>CM068979.1:66304457-69296957 GCA_035357415.1 Ophraella communa
CGTTTATTCGTTATTTTCATTACTTTGTAGAAGTAAAGTTTTGCGACATGCCCACCTTGTACCAATTTGAAACGTAACATATTAGGTATACATTTTTGGAATCAGCTCTCCTTAAAACAATTTGGAAGTGAAAAAAATGGGGGATACCATTTGAAAAAAACGGTGATGACGTCATTACACGAAAGTGGTTCACCCTGTAAATTAGATTATGATTTGATTCAATAGTAGTGGAAATCAAAAATCGACCTGTTTTGGGAATTTCTAATTTTATTGTTAATTGTAGCTAATAATTAATTTATGCGTTGTAATATGGACGCACTGTATACACGAGGAGTTTATATTTCAAAAAACAAGCGAAAGAGATAGAGGTAATGTTTTATTGAACGACATTTTTCCAGAGGTTTCGACATGAATTATACTGTAAGAAATATGTTGAGGAACTCAGTTCTTTGTAAAGATCGTCCAAAATCCTTTCCTGTGACACAAAACACCCACGCAGCAATATTTAGGTACTAAAGAGCATCAGTACAAATTATTAAATCCTCTAATCTCTGTACAAAAATGTTCTTACATGACCTGATTAGTCATTTACCTGTTGGAGCCAAATTGTGTACCGTTGATGTTACCTTCACAAGTTTGTTGGAACCTTACAACAACAAATAAAAATGGAATTGAAATAATGCTTGACTATGAACAACTAAGCTTAAGCTAGAGCTACTTATGGTCATATTTTTGCTACTGCAAAAATTCATCAGTATAGAATGTATGACAGAAGGCTCAGAGACTGTCATTTCAGACGAACATTTTATTCATCGGCATAGTTGCCTGAAAAACGTTTTAAGAAAGCAAATTACTGGGAAGTACTAAGAAGAAATCGATGATCTACCTTCAGTTTAATCTGCATCGTGGAATGTTCAGAATAGTTACAAACCAACCAACTGGTGTAATAGTTTTAGATTTAAAATTGAACATACTCCGTTTGACAACTCATCAATTATCTTTAGTTGGTTATTGTTATTTATGTTATTTTTCACACCAAACGCCCAGTAGGCCTTTTTCACCCCTACGACATGAATATTCCTGGCGAACCAGTCAAAAGAGTTATTCCACATTACGACAGAAAAAAATGTTCGACCCTTAAGTAATGGTATCGATCACATAAACTTCGATCAATTAATTTAAATATATACAGTGCTTGCAGATAAAAGTATCCACCTTTAATAAAACACATTAATTTATGTTGGAAGGGGCAAGCATTATGGCTTATTTAAACTTACTGGAAAAGCCACCCCCTCACCCCTAGCAGCATCCCTTTTTTTAGAATTACTTCTTATATTTTTTATGTAAAATTTGGATATACCTCTTTGAGGTGTTTTCAAAATTTTACTTATTTTTTACTTTCACCTTATTTGCCTGTAATAAAATGGGTTGTACAACAGTTCAAACTCTTTAATATTTTTAACTGTGCTATTTACTTATGAAGTTACAATAAGTGTTCAAAATGAAGTACCATTCACTTCCATACAATGGTTAAATCTATTTTTGAAATGCCTCTCTAAACATTGCTTAATACGGCTGGATTTAAGTGTCGACATTCATTGTCTATCCTCTCCTGCATGCAATCATCCAGAGATTCTGGTTGGGTAGCATAAACTTTTTGTTTTTAAATTACCCCATAAAAAGAAGTCTAAGGGGTGTTAAATCCGGTGACCATCTGCCCTCTTCTACCTATCCAACGAGCGGGGAAGTGTTTCAGTTTAAAAATTGTCGGACAGGCATAGCATTGTGTGGGGAGCTCCGTCTTGTTGGCTACCAGTAAATCGCTTCGGAAAGGTTATCACCCATTTCTATTATTGTTGTAATACGTGGGTCAACCCCTTCCCTGAGTAACTCATTATCTACGTTATGCCTATTCATCAGAAAAGCAAATATTGTTTAACAATTGTGGATTGTTATTGATAAATTGCATCATTGATTCGCAAAACTCTAGACGACAGTCAAAATCATCTTCCATTCAACTCGTGCACCCAACTTTGTATGGGTGGTACTTGAATTTATGTAGAACTCGGAAAACTGTAGAAGGTGAAACACCGATCGCTCTACTTATTGTTGACAATGATTGGGGGTTGTTGGAACCTCTAAGCTGACTTGCCCTAAAATTGCCACTTGGGTTGCTTTAAATTTATTTACGAGTCCCTCTCGCTTATGCACTTTATTGCAAACAGACCCTAAGTTGTGGTAAATTTCTCCATCAGTTGAATTATATACTTATGAGTTGCATGTCTTCCGTCATGTAATTCGTTAAATATTATAGCAGCAGCTCTTGCACAATTATTATTTTGGTATTATAAACCTACAATTTCAATTCTTTTTTTAAAAGAGTAAACCATTTAAGCGAAACAAAATAAATAATGTATCAAAGTACACTAACTCAATAGTGACTACAAATTACTAGTTGAAAACAAATTTTAATAGTTTTTTGTTGTTTGGATTTTTGAAGTAGACTAAATAGTACCGTTAAAAAAAGATTAAAGTTTGGACTGTTGTACAACCCATTTTATTATATAGGCAAATAAGGTGAAAGTAACAAATAAGTAAAATGTATACTATTAAAAGAAAAATTTATCTCATAAACTAACCACTTTAACCTACAAGTACCTATTATACATTTTTGAAATCAGCTTAAAGAGGAGTATCCAAATTTTACATAAAAAATATGAGAAGTAATTTAAAAAAAGGATGCTGCTAAGGGTAAGGGGTGGCTTTTTCCAGTAAGTTTAAATAAGCCATAATGCTTGCCTCTTCCAACATAAATTGGCGTGTTTTTGGATTTTTCCTAAATACCAATATTACAAAAGTTATTAAAGGTGGATACTTTTATTTGAAAAGCAGTGTATATGTGCAAACTTTTCCAGGTATAAATAAAATAAGCAAAAGTAACCAGAATTAGTTTTAAAGTTTGCCATTACTCATTGCAAGAATCAATAACATGAATGACTATTAATTTACTAGAAAAAATGAAATTAAAGTTCCTGAAATAAAAGAATATATTTTTATAATTACGCAAAAGACTTACCTACGTCTATACATTATTTCTTAATTAATTCAACAACATTTTTTTTAATTTTTGTGTATCTTGGGGTTGGTAACCTGAAATTTTTGTTTTTTATAACTTTTTTCCGTATTTAAATAAACTCTCACTGAAGAAAGGCAAGGATCGTGCCTTTGCCTTTCTAGACGCATAGCAAGGGGCCCTAGATTTAATATGCCACATGAGGCTGTCAAAAGAGCACTTAATGAGAGAGGAGTATCAGGAATATCTATTCCTGATAATAAGTACCTGAGCAATACCTGTTATTGTATTTACTTTATTAAGGTACCATGTTTTATTTATATTTGAAAGCAATTTCCAGTTTTTTTAATTTAAATAAACATTTTTGATATTGATATCTCTAGTAAGCAATAAATCAACTACATATATATTTTTATAGATCATTAGAATTAAAGGAATTTCATAAAAATGATTATAGCATACTAGAAGTATTTTCTTTGTAAAATTGAAATTTTTTGAGTGTCTAAGTTCTAATTTTTTAGCTCAATTGCACCAACAAGCATAATTTTTACAGACTGGGCAGTATATTTTGTCTCTTGGTTTCATGTAACTGTAACTAGGACATCTCACAGAAGTGTTAATGTTACCTTTTTTATCCTTGGGGACTTCCTTTGTGTATGCTTTAAAAACTAGGATAACTTTAAACCTGGAGTAACAGCTCGAACAGGTTATATTCAATTTATAGTATTGGATTGGACAAAATTAGTATATATGTAAAATGTATGAATAATTTTTATATGTATTTTTAATTCTAATCTTTTTTATTTTTTAGAACTCTTTCAAAAACATTGGATCTGGACTATATATATAGAACCTATGGGTGCATCAATATGGAACCCATTTTGCCTGTTGCCTACCCATGTTTTAAAATATAAATGTTTATTTTAATGATGTTAAATTTCATTTTAAAAATTCCAAATAATCTGCATATTTTTATTTAAATCAGAGAAAAAATAAATGCTTTTTGTTTTTTTATGTCTAATTTTCTTCTATTCATAATATGTACCAAGTTCATAACTTAATAACTCTGAATTGATCATGAAATTCAATTCTGACATATGAATATGGAACCCAGTTTGGCTGTCATTCTATGACTTTTCTGGCCAACTTTAATGGTAAAGGGGTATAATTTGTATTTTTATAAAACACTATATATTACCTGTTACTTAATGTAAATTTTAATACTTTATTTTACGTTATTTTCTAAAGAGAAAGCTATTATATTTATACTCGTACATATGATACATATTATAGAACAATATGGACAGTATTAGCATGCCAATATATTTAGAAAAACTGTTCAAATAATTATAAATATTTGTGCAAGAAGCATCCCGTAGACTGCAATTCACGTTAAATAATTCAATTAAACATCCACACAGAACCTGTTTTTCGCGTTTCTACATCAATCAACTTATCCCTTAAAACTATTCTGAAATCCTCGTCAATTTAATATAAACAATCTCAGTCCGGGTGATTAGGGTTAGATTTTCCTGCGTATTGACACCAACTGACACGGTCTAATTAAGTAGCACCATTAATAAAGATTAGATATGCTGCAGTTGCGTTGCAGTTCAACAATGTCACTACAGTGGACAACAATTAGGATATACGCATTTCTGTTATGGTAAACTTTACTATATAATGAAATATACTAGCCGTTAGTCTATTTCAGAATTAACGATCCTCTATGGGCACTTATCATCACAAAGATTTAACTTATCACTCATTAGCGAACGGTTCATTTTGGTGTTGTGTTAGTTGGATGCTTTGGTGTATAAAATCTTAAGCTATAATTAAGGCTTTCAAATCTAATATTATACCCAATGGATATTCACTTTACAGTCAATCACAATTCTCGCTTATAGAGTTTTCTCACTCAACTCCGAGATTACTCAGTAATGAAGAGTGTACCCTGACATGGATAGGGCGATTTTTTGTCGATACTACAAATTCCAAGTTACCTTTGCCCAAATCAGACATTAAGAATATTAACTTCTACCAGACAGAATCTTCGACATCTGTCTCTCGCCTATATGTCAGATAACGCAATCAAGATTATTAATACATGCCTATTTTCTACACTGTACGTTAAAACTATTATTTACATCTGTCCATTTTCCCAATACACATTTGCGTTTTAAAAAGTAACCTACATAATTTAAGAATTAAGAAATTAAAACTTTCATTTTTACTAGGACAGTTCTATGGAAGAAGAAGTGTTTTCAGCAAATATTTAAGCCGAAGGTCAATAAGGGATTAGGTATTAAAGGTTTCATACCTGTCCTAGCTATCATCCTGGGTCCATAAATGTCCGTTCAGTTCTTCTAGTTACTTTGGTCTGTTTCCTATATTTGTCTCCGGGTTGTTAGATTTACTTTCACTTCTAATTTTTCGTTAAATTTGTAGGTCATATTAATTCCTCTTGCTTGTGCTTCTTTACTGATTCTGGGAAATTCCTTTGTCGTTTTTATGAAAATAGGAGGGGCCTTTGTGCTATTTGCTTCCGTGTTATTATTTTTGTTCGTCTCGTTCCTTTGTTGTTTTTGGATTGTTCGAAAGTTTTTTATTTCTATCACTTAATCTACCTGCGTCGTTTTCGAGTTGGTCGGGGTTTCTCTTCTTTTTATTGAATTTCTAGGGCTCCTTGACCCAGTTTTTCAGCTCCCTTTTTTCCCTTTGATTTCCTTTTTTGTCTCTTAGTTCTTTCCTAAGGTTTTCAATTGTTTTCTTGTTGTCTTCATTTTCTTTCCTAAGTTTTTTGTTGGCTTTCTTAGTTTCTTTCAATAATTTCCGTTTCTCTTATTTGTTTTTGTATTTCCTTTTAAATTAAGTCTTTGAACTCTTTAAGTTGACTTTTATGGACGATCTCTGCTTCCGGTTCTGAGTAATGATTTAAAACAGAAAGTAAATGCTTTAAGATTTTTTATTTAAATAATTTCACAAAAAGCTAATGATTTATGATTTTTTATTTAAATCTTTTTCAAACCGATTCGTGCTCTGGGTCCAAACGGAAAATCTTAGAAAGATTTCAGCAAAAAAGTACCAACTGACCCTGCCCACAATATTTTAGGTTCATTCCATTCTAGTTTAAATTTGTCAGGCCATTTTCGTTTACGATAGTACATAGGTAGCGTTTATATTTTATAGAGGTACGCAGCAATAACAAATCACAGCAACGTTATGTAGTTTCACGAAATAGAATAAGAACAATATTGACAGGAAAAAAATTCAAAAGCAATAGTAGGAAGTATCAAGAAAGTTAAGAATGAGTCATAAAATATAGCAGATGTTAAATTTGTAATTTATTTTGACATTTGTTCCTCTTAAATAATATAAATAAATAAATAAAGAAAGGAAAAACCAATGCCAATGTCACAATTTCTATTATTATAAATGTTGAAAATATAAAGCCCTACTAGTTTCGGCCTACAATACGGCCATCATCAGGCTACAAAGAAAAAACACATTACAAACAGATTAGAGACTAATAAGTACAATTTCTTACCTATGAAAGTTACAAAGTAAAAGGTTAAATATTTTCAAGAAGATTGTAAAACTACAGTTGATGGTTTGTTTGTTATAATTTCAATTATAGAGGTCCATAAAGGAAAAACGACTCTTATAGAAATTTCTGCTTCTTGCTAATAGAGCTTTAGGGAGCTTAAAATTACAGGTCGTGGCTATTACTCTCACTTATAGAGTTGTCCCACTAATTGAGTACACTGCCCAATTCTACTACATTAGTTAAAATCGATTCTTGAATCATCACCAGTTTTTCTGTATTTTTGGTTGCTGAAGGTGCGCATTGTATTTTTGAGCAACTGGGAGTATCTGTAGCGTTGGGCTTAATATCGTCTAATGATACATTTTCTTCATTATACTCTTCATCCAGACAAATCGAAAAGATTATTTTGTCAGCTGTGGAGTTCTTTGCACTCATGGATTTGTCTACGTAGCCTTTTGCTACTGTGGACGATTTCCAGTCCCCATGTCTCTTAAGTTGTAGCAAATCTCCTCCTGCATCTACAAGCAGCGTTGCAGAGCTTTTACGAAAACAATGTCCTGTATATTGGGTGGCATCGGGTAGTTTCAAGAACTCACCAGTTTTTTTGGTAGGTATGGGTACATTTATTGTTCTGGAAATTAAGGAAGAAGCTTTGAATATTCTTATTCTCTATTGGTTTTCTTTTTTCCATGTATCTTTTACATATTTCCTGATTCAACGAATGATTTTTCAGTTTTCGTTTTAGTATCCGGTATGTTCACTACGTAGGATTTTCCGATATCGTCAATGTCATTTAATTTAATATTTTTTAGTTCATTTTTACGACATGTGCCAGTTACAGAGATATTATCAAAGTAACTTTGAACTACTTACCTTAGCTAATAGATGTTTACTCTCGGAAGCTTCTTTTAGAAACATTATTATCTTTAGCGTTTAGGATCTTTGATGTTTTTGACTTGAATCCATCGATTTTTCGTTTTAAAAATGCTCTTAATTTGTCATAGATAGCAATGATTATATTATGTCGAATAGTTGAGACCTTAACAATGAGTACACCGAGCAAATCGTAGATGGTTTGTATTTTGTTGCTATCTCTTCGAAATATGCCATTAAAACATTTTCAGAAAATGATTTTATTTTTTCTCTTGCCGCCAATCCATAAATACACCATAACCTTGTTCATGTAATAAATTATCCAGTGTAGCTACTGCCATTTCTAATATTTCTGGCGGAGTATTATTAAACTCCTCTTCAGAGTCTGACGACATCTTGAAATTCTTCAAATTTATTCTTTATGGCTGATTATAATAAATTCACACTACGCTTTTGTCAAACTTGAATAATTTTCTTGTGAAACTTTTTACAGTTTAGAATTATTTTAATTTCCAAGCTGACTTTATACTTTCAAAGCCGACTAAATTCAAAACTGTTACAAACCCCCCCTCCATTTTGTAACACCTACAGTTTTTGAAAAGTTCGATTTTCAGTCATACAAAACTGTTACAAAATGGGGGATGGGTTTGTAACAATGGTAGAAAAAGTATTTTTTCATTTCATTTTTGCATCAGTTAACCTGAAATTTTGTGTCAAATGGATTAAAATTTAGTTCTACTCAAGTAGACTCTGCATTTTTCTACACAACTTTACTACCTCAACAAAAGGTAATAAAGTTGGGCTCAACAGCTAGTGGTGAAGAAAATACTTTTTTTTTAATTCATATTACTGTTCATCATATAATTCACAATACAATTAACAATAACACATTTTCATTTATCATAAAAACAATTATTTTAAAAGATGACATTAATTAAACTAATAAAACATTTCTCATGGTTGTTGGAACTTTTGTTTATCATCCTGTACAATGCAATACGGATAAAATGTTTGTAATAAATAGGAAATGTTTAGAGACTATATTAGAGTAATTGCCATGAATTAGTACGCAGCTTTGAACTTGTTTAGTCCAATTACATGCATCAAGAGGACGGCTCCGTGTGCACCAAACTGATAACGTCTTCTCGACACTAGCTATTAAATCTATTCCAAAATTAACATTATCAAACTTTAGCATAAAATAAATGTGCAATTGTGTTTTGGAAAATAAAAATTTGAGATAGGTACGAGTATTTACTAAAGGAAAGTATATAGGTATAACGAGTGGTTTCCAAAAAAATAATAAACTGTTTAGAATATTTTACTGTTTAATTTTGTATTCAACTAGGTAGAAGGGAAAAAAGGACATCTAGTTAATTACTACTAGGAGTTACTAACACCTAATTGCAAAAATAGATCTATTAAAATCATATCTGATATTCAGGTTTAAAAAAAACTTTTTAATACATTGATAGGATAAGAACCATTCTTTGAGAAATACAATAAGTATAGCATTTTAATAAATATCAATAATTAAGAATAATAAAAAAACTCCCAACTTTTAGACTACTCTCTAAGATTTTTATTAACTTAAAATTTGACAATAATTATGTTTTTTATCTTATGGAAAATATGATGTCTAGCTGTTTACTGATCAATTATTATATTTTGTCTGAAAGTAATAGCTTACCTTGAGCAATTATTGAAGCCACGTGTTCGAAAGCACGCTTCTGATACATTTTATTAATTTTCAAATAGTATGTGTACAAATTGTGTAGAAAAGATTTTTTATTATAATTAAAGCATAATTATGTAACTAGCAATGAAAAGAATAGAAAAAAGTCTACATACCAACAACCAAAAAAGGAAATTCACAAGATGAGGTACTTGAACGTTTTTCCAACTCTTCAAGTCGAGCGTATTAGTTGAAAAGGATATAAAATTGTCGTATTGGCCTATATATGGTCTTGCTCAAAACGGAAATCCTGTTTGTGTCATTTGTCATAAAAGATGCGTTCGTTACTCAATTGCAATTGCAAGCGAGAGACGCGTTCTTTGATTGACCTCGTTCAAACAGATACATAGTTAGCGTCTATAAGGGGTGTCTCGTGTACAGTAGCATTAACAGTGAATCGGGGTCGGTTTTAACAGTAATAATAGCGGTATCGTTTACGGTCGGTAATAGTGCAAGGTGACATGACGATAGACATGTTACAAACTCTAACCACAAAGATGTGGGTGTGGGTACACCGATTTATACATTTAGCTGCAAGAAAACAAAACCTATTACAACAGCTCCCAAGTTGGTCATCGACTTGCAACGGATAAACCAAGGAGATGGTATAATAAGAAATAGTCTCCTTAAAGCTAATCTCCTCTGTTGGATCAGTGTAAATTTTGAATTTTGACATGCAAGATTTATAAACTAAATAATCTACTTGTGGGTTCGTAAGATCCAATTTTGGCCTCTAACCCTCGGATATTCGTAATTTGGTGCCCTCCTCAATAGTATGTTAGTATGGGTTAGAAAAAGAGCGTTACATATTCGTTTAGCAGTTCAATGGTCAAGGATGCTTTCTGTCAATTTTAGAGTCTGCTGCTCGCCAGGAGTGTTCGGCTCTAAAACCAAATTGGTAGTCTGGGATGATGCGTTTTTCGTTATTCTCATCTTTGATTCTATCTAGGATGACTTTAGAAATTGAACTCAACAGACAGATAGGTCTATGGTTTTGAGAAAAAAGCGAGTTGTTCCCGGGTTTTTCAATTAAAATAACGATTCCGTTCTCCCATCTGTTGGGAAATTTTTGTAATTTTAAAATTCTTTGGGTGATGTTGGTCAAAAATTTGGTGTAGCTGTGAGTCAGCTGTTTAAGGTAGAAGTTTACAATATTGTCTTCTCCTAGAGCTGTTTTCGTTTTTAATGTAAATATGTTTTCTATTTCAGTATTTGTGGTCGGGCGAATTGCCTTAAAGGGCAGTATTTCAATGTCGCGTTCTACTGCATTTTCAACCTTAGTTTTCCATTCGATGTCATCGTCCCTCTTCCCTCTTCGAAGAAAAGCGGTTTGCAGAACAATGATGCCCACAATTTTTTTAGCGCTTTCGCAGAACCGACAGTCCTCGCTTTCCCATTTACCCATTATTTTGAGGTGGTACCTCGAAGAGAAGTGTCTAGTGGGAAGACCTGGAACTTACATAACTTAGTGATACTCTAGTACTGCGAGCTACATAAGCCTGTAAGCAAGAAGTAATAAATTTGTTACATCTATATGTTTTTATATATTTTTTTCTATTTTATCTAATATTACTATTTAATTTTAAGTAAGTAAACCATATAACATATATATATTTATTTAATCAAAGACATGTATATAAAGAAAACATATAAAAACCAAAAGATCTTTCAATAGACCAATTTCACATAATTAACATTAATACTTTAACTTCGACTATTTCAATTGGAGCTTTTTTTCCTTAACTCAGTATCTATAAAAGAGGTATCTGAATATTATTGAACAGACCTAAAATTAATTTTTAAATTTCAATTTATTTGTTTATCAATAATATTATTTTCGAAAGAAGTATACCTTCACATTCATATATTCCCTTTTATTCATTTCTATCTTTCATACCCAGTGCACAAAGAAAAATAAAAATGTTAAGCTGAACCAAGAAAAATGTTTACAGGATACAAATTTTTTTTCTTCAGCATTTTTCTCTATATTTCACTTAAGAATTTTTTCTATATATATAAATAAGAACATATACAGGGTGAGTAAAAATAATTGCAAACAATTTAAGGGCGTGATTCCTTGTTAAAAATACATATATTTTGCATTCTTCCTCAAGAAGAGTCATGTTACAATAACTGCTTTTACAAGAACAGTAAACAACTAAACGTTTGAATGAAACTTCCACTATTTATTCGTAAAATACATTTTAAATTCAATTACAGCTGTTGCGCTAAAAACTAGCATCGTCAGATTGACATATTGAAGTTACATTTTGTTTGTTTGTAGCTAGGTACCTGATGGTGATAAGTGGTTAAGGGTAGACCAAGTAAGGAAATAATAAAACATAACAATATAAAAGCCTAGATGTTATTAGCCCTAAGGGATTATCCAGGATGTATAAGCTCTTAAATGTTCATTAAATCCTATTTCAAAATTTCTTTGTGTTTGACCTATATATACAGCATTACATTTTGGACAATTGATTTTGTAAACACCAGATTTTTTTAATTTAGGTAATTTTGTTTTTACATTTAACAATTTTGTACCAACATTATTGTGTGATTTGAATGAAATTAATGCAGATGTTGCTTTTACAAGCTATTCCTATAGTTAAATTTGCTACCTACAGGTGTTAAAAAGTTCTGTAAACAGAATTGTTAAGGGTTATAAGTTTTAACCCCTTAGATAATTAGAAAGCGATTAAAAGGAATACCTTTAGATAGCCAATTTATCAACAGGCAAAATTTGTTATTGCATAATCACCCATATTCGAGAAAAAAATTTAAAATAATTTATTTTCCTCAACTTTAAGTGGATGACACTTTTTGGGGAAGCATGCAACCCTATATGTTTATTAATTTTTAACAAGGAATCACGTCCTTAAATTTTGTGCAATTATTTTGACTCACCCTGTATAGATAGTATCTATATTCTCTATTTATAAAATTAATAATACATTTCTCCTCATCGGGATTTTGCTCATTGGGATTTTGAGGTAAATTTTTAGGGTGCTGAGTATTTTATTGCGTATAAACAGTAATAAATTTTACATAATAGATGGGAATACTTTTTGGATACTTTTACAATTTAATATGACTTTACATTTATACATTTTAAAATAAAAGCAAAAGCCAAAATTCTCAAACCGTTCATACACCCAAATACTTAAATAGTGTTTTAAATAATATGCATTTAAAGAGTAAGTAATAAATTTTTTTAAAAAGTTTACATAATATCGTAAATATTTTTGTAAATTTTCAGAGAATATGAAAGCCACAAGACACAAAACAATATTCCAAAAATCTGAAAAACTTTAAAACTGATTATAAATATTAAAAATCATAATGAAATTTATTATATTAACCTTTACTTTAGGAATTCCATCTTACTAAGAACATTAAAAATAAAATTTATTATACTAACCCTTACTATGTGGAAGTCCATCTTATTAAGAACAGTAAACAACTAAACGGTTGAATTGAACTTGAATTGAACTTCCACAAAGTAAAGGTTACCACAATCAATTCCATTATTTATTTAAAAATACGTTTTAAATTCAATGACAGCCGTTTCGTCAGATTGCCATATTTAAGTTATATTTTGTTTGTTTGTAGCTAGGTACCTGATGTTGATTAGGTAGTATTAAGGCTAGACCAAGTATGGATGTAATAAAACATACCAATATTAAAGCCTACCTTTTAATTAAAACATTGCTTTGACTCAATGGCAGCTGCTTCGCTAGTATGTCAAAAGCTGTCATTGAGTTTAAAAAGTATTTTATTTTTAAGTTTTAGTTTTTGTAAAAATCGTTTTAAATAAAGTTTATTGAATAATATTTGTATTGGAAACATTTTTCAAATTATTTTTATGATCTTTATTTTTGTTTCAACCCGCCTATGTCAACAAATACCTGCCCACCACATACTTTTATATCCTTATCATATCTCTTCTTCCATTAAACTTCATCTTAAACTTCCAACTTCCACCTCACATTTAACTTTTCCTTCAGTAGTTACCCCTTCCATTCTGTAAAATTATCATCTCTTATCAAAAAATCCTCCTGATCGATTTCCCGGTATCCGCCTCCAACGCCGCCTCGTATCCCGCCCTTTATATTCGCCGCCACTCTCCGATGAAGGCGTCCACAACACGTGACGGAACACGTGGTGCCCGATCACCGTCGCCGCCAAGACGCTTCCAGCAGCTGGGCCGGGCGCTAACACTTTTTCTTTTTCGAAAAGCTCCAGTTGAAGAGGTTTTAAACTACACAAATTTGGTGAAACCTCGTTTAAAAACCGTAAACTTTCTTAATTTGCAACAACGTTGTTATCTGCGGTTATATGAATTTGCGAAGTACGATCTTCTTTGTTGTTGAATTCTGATAGCTTTTTTACGTCTTTAACATTTCACTTGCTACATCTTTATTTTAATAGAAACTAAGAACAATAAATAACTGCACAGTTAAACTAAACTTCCTCTATTTATTTGAAAAATTCGCTTTAAAATCAATTACAGCTGTTTCGCTATAACTAGCATCGTCAGATTGACATATTGAAATTACATGTTGTTTGTTTGTAACTAGGTGCTTGATGTTGATAAGGAGTTAAGGCTAGACCAAGTAAGGAAGTAATAAGACATAACAATATTAAAGCCTAGATGTTATTAGCCCTAAGGGATTATCCTGGATGTATTTCCCTCTAAGATCAGTATAACTGTGCAATGATATAGAAAAACCAGGAAAAAACTATATCATGCTGATCTTTACAATAACTTAATATATTTATGTTACAATAATGTCTTATCTATGTATAAAATAAAGACTCAATCAAAGTAAACAGTTTAATAGTGGAGAACTTCCAAGATTTATTTGTTCATTAACTACTTTAAACTGTTGATCTGCTAGATGTCTTCTAATTTCAAGTTCTTCTAGAAAATCTAAATTTTGTTTTTTATCACAAATGTGTTGTATGTGAATGTCATTGGTGTGTATAAGTGAGTTTGGATGTTCCAGTAGGTGTTTTGCATAGCTCGACTTATCTGGTTGTTGTAATCTATATGCTCTTAAGTGTTCATTAAATCTTACTTCAAAATTTCTTTGTGTTTGACCTATATATACTGCATTACATTTTGGACAATTTATTTTGTAAACACCAGATTTTTTTAATTTTGGTAGTTTTGTTTTTACATTTAACAATTTTGTTCCAATACTATTTTGTGTTTTAAATGATATTAATGCTGATGTTGCCGAAGATATTATTTTTGAAATTGCATCGGAAATATTTCCACAATATGTAATACTTTTATAGCTTTTAATTTCTTTAGTTTGTTTTGGAAATATTAGTTCTAGTGACATTTTTTGTTCTTTCTTATTAATTAATTTATTTATCAAATGTATTGAATAGCCATTAGATGTAGCTATTTGTTTTATGATCTCAATTTCTTTATTAAAATTACTTTTGTTCATTGGAATTGAAAATGCTCTATGTATCATGGAATTATAAGCTGCTAATTTATGTGATAGTGGATGATTTGAATTATATGGTATGGTTACATCTGTTTGTGTAGGTTTTCTGTATATTGAATAATTTAATGAATTATTAACTTTTTCAATTCTTAAATCTAGAAAATTAATTGAATTATTTTCTTCAACTTCTAAAGTAAAATTAATTTTAGGATGCAAGGTATTAATATAATTAAAAAATATATCTAACTG
Organism: Ophraella communa; assembly: GCA_035357415.1. Classification (NCBI taxonomy): domain Eukaryota; kingdom Metazoa; phylum Arthropoda; class Insecta; order Coleoptera; family Chrysomelidae; genus Ophraella; species Ophraella communa. The sequence continues at coordinate 66,319,397 of CM068979.1, forward strand.
CCGTTCGCTACCTACAAAACCTGCTAACATATCATCAACATATCTATACCAAAATACAATATTGTTTTTATAACTAGAATTAAAGATTTTGTTTTCTAAATTATCTATAAATATATTTGCCAAAATTGGAGAAATAGGACTTCCCATGGGAAGACCCTCATTTTGAATATAAATTTTGTTATCAAAAGTAAAATAATTTTGACTAATGCATACATCAAATAGATCAATTATGTCTGATATTATACCTGGATGGATATTTCTTTCATCTATTAGCTTTTTAACTAGAACTATACATTCTTTAGGTGGTATTTTTGAGAACATATTAGTTACGTCAAACGATACTAATTTAGTATTATTTTGTAAATTACATTTATTCAATTTTTTGATCAAATCTAATGAATTTTGTACTGAATATTTAGATGTATAACCATAATTGTTTAGGATACTATTTAATTTTTTAGCTACTTTAGTATTAGGAGTGTTAACATACACGAAACTATCGGTCTAATTAGTTTTGAATCTTTATGTAATTTAATTGTTCCATATAATTCTGGACATTGAGGATTTTTATTTACTAGGTATTTTTTATCGAAGTCATTAAATAGGTAATTTGAATGATTTACATGTTCTCTTATTTGGTTAGAAAATTTCTGTGTAGGATCGTTTTTAGAATTTTGACATTACTTGATATTATGAAATCATTCACTTTAGATTTATAATCTTCTCTTTTAAAATTACTGTTGAGTTACCCTTATCTGATTTTGTTATAATTAGGTTATTTTCATCTACTTTATTTTTGATTGATTTTAAAGCTAAAATGTCATTTTTAATACTTTGACTTTGACTTTTAAATTTGTTTGGTTTTATATCTTTGATAAGATTTGCTATTTGCATTTTTTCATAAATAAAATTATTTGATTTAGTTTTCAAAGCTATTTCAGAATCTGTGGCTAAAATTTCTTTTATATTATTAGTGAATTTAGGAGGTATGCAATATTTTAAACCTTTACTTAAAAATGTATTTTCATTATTTGAAAAAATAGTGTCTGATAGATTTGCGAACCGAGGAGCAAAATGTACTGGTATGTGAGTATTTAATGTGTTATTGTGTTGTGTTGTGTTGTATATTTATTAATTTTTCTAATTTACTTAATTGTTTTTGATATTTATTATGTTTCAAAATGCTAACCTGTTCTTTAAATGCACATCAGTTCTATAAGTTATTTTGCTATGCAGGTTTTTTATTTACAATAATTTTATGAAAAAGTGTTGCAGTATGCAGAGTTCTTCGGTTTTCCATATTTAGCCAATTAGCATTCTTCAGCTTATGAGATATATGATCTCTTCTGCGAATACCAAATATAAGACGCAAGCCAGAATTTTGAACCTTTTGCACTTTCTGATGATACTGGCTAGACAGAAAAGCACCGTACAGGACATCGGCATAATTAAATTTTGACAATATTAAAGAATCACACAATTTTAACTTTACACTCTTAGTAAGAGGATGTCTACAACCATATATTGTTTTAATTGTGGTATAGGATTGCTGTATAAGTTGGTTTATATGTTTTTCAAAATTTAAATTGGAATCCAACATCACGCCCAAACTTTTAGCTTGTGTTAAAATCTGAAGACGTTCTTCCTTAACAAAAATATGACATCTATCAGTAATTTGATCACGTTTAGTTTTATAGCCAAATATCATATTTGATTAGCGATTACGAGTATATATGAGAGTAGAATATTATACTTTGTCCACAATGTCCACGACATTCAAATAAAATTTACTAGTAATTATAATTAATGTGCATGATAGACATACCAATACACACATACGTAATATGTGTTGCCTATACAGAATATACTTGCTGTCACACACCAACATGGAACCTGGTTTAATTGCAATATTTTATGATCTAAGATTTACATGCTGTTCTCGGCAATTTTCTTTGTCTTGGTTTGTAATTTTGAAGTGCTAAATAATAAGTCTTAACAAAATAAAATCCAAATTTATAGAGTATAGTTTATAATAGCGGATACACCTATGTATGTTTTTAATGTTAGAATTCATTTTAATACATTTAAATTTCTTTTTATTGGATTAAATCAATACCAAACAATACTGCGTAAAAGTATAAAGAATATTCTCATACCAAGTTTAGACATACATGCCGTTGTGACATCATATCGTGAATAATGAGTCATTATTCACTAGTGAATAATAACTAATATTATACTTGAGGAAATACATAAGTATATAATTAAAGCTTTATAAGAATGTCGTGAACAAAAATAAATATTAATGTAAAACTAACTAATTTTTTCTATAATTACTAAACTTAAACTAAGAATTTTCAGAACTTTCAATTTCATGTGTAAAAAAAATATTTTAACAAAACGTCTCTTCCAATAAATAGCTCCCTACAGTTCTGTCTCTTTATAAGTTGTTATATTAAATTTAAATCATATTTCTAGTGATCCCAATTGAAAAATACCTTCCTTTAAAGAAGTGCTGGTCAGCTCCTGCTCCTCTTGCAAATATGTATTTGAATAAAATCTAAAATTTCCCTTATATCTTTGAATAGACACTTTTTAATATTACATTGGCCTCTGTCCTTTACTTCTTTGTATACTTGAAGAGGTAGACACGCATATATTGTATTCAGTATGTGAATTCTTTTATCTCGACGTATGTTCAAATATTTTCATAAAAAATACATTCGTATACATTCTCGATTAACAATATGACTTTCTAAAAAAAACTAGGCTTACGATTTGATATGTTTGTCATTTTTATCTATAATTCTATATCTACAATAGTTTATAAGAATTATAAATAAAATAATAGTTGGATAGACAAACGTCTATCCAACTAAGAACATTAAAAAATTAAATTTTCTAACGAAAATTTCACTTTTATTTAAAAAATTGCTTTTTAAAAACTCAATGATTGCATAATCAGTTGGGGTTTTTTTTCCACCAATCAGACAGCAGGACTCTACGTATTAAGGTCAGATAAATTTGTAAACATTTGGAATTTTGTAATAGTTAGTTAAGTTATATAATTGTAAACAAAATAATTTATTTGATACTCAATAATTAAAGAATTTCGATAATAACTTATTTACCATTAAATAAATAACAATAATTAAATTATAGCACAATTTCAACATCAAGTAAGTTCTTCTCTAGTTAGTAAAAGGCCTTTCTTTTTTTGTTATTTTCCTACTTATTATTTTATTAGTCATTCAATAGATTACTGTTTTAATTTAACTCTTTCATAATAAATTTGTAATTATAATTAATCAATTTTTTCATTTATATACCTACCTAATTATCCAACTAGAAGCTTGCAGAACATAACCCCCTTGAGAAAAAGAAGATGTTGCTGCTACTTTGAACATTTAAATAATATCAAATATTAATCGATATCAAATTTATAAATAAATCAATTAAACTATGGCTTGTCCAGTATAAATATAATTGCACGTCACAGCTGTCAGAACGGGACTATGTTGCCAAGCATTTTTAATAGTATTAGAATCTAGTAAATGTCAAACGAAGTTTCTCTAATATTCTTCTTTTTATTTGACTACAATACTACACCATTTTTGAACGCGGCAACAGAGCATAATTTTGCCAACAATTAAAATGTTTTAGCATGAGTTGTGTTCGTTTAAAGTTTATATTTTATAAGCTCTTGGATATAAAATCAATTACGAAACTTTTCTTAAAGCATTTATTTATCTTTTGTAACCACTTGCGGCATACAAATTTCAATATTTACAGTGAATAAACATACTGATTGACAGTAGCAAACGAACGAAAAAAGTCAAAAGAACAGAGCGATTTGTTCACTTTGATGACGAGCAATCATATTTATACTGGACAAAGTATATAATCATTAAATCATAATATTCATAACAATTTATATACACTTATATTACTGTTTCCCACACTGTTCACTCTTTACTAAGACTATTTGATAACTGATTTCCTTCGCACCGCGTGTGCCGCTTTATATACCGTCCTAACGCCTCGAATGTTCTTTTCTGGATTTTTCTGTCCCGTGAACAGAACCAGCGCATTCACCATTATTTAAAGTTTAGACAGAAACAGCTTCCGAACCTACTTTTTTACATTGCCGTTACCAAAAAAACACTTACTGTTAGATGACAAACTGACTTGGAACATACTCTGAATAACGACCAGAGGTCAGACATGGTGGCGAGGTAATCGTTTAGATGCATCTGGCGACAAAGTTCCCAGAATGTAAACTGGCTATACACTAGATTGTAGATAGACTCTCTGAGAAGGGGATGTTACAGCATGTACAAGCCCCAAGCACGGAAGCCTATGTTGCATATTGTGCTCTCCAGAGGGCCTAGTCCCCTAATGAGGGTCGTTAGGTCTTTGACCAGCCGTTCGCAGGGAAAGGCCTTCATCAGGACTTCAGCCCCAGAGAGGTTGCGTCTGCGGACAGTGAGTGTAGAGCACTCAAAGATTATGTGGGGTGCTGCTTCATTATCCTCCCCACACAGTTCTGCGGACAGTGAGTGCAGGGCACTCAAAGATTATATGGGGTGCTGCTTCATTATCCTCCCCACACAGTCTGCACAGGATTGATGACTGAGATACGATTTAGATACGATTTAGGTGAAAGCGCAAAGGAGTGAAGCCGGTTATGAGGCCAACTATCTTTCTGAGCTCCTTGCGGTTTAGCCTAAGTGGGTTCAGCCACCATGCGTTTACTGTAAGCATGTCCTTCAATTCGAGCCCATCTTCTGACAGTTTGTTTCCATACCCACTCATTGATGATCTTCCTCAAGGTAGCCTTGGGAATGCCAACTGCCGGCTCAGGTCACACGTCAGGTCCAGCCAAATGGAATAAATTCGAAAACAGAAAAATGGGAGCATGTTTGAAAAAACGCTCGCACCCGTCGACTAGTATTTCTAGCGCGCTTATTTTATCAATAATGTTTGTATATACAGGGTGTATCATGTGAACGTGGGCAATAACCAACTTTTTCCAAACACGAGTACAACGCCTCGTATCGGAGTCGGAAATATTAAGGGTTTCAAAATTTATTGCAAAAGTATACAATTAACTAAAGAACCTTATTTATTTACAGGAATTTTTTACAAAACACACTAATTTTCCATTCATCGTTAATTATAATATAACAAAGTAAGTAAAAACTATTGCTGTGGCGTATTTTCTTGAAAAAACTTTAAATAAATAAATAAAAGAATAATAAACAAAATAACGTTTGAACGAAATTCCATGTTTAATTAAAAAAATAGCTTTTATAATACAATCTGACGATGCTAGTATTAGCAAATGGACTTCCTCAGAGTAAGGATTAGTGCAATAAATTGTATAAATAAATTAGTTTTGTGCTTACTTTATTATTATGCGTTTAAAACTTTGACGAATAAAACTTTTGTGAATAATAAAATAAATAGAAAAATGGTTTATTTAAGGGAAATGCATAATATTGGCATTTTATAAATGCTTGGTTAAGGAATAACACGCGATGCAAATTAAAGCATTGATTTCATCTGAAATTTCAAAATTTGCCACATATTTCTCGAGGAAAAATTAATAAAACAGAGCAGCATTTCCGCGACGCTGGACTTGTAAAGCAAATAAAAAAATTAGCTCTGCAAATAGAATAAATGATAATACCAAATTGGATATTACGCTTGAGTTTGAAGAAAACTCAAATGCATCTCTATAAAATTATACCAGCTCAAGGACTTGTGGAAGACGAATTTGTGATCAAATAATGGAAAATGGAATAACAACGTGATGCAAATAGAACATATCTTACTAATAATAATAAAAACTCTTCGTTTTAACAAAACTTCCACTATTTATTTAAAAAATTACTTTTTTAAACTCAATGACAGCCGTTTCGCTAGAATTAGCATCGTCAGATTGACATATTGAAGTTACCTATTGACGATGCTAGTTCTAGGAAAACGGCTGCCATTGAGTTTAAAAAAGCAATTTTTTAAATAAATACTGGAAGTTTTGTTAAAACGAAGAGTTTTTTATAATTTTAGTAAGATCGATTTCCAAAAAGTAAGGGTTAGTAAAATAAATTTAATTAGAACATATCTTGTTTTTTGGTGAGTGCATGTTTACACTTCACGGCCATGCTAATCGTCAAAATTTCCGCTATTGGGCTAGGGAAAATCTGCACTGGATGAGGGAAGAAGTAATGTCCCGAAAAGGTTCATGTTTGGGCAAAAATATTTATCCCAGCTTTAACAAACTTATATCCTGATGCAGCAAATCCACAAATCCCAGCAAATATGATAATAGTTTCAGCAAGATAAAGCACCACCCCATTACCAAATTAGTGTCCGGATGTAAAATATTAAAATATTTCCAAATGGATGGATAGGGAGGCGCTGATCGTTGGAATTGCCAACACAATCCCCGGATCTTACACCATTAGACTTTTTAAGGGGATATATCAGAAATATTGTTTATATAATTAAGCCTGTCAAATAAGATGAACTAAAAAGGCGAATAGCGCTTGCGACTAGAATAGTTACGACTTTATTTAAGGTTTGCATGTTGCCAAGAAGTTCGCGGCGAACATTTTGAACGGTTTTATTTATGTTTATTAAAAAAAATTGGTAAATAAAAATGTTTTTTTTTAATTAATTGTTACTTATTACAAAATTATTTGAAACCTTTAATATTTCCCAAACAGCAAAGTATTATAGAGGAAAATATGAAAATACATGGATAAGTCAATGGACTAGTTTAGTGATTTTTTTTATATTTGCATCTTATAAAATAGGTTTTTAGTGGTTCAACTGTACAAATAAAATTTTTATAAAATTAATCCTCTAGCCATAATCGGCTTTTGAAATTTAAATTTAATGGTTACATACGTCATAAGTGGTAAGTGACGTGTTTCAATAAGATTGGTAGAAAATTTGCGATGTTGTCGATATGCTTTAATATTAACCGAGAAACTTATCTCTCTCTCTTATTTGTTGTCATTAAAAAGAGATAAACATATTGATATTTTTGTTCTCTGATTGACACTTTATCAAATAAAGAGTAAAACACTAAACAAAATATTCTGTCATTTTCGTTAGTTTAATTTGTTGTTTGGTTGTATTTGGTTTATGAAAGAAATTACTTCTATACTATTTTTGGTTCGAAAATAAAAATCCCTAACACCTTCTCTTGGTGTTATAGTGGTTCCTTCAAAAATAACCAATAGAAGTAATTGTTCTCCCGGGGAGCAACCCTTCTATCGGTACAGTGAGAGAACGAATTTCATGAATACGGTTTTGGCATTTTCAATAGAACCACGCCCACTTTCTATTGGCTGTTCTATTCTATCACCGTCAAGAATAGGGGTCTTGTTTGTTAATTACAGATAAACACGATTTTCTCTCCTGTCATATATCTTGTCAACTGGTACAATCAGTTAGTCACAGAACACGGTGTTTTGGGCCGCCAGTTCTTTGAGAATACTTGAAACGAACGTAGCTAAACTGTGACAACGTTGACTTTTAAATACACTTCATTATTGGTTATTAGTTGGCGCTACGTTTAAAACTTACTAATTATTTATTGCTAAATTTTACGAAATGAGAAAAATTACTTGCAAAATGAATACCAATATAAGTAAGTAGGTATCTTATCCTAAATATATATTGCTATCATTTTGATTAATATGATCCTACTAAACTAGTCCATTGATTTTCAACAAAAGTCAATAAAGTTAGGTATATAGGCTAGTAGTTAAAAAACAACTATAGTTTCCCTAATTGACTATCACTTAAAAATTATTGTTATAAAATAAATAAGTAATTCAATAGCTCAATTACTCTATACAGCAAATTTCAACAAATCTCATGCAATTCCCCTTTTCATTGCTGTTATTGTTTATAATGATGTTATGTTTATAATTAAGTATTTTAGAAAATAGTATGTATTTTCAATAAATAAGCTGTAATATTGTATACGAAATTTCCATTAAAAATATTTCAAATAAAATCTAACGAAAATTATGTGCAGGACTTCAACATGTTATGTTTTCAAGATTCATGGTGAAATTCTAGACATATCCTATAATCTACAAAATATGTAAGGTATAGGGGTTAATATTTCCAGATTTTTGGTTACAGACCTTCACAAGCATAAAATTCACATTTGAACTAAAAAATAATGAACAGTTACCATTTTTGGACACATTAGTAATTAGAAATAATAAGTTAGAATTTGATATTTTTAAGAAAGACACCGGAAAGACACGTATGGATATATTCTGGTAGATTCTTTTCACTGTAGTCAACACAAAATGGCAAGTTTTCATTTTTTGGTTCATCGATTAATTAATTTTCCCTTAAACAAAGCAAGATATAACAGAGAAAATAATTTAATTGAGGGTATAGCTGTATAAAATGAAACATTTTCGTCATATTGACTAGTTTCATTCATTTTATCAAGATAGATACTTTGGTTGTTAGGTAGTAACTAAGGTGCATAACAACAATGGAGAATTGAGTTTTTCTTTAGTTGTCAATAATTTTAAGTTCAATTTTGATTATAACAAATTAACATATATGAGCGAAAGCAAGAAATTGAATGGGTTTGGGAAGAAGGGTGTTCCGCAATTATTCCCGAAAAATCCAAAATCCGTTATCAAAATACCTACGAAAGTTTTAAAAAATGGTGCGAAGGCAAGAATTTAAGAATAGATGAAAATTTCGTTGAAATACATATGCATTTAAAAGCTCCTTGAAGCCTCTGGGCAGAATATTCAATGATTAAATCCACTGTTTTTCTTTATGATGGCATTGATATGTTCAACTTTTATCGCGTATTTGAACAGAAAAAATGGTGACTATAGGCCTAAGAAAGCGAGCATTTTTACTCGGAAGCAATTTGAAAAATTTGTGATGGAAGCACCGGATGAAGAATTTCTAATTTACAAGGTAATGTAAGCTAGTTTAGGTAAAAGAAATACTCTAATAAAGATTTTTTTTTATAATTTCTAGGTCGCAATGATTTTGGGAATATCTGGTGCCTGTAGAAGAGAAGAATTATATAATATTCAAGAAACCGTTGGTTTAATGATTGTAAAAGTACCCAATACAAAAACGAACATCCAACGTAATTTTACAGTCGTTAATAAACCAGACGATAAAATTCCATATTTAAAAAATTCTGCAAAAGTATATAAAATCGGTGGCTGGCCTTCTCAAATTGCCAAATTCTTAAATTTGCCTAATCCCGAGAACTATACTGGCCATTCGTTCAGGAGGACATCAGCAACACTTTTGGTCAATAAAGGTGTTGATGTCCTCGGATTAAAGCGTCATGGAAATTGGCGTTCATCGACAGTGGCAGAAAGCTATGTAGAATATTCTCTTCAAAATAAAATAGATATTGCCGAAAAAATATTGTGCAATACTAGTAATACTACTAATGTATGCGATTCTGCAGGAGTTTCTATTAATAGTGAAACCACAGCCCAAACAAGTCGGATTTCATTAAATAATTTAACAAATTCTACCATAAGTTTCAATATTAATAAAACATTCGTTAGTTTTCTTTATTCTTTCAAAAAATGAATTAAAATTAATAGATTTTTAACACGACAGTAAGTGAATTACTTACCGTCGAGTTGCTAGTAAATGTCACCTACTGATGTAAAATCTGTCACGGTAAACAGTAAAAATTATCAATAGTGCAAAAATATATATTTTGCAAGCTCGAAAGCAAAAATCAGTTTGTTATTAATAATTTTTTTAAAATCACCATTCTGACATGTTAGAGCTGGGAGTCACTCGGAAGGTACCATTCTCTTTGTATGCCACAAGTATTTTTCAGTTTTCCATCGTATTTTCTCGAAGTGTCGATTTTTAGAAACTTTTTTTAAAGTTTTTAGAAAATTATTTAACTTGAGACACTCACCAAATCAACATATTTCGCTCCCTGTCGCGCTATTTTTTCCACTATCAGAATGTGGTCCAATGATAAAAGTTGGGTGTCTCGTCAACACGAAGCTCTGTATAAACTTTCGAACTGTTATTAATCACTGAAACCGCAATATAAAATCTTCCAGAATAGTTTATTTCCTTCTTTCCAAGGAATAGATAAAACGGACGAAGTATATTTTAATACATGCTAATAATTGTTGTCCAACATAGTGATCATCAAGATTACTAAATTTTAAGAGCTTTATAAAAATTGTGGTCAATTTGAATTCAAACGTTTTTCATGCAAATGTATTGACAGGAATCTGATATCAAATATTCTTTAATCGTACATCAATTTTTTTCATTAAACGAAAAATAATGTCGAAATAGGGTTTGGTAAATCCTCTTAAAATGTAATATCAACTACCATCTGGTGTCCAATTTAATACGTGCCGGATTTTTAAATCGCGGGAAGTAGATTAAAGTTTGAATAATATTTCGCATATGTGTTGTTCCTACTCTTTCGGGAAATGCGATTTTTGCCATACCTACCCTATAATTCCTTTCGTTGTCATTTCCCATTATTCCAATAAAATACAAAATCGAACTTCTTTGGTTCTCGCTCACTTATAAACTCGCGTGCATTCGTATTGATTTCAAATATAATAGGATGAGGAAGTTTTTTTAGTTACAGTAAGAAACATCGGGTCTATAACCTACAATTAGAATATATCGTCTATAAAACTGTTTCGGATTTAATGAACTTTGATTTGTAATTAAAATTTCAGATGACAACACAAAACACGTCTATAAATAAAAAAAATAAATAAATAAAAATAAAAAAAATAAAAAATAAATAAAAAAATATTACTAAAAATAATAAACAAATATTCGTTTCTTCTCAAATTTTTAAGTTTTTAAATTAAAATTACAGCTGTTTCTCTACAACGAGCATCGTCAGATTTACATGTTGAAGTTACATTCTGTTGGTTTGCAGCTAGTACCTGATGTTGATTAAGTAGTTAAGGCTAGACCAAGTATGGAAGTAATAAGACTTAACAGTATTAAAACCTAAATGTTATTAGCTCTAAGGGATTATTCTGGATGTATTTTGCTCTAAGATAAGTATAACTATGCAATAATATAGACAACCCAGGAAAAAACTAATATCACGCTGATCTTTACAATAACTTATTATATTTTTGTTACATTTATGTCTTATCTATGTATAATGTGAAGACTTAATCAAAGTAAACAGTTTAGTAGTGGATAACTTCCAAGATCTATTGGATCATTAAAAAATTTTAATTGTTGACGTGCTAGATGTCTTTTTATTTCAAGTTCTTCAAGGAAATCTAAGTTTTGTTTTTTGGACAATCAATTTTGTAAACACCAGATTTTTTTATTTGGGTAATTTTGTAAACACCAGGGCTTTGATTACAAGTGAAAATTTCGACTCGAAATAATTTCGACCGTCATGGCGGAGTCGAAATGCGACTGTGCCCACCTAGCGAAGGTATTGCAAAGTGAGCATATGACGTCATGAAATCGCGACTAGTCGAAATTAATTTCGAGCAAATCATTCCGGTCGAAATGAGAATTTCGACTCGAAATTATGACATTTAGCAATTGAGGTTACCCGTCAGTTTACCAACCAACCAAGTAAATATCTTTTAAACGAAAAGAACGATATTTATGAAAATTTGCAGGTAAGTGCAATGGAACAAAACGCATCTGATGTACATTTTTTTGATAATAATATACTTCCGGTTTAACCTGAAATGCCATCAACTTCTTTAATTTAAATGGGACACCCTATATATTTTTACAGATTTTGAAAGAGCTTGTTATTTTGAATTCATACATACTGAGTTTAATATAAACAAATTTGTAAAAACGAAGAATATAGCACTTTAACCAACCTCCTTTGAGTTATTTGCATTAGAGCAAAAAACTACACTTGAATCGCTGAAAGATTACCCGTGCGTCACGATTCAAAGATCATATCACCGACACCTTTTCTATGTGCGGTCCTTTTCTATAAATATCAAACGATAATATTAAATTATAAACTGTTGTCTTCTCTAACCTATTCGTATGCTTACATACAATGACGCACGGGTAATCTTTCAGCGTTTCAAGTGTATTTAGATAAACTAATTGATGTTTGTATGTATAGTAATAAATAAACAAGTACTGTTTAGTACGTCTTTTGTTCTTCAAGTGTCAAGTTCTAATTGAAGAAAATAAATTGCGCAATTTAGAATGGTTCAATTAAGTGAAAAAAGCGTATTGAAATTTTAATGATGATCGGTTATGATGATCGTGTTAGAACTCATGAAGAAGTGTGTCATATTTTTAATAATTTGCATCCGGAGAGAAATCCTATATCACGCTCAACAGTAACTAAAACATTACAACGTTTTAATGCTACTGGGATGGTAAAAAATTTGCTAAAACCTGGAAGACCGCGGACTGCAACGAACGAAACTGTTAAACAAAATATTGCAATCGATTTAGAAGAATCACCTCAAACTTCCACCACAAATTTGGCACTAAACCATGGTATCAGTCGACGTTCTGTAAGAAAGATATTAAAAAGTGAAAAGTATCATCCGTATAAGGTACAGTTGGTTCAAGAATTGTCATACGATGATTTTGACCGACGGCTGGAATTTTGCGAACGCCTAATGGACATCTGTAATGTCGACGAAAATTTTGCTTCTAGCATAGTTTTTTCCGATGAGGCAACTTTTTGTTTAAATGGAACAGTTAATCGCCATAACTCAAGGTATTGGTCAAATGAGAATCCTCATTGGATTCATGAAGCACATATCCAGCATCCACAGAAGTTAAATGTTTGGAAGGGAATTGTCGAAAATAAGCTTATAGGCCTATTTTTTTATTGAATGGTGACAAGTATTTGGATCTACTAAATAACGAAATTATTCCTGCACTTCAACAGAATGGGCAAATACCACAAAATATATGGTTTCAACAAGATGGAGCACCTCTCCACTATGATATACGGGTTAGGGATTTTCTGGATGCGAATTTTCCAAATCGATGGATTGCACGTAGAGGATTCATAGAGTGGCCTGCTCGTTCTCCGGATCTTAGCCCGTTAGATTTTTTTCTTTGGGGTTATCTAAAATCACGTGTTTACGTTAGACGACCAGCAAACTTAACGGAATTGAGACAAAGAATTATTGATGAATTTGAACTAGACTTTTTCTAGAAAGCTTTCTTTACTAATGTTTCTTGAAGGCATCTAAAAAAGTGCTTTTTAATAATAAATTCATTATCAAGAAATTAATGTAAAAACTTACAGAATAATAATATTGATCTTCCGGAGCATCATTATTGTAGTCAAATAGGGGCATAAATTTATGTCAGATGACAAAGGGGTTCCAATTGGCTGACTGCTGGTGCTTTGCTTATCAATATAATTATAATTATAATTTTTAAAGGAGCCCCCCTTCTGTTTGTCTTAAGGTTTCTTAGTGGAACTAGCTTTCCTTTTAACTTTATTTTTCAAACCAACACATACCTAAAACGTTAACTATAATATTATACCTTTAAGCAGGTAATGGCAATATATTACAAATTTTTTAAAAAAAGTATTGCTTTATACATGTAAAATAGTTGTACTTGCTGCCATTTTTGGCTTGTTTTTTTTGCCGTATTCATCCTGTTTAACAGGGTGCCTAAGATTTCCCACATAGCTTTTCTCTCCCAGAATATTGTTTATAAAATCCAGATGCTCTAATATAAAATCCAACATCATTTCCTTTTGCTGAAAGGACACTTTTTGGTTACACTATCACCAAATAATTCATTTTGATTATTATAATAGGGACTTAAAGCAGTTCTAAAAATCACTACGTATCCGTATACGTATCGCAATGCGCATGTACAGAAGCGATACGTGGGTTTCGTTACGTTACGTGAAACGTATCAATCCGTCACTCGTATCTAACGTAACGTATCACATTATTGTTCCGTAATCGCGTTTTTCAATAATTTAGCGATAAAAGTGATGTTGTATGCTCAAAAATCATAACCTTATTTTCTGTTCATAAATCATAACAAACATTTCTGTGACATGCGATAATGGATTTAAAAAGAAAAAGATTATTTTACAGTGGCAATGACGACATTATTTTGTTAAGGTAGATATCGGATCTTATTTTTTACGTTAAAAATTAAAACACATGAATGGTTACGTTACGTTACAAACGCATTTGCTTTATGCTTATTTTTGCTTAGTTACGTATCTCCTTTACGTTACGTATACGGATAAGGATACGTGATAAATTTTTAGAATTGCTTTAAGTCCCTAATAATAAATAAAATTTAAACAACCCGAACAAAACAAACTAATGAACTTAATTAACCTAACACAACATACGTACTCTACAAGCAGCTGATCAAAATATAAAAATGTGTGCCAATCATATATTTATGCGATGCCAATGACATAATTATCCCCAGATATTACCAAAAGTCGAAATCACCCAGAATCGCTAAAGATTTCAACTATCATGGCGGACAATTTCGAGTTGAAATTGTCCACGTGCAACTCCGTATGAACAAAAATAATGTTCTACTAGAATCACGTTTTCTTCAGTAGAAATAACCATAATAACCAAGATTTCCACTAATGACCAGAATAACAAATATACAATACTGTAGGTACATAAAAATCACAAACAACAAAGTAAAAACCAAATAAAAATTAAACTGGGAAAGAAAAAACAGATATAATGTTTTTCAAATACAAACGAATAATATTTGCCTTCGGTTGACATATTTTTTTTAGTTAGACACGTTGGATTAGGGCCGTTTAAAATAAGTCTGCTTGAAGTACTTTTGTCACAAAAACTTCAGATATCAATATTAACAACGTAAAATATGCACGTTGACAAATAAATAAGAAAAAATTAAAAAACCCGAGTGGCACAAAAAACTTGTGAGGTTAGATTTGCCAATAATAAATTATGAATTGCCAACCATAAAGTTAGCAGACAAAATTTAAATTTTTTAAACCAGTGTAATTAACTATCAATTCTGCAGACTACGGATAGAAACAATCAAAATGATTCATTCTTTTGACGGTTTTTAGTATCCGTGGAATGTGATTTGTAGTGTAAAATTTAACTAATCATCTCGTTTGCTAACGAACATTTCATCCGCAAACACACACAGAGAGAGCACCATTTTATACGTTTTTGGTGGAATGTTCGTGATAATGTGTGTTTGCACAATTCTGACCATTATTCGTGGGTTATGAACTAGAAATGTGATAAGGGCACAAAAGGAAATGACGTCACATGCCTATTGACTGCTTTCTATGCTAAATTGATTCCCATCGATCATTAATGCCGGCTGTCGGTGGTTCAATGTAGGCAGTTAACCGCTTATCTTTATAAATGATGCTTGATTTTCCCCGTCATTATGTTGTAGGTGTATGAGAACCGTATATGAGTATCTCTTCGATGTATCTTTTGCTTATCTGTTTACGGTATTTCGAGCGAGATTTTATAATATGTTTATGACTTTTTTCATAAGATGGAGAAATCTGGTTGATGTGAAAAAGCATTAAGGTGCGAATTAACTTTATTTCTACCTTTCCAGCCAAAAATATATTATCCATAATGATGTAAGTCGCATATTTTCATAAGATCAAAAGTTGGATAGATGATTTTCCGATGTTTTATTAAATTTAACTTATTCAAGGTGCTGAGAAAAACCAAATTTTACAAATAATTTAATTTTGAAATTGTAATCTTTTATTAAAAAAATTCTTCTTCTTATAAGTTTCTTCATTATTTTTTAACCTATTTTTTACTTTACATAGAATGGACAATTTAATGAACAATTAAAATATTAAAATTAAAAAATAAAAAATTAAATACATTACTATAATTTTGACACAAACAGAATTATTTCAAAAGTAATACTGTTTAAACAATTAAACGAGTGAAGAGGTTATTTATTATCAATAAAAATGACAAAAGAATAAATAATTAATATAGGAAAATATATTTCAAATACAAGAGACAGTTAAATTAAAAAGTGCAATGGTAGGTTAGGTTTTTTACATTTGGAATTTGGTAGGAATAGATATGTAACAGCTCATTTAGAATACACGTGTAATCTATGTTAATGGCGGCAATTCCTGTTAGGAATTTTAAAAAATGATAGATATGTAACATTTGCTGTGATAAATAATATAATCTCATTAATACATTTATAATTGTTCAAAAACCAAAAATAGTCAAATTTCTCTACAAATTCTCTGTAAATTCGAAATAAAAATCATATTTTTAGTAAATTTATTTTGTTTAACAATTATTTGTGGGTTCATAATGAATCTAGTTTTATCAGTAAATAACTATAATAATATAACTAAAAGGGCCGGTTGCATAAACGCTTCTCAAAACTCTGTTACTTAACCAACTATTAAGTCTATATTAAATGGGTAAAGGCAATATCATCCTGAGGCGCATGCGCCTATTTGAATATTTAAGAATAATTTGGTTAGTCGACGGGATATGTAAAAATTCTTAGGCTACGTTGTCACATTTCTTATAGTGATTAAGTAGACTAGACTTTGGAATGACAAAATTTGTTTATGTTTGAAAGTTAAACGGACTTCGTTACTTACGTTTTTCATTTCTATTTTTAATACAATTTTTTAATTTCCCATGTATTTATTCTATTAGTTTATATTTTTTATTCATTTGAAACCATATTAAAAAATTAAAATCAATTAAAAGAATCATTTATGATTTATAGATTTTGGTGGTAAAAGTACATTAATTTACAAATGTTAAGGTTCGTTTTTTTATAAACAAATTAAATAAATTAAAATCTAACTATTCGGTTTGGGGGAAAAGATAAGACAAGTAAGAGAGCTTTAACAAGCGTCATAAATAACTAAATAAATAATAAAATATTTGTAGCAAATAATGTCACTAAATTGTAAATTTGTTTGTATGTATGTATGTATGAATTAGGGGTGATAAGTACACTGCGACCTATAGGATCTATTGTGTCCCCCCTTACTTGCCAAGTTCTGATGTTTTCTCAGATTTATACCAGCTCTTCAAGTTCAATTTTCCTGAGGAAGTTTAGGACATCGTCGGGCTTCAAATCAGGTAGATCCCCCTCTTCTATTTCATGTGCTCCTAGAATTCCGCAAGGTAGGGCATTCTAAGAGTATGTGTATTGAGGTTTCATCCTCTTCCTCACAGAATCTGCACTTTGCTTCATCTGCTAACCCTAGTTTCTTCATGTGGCTTTTTAACCGGCAATGCCCGGTTAGTATTTCCGTTAAATTTCGGAGCCTTTTTTTACTGAGGTTGAGGCAGCTAAGAGATCTCTTCTGGTCCCCAGTAGTATCTTAGATTGCCTCAGTCCTTCCAGCTGATTCCAGTACTTGGATTTTTCCTTCTCCATTTCTTCCCTTAGTTTTACTAAGATTACTCTACTGCTGATCCCACAGGATGGTTCTGGTCCCAAGTGTGCTCCTTTTTTGTGCTCCTTTTTTTGCCAGCTTGTCTGCTGTTTCGTTCCCCTCTATTCCTATGTGTCCTGGGACCCATAGGAGGGTGACAGTGTTCTTCTGGCCTAGTTCATTTAGTTTGCCCAGGCATTCCCAAACCATCTTCGAACTGATTATATTTGAGCTCAGCGCTTTGATGGCTGCTTGACTATCCGACATGATCACAATCTCTTGTCTGCGGTAGTTTCTTCCAATATTGAGTTCCACACATCTTTCGATGGCGCGGACTTCTGCTTGAAAGATGCTCGGGTATGTGCCCAAGCTTTCTGAATATTTGGCTCTCGGTCCAAAAACTCCTATCCCAGTTCCTTCGTCTAGCTTGGAACCATCCGTATACCACTTTATGGTATTCTGATTTAAATTCTGTATGGTGTCTTCATCCCATTAAGATTTATTACTCAACTTTTTGATGAATTTTCTCACAAAGTTGAATTCCTTTGGCATATCATCTTGGGGCATTTCCCAAGTTTGATCAAAATGAAGTGATCGAGGTTTTTCCCTGATAATTCCTTCTTTGATCATTCTATATATCGTTTTCTTCCTTACACTTTCTAACAGAATGTGCAGTGCGGTCAAGTTTAAAATCACCTCCATTGCAGCAGTGGGGCAAGTTCCAGTGATACATGAACAGGCTAGTCTCTGAATCTTCGAGATATTTTTCCTCGTCGTACTCAGATTAGCCCTTGCTCCCCAAGCCACTGCCCCATATGTGATTATTGGTCTCACTATTGCTGTGTACATCCATTGCAGAATACGTGCATCCCCAAGAATTGGGGATGCAACCCACGTATGATTCTTTAAACAAACAATTTTTAAAAACAACAATAGTTGGGTCTATCAAATAGCATATCTTTTATTTTTTTATAATTGGAACTTTTTTTATTAAAATGTATCAGATTATTAATTAATTTTGTATATAACTAAATTTTATTTTAATTTTTTATACCTAACTAATCTGTAGAAGTTTAAAATTGATACAAGCCGTAAATAATTCACAAAGACCTTTAAATATAATTAAAAATGAAAAACAAAATGCCCCGTAAAATATATTGCTCTTCTTTTCTACTTTTTAATTCCACGTAATTTAGATTTTTCTGGATTTACATAAGATATTCGGGAACAATTAGCATAAGATCTTGATTTATTTACTTTTTAAGGAAATTGGATGTTAAATTTCTCAACGTTAATCTGGATCGCGCTGGTAAGATTTTAATTGCTGTGATTATTTACCTCCACTTATTTTGGTATCATCTAATCCCTACCGATATTGGTAATTATTTTCTAAGAAGGGTAGTTCCAAGAAGTAAATCTTCCGTATAGGAAAATAAATTGAAAATACGATTTATTGTCTAAATGACTTATGAAATATACGACGTGGTTTTTTATTGACCAACATATCGTTGAGGGATTCAAAGTATAACAACTGCTTACTTTAAAAATTCTATTAGATATCTGTCCTAAACAAAATTGAGTTGAAACCCTAATAATAGATACTTATTTACATTTCAGCAACACTGATATCATTATCTAAAGTGAAGTTTGACCTTGACAGGCTTCTAAATATTAAAAATGAATAAAAACTCACTTTGGTTTCTAAAGTATGAATGTACACTTATTGAAATTTAAAAGCAAAACAATAAATATTACATTTACAGTTTCGTAAACATCTCACTGATAGTGTAAAAGTGTACTTACCGGACTAGTAACGTAATAGTTATTTTCCTACGACCACATATGAAAGTGCTAGATTGCACACTTATTTGTACTTAAGAAAGTAGCTAATATCAATACACGTATTGAAAAGTAAATATCAATACACGTATTGAAAAGTAAAAAAATATAGTTCTATGATCTGTGACATTTACGTCAAATTTATCAATAGTAAACACATGAATGACAAAGCAAGGACCATTTAATTTTTTTTAAATCTTCCTTGTGTCAAATATTGTATGGTAATTGCCAATACAAATTTTTCTGTATAAAGAGAAAATAAAGAATAAAGTTTCTTATAGGTTTTTAAATTTTTAAAAAATAAACATATTTTTATTCAGTATTATTATTTTTATAAAAACACTTTTAAAAAGAAGAACAGTTTATTCTTCTTTTTTATATTGGGTTATGTTCCGTGCATGTGTTTCTGTTTACAATTATCTTTGCGTCTATTATTATTACATTACTTTTCAATTAATTTCACCAACTGACCATTTTACTTTTAATTTTTATAGAGCCCACAAAAAAATTAAAATGTCATTTATCTAATAAAGAATTTTGATGTGAATTTGATTTTAATTAACTATATTTCCATGCAATATATAAACTCGTTTAAATCCTAATTTTTAACATGACTAACAATTAAAATAAATTTTATAAATAAATTTAAAATATTTATTATAATAAGAAATATTGGGGTCGTAGGAAAAATCGTGTACACAACGCGTTGGAAAGTGTATTTCTTGCACTCGTTACGTTTCCGCACTCGCCACTACGCGGCTCGTGCTAAACTTCACTTGTGCGTAATACTTCACTTTCCACACTCGTTATGTAATATACTATTACGTTACAACTCCGGGAAGTGACATTACGGTACGAGATAGATGTTTATGGACGAGGCAACGAAGGAGCCGAGTCAAGAATATCTAATCGAATACTTCACGGACGTGCATCGTGCTATATTTTATTTCATGCTGTCTTTGGTTTTAGACGCAATAAAATATGAAACTGAAACGACATATTTGATCATTTTATTAGGAAGTCATGTAGACTGTTGTAAAAAAATTATGTTACTTGATTTATTCTTAACATGGTTGATTTTCTTTATAAATAAAAAATGAACAGCGGTTACCAAGTAACAATGTAAATAAAGGCAGACATATTGAATTTTTCTGCACACACGAAATATCTGCGGAGAAAATGGATCTGAAATTAGATGAAATTGCTGAGAAAACTGCGGAAGCGATAGGGCAAATCCGCGATTACAGAAAACACTGTAAATCCATCAACAACTCCATTTACATATTGCTGGCAACAGCCTGTGACCAAACACCAAGGTTCCTCTGACACAATTCTTTATCCTATTTTTTCTTTTTCTTTGCGTGCGGCTGTAAGCAAGGTAATTATGTTGCCTTTATTCCATTATCCTCCCGGTAGTAGGCCACACAAGTTTTCTCTTCTCCAGGGAAGTACGCCGAACAAATTAACCATCTTTTGATAATTTGATAAGACCTAAGCTGGTGTGATAAACGGTTTGAACGAATGTAAAAGTATTCATGATCAGGGGAAATATTTTTAAAAAATAATAAAGCAGTTATTATTTGCTATTTCCGAACTATAAATAATACCCTACATTTTGTAGAATGATGTTACAATATGAAACGTATAAATGAAGTAAGGAAATTATAAATGGTGTGGATAACTAACAGAAATGAAAAGTAATCTCCTATTTATAATATAGATATTTGTTTAAAATCTATTGCTTGCTATTTAAAATCGAAGGACATCCTTATTTGAATCCATTTATCAGAAAAAGGTATTCGTATATATAAAATGCTGGTTTAACAGTAAAATTTTAAATTGAATTCGAAGCCAAACAACAAGAGATAAAATCATTACCCTAAACTACTTTACCCGTTGCTACAAAAATCTCCGTTATGGTTCAGATTGGATGCCATTCGCCGAGAAGATGATCTTCATTGAAATGTTGGCAGACAATAGCAAGGATCGGAAATACTAAACGATAAAACTACCCGAAAGGGAATAGAAAGGCAACCGACGAAGATATGCGGTCTCGATATAGACATAATAACAGATAAAGATTATACTAAACTTCCCATTTTGTTCACGAAAACGTTGAAACTCGTTGCGGTTGACACTTCTCGTGAGTAATGGACTGATAAAATAGACACTAAGAGAAAAGTTAAATATCAATACATTATTTAAGCAATTTTTTATTTGCCTGCATTTCTGATTAAATAAAAAAATACACCTTTATAACTGTACTTTTAAAGTTAAGTAAAAGAAATAATATGTGTTGGTCATCAAATGTTTTCAGAGATATATTAAATCAGTTAGCAGTAACGGATTTTCTTATGCTCAGGGATCAGTTCGGAGTTTGTGCACTTCTACGAACAATTTGGGACGTCGAAGAACTAGTCCACGAAATTCTTTACCTGGTATATTTATATAAAATTAATATTTAGATTAATAATTAGAATAATAATAAATAATATAAGTTTAATATTCATAAAACTATACAACTCCTTGAAAATACTGAAAATAATTTCAGATACTAGGTGCAGTCAATGGTAAAAATGAAAAGTAGAAAATTGTTTCTACCTGCACCCAAGGTAAAGAAACTTAATAGTTTCTATACCAAGCTTGACCGTTTTCTATGAAACAACAACTACTTCCTGGGTGCAGGTAGAAACAATTTTCTACTTTTCATTTTTATACAACTCCTTATTTAAAATATGATACTTTGTTAAATAAAAACGTTAATAATGAAACTTTTTAACAAAACTTCCACTTCCACAACAGAACCTGTTTAAAAAGGTTAATTTCCTAAATAAAAGTGGAGGTTTTGTTAAAAAGTTTTATTGGTTAATGTTCTTAGTTAGTTGGATTTCCACAGTGTAAGAGTTAGTACAATAAATTAACTTGTTACATAATACTGTCCTTACAAAGATCATTTTAGGTCTATATTTCTTAGCCCACTTATTCAAAATAATATTTCATATTGTTTTATAAAAAAATAAAACACATTGTACATAATCTATCGGAAAATAAAATGAATTATTTATATATTATTTATTCTAAATATAAAATATATATCTAAATATAAAACACATCATCGTTATAAATAAAATTTTTAAATTAAATTAAATATTGACATTTGTATTTTTACCAACAGAAATTTCACACATTTAGCACACGCTGTATACAACAAATGTCAAAAATGTAGGCGTGCACTTTATGTAATACGTATCAAAGCAATTTATTGTGTAGAATTATTAATTTTGTTTGTAAAATGTTGAATCTGTTGGAGAAACTGATACACTACCACTATGCCTACACACACTTTTAACTGCCTGCCACGCGTTTCGATAACCAAGTTATCTTCTTCAGAGACCGAAGGTAAACTAAAGCTATGTCTACAAACTAACCTTATATGTATAACATTTTTAGCTCCTACATGTTTTCGCGGTAAATCTTTTGGCAGCAAAGCCAATTTTACAATAAGTTTTCTTCTAGTAAACTATAAAGTGGACTATCTGGGATAGGTCCTTTGTCCTTATTTAATCTATTTTTACACTTAATAATTTCTATGCTTTCAAATGCATCCAACAATCTATTGTTGGATACATTTTTTAATAATTTTAAACTATCTACATTTACCGAATGGTTTTTGGTAAAAGCATGTTCGGCAATACTAGATTTTCCTATGCGTCCATATTTTAGATGAGCTAAATGTTCTTTAAATCTAGTTTTAACCGATATCTTATTTTTTGTCCAACATACTTTTTATCACAATCATTACAACTTATTTAATATATACCGCTTTTTTCCAGGTGAAATGAATTTCGTATCGTTATGTTCTCGCTGGAAAAAGGTGGTTTCACAAAGAGATTTCTTAAAACTATGGCGAATGATTAGCTTATGAATTAGTTTTTTATCACATCCATTAAGTTCAGCTATATCCTCAATTAAATTATAAAATTATATCTTGCTTTGTTTAAGGGAAAATTAATTAATCGATGAACCAAAAAATGAAAACTTGCCATTTTGTGTTGACTACAGTGAAAAGAATCTACCGGAATATATCTATACGTAGCGGTGTCTTTCCTAAAAATATCAAATTCTAACCTGTTATTATTTCTAATTCTAATGGTCCAAAAATGGTAACTGTTCATTACTTTCTAGTTCAAATGTGAATTTTATGCTTGTGAATTTTGAATTTAATTTTGAAATTAAATCTTCTACTGATAATTTCTTCGTATTGAAAACTGCAAAAATGTCGCCCACATATCCTTGGGAAATACTCGAGCTTTTGATTAATCTGTGTTTCAAAATTGCTCATAAAAAGGTTGGCTATAAAATTTCGAAAGAGTGGATCACTTGATCGACAAGGTACAGAAAACTTTCAGTAGTTTCCTTACCAAGCTTGGTCAAGGAGTGATTTTTATAAAGCAGTGACTAACGTTACATTTCCAACAAAAAATAATTTTTCATTGTGTAGGTGTACATTCAATTTTACCAAAACTGATTAGCGAGCCAAATTTTAGAGGTCAAGATAAGATTTGATTTCCGTTTGAAAAATACTGAAGCAGATCATGTAGAAATATGTAATTTTAAGTTGAATAATAGTATATTAAACAACGCATTTCATATGGCTTTCTCTTATGACACGAGTTCAAGTTTAAAAAAAGAATCGCGAAGCGATGAGTTTTTGAAAGAACGATTGTCATAACAGCTATATGAAATAAGTTGTTTATAACATTTTTTATATTTGGCCATTTTATCATTTTTTAAATTAATTTATTATTTCTATGGAAATTACGGACATTTTTATTTTAAAAAGTATGTTAGCAATGTGTAATTTATAATATTTGACACTTTTAAAATTTCCTAGAAAAAATCGTGTAATTGGGACTTTCACATACATTGTTGAATAGATTATTTCTATTTGTCAAATCATACCAATATATTCAACAAAAACGTTGTTTTAGTTGTATGTATACATATAATGAATAATGTACAGAAATTTAACTTAACTGTAGGATAATCTAGAAATCTGTTAAAAAATGTCCGGAAGAAATAATGTATAGTATAAAGTTAGAAATATATTGATGTAATTTCTAAAGTAAATTGTCCCGTATGTTGTGGTCAAGAGTACGGGCATCAACCCCGGTCTGTCTTGGGGAAGACCAGTTAGGAAATGAGAAATCACCGACGGTCTTTACACAGATTAAGGGCCGCCCGCATTTGCTAACAACCCATTTATTTTTCGTTTCTTTGTGACAAGAAAAATTCCGGCGATTACTAGGTAAAATGTGTAACAAAATGTGATACGATGGTTTCTGTTTAGGAAACAAATAGACAGAAATCCCATTATGGTAACACACACATACACACACACAAGTTATTTGCGGAAATATTTTGTTTATAGTAAACTTTATAGAACATTTAACTGAGAGTATAAGCTACATTTCTATTAAAAATAAGTGTTAGGTTATGTTTTCTGATGAGTGCACTTTCTTCTTTAACGGTCATGCTAATCGTCAATATTGCTGCTACTGGTCAACGGAAAATTCTCACAGGATGACCATACACAGTACCCTCAAAAGGTTAATTTTTGGGCAGGGATTGTTAAAAACCATATTATTGGTCCTTATTTTGTTGAGGGGTATTTGAATAGCGATTATTATTTAGCACTATTACAAAATTATGGTATATCGTTTATACGGTCCCAAGTTTGGCAAATTTATTTCCTGATCCATGAAACCCTTAAGTTTCAACAAATACCATATGGTTCCAGCAAGATGGAGCACTTCTACATTACCAACTCAATGTTCGTCAGTACCTCAACTTAACATTTCCAAATCGCTGGAAAGGGAGGCGAGGATCAATAAAATGGCGAGCAAGATCACCTGATCTTACCCCACTAGACTTTTTTATGGGATTATGTTAAAAATATGGTTTAAAAAACTAAACTATATGATTTAGATGATTTAAGAGATCGAATAACCCTGGCTATTAAATCGGTCACGCTTAGTATGTTAATTAACGTTAGAAGACATTTTTATTTAAGATTAGGATGTTGCCATGACGTTCGCGATGAGCATTTTGAACATCTACTTCATATTTTTTACTTTATGAACAATTAAATATTACATATCAGAAATTTTATTTTTTATTTTAATAAATTTAAAAACAATAACATTTTTGGATAGAAAATGAAGAGACCTTTCGATATATCACAAGTCCATACTTCCCATTTAAAAAATTGGGGATTGTAACTTTCTCTCAAAGAGGGTTGAAGGTAGGAATCAAATTTTCACTTTAAAGAATGTCAATTTATAATTTAAATTTGACGTGTTTCGAGATTTTTTATAAATATGTACAGTAATCCAAATAATGAATTAATTCCATTTGGCTTTTCCACACTGTATAAATCTACAATATTGTTGGTATATTCTATTGGACATTTTATTAATTAAAAATACGTACGCTAACAAAATTTCCTTTATGATAATAGTATATTGTATACCTAGTAAGAAAAGCTTAACATTCCCGGGCGATCGTAAAAATTGCCATTCGAGGCGCAAGCCGGAGTCCGGGAATATGGCTTTTCCTACGAGGTCTACATACTATTTTTCCGAATATCGGAAATCATTAAAATTACGGTAAATTATTACTAATCATGTTAAAAATTTAAAATCAACATTATTATTTTTCCCTTAAATAAAAGAAGCCATGAAACATTGTTTCGTAACTACGGAAACGAAGTACATAATTTTAAATTGTCAAACTTGACGAGTGAAAAGTTTATTTGTGGCGTCTTTCCAAAGTGTTGATTTTTTAATGTTTTAAAAAGCCAAAGTAACGTGTAAAATGGTGAGTGATGATGACTGTTCCATTTCTGGAACCCCCCCAGAACCCCAGAACTCACGGAGGCAGCGAATGCTGCATCATTGGAATTTTTACCAGTAAAATCTAGAAATAAGTATAACTATACATACAACCGCTTCATGGACTACCGTAGGTACGAATAAAAATGCAACTTCTTTCTCGGAAAATGTTGTAATGGCATTCTTCTTGGAGCTTGGTTCCAAGATGAAATCTTCAACTTTATGGGCCAATTATTCAATGCTGAAGGCAACCCTTGCAATTAGCCATGATGTGGATATATCTAAATATTCAAAACTTCGGGCATTCCTGAAACGGCAAACACATGCCTATAAGCCAAAAAATCCAAGATTTTAACTAAAGAAGAAATAAACAAATTTATTCAGGAAGCTCCAGATAAGGAATATTTAATGATTAAGGTAACTTACAAAACTTCAAATTATATTTGGATTCTTTACATGCGTATTTATTGTTGTAGGTAGCTGTAATATTTGGAATTTCCGGACCTTGCAGAATGGACGAGCTAGTTAAAATGACTGTACAAGATATACAAGACCTACTATCTAAACTTTTAGTTACCATACCGGAATCAAAAACCAATACATCAAGATCATTTAGGTATAGTAAACGAAATGTACCGGGTATCCGAATAAAAACGGCTCTCGGCCATATATCAGTAACCATTGATAGTACAGCTATCGAGAAACACCTGGAAATTATTTACAGACTCGTAAGTCTACCGCTAGAGGGCGTAAAAACTAACGATTAAGAAATCAAAATTTTACAAAAATTGCCCTATTAAAGGGCATTTTTAATGCGATAATCAAATTCTACGAACAATTCTGCGTATTTTTGGTTTCAAAAGTTTTAGTCTATCTTTTCAAATATAAGGTGGGGGAGAGTGGGAACATTATTTTAGAAAAAGGTCTGTAAGTCCGGTCCTGTTTAACCGATCTTTGCAAACTTGGTCTTGTTGATAACAGCTTTCTTCCACCAATATTATAGTTATCATTTCCAAACAACCTAATAAGTAACGTGCCCGCTAGAGGGCGAAACTTTTTTTCTTTTTTTAATCTAGTTCTCTTTGAAAAATATTAAATAGAAGCATGCAATTTTAACCATGAATTATAAAATTAGACCAAATTAGCAACAAAATGGTGAAAACCGCATGTCAATATCTTTTTCCTATCCCGAGATATCAGAAACGTGTACATTTTAAATATTTTTCATTGAATATTAGAATACTCTGGTTATACTGAACGGCATTTAATAATTTTACTTTACTTTGTTTAATAATTTGACACATGTCTGCGTGCTTTGTTTTCCATGGCCCACTACTATTTTTATATTTTTTCCATTTCAACTACCTTACAGGCGTTTACCGGTGACAGTAACAGTGATATTGAAATATTTAAAGACATCATAAAGAGGACAAGAACATTCAATTTTAGAAAGTCCAAAATTATTAAATGCCGTTCAGTATAACCAGAGTATTCTAAAAATCAAAGGAAAATACTTAAAATTTACACGTTTCTTAAGATATCTCGGGATAGGAAAAAGATATTGACATGTGGTTTTCACCATTTTGTTGCTAATTTGGTCTAATTTTATAATTCATGGTTAAAATTGCATGCTTCTATTTAATATTTTTCAAAGAGAACTAGATTAAAAAAGAAAAAAGTTTCGCCCTCTAGCGGGCACGTCACTTATTAGGTTGTTTGGAAATGATAACTATAATATTGGTGGAAGAAAGCTGTTATCAACAAGACCAAGTTTGCAAAGATCGGTTAAACAGGACCGGACTTACAGACCTTTTTCTAAAATAATGTTCCCACTCTCCCCCACCTTATATTTGAAAAGATAGACTAAAACTTTTGAAACCAAAAATACGCAGAATTGCTCGTAGAATTTGATTATCGCATTAAATATGCCCTTTAATAAGGCAATTTTTGTAAAATTTTGATTTCTTAATTCTTAGTATTAAATTACGCCCTCTAGCGGTAGACCTACGAGTCTGTAAATAATTTCCAGGTGTTTCTCGAGGCCATTTTTATTATAAATTTTTTTTTCCCGAAGCTGTACTATCAATGGTTACTGATATATGGCCGAGAGCCGTTCTTATTCGGACACCCGGTACTTAAATCTATACCGCAAGTATGTCTCTTTAAGACCAAGAGACATGAATACCACTCGGTTTTTTACCAAAATGAAAAAGGTTGTAGACAAGTAGTGGGAATTCACCAATTTAGAAACATGCCTAAAATAGTGGCCAGTTATTTGAATTTGCCAAACTCGAAAGAATATACTGGCCACTGTTTTCGTCTTCTGCCACAATGCTTGTTGATTCTGGTGGAGATATTACTAGTTTAAAGAGACTGGGTGGATGGAAATCAACAAACGTCGCTGAAGGATATATAGAAGAGTCTCTTACTAATAAGGAAGAAGTGGAAAATAAAATTTTTACAGCAGCAAAAAATCAAGAAAGTAAATCTAATATTTCTAATACTGTAGTAACGCCCAATATTAGTTATTGTCATACAAATAAAATTAATAATCAACAAAATAATACTATTACCTCCCAAGTTCTTTCAGTTTTCAATACTTGTACTAATTGTCAAATAACAGTAAATATAACAAATAATAAGTAATAATTTTAAAATATTGTTAACCTTGTTTGTGCTGAAAGTTTTAAAAATAAAATTGTTTAGGAAAAAACCCTTCTAAAGTTTACTGTGTGGAAATAAAATTTTCTTACAGTCCAGAAATGAATATTTCCTTACTGTTATTTTCGGTTGCCAGGCAACAATCAAGTTGGAGGAAATATTGACTTTTTCTTTCAAATATGTTGTCATTTTCGGAAAATATTATTTTATGAAATCAATAATCAATAAGTAGGTAATACGCTAATGTGCAGCAATAAATCACTTGCTAAAAATCAATCTCAACGAATTTTAAGCAAATTATTAATACTTTAATTATTTATTAACTTAGTGTGCAAACCGAGATTGTTCCGGGATTTTCTACAAATATGTAGGTAGAGTAACCAAAATAATAAATTTATTCCATTTGGCTTTTCCTCACTGCATTTTATTTGTAACGGTCAAAACAATTTCTTTTAATGTTACCTAAATCATTACAATGATTAAATTGACAATGCCTCTCCTACTTATTTACAGTACAATTAATTTTTTAACGATATATTCTATACGGTTTCCATTAAGGGGAGAATCGCAGACGAAAATTTCCATTTTTGTGCAATAGCTATTTATCCAAAAATGAGAATTCCTCTGAGAAAAGATTGTCGACGTTATGCTCTTTCCACCGACTACAATAGATACCTACAGAGTAGGCTATCAGGCAGTTATGAAGTGTGTAGAAGCATAAAGCATTTCTGAAAGCGGATATAAATCAAACTGTATCATTCTAATGCAGACGCATAAGGAAAAGTATTTTATCGCGACCAAAGAATGAAAAAGAAAAACCATCAAATCGTCATTTTAGGTTAGTTCAAACCGCTGATAACGGTAAATTCTTTTAGAACTGTCACAGTAAATCACAATAAAAACTTTTGCTTAGATTATAATGTTAAATAAACATGTATAGATTATTTTATGTTATGCAATCGGAATTTTCTGAAAGAATATAAAAAAGTAAGAATAATAAAAAAACTCTTCGTTTAAACGTAACTGCCAAGTTTATTTGAAAAAAATATGTTTTAAATTACAATGACGGCCGTTTCGCTGATAAGCATCGTCAGAATAATAAGATGGACTTCGAAAAAGTAAGAGTTAGTTCAATAAATTTTAAATGAAAAAAGTAAAAAAAAAACTATTTTGTATACAGTTACTTCAAAAATCGTAGAATGTTCTTGATTTGATGTGGTCTATCTATAATGTATTATCAATTATTTTTAAGGTTATATTGTAGTTTTCCAAATATTGGTAAGATTTGATTTACTGAAATTTATTGTACTAACCCTTACTCCGTGAAAGTCCATCTTATTAAGAACAATAAACAACTAAACGTTTGAACGAAACCACTTTTTATTCGAAAAATAGGTTTCTAAAATGCAATTACAGTTGTTTCGCTAAAATTATCATCGTCAGATTGACATAATGAAGTTACATTTTGTTTGTTTGTAGCTAGGTACCTGATGTATTTACAAGTGACAGCATACGAGGTCTGGCTATTAAATAAGGAGACTGCTTATGAAAAAGAGTTTTATTTTAAAAATTATTCTACAATCAAATGCTCCCCTTCCCTCGCCAGACATCGTTCCATTCGTTTTTTCCATTGGTCAAAGCAATGCTGGAAGTCTTCTTTTGATGGAGCATTTAGAAGCTCCGCCGATTTTTACTTCACCTCTTCTATCGACTCGAACCGAGTTCCTTTTAAGGCAGATGTGATCTTTGAAAAAGTCACAGGGTGCGTGTGTTCGAGCACGCACTGGAATGCCTCTAGCGGCTAAATAACGCTTCACAGACAGCGCGTTATGGGCAGGTGCGTTGTCCTGATGCAAGATCCACGATTTGTTTTTCCACAACTCCGTCCGTTTCTTACGAACTCGATCTCGCAGCGTTACCAAAACTTTCAAATAGTAAGTTTGGTTCACAGTTTGACCCTCCGGATCCCATTCAGTCATCACGATGCCGTTGATGTCGAAAAAAACGATTAGCATGGCTTTAAAGGTTTTCATTCTCGGCGATGCAGGAGTTTTCCAGTGCATAGATAGCCGCTTAGTTTCAACATCGTATTGGAATATCCAGGTTTCATCGCAAGTGATGATGTTTTTCATTAATTCAGGCTCTTCATCTAACCTCTGAAGAAAATCTAAGCAGATCTGTTGACGGACGAGCTTTTGGTCAGGGGTCAAATGTTTTGGGACCAACTTCGCACAGACTTTCTTCATGTTCAATTCGTCATGTAAAATTTTTCTGACAGTTTCTTTATCGGCATTTACAGTCTCAGCAATCATCCGAATGCTCATACGACGATCTCCGCGTACAATTTCATTTATTTTGGTCACTGTTTGCAGAGTTGAACAGAGACAGTCGACCTGGACGTTGGTCATCTTCGGTGCTCTCTCGACCTTCAGAAAACCTTTTATACCATTCGAAACACGCGCACGAGAATTCTCACCCTAGGCTTCTTTCAACAACTTATAGCACTCAGTCGGAGTTTTTTTTTAATTTAACGAGAAATTTCGAATTGATCCGTTGCTCGTATTTTTTGTCACACATTGTTATCGGCACGAGAAAAAAACACGTTCGTTTCTAACCTCTACAGAAAAAATACTACTACAGCAAGCAACAAAAACGTGTCTCATACTGAAATAGTAGACACTTCCAGCTATCTAACGTTGCATTCGTTTCCCACCCTACCCCTCTAGGACGCTTTCTGCGTGCGCAGTCTCGTTATTTAATAGCCAGACCTTACTGATGGAAAAAACGTGGTGTTGGTACTATTTCATGAAGAGTTGTAAGCTTAAATTAGAACAGTCCTTTTTAGACTATAACATAATATAAACAGTTTTACATACTTCCAAGTGACAAGTAAACAAAATGCACTTTATCTCTCAAACCATTTCTCCTATAGCATACACTAACCTAGTCGTTTGGATTTGGAGTCATATTAACCAAATAAATAAAACAAATTTCAAAGAAATTGAGAATTTGTTTTTTCTATAAATTAATAGTTTTGTGGTCACAACAAAAAAACAGTTTGAGCAGGTTTGGTTTAGATAAAAAGTTAGACCAAACTCAAATAGCGTTTATTTAATTACTGTTGCTGTGGTTTGCCATACTGAATTCAAATGGTACAACGACTAAATGTTGCGAATAAACGTGAAAGAGAAATTTACTGTGGATACGTTCCGGGCTTAATGTTTGAAGATGCCGATTTTTTAAGAAACGCAAGGTTCCCTGTCGAAAATTTCATCCACCTCAATGGTTACATCAAACGACAAACAAATCGATTCCTTGGATTTGCGCGTCCTTATGCAATTGCAGGCTCTCCACAGTGCTTGAGTAATTATTTGGTTTGCTGAGTCTCGTCATGGGATACTTGGTCCTCATTTTGTTGAAGAGGAGAATGAGGAGCCAGTTACTGACAGTCAAGTGCGATAAGGACATAGTATTGTGACACCTTTTGTGAGAGACCTTTTGTCGTGCGCATAATTTAAGAATCCGTAATCCATATTTTTAACCGGATGGCTCAACACGCTATACAGCGGAACGCTTCACAGATTTGTTCCGTGAACCTAATTCACTGCATTTAACACCACCTGACGCATACATTTGGAGTATGATGATGGATGTTGCTCGGAAAATTCACCTGAAACTGAAGCATATTTTGAACATGTATTATAAAACTTAATTCATAAATATAATGTATTTTCATATTCGGTAGGTGCTGTTTATTTTGGCGCATACTATACTTAACATTAATCATTTAATGGGCGAGTGGAATATTTTTTTTAAATTTATATTTAAATAATATACATGAATATTAGGAGATTTAATTTTTTTTTATTTATCATACGAACTCTAAATCACCAATAAAGTCAAAATAATAGCTTCGTTCCAACCAACAATTCTGTTATCGTACGTAACCAGTAATTGAATTGATTAATGCGCATGCGTGAGTGAAATTAGTAAAGTTTCTGGTAATCTTCTATCAAACGGTTGGAACGTATTTTGAACTAGTTATGGCATATGTACCCATAATTAATATAATCTCAAAAACAAATTTTTAAAAATGGATGAAAATCTATTAAATTAGATTTAGGATAAGTAGTCAACAGATTATAAGGATTTAGACAATATCAGAGATGTGGGAACAAGAAACGAATATTACTTAGGTTTTTTTTTAGCATTATTAAGATTATTAATAAACTGTGAACGTTTTCAAAATAGTTCAAAAACTAAAAAGTAAAAAAAACACTTCCATAATCTATTTACACTTTACATTAATGTAAAAATGTTATCATTGCGCATGTTTATTAATTTCAGAACTTTCGGTATCGAGAAAGAATCGTTTGAACGGTAATTTTACTGGTCCAGAAACAAGATGGAACAGAGAACTGTTAGTAATCAAGAGTTCTGAGCCAATAATTTCAGGTGGGTGGAACGATTTCTTTCAACTGCGCATGTGTATTAGTAACGTTACTGTAATTTACTGGTGGTTGGAACGAACCTATTATTTAAACGGTCACTTGTCAAAATGAATGAGGAAATTTCATTAAGTTTCAGGAAATAAACACCACTGATTCTGAAATATTGATGTTTTGAACATTAATTACGGAGTGAACTACTAAACTGTTATATATTCTCTCAGATGATGTGCTCATAATATTCGATATTTTATATTAAGCATTAGATGGTAATTCATACTTGAGGACATTTAGCTTTATTAACGTGACAACAGGGCAGCACACTTCTCAACCAAGAAAGAGAATAACATAACACGTTGCCAAATTTCTAACGAATATTTAGAAAACGTTTTAAATAAGTGTCAAAAATCAATTTCGTGGTTCTCCAACGCTACTAATTCTGAGATAAACATCAGGAACATCAGAAACGTGTCCTATGTCAATTGATAAGATAAAGTATTCAATCACTATTTTATGAAGACACGTTTCCGGTTAACTTGTTTTTAATAGATGATTTGGCAACATTGGGTGTCAAGTGGAAATGGAACATCAATAGACCAATAAGGACCCCCCTTAATAAGTGACCATCATGAATACAAATTGGCGCCTGTTATGGATTGTTTAAAATAGGTTATGAAATTTCATGATTTTCAACAACGAATAGGCTCATAAATTGCATTTATAATAGTTTTGATGGGATACAAAAATGAATTAGGGTCTGTAATAAAACGATGATGTAGTTCAAAGTCCAATATCAGTCCAGTATATTATTTCGTATAAATGTAGTTTTAAGATAGAATTTTGATTTCATCTTGTTTTTAAATTTAAATTAATTCTTATCTATAATTTTTGACTTGCTATAAACATTGCAAATCCAATGTCAAATCTATAACAATATTATAAAGCTGAAGGGTTTTTTTTTATTGAACGAGCTGATCTCGTGAATTGGTTCTAATGAAAAAAAAATTTGTTTTTATTAGTACATTTATTAAGGAATGCTATAGGCTCTGTAACCTTAATTTACAAAAAAAATAACTCTTTAGGAACATTACTATATTTAGTCTAAAATACATTGTATTAACCTTTACTTTCTAGAAGTCCATCTTCCTAAGGACACTAAAAATAAAAGTTTTTAAAAAAACTTCCACTTTTTATTAAAAAAATTCCTTTTCTAGCTCAATAAAAAGTAGAAGTTTTGTTAAAAAGTCCTTAAAATAGCTTTTAAATGTTTTTTGACGCGGGTAAAACCGCGGGACACAGCTAGTAGTTCAATAAATTTAGCTACCGCTGAGCTTCTCAGTTAACTAACCAATCTCTCTACAGTAATTAAACACTTCCCACCTCGGTGTGTAATATGTTTAAAATTAGATACACCTTCCCGACGAACAAATAACAAATAATTCATATAAAAATTTCATCTGTTAAATGTACACAAAATCATTATCGTACCAAAAATTGTCTATCTATTGTTGAGTCATCATAAATTTATGAAAAATTGATTTCCAGCTCAGGGATTTCACTCCGGACGCGAAATTCCCCAATGACCACCAGACTCTTACGAGTTGTCCATCACTTTGCCCACGCTTTATCTACACAAGACCGATATCTAGTAGTTTTTAAGTTATAACTGTGTTCGTAAGCATGATTTATGTCAACATGTACCGAAAATGTGTACACATCGTCCAGCGTTTGTCGGAGTAGTAAACGGGGAAAATATCTACAGAATAAAAAAAAACATCCTATTTTAAACAGATTTATGGCGGTTTCTAAAAAACGCGGAAACTTTTGCTGCGGCCAGTTTACAATACATGTGAGGTCTTCAGCCTGAATGTTAGTTTAACCGTGATTTATTGCAGTTTTTAGTTATACAAAGTTAGTTTTCATGAATGTAAATTATGCTTGGGGGATTCAACGTTTTTTGGTGTCTAAACACATAGTTATCAGTAGCAACGTATTGTAAGAAAATATTTTTTAGTTTTTTTCTTGGATTTTAAACAAATTATTATAAAGTAATTAAAATATTGCTTGCATGAAGGTAGGTGGTCGATCAACGTAACTTCTACTGTGACCTGTAAGATCTATTATCTGCCTCTGTTGACGCAGGCCATACTTCTTTGAAGTTCGTGGTCTCTCGAGCTGCCAGCAGTTGCACAAAATATGCTTTTCCATATTATTATTATTTTAGTTTTTTTTAGACATATCTCTTACAAATACCTTAAATTCTCTATCT
Organism: Ophraella communa; assembly: GCA_035357415.1. Taxonomy (NCBI): domain Eukaryota; kingdom Metazoa; phylum Arthropoda; class Insecta; order Coleoptera; family Chrysomelidae; genus Ophraella; species Ophraella communa. The sequence continues at coordinate 66,354,932 of CM068979.1, forward strand.
CTACTCTCTAGAAAGTCCGCTTGCATGTAATTGCATGAAATGATCTACTATTTTAATTAAAATTCAATGCAGCAGTCTAATACATTCTAAGTTAGAAAATATTCTCTACTCTTTTCTCCTTTTGTTTTTATTGTAAAGTAATTTTAATTTATGCTTCACGTTGGTAAGCCAATATTGTGATGACATAAGAATTTCGAAATTATTTCTTGAAAAATGTTGAACATAAAATTCCCCGTTTAAGTAAATTTTATTTAAATAAAATTTTTTATAAGTACTTACTGACGCATAATAAGTAAATGATAAAAATTTCAAAATGATTGCATTGCTTTAAAGCCCTTTTATCTTTAATAATGTGTGGATGCACCCCGATGTGTTACGCATTCTCCAACGCGCCTAGACATGCTTCTGATCAGGTGGTCAATGTCCTCCTGTGGTATCTCATTCCAAGCAACCACCAACTCCTCTCGAAGTTCTTCTAGAGTCTATGGAGGATGTTGCAAATTGAGAAATCTCCTACCCATCATATCCCACACGTGCTCAATTGGGGATAAGTCGGGAGATCTTGGTGGCCAAGGTAACAATGTGACATCATTATGTTGTCTTGCGACATGTGGTCGGGCATTATCTTGTTGGAAAGTTGAATTTGCCAGGGTCTCAAGATAGGGTAAAAGATGGGGTTCTAAAAACTTCTTGGATATAATTCTTCGCGTTCATGTTACCTCTGATGAAGATCAAAGGTGATCTCGAACTGTAAGCTATAGCACCCCAAACCATAACTCCAATAGTTTGATGAACATGTCTTTCAACAAAAAAAACGTGGATTTCTCCTTTCACCACGTCGTCTTCTAACCCTTCCTCGGCCATCATGCATGCCTAAACAAAATCGAGACTCGTCACTAAAGACAATACTGTTCCATTCCTGATCCCAAAGTGACGGTTCTATGCACCGATCATGGCAATTACGTCGGTGTTCTGGAGTTAAAGGGAGGACCCAGTGTGGTCGGTATGAAAACAGGCCAAAATGTCTTATTCGTCGGTAAACACTTCGCATGCCAATAGGTCTTCCGTGTTCTACAAACCATTCATTTGCAATGGACCTGGTAGTGGAGAAATGGTCCCAAGGCCAATAATCTTAGGCGGCGATCTTCACGGTCTGTTGTTCTAAGGGAGCGTCCAGAGCCCCTTGCTCTTTGCGTACGGCCTTCTCGAAGCCATGCCTGACAACACATAACTACGGTGTCTACACTTCTTTGCACTCTAACTGCAATTTCCCGAAAAGAAAATCCAGCTTCCCGAAGTTCCACTATACGACTCCTATCAAACTCACTAAGTTGACGAAATCATACAGGTCTCCGTACCATAGGCATCATAACCAATCGTAAAGAATGTGGATTTCAAAAAAAGCAGTATAAAAACCGGAATCTTCAACTGATAAGGCTGAAAATTTTATCAATTGTTTATTTCAGTAAAATAAATAGATTCACCAAATTTTATTAAAATAAAAGCATTTAAACCGGGTGTTGGGATTATTATATCACTTAGTATTGTAACGTTTATTTATTTTTACTAGTCTTTTAATTTATATTTATACTATTTAAATCACTAATACTATTTAATTTATATAACACAATTTATTTACAATACTTTAATTTATATAATACAATATTTCTATTCACATTTATCTAACAACATACTACTGACTAACTAACTAAAATATTCAAATCGGTCCTTAATATATAGGTAAGTATTGTTCCAGCATACTCCGGTCTTTTCTGGTAGTTTTCTCGATCGTTCGACGGCTTCGCTCATCGGGCGCCGTTGAAAGAAACGTATTCTGGAATATTCTCGCGTCTTCCGTCTGCTTCGCGTCTGATCATAGCGCCAGGGGCGTACTCGCACAACATTGCCCCCTCCTTAAGAGATAGTTCCTCCTGGAACTTTTACGGAATTGAGACTGGATGGAGATACTTGCAACTGAATCCTCGTCTACAATTTCCAGTTGCATGGAAATAACATGGAATGGTCTTTGATGTCAGCTGGACACGGGGCGAATGGCTGCATACCAACACTTGGACTTCGGTATCTTGAAAGATTACTTCCACCATATTTCGGATGACCCTCCAATCCAATGAGTTGCACTCTATTTTCGGCATGGCTAGCTTCTGTATGTTGGACTCTAATACGTGCTCTCTCAAGTTAAGTAATGATTCCCATATATTTCGATAAGTGGGCTGGTCTTGGTAGGTATTCTTGGTAATCAGATAGAAGAGGCAACGGGAGTCATCTCGAAGTATCAAAGCCTTCCCAGTGGCTGGTAACTGATTTCGAAGTTCTGACAGTCGACCAAACTTCCTTCGAAAGACAGACGCTAATCCTCGGCCGTCGCTGATAGTGGCGGAAACGCTATGGGCCAATGAGTAGTCATCAGGAAGTGTGAACAGGTCTTGCTGTTTCTCAATAGTCACGCCGTATCTAGCTTTCCCAGTACCTCCATATGCACCCATAAATTCTTCGAAAGCAAGGTCGGGTGTATCTTGGACTTGATTTACGACTTCTTCTTCCTGGTCATGATCTCCTTCAAATTTCGCCAGTCGGTTTCGGTGTACTACCTTAGGTTTTCCATTCGGGGTCTTTATTATACGGTATATGACGTCATTGATTCTTTTCTTGATGATGTATGGACCCTCCCAAGATTGTTGTAACTTTGGTGAGTACCCCTTCCGTCTTTTCGGGTTATGGAGCCAGACTTTGTCACCTTCTTGGAAACATCCTTCTATAGCTTGGGTATCATACCGTTTCTTCATCCTGTCACTGGCAACTTGGAGATGGGAGCGAACCAAATCATGCATGTCGTCCATTTTTCTACGTAACTGGATTACATAGTCTTCTCCAGCTATATCCTCTCCAGGTCGGCATCCAAACTCGAGGTCGCATGGTAACCTCATCTCGCGTCCAAACAAGACTTTTGCTGGTGTTTGACCTGTTGATTCATTGACGGCGGATCGATAAGCCATTGCAAAGAGCGAAATATACTGGTCCCAGTCCCTTTGGTGATTGGATACTACTTTTGATAGATATTTGCCAATAGTTTTATTCATGCGTTCTACCATTCCATCTGATTGTGGGTGCAATGCTGTAGTTCTTGTTTTCTTCATTCCTAAATTGTCACAAATTCCTTGAAAGAGTTGACTTTCGAAGTTCCTTCCTTGGTCACTGTGAATCTCCAAGGGCACTCCATATCGGCAAATAAACTCCTTCACTAGCACGTCTGCGACAGTTGCTGCCTCTTGATTTGGAATGGCGTAGACTTCAACCCACTTCGTAAAATAATCCATCACCACCAACATGTATTTATTCTTATTCTCAGTAGTGGGGAACGGTCCAGCAATATCTAAAGCAATTCTCTCAAATGGGCTACCAACGTTATATTGTTTCATGGGAGCCTTTCCTCTTTTCTGAGGTCCATTACTAGCAGCACAGATGGTACACTTCTTACACCAGTCCTTAACATCATCGGAACTATTCATCCAATAAAACCTTTCCCGAACTCTCTGCAGGGTTTTCTTGACACCAAGATGACCTCCTGATGGACTGTCGTGTAACTGTCGTAGTACTTCGGCTACTCTACTCTTTGGTATAACCAATTGCTTTCTGTTAACGGAACCGTCATCGTTTTCAATTATTCTCTTTAATAAATCGCCTTCCAAAATGAAAGACTCCCACTGAGCCCAATATGATTTAAGGACTGTAGAGAATTTTGACACTTCTTGCCAAGTAGGTCGACGATCTTCTATCTTCCATTCTCTCATTTTCTTTAAGACAGGATCATTATCTTGTTCTTCTTTAATTTTAGTAGGTGCCCAGTCGTCGTTAACTACAGTTGTTCGTAGTATTGCAGTTTCTTTTAATTCTGTCTTACTGCAGTGAGAACACTCTTCTGGGCACGGTCTTCTGGAAAGGGAGTCTGCATTTCTGTGACTTATCCCAGCTCGATGTTCGATCCTAAAGTCGTACTCTTGGAGTCGTTCGATCCACCTGGCAATTTGACCTTCAGGGTTCTTAAACTGCATTAGCCATTTTAGGGCTGCATGGTCCGTCCGGATTAAGAATTTTCTTCCATAAAGATATTGGTAGAAGTGTTCCACCGATTTCACAACTGCCAGAAGTTCTCTTCTCGTAACGCAGTAATTCCGCTCAGGTTTGGAGAGTACTTTACTAAAATAACCCAGGACTCTCTCTTGTCCATCTTGAATCTGTGAAAGGACTCCTCCAATTCCGACATTACTGGCATCTGTATCCAAAATAAATTCTCCTTCCGGTTGTGGGTAGCCTAATATCGGTGCTGCGGTTAAATGCTTCTTCAGAGTTTCAAAAGCCGTTTGACAGTTTTCATCCCAGCAGAACTCTCTCGTTTCCTCTGTAAGGCGTGTTAATGGCTTAGCAATGTCTGAAAACTTTCTGATAAATCTGCGATAGTATGTACATAGACCAAGAAAACTTCTTATTTGATGTTTATCAGTTGGTTGTGGCCATTGTTTGATAGAAGAAACCTTGTCCTTATCTACAGACACGCCTTCCTTGCTGACAATATGACCCAGATAATTAACTTTGTCTTGGAATAACTGGCATTTCTTTGGATTTAGCATCAGTTGGGCAGCTTGAAGTCTTTTAAAAACATCTTCTAAGTTTTTCAGATGTTCTTCGAATGTCTCCCCCAAGACTATGATGTCGTCTAAGTAGACCAGGCACGTTTTCCAAGACAACCCTCTCAATACGTTCTCCATCAGTCTTTCAAATGTCGCAGGAGCATTACATAGTCCGAATGGCATGACATTGAACTGAAATAATCCAGAACCGGTGGTAAAGGCTGTCTTTTCTTTGTCTCTTGGGTCCATTTCTACCTACCAATAACCAGACTTCAAATCTAAGGTAGAAAATAATTTACTTCCAGCTAGAGTGTCCAAGGTATCGTCGATTCGAGGCAGAGGATAACTGTCCTTCTTGGTAACATTGTTCAACTGACGGTAGTCTACACAGAACCTCGTAGTTCCATCCTTTTTCTTGACCAAGACTACCGGAGAGACCCATGGACTGGTAGAAGGTTCTATCACTCCATCTTCTTCCATTTCTCGGACAATCCTTTCAGCTTCTTGCCTCTTCGCCTGTGGTAATCTTCTAGCTGATTGACGAATTGGCTTGGCATCACCCGTGTCGATTTTATGTTTTACAGCAGAGGTACGTCCTGTCTTACCTCCCTTTGGTACAAAAATGTTGCGATACCGATGAAGAAAATCTTTCATTTTTCTTTTCTCTTCTCGGTTTAAAGATGTACCAGCAACCGCCACCATTTGTTCAAACTTATCGTTGGAATTATTGGGAATAGTTGTTTGTCGCATTATAGATGTTACTGGTACGGAGGTTCCAACTTTGGTCTCTTTCTTGATCGTAATTGGGTGATCATTGACATTTATAACTCGTACTGGAATTTCTTTAGCAGAAGTGACCAATCCTTTTCCTATCAAAATTCCTCGACCGACCTCCTCATCATGGTTCCATGGTTCCATCATCACCGGTATTCCTTCGTCAATAGCTCCTTGCAGTCTGGCCACTATGATCGTTTCGCTTCTACCAGGTACCACAGTATCCTCCTGGACAACGGCTGGCACGGTTTTGTCCTCATATGGATGAAGGAATATTTCTTCAGAACCGACTTTGATAACTCTGTTCGTGAAATCCAGTTGGAAACCATGTAAGTTCATCACATCCATTCCTAATATGACATCTTCCTCAATATCAGCAACAATAACAGTATGCGTGAACTTTTCTGAGCCAATTCCTATTTGAACCTGGGCTTCTCCAAGGATGTTAGCTCTGTCACCTGTGGCAGTTCGCAGTCGTAGCCTTGTTGGTAAAAGCTTCTTACGGCTATTTATAGTTGTTGGCCGTATAATCGTTCTGGTCGCTCCAGTATCCACCAATAGTGTATACTTTTTACCGTAGACCTCACCATCTACATATACACTGTCTTCGCGGCATTTCAAAGAGGCTATTAATATGAGAGGGTCTTTGGAAACGTTCTGGGTCGAAGCTGCCCCCTCTAGGCCGGCCCGTTTTAGTTTTTCCTGTGGAGTAGTTTCTTGATTCGTAGTGACCCCAGGACGTTTACATGAATTGCGAGCATGTCCTATTTCACCACAATTCCAGCGCCTGATGGTCTTCTTCTTTTTCTTATCAGTAAAGTTCTTCATCATATTTACTAATTGGTCTAACTTATTTTCATCTTCCTCTTCCGTTACGGACCTTACTTTACTGTATCCTCCAAAAGCTTTCGAAGCCGCTTCATACTCAAGCGCGGCGGACAAGATGTCAACTAATGTTTTGTGGTGAGCTAAACGGAGTGTCTTTGCCATTTCGTGGTCACGAAGTCCATCAAGAAATGCTTCAACAGCTAAACATTCCATCATTTGTTCTGGAGCTGAAGGGTAAGCAAATCTTACCAATCTGGCAATATCTACTTCGTACTCTTGAAGTGTCTCCTCTCGCTTCTGTTTTCGAGTCTTTAACTGCGATCGGTACAAGTTCTCCAAGTGTTCGTGACCATATCGCATGTTCAAGCTTTTCTTCAGTTGCTCAAAATCATCTGTGTCCTCCACTGGTATGGTCTGAAGAACATCCAAAGCGTCTCCTCTCAGAGCGATGGTGAGGTTTATTGCCTTCTCTTTTTGGGACCATCCGTTCGCTCTTGCAGCTGTTTCGAACTGTTTGAGATAATTTTCCCAAGACATCTTTCCGTCAAAGGTTGGGGCCTTAACACGAACAGAACTTTCGTTACCTTCCAATTTCGGTTTCTGCTCCACTTTGAAGCTTCTCATTTCGTGCTCGTTTTCCTCTCCTAAATCTTCCATATCTTCTTTACCTCCTTTTTCCATTTCTTCCATTTGCTTTTCCATTTCTCTTATTTTCTCTTCAATTTTTTTTTCAAATGAAGACATTTTATTTTCCATAGAAGAAATGTCCAAAGAAACTTTGTTTTCCAAAGAAGAAATATCATTTTTTAAAGAAGACATATCAGAAGAAACTCTTTTTTCCAAAGAAGAAATGTCAGAAGAAACTTTATTTTCCAAAGAAGAAATGTCAGAAGAAACTTTATTTTCCAAAGAAGAAATATCACTTTTCAAAGAAGACATGTCGGAAGAGATATCACTCTTCAAAGAAGACATATCGGAAGAAACTTTATTTTCCAAAGAAGAAATATCAGAAGAAACTTTATTTAAGGAAGAAATAATTGTAGCAGAAGAGTCGTCTACGAAAATATGATTTTCTGGATCTAAACCATCATTTTCCAATGCTTGCTTAAGTCGCTGCAACAACTCAGTCTTCCTTCCTGTTGTTTCCAATTCACGATCCTCCAGCTCTTGACGTAATTCTGTCACTTTCAAGTCACAAAGTTTTTTCGACATATTTATTTATTTTTTTTTTTTACCTTATTTATTTACAATATCCCACTTCTGACACCAATGTAACGTTTATTTATTTTTACTAGTCTTTTAATTTATATTTATACTATTTAAATCACTAATACTATTTAATTTATATAACACAATTTATTTACAATACTTTAATTTATATAATACAATATTTCTATTCACATTTATCTAACAACATACTACTGACTAACTAACTAAAATATTCAAATCGGTCCTTAATATATAGGTAAGTATTGTTCCAGCATACTCCGGTCTTTTCTGGTAGTTTTCTCGATCGTTCGACGGCTTCGCTCATCGGGCGCCGTTGAAAGAAACGTATTCTGGAATATTCTCGCGTCTTCCGTCTGCTTCGCGTCTGATCATAGCGCCAGGGGCGTACTCGCACAACAGTATACTTGTACTTAACATCAGCTCTTATGTCTCAAGCGGCTTATTCGATCGTTTCTGTTGGCAAATTAAAGATAAATTAAAGAGAATTAATTGTTAAGAATAAATTTATTTTGACACAAGAAAGATTCCAAATGGTAATAAAGGAAAAACTTAATTTTATGTTTATCTATTAATTACTAATTAATAAGGCCCTTTCTTAAAACTAATTTGAACTTATTCGTTCAGGAAAAACTATATAAAATAAAATTATTATTAAATGTAGATATTCAACTGTTAAATTATTTTTTAAATTTATTAACTGCTAAAACCAAATAAATTCCTTATTTGTTGATTAAATTTAAAACTAAAGCTATATAATAAAATAAATACAATTATTATATGAACTTATATATGTGCTAGTTCTATGAATAAAAGTAGATGGAGGTGGACGCTTCACGATTCGTTATAAGTTGTGTTATGTGGCACCATCGAGTGTTTTCCTAATTTAGTTCAGTGATTTTGAGTGATTGTTATATCTAGTTTTTAACTTAATTTAAAATGGTAAGTACACTTTTAAGCTTTTTACACTCTCGGAAAATTGTTTGACTTCACTTTCCCTAACTTTTACTTTTCGAATGTCACTAGATCTTAAGCTCACCAACTGGCTAACTGAAAACTAAATAATCTCCTCAGTAAAGGTATCCTTTTTATACTATATCCAGCTTTCTTTTGTTCTGGAATGTAGTTGTGTAATTTTTATTACCTTCACTATTTGGCCAATTTGGTGTTCATTTATGACTTCTATTTCTTCGTCCGGAGCTAGTCCATTTATTAATATTTTGTTGTTTTTCTTTGTTGGGTCTCCGGTTTGTAGATTTATTTTCACATGTATTCCTTTTATCGATTAGGATAAGGTATCAGCATTCTGTTATTCATAATTTTCAAATCAAATATTCCAAAAACGGTACACAGGATCAAGTTTCACCAAGAGTAGCTTTTGATGTAAAATTGAACGTTGTTTTTTATTTGAAATTTTCATTATTAATTCTGTCCTTAAAAAAGTTATATTAAATAATACTGGGTAAGAATCCTGCAACTAGCGCCCTCTGTAAGAGGCAGGTATAAAACAAATCCATGGGATGTACAGCTTCCAAAACATAAAACGTATAACATTTGATTAACATATTGCCAGTAGTTGACTTGAAAATGGATGGCGTTACAAAAATTTATTACTAAGCAAACCACAATTATTTTTCAGTTTCATAAATACTTAGAGACGAAGTATACTTTTTTTAAACACTTCTAAGTTACAAGTACTTAAATAATTAATTTTAATTATTTCTAATACACTTTTTAAAGGAAAATAAATGACAAACCCCACAAATTAAAAAAAAAAGTGTGTGTTAGATTTCATCAGATTTGGCAACGTAGCTTAATAGTAGACTATTAGTGTAACAAGATAATTTTACAAAAAACATCTCAGTCAAGACAATCGTAAACCCTAACCGCCGATTTTCCAATATGGTGACGCTATTCAACCCTCTTAATGAACAGGGCATAGATAAGGCTGTTCAGCGTTCACACTTCCTCCAGCAATTCTCTATAAATTACCCAGTGTAATCGCGTGCCATTTGTAACTCTTTGACGTTGAGAAAAAGCAGGTGCACTCAAACAGTAATTTAACTAAGATTTACAACATATCCGAAAAAAAGTTACACTCACAGTCGTGTGAAGTTGCCGAGCTTTAAGGAACCAACACAAAAACATCTTTTTTGTCAATTTTAACAATAATTGGAGATACAAAATTTGAAAAATTAATTAATCAAATAAAATAATTGTTATCTCTCAAATATTTATTGGGGTTTTTAAACCTTATTTTAAAGCAAAGAAGCTTGGTTTTTTATCAGTTATACTAATTTAAAAGGAAAATATAACCAAAATAATCTGCTAGGGCTAATAATATCTAAGCTTTAATACGGCCAATCATATAAATATAAATTTAATAATTATGTCCATATTGTTAAGATTGACTGACAGTAGCGTAAGCTATTGTGTATATTCTATTCTATTCTTCTGGGGTACGTTTCATGCATGTACTGGAGCTCTAGGCTCATTGTACCCCCCTGAAGTAATCATACCAGGTTCGTTTCCTTCATGTATTCTAGAATGTCCCTGATATTCGCTTTCACGATTTCCTCTGGCTCAGAAAACTGAATGCCAAAGTGTCTCTGTCTAAGCCACTTAAGGCTCGGACAGTGACATATTACGTGAAGAGGAGTTTCGTCTTCCTCACCACATTTTCTGCATAATGGGTCCTCAGCGAGTCCTATTATGTTCATGTGTTTTCGGAGATGGCAGTGTCCTGTAAGCAGTCCCACTGCCTTTCTCAATTGGGTTCTACTTAGGCTGAGTAGTTCTGTAGTTTTCTCCCTGGATGGACCTGTTATGAATAATCTGGATTGCCTGAGTCCAGGCAGTTCCATCCAGAGTTTCTTATGTTGTTCCCTTAGTCGTTCCTCTATTGTTTCCCTTACATGTTGGTATGAGACCCCACATGTGGGAAGAGGTCCGATCAGGGTTCCTTCTGAAGCTTCCCTGGCTAGGAGGTCAGCTTTTTCATTTCCAAGAATCCCTGTGTGTCCTGGTACCCATTCAAGGATAACCTTGTGGCGTTGTGCCAGTTCAGCTACAGTTCCTTGGCAGTGCTTCACTGTTCGTGACGCAGTGTGTACGCTCTCTATTGCTTTGAGAGCTGCTTGGCTATCACTTCTGATCCTGATATTGTGTATAAGTTGTGTCTGTTTAAGGATCTGATAAGGCTGTCCAGCGCATTGTTCTACAGTAGAAGTGTTAGCACCTCTACCTCCGGACAACCTTTAACTGCCTTACCTTTGACCCTTACATAATTGATATGTATTTCGATTTCTCTATTAAAGAGCATTTTTCCTATCCATTTACCTATTAGACCGGAATATCGTTGTCCGCTGGCATCTTTGGGAAAGTAGTTCGGTCAAATTCTCCTTCTATGTCTAGCCCTCCACCAATTGGAGGGCTGTTGATCGAGATCAAGTGGGTGTGTTGCAATCACCTTTTGCATAGTTTTTTTATAATTTTTAGTAGAAAAGTTGTGAGACTAAAATGTTGATCTGCATTTTCCCACCAGGTTGGGTGAGCTGTCTTCCTTTAGGCCATAAAGAGATTTTTGGTACGTGGAAGGAAGTTTTTGTTACTTTGCTTTGCAAGAGATATCAGGGTCCTTTAAATAACTTTGTTTTGAATAGAATCAAAGATCTGAAAGGTGTAGAGATCAACTGCTGCCCAGATATGAGAAAATCTCAAATTTGGTCGCACTAAAGGACATAGATTAAACAAATTTTAAATAAATAAATATTTATTGACAACATATTAACATGTTACACAATGTATATAAGAACTTTATATAGTTTATGATGTATAAACAGTAGAGACAATCACATTATTTTTACGAAAAGTATTTAAAATAAAATAAATTGTTAATTTTTTATAACAAGTATTATAAAAATTATTATTTTTTTTGTATAAATAAGAAAATAAAGTCTTTTTTAAATTTTTGAGCATTTATGAAAGTAAAAGAAAATAAAATCTAATGATTAGTAATAATTAACGTATTATTCTATTTTGTTATAAAATAAATAAAGATTATGATCTCTCTTGCTTATAGGCGCACTCCAATTCCACTCTTTCTTTTTTTTCACTCATTGTCTGTTATTTAATTAAATATCATTTTTATAACAATAATAAACAACACAATGTTTGATCTAAACTTCCACGTTAATCAACGACAGGTAGTTACCTTGAAAAAAACAAAATGTAACTTCAATATGTCAATCTGACGATGCTCGTTATAGCGAAACAGCTGTCATTGTATTATAAAAGCTAATTTTTTAATTAAACGTGGTAGTTTAGTTCAAACGTCTAATTGTTTATTATTCTTAGTAAGATGGACTTCCACAGAGTAAGGGTTAGTACAATGAATTTAACCATTTTTATATTTTCATTCAATTTTCGAAAAAAAATAATTGGAGTGGCACTGGTTACATCTTCCATTCTATTTATAAGTGAGGATGGAAATTTTAAGAAAGAGCAAGCAATAAAATCACAAAAATTATATTAATAATATTCAGATCGTCTGTCAAAATAATTATCCTGATATCTCCTTGCAGGTCTTACATCTAATTCAATTCTATCGTGATTGTACCGCATTTGATCTGGATGTCCGTCATATCTAGGATCTTCGAAAATAGTTATGCGTCTCTTCGGGTAACTCCTGTCGTATCCCCTGTAATAATCGTTGTTTCCGTAGTAATTATGATGTCCATGGTACGGAGGACTCGCGTATCTTCGTTCATCATAACTTCCACCAGCTCCGTACGAATTTGCGCCTTGATTTAACATTCTACGATCGTCGAATTGTTGATTTCTGTTATAATTTCGATTATTAAGTCTGTTTGCGTCGTACACGTTCGCGTTATCGTAGTGGCCTTGGTTCAGTCCTTGATCGGCGTGATAAGAACTGTCCAAATGATTTCCTTGTTTATTGTCCTCCATGGCGTTTCCGTAAGAACCTGTGAAATATAGATATAAATGAGAGATTTGGTATAAATTCAATACGAAATACGTTTACGTTGTTGTAAGTTTGGGAAAAATTTAATATTAGGCTAGTTCATTTTATCGAATATCTAACAAAGGAAATAAATTACACAGCACGAGCAACAAGGTCCAAAGACCATTTACCAGTTATGTGAATTTTATATAACGGTCTTTACATGGGCTAAAATGAAAAGATACACTTATTTACAGAAGCAAATATGAATTTGTATTGAAAGCAACAAAATATAAACATCTATACTAAAACAAATAATGATTGAGAGTAAAGCGCGTTGTCATATCTAAATTTTACGTTACCAGTTTATAGCAGAATCAAAATATAGTAAGCAGTAGAGTTGTAGGTTGTGGCAAATTAAAGATAATACATAAGATAATACTAGTACGATTAAAAGGTATTATTTATAACAAAAATCAGTAATGAGCTTGTAATGAGTAATACTTATACATTTCCTGATTACTAATCATTATTTTCTGTATAGTTTTAGGTATTTATTACAACTAGTGGCAACGCTGTACACAACGATATTTCTGTCTTCGTCACTTTACCGTAACTTCCATCACATCGTCGCAGGTCAGAGTAATGTAAATGCAAGCACGAGCGTTTTATTGGTTTGAGAATTATACAGTACGTTTTACAGGTAAGTTAGTCAGCATCGAGTTGTGTTAACCATTGGTGAAAGTAATAGTGCTAATAAGTGTTTAATTGGTGAAAATAATAGTGATAATAAGTGTTTAAGGGTTGCAAATTTTTAATGAAATAAATAAAAAATGTGCATGAATATTTGAAATAATTGTACCTACTAAGAATTTTTCTTTCATTCCTAACCCTCTCAAAAATTAATAAGCACGCCCCCGATTTGCTGTCAACTGGGCCTCTTCTACTCTCAATCATTATTGGTTTTAGTATAGGTATCTGCTTATACCTCAGGACATTTTTGAAGTCGATTCCAGCCGTTTGTTAATTTTTTGTTTAATTCAAATTAATATTGTTTGTCAATATGTAGTTTAATTGAAAAACTGAAGAAATATTGAAAATAAACAAATTATTGACATTTTTCATTATACTTTGTATTATGGCATCACTGTATAACAAAAAAAACGATGTAACGTTACATGATTTACGGTATCAAAATTATAAAACAGCCACAATAAAATCAAAATTCGAAAAATTGCCACCAACAGCTGGAGCAGCAGAACAGCGTTGTTACAGAGTTTATTACCAGCTCCAAACATGGCTAGGTAATGAACTAACTGCAACGGATTATTATTTATGTGGAAAATTTTTTTTTTATACCAGTGCTATTTGTAAGCATTAAGCAAAGTAATAATGAATCATGCATAATTAACATTACCGTGCAAATTTTTAAATACATCAAAAAACAGAATTCGAGTCCCAGTAATTTTTTTTTAATTTGTATTTTTCATCATATATTTTTTTATTTCTTTACAATATTTTTTACAATTCTTATTGAAATTGAATCAAGAAACCATTATTTCTTTCCAAAAGTTTTTTTATTAAATATTTTATGTACATTTTATTTTTTTTTTAGTGAACTTAAAAATATAACAACCAAAAAAAATGTTTTACCATCTTATAATTACTTTTTCAATTAAATGTTGAAAATCATATTTAAATGATTTCAAACCTTGTTTTTTTGGCGGAGTTTGGAGTTTGGTGATTCTTCTTCATCAGATTCAATTTCAGGTGAACCGACAGTTTCATCATCGATTTCTTCATCATTATCTTCATGAGCAGTGTGACGTTCTTCTACTTCTTCTGAGTCACAATCGTCGATTATAACTGGCTGAAATTCTAAATAAGTACAATTGCCCAACTCGTTATAATATAAATCTGTGCATCGTAGCCCATGTTTCCTACAACTACACTTGGCAGAAAGGCAGCCTTTTTTCACAGCTACAACAAATTGCTTTTAAAAGATTATCCATCCGGTATTAATTTTTCGGTGGTCATACATGACAACCCCAATCCGTTGCAGTGAGTTCATTACCTAGCCATGTTTGGAGCTGGTAATAAACTCTGTTACTAACAATGCTGTTCTACTGCTCCAGCTGTTAGTGGTAATTTTTCTAATTTTAAATTTGATTTTTTGTGGCTGTTTGATATTGTAAATCATGTAACGTTACATCGTTTTTCTTTTTGTTATACAGTGATGCCATAATACAAAGTATAATGAGAAATCTCAATAATTTGTTTATTTTCAATTTTTCTTCAGTTTTTCAATTAAACTACAAAATTTTTATTTTATTTCTTTAAAATAGGCAAAAAACGAAAAAAAAGAGCCGTCAGAGAACCTTTTTTGATAAAAAATGTTTCAAAATGGTGAAAACTATCCAAGTGAAATTTTATTATAACGGCTGAATATTTCTTAATGAAAAAAATATAGTATTTTTAGAATAGCACAAAGTATATTTGATCAAACTTTCAGCTAAATCGAACCATTTTTGTAAAAGAAAAAAATTAAAAACCCAAAAAACGGTTTTTTGGAAATTTTTGAGGTTAGGGCAAAAAAGATTATTACATAAGTTGTAGATTTTTTATTTCCAACAACTTTTTCATTTGGCCTTTTTCAATAGGATGCATTCCTTAGTCACAAATCGCAAAAAACCATTTTCACCCCTAAAAACCACCCTTCCTATACCCCCTAATAGACGATTTTGGTTCAGAATGTTTTTTTTTTAATAAGTTATGATGTCTTTGACTAAATTGTGCCATTAGTTTGCTGTAAGAAAACATTTATTTATTTGACCATTTTGAACTGCTATTTTTCCTGGACTAATAATAATAATAAGTAAAAAAAGAAGATTTATAATAAATGTTCATTGTAATTCGACATTTTTCCTATACTTTCAGGGTAAGGTACATTGGCTAAGTGAACATAATAAATACAGCTAAATAAAATCTGTGCATCACAGCTCCAATGATTAGTAAGACCACCTTTTAGAGGTTTTGCATATTTAAATGTAGTTTATTACTCTCTCGTATTATCAAATGGCCTATAGTAAACTTCGCGGTTAAATTACATAAATAAATAAAATTGATTATGTTATACGATACGATTTATTCAACCTAGACCGAATTCGCTCACCCGAATCGCTCTTTCTGATGTGATGACCACCTTCGTCGCTGCCGCTATCATAAAAACTGGAATTGCTGCCAACTTCGTCCTTGTGATAGCTGTTATGGAATCCGTTTCGTTGATGGCCTTTTTGATGCACCTTTTTATCTTCGAAATTGTTATTCGCCGTACCACCTTTATTTAAAAAATTACCAGAGTTGAAGTTATTCGCGTTCAAGTGATCATTTTTGTTGCTGTTCTGTTCTCCGTATCGGACGTTCGACATGGAATTCGCTAAATTTTTCTCGTCGATCTTGTTGAAACCGGCGTCGGCTTCGAAGTTGGCAACACCTACCACAAAAATGTAGTTTAATATCGGAGACAGTCAAAAATTACAAAATATATAGTTTTAAAAATGTGTCATTTTAATAAGAACAATAAATAACTGAACGGTTAAACTAAACTTCCACTATTTATTCGAAAAATTCGCTTTAAAATTCAATTACAGCTGTTTCGCTAATAACTAGCATCGTCAGATTGACATATTGAAATTACCTTAGACAAGGAAAGAGAGAGGACGCGTAACCCGAGTCGTGAAACTGTTACCACTTGCCACATAATCGATGTGGTCAGTGGCGTAACATAACGTTAACAATACATTTTTCCCACATAATAGGTAATAATTGTATGTTTCTTAGATACAAATAATAGGTTGGTATCAAAGGAAGGAAGTGAATAAAATTCAGCAAAGGTACATATAGGTACATTTAATAGATATGATAAAACAAAAAAATCATATTTAGATTATAAAATACTAACTATATTATATTAATCAAGGAGTATATAAATAACAAATAAAATTTACTAGTAATTATAAAAAATCTTTATTTGTTATGAAAATATTAACATAATTAATCTATAACTACCTTAATATTAAATAAATACTTAAATTAAAACTGTTTATTTGCTGATATTAATAGTGGTGTTTGACTATAGAACATTTTTGTTCACCATTTAAACCATTAGACAAAAAATAGCCAAGTGGAAGCTTCCATGTGTCATTAATTGCAACTATCATTAAAACAACAGCTTCTTTGGCTAATTCATTTGAATAAACCCCAAAATTGACTAACCGTGGAAACTTTTACCATTCCATACCAAGTGCTGCCGAATTGACATCTCATCAATGATAAGAGAACAAAGTAATGGTTTATTTGAATTTTCTATAAGTTTACTCAGAGTATTGAATGATTCAATTGTGAAACCAGGAGCTGCATAGTTTGCAGCCATTTCCCAATAGTGCTTCTATGGGGCAAACACGTTTAAAATACTTTCCTGATATACTTGTAAGCTTTGTAGGAGAGAAAAAATTTAAAGTCAATGCAAATTTTCGTAATTCAGGTGGGTATATTTTATTTTTAGACATTGCATTCTTTGTAACAATTGCTTATTTACACTACTCACATTTTCTAATAAAATGGTTTTTTCATTATCAATCAAGTTCTTATTTTTCAAACTGGTTATTAATTGTTTAAGGGAAACAACTTTTCTTTTTAGCCTGTTTATAGATTGTTTTAATACCCTAATTTTTCTAGTCTTCTCTTAACTTCTAATAGTTTCTAGAAGTAACTTCCATTTCAGTATTTTTAACCAGGACAGTCAGCTGTTGGGTTTAATGACTGTGTTGAGGAAGTAGAAGGACCAGGTTCTGTACTCTGAATATATTCGAATGGTGCTCTCTATTTGGCCTAGAAAAAACAATATTTTTATATAAATATTTCCAATTCACAAAAAATTTAAAATATGTTTTACTTAGAACTGCCAAGGTGTTTTATTGTTATTAGTTATGTAGGTACATACCTTCCTGGGTTGCAGGTATGTGGGCAACTGATGAAAAATTATTGGAACAGCTTCATGGAGCAAATGTAGTCTTGAATTTACATCAGTTTTATAACATTCCTCAAAGTGTTTTGACCAAAGCCTATCATTTTTAGTTGGTTCCCAAATCCTTAATTTTGGTGTTACCTATCCATAATTTGCGTTTTTCTACATCTGTAGGAAGGCTGTAACAAAAAATAGAAAGTTCATAAAATACCTATATGTTTTTCTAGTGAAAATTCTCCTATTTTACAGTGAATAATTCTTTTGTCGTTTTGAGTCAGTCCTTTTTGCATTAATCTCCTATTGAAATGAATAGCTAGATTTATTTGGAGAAACTTAATTAAAAATTGCTTACCTACGCCATTGGTAAAATGGCTGTTTTGAAGCAAGAAAATATATTATTTATGCAGATTTATCCAAACACTATAATTAGATGAATTAAATATAATTACTCAGAGATAACTCTTTTATCTTTTAAAATAGAAAAATCTACAAAGGTCATTGTATATACAATCGTTTGTTTACCTGTAAATTGAAATTCCTATCTCCTTTTCTCGCTGCGACTTCGGCATCCGTAAGCACAACAATTCACCATTATTCAGTTCAAAAATAATTCACAATCTCAATAATTTTCACTTAAAAATTCACAAATAAAGCACACGCTGTATTCGCTTTGTTTGCCACAGAAATAATGGCGGCTGCTAAAAATGTGTCACAGAACGCAAGCTCTAAATAAAGCGAAGTGCGGTATCCATATGCTTTCCTAATCTAAGGAAATTACATTTTGTTTGTTTGTAACTATAGGTTAAGTTAAAAGAAAACTAGTACCTACAGGAAATGAAACATTTCACCTAGCAATTCTTTGATCCTTCATGAATTGACTTGAAATTTCTGACAGAAGGTAGGTGATAGCCCACGGATCAAAATGTATATCAAACCGAAGGGTGCTAAGACCTTGGTGGTGGTTGTCACCCCAGCTCTCTGATGGACATTTTTTATTACAATTTAGCCAGCGGAATCGATTGAAAGGTGATTCTAAAAAAATGTTACATACATTTTTTGTAAAACTAACATTTTTCAAAATATTCGTGATTGAAAGTAACAGTTTTTAAACGAAAAAATCGACGTTTTTAATCGGTTACTCGCAAATTACGTATTTTATCAAAAATACTTTATAGAGTAAAATTGTAGCGACCAATACGAACCGACGGCGTGTAAATGATTAGTTTTTTCTTCAAATGCAAAATTTAAAAGATAAACTCAAATACCGGGAAAACGCTGCATTTTTCGAGGAAAACTCAAACAAGTCGTCTTTAAAGAACCTTCCCTTTTTCAAAAAAAATCTCTAGCATAAAAATTGAATTAGTTATGACAAAAATAAGGTCAGTATCTAATTGTTTATAAGAAAAAATCCATGAAAAGTACCCCCTAATTACAATTGATATTCGCCTTTCTAACAATTTTCTGTACACATGTGTTGTTAATGCGTAAAAAAAGTTTGACTAATTTAAAATGTCTAATTTTAGAAAAATTAGAGCTTAAAGTAAAAAACTACTTTTCACCTGACGATAAAAAAAATGAAGGAGTACTAAATTGTAGATTTTTTAATGACTAAAATTTATTGCATAGATTTTTTCTGTACAGTGAATATTTGGCGATATACCTATAGCTATTTAAAACATTTATTATTTATGAACAGGCACTACCTTTTTCGAACACTTTAAACTCACCCTATTTAAAAACCAAAGAATATTAAGGAATATACTTTACAGATCTTTGTAGCTCTTAAAAAACTCTACAAAATATTTTTGAAAAAATACCTTAAAAAAACTAAACAATTTTTGTTCGAAAAATTTCAATTGTAACATACTTGTATTCAAAATATAGAATGTCAATGTAGTTAACCTGAAATCTGTCCATCGTATATAAAACTGTCAAGGATTAAATTACATTTTGTTGTTGCGTTCGATAAACTGTGTCCTGTGTGTTTTTACTCTGTAACAACTTGTTACTTTCAATCAGGAATAACTTGAAAAATATTAGTTTTACAAAAAAATGTATAGAATATTTTTTGCTTCGAAAGTAAAAAAGTTTATACACGAAGTTGCACAGCGGAGAGTGCGTAATGGGATTACAACTCGTATAACGTACTATACTTTTTCTACACCCATCTATTTTCTTCTATGAAATAAAGGAAATTGCAATTATTTAAACTTTATTATAATAATTATTAATAACAATACAACAATTATTGTAAGTTGTTGGTCCCTTATGCCTTAACGGTGATGAACGGTTATCTATAATTGTAACGTCAGAAGATGATTGATAATTATTATTGGTAATCGCTTCCGACATTCGTGAAGCGTTGTCTTTTAAATTTTTATGTGACTGATTCATATAAAAACCTTTCGCCATTGTAGAAGATTGCCAGCCACCTAGTCGCTTTAATGATAGTAAATCACCTCCTGTATCAACTAATATAGTGAAGCAAATCATCCATCTCTCAACAAATGTGACTCTTCTTAAATAAATAAAGGAAACACCAATGTCAATGTCACAAATATTTATTTATTGTTATATGAATTTGTTGTAAAAAGCGACTAGTTTCAGCCTACAATAAGGCCATCATCAGGCTACAAAGAAATAATACATTACATAGTTAATAGAGAAGCAATTTACAAACAATGCTTACCTATTAAAGTCAAATACAATATATATTGTTGAAGAACCATTCCAAAAAGATTGCAAGCATTGAAGTTATGAAAATATCAAATTAAATTTAATTTCAACTTTGATTAGTTTATAAGCACTTATACAAAATATGGTGACCACCGATGATCAAATCCAAGTTAAAGGACTGTAGATGAAGTTAGAAAATGTAATGGGAGTCAAAAGATTTTTGTTTTGGACATTGAAAAACAAAAAGAAAAAAGAAAGAAAGGAAAAAAAAAATTTTCCTTTCCTTAACTAATATAGTGGCTAACAATCTCCTAAAACAGTGGCTTTGGTTTCGGCAGCTGAAGGTATTCAGTAATTTTACGTGGAGTAGGTACTACCGATTGTGTTTATCCCCACAACTTGTTTTGTACATTTTCCATTTCTGTAATTAACAAATAAAGGAAGTTCCACTCCAGAAGGACGCAAACTCATATAATTTTGACATATGGTATTACAACGTCTCGTTTTAGTTTTATAATCTGGAATATTAATTACAAAAGAATTTCCTATATCCTGAATGTCTTCATTTTTATGTTTCTAAGTTCTTGTTTACGACAATAAGCTTCGCTTAATCCAATAATGAGGATAACCTGAAAACCCATTATTATGTGATGATAATTACACAATATTTTAATTCTTTACCTTTGACAACTGGTTATCGTCTGGAGCATCTTTCAGATACGTATTAAATTGTTCTGTAGACAGGATTTTCGATTTTTCCATCCGATCGCCGTTTCAGTAGGGTGATTAGTTTTGGATAATTTGATATGTTAATGTTATTATTAATGTTTAGTGTAGTTCTCAGCATCGAATAAATGGCTGGTGGTTTCATAGTTTTTGATAATTGCTCAAAGTACGCAAGGAAAACATTCTCCGAAAATGATTTTACGTTGTGTCGTCAATCCATAAGTTTTTGATAAGGTAATTTTGTATCTTTCTTTGGATTTTAGCGGTAACAAATTTTGTGTGGCAGCTTGAGCTTTTTCTAACATCTCCGGCTGAGTGCTCATAATGTCATCATTTTTACGACTAGAAGACATTTTTGTAGGTTAAATTGAGAAAATCCGCATACAAAACTTGACATTTATTTCCATAACATACTATGAGAAAATGAGACTTATTTTTGAGAAATTTTATGCCGACATTTAAGGGCATGTCTCTAATATTAATAGTTTTTTAACGTTTTTCTATTTACTAAAAGTAAGTAAATCGACTAAATAAAGTATTACGTGGATCAAAATTTTATTGCAATTTGATTAAACAAGGATTTTTAAGTTTTTTTATCTAAACGCAGGTGTATGTTATTAGATCTTATTACGTGCATGTTATTTGTCGATGGCACTTACAAGCAATGTTGATAGAGCGATTTTTGACGTCTACAGACATGGGCGTAGAAAAAATGTAATAAAAAATTTCTTCTTACGAGATGGGGTGGCAACTACCCTCAAGGCTTTGGCACCCTCGATTCTATATAGATTTTCATCCTTGGGCTATCAACTACCTTCTGTTATTGTTTTACGTAAATCCATGCAGAACAAAGAATTGCGACGTTTTACCTTTTTTGAGTTTAATTCCCTGTACTGAATGTAAAAGTATTTTGGCTAATTAAAATTAAGTAATTGGTTATAGACGTAATCATGTTTACTAAACTGAACATAAAAACAAAGAAATTATTAAAACTGGCTGATATCCCCAAAGTATAAATGAAAATCGCAAAATTAGATATATATGTGAAAGTATTAAAATTAAATTTATAATACCAATTACGTAATTGTACATAAATAACATCGCTTGAACTCAGCAGTGTACGCTTGCAAATTAAACCCGTAACTATAGAACTTATATCCACACCGTAATCCTTAGGTACAGTTTACAAATTAATAATTTAATAGATTAATTTAAGCTGTAGTAATGATCACGTAAGCAATAAAAATGGCGAAATTACAATGTGTAAACGCCAAATCAACTAAATTAATTATTTCTGTTACTGTACATATTTATAAATCCCGAAAAACGTCAAATTTAAATTATAAATTGACATTCTTCAACGTAAAAATAAAACTCTACTTTCAACCCCCTTCGAATGACAGGTCAAACTCTCTCAAATTTTAAAATGAAAAGTATAAACTTGTAATATATCGTTTGAAACGTCTTTTCATTCTCTATTAAAAAATATTATCGCTTTCAAAGTTATTATACAATACAGTTAACTAAAAAGTTATGCAAAACATAATAAAATATAGAACACTAAAAAGAACTATGAATGTTGATAACGTAAATGTTCAAAGTAAACGTCTTGGCAACATTCTAATCTCAAATAGAACTGTCTTCTAACATTATTTAACTTATCACTGGTGATCGAGCGTAATTTATTCTTGTAGGTAGGTCATATGATAAATCAAAAGTTTTAGTTTTGTACACATTGCTATTCTTACTAGTTTTTTAGAAAATGTATACTGTTCTTTTGATATTAAAATATCAATACCATATATGATATATTTTCCATATAAATAATTTATAGAATATATTATTCAATTTATACATTAGTTAAATACAATTTAGTTTTAATTTTCTCAGAAAAACGTATTTGCAGTATTTTTAAATTGCTTGTACCGTCAAATACAGCTGATATACCTCCAAAAATATGACAATACGTATTGTTTAGTAGCTATTTTCTACTTTTACCGTGAAATTGAGATCTGACCTTTGTCACAGTTAAATTAAGCTTTATAGAATCAATTAAAGTGACCTTTTTATATATAAAAACAATGATAGTCAGGGCCGTGAAATTTTGGTGGTATTATATGATTTTATTATTAGAGGCCTCTAAGAGGGTATTTTGATATTTTAAGGGAATTTATATACTAATTAGCCTCTAGAAGTTATTTTAAAAGTAATGTGCTTATAAATTAAAATTATTTTTAGTTTAAGAACAGAACCAATATCTGAGAGTTAATCCCTTTTTGGTCATGAATAAAAACGTACATTTTTGGTCAGTTTCGCAATATTACGGCTTGACACAATTTAGATTAGACAATGGTCTGTCAATTGTAAACAGCTAAAGTAATCCGTTAAATGAATTAGGCAGCCTAAACCACGTGCCTTTTTAAAAATGCTCCTGGTTGGCTTACAAAGTAGTTAATTTATATTCTACTATTAATTTTATATTTTATATTTGTATGGCATGCCGTTTTGGTATTTAATAACAATATTTAAAAAGCAAGAATAAAAAATAATCTTTAGTTTCAAAATTTTAATTTCGGAATTTTTTTTTTACAGAATTAAAATTATGTATTTCATAATTTTAATTCTTGAATCCCATCTTATTTCACTCTTCTTCGTTCCTCACCGCACTTTGTTATTGACCTTGCTCTTGTCCATCGGATATGTTGGTTATAATGGGACTGATCATTTATAAATTGCCTCTTTGTATTTTTATACCCTATGGTTTTAGCGCAATGGAGCACCACCATATTACTACTTAATGTCCGGCAGTACCTAGCTATTATTAAATAATAATATTTCTCAATCTTAGGTTAGGGAGGCGAGGATCGATTTAATGGCCAGCGGAATCATCTGACCTTTTACTATCCACTGTACTCTATGTAATATCTTTAAATGTGCAAAGGTACAAATTTAAAGTTTAAATCTACTATCAAAACTGCAAAGAACACTAAAAATGGAACTTTTTAAACAAAACTTTCACTATTTATTCAAAAAATTGCTTTTTTAAACCAAATGTTTAAAGAGTTCTATTTTTAATGTACTTCCACAAAGTAAAGGTTAATACAATCAATTTTTAACAGAACTGCACATAATATTAAAAAATTTAAAATAGAAAAATATTTTTTCTTGCCCCTCTAAGGTTTAGAATATTTTCCAAACCATGGGGCTCTACTCCACAATATACCATATTTTGCCATAAAATTCCGGATAACTTAAAAATTCCCTAAACTACCCTTGTTAGCTTCCTCCTAACTCACTCTGTCAGGTTATAGGTTTTCTGTGATTACCAATAATTTTACCGAATGGCTGACAAGAAGGAAACAATACAGCCACAACTCTGTACCAGAATCGAAACGAAGTCCAACTCAACCCCAAATTTAAGCCCGTTGCCTATATGATTTCTTATACGTTTAGTCCAACAGACCCGTTACTCCTCAAAGAATTTGTTTATAGAATCAAACTATTTTATAAAAGAGAGAGAACCTTTTATTAACTGACATCCGGCAATATCTTAGCAAGTCCTGAAATGCAGTTATATACTAAGAGACATAAAAATCCGAACACCCAGTTTAAATGATTTTATTTTAATTTGGTAAATTTATTTATTTTACTGAAATAAACAATTGATAAAATTTTCAACCTTATCAGTTGAAGATTCTGGTTTTTATACTGCTTTTTTTGAAATCCACTAACAATCCAAAAATGAATATTGTAGCCGTAGTAAAGATCCAAATTTTGCGGATTTTGGTTCTTGACATTCTTTACGATTGGTTAAGATGCCTAAAGCCGCGTTTACACCGGAGCTGACAACATTGCTGCCAGCAAAAGCTGACAACATTTACAAAAATCGTACTTTTAATTCCGTCAACATTTGCTGCCAACAATGCTGTCAGCACCGAAAAGTGTTGGCAGCATTTACCCACCAGTAGTCGGTAAAGATCAAAGAATGTTGTCCAACATATGCTGGCAGCAATGTTGACGGGACTAAAGCCGCGTTTACACCGGAGCTGACAACATTGCTGCCAGCAAAAGCTGACAACATTTACAAAAATCGTACTTTTAATTCCGTCAACATTTGCTGCCAGCATTTGCTGCCAGCATTTGTTGATAGCAATGCTGCCAACAAAAGCTGGCCAACATTTGCTGACAGCATTTGGTGTAAACGCGGCTTAAGGTACAGAGACCTATACGATTTCGTCAACTTAGTGAGTTTGATACGGGTGGTATAGTGGGGCTTCGGGAAGCTGGATTTTCTTTTCGGGAAATTGCAGTTACAGTGCAAAGAAGTGTAGACACCGTGGTTAGGTGTTGTCAGGCATGGCTTCGAGAAGGCCGTACGAAAAGAGCAAGGGGCTATGGACTGTGAAGATCGCCGCTTAAGATTGTTGGTCTTAGGGGACCGTTTCTCCACTACCAGGTCCTTTGCAAATGAATGGTTTGCAGAACACGGCAGACCTATTGGCATGCGAAGTGTTTACCGACGAACACCGACGTAATCGCCTTAAGTGGTGCAGAGAACGGTCACTCTGGGATCCGGAATGGAACAGTATTGTCTTTAGTGACGAATCTCGATTTTGTTTAGGCATGCACGATGGTCGAGCGAGGGTTAGAAGACGGCGTGGTGAAAGGAGAAATCCACGGTTTTTAGTTGAAATAAGGCATGTTCATCAAACTGTTGGAGTAATGGTTTAGGGTGCTACAGCTTATGGTTCGAGATCACCTTTGATCTTCGTCAGAGGTAATATGAACGCGCAGCGTTATATCCAAGAAGTTTTAGAACCCCATCTTTTACCCTATCTTAGCATCCTGGCAAATCCAACTTTCCAACAAGATAATGCCCGACCACATGTCGCAAGAGTCACAATAGACGTATTTTAACATAATGATGTCACATTGTTACCTTGGCCACCAAGATCTCCCGACTTATCCCCAATTGAGCACGTGTGAGATATGATGGGTAGGATATTGCTCAATTTGCAACGTCCTCCTCTAGAACAACTTCGAGAGGAGTAGGTGGTTGCCTGGAATGAGATACCACAGGAGGACATTGACCACCTGATCAGAAGCATGCCTAGGCGCGTTGGAGAATGCGTAATACATCGGGGTGCATCCACACATTATTAAAGGTAAAATGTCTTTAAAGCAATGCAATCATTTTGAAATTTTTATCCTTTACTTATTATGCATCAGTAAGTACTTATACACAATTTTATAAAAATAAAATCATTTAAACTGGGTGTTCGGACTTTTATGTCACTTAGTATAGACAGGTAACGATAAAAAGTTCTTCTCGAACATACTGTCGGGCAATTTGTGACCGGCAGCTTTACCGTATTGAGTAAGAGAAAAAAGGCGTTCGTTGTTTCTTTTTTTATAAATATAAAATGTAGATTACATTTTTTATATCTTTCAATGCATATCAAATTGATCAACATAAATTAATTGCAATAAATTAATTGTAAACTTAAAAGTTTAATTGTAGTTACTAGTTAAATGAAAAATTAATTTGTTAAAACCCTGCACTGCTGGTCATACACTTTTGAATCGGTACCGCACAATATACGTAAATTCAATTGATTCGTTTAGAAAACAAACTTAAAAAAAAGCATCATAAAACCAATTAAAATTTAAATAAACGTTAAAATATTTACCTTGATTTGTCGAAACACCGAAATTATTGTGGTCCGCGTACTCTTGTCCCTTTTTCAACGTTTGAATTACAATCGGATCTGAATGCGAACATGTCAGCCAAACGAAAATAAGAAAAAAGCTCAGTACGTTATTATTGCGCATTTTATTCAACGGGAAGTGATTCTGAATCGAACTAAACCCAAACTAAAGTTATATCTTCACGTTTTATACTATGGGTCATTGAAATTTGTAACCTTCACAAAACATTAGCCGGTTTTTTGAATTTCACGGAATAATTGAAGAGGATCTATAGTTAGTTAAAGAAAATTGAAAAAAAGAACGAATCTTATAATGGATTTCTTTCAGTCGCGTTTACTATTTAAATGGAATAAGGATGAACTGACCGTGAACTTTTAACCACAATTAAAAAAAATAAGAAACAGTACGTCCAATAATAACAAGTGTTTTTCATCAATACAATGTTTCTGAAAATGGTATAGAGAACGAGATTTTCTTAATACTTTATTATTTATTTATTGATAGGTATTTATTATTTAGTTTTTACGAAAACTATTTTATTTGGCAAAAAAATACGAAAATAAACTTGAATGTAATAAAATCAATAGTCCATAGGAAGAGTCATTTTATCATATTCAGTTTCTTTGAGTAGTTTGCCTAAAATAAAAAAGTTTTAGTATTAAAATTTTACCAGACAAATAGTATTTGAAAAGATTATTTTTTGAACCATTCTGTGCAAAAACCACTTTATTTAATAATTCATCGATATCTTTTCACTAAATCTATTTTCGCTGTTATAGACTCAAATTTTAATTATAAAAAGTAAAGATTCGATCAACAATGACAGATTTTAATTCAAATTGCGTGTATTTTATGTTGCCTACCTATAATATAATTTATTAAAACATTAATAATCTGGAGACAGAACGGAAGTGGGTTTACACATAATAATATTTAATAAATACATTGTTTTTTAAGATAAAATCATTATAATATTTTGATTTTTCAATAAAATTAACAAATAATATCTTCTCAACGTTACGGCTACGGCCGTAGCAAAATAAGTAAATGGAAGGGGTAACGACATTCGGTGGTATTATGGAGAAGAGGGTAACTGAGGTAAGGGAAATGAAAAAGTCAAAGGAAACTGGCATTAAAACTCGCAAATGATTTAAATGATTTTTTTTCTTTTCAAGACAGTTTTATAAATCTATCTCAACAGGAACTACTTTATTGACGTAATCGAAGCCGTTACTCCTCCTATTGATTTAACCTGAACATAGATAGTATTGACAGTTGTCAATTGTCGTGAGCACCGTAAAAACACAGTTATATCTTGAGTAATTATTTATTGTAATGTAATAATTCACATAATTATATTAAGAAAAAAATTCCAAAATAAAAATTATTAGGCATATCTGGGTATGGGTACATATCTGAATGTTTTAAATGCATAAGAATCAGGTTTGTTTTAAAGTACCTACCTATTTGATTTTTTATTGTCGTTTAGATGAATTGAATTGTGATAATGTTAACAAAATATATTTTAAGAATATTTAGATAATATAAATGAATATTGCTTCAGTTCTAATATTTTATCAATCTTGTAAAATCACTAGTGGTTTTATCAGCATGAAACGGAATGATTGGCTAGCATTTAGCATGAAACATTGAAGATTAATCGTTTTCATTGGAGGCAATCACAAAACTGTGATATTTTGACAGGTGAAAAAAAATCAATTTTTAACGATTATTTAAGATTAAAAGAAATAACAAACCACTGAGCTCAAACAAAATGGATAATTTTCTGGACATCTACCATTTCTTCTTCGTAAACATACCTACAGACCAATTTCTTTATTACCAGCCTTATCGGAAATAATTTAAGGGGTCATAAAAAACCGTTCATTGACTTTTATCCTTAAAAATAATTTCTAATTTGTGTACTATTGATATAATGTTTTATGTTCTTGAGGATGTATATGGTTCACTAAAAAATACACTTTTCCTGGCTACATTTTTTGTGATTTAGCTGAAGCATTTAATTGGTCTTTCTTTTGAATTGTTTAGTTCTTACCTCCTCAATAGACAGAACACAACTGATACGAACAAATGATAAACTATCTGAAAGCTTGAGAACGAGGTAGATCAAAGCTCGGTTTTGGGTTCAATTCTTTTCGCTTTATTTATTAATGTTATTACTGACATAATGATGATTCGAACGTCATCTGGAGTTATTCAGATATGAACACTTTATATTCTACTATCTCCAGGAATCTACTGATCATTAAATCACTTACCCTTTCCTACAAATCAAATTTACAACCCATTACTTTAACTACATTCACCGGCTTAAAATTCGATCCATTCAAAATATTGATTTATTTAAAAATGCTCTAACTTCCGAACGTGGAAGCTGATTTCTTTGAATTTTTTGCAACTTGTAGATTAAAAACTGTACTTTTAAGTTTATTATTCTGACGTCTCAAAATAATTTTATACTCCCCTCATATACAGGAGAGAAAAGAAAACAAAGTTTTCCTCTACTTTTTACTCACCAAATAGGTTAATTCTGCTAGTTGATGTGCACATATTGAACTTTATCAAGATGTTTCCAACACTTCGTGTTTTTATTTACTCAGATATTTTGATTTGTTTGTGAAATGTGACGGTTTAAAGAATATGAAACATTTCAGATACGATCGTTATTTAAATGACTGTAGAGAATAAACTAAAAAATGCTAGTAGAGTGCTGTGGCCAACTCACAATTTGACAATTGTCAATATTTATTATTTATCAATTGTAGTTTAAATGTCTACATAGCAAATATTCATTTTTTGGCAATAATTGCTGTTTGAACTATCATCAATATCATGGTACCATGGCGATAGATGTTACAGTTTATTAAAAAAATACTTCCTAATCAGGTCCTTAAATGTTTTGCAATTATTTTGACTCACCCTGTATAAAATTCCAATTTTAACGTGCTGGCTTAAAATGGTTCAATAATTTAGGATAGGTATATGTTCTATCTAAGAAGTCGAATGTAAAATTATAAAAAAATACTTTAGTTAGGGTGTATTTGTGTGTGTAGAATAAGCTCAACGATAATTAAACGGATCAGATATTTTACGAACAATTTCTATAATACACATTTCTGAGTTGGCATGATAAACGGTAGTCAATAAAAGGGTTAAACATGCGATGCTGATTCATAATTACTGGGCCATTCGAAGACCGCAGGCAAAAATACGAGCCGTTGGCTTTATAGCACGTGCTCTGATAAAAATCTGTAATTAGCAACAGCAATTATGGCAACTAACGAGCTTTTTGGAAATGCTGCAATGTCCTGCATGCCGGAATCCAGTCACTGGCGGATTTATGGGTAGAAAAGCTTACGTCAGAGACGTCCGGAAAGGGGATCAAAATCAAAATTTAAAAAAAGTATTCAATATAATATAGGTATTTACGTCTTTATGGACAGTGTATCCAGTAGTTTAGTTATACACAGGTTTAACAAACTATTTTCTTTTTAAAGCCTACACCTCAGAAAATCTATACATATTTTAAGCATTCTTTTTAATTGTACAATTAATTTTGATTTTATGGATACCTTTGTTTTTTTGGAATAGACAAAAAAATATAATAGTATTTTTATATTTTGCACTTATAAAAATCTTCATTATAAAACGCATTTGCGTATCGTAATGTAACTTTTACGCACGCAAATTTTTGTTTTAAATGGTTGGCGACATGAGTGAAGTATCTAATGACAAGACTATTGACAATGACATTTGTGGCTATAATAGCAATTTATTAATTTTATATTGTTCTTTAAGAAAGTATCTGTGAATATGAATATAATATTTTACTTATATAATATATTTTTCCTACGACCACATATGAAAGTGCTAGTTTGCACACTTATTTGTACTTAAGAAAGTAGCTAATATCAATACACGTATTGAAAAATAAATATCAATACACGTATTGAAAAGTAAAAAAATACAGTTCTATGATCTGTGACATTTACGTCAAATTTATCAATAGTAAAAACACATGAATGTCAAAGCAAGGACCATTTAATTATTTTTTTAAATCTTCCTTGTGTCAAATATTGTATTGTAATTGCCATAATATAAATTTTTCTGTATAAAGTAAGAATAAAGAATAAAGTTTCTTATAGGTTTTTAAATTTTTAAAAAATAAACATATTTTCATTCAGTATTATTATTTTTATAAAAACACTTTTAGAAAGAAAAACAGTTTATTCTTCTTTTTTATATTGTGTTTATGTTCCATGCATGTGTCGAATGTGGATTTTTGAAGTTATGTTTGTGTTTCTGTTTACAATTATCTTTGTGTCTATTATTATTACATTAATTTTCAATTAATTTCACCAACTGACCATTTTACTTTTAATTTTTATAGAGCCCACAAAAAAATTAAAATGTAATTTATCTAATAAAGAATTTTGATGTGAATTCCTGAGAAAGGTGGTTATTTGATTTTAATTAATTATATTTCCATGCAATATATAAACTCGTTTAAATCCTAATTTTTAACATGACTAACAATTAAAATAAATTTAAAATATTTATTATAATAAGAAATATTGGGGTCGTAGGAAAAATCGTGTACACAACGCGTTGGAAAGTGTATTTCTTGCACTCATTACGTTTCCGCACTCGCCACTACGCGGCTCGTGCTAAACTTCACTTGTGCGTAATACTTCACTTTCCACACTAGTTATGTAATATACTAATTATTGGTATATTATTCTTTTTAAAATATTTTAAAACATTGACATTTGATAATTTAAATGTCACAACTGTCAAATTTTATAAATTACACAGTGCTGCCGACATACTTTTTAAAATAAAAATTTTCGTAATTACATAAAAATAAAAAATTAATTTAAAAAATGGTAAAAAGGGCAAAATATAAAAAATATTATAAACAACTTATTTCATATGGCTGTTATGAACTCGTGTCATAACAGAATTCCATATGAAATGCGTTGTTTAATATACTATTATGCGCCAAGGTTGAAAAGTAAGTTATTTTTGTTATAATAAACTTTTCTCATATAGCTGCTGAATTTAAACGTGGCCGTAACAGCTTGGGTATGACGATGAACGTTCGGAACGTCCAAAAACTGCAACCACTGACGATAATATCGCTCAAGTTCACCAAATGGTGCTAGACAACCGTCGAATTAAAATTAGAGAGATAGCAGAGGCTATAAACATGTCCAAAGGACGTGTTTGTCACATATTGAATCAAGATTTAGGCATGAGAAAGCTATCCGCGCGTTGGGTGCCGCGTTTGCTCACTTTGGACCAAAAACGTGTTCGAATGAACATTTCCAACTCTCTGTTGGCGCAGTTTAGGCGCAATAAATCATAGTTTTGGCGCCGATTAATTACTGTAGATGAAACTTGATACACCATTATACTCCAGAAACAAAAACAAAAAAAACAACAGTCAAAACAATGGACTGCGAAGGGAGAATCGACTCCAAAAAAAGCAAAGGTTGTTCCTTCGGCTGGGAAAGTGATGGCAACTGTTTTCTGGGATAGTCATGGAGTTATCTTAATCGATTATCTTCAAAAAGGAAAAACCATTTACAGGAGCATACTACGCATCATTACTTGACAAACTGTAGGCAGAAATTGCGGGAAAACGGCCACATTTGCAGAAAAAAAGAATTTTGTTTCACCAAGACAATGCGCCGTCTTACACCTCAGCCGTTGCCATGGCGACAATCCACGAATTACGGTTTGAACTGCTTGACCACCCTCCTTACTCACCAAATCTAGCCCCTAGCGACTTTATTTGTTCCCTAAGATAAAAGTTGCGCTCGGAGGACAGAGATTTTCGTCGAATAAGGTGGCCATCACCTTCGTAAACAACTATTTTGCAGAGAAAGACGCCGAGTACTATTTGGACGGGTTGAAGAGATGGGAGCATCGCTGGGAGAAGTTACAAGGAGACTATGTAGAAAAATAAAAATTAATTTGAAGAAAAAATGTCTAGTATCTTTGTTAGGGCGGAAACTTTTCAGACAACCCTCGTATTCACTACTGGCATTTTATTTTTATAAACTTTATTTTTTAAAACTAATAAAAATTTTGGACGAGTCACCAGTGACTCCCCTTTCACATGACATGACAATGACGAGGCAGACAATAACACATCCAATAATTTTTGTTTTGATCTGTGTTGTAAAAATCGCTGTGAAAATATATGGATAAGTTTTTCGTTTTTAAATAAGTAGGTGGACTATTAAAAGAGTAAAGAAAAATATTTTTTCATTTTGTCTTTGCATCAGTTAACCTCACATTCTGTCAAACGGATTAAGATTTAGTTCCAATCAAGTAGTCCCTGTATTTTTCTACCTTGGTTAAAAATGAAGAACTTTACTACCTCAACAATAGTCAATAAAGTTTGGTATATAGGCTAGTAGTGAAAAATTAAAATATTTCCCAACTGGTGATGAAAATAAAGGTAAAGAATAATTGTAATACTAAATTACTTCATCTACCTCTTTATTGTCATTAAATATGGTGTACTAATATAATATCCAGAAAGTTTTATAGCTTTATTCTAATTTAATACGTGATAATTTTCAAAATATTCATGCCCTCGAAAAAATTTCCGAAAATAATTTAAGCTCTTGTGAAAATATAAGTGACTATTTCAATCATCTTAAAATTCTCACATAATCTGACCAATCGCAAACCAAAGACAACTTGTAGTATCGTGATAACACCAGCTGTCTTTCAATTCTGATTGGAGAGTCAGCTTCGGTATTTTCAACGACGTAACCATGATGGCAACACAAAGTTTGGCAGTTCTATCAATATTAATTGTACCTGATTGTATCAAAATGAGTCGCTTCAGTACAAATACAAATGAAATTATCAACCAAAACATAGATGAAAACGTACCTATGTCTACAAAAAAATCCAAATGTTATATATGGAAACAATTTATGACATTCTTTGTATTTATATTAATGAAGAAACTTTATTCGTGAAATAGTCTAATAAAATTCAAGTCCTACGGACTCGTGGTGTTTTCTCGAAACAATTCAGTTTCGTTCAGAAATAAAAGACAGACTTATCGCGAAAATTCAATCACTCGTGGTATTACTCCTGAAAATTTTTGTTTGTGTTTTATACGATGAAAAACTTATAAAAGGTCCTATAATATTATCCAACTTCTTTATAAAACCCAATATATCCCAATTTACCCAATCAAATTGCACGTAAAGGGTTGGAAACCAACAGTAAGTTAATATTTTAGAATAAGGGCTAGTACAATGAATTTTATAGTTATAACTGCAATTAATTTTTGAGAAGTAAAATCGTTTAATTATTTTTTTAAATGTGTTTTTAATTTGCTTGCATATTAAGATACTGTTGTTATTTATATTTATATATTTATTAAGTCTGGTTTCCCTTTATAGTTATAATGTTCTGTTATTGATTACAGTCTGCTTAATCTTAATTTTTAGAGTTCATGATATTATGCACAGTTGGCATTGTTTCGAATTCCGGCTGATTAGAGACTACTTAGGGTGTGATGTTGAGCCTTTAATTCTGCTCTTTATCTACTTTGATTCTGCTGGAAACAGTTCCATCACAATAATGGATCGAGCATTAATTAATAGTTTGTAAGATTTCTCAAACAATGAAAGCGTAAATGGCAAGTTGAATCTATTAAGGACAATAATGGAAACCTCACAAGGCAAACAAGTTGCCAACTTCTAAATTGTCGTATTTAGTCAAACAATAGCGATATTATTCTGACTAACGCAAAGTTCGCGAATATATGAGCATAGGCGGGGTTTGAATGAAATCTATATTTAATTGTTTTCGTCTTCAGATTCATTAAAAATTTTCCAATGCATAGGGCATTGGCCTCAATAAGAAATTAAGTTAAAGAAGATAAAGATTTATTAGATTAAAATAAATAGAAAAAAAATAATTCGTACTAATTGGTACTAAACCTCTTAGATAATAGTATATGGACGTGATTGTCCTTATATTCGAGATGCGTACTCTTTCTCCACGATTATCACAGAATTTTCCAATTCTGAAATCAAATTTGGAATTCCCTCTTTTGAGATTGAAAAAATATTCTGCAACACTTCTGGACCCATGCAATTTAAATGAATTTATCCACAACTATTAATTAATATATCTGTTAAATATGCAATTTTTATCAAGTAATGCCATGCATTACCATATAGAATTGAATAATAATGAGAGTTTGATGGAATAATGTTACTCAATTAGATTTAGACGATATGTCTTGTACACCGCCAAACATTTTAAAATTAGCGGCTAGCGCTACAGAAATCTCCTACCTAACAAAGTCAAAAGGTAAAAATGATGCGGTGTACAAAAGTTTTGGCACAAAAAACAACGTTTTTTCTGAAAATGTTATCCTAGTGTATTTTGTTGAACTTGCAAAAAATACAAGTCATCATCATTGTGGGCGTATGCTGAAAAGTACATTGAATATTTACCATAGTATATCCACCTAGAGACTTACATGAAGATACAGGCATTCTTAAAACGTCAGTCCGAGGTCCATCAACCGAAAAAATCTAAAACTTTTACCCCCGAAGAAATCAGTAAATTTATTAAAGAAGCGCCAGATCATACCTATAATGACAAAGGTATTCTTACAATAACATAATTTTCAGCTTAGAACTTTCCAATTTAATCAAATTATTTTTAGGTAACCTTAATCATGGGGTTAATGGGAGCATACTAGCTCTAATTACAATGAAAAATCTTGTACTAGCTCTAGTGCCAGTCCAAGCCCCATGATTTTCAATAAGACTCAGATGGCAGTTATCCCTGGCATGAATTTTAACAATTGTAATGTAACTATTAATAATTATTATGTAAGTATCTAAATAAACATAAATTTATTGTGTATTAATAAAGTTACCATTAATAAAAAATATTGTTCATTTGAAATATATTTTGCATTTTTTTTATAAACTTATATACATAGTTGTGGATAAAGTATAGTACTCATAATGGCTATTACACACTCAGATCATTATACTCTTGTTCAATAATATACTATTACATTCTCTCTATTGTGATAGAATAATATTCTTACACTGGTTAGCAATAATAGCATTAGCATTGACGCAAATGCAAGATTTGAATAACTGTCAAAATAATTGCTGTCATATTTCGATTCGAAAATATAAAAAATGAATTTTTCCAACAATTCAGTAATTCACCACCTGGAAATACAAAAAGTGTAAAAGCTT
Source organism: Ophraella communa (assembly GCA_035357415.1). Classification (NCBI taxonomy): domain Eukaryota; kingdom Metazoa; phylum Arthropoda; class Insecta; order Coleoptera; family Chrysomelidae; genus Ophraella; species Ophraella communa. The sequence continues at coordinate 66,390,791 of CM068979.1, forward strand.
TATAATGGAAAATGTACTATCAAAAAAAATCAAAGAATGAATATGAAAAGTACTACAAACGGTTCATGGATTTAAAATCTTTGATCGTGGAGAAAGTATAATCTGCTACTCGGTTAATATCAATTTTTCATTCTAATAACCTTGTTACAGAATATACTATTCAACCTAAAGGGAGAGAACACCAGCGTACTGTAACCAAATTTGATTTCAAAATTGGCAAATTTGATGATGATTGTGGAAAAGAGATTTTATTGAAGTATTCTATGCGCGGTGGGTTGAATAATTATTATCCATGTTTTCCAATACTTGATGTTGAATTGTTATCTACTTTATCTAGAATATTTAACCTTTAAAATTCATACAGGCATTATTTCATACATAAAATTTATTTTTAATTTCTTACGCTAAAGCTCTACAACTCAACAAAGAAGAAAAAAAGTTATAGGTATGAAGTAGATATTATTTGAACACTACCTACTCATTCCCAAGTTTTGACCTTTCATTCCTAGGACACCCTGTATGTTTAAATGTACAGAGATATAATGAAAATCAATAAATACGGGTAATAACGTTCGAGAATTTACTAAACGATTTCTTTTTTTAAATTTTGTAGAGTACTTTGGAAGTTTGAGTTTTACAGACTGCACATAAAAAGACTTATTTCTTTAACCTCACGAATTAAACAACGGGTACTCTTAAATATTTTTCAATATTAAATTGGCCGTACTGTTAAAATTAAATTAGTTTAACTGTTAAATATTGTATTGTCATGGAAGCATTAACCCTTAAATCTATCAGTAACAAAAGAGAAAACGAGAAAACTTCCTTCCTTGTATATGTCGATACCGGTGTGGAAAATAATGGTCCAAAACGTAATCCACAATTCCTGTGGGAATTCCGAGGCTGACCAGCATAGCCTTACGATACTCACTTTCAGCCATCCTACATTATTTAACTACCGCTAACTACTAAATCGTAAGGGCCCTTGAGACCAATGCGATGTTAAAGATTGACCATGGAAACTATCTCATTCTGCCTACTTTGTTATCCATTATGAATGGGTTCTGGTCAAGAAAACTTTTCGGTAGCTAAACGTCCAAAAAGACTAAAATGCCGTCGTTAATTATAACCGCTATATGGTTAAAGGGCGAAAAACTTTGATAAATACTATGTTAATAATAAAAAATATCCTAATATTAAGATATTGAAACGTTTATTGTTATTATTGTTTTCGATTTATTTTACACATACCCAGTACTGGAATACTATAATTATTAACATAATAATACACCACTTATTTATTTCCTAAACTTCGGCCACCCGTATGTCTCATGTTTTCGTATGTCATAATTATGTTTCTGCAAAGATTCTTTTCTTCGATCAGTGGCGTAGTTATTAGTTATATATTATTTTAAAATGGAGGATATTGTTAGGAAGAAAACAACAATTTAGTGATTTATCACTTTGATAATTATTAGGTTACATTTCAAAACATAAACCATCATGAAGGCGTCTTAAAATGTCTGGAACGGAATTTCTTGGAACTACTAGCTGCTTCTTTGTTTCAGTCCAATTAGCATTTTCCACCTCTCATTCAGAAGACTCCCATCTAAGATTAAGGAGTACTACTATGCCAAATATATTTCTAAAATGAGGAGATTTGCACACTTTGTGGCATGGAGAGCGGTTGTCTACCAGTTTCGTAGTACCTATCTTTTTATCCGGTTACTGTTCAATTGAAGTTTGGGACGCACCATTTCTTGGATCTTCTTCTTATTACGCCTGCTTTGCCGAAACTTGGCGGTCTAAATGGCAATTGAAGTTCTGGAAGTTGCAGCACAAGGGATTTCTGCAGAAGAACAGTCAAACCATCTCCTTAAATCCTTCAGTCAAGAGTTCCCTCGTCTTTCTACTGATCTTTTTTCCTGTACTTTGTCTTTCATTATGAGGCGTAGTATTTCATATTTATCACCTTTCATCACATAACCCATGTATTGCATTTTTCTTTCCTTGATTGCGTTCAGTAGTTCTTTTGGTTTGTGCATATACTTTATAGTTTTTACCCATGAAATTCACAGTATCCGTCTATACACATACATTTCAAAGGCTTCTATTCTCCTTTCAGTCTGTGAATTTAGTGTCCAGCTTTCACATCCATAGAGTAGCACAGAAAAGACGAAGCATCTGAGTTCTGAGCTCCAAACTAAGATCTAGTCTTGCAAAAAACGATATCATACGATATCATTCTCACTTGCTGAATCCTTTTCGGGTCCCACTGCATGGCTATTGTGGTAGCTCCCAGATCCTTTATTGAGGTCACTTGTTCGAATGTTTGTTCCTTGCCACTCAGGTGTTGTAAGTTTATTGGAGACCAATATTTTTGTCTTGGAGACATTGAGATGCAATCCAAACATCTCGCTACCAGTTAATTACGGAATCTTTTATGTTTTGTTGTTCTTTTATATCGTTGGCTGTTATAACCGTATCATCGGCGTAATTGATAATGTTTATTGGGGTTTCATTGACCTTGATTCCACCATGGACTCTATCCAGCACTTCTTTACATATGGTTTCCGAGTACAGATTAAACAAGAGTGAAGACAAGACGCAACCCTGTATAACACTCAGTCTGATCTGCATCTTCCGATGTTAATCGCTCCATTTCTACTATCGCCGACTCCAATAAAGTTCTGATGTGAAACTTGTTAATTCCGGTTTTTCTTAGAATTTAAATCATCTTCTGATTATTAGCAAGCAAATACGTCTACATTTAGGTCTCTACAGCTTTGTGTCAATACATTTAGGGAAAAGAGTGCTTCACGCGTTCTGAGTCCATTTCTGAATCCAAACTGGGTGTTTCTCATGTGATATTCGCATTTCTTGTATAGTCTCGTGTGGATGATAAGACATAGGTCTTATGTCCCATGTCTTATGTGATAACGGGTTTCTTTGGCAGGATTACGAATTTTGATTTAAGCAAATCTGAATCTGAATAAGTCAATCTTACACTTGAGCTATATTATTTGTTTGCGGACCACCATTAACAGCCAAAGTTTATGGAGAAATAGAAGACTAAAATACAGTTTGGTCCCACATTTTCCACACACTCGACACTAGAGCCGGCCTCGATAAAGGCGCTATCCTGGGTATGGATATACTAAACGACTGTGGTTTTCACTTGGACCTTCTTCATCGGCCCTCCGTATTGAGGCCGAAGAATTAGTTTTGCATCAAAAAGAGGAAGACATTGTTCCAATAACCCTAGCAGGCGACGTCGAACTTATAGCAAACTGAGAATGTATAGTATTATAACTCCTCAACTTCACTGAATAAAACCGAACAAAACACAGAACCCCAGCAGTTGTGGAATCTAAGACTGATGACCTGCACCCGGAAAAAGGCAGTGCTCTCGTACTGTTAATAAAAAAAAGGCCATGTCTAGTTAATGAAAGAAACATTAGTTAAATTGATTGTACTAACCCTTACTTTTTGGAAGTCCATCTTATTAAGAATAATAAAAAACTCTTCGTTTTTAACAAAACTTCCACTATTTATTTAAAAAATTGCTTTTTTAAACCTCAATGACATTTTATACATAGATAATACGTAATTGTAAAACACAAATATATTAAGTTATTGTAAAGATCAGCATGATATAGTTTTTTCCTGGTTTTTCTATATCATTGCACTGATCTTAGAGGGAAGTACATCCAGGATAATCCCTTAGGGCTATTAACATCTAGGCTTTAATATTGTTATGTCTTATTACTTCCATACTTGGTCTAGCCTTAATACTACCTAAACAACATCAGGTACCTAACTACAAACAAACAAAATTTAACTTAAATGTCAATCTGACGATGCTAATCAGCGAAACGGCCGTCACTGAGGTTTAAAAAAGCAATTTTTTAAATAAATAGTGGAAGTTTTGTTAAAAACGAAGAGTTTTTTATTATTCTTAGAAACATTAATATTGAAATAGATTCATCATTGTCTAAACTAGAGAGAAAACAAATACCGATACAAAGCTGTCTTTGGTGTAATGTATAAACTCGTAAAAACGAATGAGGTGAAATATAATATTGTCACCGGCGATGTACAACCTATTCGACGAGTTCCTCGACGGCTATCCTATTAAAAAGAGGTGCAGTCCGATGCACTCCTTTAAGAGATGATCCGGGACCTGGTAATTGAACCATCCAATCTTTGGGCATCTCAGGTGGTTCTGTAGAAGAAGGAAGGATGAATACGATTCTGCGTCGACTACCGGAAACTTAAATTTGTCACCAAAAAAGGCAGCTATGCTCTAGCGGGCTCTACAATGTTCTCTAATTTGGACTTAAAGAGCAGGTATTGAAAAGACTGCCTTCTCCAGTGGATCAGGTTTATAATAACTTACGGTACAGCATTTAGCCTGTGTAATGCCCCCACCACCTTCGAGAGATTTATGGATACAATTCTCGGGGGCTTGTCTTGGGAAAAGCGTCTTGAAAAAATTCCATTGGTATCCATTAATTAACTAAGCTACCAGTCACGTCAGATTTGACTTCACGTCTTTTGAAGTGGTTATGTGAGTACAGATGAATCCAAAGATTAGATAGGCTTTAGCAAGACATCGATATCTCTTTGTCCTGGCCATAGGTTTTCAGAGGTAGAGTTGATTCCAAAATTATAGCGACAGCTCCGGTTTTCCCACCTATCTTTACCGTCGACTCGAACGCTAGCGATTACCCAGTTCGAGAAATAGATTCCAGTGGCCCAGCTGCCGCTGGGACTAAGAAACACCGCACACAGAATCCGCTTAGCAATTGTTCTACTAGAATTCTCCGACTGCGCTGCGGCGCGCGCCGATCGGAGATCGTCGGCGAATACCCCCACATTGCCGAATTTTACTGGAGCTGTCGCGTTATTTTTGGAATCGACTCTACTCGAATGGAAAAGATCCATATTCTTATACCATAGTAAGGTAGCTTTATGGTCTATTAACTATTTAGATTTTGGAAATCAGAAAAGTTGTATTTCAAGTGCAATACAATTCAATAGAGAATCAAAGATAATTCTCACTAGGCAATGCCCTTTGTAAAATAGGCAACTAGACAGCGAATACTGTATTTTTGCGAAAACTCTATGTAACTCTATGTAAATGGGAGAAATATTAAATTAATTAATATAAAATGTTATTCATTATTTTTACAAAGCATTACAAATATTGCTAAAAACATAAAAATAATCATATGCAAAAAAGTAATTATTACTTGCTATAATCATACTGGTCATACGATTCAAGAAAGACTTACAGGTTTTATTTTCTTTCATTGCCTTTAATCATAACCCAATTAAATTCGGAAGATAGATATACAATTTTGACGAGAAAAAAGCTAAGTTTTTATTTAAATGTCAGTTTTATGACCGACAATTTAAAGTGACAAATATAAATATGAAAAAACAATTTTCCTGTTTTTTGTATCCTATCAAGAAAAAAAAGAAGTTGCTCTCATGTCATCTAAAACTATTAGGTGATATACCTTTAGAAACCTGCTTAGTTTTGCCATTAGCTTTTTCCAAAACTTTGACCTTGAATGCTTCATCTGACCAGCTTTCTTTATTGATTTGATCGCCATTACACAACCCCATAAACCCTCCTCCAACTATTTATAATTTTCTAAACTGCCATAGGGCATATTTACCAATTTTCCAGATCATCTGACTTCCAGTCCCCCATCACAATTTTAAACAAAATTCTTTAAAAATCATAATTGTGAAGACTCCTGTTAAATAGTTAATTTCAAACCCAGGCCAGGATTAAAAATGAATGCCGATCACAAAGCTACAGCTATAGCTCTGGGTCCCATTGTTCAATGAGGACAACAAAACGGATTAACCAGGTAACTAAATTATTGATCAATGGGCATCTTATTCTCAAGCTACACATCTCGCCTCGTAAAAAACCATAGTAGACTTTTCTACACCCTCTTCCCTTGCAACTTTTTTCTACCACACCCTCATTACTCGACATTGTTCTGTCACACCAATCAACTATACCAAAGCTTTATTTGCCTCAAATTCTTAAATGCAATCGATACTATTGTTTCGTATTGTTAAGTATTTTTTTAATCAATGCACTTACAAACAATAGAATTCTAGAATTTTTTTTTTGTTAAAAATTTAATAGGAATTTAAAGAAAAAAACATAAAAAAATTTGTACAATTTATTTTACATGTTTTAACAAAAATAAATTATCTGTGAAAAAATACCAAATAAAAGAATAATAATTTATGTATGCAACTCTATTTAAAATATGCTTCAATATCTTCAGAAACAATTAATTCAATATATCGCTTAAATTTAACGAGTATTTCACATGAAGAACGTTATTTACAATACATTTTTTTATCTTAACAACTTTAGATTCTTAACTTAATTTAACAAAAAATGGACGGCTAATATGCAATTGCACTTTTGAGTATTATTTTCAAAAATTATTCTACGTTTAAATATGGTTTACAATCTTCTATTTTTTGTAGTCTTGTAGGGTTTATCACGGCTGAACACATCGGACAATTACCTTCATTATCGATGAGTCTAAAAACAACAAACAATCATCAATATTTATTATCAATCGTTTATAGGAAATTAACAAATATTTTACTTAAAAAACAGAAAGTCACCGAATAATTTCCGTAAATAATATTTTTTGTGATATTTCAATATTTTTATTTGTATCAGACTTCATTAATCAGTGAAAACAGGAAATGCACCACAATTGTTGCTTTCCCGACTTTATTGTTGATTGAACTTTGCATAAAAACAGAAGAAAACAACTTAATCTCATCTAATTGTAAATAACAACCCAAGAATCAGTTAATATTAATATTAAATAATTCTATTTGTACAGTTAATGATACAATTAGTTAGACTAAATTTGTTTTCCAAGTTTAATATACGTTCAAATTCTGCTTGAAGGACCAAAATAAATATAAAACGAATACAATTAGAGAAAATGTAACATAAATTCAAACAAAATTATTTTAGAGTAGTAAAAATTACACAGTTGGAACTGCTCAGTCACATTTGAGATATGGATGATTTACTTCATTTAAAATTATTTCAGTTTAACCGAACAAATCTATTCAATTAGTCTTATTGAATAAACAATACTCACTGCACGAATTCGGTTTGTAATGCCGGAAAATCACATTCCGGACAAGCAGTCAGGTCCGCCTTCACTATATGACGACCCTACAAAAATAAAATAAAACTTTCATTGTAAATATAAAGTGACAAATCTAAATTCTAGCTCACCGTTACAATGCAAAACGGAATATTATTCTTGCACGCGTGGCACGTAATTTCCGTTTCTGGTAACATATTCTCACAATAAGGACACGGCGTTAAAGGTTCAATTGGATCCTCAACTGTTTCGCCATCTTTGATTCCTTTAGTAGGCTTCCTTATGACAGCTTCTATTTTTTTACTATATTTTGGATCGATGTTTTTTCGATATTCTGGATTCATCAATGTTGTAGCATACTTATATGCTATCTGCCTTAAATTCGCTCGGTAACATTCAATAACGGTAGAAGTTAAAATTGGCACGATATCTAAAATTAAAATTTTATGTAATGTATGTATTTATTATTATTTCTGTTATTTAAAAACTGCACACATCACATCAATAATGAATATAATCATTTGTCAGAGTCTTTTCAAAGCTGGACCTTGTATTGTTTTTACATTGGCAAGGTTACGTGTCTTTAGTTTCCGTAACTTTTTATGTTTGTCATGTGTTCACCTTGAACCAATATGAAAACCCCTTATTTATAATTATGATTTCATCAAGCTTCTGTTACCATTAGTGTGTGGGTCTAACAAAGGTAATGACTAACCTAAAAAAAGGTTACAATCCGACTTACTCTTCAGAAATAGATGGACCCACACAGGACGACAAGAAGAACTAATTTTTTACAGGGGAATTCGTTCCATACTAGGGAGGATCAGTAATGTTTTGGGGAGGTATAATGCATGATCGTCGTAGGCAGCTTATTCCTGTTTCATGCTCTATGACACGGGATAGATATTTTCAAAATCCATTATTTATCCTCTCAGAAATTAAATTGGAGACAATTTCTTTTTATAGTTGACAATGCTAGGCTCCATCGTACGAGAAGAGTACAAAATTCACTGGAGATTGGGAACATTCAAAGATTACCATGGCAACCAAATTCTCCAGAGGTGAATCCCATTGAGCACATGTGAGATTTCGTTGGGCGAGCAATATTAAATAGAATTAGTCCTCCTAACACCCTCCAGGAACTCACACTTGCGGTTCAAGAAGAATGGAACATCCCAATGGATACAATTAACGCTCTTACTGTTTCCATACATAGGCGAGTTAACACCTTTACTACAGAACAGAGGAGGACACACTGGATATTAACGCAGCATGTTTACTTACGTGACGGAAATTTCGATATGTTATTGGCAACTCTTATTAACATCCTGGCTGCGTTTAAATGCTGTCCTCGTTTCACGTGTAATTTAACCAAAATATAACTATGCAAAAGCATTAAATTCGTATACATTTCAAACGGTATCTTGATACTATTTTCCTTTAACTCTTGACACATGACAAATAAGATATCGTGAGCATTTCTGTAATTTCCATTAATCTGTTCTTCGTTTGCTATAATAACGGCGGATTTTGAAGCCTCTTTAAATTGTTTTCTTGCCATGTACAATCTGGAACACGAAATAATCAATGAGCAATATCCGTAAATTCAAATATTCTAATTTCAAAATTTATTAAAACTATATCTACAAAGACAAATAATAGGCAGTTGTAAGGCCAATCATTTTCTGGGTTATCAATTACAATCAAATGCCTCTAATATTATTCTTCTACCGACAGATTAAAGTATCGGGAAATAAATAATTCTATTGGGAAATAACGAACATAGTTAAAACCTGAATATTCCTGCATAAATGTTTCCATACTATTAGTTATAGCGTTTTCGACTGGATGCTCTGGGTCGCTCTTAGTGTGCTCCGAGAATGTTCGGTTGGCCTGATTGGTCACCGAGCATGGTCGATTTTCTTGTTCGGCTGATCGACTGGATCGCTCTCGGGTTGATCGGAGTTGATTTGAGATCGAGGGTCAGATCAACAGATGCAGAGCAAATATGGGTAGTGTTCAAAAAATAGCGAAGAGTTTTTGATGCTTATGAATTTTTTATCGTCTTCAGAAAATAGTGACGATGAGTTGGGTTTCCTTATTTTCAAGGAAAGGTGGAAAATAGGAAAAATTAGAAAATTTTATAGGTACTACTACATTTTATATTCTGTAAAACTAGATTTTGACCATTTCTGAGCGGTTCTCCCACACTTTCGTAAAGTTTGCCAATTTTGCATTTTTAATATTTTGAAATTTATTACAGTTATCCAAACAATCCCAAACAATGTTTTGCTTAGAATCGTATTTAAATATAATATAAAAGTATTAATGTGCGTTTCAAGTTGCAGAGAATAAATTATTAAATAAGTAGTAAGTACTAATGGCCAATCTTACCGACCTATCTTAAATCAAAATTTATTGAAGACAAGCTTAAACTAAAGCTCTGTTTAAAACGTAAATACGGCTCCTCAACAGAATTAAACAGCGACTTAACGTAAGACTTGTAAAATTTCTGAAAGTAGAGTGACAAAGTGTAATCTCATACAAATCAACTACGCATAAGAAAAAATGTGTCCGCTCTAGTCAAATGTTGTTAACTGGTTAGAAGTACATATGTAACCTATATTATCTGTTTATTGACTTGACAGAAAGAAGTCTGTTTAAAATATTTGATAATCAATACTTTTTTATTTTGATCAGTCACTTTTATTCCTATTTGCTTGATTTTTATTGTGGTATTTGCAATTAATATTTGTCTCTGCATTTTTTCTGATATAAACTTGCTAGGTTAACAATTTTGGACCATATCTAATTTTATAATTATTTAAGCCTACGAAATCGACGGCTAACTTTAAAGCCATTCTTATTTGGTATAGCTACACTTGAATGTATGGTGCAACGTATTAAGACATTTAAGTTAATCTTATATTATAAGTCCTGTCAGTGAGATCGGCCATAAACTACATTTTTATAGGTTAGGAAATGGTAAGTATACATTATAACATTGTTGTCTATGTTGCATCAGTAAAAGCATTCTAATCAATAAAAACATTCAAAAAAGAATATAAAAATTAATTACCTAAACAAATATTTTGGGTCTTTTGGAATGCCGTCAGATTCGCCTAATAAAAATTCGATCAGAGATGTGGCTAACGAGTTATCGTTAGAAGATGCGACGACGTCTATCGCAGTAGTTATTGCGTCTTTTTCTTTGGTGTTCAATCTGGCCGCCCTCAGAAGAAGTTTCATCGCCTATAAAAAAGTTATTAAAAATCTAATTTTTTTGTTAATACTGCGTATATTTTACCTTGTGATAATCTTTGGCGTGAAACCAATATTTTCCGGCCAACAAGAAATTTTGTTCGCTTTCGAAATGCGACGCCACGCTAACAAAATCTTGAGGTTTGATATCATCTTCAGTGAATGTGTCCAACAAAATTTTACCATATAGGGTCATTTTGCCGTGTTTTTTCGCCAAATCGAAAGCCTCGTCTATACATTTCGAAATTATTAAGAATTTTATCGCAGATGCTGTATCGTTTAGTCCTAAACAAAATATAAATAAATTTATTGTAACTACCTTTATCATGTGAACGTACACTGCGCGTCATATAAAACTGGTACAACTATTATAATCAAAAATAGTGTTTTTGTAGTTGTGTAAATTGATCTTTTTAAAAGTGGCAGTGCTAAATCAGCTAATAATTTTTAAATAAAATTTGGTTGGTTTATTAGATGACTAACTTAAAGACAGGGATCAAAGTTTAGGAAAAATAGGAAATGGAAGACCAGTTTTAACTGGAATAAAGCTAAACAAAGCTTTAACTGATTATTTATAAGAAAATCCCTTTAACATGGCAAGACATGGAATAGATGCAGAAAACTATTTTGGAAATTATTCGCATTTTATGAAATTCACTTAAATGGGCTGACATCGTGGATAATGCGCTTTGACAAATTGGACACATGTGACTGTTTGTCATTTTCATTATAGTTAAGTTAGATTTACATAGGGAAAATAAAGGTGAACCAGTTTTATATGACGCAGAGTATACTAAGAACAAAATAATGCCAAATATCTCTTTTATTTACCTAAAAAAAACTTCGCCACCATTTTAGCTCCCTCAATACTTTTTGTTTCTTGCACTAGCTCCACTGCGATTTCGGGATTATTTAAATGGTCTAATTGTAGCCTAAAACAAAGTATTCCGATTAACCTGATTGTTTGTTAAGTTCTGTTACATAGAAGAGATTGCCTAAGTGTAGGCTGTTGAGTCTAAAATACATGTTGTTAATTAAATAAGCCAACAGTAAGTTATTTTATTGTTGCTATGGTGAATGTTACAAAAAATAACGTAATATTTTAAAAATTAAAATATCTCCCATCTAAAATTTAGTTATTTTGCGTAATGTTTTTTAAGACAGTTATGGTGTTACACAAAAAATATGTAGATATCTTCACCAGGTATTAAACGAAAATTAGTTTATGAAAATTGTCATTCTTAAGTTATATACAACAGTTTAAGGTTATTTATTCTAATAATGTGGTGTTAATAAAATTTAAAAATCTCTTTTTATCAGACCAAAACAATGGTCGCGTTCAACGGACGTAACATGTTACCAAAATGTAGTGGACCGGAAGTTGTCAAAATAAGAACGTAAGATAATTACTGCGTAAGAAAAGTATACACTTTTTACTCTGACCTGTCTTTTATACCATTTATTGGTAGCATTTTAAACCATTAACTGGTATAAAAGACAGGTCAGAGTAAAGAGTGTAAACTTTTCATACGCAGTAATTGTATTACACTCTTATTTTGACAACTTCCGGTCCTCTATATTTTGGTAACATGTTACGTCCGCTGAATGCTACTAATAGGGAGTTAAGGCTGCACATCACATACATACGTAAACGTATCTAACCTAACCTAACCAGCTACGCATGCGCCGTTTAAATTTTCGTTACGATACGAGATACGTTCGACGTAAAGATACGGATTCCTACGTGGACCCAATAACGCGGTAGTATCGACTCGATACACGCCGACGATATCCGAAACGCTGCTAGATATCCCGAACTGCAAAATAAAGAAACGAAAACGAAGAAAAATCCTATCCTGCAAATTGCAAATCCAGTTGTTTTTTGTTTTGATAACCATTTTTATGACCATCATAATCTGTTCTTATATATATGATCACAATGCAAGTGAATAATGTAAATCGTCTATCAGGAGCAGGACGGGTATATTTTTCAAATGAGGACGATTTACATTTATTACGGGAGGTTGTGGGGCAAAACCGTTATGAAGACAGTTCCAGATGGAATATAAGTAACTTAATGAAAATCATGGGGAAATTCATATTACGTAGAACCCTGAAAGATAGGGTGAAAATTTAGTTAAGAAATATATAGACAAGCATAGGACACTACAATTTCAGTAAGTTACCTATTAATGTGTATCTACTAGTGTACACATTTAATCTTTCTGGGCTTGTTTTCATTCAAAAACACAAATTATTCTAACCAAAAAACCAAACAAATATTTGTCAGCTGACAAAAACAAAACATGACGTTTGGATACGTTGCGTTAACTTTTGATCTGTGCATTAACTGTTATATTTCTCATCCTGGTAAGGACGACGTAAAGTGGAATTGGTACGTTTACGCGAAAAAGATACGTTTACGTACCCTGTGTGCCTTAACTCCCTAATGTCTCTCAATTTACTTGTTATTATTTGGCGTTTTTAATTAATGATGTGCCTATCAATTCATTTTATGTTTTAATTGAATATTTTTACATTTACAGTATATCTAACTATATTTTATTTAAAAACAATTTTTTAAGTAACCTTTAAAATGTAAATATTTAACATGTCTAAATATATTCTGTAAAGGCAACAGTAGTGGTGAGTAGTGGTGAGTCTAAGATTATGCTATCTATCTATCATGCTGATTTATTGTAATTATTAGTAAATTTTATTTGAATGTTGTGGACAAAGTATAGTATTCTACTCTCTTATAATGGCTGTTATTCACGAATATGAAGTTGTAAGTCATCTACCATTATATTCTCATTGAATAATATACTATTATATCATTAACTGAATGAATAACAAATAATAGATTTAAAACAAATGACACAAGACAACTAATATATCATTATTAAACTTAATAAATTAAGACTAGTTTTAAAATATGGAACTTTTAAAGTGTTCACTTTGCTTTAATAAGAAATATCTTCAAATTCAAATCTTAATTAACCAATTGACTTTTATATAAAATCACAAACCTTATAACTGAGTCGAAATCTTTTGCTTTTTGATAAGCCCAAACAGCTTGTTCTATTTCATTTTCATGTTCTTTGGCCTTAGCATACTGCAAATAAATCTTCGTAGAGCCGATATTTGGTAAAAGTTCTCCCACTTTATTCCAGTTTTTCATTTTTATATAAATAGAAGCAGCTTTTTCGTATTGATGACATTTTTCGAATAGAGAACCCGCTGGAATAAATAAATTCAGACAAAATCCATTTTTCTAAAGTTTACTGAAAATGTTACCTTCTGGTAGCTGTTTCTTTTTTTCTAGTATTTCTGCACTTTCTCTAAGTAATTGTTTGTTGTCTAATTCTACAGCTATGGATATACCGTGTCGATAATTTCCGCAATGCAAATTACATCGCGCTATGCCAGCTTTGCAAATAAACGTATGCTCCGGATTTAAATAATCTTGTAAACCCCTTTCATAGTGTCTTAAAGCTTCAGAGTAATTACCACTGAAATGAAAGTAATTAGAAATATATAGACCATAATAACCACTAAAAATACTTACACAAACTCCAATTGTTGAGCGTATTCGCGCGAAATTAAAGCAATATCGTTGGGAGCCATTTTTCTTGCTAGTTGTAGAGCTTGTTCCCACTGCAGCAGATCTCTTCTCATTTCTAAAGCTGCCTCTGGGTAGCTAGATTGTAAAAACCATTCTTGAGCTTTATCGTAATTGCTCAAATACATACTTATATAACCGCACAATAGTTTGTAATCTTCAATTTCCACTATACTCTCCAAACTCCAAACCATAGCAACAGCTTCTAATTCTTTATAAACCTGTATTGCTGAAAAAGATTTTTTAATCTTATAATCTTTTTTTCTCCTCCCCATAAAAAGTACACACTTTTCTCAGTCTTCTACAAGGAAGAAAAATATTTTTCTTCCTCCTCAACCCAAGTACAGAACACGAACCAATTATTCTCACAATAGGAGAAGGAAGAAGGAACATACAAAAAACGATGAAGAAAACCAACTGGGAAAAATTTAGAGCAAGAGCAGGCCAGCTGATAGGACTGTTGGGCTATAATCTATTTGACTATTCTGGACTGTATTCTATCGTTTTAATCTATTTTTTAAATAAAATTCTATTTATTCTGTTGCTGTCAAAAAATTATATTTCGATCTCTATTAATTGTCAACTTCAACTTAAAAAAAATACAAAACTTAAAACAAAAATGTCAATTTCAAAATATAAACAATCAAATCTCAACATTCCTCCCCTCTAAAAGTGTATTATCATTTGTTTTCATCTCTGTAAGGTCAATAGGACATATCTTGGACAAGGCTCTTCTGTATGTTCCGGTCTTCGTTTTTACATCCACCACTCGTACTTTGTCATCTTTGCCTGGATACGTCGCTACGATACGACCAAGTGGCCAATTGTTTCTGGGTAACTGGTTATCCATGACAATTACTACGTCGTCTATTTCGATGTTCTTTTTATCTTGTAACCACTTTGATCTTGTTGTCAGTGTAGGTAAGTATTCTTTCACCCAGCGGTTCCAGAATTGTTCAGATAGTTGCTGAGAAAATCTCCATTGCTTTCGTATATCGATCTTCTCTTCAAAAATTCCAGGTGGTTTTACAATACTGGATCTTCCGATTAGAAAATGGTTAGGTGTCAAACTTTCCATTTCATTTTCATGGGAAACGTAGGTTAAAGGTCGACTGTTTACAATGTGTTCTACTTCAACCAACACAGTTTGGAGTACTTCTGGTCTCGGTGCTCTTTCTTTCAGGATAATTTTTTAGCGTTTGCTTAACTGATCGAACCATCCTTTCCCAAGCTCCACCAAGATGAGGACTTGCTGGGGCTGAAAACTTCCAATCAATGTTCTTCGCTAAACATGTTTTCCGGATTTCTTCGTTATCAACTTCTTCTAAAGCTTTTCGAAGTTCTTTTTCGGCAGACCTTAAATTTGTTCCATTATCGCTAAATATACACTGCGGTTGACCTCTTCTGGATATAAATCTTCTGATTGCTAGTACACAGGAGTCGGTGTTAAGTGTCTCTGCTAATTCCAAATGAATTGCTCTTACCGATAAACAAGTAAAAAGGACTCCGTATCTCTTCTCTTTTCTTCTTCCAATTGTTATGTCAAACGGTCCAAAATAATCCATGCCGACAAAGAAGAAGGCTCTGGGTGGTTTTTTAAGTCGTTCTGTTGGAAGCTGTCCCATTTCAGGCATTTCAGGCTTGCCTTTTCTTAGTTTGCATGAGTTACACTTATTAATAACCGACGATATAGATTTTCTGGCCTGTAGAATCCTATATTCTTGACGTAGCTCATTCAGTACAAGTTGTAATCCTGCATGTCCGTTTCTTTCATGGCAATCTTGAATTAATAATTTTGTAAAATCATGATGTTGGTCAAGAATTATTGGTCTTTTTGATATGATATTTTCAGGGCAATTGTCCAGTCTGCTTCTAATACAAATTAGTCCGTTAAATATACAGGGTGATAAATTTAGAATTTTGCTGTTCCGGTTTACTGGCTTGCATTTGATTAGCTGTCTGTATTCCATGGAAAAACATTCCTTTTGTAATTGTAGACACCATAACTTCATTGCTTCTTGTACTTCGCTTGTAGTCATGTATATACCAATGTCAATGCTTCTTTTCTGAATTTTTCGAATGAACCTGAATACAAATGCAGTAGACAACAGTAACTTGTGTAATGACGAAAATCTTTTGATATCTGGTAAAAATTCATTGGTGATTTCTTGAACTCCAATGGCTAAAACTGTTTCTTGCTTGTTTCTAAAATTTTCAGGATTTTCTTCAGGCCAAAAATACGGGGGTTGATACAAAAAATTAGGTCCATTTAGCCACTGACTTTTTTCATCTAATTGTGTTTCTTTGTCATTTCTTGTAGCTTCATCGGCTATATTTAGTTTCGAAGGAACCCATCTCCACTGCGAAACATCAGTATTTTCCAAAATTTCTTCAACACGGCGATTAACATATGACGGCAATTTAGAGTTTTCTGATCTAATCCAATTTAGTACGGTTGTAGAGTCTGTCCAAAAAATAATTCTCTTGATGTTTTCTAGTCTGTGTCCATCTAGTATACTTTTGGCAAGTCTGCTGGCTATCAAAGCTGCTTGTAGTTCAAGTCTGGGAATTGTTTGAGATTTCAAAGGGCTTACTTGATTGCGTGACATGATAAGGCAAATTTTGACATCCTTTTCCATCTCAAACCTAAAGAAAGCTGTTGCTGCTATGGCTTGTTCACTTGCATCACTGAAGACATGTAGCTGAATTTTGGTTTCTGTTGTATTTTGGGGATTATAACATCTTTGAATATTGAGTGATTTAATGGTCTCCAAATCTGCAATCCATCTGCGCCACTTTTCGAATTGTAAATTTGATATTTCATCATCCCAACCCAGTCCACTTTTCCAAATTTCTTGCATCAAAATTTTAGCTTTTACTGTGTAATTTCCCAAAAAGCCTAAAGGGTCAAAAATGGACATAATGAGCTTCAGCATTTCTCGTTTAGTTGGTTTTCTTTCTCCTGATAAAATAGGTGTATCAACTTTATGTAAGTCAAGTGGAAAGCTTAAAACATCTTCATTAGGTTGCCACTTCAGGCCGAGTATTCTTTGATGTGCTGCGCTCTTTTCAAAAATCTTTTCTGAGTTTCGTAAATCTTCCGGAATGTTGTTAAAAATATATTCGTTGTTGCATATCCAACCTCTCAATTGAAATCCTCCCTCTTTATGGATTGATATGACCTTGTTAATGAGTGTCTGTGCTTCTGTAACTGTTTTTGAACTATCCAGGTAGTCGTCCATGTAGTGGTTATTGATAATTGCATTTACAGCTTCTGGGTATTTGTCTTGAAACTCCAACGCGTTCAGATTTTTTACGTATTGGGCACTGTATGGCGATGAAACGGCTCCAAACATCATCACTTGCAATACGTAAGTATCAAGTTCCTCTGTATTGGGATTTCGCCACAATATGCGCTGTGCATGTTGGTCTTCTTCTCGAATTAGTACCATATGAAACATCTCTCGGATATCCGCACAGAAAGCTATTTGGTTTTCTCTAAACTTAAAAATCATCGAAATCAAAGAGTTGTACAGGTCTGGGCCTTTCAGTAGATAATCGTTTAGACTTTTCCCATGCGCTTTTGATGCTGCATCCAACACAAACCGGAGTTTGTTGGGCTCGTTTGGGTTTACTACTCCAAAATGGGGTAAATACCAAACCTTTTTGTGAAAGGTATCCAATTCTGCTTGGGTTAATTTACGGATATAATTTTTATCCTTATACTCTTGAATTTTCCGAAAGTAGGTTTCTTGGTATGTAACGTCTGTCTTCATTTTCCTTTCGATTCCTCTCAGTCTTTGAATCGCTACTTCTTTGCTGGCTACAAGGGCTTCTTCTTCATTCTTCCACAATAATCCTGTTTCCCATCTGCCATCTTTTCTTCTAGTAATTTTCTTCATTAATTCTTCTGCTTGTTCATCTTCTTTGGTTTGTTTCTTGTTGTCTTGATATTTAATTCCTAGTGATTCCATCGTAAAAAAATATTTTACTAAATTGTGAGTGTCTTCGTCGGTTTTGTCATATCTTACGTGAAAATTTATGTAATTGTCAACTTTGTTCTTGAATTGAGCAATGTTTCCATGCACTACCCAACCAAGTTTCGTGCGCGACAAAGCTGGCGAACATTTTGGGCCTTCTATAAGTTGTCTTGTCGCAATAAGTTCCCAGTAATCCTGTCCTATAAGTAGTTTTGGCTTGATGCTCTCAATATTGGGAAAACTTATTTCTTCTAGGTGTTTCCACTTGTTCCTAAGGCGTGTTGAATTTACATTTTGGATTGGAAGGTCTAAATCGGTCAAGGTGTAACGTTTTCCATTTTAAAAAATTCTTCTCTTTCTATACCAGTAATTTCGAAGGATATTTTTCTTGAACGTGTGTGTTTTGAAATAGTTTTGTCTGTCCATCGTAGATTTAAGGTTGATTCTTCTCCGAAAAGTTCCAGTTCATTTGCCAGACCTTCATCCAAAAGACTTATGGTAGAACCCTCATCGAAAAGTGCATAAATTTGAATCTCTGTCTTCTTTGTTCTCAAAATCACAGGTGCTACTTTCAAAATTATTTCGCTGTGAAAGTGCTGAGCTGTGTGAGCGATTGTATGACTTGGTGTATGATGACTGCTTGATGCATTTGACTGTTGTTGTTGGGCAAACTGTATAGATCCGTTTTCACATTGTCTCTCTTCAGCAGGGCTTTTTATGGGTGTTCTGGTACTGTTGAAGTGGAGTAACTTGTGGTGTAGTTTTTCACAAGATTCAATTCCACATTTCTGCTTGTTTCGACAGTCAGCTATGCGGTGAAACGATTTGAGACAACAGAAGCAGATTTTTTGCTCTTTTACTATCTTCCATTTTCCATCAATGCTGAGTTCTTCAAATTTTTTACAATTGTTCAAGTAATGAGGTTGTTGGCATACAACACATTTCCATAATCCACTGCCCCGTGGTTTGTCGTTTGTTGATGTCACCATAGTTCTCTTCATGTTTGTGTTAATCGATCTGTTAATATTGATACTTTGGACATAGCTGGCAGCTTGAGCTTTGTCGTAGATCCATTTTTGAAAATCTTTTAAGGTGTATGACGTGTGGCTATTTTTCATTACCATTTCTCCCCAACATATCTGCATACCGTAAGGAATCTTCTGTATAAGGTCATCCATCAACTGTGGGCAGGCTAAGTAGGTGTGCATGTTTAAGGACTCCATGGTGAGCACTAAGTTTGAGACAGTTTCCGAAAAATTTGTCATTGCAAGAAAGTCATTAGGTCTTACAATCGGCGACGATTTTATTTCAGATACCAAGGATCGAACTATAATATCCGCTCTTCCGTACTTTTTCTTCAATTCCTCTATAATCACAGTTGGATCTGCAGATACAGTTATCAACAATCCTTCTACAGATCGCCGAGCATCTCCTTTTATGCATTTTCTAAGACGGCACATGTTTTCTTGCTTTGACAAACATAGTTGTATAGGAATACTGGTTGAAAAAATTCGGCCATTCCTTTACATTTCCGGAAAATATTGGTAGATCTTTTTCTATACATTGCCGCATCAAAATCTGCTCCAATTTTTCCTGTTTCTTTGTCGAATCAACTTCTGGTATCTCTGATATTACAATTTCTTTATAATTCTTCGATGTCTGTTCTGGTCTCGTAATTTCTTCGGGGTAATGAGTATATTCCGGTTCAGGTACGTTATCTAACCATTTATTCACGCTTTTGTATGTGTCTGATTCATGTATTATGTCTTCCAAATCTCTGTTTCTATCAAAACTAAGATCATAAATGATGGTTGATCCACCTTTCGTACTTAATTGTAGCTCTAATTCCAGTTCGATCATTTCCTTTTTCCTTTGCATTTCCTCTTTTAATAATTCTTCTTTTTGTCTGGCTAATTCTTCTTCTATAGCTAATAATTTCATTCTAGCTTCTATTTTTAATCTATTCTTCTCGCTCGTTCTACTAACTCTACTAACTTTGCTCCTCAATGACTTTTCAGTTGGTATCGGTGCTGCTGCTAAGTAATCTTCGTTTTTCTTTTCTATAATTTCACTTCTTGAAAAGCCTCTGAAGTCTTCCATACCTGCGATGCTGTTCCGTGTGTTCTGTTTTTCGCTTCTTTGTAGATCAGTCTCGCGGTGTCCTGACTTTAAAGATCCTCCTTCAATCATGCTGTAAATCTCTTTCCAAGGGCTGTTCTGCTATGCTCGAAGGACCACTGAATGTTGGGCTATAATCTATTTGACTATTCTGGACTGTATTCTATCGTTTTAATCTATTTTTTAAATAAAATTCTATTTATTCTGTTGCTGTCAAAAAATTATATTTCGATCTCTATTAATTGTCAACTTCAACTTAAAAAAAATACAAAACTTAAAACAAAAATGTCAATTTCAAAATATAAACAATCAAATCTCAACAAGGACCAATTCCCCATATAACAAACAGCGAAGAACTATAAATGCAACTCGGTCTACTCACGGAAACACTAAAACAAGCGATAGAAGAAAGTACAACAACCAAAAACTAGAAGGATACACACATCAGTGACAAGCTAAGAGAGCTCATCAGGGTGAAAAACAGAGCAAGAAGAGGAGCCTACAGAACAGGATTACAAGACAAACGAGAAACAAACAGATTA
This sequence comes from Ophraella communa, assembly GCA_035357415.1. NCBI lineage: Eukaryota > Metazoa > Arthropoda > Insecta > Coleoptera > Chrysomelidae > Ophraella > Ophraella communa. The sequence continues at coordinate 66,411,486 of CM068979.1, forward strand.
CATAAAGAAGTGAAGGAACAACTCAAAGCACACAGATCCAAGAACTGGAACAGAAAAAATAGAAGAACTGGACCCAAATACACCAGGATTATGGAACCTCGCCAAGAAATTACGAAAAGACAAAAAGGACATTTCCCAATCCACGGAGACAACGGAATCGTATTCACGGATGAAGAAAAAGCCGAAGCCTTCAGGAGAACTATAGAGCGCCAATTCACCCTGAATGAGCACCCAGACGAAAACATGGACTTCACAGATCAAGTTGAAGACGAAATCGAAGACTTCGACGAAGAAATAGTAGACGGAAACTTGAGATTCACAACACCAGAAGACGTAGGCTACATAATAAAAGGAAGGAAAACCAGAAAAGCTCCCGGATACGACGGCATCAACAAAAATGCACTGAAGCATTTACCAAGAAAAGGGATAGTATTTCTGACAGCGATCATAAACGGAATATTAAGAACAAAGCACTTCCCGGACCAACGGAAGGAAGCAGAAATAGTGATGCTAAGGAAATCAGGGCAAGATCCCAAGTTTCTACAAAAACTACAGACCCATCAATCTACTACCAGCGATGAGCAAAATAGCCGAGAGAGTCATCCTCAAGAAGCTAAACGAAGAAACCGAATCAATAGGAATACTGCCACAAGAACAGTTCGGATTCAGAAAAGAACACAGCGCACCGGACCAAGTACTTAAAATTGTAAAATACACAACAGAGGGATACAACAGAAATCAATCTACTGGAGCCTTCTTCCTGAACATCAGCAAAGCCTTCGATCGAGTATGGCCGAAGGACTGATATAGATGAGAGAAGCAGGATACACCAAAGAACTGACGAAACTGCTACTCAGCTATCTGAAAAATTGAAGATTCAGGATAAGGATAGGAAACGCAAAATCCAAGTAGGAACAACAGAAGCCGGAGTATCACAAGGAGCAGTCCTCTCACCGATGCTTTACAACATATACACGGCAAACATTCCAAAGACAGACAACACAATGATGGCTCTACGCAGATGACAGTTACAAGAAGCACTCAACCAAGGATGGTGACAAGAAGACTCCAACAGGCTATGGACCAAATAGACGAATGGTGCACAACATGGAAAATCCAAATAAACCCGGAGAAAACCCAAGCAGTCTACTTTACTAAAAGAATGAAAAAACCAGAAGAAAACATTAGCATAGGAGGAGAAGAGATCCAATGGAAAAACAAGGCCAAATACCTAGGAGTGATACTGGACAAAGGACTAACCTTCAAAGAACACGTGGAAAACATCACAAAGAAGGCAAAACAAGCAAGAGGAAGACTAGTCGCACTCATAGGAAGATAATCCAAATTATCACTGAACACAAAGATATATCTAATAAACGCAATCATCATTCCGATCATGTTGTACGCCCCCGTAGCCTGGGGACACACAGCCAAAACCTACAAAAAGAAGATACAAGCACAGCAGAAGATTTGAAGAACTCAGGACACACCCGAACACAGCACTTAGGGAATTAATAAACTACACAGCAGAGGACTACAGGAGACAGACCAAGGAAACAGCTGGATAACTAAGAAGAAACAACATCTGTCAAGAAGCAGACAGAAGAGGAACCACCTATTAAAGACTCTGCCCATCCCTAGGAAGATGCGCAGATTCTTGAGTAAGGACAGCTTTGACAAGTGGATCCACTCTCTAAGGTTACCTTTAGCCGCAGTTCGTCGACTAAGGACTAACTTTTTAGAGGCAGCGAAAAGCACACACTCCTGAACGCCTAAAAAGAAGACAGGAGGTGCAAAGGACCATCCCGGACCAAACAGCAGACACCTGGAAACCATCTCCGAACCAAGATAGTGGAAGGAAGAGCATAAGCCCGAGGACTGAGGCCCCCATTGGACGTGATGGGAGACAGTTCTTCCCGGAATGCACCGCTCCTAGAGGGATGCATTCTGGAAGGGACGGGTTTGGTTAGTGTGTGTCAACCCAAGTATGTTGTAATAATGAAACTTGAGAATTTCTTAGGTAAGTTTAAAAAATTTCAAGAAAATCGTATGTATCCTAATTTCTGGTAAATATCAAACATGAATGTTATTTCAAAGTTTAAAGTTTTTAAATAAAAACTTCAAGATTTTTATATACACTTTTTGACTTAAGATTAAAATTAAATATTAATTAATATGCATCATATTAAAGTGCCTTTTCTTTCCAAGTAATAAAAATAGTTATTTTATTGAGTCTACAACAAATAAAATCATTTTGCTGGGTTATAATATTTCTAGGTAAAAGTAAATGTATTTAGACTTACCCAGCTCAATTTCCAAACAATTAAGAGCTTCTTCTGCTAATTTTTGTAGCATTTCTTTAGATTTCGCTAAACGACCCATTTCAAACGCAGCACTAAACCTGAAAAATGGTTGACAAATAGACAGTAAGGAAAATATTTGACAAAGCTACCTTCGTAAAGCCAATTGTTTGTTAAAATACGCCTTCAATATATTTTGATCTTTTTCGTTAACATTTAACTGGGAGGTATCATGAGTGGTTAATATTAATTGAGTTAGCTGTCCACCAGACGAAGCCGATGTTATTTCACCTGAATACATTAAAAGCGGTAATTGCTTGGTAACCAGCATTGTTTGTCCGATTCGTTCCACCAAAGTACCTGAAATCAAAAAAATGTTGATAAAGTGTTTTTCTTAAAATATATACATAATAAATGAACCCTTTCGAGACGATTTCAATTTATTTGAGAAATGTTTGATTAAAATCGTGTTTTTATGTAAACATAGGCCGGACCAGATATTTTTCCTTAAATGAAAAGTGGTTTTTATTCTGGTCTACACTTTTGATTTGTGAACTTTGTTCAGCCAACTGATCTGCTTGATACACTACTCCCACATTTTTTTATAGAATGCAATCATTTTTACAGAATCTACTGCAAATCTGATTCCATGTTTGCTCTTCTTATTTACTTGCCTTAAACTATTTTTATGACAACTGCTACGCATCAGAACCTCTTTGTCATCTTGTTATTTTATAAATAATAAAGCAATTAATTTTTTTGCAAAATGAAGCTGTAAATACAGGCATTTCAGATCAACTTGAAATTTTTTGAAATTTGTCAATAAAGGTGTCAAGTGTCCGAGTAAACAAGTTTGGATACTGGAAGTTGGTCCAAAACTGTAGAAAACTTATAAATAAATATTCAAGAACTCGGGCATTATTACATGAATTTTCGTGAAAATAGGTACCAGGGGTTTTTTGGGTCACTGGATTACGATTTAATAATGTCGGAAATATCTGAAACACCTTGTAAACGGTAAAAAATACCCTTTGTTAGGATTTTTTTTAAAATATTTTGGAATTAAAGCTAAGATTCTCAAATAAATGTTTGCACAGCGTACCCAGGATTAATTTTTATGCACATAAAATTTGAATTTACAACAATCTTTAATTTATGAAAATGTTTCATAACACTTAAAAATACAGGGACCCAATGGATTAACTAGAAAAAATTTATGTAATTGCTGAAAAAAAAAAAGGATTTTTTGTCCCTTTTTTTAGCTGATGATCGTTAACGACATGTATGTACAAGGAATTATTTCAAAAGCTAAGTTTATCGCCGAAATTTCTTGTGATATGCAAAATTTCAATTGGACCTACCATTTCTTTATATTTCGCCCGACAAACAAGTGAATTGACCGTTATAAACATAAAATTATCAATTTTAAACGACCAAATAGTCTTACAGATTAAAAATTTTATACAAAGATGATTAAAATAAATTATGTTCAATAGAGAAGAAAATACCTTAGAAAATATAAGATTTTATTCAATTTTATCAGTCCAACAATAATTACCCGGTAGGACATAAAAAAATTGGAAAAACGTTTATTTTGCCCATAACTTTTTTTCTAATTATTTTAAACGGTTATGGTTGGTCTCAAAATTTTGTATTCTTGCAAAATTATGGTAATCATTTTATTTTGTGAAAGTAATATTTTTTCCAAACATTTACGCCAGAACAATGTGGTTTCTTAATTTTTCGATAAGCAACCATTTTTGCCATGTCATATCCTTTAATATTAATTGTACAGAAATAAAAAACAATCGCTTTATCTGTCAACTAAAACACTTCATATTCATACCAGATTTTTAGTGAAATTTAAAAAACTTTAAAATTTTTTTTTTAATTTAATTTAATTTAAATTTAAAAATAAAAACATTTTTTCGTAAAAAACACACTCTTCCTTGCGCTATTGTTCGAATGGGGTTCATTTTTATGAAAAATTGTTATTCATTATTTTTATTTCATAAATATAAATATATGGAACGATCTAGTACTCAAAATACTCGAAAGAATTAGTGACATATAAAACCTATTTCAAGAAACACGAAGATTGCAACGAACTTAGATTAGCTGCAATCATTTGTTAAGACAATAGTTAAACGAACAAGTGCGGAAAGTTATACTTTCCCGCACATGCCGAGTTTGGGCGAGCAGTTAAATTCGGGAAAGCTAATTTCCACAAAAGTTAGGATCAATATTTTTTCGGCAAGATAAAAATACTTTAAAAATGGTTATTTTAAACTCATAATGTAACAAAATTTTAATCTATTTATTATTAACATGAATATTAAAAGTACAATATATTGCATTTTGTAGGCTAATTGTCGAATTTAGTTTTCCCCACAGTGGAAAGTTTATTACCCTCACTGAATGATATAGCAGGAGTCATCTGGTTAATGCTTATAGGGCCCACTTTCTGCGCTTCTGGTTGTGATTCATTTATGGTTAAAATTTTCTCACAAAGGTTCTTTTGCTTTATTTCGGAATCTTCTACATATCCCTCCGCAACGGTTGTAGATTTCCAGCTGCCCAATCTCTTAATATTTGTAATTTCTTCTCCAGAATCACCCAAAAATGTCGAAGAAGAGCGTATGAAACTATAACCTGTATAGCGCTGAGGATCGGGAAGCTTTAGGTAAATCGCAATTTTAGAAGGCATTTTTCCAAATCAGTTGATTCCTACACATTTATGATTGCATTTGCCTTGTTTAAATTGTACGAAAAAACGAGGATGAGGTGTGTTTAACACTCAATGATCCAATTTTTAAATCGGCTTAAAATATCTACCGTTCTTTCCTTCTTCCGAGATTACAAAAGCTCTGGATGTGTGATTTTTCGAATCACTTATTTTTATTGTGATATAGTTTCCTCCAATCTTGATGTTTTAAAAGGTTATATTTGTGTTCTACTCTTCTACAAGCTCCTACTAAATAAAAGGTAGTGGCCACTTTAATTAGTAAATAAATATTATCTGGAGCTTCGACCAAAAATTTGGTAATGTATTCTTTATTGAAAACCTTGGCTTTTTTGGGATAAAAAAAATAAATCGTATGGTAAATTTGGCGGGTAGTTTAAAAATGTAGATATTCCGGCGCCTGTTGACTCTTTAACCCTGTTTGAAGTAGTTAGTAACGAGGCTTACTAACACAGGGGCCCGACGGCTTAACATGTCCTCCGAAACACAGAAGCGATGGTTATTGTATTTGAAAATGCTGTTAATACTTGGGAACCGAACCCACTTCCCCTTGCTTACAACGCGAGAGCTCTACCTCTGATCTACCACCGCTTCTTTATTATTATTCATATTATTATTTATTTTTTGGGAAAAATCCTACAGATTGTTTTTTTTTACAAATGTAATTAATTTGTAGAATTGTTCAATATCGAAATTTTCTCTTAGTTACATAACATCATTGTGAATCGGGACCAAAGAGTATTGGGTCCAAAAACTTTACTTAGTTCCAAAAAATAAGCCAGTAAAACTTGTTTTTTAAAATTCGTGGTACCCTTTTGACGAGCCCACTGAATAAAATGATCATACTGCCTTTCATATACCTTTTGTTTGGAAATCGCAGAAAGAAGTTCCAGGTTGGCCTCGGCAGCAGCCTACAAAATACTTGCCGGAAAGTCTTCATCACAGTTATCCACTTAATTATTTTGGATCAAAATGATTCAGATACTTGAAAAGATCCAATTGTGACAAAGTTTTATAGTGTCAATAAATACATGACTGTAGCTATAGCAACCCTACTTAAAAAGGTTAGTTTGTTGTTGCTTTGAATGAGGTTTGCAGAGGTGTTTTAATGACATGTTTTTTTTTAAATAAACATTTTAAAAACCCCTACTTTTGAAAAATAATATAATTTTTTTACTATTTGTATGTAGTACAACAAGATAAAGGTAATAATACAATAATTTGTCAAAAAAAATCGTACCAGCACTCTGTGTGGGAAAAATATACTTTCTGAATTAAAATGCAGCGTCAAGGTATTAAGAACAATAAACAAAACAACTAAACGGTTGAATTAAACTTTCACTATTTATTCGCAAATACGTTTTTAAAAATGCAATGACGGCCGTTTCGCTATAGAATTAGCATCGTCAGATTGACATATGTCAATATGTCATTGCATTTTAAAAACGTATTTGCGAATAAATAGTGAAAGGTATTAATACAATAATTTGTCAAAAAAATCGTACCAGCACTCTGTGTGGGAAAAATATATTTTCTGAATTAAAATGCAGCGTCAAGGTATTAAGAACAATAAACAACTAAACGGTTGAATTAAACTTTCACTATTTATTCGCAAATACGTTTTTAAAAATGCAATGACGGCCGTTTCGCTATAGAATTAGCATCGTCAGATTGACATATATGTCAATATGTCATTGCATTTTAAAAACGTATTTGCGAATAAATAGTGAAAGGTAATAATACAATAATTTGTCAAAAAAATCGTACCAGCACTCTGTGTGGGAAAAATATACTTTCTGAATTAAAATGCAGCGTCAAGGTATTAAGAACAATAAACAAAACAACTAAACGGTTGAATTAAACTTTCACTATTTATTCGCAAATACGTTTTTAAAAATGCAATGACGGCCGTTTCGCTACAGAATTAGCATCGTCAGATTGACATATGTCAATATGTCATTGCATTTTAAAAACGTATTTGCGAATAAATAGTGAAAGGTAATAATACAATAATTTGTCAAAAAAATCGTACCAGCACTCTGTGTGGGAAAAATATATTTTCTGAATTAAAATGCTGCGTCAAGGTATTAAGAACAATAAACAACTAAACGGTTGAATTAAACTTTCACTATTTATTCGCAAATACGTTTTTAAAAATGCAATAACGGCCGTTTCGCTATAGAATTAGCATCGTCAGATTGACATATGTCATTGCATTTTAAAAACGTATTTGCGAATAAATAGTGAAAGTTTAATTCAACTGTTTAGTTGTTTATTGTTCTTAATAAGATGAACTTTCACATAGTAAGGGTTAGTACAATAAATTTTACTGCATCAAGGTGTTGTTTTACGCATGCTTATAGAAAAATTATTTACCTTTAGTGGAACGACCAACGTAGTGGTAAGTATAAATATGATTTTCATCGTATACGACGAAAATGTTTCTTTCTGTGATATTATTGTCCCATACTACACCTATTACTTTACTCGGTAAATTAGGTATGGGGACTACTTCGTTAAAAACCTATAAGAAACGTATAATTATAATTTGATTTACGATTTTAATTTTAGTATTAAAATGACTATACTTACAGCATTAAATACGTAACCTTTCGTTTTAATATCGAGAAAAACTAATCTAGTTCCTGCCGGATCAACGTATATATTCGTAATACCGATTGCATGTTTGTATTCCAAAGCTCGTGACCATTCGTCCACATGAAAATAAATTATGCTGCCCATATCGGTGCCGTATATTAAAAAATCAGCTGTTAATTCGTGGCAAGTAATTACTATCGACTCATTTATGTTATCGGGAAACATTATCGATTCTTTTTCATCTTGATTCGTGTCGGAACCTTCAACCTGAAATCAACGAACGAAAGCTAAATATTTATTTCCATGGGGCATCAAAAAACATTTTAATATATAATATAATCAAAAAGTCCAAGCAGATCACCTTAAAGTTAAAAAAAATTATTGGTTAGTGGGTAGGAAACCAAACTAACGCTTGTAAAGAAAACCTTTATGATATGGATGTATCATTATTAACTAAAACCTAACTGTGAGCCTATTGTAATAATCTAGCACAGCCAATCAAACGTATTTATATGTTGTTGCAAAAACCCTTAATTGGAAATCAGTTAATGAGAGGCCTTTAATAAACATCAAAATAATGATGTATAATGGGAATGTTCGAAAAAAGTATTAGTAACGTTTCTTTCAAAAGAAATAAGTTCTGTTATTGGAATGTATTCAGTTATAACATCCATTTTGAAAAGAATAATATCTCAAAACAAGCCACAAGCCATCTTAACTGAATTGAAAGTGATAACAATGCTAGAAAAAGACTCAATTCTACAGGATGTGATGACGCACATGTTTCATCTTATTAGCTTATATAACTGTTTCATTATCTGGAATGTTATGTACAATGTTGACAGTTTTTTGACAATTTAAATGGTGGATAAAGAGTATAATTTTATCCCTATTTTTTATTAAATTTGTTTTGTGCCTTATTTGAATAATTGAAAATATATTTTGAATGGTTATTTCAATTTTGTATTTTACAATTAATAGCATACTTACTAAATGTAACAACAGTCTTCCTTCAATCAAAACAGATATGTATTCCTGTCCTAATTTGATACTAGAAATTGCTCCTACATATTGTTTTTCCTTAAGCTTTAAAGGTCCGTCAATGGATCCTGTTTGTCGTTTGGGTACATTGTAAAACCAAATGCTGTTGTTCATTCCAGCAGCCAAATAATAATGTCCAACAGCTATGAAACTTGGTTCAATTTCCAAAGGGATTGTCATCGGTTTTAAATTATGCTACAATAAGCAAACAAAAGTTCAACATGCAAACAAACATCAAACATTGTTTAAATCAATATTAAAAATGTAAACTATGTATTTTTTCGATTAATTAATATAATTAGTTTATAAAACTATGTAGTAGTTGGTATGATATTTCAATTAGGTTTACCTGATCAGAAGTGTAATTGTAAAGGCTAATTTCAGTTAAACTAGAAAGCACTGCTATTAGAGGTGGACAAACTGATGTTAGCATTGGCATATATGAAACATATACGTTAAGAGAACCACCTTTTGTACACACTCCCAACAACTGTCCATCATTGCTCCATTCCATTCGATCAATACCCGCTTCTTGTGCCAGTAATAGGACACTAGAAGTTTCCTGAAGGTTTGCAAGATCGTGGATTTTTACTCTGAAATAAATAAATACACCATTTATAAAAATAACTAAGTCAATTGCAAAAATAGATAATAAATTTACTTACGTATTATCACCGCAAGAAGCAGCTTTTCCAGTTACCTCATTAATCGCAATATCAGAAAGGCTATTCTTATGGTTTCGTATTTGAAATAACTCTTGTCCTACTTCTTTAATGTGTGTTGAAATTGCTATAAAATATCCTGCAGAAAATCCTAATAAGATGTATCCATCACCAAACCACTTATATTTAATTATAGATCCATAATGAGGTTGAAATGCCAACTCTATTGGATTTTCTGGATCTAGTAAATTATACAAATACAGAGTTTTCTTTCCAACCAGTAAACTAACCTGAAAAAATAAGAAGTAAACATTTAGATTGTATATAACGGGTATTAAAATTTAAACAAATATCTATTATTGAAAAAAAGTATCTTACTGTGTTTTCTCCAACATCTTTTTCATCTGTTTTCATACGAGAAAAATTAATTTCAGATGGTTCAGCTCGTATATTAATAATTCTTAAAGTGTCTCCATCACTGTTACTTATTGATACTGTTCTATCATCAGATCCCAATGCCAAAATATTATCACCATTCCAAGCACCACATGTAATTTTTTTGGTATGTTTTCCTATTATTGGAATTTTTCTACAATATACAAAGACAATATTAATCAACTCTGTTTAGTTTGACAGTGCCTGCTTGCAAGTTATTAGAAAAAAATACAAGCCTTAAATAACATAACATTCAAAATAAGAAAATTCTAAAAGATATTCTGATATAAATTAATTTAAACAGATTGTCTTACAGGTAAGATATTCTTTATCACTATAATAGGAACTTACTTAGATGTGTTATGGTAGTAAATTGAAACATTTCCTTTTATTGTCCCAATAGCTAGAATAGGACTTCTTTTTGCCCAAACTAAACATGACATGGAATCCTTTAATCCAACTTCTATTGTTTCTTTTTTAGCTGTATTTGAATCCCACAAAATCAACTGGGATGACTGACTAATAACAGCTAGTATATCACCATCAGTGTCCCATGAAAATCCTGTACATAGTGCTGGTAATTTTATCCGTTCTTGTATTTGCCCATATCTATCAAATATATTTATCACTGCATCAACACCAGTTGTTGCAAAATACATTCCTGAACCTTTCTGCCATGTAATATAAATATCACCCAAGCCATGAGGTTGTTCCAAACGAAAAAGAAGCTAAAATTAAAAAATTATAACATATTCGAGTAATCCCAATAAAATAATAATAATAAATAATGGCCTTACAGACTTTAATTAGTTTCAGTTAAGTATAAAAATGTGAATGTTTTTACACAGCTAAAGATTACAAATTGACTAAATAAAAATGACTATAATAATTATAAACTATTTTTTATTTTAAAAATATCTCCAACAAAAACACACAACTAAAAAGCTTTTTTAAAATGTATGATAGGGTATATTTATTATTTTTAGTTTGTTATTTACCTTCTCATTGGTCATTTTGTATGGTAAATATTTTACTTTTAAAACATATTTAATAGTTTTGATCACATTTGTTTACATACTGCAGTGTTATGTTCCCATGGTAACTATTATTGAATGGCAGATATGACATTATTTTTAAAAAATAGATATTTATTTATCTGAAAATAGAAAACACTAAAATAATATATATATAAATATAAACTATTTAAATTAATTAAATTTCATAACGATTCGTAGTACTAAATTAAGAATATAAAGTTCCATTTATTGTTGAAACTTTTAAAACCATTTTTTAATTTAGTAATTTTTGACATAAAAAAAGTAAGGTTATAACCTCTACTCACCTGACATGGTACAACAAATTTAGCACCTGACTGGCCTTCACCTCACAGAGTTTACAACTATTCGTATATGGTTTACAAAGCTGTGGATGGAATGGAAAGTTATGTTCTGCGGTGTAGGTGTGGTTTTAGGTGGTGTAAAAAAATTCTTATTTCTTCTCTGTGAAAAATATGCCCGTGCTATCTGTCATTTTGTTGTAGATTAATAAAATGTATGTGTTGTGTAAACATTTGCAGCCTTACTAATAAACGGAGTATAAATATTTATACCGAGAATAAATTCGGAATAGGCAAAATGTCTACTAATAAATATGGAATAACTTATACTCGGAATAAAAACTCGGTATAAAGTTATACCTACCCTAAGCCTTGTTTAAGTGTAGTATAACCTAAAAAATATGTTTGCGATAAGGTGTAGAAGCTGTTGAGGAGGTTATTAATTTAATAAATGTAGATATAAATATGGAAAATACAAGAAAAAGAAAAGTTTTTAAAGAAAGAATATACCCATTTACAATATATTCTGACAAATAGTAAAATATAGATTTTCAAAACAAGGAGTCAGGTCAGGCTTTTAAATGAACTAGGTAATAGGGAATTCTTTAAACGTACAGACTAGGAGGCGGTTTATCCTCCACTTTATAGATACTGGCAACTTTAAGATATTGGGGTCGGAACCAAGTAAGTAAAGATTGATTTGTCTGCATTCTTTACTTAATATGGACTACCTAAGCTCTGATGTCACAACTTTTCCAAACAAATCCAGGTATTAAAAGAGATTTTAATTAATGTTTTACCAGAAATAAGTAAAAAGTGATCAGTTAAAGACATTTTTATAATAAAGTCTGCAAGGTAAGGAAAATCTCGACCAATTCCACAAAGTTAGAACTTTTCTCAAACAAAATTTTACAAATTATAAACCAAAAAAAATCTATATAAAGTATGATCCCTCGTGGTGTATTGGTTAACGCACTGGCCTCTCACGGAGCTGATGCGGGTTCGAATCCCGTCGACGACAACTTTTTTTATTTTTTTTAATAGTCGTACTGTCATACTTCATTTAATTTAACACTGTTCCATGTACTTGTGTCAACGTCTGCTACATTGCCAAATCAATATTTTGGAATAGAGAGGGAATAGTTATACCGAATTTATTCCGAGTTTATTTGTAAACAATTTATACCAACCTTATACTTAGAATAACTATTCTAAGTTTAAATAAGGAATAACGTAAGAATAAGAGATTTTTATTAGTAACAGTGTTGATGTTTACATGAATGACAAAAAATTAAAATTATTTTAATTAAATTGGCGAGAAGTCTAATTTATAGTTGTGTCAAACACTAACGCTAAGTAACGAAAACGGATTTAGGTTATCAGTGAAGATCCTCAATAAATAATTCGATAAAAATTGCATTGAATTGAATATAAATAATGCGTAAAAAATGACAAGCAGACATTAATTTAATTGTATTCGTTGTGATTTATATTTGAAAATTAAATAGTATGTAATACACATGATAACACATTGACCTCTCATTGTAAGGAATTTGATATGGTATCTGTCTAGAGTTTAGTTAGTATTAACTTGTTCGGATGTTCACAAGCAGTGCAGTTTTTAAAAATAATGGAATATTATACATCGGATAGTAGTGATAGTGAAAATAGCACTAAAGTGATTGATTATGCTTATTTACTATTGGATCCAGAACAGACAGAAAACAAACTTGAAACCTATTTTGATGGAAAAAAATCCTTTGACATAGTTGAGAAGTTAATTTTACATCACAATAAACTTTATACTTTACCAGTTTCCATCTATAAGTTTTCAAATACCAAAGTTTTAGATATAAGTAACAATGGTATTACTGTACTGCCTGATATCTTTGAATTTCTTCCATTAACTAGCTTGATTGCTAAGAATAATTCACTTACCAATAATTCATTACCAAAAAGTTTTCAGAATTGCACAACATTATTAGAACTGAATTTGAGTGGAAATCAGCTTCATCATTTTCCAGAACAAATTTTGGATTTTTCTAGTTTAAAATTTTTATACCTGGGAGGCAATGGAATGGTGGAAATTTCAAGAAATATTGGAAGACTGCAGAGGTTAGTATATAAATATAATAAAAGGCAACAAATGTTAGCCTTTCTCATTTTTAATTAACAATGAGTATATCTAATTGTCCAATAATCTAGAGTCTATAAATAGGTAAAAAAAAACAAATGAATGTGATAGTAATATTAGATCCCATTTGAATTATTTTTTTTAAATGTTATCATTTTAATGATTGAACAGCCCCTCCTTGTTGACATTTCAAAGTATTATGAAGAAAATAAATAAAGAATAAACTTTTAAGTTGTAATAATATAATACATTTTGATATAAAGTAATAAATTTAATATAAAATTAGCTGTAAGAGTTTATTAAATTATTTATATAAGACTAAAATATTGCATAGAGTAAATATTTAAAAAAATATATCTAAGCAAATTTTTAGATAACCTTTGACCATAATTCACATTGTTATTATTTTCAGTTATTAGGATATTTAAAGATAACATTTTTTGTTAATCATTAAGATGTCATCAGACATCTTAATGATAACATCTCAGTTCTCATTTTATAAATTTCCAAATAACATAATACTGACTCCAATCTCTGGCTCATGTTCTTTAGTTTTATTAAATATAATTTCTCTAGTCTATCTTTGTATATCTTAGTAAGTTTTCTTTTAATTTACAGCTTACAAATGGTGTCTTTTGGTGGCAATAAACTGACAGAAGTACCTGCAACTTTAGGACTTCTACAACATTTACAAGCACTAGTATTATGTGACAATAACATTGAAAGTTTACCTGCCAATATAGCAAACTTGCATAAACTGAAATCATTATTACTCCATAAGAATAAACTTCGGACATTACCTCCAGAAATAGTTGCATTGCAAAATTTAACAGAGGTGGGTTTGCCCTTAAAATTTTATTGCAAGTAACAGTTGCATTTATTTTCCATTGCAGTTTTTGAAATATTATATATACTTTTTGATTAAAAATAAAAAAATTATATTCTGTAGATTTAATTATACAATAATTAGGATATCTTTATTACAGCTAAGTTTACGTGATAACCCATTGGTTGTCAGATTTGTTAGTGAAATGAGTTACAATCCTGTAAGCTTGTTGGAGCTATCAGCTAGGGTCATCAAATTGCACAAAATTCCGTTTGAACAAGGTGACGTACCCGCTACATTGTTTAGTTACATGAATTCTGCTCATCATTGCGTCAATCCACATTGTAAAGGTAATATCTATGTTATATAAATTGTAATTTGCTATTAATCATTTATGTTTAATATAAAAAATTATTAAAAAATAAAATTTCACTAATGTAAAAGTTCATTGAATGTTTATGGTTTTATTTGTAGGGGTTTATTTTGACACTCGAGTAGAACATATAAAATTCGTGGATTTTTGTGGAAAGTACAGGATTCCATTACTCCAGTATCTTTGTTCTTCAAAATGTGCCAGTTCCGCAACCGTAAGGGAATGGAAGGATGAAAGTGTTGATAGACCATCAAGATCGTACATGATGAAGAAAGTTTTGTTGGGATAAAAATAGATTATTGCTCAAATATTTAGTCCAATACGTTTTTTATAAATGGACTGATTTACTATATTTCTATATATTTGCCATAAAGCTTCTTATATTTAAAATTTATTGTAATTGTATTAAAAAAATAACTTGTGAAACTTCCACAATTTATTTAAAAAAATGAACTTTTTATGTCAATGAAGCTGCTTCAAGTCATTCCAAGTTTGTACAATAAATTTGATTTTCATATTTACGATTTTACTCAGTTACAAAAGTTCCATTTTGATATGTTTTCTTATAGAAAACTTTGGAATGATTTTATAATTCCTAAAAATATTTATATTGTTTTGTTTATTACATCTTGACATATCTATCATTCTTTTTCGAATTGGTTTGCAATACATTTTTTTGGAAAACCTTATGCAGATGTATAAGAAGTATGTGATTATTGTAAAATTTGTGATAAATATGAAAAATACAATTTTTATGAACGTTCATTTATTCTTTGAATACCACACAAATAAAATTATTAAGATGTTACTTATTTAATAACAAAATCGGAAAATTACTGAATATATTAATTATTTTCAATAAAAATCACAAGACATCACAGCTTTCGGATTTTAGAGGTCAAGTACTTCTGTCAAAAAATTATCGGGGTGTCGGATTAGGAGGGACGGGAACTAGGCTTAAAAAAAGAATTTTTACTAGAATAAATTATTTATTTTAAATATAATTACCATTTTGCCCTTTTTCCCCAATCTTTGGGCGTCCAATGAAGACATTTTGGATCTATCCTAACTTTTCTGCTTTCCATAGATTTTTTGTTGACTTTGTATTATTTCTTTACCTAATGTTATAATGTACTGTCCTTTGTAGTAATTTATTAAATTTATATTTTGTAGTGTTGATATAACATCTTCTTTCTTTATACTAGTTAGCTCGCATATTTCGCTAAAAATTAATAAATTAACTAGACAAGGTAATTTTTAAAAGATCAACTTGAGAGTGCTATATGTAAAAAAATAAATTAAGTTAAAAAAAGGAAATCAGCGATAGTGAAAATACAGAAAAGAGAAAAAGTAAACCCTAGCTGTCCTAGCTTGGTTTCAACCCCCTGGGGTGTCTCATTCAGTCTGAGAAACATATAGTGTGTGCTTGCTTACTGTTAAGTCAGTATTTGTATGTTTAGTGATGTCTCTATCCAAAAAGAGAAATGTTGACAGTGACAGTGTGTTGATTACTTTGTTGTGGTAAACAACAATTCCGCATGTCTCATGAAACAATATCGGTGTTGAAGGAATACAATATTCGACACTACGGAACAAAAAGGCTAAAACCAGGTATTGTGAAATTAGAGTAAGAGTAGAAAAAGTGTTATCCCTGAAGAAATCTATTAAATGTCAATGTAATATTTTATCAAGAAAAAACAACAGAACGAGGCCGATGTACTAAAGATTAGTTATATTTTAACTAAGGCTGGTAAGCCTTTCACTGACGGCAAATTTTCAATTCAATTAGCTTGTCTGCAAACACAGTTGCTCGCCGAACAGAATATATATTAGTGCAGATTTTAGTAACCAGGTATAAAATATCAGTAAAAACTTTAAACGGTATTCAATTACTTTGCACAAGTCTACAGATGTGTCTAATTCAGCACAAGTTCTTTTTATCAGAGGAGTAAATGCAGATTTAAAAGTAGTAGAGGAGCTTGCTGGCGTTTATTCAATGGAAACTAAGGTAACTGGAGAAGAAATATTTACCAGGGTAAAAGAAACCATTTCCTAATTTAATCTTGACTAAACTAAAATACGTGAGGGTTAGTAGGACATACTTGTAATGCTGTACTAAGTTCTGGGGGTGAGAAAACAATGATTTTTCACTCCATTTATAAGCAAGTTCTTTGAAGAAAAACCATCGAAGTTTGTTATATAATGCGAGTAGGTAGGGAAAAGGTACTACAACGATTTTTTTTAACTTCAGCATGCTAATAGCATATTTATGATCGAAAAAATAAGCATGTCAAAGAACTTTCCGATGATCAGTTGCTTTGGAAATTAGTGGTTGATCTCACTTCTCATCTCAACTTTTTAAATCTAAATTCAAGAGGAGAAATCATATGTGCAAGATTTGTTTAATCATGTGGAAGCATTAAGAGCTAAACTCTTTGAAATCCAGTTATGCCAATCTATGTTGGACCACTTTTCCATCACAACATGCAGTGCAAACAATTGCTAAGCTTGGAGAGGAATTTCAAACTCGTTTTACAGATGTTTGATTGAACATCACCTACAGTTAATTGAACTTACCAAAAATGAAAACTTTAAAATGTTATTTATCTTAATCATTATTTATTAAGTTAAAAGTGCTACTTTTGAAAATTTAAGAATACAGATCATTTACCATTGGTTTTGTAAAAATGTATTGGTATAAATTTTAAGGTTTAAAATGTTTATAGCAAAATATGTATTTTCATTTAAAAAACATTCCTGGTATCTTTTTTCGCCTACATAAAAAAAATTGTTGGTCCGTCTTGCCTCCAAGAGTATACAATTAGATAAAAAACTGTTGTAACAAAAAAGTTAAAAATGTAACTATTAAAAAGGAATAGAGATAAAAAAATAACAAATAAAAAGGAAAGGAGGTAAATATTAGTAGATGAAAGCTGAAATACAAAATGATGTACACAAAACAAATAAGCTAATTACCGTATCATTGATAATACATACTTATGAAAAATTAATAGAATTCATAAGAAATCTCAAAAATATAAAGTTTCTGAGTCGCAACAGAAATGATCAAAAATATGGGAACTAGATTGGTGCTATGAATTTTCAACAAATGGGATGAGTAAGATTAGGATACTGAATTATTTCCACTTAGTTATATGTAAGAAAATAAAATTTGGAATAAATAGAGAAGCATAACCGTAAGAGGTATTAATCAGATGAATTTTGTGGAAGCGCGCAAATTACAAAAATTGTTTTTGCTATAACATACCAATTTTCAAAATATAGATCTATATTATATATATAAATATATAAAAACTTAAGTGAATTTACAAAATCACATTTTACATTTTTTTAAAAGTGTCAATATAATAGAGAAAAAAATATTGAAAAAAATGAACTTATAGCAGCATTTTAAGCACTGTGTATTTAATGTAGCATATTTATTCATCAAAAATTATTCTAATACATACCAACTTATTAATAGCCCTTTATTTTAAAAAGTCTGATCTTGATTAAAAATGTTAGAAATGGGCATCAAAGAGTAAAGCAATAGTTTCTGTATTTCAAATTCTAAAAGATTTCTTTATTTTGATTACAGTTACCAGCAATAACGGAAGGCGGAAATTTTTTCCGATATGAATGCAATATTTCAATTTGAACAAAGGTAAAAAAATAATAAACTGCAAGTACTTTGTGAAACATTATATAAATATAATTTAAAATTATCTCAAAAACATCACGTGGAAGGGACTTGCATGCCAAGAATTTAGAAGACTAAGTTAGAGATGAAAGGACAATAAATGTTTCTTAAGCTTGTGAAGCAGTATTTTGTGATAACCAATAATTTGTAAATTAGAACTTTTTATAAAAGCAAACATCGCACCGGTAGTATCTTCAAGTAGGTACCTGGGAATTTACTCCCCAGACGGTAAACTGGTTGCCCACTAAAGGCATAAATTAGGAATAGTTTATTTATTCAAGTACTCCAAATTACAACTGCTAGAAAACTGTCAAAACTAAATTAAATAAGGTAATGCAGAGAAATTTGATAGAATTTATACAATTATTTTAAATTTTAACGAGCAGAAATGTAGAAAATGGTATTTTTTAATAAAAATTTAATTTTCTTTTTGTTTACTTAGGAAAGCACTATTCAACTTTATTTAAATGGAATGAGCCAACTGTTATTTATTTCATATCCTTACAGGCCTATTCTATATCTAAGTGGAAGTGAAGCAACTTTATAGCAACTGACTGACAAGCAACTGTAGATAGTAACTTTTTAACCACTTTCAATAAAATTGCTATTCTGGTGACTACTAGTTGTTAAGAAGAATTATTAGCCATTTTTATAGTGTAAATCGACCCATGTCTGACAACTGATAAAACTGAGGTTAGTAGATTATTTTGATATCAGTAGTGGTGTGTCCTGTTTTACAAAACATGGAGACCCTGGAATTAAAAACCGTAGGGGTAAAAAACAAAACAAAGTGGTAAAATTACCCTGTCAGAACAAAGCGTCATGGTTGACTTTGTCACCAAAAATAAAAATTATTATTTAAATTGTGTTTTACCCATGTGAAATGGATTGCTCTGATCCCTTAAATTTGTATGGATAATTCTGACTCAATCACTAGAAAAACAAGTGGCAACCTAACCACTGACCTTGTTCTAAACCACTTGCTCAGTAGCAACTTTGCAATACAGAATAGGCCTGTTAATATGCCTAGTAAAATACATTGTTATAATACTTTCTTAAGGTTAAGAAAACAAATCAATTCAACCTAATCCGAGTTTTAAACATAAACAAGTTGACAGTTTTGAATATCTGGAAACAACTAAAGTACAATCTATAAGCCACTAGAGTGGACAAAGCAATGAAAAAATATAAGTATATGATATCTCGAACATTTTGTACAATAGTGGTAACTACAATGGTGGGAATACTTATGGTGTACAAAGAATTAGCGTGAAAAGACCCACAAAGACGTGGAATAATATGATGGAAAATATTTTAACAAAGAGAGGTAACACTAAAAGGGAAAGGTTATGGAATAGGTCTATTACGAATCTCAATTTGGTTGAAACATTTAGCTTAGAATGATTATATATATTACATACAAATTTTAAACTTACTTTATTGTAATTTGGGGCTTTTCGTTATCTCCAACTGGCTTCATAGACAATAAAATTTCCAAAATCGTTTGAGCCCAATAACTACGGTACGACAGCAATCCTAAATCTGATAGAGGTTTTTCAGGTGATCCTGTCTTTCCTTCAAATTTAGATAGTTCGTAACCTAACAAAAAAAAAATAAAGAAGTACAATATTTTTAACATATTTTATTTAAAATCCAATATTCCATCCTTGAACATAAGCTTCTTTTCAAGTAAATACAATAGATGACCTAAACAATTAAAAGAAATAATGTAATAGAGGAAGGCTTAATAATGCTTCCCAAAGTCATAAAAACAATACTTAAAAATAACTTACTAAATTCTATCAGTAGCTTTCCATATCCTTTACGCTGATATGGAGGCATGGTTAATATACAAGCAACATTGTAATCTTCTGTAGATTCTTTTTCTTTTGAAAAATATCCCACTATGTGAAATCCACGGTTATCAAATACAGTCATTACATAGAATAAAAAGGGATCTGTATCATAATATAACGTTTTGTGATCTAAGAATAATTTGGCTAACAAACATAGATTTTGGGCGTATACTTTATTTTTTCTTCCGTCTATTTCAAAAAATGATATATTGTCTTTTCGATATATTTCATTGCCAGGGGGATGTCTAAGATTACATTTGGCCAAGTGACGTTCAAGACATTTTCTGCTTTTCCTATATTTTAAGCAAAATTCACATATATAAATACAGTCTAGGTTTACCATTTCCTGAAATTAAAACAAAAATAAAAATGCGTCATAATCTATTAAAAAAGTTTTCAACTTAATTAATGAATTTACATCACAAAAAAAGTTACACCAATACAAAAGAATATATAATGGTAAAAGAAGAACATTACTTTTTATTTGTCAAACAATTTGACAAATTATTCATTAAATATTAATAGTTTGAATGAAATTAATTATTTCAATATTTATTAAAATTTAAATAAGGATTTTTTTGTGAAGGTTTAAACTACATATATCCCTTTACCTATACATATTCTATTGCCCACACAACAGTCTTGTGTACAATACATTAAAACAGAGTAAATAACATTTACTTTAATGGAAAACGTTAAAAACATTAACCCACATTAAATTATGAAAAAGGATATATTAAATGGATGTAGACTTCTTCTCAATCCAGCATATATTTAGTATTCATCAGTTTAACAGATATTGGATTGGCAAACAATGAGCTCTCCCAACTAAATAACAAATGATTTAATTGGTATTGTAACAAAAACAAAAAGCTGAAATTTAACAAAAAATAAAAATTATTTAATTGGTATAGTTACAAAAACAAAAAGCTGAAATTTTAATACAAAAATAAAAATGTTACTTTTGCATTACATGACCTATTTCTTACTTAACCTTGGTCTTTAAATAAGTGACAATTTCACTCAAAGCCCACTTTTAACTATGTTCCACAAATAAAAAACTTACCAACAGACGATAAAAATAAATCCAAATCATAGAAAATAAAATTTGAAACATTAAAACAGATTAAATAAAAAGGAAACAATTGATTTATATCCCCAAAAGAAATTAAATTGACATAATGCAGTCTCTTGATTCACTGAATTGGGAAAGTCACAAGTTTAGTAGAAAACAAAAACAATACAAAATATCCGAAAAAAATGCCAACTCTAAAAAAATAAATTAAGAGAAATAAAAAACTCATTAGCCTCTGAATGATTCCAAATCTTCTTTATACTAAAAATGTTATTTTATTGAAGTTTTTTTATTCGTTAAATTTTTTTTTGTATTCCCATTGATATGTCAGTACTTAATAACGAAACACCTATTAAAAATGGGATAAATATTCCTACTTACCCGATTTACATTCTTCGGATTATCGTCTGTTCTCGAGAATAAAAAATTCTGGAAAAAAGTTAAATGAAGAGGCAGTTAGTGGTTTTAATTCGTTGAAGAAACCAACATCCCGAGAATAAACTGCGTTGAAAGAACTATCATTTGAATGTTGGGAGGATTGATCGACAAATAAAACCCAAACAAGAATGGAAATGGAAAAAATGCAATGAAATTTTAAACAAGATTTTTTTACTTACTTGTGGATAAGGGGCAAAATACCATGGCTTTATTCTATGTTTTCCCAACTCTATTAGTTCTATGTTCTTCATTCTAGTGACAATATCATCATGATGTGATACCATACTACCAGATTGTCTTGGCCCAGCTACCAGATTTGGTGGAGGTTCTTGAGAATCCTCACTTTCTAAAGATGGGCCCTTTCTTTTCTGTTGATTCGCTTTTTGTAATGCAGCAGCTAATACTGCATTGCCATTCAGTAATTCTACATTATTCACAGGCGAAGAAGGCCTGGACACTACTCCTCCTCCTAGTCATACAATGTGATGGAACATTTTCAGTAATTTACAATACATAAACACCAGGAATTTAAAAAAATACATAAATTGAAAAACCAGTAGTAATATTAATTTACAAACCATTTATGAAATTCATTTGGATAAGTTTAAAACTTAACTTAAAACACAAATTACCACTAACCTCCTATTTGTACTTTTTTGGGTGTGGATACTCCTGTATTACTTCCACCTGCATCTTTTCTTGGAAAATGTACTTTTCTTGTATCAAGAGATTCTTCTGTAACCCATTCATCTAAACGTTTATTAACTGAAAAAAATTCCAACTAAGCACTTTTTAGACTTATTACACTCACAGAGAATATTTGATGCATACAAAGTGCCAATCATTCAAACACTTACAGTCAACATAGTGTACATAGTATCCCTTAGGTCCAGGGGCATCTCTAATACTGATTATTTCTGCTAAGGCTACAATAAACATATTATTATTGTATCACTTAATTTCAATCAGTACTTACGCCAATCATTAGTTCCTGTCATATGTACTGGAAGTCTGCATCCTTCCACTAAAGAGGACTGAAAAAATATATATTTCAAATAAACAACTATGTGAATATCAAACTATAAAAATTGACAATGTTAGAAGAATGTTACGGATCAATTTTAAATGTTAACAAAACAAAATGAAAGTATAATTAAATAAAATGGATAAATCTTGCAAAAATATGTACTTAAAGATGATGAAATATTTCCAAAATCCTAATGTAAACTGAATACGAATCCAAAAGTAATAATATCGAATATTTAAAAGTACTTACTACAGAATCGCAAATTGTACTATCGTCCATATCATCCATTTCGAGTTTCATGTGTGAAACTTTAAAATATTATTTTTATACAGAAAAAACTAAAAGTATATATTAAATAAAGAAATTATTTTGTTTATGATTTTTAAAAGCCGAACACAAGTTCATTTTATGCCAATTGTCAAAGTCAAAAAGTTACGTCATTACGTCCAATTACGTCTATAACAAGTGTACCAACTATTTTTAAAACAATTTACAATTTAGCATTAAAATTGTATCTTACGGAATAAAAAAAGAAAAATAGTATTTTACTACATTTGTTACATTATTTAATAGGATTAATTGTATGAATTATTCCAGTATTTATATAATATATTTTGGAGAACACATTTTTAATACTTGTCAAATACGTATTTCCGGAAAAGTGACAGATTTGATTGGCCAGTTTTTTTCAGCCAATGAAACTACTCGCGAACAAAACCGATGGTAAACGACGAATGCTGACAAATACACTCTCCGCAGCTTAGATGCGATATTTTACTTCTTTCTTTCGTTAACCGTTAAAGAAGAAGGAATTAAACGTAAGTAATTTTTTTAATTTAAATTTGTGATTCATACATGATTCATATTTTAGTTTTGTTTAGGGTTTCTTATTGTCTAATTTGTTTCAAATAATATGTTACTGAAATTTAAACTATATACAGATAATTGAAACTTTTAGGTGTATTAACACGTGTTCAAACAAAATGGCTTCTATTAACTACTCACATTTTCAATGTTAAGATTTTAAATTTTTATATGGATTATGCAGATTTATCACAACCTTTTATATACAACCTTAGTTAAACACGTGTTAATTTTGTTCACTAAATTAAATGATGAATATATTTATTCTTTCGCGGTTTCCACCATAGAGACTTCTCAGTGATGGCTTAGAATATCTGAATATCTTAAAATTATATAAATGCCTTTGTGCGCCTAATGAATTGCAAAAACTTATTTGGAATTACTTTCAGAATGGCGGACGCAGCTCCAGCCGGTGGACGTGGTGGATTCCGTGGTGGTTTTGGTTAGTATAAATACATACATTTTAATGTAAATGAAATTGTTTTTTAACATTTCAAAAAATAAGCAGCAGTTGTTCAGTTATCAATAACCTATTGGTTATATTTTAGGTGGTGGCGGTCGCGGTGGTGGAAGAGGAGGTCCAAGGGGCCGTGGTAGAGGTCGTGGACGCGGACGTGGTCGTGGAAAGGAAGATCAAAAAGAATGGGTACCAGTAACTAAGCTAGGACGTTTAGTAAGAGATGGAAAAATTCGATCTCTTGAAGAAATTTACTTGTTCTCATTGCCAATCAAAGAATTTGAAATTATCGATCATTTCATTGGATCAGACTTGAATGATGAGGTAAATTATTTTTTGTTAAATGTATTATTTAAAAACTATCCATTTTTTTATATGATGAATAACTTATTCTTTCGCGGTTTCCACCAGAGGAACTATGTTCTAGTGATGGCCAGAATTTACTGATACTAAATCAATTAAAACAACAGGTTTTATTATTTTTGATAAAATTTTAAAGGTTTTTATCTTCTAGGTGCTAAAAATTATGCCAGTACAGAAGCAAACTCGTGCTGGTCAAAGAACTCGTTTCAAGGCTTTTGTTGCTATTGGAGACAGTAAGGGACACATTGGTTTGGGTGTTAAGTGCAGTAAAGAAGTTGCTACAGCCATCAGAGGAGCCATCATTCTGGCCAAATTATCTGTGGTTCCAGTTCGTAGAGGATATTGGGGAAACAAGATTGGTCAACCTCATACTGTACCTTGCAAGGTATATTCTTTTATTTGCATTTTAAAATTAAAACATATTTTTGTTAATTTACATGATGAATAGTATATTTCTTTTCGCGGTTTCCACCAGAGAATTTATTTCTGTGATGGCTAGAAGAGTCTGATTTAATTTGTTAACTTTATTAAGGATGACTTGGAAGTTACAGATATTTTATTTAAATATTTTTTAGGTGACTGGAAAGTGTGGATCTGTTACTGTAAGATTGATTCCTGCTCCCCGTGGTACCGGAATCGTTTCGGCTCCCGTACCCAAGAAACTTCTTCAGATGGCTGGTATAGAAGACTGTTACACTTCAGCTAGAGGTTCGACTGGTACCTTGGGTAATTTCGCAAAAGCTACGTATGCGGCAATTGCCAAAACGTACGCTTATTTGACTCCAGACTTGTGGAAAGATATGGCTCTTGCCAAGACACCTTATCAAGAATTTGCCGACTACTTGTCTAAGAATCATCGTCCCGTTACCGGACCTTCCCGTACGGAAAATGCTTAGTTCACGAACTTGTGATCTAATTTTTAAATAAATTATGAGAAAAATGTGAATTTGTTTTTGTCAAATATTCCAAAAACACTACTAGATAATTTAGGAGTTTATCATGTATTAGGCAGTACAAAATTGTCCAAAAACAAAAAAATTGTAAGCACAAGGCTTTTGCATAGTGTAATAGAACTGGGTCGATTTGGCCTTGTCCACGACGTATGTACTTTATATTTTCTATGACTTTTCGTAGAAAGAAAAAACTAAATTATTTAAAAATTGGTGTCATTATAACTTTTAGACAATTGAATGTTGCAATAAGAAAACATCAAAGAATATTTAACTGTGAATAGTCTGGTCGAGAAGTCATTTAAATCGGTTTTGGGTAACACCGATCTGAAAAATTTTGGTGTCAATCGATTCGAAATGACAAATATAAAAATGTTCCTGAATATCAAAATAAAAATATTCTATTGTTATTAACAATTTAAGATTTTAACAAAAGGTGGTTTACATTTTTGCTAATAACTCCTAAACTATAATAGCTAGAACAAAAAGCTGAGCGGATTCTTAAAGGGCAGGAAATTTCCTTAAAAAAAGTCCCAACTCACCGAATTGTAGCTCAATTATTTATAGGTCTAAATTAATGTTGAATATGACATAAAAAACGGGCGGCGCGCGTCACCGTCCCCATTACCAAATGAGATAAATTATTTTTTTAATAAGTAAATATTAATGAAAGAAATTTAAAAAATTCTAGCACTAACAGAACATATCGGAGAACAAATTTCTGCGGTAAAAGAATTTTTTCCGTTATTTTTCACATTTCTATCCATTTGTTAACTAAAAAATTACATCTTCATTGCTATTAATTTTAAATTCGTTACTGTGAGTAAAATAAAAACAGAAGAATTTTTTTAACCCTTGGAATCCTTTATCATAAGGCTACTGAACAAAGTTACATAATAAAATTTTTAAAAATTGAAATTGTTATTAACAAGCAAAATAAACAAACGCAATTTTAGATGTGAAAAATTTAATTTTTTTTGTTTACAGTCGCCTTTAATAAGCTATAAATAATATTAATCCAATTTTTTAAATGTTTGTGAACAATTTTTTAAAAAAATTTTATAAACAAATGGCTTATTTAACAATTTTTTTGCATCCTATTGTTTTTTGAAAATCATGATTTAAAAAAAATTTCTTCAAAAAATTTTATTAATTATTTATATTAATTATAATAATTTTGACTGCAGAAATTTGTTCTCTATGTTCTGTTAGTGCTAGAATTTTTTAAATAACTTTCATTAATATTTACTTATTGAAAAAAAAAATAATTTATGTCATTTGGTAGTTGCGACGGTGACGCGCTGCTCGTTTTTTATGCCATTTTCAACATTAATTTAGTCCTATAAATAATTGAGCTACAATTCGGGGAGTTGGGACTTTTTTGTTGAAAATTTCTTGCCATTTAAGAATCCGTTCAGTTTTTTGTTCTAGCCATTAAAATTTATGAGTTATTAGCAACAATGTAAACCCCCTTTTTTAAAAATCTTAAATTGTTAATAACAATAGGAAATTTTTTAAAACGGATTTTGATATTCAGGAACGTTTTTATATTTGTCATTTCGAATCGATTGTCATCTAAAGAATCCTGGAAAAGAAGCACTTAACTTTGACAAGGCATTTCAAGTTATAATTAGACGGAATGTTTGAAAAGTCGAATAAGAGCTAGAACTCGCATAGTACTCAGACGCGTCCAAGATAAATAAATGGACTGGAGTAAGAATCATGGAACCCAATTTTTTTATATAAAAATTGTAACGTCACAATTGATGTGTTTCAGACAAAAATATATATAATAATAAGGAACTGAAAGGACCTAGATCTATAATCTTATGGATATAGCCCGAAGTACTTAAAGGGCCTTAAAAGATCTAAGCATTATAGATCTTACTAGTTTCTGAGGTAACCCAAAATATGGGTAAATTAGAGAGCTATAAGAACGTAGCTAGGGAGACATAAGCAAGAGAGGAAAATAATGCTAAAAAAGTGGTACAATTTTTTGACATAAATGAGTTTTCACTATTCGTCGCTGATTACATATTGTCCCATCCGCAAGCAAAAATGCATGGTTCCTTATGGATGATTTAGTTAATCATTTAATTTTCTTCGTAATTTCAAAGTTATATCAAAGATACTATTTCAAGTAGGTATAATACAAATTGGCTAGTTTTGGAGTTCAGGATATATTTTCGAACAAAGAAATATTTTATTTAAATACTTATTAACTTTATGCCTGCTGTGCTAGTTAACAAAAACTGCTCTTTCGCTGAAAATGTTTGTGATTCTAATAAATATATTATTTTTTTATATTCTAATAATATAAAGTTATTATTTTGAAAGAGGCGGTGAACAGAAGTAAAAATATATTCAAAGTAGTTAATTATTACAAAATTTAATTACTTTTGCGCAAATAAAATATTTAACCATTACTGATAAGAATATCCGTAAGGCATCTTGAGTAACTTAGAATCTTTAATATTATTACTTCCAGCATAAGGTTAATAAAAGGAACATTAATAATGATTATTATACTTTTCTTAGAGTTTTCATATAAATCTAATTGGGTACCAATAAAAAGCGTTAAATGTTTAAATAAATTTAATGACTCGTACACTGTTTTTTTTATTATTTATTTATAAGCGGTAGATTAGACTCCCAAAACGGTAGGTGCCTAATTTCTGGTCCAGAACAGAAGGTTTTTTTGCTCCAAGGGAATGGTAGTATTCTGTTTCTTAAGGAAATATATTCTTATTCATCCATTAAAAACGATCATTACAAGTCTAGATTTGTAGGTAAAACAAGCTGCCCTCAACCCACTACACTAGCCACTAGACCTTGAGAAAATATTGGGACAAATTTTACGATGTGAATAATTCGCGAATATAAAATTCCAATTATATACTTGGGACATCTACGACCTTTAATGAACTAAAACTGATCATTGCCAAATCCTATATAGGAATTATCCATCTTATTAGGCTAACTTAATCTTTGATCCAAACCCAAACCAAGTTCATATGAACTTATTGAAGTTTTAATGAATCTATAATAAATGGTTTGTTAAGAAAAAAAATTATCTGAAATCGATGACTGGACAGGAACGGATTATTTCAGATTAATAACGAATCATTTATTGTGATCATTTAGTATGAAATATTTAGCGGTATATTTAAGGCCGAAAACATGTACTAACATGGTGGATATAGATTTCACGCACCGTCAAAAGCCAGCATAACAAAGTAGAACCTCACTTATTCGAAATAAGGAGAGATAGCTATTTATATTTTGTTCCAATTATAGGAAGTTTGAAGTTCGAATTATGGAGGCACAATTTTATTTATCATAATTGGAAAACAACTAAAAGAATTAATAGATAGACCGGATAAGCATTAGTGCATGTTTCAACAGGCTTATTTTTGATGGCGCTCAATTTGTATTTCAGAGGCGTATATAGGTCTCTGTTCGAAATATGAAGATTGACAGTTTTACTCACAATATATGGGGGATAAAATAGGAGCCTTTTCTCTTCGCGTGAGTAAAACTGAGAAAAGGGAACATATTAGATCACACGAATAGGGGGTTTTCATATTTCTCTCGAACGGTTAAAACCGTATTCTGAACGAAGAGAAAGTGACTGTTGCCAAAGTAGATGATAATACATACAAAAAGTAGGCAACTGAACACAACCATTATATGTTCTGTGGTATTTATTTTATTATATCCCATCTGTTAATTTGTGTTCTGTTTTTTTGAATTAGTGTCCTATATAAGTACACAGAAGGATACATAAAAAAATGTTTTACGGAAGAATCTTAAGTAGCTGCTTTATATACTTCAGAATCTAGTTTTAAAAATACTTAAAATAAAAATGTTTGACCTTAGACCTGGTTAGTTTTAAATAAATAAACCAAAACAACGGGGGCTGTTGTATAAGAAAGTATGCACAAGGGACAGGAGGTGGAGGACCGATATTAATAGTAGACAGATAAGAGGTATTAACATCAGCTTCAGCCTGCAGCAAATCATTATTCATTTGGTTCACTGCCATTTATTCATCTACCAGGTACATCTAACTTCATAATTTGTATTGATAACACGTTTATTTTATACCATTGAATAGTAAATACAATAAAAGTACATGTATTAACTAAGTAATTAAATACAAACTGAGTAAAAAAAACACAGCGAAAACCAAAAGTAAAACATTAATACTTAATAAAATTAATCACAAAGATGACATAAAGATACTTATAAGATATAGAGAGGGTTATGTATTGTATTCACTGCACATGCGATCCCATTAAAATTACCCGAATCTCTTGATTTATAGTGAGAGAACAAATTCCATCGCAATGTTGTAGGAAAGGAGCAGCATTGGAATAAGTGAGAATAGGGTTAACGTGATTTCGATAGAAATATGGCGGACTTTACTATAGGAGTATTCATATCCACTGGATGAGAATAAGGGCGGCCCTCTGGGGTGGGTTTGGCCTTCTCAATAAGAAATGTTCCATAGCGCCCTATCCTTACTTTTTGAACTCCATCCTAAGTTTTGCATGTTTGTAGATCATCACTGACATTGTCTATGCATGCAATTCAATCTCAGCCTCTCTGCCCTCATCGCGTTATAAACTTTGCTATATACTATTTTTTCGGGATAGGGAATATGACCAAACCATTCTTGTCTAGTCTAGTTATACCTTCTGCTATTTTTCGTCTATAAATGCCACTTTTTTTTAAATTCTCTCCTCTATCTCCTTAAAAAAAACAATGAAGAAATTACCTCATACACAGACGTCTTAATAACCGAGGAAGGTGTAGGAGCAGGAATATATCTCCAAGACAAAAGTCGCACTGAGCTTAGGTTAAACATATTGCAAAGGCAAGAGTTTGAGGAAAATACCATTGCCATATACTCCGACAGTCAAGCCAAGCGGCTATAAAAGCAATCGGTTCCATGCAGATAAATTCCAAACTTCTTTGTGTCTGCTTGAAACGCTATAGGAACCTTGGCAGTCATAGCACCTAGGTACCACGCCAGTAGGATCACAAGAGCAATGAAGAGGCAAACTGACTTGCCCGAGAAGAGGCGCGTTGTGCTCCCATTGGCTCTGGCATGGCAAAAGCGCTGCAAAATGGTAGTAATTGGAAAAAAGCAGTCTATAGTCAAATTAGGAAAACAATCAGGATCCTGGTTGTGCTCCTGACAGGGCATTTTAGACTTAAAAAACATATTAAATTGGCAGACACAACCATATGCAGATTTTGCGAAGAAGATGAAGACATTTATGGACAAGGAACTCTATAATAACAGGTGGGCACACACAATTAATCTGCAAAGGTCGTAGTAGAAGCCCTTAAGTCCCATTTTTATCTATCTCTCTAAAAATCCCTATCTGGGTGTTTATTTTCCAACTTATCCAGTCCAATGCCATCAGCATTTAAGCCAGGAATAAACCATTTGGTGTATTCTTTGATACATAGGCATACATATTTTAATACTATGCCTTGCTCGTCTGCAAGGTAAAATTTCTCAATGAAGTGGAGAATGATGACAAAATTAATTAACTATGCTCCTACCAATTAAAATGTTAAATTTTTACAAAATTAATATTTTCTACTTTTACTTTTATTTGGAGTTGATGTATATTAAAAGCGATGAATATTTGTTCAAAGAACTGAAAGATATTTTTTTGTTATAATTGGTAAAAATAATGCATAATAAAATATAGAAGGCGAAATATGCGAAATGCAACAAGTGCATTTAGGGGCGTAGCTATCTCCGTATCAGCCGTATAAATTATACAGGGCCCCAACCTGCATAAACAAAAATAAATAAAATCTTCTCAAATTGCTATTTCTATATTATCGCGGGATTTCCCTTTATTAGCATTTCCCATTCTCGCCAAAATTGTGCATACATTTTATGTAAACTTTTTTTTTATTCTTTGGGAAATCTTTATCATTCATAAGGGCCCCCAAACAAATTTTATACGAATCCCCTCCAAGGCACGCTACGCCACTGAGTGTATTATTAGTGGTACTGTTTCACGAAAAAAAAATCTTTCAGTGAAAAAAAAATAATGCAGTAAATAAAATCAAAATAGATAGGTGGACTGATTGCACCAATCCACTGTGTGTTGGTTTATGGATATCGTAGACTTTTATTTTTACTCAACACGACGGTAATTTTAAATTCCACAAATTGATGTAATAAGAAAATTAAATTCTAAAACAGGGCATAGAAAAAAGTGGTTGAAAATTAAAATCATATATATAACAAAAGGCACAATCAACCTAATGAACCACTCCGTTGTGCTGTAGTAACAGCAAAGTAACCATAAAGTAACGCTATACGCTATCTTCAAAATAAGCATACTGCACCGTAGATACCCACTTTATAAAGTGACCGTAACCGTACCCTATGTTAATGTACAGATAACGTTACTGTCTACATATTATCATGGTTACTGTTATAATAACCTAGAGGGAATGTAATACAAACAATCTTTGCCTCCTAGGTGCCATGTTGGTCTAATAAATATAAAATTATTAATATTACAATTTATTTCTTTGGAATTACCTCGGAGTTTCCCTTTTTCTGCGTCAGAATATGACAAATGCTGTCATTCGGTCCGTGATAATAATCTGATCGTGAAAATGATGACAGTAGCAATAGAACGAATGTAATGTAGGAAACAAACGAACGAATTATTTCTTATGAAGTGTTTAGTACGTATGTAGGGCGGGGAGATTTTATTACGATACGTGTTTAATTTTGTGTTGTGTATTTAAAAAAACTTTTTAACTCATTTATAAGGATAAACTTTGGTCAATTCAATTAATCATCTGTTTTTTGTGTTAGTTTAAATGAAAGTGCACGTGAAAGTGGTAAGTACATGTAGATTATAAATGTAAACAATGCAGTATTTTATTTTTTACTTACTATATTTGCATACAAGTCAAGAAAATATTTTTATTCTTTAGTTGAATTGTTTAATAAGAATCTTCGAAAATACCACTACCTAAGTTTTTTGTTTACAAAATACACCTATGTCAATTAAAAAAAGCTAAGATGGATGGATGTTAGATGCACAAAATAATGAACCTTCGCTAAGTACATAACATTTTTCTTTTGTTTTACAATTGTAACAAATGAATGTTGTCAATACATAATCAAATCAAAGATTGTTTTGTTTGTCAAAATGGTGCTGCAATATATAAAAACCAAATATTCTTAAAGGTCCATGTAAGGATATATAAAAATACTATTTTTATTTGTTTAAAAGTTTTTATACATTTTGATATTTGCTTATTATTTTTATCTTGTATAATAAAGTTAATAATTGGAGCAGTATACTTATTTTTCAGCTTCAGCAAAACTTTTTATGTACTATATATTACTCTACTTTGGTGTATTTAGTACTTCACAAGTAGATTTTGTTATTTTATTGTTCAAATTCCGCATTACTAGGTCAATAACAACAAATATTATTTATGTAAAAGAATTAACATGGTAATTAATAGCAGTCACCTTCAAAATAAAACTGTGTTGAGTTTTAAATAATTTTCACAATTTTATAAGTTTTAAACTTATTAAAATTGTAATGTATAATAAATTCAACTAGATTTTCTTATTGTAAAATAAATAGAAAATTATTTTTATTTATTATATTAGGTACTCAATGGCAAAAATATGGTTTTTTCCCTAGGTTCTTTGGTACATATATGTATTTGCTTTCAATTTATATTATTTCAGCTGGATAGCTTTGCACCTAATTCTCTTTTAAAGACAATGTTAAATTTTGAAAAGTGTAATACTTATTTTACTAGAAAAAATATTTTCTTCAGTCACTCTTCACACTAAACACACAGATAATATAAAATTAATAAACATACTTATTAATCAAATAAATTATATTGCTTGTAATTCTGAGTGTAAATCTTAGAATGGGGTGACTTTTTCATTGTTTTCTAAAATTTAATAATTAGGTATCTAGAGATTATTTCAAGCTCGATTTCAAGCATTTAAATACAAAAAAAGTCCCCTATAAAGAAATACAGTATATTTATAATTATATTTTCCAAAATATACTTCATTTTCTTACCAATATAAATATGTTATATGTTACAAGAAATAACAATAATTAAACTGTAGTTTATTGGACTTATTTACTGGATTGTACAAACCTATTAGAAACAATAATTTTATATATCTGGTAGTGTCCTATTTTGTACCTAATATATTACCACATTATTTATTAAAAATTTGTTGATCTAGCTTTAAAAAATAGGCTCAGTTTTGCTAGCTATATTTAGCTTGCAGAACCACTCTTTTGCTATAAACATTTTGAAAAATCAGGAAACCCTAGAAAAACCTTAAGCTGTAATCAAAGTAATCAAATGGAAAGGTCTGAAAGTTTTTCTTTCAAAATTTATGGGCAAAAGTATGTCCAGGGGATTTTTAGAATACTTTTTGCTATGAAGTTTTCAGAAAGAAAATTTTATTTGATGAATTGGGATGGCTAATGGCCTGAGATAAGAGAAATGTTAATGTTGAGACTGACTACAGTTGGGAGCTAGATTGGACTTGGTACTTACAGAAGCATAAAATTGAATTTTTATGATGAGGTATGGTAGAAAAATTCCTACATAGGTTCTCTGTAGTGCAGTTGAATTATAAAATACATACTATCTATGTGAAATTACAAATTATGGTAGTTAATGAAGGATATTGCACCTTCAAATTATGGCATAATTATAAATTTATAGTTTCAGGTTGATTGTCCTAAATTATGATATAAAACTCTAAAATAATATTTTTGTGAAAAACACAATTTTAAATTAAACTAATTAACAAGAGAAACTACATGTAAAATTTATGGCATAGGTAGTTATTTTCTCAAATGTTGATCTTTTGTATTAAGTGATTTGTGTAGGTTTCTTGTCAGGGATGTACTCTTCAGCCAAGTCTTCAGCTTATACTATTTGTCTAAACAGAAATATCATACCACCCTATTTATAATAACAATAACATAATAATTTTGAACAAAATATATGGTGCTTATTTACTATGTTTATGTCTAATCATATGTTGTAGTTTCTTCTTTAGAAAATGGTCATTCTTTAGAAATGAAATTTTAGTTTTGTAACGGGAGTTAGTATTTCTTCTTCTTCTTGATGATGCCCCAACATAGACCTATTATTACTTATCAATTAGAATTATAAATTTGAATCTTGCCATGGAACATTCCCTTCACTCACATAGTAATTAGTGAATTTATCTCTGATATATTTCAGGTACTAATAGATGTCATATAGAACTTAAAGGATCTATATTTTTATGAAGTTTTAGAGGCTGAATTCTTTTATTGATGGAAATGTAAACAATTAAAAAATATATAATTGTCAAAAGTTTGTGTTTGTTGAAAACATTAATATTGTACAATTTCGATACAGAAGTGGGTCCTCAACTAACATTATAAAAGATTCGATTTTACTTTTACTATGTGACCATTCAGAAAAATCTTTATATCCAATCAAATAATTAGGTACTACACCTAAGGCATATACTGCTGTCTAATACACAGACAGCTTAAAACCCAAAGAATTATAAAAAAGAGAAAAATGTTCGGTAATCCAGAGCAGGACGCCATAGTGTTCCAGACAGGGACATCTGAGGAGCCATTGAAATCAAAAGACAAAAAGTACTAGAAAGGACCATTGGTATAGTTTCAGACAGTCAAGCGGCCATAAAGGCGTTAAGGTCAATTTAAGGCTGGCCTGGGACTGTATAGAAGTGAGCAGCAAAAACAAGCCCACAATTGGGTGGGTACCCAGTCTAGTGTGCACAAAGGGATTGAAGAGATGGACCTACAAGCCCGAGAAGGAGAAGCGAAGTCTCAACAGACCAGAACCCTTCTGTGGCGGCTTAACAAAATCAACCATAAAGTTGCACTGGACAATAACAAAGTCTGAAGAATGGTGGACCAAGATTGACACAAATGAAGGAACTCACAACAGTTCCGATGTAAAAAAAACAGAGTATCTGTTGAGTCACAAAAGACATAATACGAGAAAATGCGGAGGTCTTTCAACAGGGCACAACAGGCTCAACAAGCATAATGCACGCGCTAAAACTGACGGATAGTCCTTCATTCAGATTTTATCAGAAAGAAGAAGAAATCTCTCAATGCATTCCTTCCAAATGTGAAAGTCTTTCAAGACATGGCTTTCTAACTATAGGCGAAGAAAAGCCTATATGAGTCTATTAGAAAATACCAGACTGGACCAGATTCTACAGAGTAAACAGGCTACCGCAATAAATCTGGAAAATGTCCTTTAGTCCTTACATGATTTAATCTAATAGGCTAGAATCCAAATTAATTCGATCTCACTTGATAAAATCGGGCATTGGAACTCTGTGGAAGTCCACCTTAATAAGAACATTAAAAATAAAACTTTTTTTCACTAATAGCCTATATACCTAACTTTATTGGCTTTCGTTGAGGTAGTAAAGTTGTTTTTTATTAACCAATGTAGAAAAATAATGGCACTACTTGACTAGATATAAATATTTATTTGACAGAATTTAAGGTTAACTGATGCAAAGACCAAAAGAAAAAATATTTTTCCTTACTTATTTAATAGTCCACCTACTTATTCAAAAATTAAATTCAATTAACTTATCCATGTATTTTACATCAACTCTCTTTCTACTTAGTTTTTTGTTTTAATAAATACTTAGTCTCTATTTTTATTATCGTATTTTAATAAATAAAAAATAAGGAGAGAGCGAGTTGAAGTGCAACAAACTGAATCATTTCTCTATTTACAGTTTTGTATAATTTCGGCGTATTTCGAATTCTAGAATTTAACTACTTCTATTCATACATTCCGATATTATCCTGCATCATCTGTTACCTTGTGGCAACATCGTACAAAATCCTCAATTCTTATGCATAGTCTGGTTTACAAATATATATATAAAAAATAACTACAATATCCCTTTTGAACTATTAGTCGATTTTTCATAAGTATTCTGAATGTCTTGATTGATTGCCATTTGATCTGTAATAAAAACAAAGAAAGGTTTAAAAAGGAGCCGAAAAAATGGCAAAAATTTAAAGCAATAAAGTAAAGAAAGTCAGAGTTTAGTTTTATTTAGTATCTCGAAAAATATTCAAGATTTTCGAAATGTTAAAAAAAATTTGAAAAGATCATTAAAATTGACAAATGACAGATGTGTGTATCGTAAAAATGTGTCCCCTGTTTTCTCATTTTCTTAAAATCTAATAAATACTACCAAATATCGAGGTGGACTGTTTTCTGTGGCCCACACTGTATACCAAATTAATACTTTGATGAAAAAATAAAAATATCTAGAAAACTGATAACTTTAGGTATAGGGAGTACTTCATAAAATTTGAAGAATGATATTAATACTTTTCGATAGTGATATAAAATACAGGGTGTTCTATTTAAAATTACCAAGAAATAATGTACTTGCATTTTGACTTACCCTGTATTTAATTTAACGAATATTATAAAAACGAATATGTTTTATTATTTTTAACAATTATTAAAAAACTATGGTTGCAATAGATTAATGCTCCTATACTCCTTTTTAATTATACAGGGAGTTAAACTTGATACGATTTTCAGGTAATATCGGTTATAACTTTTTAAATACCCGGTATAACATAATAAAATTTTACGTTGTTGTGATGTAAGTGATGCAGATTTCGAATTTAAAATAAAATACAGGGTGTTCCATTAAAAAAAAAACACAAGTTTGGAGTGCCACCATCTCATGGAACATCCTGTAAGATTGTAACTAATTTTAAAATGTGGAGTTGCCTACAATTTTTATCAATAACTTTTTTTTGTATTCTTTACTATAATAGATCTACTGAGCTTCCTGACACTAATCAATCACCCTGTATAGTTATTTTTCCATTAAAAAAATGTTTTTGTTTTTAATATACACAAAATAAAAATATCTTTTTAGGCGAAGAGTCTCGGTCTAGGTATCGATAGGTTAACCTCGGTCTCGAAAGGAATTTTGAAAATATTTATTTATAATTTTAAATCTTAGTTGCTTTGATTTTGAATGGAATATTTGGATAATTTTGTATTTTTTTGTTTTACAATTTTATTTTAAGCTAAAATGGGATTTATGTGATGTTTATTAACATTTATTTAATTTGTTCCAGGAGATGGATAAGATGTAAAAGAGTTTAAGCGAATTCCATGATGCGTTCTGTACCGACTAAACCGGAAATTAAAATATTAAAAACCGCCAAGAAAGTGCCGGCTTCAAAGAAAACCCATGTTACTGATATTCGCGCACCTCTTCGGGATACAATTTCGGAAACTATATCTTTTGTGATCAAGGGAAAACTAACCCCTCTTTTATTGGAAAAACGAAATGAAATGACGGCAAGAAAAAACGCTACTACCAAAGTACCCAAAATACTGACGAAAACCGATGATACGTTAATGCAAGTTAAGAAATTTAAAGAAAAAAATGTTAAAGTGAAGCCTAAGCTTAAGGCAAAAGCTGCCAATAAATTAATTAAAGTTATTCCTCAAAATAAAGTCAAACTTGAGAATTTATCAAAATTAGTTAAAAAGCCACAGGTTTTACACACAAAACCAAAGAAAAACGTCAAACCGACCGTTAAAACAAAATCAGTAAAATGCGTTCCCAAAAAATCGAACAATCAACCTGTAAAAACTGACAATAAAGAAACTGCGGCATTGATAGACGAGGATGAGATAAAAAAACAGCAAACAATCGAACAACTATTAAAGCAAGTAAACGAAGAAATTAAGTCAAGGAAAAGATCGAACAAAATCAAAAAACGGAAAAAAGTAGTCGTTCAATCACAGGAAAAAGAATCTGTAGATCCGCTTTTAGAGAAAGTCATCAAATCCGAAATAATCGAATCGTCCAACACAAACACCGAAATCAAAATCAAAGATGAACAACCCGCAGAAACCGAACTTGAACCGAGCAAAGAAACAAAACCCGAAGACAAAGAGCCTGTCGTAAAAAAGAAGAAGTACGTGAAATTGAAATCGAAACCAAAGTTAACTGTCATAAAAAAGCGAATACCGCCTAAAAACAAAAAACCCGACGAACAAAATTGCAAAACGAAACTATTCAAATTCTGGAACGGTCCAAAAAG
Source organism: Ophraella communa (assembly GCA_035357415.1). Classification (NCBI taxonomy): domain Eukaryota; kingdom Metazoa; phylum Arthropoda; class Insecta; order Coleoptera; family Chrysomelidae; genus Ophraella; species Ophraella communa. The sequence goes on from CM068979.1 coordinate 66,449,854, forward strand.
ACACAGAGTCGCTTCTTTGAACGCTCTAGCGAAAGTCCACTGTCTCTACGAGAACGAAACGAGAGCAACCATCTTGGACGTCATAGATGAATCTAACAAGACCGCTTATAACCCCAAAAGAGACCCGTCAAAAAGTAAAACCAACAAAATCGACCAGCCCTTGGTTAAAAATGAAGATCTCAGCGATGACAGTTCACCCCCGCCTACGAGAATACTACGATCCGTTCCCGGATTGCGAGCCGTCGGAAAACACTGGGATATGCACGATACGAGCAGTTCCGAAGAAGATGATCAAGACGAGTACGTCGCCAAGTCCCCCAAGCCAGAAAAAGCGACTCAACCGAAGGTCAAAGTGAAAAAGGAAACCGTCGAGAAAAAACGCAGGTCTAACGAAATCGTCATGGATCTTAAAGACATGGTTGTGCGAAAGAGAATGGCCAGTTTGAACGCTAGCGCCATTCTGGCCGCCAGTTATTCGGCGGAAAAGAGACACAGCAGGTCGAAGTTTTCAAACGACGACAGCTCATCGTGCAACAGCAATTCTTCCGAAGAATATTTCGCCGCTGTGGATAGGAATATTAAATTAGAGGAGGAAGATAAAAAAGAAGACGAAACGGAATTAATAGAAGTGTGCGCGACTCCGAACAAAAAAGTGGCGGTGATTTTGAATCAAGATACGGACGTGACTATTACCGGTGTTTATGTGAACAGTACCACCAGATCGACGCATCACGAAGGTTATTGCAGCATAGCGGGAATGCAGTATAGAATTTCTGCTACTAGTCATACGCAGACGGCTGCTACTGCCGTTTCTACAGAAGCCCTTCTGCAACCTTCCTCCAGCGGACCAGAAAACGTAAGTTATTTATCCTTAACTATCTTCACCACAGTTTGTATTGGACATGACCGGGGTTGACTTCCCAGTGGATGACCCAATAAAAACTCAGTGGGTGACATAATATTCGCCATCAGAACATTCCCTTCTCCTAACCATTTCGCTAACCTCTACCCATTCTCCTCTCTCCTCTCTCCTCTCAACATTATCTCCACCATATTCTCCTAATACACTGCTACCCCGAGTCTCTTTTCCAACTTCACTAAATCCTCCTTGTTTTTCCAACATCTAAACACATGACCCTCATCATCCTCCACCTTACACCTCACGCATATTCCAGTCTCTCTCTTCCCAACCTTGTGTAGATACCCCACTGTTGACCCATGCCCAGTGAGCACTTGGGTCAAAAAGTAGTTTACCTCCCCGAACTCTCGGTCCATCCACTCACTCCTACTCCCAATCGCCCTTTTTAATGCACCTTCATATTCTCCCCACTTTCTCACCATTTCCTCCTCCATCCAATCCTGAGCTTCCTCTTTTGTGGCACCCTTCCACCGCTGCCTCTTTGCCCTAGCCATCAGGTCCAAAAGGTATGACCTTGACAGCACAGCTGCTTCTAATGCACCCATTGTCCTGTACCCCTGTACCACTCACAACAAAACCCCCCTCTGCACTGTAGTAGTGGCTTTATCTTCGCATGGATCCCCTCTCTTTCACCCCACACTTCCGTTCCGTACCGTTCTATCTTCCCCACATTCTTCCTACACATCTTTTCCGCCTTTCTTTCTATCTCTGTCTCTCCCTTATACACCAGGCACACATCATCCGCATACTCCGTAATCTCACATTCCTCTTCGCATATAATCCCACAAACCTCGTCAAATACACACAGTTCCAGAGCGTCGGTCCCAGTACCGATCCCTGGGACACTCCTACCTCCGTTCTATATCTCCTCCCCCTTGAATCTTTTATTACCCGAGCCGATAGGTAATCCTCAACTAAATTAACTAACCCCTCACCCACTCCGAGCCTCAACAACGCGCTCAACACCGCTCCCTTGCTGCGCGTTCCCCACATCGAAAAACACTAGTAGTGCCAGCTTTTTGTTTCTCCAGCTGCTGTCCCTAGCCTTTTCCGCCAAGACCACCACCCTACCTAGCGCTGAGATACACGATTTTTCTTTCGTGAACCCATGCTGGTTTTCTCTAAAACCCCCATTTCTCCTTACGTCTTCCTCAATCCTTACCTTTATTATTCCTTCCATCACCTTACCCATACCACACATCAGACTGATAGGCCTGTAGTCTCCTATCCGCTTTCCTTCCCTACCCGCCTTCCTTACAAGTATAATTTGGGCACCTTCCATACCTCCGGGAATTCTTCCTCCCTCAGTACCTTGTTAAAGAGCTCCCAGAAATACTCCCCATTCTCCTCCAGTAACCTCTTTCAAGCCATCCATTTTTCTTACCTTGATGTCACCCACTTCTCTACCGACCTTATTCCCCTTATTTTACCGGCCACCCAACAATCCTGCCCTTCTCGACCTCCCCTCTTCCTTCTTCAATCGTGAATAGTTTTTCTATAATATTCTCCCACTCTTCTTCTAGCACCACGTTCAAACCGTGGGTTTGAAGGTGTCTTTTGTACTTTTGCACCAATATGTTTATAATTACACCGTTCAATAAGTCCCGGGACTAAGTAGGAAAAACACGTTTTTGTCGAAAAATTCTTTTTTATTCATCACCTTTAAGTGCGATACAATCATTCCAACGCTTTTCTAACTTTTCGATACCATACTTGTAGAAGGATTTCTCCTTGGCTTCAAAATAAGCCTCATTCGAGCCAAATCTTCTTCCTTGGAGCATCCTTTTGAGATCAGCAAAGAGCTAGTAGTCGCTGGGGGCCAGATCAGGAGAGTATGGTGGGTGGGAAAGCAAATCGAAACCCAACTCGATCAATGTGGTGATTGTTTTCATTGATTTTTGGCACGGCACATTGTCTTGATTTCGTCCTTCAAACGCACCAATAACTCAGTGTAATAGTCGCTATTGAAGATTCTGCCCTTTTAAGGTAGTCGATAAAACTTCGCGTCCCAAAAAACTGACGCTATTAATATTTTGTGTGTCACGATACTAATTCTATCAAAGGTCTATCCCCAAGCGAATTCTTTCCTTTTCATATCTAAAAATAGTACAGATTTTCTCAAAAATTACAAATTACTTTGCACTTACGCTGAGCCGTTACATAAATGGGAGCTCGGATTAGAGTATCTTTTGGAGAAGAAACTCCTGTTAGTTAGATCGAAAACTTTTCAGTTCATCCTCGTATCATATTCTAAATCGAAATATCATATAATTCATTACAAGTTATAAACACTTAAAGATCTTTAAACACCCTGTATCTTTTTCAGTAAAATAGCAAGAATCGTTAAATATGGAGTTTTTAAGATCAGCTAGCTATTCGTTCTTTATCTAGAGCGAGATCTAAAGTTACATTTATCAATAAAACAACACTGAAAAATGAGCTTTTTATTTTACAACTATTGGATATTTTCCCTTATTCATATACATACTCTCATGGGTTTTTTATATTGCTAAATACACATCAGCTGACTAAAAAGTCTCTAATTTGAAATGGAGATATATACTTAGTTATAAATTTATAAATCATTTTTCGTGAATCCCAATGACACAATAATCAAAAATATTTTAGTATACATGTGGATAACTAAATTATTTAAAATAACATACAACTGTTACCTTAAATGATAATAACCAAATTATTAATAAATCAATTAATAACAGCGTTCATGAAATGCAGAGGCGTAGGACGTATAAATATAAAAAATGGTGCATAGTAGTACCATAAAAATATTCATGATCTATTTAACCAATGTATTGTTCTTGACATCTTTCTTTTACTATGGACATGTCCCTATTTTTTTACTAATTATAGTATTTGGACCTCAATTGTATTAACTTGATGAACCTTTTTCTTAGTTAAAAGTATATTATACCCGAGATTATACCATTATTTCAAGTTTATTTCATATTTCCACATTCAATGAGCGATTCACTTCCTTTTCCTAAATGTTCAGCACGTGTTCTAGTAACCCCTCCCAAGTTACGCCTCTGGTCAGATGAGTGGGTATTCCAACGTGTTACCGAGGGAAGCTGTACATATATGTAAAATGTTTTTAGCTTGCCGTATAAAGCTGAATATGCTAAAAAATATCTATTTTCATAATTGCGAAAAAAAAAGTTTTTAATCTTTACAATGTGGATTTTGATGGATATATGCCAAATATTAGTTCAGTGACTCAAAATGTTCTTTATTTAGTATTTAGATTTTATAAAACATGTGTGTAAATGGAAAAAAAAATATCAATATTTTATAAAGTAATCAAAAGAACAGCTCACAATGGGTTTCAATATTCAAAACACACTTTTCTGCATAGTACCTACAGTATGAGCCAAAACAAACTTCTTGTTCTTCTTCGTGCGACAGTTTACTCCTGTTTGTCTATCTCTTATTCTGATTCAGTTGTTTACTGTACATTATCTTTCCACCTTTTCGGCGGCCTTCCAACGGGTCTTCTGCTATAATGTAATGTAATTTGATATAGGGGTTGTCCACTGCGACCTGTGAGATCTATTGTGCCCCCTTATTACTTGCTTAGATGGTGGGTTTTCCCGTATTTAAAGCACCTCCTCTAATCCTATCTTCTTTATGAAGGTTAGGATTTAGGATGTCGATCGGCATCAATTTAGGTAAGTCATCCTCTTCTATTTCGTGTGCTCCAAGTTGTAAAGCTCTTGTATTTCTTAGGGCATGACTTGCTGTGAGTTTGTATATTGAGTTTTCCTCCTCCATTTCACAATACCTGCATTCTGCCTTTTCCTCAATCCTCAGTCTATGTAGGTGTCCTCTTAGTTTACAGTGTCCCGTTAAAATGCCTGTAATAATTCTTATGTTATTTTTGCTCAGCCCAAGACATTGTATGGACTTTTTGGGGTTGTAACTACCTAGCAAGGCTCTTGCCTGCCTTATCCCTGGTAGGTTCTCCCAATGTTCGATCTTTTCCATATTCTCAATGCCACTGAGTTCATTGAGGATGGAACCACAGAATGGTTCAGGTCCCATTAGTGACATACTCGCTGCCCTTCTGGGAGTATCTGACATTTCATTTCCTTCTATTCCCGAGTGTCGTTCTCGTATACTTCTGTTGCTTTGTCCCTTAATGATATACTCGCTATTGATCTTAATACTTTCATGTCGATATTGTTGATTTGTTGTTTTGTCTTTCTTGTATCGCTCCTTGTCTCCGCTGCATATGTTAGGATAGGTCTCACTGTTGTCTTGTATACTTTTATTTTGCTTTCCGTGGTCAGATATTTGTTTCTCCATATGGTTTCTCGGAGGCAACCACTTACCCTTGCCGCTTTTGTTGCTTGTGTTCTGGTCTCTGTTCTTATGTTCCTGTCACTAGTGATCTCTACTCCTAGGTAATTGAATTTCATTACTTGTTGTACAATTTTGCCGTCTATTTCTAACTTGCATCTACGCGGCTCTTTACTTATCACTATATATTTAGTTTTTTCTACTGCTTTCTTATATTAAGTTTATTGACTGTGATATTGAAAGTGTGGAGCTACCTTTGTAGGTTTTCTTACTTCGTGAATTATATGATTCATCACCATATTGAATAAGAATGGGCTGAGCGAGTCCCCTTGGCGGACTCCTTCTTTTAGTTCTATGCGTTCTGTTTCTCCTGTTGACATTATAACTCTGGTATTGTTTTTCTTGTTAATTTCATTAATTAGCCTTATTATCTGGTGGTCTATTTGTTCAGCTTGTAATAACTTTAAAACAATAAATTAAAAACAAACGACACTGAAAAACTGAAGCTTTATTAAACATGAAAAATTAAATAACAACATTTCAAATAATGCGAATTTTAAGTTTTGCTTCTATACAAAATTTGTTCAAAGTGCTCGCCACTGCTGTTGCATTTTTCTGAAAAAGGTCAACATTTTTTCACGGAGTTCAAGAGTTGCCGGTGCTTTTTCTTAAAAAATGGCTTGTTTCAGCATACCCCAAACGTATGCATCAAGAGTTGTTAGATCAGGTGAATGAGAAGGGTGAGAAAAATTCGTGTTACGGGAAATTACGCGGTCTTCAAAATTTTCTTTAATCAGATCTAAGAATGCGGTCGTGATATGATAAGTAGCCCTATCCTGTTGGAACCATTGGGTATTCAATTGTATGTTCCTGGCACGACAGAATTGTCTATGTTCAATAAAAAATAGTGTCAAAATTTGTTAGAATACTAATATCCGAAATCTCGAAATACATAGGCGTGCACAACTTCTAACTAAAACGGAATCTTAAAAGAAAAGTTTACTTTAAATTTATTTGGATATTTAGAACAAAGAGACGTTTCACTCAAATTCATTTTGTTTATGAACATATGCGCTCTACCCCGTATAAGAAGGGTAGTAACGATGCATCGCCGGCATCAACAGCCGAGCAGGTGCCGTGCCAGACTTTGTTACAATGTCGATGAATGTAGTCATGTTTTAAGTTACGTTAATATTTGTAAAATTTGTATGTTATTACAAAGAATAAAGATTTGTTTATTTGATGCTTAAAAGTTGGTAAATAATTTTATTAAAATACTGGGAGAATTCCCAACATAGTGGTCCTTTTCGCTGGATTGGAAATATTTTACGTAAAAATATTGGAATTAATTTACGTAAAACTGTTGGAATTTCAAGTTGGAAGCTGGCAAATATAACGGTTGGAGCGAATTTGAACGTGACTAGTGGTAAAAGGCGGCTTACAAAGAAGTAAAATAAGGTCGATTATCTCTATTTGATGGTTGTTTGGAAGTAATCATTATATATTGGAAAGTAAGGTCGAAAATCAAGTGGTGAGTCTTTCTGTATCCTTTAAAAAATTCCTTTACGTTTTATTTCTTTTGGGTAAGTACAGATATAATATCAATTAAATATATTTGTAATAATTATGGCAGAAACCGAAATTAAATCGTTAATTAGGAAACGAGGTGCAGTTAAAAGCAAAATTACAATGTTTAATAAATTTTTGGATAAAATTAATGTAGAAAACACAAATGATGTTGAAATTAATTTGTATTTAGAATTAAAAGATAGATTGTTAAAATATGAACAGTTATTAAATGAATTTGATAGTGTTCAATGTGAGTTAGAAACCGTAGTTTTAGATGCTGATTTTGATGCTATACTTAAAGATAGGGAATCGTTTGAAATAGATTTTTATTGTGCACTTTCTAAAGCAAAAGTAATTCTGAACATGCTTGACACTAAGTTTGGGAAATTAAATAAATTGGATAGTTCAGATGAGAATTGTAAGCACAATGATAATAATAGCATTGGTTCGTCAAGCTCTGTGGTCGGTGTGGATATAGCTGCACAATCTAGGCCTAAATTACCTCCTATACCGTTGCCTACTTTTAATGGAAAAATAGAACAGTGGGTTGAATTTAAAGATATGTTTGATTCGTTAGTTCATAATAATAATTCTATTAGTAAAGTTGAAAAATTTCATTTTTTAAAAAAAGCTGTACAGGGTGATGCTCTTAAGGTAGTACAATCGCGGAAAATGACAGCCGAAAATTATGAAATAGTTTGGAAGCTTTTGTGTGATCGATATGACGATACTCCGTTGTTGGTAGAATATCATTTAGATATTTTGGTAAATTTTCCTAAAATAATAAAAGAAAATGCTACTGATTTGCTAAGCATGTTGGATGCAATAACTGAAATGTTATATCATTTAGATAGGTTGGGTTTATCAGTTGATACTTGGGATCCTTTTATTATTTATTGTATGACTAAAAAACTGGATCATAATTCTTTTGTTAAGTGGGAAGAATATAGACCTAAAGGGGAATTGGCAAGTTTAAAGCAATTTAAAGATTTTTTGGGCAAAAGAATAGATAGTTTAAAGAATATTGAGAGAAAAAAGAAAAATGATAAAGAAAAGGAAAACGTTAGTCGAACACATAAGAGTTTTGTATCTATGCAATCATGTACTTCTTGTGTAATATGTGGTAATAATCATAACATTGGTAATTGTTCAAAATTTTTGAAATTAAAAACATATTCAAGGTATGAACAAGCAAAAAAGTTGGGTCTTTGTTTAAATTGTTTGAAAAAAGCCAATCATTTAAGTAAAAATTGTGACAAAGATGGATGTACAAAATGTGGAAGACGTCATCATGCCCTTCTGCATTATGAAAAGGTAGAAAGAGAATCTCAGCGTGTAGAGAATAAAGGTGGTAGATCATCAGAACAAGTTCAAGGTGATCAAAATGAATTCTTGTTGCATGAGTCGCAAGGAGAGAATTTGTCTAACAATCTTATGGAGGTTAAATCGGTGTTCTTGGATAATGGAAAGGAAATGGAAGGAGAAGTTCTTTTGTCAACTGCATTGGTTCAAGTGCTAAATAAACATGGACGTACTCAACCATGCAGAGCTCTTTTGGATAATGGCTCTCAGCCGAACCTTATCACAGAAGATTTGGTAAACAAATTGGGTCTACAGGTTCAGAAGGTAGATGTATCTATTGTAGGTATAGGGAATAGTGGTTCTAATGTTGGTGAAAGGTGTTTAATCAATATGCATTCAATGCATAATAGTTTTCAAAGGACGATATCATGTTTAGTTGTACCTAGGATTAGTGAGTTAACTCCTAGTAATAAAATTAATACTTCATCCTTAAATATTCCAAATAATTTGCAATTGGCAGATCCTGGTTTTGGAGACCCCCAAAAAGTAGATTTGTTATTAGGTGCTGATGTATTTTTTGGGCTGATGTGTGTTGGGCAAATTCATTTGGGCGCTGGTAAACCTATTCTACAAAAGACTAGATTAGGTTGGTTGGTGACAGGCTCAGTTTGGTCAGGAGTCAAAGCAAAACAAGTACATGTTGGTTTGGTGGATCTTCAAAGTCAATTGGAGAAATTTTGGGAGCTGGAAGAAATAAGTGAAAAAGAACAGTTTTCTGTAGAGGAGATGGAATGTGAAAAAATATTTTTAGAATCCACATCACGAGCAAATGATGGTAAGTTTATAGTGGATATACCATTTAAGGAGCCTGTAGACAAGCTGGGTGATTCTCAGGAATCTGCAAAAAATAAATTTCTTGCACTGGAGAGGAGGTTTAAGAAAAATACTGATCTGGCAAACTTGTATAAAGATTTTATGCAAGAATATATTGATATGGGTCATATGTCGTTGGTTTTGAACCCAAGTGAAATAGGGTCGTATTTCTTGCCTCATCATGGAGTCCTTAAAGAAAATAGCAGCACGACAAAATTGAGAGTGGTATTCAATGGTTCAGAACCTACTGATACTGGAATTTCATTGAATGATATTCAGTTCAGTGGACCAAAATTACAGGAGGATTTGATGGCTATTCTTTTAAGATTTAGACAGCATCAATTTGTAATTTGTGGGGACATTGCAAAGATGTATAGAATGATATGGGTTAATCCCAAACATAGGTCGTTTCAGCAAATATTTTGGAGGTCACATCCTGATGAGGAGCTGAAGGTATATTCTTTGAATACGGTTACTTATGGAACCAAATCAGCACCTTATTTGGCAATTAGATGTTTAAAACAGTTGGGGTTGGATTGTGCGGATTCTGATTCGCAAGCATCTAATAGCATCTTAAAGGATTTTTATGTAGATGACCTACTTACAGGCGCTGACTCAGTGGATGATTCTGTAAGTTTGTGTAAAAGAATATCTAGTATTTTAAAGGATGGCGGAATGAACCTTAGGAAATGGATATCTAATAGTTCTGAAGCTCGTCAACTGTTAGAGGGAAGTGTGGATAGTTATCATCAGATAAGTCTTGGAGAAAAGGATAGCAATAAAACTTTGGGTCTTTTATGGAACTATAATGAGGATTTTCTGACATTTTCTTTAGATTTTTTAAAAGGTTCTCAACGGACAACAAAGAGGGTAATTCTGTCTGAAATATCCAAAATCTTTGACCCGTTAGGACTTGTTGGACCATGTGTAGTAATAGCTAAAATATTAATTCAAAAGCTTTGGTTAGAGAAAGTTGATTGGGATGAGTCTATTCCTATGTTTTTAGAAACGGAATGGATAAGACTGAAGCAAGGAATGTCGAAATTAGATAATATCAAAATAAATAGGAGGGTTCTTGTCGAAAGTGAAAACAGAATTATTGATCTTCACGGATTCTGTGATGCTTCACAACAAGCTTATGGAGCTTGCTTATATGTTAGAAGTGTGAGTGTTAATGGTGAAGTTACAGTTGCGTTATTATGTTCCAAAGTTAGGGTAAGTCCGCTAAAAAGACAAACCATTCCGAGGCTTGAACTTTGTGGTGCGGTACTACTTGCGCAATTAGTAGCTAAGGTAAAGAAATCAATGACTTGTAAATTTAATAAAACATATTTGTGGACAGACTCTACAGTGGTTTTAGGTTGGATCGGTATGTCTTCTTCCTTGCTGCAAACCTTTGTAGGTAATAGGGTTTCTATGATTCAGTCATTAACAAAAATATCTAATTGGAATCATGTTAGGACGGAACATAACCCAGCTGATATATTATCTAGGGGAATGTATCCTCAATCACTAATGGAGTGCTCAAAATGGTGGAAAGGGCCTCCATGGCTGGAACTGTGTGAATCAATGTGGCCAATTTCGTTGGACTTAAATATTAAGGATTTACCGGAAATTAAGTCACAAAAGGTTAATCTGTTGCAGTCAAATAGTTTAAATTTTAATTTTAACCCATTCAGCAATCTTAATAGATTAAGGAGAGCTTTGGTACGCATTTTTAGATTTTTGGATAAATTCAAAGGTAAAAATAATATAGGATTCGATAAGGCAATATCGTATATGGAATTAGATCATGCTAACAAAGTTTTAGTAAAATTGGCACAACGTGAGTGTTTTAAACACGAAATAGATGATTTGGAAAATAATAAACCTTTAACAAATAAAAATTTATTAAGTCTTAGTCCCTTTTTAGATGACTCAGGGCTTTTGAGGGTAGGAGGAAGGCTCCATCTATCAAACTTAAAATATGCTCAAAAGCATCCTTTATTACTAAAAGCTAATCATAAATTCACCCGTTTACTATTCGAATTAGAACATAAAAGATTGCTACATCCTGGGCCTCAACTGTTGCTGTGTTCTATTAGAGAAAACTATTGGGTTTTGGGGGGAAGGAATTTAGCTAAAAAAGTGGTATATGATTGTATAAGATGTTTTAGAGCAAAACCAAAATCTATGGAACAATTAATGGGCGTACTACCTGAAGAACGCGTCAAACCTGCCCCACCTTTCTCGGTAACTGGGGTAGATTATGCTGGTCCACTTGTTATTAAGAACAAGTATGGTCGTGGATCAAAAACTTCAAAATGCTATGTTTGTATTTTTATATGTTGTGCAGTTAAGGCCGTACATTTGGAGGCTGTATCGTCACTGACTACTGAAGCTTTTATCGCCAGTTTTAGACGTTTTGTTGCTCGTCGCGGGAAACCTTCAAAAGTCTTGTCAGACAATGGCTCAAATTTTATTGGTGCACGTAACGAATTGCGTGAATTGGCTAAATTTATCACTGCACAATCAGAGTTACTATCTACAGTAATTAATAACGAAGGGGTGGAATGGAAATTTATACCACCCAATTCTCCGAATTTTGGAGGTTTATGGGAGGCAGGGGTTCGGTCTTTAAAACATCATTTAAAGAGAATTGTTGGTAATTCGAGTTTAACTTTTGAAGATTTGTGTACTGTACTTACTCAAATAGAATCAGTTTTAAACTCCCGTCCACTTACCCCCATGTCACCTGATCCTAATGATTTGGATGTGCTAACCCCATCCCATTTCCTTATTGGTAGAAGGCTCACTGCACTGCCAGACCCTTCACTTCAAGATATCCCACTGAATCGTTTGTCCAGATGGCAGCATTTACAGATGCTTTATCAGCACTTCTGGAGCAGATGGTCGGCAGAATATCTCACAGAGCTTCAAAAGAAGACAAAGTGGAACCGTAATTGTGAAAACTTAAGTATTGGACAATTGGTGATCGTGAAAGAGGACAATTTACCTCCATTACAATGGGCTCTGGGAAGAGTAACAAACATTTTTAGTGGTCCCGATGGAAAAGTTCGAGTAGCCACGGTAAAAACAGTTAATGGTGAATACAAACGCGGTATTTCAAAACTTTGTTTACTACCAAATTAGACATTAATTGAAGTGTCCTTCAATGGTGGGGGGAATGTTTATGAACATATGCGCTCTACCCCGTATAAGAAGGGTAGTAACGATGCATCGCCGGCATCAACAGCCGAGCAGGTGCCGTGCCAGACTTTGTTACAATGTCGATGAATGTAGTCATGTTTTAAGTTACGTTAATATTTGTAAAATTTGTATGTTATTACAAAGAATAAAGATTTGTTTATTTGATGCTTAAAAGTTGGTAAATAATTTTATTAAAATACTGGGAGAATTCCCAACACATTTTTAGAGATGTTCTGAGGAGTCTTCTTTTTGGTGATTCTAACACCTGTTGAAATAGCTTTCCTTGATTAGCGTTTGTGGTCATTGTAACTGTTCACCGAAATTTTGCAACATATCTTAACAAGTCCTTATTAGTCGGTGCACGCTTCTAAAAACTCTTCTCGAAATTGATTAGCAAACATTAACAAACTAGGTCCATTTGATCGTTCATTCCCGTATGAGCGGAATACTCAATATTAAATATTTTTTCTTGCGTTGTAAGCAATATTTTGAATTTCTTTGACGGTTTGTTAAATTTAAAAATAACATTTTTTTAAAATAACATATATTTTTTCACAGGCTTCCCGATTTTAGTGTCCTTTGTTTTGGCGCATTACGTTCGTAAACTTAATCATTTCTCTCAATATTTGAAATATGACATTGGTGTGTCGGAAAGTATTTTCCTGCACAGCCCCATAAATTTCATTTTATAAGGGATATATAATTTAACTGAAAAAAAGTTTATTTTTATTTTTATTTAATTGTTCTATTCATTATTTATTTTAAATGTAATTGATATTATCGGTTATAATTGCACTACTGTATAAAAATTACCGATAATTTTACAAGAAAGCGTGATATTTGAAAATTGCAAGAGTTTTGCATATTTTGGCGGCTAGGGTCCCGAAAGACGAGAGCTTTCTTACAAAATATGAAAATAACCGAATGCAATTTGTATAAGATATCGCGCTGGAATGCAAAATTATCTGGTCATTTTTATGCACGAATGTAATTCATTGGATTATTTCACGGATAAAGAAAATCCATAAACTGTCGCCATATATAGGTACTGTCTGTTGGATTTGCTATTCTTCTTGGTTCACTTTCATTTATACTTTCCTCTATAGATTGTATGGGACACTCACCAAAACGCTACATTTTTTTCAATGTTTAAAGTCTATCTGACATTTATTTTTGTCGTTTACTGGCGTCTTGCGACACGGTTACAAATGTGTTGTTATGACGACTTCAAAATGTTTGTTGAAATCGTTTTACACTTATGGTATGTGGATTTACATCTGCCCATATGTGGTCATTATGAAAATTCATAATCCCATGTCTAGAAAAGTTGGCTTCATCCGTAAATAGAATATTGGCCACAAAATTCGGATTGTTCGCGATTTCACGTAAAATCCATTGACAATACTGTATGCGTCATGGATAGTCCGTAGGTAACAAATGTTGAACACGTTGAACGTGATATGGATACAATAAATTATCTTTTAGAATATTCCAAACAGTTTTGTTACTAACATTTACTTCATCTGCAACTTTTCTTGTACTCGTTTCTGGATGTTTGTTGGTCAATAATTTGAAGAATCTGGTTTTCCAATTGGGGATTTCTCACAGTTCTGGGTCGTCCAATAATATTCTTCGATTTAGCAAAAGTTCCAGTTTCTTGTAAACGAATATGTAACTTAGTAAACGTAACTGAACATGGTAAACGATTATTTGGATAACGCTGGGCATACGTACGTCTAGCTTCTAAGGCATTACCATTTGCTAATCCGTACAAAAAATGCATATTAGCCATTTCAACATTAGTAAACACTGGCATAGTTATTAACTAAACACAGAGTCAATCAAATAAAAATGTACGATTTTTGCGTTGGTTTTCAAATTTGACACTTGTCAACATTATTTCAAATGCCACTTAGAATAAGCATGTTTTTGCGTATTACTTCTAAAAACCAGTAGCGTCACCGGGAAAAATTAATTTCACGTACAATCAGAACTGACTTATTACAATAAATTCAACACCCTGTATCTCATAAACGACAACACCTATCACACATGTTTATATGAACTTTTCGTCTTAAAATTGAGTAACGAAGCGCCCCATATAATATTTTAGATTACTTAAGAAACACCCTGTATAGGTTCGATATTTTTTTTTGAGACATACACTAAAAATTTTAGGGGCGCTGCAAACTCAAAACTCAAGTCGGTAAATAACGGACATCCTAATGCGTAACATTTTTCCAAAATTTATCTATTGTCTGTCTCCATTTTAAATATAGAATATAACATGTATATGGCATGTATTATTAGGTAAAAAATAGGATAAAGAATTGATATGACTATAATTTTCTGTTCATTCATTTTTTGCGTGTTCTACATTTAATTATTTGTAAATAATTTAATGATATTCAAATCATTATTATTTTCTTGCGAATTTTAAACATTTGTCACATAAAACATTGACCAGCAAACTTTAAATTATACACTGATTTTTTATATATTTATTTATACTAATTTCTTAATTAAATAAGGCCATTATTATATAATTTGGTATCAACGTTTACCTTCTGTTGTATCCTTTTGGTAAATTATAAATTTGTGTAATTTCTTCACCTTGAAAGTAGATAAGTTAAAGTTCGTTGGCCTGTAGTCCTAATATCGTTCAAAAATACCGGAAATTGATACTTAGTTAAAATAAGATTTGCGGTTTTTTATAGACGAATTTATTCCTTACGACTAAAAATCGGGGTTCAACTATTTAAAGTTGATTTTGTCAAATTTAAATAGAAGTAAGTAGAAACAGTTGTTGTTTCGTATTTTTTTGTTACGAGGTGTAGTGGGCGCGTCCGCCAAAAAAATGAAAAGTCGAAGTACCTACCATCTTAGAGATTACCTAAAGTGTCTGACTCGCTCTCTACTTAGTTTTTGGTTTTAATAAATACGAGGTCTAGTTGAATAACGAGACTGCTTATGAAAAAAAGTTTTATTTTAAAAATTATTCTACAATAGAATGCTCCCCTTCAATATACTTCCCTTTTCTCGGCACACACAGTTCCATTCGTTTTTCCCGAGGTTTTTCCCATTGGTCAAAGCAATGCTGGAAGTCTTCTTTTGTAAGAACATTTAGGACCTCCGCCGATTTTCGCTTCACCTCTTCCATCGACTCAAACCGGGTTCCTTTTAAGGTAGATTTGATCTTCGGAAACAGGAAAAAGTCACAGGGTGCTAAATCAGGCGAGTGCGGCGCATGTTCGAGCACTGGAATTCCGCTAGCGGCTAAATAACGCTTCACAGAAGCGCGTTATGGGCAGGTGCGTTGTCCTGGTGCCAGATCCACGATTTATTTTTCCACAGCTCCGGCCGTTTCTTACGAACTCGCTCTCGCAGCGTTGCCAAAACTTTCAAATAGTAAGTTTGATTTACAGTTTGACCCTCTGGAACCCATTCAGTCATCACGATGCTGTTAATGTCGAAAAAAACGATTAGCATGGCTTTAAATTTTGATTTCGACATCCTTGCTTTTTTCATTCTCGGCGATGCAGGAGTTTTCCAGTGCATGGATTGCCGCTTAGTTTCAACATCGTATTGGAATATCCAGGTTTCATCGGGAGTGATGATGTTTTCCATCAATTCAGGCTCTTCCTCTAATCTCTGAAGAAAATCAGAGCAGATCTGTTGACGGACGAGCTTCTGGTCAGGGATGCCCTAGGGTACGGAGACCTGTATGATTTCGTGAACTTAATGAGTTTAATAGGGGCCGTATAGTGGGACTTCGGGAAACTGGATTTTCTTTTCTGGAAATTGCAGTTAGAGTGTAAAGAAATGTAGACACCGTGGTTAGGTGTTGTCAGACATGGCTTCGAGACGGCCGTACGCAAAGAGCAAGGGGCTCTGAACGCCCCCGTAGAACAACAGACCGTGAAGATCGCTGCCTAAGATTATTGGCCTTAGGGGACCATTTCTCCACAACCAGGTCCATTGCAAATGAATGGTTTTCAGAACACGGAAGACCTATTGGCATGCGAAGTGTTTACCGACGAATAAGACGTTTTGGCCTGTTTTCATACCGACCACACTGGGTCCTCCCTTTAACTCCAGAACGCCGACGTAATCGCCTTGAGTAGTGCAAAGAACGGTCCCTCTAGGATCAGAAACAGTATTGTCTTTAGAAGTTTTAGAACCTCATCTTTTACCCTATCTTGACACCCTGACTTTCCAACAAGATAATGCCCGACCACATGTCAGTATGTTCAACATACTGATGTCACATTGTTACCTTGGCCACCAAGATCTCCCGACTTATCCCTAATTGAGCACGTGTGGGATATGATGGGTAGAAGATTGTCCAAATTTCGAACGTCCTCCTCGGACTTCGATAGGAGTTGGTGGTTGTCTGGAATGAAATACCACAGGAGGACATTGACCATCTGATCAGAAGCATGCCTAGGCGCGTTGGAGAATGCGTAACACATTGGGGAGCATTATTACATTACACACATTATTAAAGGTAAATGGGCTTTAAAGCAATGCAATCATTTTGAAATGTTTATCATTTACTTATTATGGTTCAGTAAGTACTTATACAAAATTTTATAAAAATAAAATCATTTAATCTGGGTGTTCGGATTTTTATGTAACTTAGTATACTATGATCCTAGACAATTTTTTCTAACTTTCAAACGAGAAATAATGACGCGGTACTGTTTCTTATAATATATTTGAAATCTTTGAAATATATACATTTCAAAAGTTTGGGTTCCAGACTTTATCCCGATCCTCTATATCAACTGCCAGTATTTCCAAAATATTAGTAATGTTGTATGGAGCACCTATACGGAACTCAACATCAGACGCAAACATAAAATCACTGGGACGAAAAGAAACAACAAAAATATACTGAATAATAGAAGAAGCAGAAAGATACACAACGAATGCGGAAATAAGAGAAAATTACGAATACACGCCGATCGCAGAAATGATAAAAAACAAAACAGCACACTTCTACAAGAAAACAGTGAACAGAAACCCACTAACAAGGAGAAAAGGAAAAGAAACAGTAGGCCTAATACGAGACCGCGCGCGCAGAAGGCGTCCTACAGGGGTAGGGTGGGAAATGAATGCAGCGTTAGATAGCTGGAAGTGTCTACTATTCCATTACGAAAACACGTTTTTGTCGCTGTAGTAGTATTTTTTCTGTAGAGGTTAGCAACGAATGTGTTTTTTTCTCGCGCTGATAACAATGTGTGACGAAAAACACGAGCAACGGATCAATGTGAAATTTCCTGTGCTATAAGTTGTTGAAAGAGGCCTATGGTGAGAATTCCCTATCTCGTGCGCGTGTTTTCGAATGGTATAAAAGGTTTTCTGAAGGTTGACCAACGTTCAGGTCGACCTGTCTCTGTTTCAACTCTGCAAACAGTAACCAAAATCATTGAAAATGTGCGTAAAGATAGTCGTATGAGCATTCGGATGATTGCTGAGACTGTAAACGCCGATAAAGAAACTGTCAGAAAAATATTTCATGACGATTAAAAATACAAGAAGAAAAGTAGAAGTAAGTAGCTAGAAAATTTATAGGACCATATATACATAAAACAAACCCTCTAAAAAAGAAGTTAAAACAACAAATTTATAACGCGTATATAAGATCAGTAATGTTATATGGAGCACCAATTTGGAATTCTACATCAGATGAAAACATAAAATCTTTAGGAAGAAAAGAAACAAAAATTTACAGATTAATAGAAGGTGCAGATATATATACAACTAATGTAGAAATTAGAGAAAAGTATGAGTACACGCCGTTGGCAGAAATTATAAAAAATAACACTTTTATAAGAAGACAGTAAAAAGAAACCCATTAACAAGAAAAATTGGAAAATAAACAGTAGCACAAATTGGATGGAGTGCCAAATATAAATTAATTCATTATAGAGCCAATATATCACTATTAGGAACATAGAAAAATACGTTTGGAAATACCTAGAAAAATAATGTTTGGAAATACCTAGAAAATCCAGGAAAAGCTGGAAAAACTCAAAAAAGAATCAAGATAATTGGGACACAGCCGAAATTAGTTCCAAAGGAAAATTACAAAAGAAGGAAATTAAGGAACAAAAAACAAAAGAAATTTTTAAAACAATCAGGTGCAATTGCGGAACTGGGGAAAAATAAGAAGAAATTAAAGAAAAATTAGGAAGAAAGGGCCAAATTCAAATAAAATGAAATGATACATGACGATTTGAACGTGAAGAAAGACTGCGCGAAGTTGGTCCCAAAACATTTGACCCCTGACCAAAAGCTCGTCCGTCAACAGATCTGTTCAGATTTTCTTCAGAGGTTAGATAAAGAGACTTACTATTTGAAAGTTTTGGCAACGCTGCGAGAACGAGTTCGTAAGAAACGACCGGAGCTGTGGAAAAACAAATCGTGGATCTTGCACCAGGACAACGCACCTGCCCATAACGCGCTGTCTGTGAAGCGTTATTTAGCCGTTAGAGGCATTCCAGTGATCGAACACGCGCCGTATTCGTCTGATTTAGCACCCTGTGACTTTTTCCTGTTTACGAAGATCAAATCTGCCTTAAAAGGAACTCGGTGCGCGTCGATGGAAGAGGTGAAGCAAAAAACGGCGGAGCTCCTAAATGCTCTTACAAAAGAAGACTTCCAGCATTACTTTGACCAATGGAAAAAACGAATGGAACAGTGTGTGCCGAGGAAAGGGAAGTATATTGAAGGGGAGCATTCTACTGTAGAATAATTTTTAAAATAATACTCTTTTTCATAAGCAGTCTCGTTATTTACTAGCCAGACCTCGTATACAATTTAGAGCAATCTAGAAAAATAAATCAGGGGAAAACCCAGAAAATACAGGAAAAACCACAAACAGAACTACGATAAACTCGGACACAGCCGAAATTACTTCCAGATAGAATACCAACAAAGAAAATAAGGAACAAAAACACAAAAAGAAAGAAAACAAACAGGTGCAATGCGGAACTGGAGGTAAATAAGTAGAAATAAAGAAGAAAATTATGAAGAAAAGGCTATATTCAAATGTATTGAATTACTTGCAGATTGGAACAGTTTATGGAAATATTCAACTTCAGTTAAATTATAGACTGCAGTTCAAAAGTATATTTATTTTCGACTATATAATTACAACACATATCCATAGCTACCAGATATATCAAAATATAACATATCATGGGCTATGTGATTTTCTTTATGAAATCCAATAATCTAACACTCCCCCAATTTCATTAAGAAACTATATCTTCATCTGAGTAAGGATGTGGAACACATATCTTCAGCGCAGAACGAATGAAGTATATCTTTTCTCTCGGTAAGGGCTTTGTTAAAATATCGGCTAACTGTAGCTTTGATTCAATGAAGCTTATGTGAACTGCTCCATTTTCAACTGCTTCACGAACGAAATGATATTTGATATCAATATGTTTCGTTCGCTGATGGAATTTTGGATTACTAACTAACGAGCTTGATAGCGCTTTAATTATCAACATTTATTCGCGTTGCATTCTCTTGAGGAAAACCAAGTTAATCCAGCAAACGTCTTAGCCATATAACTTCTCTGACTCCTAGTGATAAGGCTATATATTCAGTCTCAGTTGTTGATAAAGCTACTACCGACTGTCTCTTGGATGTCCAGGTTATAGGTGACCCATTCAGTACAAATATATATCCACTTCTTAATTTTCTTGTGTCTAAATCTCCCCATAGTCTGCATCTGTATAGCCAGTGAGTTTCAAATTTTCATCGTTAGATTTACGGTATAGAATTCCATGACCAATAGTATTTTTCAAATATCTGAATATTTTCTTGACCACTTCCCAATGTTCATGGCTAAAAGCATTGTTCTGAGCTGTATGCAGCAATGTTCCAATAGCTTCTCTATATGGTGCGGTAAATGAATTGTTATTCCTATCAGGTTTCTTCAACCTAGCTCCAGGCTCAGCAGGTATCGATGAGGATACACACTCAGACATGTTGAATTTTTTAAGGCCTTGGTGATGAAACTTTCTTGGCGAATTAAAATCTCATTTCTCAATATATTGCGTTCAATTTCAAAACCTACATAACATTTGGCATCTCCTGTAATTATTTCAAAGTCAGTTCTCAAATAAGATAGTATTTTCTCGATGATATATTTCGACTTTGTCAAAATTAAACCATCATCAACGTATAAGGAGATGTACACCTTGAATTCATCAAAACCTCCTAAGAATATACAGGGATCTGCATCAGTTTGCTCCATTCCAAAAGTTTCTAGGAATCTTTTAAATCTATAATTCCAACATCGAGGAGATTGCTTTAATCCGTATAAACTTTTGTTGAGCTTACATATGAGATTTCCAGCTTCCTCAAATCCCTCTGGTTGTTCCATAAAGATAGTCTCTTCTAATTCTCCATATAAAAACGCTGTTTTTACATCGAACAGCAATGGCCAAAAGAATTCTGATTGACTCATATCTGACTACTGGAGCGTAGGTTTCTTGGTAGTCTATGCCTTCCCTTTGAGAAAATCCTTTCGCAACTAACCTGTCTTTGAATTTATGTTTCCCTTTGATTCCATTTTTGATACAATATATCCATTTGCATGGCACAATATTTCCTTGTTCAGGAATTCGAACTAATGACCAAGTTTTGTTCTTTCTGAGTGCTTCAATTTCGTCTTTCATCGCCAATATCCAATTTTTAGAGTTATCGGAATTCACAGCTTCGTTGTAAGTTGCTGGATTTTCTATTTCTGCAACCATGCCATCCTGAAGGAATCCTGGAGCTTGAATTCTACTACGATCCCTCAAGTTATACCGCATTTCTTTGTTTCCTCCATAGTTTTCAGGTTCCTCATCAGTAACTATCACAGAACTGTTGTGATTTTCTTCAGATATTTTCTTCCATTCACCATTAACATAGGCCTTTATATTGATATCACCTATGCTCACGGGTTTGATTATTTTATTATCAGCAACTCGAACAACGATATCATTTTCGATTGGTTTCAGTGAAGTGAACCATTCAGGGTGAAAACACATGTGGGCACTTCCTCCTGAATCTGCTAACCAAGTTTCTTGGTCATCTTGAAATTCTTCTATTAACAATGAAGAATCACAGATTAGGGCTTCGGCATTATTATTTCTTGAATTTATTCTAGCTTCACTTGGTTGTTCTCGTGATTTTCCACTTTTATTTCGTTTTCTGTCTGGACATTCTCTCCACCAGTGACCCGTTTGTTTACAAAATCCACATTTCGTTTTCTGTTTCAGCTTCTGTATATTCTGTTTTCTAGAAGTCAGTGTAGAACTTGGATTCAATTTCATTGATTCTACTTGTAGAGCAAGAGTGGCTTCACTTTCATCTTTTATGGAGTTACTCTGTTCTTCTTTCATCAAGCGAGCAATCAGATCAGTCAGTATTTGCTTTGATGGGTCTACAGAATCCCATGCCGTAACGAACATATCATACTTAGCTGGCAAACTGTTTATAATTCTTGAAATTTTGGCTACTTCTGATATTTTTTCTCCCATCTCTTCTAATTGTTTTTTGTTTGAGTGTCAAAGATATGATTCTGTCAGTTGATAATATTTATATTACTTATTTTGCAGTTCAGTCAAATTGTGTTAAAATTTCCTTCAGAACTTCAATAGTGATATTCTGGGCCTATAACCTATTGAATTACTTGCAGATTGGAGCAGTTTATGGAAATATTCTTCAGTTAAATTATAGACTGCAGTTCAAAAGTATATTTATTTTCGATTATATAATTACAACACATATCCATAGTTACCAGATATATCAAAATATAACATATCATGGGCTATGTGATTTTCTTTATGAAATCCAATAATCTAACAAAATGAAATGAAATGCCGGCTCTGTAAACTATGCGTATTAGAACTGTTATAAAAAAAATTCAAAACAATAACGCCAAAGTATTAGTTATAAAAAATAATAATTGAACTGCCAATACTCTAACGAAATAAATATTAACTTTTTCATTGCCAGCCTTATTTTAAATATTTACGTCTTCCATTAAGCAAAAATATTATTATTTTATAAAATGTTAGTTTTGTTGGAGTTCACAACAGGATTCCGTCCATTGCATAATTTGAGTAATGATCTTTGTTTATTTTTCGGCAAATTATATTAGATCGTGAGTGGTCGTTTAACCTTGGAAACATCTAAGTTCATTACACCAAACATTGGCCCAAACTACAGTTTATTTCTTTCCGGCTACATAATTAGTTTCAACTAAATGTAGCGAATTGTTAACGACAGAATAAACCAGTATATCGATATATAAAGGTTTCTTTGAAATAAAAAAAAAACAAAAAAAAATAAAAAAAGTGATTACATAATTCTCGTAAATGTACCTACCTATAAAATATATTTCCAAGTCTACTGCTACTACTAATGATTTATAAAGCTCGAGATATTAAAGATGTAAAATCGCAAACCTGTAGAGGAATGTCAACTTTCTAAACGACTGATTTCACTTGTAAATAAATAAAGTGAGTATAAAGTCGAACTGAGATGTATTCTAGGGTTTTAGCTAGAAATATAAAAGTAGTTGGAATTAAAAAGTTACAAATAGTTGTTTAGATTGTGAAAAGATGTATGCAGTTGAAAACAAGCAACATTTTTTAAATTATTTATAATATTTTACATTTTTGTAAAATTTCTTTTTTTTGGTATAAAAATGGCAAATAATACCAGTAAGAGGTGTGTTCAGAAAATATATGGATATGACGTCAAAACTATGGCTCAATTCTTCTAATTGGAGAATTACCCTCACTGAACGAAGAATAATAAAAAACTCTTGTTTTAACTCAACTTCCAAGTGTATTTGAAGCTGTTCGCTAAATAACTAGCATCGTCAGCAATTGATGGTAGATGTAATGAAAGTTAAAAATACTATACTTTGTATTTATTTTGTCAATCTGATGATGCTAGTTATTTAGCAAAACAGCTGTAATTGTAATTTTTTTTCCCATCATACCCTGTGGCTTACTTTTATTATATCTATCTACTAATGTACTACAACTAACATGCAATTACATCACAGCACTATTCTCTGCTTTTACACTAAACTGTTACACATTTAAACTAACTCAAATGGTTTTGTCCTCATGAGTCTTCTCTTTAGTTCAGTGTTGTCAAGAACCTGAATTGCCTCGACATTCACATGACTATGCAGCCTCTGCTCGTGACTTGCTGCTGCTCTCTTGATTACTTCGGTCACAGTTTCCATACCCAGGTCCTGATGGAGGTTGTTGTTACGGATATACCAAGGAGCATCAACAATGTTCCTCAGTACTTTGTTTTGAAATGTCTGGATAATATGTAGGTTACTAGCTTTGGTACGGCCCCAGAGTTGGCACCCATATACCCATACTGGCCTCAGTACTTGTTTGTAAGTGGATAATTTATTATGAATGGATAATGTAGAATTTTTTCCAATCATGCAATACAATTTCTTATACCTGATATCTAGCTCCTCTCTTTTCTTTTTGACATGGATTTTCCAGCGCATCCTCGCGTCTAGGGTGATGCCCAAGTATTTTGCTGATGTTGCATAAGGAACTTGGTATCATTTATTCTAACTGGAAAATTTTCTATTTTTTTATTTGTAAAGTTAATGTGTTCCGATTTAGACTCATTTAATTTTATTCGCCATTTTCTGGTCCAGGTATGTATTGTATTTACTGAGAGTTGCAACTTATTAGTCGCTTCTTCACTAGTGTCTCCTATCGCTAATATAGCTGTATCATCAGCGAAGGTTGCAATAGTGTTCTGCTCTAATTCTGGAATGTCACACGTATACAATAGGTACAGGACCGTAATTTTAAACCTAATTTCGTCAATTTAACTTGAAAGTTGAGTTTAAACAAGAGTTTTTTATTATTCTTCGTAAGATGGACTTCCAAAAAGTAAGGGTTAGTACAATAAATTTAATAGTGATGAGCAAATGCAAGACCAAGACCAAGACCGGGTTAGTCTTGGTCTTGCATACAAGGTCTTCGTCTTGGTCTTGCAGTCAAATAAGCAATCTTGGTCTTGTTCTTGCAGGGTCCAGTCTTGGTCTTGGTCTTGGTCTCGGTCTTGGTCTTGCACTTTTTTTTAGATTTACTGGGGTCCATTTTTACAAAAAAAACGGAAAAATAGTTTTTAAAATCATTACAAGTAAAGAAAGATTAAATGAAAGGGATAGTAGCCGATCAACTTCTGCTTTTAATGGTATCAGCAGTAATTATAACCCTCAAAAACCAAGTTTCTTCTTCGTCTTCGTCAAGGACTCCTCTACCTGCGTTCTCACCGGAGTACAGTACGACAATGCCTCTTTCTCCAAACGATTCATAAGATTATCCAAGTTTTTTAATATGTAAACATTAATAAAGCTTATCCATGAACTTACCTTAGAAATAAACATAGTTTTTGTTCAGGAGTTATTGGATTTTTATTTCTATTGCATGGTTTTGAAACAATGTCATCTTTTATGTGATGTAAAACATAATCAAACAGTACTAGTGTCAAATATTGTCTAAATTATTCATCATTTGCTTAAACGTGACGACATATTAAGATGTCATAGACGCCTTCAGTTTTCCGTTTCTTAAAAATCTTACTTTCTCCGACCTTTTCATTTCTTCTTCCGATAAAGACCTTTCTTCCAAAAATATTATCATTGCCAAGTCCAAATCATCCATTTTTTGCTTTTAATACAGAAACACTCTATAATTATTGTCAAATAATGAAACTAAACACAAGATATAAAACAAACTATAAACACACAAAACGAAAGCAATTACAAAAATGGATTTAGGCAGTCAATAACGTTAAACTCTTACTTTACATCTGTCTTGAACGGTCGTCAAATTACGGCAGCTTTATTATGGCACCATTATCCTAGGAAACCAAAGCTTTAGAGTTTAAAATAATCCATGGCTGCTTTATTTTTCGGTTTATATCTTTAAAAGATGCAACACTGCAAGACTCTTGCAGGCTTGGTCTTGCGTATATCTTGCAATGCTAAGTCTTGGTCTTGCATAAGTCTTGCACTGCTCGGTCTTGGTCTTGATCTTGCAGTCTGAAGTTGGTCTTGGTCTTGGTCTTGCATTTTCTACATTGATAAGAATTTCTCATTGATAAGAATTAGATAAAAACAAGTTCTCCATATTATATTCAAACTTCAAACTGTTTGAAGAAGTTTAATTTCAACGTTCAAGTCTTTAAAATAAACAAATTGATTTTTAAATCAAGTCTGACTTAATGCATCTCTAGGATTCATTTAAAATAAAGAAGTTATCTAAAGCCGAGTATATTATAAATTAGCGTTTATTACAAAATTTTAGGATTCAATTCCGACGGGTTTAGCCATAACCCTGTGTAAAAATATTCTTACTATTTAAACAAAAATCCCATTAAAATATTTCATTTTTAGTAATTAAAGCAGCTCGTGATGTCATATTTCCCGAACATAAAAAAATATATAAATTTTCGTATAAACTTATATCTTCAAGCAACGTAGTATACCTACACTCTGGACAATTTCCAAAAAATTACGTGTAATATTTTTGATTCAGTATTTATTTATTTTTTGCAGAGTAACAGCGATTCAATGCCTTCTTCGAAATCGTATACTCCTCTGGATGCGTTGTCAAATATGCAACCACCACCGGGACCAGGAATACAACACAATCATCCTATATTGCACGGTCAGCAACACATGGGACCGCCACAACACGTCATCGGTATGCCACCTCATCAATTGTCACCAGGTAAGAAATAGTGATAAATACTATTAGCATAAACACATTTGCAATGTCGTTTAGAGAATTAACGAATCTATATAATAATCAGAGCTGTCAAAGATACTTTGGAAAAGTATCTAGATCCAAGATAAGTTACTTTTTCAAAAAGTATCTGAAGTTACTTTGGATATCTAAGTTACTCTTTAGAAAAAAATAACTTAAATTCGAATTTTAAGTTACTTTTTTAGGTACTAAATAAGATACTTTTATAAATTACCGAGCATAAAATTAGGGTCACCCAGTAAACATTTTTACAGTTTACTGAGGAATTGCTTGAATAAAAACAGTTTTTGTAGTTCTAAGTTTGTTAAATGTAATAAAATGAACAATTTTAATTTGATATTATTTTTGGTTAAAACAAAAGAATTTTAAGGAATCTAGAACCTAGTACTCGCTTCTCTGGCTGTGATAACAGCCTGCAAACTACAAGGCATGCTTTGGATCACATTCTGTGGAAGATTGTCCCATTGCTGATGCTCCAGTATATCGCGAGGCTCTCAAGAGAGCGACACATGTCTGCGCAAATGTCTCTCTATTTTATCCAAAACAAATATGTTCTATCGTTGAGAGATCAATATAAGAAGAGACGACACGCAATGTAAAATTTTGTGTCTTATGGAGAATCCAGCGTATCCCCCACTATTCATTAAAATTGATACTTTATTTGGGCGGCGCGGTGTTTAAACATCGAACTATTCATTTCTGTTGCCCCCTTACCTCGCCTCGTATCTACATTGATACCTGTTTACGACGAATGTTTATGTTAAAAGCGAGTTCGGACGGTTTTTTAGTTAACTACATACAATATTTATTAATTTTAACTACACACTTAATGAAAAATAATCGAGAGAGTCACAATCTAAAAATACCGTTCGGAGTTGTTTACCCTACTAGGTCAGTATAAAACTAATTCTTAGAGAAAGTGAACGGGTGGCGACATCTCTCCGCCAACATCATTGTGCAGCAAAAAATCGCTTACGAGGTTGCGTCTCTTGTTATATTTCTCACTCAACAGTTCTATTGGATTTAAATTTGAACTTTAGGACAGGTCAAACAAATCTCGTCAATATACGCAATAACTATTCGACAGTGTGAGCCCGTGCATTATCATGCATAAAAGTTGCTTCGTCTCTAAGAATAACCATGAACGGTAAAACATGGTCTTCTAGAACTTCTTTCAGATACCTATACGCAGTCAATGTCCCATTCACGATAAGGACTAACCTCGTGCGAGTGTCAATAGATATGCCCTTCAATGCCATAACTGATCCTTCACCAAATGGAAGTCGCTCAGCAATATACGCTTGAGCATACCTCTCGCCCTTCAAACAAGTCATATTATCCTGATTAAAGGCTCGCAGTAACATAGTCACTGGTCACTGTTTGGTATCTAAATTACTTTTTGCTATCTAAGATACTTTTTTAAGTTACAAGAAACAGTTCCTTTTATGAAACTATCAAAGATACTACGAGTAATTATACTAAGTGACATAAAAATCCGAACACCCAGTTTAAATGATTTTATTTTTTTAAAATTTTGTATACGTACTTACTGAAGCATAATAAGTAAATGATAAAAATTTCAAAATAATGGCATTGCTTTAAAGCCCTTTTACCTTTAATAATGTATGGATGCACCTTGATGAGTTACGCATTCTCCAACGCGCCTAGGCATGCTACTGATCAAGAGGTCAGTGTCCTCCTGTGGTATCTCATTCCAGGCAACCACCAACTCCTCTTGAAATTCTTTTAAAATCTGAGGAGGACGTTGCAAATTGAGCAATTTCCTACCCCTCATATCCCACACATGCTCAATTGGAGATAAGTCGGGAGATCTTGGTGGCCAAGGTAACAATGTGACATCATTATGTTGAAAGAAGTCTGTTGTGACTCTTGCGACATGTGGTCCGGACTTATCTTGTTGGAAAGTTGGATTTGCCAGGGTGTTAAGATAGGGTTCTAAAACTTCTTGGATATAACGCTGCGCGTTCATGTTACCTCTGATGATTAAAGGTGATCTCGAACCATAAGCTAAAGCACCCAAACCATAACATAACAACAGTTTGATGAACATGCCTTTCAACAAAAAACCGTGGATTTCTTTTTTCACCACGTCGTCTTCTAACTCTCGCTAAACCATCGTGCATTACTAAACAAAATCGAGACTCGCCACTAAAGACAATACTGTCCCATTCCTGATCCCAGAGTGACCGTTCTCTGCACCACTCAAGGCGATTATGTCGGTGTTCTGGAGTTAAAGGGAGGGCCCAGTGTGGTCGGTATGAAAACAGGCCAAAACGTCTTATTCGTCGGTAAACACTTCGCATGCCAATAGGTCTTCCGTGTTTCGAAAACCATTCATTTGCAATGGACCTGGTTGTGGAGAAATGGTCCCCTTATCACCACGAACAAACCTACCCCTAAAATAAGAACACACCCTAAACAATCCTTACAAAACAGAGCCTTTACAAACCGACCCTTCACAAAAGAACGCAACCGGAAACCCCTGTCAACACTGTTATAAATTAGGGCAAACACTTCGTTTCATTCCTTTTCGTGCAAGCAACCCTTAGTGACAAGTTATCTGCAAAATTTAGACAATCCATTTCTCTGGTTGTATCACAGAAGATACAGCCCCCTAGTATGGAGAATTAACCCTAGTATGGAGAGATAACCGCTAGTACGGAGAGATAATCCGCTAGTAGAGAGAGGCATACCCTCTAATACATGTCATTTTTGACGAAAAAGCAAGTTTCCTTTTGACGAAGAAGCAACCATCACCAGCCAACATCCCAACTACAAGCATCGGTACACATACCGAGATCACCGGATCATTCTACCGAAAAAAGATAAGTCAAATCCATTTAGAACGTTTCCGTTTGTACTTCCTTTGGGAATTTACCATTTTTTATTAATAAACAAATCTTAATTAAAAACTGTTTGATTTATATACCCATGGACTATAAGTCTTAAGGGTGCAGCGAGTTCGGTTATCATTAAATATAGTTTCTTGTTGTTTTCAAATTCAGTTTAATTACAAGGTGTTTCTATCTTTTTTACCTTAGTTTTTGTGTAGTTTCAGTTGTTTATTCGTTAACGTATAAAAAGATAGTGGCGCCCTTAACCCTTATATACCACCAATCCTTTCTATAGTAAGCATTAACTTGGAGTCGAACCACTCCTTGAGAGAGTCTCATAGCCGGGATCTCTTTTTTTGGAGAGTATATAGTTACAAATTGGCCTGCCTTTTTGGGACTAGTAAGGTTACAAATTGGCGCCCCTTTTTGGGACTTATTCTTACAGAATGTCAAGAACCAAAATCCGCAAAATTTGGATCTTTACTACGGCTACAATATTCATTTTTGGATTGTCAGTGGATTTTAAAAAAAGCAGTATAAAAACCGGAATCTTCAACTGATAAGGTTGAAAATTTTATCAATTGTTTATTTCAGTAAAATAAATAAATTTACCAAATTTTATTAATATAAAATCATTTAAACTGGGTGTTCGGATTTTTATGTCACTTAGTATAATTACTTTTGCCCGAAAAATAAAGGAACTAAGACACAGTAGCTTAGATACTTTAAAGTAACTAAATTACTCTAAAGTAACTAATATACTTTTTTCTAACAGCTCTAATAATAATAATAATAATAATAATAATAATAATTTTATTTCCACCAATATGAGTTAACAATAAATACAATACAAAGTATTAAATTGAATTGTCTTACATATAATACAAATGTAACAAAATGAATTTATGTAAAAAAAGACTTCAATAAAATAATAATAGCTCATGGCGACACGCAGCCAACAGCTGATTTATAACCGTAGGGTTTCCCATGAGCTGTCAGTTACCATCACCATATATATTATACATTTTTTTATATAGTATACAATTTTGTGATAACCAAATCGATTTATTGTTAACAAAAGCAAAAAATATACATTATCTAAATTATTATCAAAATTTTTAAAAAACCCTCTGCCTCCGTTAAGCCGTTATGGAGTTTGTATAGAGATATCAACATTTTTTTTCTTGGCATTAAAAAATCTCTCGAGAAAATTACTTTTTTTTGTCGACATCGACATTGCAAACATATTCGTCATGTAAATATTTCTTTGATCATTTTTTCGTATTTGATGAAAGATTGGAAGTTATTTAATCATATCGAATTTCTCTATAATAACGAATTATGTAAACAGGACTTCGTCATAGTTGCTCCAGTGCATTTTCATCTCCGCACTCAACTCCTAGTTACCAAACACCTCCCAGCCATCATCCTCCTGTTCAAGGAGAAGCGGGATACATCCACGGTAAGTGTCTTTTTCACATTCTATATTAAATATTTTGGTATCTGTTTCTTGTTCTATTCAGTGATTCGATATATCCAGGTTTATCAAAACTCGGCAATTTTCATATACACCGAAAACTCATACTGCGGCAGCAAGAAAAATTATATTGTATATGCCTCAGCTTGAAGGTTTTTCTGTGACAGTAATACAAGAGATACTAATATTCGTATTACTTAAAATTTTGATTGACTGTGGCTGTAAAACTATATTTCTACTGTGGTAAAATATATTTAAAGAAGCGTCAATTTTTTCTTACTAAAGCAATGAAATCGTTTAACTACCACCGATACGGTTTTACTACTACAGTAAGAATATCTTACTAGTGCGGTAAAAATGTTTACCTACGACCACCCCTCTAAACCGTCAATAACACACAATCTACAACCTATGTAATGTATCTCTTTACACACGGTAAAATAAACGCACGGCTTCCCTAGCAACCACTTAGCAACAATAGATGTCGCTATTTTATTGAAAATTCCCCATTTACATATTTGAAAGTTAATTTTATACTGCATATAAATGGTAGATAACATTTATTAGATATAAGATTGCATTTAATATATTTATATATTTAGAGTTATGTGAAAATATATATTTGATTCGTTTCCATTAACCCTACTTTCTATCTGTATAAATGGATCATAATATATACGTACTTAATTACATTTCCCAGATTAATTTACGTTATTTTTATGTAATTAAGTTAATTATTTTAAGATTTATAAAATTATTATTACCGAGATACTTTTTAAAAATACTTACAAAGCTGTTTCAACTTGTGGATACAATCGTAACATATAAAAGACACTTTTTACTCGTTTTGTGCTATAATTTCACTTCAGTTACTATACGAAACCGTTTTAAATATTAAGAATGCACTAAATGTTAATATTACGCGAGAAACCGATCAGTAACACTAAATTATTCACTCAAAAATGACGAAAATGAGTTTTACTACAATAAGGAGACAACTAACGAATTATTTATTAATATTGAAATTTATGGTACAATTTGTTAAATTATTTAATGAAATCCCACTTGTTAGGGATTTCAACTAACGAATTATTTATTAATATTGAAATTTATGGTACAATTTGTTAAATTATTTAATGAAATCCCACTTGTTTGGGCTGTGGTTTCACTTCTAACAGAAACTCCTGCAGAATCGCATACAATAGTATTGCACAATATTTATTCGCTAAAATCTATTTTATTTTGAAGAGAATCTTCTACATAGCTTTCTGCCACTGTCGATGAACGCCAACCTCCATGACGCTTTAATCCGAGGACATCAACACCTTTATTAGCCAAAAGCGTTGCTGATGTCCTCCTGAACGAATGGTCAGTATAGTTCTCGGGATTAGGCAAATTTAAGAATTGGGCAATTTCAGAGGCCAGCCCCCGATTGTCCCTTTCCCTATTGAATGAATGAATGAATGAATGAGTTAGGGGTGATGATTACACTGCGACCCATAGGATCTATTGTGTCCCCCCTTACTTGCCATGTTCTGATGTTTTCTCAGATTTATAGCAGCTCTTCGAGTCCTATTTTCCTGAGGAAGTTTAGGACATCGTCGGGCTTCAAATCAGGTAGATCCCCTTCCTCTATTTCATGTGCTCCTAGGTATCTAGCCCTAGAATTTTGCAAGGCAGGACATTCTGAGAGTATATGTATTGAGGTTTCATCCTCTTCCTCACAGAATCTGCACTTTGCTTCATCTGCTAACCCTAGTTTCTTCATGTGGCTTCTTAACCGGCAATGCCCGGTTAATATTCCCGTTAGAATACGGAGCCTTTTTTACTGAGGTTGAGGCAGCTAAGAGATCTCTTCTGGTCATAGTTCCCCAGTAGTATCTTAGATTGCCTCAATCCTTCCAGCTGATTCCAGTACTCGGATTTTTCTTTCTCCATTTCCTCCCTTAGTTTTCCTAAGATTACTCTACTGCTGATCCCACAAGATGGTTCTGGTCCCAAATGTGGGGTTTCAGCTCCTTTTTTTGCCAGCTTATCTGCTGTTTCATTCCCCTCTATTCCTATGTGCCCCGGGACCCATAGGAGGGTGACAGTGTTTTTCTGGCCTAGTTCATTTAGTTTGCCTAGGCATTCCCAAACCATCTTCGAACTGACCCTTTCCCTATTACTTGAGCACAACATTTTCCTTTGCCGTATCTTAAGAACAAAATGATTTGATTTTACTTGTAATGGACGATAGATGTTTAAGAGGTGGCCAGAAGCCTATTCCACTGCGACCTTTTCAGATCTATTGTGGTCCTCGAAAAACTAGATTACATCCCCCAGTCCGACTCTCTTAACGAAGTCTATAAGCTTTGAGACTGTAACCTTCATGTAGTCCCTAGCCAATGGATATTCTTCTCCTAAAGTCAGGAACCGCATATTTACCAGTCCGTCGCACTGACATAAGATGTGCTCTGGTGTTTCCTCTTCTAGGAGACAGAATCTGCACAGATCCGTCTCTGTCAACCCCATCAGCTTAAGATGCCTGTTTAGCTTACAGTGACCCGTCAATAGACTTACTACAGTTTTGACCGTTTTCCTGTCTTTACTCAATAAGTCTGACGTAAACTTTTGCGAATGTTCCATTATGAACTGTTTTGCTTGGCTTTTTCCTGGTGAATTCCACCACCATTCCCGTGATTTTTGTGTCACCCATGTATGTATGAATGTATAAATGAGTTAGGGGTGATGATTACACTGCGACCCATAGGATCTATTGTGTCCTCCCTTACTTGCCATGTTCTGATGTTTTCTCAGATTTATAGCAGCTCTTCGAGTCTTATTTTCCTGAGGAAGTTTAGGACATCGTCGGGCTTCAAATGAGGTAGATCCCCTTCCTCTATTTCATGTGCTCCTAGGTATCTAGCCCTAGAATTTTGCAAGGCAGGACATTGTATATGTATTGAGGTTTCATCCTCTTCCTCACAGAATCTGCACTTTGCTTCATCTGCTAACCCTAGTTTCTTCATGTGGCTTCTTAACCGGCAATGCCCGGTTAATATTCCCGTTAGAATACGGAGCCTTTTTTTACTGAGGTTGAGGCAGCTAAGAGATCTCTTCTGGTCATAGTTCCCCAGTAGTATCTTAGATTGCTTCAGCCCTTCCAGCTGATTCCAGTACTTGGATTTTTCTTTCTCCATTTCCTCCCTTAGTTTTCCTAAGATTACTCTACTGCTGATCCCACAAGATGGTTCTGGTCCCAAATGTGGGGTTTCAGCTCCTTTTTTTGCCAGCTTATCTGCTGTTTCATTCCCCTCTATTCATATGTGTCCCGGGACCCATAGGAGGGTGACAGTGTTCTTATGGCCTAGTTCATTTAGTTTGCCTAGGCATTCCCAAACCATCTTCGAACTGATTATATTTGAACTCAGCGCTTTGATGGCTGCTTGACTATCCGACATGATCACAATCTCTTGTCTGCGGTAGTTTCTTCCAATATTGAATTCCACACATCTTTCGATGGCGCGGACTTCTGCTTGAAAGATGCTCGGGTATGTGCCCAAGCTTTCTGAGTATTTGGCTCTCGGTCCAAAAACTCCTATCCCAGTTCCCTCGTCTAGCTTGGAAACGTCCGTATACCACTTTATGGTATTCTGGTTTAAATTCTGTATGGTGTCTTCATCCCATTCAGATTTATTACTCAACTTTCTGAATTTCTTTGGCATATCATCTTGGGGCATTTCCCAAGTTTGATCACCCATGTTTTCATGGCCGTTTTTATTATATTTTTTGCAATGTCGCAGAAAGGTTCCGGTCCAATAAAAGGCATTGATGAGCCTAGTTTGGCCATTTCATCTGCCTTTTCATTGCCTTTTAGACCCCTATGAGCTACCGTAACCTTGCTACGATCCCCCAGATTATTCAGAGCATGCACACAGTCCCATACTAGCCTAGAATTGACCTTTACAGAATCTAGTGCCCTTAGCACCGCCTGACTGTCTGTGAAGATGGCTATTGAACGGTACGTCCTATCCAGCCTTTTAATTTCTTCTACACAGTAGTGAATTGCCGTAATTTCTGTTTGAAAAATCGTGGCATTTTGGGATAGACTTACTGGGAATGTTATCCCTTGTTTCCTTCCGACTACACCGGCTCCCACGCCATACGGCGTCTTTGAGTACACCTTTTTCCCAGTCTTCCCTACCTGGTATGTAATGGACGAAGTTTTATATACTTTTGCAGAATTTCTAAATATGGAATTTTATCGTCTGGTTTATTAACGACTGTAAGATTACGCTGGATGTTCGTTTTTGTATTGGGTACTTTTACAATCATTAAACCATCGGTTTGTTGGATGTCATTCATAGTATTATTATATAATTCTTCTCTTCTACCAGGCACCAGATATTCCCAATATCATTGCGACGTACAAATTATGAAAAAATCTTTTACCTAAACTAGCTTACATTACCTTGTGAATTAGAAATTCTTCATCCGGTGCTTCCATCAGAAATTTTTCAAATTGCTCCTGTGTAAAAATGCTCGCTTTCTTAGGCCTATAGCCAAGATTCTTTCTCTTCAAATAGGCGATCAAAGTTGAGAACTTGGAAATATCAATGCCATCATAAAGAAAAACGGTGGATTTAGTCATTGAATATTCTGCCCAGAGGCTTCCAGGAGCTTTTAACTGCAAATGACTTTGAACCAAATATGTCTTTTCATCAAATCTTAAATTCTTGCCTTCGCACCATTTTTTAAAACTTTGGTAGGTATTTTGATAACGGATTTTGGATTTTTCGGGAATAATTTCAGACATAATTTCAAACAATTCTCTTCGATCGGTATAAAGCCCTTGCCGTTCTCCATACTTAATATACTATTAATTTATTTTTAAAGTGTTATCTAGACAATTGAAGGAATGCAACACCGATATAAAAAAATAAGCTAATTTTTGTTAAAGTTATTCATTTATTTACTAGCTAATTGGTTACGTGCTTCAGCTAACATAAAATTATTATATAAATTGTAATTATTATTATACCTAACCTAACCTTACTTAATTTTTTTCCCAGGTAAACTATTCTTAACAAGATTCCGCAGTAAAAATTTACGAACGTTTTCTTATTTGTCTATAAAGGTACAGAATTTTCATTTTTGTCATTATGGTCATACTATTGTTGTTCACATTAAAATATGAATTTTAATAAATTATATGTTATAAAGGAGCATTCAATTACACGTTTATGATGATGGTAAAATCTATCGGATTTATTTTGCAAAATGGAAATGCACAATTTACTAGCGTATTTATATTCCCTCCTACGCAAGGTCCCATAACATCTGAGATGTTTACGGAAAATGTATATATCGAGCCGGTCGTTAAAATTCATGAAGAAGACGTAGGTCGGGTAGAGTTGTATATCCAAATTACATAAACGGTCAAGTCGGAAACAAAGACTGCTAAAACCTCAACGAAATTGGGCGGATTCGAACGCCAACCGGGCGATACAGGTCACAAACCGGAACTAATGGAGAAAGTAGATACCCTCTTGTCGTATCGTATGGCTTGTTTAAGATATTGTTATCAAAATGGTTTATTGTTATTTTTATGTTAATGGTATTTTAATAAACAAACATTTTATTAGTTTTACAAGGTGATTAATTGGTAAATGTATATCCAAGGATCTCCTTTTATCTTCATTTATTTCCACTGATCATTGCTCGAATGATAATCTAACAGAATCCCGAGTTCTGTAATTAGGCAATCCAAAACACGTGACTTTTTAAAAGTCCAGGATGGCGTCTGGTTGGCACACAAAGTAGTTTATTGTTTGTTTTAATTGTGTTAAATTGTATAGTAAAATTACTTACACGTCATAGATTTTAATGTCGTCAGTGATAACAACACAATATTTAAAAAATGAAAGTATATCATTTAAAATTTAGTTATTTTAAAGCGGTATTGTTTTACAAGAAAGCACTGTTGCCAAACGAAAAATATGGAAATAAAATATCGGATATACTGCTATCTTCGTCTTCTCCAAATATTAAACGAAAAAAAACTATAAGTATCGGAAATTGTTCTTATCAAGTTATAAACAACTATTTAAGGTTATTTCTTCTGAATTTTTGATGTCGTAGCAATAAAATTCTCTCAGTTGTTCAAAACTACACTCACCACAAAAAGTATCGCATATGTGATTTATGAATAAAGTTTTTATTAGATATTCTATTTTCATTTTTATGGAAAATGATAGGAAATGAATTTGGAATTATGTTTCAAATTGGTTTATTTAATTCAAATTAAAAATAAAAAAAACAATGTGCATGCATAATGAAAATAACAATTATTCTAGAAAAGCCAAATAATACAAAGTAACAAAATAAAAAATTTAAACGATAAATTTAACATTTTAGTATCTGGCATTGCCACCTCTGGCTCTAATAACATCTCTCATTCTCCGTGGAATGCTTCTTATCAGGTCACTTATCTAATCCAAATCCAAATGTTCCCATTCTTCTATCAAAACATTTTCCAGCTCATCAAGGTTGTCTGGAGCGATATTACGAGTTCTTATGCCCCTGTCTAGGTAGTCCCAAACATGTTCAATTGGGTTTAGGTCTGGACTAACTGCTGGCCAATCTAATACCAACCTCTTGAAGGTATTCCATTGTTATTCTGGCAACGTTCCGGCGAGCGTTATTGTGCATTAGAATAAAATTCTCTCCAAAGATTGGAACAAATGGCACTGCATTTTCCTCAAGAACCTCCCTTATATACCGATCAGCTGTCAGTGATCCCCTACGAAACACAACCCCTTGTGGCCTTCAAAACAGATGCTTCCCCATACCATAATCGAACCACCTCCATAATGTATGGCTGCTCTTATTTTACACTAAGCAAATCGTTCACCTGCGCGTCTATAAACTGGAATACGTCTATCGGATCCAAAAAGTGAAAATCTTGATTCATTCGTAAAAAGAATATTAGCCCAATCGTTAATATCCCAATTAACATGTTCTCTTGCAAACCTTAACTCTCATTAACAATGGAGCAGTAACAGGCATTCTGGGTCTTATTCCAAAATTCCTTAATTTGTTTCTAACCGTATTGACAGATATTCTAACATTACCGACTCCAGAGAGAACATTTTGCCTGGCTGTAACATAACGAGTTCGCGAAGTCTGATTTCTTAAATAACGGTCATCTGCAGGATTAGTACACCTGGGATGTCCTGGAACTGGTCTTCTATTATAACTTCCAGTTTCTTTAAACCTTCTTGAGACTCTAGAAACGCTGGATTAGTTGATTCCCATGAATTCAGCAACATTTTGCTGAGATCGTCCATCTTCAACTAAAGCCACGATTTGAGATACTTGTTCTATTATAACAAAATATTTATTAAAAAACATAAAAACATTACACTAGATTTTAAAATATAATAGTATATTAAACAACGCATTTCATATGGAATTCTGTTATGACACGAGTTCAAGTTTAAAAAACGAATCGCGAAGCGATGAGTTTTTTAAAGAACGAGTGTCACAACAGCCATATGAAATAAGTTGTTTATAATATTTTTTATATTTTGCCCTTTTTACCATTTTTTAAATTAATTTTTTATTTTTATGTAATTACGAAAATTTTTATTTTAAGAAGTATGTCGGCAGCACTGTGTAATTTATAAAATTTGACAGTTGTGACATTTAAATTATCAAATGTTAATGTTTTAAAATATTTTAAAATGAATAATATACCAATAATAATATATTATATAAGTAAAATATTATATTCATATTCACAGATACTTTCTTAAAGAACAATATAAAATTAATAAATTGCTATTAGCCACAAATGTCATTGTCAATAGTCTTGCCTTTAGATACTTCACTCATGTCGCCAACCATTTAAAACAAAAATTTGCGTGCGTAAAAGTTACATTACGATACGCAAATGCGTTTTATAATGAAGATTTTTATAAGTGC
Organism: Ophraella communa; assembly: GCA_035357415.1. NCBI lineage: Eukaryota > Metazoa > Arthropoda > Insecta > Coleoptera > Chrysomelidae > Ophraella > Ophraella communa. The sequence goes on from CM068979.1 coordinate 66,488,158, forward strand.
AAAATATAAAAACATTCATAAAATTCCTGGCAGAAAAACAAAAACACTGATCTGAAAGTAACAACATGAGTAACACTATTTGTATCTCTTTACTGCTTGTTTTTAGCCAATTGGTTTAAAACTGTGGCTAAACATCTAATAGAGCAGGCAATTGCAAATTTGCTAAATTTTGCAATTGCTTATTGTGTGAGTTTATTGCATGTTCAGCACAAACTTTTCAGTTTTAACCCTCTTCCTTTGTATTTTATTTCTTTTTTCTTCTCTTGATACATTTCTAACAAGGAGAGGCAAGTTTACTTTTTCCAATTAAGGAGCTTCCTTGGTTGAGAAATCCTTAAAATAATATTAAATGAATAAATATTAATTAGTTTTGAAAAAGAGTTTAAAAAATACTATGAATATTTCTTAATAGGTACTTACTATGTTTACAGTATCATTATACATAGGTGCATTGCCAGCTTCATTATACGAAGGTGTATTTTGGGTCTCATTAGACTCAATATTTATAAATAAAATCGGTCTGGTATTTCTTCAACTGAATTATTTAAATTTTGAGAGATTCCATCTGTTCCTTCTGCACTAATAGTTAAAATAAGGGCCAGTAGTCTTTCTTTTAAGTCAAAGGTTTATCTGGACCACCCCCTCCTGTGCCTTGGGGACCATATTTAAAGTCCATTGTCCCTTTTTTAATATCTGCCTCCCTTCACTTAAAGTCTAAAATAATATTTAACTTATAAAATGGTCCTAAATATTATAATAGTATTTTATATAATGATAGCCATTAACACAGATAGCTTACTTTTTTAAAGGTTTAAAAATCTGTATTGTAATGTAATGTATTTCATTATAATACAGTTTTTTCGCCTTGATTAAGTGTATTATAAAACAAAAGTATAGGGTTTTTTAAATACTTACAACTTTCCACTGTTTTATTGTTTTAGGTGAACACAGACTATATCCATAGGTTTTATCTTGCTGCCCATTATTATTCTTTTAGCTTTAGACAAATTCAATTAATTGTTTGAACACAAAAATATTAAAATAAACCACAAATTTAACTATATTTCACTATTATAGGTTAAAATTTCATCTTTTTTGTTTTCTTTGATTGACAAAGCTTACTTATATCAATGGCATCCTCTAAAAACTGTGCCTACAGAATACCTATTCCGATATTATTATTTAACGGACCTTGAAAATATAGATTTTTAACGGCCTTTAAAATATCACGGAATAGTCACAGAATATACCCCTTAGTATGTTTATTCTATTTTATTTCAGTCTTGCAGTTCATTTTTAAGTTTAACATAAATTTGCATTTCCAGTCTTTTGGAAATCTGTATTAATTTCCAAAGTAGCCTTTTTGTTGCAAGTGTTTCATTTTAATTTCATTAGATGTGTCATTTATGTCCAGAACATACTTGTATTTTCAAAATAATCTCCAAATTATTAGATCTTAAAATGTTGTTTTATTAAAATTAATGATAAAATTATCCAGCTAGTATTAATTTATTGGACATTCTCAAATTGGTATTTTTAAGTATTTTTATTCAAAAAATGTTTTATTCAAGTGTAATAGCAAGGGGTTCTTATATCGTCATATAACAGTAAAAATCTAGAAAAATCCATAAAAATTATGCAGATAATAAGGGTAAGTTAGGTTAGGTTCTTTGCGAGTGGTCGTTCAACTGCGACATGAAAGATCTATTACACAAGGGTATTACAATAGTATTCTATTCTATTCTTCTGGGGTGCGTTTCATGCATGTACTGGAGCTCTAGGCTCATTGTACCCCCCTGAAGTAATCATACCAGGTTCGTTTCCTTCATGTATTCTAGAATGTCCCTGATATTCGCTTTCACGATTTCCTCTGGCTCAGGAAACTGAATGCCAAAGTGTCTCTGTCTAAGCCACTTAAGGCTCGGACAGTGACATATTACGTGAAGAGGAGTTTCGTCTTCCTCACCACATTTTCTGCACAATGGGTCCTCAGCGAGTCCTATTGTGTTCATGTGTTTTCGGAGATGGCAGTGTCCTGTAAGCAGTCCAACTGCCTTTCTCAATTGGGTTCTACTTAGGCTGAGTAGTTCTGTAGTTTTCTCCCTGGATGGACCTGTTATGAATAATCTGGATTGCCTGAGTCCAGGCAGTTCCATCCAGAGTTTTTTATGTTGTTCCCTTAGTCGTTCCTCTATTGTTTCCCTTACATGTTGGTATGAGACCCCACATGTGGGAAGAGGTCCGATCAGGGTTCCTTCTGAAGCTTCCCTGGCTAGGAGGTCAGCTTTTTCATTTCCAAGAATCCCTGTGTGTCCTGGTACCCATTCAAGGATAACCTTGTGGCGTTGTGCCAGTTCAGCTACAGTTCCTTGGCAGTGCTTCACTGTTCGTGACGTAGTGTGTACGCTCTCTATTGCTTTGAGAGCTGCTTGGCTATCACTTCTGATCCTGACAGTCCTGTTAGGGACTGTCTCGTTCAGAATGATTTCCGAGCATGTGTTGATGGCAACCACTTCAGCTTGCAGGATAGTCTCTACTGAACCCAGGTTGAGACTATACGTCTTCCCTGTATTTTCATTGTAGATTCCAATCCCAGTGCTGGTGCTTGTTTTGGATCCGTCTGTGTACCAAACGGATTCATGTTGTTTCCTAGTCTTGGTACGAGCTTCGTCCCTATCCGGAATATGAACCGTATATGGTTTGGAAAGGTCGTAGCAGATAGGTATTCTATCTGAGGGCATGCTCAGTAATTGATTATGTTCAATCTCTTTCGAGATTGTGGAATGGTACCTAGGGATCGCCCTGCCCCATTCGTTGTTTATTTTCAGCCTGTAAGCAGCTGCCAGTGCTTCCCTTTCCACAATAAGATGTAGTGGAGGTAGTCCCAGCATAGCTTCCAGGGCCGCCGTGGGCGTTGTTCGCATCGCCCCGGTTATAGCTAGACAGGCTACTCTTTGTACCCTGCCTAGCTGTCTAGATGCTACTGAGCACCTCGCTTTATGCCACCACACAACAGAACAGTAGGTTATGATGGGTGCCACCACCCTCGTATAAAGCCAGTGCATCATACTGGGTTTAAGCCCCACGTATTGCCCACAGCTCTTCTGCATGCCCAGAGAACTCTTAGGCCTTTATCTGTTGTGTTTCTAATGTGGTTGGAAAGGGTTAGTTTGCTATCTAGGGTTACCCCTAGGTATTTGACTTTAAACTTTAGCGTTTGGCCCCACATACGAAGTACCCTCAAGTCAAGGTTCCTTCTGAGGGTGAACGCTATCACGGAGGTCTTTGCCGGATTAGTTGACAATCCCTCTTGTTTGCACCATTTTTCGGTAATCCTCAGTGCCAGCTGCATTCTCTCGGACACAGTGGCCCCGAATCTACCGTTTACAACTATGCTGACGTCATCAGCAAAGGCTTGGGCATAGATACCCTCGTCATTGAGTCTACAAAGGAGCTCGTCAACCACCAGGTTCCACAGAAGAGGAGATAACACCCCTCCTTGCGGACACCCCTTAGTGGCTGAGACCATCCTCGTCTCCCCAAAGAGCGTACCTATTATTGTTCTTTCCCGTAACATATTACCAGTCCATCTTACAATGTCCTGTTCTATGCCACGGTTCTGCATAGCCCTAAGTATGGAATCGAAGGAGGCAACATTAAATGCCCCTTCAATATCCAGAAACGTACCTAGGGCTATCTCTTTATTTAAGAGTGCCTGCTCCGCTTTCAGGAGCAGCTTGTGTACCGCGACTTCGCAGGACACCCCACTCTTATACGCAAACTGGTTTCGATGCAGAGGTTTTACCCTCAAAGCACCGTCCCGTAGGTACCTGTCTACCAGTTTTTCTAAAGTTTTAAGAAAAAAGGAGGTCAGGCTGATAGGTCTGAAGGAGCCCGTCTCAGCATACGTGGCCTTACCAGGCTTCGGTATGAAGACTACTCTTCCAGACCTCCAGTTCATAGGGATATAGCTCAGTGCCAAGCTAGCCCTGAGTAGTCGGCACATTGGTCCCTCGATGATTTCCCTGCCCTGTTGCAACAGTGCTGGGAAGATACCGTCTGGTCCCGCAGCTTTGTATGGGTGAAAGGATTTTATCGCCCATGCTAGTCTGGTTCTGTTCACGATTTTGTTGGCAAGGGCCCAGCTGTCCTTGGATGCCCCCTACGGAGTGCCCCTGAACAGATGTGCCCCTGCTCCGTGACAGGTTCACATCCCGGGAAGTGTGATTTTAGAAGAAGATCTAAAGTCTCCTCACCGGTCGTTGTGTATTCCCCTTTTTCATTCTTCAGAGATCCTACCCTACCCATGGTGTCCCTCTGGAGAGTTTTTCTCAGCTTGGAGCATTCTGGAAGACTGTCAATGTCCTCACAGAATTTTCTCCAAGAGTTTTCTTTGGCTTTGCGAATCGCATAGCCATATTCTCTCCTTTTAGCCTTATAGGCTTCCCAGCCATTTGTTCTTTTGGCCAGGTTGAAGAGTCTTCTCACTTCTGTCCTGAGACTCGAGAGGTCTTTGGTCCACCATACAGTGTCCCTATTAGCCCTCTTCCTTTTCTCTGGGCAGTTTCTGTTATAGGAATCCATAAGACCTCCAGTCAGTTGTTCTGAGAGGAGGTCTATTTCAGCCTCATTCTTTGGGGCTGGGAGGCATTCGCTTAGACCCTGCTCAAGGTGCTCCCTAAAGGAGTCCCAGTCACAAGTTCTAGGGTTGCGATATGTGACCTCCTCCTTCCCCGTTTCACAGGTTAGGTTGTAGAGGACATGCCTATGGTCGGACATAGACATCTCCCTGGAGACATGCCATCCGTCCACCCACCTGCACACCTCTCTTGTACCTACTGTGATATCAATGACCTCCTCCGCGATTCGATCACAAAAGTGGGGTCATTCCCAACGTTAGCCACTTCTAGATTATTGCAAGCAATGTATTCCAGAAGTGACTCCCCTCTTGAGTTAATGTCTGTGCTCCCCCATATGATATGGTGAGCATTGGCGTCGCACCCCAGAAGGAGTTCGATCCCTTTGTCCCTACAATGTGTAACCAGTTCTCTCACCTCTTTGGAAGGAGGGGGACCTGATTGGTCGTAAGGTAGGTATGCCGAACCAATAACAATCTGCCTCGACATGTTATTTCTTTTAATCTTGACTGTAATTGCCACTAGGTCTCCTGTGCACAGGTCCCATTGTGGAAAAACATCAAGATTTCTTTTGGCTACTATGCATGCCCGAGGGTGGCCATTCGTCGAATAGATCAAGTCATAGCCTCCCGCGCATGGTAACCCTTTAACCGCTCTCCCAACGACATAGGGTTCCTGCACAAGAGCAAGATCTATGTCTTGTTTGAGTAGACATCTCTGTAATACAGCCGTGGCTGCCTTACAGTGATTTTTTTTTTTTCCTACCTAGAGGTATCCCGGTTCCTTGCCCGGTACCTCTTCCGTTTCTCCCTGCACCTCGGTGATCTCCATAGCCAGTGTCGCCGGGATTGCTGCCTTCGCAGGCAGGTCATCCGTGACACGGCTCGGTCCCTCCTTACTGCAGGAAGTCTCCTCCAACTCCATACCCTCGGAGGACGGCCCAGGCAACTCTCCAGCCCTCACCACGGGTGGTTGGGCTGTCAGTTCCCCAGTCGTTCCTCCAGTATCCGGAGTTTCCCCTTCGGGTTTTTTCCCCAACTCTTTCAGCGTTATGCTTCCCAAGTTGAGGTATAGTTTTTTCTGGTTTTTTCCTGACACGAAGTCCCAGGAAGCCCTGTCCATTGCCAGGAAGAGTTGGCGGCCTCTAGAGTCCGCCTTCTCATTCTGGACTCTCCAGTGCTCCGTTCGGAGCCCCGGATTTTGGACCCTGAGCATTTTCCACAGCCTGTCTGTAGGCATCTGTGGTCCCGGGATCCATGTCATGACATGGACCGGTTTCTCCAGGTCCTTAGGGTCGATGACCCTTAGTTCCGCAGATTCCCACGGTCGCATGTCACTGACCTGGCCTTTAACCCATTCCTGGGTAGGCCCGTCGACGCAGTACACGACCAGTCCACCGCTCTTCATTCTCGCTTCCGAGAATCTTGGAGCGGTGCCTGTGCCCTCCTGCATCGCGTAGATGTTATCAAGTAGCGCCTCACGGATGAGGTCTACTTGTTCCGCGGTAAGGGTAACGCTGGGATAGCCACTGGGAACAATGGCAACCCCTACATCCCTCACCCTGGAGGCGTATGTGGCGGCTGGCTCGGGCCCCTTAGGGCGTGGTCCTACCGGTGCGGTAGTTCCAGCAGCCCTTGGTGCACCTCCCGCCGCCTTCGCCTTTTTTTTCACCTTTTCAGGTGGTGTTCGCCCGTCCGGTCTGGGCCTCTTCTGAGTCCCTGCCGGTCTCGGTTTTATGGGCTTCTCAGCCCTCTCGCCTCTTCCGCCGGTTCCTTGCCCCTCGATTGAGGTGCCAGACCCTGACGGAGTTGGTGTCAATAACACCGGAGCTGGCTGTCCCTCTACGGTTCCACCATCTCCGGTAAGAAGTCTTCGGGCGCGCTTCATCTTTCGACGGTACGCTCCCGATCTTTTCGTTTTTGGTTTCCATATCTGGTCCCACGAGCAGCTAGGGAAGGGGTGGTCACCCCTGACAGAGCCCCGCATGCCAGGGGAAGGCTAAATACAATGGGGTTTCGCCCGGTGCCCCAAGGTGACTACCAGTCGCTGCTGATCTTCTGTTCAGCCACGCATCCCCTTGGCCTGGTGTCCCACCGTGAGATTCAGGTTTTTATTGAGGTTGTCTCCTCTTGGTTCAGGTTGTTAAGCCCAGACCCCCGTAACCCTGTCCGCGAGACATGATCCACGGTCGACAAGGTTACTGGTTTTTCGGTTCGGTCAATGGACCTCGCCGGCATCGTGTACCCCTGTGCAATCCCTTAGCCACGACACGACAGCTGGGAAGGGGTGGTTGGTCCGCGGTGCGACCTTAGGTACGACTCGTCCGACAATCTTGCGGGTTTTATACCGCTCATGCAAGACTCGCCGTCCGTATAGTACGCACAACCCCAGTGTTGCATCTAGCCTGCCATGTTGCAGTGTTAGCTGCTCAAGCAGACCAGATACTTTTCTGGGGGGCCCCTATCCGCCACCTGGGGACGCGCCCGATAGGCTCCAAACCCACGGGATTACAATAGTAACATATAAATATATTTAAAATCCAAAATGCTTAGTCAAGAGAGATAATAAAATATTTTTGAACGTCTTTGAAAGGAGCCATCAAAAATGATTTATTTCTATCTCTCTTCTCAAATGGAGTATTAGTTGTAGTTGGAGTTGAGAATTCATAAGCCTATTATGACAAAATTGATACAAATACATTAATACAAAAAGTAAATCGAGGTGCAGTATCTATAAACAATAGACATAAAATAGATGTCAGTGAGAAAACAAATATCTGTCCAGTCTGTTTTTAAATATATTTAAGTGGATACATTGTTCCATACATCAAATGTTGACGCGGTTTCACTGAAAAAACTGCTTTTTTAACTTGAACGGATGCCCCCAAAGTCTTACATCACTGTTCAGCTTAAACAAATGTTTTAAGTTGGCGAATTTGTATCTTAAAATTATGAAAGTGATTATAAGATCACCACGCAGTCGACGATCTTCAAAGGTGGATAATCCACCCAATAATTTAGTAATTTGTCCCAGTTATCAACTTGATCTATTCGTTCAGCTGTTTTTTTTTAATCTCAGAAGGTATTGAAATAATAAAAGTTTGATTTGATAATTCTCACTAGCGCGCAGCACATTAGCAGTAGCAAGAAGCCGAAAAAGAGCGAGATACTTTTAATAGTTCCAAATAATTAATATTATTTTCTCGAAATGATTTACCACCAAACTCAATTAAGTATTCAAAAAAATTGGAAAAATATAAAGAACAATCTGTAGGTTTCCAAATTTTGATTTTTGAAAATTGACAAAATTATATATTGGTTTTTAATTAAAAAAAAAAAACAAAACAGAAACCTAATATTAAAATCTAAAACCTACGTATTGTTCGGATATGTAAATCCAATCGGTACTCTGTTCTACCGAAAAGCATGTTTCTTTGGTTAATTATTTTGGATATTATCCCATTTTTCGTTTACTACGTCTTCTCTGTGTTATATTAAGTCCAAAATTTCTATCTATGCTTTCCTGCATCCCAAAAGCTCTTTTCAACTCTTTCTTTTTTAATTAAAAATAAACATTTTACTTGCCCACTGTATGAATTCGATTTTTACTGCAAATAAACTAATTTTCCATCAATTCGTTCCAAAATTTAGTCGAGATAAAAGGTTGCTCCAAAATGCACGCAAATGTCATTCAAAGAAAAAATAAATAAATTGTAACCGGCTACGTATTTGCACATTTTCGAGACGCAAAAACGCTTCGATTGGTTGACATTTTCGTTTAACCTTGCAAACTATTTTATGCGCGTTCGTTTCGACCAATAAGAAATAATGTTGCACGTGTCGAAAATTTTTCTGTATCGCATATTATTCGTTACAGGTAACAACAGTTTGCTAATCCATCAAGTAGTATTGTATGTGGTAGCGCTTACCGCATTACGGCAATTTTGAGTTTATGATTACATGTAATATATTACAGAAGAGCTTTGGAATCATCTGGATATATATCTATATATTATATTCGCGAAAAGTTGTTCGGCGCTACGAAGCTAGTGTAGCCTGCCGTCATAGTGACGTAACTAAAAATCCCACTACAATCGGTTTGTTCGAGGCGTTCCAGAGTGAACTGACCGACAAACGAGAAGGTTAAGTTAGTAGAGTTGCGACTGTCGCGGCGCGATGTAGCGAAAGTATGTCGAGATTTCGTTCGTCTTTCGACCCAATTCACGCACGTAGACATAATATACACACAACAGGTTGAACGTCGGAGGTGAACATTGATTTTCGTATAAATTTTTTTGCGTTGTTGTTATTATTATTGTGCGATGTTTTGTTTATCCTTATGCTGGTTTAATGGAAAACTCTGGTGTGTGTAACGCGGTATCGTCTACCGTATAATGTGCGAGTATCCTTATTATATGGCCAACGTTATAAAGTTGCCTTATTTATTATTACGAAGACAGAGTTCGCACGACTATTTGTCGTTGTTGTTGTTGTTGCATTTGACCGCTGGATCATAGACGTAATTACAAAAAGAAGTTATTTTTTTCTCTAAAATCAAATTTGTTAAAATTAAACGAACCGTGTCGTAAAAAATATTAAATGTATCTAGTGACTTTTCTCGAATTAAGACGCAATTCTATTCGAAGATTGTCCAGCGGAAAATAGACCAACTGGTAATCAAAAATTTTCATTTATAACGTTAAATGTGTATTTAAGTTTATGCTGAATTTTCTATTTCGTTAATTTAAAGGGGTTATATTATTGCGAAAATAACATATTTAAAAAACCGGTCTAGCTGAATGGAAACTGTCGCTTAGTTAAAACAAATACGCGTAGAAGAATTTCTCATTTATATATAAACCTATTTTCTTTGTGCAATGAAATACAGTTAACGTAATGTATACAGGGTTTCCTATCGACTATTCAAGATAAAAATGTGAATAAGAACATCGAATAGTAGTAATAATCAAGTTCTTTCAATGTCTATCCTCGATTTACTTTACCATTTTCTGGGTATACCACTTTGTTTATTTTCTTGCTTTTTGACTTTTATTACTTTCAATAACCCCTATCTTATTGCAAGTTTAGTTTATTCTTTTCAACCCTTTTCTTTTTGCTGTATTTACAGTGCTTGCAGTGGTATAGTGTTTTTTGAGAAAAATGGTTGACTGCAGTTAAGATAGGCAATCTCATTATGTATGCCAAAGCATCCCCGATTAGCCGGGGGGACCGGATTATAATAATTTGAAATACACTCGTCGCTTAAGTGATTTATGAATAAAGTTTTTATTGTTCTCTTTTCATTTTTTTGGAAAATGATAGAAAATGAATTTGGAATTATGATTCATAGTTTATTTAATTAAAATTAAAATACAAAAAATAATGGGCATACATAATGAAAATAACAATTATTCTAGAAAAATCGAATAATGCAAAGTAACAAAATAAATATAATAATTAAACGATAAATTTAACATTTTAGTATCTGGTATTGCCACTACTGGCTCTAATAACATCTCTCATTCTCCGTGGAAAGGTTCTTATCAGGTAACTAATGTAATCCAAATCAAAATTTTCCGATTCTTCTATTAAAACCTTTTCCAGCTCATCAAGGTTGTCTGGAGCGCCTGTCCAGGTAGTCCCAAACATGTTCAATTGGGTTTAGGTCTGGACTAACTGCTGGCCAATCTAAAACTTGGATAGCAACCTCCATTGTTATTCTGGCAACGTGCGGGCGAGAGGTTATCGTGCATTAAGTAGAATAAAATTCTCTCCAATGATTGGAACAAATGGCACTACATTTTTCTCAAGAACCTCCCTTATATAGGACCTATCAGTTGTCAGTGATCCCCTACGAAACACAATTAACCCATTGTGGCCTTCAAAACAGATGCTTCCCCATACCATAATCAAACCACCTCCATAATTTCTGGCTGCTCTTAAGTTACACTGAGCAAATCGCTCACCTTCGCGGTTATAAACTGGAATACGTCTATCGGATCCAAAAAGTGAAAATCTTGATTCATCCGTAAAAAGAATATTAGCCCAATCGTTAATATCCCAATTAACATGTTCACATGCGAACCTCAAACGTGCTACACGGTGTGCTCTGGTTAACAATGGAGCAGTAACAGGCGTTATGGGTCTGATTCCAAAATTCCTTAATCTGTTTCTAACCGTATCGACAGATATTCTAACATTACGGACTCCAGAGAGAACATTTTGCAGTTGCCTTGCTGTAACATGACGAGTTCGCAAAGTCTGAATTCTTAAATAACGGTCATCTGCAGGATTAGTACACCTGGGACGTCCTGGAACTGATCTTCTATTATAACTTCCAGGTTCTCTAAACCTTTTTTAAGACTCTAGAAACGCTGGATTGGTTGATTCCCATGACGTCAGCAACATGTTGCTGAGATCATCTATTTTCAACTAAAGCCACGAGTTGAGCTGCTTGTTTTTGGGTTGTTACTCATTTTTACTTAAACTGGTTCGAGGCACTTCCAAATAAAAAATTAAACAAACGTACTGCACACAAGAAATTTTAAAATGTAAATAATACAAATAGGATTTATCAAAATTGATTCATTTTTGGGGTTTCAACAAAAAGGTGATTTAAACTGTTAATATTTTGGGCTAGTAAAGTTACAAAAAATTATAATACTTGGACCTACTTTTTTCTTTAATTAAAATATACTATAGAAATTACAGCGTTTTTGTTTAAGCTTAAGTATTCTAATTCAGTGTTAGTTTTTTCTAGTGAATATTTGGCCTTTATTTTTTCTAATTCTGTTACCAGCAATCGACTAGTTTAGCGTATAATTTTTATTCTGGCATTTTATAAAATCGGTCTGTAGTAGTTCAACGCTTATCACAAATAAAGACAGCTATGACGAAGAAATCAAACGGAGACTGGCCATGGCAAGTGACTCAACAATAAAACTAACTGAATATAGAAAGACTCTACAATATCCTAACGCAATAAACTGAAAGTTTTAAACTCCTTGATATTTCCTATTGCCACATATGCCTCTGAGAACTGGACTTTGAAAATGGCCAATCGAAGAATAATAGATGCCTTTGAAATGTGGACCAACAGAAGAATGCTGCGAATATCATACACGGAACCGAGCACAGAACATCGTACTATGTCAATTCTTAAAAAACTAAAAATCACCACAAGGCTATCAACCAGGATAAACCAATGTGCCAGTTTAGAACGTCTTCCGACATTGTCCGACGCCTTGCCTCCTCTTCTTCCTGTCTTCCCAATCTAACTGCTGTAAGTTCCGGGCACTCATGGCTTTGGTCACTCCTTGTTTCCAACTGATCTTTGGTCTTCCCCTTTTCCGACGTTCTGTCGGTTGCCAGTTCAATACTTGTTTAGGGAGCCTCGTTTCTGACATCCTTTGAATATGTCCATACCACGTTATTTGTTTTATTTCAATGTCTTTAGAAATACTTCCTTCCATGCCCATCATTTCTTTGATGGTATCATTCCGAAGTTTATCTCTTCTTGAAATGCCGAGTGATCTTCGCATTGCATCCATTTCCACCGCTTCCATTATTTTCTTATATTTTTCAGTTAATCTCCAATTCTCTGATCCATATAATAAACTACTTTTTATTAAAGAATTGTATATTATATTAATTTTTCTCTCCTTTGTAATATTTTTGTAGGATACTAATAAGACAGGATATTGATTTTTTTGCTGTTGTTATTCTACTCTCTATTTCTTTGTTGTCCGTTCCGGTTATATCAAAATTTACACTCAGGTAGTTGTATTCCTGACAGTATGTTATGGTTCTGCCATTGTTCAATGTTAGATCACTAGGTTTCATTTCAAGAACTTATTGTTGAAGGAAAGAAAAAGGGGAAACGATCAATGGGAAGGTCTCCGATGCGATGGAAGGATCAAACCAAAGATATCATTGGACACGGTCTGCAAGAAGCTTCTCTTATAGCTCAAGACAGAGAATTATGGAGAGCTACGATCCGAGCAATTGAGACATGATAGCACCATACTCTCCTGATTTGAAATTTAAATTTAATGGTTACCTACGTCATCCATGGTGTGTGACGTGTACCAATAAACTCTATAGGAAATTTACGATGTTGTCGATATTTGTGCGTTAAAATTAACTGACAAACCTTCTGTCTCTTATTTGTTGTCATAAAATGAAAATAAACCTATCGATTTATTTGATCTGCGATTGACACTTTTAAAATCTGTCAACGTTGACTATTAAACACACTTCATCAATAATAGTTATTAGTTAGAGCTAAATTTACAAATTACTAATTATTTATTAAGAATAATAAAAAACTCTTCGTTTGAACGTAACTTCTAATGTATAACCTACTTTTTTTTTTAAATAAAATTGGAAGTTACGTTCAAACGAAAAGTTTTTTTATTATTCTTAATAAGATGGACTTCCAAAAAGTAAGGGTTAGTACAATAAATTTAACTAATTATTTATTGTTAAATTTTATGTATGTATGTATGTATGTATAAGTTTGGGGTGATAATTACACTGCGACCTATAGGATCTATTGTGTCCCCCCTTACTTGCCATGTTCTGATATTTTCTCAGACTTATAGCAGCTCTTCGAGTCCTATTTTCCTGAGGAAGTTTTTTTTACTGAGGTTGAGGCAGCTAAGAGATCTCTTCTGGTCATAGTTCCCCAGTAGTATCTTAGATTGCCTCAGTCCTTCCAGCTGATTCCAGTACTTAGATTTTTCTTTCTCCATTTCTTCCCTTAGTTTTCCTAAGATTACTCTACTGCTGATCCCACAAGATGGTTCTGGTCCCAAATGTGGGGTTTCAGCTCCTTTTTTTGCCAGCTTATCTGCTGTTTCGTTCCCCTCTATTCCTATGTGTCCCGGGACCCATAGGAGGGTGACAGTGTTCTTCTGGCCCAGTTCATTTAGTTTGCCTAGGCATTCCCAAACCATCTTCGAACTGATTATATTTGAACTCAGCGCTTTGATGGCTGCTTGACTATCCGACATGATCACAATCTCTTGTCTGCGGTAGTTTCTTCCAATATTGAATTCCACACATCTTTCGATGGGGCGGACTTCTGCTTGAAAGATGCTCGGGTATGTGCCCAAGCTTTCTGAGTATTTGACTCTCGGTCCAAAAACTCCTATCCCAGTTCCCTCGTCTAGCTTGGAACCGTCCGTATACCACTTTATGGTATTCTGATTTAAACTCTGTATGGTGTCTTCGTCCCATTCAGATTTATTATTCAACCTTGTGATGAATTTTCTTACAAAGTTGAATTTTCTTGGCATATCATCTTGGGGCATTTCCCAAGTTTGATCAAAATGAAGTGATCGGGGTTTTTCCCTGATAATTCCTTCTTTGATCATTCTATATATCGTTTTCTTCCTTACACTTTCTAACAGAATGTGCAGTGGGGTTAAGTTTAAAATCACCTCCATTGCAGCAGTGGGGCAAGTTCCCATTGCTCCAGTGATACATGAACAGGCTAGTCTCTGAATCTTCGAGAGATTTTTCCTCGTCGTACTGAGATTAGCCCTTGCTCCCCAAGCCACTGCCCCATATGTGATTATTGGTCTCACTATTGCTGTGTACATCCATTGCAGAATACGTGGGTTGCATCCCCAGTTCTTTCCTGCAATGTTCCTGCACACCATGAGGGCCTTGGTCGCTTTGTGTATTACTTCGTCTTCGTGTTTATTCCAGAGTAACCTACTATCTAGGATTAGCCCTAGATATTTGACCTCTATTTTCCACTCGACGATGTTCTCCCCTATTCTTATGATTTTTAGATTAGGTTTCTTTTTCCTTGTAAAGGCTACTAGTGTGGTTTTGGTGGGGTTGATGCTGAGTCCCACCGAGTCACACCATTGTTTCGCAATGTTCAGTCCTCTTTGAACAATATCACAGAGGACATTTTCATACTTCCCTTTTGCCAGGATAACCATGTCGTCGGAATACCCTTGACATGGTATGCCTTCCCTGGTCAATTGACTAAGTAGACTGTCCACAGTGAGACTCCACATAAGCGGGGATGCAACTCCCCCCTGTGGACAGCCTCTGGTCACATTAATGAAGATAGTGTCTTGTCCTGCCTCCATTTCTGCGATTCTTGTAGATAGCAGTTGCGACATCCAGATGGAAGTCGTTCTATCTACTCCTTTCTCAATCAGTGCTCTTTTGACTGCCTCATGTGGCGTATTGTCAAAGGCCCCTTCTATGTCTAGAAAGGCACATAGCACGGTCTCTTTTTTATTCAGAGCGTCTTGGATTTCGTCAGTCAATTGTATTAAAGCGGTTTCCGTGGACTTTTCCGCTTGGTACGCATGCTTTATGAAATGAAAAATATTACATGCAAAATTAACGCCTATATAAGAAACTAAGTAACTCATCTCTAATATTTACTATTACCATTTTAATGAATACGATCATTCTAAACTAGTTCATTGGATTCATTCCTCGACAAAATCATTACATTGTATCCAGAGGATATTGGGTAGCTCATATTACTCCAATTACTTTTGATGTCAAATATTTAAAGTTTTTCACCATAATCCAAAAAAATGTATAAAAGGTTACGAAATTCTAAACAACTAAGAAATGCTGGTGGTTTTGAGCTTTTAACGAAGTATGATTCAATTGAGGGGGGAGGGCTCCTGTATATTTTTCTAATATAGAAAGAAAATACTCATATACCACAGTAGATTTCCGTGCTTTATGCTTCTGCAGTCTTAGACTCATCACTGTACCAGGTGTATTATTGCTGTGAGTGTTGTGTTCCTCTGTCCCAATTTTCTCTGGGACGAATAGTCGGATTTCTTGGAATGCAGGTGCTTCTGAAATGATCTATTTTTACTACTTCTTTGGAATAATTAAATTTTAAATCAGTATTTAAGTTTGTCTGGAATTTGGAGCATTTAGATGCAGCCACATCGAAAGACACACCAACATCCATATTAAACCAATCAAGGTTATTGGACTTTTTGTGTATAGACATTTTCTAAACAAGATTTCTGGTTATACGTTTGAATCTACTTAGATTTCTGCTATTGGTGGCCCCGTGGTCGTTGTGTCGAAGACGATTAAAATAAAATTTAGCAAGATTTATGAAATGTACTGTTAAAACCCGAGCCAATGACCTTCGGTGGTCTCGAAGAACACGCGACAAAAAAATATATAACTAACATTTCCGCCAAAAATCGGCTTGGACATATTCTTCAATTGATCGGTTTAAACAAAGTTTAGTCTTTTTAAATTATATTTCTTTGGGAAATTAACTGGAGAAGTTTTTTCAGACACATTGTAATATTTAATTAACAATTGCGATTGATTTCAAGGTATTTACTTATTTCTTGTACTGACCTCGAGACGACGTTTTCAAGCAGCCTTCATTGACGATATATTTATTATACCACTATGATTCGGAAGACTCGTTTACCAAAGACAGATAATGCATTTGACTTGAAGTAAAATACTATATTACTACGAAGGGTATGAGTTCAATTAAAGACTATTTTCTATAAACGGCATTTAAAAATGTAGTGGTTAGCTACACATTTTTATTGGATATATAACAGGTTAAATAAGTGGCAGTTTCTCTGTGAGAAATTAGCAGACTATTAATTTTATTATGGTAAATTACAGAAATAAGGACTGGGATCTACATAGTTCCGATATTAAAATTATAATGCAGATTAAATTTGATTAAAAAAATATTCAATATTAGTTGAACTTCATAACATATATACAGTCTCATTTTATATCCAGTTTTATGAAAACCGTATTAATTTTGGCACAAGTTCGAAAATAATATATTAATCTAGTAAGTGACGTTTACGATGTACCAAGTAAATGTTACTACATACATACATACATAATTCTATTGTATTAGAAACTAAGACGCGTTACACATATATGCGACGGACATGATGCTACTGAAATTTTTTTGTGCTGGTTGCATGTTTTTTAAAAACCAACCTGTGTTATCAAATGGTACGTCTGTTATCATGGTTACTATAATGTTATTCTTTGTTAGTTGGGACCCTAGGTTTTTCTCAGCCCTTCTTCTTTCATCCTCCCATTTCTCACATTTGAAGAATGTATGTTCCGCAGTGTCTGGCTCCCGACAGTACATGCACTCGTCAGTTTCAGCTAGATTAATGGTGTGGTAATATTTCATGAAGCACCCGTGGCCCGTTAAAAATTGTGTCAGGTAGTGGTTAACCTGTCCAGCATTCCTCTTTACCCAAATTGTTAGATCTGGGATTAGGGTCCTTGTCCATGCGCTCTTCTGGCTACTTCTCCACTGTTCTTGCCACTTTCCTATCGTCCCTTCTCTAGCCTCTTTTTTCACCCTGTTAGTTTGTCCAATGGTGACTCTTCTCTCTGCCGTTAACAGTTCTATAGGTATTACCCCGGATATTACTAGGCTGCTTTCTGTGGATATTGTCTTATATCCCCTGCATACTCTTACCGCCAGAATACGCTGCGTGCTCTCGATGATTTTTTTGTTGTAATTCCACTTTAGGGCCTTGTCCCATATAGCTGAGGCGTACAATATAGTTGATTGGGTTGCTGCTATTAGCATTCTTCCTTTAGTTTCACTAATTTTCACCGCTATACGGTTACTATCGCCCAGGTTCGATATGTAAATAATTATCAAAGTAATATTTACTCAAAAAACACAATTTTATTGTAATTTTTTACAATATTAAAGTTAATGACGTTTCTCAAAAACTATTGACACTGACAAATCTATAAATAATATTAAATCTCGTATCCTTGAAATGGTAAGTACACTTCGTAACCACAAGTACGCTTTGCCCATTAACACTAATTCCTTTAGGTATTATTCGGGACAGCGCAGCTGATGTCCGTTTACATTTGGCTGTTACTTTTTCTAGGTGTTCTCTGTAGTTCAGGTTCTGATCCATCGTGACGCCCAAGTAATTAACGCTTCTTTTAGGTGTAATTCGGACTCCTTCTATTTCAAAGCTAATTGGGATGTTAACCCTTTTTTTCCAATCAATAATACTGCCTCCGTCTTTTGAGGTGCCAACTGTAGGTCGTGGTCTTTTATCCACATATTGATCATCTCAAGAACATCATTTGTGGTGTCCATTAGTTCTCTTTCGGTTCTTCTTACGATCACCCTGCGGTACTCCCCCAGCTATCTTATACTCCCCAGCGTCTTCATCTATAATGTATCGGTTTGTAAAATAGCTTTCTATTATTGTACAGATATAGATCGATATTTTCCGTCTTCTTAGCTCTTTCATTATATGTTTCCATGAGGCGGTGTTAAAGGCATTCTTGATATCGACTGTTACTAGTACGCAGAAACCTCTACTTCTTGGGTTTTTTTCCATTTCCAATTCTGCTATTTGTTGGACAACTCTTATAGCATCTACTGTAGATCTTTTTCTTCTAAATCCGAACTGCCTATCAGAAAGGTTTTCCTTGCTTTCCAGCTCCAGTCTCAGTCTTTCTGCTACTACATGTTCCAACAGTTTTCCCATTGTATCCAATAGGCATAATGGACGATAAGAGCTTGGATCTTCCTCCTTCTTTCCAGGTTTATGGATTAAAACTAAACGCCCTTTCTTCCACGCGTCGGGAAAGACTCCTTCTTCTATGGTGTTACTAAGTATATTCGCTATATCATGCGGGAAGTGATATGTTATTATTTTGATGATTTCTGAGGGTATTTTGTCTGGGCCCGGCGCTTTATTATTCTTTAACTTGCCAACCGCGTTTTTTAGTTCTTCTTCTGTTATCCTTTTGATTTGATACGGTTCTCTTCGCTCTTTCTTCCATATGAAGTTTCCTTGCATCGGAAATAGAGTACGTATTGCGTCCTTTCTAATATCCTCCGGGATGTTAAGCGGCTTGGGCTTTATTTTTCCCATAACTATTTTGTAAGCCTTCCCCCATATATCATCTTCTACGCTTTGGCAGAGTTCCTCCCATGCATTTTGTTTACCTTTGAGTATACTAACCTTTAGTTTCTTTCTGTTCTCTTTTAATTCATTTTCTTTTGCATTTATTTCTGCCATGGGTATCTTTTGTTAAAATGGTACGTTACACACTTATGTTCCTGACCCGGTGCGACTGACAGGAGTTAGAAGCAAATGCCTCTTCGAACCAATTTGTCAGCTGTTAAAACACACTCACTGTGTCCCTAAAATCTCGGAGCATGTGATTGTTCTGAAAATTTAATTAAAAAAGAAAAAAAAACGTCGATAAACATCTACTGTATTATTTCTCTGTTATTTTTTAGCTTAACTACTTGAAAAAATGATTCTGCCACTTTTTATTGACTGTCATGTGCAACTAGTATGGTTAGGTTAGGTTAGGTTAGGTTAGGTTAGATAAGAAACAAAATGATTCTTACACACTTATGTAACTAACATTTTGTCAGCTACATCAAAAATATCCGTCGCATATATGTGTAACGCGCCTAAATTATTTAAATGTAACATTTATTTTTTATAATTTTATTTTTGATATTAAGTTTGTAAAAAAAAATCATATTAAGTTTGCATCCAGGGGTAAATCACTCAGGAGAAAATGTGACAGTATTGCGGAATACTTGGGATTTCGCGTAATATTTAGCGATTTCGTATGATTGCGCTTGATTTCGCTGGATTGCGCGTGATTTCGCAAGATTGCACAGAGTAATAAAACAGTTGAATGACGTTTCAGAATCGGAAATGTTACTTTTTTTTTGTCGTTTGCTTTTAGGATTTTCCTTATAGCTCTGCACCGAATTAATGTGTCGCTTGATAAACGCCCTTTATTGGAAAAACAACCAACACAAAGTAGATGTTTTAACCACCATTTCTTTGTTATTAATCTTGACAGTAAGTAATGATGAGTCCGATGCCGCCGTTTCGTCAAAATCTTGTAAATCCTCTTCACTAGCCCCTAATTCAGCTTCTAATACATCTTCTTTTTCCGAGTATTTTTTATTTTGTATTACAGATGAGACCGCCACACTATCCTGAAAGTAGGGAAACCTCGGGGTTATGGTCAAAGGTATCAACTTTTGAAACATAGACTACCATTAAAGCTGTTTCCCACTGGTTTTCTGGCAAATTGATTCCTAGTGATTTACAATCTTTAATAGCATTATCTCGGGCTTTTATTATGACGTTATGTAATTCTTCGATTATTGTAACATATGTTTCCGCGTTTATTAAATTTGCACCAAGCTTCTTGTCTCTTTCTCTGGCAAACACGAAACGTTCACCTAAAAACATTCATAAATGTTAAATTAAATTACAGGTAAACACCTGAGACCAATAAATTTGGAATTATTACTTCTTTTGTATAGTTTTTGAGAAAACTGTTATATTATGTTGTTATCTGGTTCTGAACAAAATAGAAAAAAATTGATTTAAATCATGATTTTAGTCGTGATTATAATCACTTGATTTTTGAGCCCAACCCTGGTTTATATAAATACTTTATTACACTTAGGTTACTTAACACTTAACATTAAAATTGAAACGCGGGATTGCGACCGAATTTGTGACTATTTCGCGGAGTGATTCACCCCTCGGTTTGCATTTAATTCATTTTTCAGTAAATTTTCTACTTTCAGTAAACTACTATTGCTTATGATTGTATCATGAATTAAACTTTAAAAAAATAAAATACTCCAATTTTTATTACAAATGACATTTTTCACGAAAACCAATATTTAAACATTTTTCACCGATAGGATACCCATCTGTGGACACGCTGTATATTTGAAATTAAATTAATTTAAAGACGTACAACATTATTACTTGGTTTTCAATAATCTATTTATAGTGTACTACCTTAAAAAGTGGGCATGAAATTTATCTGTGCAATAGGCGCTGCTCGAAACGATGTCATTTAAAGGCATCAAAATTTGAAATAATGAGACATCTCCCACAAAATGGATTTAGTGGTAGGACAAATGTAGAAATTTTGCTTTACCATCAGCAAACCTTATCCCATTAGATACATCACTTTATTTTGTTTATGGAGAGTAGAAGTAAGGAGGACCAATTTGTATATGAATAATGTCGAAAAACTGTCCAGCGGTAAGTAGCAAAAGGGTAAAAAGTCAACTTGAAGTCAGTAACCTTCCATGGGCCATATATTATAAACGGAGTGAAGTGAGCTTGGTTGAAAAACTTAATATTTTTAGTGACGTGTAGAAGAAGATATGAAGAAGTCAGGACACACCCGAACACAGCCCTTAGGGAATTAACAAAGGACTACAGGAGACATGCAAGACCAAGGAAACAGCTGGACAACTAAAAAGGAACAACATCTGTCAAGAAGCAGACAGAGGAACCAGCTATAAAAGACTCTGCCCATCCTTAGAGTAGGGACAGCTTTAACAAGTGGATCCACTCTCTAAGGTTACATTTAGCCACAGTTTGTCGACTAAGCACTAACTTTTTAGAGGCAGCGAAAAGCACACACTCTAGAACGCCTAAAAAGAAGACAGGGGGATAGAGGTGCAAAGCACCATCCCGGACCAAACTGAAGACACCTGGAAACTATCTCTCAACCAAGATAGTGGGAAGGAAGAGCATAAGCCCAGCTGAACTGAAATGGACTTAGAGAACTATTAACTAATGTGATATTACATAAAAAGAGCACTCTGTGAAGGCTAATATAAGGCAAACAAAAAGAGATTAGAGTAAGATTAGGATTTTTTTAAAACCATTCAGTATCGAACAAGTAAGCTCCTACAAATACCTGGGACACGAAATCCGAATTGGAAGAGACAACCAGACATTTAATTTCTCTCTGTTCGCATATGCAACATGAACATCAATATTTTCAATTTTCTCATTAGACTCTTCTTTTTAATTCGATACTTGTCGATAGATCATGGATAACATAGTGTTTAAGACTTTTACATTCATCTATATTTGTTACACTTTTTGAATTACTATACAACTAATCCTTCTGATTAGGATATTTATATATTGTACTTGATTCTCGACTTGATTGTTTTGTGGTTGCAATTTTATCTTTTTATCTGTTCTTGTCAACTATGGCACTTGGTTTACTGCAAATGTCATAGTGTTCTGTGGTTAATGATTTATGATTTGACTTCTGTCTAGTTTTCTTGTGTTCTATGCTTTACTTACAACTTATATTGGATCGCCATCACATAGTATGCTGTTCACGTGGTCCTGTGATTATTTTAACCCTTTGTCTCCCAGAAGTCAATTTTATGTCAACCCTAATTATTACCCAAAGGTACTTTAAAGTCTTTCATTTTCGTTCTCTTACTATTTTGTAAAACCAAACCGTAGAGCTTAGAATGCTGAAGGCACTTCAAAGTACCGAATAAACGAACCTATATTTGAGATATATCTAGGCAATACCTTCAATAAAGTCATGTAATAGCAAATTTTATGACAGCTTGCTTGGTTTAGATGAAACGTTCTACTGAAGTTTTTAACAGAAAAATATGGTAGTTTAGAGTGTGGTTTAGAATTTTTATTTATATGTGCAGAAAGCAAAAATTTAGAATAGTTTTCAACGATCTACTAAAGTTTTCATCAGCAAAATATGGTAGATTAGAGTTTTGGTTTTAAATTTTTGTTTATTTGGGCAGATAGCAAAAAATTATAATAGTTTTCAACGTTCTACTAAAGTTTTTAACAGCAAAATGCTATTTTGCTGCAGTCACTTTCAGACCTATTTATAGCTTCAACTAAAACAGTAACATATTTCAAACGGTATAATGAAAAATACATGATTTCGACTTCTGGCATTTGAGGGTATGGTCATTTTGAGGTACTTATAAGTACCTTTAGGAGACAAAGGGTTAATGTGGGATTTCCGTCTACTTATTTATTTTGGGTCATGGATCCTTCCATTTCTATTAGAAATGCTTTTTGACACTGAATGTGTCAATTTTACCGGTTTTCTGGTAATCGACACAATTTTTTGGATAAAATTTATTAGTCCAAATACGACCTTTACTATCCTCATGTCTGCGTAAGAGACTACGAGGTTCCTACCATATCATTCATTGGATACCACAGAGATTCGTCTCATAATGGTGTCTTTGAACCATCTATTTTTATAGACTGTTTCTAATACTTCCGTTATTCTTTGGAGGCTGTTGCCTCATATCATTTACGTGAGTTTCTTCAAGTACTTGAAATGAAATTGAGTAATTTTTCTCCATTATTTCTCACTGTTAATTAATTTCCTTTTCTCAATAAGCTTGTTACTTATAATAATAATTATACTTAATTTTAAAAATGTTTTCAATGTCATTAACCTACCCTCCCCCCCTCTTTTTAAATAACTTTGTGACCACAATACACTCATTTTGCTGAATTTTATGTAACTGTTCACAGGTAAGATTATTTGAATTTCTCCTTTTAGGTCTAATGTATTTACCTATGTTTTCTTTTTATCCTGATGATGGTCTTTAAATTAGACCGAAACTAGTAGCCTTATAACATAACAACAGAAAAACTTTAATGACAATAATTTGTGACATTGAGATTGGTCTTTTTCCTTTCTTCATTTACGGGAGTCACATTTGAGAAATGGATGATTTACTTCGTTTAAAAAAATTGTTTAAAACTTGAAATTAGTTCGTAGAGAATTTGAAAGGAAATTTGTTTTAGGTAATTTTCTGTTCTTTTTTTCATTAAAACTGTTTCTTTTGCTCCTTCTGTAATATTTTTAAACGAAATAAAAAAAAGTTCAACAAGACTATTCATTGGAATGCCCTATTTATTTCTATATTTTTCCAATCTTTCTACTTCCAGTTATATTCTCGTAAATTGTAAAAAAATTCTATGGATTTCTTTTAATTTAGCACATTCTCATAACCTTAAACATTGTTTCATCCTGAAGATTTTATAAATCATTTTTTTAAATCCCTACTAAAATAAATTTAACAGTTATCTTGATTGTGTGAAATGTTTGTTGGATTTTGATCCCGTACTAAATTGTAATGCGTATTTTTTCGTTTAGAGCCGGCTTTATTGTATATGTGATTAAATGATAATATTTTTATATATATTTTTTAACAACAAAAAATTTATGGTATTCTATTACGGTCAAATTAAATAAATATAGATAGATAGACTTGTACGACATAGATAATAATTTTTCATTGCAGATCGAATTACCATAAATAATAATTGAACCAAAGTATGTTTTTATTGGTGTATAGTTACACTGATTACGATAGAATATATACCAACCGGTTGGAGGACTATGACTAAATTAGATATCTACTAATGGCATAACGAACTTTAAATGACGCCCCACGACGTTCCAATTTTAATTTAATTAAATTTTCGTTGTCCAATTACCAGAATTATCTTGTAACATTTAGAAAGCTATTTTTCAGTTTTTTCTTTTTTTAATTAAATCCGTTAAATGTTTACTTATTTAAAACGTCTTGTAATAAAAAACAAATGTCAGCATTTCTAACGATTTTTCTAAATACATAAGTAGTTTATTGGGGGAAGTATATTATGTATAAAAAGTAGAAGAAGTATAAAAATATAGAAGATGGAGTCTAGTCTACAAGTTCAGAATGATATTAAATGTTGTTTAACAAAAAGTATTAATATTATCTAAAAGGAAAAGTATTAGATAATGGAGAAAACTACACACTAAAAGGAAAAATTGCATTAATAATTAATTAGAAGAACATAAGTTCTAGCAAAGAATAAAACCTGATCTTTGTTTTAAAAAAGAGAACAGTGAGAATAAAAAATTCTTATTTAATCCGAGATTAAATCAATAAATAAGAATAGAGTGAAAGTTTTAAATAGACCAGATAATATGAATGGAAATGTAGAATTGAAATAAAGTTTCAAGCAGTGATTAAATTCAAACTTTGGATATGGAACATCCAACTTAGCGATGGCCATTCACAAAAGCCAAACGCGGAAAATACCATGAATAGTATCAAAATCAAGTCAATTATATTAAGTGACATAAAAATCGGAACACCCAGTTTAAATGATTTTATTTTTATAAAATTTTGTATAAGTAAGTACCTACTTACTGAAGCATAATAAGTAAATTATACAAATTTCAAAATGATTGCATTGCTTTAAAGCCCTTTTACCTTTAATAATGTGTGGATGCACTCCGATGTGTTACGCATTCTCCAACGCGCCTAGGCATGCTTCTGATCAGCTGGTCAATGTTCTCCTGGGATATCTCATTCCGGGCAACCATCAACTCCTCTCGAAGTTCATCTAGAGTCTGAGGAGGACGTTGCAAATTAAGCAATCTCCTACCCATCATATCCCACACGTGTCAATTGGGGATAAGTCGGAAACTTCTGGGATATAACGCTGCGCCTTCATGTTACCTCTGATGAAGATTAAAGGTGATCTAGAACCATAAGCTATAGCTCCCCAAACCATAACTCCAACAGTTTGATGAACATGCCTTTCAACAAAAAACCGCGGATTTCTGCTTTCACCACGTCGTCTTCTATCCCTCGCTCGACCATCGTGCATGCCTAAACAAAATCGAGACTCGTCACTAAAGACAATACTGTTCCATTCCTGATCCCAGAGTGACCGTTCTCTGCACCACTCAAGGCGATTACGTCGGTGTTCTGGAGTTAAAGGGCAAACCCAGTGTGGTCGGTATGAAAACAGGCCAAAACGTCTTATTCGTCGGTAAACACTTCGCATGCCAATAGATCTTCCGTGTTCTGCAAACCATTCATTTGCATTGGACCTGGTAGTGGAGAAACGGTCCCCTAAGGCCAATAATCTTAGGCAGCGATCTTCACGGTCTGTTGTTCTACGGGGGTGTCCAGAGCCCTTGCTCTTTGCGTACGGCTTTCTCGAAGCCATGCCTGACAACACCTAACCACGGTGTCTACACTTCTTTGCAATCTAACTGCAATTGTTTATTTCAGTAAAATAAATAAATTCAAGAAATTTTATTAAAATAAAATCATTTAAACTGGGTGTTCGAATTTTTATGTCAGTATAAATAAAACATCTCGAAATAGTGATCAAATTGTCCATAACACAAAACAAATTAAAAATTGTCAAACGCTGATAATGGCGGCTATTAAAGAAACCAACTCTTTAAAAAACGAAATTCATAGAACATATAAAAGAAGAAAAAAAATAACTAAAACAAAGTAATACAATGAAGTAATAAAATCTTATAAACGTAAGAACAAACAAATAGCCAAAAATATGATGCACTAATACACAGTACACTTCAAAGCTAATAGGAAAACATAAAAATATTATGGGAAACCTTTGAAACTAGTATTATCAAGTCATCTACAAGCATATGTAGATTTTTCTTAAAAAGTAATATCAACAAAAAACAAACAGCATGAAATAAACCAAGAAGAAACAGGGAGTGAATATAAAGAAGAAAAAATGGCAGAGACCAGCTATAACGAATATAAAGAACAAAGAAAGGAAGTAAAAACCTTCATAATACAAAAAACCTGGGAAAACTTTAACAATAAATTAGAAAATGATAGTAAAAGTAACCAAAAACTATTCTACATAGTTTAAAAAAATTAATAAATGATGAAAACATGGAAATCTGACAATTAAAAATGAACAAGGAGAAATATTAACTTCTGAAACAGAATTCATGGAACGATGGACAGAATATTTCCAGAATTTACTAAATGAAGGCTGTGATAAAGAACAAGAGACACAAAATTAATAGGTTAAGAAACAGCACATTGATTATTTTGATTATACAACTCATAACATATTAAGTTCAGAACAATAAACAACTAAAAGGTTGAATTAACTTCCACTATTTATTCTTTAAATACTTTAAATGTAATGACAGCCGTTTCGATATCGCTGTCATTACATTGAAAGTATTTAAAGAATAAATAGTGGAAGTTAATTCAACCTTTTAGTTGTTTATTGTTCTGAATAAGATGAACTTTCACATAGTAAGGGTTAGTACCATAAATAACATATTAAGTGCCTATTTTTATTGATGCTTAGCTATCATTTGACTAATAAGTGATAATTACACGTGCTGTTATGATAACCATAGTTTCGCGTAAATAAAAAAATTATTTTTCCTACGACCACATATGAAATTGCAAGTTTGCACACTTATTTGTACTTAAGAAAGTAGCTAATATCAATACACGTATTGAAAAGTAAAAAAATATAGTTCTATGATCTGTGACATTTACGTCAAATTTATCAATAGTAAACACATGAATGACAAAGCAAGGACCATTTAATTTTTTTTTAAACCTTCCTTGTGTCAAATATTGTATTGTAATTGCCAATACAAATTTTTCTGTATAAAGTAAGAATAAAGAATAAAGTTTCTTATAGGGTTTTAAATTTTTTAAAAATAAAGATATTTTTATTCAGTATTATTATTTTTATAAAAACACTTTTAGAAAGAAGAAACAGTTTATTCTTCTTTTTATATTGGGTTATGTTCTGTGCATGTGTCGAATGTGGATTTTTGAAGTTATGTTTGTGTTTCTGTTTACAATTATCTTTGTGTCTATTATTATTACATTACTTTTCAATTAATTTCACCAACTGACCATTTTACTTTTAATTTTTATAGAGCCCACAAAAAAATTAAAATGTCATTTATCTAATAAAGAATTTTGATGTGAATTCCTGAGAAAGGTGGTTATTTGATTTTAATTAATTATATTTCCATGCAATATATAAACTCCTTTAAATCCTAATTTTTAACATGACTAACAATTAAAATAAATTTTATAAATAAATTTAAAATATTTATTATAATAAGAAATATTGGGGTCGTAGGAAAAATCGTGTACACATCGCCACTACGCGGCTCGTGCTAAACTTCACTTGTGCGTAATACTTCACTTTCCACACTCGTTATGTAATATACTATTTCGCGAAAAAGTTAGAAAAAGTTATGAAATGTTCAGTTTTGGAACGTTTTCTTCGAAAAATATTGAAGAAGCAATTAAAAATAACAAACCCCTTAATTTCAATAATAAATAATTTATTGTTCAGTTCAGTAATATTTTATTTGTTGTTATATTGTATATGATAGCGACATCATAATATATAAAGAACTACGAGTAATAGAAGCCGCAAGTTTTTAATAAAATCTGAAAGAGGAACAAATACCAAAAGCATAACCTTAATTAGTACAATATTAAAATTAATTGAAAAAAAGCTATCAAAACAAACAAAACCAACGTTATCTCAAGTACAAAACGGTTTTCGTAAAAGTAGAGGACCATGTATTTACTTTTAACTGTATTATGAATAGAAAGTTATCAATATCTAAACCCGTATATCTTGGATTTATTTATATGGAAAATGCTTTCGACAAAGTTCCTAGAAATAGGATTTGGGAAAGTTTAAAGAAGAGAGATATAGACAACAAGCTCAGGGTTACACAATGTATATACAACCAAACAAGTTGTCATCAGTAAAAACATGCAGTCTGAAATATTAATCACAAGGCAAGCAGTAAGGCAATGTGGATTTCTAAGCCCCCTTTTATTTATTACAGATATGGATGACATTTTAAAAGAAATGATAGAAAAGTCTAGTCGTTGCATATTGGATACAGAAAATTAGAAAAAATAGATATATCATTTTGTGCATTTGCAGATGATTTCTTAATTGATGCTGGAAGCGAAAAAGATTTAGAAAAAACAATGTTATATTAAACAAAATAAATCATCCATATTATATTATATACCGAGTGACTAAAGTATATTTTTTAATCCCGTGGGTAACAATCGCTGATGTATTAAAAGACACTTTAGTGCTGTAGGTACTATATACAATATTTTTTCACCATTTGACTCAAGACCCCTTAAAATTCTAATGATTATTTAGCGTATAAGTTAAAAACGTTAAACTAATAAACCGTCACCGTGCGGTTTTGAACTCCAGCCGTTTGCATAATTGTTTCTAGCTTTTCGCCCCTTAGCGAACTATGCCATTCGTCTCTATAATGACATTGAACGAAAAGTTTCTTTACTTTTTACATTACATTCTAGTTTAGACGTTTTGTTTTTTAATTTTAGTTCTTTGGGAGTAAAAGTGGATCTAGAGTCCCGCAAATGTTGGACTAAAGTACTAATTTACTCCCCGAGTAAAATAGTTTATTACATACCTAGCGGGAAAGTACTCTATTTCAGCCGAGCGGGCTAGAATGAGTCTCCGCGAGGTTTGCATACTATTTTACTCACAATCGGTTAGTAGTTTATGGATTTCTGATACTCACAATCTACCAATAATAATTTCGTTACAAATATCTGTATCCACTTTCATTATGTGATAAGTTAAATTAGTTTAAGTAACCTGTGAGATTGTTGCTAGGTAATAAAACAATGTTGAATCTTACATTTAGGCGATATACGCCACTATTAATTGTACATAATACAACGGGTGACAGATGTGTGACGGATGATTATGACAGATACGAGAGGAATGCATGTATTTTGATATTGTCTTGCTCTTTCTCTTCCGTCTTAAAGTTGTGAAAGTATAGCTCCGATTCCCACATTGCTTGCGTCGGTATCCAGAATAAGTCTGCCCTCAGGACGAGGATAAGCAAGAACAGGGGCCAAAGTCAATTCCTTCTTTAAAAATTCAAAGGCCTTTTGGCATTCTTCACTCCAACAAAAAGTCTTATCTTGTTCAGTTAGTCTCGTTAAAAGCTTGGCGATGTCTCCAAAATTTTTAACAAATCGCCGGTAATATGAACAAAGACCCAGGAAGCTGCGAAGTTGATGCTTATCAGAAGGGACCGGCCTCTCTTGAACGGCTTGAATCTTGGCGGGGTCTACAGTAACGCCATCCTTGCTTACAACATGTCCCAAATAACTGACCTGTCTCTTGAGCAAGTTACATTTCTTAACATTCAATGTTAGATTGGCCTTTTTCAGTCGTCGAAAAACTTTTTCTAGGTTAGCCAAATGTTCTTTAAAATCCTTACTCATTATAATTATGTCATCTAAGTAGACCAAACAAGATTCCCAGGATAAACCTCGAAGAATAGTTTCCATCAACCGCTCAAAGGTAGCAGCAGCATTGCGTAAGCCAAATGGAAGGACGGTAAATTGCCACAAACCTGATCCACTAGTGAAGGCGGTCTTTTTTTTGTCAGAAGGATCCATTTCAACTCTTTAAGTCTAACGTAGAGAAAAGGGTAGAGCCACCTAAGGGTCGAGGGCTCTATAATCCTCGATGGAAACGGGGTGTGTGTCCGAAACTTCAAAAGAAGTGGGAAGGTCCATCTTTGATTAAAAAGAGATTCAATGATGTGATCTACCAAATTGTTAGAGTCCTCAAGGGAAAACCCGTCGTAGTCCATCATGATAGGTTGGCGTTATATCAGGGCCACCACAATAGGGAGGTACAGCAACTTCGGGTAGATGGTTCTGTCATCCGTTGCAATATAATCAAATTAACTTTAACAGTTAATAGTAATCATAATTCCAAAGTAACTATTAATATTTATAATTCCAAATAGTTTTTTTTGTTATTATTCTTGTTGTTTCTTAATTAAATAAATCAAATGAAAAACCCAAAGTCTATGTCACAGAATTTTATTTTATTGTTGATGGAAAAACAATATTCGCAACTAGTTTCGGCCTAACATTGAGGCCATCATCAAGCTATAAAAAAGGTTATTTAGTGGTGTAAACCAAAAAGAAAAAAGAAAATAAAAATCATACCTTAGTGTAAAATTAAAACAAATATAAATATAAAGACCACAATTAAAACATAACATATAAAATTACAAACATTTTTAAAACAAACAAACAGATAAAAATTAAAATAAATATAAGAACATGTAGGATAAAACTTATAAAATAAAATTTGTGGTCTAAAATTAACTTTTTATATGTTTTAAAAAAGAAAGAATAATGAAGGGGGGGGCGAGTTCATCATAGACATATAGATTAAAACTTTCCAGTGTAACTGCAGTCCGACATAATAGAATGCAAGAAGAATAAGTCACAAGAAGAACAAAAGGTTAGTGAGATTATGCTGACAATAACAATTAAGATAAATTAAAATGAAGATAAACAACATAGTAAAATGTACGATGCTATAGAGCGGGTCACAGTTATTATGCAGCGTGGCCGGCAACACTGTTGCCGCTTTGGTTACCTTGGTTTCCTTTAAACGCGTAAAATTTATCTAAAAGCATAATTATAAATATTCTTAATTACTCACTAAACGATTTTCAAATGAATAATTTAGTCAACATTTAAATCATAATAGTAACACAATGGCAAGTTATATTCCCGCGCCAGTTGGAACCAAATTCGAAAAACATGCCGATATGGCAACGCCGTCGTCCATAAACGCAATGCTGCATAATAACTGTGACCCGCTCTATAATTAGTCACACAAGAATGAAAACAAAACCAATTATTGAAGAAAGTGGACGACAGAAAACAAATAAAGGAAATATGGAGGACTAAGTAAAATCTGTTACAAACACATAGCATTAAAAGGGAAGACTAAGAAATATGTAAGGGTCTTTTGGTCTTAACTGTTTATTCAAACATACAACTGCACTGTCTCTTGATGCTTCATTGATCTCTAACATTTCAAGTAAATTCATCCTGGGACCTTTAAAACATTTATGTAACCTCGAAACATTGGACTTAGAAAAGGAGTGATTTTCAACAATTATATGGTTGGCAAAGGCTGATGGTGAATTCGGTGGGTCAAAGTCTTTGTAATTTTTAACATGATTGAGATATTCTTTTATTCTAGTATCTAAAAGGCTGACCAATATACCCAGCATTGCAGTCATCACAGTGTAACTTATATATTCCAGGAGAATGTAAAAAAGAAACAGAGTCTTTAGTGTTGACTAGGAAGGATCTCAGGTTATTGTTGGTTTTAAAACCAAATTTACTTCGTTTAATTAAATAAATGTTTAGTGGATTCTATTCTTTCTTAACCATGTTTTAATCAAAACTGACATTGACATTTGCAGGTAAGAAAAGTGACAGATGCTAGCCGGGAAAGTAATTTCCCGTCGAGTTTCCCGTCTAGCTGGGAAAGTAAAGTAATAAGTCGCTTCCTGATTACTTCAAAGGTTAAAAATCCATAAATTACTAACCGATTGCGAGTAAAAGATTTTTTTCATAGTTTGCAAAATAAGTAAAGAAATAAACATCTATTTTATTTTAAATTAATGTAGTTATGTCTATGATCCAACAAAATCATCCTAAAAATATTTTCAGTAACACTTTAAATCAAAATTACAAAAAGAAACTGCAATCAAATAATGCCAACTGAACTTTAAAAAAGTATATATTTATTTTTATGGAATACTGTGCCTCTCTGGATGTGATTAAAACGTGCTGTGATATATACCGTACCAGATAAAAATAATTGTGATTTATCAGTGATAGTACTTACAAACTTTCTTTTATTCCATGACGTAATGAAAGTTAAGATGCCATGCAAATTGTGCGATTTGTTTATAACTCAACAGAAGTTGTTTAAAGACGCGTGTACTCATTCGTCTGGTATAATTCACGGCGGTAACTCCCCTCATTTGCTTCAACCAGTTGGGTTCGCTTTGCAAGATACTTTGTTCCATCCGCAAATTAGGGACGCTATGTTGGCCACTTATATGCTAAGAGGTGAGGTTTATCATAATCTTTGACATTTTTGGTGTGGTTATTTAACATTAGCATTAAAAATAAATAATGTAACTAACACGATAAATTCTTATCGTTAACACTTTAGTACGGAATAATTTGAAGTGTTGTTGTTGGCGATAAGGCCTGATAAGTTCTGTCGGTATTGCTATACAGGGTGTTGTTCTTTTTTGCAGTAGAACGAGTAAGTGAAACAATCTAACAAAATGAAAACAAAACAAAACATTAAGTTAGCGAAAAACAACAACTGATATTTGGTAAATATGTAGAATCATGTGAACTCTCCAAATTTTCTAAAAAATTTATTAAAAGTATAGGACATTTTAATGAATACGAACATAAAGTTTTATAATAAAAATTGCTAAAAATGTAGGTTCAAAGTAAACACAACGTTACCACTTACTTGTTGTAAATGCAACAATTATATTAAACTTGAGAGCATTTATACCGGGTGGTGAATGGTCGGACGCACCATAGGAAATCCAATGGAAAATCATAAACTCTTAAATTCCTGCTTCCCAAATCATTTTAGGTGAAAACTCAATAGGAACTTTTCTTTAAAGAATTAAATACTGCATCAGATGAGACTATTAAAAATATTTTTCAGCTTTTGGTAGTTGACAAAATTGACCAATTTATTTACCATTCTTATACAGCATCATGACAACAATAAAATGTCAAAATGACTAAAATATTTAGATGTCAAATCATTCAAATAGTCAAAAAAATAGAAAACAAAGTTATTTATTGTTAAATAAATACAAACGCTAAATAAATTACAATAAATGCTCAAATAAACCACCGTTTTGGGCTAAACAATATCCTAATCTATCATAAAACTCTCGTCGAACATTTGCTAGAATGCGAGGCGTTATTTTTGCACATTCTTCTCGGATGCCTGTCTTTAATGCCTCTAAATCTGGAAACCTTACCGTGCCGTAAATTTTGGATTTTACATCTCCCCAGAGATAAAAGTCATTTGGGGCAAGATCTCCAGATCTTGGGGGCCATTTAATAGGACAATTTGGTCCTATCACACAGTTATTAAAACAATTATTGACCAATTCTTTCACTTCACGGCTGTTGTGAGCAGGACAACCGTCCATTTGAAACCAAATTTCTTCTTCTTCGGGAGCTACTTCTGCGAGTGCTGGTAAAATTTCTTCTTGAAGCAAATCCAAAAACCTTCCTGAGTCTAGATTTTCCTCGTAGAAAAAGGTCCAATAAGATGATGCCCCAGTATTCCTGCCCAAACATTGATTTTTTGGTGATATTGAGTACGAGTTTCCACAACAATTTCAGGCCTTTTAGTTGACCAAATTCTACAGTTTTGCACGTTGGGTTCATTGTTTAACGTAAACGTACACTCGTCTGTAAAACAAACATTTTTTAAAAATTTTTGGTCTGCATTCGCCCTCTCCAGCATCTCATAACAAAACTCTGCTCTTCTCTCATAATCTCCCTCAAGCAACTCTTGATGACATTGAACTTTATAAGAATGGAAGTTATTCTTTTTTAATATTTTTAATGCAGTTGAATTATGCATGCCGAACTGCTGTGCGATTTCTCGAGAACTTATTCTGGGATTTTCAATAACTGCAGATAATACATTTGTGGTATTTTCATTTTCAAACACATTTATTTGAATGTTTTGGTCATTTTTGTTACACTTGCATAAAGGAAGCAATGTGCCAGTGTTTTCAAATTTTGTGATTATTCTTCCAATTGTAGTATGGCTTGGAATCGGGCGGTTTGGATATTTCGCGCTAAATAAAGCACTTACCGTGCGCGTACTATTGCCGGAATAAAACATTTTTACAATTTCTACTCGTTCTGAAACGGTGTACGACATTTTTTACGTTTATTGTTGTCACTAATTGAATAATAGAATGACAATCTTGATAATAGCTTTTAAAGGTAACGTCATCCTGACATATCATTGCTGTCTTGATGCTGTACAAGAATGGTAAACAAATAATTACTGCAGGGCCCTTTCTACTTTCACTATTTTCAAACTCCTTCTATATGTTCCTTTCCTCGTCTGACTCTGGTACTTTCATCTCCAACCTTCTACTCTTTTTTTATCTTCCTTGTCTTGTATAAATTTGCTATTTAATTTTACTCCATTATTACTTTTAATTTTATGTTATTATTTTCAATTTTAAATTCATATAATTATAACTTCATTCTCTGAATTTTCTTTTTCAAAATTTTCTAACCAAAAAATACCATGATTCTTTCATAAACCATAAAACTGTTATAGCTTTTCTACTTTATAATCTTTTATAGCTGCATTAATTAAAACTTTTTCAGTTCAATGTAATCATTTTCCAATTTAATTAATTTTAACTTTTCTCTGACTTCTTTTAAAACATATACTTAATTTTCCTCTTTCTGACTTTTTCTCTCACTAACTGTCAAACTTCTATCTAGGTGTAGCACGTACACCTAAAAATGTAGCTAGGTATTTAAAAATATTGCGTTTTTAAAATTAGCAGCTAAATTTTTCCTTGTGATGATGAAGATTTATTTTAAAAATTTTTGATATCTGTAACATATGTAGTAACATAAAAGTTTATTTTTTATTTATTTTCCTTCTTATTTTTAGTTTGTTTATTTTATCTGTTGTTAAAACTAAGTATTGAGAGTTATTCATTTGGTTTTTTCGCCATTTTATTTCAGATATTAAAGTAAGTGATATTACACTTTGATCTGTGTCAGTGGGTCAGGAAGAGGATTTAAATATTTTTGTTGCTTTTATTTATTTTATTTTTATGGAAAGAATATTTTTATATTATTTTTTTTATTATTCATAACTGCATTAAATTCAGTATTATACTATAGGTTAATATTTCTTACACTTTTCAGGCATATACAGAGTGAGTTTTATGTATGGAACGCATCAATTATCTCGGAAACGGCTTGCACGATTTTTATGTTTTGAAATTTGAGGATTTTTTAATACAGTAGAGTTTATGGTAGTGTATACATCGTTGTCGTATTTTCCGTTTTTCTGGAAATCTCATGAACTTTGTATATATTTTTTGTTTTTAATGTCCTTGAAAAATACTGAATATTTTTCATGTAATATTTTTTATACCTAAATCTCATAATTTCGGAGTTATAGCTAACCGAGTAGCTAACTTTTTATTATATCCCCTCAAGTTAAAATAATACATTAAGATGGCTAGGATTGAATAAACTCGTTTAATATTAATAATGTTTAATTGTCAAATCCCATAACAAAATCTACCTTCAGTACATTAGTAAAAAAAATTTAACAAAACTGGTGCAGTAAAAGGTTTATCCAAATCATGGCGCAGAAAAATTGCAACTGAAGACCAATTTTTAGATATTTGCATCATGTCAAAAGAAGGTCCACTAAGTGATAAACAACATGTTGCAGCCATAATATTGGTGTTTTGGGATATTGTTATATATTTTCTGAAAGTTTTAAATAATAAAATTTCTTAATCAAAACGCAATTGAAAATACTTTTCAATTCCAAGAACGGTCCAATTATTTTGTTATGTGTAATAAGTTAGCACCCCATTTTTTGAAATTCGCTATTCTGAACATTGTACCCGTTTTGTACTACAAAGTACTAAAATATTATGCAAAAATTCAAAAAAATACAAAAGATAATCGAAAAAAAAAAAACGTTTTTTGGAGTAGCACCCCATTTTTCGAAATTCATCATTTTGAACGTTGTACCAAATTTTACCTGTTGTTCCCTATAAAGTACCCAAATATTAAGCAAAAATTCCAAAAATTACAGTAAAAAGTCGAAAAAAACCGTTTACAAGGTAGCAATAATTTCCGTTCAAGGGTAAACGGACACTTCCGGTTCTGTACTGATTACCAACTTTTTGTACTGAATTGTACTAGTTTGGAAAAGCTTAGTTTTAGATTTAGAAGGCTGGTACAAACTTGGTTGCCAAGTTAAAAGACAAAAATGATTTCCGTTCAAGAGTAAAAGGGCACTTCCGGTTCTGTATCGATTACCAACTTTTTTTCTTTTAAAATGTGACAACAAAAATCTTGTAGTCTTAAACATCAAAATATTATTGATTGTCTAGTTGTAATATTTTCCCGAAGTGTCATTTAAAAAAACTAAAGTTCTTGATAACGGTAGCTGGAATGCTACCGAAACGTCCAAATAAAAACATAAAAAGGATGGTAGTTTAACTCCTTCATTGACGATTATTCGGTCCAACTTCAATGAGCAGAAATAATGTTCTACTAAAAAACTTTTTCTTCGGTAGAAAGAATCATAATGACAAATACGAGGGTTGCCTTTTATATTTCGAAATTAGAGAACAAAAACAAATATTAATAATCGAAAATCACTTTATTGTTTTTCAAAATATTCCCTATGAAGATCTATACACTTTTGCATGCGTTTGAACCAATTGTCGAAGCACTTTTGCCACTCTGATTGAGGTATCTCCAAAACATGCATTCTGAATGCAGCAACCGCTTCTTCAGGTATCGAAAAACGTTGACCTCTCAGTTTGTTTTTTACGTACGGGAATAAAAAGAAGTCATTCGGTGCCAAGTCAGGACTATACGGTGGATGACTCATCAAATCGATGTTTTGGGTGCTCAAAAATGCAGTTGTTTGAGTCGATGTGTGGGAGCTCGCATTGTCGTTGTGAATAGTGATCCGTCTTCGGCGGTTGGTTTTCCTGATTTCTTGGAAGACAACTGGCAAGCAAATGGTTGTGTACCACTCAGAATTGACTGTTCTGCGTTGTTCTAGTGGTACGGTTGCGACATGTCCAGTTTTTCCAAAAAAAAAAACAGGCGACCATTTGCTTGGAAGTGCTTCGTGAGCGAAAAAATTTTGTTGGATGGGGTCATCTTGAAACACCCATACAGTCAACTGCTGTTTACTTTCGGGCTCATACTTATAAATCCACGATTCATCACCTGTCACGATGTCATAGACGTGTTTGGAAGCACCGCGATGGTATTTTTTGAGAATTTCCTTCGACCAATCGACACAAAACTTTTTTTTGAGCGATTGAAAAAATGTGTGGGATCCAATGCGAACAAATTTTTTTGACCGTCAAATATTTATGCAATATTGAATGTATGCTGGTCCCACTAATGCCTAAGGTTGTCTCAATCTCACGATAGGTCACATGACGATCTTGCAATATTAGTTCGCGCACAGCATCAATGGTTTTCGGAACAACGACTGGTGTTGGACGACCTGCACGAAATTCGTCTTGGAGTGAACTGCTGTCGCTACCTTCTAGGTTATTTAATTTTCTTCGCGCACTAAATCGCGGACAGTCAATTAACACATGTTGCACTGTAAGAGGAACTGCGCAGGTGTCGCACTGTTTTACGGACTGTTGTTCCAATATATGTTGATGAGTTAGAGTAGTATGTCCAATGCGCAATCGGTTTATTGCCACCTGGTCGCTCCTCTTAGTTGGTAGGTAAAGTTGATTTTGTATCTGGGGTTTGATCTTCTTGAATTTTGCATTTTCTTTTTCCCAAAGTTGCTGCCATTGATCCTTAATAAGTCTTTTGATGTTTGCTTTTAAATCTGTACTAGGAAGGTTGTTTTCGAATGGTAGCTCTTTATTTGTTATAGCATCTACCGCTACCTTATCGACCTTTTCGTTTTGCTCGATGCCGACATGCGACGGGACCCAGGTCATTATAACTTCTACACCAAGATTTTGAAGTCGAAATAGTTCGTCTTTAATATTTGAAAGGATTGGGTGTTTGGGATATAGTTGCTTAATTCCCTGTAGTGCGCTTAGTGAGTCCGAAACTATTTGTATTTTCATGCGATATTATGACAGTGTTTTAAAGCTTGTAATAATGCAAAAAGTTCCCCTGTATAGATTGAACATTGAGGATGGAGTCTGTATGCTCTGGCATCTTCTTTGTGCAAGAATGCAGATGCCACCCCTTGATCTGTTTTTGAGGCATCAGTAAATATTAGAGCGTGATGTGGATGCTCTGTAATAAGCTCGTTGTATTTGATCTTTAAAAAGTTATTATTATAAGCATATTTGGAGTAAGCATTCATAGACGAGTTTATCTTCGGAATTCGAACTGTCCAGGGTGGTGTCTTTGAAACAGATGAAGTGCATGTCTCTAAGAGTTGCATATCGAATCCTGAGCGATGTAGCCTCTCATACAGTGGTACATTCTTTCTGGTGTGGAAGAGAACGCTTTTGGAGAAGACTGCAGAGTAGGAAGTGTTTTCTCTTTGGGTTGATATTCTTGCAGCATAGCACAAAGAGAGTTGAGTGCGGCGAATATGTAAGGGCGGTTCATTGGCCATTGTTTGGAGACTGGATATTGGGCTTGTTCTAAAAGCACCCAGTGCTATTCTGAGGGATGTACTTTGTATAATATCTAGCTTCTTTAGTAAAATGTTACTAACTGAATTGTAACAAATGCACCCATAGTCCAGTTTTCTCCGAATAAGCGATTGGTATAATTTCATTAAACTTTCTGCATCTGCACCCCACGTGTGATTTGACAACACTTTTAAAAGATTGATTCGAGGTAAACAGGATTTAATAAGTTCGCTTATATGTTGAGTCCATTTAAGTTGAGCATCGAAAGTTACTCTGAGAAACTTATAGCCCCGTTTGCCTAGATCATAATTCTATGTTGTTTAAAAAATTTTGAAGGATTTGT
Source organism: Ophraella communa (assembly GCA_035357415.1). Lineage (NCBI taxonomy): Eukaryota > Metazoa > Arthropoda > Insecta > Coleoptera > Chrysomelidae > Ophraella > Ophraella communa. The sequence continues at coordinate 66,527,121 of CM068979.1, forward strand.
TTGACTATGTCCAAGCTCTTACTGCTTGTGTAAGCTATAAAATCGTCAGCGTACAAACCCGCTTTAATAGGCAATCTTATTTCGTTGGTGATTTTGTTAATTGCGACTAAAAAGAGGAGTGGGCTCAAAACAGAACCTTGAGGGATTCCGTTCTGAGTTTTCCTTACGGAAGAATAATGACCGTTGATTCTCACTTGTATTCTTCGATTTTTCAGGAAGCTTTGTATAAAAGCCAGTAAGTCACCATGAACTCCGCAGTCTTGTAATGATTTTACGATTAAATACTTCCATGTGGTATCAAAGGCTTTATTAATGTCAAAGAATATAGCTACTAATTTTTGATTGTGGATGAAAGCCTCATGAATGTCCTTTTCTAGTGATATGATATTATCTGTTGTTGACCTACCTTGGCGGAATCCATTTTGAATTGGAGAAATAAATTTTCTCTGTTCCAGGTACCACCGTAGCCTATTAGTTAAAATTCGTTGCAGTATTTTACAAGCGGCGCATGTAAGGGAGATGGGTCGATAGGAGGAAGGTAGATTTTTCGGTTTATTTTCTTTTAAAATAGGAATATTATTGACTGTGACCAGAGTGTAGGAAATTTCTGTGAGGAAAAAATTAAGTTGAAGATTTCTAAAAGAATTAGTTTAACTTTTATAGGTAATTTTGCCAAAAAAATCAGAGGTATGTCATCTATTCCAGGTGAGGTGTTTTTGGAGTTGGCAAGGCTTTCTTCTAGTTCGTGCAAAGTGATTGATACGTCTAGGTAACTATGAGGTTTTCTGATTTTGATTGGTTCCAGTTCTTCTTTTCGTTTGTGCTCTAAAAATGTGTCAGCATAGTTTTTATCACTTGAATTATATCCATACAAATCTGCGAACATTTCAGATATTTCTTGTGGCTTAGACGCTGATAAGTTATGGGTCAGAGTGTCAATCGATGTCGAATAGTTTGTACGTTTTATTTTTCGGATTTTACGCCATACACCTTCGTATTTTAACCGTAATGTAATGTCAAGTTGACTACTAATGACAAATATACCATGCAAGCTGATAAATGCAACTTGCGTGCGTGTCCTCTTAATTTCCTCTTAATTTCGGTACTGTTTATTTTGGTGGGTATCTTAAACAAAATGCAACTCAAATCTGACTATGAATCTTAGTTAATACGAAGCAGCTGTTATTGACAAACAAATTAATTTCTTATTATTATATAGTTTAAGTTTTGTTAAACTTTTCTTTGTTTTGTGTTCTCGGTATGATGAACTTTCGCAGATAAATTTTATTTTATAAACTGTTTTGTGCTGCGTTCTCAATATGCTAGTAATAAAATGAAATTGTTTGGCGAGAAGCAAAATCCCTAGACGTTAAAGAACAACTCTTTTGTATTTAATAAATTGTCAATACTAGAGCTGGTTTCCAAGACATATTTGAAATTAAGCTGATTCGAAACCAATGATATTCTAAATTCAGTGCATCGGAAAAATTTAAATTTAATTTTTATCTTCTTCAGTACCAAAACGAATTGATTATAAACAAGTTAAATCCCGTATTTTTTCTTATTTCTTAGATAAACGTGACCGTTAGTCAACATCTTGTATCTCGATAAAACTGGTCACAAAGTTTTAACAGCATTTTTAACTTTGAAATTAAATGACGAATTGTCGGGAATTCGAACATACTTTTTAATGATACTAAAACATGTTCAATTTCGGTAAAAATCAAGCCTATTAAATTACAATTTCTGTGTGTTTATATTAAATATATGAGTTTTTTTATTTACATAGTTGTGAAATATATACATTTACTTTTATTTTAAAAATAAGTACGGTATGTGGTACGGTCAGGAAGCTGTATTTTCTTTTCGGGAAATTGCAGTTAGAATACAAAGAAGTGTAGACACTGTGGTTAGGTGTTGTCAGGCATGGCTTCAAGAAGGCCGTACGTAAAGAGTAAGGGGCTCTGGACCGTGAAGATCGCCGCCTAAGATTATTGGCCTTAGGGGACCGTTTCTTCACTACCAGGTCCATTGCAAATGAATGGTTTGCAGAACACGGAAGACCTATTCTGCCGTGCTAAGACAGGAGGTCGTATCTGCCAAAATTGCGATTTCTGCTTTTTCGCATATTTGGGTTGTCTATAACATTACTTATCATATTACAAACTTTGGTTAGGTTAGGTTAGGTTAGTCGTAACTACCAATATAGGCAGTTTGCTAGATCAAACCATCGTATCTGACCATTACTAGTTCCATTTGTCGTATGTCGAAGCTCTGGCTTCAGATTGATTCTATATTTACAGATTAAGAATTTTTGTACTTTTGAATAAACATTTTTTCATTATTCTATCGTCATTATTAATATTTCAATTTTTCCCTCTTTATTAATTTCTGAATAAAACTTTACGCTACGAACAATAATAAGTATTTTCTTTTCTGCACAAAATCAAATATCTCAGCCAAATCCTAATTGATCCATAAGAGGTTCTTAATGAAGGTTCAAATTTGTGCATTTTATATGTATAAAAAAAATTAGCTTTCAATTGTTGCTAGTTTTAATGGCAGAATAAGATGTAGAAAATTGCATTTTTCTAAAAACTGGTGTTATTACAGATACGACCTCCTGTTTTAGCACGGCAGTATTGGCATGCGAAGTGTTTTCCGACGAATAAGACGTTTTGGTCTGTTTTCATACCGACCACACTGGGTCGTCCCTTTAACTCCATAACATCGACGTAATCGCCTTAAGTGGTGCAGATAACGCTCACTCTGGGATCAGGAATGGAACATTATTGTCTTTAGTCTCGATTTTTTTAGACATGCACGATGGTCGAGCGAGGGTTAGAAGAAGACATGTTGAAAGGAGAAATCCACGGTTTTTTGTTGAAAGGCATGTTCATCAAACTGTTGGAGTTATGGTTTGGGTTCGAGATCACCTTTAATCTTTATCAGAGGTAACATGAACGCGCAGCGCTATATCCAAGAAGTTTTAGAACCCCATCTTTTACCCTATCTTGACACCCTGGCAAATCCAACTTTCCAACAAGATAATGCCCGACCACATGTCGCAAGAGTCACAATAGACTTCTTTCAACATAATGATGTCACATTGTTACCTTGGCCACCAAGATCTCCCGACTTATCCTCAATTGAACACATGTGGGATATGATGGGTAGGAGATTGCTCAATTTGCAACGTCCTCCTCAGACTCTAGAAGAACTTTAGCTTTAGTTTTTCAGTAACGTTTATTTTGGCGCATGCTTTATTACTAAGAACAATAAATTACTGAACAGTTAAACTAAATTCGCGAATTTTTCGAATAAATAGTGGAAGTTTAGTTTAACTGTTCAGTTATTTATTGTTCTTAGTAAGATGAACTTCCAAAAAGTAGAGGTTAACACAATCAATGCTTTATTACCTTTTTATGTCGTTATTGGCTCAATAATAATTACAAAGTCAACTGTGCTGACATAATTCAATTACAATTACTATCCAAAGAAAAATTAAACTACATACTACATAAGGTTGTAAACTTATATCACTATATATCAACGAAACACAAAGTCAGACCACAACATTAACTTTTTAGGAAAACACAAGAGTTACTAATTTCGGTCCCGAGGCATCATCAGGCTAAAATGAAAGAACAATGAACAATCACAGTCTTATATCAATTAGCTTTTATTGAATTTACCTTTTGATATTATGAAATAATTTTATTGTTGTCTTATAATTCTTCTGCTTTCTCTATGATATTGTTGCTAACTTCGTATTAATTGTACTTTGTTATCGTTTTTTGATTCTAGCACAGACTTGACTGTTGTGGTGAGATGAACCTCATCTGCTTTTTGATTTTAGATTTTTTGAAAATCTTGCTTGTTCTAAAACTTCATAATTTTGATTTTTAAAAGGTTGCATTAATATTTTAAAAGAAATATTTAAGGACATTATTTAAATTACAAAGAAACCATATTTTCTAGGCTGATGTGGACAAGTAACCTTACCAAATCCCATTAAGAAAGAACAGAGGTCATCAGAAATAACTGTGCATAAAAAATTGTATATTATGGAACGATCTTATTATGATGGTTGTGCGAGTGGATTAAATATCATTACATGAGAGTTACATACTATATTTTTTTTACCTCCCATAAATAATGAAGTAATATAATTATATTTATATTTGTATTATACTTGCAGACTAAACAGAACAGTAACAAAATTGCATTATTTTGTGTTTTAAATGATATAAATGTTGATGTTGGTACATAATTGTTAAATGTAAAAACAAAATTACCCAAATTAGAAAAATCTGGTGTTTACAAAATTAATTGTCCAAAATGTAATGCTGTATATATGGGTCAATACAAAGAAATTTTGAAGTAAGATTCAATGAACACATAAGAGCATATAGATTAAAACAACCAGATAAGTCATATTATGCAAAACACCTACTTGAACATCCAACTTCACTCTTACACACCAATGATATCCAAATACTACACACTTGTGATAAAAAACAAAATTTAGATTTCCTTGAAGAACTTGAAATAAAAAGACATCTAGCAGATCCACAATTTAAAGTTGTTAATGAACAAATAAATCTTGTAAGTTCTCCACCATTGTCTACTTTGATTGAGTTTACATTTTATACATAGACAAGACATAATTGTAAAACACAAATATATTAAGTTATTGTAAAGATCAGCATGATATAGTTTTTTCCTGGTTTTTCTATATCATTGCACAGTTATACTGATCTTAGAGGGAATTACATCCAGGATCATCCCTTAGGGCTATTAACATCTAGGCTTTAATATTTTTATTTCTTATTACTTTCATACTTGGTCTAGCCTTAATACTACCTAAACAACATCAGGTACCTAGCTACAAACAAACAAAATGTAACTTAAATGTCAATCTGACGATGCTAATATCAGCGAAACGGCCGTCATTGTAATTTAAAAGATTATTTTTTCTAATAAACTTGGAAGTTACGTTGAAACGAAGAGTTTTTATTTTTCTTAATCTTTTTAATTGTTAATTCGGTTTCTTAAAATTGAATACCTGTTAATTTTGACAAATAAAACAACCAGATAGGAAACTAGAACAAACGTCAAATGGACAGCATGCTCGATTAAAAAATTGTGGGCTTTTGTTAATTAAAAGTCCATATCGTTATGAAGAATATGTATGAATTGTGGACATGTTAGTGTATTATTATGGTACGGGTATAGAAAAAATTGTGTATGGGTTGTAAAATGAAAATTACAGTTTAATAAAAATACCAAAAGTGATTTTTTTTTTGTAAAATTGTCAGATTTTTACCTAATTATTAATATAAGATTATGTAAATAAAAAGGAAAATATCCCTTTTATTGATTCTGAACAAAGTTTTTAAAGTTACGATTAAATTTTTATTTTTTCCAATGGATCGAAAGTATTTTCTTGCGACCGCGGACTTTAAAGAAATAAAATTTGAGACGGTGACCTCGTTATTGCTTGTGCAACTGCACCAGCCTGATTTATGGCTGTCCTAAATTTTTCAGACTCTCTTAATTTTATAAACTTTTGATTTTTAGATTTAAAATTTATTGGTAATAAAGCCGCACGATTCTCTTCTAATATTCATTCATAATTTGTTTTATGTAGTTCTTGACATGGAAAATAAAATAAGTAGTATTTACGTAAAATAAATGATGTGCTTTTGTTAGGTAATTTTAATTATAAATTAAAGTACATACGGTGACAAAAACGGAATTAAACTAATTATTAGTTTGATTATTTAAATTTAAACCGATTATGAAAAACTCGACACACTATAAGTAAGATTATTATTAATTTGAATTTGAATCAAAAGTATGCAAGGTGTGTATTTCATTGAAATTTAAAAATGATAACTCATTAACGTTTTTCTTTCGCATTGTTTCCAAGATATTAAAAATCCATGGTATATGTAATTGAAAATTTGCTACTGATTCAATAAAGTATAGACGGCGACCAATTGTTAACAAAAAACTCACTTTAGCGCCACCACAGTGACATAAGGTAACGATGACCATTCACTGCTAACAAAAAAACTCCAATAAGCTTTTATCTGTAAGCACTAACAAGTTTCTTAGTAAAGAGTGGGTTGTTCGTAGTTTCTTATAAATTTTGTAAGTGTAGGAACCATGGTTGAAATTTAAAGTACAGAGGGATGTCATCCCAGGTCTTGAATAGCATAGCGGAGGTTAACTAGATTGTTTGGAGGTTAAATTACTCATGTTCGATTTGTGAGCTGAAGGGCGATAAATTAATTGTTATGTTATTTTCTTGTAACTTCTAGTAACTCTCGCTGTATGACGACGTCCATTTTGTTGTTGGAAAATGGGTTAAATTACTTCGTAGGTATGATTGGATAACAGGCTGCTTTACAATCCATGTAAGAATAATCCTGATCATTAAACTTTTCAAACATTCGATAAAGAAGTAATTTTTTATTTGCTTTTAGTGTTGTTGTTAAAGTATCCCTAATGTTTCTGGATATTGAAGGGGCATTTAATGTTGCCTCCTTCGATTCCATACTTAGGGCCATGCAGAACCGTGGCATTGAAAAGGACATTGTAAGATGGACTGGTAATATGTTATGGAAAAGAACAATAATAGGTAAGCTGTTTGGGGAAGGATGGTTTCAGCAACTAAAGGGTGTGCGCAAGGAGGGGTACTCCTGTGTAGACTCAATGACGAGGGTATCTATGCCCAAGCTTTGCTGATGACGTCAGTATAGTTGTAAACGGTAAATTCGGGGCCACTGTGTCCGAGAGAATGCAGCTGGCAATGAGGATTACCGAAAAATGGTCCAGACAAGAGGGACTGTCAACTAATCCGGCAAAAACCTCCTTGATAGCGTCACCCACAGAAGGAACCTTGACTTGAGGGAACATCGTATGTGGGGCCAATCGCTAAAGTTTAAAGGGGAAGTCCAATATCTAGGGGTAATCCTAGATAGCAAACTATCCTTTCCAAATACATTAGAAGCACCACAGATAAAAGCCTAAGAGCTCTCTGGGCATGCAGAAGAGCTGTGAGCTGAGTGCTTAAACCTTGTATGATGCACAGGCTTTTTACTAGGGTAGTGGCTCCCATCGTAACCTATTGTTCTGTTGTGTGGTGGCATAAACCGAGATGCTCAGTAGCATCTAAATAACTAGGCAGGGTACAGAGAGTAGCCTACCTAGCCATAACCGGAACGATGAGAACAACGCCTACGGCGGCCCTGGAAGTTATGCTGGGAAGCACTGGCAGCTGCTTACAGGCTGAAAATAAACAATGAATGGGGCAGGGCGATCCCTAGGTACCATTTCACAATCAATCTCGAAAGAAATTGAACACAATCAATTTCTGAGCATGCCCTCAGACATAATACCTATCTGCTACGACCTTACAAAACCATGTTTTGGATCCGTCTGTACACAGACGGATCCAAAACAAGCACCAGCACTGGGATTGGGATCTACAATGAGAATACAGGGAAGACGTATAGTCTGAACTTGGTTTCAGTAGAAAACTATCCTGCAAGCTGAAGTGGTTGCCATTAATACATGCTCGGAAATCATCCTGAACAAGACAGTCCCTAACAGGAATATCAGGATCAGAAGTGATAGAGAGCGTACACACTGCGTCACAAACTGTGACTGAACCCTTACTAACCCCTTACTTGCTTAGACAGTTGGTTTTCCCGTATTTAAGGCACCGCCTCTAATCCTATCTTCATTATGAACGTTAGGATGTCGAGCATCAATTTAGGTAAGTCATCCTTTTCTATTTGGTGTGCTGTTGTATTTCCTAGGACAGGACATGCTGTGAGTATGTGTATTGAGTTTTCCTCCTCAATTTCACAATACCTGCATTCTGCCTTTTCTTCAATCCCCAGTCTATGTAGGTGTCCTCTTAGTTTACGGTGTCCCGTTAAGATACCTGTAAGAATTCTTAGGTAATTTTTGCTCAGCCGAAGACATTGTATGGACTTTTTGGGATTGTAACTACCTAGCAAGGCTTTTGCCTGCCTTATCCCTGGAAGGTTCTCCCAATGTTCGATAAACAAAGGCGGTGAAGATTACCTGGGAGACTAGACAATTGGGAACAAAAGAAAAAGTGGAAGACCCTGCCATACATTGAAAATAAATTAGTTCTTCTACACCTACATATATCAGGGGGGACCCATAAGTTCCCGGAAAGTGCGCTATGGAAGGGAGGGAGGGGGGAATAACTTTGACCACATCTCCGTTAGTGTCACACCAGCAGTGTCGGTGCTAGAGTTTACGATTGGTTTTCATGTTTTACAAATGGAGAAATGCTATTGAAGACCAACCTCGTTCATGACACCACATGAAATGAAGAAAACGTTTGTGGATAACTCGCTGAACAATTCATCAACTCTGTGAGATGTCGTGGATTTCAATTCAGAGAATTATATCCGTGAAAGGAATCAGCCAAATTCTTCTCGCGCCTTCTCATCATCGAGCAAAGTGAGCGTCGATTTTAGATGCAATTTTTGACCAAAAACTCCAGTCCATTCCCCATACTCACCGGATCTAGCCCCATGTGACTTCTTTTTGTTCCCCGACTCACAAGGAATATGAAAGGAAAACGTTTTGTCAATGTTGAGGAGGTGAAAAAACTTTAGAAGGCTTCAAGGACATCCCGATGAGTGAATTTAAAAACTGTTTTGAATAATGGGAGAATCGTTTGCGGTCAAAGGCGAGAATCGTTTGCGGTCAAAGGCGAATACTTTGAAGCTGATTAAAATTTGGTGTTGAAATAATGGGAAATAAAGAATTTGTGACGAAATTCCCGTTTTTTGGGTCTCCCCTTGTATACTACCTGACATACGTTTCCATTAAAAATTTAATTTATATTGTGACTGATATTTTCTTTACTTTAGAAGAGTTTTGCTTTATATATTAAGTGACATAAATATCTGAACACCCAGTTTAAATGATTTTATTTTAATAAAATTTGGTGAATTTATTTATTTTACTGAAATAAACAATTAATGAAATTTTCAGCCTTATCAGTTGAAGATTCCGGTTTCTATACTGGTTTTTTTAAAATCCACAAACAATCTAAACATGGGTATTGTAGCCGTAGTAAAGATCCAAATTTTGCGGATTTTGGTTCTTGACATTCTTTACGATTGGTTATGATGCCTAGGGTACCTAGACCTGTACGATTTCCTCAACTTAGTGAGTTTGAAAGGGGTCGTATAGTGGGACTTCGGGAAGCTGGATTTTCTTTTCGTGAAATTGCAGTTAGAGTACAAAGAAGTGTTGACACTGTGGTTAGGTGTTGTCAGGCATGGCTTCAAGAAGGCCGTACGTAAAGAGTAAGGGGCTCTGGACCGTGAAGATCGCCGCCTAAGATTATTGGCCTTAGGGGACCGTTTCTCCACTACCAGGTCCATTGCAAATGAATGGTTTGCAGAACACGGAAGACCTATTGGCATGCGAAGTTTTTACTGACGAATAAGACGTTTTGGTCTGTTTTCATACCGACCACACTGGGTCCTCCCTTTAACTCCAACACCGACGTAATCGCCTTGAGTAGTGCAGAGAACGGTCACTCTGAGATCAGAAATAGAACAGTTTTGTCTTTAGTGACGAGTCTCGATTTTATTTAGGCATGCACGATGGTCGAGCGAGGGTTAGAAGACGACGTGATAAAAGGAGAAATCCACGGTTTTTTGTTGAAAGGCATGAGTTATGGTTTGGGGTGCTATAGCTTATGGTTCGAGATCACCTTTAATCTTCATCAGAGGTTAACATGAATGCGCAGCGTTATATCCAAGAAATTTTATAACCCCATCTTTTACCCTATCTTACCACCCTGGCAAATCCAACTTTCCAACAAGATAATGCCCGACCACATGTCGCAAGAGTCACAATATACTTCTTTCAACATAAAGATTTCACATTGTTTGTTACCTTGGCCACCAAGATCTCCCGACTTATCCCGAATTGAGCACGTGTGGGATATGATGGGTAGGAGATTGCTCAATTTGCAACGTCCTCCTTAAACTCTAGAAGAACTTCGAGGGGAGTTGGTGTTGCCTGGAATGAGATACCATAGGAGGACATTGACCACCTGATCAGAAGGATGTCTAGGCGCGTTGGAGAATGAGTAACACATCAGGGTGTATCCACATATTATTAAAGGTAAAAGGGATTTAAAGCAATGCAATCATTTTGAAATTTTTATCATTTACTTATTATGCTTCAGTAAGTACTTGTACAAAATTTTATAAAAATAAAATCATTTAAACTGGGTGTATTGGAGTGGTAACTAATTTGAACCATTTTGAAACATTAAATGCCTGTTTATTACTTTTATACAATTTAAATACGCGTATTGCTGACTGATTTTATTAATTTATGTAATTCAGATGATATGTTTGTAGATAATCTGGTTCATATCATAGAGAACGTTCGTTTCAATTATGTATTACAACAAAATTTGTTTTGCATTGTTTATTTTACTTACTCTTTTTGACCTTTGCGGTTTTGTGTTTGTTCAATTTTATATTATTTCAACTGTTTGCTATCATAATGTATAGGGATTCATTCATATATGTTAGGCATTAATGGCTGTAAAAGATAATTATTACTTATCGAATTAAAGTAAATATTTTGCCTGAACAAGCAACCGGTGAAAGTGGTTGATATTTACAGATGTTACTACCACATACAGGAAGTGAGGACTGATTGATTAACAAATATGTTTTTCTCTTTGTCGGTTTAAAGTGTTTTATAATGTTTTTATTTAACCTTACCAAATTTGTATATTGAATTATTCGCTGTAAATTATCCACCCTTTATGGTAGTTATTACTGCCCTTAGAAATTAACAAACTTAAAGAGTATCCGAATATAAAATAATGTATTTATGAATTAATTGTCATAATGCATACGTTCAAAATGTGCAACATGGCTTTAAAAACAAGCTTCATAATATTTCTGAGTAATATGGAATCCTTCATCATGCTCCAAATGTAGACAGCAGATGGTGTTAAATCTGGTGAATAAGGTGGATACTCGAAATCTGTGCGGCGAGAAATTATTATGTTACCAAAATGTTCACGGAGCGTTTATGGAGCGTTCGGCTGTAGGGCTTGTTGCTCCCATCTGTTGCTTATGGATACTTATATAAGGCGCAAGACAAATGGTCTTTAAATCTCTGATAAAAGTTGTTACAATATTATGTATGAGCTAGCTGCTCATTTTCGTCTTTAACAAAATAAGTAGGGATGCACCGGAATTCCGGCGGTACCAATAAAACCGGCCGATCCGGCCAGTTGACCGGAACTACTGTTCCGGCCTGATCGCTTTTGTGATCCGGCCGGAATTTTCGGAATTTTTTGAAAATGTTTAAGTTTTAAATTTTTAGTATAATTTAAATTCAAATATATGCAAAAATAAAGATAATAGAAAAAATAGATAGGCCGAAAATAGTTGCTGTTTTTTAATAAAAATAAAATTTTGTGACATTGATTTTGATATTTTTCTTCGTTTAAAATATTTTAAGTTTTTTAATTGGTGCCTACTTGTCGAGCTTATTGTTTAAGTCGTTAATTAATCACAAATATTATTTTTCGATAAAATATTTTATTTTCAAAAATTAAAAAACATAAATAGGAACTAAAAACATTATTAACAGCCAAATTCTAACAGCTAAATTCTCTGTCACGGATAGGTCTTATAAGTAGGTACAGACTAAGTGGGTATACATGAAAAATTACAGTGAGAAACTTAGTATTCATAATTTATTTTTTTTTAGGATTATGGTGAATAAACAAGATACTGTAGCTAATTTAAAAAATAGATAAATCAGCCTTAATATTTTTAATGATTTAAATATTAAAGTAGGCATGCACATACATTTTAAATTTAGGTCCCGATCCGGTGCATCCCTAAACATAAGGACCAATTATCCCATGACCCAGACTAGACCAGGGTTGTTATGTTTTAAACACGTTTAAAACAACCAATGGTTTTTAAAACAGATTTTTTTTAAGTAGCAATACTTTAAACTTTTTAATAATATTATGTTATTAAATGAATGACAAATATAAACTTTATTTTATTAAAAGTTCTAATTACTAATAACGCAACAGTATTCAGAACAATAAACAACTAAAAGGTTGTATTAGCTTTCACTATTTTATTCTATAAATACTTTAATTGCAATGACAGCCGTTTCGCTATCGAAATAGCATCGTCAGATTGACATATTGAAGTTACACTTTGTTTGTTTGTAACTAGGTACTTGATGTTGATAGGTAGTTAAGGCTAGACCAAGTAAGGAAGTAATAAGACATAACAATATTAAAGCCTAGATGTTATTAGCCCTAAGGGATTATCCTGGATGTATTTCCCTCTAAGATCAGTATAACTGTGCAATGATATAGAAAAACCAGGAAAAAACTATATCCTGCTGATCTTTACAATAAATTAATATATTTGTGTTATAATTACGTCTTATCTATGTATAAAATGAAGACTCAATCAAAGTAAACAGTTTAATAGTGGTGAACTTCCAAGGTTTATTTGTTCATTAACTACTTTATATTGTTGATCTGCTAGATGCCTTTTGATTTCAAGTTCTTCGAGGAAATCTAAATTTTGTTTTTTATCACAGGTGTGTAATATTTGAATGTAATTAGTGTGTATGAGTGAGTGTGGATGTTCAAGAACGTGTTTGGCATAGTTTGACTTATCTGGTTGTTGTAATCTATATGCTCTTAAATGTTCATTGAATCTTATTTCAAAATTTCTAACCTAACCTAACTACCTATCAACATCAAGTACCTAGTTACAAACAAACAAAGTGTAACTTCAATATGTCAATCTGACGATGCTATTTCGATAGCGAAACGGCTGTCATTGCAATTAAAGTATTTATAGAATAAAATAGTGAAAGCTAATACAACCTTTTAGTTGTTTATTGTTCTGTGTGTGTGTGTGTGTGTGTGAAGGGACTGGCTTGGAAATTGATCCGTTAGCCACAGATTTTTGTTAATAACTTCTCGTGGATTAATAATGAAATAAAGATACAATAACCGAAAAAGAAAATTATATGTTGATTTTCGCTATCTTAAGAAAATCAATAAGAAGATCTGTAATAATTTTGTTGTCCAGGCTTAACAAATAAGGAAGATTAATAGGTGGGTAAATGTTTAATTTAAGTAGGGACTTATACAAACTTTCTGTAAGAGCTTTCTGATCGTTACAGCTAAAAAATATGTGATTAAGATCTGCAATTGATACATTATCACATTTACATGTGGCAGAGTTGAGAATGCCCAATTTGGCGAGGTGAAACGGAAATTTTCCATGTTGTGTTTTCAGTCTGATCACTGACGCAGAGTAAAACTTGGAGACCTTATATTCAAATATATACGGTGATGGTGGTGGTAGTTGTGGATAAAGGAGAAAGTAAGGATTTTTGGAGGATTGTGCAATGTCTAGCCATTGTCTTTTCCATTCCTTAACAGTTGTTTGCTTTATAGCTGTACATACGTCCCCGTTGGTGACATTTTTTAAGTGAATACCGTTAGAAACTGCATCTTTAGCTAACCGGTCTACTATTTCATTTCCCCTTATGCCTAGATGACTTTTAACCCATATGAATGTAATTTTGATATCTAGCAACATGTTTTTAATATTGCAAAGTACAGGTGATGTGTGTGAACTAAAGTGTATATTTTGAATTGCTTCCAATGCTGACCTCGAATCTGTTATTATTAAAGCTTCTTTTATATTATTGGTAACAACATATTTTAAGGCGTATTTTATAGCAACCATCTCTGCAGTAAAGATATTACATATGTTAGATAATTTATACTGTTTATGTTGATCAGTAGTCTGGTCATATAGTGCACATCCTACCCCCTTTTCTGATTTAGACCCATCGGTGTATATAACTGTCTGTCCTGCATAATTACTAATAATTGCTTTTAAAAGAATATTATTCACCTGGCCTGTGTCTGTATATGAAGGGATTATTACTTTAGCTTTACTTATTAACCCTCGGTAAGGTACCTGATAAATAGGTAATAATTTATCTTTTATTAGTAGTTCTGAGTAATGGTTGGCTTGGATGAAAGCATCTGTCAAGGGAGGGAATTTTTCTTCCTCCAGTATTTATTTGTTAGGTTTTCAGTGTTAAGGGTTGCTAAAACGTCTATCAAGTCTGAGTCAAGGCTACTTAGTTTAATAATGTAATTTTGAGCCAGAATTTGTCGGCGGTATTGTAATGGCATTTCATTACATTCAGCCAACAACACATTTGTAGGTGTAGAAGTCATGGCCCCTAAGCATATTCGTAAGCATCTGTAATGAATACGATCTATAATTTTTAAATTAGTATTACTAGCTGAACCGTATAGCCAACACCCATAATCCAAAATTGACCGCACATAAGCTCTATAAAACATAAGTGACACTTTAGGGTCGGCGCCCCAACTACGATTTGTTACACATTTAAGGGAGTTTATGGCTTTTTCACATTTACCTCTGACATATTGGATATGCTTTGTCCACAGGAGTTTTGTGTCCAACACTATACCCAGATATTTATACTCTTTTACCACAGGCACCGTACGCCCACACAGGGTTAGGTTTCCTGGTGGCCGCAACCTATGCCGGGTAAAGATCATAATTGAGGATTTTTCAGGAGAAAGAGTCATGCCGGTTTCGTCGGTCCATCGTAGAACTGTGCGCATAATTTGTTTGAGAGCTTTAAGGCCGTCTTCATAAGTATCCAGGGTGGAGTATATACAGATGTCATCTGCGTACTGTAAACTTTTTATATTATTAAGGTTACTGCACAAATTATGTATGTTGGCTGAATATATATTAAAAAGTGTAGGGCTGAGAACAGATCCTTGTGGTAATCCTTGATAGACAGTCCTAGGTCCATGCAAGATATTTTTATGATCTCTTATATAAATTACTCTTGCAAAATAAAGGTTTATTATATTATCACAAATGCTGTCACTCAAACCTATATTACTCATTTTATGTTTAAGTATATTAAGATCTACCGAATCGTATGCTCCCTAATATCCAGAAACAGGCATACCAAATATTTATTCTTGGAGTAGTTAATCTGAATGTCGGTTACTAATTGTGTTACAACATCTAGAGTACCAAGACCCTCCGAAATCCATAAATGGATTTAGGAAGGATACTTTTTTGTTCTAGATACCATTCTAATCTAGTTTTAATCATTCGCTCAAACGTTTTGCTTATACATGACATCAGTGCTATTGGTCGGTATGATGTGGCTACCGTTTTATCTTTGAGTGGTTTTAATAATAATGAGACAATTATTTTTTTGAAATGTTCCAAATACTGACCATCTACCCACCAACTATTTAGAATTTTTAACAAACGTTCTCTATCTGCAAGTGGTAGGTTATTAATTATTTCATATGTAATAAAATCCTCCCCGGGGGCTGTACTTTTAGTTGTTTTAATCGCAGCCTCTAAGTCTGCGAGGTCAAATGGTAGTTCCAAATCTCTACAATCACTTACTTTCTTCTTACTTTTCATATTTTTTAACGAATTAGGGACATAACTTGGAGCTATTGAATTGAGCAATTGGTCTATAAGTGATTGTGAGAGTGGGATCTTTTTCATTATGGTATTTTTATTTGAGATTTTACGGATAAACTCCCATACCTTAGAAATTGGTGTATTCTTATTTAGTTTGTTGACAAACTGGATCCAACAGTTTCTTTGTTTTTGTTTGAAGATAATTTTACTTTGCGCCTGTATCTTTTTGAATTCTAAATAGTTGCTAAAATTTCCTAGGCTTTGGTAATTCTGTAATGCACGTTTTCGGTCTATAATAAGTTGTTCGCATTCTAAATCCCACCATATAGGCTTCTGCAGTCTTAGAGACTGTGGCCGTTCTGACTTTAATAGTTTTTAAAGCGGCAGAATTGATACTTGCTAGTAATGATTCGAGTTGCTCGGCATTACTTCCTGCTGCATGGTTTTTTAAAATGTCATTCGTCAAGTGATTCTGAAATAGTGGCCAGTCGGCTGATGACTCTATCCATTTTCTAGCAGGTTGTATCGGACTTGGGTTATATGTATGTTCGATTTTGATATATATGGGAAAATGATCAGACCCGAGTGTGTCTGCAATCGGATTCCACTCTGCGTATCCTACTAAGTTAGGAGATAAAAGGGAGAGATCTACCGGGGATGGATTTTCATTGGGTCGAGTTAATCTGGTTGGTCTACCATCATTCAATACAATTAGATCTATATTATCCAATGCTTCTACTAATCTATTACCTTGCGTATTATCATGGTTAGAACCCCATCGACTATGATGTGCATTGAAATCCCCGCATATTAAGGTATCCCCTGAGAATTGGGACAAAAGTTTATCCCAATCGTTTTTAGTTACTTGTACTCTAGGAGCTTTGTACACACTAACTATGGAAAGTTTATAATCTTCAATAAATATGGCACACACTTCAATATTATTGTTAAAGTTTTTCTAATTCTAACGTCCGAAAATGTAAGATGCTCTTTAACAAGTATACCTACCCCTCCGTACCCATCGTCTCTTATTATATTTGTAAAATTGTAACCTTTTAAACTAAACTTTTTACTGGCAGATAGCCATGTCTCACATAATACAATTATTTCGTAGGTTTCAGAAGACTCTAGAAAATTTATAAGATTAGGTTTGTTTTTTATAATGGATTTACAATTCCACTGTAGAATATTTAAACTTTTATAAGTCATCTTCCATATACTCGACTGAATCCTGTGACGTATTTAAATACCGGTTACTATTTAATATTCTTCTGAGTTGTTTCTGAGTTTCTATATAGACTTGTTGGTCGGGAAAATCAATTTTAAAACTTTTAAAAATATTTTCCATAATCGTTGGGACACTATCTAAGACTAGACTCTCTACTTTTTCTTTATATGCAATAAAGTCATCTCTATGTGGGTTTGGTAATATTGAACTAGATGTCGAAGGAGTGGATTTAACTGTAGATACTTTTTAATTGTAACAGGAATGTCTGATTCTAGTCGTCGTTTGATCTGACGGGGAGCTCGTGGTCGTGGTACCCAATTGGTATTATTTGTTGTCTCATTGTTAGTGAGGTTGGGAAAATTATTTAAATCATTTAATACATTAAATTGATTATTAGTTAATATTTTAGAATAGGATGGGTTATTTTCTAACGTTTCGGCTTCTTTAAACGATAAATTTTTAGTGGACATTATTTTTTTAATGTTATATTGTTGCTTGTATTTAGGGCAATCCTTTGAAATAGATTTATGTCCTTCGGACTGGCAATGTATGCAATACTCGACATTAGCGCATTCCCATTCTTCTGTATCGTGTATATTTCCACATTTTTGGCACGTTTCCGTTGTACTTTTGCAAAATTTTTGGGTATGACCGTACCTAAGACACCTATAGCATTGAACCACGGGATATATATAGGGTTCGACTACGAATCTAACCAAATCAATAGTAACACATGCTGGAATATTATTACCTACGAACGTAACAATTAACATTTGACGTGGGACGTATTCAACCTCATTAATTATTTTTCTTTTCATCCGTTTGACTTCTGTTACCTTTTTTTCACTTATTATGTTTTCTAAAATATATTTTTCGTCTAAAAAAGTATCAACTTGCCTTACAATACCTTTTTTATGATTACAAAAAGACGGTATATATGCAATTAATTTATTAATTTTTATAATTTCATGATTTATTATGGAATTAGCGATTTGAAAGTGATTGAATATTATTTTAACCTTGTTTCTTCCTACTAATTTGATATCGTAAATATCTTTTTTAAAAGTATTGTCTTTATAGAGATAATGTCCTACCTTAATTGCCGATAAACGAGTTGTTTTATCTATTGGTTCGACAAAAACATAGAATGGTCCGGTATCAGTGTACAAGTATTTATTATTTAAATCATATTGCTTTTCCTTTACCTCCACTGTTTCACTTTTATCAGGAGGCGGCTTTCCTCCATCCGATGTTACTTCCATCAGAAATGAAAAATGTTAAGACTTACCAGTAATCCTATGACAGAATTTATATATCAATTTAAACTAAATTAACCTGCTTTAGAAAATCACAGCACAACGGTTTATTGTTCTGAATAAGATGAACTTTCACACAGTAAGGGTTAGTACCATAAATTTCATTAACGCAACAGTAAGTACAATCATAATATAAATAAAAATAAAACATTAAACATTTTTATAAAAATATTATAATATTAAGAACAAAATAACATAACACCTTTTATTTTAAAAAAGTTAGTGTAAAATGGCTTCGAAATTATTTACCATTACAACCAATACGCTGAAATTATACATTATTTTCTCTCACCTTATTTTTTTAAATAAAAACGAGAAAATAAATAAAAACTATTTATAAAAACAAAAAAACTTATAATGTAAGATGTAAGTCAAAATAGACACTTAAAAAAAATGGGTCTAAATAAAGTAATCTCTAAAGGTGTAGTTCGACTTTTCATTTTTTTGACGGTCACGGCCGCTACTGTATGCTCTTAACGAAGTATATGTGAATAAATCCCATTATGAACCTCCTTAGTTCATCAGAAATTGTTTTGGTAGGATCTGTCCGCAATTCTTTTTTCTTGCTACAATTTTTCGGACAATTGGAGGACAACTGGAAACAAACACATTCCAAGAGTGGTATGGTATTTAATTGCTTTTTTTTAATGTGAACTGCCTTCCTGTCGTAACACAAAATATTGCCCTGGTGTCAGATATTCCTCCATGGCTGACAATAGGGATTCTGCAAGTGCGTTGTCTTTGTGCAAGATCCATTACTGTTCTTGCACAACTCTGCTCATTTCTTACAAATTTCGTTTTTCCAAAAGTTTAAGCATGGGTTTACATTTTGATTTCGACATCCTGGCTTTTTTCATCCATAGCAATGCAGGATTGCAGTGGAGTTCCTTTAGTTTTAACATCCAAAATATCCAAAATTTATCGTTTTGATGTTTTATCAATTCTGGCTCTTCATCTTCATCACCTCTCCGAGCAGATTTGTTGACGGACAAGATTTTGGTAAGTGAGGAAGTTTCTCTATACTCTAGACTGTTTAATTAGTCATGTAACATTTTTTCTTACAGTTTAATTATCGGCGTTTACAGTTTCAGCAATCATCAGAATGCTCATACGACTATCTTTACGCACATTTTAGATTGATTTTGGTCACTATTTGCGGAGTTGAAACAGAGACAGGTCAACCTGGACGTTGATAATATTCGGTACTCTCTCGCCCTTCAGAAAATTTTATACCATTCGAAAACATCGGCATCAAATTAATAATCCTCATTGTAGACCTCTTTCATCAACTCTTGAAATTTTATATTGGACGTGTTTTTCGACAAAAAATATATAAAAATACGAAAAAAACACACATATTTCTAACTTTATAGAAAAAATAGTACTACAGCAACAACAAAAAGTGTTTTCTTACTGAATTAGTAAACATTTCCAGCTATTAATTGTTGTAGTTAATCTAGAATACCTTCTATATCAAATCTAACAATCTTGCTATTTCCGAGTTTGATTTTCCAAGTTTGGAAAATTAACTTTAACTTTTTAAAACATATTCTGACAGTTCCTAAGTACTTAGTCTTGGATTAAATTTTCCAAAGCCACCAAATAGGTTATATCAAAAGGTACCTAATAAAAACTCATTTCGAAAAATTATAAATTTTCGCTATAAATTATTTTTTTATTAAAGTACAGTGTGTGCTTTGTAAGCTTGAGACGTCTGCGGAATGCAACACGTGCGAATGATGTAATTTCTTCAATAAATACGTTATTCATTTGCAAATTTATTAAAGTAATTATACAAAATTAGTAAGAGCTAAATTTTTACAACAGTAATAAAATCTGGTCAATTTTATTATTAATATACTCGTTAAGTTGCATCAAAATTATTCATTTATATTGTTTTTCGGTGAAGTGTGTACCGAACCGCTGAAAATGAGGTGTTTGTTTATGAATTTCATGACAAAGCAAACTTTATTTGAAAATATTATATGTGTATGTTTTGCATAATGACCTTGATCTCTACTCAATCAACGGGTTCTTTATTTTTATTATTTTATAGTTCCTGTTTACACTTAATTTAAATAGTTTTATTGGCAAATTTTTAACTATTTTATGTTTTTTATCTTTTAAAGTGTGTATTTCTTCTAAATAGCTGTGCTGAATATGGTTAAAATGATGGTTAGTAAATTTTAATGTCACATCAGATAACTTTAAAAACAGATTTATTGTACTAACCCCTTACTTTTTGGAAGTCTATCTTACTAAAAATAATAAAAAACTCTTCATTTTAATTAAATTGATTGTACTAACCCTTACTTTTTGGAAGTCCATCTTATTAAGGATAATAACAAACTTCAATATGTCAATCTGACGATGCTAGTTGTCTAGTTGAGTAATTCTGGTAACTTTTAGCCTTGACATTATTTACTCGCAGCCATGAAATTATCCTGGTACCTACAGAAATGAACCCTCTAGTTTAATCCATCTATGTAGGAAAAATATTGACGTAATTTTCGAATATATTAACAATATATGTATAGGTAGGTAGAGACAATACAGTTTATTAATTTTGATGAACAAATCTGCTCCATTCCTTTTTTGTTTTTGGCCAGCCTCTTTGCTTCTTTCCAGCACTATCCCCGTTTTCTTAATTTTTATTCCTACATTATCCCATGTTTCTCTTGGCCTGCCTCTTCCTCTTCGTGAATCTCTACTTGCTTCCCAAATATGTCTCGTAGGTCGTTTATTGCCCATTCTTTAGAGCTGGTCCCATCAGCTAAGTTGTCTACCTTCTATGAAATCTAATACAGGTTCTACTTCTAAATCGTTTCTTATTTGTTGGCTTCTTATTCTTATTTTATCCATTCTGGTAACTCCTCTAACTCTTCTTAGATATTTCATTTCTGCACATACAGAAAATTAGTAAAATTTTCCTTTAATTCAATCAAGTAAAAAAGGTCGTAGAAAAAGTATAGTGTGCTTGAGGACTTTTTCGCGCACTAGATACACAATATATATTATATACGTTATTTTTAGTTTTTTTTCTTAACAGTATTAAACCTGGTAAAAAATTGTACCGAATTTTTAAATAAACCATGGTTTTATTTATAAACTATTTTTTATACTCACCCTGATTCAAAATGTTGCTTTAGAAAAATCGAATTCTTGGTCATTACTCATTTATAAAGCCTCAACTATTTTCTGCCTAAGGGAAATATTTTCGTAAATAAATGATAAGATCACTGCTAAAGAGCTCAAGTAGGTACCACAAATGGTTTCAAAACTTTTAAAGAACTGTATTTTATTTATTTATAGTTTTTTAATAATATATAAACTTCTATATAAGTAATCATAAGTTTGTCGTAAAAGTTCAAAAATGTAAGCATTAACCGAGTTGTTACCTCTAACCGTGAATAACTTTTGAAGGAGTATTTATAGTAAAATTTTAAGAGACTTTTTTAGATTATTCAATTCACTACAAGATATTAATATAGTTACAAGAGATACAGTACACTAGACACTGTTTGTGATGTTGATTTGATTCATCATATAGTAGCTTAAATAAAAATATAGCCCCAATATTTTAGTGAGTAGGTTTTCGGCTGAATCGTTTGTCGTTGAATGATAAGTTTTCTAAATAAATAGGTCTTAGCTTTGAATCTAACAGAAAGGACCATATAGGTACTCTGTTTTACCAGTATTTAATCCTAGTTTGGTTAAGGTAAACTTGTGATGTGAGAAAAAAGCTCTTAATACACTTATGTCGTCAGTGTATCGTGCTGACAATAATATCTTTGACATTGAGAAGTCAGATGTGAAGAGCGAGCAGAGCAGAGGTGACAAAACAGAAACCATGAGGTACTCCTTCTTTAAGGTACTGCTTCGTAGCCCTCAAATTTAATATATAATTTCCTTTTGGTTAGATATTGGAGTTTAAAAGTGATACTAGGTAGTCTGGTATTCCTAGATTCGAGAGTTTGTGAATTTAACGAATTGAACGTAGTTCACCGGGTCTAACAAAATTTAATACGTTGGAAACTTTGGCAATATCTCGGGGAGTAAACCGTGATAAGTGATTCGTCAAAAGAATACAGTATGACCGCGAATATACTGAACTGAAAAAATATATATTACCTATAAATATTTATTAACATTATCAAATACAACAAAAATATCAACCGTAAATCTAAATGATATGCTCTATATGTCCACCAATATGCTCTGTATTGGAATATAGGCTGCTCCAATGTACGGAAGAAGCTGACAATTGCCATTCTCAATTGTAGTGGGTGGTTGTCTTGAAAATTGCTGTTGTCATCTTGTATCAGGGTGAGTAAAGTACGGGCTATGTGGAGGATAATTAAATTCTGTTTTTCGGAAAATCAATCTGTCACCCAAATGATCCCTAATTATTCTTAACGACTGACCAGCGGTATGCAACATCTAGGTGGAACTACTTTCTTCGCAGTGATAAATTTCTTACTCTACAGAAGCGTCTGAGGTTCTGTAGAAAGGGTGTCAGAACTTGCTGATTGTGGCAGTACGCCCTTCATAATCAGGAATGAATGGCCGAATATCCCGTTTCCCGAAACTGTACACCATATGGTTAGTCTTTCGTCATGAAGAGGTGTTTTCATAAAAAAATTGAAAAGAGTATACCCATTGTATCTTAAATACTGCCAATTAATAAGGCACATGGTACTCATCTGTAAACCAGAGATTCGTCAAGAAGTCATTATCTTCATAAATTTTAGCTAGCATTCGAGCTCAGTAAACTAAACGTTTTGTTTTATTATTTTGATTCTGTTTGTAACACCTTTGGATTTTGTAAGAGAAACCGCCCATATCCTTAACCATTTCCCGCAAAGATTCTTTTTTTATACCCAGTTTCAAGACAGTTTTTTCATTGCTTCTTTTCGGCGACCGTAAGACTTGCAGATGCAATACTCGATTACGATTTTCTTTCACGCTTATTTTTCTTCCTAATTTACCTTTTCTTTGTATGCAAACGCTGCCGGTAGTTTTTAATTTTTTACAATATACAAAATAACTTTGTTTGATGGTTTAGGTTTCTGAAACTCAAAGCTCAAATTGATATCCAACCCATTTAATGTTAGGTCCATTATTTTTGCCAAATCCGTTTGAGCGAGAATTTGCTTCACATATTATAAAGACTTTTTCTTCAGTTTCTTGCACACAGATATTGTTTGACACTCTGGCAGGCTAAATGTTAGTTTGAAATAGATTTGACAGCGTGTCAACTTACATAGCAACTGTTACTACTGTTACAATTTCGGTACTGTAAATTCGTGGTCATACTGTACTTGAGTCATTACGAGGCAATATAAAAGAATTACGGGGCAATGTAAGTGAATTGTGGGAAAATATTGAGACAATATGAGGAAATACGGTGGCACTATAGAGGATTTACGGGGAATTAACGAATGTAATACCCGACGTCGACCAGGAATTATCTGAGAAATTTCCGGAAATTTGGAGGACGTATAGGGCAATATGGGAATATACACCGACAATACTGGGAATTATTTGAGAATAAGAGGCAATTCCAGGGTAATACCATGACAATACGTGGAATTATTTGAGAATAAGAGGCAATACCAGGACAATACGGGGAATTATTCGAGAATAAGGGGCAATACCAAGGCAGTATTGGGAATTATTTGAGAATAAGAGGCCATACGAGGAATTATTCAAGAATAACAGGGCATTACGGGTAATTATTCCAGAATAAGAGGCAATACCAGGGTAATCCGGGGAATTATTCGAGAAAAAGAGGCAATACCACGACAATACGTGGAATTATTTGAGAATAAGAGGTAATTCCAGGGTATTACAGAATATTATTCGAGAATATGAGGCAATTCCAGGGCAATCCGGGAAAATATTTGAAAATAAGGGGCAATACCACGACAATACGTGGAATTATTTGAGAATAAAAGGCAATTCCAGGACATACGGGGAATTATTCGAGAATATGAGGCAATACCAGGGCATTCCGGGTAATTATTCGAGAATAAGGGGCAATACCAGGGCAATCCGGAAAATTATTTGAAAAGAAGAGACAATACGGGGAATTATTCGAGAAAAAGAGGCAATACCACGACAATACGTGGAATTATTTGAGAATAAGAGGTAATTCCAGGGCATTACAGGATAGTATTCGAGAATAAGAGGCAATTCCAGGGCAATCCGGGGAATTATATGAAAATAAAAGGCAATACCACGACAATACGTGGAATTATTTGAGAATAAGAGGCAATTCCAGGACATACGGAAAATTATTCGAGAATAAGAGGCAATACGAGAAATTATTCGAGAATAAGAGGCAATACCAGGGCAATCCGGGGAATTATTTGAAAATAAGAGGCAATTCCAGGGCATTACGGGAAATTATTCGAGAATAAAAGGGAATATCAGGACAATACGGGGAATTATTTGAGAATAAGAGTCAATACGGGGAATTATTAGAGAATTAGAGGCAATACCAGTACAATACGGGAAATTATTTGAGAATAAGGGGCATTACCAGGACAATACAGGTAATTATTCGAGAATACGAAACATAATGGGGAAATATGGGAGATTATGGACACAAAATTCGGGGAATTTTTCTCCATACATTTCGGTAGTGGTTTCCCCCTAGTGTTTACCTCAGTATCTTATCGCTTCTAAGAAATATCAAAAAAAATTACATTTATGTAGTTCAACTTTTTGTTCAATACGCATACATTCATTATTATTATTGTTTTATTACCGTTTGACCTTAAGATGTGAAAATGTAAAAAAATCGAGACGACGACGATGGATGATCGGTTGCCGCGAGATGTGAGATGAAGAGAGAAAGAGAGAGAGATATTATAACGGGTGTAACTTTCGAAACGCCAGATCGCTTAACAGGGTCACGCGCTATTTATACATTTACTTGCACACTTAATATCACTTCGCACACACACCGACTTGTGGTAGGTAGGGACGAACATCGGTGAAAGGCGAGAAAAAAAAGATATTTGTGTATTTACGGATGACAGTGATTTGTTTAAATCATAATTCGCTAATGGTGTTACTTTCATTTTGTAACGTACCATATTGTAAAGGTAACTAGTTTTTAATTTTTGTTGAGAGCGATGCTTGGTTAATGAGTTCGTATCATTGAGAGGAAGCCAAGTAATAGGATTTATTTAATTACAAAAAATCTTAAACTATAAAAGATAATGATACAGTTAGAAGTAATTTACATCGCTTTTATATCTTACAAAAGTCTGTATCTGCAACTAGAATCCGGTGGCTGCAACTGCGCCACAAGAGATCCATTGTGATTCATCCCGAGTCAAATATTTAGTACATTATAGGACCACACATCAAAAATAATTAATTAGAATTAATTTAGAATCCTGAGATATGGAAAAAGTAGAAATGCTACACTGTTAAAATTTTAAATTAATTTAACGTTAAACGAAATGAATCGAGCTGTAGGTCTTCTTGAAAGTGGCATGCGGCAAACTCATGCTGTCTTTTTGTAAGCTTTATAATTTTCTCCTATTTTAGAAAAAATAGGATTGTCAAGTTGTTGAGCAACTTCCAATTAAATCAATCCTATAGTAGTTTTCTCAATAAATGGTATTGACTGAAGGAGTATAATAAAACCAATTAGACCCTTAAGTTGTTAAGTCCGAGATGCACATCATAAATGTAAAAGGACCTGATTCAGGTAATTTTGTTTCTCATAGAGGGATTCATTTTCATTTTAGTCTTTGTATTTCATTGGAAGTGTTCACTTGTGTTACGGCATGCAATAATTTTATAACATTTATTTGTCATTACAGACATTAATAGCAAATATTGTATACCCCAACGTACAGAATAGACAGTATGTGGCGTCCGTGGATAAAAAGTAATAGTGCTTCTTCCAGTAGTTTGTTAAAGAAGAATCACTTATCTTGTGACGCAAAAATCGAAATCAAAAATAGTTTTTTTATGTCAGCAAGGATATAACGCGCAGGTGCTGCAGCAAGAGTAACCAGTAATTTGACGAAGGTGCCTCTTACTTCAGTTAGACGAATTGTTGAAAATTCCATAGAATCCAGAAAAAAGCGTAAAGATTCCGGTGTCACAAAAAGTCTAGACGACTGGGAAAAAAATTGATAAGGCGAAAAATCTACACTATGTACGATGAGCAGCGTGTCCCTACAATCAAAACTCTGAAACAGCGGCTCATCAATGACGAAACTCACATCAACTGTGGCCTCACTACTCTTTGGCGAGCCCTGTCTGCAATGGGCTTTAAATATCGCAAAATTGACAAGAGACAAGTAATAATGTAATCCACACGTTTAATAAACTGGCGGTCTGAATATATAAGGTCAATAAGAAAATACCGGTCTGAAAATCGGCCAAACTCTACCTCGACGAGACGTGGTGGGACACGCATGACACCCCTTCCAAAGTATGGTCTGATAAGTGTAAAACAAAAGCATCATCAAATAAAAGGAAGAGAATCACAATATTACACGCAGGATCACAAAATGGTTGGATCCCAAACGCTATGTGGCTTTCTGCCAAAAATATTAAAGACCTAGTGTTGATTATCACGAAGATACGACAGCAGAGCGTTTTGAAGATTGATTTAAAAATTGTTTGTTACCTAACATTTCCTCAAACAGCGTTATAGTAATGGACAACGCAAGCTATCATAGTCGACAATTGCAAAAAAATCCTGGCTTAAAGAATACGAAATTGGAGATTCAAAACTTCATGGTTGCAAATGACATATATTTTGAGGAAAATTATACAAAAAAGAACTTTTACAAGTGCTGCAGTCATTTTCTTTAAAAAAACGTATGTTTGTGATACAATTGCAGAAGAATTGGGACATACAGTGTTACGACTACCTCCCTACTACTGCGTGTTCAATCCCATAGAGCTTATGTGGCTTAAATTGAGTGTGCTCAATTCGACTTTAAGTGGCAGTGGGGTAAAATTAATTAAGAACTGTGTGAATAACATTCCTATTGAGAGTTGGAAAAGTTCTGTTAGTCATGTTGTAAATGTTGAAAACTCGTACCTTTCTGTAAAATCAATTGCGGCAATTATAATTAATTTAGATGAAGACATGGGTAGCGACACTGAACTAAATATAGAATAGAATTGTAACATTTAAATAAATTACTTGTATATCTCCTATATTATGCAAAATTCAAATTTCTTAATTTCGACCCTGTAGCACATTTGCATCTTTTACCTGATGATTTTCTACACAATGAGATTCGCAATGAGATTAAATCGGGTAGTTTATTGCAGTTAATAAGCCAATACCATTTACTGTGAAAAATACTATAAATATACTTAAGGACTGAGATGTTATAATCTTTTTTTAGAGATACCCTTATAGACATTTTTGTAAGAAAAAGTTTTATGCTTTTTTAAAGAGTTCACCAGTTTCTTGACTAGCATGAAAAACAATTAAAAGAAAACTACGATTTTGTTCCAAATGCCATAAAAACTGTCCTCAATAAATATTGATTCCTTTAGATTTGTAAGAAATTGTTGATAATTTTTTTTAAATACCAAATTTAAAAAATATTTTGGGGTCCTGTTTCGATAATACGTTTTAAAACGATCAAATTTTCGGTGAATTGAACTTTGATCTCAGATAACTTTTGAACTTAGACTTATCAACAAATCATATTAAACCTTTTTTGTAGAGCATTCAGTTTTCTAAAAAAATATGTCTAGAGATTTTTCTATAAACGATTAACCCGCAAAAAATTAGAACTTACAAAATAATAGTTTGTGCAACTAGTGTGGATATTGACAATTTAGTTATTCGTCCTATTAGTACATACATTAATGTAGGTATTATTCTGAATTTGAATTTAATTTATATACAAAATGAGCACGGATTACAAATTAGCTCTATTTTTACAGTCTGATTTCAGACAGAACTTGCATAGGTCTATCTCTGGCTGGCCTATAAGACTTATGTTCGTATTGAGCCTACAGTCCCAAGTAAAACCATTAGTAATAAAACCATTTGGTTTTAAAGAAAGTTTTAAGGTCGCTTTAAGTGCAAAAGGGCCCACCCTTAAAGAAGTTGATAAAACTATAAATATAAACCTTAATAAAACCGATTTACTATTAAAATAGTAATTATGGGCCAAGGTAGAAAAGTGAGTTATTATTGTCGACGTCCATTAAAGACCGAGAAGCGAACCTTTAATGGATTTGAGACAGTAATACATTTTTCTACCGTATATAGCTCATATAAAATTGTTTCACTACTAGCAGTCTATTAAGTTGGTTTTTAAGCTGTTAAAAAGTTTGGACGGGTCAAGTCACTTCCGTTTCACATGACAATGTCAAGGCAATCAATAACATATCCAATAATTATTGTTTTGATTTGATAATTATATTGTTAAAATCCTCGTTATGAATCGCTATGAAAATACATGGATAAGTCAATTGACTTTCATTTTTGAATAAGTAGGTGGACTATTAAATCAGTAAGGATAAGGTAAAATATTTTTTCATTTGGTCTTTCCACCAGTTATACTCAAATTCTGTCAAATAAATATTTAGATCTAGTCAGGTAGTCCCCGTATTTTTCTACATTGTTTAAAAATGAACTTTACTACCCTCAACAAAAGTCAGTAAAGTTGGGTATATAGGCTGGTAGTGAAAAAACTCTTGAAGAATCGAATTCAGAGCGGTGAAAATAAATAAACGTTTTAAATTCCAACAACGTATATTTTAAAGATTAAAATGAAACTCAAAAATAACACTCTTTAACCTTGTACAAAATAACAACAACCATGGACTACATCTACTTTTACAATGTTTCGATTGTTACCAACATAAAACTAAAAATACAGAGTGCGCCACATATGCTACATTTATTGACAAATTGGCGGTATATTTAAATTCAAATACAAAATATCAACACACCCCCTCAATTTGGCAAAACAACCAATAAACATAAATAAAATAAAAATTAAAATTAAGAAAACTCTACCACTCCAATCTTATTTCTGAAATAATTAAACTTGGTAGATGGTAAAGCCTTAGTCATTAAATCTGCATATTGATGTTCTGTTGGTACATACTTTAAAGTGATTTTATTATTTAGAATACATTCTCTAACAAAATGATGACGTACATCTATATGCTTTGATCTTTTAGTTTCTAAGGTTGTGGCGATTTTAATACATGACTGATTGTCTTCAAAAACTAAAATAGGATCAATATCCTGTAAAATAATTTCTTCTAATAAATTTCTAAGAAATAAACACTCAGTTATACAATTTGACAATGCTACATATTCAGCTTCAGTGCTCGATAATGCAATGATGGATTGCTTTTAGATTTCCAAAATATTACATTATTATTCAACTTCAAAATAAATCCACTAATGCTTTTCCTATCATTAACATTATTGGCAAAATCTGCATCTACGTAGGCACTAATACTGAAATCTCTCTTACTTTTTGTAAATTCTAAAACATAATTTTTAGTTTTCTTTAAATATCTTAACACATTTTTCAAATGTTTCCAATGAGTAACATTAAAACAATTCTGAAATTGACTAAAATAAGTTATAGCGAAGCATAAATCAGGTCTACTCCCTAACATTATATACATTAATGATCCTATAAGTTGTTTAAAAGGTACATTCATATTTACATTATTTTCAATTGACAAATTTAATTTATATTGAATAGGTAGGTCCAATGGTTTACTGTTTTCCATATTAAATTGTTTTAAAACCTTTTAATTAATTTACCCTGTGAAATTATAAGTTTATTATCTACTCTCTTAATATCAATCCCTAAGAATACCAAATTATTGTTATTTCCTAAATCTTTCATTTCAAACTCTTTTGAAAGCTGTCTTTTAACCTTATCTACATCAATTAACATATTTGATACTATTATTAAATCATCAACCCAAACTAAAATATAAGTGTTTTTATGAACATATAAACATGGATCAACCAATGATCTCTTGTATTCATTATTTACTAAAAAATATATGAAGACGATCATACCAACACTTTGGGCTTTGTTTAAGTCCATATAAAGCTTTTTGAAGTTTACACACATAACCAGGTTTTTGTATTTCTTAATCCAAGTGGGGGATACATATATACAGGATCTTTTAATATACCATTCAAAAAGGCTGATTTAACATCCATCTGGTGTATTTGTGCATCAGTTTCAAGAGCTAAAACCAATAACATTCGTAATGTAATCATCCTAGCTACAGGAGTAAAGGTTTCTTCATCCACTGCCATTTCTTGCTTATAGCCTCTTGCAACCAATCTTGCCTTCTTAATTTCCTTGCCGTCTATCTCCTTCTTAGAGAAAACCCATCGTGAGTCTATAATGTTTATGTCTTCAGGTGGAATAACATAATTCCAAGTCCTGTTTTTCTCCAATATTTCTATCTCGTTTTCTATTGCTTTTGACCATCCTTTATCTTTAATTGCTTCCGTAAAATTATTGGGAGTACCCTCAGGTATAATGCCTATTGATAAAGCTGCCATAAGACCATCCAAATCTGTATCATAATCATTAAGAAAAGTCGGTTTTCTTCTAACTCTTGTACCTCTTCTTGGTTGTACTTCAATGTCATCCTCAATTTCTGGATTTATCTCCTCTTCATCTTGACTTGCCTTTTCCTTTTCAGTTAATTCATTTTCTTCAAAAATATGAATACCAGTATCATGCATTTTCAATTCATCAAATATTACACTGCGTGCAATAACTATTTGTTGCTTTAAAGGATCCCACATTCGATAACCATTCTTAGCATAACCCATTAAATACATTTCCTTACTTCTTTCATCAAGTTTTCCTCGTAATTCTTTTGATACGTGTACCCATCCAATTGATCCAAAAATTTTAATTTTATCTATATCCAGTTTTTGATTTAACCATATTTCTGATGGAGTTTTTCCTGTTTTATTCGCTGTAGTTGGTAATCGGTTTATTGTGTATGTAGCTGCTCTAACAGCTTCACCCCAAAAACTCTTACATAAATTAGCATCCAATAACATACATCTTGCCATATTCAAAACTGTACGATTAAATCTTTCGCTTACCCCATTTTGTTGTGGAAAGTTTTTAAATTCAACAGATGCATACTCACCTCCATTATCACACCGTAACCTCGAAATTCTCTCTTTAGAATGTGCTGTTGCCATAGCTTCGTACTCCTTGAGTTTTTCTAAGACTTCACTTTTATTTTTCAACAAGTATATGTAAGTAAAGTGTGAAAAATGATCAATAAAAGTGACGTAATACTTATAACCATCATACGTTTGAGGATTAATAGGACCTGCAACATCAGATGAGATTACTTCCAATATTCTCGTTGCTTTTCTGCTATCTGGTGTACTGGTATATGGTCTATTCGTTTGCTTTCCTTTCATACAAACTTCACAGATACTCTTCGATGGATAGATAGATGAATGACCCATTCTTCTATGTAATATTTCAGGATCTCCATTTGCTATACTTGCATTATAAGCTAAAACATTAAATTTAACAACATACAAATTACCCTGCAATTGTCCCTTCAAAACTAATTTATTTTTATCATAAACCATTACACCTTCCTTTTCAAAAATAATTTTTAATCCAGCTTTTTGCATTTTCTTAACTGACAACAAATTATATGAAATTTCTTTACATTCTAATACATCTTTAATATTAACTTTAACACCGAAATCATTAATAACATTTAAATTACCTACTTTGTGTGCTTTGATTGTCACTCCTTGTTTAGCTACATTAATTTTATAATCAACAGGTTTACTATTACATAAAAACTTTCCTGTTATTGTATTTACCAGATGATTTGTGGCCCCTGAGTCCACAATAAAAATAATTTTACCATCATTACTGTCATTTTCTGAAAATAGGTTAACATAATTGACATTGATATTTTTACCGATTGATGTTTGATCAGGCTTGCCGTCTTGATTCGAGTTGCGTTCTGTACATCGAACTACACCCGAACTGCTCCCAGTGCCGCCATCTTCTATTTCTACTAACATACTTATTTCACTATCTGAATTACCAAATTACCGGATAATTACTCAAAAATATGATCTGGGCCCATAACCTCTTGAAGAATCGAATTCAGAGCGGTGAAAATAAATAAACGTTTTAAATTATTTCAACAACGTATATTTTAAAGATTAAAATGAAACTCAAAAATAACACTCTTTAACCTTGTACAAAATAACAACAACCATGGACTACATCTACTTTTACAATGTTTCGATTGTTACCAACATAAAACTAAAAATACAGAGTGCGCCACATATGCTACATTTATTGACAAATTGGCGGTATATTTAAATTCAAATACAAAATATCAACAAAAACTTGTTTTTTTAAGATTGCTATTAAGTTACATTGAACATATATGTTTAAATGCTTGATCGGACGAATTGGATTTTATAGTTCTAGTATAAACTATACTGTTATCCAATATTATCTTAATATAAATAAAAAACGTATGAAACGTGAAAACAAAAATGTGAGTTGAAAATATCTTGCGCATTGCAGTAAAAATTAGCCTCTAAAATCTCACACGCCCATTTTAAAAGTTTGTGTTTAAAAGAAAATTTTCAAAAAATAAAAATTTTTGTTTAAAATGTTAAAATATATTTAAAAATTACGTTTTTGCCGATGTTTTTGTCGTAAACAATTAGGTAGAGATTGAAATAGTCCATTAAAGTTGACCAAATTTTTGTTTTGTGCCTCCGAAATTAATTAAATATAATTTTCCTATTCCAAAGAAACGATAAGAATAAGGTCGTATTTTCGGCTCATTAAAACTGGTTTGCCTTAAGGTGGTTCTAACAAATCCCGTTTGGTAGAAACAACATAACCTAAAATTAGAATTAGCTGTTTTATAGTTATATTTCTTCCTTTTTCCTTTTTTACTTTTTTTTTAAATTCCAGTATGCTTTATTTTAAAATATTTCAGTCCAATTTCTGTCATCTTAACTACTCAGCTTTTCAAATAAAAGATACTTTCACCAGATCACCTTCTCCAATTTAGTACTCCACCAAATACTATTATCTTCTGTTTACTTTAATTCAGGCTATAATTTTTATTTTATTTTATTTGTATTTGTATTTCTTCAAATGTATTAACTTTCCATTAATAAAAATTATCATTTTTCTCTTTTCTATTCTTAAAAACTTTTGATCAAACGTCAAAACTCCGAACAATGAACATCAAACTGCTACAGCTTTTCTATTTTAATTCTCTTCTATAACTTCATACCTTTTTTACCATTATTTTAACTGTGGGTTGGATCTCAAAACAAGTATCACGATTCAATGGTTGTTGAGGGTGCAAGGAGGTTCTAGGGGTTGTTAATTAGTGTAATCAAGACACGTTTAAGTATTTTTTATTTAATGTTTTATTTATGTGCAATTGCGTAGAACGGAACGTAAATCGTAATATTTTCAAGGCTTGGTTAGGTTAGGTTAGGTTACGTTTTACATGGTCAATTGACCCGAAATGGGTAGGTTAGAACTATGACCCCCGCCAGAACCGACTCGCTACCGTTTTGCATGCCTATTACAGATAGGTTTCAGTGTCAAATTTGGCTCATAACCTCAAATAGAAAGGTTAGGTTAGGTTAGAACTGTGACCCCCCGCCAGAACCGACTCGCTACCGTTTTGCATGCTTATTACAGATATATTTCAGTGTCAAATTTGGCTCATAACCTCAAATAGAAAGGATAGCTTAGGTTAGGTTAGGTTGACTCATAACCTCAAAAAGAAATTAATTTATAAAAAAAACTACCCCCCTCCGGCTGGGGGAAATGGTATGAAGGGTCACCCCTTAACCCCCCTCCAAACCCCGCCCGGGTGATACTTGTTTTGAGATTTTTACCAAAACTTTTTCTGTTCAATTCAATTAATGTTTTAATTATAGTGTTCCAATTTTTTTACTTCTTTTCAAAATCAATCTTTGCTCTTCTTGACTTTTCAATCACAAATCATCTCAAGGAAAGATAGCCGACTCCCTCTTTCCCGCGAATTCGAAATTGAACATCAGCGCCTTGAGCGGTGCGTTGCCAGAACTAACACTTTTGTACGGCTAGTTGCATACCTCCTGAATTCAAGTTTAAATACTTTTTATACTTTTATAATTTACCTAACACGAAAATAACAAAAATTTGATGAATTTGAAAATCATCAAATTTGCCATCATAGTGTTAGGTAAATTACAGAAGTATAAAATAAATAGGTACTAGAGATTAATATAATAAAAACAAACAAATATTATTTTTTTTTATTTATTTGCATCAAATACCAATGAGCAACACAATTGCTACAACTTATATTACATTCCAATATGTTTTAAAGAATTTTTAACATTTTCAGTCCAATTTTCATCTAGGATTGATGTTAAACAATTAGGGATGTTAAAGTATATTCTAGTATTACTTAAAAGATGTTTGCATTGAAGGAAAGTCAAATTACTCAATATTCCAATTTATTCTACCTGTTATGTTTAAAGTAGAAGGCACTGACAATAACTGTTGTTCTGTTGCACCTTTCTGGAAGTTGATGGCATATCTCTTTCCTCTGAAGATGATCATTCTAAAATTACAGGAAATTGTTAGGAATTACAGGCAGATAAACCAATAACAATAATAATGGCACAACAAAACAACCTCAGTTGTGTTATAACAAGAAATAACCAATACTTTTAACTCCCAAATTTAGATAAAAAATTTGAACATACCAGGAATAATTGTTGGAATTGCTGTGGCCCTCAAATTTGTTTTGTTATGATATGATGAAAACTTACCCTCATTACTAAAGTGCGTGTCACACACCCTGTACATATTCCGTCTTTTGTTCTCATCCATATCTAATAACTCCAACCTGTTAATTTGAAGACACCAGACTTTTCGTAGCTGAAATTTCATAAGTTTGTTAATAAAATATTAAAGCAAAGCAGCTTATATTATTTTTATTGACATACTGACAAATAAAGGTGGAAATGCACATATATTTAAATTATTACTTACTCAATAACACAACGTCTAACTATAAAGTTGTATTTATACAAATTGTTTTAGTCATACGTATAAAAAAAATCATAAAACAATGCACTTCTTTTTTGCTTATCATTGTTGTTAATTGTAGGCTTATGAATATGTTTATATTTAAGACTAAAACATTCTGTATAAATCCTTATTTTATATATACCTAATAAAATAAATAAAACCTTACCTCAAGATCCTTGGGCAAAATATGCTTTTTAACATCTTTGCTGGTTAAATTACAACCAGGAACACAACAACGTTGAACCATAATTATTATCTGGAATAAAACACTCGGTAATAATAGTAGTACTAATAAACACGACCACAAAGCAAACACTTCAATATTAAAATTCAAATTAAAAATTGTTTTTCTGGCTTGACTTTTTGTTTTATGGCCGGTCAGCTGACGGACGGAAACAATTCGTGGCGGCAATTTTGAATATTGGTACACTAGCGACTTCAGCGATGCGTTGCCTCACTAAAACCTTAGACCTGTCAAAGTGTGGGGAGTGAACGGGCCCTGTTTTCAATTCCCTTCAACTAACTGTCAAACTTTCTCTTTACCTAGCAACCAAACTTCTTCATCACTATAACCTACACTTCTTATCTATACTTAAAACTAATACAATATTTGTTTACATTACAGAAATTCTCCTCTCTATTTTACCTAATAATTTAAATTTGACACAAACTTCAAACTTTGACATATCTCCGAAAAGAATAATTAAACTAAAATAAATTTTTATTTCACCCTGAAACAATATACTTTTTTATGTTTAATACAATATTTATCACATTAACACTGCAAGGTAAGCAAAGCGAGTTCTCCAACAAGAACACATTTCATTATTTCAGCATATTTGGAGTAAACAGTGAGTTCCTCTAAACCTGAGATCGAAACCTCGTTTGATTGTGTCAGCTATTTCACGATCCTTATTTAAATGTTTATTATATGCTATTATCAAAATTAAAATAAAGAACTTCGTGTGGTAGATAAAAATATTTTGAAATTCGCACAATTTTTTTTCTTATCTAAATTTCGCATGGCCCTCTTATCTGATTTATTGTTATATTGTTTTATCGCTACCTTATCGGAAGACTAAATAATATGCTATCCGTAGTGGCGCCTGTAACGATTCAGCTGTTCAAAAAATAAAACAACCAAATTACTACTTTATGTAAGTAGTTATTGGAATACGATCAAATTTTTATAGAGATAAATATGATTTTTAAAAACTACTTGGTATTTTTATTTATATTTATATAAACGTGGCAAGGATTAAAAAGTTAATCATATGTCGAAGTGGCAACATAAAATTATAAATAACATTGAGAGAATGTTTCTTAATGATAAAAAATAGATAATTTTAGAGTTTTGTGCTTTAGATATTTAAAATGGAAAATAATAAACAAGAAGTAAATATATATCTATAGATCCGGTCTCATAGCGTTTTACGCCTTCCGGTTCCCAGCTTCCAACGTGGTCTGTTCTCCCAATCTCCTGATGGGTTTACATTTTCTTCTGACATCGGTCTACCACTGCTTTTTCGTTCTGTACTTATCCATCTGTGTATATTTTTATTGGGAGTCATCCGTTATTCATTCTACATGGACACACCATATTGATTGGATTTTGGATTTCATCAATAAATATGTTCTATCTTCATGATTTTTCTAGCCCACCTTCGCCAGAAGTCCATTTCCAAAGCTAAAAGACGTTGTTCTATCGACTTTGTGATTTGTCACGTTTCGCAGCCATAAAACACTATACTTTTAAAAACATAGTTATATAGAGGGCTGTTTCTTTCGTATGAAATCTGTTTAGACCACTGAGTTGAGACATCCTCTTACATTTTTTGATTTTTTGCTCAATTTCGTTTTCTGCCCGTCCTATTTCTTCGATTCTAGTACCAAGCTACGTATATTTTTTTAAACGATTTTTATATATTGTTGTCGTTTAGTTGCAGATTTTCTGATTCTGATCCAATTCAAAGATTAAGAATATCAAAAAACTCTACGTTTTAACTAAATTAGGTTTTAAATTACAATGACAGCCGTTTCGCTAAGATTAGCATCGTCAGATTGACATATCGTCGGTTTGCAGCATAAAGTCACTAACTGACATTTTTTTAGATATTGTGATTTATGAGAGGTAACTACTAGTAGTATTAAGGCTAGACCAAGTATGGAAGTAATAAGACATAACAATATTAAAGCCTAGATGTTAAAAGCCCTAAGGGCTTGTAATTCTATGATACACAGGGCATTTTCAATTCCAATGGACAAAATTAACTTTGATCAATAAATTAATTAATAAAAAACAGGTGTCACTATAACTAATATTTCCTAAACAAACTAAAGAAATTAAA
Organism: Ophraella communa; assembly: GCA_035357415.1. Classification (NCBI taxonomy): domain Eukaryota; kingdom Metazoa; phylum Arthropoda; class Insecta; order Coleoptera; family Chrysomelidae; genus Ophraella; species Ophraella communa. The sequence goes on from CM068979.1 coordinate 66,564,729, forward strand.
AGTTATAAAAATATTATTACATATTGTGGAAATATTCCCAATACAATTTCAAAAATAATATCTTCGGCAACATCAGCATGAATATCATTTAAATCACAAAATAATGTTGGTACAAAATTTGTTAAACGTAAAAACAAAATTACCCAAATTAAAAAAAAATCTGGTGTTTACAAAATTAATTGTCCAAAATGCAATGCTGTATATACAGGATGATGCAAATGTATGGAATAAATTTATTATTTCAGAAACAGACGACTTTAAAAAAAATCTTAACGCACGTCAATTTTAATTTTTGAATGGCCATTAACTGCTACAGATGTGTTGGACATTACGTCATTAGTGATGGCTTAATGACGCCATCGACGATTTTTCAAATACAAACCGAGGTCACGTGACAGCTCATTTGAAAGACCTCCTTTGCAACAATGTAATCATTTGAATATTTATTTCTACCGGGTTAACCAAAATTGTTGGTTTATTAATACAATTAACTTAGAATAAAAATGTTTACTTAAATACATACTGTATAGGTCAAACACAAAGAAATTTTGAAGTAAGATTCAATGAACACTTAAGAGCATATAGATTAAAACAACTAGATAAGTCAAATTTTGCAAAACACCTCACTCTTACACACCAATGACATCCAAATATTACACACTATTGTGATAAAAACAAAATTTAGATTTCCTTGAAGAACTTGAAATAAATAGACGCCTTCTACACGCGCAGTCTCGTTATTTAATAACCAGACCTCGTATGCTCAATTGGGGTGAATTTAAAAATATAAATGCTAAAAAAGGTTAAAGAAGACTGTAGACGCTCAAGTATTTTGTAAACTTTTTATTGTAGCAACCTTTACTTTATGGAAATCCATATTACTAAGAACAACATTTTGTACGAAAATTCTATGTGGATTTAAAAGCTGTCATTCAATTAAAAAAGCTAATTTTTTAAAAATACGTTCAAGACGTTTGGTTTATTGTTCTCAATAAATTTTGTTTAATATTAAACATTTAAGCACCATAAATCGATTGTTATTTATTCAAAACAATTCAGAAAAAAATGTGTCCTTTTTGTAAAAATGTATATTTCATTATTGAAAATTACCCCAGCTTATTTTACAGTCCGAATATATCTAAAGCGGATACAGATTCGCGAGAAATTATAAAAACAAAATCAAAACGATGTAATGATATGTCTGGTATGTAATTCGTAAACAACTTCCAGCTGCTAATTATTATTATTATTTTATACAAGTTGTCACGTCGACACATATGCTTGTGAACAGTACTTGGTACTCGCTTGGTACTAGCATTATTCGATGAAATCATGTGAATAAAGCAACTATTTAAATATTATGAAATTGCCACAAAAATGTAGTAAAAATAGCTTGTTTGTTTATAAAAACCACAACATTTAATTGATTCACAGAACGTCATGACGATTCCGAGTTAAAAATAATAACGAACTAAACTAACTAAAGTAAATAGTTTAAAAGGGGTAGATTAGCATATAGCCACCTGTAAGTCTTGAAACATTTATGCAAATAATTGCATGTGTTTTAATTTATCTTAGGTATTAAGAATAATAAAAAAACTCTTCGTTTTAACTTAATTTTCAAGTTTAATTGAAAAAATTAGGTTTAAAATCACAATGACAGCCGTTTCGCTAGAATTAGCATCGTCAGATTCCTCCGAGTTATATATTATAGCCGCATCATAGGAGTATTTTTAATACGTGCTTATTTGCAAAATAAAGTTAGTTTTATACTTAATATTGTTGATTAGTAATTATTCCTCATAATCCAGTAATCGAAATGAAGTATATAAATATATTCTAAACTTATTTCACAAAAAATTTGATTGCGGGTATTTCCATTTTGTAGGGAGGTCTAAGTTGTGTATTCTTAAGTCTTAACAGATCACTAAAAGTGTAGTCTGTTATGAATTTTAGTTCTGATTTTAGTGTTATGAAAAATTCGGAAGTATCATGTAAACGCCGCTTAATCAACTGTTGCAGTCAGTTTTTTGATAGGATGTGTGGATTGATAAATCTGTGTGGAGTTTTGAGATTGAAGTACTACGGCGAAATTTAAAAGTAGTCAATTGTGTGGGGAATTATCCGGAATTTTGCAATGTTAACGTTATATTCGTATTCTGCGGTGTCGATTTAGTGGTTTCTAATTTTCATAAATTATTTATAGACAAACTTGTGTTAATAATACCGTGGAGTTAGGAGTACACATTCTGCTGGAAAATCTACAATCTACTAATCGTTTCGGACGTTGACTATTAACGAGGCTATTTTGACTTTGTTTACAGTTTGGTCGATGTTATTCCGAACCTTTGCAGCAGTTTATGCATCCATGTGTCGTCTTCTTCCCGACCCCCAGCTGCTGTCGACTCTTCCTTGGACTATTACTTCCTACATATTTTGATAAACTCCTAACGTAGTACTTATTTGTTGTATTATAATGACTTGAATATAATGAAAACACCCCAACTTTATCTTAATATGAAATTACCTATCCAGATCACACTATCTTTTGCTCAACTATGAACAATTAATAAATTTGAGTCAGTATTTATTTTGTATGGTTCTTCACACAAAATAGATCCTAGTATAATATGTATTGCCTGTAACAGGAATGAATATTAAAGTCTCCATCATTTATTTTTTTAATGTCCCATTTTTAGCGTAATTAGATCACCTAACTGTGAAAAAATGAAAGCTCACTCACTCATTGGAGCTTTTATCAACTCCAAAGTTTGCTAGATTGTTTTCAGTACATATATGTAATATCTTGAAATTAAAGACATATTGAACGAATACAATGCAAGTAGGGAACACCTATTTTGTATATTTTTTTTATTTTTTCATCTCTTTATCTAAGACATCTTTTTTGTTTAATAGAGTGGAGAGATAATTTATTCTAACCAAACTAACTTATTCTGACCTATTAACTTATTAATTTTTTTATCTTTATAAATATACTAAGTGACATCAAAATCCGAACACCCAGTTTAAATGATAAATAATAAAATTTGGTGAATTTATGTATTTTACTAAAATAAACAATTGATAAAATTTTCAGTCTTATCAGTTGAAGATTCCGGTTTTTATACTACTTTTTTGAAATCCACTAACAATCCAAAAATGAATATTGTAGCCGTAGTAAAGATCCAAATTTTGCGGATTTTGGTTCTTGACATGCCTAGGGTACAGAGACCTGTACGATTTCGGATAGGGGTCGTATTCTAGTGGGACTTCGGAAAGCTGGATTTTCTTTTCGGAAAATTGCAGTTAGAGTGCAAAGAAGTGTAGACACCATGGTGAGGTGTTGTCAGACATGGCTTCGATAAGGCCTTATGCAAAGAGCAAGGGGCTCTTGACGCCCCCGTAGACCAACAGACCGTGAAGATCGCCGCCTAAGATTATTGGCTTTAGGGGACCGTTTCTCCACTACCAGGTCCATTGCAAATGAATGGTTCGCAGAACACGAAAGACCTATTGGCATGCGAAGTGTTTACCGACAAATAAGACGTTTTGTCCTGTTTTCATACCGACCACACTGGGTCCTCCCTTTAACTCCAGAACACCGTCGTAATCGCCTTGAGTGGTGCAGAGAACGGTCACTCTGGGATTAGGAATGGCACAGTATTGTCTTTAGTGACGAGTCTCGATTTTGTTTAGGCATGCACGATGGTCGAGCGAGGGTTAGAAGACGACGTGTTGAAAGGAGAAATCTACGGTTTTTTGTTGAAAGGCATGTTCATCAAACTGTTGAAGTTATGGTTTGGCGTGCTATAGCTTATGGTTCGAGATCATCTTTAATTTTCATCAGAGGTAACATAAACGCGTAGCGTTATATCCAAGAAGTTTTAGAACCCCATCTTTTACCCTATCTTGACACCCTGGCAAATCCAACTTACCAACAAGAGAATGCCCGAACACATGTCGCAAGAGTCACAATAGACTTCTTGCATCCACACATTATTAAAAGTAAAAGGGCTTTAAAGCAATGCAATCATTTTGAAATTTTTATCATTTATTTATTATGCTTCAGTAAGTACTTATACAAAATTTTATAAAAATAAAATCATTTAAAATGGGTGTTCGGATTTTTATGTCACTTAGTATATATGTAATTTCTTTGCAATAAGCTGTAAAAGTTTTAAATGCAATAAAGATTATTATTATTAAAATTATACAAACTACAAGTACTCCATATTTACAGGCCATAGAAAAGATGTAGATGGAAGTTCCACAAATAATCTAAAACATGTTGTCCAAACAATACAGAAATTGTGATTTTGAGTTAACTGTTAGTAATCTACCTAGTAGCACATTAACCCAGACACCGAGCCATAGTACATAATATTGTTGACAAGGATCAGCTATTTATGTTAGCTTCACTGTAGAACCTATACAATGACCTCTGTGGTTTTGTGGATAAAATAAACGTTATTTATTACCTCTTAACATGTCAAAACAACCTAATTTGACTACCGAATTAAATATATTCTCATCATGAATATAAACACCAATTTTATTTTTATTTTAAAATAAATTTCTTTCCTACTAATCAAAAATTCAGAAAAACATACATTTTTATCATGTAAGCTTACCTTATTCTAACCACTGATAAAGTACTACGTGTTGATAACAATCAGCACTGCTTTTGACTAAACGACAATGTAAGTAACAAAACATCAGGCGTTCATTTATTATTAAATTAACATATCAAGTGTTGTTGGAAATATTCTCCTCACGTATCCAGTTTTCTTTATAATAGTAGCTGTCTGCCACGACTCATTTCTTTAATATTTGCGCTCAGAAATATCGGGCGTTTGTAAATAGAGGAAACGGTTTTTTATAGATTTATTTTAATGAAGGCATTTATTTCGATCAAGAAATTTATCCTTTTTGGCTTTCTTACTGATTAATTAATAGGTACTAATGTTGTATCTTCAACTGTAAATTCCCAACCTTATATGGTGTCTATAGTATGACTATAAATATAGAGTACTGAGATTATAATTATGTATATTTAAATTATACATCCAACGATAACATCGGTAAGTCTATTATAAAAAATTTCTACATTCTGCTGAACACATAACTTAAAGAGTTGGGAAGAATTCACACTGTTTTAAACAGTTTTAATTAATGCTTCTTTTTATATTTGTGATATAGATTTAACACTGCGTGACATAGAAACGCGAAAACCCAGTAAAAATTATTTTTTGGCAAAATTTTTTAAGTACTACCAATTCATTATCACAAAAACAATACATGACAAAATGATTAACCTTATCAGTTTTAATGAAATTGATTGTATTAACCTTTACTTTGTGGAAATCCATCTTATTAAGAACACCAAAAATAAAACTTTTAAAAAAAATTCTACTTTTTATTCAATATATTATATATAATATTTTTTAAGTTAATGACTGCTGTTTCGCTAAAAATAGCATCTTCAGATTGACATATTGAAGTAACATTTTGTTTTTTTTTATAAAGTAGCTACCTGATGTTGATTAAGTAGTATTAAGACTAGACTAAGTACGAGGGTTGTCTGAAAAGTTTCCGACTCGTAAACAAAAGTTGGGGAATGTGTTTGCGCATGCTTTGAAAGGTACCCACTAAAATTTCAGCCATTTTGGACGCGCAGTTGTTGTTTGACAATTATGTGAATGAGTCGATGTGAGTTTTTTATGAAAATGGAAAAATCGAGTATCGAGCTGTCATTAAATATTTGTTTTTGAAAGGCAAAACGCCTACGCAAATCAAAGAAGAGTTGGAAGCTGTGTACGGGGACTCTGCACCATCATTTACCACCGTGAAATTTTGGGCTGCTGAATTTAAACGTGGCCGTACCAGATTCGGTGACGATGAACGTTCGGGACGTCCAAAAACTGCAACCACTGACGATAATATCGCTCAAGCAAAGGTTGTTCATTCTGCTGGGAAAGTGATGGCAACTGTTTTCTGGGATAGTCATGGAGTTATCTTAACCGATTATCTTCAAAAAGGAAAAACCATTACAGGAGCATATTACGCATCATTACTGACAAGCTAAAGGCAGAAATTGCGGAAAACGGCCACATTTGCAAAAAAAAAGAATTTTGTTTCACCAAGACAATGCGCCGTCTCACACCTCAGCGGTTGCCATGGCGAAAATCCACGAATTACGATTTGATTTGCTTGACCACCCTCCTTACTCACCAGATCTAGCCCCAAACGACTTTTTTTTGTTCCCTAAGCTAAAAGTTGCGCTCGGAGGACAGAGATTTTCGTCGAATGAGGAGGCCATCACCTTTGCAAACAACTATATTTTGCAGAGAAAGACGCCGAGTACTATTTGGACGGGTTGAAGTGATGGGAGCATCGCTGGGAGAAGTGTATATAGTTACAAGGAAACTATGTAGAAAAATAAAAATTAATTTGAAGAAAAAATGTCTAGTATCTTTGTTAGGTCGGAAACTTTTCAGACAACCCTCGTATAGAAGTAATGACATAACAATATTAAAACCTAGAAAATAGAAATAAAAAGACATCTAGCAGATCAACAATATTTAAAGTTGTTAATGAACAAATAAGTTCTCCAGTATTAAACTGTTTACTTTGATTGAGTCTTCATTTAATGCATAGATAAGACGTAAATACGACATACATATATTAAGTTATCGTAAATATCAGCATGATATATGATAGAATGTCTAAGACACTCATTATTGAAAACTATTATTAAAAAAATGGTTTATAATAAATAAGTTCGATTCAAATTTTGATCGATTGCTTACATACCACTATTCTCCTGTTTTTTGTGTAAAGTACCAAAAAAATAAAATTATTTTTACTGGGTGTTCTGGTTTCTATGTCACATATAGTTCTTGTAAATATTAGCACGATATAGTTTTTCCTGGTTTTTATATCTTTATAGAGTTGGATACTGCTTAGAGGAAAATATACCCAGGATACTCATTTCCTGAGCATTTCCAACCATACTACTTTCAATTTGCTGATAAAATAAAGAAAAGTTAGTTTCTAAATATTTATAACAAAATTCTAATGGACTTGTTTCCAAGTCAATCTTCTTCCAACACCACCACACTAATGTCTTATTCCTTCAATATTTAGTCTAGCTGAATAAAATTTTTTTATTGTTTATTTTTTTGGGGTTGGCAGCACAGTGAATTCCTTATAACTGCAAAGTAGTATACATTTCTATTAAAACAGTTGTTATTTTTCAAAGAGTCCACCCTGTAATTAGGGATTAGCTAACCCAAACACAATAGAAACCCTAGATAATATTGTCACAACAGGTAGCTGAATAGATCGCTTGACCAAAAGAATTTATTAAAAGTTGTCCAACGTCATTCAATTTAAAAGTATCGTATTGTATTGTTTCTTGCCACCTCACCTTTTACCTGTGCCCATATTAATTCTATAGGGTTTAATTGACAGTGATAAGGTGCCAAACGTAATACAGTTCGCCACTTCTTTAACTACACATATTTTATATTGTAATTTGTGGCGTTTTGAAATTCAGCATGGTGTCAAAAGAAATATTCTTGCTCTGGAGTCATCACTCTTTAATATCCCCATTTTTCCATGACGTCGTTGGTAACTTTTCTACCAATTTTGAATGATAACTGGGGTTATCTAAGACAACCACTGCAGCACTTGGCAAAAAGTCCAATAGCTGGGAAAAATAATCTTCAAAAATATCAGAGGCCATTTCCTCGTGGTAATATTTGGTTGACTTTGATGCAAAGTCTAATAACCTATTTTCTACAAAACCATGTTCACTGCCAATGAGAGCGATTATGGTGTCCATTCATACTTTAGAAACAGTGTGTCCTTCATTCAACCATGTTTCATCTAAATAAAAGATAGTTCTTCCCTTGCTCCGAAACTTTCTAATACTTCTTAAGTATTGTGTTCTTCAACAAGTAATATTTACTGTCTCATTCAAAAATTCTAAAATCAAAAAACTCATACTCAAAAGCAATTTCTTTTAGGAGTTTTCATAATGTATTTCGTCCAAATTTGGGAATCGAATCTACATCTGCTATAACAGTCATTACTTTGTCCAAAGTCGGAATCTCTGTATTTAAGTGCAAGGAATGGACTTGTGTTCTAATGATATCTCTATTAAAGTTATCGACGATAATGGACTTTTACCTACGTGTTTTTTTCGTTCACTAACATTTCCCTATTTTCTCTCACTTAAAAATCGATAGACATTTCGTTCACTAACACCGGTCATGTTGGAGCACCTAGTCACCACTTCGCGAACAGTTGCTGACGCATCTTGATATATTAGTGCATCATGAACATTTAAAATAATAGTTTTTTCTCTTTGAGAAAACACACTTTGTTTTAAATGAGCTACTTGTACTGTAATAAAACTCGAACTTGACGCCATTTTCACCACCGAAAATGTTCTTGGAGTAAAACAATAAAAATATAGATCACAATATAAACCAGCAACACTAACGAGTACCTATATTCTGATGTATTAGGATATAAACAAATCCTCAATTTATAGACTAATAACGTACCTATTTTTCCAATTATACACGTAGGGTTACCTTAAACCCTTAAATATCTTATGACTACTTATCCCTTACCTAAGAAGATTAAAATATAATGATTAAAAGAAATTTTTTATAATAAATAAGTACGTGCGCTAGTGATTTAGGGTCTTGTTTACAACATTTTACGATTTAATGACTTTTCTTAGCTGCTCCATACAAATAAACTATAGTGAAATAAATGGAAAATAGTATATTACACCCCAAGAGCTGACAGTTGAACTTTTGGTCTCTTCATGATGCTCGTACGCGCGTGTACTTATCACTTGTGTAATTTTGTATTTTAAAAAGCTAAAAATTACGAAAATAATTTAAATATAAATATGATAGATTCATACAAGTTTTATCATGTAACAATATGAGTTACCTCCCTAATGTGCGGGAGGAAAGTATACTCCTCCTTTCTTTAACGCTTGTATAAACAAAGGTTCAAAACAAATTTAAATATATATGTCGCAGGCTTATTGTAAAATTAGTCTTATTATAACATGCCTAGGCTTTTTCAATACGACTAGGCGTATTGTAAAATGACAGGAATAATCAAGAATCTCACAATTTGACTAATAATTTCAGGCGTATTATGATGCGCCTGCGTCTCGTTAGGCTTATTGTGAAAATTAACCTGTATGCGATTGTTTTTTAATCCGACTATACGAAATTCGTCGTATTGTTATTCGACTGACGCTACGTCAGGCGAATTGTATTTAATCATTCACGCAGTTTAAACTATTTAAAAATAAATACAATTTTGGATTATTTATTACAACATGATCCGCTTTTATGGCATTTACTAGTACATTTCATATGAGCTTTAAAACATAAACATTTATTGTTGTCCTTCGAATTTTGAAAATAATCTTAGAGCTTCTCTTAACGAAATTGTTTTTCCTTCCGGAATATTAACTGTTTCGTTAGAAACAAACGTGAGAAATTTCATCTCTGGAAAACCATCGATTCAACAAGCCATGTGAGGTACCAATTTGATAAACTCCGTTGGCGGTATTCACTATAGTTCCTAATATATTTTTGGGATCAAGTGGTCCTCTATCTACTTTGGGAACTTCAATAGCAATATTCTGGCCGATATCCAGAGGCCTTAATTTTTTATTGCTGATTTCCAGCATTTTTTCTGCAGCTCGTTTTTGACCCATAGTACATTCTTTTCTTTGGTTATTCACTATTTCCTCATTTTTGCATAATTCACACCTTTGCTCTTGTTCATTTATGGAAATTGATGTACTTACATGTTTTTGATTACATCCCATACATTCTCGAATATTTTGTTTATTGTAAATATCGAATTTTGACAGAGATATGCTTTCATTATTTTTCTTCGCCAATTCTTCTGTAGTAATATTATCATCAATAATATTATTTTGCAATTCGCCTGATGTATCGTCAGTCGTATTATAATACAACGGATTTCGTGTAGTCGGATTCAAAAACAATCGCGCACAGGTTAATTTTTACAATAAGCCTAACAAGAAGCAGAAGTATCATAATACGCCTGAAATTATTAGTCAAATTGTGAGATTCTTGATTATTCCTGTCATTTTACAATACGCCTAGTCGTATTGAAAAAGCCTAGGCATGTTATAATAAGACTAATTTTACAATAAGCCTGCGACATATATATAAAGACTAGAAAATGTATTAAGTATTTATAAATTTTATCATATGATCAATTTTCGTTTCAGCTGGGTATTACCAGCCGGCAGGTCCGTTGATTACCGTCCCGCCACCGCACGGACATAGTCAGCCACAGCATCCACCGCCGCCGCTTCCTCTTACCAAAACCATACCTACACCGACGGAGACTTCTCCATCATCTTCCACAACGCCTTCTGTCATACCTCACGAAGTACCTCCACCACCACCTAGCTCAGCTGGCGATTCTTCAGATAGCGAGGTAAGTTTATTTCTCGCAAATTTTTAAACAAAGATAAAACGTAGGTACTATAATTTCGTGAATACGCTGACTGGCTCAGGGTGTTCGCGATACTGGTCAAGTCACAGTCAGGAAAATAGATTTCGGAGCCCATAGCTCTGTACGAAATGCGGACTTCGTGGACCAAGTTTTACAAGAATTTGATGGTGATCCAGAATTATGTACATTAATTTTTAAAAGTCACAGTACGTCAAAAAATAAGGGTACTTCTTTATGTACACTTTTTTATAAAATCGAATAATAAAGGACATATAACCATTTAAAGGGGCGAATTAAAATTCTTATTTTTTCTATCTTCCAAAAGGTGTTTACTACGGAGTTCAAATTTCGGAAGGGATTATAAGATATTAGGATAATTGATTTCATGTCACCACCTACCACATCCCATATGAATACAGGGTATAGTACGTACAAAAAGTACGAGAAGTAATAAACCCTAATTAAGTATGCAAAACATTTACAGGGAGCACCATGAAATTTTTGATAAATTCCTTACTTTAAATTACATTTCTTCCGTAAATATAAAAACCAGGTAGATCGAACCCGTATTTCTTTCAGTTGTAGCAAAGTTTAGGGTTTCTTCATTGTTAAAGGATTAGCACATAAGCAATAACGAAATGCAGTGGTGTGTATTTTGGGGAAAAAATACGTTTTAAATTATAATATAATAAAAAATAAAAAGAAATAATTATTAGAATACATTTATTACTTACATTTTATTCTATATCCGACTCGGAAGAGGAAGAATCGTTGTTGACATTAATAATAATAGGGTCGATTAAATCATCACAAATATTGTCAATTTTCCACATATTTGCCTCTACTTTGTTAACATGCTCGATACAGTTTGTCCAATTTTCCTTACTAACATGACTTACAGCACTCTCAAACAATTTCACAACATCGTTTATTTTAAAAGTAGTATTTTTTCCCCCTTTACCTGAGCCCATATTAATTCTATGGGATTAAGTTCACAATGATAAGGGGGAAGTCGAAGAACTGATATACCACGAGAAGAAGCCATTTCTTCTACAATGTAGGTTTTGTATTTATTCTTGTTCATTTTTGCAATTCTGTAAAGTTCTTTCCTTAGTGGATCTTTTGGAAACTTAATATTTTTCGAAATAAGCCACTCCAAAAGCTCTGCTTTACGCCAACGACTTGTGGGCAATGCTTCTCGTAACCGTGAATGGTAACTTCCGTTGTCCGTAACAATAACAGCCCCTTTTGGAATCAGATCCAACATTTGAACAAACCATTCCTCGAAGACATCCCCATTCATATCTTGGTGATAGTCCCCCGTGCGTTTTGAAATAAAAGTTAATAATCCACCATCAACAAAACCGTCAGAACTTCCAACATGGACAAAGATAAGTCTTTTTCCTTTTCCAGATGGTGGCTGCAAACCTAACGACAAACCTTCCACGAATGCCTGCCTTCCGCTTTTAATGTTTCATCTTGCCAAGATTTGGAAACTGTATATCCAGCATTTATCCATGTTTCGTCTAAGCAGAAGATTTTCAAATTCTGTTCTCTGGCATGTCGAATGCTTCTTAAATAGTCTCTTCTCCAAAAAACTATTTCCGGTTTATCTATCAAGAGAGATTTTCTATTATGTTTTGTATATCTGAAACCCACATCTTTCAAAAGTTTGCATAATGTAATTCTGGAGAATTTTGTATAGTCCCATATCTTGCACTGATGTCATAATTTTGTCAAGTGTTGGAATTTCCTTTCGTAAGTAAAATCCATGGACTTTACGCCTTAGTCTTTGTTTTAATGACTCATCGATCTCAATTGGTTTTCGGCCTGAAGGAAATTTAGGGGGTTGAAGAGTTCCATTCTTGCTTTCTTTTAGTAATCTATAAATTGTTGATTTAGCAACACACAACATAGCAGCCGTTAATTCCACAATATCATCAACACTTGCACTTGGATCCTTGTTTTTCAATGATATATAACAATTCAATATCACAGTTTTTTCATTTAAAGATAATGAACCTGTTTTTGGTCGTTTAGATGGTCCTTGGCTTATCGACATTGTTTGGTACTTGCACAATTAACATTCAACAAATGTTTTAAATATATTCCAACTGTTTACAATATTATGAAAACCATACAACTTTACTCAAAGAACTAATACTTAGTACTGATTTAATGTACCTACTTTCTTTTAAAATATTCCCGATAACGTTTCTAAGAAAACTGGGTTGTTTGGAAAATCCCTCTCAATAATCGATTAATCTGTAAATAGGTGTAATCGTATTAAGCCAATTACAGTAGGCCACTTGCCATTTAAAATTTCTGAGAAAAATTCCCCAAACACTACATATAGGAGTAATACAAATAAAAAAAATTCATTTTGCTTCTTTGAATTTAATAAAAATTGTAACGATATCTTGCTATCTTGACTTTAATTAATTTTTTAAAAATATATATCATTGTAATTTATTTGTGACAATATTCAAAGTTTGAAATCTTTTTACAAAAACAACAAAAATATATACAATAATTATTGTTACCGATTGGTTTGTTTTCTATTATGAATAAACTGTGTTGCCTTTCTTTATCAAACTTACTAAAATTTATGTACCTCTATCACTTTTTTTTATTAAAATTAGTACATCCCGTTACCTGGCCTAAACCGTATATCTTTAGCATAGCTGCAACTCATTCGTTCAATACAAAATGTACCTTACGGTATACCCTCTTAAAATATATTTTGGTACGTCTATGAAATCTACTTAAATGAATGATTTGTCCTTTCTATATAGACTATAGCACCCTGTAACTTTTTTTTGTGTGCACTATTATATATAGGTAAGTGGGGTTCCTTAGGGATTGCAATCCGGTCCGGCGGATCCGGTAATCCGACGGATCCGGTACGTTTTTGTTGCCTACCGGATCCAACAATTTCACCGGATCCGGTGGCCGGTTCCGATATATTAAGAAAAATGTAATTTCTCTCATCAAAACCGTGCGAAAGTACTAAAAAACACGGCGTATGCAAAACAGAGGCATGCAATGTTGCCGTTCCGAACAAATTGTCCAGCGTCCCTTCCACCCGCTACCCTCCCACTCCACCTATTATTCAAAATGTGAGAATGGCATTATCGCAAAATGTTCAATATGTTCTCATACTCTGAAAATAAGCAAAGGATCTTATAAAGGCTTAAAAGTACATTTACAAAAAATACACAGTATTGATGTTACAAGCAATGTTTTTGAGAAAAGCCAAACAAAACGATCTTATTCAGAATTTATTTCTATGCCATTTACATCGGCATCTAAAGAAGATGAAGAAATACCCAAAAAGAAAAAAAATACTATCGACAATTATTTTAAAAAGGAAAGAACTATGGAATTAATGATTTCTAGGATGATTTGTAAGGATGGGCATACTTTAAGTTCATTTTGTACATCTTTAGACACAAGATATTTGTTTGCTAAATGCGGTCATCAACTACCGAATTCACCCAACACCATTAGATCTATAGTTTCTAATTTCGCAAATACCGTTAAAACTGAAATGATAATTAAATTTGAACATCTCAAGAAACAAAACCAAAAGTTTTCTTTAACGTTCGATGAGTGGACATCTCAAAGAAACTACAGATATTTAAATCTTAAGGAAAATCATAAGGAAAAATATTTTAATCTTGGATTAATCCGAATACGCGGCTCGTGTAATACCGATCCGGCCGGATCCGGAGGAATTCTCGTGATTCCGACTGAATCCAGTCGGATTGAAGGTTGTACCGGATTGCAATCCCTAGGTTCCATGGACGGAAATCCTAGCATAAATTTTAATTTGTTAGACGTTATTGATCTGCTGATCACTGACACATTAGAAAATGTTAATAATCTTGCAGAGAATGAATTAGGATTTCAGTGAACCCCCACGTTATGATATGCGCGTAAGAATTGCGGCAATGGATTGGCAGAAGGAGGATTTGCTTTGGTCTCCGAGTTTCTGGAGGGTGAAGTTTTGTTGGAGCACCCTATATACAAAAAATCTGTGAATTCCGCTTACCTATGCACCTGGTAATTTTCTTTGTTTTTTGAAACAACCTGTTTTGAAAAAAATGAGGAAATTAAGTTTATAAAAATTACAACGTTTGTAAATTTAAAATTTTTAGAATAAGGAACGCTAACAATATTTTTGTTAACCTATACAAGCTACTTTAACAATTTCTGTTTCCGAAAAGATCTACCGACGACAATTAAAGATTTTGGTTGCACACCTTGAAAAAATTAACAAATAGTCGAATAAGCAAGGGTAAGGGTACCAAACCGACATCTGGAGATCGGCCCTTCTTTTTTCAAAGATGCTTTGAATAGATATTCCGTTAGAGCAGGTGCGACCGGTAGGCGGAAGTTTTAAAGGTGCAACATTCGAGGGTCTACGACGACAACGGCTCGGAAATCATCTTCCTTCCCGTAACAATAGTCTGACTTAATTTGAAATTTTATGGGGTTGTTTTTTTTTGATGGTGATGTGTAGATAGATTACCGGTTATTTATGTAATCTTTGTCGTTGTTTCCCTTTCGATTGTTTTAATAGAATTTAATTGCCTTGTTTAAAAAATACGTTTTGATTAATGTGTCCTGAATGTAAATAAAATGTTTTTATAATAGTAATTTACCTAAAGAGTTCCGAATGTGATATTTTACCGGATGAGTAAAAGGAAAATTATTGTAAGTTACAGGTAACAATCTGTCTTTTGAATACATTAAAATAAGTAATTAATTATAAAAAATTAATGTGTTGAGGAAACTAAAAAAGATCATTCGAAGAAACATGTTTTAGTTTTTTCGAGGGGGAAACCACCACCGAAATTTATGAAGAATAATACCCCGAAGGGGTAATATTATGTTTATAACCTCATATTTTCGATGATTTCCCCGTATTACCCTGGTATTGCCTCATATTTTCGAATAAGTCCTCGTATGGCCCTGGTATTGCCGCCGTATGTCCTCATATTGCCTTGTATGTCCTTCATATTTTGGCGCCTTTAGTTAATTTCCCATAATTCTTTTATAATAAAAAAGAAGTAAATCATCCATATCACAAATGTGACTGATCATTAGACAAAGAAAAATCAAAGTCAATGTCACAATACTTTTTATTTAAAATTATTGACAGCTACTAGTTTCGGCCTATCTATAGGCCATCATCAGGCTAAAAATAAATACAGGATAAAAAGAAATACAGTGATACATTAGTGATACATACCTTAAAAAACTTATAAAGTAATACATGGAAAAATCATAAATTCCACCATGCTTGCATGAACTTAGAAAATAGTGGATAATAATGTGCCATTGAAAAAACTTAAGAAACTAAATGATGGGACTAAAACTAAGTAAGAAAATAATAAAATTGAGATTTAAAATGTTGATATTAAATGGTAATGAAACAGAAAGGGTATAATGAAGAAAGGTAAGGATCCGCCAAAACTTGGTAGATCATGGTAATCAACGATAGTTGGCAGGAACTATCAAAGAAGTAAAAGGAGGTACTACAAGTGTTAAGGTCATGTCCAATGTAGATGCTAAGAAAATATATAACGGTGGTTAAAAAGTAGAAATAACTAAAAATCCACGTATAAGAAAAAGTTATGCTTTGCAGAATTACCGGCGTAACTAACCAAGGAGTATCAGACGGTAGGTCCAAACACGTGCTCGTTAACCCCTGAAGCGTAATAAGTAACAAAATATTCTTAATAATAATATATTCCGCCGTATATTCTCATATCGCCCCGTATGTCCTCCATATTTCCGGATAATTCCTCAGATAATTCTTGCTCGACGTCGTGTGAGTTCGATGACATTCGCGTAACATATTTTGGCGCCTTTCATTAATTTCCCGTAATTCCTCTTTATTACCTCTATGTATTTCCATATATTGCCTCAATTCTTCCTCATAATTCCCCATATTTTCTCATAATTACCTGTATTGCCCCTTAATTCACTTATATTGCATCATATTGCCCTATAATTCCTTGATATTGCCTCGTAGTACCACAAACGCGAGTAAATGATTCCTCGGTCGATTCCCCCCTTGAGTTTTTTTTAGAAGAGATTAGGTATAAAGCACTCGAATTCCGAAGAAAATGATCAGGATCCCTATATTCAAATATATAAAAACTACTCCTTTAGCTGCACTGGAAGTCTTGTTAAACATTCCACCACTACACATATATATACAGGGCGAAGCGAGAGCAGCCATGCACAGATTAATACATAATCAGCAGCACATAAGCCAATCGCATGGGGCTGATAATGGTAAGCTAATCAAGGAACTAAAAGCGGATAACATTTTCGGGCAACCCATTGACGCAACAGTCACGAGATATAGCTTTGCCAATAAATTTAACATAGTTATATCAGGTAGGGAAGACTGGGAAAAAGGTGTACCCGTAGAGGCGGAGTCAACCTGGTACACGGACGGCTCAAAGACGCCGTATGGCGTGGGAGCCGGCGTAGTCGGAAGGAAACAAGGGATAACATTCCCAGTAAGTCTATCCCAAAATGCCACGATTTTTCAAGTAGAAATCACGGCAATTCACTACTGTGTAGAAGAAATTAAAAGGCTGGATAGGACGTACCGTTCAATAGCCATCTTCACAGACAGTCAGGCGGTGCTAAGGGCACTAGATTCTGTAGAGGTCAATTCTAGGCTAGTATGGGACTGTGTGCATGCTCTGAATACTCTGGGGGATCGTAGCAAGGTTACGGTAGCTTGGGTACCAGGGCATAGGGGTCTAAAAGGAAAGGAAAAGGCAGATGAAATGGCTAAACTAGGCTCATCAATGCCTTTTATTAGACCGAAACCTTTCTGCGGCATTGCAAAAAATATAATAAAAACGGCCATGAAAACATGGGTGGCACAAAAATCACGGGAATGGTGGTGGAATTCACCAGGACAAAGGCAAGCGAAACAGTTCATAATGGAACATTCGCAAAAGTTTACGTCAGACTTATTGAGTAAAGACAGGAAAACGGTCAAAACTATAGTAAGTCTATTGACGGGGCACTGTAAGCTAAACAGGCATCTTAAGCTGATGGGATTGACAGAGACGGATCTGTGCAGATTCTGTCACCTAGAAGAGGAAACACCAGAGCACATCTTATGTCAGTGCGACGGACTGGTAAATATGCGGTTCCTGACTTTAGGAGAAGAATATCCATTGGCAAGGGACTACATGAAGGTTACAGTCTCAAAGCTTATAGACTTCGTTAAGAGAGTCGGACTGGGGGATGTAATCTAGTTTTTCGAGGACCACAATAGATCTGAAAAGGTCGCAGTGGAATAGGCTTCTGGCCACCTCTTAAACATCTATCTATCCTATATTCAAATATGTGGATATGTGATTTGATAGATCACTGGTAAGAAGCCGGTAAACCATATTTTTAGACTAAATGATAACTCACACCACACTTCGCCTGGTCAGACGTACTTATATTGACATTTGACAATTGAGAACTTTTTAAACAACTATATAAAATGTTCTTCAACTTATTTCAAACCAATGTCATATTCCATATTTAAGAAGCATAAATTAATATGTTCCGTAAATCTCACTTCTTAATACAGGTATATACATATATAATTACGACCCTACTTCAGTTTTATTTACAATGAACAATTTACAACCTTTACTGGCAATTATATTAGCTCAGGTAGTAAGTCAAGACGAAATATCTTTATGTGTGTAAAAGCCAAATGGAATAAATTCATTATTTCGGTTACTGTACATATTTATAAAAAATCCCGAAACACGTCAAATTTAAATTATAACTTGACATTCTTTAAAGTGAAAATGCAACCCCTACCTTCAACCCCCTCAGAATGACAGGTACAACCCCCAATTTTTTAAATGGGAAGTATAGGCTTGTGATATATCATTTGAAAGGCCTCTTCATTCTCTATTCAAAAATGTTATTATTTTAAATTTGATGCAAAAATTAACATAAAAAAAATCAAAATCATGTTGTTACCGAAATTCGCTAAAATATACTCGAAACTTATTACAAAATACTTAAAACTTATTTCCCGTTTAGATCTTGATAATGAGAAAGTGAACAAAAACCATAGCAATGTGATTTTTAGATGGTAACCATTAAAAAACTTTAAAGAATTTCCGTGGCAACGCTATTTTAACAAGCAGTAGTAAATTGTTTTATTTAAGTTGTCATTGTTGTAATTTAAGTATAAAGTTTGTTCAATTCAATTCTGAAAAATGGTTAGATTAACGGAAATGCATAAAATAACAGTTTTACAAATGATTGGTTACGGAGATAACATCCGAACAGAATAGGAAGTAACTCGCCTATTTCATGAGAAATTTACTAATTTACCGCCTATATCCCAAGGAACAGTAAGTAAAATAGAAAAGCAGTTTCGGGAGTTTGGTCATGTAAGGCAGATAAAAAAAGCAGCTACCAATGCACTGAGTGATGAACTCAAATTAGATATGTTGCTTGAGTTTCAGGAAAACCCACATACATCGAGTAGACAGGCATCCACTACATTCAATGCTAGTCATACATCGATAGCAAACATATTAAAAGAAAATAAATTGCATCCGTATAAGATGATACCTACTCAGGAGCTCATAGAAGACGGTTTTGATAGGAGAACTTTTTTTTGTGAGCAAATGATGGACATGTTGGATAACGATATTATCCAATTAGAAGACGTTATGTTTTCTGATGAGTGTACTTTTTTACTTAACGGTCATGCTAATCGGCAAAATTGCCGCTACTGGTCCACGGAAAATCCTCACTGGATGAGAGAAGAACACACTCAATACCCTCAAAAGGTTAATGTTTGGGCAGGGATTGTAGGGAACAATATCATTGGTCCCTTTTTTATTGAGGGCAACTTGAATGGCAACAATTATTTGGCACTACTTTAAAATGATGTCATTTCAACGTTGGCAAATTTATATCCTGATCCAGGTAACCCTCAAGTTCCAGGGAATACGATATGGTTTCAGCAGGATGGAGCACCACCACATTACCAACTTAATGTCCGGCAGTACCTCGATACAATATTTCCCAATCGGTGGATAGGGAGGCGAGGATCGATTGAATGGCCAGCGCGATCACCTGATCTTACATTATTAGATTTCTTTTTATGGGGATATGTGAAGAGCCATGTGTACAAAACTAAACCTTCTCATTTAAATGACTTAAAAGAACGAATAACGCTTGCGATTTGGTCGATCACGCCTGATATGTTAAATAATGTTAGAAGACAGTTTTATTTGAGATTAGGATGTTGCCAAGACGTTCGCGGAGAACATTTTGAACATCTACTTCATTAACATTCATAGTTCTTGTTCGTGTTCTACATTTTATTACGTTTTGCATTACATTTTAGTTTTTGATTGTATTGTAGCGAATTTCGGTAACAACATGATATTAATAACATTTTTGAATAGAGAATGAACAGACCTTTCAAATGATATATCACAAGCCTATACTTCCCATTTAAAAAATTGGGGGTTGTACCTGTCATTTTAAGGGGGTTGAATGTAGGGGTTGCATTTTCACGTTAAAGAATGTCAAGTTAAAATTTAAATTTGACGTGTTTCGGGATTTTTTATAAATATGTACAGTAACCGAAATAATGAATTTATTCCATTTGGCTTTTACACACTGTATATATAGTTTTCAAAAAAGTACCGCCATACCGCTTATCATTTCTCGTTTGAAAGTTAGCAAAAATCATCCTGGACATCGTACCTGCAAAAACTAGCAATAACGTCCAATACCAGAACTATTAGGTAGTGGAAGGAGAGATTTAATTAGGTAAAGAGCAACATATGACCGACCACCCTAATGTGTTTGTGTTTTATTACAGATAGTGGGATAGGTACTATCGGCTTCAGAACAGCATATACATTTTCAAACTCAAATGGCTTGCATTTAATTCATTTTAAGGATGGCCTATTTATTGTGCATAACCAATCACGGTTTAAATAATAATAAATTTGAAATCAGTTAAACAGTTCTCCACGCCCACATCTTTAATGTTACACAGAGAGAGATGATATTGAAGTTTGAACCTTCCCCCACCCCCCTATTTGAAGAGTATTGGCAAAAAGTCCCCAGCCAACATTTTTTATAATCTCATCAAGATTTCAAAAACTGTATTTTTAGTATACCTTTAGTATATCTCTTTCGGAGATAATCACAATATTATGTTTTTGAGTGGTGCACGTAGCGGACGACTTTCAAACAATTTCCAACAATTTTTCATTATCGATTTTGTTATAATTTTTGTTTTCTTTATGTTGTAATAAATAACATGGCAGACCTTAGTGGGACAACCTGTGTTATAAAATTTTATTACAATTAGTTTTTGTTTATTTTTAATGATTTTTTAAAACCCTTAAACACCCCCTTAACATAAGCCAATAAGTTTAATATATTAAAAAATAAAACGCAAGATCATTATTATTTTTTTTATTTTTCTTAATAAGATGGACTTCCAAAAAGTAAGGGTTAGTACAATAAACTTAGTGAAGTAAGTAATTGTAGCCGTTTTAAAAATTGCCACTCCTATCTTGTTAAAACAGGGTGTTTTTATAACTTCGGTAGGTAAAGGACATTCACATTTAACATGTATATGTTAAATATTAAATATATGGGTACTTATTTTTATGAATCAATGTCGGACAAAAAATATATATTTGTTCTTA
This sequence comes from Ophraella communa, assembly GCA_035357415.1. Taxonomy (NCBI): domain Eukaryota; kingdom Metazoa; phylum Arthropoda; class Insecta; order Coleoptera; family Chrysomelidae; genus Ophraella; species Ophraella communa. The sequence goes on from CM068979.1 coordinate 66,585,998, forward strand.
AATATTAGTCAGTTAAAGTGTTTTTTGACATATTAAAAAGTCTGTAAGATAAATGGTTGGACATATCGTTTTCTCAGTGGCTACACATAAAAATTTGTAGTTTGCTCTTTATTTTGCACAGATATAATAAATAACTACAATATCCTTTTTGAACTGTTAGGTTCATATAAACGATTTTTCATAAATATTTTGAATATATTCGCCGAAAATTACGACCAAGGTGTCATTTGATCCGGAATATCATGTTCCAAAAGTGACCGCAAAAATAGCAAAAACAATCAAGTAAACTAAGTAGGAGTTTAGATTTTTTGAATATCCGGAAAAATATTCAAGATTTTCTAATTGTTAAAAAATATTTGAAAATATTATTTAATTTGCTAAAAAAGTTCCCGGAACTCTCCAATATTTCTAATTTTTACAGAGCCTGAAAATAGTGCTAAAAACGGGTAGTCTGATAATAATGTTATGTTTAATTAATTTTTATGGAGATTAATTTACCTAGTATAATTTTAATTTCCGGAACTAAAAATCATTTGGTGAATTAATTAATGACTATATAAAAAATAATGAAAGTAAAACTCCTGGTACAGGTCAATTTTTAATTTTAAAATGTTATTTAAAAAGAAAATTTTATTTCTTCTTATACTAGTTACTTCTTCAATTCTTTTGTTATCATAACTTTTAATTTAAGAAACATCTTCTGGTTAGAAAACACATTGTTACGTTCAATTTCTTTAATATGAAGTTGACAAATAGCAGACCACACAATAAAACAACAAAAACGTTTTTTGGTTAAATGCCAATATTAATAATAAATTTGCTAAAAATAAGTGTATACAATTTTTCCTACGACCCCCTATGAAAACGACACACCTAACACATTTCGAAAATTAGTAATATCATACGCGTTCGGAAAAATAAGAAAAAAAGAAGCAATATCACAAGTCCGATTTTTTTAAAAACGCACAGAACGTACTATTTTAAGCAAGATTAATGAATAAAAAACTTTAATTTTTTTGAACATATCACTTTTCAATTTCATCAAAAAATATTAATCTTTGGTAAAATTAGTGTCAAATAAATAATTTTATATGAGTTGAATTATCTATGCAACCAAATATACACATAGGTATGTTTTAGTTCCAAGGTATAATCCTTTCAACAGCAATAGAAAGAACAAAAAATTACAGGAGTTTAACGTTTTCCAAGTGTCACCAATTTAGACGGAGAGCCAGCGCCTAAAAAACTGTTTGGAATCACTAAGGCTAATTTTTGTACAGCTTTTTATATTCGATGTGTACACAAACATACTGCGGTCAGTCAAGCGAATCGTAGAACAGGTGGCTCAGGTAGGCAATCAAAGGTGTTATATTTGCCGAGGTATTCCAATACGTTTACTAAGGCTGAAATTTGTTACACATCTTTTAAATTGCATATTAATTAAAGTTATCATTGTCAGTCAGCTGGATATGGGGACGGAGCTGGTCAGTCAGCTGATATATATGCGCAAAAAAATTAGTCTGGTCCAATTAATTTACTATACTTGAAATTTTTTTTGGGATTATTAAATATTATTTTAAACATAAAAAAATCTGTCGGTCATCGATTTGACGGAACAATGATCGTCAGTCAGTCAAAAAAGAAATAAAATATCGGTCCCGCGCGCTTGAAACTGATGAAAATTTAAGAATGTAATTTTTGACAGATATTTTTCGCCATCGATTAAAGATTGCGAGCATATATTACGTGGTACCTCGGAAAAGCGCGCTTATAACATATCTGGTCCAGATCAAAAATGTAGCGCAGATTTTTCGAAAGAATTGAAAAATATTAATTTTAAAGAAGCTTTCGTAAAATTCCTAATTGATCATTGGGCCAACGATTAATTAGCACCATACTTTGGTATTAAAACCATTCAATTAAATTATGATCAGTGCTATCAGTATATGGTAAACGATGGCAAAGTAAATAGCAGGATTGAAGACAGTTTTTCGTGTCCATCCCACGAGGAAACAGATACTAAAATAATTTTCCATGCATGTAATATCGTACAAGACTCAAACATTATGATCCGGTGTTGACACTGATATTCTTGTCATAATGCTAGGAAACATGGAAAAGTTATCTAATGCATCGAAGATTTGGATTGAAGTTGGAACTGGAAACCGGCAAAGAATTATTGACGTAAATGAATTGTACAAAGAGCTCGGAAACTCTTTGTGTAATGCTATGCCAGGACTGCACGCTTTTACCGGATGCGATTTTAACCCTGCCTTCTATAAAAAGGGTAAAAAAAGACCTCTGCAACTGCTTCGTCAACGGGAAGATTTTCAAAAAGCTTTCGCCGATCTGGGGTTTCTGAACGACGATATGAGGAGTGAGGTCTTCGAGAAAATTGAAGAATTTGTGTGCCACTTATACGGCATGAAAAAAATTAAATCTGTAAATGAGGCATGGTTTGTTTTATTTTCGAAAACATACAAATGCTCCAGTGACGTCACTGATTCGTTCAAGATTAAAATAAAAAATCTTGATGGATCTAGTATGCCACCAAGCCAGTCAGAATTATTACAACAATTTTTAAGAGCTGCTTACATATCAAATATTTGGCGCAATGCACATGCAAAAATAACAACTGAACTTTCTCCAATCGATTATGGCTGGAAAGTAGTCGAGGAGAAGTACGAGTTCGATTGGTTTCAAGGCGATCAATTACCTCGATTGGTGAACGATGTCGTAATTCAACCTCAACGCGAAAATTCAGGTATGTCAATAATGGGTGAAAAAGTAAAAAATAATAATTATTATTATTATTATCATTATTTATAGCAATTACAATCATTTTTCAGATTCACTATCAGAAACCACCGACGGCGACATATCTGAACAAAGCTACTTCAACGAATTCGATGAGTCCGAGGACGAATTCGAAAATGAATAACTAGTATTTTTACATTGTACATTGTTTATAAAAAAATTAATTATTTTAATATTCTATTATCCTTAATAAATTACGAGTTAAAGTTCGATGATAAGCAAGCCTGCACCTGCAATACTGAGCGCGCGAGTGATATTTTTATTCGTTTACTTACTGACTGACGGGTATTGTTCTGTCAAATCGATGACTGACAGGTTTTTTTATATTTAAAATAATATTTAATAATCCCAAAAAAAATTTCAAGTATAGTAAATGAATTGCACAAGACTATTTTTTTGCGCACATATATCAGCTGACTGACCAGCTCCGTCCCCATATCCAGCTGACTGACAAAGATAACTTTAATTAATATGCAATTTAAAAGATATGTAACAAATTTCAGCCTTAGTAAACGTATTGTAATACCTCGGCAAATATAACACCTTTGATTGCCTACCTGAGCCACCTGTTCTACGATTCGCTTGACTGACCGCAGTATGTTTGTGTACACATCGAATATAAAAAGCTGTACAAAAATTAGCCTTAGTGATTCCAAACAGTTTTTTAGGCGCTGGCTCTTGGACTAATTGTCCCAATAACCATTTTACTTTTAATTTTCATGGAGCCCACCAAAAAAAAAATTAGCTCTTAAATAATTCTGATGTTAATTCCCGAGAAAGCTGGTTTAATTAATTATATTTCAGAAACAATAACTATTAAAATAAATTTTATATGCAAAGTTAAAAAATTCAAAATTATAAAAAATATTGGGACCGTATAGGAAAAATCGTTTATACAACTCATTGGAAGCGTTACGTTCCGGACTCGCCGCTATGCGGCTAGTGTTGAACTTTATTCGTGCGTAATATTTCACTTTCCACACTTGTTATGTAATATACTTTTTTTTACAGCATGGGATCGTTATATTCGGTTTGTTTTGATATATTTCTACAGTGTAAAACTTGATGATTTGTACAAGTATGGCATTTGTACTTTTGTATATGACAGAATGTGTCCATTGTTATATTCGTCATACTTCGATAATGGAGGAAAAAATTATACTAAACCAACACAAATACATCGGAGACAGTCACTAAGTCATTTTATCTTGAAAGCACAAGAAGTCCCAGATATTTGACAATTTTTATGCGTTTTAAATAAAATTATTTCGAGATTTTAATTAAATAATAGTTTAAGCTTTTTTGCCACGTACTATTGAGCTTGTTGTGAACCCTCATCTCTATGACTTAATTCTCAATCAAACTCAAAGCCCTTACTGAATGACTCATGGAATATTCTTGATGATCCAAATGTTGTGCGGGTTCTCTATCCTCGTTTCCTGCCTAACAGACTAGCTACCGCTACTGGTATTCCCATTAACGTTTGCTAGTAGTATCGGGCATTCCACTGCTAAATGGACAATACAAAAAAGAATATTACAGATGCGTATAACATTTTGAATGCGCAACTGAAAATTACAATTTTAAATGCGCAATTGAAAATTGAAATTTTAAATGCGCAACTGAAAATTGAAATTTTAAATGCGCAACTGAAAATTGAAATTTTAAATGCGCAACTGAAAATTGAAATTTTAAATGAGTGCAACATTTACACGTCAAAAAAAAACAAAATATGGCGGATGAGCACAAACGCATTCACCAAAATTTAAAAAGTTTTAAAACAAGATAAGATTCATAAATAATATTTTTGTCAGCGATAGTTTGTTAATCACAGGAGAAAAAATGGTTTACGTTTTTGAAGCTGTGTATTTTATATAATCAAATTAACTTATTTAAAAACACAAAACTAAAATACTAGTAGGGGCTAATACTCCTTTCCCGGATGCGGATCCCTTTTGTAATCTCACAATAAGTCGCACTAAAAAGCAACTTCGTTTTTGGGAACAGGATGGAGTAAGATCCCATTGAATGAATACTCCAGAACTGCTGCAAGCTAAAAGGTTAGTTTTATTACAGGAAAGAGCAAAGTGTTTTCTTTAAATTAGCAAAAAAAGATAAAATCTACGGTCAAAAAAATATACCGTAGATAAAATGATGAACAAATCCGAAAGTGACAACTGTCGTTTCTTCGAAAGCGCTTAAGAAACGGGATATGATTTTTTTATTTTTGATACACGGTATCCGCCAAAATAAACAGTACCGAAACAGAGAGTGCTATGGAGTTGTTTATGTAATGGATTTGTCATATTTGACTTAATTGTCATTAGTTGATATATTAATAGTACGCTGCAGTTAAATTTGATTTAAAAATGGTTCTAACAACGGAAGAAAAAGTGTTTTTGTAGAGCATTATTTTCGTTCATACGGAAAAGGTCGTAATGATGGTCCAAGCTTAGAACAGGTGTCAATAAAATATCAACAAAAATTTAATAAAGCAGCTCCTAGTAAAAGTGTGATGTTAGCTGTTGTTGAAAAATTTCGTCGCACTGGTAGTGTATGGTGTCAACGTAAAAGTTCTTCAGAGGTCGTCGAAAAACAGTATGCACTAACGAAAATGAAGGACGTGTTTTTAACCAAGTTGTGCAATCACATCAAAGAAGTCTTGCAAGAACTGCATGTAAACTCAACATTAGTGAAACGTCTTTACGTCGCATGTTCAAATCAATCGGTGGTTATCCATACCGCATCTAAGTTGGACAACGACTATATGCTGCGGACAAACGTGCAAGAGAAATTTCCTGTGGTCGCATGTTGAGTTTAATTTACGAAGATCCTGAATTTTTGAAAAACATATGGTTTTCAGACGAGAGTCACGTTCATCTTAGCGGCTATATTAATCGACAAACAACCAGATTCCTTGGATTTGAACGTCCTGGGCTGCGATTTTCGAAATCAATCGACGGTCATCGTACACGACTAACCGCATGCGACGGTCGCATCGAATGAATTATAAATTTCGACTTCCGACCGATCGCTTTTTCCTATTGCAAAGTTTTGAACGTGGCAACACAGTAGATGTCAATTTTATTTGTTTGGAAATTCAATAACATAGCGGTTATTTTAAGAGGTGGATTATCTTCAGTCTTGGGTATTATTCAAAAAATGTCAGGAAAAGTGGCAGGATATGACAGAGGAACAAAAAAATATTGATTGAGTATGTTAAGCGGCACCCACAATTACAAAGTGGAAAATTTTCATAAGATTTTTCATTTAAAGAGGGAGAAAAACATTGGGTAGAAATAACTACCATATTAAATAGAATTCCTGGATCGCAAAAAAGTTGGAAACAATGGAGGAAAGTAGTTATGATCCAAATTATACATTATTTGAGTATAGAATTTAATAGAACATTGTTGTTTTATCGTTTTATCTTCTAATACATCTACTCCATTTAAATTGATTTGATCATATTAAAATTCATGATAGCATGTATTAAATGTAATGCATAAATAACAAATAAATTTAAAAATACTGTAATGTAATACATAAATAACAAATAAATAAACAAATACTGTAATCTAATACACTCAGAGTAATAATTACTTATTACTCTGAGGTAATACATAAATAACAAATTAATAAACAAATACTGAAATTACTAATAACACAAAATTACGTCTCTGAAATTGACCATTCCATCGTGACTTTGACAAGATCCGCCATTTTCTCTGGGTGGCACACAGTCTTATATATTGCTTATAAAAGTATTGCTTATAAAAGCACTCAAGTTTATAAACAATATGAAGCTGGGTCTCTTCAAGAAATTGCAAAAAGTGCAAATATCTGTATAAACAAATGGAATTAATGAGTTTGTATGCCACCCAGCCGACCGTCAATGACGTCATTCTGGAATGGTCAATTACCGTCGTACACGACAGAAAACAACGGCTACTTCAGATCAACCGATGTCATATCGCACACGATAGATTGTGTCGGTCACGGGGATTCAAAAATACATGTTCTTTCAATTTCGTGCGAAAGAGTATGCGACAGCGCATCGCACAAGCTCGAAAATCGCAGCCCTGATGTCATTGTAGAGAAACCACTCCACAGTCTTCGAGTTACCGTATGGTGCGCGGTATCTGGTAATGGAATGATTGGTCCTTATGTCGTTGAAGGTGATAATCAGAATCCACTTACTGTCAACCAAGAACGTTATAGAGAAAATTATTATACCTTTTGTGAGAGATCTAAATAACTTTTGCCGTGCACGAAATCTACAGTTTCGCACACAATGGTTCCAACAAGATGGTGCAACGAGCCATACAGTTGTGCTCACCTTAGCTCCGTCAGCATTTCGATATGTAATAGAATAATTTCTCGGGGAACAGACTTCGAATATCCTTTTCAGTCACCTGATCTGACGCCACCTGACGCATACATTTGGGGCATAATGAAGGAAAAAATATTTCATTCAGAAAATCCGCCGGCGAATATTGCCGAACTACAGGAAAGAGTACAAAATATTTTTCGCTAGTTCCATCAACCACTTTTTATAAATATGTTTATTGATTTACAAAATCAATATGAAGCTTGTTTGCGTCGAAATGGTGGACATTTTGAACACTTACATTACAGAAATTAAAAATTAATTTTTATTTTCGGTACTGTTTATTTTGGCGGATACTGTATAAAGTAAAAATTAAATGTAAATTTGTAAATTTGAATACAGCGCTTTAATTATTACAGTATGTGCCAAAACAAACGATACTTAAAAACTAAAGCTTTGTTAAACATGAAAAATTAAATAACATTTCAAATAGTGCGAATTTTAAGTTTTGACACTGAAATTAAAAAGCTGTATGAAAATGCTGCTAATGTATGTGTTATAGCATGATTTGCATTATATGGTATGGTTACATCTGTTTGAGTTGGTTTTCTGTATATTCAATAATTTGGCGAATTAATTTTTTCAATTCTTAAATCTAGAAAATTACTTATTTTCTTCAACTTCTAAAGTAAAATTAATTTTAGGATGCAAGTTATTAATATAATTAAAAAATATGTGTTACTGAGGTTCGCTACCTACAAAACCTGTTTACACATCATCAAAACGCACCTTTAGAATTATACTGACCCAATAAGAAATTTTTGATATTTCAAATATTATAGTTTTATTTATTTAATTTCATTTATTTATTTAAAATGATCTAGGTAAATAACTAAATTTTGATCATATCAATTTCATAATATTTTAAAAATTTAGTCGAATATCTTTTGATTTCTACAAGATTGATAGACTTGTGCATCTTTATGCCACGCTTACCAAAAATTTTGCGTTTCCTTGTTAGGTCTCTATAATTCTAAGGGTGCGAACATATCTATACCAAAATACAATATTGGTTTTATAACTAGAAGATTTTTTGTCTAAATTATCCATAAAACTATTTGATAAACTTGTAGAAATAGGACTTATTTTTAATAAATGCTACTTGTATGTATAAATAATATATATCTGGTATTACACCTGGATGGATATTTCTTTCATCTTATAGCCTTTCAAATAGAACACATTCTTGCAGACAAACCCTTTTTCGTGTTTCATATTGTAATGTTTTTCTTATTTATTTAAACCGTTTTTGTAAGTGGGATAAATTACTAACTTAAATTAATTAAATTATATACACTAGGTATACCAGTTATAATTTATTTATATATACCACTTTATTATAACACTAATTTATAAACACTTTATTTTTCGCTTTCCGCGCTCTCAAAGACCATTAGAATAAAACTAAACTCCTTCGCGCCGCGAATCGCTTATATATATAGCCGCGAAAACTCCCGAGAAAGTTCTTTTTCTAGATGATTCCACGTTCCAGATCAACGAAGAACAATCGAGTACAATGCCGATAAAACAGACATATTAGGCCCCCCGCATTCGCCATTATTTAGGGTTTAGTTAACCAGTGTCATAGATTGAGGTTGGCGAGTTTGTAACAATATGTTTTCTTTTATTACTTGATTAGCTTCTGTTTTTTTAAATCTAGTCAATACTTAGCTATTGTTTCATAAAAGAAATGATTGTAAAATTACAAAAAATAAAAATTTCTTTCGATGCCCATACCGAGCGTCTCGTAATATCGGTGTCAGTCTCCATAGATCAGTCTCGGAAGAAATTTAAGAGATTGCGAGACCAGTCTCGCGAAACCCATAAAAATAATATTGTTCATGTTCATGTATAATTATTTATAAAAATGTTTAATATTAAAAATTTATTTCAACTTTAACACTGTGTCTTTCTTAATATATAAATTTTATTGGCAACTTTAATCGTAATATTTTAAAGCTTACTGTTTTTATTGGTGTAATTACTGAATGACTCTGTATGATACAGTTGAAATTATAAACTATTTTTCAAAAACCAATTTAATTTTATATAAATCACGGTTAAAGACTAAAAAGATTTAATAAAGAGATACATATAACTTGTCAGTATGATTAAAGCTTATTTTTTTTTCTTAACAGGTTATTATTACATCTGTAACAACGGCGAAAGAAACGGTTCCGCCTCCATCACATCCTCCTACTGCTTACCGATACCAATATCCCGGTTATTCTTATCCTTATCCACCGCATTCTTATCCTTATCCGACTCCACCGCCCAATCCACCTTATTCGAGTCACGACATGTGCTATTCCCCAAATCCCTATGTTCACAAGTATCCCATTAGAAGGTATTTGACGACGCAGTACTATCCACCGCCCAATCCGTCGGATATTTATCCGGTACCGCCCAGTGGACCTTCGCAACCGAGCCAACAGGTACGTCATTCACTCTAATATTTATATTTAGTGCTTTTCTGCTTTTATTTTTTTGTTATTTCATTCTGAGATACTTAATTAAAATTTTATTGATTTTTAACAATCATGCATGTCGTGGTTATACCTATATCACGATTTAACCTTTAATTAAGTTTAAATTTTATTTTTGCATCAATTTTTAACTTTTATTTGTACTGTTTTGTTGTGAGGTGTTAGTTGAGTTATAAATCAGTATGAAGAGCCATGGAAATGTTAGGTAATATGTACGAAAATAACCAAAGTAGAAAATAGTATAGTGTAACAAGTGCAGAAAGTAATCTATTCCACACGACGTGTGAAAGTTGTGGCACGACCGAATGCGAGTGCCGCAATCAGTGGAATAGGTTTTCTGCAAGAGTAGAACTGTGTTTTTCACCTGGATCATATTGATCACGCGCCGAGATTTGTTATTGGTTAGTCCGTCTTCAAAACAAATAAACTATAGGCATCGCATCACACTGTTAATTGAAAATATACTATAGATATCCATAAATATTATAAGTGACATAAAAACCCGAACACCCAGTTTAAATGATTTTATTTTTATAAAATTTTTTATTTTGTAAGTACTCACTGAAGCATAATAAGTAAATGATAAAAATTTCAAAATGATTGCATTGCTTTAAAGCCCTTTTACCTTTAATAATGTGTGGATGCACCCCGATGTGTTACGCATTCTCTAACGCGCCTAGACATGCTTCTGATCAGGTGATCAATGTCCTCCTGTGGTATCTCATTCCAGGCAACCACCAACTCCTCTCGAAGTTCTTCTAGAGTCTAAGGAGGACGTTGCAAATTGAGCAATCTCCTACCCATCATATTCCACACGTGCTCAATTGGGGATAAGTCGAGAGATCTTGGTCGCCAAGGTAACAATGTGACATCATTATGTTGAAAGAAGTCTATTGTGACTCTTGCGACATGTGGTTGGGCATTGTCTTGTTGGAAAGTTGGATTTACCAGGTTGTCAATATAGGGTAAAAGGTGGGGTTCTAAAACTTCTTGGATATAACGCTGCGCGTTCATGTTACCTCTGATGAAGATTAAAGGTGATTTCGAACCATAAGCTATAGCACTCCAAACCATAACTCCAACAGTTTGATGAACATGCCTTTCAACAAAAACCGTAGATTTCTCCTTTCAACACGTCGTCTTCTAACCCTCGCTCGACCATCGTGCATGCCTAAACAAAATCGAGACTCGTCACTAAAGACAATACTGTTCCATTCCTGATCCCAGAGTGTCCGTTCTCTACACCACTCAATGCGGTGTTCTGGAATTAAAGGGAGGACCCAATGTGGTCGGTATGAAAACAGGCCAAAACGTCTTATTCGTCGGTAAACACTTCGCATGCCAATAGGTCTTCCGTGTTCTGCAAACCATTAAGTTGCAATGGACCTGGTAGTGGAGAAACGATCCCCTAAGGCTAATAATCTTAGGCGGCCTGACAACACCTAACCACGGTGTATACACTTTGCATTCTAACTGCAATTTCCCGAAAAGAAAATCCAGCCACCCGAAGTCCCACTATACGACCCCTATTAAACTCACTAAGTTGACTAATGCCCGGTTTCACCAACGTCAAATAACTCGAGGAATTCGATGAATAACATTTATTTGTCGATTAAATTTATTTCTGTTTCGATAACGATTTTAAAACTACAAATAGCTATTCGACAAATAAGTTATGATGTAGTAATTTCTTCACGGACTATACTTTTAGGCGCATGCGCAAATTGTTTATTTGCAAGGTTTTGTCATAAAACATAACCCCACTATTTTAAATTTAAATCTTGACGCTTTGTCATTCTTTGCCGCTTTTATTTGATATTATTTAATTTTACAATATATGAGTACGAAACGCGAAAGATGTAAAAATTATTTAGAAGAAAAGGAGAATCTTCTTACAATAGTGGAAAAATATAAGCACATTTTCAAACAATTTAAGTTTTGAAAATGTATTTATATAATTTATATATCTTAATATTGATTTTGACATTTACCTTTTACAATACATTTTAAATTATATTCAAATTTTAATAACGAACATACAAATTCACATAAAGTGAGGTTAACCTGTCACTCTATTGGATGAATAAATATTTATTTGCCCGATAATCGACAAGTAATTTATCTGGAGTTTATTCTTAGAATAAACCTTATTTGTCGTTGGTGAAACGCAAATCTGTCGGATTTATTATTAAATAACTTTATTCGACGAATAGGCCGCCGCTATTTATCGTTGGTGAAACCGGGCATAAATCGTACAGGTCTCCGTACCCTAGGCATTGTAACCAATCGTAAAGAATGACAAGAACCAAAATCCGCAAAATTTGGATCTTTACTACAGCTACAATATTCAAGTTTGGATTGTTAGTGGATTTCAAAAAAAGCAGTATAAAAACCGGAATCTTATATGTCACTTAGTTTATTTGGCTATCGCAACAGGGAAAAAATTCATTTTGTAGGACCGCGTTATATAATCTTCCTGTGTAACATTATCACTAAGTTTTAATAACTATATGGTATACCAAAAAAAGCTTTTTCCTACGACCACATATGAAAGTGCTAGATTGCACACTTATTTGTACTTAAGAAAGTAGCTAATATCAATACACGTATTGAAAAGTAAATATCAATACACGTATTGAAAAGTAAAAAAGTTCTATGATCTGTGACATTTACGTCAAATTTATCAATAGTAAACACATGAATGACAAAGCAAGGACCATTTAATTTTTTTTAAATCTTCCTTGTGTCAAATATTGTATTGTAATTGCCAATACAAATTTTTCTGTATAAAGTAAGAATAAAGAATAAAGTTTCTTATAGGGTTTTAAATTTTTAAAAAATAAACATATTTTTATTCAGTATTATTATTTTTATAAAAACACTAGAAAGAAGAACAGTTTATTCTTCTTTTTTATATTGGGTTATGTTCCGTGCATGTATCGAATGTGGATTTTTGTAGTTATGTTTGTGTTTCTGTTTACAATTATCTTTGCGTCTATTATTATTACATTACTTTTCAATTAATTTCACCAACTGACCATTTTACTTTTAATTTTTATAGAGCCCACAAAAAAATTAAAATGTCATTTATCTAATAAAGAATTTTGATGTGAATTCCTGAGAAAGGTGGTTATTTGATTTTATTTAATTATATTTCCATGCAATACATAAACTGGTTTAAATCCTAATTTTTAACATGACTAACAATTAAAATAAATTTTATAAATAAATTTAAAATATTTATTATAATAAGAAATATTGGGGTCGTAGGAAAAATCGTGTACACAACGCGTTGGAAAGTGTATTTCTTGCACTCGTTACGTTTCCGCACTCGCCACTACGCGGCTCGTGCTAAACTTCACTTGTGCGTAATATTTCACTTTCCACACTCGTTATGTAATATACTATTTATTATATTTTTTTTTTATCAACAAATTTTAATTAAGATGGACTTCCAAAAAGTAAGGGTTAGTACAATCAATTTAACAAATTTTAAATTACAAATCAATCAGTGGGACACATTTTAGGATGAATTCTAATATTAATGCATCAATATATAAATAGTAATATTTATTGTTGATTATTTTTTCAGTTTATTTTCGTATTCTTGCCAAATAAAAACGTTTTCGTCGAAACTAAAAATTTATCAATAAAATTTTAAGAACTCGTGGTATTACCTTTGATAAATCCACTAGTCGTTTTACCAGTATTGAGAAAATCATAGAACTGCCAAAAATTCAATAACAGTAGTGAACAATTAAATTTCTTGCTATAAATCAACATTCATTTATATTATCTAGACAACACAGAGGCACTAAATAAACGTTAATGTTGAATGTCAATAAAATACATTTAATGCTTTTTGATTTACCATTTTTTACGAATAATAGTGCGTACATTTATAAATACAATAAGTTACTTTGTAGGATCGATTTAACCAATATTTTTTATTTTAGGTGGTAAGCGCAACACCAGCATCGGCCAACGCCACGACGTACCCGCCGGCGCCGCCTACGTTAATGGAAACTTACGCATCACCTCAAGCCGCTCTCGTCGAAAGTTATCAACCGCCACCACCTTCTCACTATTATCCTCCACCAGCTGCTTTTGGGCCACCGGCGCCTACTTGTTATTCGCATCCTTCTTCCAGAGCAATCCCGTATATAAGTAAGTTTGACTCCATTCACCGAAAACGTACGCAAAACGTTCTCATTTTATTTGATCAATATCCACATAAAAATCAAAAACATTTGTTTTTATTTTGTAATTTGCTTGTAATTTGGCTGTGCCTATAAAATTAAATCATCCACTTATACGACAACTAACATTTATATAATAATAGACATTCTCAGTATTTGGGTTCAAAAGAAATCAAAAGCAAAAAGCCATCTATTATCTGGATAAAAGCCAATGCAGGTATAGAATCAAAGGAGAAAGCAGATAAATTGGCAAAAATGGAAAAAGAGCTGATCTGGAAAACCTTAAAATACTCTCTGGGATCTTTAGAATTTTGTTAGGCTAGTTTACTCAAACTTTTACTTCTCTCTAAATAATTTGCTTCAATGCTACTTGGAATTTTTGAAGAAAAATTTGGATGATTCTAAAGTGCAAGAGCCAATTTGGGCTATTTAGCCCTCGGATTTTCGTCCAAGTCGTAATTAAGTGCCCTCCTCATTAGTGGGTTAGTATGTCTAGTAAATTCGTTAATTTTCTCCTGGTTTCTTAGTCGGATTTGGTGGCTGATGGAGTCCACCATAAAGTCACGTCTGATGTTAGCGTTACGAAGAAACCAAGAAGCTTCAGTGATCAGTCTTAAAGCTTTATTCTGTACAGTCTCTAGTTTGTGGAAGTGACCACAGACTGTCGATGCGTAAGTCATTTGAGGAAGTATACAAGGCCAAAGAGCCTACTTAGAAACGTTCGTTTTTCTTACTACATGTTCAATATGTGAGTGCCATGTGAACTTTTTGTCAAACATAACACCCAAATATTTAACTTCATTTTTCCATTGTAAATTCAAATCGTTCAACATAAAGTCGACATTTGGTCGATCGCGTTTTTTACTAAAATTGATTAATTGCGATTTTTCCGCATTAATTTGGATCCTCCATTTTCCACCCATTCTATATAGACATCAGTCGTTTTTTGAAGGTACTCTACGCTCTTTCCAAGAGCCTGATAAAATCACGGTATCATCCGGACTTTGGTAAGTCCGATACACTCGGGGAGGTCAGCCGTGTACAAATTGTATGGAATCGGAGAGAGAACCGAACCTTGAGGAACTCCAACTTCGATTCTCCGTATCGGTCATCGGTGAAATGGAAGATCTAACTTTTACTTGAAAGGTTCGTGATTTGAGGAAAGATTTGATTAGTTTTAGCAAACCCGAGTAAAAATTTACTGAATTTAATTTATAAATTAGCCCTTCATGCCAAACTTTGCGAAAGGCTTTTTCTATGTCTAGACAAAACGAGATGCATGTTTGATTAGATGTCAGTGATCAAAGATGTTTTCAGTCAATCTTAGAGCCTGCTGCTCACAGGAGTGTTTAGCTCTAAAACCAAACTAGTAGTCCGGGATGATGTGTCTTTCGTCATTCTCATCTATGATTCTATCGAGAACAACTCTCTCTGACTTTAGAAATTGAACCTCAGCCTCCGGGGGATGCAATTAAATCAATATATTTTCCTACGACCCGGGTAAATTCATTGAGGAATCTTCACAATTCCTCGAACTACCCGGTTAGCTTAGCTAACTCATCCCCAGCGCTATGTCAAGTGGTAGGTCTTCTGTGGTTTCCCTATAACACTTACCAAATGGCTGACAGGAAAGGAACAATACAGCCACAGCTGTGTGCTCGAACCCCCACGATGTCCAACATGTCGCGAAAATTTAAGCCCGTTGCTTGCGAATTCTTCGACGCCCCGCCCAACAGTAATCGCTACCCCAACAGACACTCTTCTGTCGCATCCAGCCTTTATATCTCTCAATCACAACCCCATCAAAATTCACCCAGGACAATACGACATCCACTCAACAAAAACACCACCCCTGCCCTGCAGAGGATCTTAAATCCTAAATCCACTAAATTTCTTTCACATTTCACATTTTTTTAAAATTTCTCATACACTGTTTAGTGATTATACATACTACAAAATGCGATTTGCCGTTGGAAGCTGTTGCTGATTGTTCTATGAACAAAGCTAATATTGAAATACTATACCAATTAAAATGACTAATAACAAATAAAACCAAAATTAAGAGTTGACAGTAGGTTGGAAGCAATCTGATATTAAGTACTAGTACTTTCTTTAGTTTTCCTTTCGTCCTGACAGCGAGCATAGGATACTCTCATGGTCTGCATAGTAGTAGAAAGAAATTATATCATCACCATAATCATTTCGGTCAACAACCCACAGTAGCAAGAAATGTTACTTCCAATGCCAAAGATATTTTATTTCGGTACCAAGAAAGGAGGAAAAAAGTACATACTTATGCACTTTTAAAGATAAGAGAGATGGTGAACCCTCACCAATAAATGCAGTTTACTTGTTGTTGATTTGGTAAGAAAAAGGAATTAAATTTGGCCTTGGAGCAAAGTTCGAGGTTGGGTTGCAAAAAGGGCTGGCTATTCGCGGCCATGCGATATTTTAGTTATCGTTAAATATAACGTTACAGTAGTTATAGGTTTGAAATGAATAAATTAAAGTAAAGGTACAAAAGACAAAAGGTTTATATTACTAATAATAATGATAACCAAGCTCGGTTGTTTAAAAAAGGTTGACAACCATCTTTTTAGAATATGGGTACAAAAGCCATTGGTCAGTAGTGACTGGACTACACTGCACTTCTACTTTATTTATTTGTATTTCTTATTTTTTTCAGATGCATATCAGAGTAGCTGTCCTTGTCCAATGCAATCGTGTCCAAAAAACGTACATACTGGACCTCTTACTGGTGATTGTAAGAGGTCTAACATTTCAAACGATTCAATGCCGCTGCCTCCGGTAGCTTTAGCGCTTCCCCTTGAGCCTGCAAGTGCAACGGGTCCTCCCAGTCCGGCAAGAGGTTCAGCAGGAATGCCACCGCCGCCGTCTCCAGCAGGAGCTACGTATCAAGCTCCACCACCGTTAACGACGAAACAAGAATCCGGTTTGATTATTAATCAAGAACCATTTAAGACGGAGAAGAAAAGGAAAGCGAGGATAGGAAAAGCGATGGTTAGAAATAATATAGCAGCTAACTTGCATCAAAACACTATGTTGCTTATGTGCGGTAATTCTCAGGATTTCGTCAAAAGAGAAATAGAAAGTCCCGAACAACAAGAAATGGCACAAAAGAGAGAAGCTAGTGACGACGTGGGGAAGGTTTTTTCGGAAAACTTACAAAACTCGTGCAACAAAATCGAAGAATTGCAGCGTGAAGAATCTCAACTACCAATCGTAGTACAACCGAAGGAAGAGAAAGTAGTAGAAGAGCCTAGGATCGAATCGCCGAAACCGCTTCCTCCCGTTATTAATACAGTAGCGGAAAATGTAAAAGTTAAAAACATGAAACGGAAACTATCTATGCTTTCAGAAAAAGAACCTAGTCCTGAAGCGATACCCGTAAAGAAGAAACAAAAATGTGGATCCTACAAATTGTTAATCAAGAAAGAAACAAACACAATCAGGATTAATAACGGCAAGCGAAAACTCTTGGGGGAAATGTCTCGGTTATCTAAGTCGAGCCAAACTAAACTGAAGCTAAGAAAACGGAAAACCAATTCGAATAACGTGAAAACGACCAAACGACGGAAACTCTCAAAATTGATGCCAATAAACAACAATACGAACTGTAAATCTAAAACCAAAGAAAAGAAATTACTATCGTTAAAAAAAGTCAATTCTAAAACCTGTACGGCACCGGAAGATAAAATGCTCGCGAAAAATAATACCGTTGAACGAACAATAGAATGTGTAATTAGTGACGCTCGTTTAAGGACACACGAAGAATGCAACACCAAAATCGAAAAGTGCGCTAAACATCAAACTAACAAATCGGTGATAAACAAAAAAAGTACAAATAAACCTGTGGTGGTGTCTAAAAAACTTAAAGTTAACCACAAGAAAACGGAGAGCAGAAGAAAATCCAAATGTAGTGAAGTTGCGGTAATAACACCCATCAAGCGGACCTTAAGTGTACCAAAATGGTCCAACGGATGGAGATGGGAAGGAGAACCTTTCGAAGCGAAAGTATTTTTAAATGTAAGTCAATGTTATCATGTATTTTATTCTCGATTGGTTTTAATACATCATCTTCTAGTATTTTCCAATGAAACCCGAAAATTTATTGGTTATTACTGTTTCTTTTCAACACGCTTTTATTAGCTTGGGTCATAACTATGTATCTATGAATTTATGTAACAGAATCTTTCAGCTTAATTTTCACCAATTTCTAGAAGTCTGATTAATTTGAATATTTGCATACTGATCAAGGTCCAATCACAATGCAATAATTTGATAACAATTTCCCATTATCCTTATTTCTCTCTGGGATCCTTGGAATTTTGTTTAGGTTAGTTTTTTCTAAACTTTTACCTTTTCTCTAAGTATTTTGCTTGAATGCTACATTGTATTTTGAAAATTTTGAATTTTTCCAAACTTCAAGTGGGTTCATGAGAACCAATTTGGGCCTCAGTCCTCGGATGTTCGTCCCAGTCATAATTAAGTGCCCTCCTCATTAGTGGGTCTTTAAAATTTTACGTTTTCCAACATATACAAAATGTCCTTGTCATCTTCTCTACTCGAAGATAATTTGGTACTAATACATGATTTGGTTTATCGTTAGGTACTTATTATGGTTTCGCACGGCCTCAATTCGCTTTCAGTTCCTTCTTAGCACGCTCAGAGTTTGAGCGACAGATATGAATGGAAAACGCTATTAAAGTAAACTACATTTTAATTAAAAAAAAATAAAACTGAAAAAGTGGAAAATTGTTTTCACCTGCACCCAGGGTAAAGAAACTAAACAGTTTCTATACCAAGCTTGACCGTTTTCTATGAAAAAACAACTACTTCCTGGGTTATATGCCCCAACGGACATTGAATTACATTCCAAGGAAAACGTGATGGCGACCGACTTCGTCGATACTTGCAACCATCTCTATCGATTTGCAAACCAACGGGAAGAACACTACTCGTAGACCGGTACATTTTAATTGGTGTGATAACGCGGTACTATTTGCTCTTAAAGTATTTTAAGCATCATACTTTAATAATTTCCACTCTTTCTCATTCCGACAAATGCACCACCACACGTTCACTCGCCTATTTTTAAGAAATTAAACAAAATTTTATAATTCTGCTATACTCACAGAACACCAATAGTTTAGTGGCTACAATGATGGTTCACTAACAAGATTGCTATAAAACGTTAAAAAATTGCTATAATGTTGGTGCATATGAGTTTCAGCAAATAAATAGATAGTTAGGCAACACATTTTTCAGTACAGAAATAACTACAATTTATATGTATTTATACTGCAATGTTGCCAGGTACTCATCAAGCAATTAAAAAAAGTTTGTTCCGGGCTGTTTTAAAGTCTAAAATTTTGAGAAGTATATTTTTTATTTATAATCCATAAGCGGTAAAATTTTATTGTCATCGGACAACTTTGCTGCAGCGGTTTGTTGTAGTCCCTTTGACCATCACACCACTGAGCCATACGTGACCATTGGTTCTATTGCAGTTTGATAAATCCATTAAATATATTTGGGATTCATACCCCACATTTTACCACATACCTTTCTGAGATTCTAAAGGGTTATCCTGGCTTTATTAATTGTTCTTTCCGGAGTTCCAGGGTGTTCCACCTGTATACTATGTTTAGGGCCATTTGAAGGATGTTTGTAATGATCCTTGGTCTGAAGTTAGAAGTATTGGCGTTCTAGAATTGTCAGTTAGCAAAAGGCATACAATATCTTAGTAGGTCGAAGTGCAGAGAAACCTAAATGGTTTGTGCTAACAAAAACTAATCTACCAACAAAACCAGGCTTAATAAAAGAATAAGTGGTTGAAGAGAAGCAGATAACACTAGTTTTATAATATCTATTGATTTTGAAACACAATCATCCCAATTTATTTACTTATTTATTTTTGCAGAGTGACGAGTTGACTATTATAAGAAGATGTTACCCAGCAATGAGGCACGAGGGTGGTGATAAAATTGTTCCTAAAGACTGTGTTCTCCTTAAAGCGGGCCCAAGAAAAAATGATCTACCGTTCGTGGCTAAAATTGCTGCTCTCTGGGAAAATCCTGAAGATGGTAGGCTATATACTCTATTTTAGGTCGAAAGCAAAATGTTTAATGTTAAAATTGGTTTTTGTAAATTTCTACCTAATTTCAATTTGATTAATGATAGATTCATCCAAACCACATTCACAGTGTCAAAAATAACATGTTTAATATATTTAGGTGAAATGATGATGTCGTTACTGTGGTACTATCGTCCAGAGCATACGGAACAAGGAAGACTACCTGCCGATCAACCTGATGAAGTCTTCGCATCGAGGCATAAAGATTCCAACAGCGTTGCATGTATCGATGATAAATGTTACGTGCTTACATTTAACGAATATTGCAGGTAACCTGGTTGTTAATCAATCCAGATTAATTTGAATTTGCCTTAAATTTTTTACATTTTTAATTAATCCAAATTGGCAAAAAGTATTGAAAAAATTCAGTCATGATGTGATAATATTTAACTTTTCTTTTAATGGAGATATTCTGAAATATTTGTATTTATTTCAGATACCGCAAAACGTATAAACGCATTGAATCGGGAATTGAGGAAGCGCTACCGTGTATCCCCAATCCGGAACCGTATCCTAGATCTCACAGGCAGCCGCCAATGACCTTAGTATCTCCGGAAATGGTTTTCTTCTGTCGTCGAGTGTACGATTTCAGACAAAAACGCATTATGAAAAATCCTACTTAATTTAATTATTTATCATGTTATATAGGTACATATATTTGTTGATAATTTCTATTTTTTATTGTATGTTATTCTCGTGTTTATTTCAAGTAATTATTCTATTATTATTATTCTATTTATTATTATAATCATTATTCAAATAATCAAAAACAAAAACACTATATATGGGGTCCTTTATTAATTATGAATCATTTTTTACCTTTTTATTATTTTAGACCCCAAACAAAAACATATTTATTCATCTAAATTTGATACATACATATATTATATACATATATTGTTGCAAAAAAAGTAAAGGGAACATTTGTATAAATAAATTATTAATAATGTTGTATAGAGTATAGAGATTATATATTTAACATATTTATAGTCAATAGTTTACGCAGGTATTGATGGTGTGTGTGCTTTCATAGTGGTAGTTGTGTTTTTTTCAGTGTTGTATCATACATACTTTCTGATTGTCTATGTATAGACACTTGCTTCATCGTCATCGCACACGGTACAGACGGCATTTTAATGAACAAACAAATGTCTTTAGTAAAATACTAATTTTTAATGTAAACAAGATCTACCTATTCATTTTAATCGTATATATTAAAAAGTTTTATTTTTATTCCTTTTATCCATCCAGTAGTCTCACTTATTTTTTAGCTGAGTGGTCGCTTAAGAACTAAGGGACCACAGACCATGCATAAATATTTAATAAAAGAAAGTTCAAATCACCTTTTAATTTAATCAGAAAAAGAACATTAATATTCCTATCCCAACTAGCAATTCAACATCGCTACGGAACTAATATATTTTATACTTGTTTTATTGACGCTTCTTAAAAACTTTTATGATTTATAAAGTATTAACTCGCGATAAAATTGTTGTGTATAACTGTTCTGCATATAAAATTGTTTTGAAAACGTTTTTACAACAAAATTATAAAATAGTTATAGAATAAGTTATAGAGCTATTTTATAAATGTTTATAAATCAATTTTTATAGAGCACATTAGCTCTGAAGGATACTTTGATCTAAAAACAAGGAATTGCACAAGTTTGTCCAAGCTTTTTTGTTCCTCGCTGTCTTCTCTGAAATTATCAAAAATTTTTAAAGTAGTTTTTAAATTTTTAGTAGAAGTCTTGGGACTCGGAATTTGTTTGAATATATAGTGCCAACTAGTCCGACCTACTGTCTATCTTGTTGGCTGTCACTGTCATAATTTACTTTTATAATATGGGCGCGTTCAGCAGGTGTCAACAGTTAGGTTGAATCAGTCAACTTGTTGGGCATGTTTAGTTGTAGCGGAGCAAAATTGGCTGAACGGGATGTTGAGATCCATCGACTCGATTAATAGATCCATAACCTTAAATTCCTCTTTGAAGAAATGGAAAACATTCTCGAAGATCCAATATTTTTGGATGAAGTAATGGATGATAACGTTGATTTTAATATTATGTATGAAGGAGTTTGTCAGTTAGTTCGTCCACTGGCTGCAATTGCTCCTAGAAGAGTTGTACCTGTGCGAAATGAAGAGTATTACGAAACTGTAATTCCAGAGTATACTTTGGATGATTTCAAAGAACATTTTAGAATGTCCCGACACACTTTTCAGGTAAAAAAAACTTTTGAAACAGTGAAATAAATTATAACAGGAATTGTTTACTCATTGAAGATACTTAAAAATCAGTTACAACAAATGAGACCAGCAGATATTGAAGAAATTGTGCCTTTTGAAAAAAAACTTTTGTTTGTTATTTGGGTGCTTGCAAAACAGGAAAGCTTTCTAGATGCAGGCGACAGATTCGATATGGCGAAAAGTACATCACATGGTATTTTTATGGAGGTATGCACTCTAATATCAAATTTACGACATATGATCATTAGATGGCCAAATAGAAATGAGCGAGAAAGAATAAGCAGAACCTTAGAGAAGAAGTCTGGTGAGTAGGTAGGTATATACTTATGGGAGGGGTTGTGAAAGATGTGATTTTTAGGTATACCAGGTGCAATAGATGGTTGCCATATTGCTATAAAAGCTCCTCCTCATAACTCTGTTGACTTTTATAACAGAAATAATTACCATTCAGTCATTTTGCAAGGTGTGTGCAATGATAAACGACAGTTCACAGATATATTTGTTGGTACACCTGGTAGAGTACATGATGGTCGTGTGTTTAGAATTAGTCCCTTATTCAACATGTTAACAACGACTGAGGAAGTAATTGATCAGAATCAGCATCTTCTAGGAGATGCCGCATATCCCTTGCTTCCAATTCTACTGAAACCCTACCGAGATAATGGTCAATTGACCAACACTAAAGTAACATTCAACACCAGAATGAGTTCTGTCAGATCCCTTATAGAGCAAGCATTTGGGCTATTAAAAGGCAAGTTCCGGAGGCTTAGATACTTAGATATGGCTAAAGTAGATATGATTCCCACTGTGATTACAGCTGCTTGCATTATTCATAACATAATAATAACTCATGATGGAATACAAGCAGATCAATACATAGATATAAATCATGAAGGGCAAAATTTACATATGAACAATGAGATATATGAACAATGAGATAATGTTGCTGAAAGAAAAAGAGACTATATAGCCTCACTTTTACACTAATTTTATTTGTTAGTCATTTTTTCTGTAAAATTGTAAAGAAATAATTAAATAGTGTTTCAATTAGAATATTTGTTTTTTTTTAAATTAATTGGACGCAGTTATGCAAAACGCTACCAACCCTCATTATGATAAAACTGAGAAAATTGCGCTTTAAAGTTTTACTTTAATGAAAAAATCAGCAAAAGGAGCAGATTATTGATAGATTATTTTACTACCTACAAAATCGATTCGTTTCTTGGGCTGAGAGTTTTTGCTTTTCCTGAAATAGACCATTCCGAAATAAAACGCCAAACTCAAAAAGCAAAACCTAAAACAAACTAACTTCATAACTTTCATGTTCAGGGTAAAGTCACTGCTGTCCCTTTAGACCTGGACAAGGAAAGTTAAGAGTGAAGCTTTCAAGGTAAATATTTCGGGACAATATCGATTTAAGCATTTTATGTCACAATACTAGCAAAAACCTACCTATCCACTTGGCTGCATTCTGCGATACAAGCTTTGGGGCAAACTCATATTGTGGATTAGTTTGTTGTATATTTTCAACGCCTTAGCATTTTCTGAGGATTGCTAGTTTTTTGCAAAACAGGGAATATACGTTTGTTAAGCAGAAAATCAGTATAATTCCAAATTCCTAATATTTGGTGGGTTGGTAGCTTTTTGCATAACACCGTCCAATTAGCATGTTGAAAATATTCAGTGTCATATTTGACTCAGTTGACTGTGTATTTCTAATTCTTATTATGTTCCAAAATACATTAATTTCTATTAGGCAACTTCTAAAACATAGTGTTAGGGTTTCACTAACAGAAACCAATTAGTATTAAAATAAAACTTTTTTAATCCTTTATTGGTACGGTTACAAAGAATTGATTTGACACAATATGAAATAAGTCTATATAGGTATTTCCAAAAATACAACATAGCTTTTATGTACTAAGTAATGCAGGTTCTTAAGTCTAAATAGCTATGATTTAAGTATTAAGTTACTTTGAGGACTATAAATTTTTTTCATCAAGTCTACTTTTTCTTGTTGGATTTTATTATTAGCTTCAACACATTTTCGCAGTTTTTTTAATTCTTCTAACTTCTTTTCTTCAATGTCAAGTTGTCTTTTTCAAATATATCCAATTGCTTAGATTTTTCTTTTTTTTAAAGATTTTGGTGTTGAACACTCAGATACTGGTGGATGCAAAAGAATTTCTGATTCAGTTGCATTTTCCACATTTGAACTCACAGGTGATGTACAAGGTTCACTAGATGTAGAAGTTTTTTCTATAGATGACATAACTGGGGTAGAGTTAACAGTTTTGTCCTCCCGAAATATTTCTTCAAAAATATCGAAATATTCCCATTGAATCCTTCCTCCCGGTGCTCTTTTTTTATTATTATTATCTAGAATTGTTCTGTATGTGTTTTTCATGTTTCTCATTTTTCTATCTAGAGCATCACCATCAACAAGGTATCCATATGAATGCATAACTCTTGAAATTTCTTCCCATAAAGTTTTTTCTTAATTTTTGGATTTCTAAATTTTGAAATTCGTTTTTTGTACTCATCTAGGAATAACAAGGTACTTCTGTGTTGCCATACAAATTTTTCATCTGTAAATTGAAAACCAAACTTAAAGTAATATAACTTCTATAAACTAATATGTACCTACCCTCTTTATTTTCTGCTTCATTTTCAGAGATAGAAATTCCAAATTCATCCGCAATTTCAGCATCTAGTTGCACAAAAGAGCTACTTCCATCTGAAAATAACTGAATATGTGAATACCTTTGCAAAAGTGTGAGGTTTTTTCAATCAAGTTTAAACCTAAGAAGTTTTTACCTGACTTTGATTGAAGCTGAATGTGATTATCCTCTATTACTACTGAGCCGTCGGCATTCAGTACCAAATAATGTGTCTTTGAAGTAACATCCATAATAACTCACACAAATATGTCTTTCTGGTCTCAACACTTAACGTTCTCCGAACGAAATTTAAATATAAGCAAGATTCTAACCTATAACATTTTCCGCTGCCAAACAAAGCGTAGATATTTTACGATGAGCAGATTACTCAACTGTTGCTAACTCAGCGCCTGGTTCGAACGCTATCGCTAGGTTAGCAACCCAACTGTTGACACCTGCTGAACGCGCCCAATGTGATTTGCTTTATCAAACACTTCTTTATTAAATGCTGGGGGCCATGTTAACAATAAAAATCCCTATTTTATTTTCATACATGACATATATTGGTTCAGGCAAATATAACCTTTTTTCTTTTTAAACTTTCCAGCAGACACTTTTTTGTAGTTAAATTGCCATAACTTGTTTTTTATTTTATAGTTTTTGTCTCTTGTAGTAGTTTGTTTTATTTTAGTTTCAATTTAAATTTCTAAATGAGGGAATCTGCTTTACTTCTCTATTATTTTCCTCTCCATATTATGATTATTATTTATTGATTAAAACCTCTTTGTACTTTTTAATGATATATTCACTGTTTTAAAAGACTTAAAACAACTAGTATACAAAATGAATTTACTTATTATCACATTTGTTATCGATGTACTTTCCAAACAAAAAAGTAGAAAAATAACAAAACAAAAAAAAGATTTTTCAACAAAGAGCACATACAAAATATATTCAGGATGTTATTTATTACTATCTACTTATTTTAAAAGATGATTTTTAGTTTGTATTGAGTGGAAAAGTTCATACGAAACTAGGTCCCCCAACCCTTTGTCTTCAATATACATGTTATCTTTTTTTATCTTGTTTTGTTAATTCCCATGCCTAATAATACCTACATCTAGAAATCACCAACTGCATGATTTATCGGTACTTAGTTGATTCTACGCCATTTAATTTTGTTTTTTTATATAAGTATTACTAAAAATTTATAATTAAATATTTGTGTGTTATATAACAAAAAACGTTTATAAACATAATGAATGCATAATAGTTCAAAAAGTTTATATTTATGTTGTTTTGATCTTTATTTAATATATACACACTTGTGATCTTATACATACACCTTCATGCTGTATAAGAGGTAATTTAAATAAAATAAAGATATTTATAAACAAAATTACTTGAAGATGACCAGTTTCACTGATATTATCACCCAAACTGAAACATTTCTTTGGGAATATTTTCTATATCCATTTTTGATTTAATTTTGGACAATATGGGAATTAGAGTACTTTAAATTGCAGTTGATTTTTAGGTAAATTATTTATAAATAAACCTTATTTACTGTCCCAGCTGTACCGTGTGTGTGCAACAATCTAAATCAATTTGTTTATAAAGGAGCACTTTTCCAAAGAACTAAAATTTTTAGTAAAACTTTAATTATTTGCCAAAAAATATGACAAACCTGATGAAATGTAATTTATAAAATATATCACGGATATTGGCTCTTTTTATCTAAAAGCTGTGGTAATCCAATTATTTGTCTCTTTATTCTCGCTTTTTCTTAACAAGTGAAAATCTTACAATATTTTCAAACATTTTATTTTAGTATCTCTTTTAAATTAAAAAAGCTGATTTTTTGTACTCTTACTAGTATTTTAGTATTATGTTTCGGTAATATATTTTTGTTTGAATATGTGTATTTTCTTTTCTCACCAAATTGTTTTTTGTTAATATTCTCGACTATTATCTTATGGTAATAAAGGTTTTTAAGACGCTAAATCTGATTGTACAACCAGTTGTTCGATAATATGTGTAGAACACTGTTAAGTTTGGGTGGTAAAGTATTGGGAGTAAAGTTGTTAAGCAAAACTAAAAAGTAGTCAATTTTGTTAGAAATTATTAGGAATTTTGAAATTTTGAAGATATATTCGTATTCTAAGTGGTCGATTTAGTGGTTTTAGAATATTTTTATCGGTAGGATGTGTAGAACACTGTTAGATCTGAGTGGGAAAGTATCGGGGGTAAAGTAGTACAGCAAAATTAGTCAATTTTGTTGAAAATTATTAAGAATTTTCGAGTATTTTTAGGCAAAAACAATTTTTGCAGCAAATGGCAGAGCAAACACAATTTAATGCCTTCAAATTTTGGTTAGGTTAGGTTAGGTAAGGTAGATAAGGCTACGTAATTAAAATAGTGGTTCTAAACCATTTTTATGATAATGAAATTTTTGTTGAGTTTTGACAAAAATCCAAGGCTATAGCCTTGCTCATTTTTTTTGTAAAAAACACTTTTGACTTTTGAATTGCGTGAAATTATGGAAAACGGTGTTTTTTGTAACGGTGAATCGACTGGATCAGTCAGTTCCTCGATAGAATGTATAAAACGTTCTTAAATCGAGGTGCGAATAAATCGTAAATTCAAAATAAGTGATATTTAATGAAATTAGCAATAAAATTGCACCTTAAACGCGATTTTTGTATTCTACGTAATTAAAATAGTGGTTCCAAACCATTTTTATGTCAAAGGGATTGTTTCTATTCCGAAAGCTTCTTGGAATAGGTCGTTCGTCGTCAGATAAAGATGATAATGATGTAGACATTTTCTGGATTAATATGTATTGTAATATTTAAATATTCGATAATAGTATAATGAGTATAATATCAACAGAAGTTGTTTAATATTACCTTAATAAAATAAATTTTATTATTTTATGTCATTATAAATTTTATGTATTTGTAAGAGAATTTTAAGTTAGAAATAATTTTTATTATGTTTTGTATCAATATTATATTTTGTACATAAATATGTTATTGAAACCTACTAGAAACTTCGCGAAAATTGATTATATAATGTGTAAAAAAGAGACAGATATATTTTTGTCATCTAGAAAGATCGACAATAGACGAAGTGAGTATGTCTAGTCATATATAGGAAAGAGAGAGATACACATATTATTCTAGAAATGACTAATCCATAGAACAATAACGAAGGTTCTGGAAGGTTAGCAACCTATAAAAGGACTTGATCAAAAGTTTTTAAAGTAGTTAAAATAAAGTGTTAAATAGTGACATTAAGAATACAAATTAAAGTAATCAAGGAGTAAAACAAAGTGCTAAAAAGTGACAGAACTATAATCCAACAAACACTGAACTATATCCATTTGGAGGAACAAACAAGGAACAATTATATTACACAAGAAACCAAAAGTGTAACAATCACGTTGGTTTCCGTTTTTCATAGAGCGACTACAGATTTTTTCCACCAATCAGACAGCAGGACTCTACGTGTATTAAGGTCAGATAAAATTGTAAACATTTTGAAATTTTGTAGTAGTTAGTTAAGTTTTATAATTAAAAAAAAAAGAATTTATTTGATATTCAATAATTACTGTATTTCGATAATAACTTACTTACCATTACATAAATAACATTAATTAATTTAGCACAAAATCAACATCAAGTAAGTTCTTTTATAGTTAATAAAAGGCCTTTCTTTTTTCATATTTTCCTACTAATTAGTTTCATTATTAAATTTTCAATATTAATGTTTTAACTTAACTCTTTTTATAATAAATTAGTAATTATAATTAATCAAATTACCTACCTAATAATCCAACTAGAAACTTGCAGAACAAAGCACCCTTGAGAAAAAGAAGATCTTGCTACTATTAGAACATTTAAACAAATTTATAAATTAATTAATTAATTAAACTATAATCATTGAATCATAATATTCATTACAGTATGTATATAGTTATTGTATCTATTTCTTATATTCACTTTAGATAAATTCTGCGAAAAAATATAAAAATTTTGACGGAACTATCACCAATTGTCAATTTAATCGGTGCTGGAGCACTGATTAAGTGCTCAAATAGATATGTTTATGCAACCCGATTCCACATTTGACATCACGTTAAATATTTAATGCCCTGTTAAATACTTAGGTAATTGATTTTCTCTGTAGGAAAAAAATATTTCATAATAGGTTAGTGTGTTCTCTGTCCAAAATGAAACAATGTCCTACAAGAAAACAGGTCCAACAAGAATTGTCATTTTTTCGTTTTCCTATTTATAACATAAGATACAGTAAAAATATTTTTTTATTTAAATAAGTTTATTTTTTAGTAAACTAGATACAAAAATGTATGTATTTGCATATTGAAAAATTAATCTTCATCAGATTCGTCCCTTTCCCCATTCGTGATAATAATATCTGACTCTTTACTAACATGAAAAAATAAGTAAATTATATAATGAATAATCAAACAATATTATTAATAGGGTACCTTGTAGGGTACATTGCAGATGAATGTAGTTATTTTAATTTGTTGAAACAATTCTTGTTTTGTTGGTCGCAAACTTGAAGGATTATGTCCTATTTTTTAAAATTCCTTCATTTTAATTTTTTTTTAATTTTTACCCTTTTTCAAATAAGTCTTACCGTCCATTAATGATATCAATTTTTGTGTTTTATGAATACACTGCCATACATACTCTTCAATCATTTGAACTAACTCATTCGATGTTATTAATGCAATATTTTCCATTTGCTTGAAAATTTTTATTTTTCTTTAAAATACTGAAAGGACTCTTTCTTCCTTTATGGAAGAAAGCAGGACTGTAATAATTACCTTTAAAAATATGGCATATGGGGAGTGAACAATACAATTGATCTCCAAGCTTGGTATAAATTTAATTTGTTTTTTTACTTGTTCTTAAATTACGTGAATTTCTAGACAAATATTTTGTCATTTTGTCATTTTATCATCGAAACGAAACTATTCATGAAGATCCAGCTTGATAGTAATACACGCAAATTGTAGGATAATATGACTGCTAAATTATATAAGTATTAACTAAGTAACAAAACATATAGTAAACGTTCTTGATGACCTTTGATCGATACATGTTGGTTAGGTTAGGTTAGGTTAGGCACAAATATTTTTTCGAATAATTTAGATAGTTAACTTGAGAATTAACAAATAAAAATATATAGATACAAAATACATTTTTGACAGTCAAACATTGCGAATCAAATCAACGTATTTTATTTTTGCTACCTCTATTAGCTACCACAATCGAGTTTTCAGGAAGGAATTTGTTGGGAGTCTAATCAAAATTACGGAAAATTAGCTCGATAATGATCAAGTGCAAAAAGGGGCGCTGGATTGTGGACAAAAATAATTATAGAATAAATAAAAGTTAAAATATATATTTGATTTATCTTGTTTCATGTGTTTGTTTTTTGAATTGTGAAAAGCGCTATTGACGTGTGTTAGAGATTATTTGTACACAAATATGATTATTCTCAAATCCACACATGCTGTAGTAATCTGAATATGAATTATGATTTGTTGGTCAATATGTTACTCTGTTATTTGTAAATAAAACATTCATTGAATTTATAAACGATCTATATTTCACAGTTCAACTGTATCTGACTAAATCAATTTTGCCTTGTTTACCTCTACTTTTTAAAACATTGAAATCGAGCAAGCATATTTAAGTATGATGCAGGTGTACTCTAGTTGCGATTCGATGCTGTATCTGACG
Organism: Ophraella communa; assembly: GCA_035357415.1. NCBI lineage: Eukaryota > Metazoa > Arthropoda > Insecta > Coleoptera > Chrysomelidae > Ophraella > Ophraella communa. Next base: position 66,616,734 of record CM068979.1, read on the forward strand.
AAATGTGATCACAACATTCTTTATATTTATTCATTTTATGTGATACGGTGCTATTAAACTATGAAGTATTTTAGTTTATTTAAGAGAATGGTTTATAAGTAATTATGCTAAAAGTATCTGTCTTTATTTAATTTCTATAAAACAAGTTTTAGAAAACATAATCAATTAGCTAATATTTGTGCAACTTAAACAAACTTGAGACACAAACATTTGCTTTTACCACATCTATTGTATTTGTTTCAACGTACGTATCAGCTGTGATCGAAATTAGAGTGCACCCGAATCTGCATATCACCGAATGTTATGATCTTCCGAATACTCTGCACTACATTATCAATATAATCTTAGCTTTATACATATTTGTTGACACATCTTGTGTGACATGCTTCTAAGGGATATTATTTACAGATCTTTTTTCTTGGGGCATAAGCATTAGCGTGGTATTAGAAATATTAAAAATGTTTACGACAAAATACATATAAATAAAATTAGGCAATTTAAAATGTCTCAGGGGAAAACATGACTAATGATATCGGAAATCAGTGAGATGTGGCGCATTTTTCCTCATATTGCACCTGAAATTTATAGAACGTTCTGTGTGCGTACAATAAAAATTTACATAAATGATATAAGCCAGACAAGAGCTACTTGTAAAACCCAAAAATCTCCAAAAAGTTACTTGAATTTATAGCTAAACTAAACAGTATTGTAAGATTTATTGGAACATTGAAAAATAGTATTAATACACTGTGACCGATAAGATTAGAATGCTGGCGAACGTATACATTGATTTAAAAGAATTATGAAATATGATTTTTATTTATAACATCTACAAGTACTACGTGAAAGATATAAACTAATGCAATGTGTCTAGAGAGCGTATTATACTTTTTCTCCAATAATCTTCAAACACCTTATTTCAATCTCCTTGACTATATTATTATTTGTAAATGAAAAGCATAGTTCCTATTTATTAACTTTGCTATTTTTCTCTGTCTATTCGAATAACTAGTAGAACTAAATAGAGTAGGTACTGTTTATATTATCTAGCGTACTAGAATATTTACTGTTTGACATGTGTTTCTTTGACCTACCAACGTTAACTGCTGGATTTACAATTACAAAAAGTGAATGTGCTAAGATAAAAACCTAAATCCTAATTTTTTAAATTGTATTTTGGTTATATTTAAGTAACTTGTAAAGCTATATTGAATCAAACATGTGTTCATTTACTGTGAATCTATCAAGAATATTTAATATTTTATTATGTATTAATACCTACACAAGTTGCAATAAAAAAATACATTAAACCCAATCAAATATTTTTCAAATAAAGTTAAAGTACTTTATGAAGGTTTGAATAAGCGCAGTTGATTGAATAAGCAAAAGGTATTGAATATTTAGAGGAAATAATTTTGGCATAGGTAATATTTTTTTTATTATAAAAATTTAAAAATTACCAATTCCTAGACTAAAAAAACTAAATTCCTAAAAAGGAAATGTTTAACAGTGGTTTCAAACAAACTATTTTATTATAATCTTTTACTAAGAAACATTCATACAAATGAAATTAAAACAATAAAACTAAATTATTTTACAATTGAAAAAGGGAATTTAAAAAACATCTGTAATAAACAAATTTTAAAATAAAAAAATATAGAAAAAAAAGGATATTCTGTCAAATACATTTTTCACTCATAAGTCAACTTTTCTCTAATAGTTGCTTAGAAAATGTTTAAACACAAAGAAGTGTTTTTAATACTTTCGAAAATGTTAATATTGGTTGTATGTCTGAAATATTATGGTAAGCCAGATATATATTTCACTTAGCATGCAGGCAAAGTGTTTTTGTTTTTTTACTTATATATTATTTAATGTTGTAATTTTAAAGGATTTTTTCTTCAAACTGTTATCACAAATCTTAACTTAGATACTTTAAAGTTTGTACCATTTATAGTATGCAAATTGTAATGGTTCAATGTATGTGATTCCTAAATTATACTAATTTCTTATAAAAAAAAATCAAAGACATAAGATACCTCAGGTTCTTGTACTACATTTAAAATTTTTATAGAACAATCAAAAACTCAATTTAAAAGTTTACATTATATATTTGCAAACATTGCTCCAACATATCTTACGAGATGTACCTTACAATATTATTAAACAAGACGTATAGGTAAAAACTAATATTTATAAATAAATGCCAGTTACTATCAACTATATATTTACACACTATTATCAAAAAGTACTCTGGGAATTATTTAAACAATGAATTTTAAGTTACATTTCATTAACTTCCATTCAATTGGTTCCTCGAAAATTACGTTAGAAATTTTAATTTTCAATATTTGAAAATGTATCCAAAAAGTAGTGCGCCCGAAGGTTTTTATGAAAAATCTTTTAACACACAACCCAAACTAAATTCGACAACTGTAAAACGAATATGAAACATCTTTTAATACACAACCCAAAGTAAATTCGACAACTGTTAACGAATTTTAGAGAGAAGTCGGTTTTCGAGAATCAGTTATCTATAAGGTTTTCAAACAGTCTTGATAAAAGTGCATAAAATTATTAAGATGTGTTCAAACCTTTTGGTACTTTCTGATTGTGTGGTTCGATCACACATACTTGAATATCAACCATAAAACTACAATTAAACTTTGATTCAACGAAACTACCAACTTTTTAAAATTCTATCCAATCTTAAAAGTTTTAAAAATCAATAATTTGATGTGTATTAAATAAAATTCATTCGACACAAAGCAAACAAAACCAGATAAATATTGCACACATAGTACTTATTTATTTATAACAATAAATTTATCGTTGAAAATTCGCCACAGGATTAGAACCTATTAAGACAATTTTTTTTTATCAGATATCGTTTTATCTAAAATGAAATAATGACATTTTTTCGTCCAATCTACGAAGTTTTAATGTCGTTTGAACCTCCATATAATTAATGTAGATAGATAAAGTTACAATAATTTAGCAATCCGCCGTGGAACTTACTTTAAATTTAATAGAAAATAATTCTATGGCACCTCAGTTTGTACCTTAAAATTGAAACTTTATAGAGATACCCAGTAAATCACATAAATTGGACACCCTGTACGGTTAATAAATAATTTTTTAATGCACCTACTTTAAGAACGAAAACTGAAGTCATTCCAATTAAATATGTTTATAATTCAGTGTATTGTAGATACTGTTCTTTGTACTGTTTTATCAAATTATATAATTTGATCGTCTCCATTCGCTATATTCGAGAAAATTCATCAATACAAGCTATAAAGACTCGCCACATCGTACTCATTTGTTAACATATTCATTATTAATATATTAATTTTAGGTGCCATGCAAATGTAACTAAATTACACAGTCAAGAGTTTTGAAGGGCGTATGGACGCATACAATAAAAATCACCGAATTAAATTCAATATGTCTAGTTTATCTACAGATATGTCAGATCATACAATAATTTATACAATCAGTCACTAGAAAAGATTATACCGTAACCCGTTGATATCATAATTAGTAATTTAACTTCTGCTCCTCACTAACGTACGTTTTTTTATATTTATTCTGATTTTTTTGAGCTTACAATTTATTCCCAGACACTACTACGAATATCGATATAAATAGAAATAATAAAGATTACCAATAATGGTGATTCTGCGTTACGAATTTTTTTCGCTTTCTGAAGATTTCTAGCGTTTTTATTAAATATTATAAACACTAATAAACGCCTGGCTTAGTGTATTGCTGATTTAGTTAAATCTATGCAGTACAACAAACATTAAAACAGCACTTTATAGGATGGAAACGACCATCTAAGCCATGCTGGACGCTGCCGGTTGATGAGGAGTAGATGAAGAGTCCGCCAATTGTTGATTAGCAGCTGAGTGATCTTGCATACTATGATCGGCGTCTTGTCCGGTTTGGCCACCTCGTGGCAAAAGTATACTGTTCAATGAAGGTTGAATGTTTAATTCTGAAAAAGGTTGCTTATATAGTTAATTTCTTAAAATGCTATTTTAAACACAAATATAATTTTGTTATTCTCACCTTGCTCAGTGAAATTAAATAATGGGGGGAGCTCGCTTCCGCTAGGCAGGCGAGTATTTGGTTCTCTCAGTTCGTTGAAAAAATTGTGTGCACAAGCCTGGAGAGGTGTAATTCGCGATGAAGGTGTATATTCTAACAATTTCGCTACCAATTCGATTGCTTCGGGCGGTGTGCGTGCTCGAAATACCTGTAACAAATCGTATACAAATTTTCGAAAACAACTATCAAGCAAATTAACACAAAACTTATATTTTCAAATAAAAAAGTTTACACTAGGTTAGTTGACAGTTTTTAGAAATGTTGCTTATAACTTGCCTTATGGTCTAATTTATTCGAAATTTGACTTTCTCACTGAAAAACAATCATTATTATATTTTATTGTAAAGCGGCTACACACACGCCTGTCGCGGGGGCGATCTAAGGTGTAAGATGGGTGTGACCCTAAATCGCCTCCTTTGCACGGTGCGCCGGACCTTCCTGCTTCCTAGATCGGGTCCAGCCGCCCTGCCACAACTCGCGTGTGTAGCGTGATCGGGCCGATTTCAACTCAGTTCTATAGAGAAAGCCGTTGGGAATGTTCGTTTTTATTGTGCATCTCGCTGAGGTAGATCGAATATAGTTATCATGGAATACAACAACCAAGAGCGTGATGTTTGGACGCGGGTTATAGAAGTCTTTAAAGACCGGCCCCACATGTGGGATAAAAAAAAACATTATTTTAACAGGGACATGAGGCCAATTCTTCATACAGTACTTCCTTTTTCTTTTTTTCTGCGGTAGCTCTACGGACGCAGCCAAGGCAATGCCGATCTTTTGATTTTTCGAAAGTGTTGGCACCATATTCACGAATCAAGTGTAATCTGCTCTGCAGCACGTCAACTGTCGCACTTAACGGCAGGCGGCGGCAGGTACGTGTGTAGAGACGCCTCCTAGATTGCCCCAACCACCCTGCACCCTAGATCTCCCCTGCGGAAGGCGTGTGTGTAGCCGCTTTTACATTTTTATCATAACATTGACATTCACTCATTAAATGGCGTCAAACTGTCATGGCGGGTCAAATGACGTCAAAGTCTGCAAAACAACAGCTGTGTATGTTATGATTGGTTAAGTTATAGGAATCTAACTTGGACATAATAAATATATAATAATTAAAGGTTATGAGATTAGAATGCCTGAGTGAAGTTTCAAAGTTTGCTTTGAATCGCACACCATTTCACGCTCTCTGTGTGAAATAGTGAATAATAGGAGTAATTTTATATCTCAGAAATATTAATTTACCGAAATTAATTCGATCATTATTATTGATACTCAAGATTTTCTGTACAAAAACTATAAAAATAACACAAAAATCTCTTAATATTTGTCATACTGTCAACTACCCTATAGAGGTAATTTTTGAATTACTTCATCATTTTTAAACGTTCATTTAATTAGAAAGAACAGAAAACAACACATTTAAACAGTGAGAAATTCAAAGTAACGGATAGTTATCGTTCACCAATTTATTATGCAAATTCAAATAATTGACCTCTCTTACTTCAACTTTAATTTAACTGATTTCCTTTATTATAATTACATAAACTTTAAATTATTTAGATGACTTTGTCTCTTTCGACTTTCACGGCCAGAGTCAATATTATTGGTAATTTCCGGAATAAAAAACTTTTTAGTTCCTGCTGAAGAAAAAGGAAATGTCGCAGTTGTGGTGAACACCTCAGATTACAGAATTGAAGGATTTGGTCAATCAAGAACCCTGGACCAATGTTAAGGATCAAAAACCTACAATTTGGATGTTTTTTACAGAGATGTTGAAATTACATTTGGGTAAAATCAAGAACCATCTACAAGATACTTTTGACACTTTTGTAATTTGGAATCAGAAAAGAAAACTCCAAAGGTTTCTAACATATTTGAACATTTTACATATAAAACTTCAATTCACTGTGGAAGAAGAAAACCACCACCTAAGAAGTAGAGTACTCAGAAGAAAAACATACTGATCAATTTGTACAATGTGGATGAAACCATTATCCTAAAGAAAACCATAAACTTGTCAATAAACAGAATATTAAGACTATGTGAACTACAAAATGAAGCTATAGAACCAAGAAGGAAATAAAAACCAGCCAACATTGAACACACACCATGGAAAATAACATTGTTTTGAAAACCTGCAAAAGAACCAGAGCGACAATTAAAATAAGCAGGAGTTGAAAGTATACATGCAGGTATACAGTAAACAAAAATAAGCATTGTTCAACGCAATATCCAGAAATCGTTTAAGCTTGCATGGTATTCGGTAAGAAATGTTCACACAACAATTTGGAAAAGAATTATTATTCCAATCTGACATCTGTCACAAAGCTTGTGACATAGAGAAATATAATATATTATTTTTATCTGTCTATGGTCTATACATCGATGTTTCAGCAGAAAGTAGTTGGTTTTTCTTTAGAAATATAGTCAGCACATTTGGAAATTTTATTTCCGTTTTAGTACAAAGAAAGTAAAAAACTTTTCTGTATGTGTCGTATTCATTAATGATAACACACAAAATTATGTTATGATGAAAGTGGAAAACCTACTGGCAACACAGCACTTTTTATTCCAAACATGGATCCTATTTCTTTTATTGGTAAGCATACCATACATAAATATAGGTTTTAATTTTAAATAATACGTTATACATGCAATACTGAATATTATTTTATATGTACATAATAATTTTAAGTATTATTTATTTGATATAAGATCTATCGATAAATAATATGTATTATTTCTTTATTATTACATTATTTTTTTCCCTAATTTACCTCTTGGGCCAGTAATTTTTGTCTCGTGATTAAACAATAATGTGAAAAAATCACATTTACCAATTATAAGTTGAATAGATCCATTAAAAACCTGAAGTACTTTTTTATTGATAATGAGTTGTAACCAATTAGATTTGAATTAGTAGGATTGATATTACCACTACTCTGCAATTCGCATACAATATAATATTTGCAACAGTCACAATATTGAAAAATATAGTAAAAAGGATACTTAAATTTTCATTTTAAAAATAATTGGAGCAACCTTTACAATACAACCCTTCACCAAGGCATAAAAATGAGTAGAATTATCACGCGCATTTAAAGAATTAGTGATCCATGTTTAAAAAGCACAACGCATTCGGATTAGTACAAATGATCGCAGTCCACACTTGGACTTACACGTATTTTTTGATGATTTGTGCTGTCAAACGGCATCGACATTCTTGTCAACATAAACTGCAAAAAACAGATGTAAGTCGTTAAGGATAGGTTCTTTTATCAATCTATCAGGTTACAACATAAGCATCACATATCTAGTTATCATTTATCTTTTGCTCATTATTATTATTACATACAGCAAGTACCATCCTTAAGTTAAAAAAAAATTAAATTATGATTACCTGTTGCCATGGATGTGATTTAATTTGAGGAAACTTAAATTCTGTGTAATTTGGATTCATTTCCTTGATCTGTTCTTTGGTGGGAGTACCCAACACTTTAATAATCTCAACCAATTGATCTACACCCGAATCGCCTGGAAATATGGGTTGGCCTAACAATAGCTCCGCTAAAACGCATCCTGCACTCCATACGTCAATTTTAGTTGTATAATCAATGGCGCCAAATATCAATTCAGGTGCCCTGTAATATCGACTGCATATGTAGGACACATTTGGTTCACCTTTAACGAGATGTTTCGCACTGCCAAAATCGCATAATTTTAAAACTCCAGTTTCTGGATCTAACAACAAGTTTTGTGGTTTTATGTCCCTATGACATATACCTAATGAATGGATGTAAGCTAGTGAACGAAACAACTGGTACATGTACAACTGAAATAAAAAAACTTATTATTTCACAAACAATAAAATACAACTGAAATAATATTGCACATTAATATATTTGACATCAATCTTACCTTGATAAAGCTAATAGGTATGGTTTGTTTGGATTTGCTGTAATGACGCGCCACTTTATATACTGTTTCTGGGATGTATTCCAAGACCAAATTCAGGTACACCTCATCTTTCTAAAACATTACAATGCAATGTATTAATTTATTTTGCCAACAAAGACAATGAACAGTACCAAACCACAGAATATGGAAAGATTATTTGACAACAAAATGTTTATACTTTAATGTGGTACAAGAACTAAATGTAATTAAAAAATATATATGTAATATGGGAAAGTTACTGATAAGCAAGAGCACATAAAAAAAATCCTAATGAATGGGAAATTTAAATAGGGTGATTTAAATAAAAGACAAACGGATAATGAAATTGAAATCAACTTACCTTATCTCCACTAGAGTAAAAGAAATATTTAAGTTTAACTATATTACAATGTTCTAGTTTTCTCATAATTTGTAATTCTCGATTCTGAAACAAACAAAAGACGGCATTATAATTAAAAATATAGAGCATTATAATGACCTTCATTTAACATAAATGTTTAAGAATTTTTGTAATGGTTGCTATCCTTGGTATAAATATTTTACTCACCTTAAATCGTTTATCTTGTAGTACTTTCTTAATTGCTACTAACTCCGATGTTTCACATAATTTAGCTTGGTAAACAACTCCAAAGCTGCCATTTCCAATTACTTTGGTGTCAGTGTAGGATACCTCCTGTGGTTTGTCTTGCCCTTGACCAGGAGTAGCTACAACAGTTGTCACTTTGCTTCCATCTTTACCTATTTATAATAAAAGAACAAAAGTTAATTCAAATCCATTCCATCACAAAATCTTGATTGGAGATATAACAATTATTTTTTTTTTTTATATAATGTAAATCATACCCATGAATGATTATCCTTAAGAAATTATATAAAATGATATTTTATCATGTTTATGCAAAAAAAGAGTTTACCATTACCATTATGTCTTGATAAGGTGTATTATTGACTAGTAGTAGAACTACTAACCTTTTGCAAATACAGCTTAACCATTCATTTCTGGATTTCTAGGACATTTTGGTCACAGCACATTTCATTTAAAATAATTTTGTTAATAACCATGTCTTTTCTGTGGATTTTAATGTTTAAATTAAAACCAGAAACTAACACTTGTCAGAATACTTTTCTTCTGTTTATTTACAACTTGTATGTTTCATGTCTTCAAATTGTTTACCAATTTTGCACATTAATTCATTTATATAATATTAATGAGCTTGAAAACACACATTCTAAGGGAAAATTTGCTTTAGTGCAAATACTTCCATCAAACTGCATATCCCAAATGATTCAGTTCATTACACAGTGGTGCTTATCTATATAGATTTATATAGCAGCAACAGGACAATACTTATGTTTCCTTAAGGGTTATACACTGTTTCACACTATATATCACATTAAATTGATAAGTTTTGCTGAGAATACCGAAAAGAAAAGATGTTTAATAATCATTTTGCAAATTTTTCAATTAAAGGAAGCAAATAATGGTTTAGAGCAACTTTTATCACATTCACAGTTAAGTATAATTCAATAACTGTTAAACCATATACATAGTATGTAAAATTTTTCTTTTTTTAAACTATTTTTTTTTTGTAGAACAATATTACCAAAAATAAACATATACTTTCATAATTATTAGCTTACTAATAATACTTGACCAGCAACTAACAACTGCAACATACAATGAAAAACAAATGTTATTATAAAATAGACTGTGAATGTGAGGCAAAATATACAAATTTTGCATTGATTAATCCAACATTTTGCTACATAATCTCATAAATATCTACAGATTTTTAATATCAGTCACATGAAGACTTACTACAGTGTAAAATATGTATAAGATTATTATATAATATGGATTCAAGAGACATTATTTTGTAACTGTACCCTTGTTAATAAAATAAAAAATAATTAGGTATACAAAAAAATTATAAAGTAACATTTATAAAATGATTGTGTGAAATCAACCTTTAATGTCAGAAAATCAGCAGTAAGAGTTACATACTTAATATAAAAATCAACAACTTATAAATTGAGATCATTTAAGAGTAATAATTAGCCCAAATTTAATATTTGAATAAAATGGAAATATTTATCATAAACATTTTATAGAACTTAACCTCTCCCTGATATAGTTTTACCTTAAAATCTTACAAAAGACATCATTGTATCTTCAATTTACCTATTGCCTATTTATATTCATAAATTTATGGGTATAAGTTTTTACAAAGGTATTTTACATTGTGGAATGTATAAAATAAATCAAATATAAAAATAATGAATATCAATATTTAGTTTATTTGTATAAAATTATTAAATATCTATTATACAATCTTCTAAATAATCAATAAACATATATATAACAATTGCTTACAACTGTTACACATTTAGCATAATATGAATCTGTTTAAAATATGTTACATCATTAAAAAGATCATTTATAAGAGTTAGACCTTACATTAATATTAAGATAATGTAATATATAGGTTTTGTGTTACCTATAATGAACTTATTAGTTAGGCATTATTACCTATCTAATTTTTACTTATTTCCCAATATAAAATACTGACACTTTAGATTATATTATGTGAAGTGCCAAATAATACAATGAAATTTATATTTTGATTAAAATACATTTCATGTACTTTACTTTACATCAATTTAGGAACTAATACAAATTACTTTATAAATGATTTCAGGAATTGCAGCTAATAATTAATGTATTTATGTGACCTAAAGAACGTACATATTGACAAGCAGATAAATATGTTAACACTTATGGAGTAACACTTACTGCTGATTTTCATGCCACCTAGGGGTGGATTTTTAGCTTGCTTATTACCCTCTGCAAATGAGGTAGTTCTAGGTCGGCCACTCATATCTTCTATTTTACTTTTTGCAATAAATTCACGGGCCTAACACATTTCTTGAAGACACCCTTTTTTGGATCGAGTGATCACTATAGTCTTTTACACTCCTTTAGTCATTTGTCCAGCCGATGACACTTTTTAATAGAGTTAATAAGATGTTCAATATATTAAGGAAATTAAATATTAATTAAATTTTTATAAAATTTGTCCCCTTAAATCATTTTTTACTTAAAATGGATTTCACCTCACGATTAATTTTAGCTTAGTTCGTAGCTGTCATTGACATTCTTCTTCTTTTTTACCTTACATTAATTTTAAATTTACTTTGTAGGTAAGATTATTAAAAGAAATAAATGAGAAATGAGACCATTTGAAATTAATGTTTTTATATATATATATATAAATAAATCTTCAGTCTATCATTAATGCATTGCTAGATGCGTTCAGTTAACATAAACGTCGTCAAAATTTTCCAATTATCCTATCACCTACATTTTATATTTATGAATATTTTATCTATCTATTTTTCATATCTAATGGGATTTAACTTCAAACACTTTTATAAAACTAAAAAAAAGTGCCGAACTAAGTAGTTATCAAAAAGATGGTTGTGGTTGTATTCGTGTTCTATGGTTATTATTGTTATCCTAAATTCTGTTCTGTGGTTTTTATTTAGTATGTTATCTATATCTATGGTACAACTTTACAACCAGCTCCAAGCTCCAGCTCCAACCTCCAACCTAACAAAATAACCAAACAACTAACAACCGTACAAACTACAAACATGTTACAAACTCAAACTACATACAATTAATATTCTGTCTGTCGAGAGGTATTTATTTATAAAAAGGTGAGAAAGTCATTTATTGTTAAAGCCATCTACGGCATCTATCTAAATATTTAAATATTCTGATAATTACTACATCAAAAAGCTCAAAAAGAGAATGCACGATATTTAAAATTTAAAGTGTCAAATAACAAACAAATGTCAAACAGTTACTAGATTGTTTATTTTATTATATTGTAGATACTCCATAAATAAATAATGTTTACAACTGTTATAATTACATGTATAATATTATAAGGAACAAAGGTAAAAAAGTTTCTAAGGTAATAAAAATGTTAAATGTAAAAAATCACAAGAAATAAAATGGCAGAACGCTTTATTTGATATGCCACTATAATTTGAAATAATGAATGATCCAAATTCAAAAGAAGAACCTAAGGCAGCTATTGGTTCAGTTGAAACATTGGGAGATCAAACTTCAGGAAGTAAACTTGTAGAAAAAAACAAAAAAGTCTTACATCCTAAAGATGAACATGTTGGAGCTATTGAGAATCAGTCTTATGCTGAATTGCTATTCAACAAGTTAAACACCTACAAAGCTGCTTTCAGTAAGTTTACAAAGCATTATTTTTTATGTTTACTTATTTGTTTACACGTTTCTTTACTTTTAGGTGCATTCTTTTTGTCTCTGGCTATTCTCATCATCATATTAACAGTGACCCTAACTGGAGAAAAATATATCAAAGCAAATTCAGAATATGGATCACCTGTACTAGCTCAAACTGGATGTGGTAAAGTAGAGGGGTAAGTACAAATATTTTAATTAAGTTTATTGTACTAACCCTTACTCTGTGGAATTCCATCTTACTAAGAAGAAACTAGCGTTAGTAGATAAAGCAAAGTGCACATTCTGTGAGGAAGACTATTGTTGTAATAAAATACCTCAATACACATACTCTCAGAATGCTCTTCCAAACTAGAAGTCTGCAATAAGTCTAAAAAAACATCAGACCCATGGCAAGTAAGGGGGACACAATAGATCTTACAGGTAGCAGTGTATTTGATTTTTTATATTAATTAAAAATATTTGTTTACAGGCTGGTTGAAGACAGTGCCTACAGTTTTCGTGGGATTCCATATGCAAGACCACCAATCAATGATTTAAGATTTAAATATGCTCAACCTTTAGATAATTTAAAGTATTGCTGGAATGAAACATTCAAGGCACACAATTCCAGCAATGTTTGTATTCAGTTATTAAGTAATGGCACCATAGTTGGTAGTGAAGATTGTTTAACTCTTGATATTATCACACCCTATGTACGTTATGATAACCCACTACCGGTTATTGTATTAATCGGTGCAGATAGTCTGATGGGTGGTTCGCCTGGGAAATTAAGGCCATCTGCAAGATACGCTCGATCCCGAGATGTGGTTTTTGTTAGACCAAACTTTAGAATGGGGCCTTTGGGATTTCTTGGTTTAGAGATTCTTTCTGAATCGGATAGTACAAGAACTTCGGGTAACTACGGTTTAAGCGATATTCTATTAAGTTTAAAATGGGTGCAGCTCAATATTGAACATTTTGGAGGAAATAAAGATTCTGTTACAATACTTGGACATAAAGCAGGAGCAACTCTTGTTACAGCTCTTACCACAATACATGGAGCAAATAAATATTTTAAAAGAGCATGGGCTTGTTCTGGGGGGGCTGTTTATCCCACAAAAGATATTAAAAAGTATCAAAAGGACAACCATAGCTTTCTAGAATCTGTGCAATGCAAAGATGTGGAATGTTTAAAACAATTAGATGCTACAATATTAATCACTGCTGTTGAAGATACATGGAGAAAACCACAACCTGATTTACCCTTGTCAGATGAAGTTCTGGAAAACAGACATGAATGGTTGGTAAGTATCTTGCAGCATGTTTTCATTCGTAAAAATTTTGTGATCAACATCATGCAATTTTTTTCTTGTATTTTTAAAAGCACTAGCAGCAAAACACATGGATGTAATTAACATATTATTCAGATTTGTGCATGCATGTTTGTTCTTTTTCAGGCTCTTGATGGTCATATATTGAGGAGGCATCCACATGAGGTATGGAGCTCAGTTGATGAATTACCAGTAAGTTTAGTAATTGGTACAACAGCACATTCAGGTAGTTCTAAAAAACTTTTAATGAAACACACAACGTGGACCAAAAATATGGTGGAAAGGCACATCATGGAATCTTTTTTGTCTAAAACGACGTATCTGGAAGATGTTTTGAAAATGTATCCATCTACATATGAAGGATTAAGTAAAATGATATCGGATATTCGAATTGTTTGTCCACTGTTTGCTCTATCCACTCAAATGAAATCAGTGCCATTTTATATAGTTACCCAAACTAGATTGGAACTTGACGTGGCCGATATTGACTCTGACATTGACGCGATATTAGGTATGTAAAAAAAGTAGCTTATTATATAAATAGTAATTGCATTATTGTAAACAACATGTTACTGCATTTAAATTTTACTACTGGGTCGCCACCCACACTTTGAGAACTGCTGACCTATACCTATATAGTACAATTCCTTCCTGCCTCTAAAATAAATACAATCTTGCAAAAGATCTACACTCAATCAAATGATTCAAGAATGGATCTACACTGCAATCATAAGACCTATGCTAACCTACGGCGCGATTGCCTGGGAGTAAAAACAAACCAGTTGACAGTCGTCCGCAAACTTGACCATATACAAAGAACAGCATGCCTTAACATAACAGGAGGTATGAGAACTACACCAACTAGAGCGATGGAGGTGATCCTCGGTCTCACCCCACTTGATATATATATCAAGGAGGTGGTTTTGATGACCATGCTACGGCTCCGCTCTACTGGTACACAACTTGTAGCAGAATCTGGTGAGTCGAGGTGTGGTTTGTGGCGCGAAGCTATAAACGAGCTTCCAATGCTACAAGCAAATACAGAATCGATTTCACCAAGATATGCCTTTCACAGGCCCTACAAGATAATCATTAATGACAAAGCTCAAAATGCATTGGCGACAGGTACTATATGTATCTTCACCGATGGATCTAAGACAAAAGAAGGTTCAGGATGTGGAATTTACTCCAGATCCCTAAACCTAAATATAAAATGGGCAATGGGTTGTAATGCAAGTATAGCTCAGACAGAGCTAACTGCCGTCTCCATAGCCGCAAAAGAGATTACCATAAGAGGAATCACTGGCAAAAACATCCGTATCCTTACGGACAGCAGACAAGTACTATTAGCCCTGAATAGGCCACGGATCACATCAGGACTAGTATTAGAATGTCACATGGCCCTTACGGAAGCCTGCTACAACAATGTGGTCACTCTAGGCTGGATAAAAGGTCATGGAATTTCTAAAGGCAACCGCATAGCTGACTCGTTGGCTAGAAAAGCTGCCTCCCAAAGGCTCTTAGGACCCGGTAGTCTTGTCAGCTTGCCGGCATCAGCGGTGGTTGACCTAGTAAAGGAACGCTCCCTTGACAAATTCAGGGGAAGATGGGACGAAGAAAAAGGTTGCTTACTATCCAAGGAACTTCTGAAATATCCGAATAGCAAAGCAGCCAAGAAATACGTGGCCATGACCAGAAAGGACCTGCGGTTGGTCACAGGTATACTTACTGGCCATTGTCATTTACGAAAACATCTAAACAGGTTGGGTTTATCTGACAGCCCACTATGTAGAGGATGTGAACAAGAGGATGAGACAGTTGAGCACGTCCTTTGTGACTGTCCGGCACAAGACTTTCTCTTTTCGGCGAGAACTGGCTAACACATGCCAACTTGAGGGAGCTGCCTACAGGCGACGTCATCACCTACTTTAAACAGGTAGGATGGTTGACGAGCCAATAGGTTAGGCTCAATCTCAGAAGGACGCACAATGGGCCAAATGTGGCCTAAGTGCTGTGGGGCGACCCACCCTTCCAGAATTACAGATACAGAAATGATTCAAGAATTGGTAATAATATTAATTAATTAATATAATTAAATTTGTGTACATTTATAGCTACATTAATACAGTATGATTTTTATTTCAATTTTACAGAGAATTTGTAGAGAAAGTTTATTAATTTATGCTTTTGGACAATTGAATTTATTCAGAAATTTTATTAAGCACCAGCAGAAAAGTTTATAAAAACATTCCTAATTGTTTTTAATTACAATAATTGAAGTGGATAATTTTTAAATTTCTAAAACTTTTTTAGTTTTACAATGTATTGTCAATTTATGAAAAATTATTTTCTTACTCTGTTCAAATAAACATACTTATTTTTTTGCCCCAGGCAGAGGCAAAGGGGCAGATTTGGATGTTTATGGATGATAAGTCATAAATTATCTTTATAGTTATGCGAAATTTTTCTGAAAAAATAAATATATAATTAAGTCTGTAATAAAACAGATTTTAAATTTAAGATTTCAGTACTGTCCACAAGTTTTCTAGTCTACTTTTTCCACTATTGATAGAGACCTCGTTCTGCGACGCCTATCCCTTATCAAGCATGAAATTTATTTATTTATAAATTAATAAATTCAGCAAATTATAATTGAAACTCCACAATTAATTTTTAAAGTATATTTTACATTCAATGTATCTATATTTTCATTCTAAGTAAATCAATTTAAAATAACGAAAACTATATTTTGATTTTAGGTAGATACGAACCTCGAACACCGCAACAAAGGAGATATCTTTCCGCATTACAAGGATTATTCTATCAGTACGTTTGGAACGGCGTAATGGATGAAAATCTTATCGGCGAGAAAGTGTTGATTGTAGAGCAAGACGTATTGACGAATAAGACTTATTCAATTGTAATTATTGGATATCAAAACATGTTGTGCCAAATTATGCCGCTCTTGATTGAGAGGAAATTAGAGTGTTGTGTTTCGTGTTGTAGTTTGTAATTGTACGAGAATAGAGATCTGATGTCTAAGCGTAATCGAGAAGAGTAAAGATTTATTTTAGAAATAAAACGTTTGAAAAATGTAAATTTAAAATAAAAAAATATTTTTTCGCCTACCTTACCGGGAAACCAATCATATGAACATCAAAAATAGAATGGAAAGTATTATCAACCCAAGGGCGAAAAATTCATAATGGTATGATTTTTTATTCCAGCATTTAAAAAGTGTACCTTGGATTGGACATTTGTAAATTATACGTACCAATCTGTCTAATCTTTTATTTATACATTTTTTTAGAAGTAATTGGAATAGTATGCCCGCGTGTAACAAAATAAATATTACATTTTTGAAGATGAATTATATGAATGATTACCTGGATAAAAGCTCGGTTGAGGATATTGAATTTAACCATAGATAATAGTATACATTCTACAATACTAGCAATGTTTTCTAAAGCACCTGCTGGCGCAGTGATACACGTTCTTGTTATCACACTAATAGCTAGGGTTCAATTCTCAACCACAACGATTTAAACATTTTTTTAATAGTCCTAAAGGTAGGCGGAAAACAGTTTTGTGTCACATGTGCATAAATGCATTAGCACCCCTTAGCTGGCATTAGCAGCCGCTGGCTCTCCTTGTGACACAATATACTATTTTCTTCAAGCGGTCGAATGCATCTTTATATACATATGTAAACGTAGTAAGAGTACGTATTTTTTCATTAGTGAAAGACAAACTATTTTAGGCCTAGGGATAAGAGTAAGAAATAGACGGAGCCTCGTACTAATAAAATAAGATTTATTTATCATTATTTACACAAAATATTCGATTAGTTATCATTAATTATCAATATTGAAAAAAATAAACGATATGTAATAAACAATTGTTAGCTATTGAATATTTTCTGCCGTCCATGTTCAACGCGGTTGATACAAATGTCATCATGGGCGGAGCATGTAAGGTTAATTGATTATTTTATAAAATATAATAAACAATTGTTAGTTATTGATCGTTATAAATGTCAAAAACAGCAAGATGGCAGACCAGTATTACAGAATTATATAAATGAATTTTTGCTCAAACTTCATTTATTTCACGCATTTGAGGAATAAATAGTACATATTACAGTAGGAGTAGAATGCTTTTTTGCGGTTCGTCCTCATTGCAAAGAGTTACTTCTACTCCTAGTGATATAATCTACTATTTTGCGTCTCATTCAAATGCATATGTTAAATATGTTTTACTTTAATTGTGTACATATTCCAGTGTGATATTTTTCAGTATTATTGTGAAATTATTTTACTATTTATGAAATAAATATTTTTTTATAGAAATTGTCTATTTTTTTATACAGTTGCCAGAAGTTAAGGCTATTTTTAACTAGGACAGAATAACTAAAGGATTAATAATTTTGAAATGTTGTTTTAATCCAAAAAGTTTTATTATTATTAATATTCTCGTATTTGTTGCCCCACAAAAAATAATTACAAAATTAACAATATAATTAAACAAGAGCAAAGGGCGAAGTTCAATTTAACGGCTAGGTAAACCTAACCGTTAGCTTGCTCTACCACTTAACTCATACAAAAACAGAAAAGAAAAAAAAGTAAACTACTACTAAAGACTTAAGGAAGAATTTAGAAATAGTGAACCGAAGGTATATAACAAAATTTGTGTATGGCTTGTCCAGTATAAATATAATTACACGTCACAGCTGCCAGAACGGGACTATGTTGCCAAGCATTTAAAATAGTATTAGAACTAATAAATGTCAAACGAAGTTTCTCTAATATTCTTCTTTTTATTTAACTACAATACTACACCATTTTTGAACGCGGCAACAGAGCGCAATTTTGCCAACATCTAAAACATTTTAGCATGAAGTTTACCTATTCGTTTGAAGTTTATATTTTATTATATTTATTATATATTATTTATTATATTTGATATAAAATTAATTACGTAACCTTTCTTAAAGCATTTATTTATGATTTGTAATAACTTGCGGCCTACGAATTTAAATATTTAGCAAATTTACAGTGAAAAAATATACTGATTGACAGTAGCAAACGAAGGAAGTCAAACGAACAGAGTGATTTGTTCACTTTGATGACGTGCACTTATATTTATATTGGACAAGCCATATGTGGGTAGCTTTTTCGTAGATGATGGATATTTAATAAATTTCTTTTTAAATAAAGTAAGTTTAGATGCTTTGTGTTCCTGTGGAATATTGCTGTAAACTTGGAAAATTTGGTAACTGAAGCAACGGCTAAAAAATTCAGTTCTAAATGCTGGCGGAGTAAGGGTTCCTTTATATCTGACATTAATGCTATGGACGTCTGTACAAAATGTAATTTTTCTGTGTAGATAGGCTGGCGTTTTGTCAGAGAGATTATTCTGAAATAAAGAGTAGCAGAGTGTAGAAGTCTTCTATCTTCCATGTTTTAACCAACCTGAGTCTTTTAACTTTTAAGAAATTCTCTGATGTCTTCTTATTCCATAAGCCTCAAACACGAGTTTTGGACTTTCTGTATCTTATTCTTATAAATATTAGTAAAAAATGGGCCGTAAAGAGAATATATATAATTAAATTAAGATAATGCAAGTATTTCACACAAAAGCTGTTTATCTTTTAAAGATAGGTAAAGCCTAAAACCATAAATTAATTTTAACGAAAAATAAGCACGCTGAATTAAAGTATTTACATGAGTTTCAAAATTAAGATTACCATCTAGTATAACTACAAGACTCTGCTTCCTCTCTTCCTTAAATGGATTGACCGTTAAATGAAATATAAAAATTTTGACTGAAGGTATCAATTTTTGTTTTAAAGCCAAATAACAAAACATTGGATTTTGATTAACAAGCCATGATCAGTTCAGTTGCACTCTTTACAAAATTATATACATCATTATTAATGATTGCCCATGCCTTTTCAACATCTTCAGGCAAGAAGCTATAATAAATTTGGATGAATATAATATATCGCAAATAAGATAGATACTAAGTTTGATCCTTGAGGAACGCCACGCTGCATAGGAAGATAATCTGAAAATGTACCTCAGAACCCTGCTTTGATTTCTATCTGAAAAATAATTTTGAAAAAGAGCAACGGCTGAAGGAGACAAACCAATATATTGTAAAATTGCTAATAATAAATTATGGTTTATTGTGTCAAAGGCCCAGCTGGCTTAGTCACTGGGTTTTATGCTTGCTTAGTGGTGGGACCCACCGGGTGGGTCACATATCTTATGAGGTAATTTTAAATTATATTTCAACATATAAAACAAAAACGATTGATAGTTTATTAGGTAATGGTGTAATTTAATTTGCTTCTTTTTTATGTACGAGGTTTGACGCATGGTTATGTTAACTGCTTTGACTACTGTTCTTTCTTAATAAACTTAGGTAATCGATCACACATTATTTTTTTTTAGTTGTTACGTTTTTTGATAGCTTTAGAAGTGACATTTGCAAAGTTGCAGTTGCCTGGGGCCCATTCATATGATTTGGTTTACTTTTTTCTCTAAATTTCTTTTTAAAGCTCCACTAGAGCCGGCGGTAACACCTACACGTGGGTAAAGCGACTTAGTTAATGTTTTAATTTTAAATTTTACGAAAGTGTTGGTAGTATTTTGGCGCCCAACGTGGTGCCACAACAAAATAGAAATCGTGTTGATAGTATTATTCTGTCCCAAATAAGGTCTGTAGAGATTAAAAATTATTAAAAATATTTTTACTTAGTTACATTAGGGAGAAACCTGTGACGTTAACCGGTGCAGTACACAAATTTGTGTTTGAAAATTGTCCTATTAACTATACTCATACATTTCAAGGATCTAATGCACCGCTGCCATTCAGTTGTGCGCAACTATTTACGACATCACTGGTCTACTCAGAATCCACGGCCTCTACAGAGAAGGACAAAATGTATAAAATTCAAATTAATCGTTTAGCTTAGGATGAGCTGGTTTATGAGTTGAAAATCCGTTGTATAGGTATCGGGACGATATGGCAATGTCTCGTTGCCTGAAAGTAGTGTGGTTTACCCTATGTATCCTTTTACTCCAGAGGAAGACGTAGTCGTGGTTAAGGACAAATTGGCGGAACTGGAACCTATGGTGGATGGCTTCGTACTCAGTAGTGATAGATTTTTAAAACTGCAATCTATGGTCATGTATTAAACAGAATAGATCCCATTGATGAAGCTAATCCAGAGATATCCAAGGACAAACCTATGTTTAGAGCAAATCCATTAACACTCCTTGATAGGCTTCATAATAAGACATAGTTCGGTCAAAAGGCTAGGGATACATCTGCAGTAATGAGTTATTAGTAGTTTGTATGAGTATTAGTAATTTTGCAAATTCCATAAGTCCTTCACGCCGGTCTTCCAGTGCTTTTCCTCCACCAGCAATGCCATGTAATCATAGATTAAGTCAGTTCTACCCAATAAATGGAATTCAAAATTTTCCGGCCATCGTAAGGGTCTTTCGCTTGTTGCATTTTTGGAAAGAATAAAGTAGCTTTGTATAGCTCGTTACGGCGTCAAGGAAACATTGTTAGAATCTGGAATTGATTTATTTACAGGTCGAGCTTATCAATTTTATGTGGCTTACCGAGATAAGTTGTCAACATAGATGAAAATTTTTTCGAGCAAATCAGGAGTACTCATGGACTAGATGAAACTAGGGTAATACTTAGCAGTAACGTTGGGCCACTTTAACCGTTTGACCTGTCTTATCTCCGAGGAGACTAAACTTAAAATTGTTTTGCGTAATATTGCTTCGTTTTACCAAACTCAGCTTGCTGATGTAACGTCTATTTATCATTTGCGTGAACTGGGAAGAAGATTAGATGCCAGAAAAGATGCTGTGAAAAATTATTCCATGCCCTCTAAACGTACTAGTGTTTTGGAATCCGATTTAGCAGGGTTAGAAGAAGCATGCGCAGTTATTAAAGTTGCAAGTTGTTCTGTATATTTTTAGGAGGTCAGGATAATATTGTCTGTTGTCGTTGTAATAAAACAGGCCATAGGGCAATTGGATGTGAGGAAAAGAAAAAAATAATCTACTATAAGTGTAAGAAGGAAAGTGTAACAGTGAGAACGTATCCAGATGGTTCTCAATAGGAAAATGCCAGGCGACGCACCTAAATGATCGAGGGAGGCATGTCGCAGCAACAAACTCCAAACTACAGTGTGTTTTGTGTGTTTTATATTTTGTGTTGGATCATCATATAAATGACGAATATCCCTACTTAAAAGTCGAGATTTTGGGAAAACATTTTTAGGTTTGTTGGATTTCGCAACAGCATCCCGAACTGTGATTGGTTATTTATTGGCGACCAAATGCGTATAGTATTTATTATATGAGTAGCACTACCTACAAATGCGGGAATGAGATTCAACATCAATTAAGAATATCTGACTGAAACAAGGTCTATAGAGCAAACACATTCTGAATTCAATACTTTGGTCCAACATCCTCACATTGAAAATCAAATTGACAACCTATATAGTTATTTACATTACACCTTAACAGGCCCGGACTGGGATAATTTGTGGCCCTCAGCTTAAAACCTGTAAAGGGGCCCTCTACCGGAGGATCTGGGGGCATATAATACCCTCCAGCAAACGGGGGGGGTCCGGTCCCCCCGGAAAATATTTGAAAATTAGGTCCTTGAAAACAATGAATTTTTACGCTATTTTGGCACTAATAAAGAAGAAGAAATTCAGCTAGGTTTTTACACGAATATTATGATGTTCCATTTTTGTTGACTTTATTATTTATTAAAATAAGAAATTCACAGTATTTTTAGGATAACACAACATTACAAAACACATGCTAGTAGAACTGTCAATAATAGGCATGATGACTGATTTTTAAAACAGATCCACGATGTTTTTCACATATATACTTTATCTAAAATAAATGTTTATTTTTTGCAAAAAAGAGTTTTTTAAATGCAGAAATTTAAATTTTAAAAATGCATTTTAAATTTGACGCCAAAAACGCTAGGGAATAGTAATGTATGCGTCTATCTATGACATCTTATCGATTCGTAAATACCTATTACTGCACGTACGAAAAGTATACACTTTTTACACTTTATACACTTTTTATTCTGACCTCTGTATTTATTTCTTATACCAATAAAAAGAAAGCTCGGAGTAAAAAGGTGTATACTTTTCGTACGCAGTACATTTATACTACACTGCGACCGGTGTCCATCTGTGGATTCTGTGGTAAAAACGTCAAACTTCTGCAAACTATTTGCAGGTTAAAAGAGGGTGGTTAAAAAAGTTTATTTTTGTTTTTACTTATTTTGTGCGATTATAATAGTTATCATAGTCATGAATCCTAATGTGTATCGATGGTGTGCGGTTCCACAATGTGCTGAAGAATACATCAATAAAAACTCCGAACAAGATATTTGTTTACGTTCCAATAAGAAAAAAATAGTTAGAGATAAGTGGCTTAATCTTGCAAGGAAGAGATCCTGCAACTGTTTTCTTCAAATTCAGTCATATGTTTCTGCGAAGACCATTTTGACGTGCAAGTATTTACTATAATAGGCATGATGACTGATTTTTTAAAAACATGATCCACGATGTTTTCACATATATAATACTTTATCTAAAAATAAATGTTATTTTTGCAAAAAGGAGTTTTTAAATGAGAAATTTAAATTTTTAAAAATGCATTTTAAATTTGACGCCAAAAAACGCTAGAATAAGTAATGGCGTCTATCTATGACATCATCGATTCGTAAATACCATTACTGCGTACGAAAAGTATACACTTTTTTACACCTTACACACTTTTATTCTGACCCTGTATTTATTTATATACCAATAATAAAAGAAAGCTCGGAGTAAAAAAAGCGGTGTATACTTTTCTCGTACGCAGTACATTTATACTACACTGCGACCGGTGTCATCTGTGGATTCTGTGGTAAAAACGTCAAAACTTCAAACTATTTGCAGGTTAAAGAGAGGGTGGTTAAAAAGTTTATTTTGTTTTTACTTATTTTGTTGCGATTATAATAGTTATCATAGTCATGAATCCTAATGTGTATCGATGGTGTGCGGTTCCACAATGTAAGAATACATCAATAAAAACTCCGAACAAGATATTTGTTTACGTTCCCAATGAAAAAAATAGTTAGAGATAAGTGGCTTAATCTTGCAAGGAGAGATCCTGCAACTGTTTCTTCAAATTCAGTCATATATTTCTGCGAAGACCATTTTGACGTAAGTATTTACTATAATTAGTGTTAGTGATAATTGAGAGGTGGAATGAAATATCAAAATTAATCAATAAAATTGTCAATTACTAGTAAGTCATATTTCATTAATTTATTGTATTTTACATTAGTACCTATCTAAAAAACTTATTCTGGTTTCAGTTACCAAATGATATGGAAAAATTATGTTCAGTATCATGTAATGGGTACAGTTTTCAAAAGTGCACATGAAGTCAGAGGTGTCTCCCCACAAGATTTGAATGGCAAGCAGAAAAAAGAATTACGAACTTCTGGATACTATAGAGCAGCCATGTGTTTCGAAAAGACAAAGGATTGATGAAAGTAGAAAAATATTTAGCAGAAAAAGTACACCTAAGAAACAAGTAGGACCTGCATCAGAAAAGTCCAGGTAAATTAGGTACCCACATATTTATTAATTTTTTCAATAACTATATCAACAACAGTTACATATATATATTTATTTTTATTTTGCACAGTATTACAAAACAATAGAGACATGAGAATGGACCTGCTTAACTACCCAAAAAACATGTGATAAATCGAGGTACAAGTAGACACCTTAAGTTACAAATTTAGAAGTAAAGCTGTCCCAGACAGAATTTAGAAGTGGTAAACCAATCAACATCACCTATAAAGCCTCAGATCTCTGTTTCAGTATCAACATCTCCTTTTAAAATAAAAAGTTGTGGTTTTACTAAACCAGGGACATCAAGCCCATTTAAATTTTCAAAAAGACTATTAGAACAATGTGACAGTGATACTTCATAATTCACCATCTGTATCTCAACAAGCTTATCACCAACAAAAATTTCTTCAAATGATAAATCCACATCAGACTGCAGTGAGTTAAGGGAAGAAACAAAAAAGAAGAGGAATTTAACATTCTGAAGTACACATTAATTAAAAATCATGAAGAAACCCACGTTCTTATATATAGGTCTTCTCCTAAATGCTGTACTTAGTTTATTGGACATAACGCCTGAAGAACAGACAAAAATTCCTGCAAATCATATACATCTGCTTTGTTTGAAAAAAATTAGATTAAATAGTTCATTTAGAGAGCTTGCCGATGACTTTTCTATCAGTACAACATATGCAAGCAAAATATTTTTTAAAAAATATATGCCTGTATTGGCCAGCATGTACGTGAAACCATTTCTTGTAACTCTGGATAAAGAGTCAACTAAACGTACATTGCCAATGGCTTTCAGACATAAATTTCACTAACACAAGCTGCATAATAGACTGTCTAAGAAATTGAGGTGCAAAAGCCTTCTAAAAGTGTTAATCAAGCAGTCACATGGTCAGAATACAAAAAATACTTAACACCATTAAATATCATAGTAGTCTTGTACACCAAATGGTTTAACCATGAAATTATATTTCACCAGGCTATGGGGGTAGAATCACTGATACATGTTTAGTTGAATTATGTGACTTCATTAAGTGTTTACAACCTAGGTATGTAATGTGTGATGGCAGACAGAGGGTTCAAACATGTACAACAATACCTGATTTACTGCACAGGTGTGCATCTTGTACGACCCCAAGTGTTGTCACTGGAGCCAAATTATCAAAACATGAAGTGAAGGAAACAAAGCAAAGATAGCTAGTTTAAGGACACATGTTGAGAGAGAGTAATTAGATCGTTTAAGAGAATTTAATATGTTACAAGCCTCATGCATAAGTTTAAATACAAATTTTGTAAAAAGTACTTGATGATATTATTGTAATTGCATATTGCTTTAATAAATTTACAAGACTCTCTTATTAAATAAAACTACAAAAATTTAAAATTTTCATTTTATTTTATATAAAATTACAATGTACTACTAAGCTAAACACTGGAACATATACATTTTCTTTCCACAAAACCCTCTACAATCTTAAGAAAAATCAGACATATTATGTTTCATCAAATGACACACTAATAATATTTACATTTTTAGCTTTGTAGCGTAATCAATACTATCAGCCACACAAAAAGTATCCCTTTTTCAATCCTGTCAAATACATTTTGGACCTGCATCTGATAGTATTGAACTTTGCAGTAGGTTTTCCATTGTTAATAAAATGCTTATATGGGCCTTTGCACTTGTGGGGCATTTTGATCTCAATAACGGCATCACCACATATTCCATCTGGTGATCCAGCTATCATTGGGTACATTTTGGACAACATGAGACCACATTTTCTAATTTTTTTCCCAAGAATTTTTTGGTGACTGTTTTTCTGACTTCATCTTCTAAAAAATCTACCACGTTTCATTGCTCGATGTAAGCCTGGTATACTCCCTCTCCATTATTAAGGCCATAAGAAATTACCATCATTCTTTTTTACACCTAATAAATTCAAATGCTCTAGATGCTGTTATTCTCTGCCATAACGCAGTTCAAACCAAAGACTGTTTTGGAATTGCTGTTGTCTGGTCTCTATCTCCACTTCAGCAATAGCTTTGTTAGTTAACACTACTTTTGCTAAGAATGTCTCACATGATTTCTCCTTATATTTGAGTACAAGTTGATGCATAGATAAACTATGAGTACTTATCAAGATTATAGTCTGGGTTGGTATTTTAATAACTCACAATTATTCTAATCTTCTTTTTTTTCCCTATATCTAAAAAAACTTTTTAAGGACTGTTAGGATTTGGATGGCAAGCTAGTTTTTTCTTTTGACAAGTCTTTAGCAGTCCATGCACTTCAGGCTGTAGTTCCAACGCCCAAGGATAGCGTCTTGATTTTTTTCCAATAACATTCTACAGCTGTACAGGATGGCTCTCTTCACTTTCCTCCATGTGGATCCCACCAATAAAGAATGCTTCCATGGAGGTGCTTGCAGCCCCCACTCAGAAACGACACAGTCATGACATTGTTGAATAGATGTAACAATTTCCTTCTTCCTCATCCACTATTAATGTGACAGTATACAGTTTTGAATGTATTTTTTATGTTCTGGGCAAATTTTGCCCTTGTACTATCACACACATTTTTTCCATCACGTTTGAGCTGTAAGCATAGCTCACAGCGTCATCACCATATGATGTGGTCGTGAGGATCTGGAATAAAAAAAGATATTATTTTTTTCTTTTGTAGAAAATGGTTTTAGTGAAGTATTTTCATAAGCATAAACTATAAGTACTAAATTTTTATATACAATAATATTGTATACACTTAATTTTATCATTTGAGCTCTAGATTATGTCATAATTACTAATATAATATGCAATACTTACATGGAAGTTTTCACATTTCGAAATTCAATGCTGAACAAAAGTCGTTGCTATAGTTGAAAAAAAATGTTCCTATCATGAACAAATCGATTCTGGGCAAATTTGAGCTATTTGCCTTGATGAAGCCTTGTTCCATTACTAATAATGATCTTTGACGTTTTTTTGGTAATATAAAACAGATTCTTAATAATGCTTATAACAAGAAAAATATCACATGAACTAAGCAAAGCCAGCAAACAACAAAATAAATTTAAAACATTATGTTCGAACCATAGATAATGAATAGAAAATATCAAGGTCAAACCGAAATGTCAATGTCAATCGAGTTTGTCGTTCTTTTTGGTGCTTACTCACATCACTTTATATCAGATCACCTCAATTGAAGTGAGCTGAGATCTCAGTCAAAAAGAACGCACCTATTTACGAAAAGTATGACGTCACTCTCTTCTGATTGGTGTTTTCTGCTAATATGGCGGATTGTTAAAATTAGTGCTTATATTTTTACTAAAATAAATGTAATCACACATGTAATATAAAAATGAGTAAATTCTTTAGAATCTCCGTATCTTATATAATTATAACAAATCAATATTTTAGTGATTCTTACTCACTGTCATCATGCCCATTACAACGGAGTTCAAAATAAAGTGTAGTATTTTATTCACAACAAAGTATTAATGAATTATGACAAAATTATTCGTGAAATAAAAATAATGACAAACGGATTTTAGGGATTACAAAAAATAAAACTAACATTTTTTTAAAAATCCCGTGTATTTAACAGTTTATAATGTTGTTGTACTAGAATAGAAGGGGCTTAACTTACTTACATTTTACTCTCCTAGCCCTAGAGTAACAGCTACTTTTTAAGTAACTCACTTGTTAAAGCTACTTCATCTATTATTTTATTTTTGTCCAAATCATAAAATAAATCCCTCTTAACATTAATAAAAAGCAGACTGGACATAAGGTCTGTTTTATCGGCATTCGACTCGATTGTTCTACGTTGATCTGGAACGTGGAATAATCTAGAAAAAGAACTTTCTCGGGAGTTCCAGCGGCGTTACAACGGGTATAAAAGCGCACTTGCGGCGCGAATGTAGTTAGTCTTCGAGAGCGTGGAAAGCGAAGAATAAAGTGTATATAAATTCGTGTTATAATAAAGTGGTATAAATAAATTATAACTGATATACCGGGTGTATATAAATTAGGTAGATATTAAGTGTGTGTTTTAGTAAGTAAATAGATAGTAGTTAGCCATAGTGCGTATAATTTTTCCCACACCTACAAAAACAGTTTAAATAAATTACGACTCCCTATGAAAACGACACCTAACACACAGTTTTGACTCTTCCGAGTAAATTTTAGTATCATAAGTACGTTCGGAAAAATTAAAAAAGAAGAAGCTAATATCACACGCACGTGTGACTGTGTGGTAATATTTTTTTAAAAATGCACAGAACGGTAATCATTTAAGTAAGATTAATGAATAAAAAATTTTTTAATTTTTTCTGTAATATATCTCTTTGTTTTGTTCAATTTTGATAAAATAAAATATTATCTTTTTGATAAAATAAATGCCCAAATTGATACTTTTTATAAAAAAATTTGCTAAGAGTTGCATTATCTACATACGTAAGTATATAAGTAACTTATGACTTATTGTCATAACAATCAATAAATGTCAATTTTACATGGCAGCAACTTAGAGAAGAAGCGAACTTTATCATTATTTTATACCAGGAGCGATTATTACTTCCATAATTTTTCAAATCAAAAATATTCCGAAAACGGTACATAATATCGAGTTTTACCAAGAGTACCTTTTTGGTGTAGGAATTAAAACGATGTTTATGTTTCAGATTGGAGTTTTGACTAATAATTTCTACCTAAAAAAAGTTATGTTTGAATAATACGTTGTATGGAATCGATGTAACTAGCGCTCCTCTATGAGAGTTAGTTATAAAAAACAAATTACATGGGATATATCAGCTTCCAAAACATATTCGTATAAAATTTCATTGCAATGGTGCCAGTAGTTTCGGCAAAATCGTAAGAAATGTGTAATTTTTTATTTTCTTCAACGCCCTTTATATCTTGAAAACGGATTGGCGTTAGAAAAAAATTTTACTAAGCAAACCCCAATTATTTTTCAGTTTTTTACCTATCCTAGAGACGGTGTTGCCTTTTTTTGAAACACCCTGTATATGCTCTTATTATTTTTCATAAAAATTGCTTTTGAAATTTTAATGAGTGGGTGAATTTGAGTAGGTGTACTACCCAGGCATACACAGAAACTAACAAAAAAATGGAGAATTACGTTTCTCGGGTACCAATTAATTTCCCCAACTGCTCCAATAACCATTTTACTTTTAAATTTTGTGGAGTCTACAAAAAAATTAAATTGTCATTTAGCTAATTAGGAAATTTAATGTTAATTCCTGAGAAAGGTGGTTATTTAATTATAATTTATTATATTTCCATGTAATATTTACTCGTTTAAATCATAACTTTTATCTAACAATTAAAATAAGTTTTATAAATAAAGTTAAAAAAATTCATATTTATGAAAAATATTAGGGTCGTAGCAAAAATACATTGCCACAGAGCACAATAATACCTGGATACGGCTCTGAAAACTGTATACCTAAGCTTGTCATAGAAGCTTTTAAAGCAACAGTTTTGACTTCAGTTTTGAATCTCTAAAAATAGGGTGGTTTAAGATATTAAAAGATCTTTTGCCCTAGGTAGTACACACATAATCCAGATAAAAAGAAATAGTCTGTCAACCCAAATGAGTATAACAGAGACCCTAAAAAGGGAGAGATGCATACAAACTGTGCATACAAACTGAGAGGTGGCGGTTTAAGTTTAAATTGCCAGTGTGAAATGTTGTACTTTTAGAAACAATACTTGCGTAGCCGGGATACTATTGACCGATATGCGATAGGTGGCATCATGATCATCTTAAAATTGAATATCCCTTAAAATAAACAACATAAAAAATACATTTCTATTCAAGGTTAATTAAAAATTCTCTAAGTACAAACAAAATTTACCTTTTTATGTAAAACGCTACGAGCATTTAATCAATTTCTTCATGTAATGCAACTTATCTAATGGCATAAGAAGAAAGCAGTCCCTGTGGCAATAAAGAAAATTCTAACACGATAATTATTTTTACATTTGGGAAAATTATAATTAAAATCAATTAGGTAGGTATCTACCATATTTAACTTCATGTAAAATACACATTATTTGGTATTTTTTCGAGAAGGAAATAATTATGTGGGAAGGTATAAAACGGCTAGTCGACTGATTTTACTATAACCCTACGATATTCCGATGATATTAAAATTAAAATGTAGAAACATGCATTAGCCCACTGTATACGTTTTAGTTTATTTCTTCTAATTGGCAGATGTTATCAAAAAAATATTTCAAAAAAAAATATAAGATTTTGTGTTATTGTCATAGGATTAACATATGTACCTAACCTGTTGTGGATTTTTCTTTAAATTAATCATATTGGTGTTGTTAAATTATAACGAAATATGGAGTAATTTAGATTTAATTGAGATAAGAATTTCTTATAGCTAATTGCATTTTACATTCCGTTCGCACCTACTTTATATGTAGGTATCTAGCGAAACTATTTTCCACAAATTATGTAAATGCGTAAGTTGTTCATTACTGTAAACAATAGTCAAAAGAAACTTTCTTTGTTGGACCAAAAATATATGAACAGATTTATATGTATAATCTTTATCACTAAATGAATTTCTAATAGAATCGTTAAAAACTTCTTGTATAATCTTAGGTATTTCTGTTTTTAGACAATGCCTTAAACCATAAAAACAAAAACACTTAAATAACACAAACAAAATGATCGTTTCTAAAACTTACTCTGTATTTCTATCGATATTTGAAAATTCACAATCTACTTAACAAATTCCAGTTTTTTCTTATACAAGTATACAAATATTAAGTACAGATTGGGAAAAAAAATCTTGAAGATTGCAAAGGATAACAGTCGATAATTTAATTATGCTTAAGTCCACCAGGGTCACTTTGAAGCCGTGGCCAATAAGGTTGGTGGAGAAGTCACATCTGGTTGACCTGGAGGTATTGCTAACACAACGGAACTGATACTCCCTGGTGATATAAGACCCAAAAAGCGAATATCATTTTTAACAGGTAAATTTTATATAAGTGCGTCAGTTTACCTGTGGAGGATGTTGCACTATTACTGTATTGATGGCCATTTACTTGATATGGGTTGTGATGGGCTACAAAGGCGAGTGGTCTCTGCTCCATAACCCGAGTCCTGTAAGGTCGTATCCTGGTGGTCGACCCATACCAGTATCCACCCATTGCACCGGTCATTGTAGGGCTTTCCCTTTGTTGTAAAGCAAGCGGCAGGAGAAGGTCCCATACCAGATGTTGAAAGCCAAGTTGTGAGTAAAACTGGACATAGGTAGAGCATCGGACTAAAAACAAAAACAAATACAATCCAAAGTATAAAGATGAAAACATTAAATAATTGAAAGATGTTTTAATTATTATACTAACCTGTAAGTTTCGGCGATTGACATTGTTGGTGCTAATTGTGGAATACATCGTAGCAAGTTATTAAAAGTCTTGCAACCTTGGAGGAGAAGCAGAAGAGACAGGATGTTCCACAGAAACAGATGTTTCCTCTTCGTTGGTTTCTTAATTTTTCTTCTTCTATCTCCATTTCGCCCTTCGATTCGAGAACCACACTTGGATTCTGGCTTTCTGGGCAACCCAATTTTCGCAGCTAACCTTTTCTCTCTTGCAAATACGCTGTCTGGATAATGCGTCCGCCTGAATTCTAGAAATTAAAAAAAAAAATTCTTAAAAATGTACTACAAAATCTTACTTGTAATACCTATAAAGCATGCATTCGCTTTTTGAAACACGGCGTACGATAATATAATATATATTAAAAGTTCATATATTAAGTACAAAAAATCGCTTTATAATTAGAAAGCACACAACGCCGCACATGGGCGCTTTAATATATATCTATATCTAGGCGATATATTATATCTACCTGTAAAAATATATACGCCTGCTGAGCGATATTTTACAAATATATCTGGTCATATCTTTACTAGCCCCTTGCGTCCCGTTATCTGCAGAAGCCCACATTTCGATGTTTTTGAGTTTAGACGAACCGGCATTTTAGTCTACACTTGTTTTTTAAAGCTTTTGTGTGTTTTAAGTATCATTACTCAACTCAAATTGATTGTACTCAACCCCTTACTTTTTGGAAGTCCATCTTTAAGAATAATAAAAAAACTCTTTACGTTTTAACAAAACTTCCAATATTTATTTAAAAAAATTGCTTTTTAACTTTAATGAGAGCCGTTTGGCTATTAGACTCTTAGCATCGTCAGATTGACATATTGAAGTTATAATGTTTATTAGGTAGGTTATAAGGCTAGATCAAGTATGGAAGTAATAAGACATAACAAATATTAAAGCCCTAGATGTAACCATATACTATAGTCTAATATAACTGTCGGGTTAATATTTTACTACGATAAAGCATGCCCTTAGGGCTCATAACATCTAGGGCTTTAATATTGTGTATGTCTTATTACTTCCTATACTTGGCTGTAGCCTTTATAACTCCACCTAATAAAACATCAGGTACCTAATTACAAACAAACAAAATGTAACTTCAATATGTCAATCTGACGATGCTAAGTCTAGCGAAACGACTGTCATTAAAGTTAAGAAAGCAATTTTTTAAATAAATATTGTTTTGTTAAAACAAAAGAGTTTTTTATTATTCTTAATCATTTAACTCATTAATAATAAAAAATTCTCCGCGTAAATTTTCTTTAAATTTACGGAATCTTAGCTAATAACACGTCGTCTTCTGATCATTTTTCTTCAACAACTGACGTAAGGTATATATGAATATCGTACCATGTCTTCAGCCACCATAATATAATAATATCATTATATTATCGCACACCGTGTGCAGCCGGCTTAATATAATATATATTTATATTAGAGTGCAAACATAAAATATATATTATATTATCGTACGCCGTGTGCAGTAGCCTTAAACGATAAAGTTTGGTGCTCTGTTTTAAAGCTCTAAGAATAATATTGTTCTATTGTTTAGGTATAAAAAGTTTTACAAAAGCGATTATGGAGAGTAATGGTTTGTTATGGCAGCAGATAAAAACATTTAGACAAATATAAATGTTCTTGGAAACAGATTTAAGCGCCATAGTACATAAGGAAATACATCCCTGACATTGGAGGGTCTTGAAAGCGAGAAGGGATTTGAAGCTGGCGAAAGGCATTGTTACTTCTCCATTGACCAACCTTCTCTGGAGATCCTCAAATAAATCATTATACAGTGAACGTTGCGTTGGTCTATTTTACGATTAAGGGAGATCAGCAACAGATCAGCCCCTACTGCAGGGGCTTTAATCCTAAGTAAAAACTTTCTTTGCACATTGGTAATGGCACTGATTGGCCACTGTGAACTAAAAAACGCATGTATAACATTAGGGTCTGAGGTATAAAAATGTGCAGGCTATGTAAACAGGAGGAAGAAATGCCCCTCCACATTTTGACTGAGTACCCATCGCTAATGCGAATGCTGTACAGAGAAGCAGCTAATGCACACAAATGGGGTTAAAGCACTTACTTCTTCTTTAGCTGCCTTCTTCATTACTGAAGGTGACAATATCTTTTTCGTTTTCCAGGGCACTCTTGGCCTATCTTTCCTTCCATGAGCAGCCTCAATATTTGATATTTTGTTTCAACCTCTTTATATATATCCCAGATAACTTGTGTTCCATCGTTTTACCTGTTGCAAGAGTTCCCTATCTGTTCCCATCATTCTGATAACATGATCATTTGTCATCCGTCTTGTCCATGGGATCTTCAAAAGTCTCCGGAAGACCCACTATTCGAATGCCGATTCGTTGTATCATTCTTTTTACCATTATTCAAGATTCCACTTCATATGAAGGAATAGAATATATATAATCTTGACAGTGAAAGTAGTATGTGGAGATCACTATAGATTTGCAATGGTGGTACTGGGCTACAGAGCCTTGAAAATCCACCACTCAAAACAAAACTAAATTGGTTGTTGAGCTATCAAAAAAATAACGGATCGAAAAATTCAATGGTGTTGGTTAAAGACTTAAACATTCTTGTTGCACAAAACGCAATAAAATTATTTCTGCTTTCCGTAATGTTATAGATCTCTTTCTCTAGAATTATTTGAATTGTAACAAAATCTTTTGATCCAACCAATTAAATTCACAAACTGGACAAAGCTTAGGGAAGTGTCCAAAATAGAAAATTCAACTTCATTCCAACTCTCGTCAATTCGAAATTCTAGGGACCCTTAAAATGTTACAAATTATCGAGTGTTTAAAATTTCCAAATAGAAATGTGTGAGCTATTAAGTGTTAATCAATTATTATTTATCAACTGCTATTCTACAACAATGTCCAAAAGTTTAGAAGAACATTCCAGTGAACATTCTATTAGATTCATAAATATGAACAAATGTTTCTAAAGAATCTCTGTTATACTGGTTTGCTTCCAACACATTGCCTTGCCTCTCGGACTGTCGTGTGTCAAAAAGTTAAAAGTTATTACAACAAAAACCAAAGCTCGTGTATGTTGATACAAGCTTCTAGAGACATAATAGCTGGCAAACATGTACTTACAATCTTGTCCCCTCTTTCTCTCTGAAACTTTGAAGTGTTGAGTGTTGTTGGACGCCGATGAGTTCGAATTAATGCATCGTTTTATTATGTAGCAATTATTTTTTCGTACGAATTACCACGTATTGAGTTAATTCGAAACCTAAAGAGATTTTGTAGGGAACTTGTGATAACTTGGAGTTATAGAGAGGTTCAAATTATCGCAGGTTTGAATTAACGAGAGTCGACAGTATGTCTTATTCATTTCATCATAACTTCTGTTTTCTTTTTCTTAATCATGACATTTGTCTTCTCTATATCATAAATTTGGGATGGCAACCATTTTTTGCGTCTTTGAACCAATTAAAGCTTTTCTTCTTATAAATGAATGATAAGTATCTCAATGTAAACATTCAAACATAAACAAATCAAACCTTTTTAACTAAAAAATATTATCCCACATGAAAAATCTGAACCCTGTAAATTGAATAGTTTGTACCGTTGCTCACAATATGGTGATATTTTTCTTTAAATAAAAGTAGAAGGTAAATTATTAAATCATCAAACTGAATGAAATTTGTCTATCTTACTAAGAACATTAAAAAATAAAACTTTTTAACACAACTATTTTAACAAAGCTATTTTTTAAAGTCTGGAAGTTTCGTTCAAACGTTTAGTTGCTTATTATTCTTAGTAAGATGGACTTCCACAGAGTAAGGGTTAGTTCAATAAATTTCACGCAGAAAAAATTACTTTCTTAAATTTTCCAAAATGATCCTCTATGAATGTATCAAATTTCTTAATATTGTAGAGATTTTTCATTTGCCACTGTAATTCACTTGTTGCTCTAGTCTTGGTTAATGTTTCACGGAGCCATTAGACCTTTGTGATTGGTGTTAATATATAGTTAAATTTTATTGACAAAGTTGATGTATATTAATAATAGTTATTTTTTATGCTGGAACGAAAAGCAAAAAAATACGCTACTAGACAGAAAATAGAAGATTTAGTGGTTTGGCAGGTATTTTATACTATAATCTACCTATGCTGCAGCTAGGAAACCAACCAAAGGAATTAACACTGGTTCTACTGCCGTGTGAAACACAATATTTTTTTTAAGAATTTGTCCCAATTTCAAGTAAAATACTTTCTTAATAGTGAATCATAACAAATTTCTAGATAATTAAATAATTTTAACAAGATCTCATTTTTTCCCACTTTATCCCTGATGTCATTTATTTAATTGTTTTTCTATTTAATGTCAATGTAGCTACATTGAAAAAATAGTATGGGTAGTAATTGTTCGAAATGGGTTTATAGTTAATTTGTTTGGAGTTAACAGCACAGTGAATACATTATAAATGCAAATCCTTCAAAGCCCAAGCATGGATGGTTTATGAAAAATAACTAAAACTAGTAAATATTTCTATTGAAACATAGTCATAGTTGTTATTTTTGAAGAAAGAGTCCACCCTGTAATTAGGGATTAACTAACCCAAACACAATAGAAACCCTAGATAATATTGTCACAACAGGTAGCTGAATATATCCCATGACTGTAGAATCGAAGTTTTTTAAAGTATAATTCAAATTAAAATAAAAATTAAAAGTAATATAAAAATATGATACATACATTAAAAAAGTAAGACTTAGATATAAATTAATGCAAAAAGCATTTACTCCTTTGCTTCCATTTCGTCGTATTCATCCGACGTTCTTCTTCCTTCTTCACATGGTTTATAGCATTGGTTCAATTTTCCCCTGGTACACTTCCAAAAGAATTTATCGAAAGTTGTCTAACGTCGTTCAATTTAAAAGTTGTTTTGTTTCTTGCCACCTCACCTTTTACCTGTGCTTATATTAATTCTATAGGGTTTAATTGACAGTAATAAGGTGGCAAACGTAATACAGTTATTCCTTTTTCCTTCGCCATTTCGTCAATTACATATCTTTTATATTGTAATTTGTGACGCTTTGCAATTTTTAGTAATTCTATTTTCAGCATGGTGTTGTCAAAAGAAATATTCTTGCTCTGGAGCCACTCTTTAATATCTCCTTTTTTTTTAGATAACTGGCGTTATCTAAGACAACCACTGCAACAATTGGCAAAATGTCCAATATCTGGGAAAAATAATCTTCAAAAACATCAAAGGTCATTTCCTCGTGGTAATCTTTGGCTGACTTTGAGACAAAGTCTAATAACCCATTTTCTACTGCCAATATGTGCGATTATTAGTCTGCGACCTTTTC
This sequence comes from Ophraella communa, assembly GCA_035357415.1. Taxonomy (NCBI): domain Eukaryota; kingdom Metazoa; phylum Arthropoda; class Insecta; order Coleoptera; family Chrysomelidae; genus Ophraella; species Ophraella communa. The sequence goes on from CM068979.1 coordinate 66,653,877, forward strand.
CTCGAGGAGCATTTAATCCTGTTGAACATCCCTACAAAAATGCTTTAGACAGTGTGTTCTTCATTCAATTACGTTTCATCTAAAATTTTCTTTTTTTATGCGACTCATACTTATACTAATTTCTTTTAGGAGTTTCCACAACGTATTTCGTCCAAATTTGGGAATCGTATCTATTTCTGCTATAACAGTCATTACTTTGTCGAAAGTCGGAATCTCTTTATTTAAGTACAAAGAATGGACTTGACCATCATGGACTTTTTCTTACGTGTTTTTTTGGTTCTCTAACATTTTCCTGTTTTCTCTAACTTAAAAATCGATAGATACCAACTTCGTTCACTAACACCGGTCATATTGGAGCACCTAGTCATCACGAACAGTTGCTAATGCATCTTGATATATTAGTGCATCATGAACATTTAAAGCAATAGTTTTTTCTCTTTAAAAAAAACGCACTTTGTTTTAAATGAGCCACTTGTACTGGAATAAAACTCGAACTTGACGCCATTTTCACTACCGAAAATGTTCTTGTAGTAAAATAATAAAAATATAGATCACATTATAAACAAATCCTCAATTTATAGACTAATAACGTACCTGTTTTTGCAATTATACACATAGGGTTACCTTAATCCCTTAACACCCCTAATGACCACAATTATTCTCGTTAAAATCGAAAAACAAAATATTCTAAATATCGTATTATGACTACTTATCCCTTACCTAAGAAGATTAAAATATGATGATTAAAAGAAATTTCTTAACACTGATATCAATAAGTACGTGCGCTACTGGGTTACAACATTTTATGATTTAATGACTTTTCTTAGCTGCCAACTCCAAACAAATGAACTATAAATAAAAGTTTGACTTATAAATGTAACATGTTACTTTTTCTGATTAGGCAGTAATAAAATCCCATACTATAGCATACCTTTCTCCAAACTGTCAATCTGGTCATTGGTAAACGATGTCCGATTTCTTTGAAGTTTTCTTTTTAATCTCAATCTTGCCTGATCATCGTCCGGACCTATACTCGAACCAGCGTTCGAGTTATCACCAGAGTTTGTTTCATCCGAATGGACACCGTCCAATTCTACGCCTAAAACAAAAATAAAATATTATAAAAACCGATATTTCCAAAATATAAATTATTTTATTTCTAGTTACAATTATCATATTTGTTTATTTTTGAGGGAAGCAGAAGAGTTATAAAAACAATCTGTATACAACATCTGATAACCTTGATGTTTCTAATATTAAACAGTGTTTTATTGAACCTAACGTAAAAAGCTCCCAAGTATTTATTGCGATTAACCCAAGTGTAAGAAGTAAAAATAATAAGCGGAATCTATTAGCATTACCCCCATAGACAGACATCATGAATAATTTTTTAGAGATTCAATAAATCTAAACCCTACTTTGTTTACTTTATTGTTTTTAACTTTTTCTATTTTTCCGGCCCCATTTGGAACCTTTCCTTAAATGATCTACATCATATTCCCGATAAAAAGACCTCTTTGGTCGTAATTTTCGGTGAATATTCAAAATATTTATGAAAAATCGTACATCTGAACCAGACTAACAGTTCAAAAGGAATATTGTGGTTATTTGTTATATTTGTGCAAAATAAAGTGCAAACTGCAAATTTTTATGTGTGACCTTTTATGTCACACCTGGATTATGGAACCTCGCCAAGATACTACGACAAGACAAAAAAGACATTCCCCCAATCCACGGAGACAATGAAATCGTATTCACGTATGAAGAAAAAGCCGAAGCCTTCAGTAGAACTACCAATTCACCCTAAATGAGCACCCAGTCGAAGACATGTACTTCACAGATCAAGTAGAAGACAAAATCGAAGACTTCGACGAAGAAATAGTAAATGGAAACTTGGGATTCACAACACCAGAAGAAGTAGCGTACATAATAAAAGGAAGCAAAGCCTGTAAAGCTCCCGGATGCAACGGCATCAACAACAATTCACTGAAGCATCTACCAATCAAAGGGATAGTATTTCTGATAGCGATCATAAACGGAATACTAAGAACAAAGCACTTCCCGGACCAGTGGAAGGAAGCAGAAATAGTGATGCTAAAGAAATCAGGACAAGATCCCCAAGTTTCCACAAAACTACAGACCCATCAGCCTACTACCAGCGATGAGCAAAACAAGAAGCTAAACGAAGAAACCGAAGCAATAGGAATACTGCCACAAGAAAAAGAAAAGAACACAGCGCACCGGACCAAGTACTTAAAATAGTAGAATGCAGAACAGAGAGATACAATAGAAATCAATCTACTGGAGCCACGTTCTTGCACATCAACAAAGCCTTCGACCGAGTATGACATAAAGGACTGATATACAAGATGAGAGAAGCAGGATACACCAGAGAACTGACGAAACTACTACTCAGCTATCTGAAAAATAGAAGATTCAGGATAGGGATAGGAAACGCAAAATCCGAAGTAGGAAAAACAGAAGCCGGAGTACCACAAGGAGCACAACATATACACGGTAGACATTCCACAGACAAACAACACAATGATGGCTCTCTACGCAGATGACAGGGCTATCGTTACAAGAAGCACTCAACCAAGGATGGTGACAAGAAGACTCCAACAGGCTATGGACCAAATAGATGGTGCACAACATGGAAAATCCAAATAAACCCAGAAAAAAACCAAGCAGTCTACTTTACTAAAAGAAGGAAAAAACCAGAAGAAAACATTAACATATGAGGAGAAGAGATCCAATGGAAAAAATACCTAGGGAGTGATACTGGACAAAGGACTAACCTCAAAGAATACATGGAAAACATCACAGAGAAGGCAAAACAAGCAAGAGGAAGACTAGCCGGACTCATAGGAAGAAAATCCAAAGTAGCACTGAAGACAAAGATACATCTGATAAACGCAATCATCATTCCGATTATGTTGTACGCCTCCGTAGCCTGGAGACATACAGCGAAAACCTACAAAAAGAAGATACAAGCACAGCAACACACAAGAAATACACAACTATGCAGGGAACTAGACCAGGAGAAGACAGAAGAAATTATGAAAGCCAGAAGATGATTTGAAGAACTTAGGACACACCCGAACATAGCACTTAGAGAATTAATAAATAGCTGGACAACTAAGAAGGAACAACATCTGTCAATAAGCAGACAGAAGAGGAACAACCTATAAAAGACGCTGCCCATCCCTAGGGAGATGCGCAGATTCTTGAGTAGGGACAGATTTAACAAGTGGATCCACTCTCTAAGGTTACCTTTAGCCGCAATTCGTCGACTAAGGACTAACTTTTTAAAGGCAGCGAAAACTCCTAAAAAGAAGACAGGAGAATAGAGGCGCAAAGCACCATCCCGGACCAAACATAAGACACCTGGAAACTATCTCCGAACCAAGATAGTGGAAGGAAGAGCATAAGCCAAAAGACTGAGGCCCCCATCGGACGTGAAGGGGGAGGGGTTGAGGAAGTTCTTCCCGGAATGCACCGCACCTGGAGAAATGCATTCTGGAAGGGACGGGTTTGGTTGTAGTGTGTGTGTAGCAGCTGAGAAAATATTGTTGGATATATTCAAGCGTTTATCTTACGGACTTTTAATATGTCAAAAAAACCTTTAACCAACTAATATTGGATAATAATCCGGATCAAATGACACCTCGTTCCTAATTTTCGGTGAATATTAAAATATTTTATGAAAAATCGTAGATGTGAACCAGACTAGAGTCCAAAAGCGATATTGTAGTTATTTGTTAAATAATAAATTAAATTCTATAATTCGAAATACGCCGAAATTATGCATTATTTTAGAAAACTGTAAATAGATAAATGGATTCAGTTTGTTGCAATAAAAAATATAAACTAATTAGTAAAACAAAAAAACTAAGTAGAGAGCGAGTTGATGTAAGTGTTAAAATAGACACTTCAAAAAATCGATTTAAACAAAGTAATCTCTGAGGCTGTAGTTCGACTTTTAATTTACTTGGCGGACGAGGCCACTACTGTATGCTCTTGTAAGCTTATTTCTTGTACAGTAAGGATGTTTTTACAGACCTCAAGATTAAATTCTCCCAGTGTAACAAATAACGGGAACGCTTTCCATGATTACGTAAGTAAAAAAACAATAATATTCTATTAAAAACATCAAATATTTTTATAGCTTATGTATTTTTTCGAAAACGTGATAAGTTAAATAATGTCTCGGTGATACCGCTAAACACTAACCCATCAAAATAACATTCTCATTATTTCAGAGTCCCTATCTACCCTCTCGTTTTTACTTACGCGCCAAAACGCATATAACCAACGATAATGTATGGTTTCTTTAACACGTAGGGCCTTCCCGTTTTCGATAACAGGACGCGGCGCCCGCCGTGATACGCTATACAACTTGAATTTTGTTTTTCGCACAGGCATGGACTACGCCGAATTGAACTAAATCTCTAGAATACAAGTATGTAATTTGATTTCAAAATGTTTGTAAACGTTTATAATCTTTAGTAAACAATAAAAATCGATACTAAGAACAATAAATAACTGAACATTGAACTAAACTTCCACGATTTATTCGCAAAATACGTTTTTAAATGCAATTACAGCTGTTTCGCTAAAAATTAGCATCGTCAGATTGACATATTGCAGTCACAGCTGTAATTGCATTTAAAAACGTATTTTGTGAATAAATAGTGAAAGTTTAGTTCAACCGTTCAGTTATTTATTGTTCTTAGTAAGATGGACTTCCACAAAGTAAATGTTGCCACAATCAATTTCATTAAAATACATTTAAAATACATTTACTTTAGCATCGAAATCAGCCAAAGCCAAATTACAACCCAAACTGCACACGGATGTCTTTTGGATCTTCTATGGATATTTGATTGGGAAACAAATAAATCTTGGAAGTTTTCCACTATTAAACTGTTTACTTTGATTAAGTTTACATTTTATACATAGATAAGACGTAATTGTAAAACACAAATATATTAAGTTATTGTAAAGATCCGCAAGATATAGTTTTTTCGTGGTTTTTCTATATCATTGCACAGTTATACTGATCTTAGAGGGAATATACCAGGATAATCCCTTGGTCTAGCCTTATTACTTCCTAAACAACATCAGGTACCTCTACAAACAAACAAAATATAACTTAAATGTCAATCTGACGATGCTTATCTTAGCGAAACGGCCGTCATTGTAATTTAAAACCTAACTTTACAAATAAACTTGGAAGTTACGTTCAAACGAAGAGTTTTTTTATTATTCTTAATAAGATGGACTTTCAAAAAGTAAGGGTTAGGACAATAAATTTAATTTTAAAAATATACTTTGTTCCTTTCCCAATTTTCTTTCTACCTGAAGATGGTCTATGAAACGAAACTAGCTGTTTTATGCAATATTTCTAAATATAACCTTTGTGTGGTTTTACGTTTTATTTTATTACTAATTTATATTTATATACTTAATTAGTTTTTAATTTCTAAAGAATTTATTTTTTATTAAATTTTAGGTACGTCTACATTTCTAGGGTTTCTTTTTTTGTTTTAAACGTATCTGCAATCCGATCCTTCACTTCTAACCAGAAAGGTATTGAATTTAGTGAAATTCTAGTCAGCTCCACTCAACTAACTTCCCAATTTTAAAATTCTAAATATGGACTTTCATCCAACTGTTGCTGTAAATCAATAACTTGTACAAGAAATATAAGGACCTGAGATGCACTATCGAATGACATGTGTTGTACTAAGGAATTTATAATCTTTACCCATTATAATGTACAACATTAAACTATGAGTATTGATTATAACAAAATAAATTGCTTAAAATGTTTAGCTTTTTGTTAAACTTATATCTTTTATATCAAATTAATAATTATTATTGAACATTTTAGTAATAGGGAATTTTAGTACATATTTTGAATATCAATTTTACAGGAAGTTAAACTACAATATTTAATGTTAATTTAGACTAAACTCTTCACTAGTTTTGGTCTTAGACCATCATTATGCTAAAAGTAGAAGAAACAGGTCAGAATTAGGAAGCTGATACAAAAATCATTAATATAAATGCCAAAAATAAAAGAAATGAGTGAAGTACATTAAATTAATTAATGTAAATGTAAGTAAGATTAAGCTAACCGGATTATGCAGACTTATAATAAGTCGTTAAAAGACAAATGACATGCAGGAAAGAAAATTTGTTCTATGCTTATAATATAATTATGAAAGTAAAGAATTTTTGAGAAACATAAATGCCAAAGTTGCAAAAAGTCATACATAATCTTTACAATATTAAAGTCATAAACATATATTATATATAAATAATGCAATACCTCTATATTAAATTTTACAACAGAAAGCAGTGATCCGGGGTAGTTTATCTAACATCAACATCAGGAAACAGAAGAAGTAAACAATTCGAAACGTTTAGTTGTTTATTGTTCTTAATAAAATAATCTATTAAACTACATTATACAGTATATAATAGTATATTAAACAACGCATTTTATAAGGATTTCTGTTATGACACGAGTTCAAGTTTAAAAACGAATCGCGAAGCGATGAGTATTTTAAAATGAATAATACACCAATAATAATAAATTATATAAGTAAAAGATGATATTCATATTCACAAATACTTTCTTAAAGAACAATATAAAATTAATAAATTGCTATTAGCCACAAATGTCATTGTCAATAGTCTTGTCATTAGATACTTCACTCATGTCGCCAACCATTTAAAACAAAAATTTGCGTGCGTAAAAGTTACATTACGATACGCAAATGCGTTTTATAATGAAGATTTTTATAAGTGCGAAATATAAAAATGTATTTCTATAACTAATAGATCAGCTTAAAGTAAAGTCATGTTGCTTATTACACTTTCGCGTTTTTTATATTTGCTGACACATGACAAGTCATGATTGCAGTGCAGTGCAGTATGACCTTAGTTAAGCAATAAATAACAAACCAATATTTTGTAAAATTTATGTATGTAAATGTATAGATTGTCAAATATGTAACTCATTGGTGTGATTTCAGTGCCTAATTTGAAAATAATCATTCATCATTTTATGATGGATTTCAAATTAACCTTGAAATTTTCATTTTTTAAAATAGGCGTTCATTTATGGAAGGGTCACATCGAGTGAAAATTTGTAATATATTGAAAAAAAACTATAGGCCCTAGACAAATTAAATGTCTTATTGATTTCATTTAAAATTAAATATTTAATTAAAGAATTGGTTGATGTATAAATAGAATTATGTCTTAAGCCCTTCTCATAGATACACCACTGGTGTTTATTGTTTGGTGCACATTTGCTTCAAATTGCTGTCGGTTGTTTGTTACGAGTCCATCTTTCCTGGTCTAAGGTCCCACAGCCAACGTGTGCCTTTTTCAGAGACCCAATGAAGTGAAAATCGGAAGCAAATCGGAACTATATGAAGGATATACAATTGCTTTAAAATTTATAGAATAATTATAAATTACAACGTGACAACAATGTTTTTGGTTTAATGTAATAATATTTTCTGAGAATTTAACCCCTACTAATTTGAAATCGTAGTATAATATTATGTTTTATGGGTTACAAATTCGAAAACGTGTTTAGAGTTAAGAAAAACAACCCTGACCCTGTCCAACTTTCTTAATAGGCCACATTATTTTGATTGTTTTTGTACAGTTTTTGAGATATATTACTGTTATTTAGACACTTTATTATGGTTAAAGAATACTTTAAGTTATATTTATAAAAGTTTTATTTGGTTTTAAGTTGATCATATATATTAAAATAATATTTTATCCAAATAAAACTTTGTCTTTATGGTAGTTTGCATTGAACATTTTTGTACTGTGTAGTTTCTTGTTTATGTGAAGACATTATAGTGCTATAATATAAAACATATTAAAAAAACATGTTAAAAATAATTTTAGTTACATGTTACATGCATAGTTTTACTTGGCTTTAAGGAAATTTAAGGAAATTAAAATAATTACTTAACCTCAAAATGTTTGAGCATTAATATCCAGTTGTTATAATTATCTCTTTTTGTAACCTCTTTGTAACCAGAAGCAAAAAATAATAAATTTCAAGAAAATTTTCCTTCCCGAAAATCACAGCTACACACAAAAGCACCTTTAGTCTGACATTCCAAAATTTATAGTTTAAAGATTACTTTATTTTGGAAAAGATTAGTTTAATTGTCTCAAAAGACTGACGCAATTTATCATTATTTCGGAAGCTAAAAAATTCTAAAATTTTTGTCTATTATTGTAGTAATGGCATGCAAAGGCCTAGCATATAATCATTGTTGACAGATATAGCGAACTTATATGAAATAGTTTGCTATAAAGATTTTAAGGTTAAATAATATTGTTTTAATTTTTCTCACCTTAAAACAAAACTTCTTTAAATATAAGTTAAAGTATTCCTTAACTAGGTCTAGTAGTTTTTAGTTTTCAATTATATCGTTTATAAATATATAATTTCAAAATAAACTACCTGTTAAAACCAAACTATACCCGTTTAGAACCGTGTAGGTTATAGGATTATAATAATCTATTGTACGAAACAAATCAGTCGCATCTCTCCCTGTGAGTAAGATCCGACTCTGTTTAAGGGCAAGGAAGAAGGGAGATATGGCGGATGCATTCTCCTTTCTGTTTGGGTGGGCCGGTCTTTCTCTCGTCTAAGATAAGACCTGCAGATCTGTCGTGGTGAAATCAGCCAACCAGAAACAGATGATAAGGTGGAAGCGAAAGAGTCTCTCATAGGCGGGGTGTCACGCTCTTACTAATATTATTTATGAAGTAGGTATACAGAATTAAAAATCGTTGATGATTTAAATTTTTAAATCATTGATTTTTATTTATTTACTATTGACGTCTGTTTTATTTATAATTGCTAAATAATTCACCTCTTTGTTAGAGCTTAGTTAGAGTCGCTTTATATTTTAAAACTCTTTTATTACATTAAAGACAATGTAATTATTATACTTACATATATTATAGGTTATGGTAGATAATTTTTGATTAAATTTTATTGGGTATATTACATGCTATAAGTTAATTTTGTTTTTGTTTTTGTTTTTTAACTCAATATTATTTAGGAGATACAGTAGTACACCCACTTATAGCCTGTTCTCTCTTAAAGCTCAAACAACGCGTATTCATTTAATTCAAGTTTTTTTTTTTAATTTTAAATTATTGCCGTCGTAATAATTTGAATATTTCAGGCGGTTTTAAAAAATAATTCATTCAACATACCTCTATTGAAAGTACTTTTATTACCTTTTTAATTCAATTGAAATTTTATATTTTTAATTTAAAAATGTACTGGCTAATATTAATACTCGTAAATACATAACTGAGATGAAATTTAAACTTTGTGTTGGTAATTGCCTGTGATTTTTTATAAGCCTACAAGGGGAGAATGTTAAGTCATTTCCAACTCAAATATCATTTTATTTGTATTGTAATGTTAATGTTAATTTATTTAGAATTGATGAAAATATTTTTCGTAGACGATATGAATTAAATTAAAAACAATAGTTGTTTATTTGAAATATCCTATTACAACAAAATTTACAATAAAGATATACTAGCAACATTTATGCCAACAGACAAGCTTTGCGTATATTCTTGTTTGTTTCTGGTACAATTGAGAAGCAGCAATAAATTATTGTAAATTTGAGCAATTATTATATTTATCCTAATTTTCGAAATTTGAGTTTTTGACATCTGAAGCATGTATTTGACTTGAATTCTTCTAAAAACAACAAACAATTACTAAGAAAATTATTCTATGAACAAAATTTAAAAAATTTCTGTTATTTTGTGAGGACCAGTGCAGCTAGTGAAAGTAATGCTGTGTTTTGGAAGATTAAGTTTTGATGGTTATGTAATCAATAGAGGGTTAAAAATCACAATATATCCGTTTCTCTGAATGCATTTATTTGTGTAACGAGAATATAACTTTTAAATAGCTTTTGTTAGTGTTCCTGGTTTAGTATTTCTCAATTTTTTTGTTTTTTGCTTATTATTACTACTTATTATTTTGTGAACTATTTTCATATACCATATTTTCAAAGATAAAAATTAATGAAAACAAATTTAAAAATAGAGGAGCAGTTTATAATTAAGAAATTTTAAAATAGATAAATAAACTGCTCCGCAAGATTTAAGGATATTACTGAAAATTGTAAATAAATTCCAATAAAATAAATTATTGGTAACCAGTTTACCACAAAATAGACCCACACATTTACTCACATTGGTATTCTGGTAAACAATTTTTTTAATGCATTTTTTGTTTATTTACAATATTTATGATTTATTACCTATGTCTTTGGCAAAATTGTAGTGTGCATATCTCTTCAATATAATGGTGCAACGTAAATTAACAAATTGAAGAAGCAAATCGAGCTATTGGCATGTTCCAAAGTGGTAGTGTTCAACAGGAAGTTGCCAATTTGTTTAGTGTATCGAAAAGTGTCATAAGTAGATTAAATAATCGATTTAATGAAACTGATTCTGTGTTAGAAAGACCAAGGATTGGTGGCCCCAGGAAAACCACAGTCGCAGAAGACAGATTTGTTACACTAAGTGCCTGGAGAGGGCGTCTATCCACGTGGCTCAAAGAGTTTTTGGGCTTTCTCATATTTTTTTTAAGAAGAATAATAAAAAACTCTTGTTTTAACTCAACTTAAAAGTTTAATTGAAAAAATTAGGTTTAAAATTACAATTACAGCTGTTTCGCTAAATAACTATCATCGTCAGATTGACATATTGAAGTTACATTTTGTTTGTTTGTAGCTAGGTACCTGATGTTGATAAAGTAGGTACGGCTAGACCAAGTATGGAAGAAATAAGGCATAACAATATTAAAGCCTAGATGTTAGTAGCCCTAAGGGATTATCCTGGATGTACTTCCCTCTAAGATCAGTATAACTGTGCAATGATATAGAAAAACCAGGAAAAAACTATATCATGCTGATCTTTACAATAACTTAATATATATTTGTGTTATAATTACGTCTTATCTATGTATAAAATGAAGACTCAATCAAAGTAAACAGTTTAATAGTGGAGAACTTCCAAGATTTATTTGTTCATTCACCACTTTAAATTGTTGATTTGATAGATGTCTTTTTATTTCAAGTTCTTCGAGGAAATCTAAATTAAATCTTATTTCAAAATTTCTTTGTGTTTGACCTACATATACAGCATTGCATTTTGGACAATAAATTTTTTAATTTAGGTAATTTTGTTTTTACACTTAATAATTTTGTTTATTAACATTATTGTGTGATTTGAATGAAATTAATGCAGATGTTGACGAAGATATTATTTTTGAAATTGTATTGAGGGAATATTAGTTGTAGTGACATTTTCTGTTCTTTCTTATTAATTAATTTATTTATCAAATGTATTGGATAGCCATTAGATGTAGCTATTTGTTTTATAATCTTAATTCATTCATTGGAATTGAATTCGCCCTGCTCAATAGCTGCCCATTCTCTTTGAAGACTAGTAATTAATTCCTGCCGATTGTTAAAAAAAGAACATTGACTAATTCCCCTTCTTTGTAGCATATCCCAAGCATGTTCAATTGGATTAAGGTGCACATGGAAGCAGAATAGGTCGAAGTATAAGATTTAAGTAATCAATTGTAACGGAACGAGATTGGTTCTTCCATCCAAGCTAATACATTCCCATACCATTACTTTACCGTCTCGATAACTGTGTTCTTCCTGATCGGTTTGCAAACGTGGCAGTGGACCTGGTTGTTTCCAAACTCTTCTTCTGTCTTTATTCTTCTACTGTTTGGATGAACACCAGTCCTGGATTCATCAGTAAACAATACCCTTGACCATTGTCCTCTAGTCCAATTTTTGTGTTCTTGTGCCCAAACTAATCTTGAAGTGCCACGTGATAATGGTGGAACTCTTATTTTTCTTCTAGCATGTAAATTAGACATATAAATGCCTTCTAACAGTTTGAGCACTTAGTGTAACATTATGTACTAACTATAGGTCAGAAACCAACTCAGACACTGTTACCGTTACATTTCTTCTGGCATGTAAAGTTAAAAATCTGTCTTGATTTGGTATTGTCGCTCTTTGTGGGCCCAAATGCTGTTCACGAACACTGCCTGTATTAACGATATATTTGCCAAAGTCTACAATTAATACTTTGACTTGTATGTATGTACCTATGGCCTCTGATACAGCGGTTTGAAATGCACCAGCTTGTAACATTCCTAAAGTCCTTAACATTTGCTCCTCTGTTAAATGTCGGCTTTCCATGATTATTTAAATTAAATCAAGCACGAACAGTGTTTATTTTAGAATAAAATGTATAAAAGCCACTAAAGTAAAATGTTTTTACTTTATTTGTTATTAGCACTAAGAATTTTTGTTAAAATTGATACAATTTTATTAAGGCATAGTATGCTATAGTTACTTTATATAAAATTTAAATAAAGTGTCGTTATATAAAGAACCTGAATATAGACCATGTTGATGTGTGTATATTTTAAGGCATTTTGCTGTTAATTAGTTAATATTTCGATTCATTAGTTATTTATATTTTGATTAACACTTAATTTACTCAATTGTCATAAAATAACTTAAAAAACAATGTAAACACAACGTAACTAGAAGTTGTGTGCCATAAAGTTTGTTTTGTTTGTTTGTTAGTCACCTGACTAATGGGAGTCATTTTAAATTTTTGTTTTTCAGAAATATTAAGATTGTCAACCCAAAAACTCATATTAGACTAAAATCTCTTATATTTGTCTTACTGTCAACTACCCTATTAATAATTTAGTTTTGCATATTGTAGTCTGTTACCTTTTTTGCTTTGCTCATGACCTGGATGGAAAAGTGCCTTTTATTATTGGCAAATGTAAGAAACAAAAGAGCTTTGATAGAAGCATCTTTCGCATATAAATAATGAGAAAACCTGGTCCGTATATAACCAAAACCAAAACTAAGCATTTGAAAAAAGTGTTCGATGAAAAGGTACTAACCATTCAGCTGGGCCGAACAAATGGCACAAGTCAAGCTGAATGAAAGAGAACAACAAAAATCCAAATGTCAACTGAACCTATTTGTTATTGTCCCTTTTACCGTAGCCGTTTAGTCCCGCTTTATTAGTGAACAATTCACACTTGACTTAACAACAAAACTAATTTTATAGAGAGAAATATAATCTATTATAACATTAAGAGGACTGTAACCCTCCATATTTCATAAAGCATAACCGATACTTAGGATCTAAATTATACGATATATTTCGATGAAGGGTGTTTCCGTTCTCTACGATCCGCCCTAGTGCCACTTACAATCAGAAGTGTACATTGATATATCAACATTTTTACAATCGTAAGTTTTATTCATCGTTGAATATGCGTGACGACTACGCGTTCGAGGTCTCAAACGTTAAAGAATAACTCTATTAACTGTATTGGGTCGTTTTTCAGTTACAAGAATAAAGAATGGATCGATTTCAGTTGGTTAATGAACATTGAATAAGTACTTATAATTACTTTTAAAAAGCAGTAGAGTAACCGCAGAACTATATATTCAACTATTTTGACAATTTTTCTCAGGGGTCCGCAATAAATGTATTTTTTCACTACTAGCCTCTAATTTTATTGACTCTTGTTGAGGTGGAAAGTAGTTCATTCATAAAAATACAAAAATACAGGGACTACTTGATTAAGAACTAAATATCAATCCATTTGACAGAATGTGAGGTTAACTGAGGCAAACACAAAATGAAAAAGTATGTTTCCTTATTTAATAGTCCACCTCCTATTCAGAAATGAAAATCAATTGACTTATCCATGTATTTTCATAGCGATTTTAAAAACACAATACTTATTATCAAATAAAAAAATTATTGAATATGTTATTGATTGCATTGTCATGTGTCATTTCATGCCCTGGGCACTCTCCTCAAATGACAGGTATACGTTTAGTAGTTAATGCTCAGGTCACGAAAGTCGCCACTATCGAAAATAATATCACAACCAATAGGAAATCCGTTAATGACATAACAATTTTGAATTTAAATGTTTTCAACAATATTGTTTGGCAGTTAGTATTGTATTTTCTCAATAATTATTGTATTTTCTCATTAGTAGTTATGTTTTCCGGTTAGAGTTTTTGAGGTTATTTATTAAAAAATGGTTTTTATGTGTTCTGTTACGGGTTGCCTTTATAGAAATAACTATAAAAAAGTGCATTGTTTATCAAAGGATCCACAGGTAAGGTATTAGTATATGATGCATATTATATTATTTTTATGTTACATTATATTTACAGATCCGAAGAAAGTGTTGTGATGCTTTAAATAGACCAGATTTTGTTAATGTGACTGGAAATGACCGTTACAAATTTAGAATCTGCATTGACCACTTTATTAAAGACTGATTTTTCTCACAGAATAGAAATGTTACAGATTTAAAATTAGATGCCGTGTCTACTCTAAAACTTCCAGGTAAGGGAATGATTTTAAAATTTTGATTGTGAATAAAAGCAAAAACTTTTTCAAAAAAAACTTACGTAATTTTTTTCAGATATCCACTTTCCAGATTCGCATTATTCAGACCTGATCCCTTCAACAAATAGGGAATACTACTATTATAGGTCAGTATACAATTTTATTCTCAATTTTTAATTACTTGTCTTATATTGACACCTCAGTTTTATAATATTTAATATTTCTTTTTCAGAAACCAGCATCTCTCATTGTTCTGATGATCCTCTAACAGCAGGGTGATTGGGGGAAGAAGAAAAATAAATTTGACTCCTACAGCTAAAAAACTTTGGTATATATCAAGTTTAATAATCAGAGAACTCATAATTATACCATAGAACAGGAATAATTACATATAGTTCCGGGATTCGATTGAGGAGCTGTCAGTAATGATGACATATTTGGATCAGTTCAATCAGTTGTTTTGTGTCATTTCAAAAGCCTCAATTATTTTGTTTATTTTTAATTTAGTTAAAATTGAAACTAAAAATGACTAAGAAATGGCTAAGAACTTAAAAAAAGTTGCCCGTCGATTAGAGACACAAATGGACACAAAGTGTATCGAATAAAGAATTATTACTTATTTTATTTTTATTTCTGTATAACTCAATACCAAATTATTAACAATATTAAAATACTTTAAAAATATTTTTAAAAATATATTTATTATATTTATCACAATATTTTGAAATTATTTTAATATAAATATTGTAAATTAAATTAAAATACAATTATATAGTTAGTACTCAGGTCACGAGCGGCGCTGTAAACACGTTTTTAAAAAACCCTTATAGTCCGGCTACACACAACGTTTTGCCTGAGGGCATGCCTGCAGAGATTTGCTTGTGCAGGTAAGAGCGTGCGTATAGACGGCAAGACGGTATCGCGCGTCGTATAAACAGGCAAAACGTTGTGTGTAGCCGGACCATTAGAGTCGGCTATCTATGAACTTCTTTCTAATCTATGTGTCATATTAAGTGAAACAGGAGTGATTGGTGAAACGTCAAAAATTTTTGTTTCTCTAATATCCTTCATTTTATTTGGCTACAATATTAAGCCAGGTTTGAACGCGGCAACAAAGCTCAATTTTGCTAACTTATAAAAAATTTTAACATGAGTTATGTTCGTTTGAAGTATCACTTTTCACTTTTCTACTTTGGTGCACAATTACCATTACAAATGTTATAGGTTGCAAGTCATAATTGTGATGTTGCCATATATCAAAACTAGTGAGAAAAATTGGTATATATCAAGTTTAATAATCAGAGAACTCATAATTATACCATAGAACAGGAATAATTACATACAGTTCCGGGATTCGATTGAGGAGCTGTCAGTAATGATGACATATTTGGATCAGTTCAATCAGTTGTTTTGTGTCATTTCAAAAGCCTCAATTATTTTGTTTATTTTTAATTTAGTTAAAATTGAAACTAAAAATGACATACATTTTGTATTAGACGGTTGGGCGGAAAAACATGGGGACTTAACCTAAAGATGAAGAGGGTCATAAGACCAATGTTGACCTATGCTTCAAGAGTTTGGTGGACAAACCCCAGCAGGCAGCTTTAAAGGCTCTGAGTTCTTTTACTTATGAGTCAAAGCTAGTCTGGAAATGCAAACAATCCCTGAAAAAAGAACAAGGGCACCCTGATGTGGGTGCCAGGTCATAGAGGGAGAGTAGATGAGGAAGCTGATAGATTCGCAAAATAAGGAGGTAATACCCTTTTCCTTGGTCCTGAGCCCTTCTGTGGTCTTATAAAAAGCCACATAAAAAAGGAACGACTACGATCTCACTGAAGAAATACGCCACTGAGGCAAGCTAAAAGGTTTATAGATATATCACCTGAAAAAGCAAAATGCAAATCAAAAAGATATAAAATAGACACTGCATGCGCTTTGAGGTATCAGCTCAAAATAATAAGCAAATCGATCTAAACTATATAGCATTGTTCTGCAAACGGCTTAAATTTCTAGAAGGAGTTGCTCTGACTCCTTATGAAATTGGGAATTTGCTCTCTAGAAAGCTGCTTCATTTTGCTAGAAGTATTGGCATTCTAGAGTTCAAAAGATCTTCATAGATCTAAGTGCAGAAAAGGCTGACTAGCTTTTACGACCCAAGACAATTTAATCTAATCTACTTAAGATGCAAACAAATTTATACGTTTAATATATTCAGAGCATTGATTCTCACATATATTAATATTCGATGTATCAAAAACGTCATAAGTATATAGGGTTGGAATAAAGTATGGAACTATACTAAATTTGAAAGAAAAAGTATCAAAACAAGAAATACATGTCTTTATAATTAAAAATGTGTTAATTTGTATACGTTATACCAATGTATATGTATACCAATGATTATAAAAATAAAAAGTACTTTTAAAATGTGCCAAAAAAATACAGGGTGTCCCACTTAAAATAAATAAGTTAAGATATTTCCGGTGAAACCGGAAGTGGAGTAGTAACAAAAAATAAAGCATCAGAAGCCTTTAGCGTCACTGTATTTGCATGCAAAGTTTTATAAATATTGTTCTTTTCGTTTCAAAGATATTTGCTTGGTGCCATACTTTATCCCAACCGAGTATAATTTACAAATATAACACAAAATATTATCAACAACGCAACTAGCACCGGTGGTTGACATAGAAACTAGAATTATAGAACAAAGACAGCCCTTTTAAGATTATTTTCTATTTTTCTGTGGTATTAAAAATAGTATTACTGTCTTAACATTCTTAAAATTTCTTATTTTAAGATGTACATACATCATCTGTACTTGCTAAACAGGTAAAACACGAATAGTTTTATTCCTGCAAAACTCAAAAAGTTAGATGATTTAATTTAGTGTCACTATTTACTTTGATTGAGTTTACATTTTATACATAGATAAGACGTAATTGTAAAACACAAAAATATTAAGTTATTGTAAAGATCAGCATAATATAGTTTTTTCCTGGTTTTTCTTTATCATTGCACAGTTATTCTGATCTTAGAGGGAAGTACATCCAGGATAATCCCTTAGAGCTATTAACATCTAGGCTTTAAAATTTGTATGTCTTATTACTTCCATACTTGGTCTAGCCTTAATACTACCTAAACAACATCAGGTACCTAGCTACAAACAAACAAAGTGTAACTTAAATATGTCAATCTGACGATGCTAATCTTAGCGAAACGGCTGTCATTGTAATTTAAAACCTAATATTTTCAAATAAACTTTGAATTTACGTTCAAACGAAGAGTTTTTTTATTATTCTTACCAAATAATTTACTATTAAAATAAATTTTAACGAATACTAAAACTATTTACCTTTTTTTCCATGGGCCTGTTTTTATTTAATCTTAGTCAACTGTCAAATTTCTAACTAATTATACATTCCACGATTATTTGAATTTAAATTTATCCATGTTACAAATTTATTATTGCTTTTCTCCTTATTTTTTTTTATAAATAACAAGGATGGCTTTCCGTGAATTCGCCCTTTAAATCGGAACGTGTAAAAATTGAAAACATCCTAACCTAGACAAGCGATTATTGATATTAAAAAAAGTTTTCACGTATCGGGTCAATGTCGCCTTCGAATAGTGAGTCGCATCGGTATTTAATTATTCTAGACGAAACTCCTATTCCAATTTAAACGATCAGTCAAGGCTCCGAGTTCAGATTTTTTTATATATAAATTCCCCGTTCAAATTTGATAAGCATCATTTGATTTAGTGACAATCGTCTAATAAACAAAAGTGATTACAATTAAAATGAACGTAAGTATTTAAAACTATGTTATAAATAAAACCGCAACGTAATTAAGCTGAATTCTATCTTATAAATCTTTATTCTTTTATTTTGCGTTTTTAGTCTTTCGTAGCCGTTCTTTTTGTAACCGTTGCTCTAGTATCAGGAGAACCTCAACGGAAGTCTCTTAGACAGACAACGTCAGATGCTGCTCCTTATGAACCAAGTGGCTGGAAACCAAACGGACCTCTTCTACAATATCCCAGTAAAAATAACTTGCAAGGTAAAATTTAAAGAAAATGTCAATACATTTGATTTTGATTTTTTAACTTAAATTTGGTTATAAGAACAAAGGGGGTGTTAAACTTAGCAAAAATATGATGTTCTCTCAATGTTAAAAGTTGGTGGTGGACAAAATCATACTAGGGAATCAATTATTTTGTATGTATTTATTATGTAGGTATTTATTCCCAAGACAAATTTTAATTTGCTGATCTGCTAGATGTGTTTTATTTTCAAATTTAATTTTTCAAGAAAAATTTGATTTTGATTTTTATAACAAATTTATACTGATCTATCTAGGATAATCCCTGAGGTCTAATAACATCTAGGCTTAATTTTATTATGTGTTATTACTTTAATGCTTAGTGTAGTCTAAACAATACCTAATCGATATCAAATAATTATATAAAAACAAAAATGTCAATCTGAAGATGAATTTAGGATTCTAGTATTTCTGGAAAAATATTTTTAGATAGATATTTAAAAACCTGAATAGTTTATAATCTAAATAGTAACCTGAACTTTATATTTATAAACATTATACATAGAGCATACAGATTATTTTTAGTGTTGTAACATCAGTAATATGCAAGGAAAAATACAATTTCTAGAATGATCAAAGAAGGATTTATCAAAGAAAAAACTTGGTCACTTCAATTTGGTCAAACTTGGGCAAGGCCAAAGAAATTTAACTTTGTGAGAAAATTCATCTCAAAATTGAATAGTAAATCTGAATAGGATGAAGACACCATAAATAATTTAAACCAAAATGCCATAAAGTAGTATACGGACTTTCGAAGCTAGAAGAAGAAATGGGAGTAGGAGTTTTCGAACTTAGAGCCAAATTCTCAGAAACACATATCCAAGCATCTTTCACGCAGACAGCAGACAAGATCTGTGATAGCAGCCATCAAAGCGCTGAGCTCACATACAATCAGTTCGAACATGGTTTGCTAAATAGCTAAATAAACCAGAAGAACACCATCACCCTCGTATGGGTCCCAGGACACATAAGAATAGAAGGAAACGAAACAGCAGATAAGCTGGCAAAAATACGAGTCGAATTCCAACATCTGGGATCAGAACCATCTTGTGGGAACAGCAGTAGTGCAATCTTAACAAACTAAGAAAATAAATGTAGAGGATAAAATCCAAGTACTGGAGTCAGCTGGATTGAGACACTTCTGGGAAACTACGACCAGAAGAAGCTTCCTAGCTGCCTGAAACTAAGTGCAAAAATGCCATCGCCGGTTAAGAAGTCACATGACGAAACTAGGGTTAGTAGATGAAGCAAAGTGCAGATTCTTTGAGGAAGAGGACAAAACCTCAATACACATACTCTCGGACGGAATGCTCTAACTTGCAGAATGCTACATATGTATATCGATACATCAGTATCAGAGTGCACCAACTCAAAAAACATAGTTCTTCACTAATTCAAAATTATGCGGTATGAAACTACGACGGTGTAAACAAAATATTCGATTCTGCATGATGACAAGTCAAAATTTTTACAATGATGTTGGAATTTTTAGATGGTGCAATTTGAAGCTGATAAATAAACATCTTTTAATCATTTCTTTATCTCCATATTGAAAAATTTTGAGCTGGTGCACTCTGATACTGATGTATCGATATATACAACATCAGTAATATCGCAGTAGTATATTTGTCTGGATAGAAATAATAATGTATTGCATTTTAAGATTTGTGTATCCAAACTTTCTGCATACAAAAATTCAACGAGATCAATTATATTTTCCTTTTAACTCCCTGTATTTTTCCCGTAAAGGGGAATACAAATATATCTACTTCTTCCACAGCAGATAAACACAGAATAAGCAAATGATACTCAAGTTCTTAGCGATAAATTTGGGTTGTACCCCACATATCTCTTTTACCATTCAAATAACCTCGTCTGGCAGCAAAACATTGAAGGCTTCTCAGCAGCCTCTTTTGCCTAGACGCTATTTTGTCCCCTCAAACACTTTTCAATTTCAACATTCTAGCTCTACTCCTCTCAAAGCAAAATTTCTTAAATGACGATGATAAGTAACATTCAAGTCCGAAGTAAAAAATAACAGAGTAGCTGTTGAGGCAAAAAAAAGAATACAGGAAAACTTACTGCATTTACATTTTTCTTTAGTCACCGAAGTTTTGGGAGGCTCTTTTTGCACCTGACACATGTTGATAGAACTCTTTCTAGTTGCTACCATGTCGTTATATATTTTATTGTGGCGAATCTTTTCTAATCACAACTTTTACCTCAGTTCAAATCAAACAATGTTTTGTCTATAACTGATTTTTCATTTTTAATTTAACGCAAACCATGTTAGAATCAATAAATAGTGAACTATCTTCGTATTACGCATTTGTTTAATTTTTCTATAATTCGAACAATTTTTATTCCAAATGATTCTTGCAGCTTATGGTGTTCCACAAACTATTTATGGACCTCCACAGAATGAATCAGACGCTGAACCTACCACCACTGAAACTGTTACAGAAACTACAACTACCATAGAACCGGAAGTAAGTTTAATCAAATCACCGTTGAGATTATTTTATTGTTTTATTTTATGAAATCAGAAAGCTTATCCTATCGATCGTGTATTTTAGTTATTGATACAAAATATCCCGACACCATTTGTTGTTAGATTTTAGCTTTCCTAAACCATTCTCCCAAAAGATAAGATTTTTATATTCTGGTAACAACATTCACTGCAGTCACTTATTTTCTTTCTACGCATATCATTGAATAATAATTGACATTAGAAGAAACGCTTTATAAGAAACTTATATATTACTTAGACGTATTTTTAAACAAAAACTTTATAAGTTAGCACGCGCCATACAATTTAAATCGGCTTCTAATTCCCGGTTCATATAGCTGGATATAATTCGATTTTCTTGCTTCTTGTATTTTATTAATTATTGTTGCTAGGTTATCGGTTGGAAGCTGCCTACCTTCGAATACAACTCCCCTATTTACGCGTAGTCTTTCTCTAGAATTTCGTCTAGCCCCTCTCCCGCATGTTATGCATTAAACAACATTTTGATTGATTTTGGCTTCTTGCTCGCGTTTCCTTATCGTAGTTTTCTTGTCTCTGTTTAGATTCCATACATACTCTGCTTCATGCAAATCATTAACGATCCCGTTTTCCCGACATAAACGAGAAAATTTGGTTGGAGAACAGCATAAACGACGTATTTGAAAGAGATCATTTAATCAATATCGGGAAAACAACATCAACAAAACTATTCAAAAAAAGTAATCGTCAACAAAAAAAATTTATACTTTATTATCGTAAATTCTTTTTTTCATTCTTACTCAGTGTTTTATTTAATACTCTATTTATCCAAACATGTATGCTGGGTGTACCATTTTTTATGATAAATAATATATTTCTTTTTTTCAATAATAAATATCAATTCTTTCGAAATCTTCTTGTTACTTTTAGGCTGAAAACATACAAGTTGTATCCAAGACAGGGAAATTACAATCTCAAAAGTCAGAACAATCTGCAGCACCACAGCCGAATCAGTTCTTCTTTATTTTGCCTCAAACTTCACAAAAATTGGTATTGGCTTCTCCATTAAGAGTTGTACCAACTGAAACGAAAAGAAATGCAGCTCCAGCACGCTTAGAAGAATTTCCAGAAGCTGTACAATTTGAGGAAAGCGTACCAGTTGAAGTGGAACCAGTTCAACCTTTACCAGTTCAATCAGTGCCCGTCTTCGCAAGATACGTATCTCAA
The DNA here is from genome assembly GCA_035357415.1 of Ophraella communa. Lineage (NCBI taxonomy): Eukaryota > Metazoa > Arthropoda > Insecta > Coleoptera > Chrysomelidae > Ophraella > Ophraella communa. The sequence continues at coordinate 66,676,209 of CM068979.1, forward strand.
TCTTCTATTTTGACACCTTACAGTACATCTTTCGTCCAGATTTATCAATAATTTATTAAATTATTTAATTTATGATTTTCGAAAAAATAAACTTTATTGATAAAGTAAATAATTTGTTTTTTTAGATGGATAATAATTATTGTAAAATGATGTTTAACAAGTAGATTTTTAACAAATTTTAAAGCTGTTATGGCTAATCGGATGAAAAGTGATATTTTAACCAGTAACCGTCGGTCGGTAACTACGTCGGTAGGTCTCAAAACGGGATATAATGATTTGAAGAATGTATTCGCTTTAAAGGGAATTACCCTAATCCTTTCTATCCAATTTACGAGTTAGAATACTGCAAAATTCCTTAAATTTAATATCTGCTCTTTGGTTTACCGCCGTCGGCTTCGGCTTACCCTTTCGATTTCTGTATACAATTCGTTCACAACCAACCAAATTTTTGCTAGTTTCCTAAAATTATTTTCATAAAAATTTTTGAATCCTCCAATTTAATGGCAATACTGTAATCTAATATAATAAAGGTGGAAAGGTAGAAGACAGAAAACATAAACTTGTAGATATTAAACGACTGGTCGACTGTAAATGGATCATTTGATGCGAACGGTTTGAAACAAAACGAATATCTATGGATATATTTCTCTCATATGTTCTGAATAGGCATGATCACTGATTTTAAAAAAACTGATCCACGATGTTTTCACGTATCTACTTTATCTAAAATAAATTTTATTTTTTTAAAAAAAGAGTTTTTAAATGAGAAATTTACTTTTTTAAAATGCATTCTAAATTTTACGCCAAAAAGCTAGAATAGTAATGGCGTCTATCTATGACATCATCGATTCGTAAATACACTGCGACCCGTGTCATCTGTGGATTCTGTGGTAAAAACGTCAAACTTTAAACATTTTGTAGGTAAAAATGGTTTAAGTCAAGAATGATAAAAAATTTACCAGGATTGCTTAATCCCATAAGACGTACGTTCGCCAAAAAATCGATCGCACGTGACGTCACTGCAGTCCTCGGCCGTATTAAAACGATTTTATGGGAATATTAAGTGTTTAATCTTAAAAATCCAAATAGTGGTACGTTAGTATTACAGAAATCATAAAAATAGTGTCTAATTCCTATTATTTCCATGCATTTATATGGTAAACGTTATAATGAAGGACTGCAGTGACGTCACAGAAAATTTGACCAATCAGGTTACATCAGAGAGAGAGAGATAGAAAGTTAACGCGTGAGTCTTAGACAAGGAAAGAGAGAGGACTGCGCATTGGAATCAATTTATGTAACCCACTTACCACCAAACTAATGGCGGACAATATTGACATAAGCGTATCATACGATTTTTCTTATACGATTATTTAATAATCATTTTCATTATTTCGTATTACAAATCTAATTTAAAAAAGTCTTTAAATATGTACTGCTCCAAAAAAAAAAAACAACAATCATTTTAAAACATATTTATTTAATAAATATTACAATTTTAATCTATTTTATCTATTTTAAATATATGTTTTTGTTCCACGCCACTGCAAAACTATTACATCTATTAGAAAATAATAACAATTAATTGAAAAATAATCTTTAAAACTGAATGAAAACAGTTTTCAAAATGTATGTACTATTAATTTAAGTTATCATACATAACATATGTGATTTAGTTAAACATCTATTATTACCTGAAAGCTGTAATATTAATAAAAATAAATTTCAAGGAAATAGTTGTAAAATACTTCTTACCTATGAAATGAAATTCCTTGCTCTTTTTTAACACTCTGACTGTTGCACTTATAAGCTACACAATTAACCATTTTAAAATGTCTATTCAGGTTATTAAAAAAGGTGAAAAATAATAACTAAAAAAATACAATTCGATGTTCCAAATTTGTTTGCCACCAAACGTTTGAAAATTGGCTTCACTCACACGCATAAGGTTTTCATTGCCATGCGCTGTCCTCTCTCTTTCCTAGTCTAAGGCGTGAGTTTACCACTCTCATTCATGTGTAAACGTTTTGACAGATTAATGTATCATGCATATCAGATATGACGTCATAGCTAAGTCGCTCGAATGCACCATTTTAGATACTCGTGATACTCAAGTATCTTGCGTATCAGCATGTGTCAGTCGCCAAAAAACATCTTAAATTTTGATATAAAATAATATTGTATACACTCATTTGAGCTCTAGATTATGTCATAATTACTAATATAATATGCAATACTTACATGGAAGTTTTCACATTTCGAAATTAAGCTGAACAAAAGTCATTGTTAGATGAAAAAAATGTTTCTATCATGAACAAATCGATTCTTGACAAATTTGAGCTAATTGCCTTGATGAAGCCTTGCTCCATTACTAATGTTTTTTGACGAGAAAATAACACATGAACTAAGCAAAGCTAGCAAACAACAAAATAAATTCAAAACATACGTTCGAACCATAGATAATGAATAGAAAATATCAAGGTCAAACCGAAATGTAAACAATATTTACGAAAGTATGACGTCACGCTCTTCTCATTGGTGTTTCAGCTAATATGGCGGATTGTTAAATTTAGTGCTTATATTTTTACTAAAATAAATGTAATCATACATGTAATATAAAAATGAGTAAGTTCTTAGAATCTCCGTATCTTTTATAATTATAACAAATCAATATTTTAGTGATTCTTACTGACTGTCATCATGCCTATTGTTTTTTTCTCCAGATTATAATTTCTTGTTAGATAAATAATACATTTCTATATTTCTTCCCATTGCCATTTTGAAATTAATTTGGTAAACTTAAAATATGCTTACCAATAAAATAATTAGGCTCCATGTTTGTGATAAAAAGTGTTGCCAGTAGGCTTTCGACTTTCAGCATAACATAATTTTATGTTATTATTAATGAATTCTAAGTATACAGAAAAATGTATAACTTAAGTGTTCTTAAGTGTTCATATAGGTCAAACACAAATTAATTTTGAAGTAAGATTCAATTTTCAATGATTGTTTTGTATTTTTACGCAATCTTTCCAAGGGTATGGTGACAATAATAAAAATAACAAAGAATTAGAATGCTCATCTTTTCATCTGACTTGCAAAAAACTTGTATTAATCATTAACCAATGTCAATCATTTGAAATATTCAATGAAATAATGTTTTCGAAGCTGTATTAAAGTCCGTTAATAAAAGTATGTGTCAGATGTACTATCTTGTTGTAGGTATTATCAATTTTAAAATGGGGTGATGGTGCCAACAGATGAAAATGTATGTTAAAAGCCATTGTTAAATGAGATATTTAGTTAGGGTTGTTCATTGAGACCGGTATAAATAATTTCGACTCGACTATTAGGTGTGATAGGGTCCCGAAAACCACACCTATAACAATTATGGAGGTTCACTTTTAAATAGACCCCTTGCGATTAAATTATATCTGCAAACACAACTTTAGTAAACTTTAAATATAAATATCTTATAACAATTACAAGTTTTGGATGCAGGTATAGGATGTTCAGTTGACATTTCTTTGATTTTTAGGTCTTTTTTTAGGGTTATCCAGCGCGGGTCGGCGCTGGTAAAGAAGAAGGGCTTTGAACTATGGCTTAACAGCGAAATTCTGAAAATGTCTTGTACCCAGAAATAACAAACGGCGAAAAAAAGAAGAAAAGAAAAAGAAATTGAAAAGAATAAACGACGAACTAGAACATGGCAGGTTATGTTAGGTTAGGTTAGATTCCAAGTGAGTGGTCGTTTAACGTCCCTTCCACTGCGATCTGAAGGATCTATTGTGGCTCACCCCTAGTCGTTCTATCAGCCCTATGTCTGACGACGCTCATCAGAGTCGTTGGCGACACTTCCATGAAGGTCTTGGGCTTGAGTTGATGCAGACCAAATTTATTGATCCTTAGGCCGCAATTATACTTCCAGGTGTCAGGTGTCAGGTGGTAGGTGGCAGGCGACAGGCGACGTCACCTATGTTTGAGTTGCTTTATTTTCACTGTTGTCGTTTATACTTGGCCGAGGTGGTGGGAGATAACGCGGCGATGTCGCCTACTGTCACCCGTATCTGCAAAATGTGACAGATGCGCAGCTTGCCACCCAGCGCTCGAGGTACTTTCGCACAGTATATTTTGATTGTTTCAAGTGTATACATCATATTCGAAAACTTATTTATAATTGAGTTTTAATAATTATTTATAATGGCAAAATACGCTATATCTAAAGAAGATCGCGAAATCTTAATCAGTGAAGTGCAGACAAGATTTGCAATTTGGAACGATGCTGACCCTAACCACAAGAATGTGGATTACTTGGATAAGAAATGGCGTGAGATTGCTCTCTACTTCTTTTTCTAGGAATATCTTCTTCTTCGTCTTCGAGCACGAGAAGCGCACGACGCGTTTTAAACGACATCCCGGAAAATACTAAATCCAAAATGCATTTATTTTCAGTTTGACACTCAATAGTATATTCACGTTATCACTTAACACCTGCAACTTGTCACCTGACACTTATCCCCTGTCGCCTGCCACCTACCAAGTGACACCTGACACCTGGAAGTATAATTGCGGCCTTAGTCTCTCGAGCTATTGGGGATTACACAAGATATGCTCCGCCGTTTCATCCTCCGCTTGACAGAATCTGCAGTCCGCACTCTCTGACAGTCCAATTGTTTTCATATGCCCATTAAGGCGACTGTTTCCAATCAGTAGCCCTATCTGCTCATATTCAGCAGCTCTTGAGACCTCTTTTTAGACAGATCTCTTACAAATGCCTTTGAGTGTCTTAAAACTTCTAGCTCGAACCTGTAGGACCGATTCCTCCGATCTACCGTTCGATATTTTTCCTCTGGTTACGCTATTCGCTATGTCTAGGAATGGCTCCGGGCCTATAAATACTTCTTCAGCACCTTTCCTGGCTAAAAGGTCCGGTTTGTCGTTCCCTTCATTACCGGTATACCCAGGTGCCCAAAGTAAGGTTACTTTGTTATTTTCCCCTAGACGTATTTGATCCTGAAGGCATTTCCAAACTAAGTTGGAGTCCATCCGATTTGATTCCAGCGACTTTAACGCCGCCTGGCTATCGGAAATGATTTTTATAGTTTTGTTCCTACAGTCACGCTTAAGCATCTCCTGCAGACACATATCCATTGCAAAAACCTCTGCGTGGAAAATTGTGGATAGGTTACCCAAGTTCTGGTTTACATTCACCTTTGGCTTCCCTCCATGTACCCCAGCTCTAACACATCTCTCGGTCTTAGAGCCATCCGTGTACCAACACTGGTCAGCCATATAAGATACGATCTATTCGTCTCCCATTCGTCCCTTCCTGGGAAAAGGACCATAAATGGCTTGTGGTAATTGTATTTAGGTTGCATTGCATCTGGTACCATCTCCAGTTTCAGATGGGAAGTACAATGGGTCTAATAAGATATAAGTGTGAACAAAGCTTTTGGACCTCACTTTCCTCAATTGTCAGCTAAAAAGATAATTACAAACCTGAGGCAGTGAGATGACTTGAGATGAAGTTCAGCCTGAGTATCTACTAAAATATTTATAAATGCTGTTTTATTTTCACCTGCTGGTCTGTATGTAACTCTATATATAAAAACCATTTCTTGTTGACAAAGAACTTAATCCAGAGTTGTTGAATAGTGTCATAGATAGAGTAACGTATTATATTTGACAATACGCACTCACAGCGTTATTAAAAAAATCATGGAAATTTCAAGAGAAGGTTTTTGTTCAATAATATTTCACAACTTTCGAGCAGTGTCGGCTCGTACTTTGAAGAACACGGGAGGCTAACGTCATAAAGACTAGAAATACTAGAATAGAAATTGTGTAGGTATAGGTATATGTTGCGATTTTTAATGGGAAGCTTAGCCTTTCTTGCCTCCTCTGAAGGGCAGCCATTGCTTTATGTGAATGAAGAAATAATTACACAAAATCACCACAATAAATAACAATAAAATGAAATAATTGTAAAACACAATATAACAAGACAAACATATAAATATTATACAAATATTATAAGAACACATTATAGTATAGTATAGGGGCGGAAAGTGGGCATTTGCTACCCAAGGGCAACAAATACCGGCTAAGGGGTATGGGCAGGTTCGAACCCGAGCCCTCTGTGTGAGAGACAAGCCAGTATTCCACTGCGCCACAATCAGGCTCATATCGTAAGATTTATACTATAAGTATTTGCTCGTCTTCATCATGAGATATTCATAATCGGGCGCTTCTTTTAAAAATCGCTCTCTTAATTCTTGTGAGAGTGTTTTAAATTTTTTTGCTTTATTATTTATAGAATTTTAATGAAATTGATTGTGTTAACCTCTACTTTTTGGAAGTTCATCTTACTAGGAACAATAAATAACTGCACAATTAAACTAAACTTCCACTATTTATTCGAAAAATTCGCTTTAAAATTCAATTACAGCTGTTTCGCTATAACTAGCATCGTCAGATTGACATATTGAAATTACATGTTGTTTGTTTGTAACTAGGTACTTGATGTTGATAAGGAGTTAAGGCTAGACCAAGTAAGGAAGTAATAAGACATAACAATATTAAAACCTAGATGTTAAAACGAAGAGTTTTTTATTATTCTTAATTCTTTATAAATTTAATAAAAGCGCTTATTGACTAATTTAACATAAAATTAAATATTAAAGCCTAGATGTTATTAGCCCTAAGGGATTATCCTGGATGTATTTCCCTCTAAGATCAGTATAACTGTGCAATGATATAGAAAAACCAGGAAAAAACTATATCATGCTGATCTTTACAATAACTTAATATGTTTATGTTACAATAATGTCTTATCTATGTATAAAATGAAGACTCAATCAAAGTAAACAGTTTAATAGTGGAGAATTTATTTGTTTATTAACTACTTTAAACTGATGATCTGCTAGATGTCTTTTAATTTCAAGTTCTTCTAGAAAATCTAAATTTTGTTTTTTATCACAAATGTGTAGTATATGAATGTCATTGGTGTGTATAAGTGAGTTTGGATGTTCCAGTAGGTGTTTTGCATAGTTCGACTTATCTGGTTGTTGTAATCTATATGCTCTTATGTGTTAATTAAATCTTACTTCAAAATTTCTTTGTGTTTGACCTATATATACTGCATTACATTTTGGACAATTAATTTTGTAAACACCAGATTTTTTTATTTTTGAATTTTAAAGCGAATTTTTCGAATAAATAGTGGAAGTTTAGTTTAACTGTGCAGTTATTTATTGTTCCTTATAGAATTTTGTTTGAGAAAAGCTCTCACTTTGTAGAATTGGTCAAAATTTATATTATTTCTGATTTAAAAATGTCAAATCCTAGGCACCCTTTTCTGCTACTATAAAAAAATCGTGGCATTATGAATTTTCCGCCCTTGCGTTCATAAACAATACTTTCCGGCATATTTTTGGTGTTTTTGGGTAAGGTAAGCGGGAAAAACTATCTATATTATTAATATTGTTTTTCAAAAAATTCCAAAATATTGTACAAACAAGCATTCACCAAAAATGTTTTTAGCTCTCTTTTAAATTTATTAAAATTTTGTTACATACATTAGATAAACAGGCAAGTGATTTATAAATTTAACACCTTTATACATAGAACTACGTTCAAATTCAGCTGTTTTATGCTTCAAGGATCTAAGATAACCGTTCTAGTGGACAGAGGCGGCCTTACCCATTGCGAGGCTCTGGGCGACAGGTCTTTGCGAGGCCCTTTGTCCTTCGTGAAAAGTATGTAATGCGAAAGTAGGTCTGGTTGTTTGGTTTAGGTATTTGTCATGTTTGAGAAGAAATTCTAAAGTTATAGAAATAAATATAATTTCAGTTTTAAAATAAGTAGGTATTTTACATTGAAAGATTTACAAAATTAACAAATCAGAGATGATCAATTTTAAAATTGATGTTTGGTCTTTTCTGAAGACTAAAGTCTTTAATTAAAGCACAATAATCTAACGAATGAGCTACGTCATTTTTGATTGAAAGAATAGCAAGGGCTGAAAGCCGATCTTGTGTCATCGAATTCCTCAAATATGTTTTAATAATTTTAAGCCTCGAAAAACTCCTTTCAGCAGACGCAACTGTAACAGGTGTGGTAGCAATAATTCTAAGGACTATTTCGATAGTGGGGTAAACTTCAATTAATTTTTTTCTATTATGTATTTCAGCACCGAGATAATGTCGTCGTTTCCTTCATACACACAGATGAACATATCCAATTCTTCGTACAATGAATGTCCATCAATATCACATGATTCTCCTACTGTCATTGATATTTGCAAGTCGCTGCATTGCTTCAAAAGTTCACAATCACTAATTTCCTTTAATCTTTTTATATCATACATGAAACCAAATATGCTCTTATGATGTTTAAGAGCCTCAAACATAGGATGTGATAGGATGGCAGCTTGCACGCACATTGTCGACAATGACATAAAAATAGTTTATTTTGAAAATTTCTTCCGCATTCAATTCATGAGCTTCATCTTCCCCTTCATAATCAAAATGCTTTTTTTACGTCGTCTTCTGACTTCTTTGACTGAAAACTATTTTCTCGATAAGTATCGAGCCAATTTGTGAATGTGTCTAGGTGTTGTATAGCCACATCTAAATGAATGTTTTCGCTTTGCCACGTTTTACTTATAACATTTATCCTTGTAAGAATGTCATACCATGTGACAAGTGAAACTACAAATTCGTAGGTAGTTATTTCCTTTTCTATAGAATGGCATTCACTGACTAACTGACAATCTGTTGTATTTTCTGCTATGCGATTAAAAAACCGACCTTCAAGTGTTTCCAGGCGCGATATTCAAGTACTACATAATGAATTTTTCAATTATGTTTTGAATGAATGAATTAGTTAACTAACTTACTTTTAATTTACTGTTATGTTATAACCTTAATAAGTAATTAAGCATCAAAATCGAAAGTTTTAAATCAAAAAAATATAGTTAAAAAAATCTATATTTTTTAAAATTTGCTTGCTTTGTTGCGCGAGGCCCCTGCAAGAGCGAGGCCCCGGGCGATTGCCCTGTTCGCCACCCCCTAAGGCCGCCGCTGCTAGTGATTATAATTTTTAAAATGCTCTTTACAGGTTTCCCAGCTTTTAGGTGAAAATATACATGATCAATGTTGCTACTTCATGACATATTACTGGTCAATATTCGATCCTTAAAATTTTGTGGATCGTCAAAAAGTTATTTGGCTGGAACCAACTGCGTCAGCCCTGTAGGGCATTCTTGAAAACACGAACAATTCAAACTAACAGAATTGACAACAAAAAACATATTTTTCCTACGACTATACTAAAATATTTCACTTGGAAGTATCTCACTGATTAAATGTAGTATATTGTACACTGGTTTCTATTTCGAACTAGTTACTATGAAAACTAGTGCACAATGTGTCCATAACTAGTGTAAGAAGGCTATGATCCTATGTCTTCGACTAAACAACAGTTTATAACATAAGTGAATTTCTTTCTTAAAACAACATGGAAAATATTGATAGTAACTTAGATTTAACACCGCCTGATATTTCAAAAGCCGCAAATGATATGTGTGCCAAATTTATGCAAAACCTAGAATGGATTGAAAATTTAACAAAGAAACCATCTTCAAGAACAGAAATTTTTGAAAACGTCACTATTAAACCACAGTTAAGGAATTCTCCAAGAATAACATTTAATTTTACAATCAATGTTGTTGCTAAGTAAGGAACTTTGATTCGAATATCAATATTTAATCATGCTATTTATGTAACATATTGTAATTTTAACCTGGCTGTTAGTAAACAAAATCCTCCTTCTTTTTATAAATACTTCTTTATACTATAGTCGTAGGAAAGATACGAACTTTCGTATCACTTCTCGTGCAAAATGAGTATCATTCCATGCTTGTTGCACAATATACTATTTTCTTTGCGTAAGTTTAAGGTGCAACGCAATTGAAGTAGAAGGATAAAAGGGAACGTTAATTATGTAATTATGCGTCAAGCGATGTTAAAAAAAGAAGAAACAAAATGCGAATCAAAGATCAAACAAATTGGCAAAATATATTCGTTACACGGAACTGATTGTTAGATCAGAACAGAAAAGATACACAGAGGGATGGATCGGGAATGCGTTTGTAAATTACCGCTATTTACAGCGATCTTCGCCCCCTGTTTTATATTACCAGCCACGTAGAGCGGTTTCGCCCAAAGGGTATGTCTTTGTTATACAATGTATCAAATCTCCTGCAAGTGACACATTTGTTAAAAATTTTAAATTCTGAAACAACGGCCGGCGGCGACTGAAAACTAAAATTGAAAATGGAAACTGTGTGCGCGTTTGTGTGGGTCGGTCGAGTACGTGGCTTTTTACCGTTTAATTTCCACAATCAAAATCTGACACGCGCGCCCACAAAACGGTTTTAATGAAATCAAAACGCATTAATTAAAATTTCATTCAATTTGGTCAGTTAAACGAAGTTATGCTTTGTGCAAATACCATATTCCGGATGATTATCTATTGTTCTGTAACAATTTTCACTGATTTTTAATTCTCTGTTTAATTTTTACTTTGTGCAGTTATACTATTCGACCACTGTTATAATTAAATACAAGGATATTCATTGGTTACCAATGAATGTAATACAGCCGCATCGGCAACACCCCATTCTTTGCCTATTGCTGTTTCTGCAACTTAATTTATTTTTTATAAACTCCAAAAATCGATGAGGTCACAATTAATAATTAATAAATTAGATTAGCTAGTCACTTAGATTTCTACCAAACCTTATTTCAGCGAGTTACTTTAGAAGTTGTACAAGAAAGGTATATAACAATAGTACAAACACGATTTATAATACCAATAACATTACGTGATGGAGATGCTAATCGAAAAATTTTTTCTGATCATTCACTTACAGTTAAAATCGCTCGCTGATTGCTTTCGTTCTGCTGTCAAAAGTCATACGTAATATGAAAAATGGACTGGGAAAATGTGACGTTAAAATTTATGTTCTATGCTGTTAAACTGTGAAATGTCAACGAATTGATTCCAAACGGCAGCTATTATAAATCTCCAGAAGTAACTTTTGTTTGAGTTATTTTATTATTATTAGAGAATTTTACGTTATAAAAATTTCCGTTAGAATGTATAACGTAAAAATGTAGTAAAAATTATACCGAATATAGCTTATTTATACGCTATTTTAGAAAATAACGTTAACCAATCAGATTTTAATGTTTATAATTTACTTCCATGGTACAACAAATTTTCAATGTAAATTGTTGTATCATGCCTGTCAATCATTAGTTTTAATAATGTTTTAATCCTGTTAGGCATTTGCAAAACTTTATGGAGTTTAATAATGTCTTGTTTTTCAAAACGAAACAAGAAGCTACAATTATTGCTCTGCACTGAATATAAATTAAATTTAATTGTAGAATCAACCATGTTTCTATCTTTGACTGATTCCTGTAAAGCAGTAAATAGAAGGAAATCTTCTATACCTTGTCCAATATAAATATAGGTGCACGCCATCAAAGTGAACAAATCGCTCTGTTCATTTGACTTCCTTCGTTCGTTTGCTACTGTATCTAAAACTGTTAATAATATCAGGCTTTCTGACGTAATCCCTAATCGAACCATAAAAAACAAAACAGGAGTACCAGACTTCGTGGAGACTATTCTACATCAGAAATGGAACTGGGCAGGCCATGTGGCCAGATTGAAAGATCGTAGATGGACGAAAAAGATTATAGAATGGTGACCAAGATTCGAAGCCTTTAAAAGTAGAGGCAGGCCACACACACGCTGAAGAGATAACATAAAACGGGTTGCAGGAAGCTGGATCCAAAAAAAAGAGGCTTTTGGTCAACAATGGGCAGTATAAGCTCGAGATGATGATGATATATTTGACTTACCTTTTTTCACAATATCATCGGCGAGAATAGAAGGTGGCGGACTGAGAGGTTGTAGATGAAACGCTGTATTTGCACTTGAATACCACGATGACGGAGATCTCCAGTTGGTCTGATTGCCATTTAATAACCTTAGTTTATCATATACGTTATCGTTACCATTAGATACGGGAGAATTAGAGGTTTGTTCCTTTTGTGCGGCTAAATTACGTAATACCCTGTTGATTGATGATACCTGAAACAAATTGTAAATACTTTACTCTCTTTCATATATAATTTTGATAATCAAAGTTTTATATATGTATTATGGTCCGGCTACACACAACTTTTTGGCTGCGTATAGACGGCAAGACGGTATCGCCGGTCGTATAAACATCACGCGTTTTGCCGTCTATACGCACGCTCTTACCTGCGCAAGCAAGTCTCTGCAGACATGCTCTCAGGCAAAACGTTGTGTGTAGCCGGACTATTACACAATTTTATAGAAAAAGATAATATTTTAAATCCATTATCGTAGAATCTAAGCTATAACCTGACAATTTAAATTTAGACAGTTGCTTCCATTACTTTCAATATTGTAATAAATAATACAAACTTTAAAGGTGACTATAGTTTTAAGAGGGATCCTAGTAAGGACAGCTTTAGTAAGTGGATCCACTCTTTAAAGTCATCTTTAGTTGCAGTCCGTCAGCTAAGGATACAACTTTCTATCGCTAAACCATGATAGTGGAAAGGACCAGCAGGAGCCAGAGGACTGAGGCCACCATCGGATATCGGATGAGATGAAGTGTGAAGGAGGTTCTTCCTGGAATGCATTGCTCCATGAGGGATGCATTCTGGGAGGGACGGGTTTGGTAAGAGTTTGTGTGTAGAAACCTTGTTTCCAATGAGAAAATTTGGAAGAAATTCGAGAAGACAACAACATTTTTTCCCTTATTTTATATAAAAAATGATGCCTTTAAGATACCAAAGCTAATACCTAGGATTAATTATTTTAGTAAGTGCTACGAGGGTTGCCTTTTATATTTCGGGATTAGAGAACTAAAAACCAATAATAATGATCGAAAATCACTTTATTGTTTTTCAAAATATTCCCCATGAAGATCTATACACTTTTGCATGCGTTTGAACCAATTGTCGAGTAGAAGAGCGAGGCCAAACATTAGATGGATGAACAATGTTACGGATGATCTCCGAACCATTAAAATTACATCGGATGGTATTCCAAGTCAAAAGACAGAATGCTATGGAGGTCCAATGTTGAGAAGACCAAGGTCTATCCAGGAATGTAGTGCCGCATGATAAGATATGTAGGAAGGGGATGTGAAAGGCTACAAGCGTTTGCTTACTTACTCTTACAGAGGTTTCTCTTTCTAGCCAATGGAGGTTTTAGATGTTTAAAATGACGGGTCCAGGCTATTACTGTCAATTATAGAGTTTTTTCACTTACCCAGTTCTTACTTATCCAGGTGTGACTGTATACATCTAATATATATCTAATATACAGGGTGTTTCAAAAAAAGGTAATACCGTCTCTAGGATAGGTAAAAAACTGAAAAATAATTGGGGTTTGCTTAGTAAAATTTTTTTCTAACGCCATCCGTTTTCAAGATAAAGGGCGTTGAAGAAAATAAAAAATTACACATTTCTTACGATTTTGCCGAAACTACTGGCACCATTGCAATGAAATTTTATACGAATATGTTTTGGAAGCTGATATATCCCATGAATTTATTTTTATAACTCTCATAGAGGGCGCTAGTTACACGATTCATACAACGTATTATTCAACATAACTTTTTTTAGGGTAGAATTATTAGTCAAAACTCCAAGTGAACATAAACATCGTTTAATTCTACACCAAAAAGGTACTCTTGGTAAAACTCGATATTATGTACCGTTTTCGGAATATTTTGATTTGAAAATTATGAAGTAATAATCGCTCCTGGTATAAACTAATGATAAAGTTCGCTTTTCTCTAAGTTTGCCATGTAAAATTGACATTTATTGATTGTTATGACAATAAGTCAACAATAAATAGAGTTTTGTTTTGGTGTAGAATTAAACGATGTTTATGTTCACTTGGAGTTTTGACTAATAATTCTACCCTAAAAAAAGTAATGTTGAATAATACGTTGTATGAATCGTGTAACTAGCGCCCTCTATGAGAGTTAGTTATAAAAACAAATTCATGGGATATATCAGCTTCCAAAACATATTCGTATGAAATTTCATTGCAATGGTGCCAGTAGTTTCGGCAAAATCGTAAGAAATGTGTAATTTTTTATTTTCTTCAACGCCCTTTATCTTGAAAACGGATGGCGTTAGAAAAAAATTTTACTAAGCAAACCCCAATTATTTTTCAGTTTTTTACCTATCCTAGAGACGGTGTTACCTTTTTTTGAAACACCCTGTATATTAAGCTGTTAAGATGGAAATGAGCTAATATTTTTTTCGGTTTTAAAGTATAACTCATAAATAAAGAGAATGAATACCTACATGCCTTTAAGCACATCTATTTAAAAGGTTTGAAAAATCCAAATTCAAGCCCTTTCGCACCGAGAACAGCTCGCTAGTTTATATATTTTAATGCATTTTTTGTTGTTGGGGGATTAAATATACATTGATCCAATGAGATATGAGATAAAATCTGTTGCAAAGTATCGTACATAGTGAAAAAGGGGGAAGCGTTTAAACATCGCTATGTGCAATAATCTGGGACGAAACACGTGCCAAACACACGTCTCGCGCATTTGAGTACATCGAAGATCTCTCAACCAAAAAACTGATTACGTTATTAAAGTTGAGGATAAAAGAGATATTTTAATATAGATTTTAAATTAGTAATTGTTGAACGCACATTCTTTATTGAGTAAAATGAATGTGGTGATCGTTTTCTCTACTTTCAGTGAGATAAAAAGTATAAATAGCAAAGTGTGAATTTTTGTTACTTTTACAGTGTCAGTTCAATATTACCACTTGACAGTACGTTACGACCATTGAAAGTTAAGAAAAGAAATGTGGTAGATTTTCTTTAATATTATCTCTGCAACTTTTTGATTTTATGCAAATGATCTCAACATTTTTGGAAAATTTAAATAAAAAATTTAATATTATTATTATTGTTAAAATTAAGATAATTTAAAGAAACTCTTTAAAAATTAAAAATAAATCGATATAATGTACCGACCAATTTGTTTTTATTTGGATTCAAAAAATATGAGTTGTATTTGTCAAGTTCCAACTTGAACTATAATAGTATATTGTGTCACAAGGGCGGAAAGTGAGTATTAGCAGCCCGCGGCTGTATTTGCTGCACGAGCGTACCAAGGGTAGCAAATACCAGCTGATGGGTGCTAATGCATTTACGTAAGTGTGACACACAACTGTTTTCTGTCTACCTTTATGACTATTAAAAAAATAAATTAGGCAGTTTACTTTCGGTCTCTGAAGAAGATAACTTGGTTACAGAAACGTGCATCAGGCAGTTAAAAAGTGAGTGTTGGTGTAGTGGTAGTGTAAACGGTTTCGCCAACGGTTCCTGATTCAACATTTTATTTTTCCTTTTCGGCTCCTAAAGGCAGTTCCGAATTTAATTTGGGTTGATATTATTCTCTTACACCACGAAAAATTGGTATTAAAAATATTGGAAAAAGAGCTTAAATTATTGTCGGGAAATTTTTTGCGGGCACGTTTTTAATTAATACACTAATTCCTGATCTGATCTAGCTTTTTCCTGATATTCAAATACCCACTAATATAGACCGCAGAATCTGATTTCAATAGGATGGCGCACCGCCACATTTCGCAGTAAGTACCTAGCTGTGCGCGATTTTTTAAACACAACTTTTCCACATAGGTGGATAGGAAGAAGGGGACCAGTGAAATGGCCTGCTAGATCACCTGATCTGAGCCCATTAGACTTCTTTTTATGGGGTTATTTAAAATCTAAAGTCTACTTAAACAGACCTAGGAATATTCCTCAACTACAAGACCGAATCAGACAAGAAATACAGAGCATAACAGCCGCTATGCTACAGAATGTTAGAGACGAAAGTAATGCCGTGTTCAGTCATTGTCTAACGGTTAATGGAGAACAATTTGAACATTTATTGTAAATTTTCGTTTGTTTGTTTTTGGAAGTGTAGCACATTAATTGCATGACTACATAATTCCATTTAATTTGTTTATTACATTCAGTAACGTATTACTTTCCATAAACAATTTTCATATTTTTTTTTGCATTTTTGCCGACCCTGTACCAATTTGAAGCAACATATTAACAATTTTTGGAATCAGCTCAGCAAAGGCAATTTGGAAATTGAAAAAAAGGGGGGCTTTCATTTGAAAAAAAAGTGATAACGTCATTACACGGAAGTGGTTCACCCTGTATATTAGATTATGATTTGAAACAATAGTAAATTGAAATCAAAAATCGACCTGTTTCGGAAATTTCTAATGAATAATAATGAATTTATGCGTTACTTTATGGACGCACTGTATATTTTCACTTGTTTACTATTTTTATTCTATTTTATCTCAGTCTTGCAGTCAATTTTTATGTTTAGTATTTCCAGCCTTTTGGCATCGGTATTAAATTTAAAAATATCTCTAAAGTAATTTTCAAAATTTTAGTTGCAATTGTGTTTCATTTCAATTTCATTAGATGTGCCAATCAATCGATTTATGTTTAAAATAAAGTAATCTTCAAAATATTAGCACTTAAAAATGTTGTTTTACTTAAATTTGTTGATCATTAGTATCTATTCATTGGACATTGTCGAATTAGTGTATTTTTATTTTTATCTGGATTAAAAATAAACAAAATAATTAAGGTTTTAAAAAGAACACAAGATAACTGATTGAACTGACACAAAAATGTCATCATCACTGACACCGCATCAATCGAATCCTGGAACTGTCTGTAATTATTTCTGTTCTATGGTATAATTATGAGTTCTCTGATTATTATACTTGTCGAATCCCGACTGTTCTTACTAGTTTTGATATATGGCAACATCACAATTTTAAAGGTAATTATAATCAGAAACATTTCTAGATCAATTGGTAAGGGTAATTATTAGATATTAATAATCTTTGATACAATATTGTTTTAATTTTCAAAATATATAATGCTAATAGTTCCTGTTTTGTAATTGTGTACAATCTGTTAAGTAGAATAAAATAAAATAATATATAATATTTAAAATAATACGGAAATATGACGGCATCAGATTTTTTAAGAGAGATCGGTAGTAGCAAAGTTTGTATTGTTTTATTATTTACGGTAAATTCACCAAATTTTGTCAAACAAACAGTCTGGGTAGGTCTATTAAAAACCAGGAATGTAAGATATCCATATAAAAATGCAATTCGCGTACAATGGCTTATTGAACAACCCTCGCTTGAGTTCCGAGACCCCAAAACGTTCTCATCAAGATTACATCGGTATTCCTAAATTAAAATCTAAACAATCACATACCCTTGATTGCAAGTACCTTGTATATATCTATTATTAGTCGCGCTGTCGATTTTTAGCCGTCAATGCTAAAAGGTCACACAACACAAAAGTCGATCAGCAGGAAGTCGTTTCATTGACTGTCGCCCCGTGATACTCATTCCGACCTTTTTTCATCCGAGAATAATGAAGACTCAAACATAAAAAACCCCCGTTCAAGTGAACTTTCTTCCGTCTAATATTGTATTTCCCAGAGCAAGGTGGCCCTTACAAGTGACATTTTTGACATCTATTGGATTCGATAGCCGGTCCCAATACCATATAGTAGAACGTGAAATAAGACACAGCCAATTTTTCGGGAAAACTCTCATTTTTAAATTTAGCAAATAGAAATTACCATAAATTTTATGTACAATAAAATTATACAGGAGCATTTTACCAAAACTAGTCTTGAGTGTTATCACACAACGATATAACAGAAACGTGACTTAAAGAAATACACAAATTAAGACACATTACTCTAAAATTAAACAAAATGATTTAGGCTTCTGTTTATAAGAATTGATTTAATTTTAATCAATTAATTTTATGTTAAATTAGTCAATAAGCGCTGAATAATAAAAAACTCTTATAACATCTTACTTAACAACTAACTTTTAACATCTAGGCTTTAATATTGTTATGTCTTATTACTTCCATACTTGGTCTAGCCTTAATACTACCTAAACAACATCAGGTACCAAGCTACAAACAAACAAACAAACAAACAAAATGTAACTTAAATGTCAATCTGACGATGCTAATCAGCGAAACTACCGTCCTTGAGGTTAAAAAAGCAATTTTTTAAATAAATATTGGTAAGTTTTGTTAAAACGAAGAGTTTTGTATTATTCTTAATAAGATGGACTTCAAAAAAGTAAGGGTTAGTACAATCAATTTAATTTATAAAGAATGTTTTTGTAGAAAATTAAATTTTATATTGAAATGCACTTTTTAAAATAAATAAAAAAATTCTACTTTGTTTCAAATTGAAAGGTGTAAAACACCGAAAAATCAGTTTTTTTTTTTTTTTATTTAGTATTCATAACTTTTTTGTAAAATAAGATAGGTGCTTAAAATTTGAATTCAATTGTTACATGCACACAATCCTTAGATTAGTAATATAAATTGGGATTGGGATCCAAAAAATAATACAGCATTTGGTTTTTATATTCTATTAGATTTTAAATAAATGAAATAATATAAAACACAATTAACAATGCGCTTCTAGCTTAACAAAATTATCCAAAATGGCTAACGACAATGGCAAATACAAAATAAAATACAATTGGTTCACCATACCCAAGAAAGATCTTAATTCGCTTATATTTTTTGGCACGGGAAAATTTTGAATTGCATTTATCTTGTTTGGATCGGCTTTAATCCCATATTGTCCAATTATGTATCCAACATACGAAACTTCATTTTTAGCAAAAACAAATTTCTCTTCATTCAGAGTGATATTTTTTTTTCTACATTTATTAAGAAGGGTGATCACCCTCTCAAATTGATCCTTAAAATTAGAGTCATGCAACAGAACATCATCGATCGCACCTTTTCAATATTTCCAATGTCTAATAAAGTCTCATCACCTCGACGACAAAACTCATCGCCAGAGCTTACCAGGCAAATTGGTGCTCGAAGACATTTATAACGGCCCCAAGGTGTTAAAAATGTTGTAAGTATTTGACTTTCTTCGTCTAACCCAAGTTGCCAGAAACCACTTTTTGCGTCGACTGTTGAAAATATTTGGATTTTCATTCAATCTTTGATACTGCTTTACAAGGTGTCTTAAACGGGTGTACTGGTCGTTTAACATATCTATTTAGCATTGTAAAATCTACACATATCCTAACTTTTCCATTAGACTTCTGAACAACCACTAACGGACTGACAAAGTCTGATGGTGAGTCATCTACCTTTCGCTACCATGTCTTCTAGTTCATGTTTAACTGCAAAAGGTATTCGTCTAGGACAGTATATTGCGTGAGGTACAGCGTCTGTTTTTAAATGAATATGAACCAATTTTCCCTCCATAGGTTTCAAAATATCACTGGAATTAAAAACATATTTATATTCATTTAATAATGATAATTTTATATTCTCTATTTCTTCATCCGATGGATCACTAGGAATCTTATTAAAATTTGTAACTGCCATAATTGGTAGTGGAAAACAATCGGGAATAATTTTTAACTTTTTTAGTCAATCTTTGTCTAACAAAAATTCTTTTATTTTATTGCATGTATAAACTTTAACCTCAGCCTCTGAATTTCCATATTTCACGATGTAAAATAACCTAGTACTCTTAAAGGTGAGGTATCCTAACTCCAAATTCTGGTTGCTTTAATTCATCAATTTGAAATTTTGATTTAATCAGGAAGTCCATACCAGTATCAAAAGACCAGACTTTAAGAAATGGCAAATAATCTTAAACATAAAACTAATCAGGGGGTAATGGGCATAGTAGGCGATGAAATTTATATTGTTGTATATGGATGCTATTTGTCATAGTTGGCGTCTGTCACATTCTGACACCTTATTTGCAACCTTTGTTAACAACAAAATTTAGCACTAATTACGAATTCATATTGCATTGATAATTTTTCAATTTTATTCTCTAAAACCGATCCGTTGTATGGTTTATTGTGTAAAGTAACGTTTCATTGATATTTATTGTTTATTTACTGGTGCAAAATGCCTCTAGATCCTATTATTGTGGCACGAATTGTAGCGTTCATACAATATGGTAGAGGACAACGTGAAACGCCAGAATTGTTGTAAGAGCCTCTATGCTGTATAAAATGTGTACCAACATTACCAGGAGAATGATCTTATAACCAGACGACCCGGATCTGGTAGAAAAAGAGCTACTAGTCAAAGAGATGATAGATTTTTGTTAATGTCAAGTTTGCTTCTGCAGTTTCGCAACGTAATCAGCTTCAAGAGGTTAGAAACGTTAATGTTAGCGAATGGACAGTTAGAAGAAGGCTTCGTGCTAGTGCATTGTCTTGCAGAAGGTTGGCTGCAGGGTCAACATTGAACCGCCATCATCGAATTGCAAGATTGAATTTTGCTCGAACCACTTGTTATGGAACGATGACGACTGAAGCAATGTAATGTAATGTAATCTGATAACAGACACCACTCGCTCATTTTATTACTATGTTTGACTTTCCTGATACTATTGTTTTCTTTATAGCCTGATGATGGTCTGAAGACCGAAACATGTTGCGCATTAACTTGTGAACTTTACTATTAAACGTTGTGGATAGACTTTGAGTTTTATTACCACGATTATGTGCTTTTAGTTGATGCTTTTATTTTGTAGCAGAGTTGTTTATCAATCTAACAGGATGAATTACCGATGTAAAGTTAGTGGCCAAATGTTATAGGTAGTTTATTATAAGTAATATTACAAAAATAATATTATGTATATCATAAAATAATTAAGAAACCACTATTTTGATTTTCTCTAAATAATAAAATTTAATCTAATTTCACTAGCTGCCACTATTAATAATGTATAGTTAATTATTTACAAAAAAAATTAATTAATTACAGAAACAAATATATACACTCGTATACTTTTAAATAATTTTGTTTAAGAATTTCATAAATTTAAAAGTACCTAAATTATTTGTTTTAAATTTAAATATTTAGTGTATATTAATTTTGTTTTGATTTATCTAATTTGGTAATAAGATAAATCTTGAGAACTCCTTGTTAAAATGATCTCCCTTTAAAGAGCAAGATAAACTCAATATAACAGTATTATACTTCCCTTTAAACCGTTTGTAATTATCGGTTTAACCTCCATGACGTGCTCCTTGAAAGAGAGCAAGAGAGAGATAGGCAGAGGGGTGTTCCTGTGAATATTATCAGAGGCCCCGAAGCGTCGACGCAAACTTGATGTTTCAAGGAAACTCAACATAGCGCTCATAAGTTAGTTTACCAACAAACTTTGTTCGAAATTCGGATTCAAACGATTCCAAAGGAGGAAAAGTATTATTTAGATTGCTTAAGAGGATAGGTTAGAGCGTCAGTACATTTATAATAAATCCGAAATAATATATTTATTTTGAGAGAAGTTATATAGTTTTTATTCAATTTTATTTGGGAAAGTGATTGCTACCGATAATATTTGTAGATAGATCATAAAGTGATTTTTATAAAGGTTACAAATACGTAATAAATCTAAAAAGTATTGGAGTAACTAAAACAGTATATTATAATCAAAAACGACGAACAGAAAAATTAGTCTTAACTAAAGATTAAAGATAATTCTACTAATTTACTAGTTCTCAAATGTAGAAAAGAGCAACAAAGAGCAACAAAGACACATTTGTGGTAATCTAGCCCCCTAAATACCACTAGCAATAGCAAAACACAAAACGCTTTAAAATAACAGCGCTAACATTATGAAGTAAGAACCCCTGGAATCATTCAAATCCCTTGCAAAGAGGTTGAAATTGTATTTTATCATGTATTTAAAAATATTTAAAAATCTTTAAAAGGCTCTCGTCAACATTTTAGAGATTTGCACTTATGAAATTGTTTCTCCGGAGGTGCAATATATAACAAAGTGGTGTGAGTCATCAAATAAAAGTTATGGGTTGTTTACAAATTAAATCCACCATTTTTTATTTCATGTTTTTGTCTGTGAGTAGGTCTTGTCTTTTCGATTCTGTGAAGATGTTCTCACCAATTCAGTTGTCTCTGGTCAATTTTGGCCAATTTTCAGTTTCAATCAAACTCCATTAGCAATACTATTTATGTCATGTCGTATTTAGAAATTAGTCACACCATAAGTAATGTTGTTGCTGGTTTTACAGGCGAGCATCAGCTGCTTGTACTTTTTTATGTATTAAATTTTAAGTTTTACATCATCCGACGTCAGTATGCGAAATGTGCCTATGAGGGGCCCTCTAAGGAAATATTATATTATTATAACTATTTTAGTTTTCCAATTATTATTTTGCTTTACATGGAAATAAATACTTAGTTCGATATTAATAATAATACAGAGTAAATTTTTTTTAAAATAATTTATCGCATCTGCTGATACAACACTCTATAAATAAGCTTTTTTTGAGAAGGCCTGCTATTTTGAATTTGGTTACTGCCTTTCCCGGGTAAAATTATTTCATTGCCCATAGTGGGTCCATCAGAGGACACAATACAAAAATTAAATAAAAGTCCTAAACTTTTTTGTTCTTTCCCATAACCTTAATTTTTGCTCAATAATTAACATACAATAGTTTCTTCAAACTGCAGTAACAAACGCAGATTCTAGATGAACGCAAAACAAAAAATAACTTTATACAAACGGCGTATTAACGTAAAAATTTTTATTTATACCTTGAAAAAAAAACAAATAAAATACAAAATGAATACAAAAAACAAATTAAATTGAAAAACGACTTTTTAACTTACAGATTTAACACAGTGACAGGCTAAATAACTATTATTTATTTTAGTTTTATTGGTGAATATTTTATTCTGAAAATTAATGTATAAAATTATTTTTGAGTTTTCCACTAATTCCCGTGAACTTGGCACACCATATTTAAAAATCTTAAAGTTTTTTGTTTTTACGAGTTCTAGCCGATCTGATTAGAGTTCTGAATAGCGTTCCTTTAGTTTTACACAAAACCCTTGTGACTTTTTTCCGTAAAATAATTTTTCTTCAAGTTATCTTCATGTTAAATATCGAAAAATCGACTTTTATTAAAAAAAATTTTTTTTCGAGTTCTAGCCGATCTGATTAGAGTTCTGAGTAGCGTTCCTTTAGTTCTACACAAAACCCTTGTGACTTTTGCCGAAAAATAATTTTTCTTCAAGTTATCTTCATTTTAAATATCAAAAAATCGACTTTTATTAAAAAAATTTTTTTTTCGAGTTCTAGCCGATCTGATTAGAGTTCTGAATAGCGTTCCTTCGATATTTAAATGAAGATAATTAGAAGAAAAATTATTTTGCGGGAAAAAGTCACAAGGGTTTTGTGTAGAACTAAAAGTTTAAAAAAAAGTTAAAAAAAGTAAAAGTCTTACTAGATCACCTCCAGAATTTACGAACAAAGTAGCCAAAGAATTTGCAAGTTTCAAAAAATCTGCAATCTTCTTGGGGTTAATTCCCACCGATTGAGTAGTGCACTTTTGCTGTCGCTAATTCATAAAATACTTACTGTGAGGTACGTTTTTGGTGCGCAAGGCAATATACTTTCTCACAATTTCCAAGAAATTCATTCCGACCTATCCTGCTTTATTTTAGTATCAGATAATGAAACGATTATCACCGATTTTCTGTCATCCACATTAAACACTTCTAATTTGTACAATTCATTGGACCTAGTCGCTCCATGCACACAAAAATAGCAAGAACCTTTATCAACAAATAGTCATCATCAGGAGCTTCTGTCACAAATTTAATAATGTCAACTGACTTCAGGATTTTGGAATTTCTAGCTTTGTATCCTCCTTTCAAATTTTTTAGTAAGGTAGTTAACTTGCTGAATTTATAAATGTCACAATTTTCATTCACCAACAACGTACGCTTCAGCATCGAAATAATGACGATGGCATCACTTTCTTCGACTTTTTAGAAAAATACCCCAGAAGTATTTTTTCACTCAAGCCATTGATATTCTTAATGCTTTTCCACTTTTTAAAAAACTGGTATTCTTTCTCATACATCATCCTAAAATTTTGTGGCAACAATGAACTTTCTGCTTCCAACGCTGCATTTTCTACATCTGATGGTTTTCAGTTTCTTGTGTTAATTATTTTTCGTCAATTTCGTATTTATTCACTTTGTACATAAAACGCATCAATATTCTCCGCAAAAATCAAAACGTAACATTTGTTTGACATATTTGTTGACAGAGTAATTCATATCCCTAGCAACGGAGCAAAACAATTGCGATTTTTGTGCCCAAAATTACAATTTTTTTTTAAATTCTATTTTTTACCTGAAGTCTTGTTATAGAAAAAAATGTTGTATTGCACACAACGATAAAAGCGCATTATCTTCTCGAAGATAAAGTACAATTTTATCGTCTTGTACAATAAATATTATTTATGTTGTTGTTTTCATAAAAAAAGAGATCCTTTATCCTTTTTAACAAAGTATTTAAAAATATTTTTTAAAAACGTAACCTCTAAATAATTATATTTCTTAATCAAATAAATCTCCTTGCATACGCTTAAAAAGTGATAATTTAAACTCAAAATGGTTTTATATTCTTGTATTACTTTTTCATTTTTTTAAATATTTTTATACTATTTGTCTCTGGCTCATCCTCATTTTACCCGCTTCGTCTTACATCCTAGTTCTCAATCGAACAACAAATTTTTCAAAGAACGTGCAACATTTTAAAAGTAAAATACCGTCAGTGTTTATAGGGAGCACGCAAATTTCCATGGTAACATCCCCTCGGCTCTTCCGTTTCTCCGATGTCTATATCAGAAAACAAAAACGTTATGGATTTTTCAGCTAAATGCGCAAGTACTTATTCTTTTTAAAAGCTCATGCTGATCCCCACAGTAATTTCTTGAAACGTTATGTTTTATAGAAATGCAAAATGAAATCCTGCAGAGTGTCAAAACGTCGCATATCATCTCGTGTCTTTTCAATTGAATTAAAAAGAAACATATCATTATAGTAGCTGCATGACAAAAAATTAATAAATTAAATTCTTTTCTCTGATGGGTGAAATGACGCTAGAATATTTAAAGAAATATGTAATATGTTCAAAAATTTTATATTTTATGTATTGTATTTTAATTTATTAATAATGTAAGAAAAATTAGGGCCTGCTTTAAATGAATATTCGTATCTATCTATCTGGCAAACATTTAGAATCTACAGTTTGTTGAACCAACATTTAATAGCTATTTATGCCATCAGTTACGAAATTCCTAACTTTACTTGTCAGTTTTTGTTCGTTTTGTTCGTTCCGCAAAAATCTCACGCTGTTCACAAAATTTCATTTCGTAACGTATTGCATACAAGATTTTTTCTAATTTTGAAGAAAGTAATAAAAAAATAAAATTTAATATAATTGACAATTTAATTCACGTATAAAAAATCCCATAAGCCGCGTGATTTTGTCATTATGACAGCGAAAAAAGTTTGACCTAACTTTTCCAGCGACAATAACGAACCTAACATTTGAAAGCATGACAACCAGCATTGTAAACAAATTTTTGATGACGTTACGTCAAATTTTCTCAAACTTGTCCAGAAGTGGTATAGGTGAACAAAAACTTGTGAAAATTACGGGACATAGTAACCCATCGTCATTAAAACCGTACCTTCAGTTAGATGAAGAACATCATAGAGAAATCATTGATTCCATTCGTACTACCATCCAGGAAACAGTTACCACCACCGCTCAAAATGCAGCAAAATATTAACAAAAGACACGAAGTTTCTGAAAATCAAGCTATTTTTGCCAATTGTACTTTTCCGTTAAATTAAATAAACTAATTTACATCTCATTTTTTAATTTATTGATTTATATATTCATTAAATTGTCTTACCGAATTACACTCTAGCTCTTTTTTTTTTGTCGAAGTAAACTTGTAATTTAACTCAAAAAACTGTCAGAAAAAATTACTCGTCCTACGTCCTACGGACTCGTAATTTTTCCAGAGGCAATTTTTTTCGTTAAATTGCCAGGCAACAAAATTCTTATTGATACCTACATGTCAAGTTTACTTCGACAAAAAAAAGCTCTCGTGTAATTATAAGTGATAAAAATTTGGAAAACATAAATTTAATTTGTTACTTCATATTAGTTGTCAATTAGACATTTTGTAAAAAAGTCTAGACGGAAGGTTTTTAGCGAGATTGAGATATTTTTGTTACAAGCTAGACAAGCGGACGGGTACAGGGCTAAAAAGTCAAAAGTTTTTATAAAAGAAGATTTTGCCAAATTTTTAGTGGAAGCTGATGACAAAGAATACTTAATGGCTAAGGTTGCAATGATAATTGGAATGGCAGGAGCATGTAAAAAAGCAGAATTAACTTTTCTTTTAGATGAAAATTTTATATTCGTGTTGATATCCCATGCATCTTCAAAAACAAAATTTATACGGCAGTTTGCATTTACCACTGAAGACATTGAAAATACAAATCTTGTTGAAATATTAAGAAAATATATTAAGTTCCGTCCCCAGGTTCTTAAAAACAACAGATTTTTTGTAAAATATGCGAATGAAAAATGTACCAAAAATCCTGTAGGAATTAACACATTTAGCAGTCTGCCAAAAGTTATTGCACAATTTCTTGGTCTTTTAAATCCTGTTCTTTATACTGGCCACTGCTTCAGAAGAAGCTCTGTCACTTTCCTAAAAGACAGTGGCACTGATATTTTAAAATTAGGGAGGCATGGAGGTTGGAAATCTACCTCTGTTGCGAAGGGATATGTTGAAAATTCCATGAATAATAAAAAACTTATAGCGCAAGAAATATTTGGTGAAACATCTAATGCAATGTGCGCCGCTTCCCAAATAACAGCAAGTTCGAGCAAAGAAAAAAATATGTCGTCGGGAATTAATTTGAATAAATGTGTAAATCAATATTTAAAATAATGAATTAGTTTCTAATTTATATTTTTAACTTGTATTATAACAGTTTAATAATAGTATATTATTACAGGAGCGATTATGTAGGCCATTATTGACGAGGGTGAAGATTGAGCCACTCGCCTTCGGCTCGTGGGCTCAATCACCCGAGTGAATAATGGCCATAATCGCGAGTATACTATACTTTTTCTACACTTATGGAATAATTAAAAACCAGATTAAATTAAATTTATTTAAATAAACCATTTTACATTAATTTGCATTCATATTTAATAATTTTGTGTAATTATGTAATACAATGATTATTTATCAATTTTATTTCATCAAAATTGAATCCAAATGTTTTAAAGAGATACTAAATATGCCTTTACAATCTAAATGTACTAGATTTAGCATTTAGTACAATTATTGTACATCATTGAACCTTTTCCGTTGCCATGGACAACTAATAAAACCTTAGAATATCTGTTGGCTTATGAAATTCGTGGCCTGTAAGTGTCAAAATACGGTTGGTTTATGGTTCATAAGCCAACAGGTAAATATAACTACTACTATTATTTAAAGAAAAACCGTAAATATTAGACTATTATTGCATAGGTGTAGAAAAACACAATAATTCTCTTTGTCACTAATTTTTAAATACATTTTTCGTCACCAATTGCATAAATTTTACTTTATGCAACTAGTTACAAAACGTAAGACGTTTCATAATGTCAATCAGTTTTAAAAACTGTCACTTTATATGTAAAAATTAGAAAAAAGAAATTTATTGTACTAACCCTAACTATGTGAAAGTCCATCTTATTAAGAACAGTAAACAACTAAACGGTTGAATGAAACTTCCACTATTTATTTAAAAATACGTTTTAACTTCAATGACAGCTGTTTCGCTAAAAACTAGCATCATCAAATTGACACATTGACGTTCAGTTGTTTACTGTTCTTAACATTTAAAAGGATTAATAATAAAAAGATTAGACAAGAATTGATGATAGAAAACTAGAAACTAAACCTGACTTGGCGACTAGGAAAATTTGGAAGCGCTGAGGCCGAACAGCACAAGTGATTTTGATTGGCAAATTAAAAAAAATGTTGGAGGAAATGACAATTCAGAAAAAAAAGACTTGGAAAGGCAATGGCAAGTGTTTTGCCATGATAATGGGTTATCATTAACAAAATATTGTGCAAAGTTGTTGCTAACGTCAAGTGCTGTTCGACCTCCTCTACTTGAATTAAGAACGGGTGCTGCTGTGCATTCATAACCTGTTACCACGAGAGTGTCATCATAAAAGTAACCATAGCGAGTACGTACAAAATTGTGCTATATACACAATAGTTTTTGCCAAACATATTTTCACATTCAACAGTCTGTGAAAGATTCTCCACTTATTGGATAGTATTCCAAAAGTACATTCGATGTATCGTCTTGCTCGAAATAATCGGTAATTAAATATTTTCTGTGCGTTAGTTAGGTTGTGTCCTCCCAAGGTGCGCAAGAAGTTTACCTCAGCATAACAAGATGGCAATCAAAATTATTTCAAGAAGCAGCAGTTCACAGTTTTCCTCAGAGCATAAATCCAGTTAAATACCTACAGTTATCAAGCACCTGACTGTACTAATTGGACACAACAACAAACGGCACAACGCGGACCTC
Organism: Ophraella communa; assembly: GCA_035357415.1. Lineage (NCBI taxonomy): Eukaryota > Metazoa > Arthropoda > Insecta > Coleoptera > Chrysomelidae > Ophraella > Ophraella communa. The sequence goes on from CM068979.1 coordinate 66,704,883, forward strand.
AAGATTACTATGATGAATATTCTACCATTCGAGCTCCAGCTACAACCCCTAGTATTTCATATTTCTGGATCCTTAGAATCGCCATCCTGAATATTCCACTGTTGTAGTTTCCGTTACATCCCCCGTTGATTCCGTTCCTGAATGGCCTACGCCATCGTAAAATCCATCTACTTATTCTGAAGATTATATACCTTCTATATGAATTGTTTTAATGTTCTTTACTACTTTTAATAAAATTAACTTTTTTAAAAGACCATAAAATTAATTTTTTTATCTTACCTGTGTGTCACGAACAATTTTTGTTCTGGTGATGTGGATTTTCTAAGGGTGTGTTCGGGGAGCACGCTTTCGAGCTATGTAGCGCCAAGAGCCATATAACGCAAACGAGGAATAGTACTAGATAGCGCCAAATGGCGCAAACAGCGTGCTCCCCGAACACACCCTAAATGTCATATCTTTGTTTCCGTAGATCCTGGTTGCACAAATTAAGTAATTCGCCGAAAGACGATACGGACATTCTTAAATCTGCATACAACTTGAACAACATACTATCATATATGAAGGGATGTACCCACCATTGTCTTTTTCTAAGCCTTTTCCTGTGCCGTCTTTTCAAAATCCATATCGGAATGATGGAAAGAAATATTTTTTTTTTGCGATATTTTTGGCGACTGTTTCTGGCAACGGCGACGTGCCATGGCGTCCTAATGGGATATAGCCTTAATAGTAACTTAATAGTAACCAGTGGTTAGAAATTTTAGGATCATTCAGTAATTACAATGCTTTTATACTGCACTATACTGGAAGCGAGGGAATTGAAGTTTTACCATATCCAGCAGAATCTTCAGACCTTAATCCTATTGAGCATATATGCTTAATCGTAGAATCACTCTAAATATAGGAAACATTTATATACAGGTTCAATTTCAAGAGCTTATAAGAGCAGAGTGGTCGAGTATAACTAGAAGTGATATCTTATTTTGTCTATGAACCCAAGATGTAGAGAAGTAATAAACGAACGTGGAGGTCATACTTTGCATTAATTTTGATTTTTCACTTTTTGGAAAGATTTGACAAAGACCTTTATAATAATAAAAATGGTTATATAGAATTATTTTTTGTTTTAATTAGCTTTCATGTTTTTTAAAGAAACCAAGGTAGAAAAATACAGAGCCCACATAATCAGAAATAATCAGAACCAAATCTCAATCCATTTAACAGAATGTGAGGTGAACTGATGCAAATAAAAGTGTGTTTATGTCTCGGTCTTTAGTGGACCTCGATAATTATAAGTCACTGTTCTAACTTACTATTATTGAATTAAACATTTTTTGAATCAGTAATTAAACAATTTTAAAAAGTTGACGTGTACGTCACGTTTAACACCGTGCAAGTCACTACAAAAATCAACCCTCGCCAGTGACCGTATATAATCTTAATAAAACACTATAATTTGTCATATCTAGTTAATGGCAACCCTAAAAGTCTGATTATTTACAGTTTTCGTCATTGTCGCTCAACACTGTGACGATTTTCGTTAGCTAAAATAGAAGAGACAATTCGCCATCTAAGATTGGAATACAAATAAAAGTCGAGAGAAAGAAAGACGGGGAGAATCGGTGGTGTGGAATTATGCTGTGTAATGCGAATACACGAAGGGTGACAGGCAGCAAACCGTAAAGAGTAGTGCGTAGCTGAATCGTCTAGAGAGAGGGTGCATAGATTTGCCGCCTGTTTCACAAGAAAAACGAGTGCTGATGCACTTCCGTATCTGTATCCTCTCCAATTCAACGCTTGTTATAACCTTGACCCAAAACAAGATATCGATATATAGCTACAACACTTTCAAAATTAGTTGTCTAGAAATAGTTAGGTTAGGATACATTTTATATATTAGTATTAGTAATTAATAGGTTAGTACTAAAAATAAATATAGGAAATAAGTTATAGCAGCTTGGTTTTACGTAGCCTGTTCAATGGCCACAGTCAATTATTGCATTCCACGGAATATAAATTCACTGAAATAAACAATTGATAAAGTTTTCAGCCTTATTAGTTGAAAATTCCGGTTCTCATACTGCTTTTTTTGAAATCCTCTAACAATCCAAAAATGAATATTGTAGCCGTTGTAAAGATCCAAATTTTGCGGATTTTGGTTCTTGACATTCTTTAAGATTGATTACGATGCCTAGGGTACGGAAACCTGTACGATTTCGTCAACTTAATGAGTTTGATAGGGGTCGAATAGTGGGACTTCTGGAAGCTTGATTTTCTCTTCGGGAAATTGCAGTTAGAGTGCAAAAAAGTGTAGACACCGTGGTTAGGTGTTGTCAGGCATGGCTTCGAGAAGGACATACGCAAAGAGCAAAAGGCTCTGGACGCCCTCGTAGAACAACAGACCGTGAAGATCGCCGCCTAAGATTATTGGCCTTTGGGGACCGATTCTCCACTACCAGGTCCATTGCAAATTAATGGTTTGCAGAACACGGAAGACCTATTGGCATGCGAAGTGTTTACCGACTAATAAGACGTTTTGGCCTGTTTCATACCGACCACACTGGGTCCTGCCTTTAACTCCAGAACTGACGTAATCACCTTGAGTGGTGCATAGAACGTTCACTCTGGGATCAGGAATGGAACATTATTGTCTTTAGTGAGGAGTCTCGATTTTGTTTAGACATGCACGATGTTCGAGCGAGGGTTAGAAGATGACGTGGTGAAAGGAGAAATCCACGGTTTTTTGTTGAAAGGCATGTTCATCAAACTGTTGGAGTTATGGTTTGGGGTTTGCAATTAAACCTTCAACGAAAATAATAATTAAATAATTAATAATTAATTATTAAAAGTGTGTGTCACGTGACATAAAAGGCTCCTGAGTGTTTGATGACATCATTTGCTTGCAGCATTTAAACCTTTTATCATGTAAAACGGTTTTGTAAAAGCAGACAGTAGAAACCTGCCCCAAGTCGATGCAATCATAGTGGGAATATTTTTCGAAAACAATTCCAAACTTTTAGGCTATTATGCATTAAAAAATATAAAAGCAGCAAAGTAAGTACCTATAATACTTTAGTGGTAACTTAAATTTAATTATAAAAAAGTAAAATATTGATAAACTTGATAGCAAGTAAGAACTTTTATTTGTACTTTTCGCTATGTCGTTAGGAGCCCTCCGAGAAAGTTGCAACCACATTTGGCGCACTTTAACATTCTTTGGATCTTATACAAATAGATTTTACGGAGTTTTAACCGACGTATTCGTATGTTTTTTTGGAACTGCACACCATTTGTAACCCATTTTATTACATAAATCACTGATAAATTGTAAATATAATCCCACTTTCGTTTTTTGTTTGTAAAAAATGTATGTGAGTGATATGTACCACAGATCAGAATACAAACTGGTGATGTTACATAACCTATCGCAGTAACATATTGTCAAAATAGCGTATTGATATGCTATTGGAATATTGCATTTTTAATTTAATAGTTTTCAGCAATGCAGCAGAATTGCAAAAAAATATAATGGGTCCTTTGAACTTTAAACAATAGATTTCAAAAAAAAACCTAAGTAATAGCGTATTATTGCATTTATTTCGAATAATAATCAATGGCAACAGAACCAATCTCATTTTTTTTGGTTAGGTATAAACTTAAATTCCAGTTTATGATTCTCCTTTGATAGCTCATGAAGGCCAGTTGAAGCTAATCCCAGTTTTAACTACAGAACAAATTCGCAAGTAAACTGAGTTCAACGCAAGACTAAGATGAAACTTTGCATCTACAACCTAGCTTAAGTAATATAAATAAATCATAATTTTAAAAAAATAATGTTTTAAAGCAATTTTTACTTTGGTAATAAATTGAATATTTTGTTTTGATAAATCTATTGAATAAAAATACAGTAATAAGATAAAATGGAAGATGAACTTTCCAGTTTTTTTCTCATTCAAACAGATTATCAAGTGTATGCAAATTAATAACATAACCAAATATTTCTGTTTGTTTCTTATCAACCACAGTTTTGCTATTTCATATATGAACTTTATATCTCTTTTTGATCGTATGTTATTCTATAGTTTTTATCTCAAACTAATATCATATTCATTATTGCTCTGTCATTGTATATCCTAAGGGGAATTTTGACGTGGTAGATTTGACAAGATTAGATCTAATCTTTGTATTCCCCAACATGTTACATCTTAATTGGCAAATGCAATTCTTTGTAAGTTAGTTTCTCCTCTTTCACATAATTTGGTTCTAATAATTTCCTATGTATTAGGAGAAAGAAGGAAACCTATAATAATTATAAACTATTAACCAATACATATATTTAAGTTACCATATTCCAAATTTGTTTTGGAACAAAAAATAATTTGTGTAGGAATAATTCAATATTAACGATAGGTGTACTTACGCTTGGTATATTGTCATTTGTACAAACTCCTTCTTGTAGTAACCTGTCTCTAATTTCCCATGCGAATATTGAAGGACACTCTCTTTTGTATGAAGATATTTTAGACACCACTTCAGCGGTGGCAACACGAGGTTTTGAACCTCCGATTGCACGTGGACGAATTGATCCTGTTTCATAATATCTGTTAAAAATAAATAAAGTTAAATATTAACAAAATAAAAATAAGGCATTTTTTCTGACGACAGGTAACAAAATGTCACTTTTTATGAAATGACTTTTTCCCCGGAAAAAAGTGAGTACTTTTTTCCGGATATATATTATACAAATAAGTAAAGGTAGAAATTTAATTTTAGAATAATTTCTTTTACAAAAGTTATATGTCCTTTATATCAAAAATACAATGTAATGTGCATTGCACGAATGATTATGTTTCTTGAACTATTCGGCACAACAGTCCAATTTTCTTGTGTTGAAATTATATTTTTTGCAGTAAAGAAACAGGATGTGTTAAAAGTCATGGATCAAATCATAAAAATAGTATGTTTCTGAAAAAACGTACCTACAGTAACATTAAAACAAAAAGCGTTGTACATCATTTTTAATACAGTTGAAAATAAAAATACTTTAACACCAATTCGACAATGTCCAATGAATAAAGCTAGCTAATTGTATCAACAATTTTAATAAAACAACGAAGCTAATATAATATTATAATAATTACTTTAAAAAAAGAAGTTTGTTCTGGAAATAATGCAAAAGTATTTATTTTAAACATAAAATGATTGATTGGCACATCTAATGAAATTGAAAAGAAACACACATACAATAAAAAAATGTTACTTTAGAAATTATTTTTAGTTTTAATACAGATGTCCAAAAGGCTGAAAATGCAAATTAAGACTGCAAATAAAATAGAATAAAAATAGTAAACATGTCAAAATATATATTTTAATGTAATTTTAAACAACTGAGATAATTTAACTACCACCACAATATCAGAAAATCAGAAGAAATAACCTTAAATAGTTGTTCACAACTTGATAAGGACCATATATATTTAATACTCCTATACTATATAGACAGTTTATATAAGTGAAACAGAAAATTCTATTGGGTGAAAGTTTTTTAGAGATTTCTGAAGCATGCGCAGTATGGATAAAATCTAGGAACGCGAGAGAGAATGACATATTTTCCGGACCGTAGTGTAGTGATCTTATTTGCGTATCAACTGTCCATATACAGGCCTCTTCTGTATCACAAAGTTGCTACTGAGCAAGTGGTTTAGAGCAAGGTCAGTGGTTAGGTTGCCACTTGTCTGTAGAAGCAGCCAGTGGTTACGAAAATAAGGTCGATTTACGCTATAAAAGTGGCTAATCATTCTTCTTAACCACTAGTAGTCACCGGAATAACAATTTTAGTGAAAGTGGTTAAAAAAGTTACTATCTAAGTTGCTTGTCAGTCAGTTGCTATAAAGTTGCTTCACTTCCACTTAGATACAGAATAGGCCTGATATGAGCATTAAATATATGATAAGGACAATTTCCGATACTTATAGTATTCTTCGTTTCATATTTGGAGAAGACGAAGAGAACAGTAATCCAATATTTTATTTCGAAAGTTTTTGGCATGGGAATATAACTAATCAAAAAAGTTCATTTTTAGTCACGTGTTTAAAACTAACCAATCAACGCTTATTAGACTGATAATATCCCTAGGGAAATTATCACTAGTTAGGGTTTACACTAAGTACACTTTTAAAAAAAGTCAAATCAAATCGGAGGTTATATATTAATACTTTATAATATAATACAACATTAATGATTGATTTAAAACAAAATCGCAATTAAAACACAAATTCTATGCTTTTCCACATTTCATAATTGAAGAACAACTAATTCGAACGGTAAACCTGGCTTAACGTCATGATGTTAAGTCAAATGTCAAACTTTTGACAAATTCATCTTCTGAATCAAGCAGTACATTTAATTTTACAAATTGTTCCTTCACTAATTGTTCATTTAATTAATAAATGAGTTTAACTGTCTTTCTAATTAATAAATGAGTTAATATTGTTCATTCAATAATTAGTTAATAAGTTAATCTAAACATTTTCTTCCGAATATCACTCGGACAGTTTCCTCAAGCACGTTTCTTTAGGTAACATACCAAGCAATGCGCTTTTGGAAACTAATAAAATTATTTTGTGATTATCACTGTCCTTGGGATATTACTACTGATAATTTTTGTTTGGCAATAGCAATTTCTTGTAAAACAATACCGCTCTAAAATAACTAAATTTTAAATGCAAGATATTTTTATTTTTTAAATATTGTATTGAATGAGGACTTTTATATCTATAACGTGCAACGCTTTTTGTTTAAATTTTACTGTATGTTACACTAAATTGTCATTTGGTACATAGCTTTTAAAAACTAGCAAATTGTTTTAGTAGAGGTTCTTATTTAATAATTATTCTATTCTTCAATATTAAATCGTCGTTTTCCGCGTCAGAAAAAAAATTGTGTATTATTCACGAGAAAAATATAATATTTTAGCTGTAGGTTTTTTGTCACAACCTCGAACTAAAATCTAATACTTTTTTTCCTTGTATAATAAATAACTATTATTGTGTTATTATTTTTACCCTTAGAATGATATTTTAAGTAAAATTGTTCATTAAAAAAATACCAACTGACAAAATTTATAGAAGTTAAGCGAATCTGATTATCTAAAACAAAATGAAATATTACCTGCCGAGTATTTTAGATACACATCCATTAGAGACTTGAAGAATTCTTGAAATATCACAGGGTCTTGCTCCAGAATGTGCTAACTCGACGATCTTCTGCCTTGTTGAATCGGGCAAGGGACGCCCGCTGACGAACACCCCCCCTAGCTGGTTGACACCGCTATGCCCTGTCCACAGTCATACTGTTATTAGAATTGGATCAATAATTCTAATTTTGCAATTGGTAATCATATTATTTGTTACATAAAACTGACTTCTAATATTATTGAAATTTAGGACCGGAGAATTTTCCTTTTCATTTATAATATTATTAAGTTGTTTGGATACAATTGGACAATATAATTGAACCTTTATTCGGTATTACCATTAATATTAAAGTTCGTCCAGTCAATATTAGATTTTGATAGCTCTGCACTCTCGTGTTTTAGATCCTCAAATCTGTACGGCTAGGAACGTCTCATTCCATCCACCCAGTTCAAAATTGATCCCAACCTATAAAAAATTCCTTCAGTCCCTTTGAGAGCAAAAAGGTCAGCTTCACCCATGCTTTCAATGCCAGTATGTCTAGGTACCCAAAGCAGATTTACTTTATTTTTTTCCACTAGGCATATTTTCCTAAATCTTCTGGAAAAATGAAAAATCCATGATGTTATGAGAGTACTTAGTACCCCCTAAGAAGGATTATCTTTGTTCTATTCAAAGGGGTAACGCTTTCAACTATATTCCCTTGTTTTAAGCAGATGTGTATTTTGTTAACTCTTAGACTGATCACTTAAGACTGCTGAACTTCATCAAAAGGACAGAGCTTTAAAATACAAAGGTCTGCAAAGCACCAGTTTATCAGGCTGTCAAGCCATCCCAATTTGCACCAGCTGCTGTCTGTAATATTCTTACATTCATTATATTTCTATATTTTATTGCTGTAACAATAAATGATTCTCCATTTGGGGTATAGCAGACGCTAAAATCCCGCTTTCTGCGTATCTGGTGCTTGCTACCTTGACTTGGAATTGTCTTTCTTCGTCCAATCCCAGATACCCAGTTTTTTCTCTGGTAGGTAGATCTGTGGGAAGGTGCTTTCCTGATCACGACTTCTACATTTGTAAAATGAATCTTATTTTCTTTAGTTCCTTCAGAGTGGTGAATCCTCAGTTTTGCTCGCTTTTTGTTCTCCTCCTCTTCAGCGAATTAATTTATTTTTTCTTTCATCCTATTTGAGAAGTTATGTAAGTATTGTTTCTTCTAATCTAGGTCCTGAAAGCATTGTCACCCTACCTTTAAGTCAAACTCGATGTGATTCCAGTGGTTTGAGCACCTTATCTTTATTGCAAACACTTCTCCCATTTGCTCCTTCATTTTATTGGATTCTTCCAAACTAATAGAGAACTAGATCGTAAATTATATCCAAACAACTTTTTGATATCAACAAAAAATTAAAATATTTCTAGGGATATTATATTACCAAATGCTGTTTTTTTATTAATATTATAGTCATAAATGTACACTGATAGAATTGTCAAGTTACAGTACCAACTAATATTTATTGATCAAATACTCGAAGCACCTTAGAGTAAAATTAATAATTAATTAGAATCTTTATTTTTTCATGATTCTTACTTTTTTTTTGGTGATGTATAGATACAGAAGAGATAGAATAATAGCTTTTATTTTAAGTTTCCTGTAGATTCACATCGACCAGTATAACAATATGACTAAAGTATAACTGTGTACATAACATCAATAGCGTATTAACAAGCTACGAGACAAGTCTCGCCAACCGAACTACCTTACTCGAAAACGAGAACACGTTCAATGACTGTCAAATTCAATTAAACAAATTAATAACAAACATTTCTTAATACAAGTTACCAGCGAACTAATTTTTTTTTAGTTTTGAAAAACTATAAAACGATATCTTAAATCATTGTAAATTCTGAAGCCTCAACCACAAGCAGCAAATTACAATTACAATTAGTATTTAAAAAAGTTTTGCATACGACTTTTAATATGATCATTCACAACCTTTAAATTATTAGTGTTTCCACTTTTGGCACTAATTTTAATTGTGAAATATCAAAATTTTCAAATAACCTAACCTCAAATGAATTTTTGACTGTTTATAAAATAAACAAAAAAAATAATAGAAAATAATAACGCTAATAGCAAATTATAGAATATAACCGCAGTAAACAAATACACATAACCTAAAAGTCAGTACCATAGATGTAATGAAACTATAGTTTAGTGTTTCTCCGATAGGCGGACGTGGAAAATGTTTAACTTTGAGTGTTAACTAATTTGGAACATTATGAACGATCATAATTCTTTGATTTAAATCTATAATTTAAATCTGATAATTTTGAGTACCTACTAATTGTAGTTAAAATTGTTACGTTGTTAATGAAGCTTGGTGTTTAAAGATCTTTTTAAATTTTTTGTGGCATATATACCTATAACATACAGTAGATTAAGAATTCCTTGTAATTTACCTATTAGAAATAATAAATACCTTTTTCTTTGTAAGTCTATTAGTTTAGGCATACTGTTAACATTTATACTTTTTATTTACAATGAAACTAAGATTATGGGATTTGATTTAAAGGCATTAAAAATAGTAAATCACCTTTATAAACATCGATATATTACTTTAAAATGGAAAGCTAATTATTTATTAGCGGTATTTGTTTGTTATTAAGAGTTAATCGGCACTACATCGTACGGGTTCTCGTTTTAATCTATCCTCGAGTCGGTTTTTAATCCAGTCTTCATTTACCTGCAAAAACAATTAGAAAAGAAAAATTAAATTTGCATGAAATCTATTGATCGGTTTTCAGATTAATATTATGGTAAACAACAAGGTGTCTGAGCGAGCTTACAACAACTATATTTGAAAACTTATGTCTATGTTGCAACTAGATGTTCAACACATTGTGTACTAATTTACATTTACAACATTTACATTTGACAACACAGTATTATTTTTCGAAAATTTGAAAAGAAATGTTATAAGTTCAAAAGGATTTGTTTACTTTATGGGGAGCAAAAACATAATTAAGTGTAGTTAAAAAATAAGAGGACATGATATTAGAATATTGTGTTAAATTTACTTATAACACTGATAGTTTGTCATAAAATTATCAAAAACAAAGGTATTAACACATTTTGTCCTAAAACTGTTTCTGAAAAATCAAAAAGTTGTAATTGCCATATTATGCATAATATACATCTGTGAATCTGTAAAACTACAACTAAAAAAAAACGATTTTCTGTTTAAAAGTAGGAAAAGCTCAAAATAAACAAAGTGTCAAAATCATGTATTATTTTCAAACGAAAAAACTGGCTGTGATACGACGTCTGCATTTTACATGAGGGGTGGAACAACAGTCATTAAAAAGTATTTCATCCCTAAACAAAGGTTATTGACAACGGAATTCGCTTTCTTGCTTCTTGGCTTCTTATGTTAGCTAATGTTGACCAGTACTCGTTTAGGGATTTATCGGTGTGTGATTTGGTTAAGCATCGCTGCCTTCATTTGGCCTATGGAAGTTCTAAAACAGCACGTGGATGGAAGATTTCTTCAGTTGCAGAAAAGTATATAGAAGAACTGATTGAAGGCAAAAACAAGATTGCAAGAATGGGGCGAAACTTTTGTTGAAGTGCTACATCACAGCCACACGTCTTCCGCAATTACAGAAAACACTGTAAATCCATCAACAACTTCATTAGTACATATTGCTGGCAACAGCAGTTGTACAATTAATGTCAATACTCAAAAACTAGAATAAAAGCTTAGTTTATGTTGATTCACTTATTATTTCAAACAACATTGGGAGAATTGAAGAGTACTGTAAAGTACAAGTAAAGTACAAGTGTACCGTAAAGTGCCATTTCCCGGACTCAAACGAGACCGGGAAATGGCACTTTACCGTACAGTATGAAAAAATAGTAGCTTACAAGCTCAACTGATGCAGGTTTAATGCATAAATTACATTCAAAACCTTTAATGACAATACATTTGTTTTGATACAGTAACTGTCATGTGACGTCACACTAATGGAGGTTATTGTCTAACTAAATTCCTAAAAACCCTAATATCCTTATTTTTGAAGTCTTAAGTTATATGCATGTTTTCATCCGATTCCAAGTATAAAGAAGCTGTGAAAACGTGTGGACAAAAATATTCCTCTTTTTCTATTTATTGCATTAAACAATGTCACAAGAAAAAATAAAACATTCACAAATGCTTAAGCATATTTTAAAAATAAACAATTAAATTGTTATTGATGCTAAGAGTTTAAAAACACCCCAATCGAGAAAAAAATAAAACAACACCTTACTGTTCAGGCCGCTGTGATTTTCACATTTAGAGATTGATTATTATTCCGCTCATCCCCGTCTTACTCTTTCGTTTTTCTAAGTTTGTCAGCGTGGAAAAGGAAACTTGCGTCAACCAACCGAATGATTGACGTTTTTAAAGAAATTTCCTCTACGTTTTCGGTTGTGATGATTTATCAAGAACTTCTCCCTGCTTTTTTTACATTTCTCACTTACAGTTGTCAATTACTTTCGTACGTTCTTCTTTGAAAATCTTCTCACGTTCCGAATCAAATCAGAGCGGTGTATGTATAGTAAACAGAAAATACTAATGTTGTAAAGTTTTTATTTACTCTTTTTACTAGACCGGGAAGCTAAACAAACCATTTATTCAACTTATTCAACAGTCTGTAAAGTTATTTGGTTATCCCTAATTAATTGTCGTTACGTCGTGCTTAATTTGATTTGTTAGTCTTCGAATTAAATAATAGCCACACCAATCAGCCATATCTGGTCATCACTACTTACATAATATATGTAGACAAACAAACGACACCCATCACTCATTTCTTCACTCCTCTCTGGAACAAAACCTTAGCCGAAATGAATCTAAGTTTAAACCATCACTCAAAGCACGACATCTCCAACAAACTCATAACACTTATGCATACCTCCAAATTAAAGAAAGTAGTGTATAGTCTTTCCAATAGTAATTGCTAAAATCCATTTAAAAGTGTCATACAGAGTGAGTTAGTTTACTAGGCTTTAAAGTAGAAAGAATGGCATGAAAAAGACATATTTGTCCCGTTAAACATCCCCTCTGTATCGTCGGAACCCAGCTCTCTCTAGACTGGTAGTCTGTATGACAGTTTTAAATGGATTTTAGCAATTAATATTGGAAAGACTATACTATCGTAAACGAAAGTGGGCTGACATGGCTAGGGCGAGTTTTCGTTGATACTACAAATTCCATGATTTTAGTTTTAATAAGAATAATTTTAGAATATCCATTTAAATTACATTAAAACAACTTTTAATTTTATTTTTCAGTTCTACGGAAACAAGTATTTTCACGTAAATATTTAATCTGGGGGTTTCATTCATTAAATTTAAATGTTAATATAAAGATAGTCCAAACATATTTATATTTTTGTAAAAATTGTTAAAATTTATCTATAATAAAGGGCACGATGAATATCGCGGGCTTTCTTTTATCTCCAAATTTGGAGTGTATTTGGGTAATTGTTTTTGTCCAATTAGGTCTTCTTTTATATCCTCTATTTATTCGTCAGATGCTAGTCCTTTGATTACTATTTTGTCGTTCCTCTCCGTTCGGTCCATAATTGTATACCAACTTATGCCCTGTCCATTTAGTTCTTCTAGGTACTTTGTCAGTTGTCTATATTCTTCTCCAGTTTGTAGATTTACTTTCACTCCTAATTTTTCATTGAATTTGTAGGTCTTATTAATTCCTCTTGCTTATGCTTCTTTTGTGATTCTGGGAAATTCCTTCGTCGTTTTTATGAAAAATGGAGGTGGCCTTTTGCTATTTGCTTTTTTGTTCTTCTCGTTCCTTTGTTTTTGGATTCTTCTATTTCCATCACTTCGTTTGTCTTCGTCGTTTTCTAGGTCATCGGTGCTTCTGTTCTTCTTACTGGACTTCTAAGACTCCTTGATCTGGTTTCTTCGTCTTCCTGTTTTTTCCTTTGATTTATTTTTCGTCTCTGTTTTTTTAATTGTTGTCTTGTTGCTTTCTTAGTTTCTTCCAATAGTTTTCATGTTTCTTGCATTTGTTTTTGTATTTTCTTCTCGATTCCGAGTCATAATTTGAAACAGAAAGTAAATGGTTGATGATTTTTATTTAAATCTTTTTGAAAACGATTCGCTACAGCTCTCTGCCCAAAAGGAAACAATTAGAAAGATTTCAGCAAAAAAGTACCTACAACGATAATTTAAAAACAGAATTAAAATGTAATTCCTTGAACTAATGGTTTATAGTGTAGGACGAAATCGTAGGCGCTCCGACAAACTTATTAATCCCACAATCTTTTATGTTCATTCAATTCTAGTTTAAATTTGTCAGGCCATTTTCGTTAACGATAGTACACTGATAGGTCTAAAAACTAAATGGTGTAGGCTGCTCAGTAACTTTCTCTCAAACAACTGTCTATACAAATTTACTTTCACCAACATTAAGTTTCACAGTGGAGAACTATTTGCTGTACTTCAAGCCTTCCACTCTATAATTCAAGCTACAGGAAAAGTCGCTATGTGTACTGATTCCCTTTCCTCAATTGAATCTATCCAATATATCTACATACAGATTTATTGACATTTTGACATTTTTATGACACCTTTCTTCACCTAATCAATCAACTATTTCTCAAGTCAAAAACAAAACAACAATCCATTGAAAAAAAAACAATGTACATATATATTACACAAGGCTCGCACATTTGGCACCCAACGTGGGGATATTGAAGTATGTTATATTGACTTTAAAAATAGGTGGCGCAATTTAGTATAGTATTTCCAATATTAAGTGCTAAAATCCATTTATTAGTGTCATACAAAGTGAGTTAGTTTACTAGGCTTACAAGGTTAAAAGAATGGCATAAAAACAACATATGTCACTCTTTATCGTCGGAACCCAGCTCTCTCTAGACTGGTAGTTGTACAGCGCGAAAACAAGTAGGGTACGCACGCGACTTGTTGACGGCTTTTAATGGTCCGCTGTATTCTGTTGCGTGCAGGGGTCTTGGGGTTATTTTTTGCGACAGTTTTTGGCTAGCTCTTAAAGTCGGTGTCTAGTGCGGAGGCGGAGAGTCCAGATTTTTATTTGGAGCTGTTTAGTATTAACTTTAGATGTATCTTTGTTTCGGTAATTCATTTTTAATAATTGGTTTACTTATTGTAATTTTTGCCCTTATTAATAATTGATAACCTTAAATTAGATACATATATTATGGCAGCGTTTTGGAGACCTTTTGAATCAGAAAATGGAAATCCAGATCAAAATTTAAATTCAGAAGATATGATATCGCCAACAGGTGATGTTAGTAGCGAATTTTGCAATAAAGATTTGCACATTCAGTGTCAGAGGGTTATTTTAAATATATATCGATGTTTGAAAAATAAAAATAATAAAAAATCAGATGCGGTTGTAATAAAGCGAATTAATACGTTAACAAAAATTTCTATTTACACTATTTCTTGGGTTATTAAGCGCGGTGACGTTATAGATCATTCGCAGGTGCGGAAAAACAAAAAAACAAAATTTGCAAATGTTGACGATATGCTACAAAAGATGTTATAAAGCGAACGGTTTATAATTTATATCAAGAAAATATTGTACCGACTTTAGAAATCGTTCAAGAGAAATTACGAGATTATCCTGATTATAATTATAAAAGCTTAGAAACTTTACGCGGTATACTATTAGAATGCGCTTTTAATTATAAGAAATTAGATAAACGAATGGTTATAATAAACCTGAATAATGTTATTGCTCATTCCGTGCGGATCATTGCGTACGCCCCTGTATCTACGTGATTACTCATGCATGGTTCTGATCCTAAGATATATAATATAAAAATCGAGAAATCTTCACCTTTCACTAGCAGCTTCCATTTGTCACTGGTCGAATGAATAAAAGCGAATAAAAGAATCTGTTTTGGCAGTTCAAAAGACTGATTTTACTGATATATACGTTAGGTTGGAACTTTTCTGTATTTATAAGAAGTTTTTATTGAGTCTATAAAAAATTTTCAATATACAAAACGTGAATGGCAGTAAAGAATTCACGTTCACGGTTTTCGTATCGAGATTGTTCGATATAGGGAACATAAAAGACAAAATAGATTTCCTTGACGAACTTAAAACAAACAATTTTTCAAAACAAATGTTTGGCTTTCCGGAAGAATACGTTTGTTTTCTGTATTTATTAAACACTTGATTAGAGCACTCTTCTATTCTATTCTCTATTCACTATTTTATTGAAATTAACATTTAATAGTGGAATAATTTGTTAAACTATTTTTTATTTTATCCTTCCGAAAATAAGGTTAGAACTATAGTGAATTGGTATCTTTACCATCTTTATCTTTAATAAGGTCTTTTTCCATTTAAAATGAATGTGTCTCGTCAGTAATGGGTGCAATCTAAACCTAGATTCTTCACTGAATACTGTAGCCAAATCCTGAAATTCTTGACACCATTCTAGTCTTGTAACACGATTACCACTAGACAGAGATTGACATCTCACGGGCGGTCTACTGAACAAGTTGGCTTCATTAAGACGATTTCGCACTGTATTTCGACTAATACATAAGTTAGGTGCTCTTTGTAAAGTCGTAACTTACTCAGGAGCAGTTACTGTTGGTTGTCTCTCCTAGCTGTTCACATTAAAAATCGATCTTGAGCTGCTGTTGTAGAGCATCACCGTCCTGGATGTTGCTCGGCTAAACTACCAGTGTCTCTATTATCGAAAGTACAGGACTTCAAAATGCTAAAGATTCTAAAATACCCATTGAGCCTAGCTATGGTAAAAGTGAGAAAAAATAATTGTTACTATGTAATAAAAAATATCAAAAGGCAATTGGCTCGCTCACTTCTTTATATTGCAGTAAATACACGTCCAGATATTGCTGCAAGTGTATCAATTCTTAGAAGAAAAGTAAGTAATCCATCCAAAGATTGGAACGAAGTAAAAAGAGTCGTACGATATGTAAAAGGTACATCAAACAGTGGTTATATATTTTTTGTTTTTGGAGGAGCAGTAAGTTTGTGTTGTCGAAAACAGACTTGTGAAGCATCATCATCTACAGAAGCAGAGTTTATAGCTTTAGCAGAAGCATCTCGAGAAGCGATTTGGATTAGAAGATTGCTATTTCAAATGCATGTTTCTATAACTGATGCAACGACAATTAATGAAGATAATAAAAGCTGTATAAAATTGGTTGAAGGTGAAAGATTGTTCAGCAAAAGATCAAAATACATAGATACAAAGTTTCATTTTGTAAAAGACTTCTTTGAACGAAATATCATTAACTTGGAGTACTGTGAAACACAAAATATGATAGCTGATCTGTTGACAAAACCATTGCCATCCACCAAGGTATCGAAGTTAAGTGATAGTATGAAGCTGATGAATCATGATTAAGGAGGAGTGTTGTGATATGACGACAATCATGGTTACTATTTTTTTTATGCGAATTGTATTAAAATGAATTTTGATTGACGTTATATAAATTGTCAAAATAAAAATATAATTGTTCAAGTCTGATCATTCAGTAATTAAAATATACCTACATATAAAATTGGCAGACCAACATATTGCACGTGCAATTTAATTAATACAGTAATTAATTCTATCTAATTAATTATTTTTTACAATTATTTCTAGACTTTCCTGATGTGTGTATAATAAAATAATTTTTGTTAGCTCAACTGTCAACATTCAACACTAGATAAATGACTTGTTTTCTTGGAGTTTTGGTTCCAATGGTGATCGCGAATTGTATGCATGTCTGTTAATTTATTGTCAGAAGTTGGTGTGTGGACAGCTGTAAACAATGTAAAACACTGTTGTTTGGAGAAACTAAATGTTTAATGTTCTTCATCGACTTAGTTAATGACTGAAATGTATTTACCTTGTTGTACGGAATGAAGATCACTGAGATTAAAAAGAGGTAAATTTATTGTACTAACTCTTACTTTTTGGAAGTCCATCTTATTAAGAATAATAAAAAACTCTTCGTTTCAACGTAACTTCCAAGTTTATTTGAAAAAAATATGTTTTAAATCACAATGACGGCCGTTTCGCTAAGAAGCATCGTCAGATTGACATTTAAGTTACATTTTGTCTGTTTGTAGCTAGGTACCTGAAGTTTAGGTAGTATTAAGGCTAGACCAAGTATGGAAGTAATAAGACATAACAATATTAAAGCCTAGATGTTAATAGCCCTAAGGGATTATCCTGGATGTAATTCCCTCTAAGATCAGTATAACTGTGCAATGATATATAAAAACCAGCAAAAAACTATATCATGCTGATCTTTACAATAACTTAATATATTTGTGTTTTACAATTATGTCTTATCTATGTATAAAATGTAAACTCAATCAAAGTAAACAGTTTAATAGTGGAGAACTTCCAAGATTTATTTGTTCATTAACAACTTTAAATTGTGGATCTGCTAGATGTCTTTTAAAAAGGTAAAAAATAGTTACACAATTTAAATAAATTGATTGATTATAGCATTAGTAAACTTTTCAGAGTAACAAGGAATAACAATTAAATTAAAACAATATAAAGTTGTAGTGCTTGTAGGTTCTAACTCACAACAAGTATTATTTCGTGATTAGTACTCATATTCTATAGTTTATTTATTTAATTAGGAAACACTTTATATTTCTGTATTTTAAATTATTTAAATTTAAATAAATAAATATAATATCATTATATTATATTAATATTTTTGTGGAAATTATTATTTTGTTTTCTAAAAAATTTATATAATTTCTAATACAAACAAACATCATCTCTTCACGCTAAATTGTTTTCCCTCTGTGTCGACGTTCTATTTATACACTTTAAACAATATACTATCCGAAAGTTAATCCTAAATCTCCGTATACTTGTCAGATGGAGTTCTCTCCCTTACCCTAAGGCGACGGTGCCGTAGAACGGATTGTGTATGAGCTAGAGATATGTCTTAAATCCTTTTCAACCCCAGATAAAGCGCGGTTCAGATAACAAAGCAACTTGTGT
This sequence comes from Ophraella communa, assembly GCA_035357415.1. Classification (NCBI taxonomy): domain Eukaryota; kingdom Metazoa; phylum Arthropoda; class Insecta; order Coleoptera; family Chrysomelidae; genus Ophraella; species Ophraella communa. The sequence goes on from CM068979.1 coordinate 66,723,135, forward strand.
GGGTGGTGCGTGATTATTTTGAAGTGTCACAATCAGGTTAAATATTTTTCACCATTTACAAAGAAAACATTGTGAGTTTTGAGCTTTTTAATAAATACAAAAGTATATAATTAGAGCTTTCAATAATTAAAGGAAGTTGCTCGTTTTATGGAGGAATTCTAAGCATTTCCTATAAGGTTGCCATGTTAATTTTTACAGATTTTTTTCTTGCAGACCTTACAGATGTGCTCAGAAGAATCACACTATTGGTTGCTAAATACAGTGATGATAGGAGGGATATTTCAGGAAATATTTAAAAAAATACTGCTTTGAAGATTTCACAATAAGTATTTAAGCGGTATTTAAAATATACAAAGAACTTAATATTGGACGCTTGGTTGTTTATCCAGAATTTGAATATTTCAAAACCGAGTAAAGTAAAAATGCCCTCTAATAAAGAAATTGAAATTAGTTCAATGATGTAAGCGACAAAGGTAAGGTAGTGAAAGGCTGGCCACAGGGCGGAGTGCTATAACGTCTACCGTGGAACAATGTCCTGGATAGCTTTATCAGGTCCTTAAACAGACACAACTTTTAGTAACTGTCAGCGTTATAATCGAAATACAAAGAGGAATACGACAAGGATGTCTTTTACCCCAACTATTCAATTTATACTCAGAAGAGATATTTAAAGAAGCCCTAGATGACATAGAACTGGGAATGTCGGTAAACGGCCAACGATTGAACAGTATAAGGTACGCAGACGATACCGTAGTATTTGCTGACAATATTGAAAGTCTACAAGAACAAGAGTCAAAGATATAAGGTTTAACACTGAACATCGATAACACCAAATTCATGATAATCCTGAAAGGAACCGATCTACCATGTCAACTTAGAATAAGAAACCAACAAATCGAAAGAGTTACTTCATACACTTACCTAGGCACAACAATAAACGAAGACCATTCTCTAAAAATGTTAAAACTTTTTAAAAGCTACGACCTTAAGCTAGCAACAAAAATAAGAATTCTTTACTGTTACGTGTTCCTAGTGCTGCATAAAATCTTGAGGCATTTGAGATGTGGCTATATCGGCGAATACTTAAAATGCCTTGAAGCACTTAATAAAGATATGGAGTTCATAAAGAAGATCAAGACTAGGAAGCTTGAGTACCTAGGTCACATAATGCGGAATGGGAAACGTAATGGACTTCCACAGCTGGTTCTCCAAGGGAGAGTCCTAGGATGTAGGGGACCAGGCAGGAAGATAATCACTTGGCTAAAGAATTTGAGAACTTAGATTGGTATCACAAAGACCGGCCTTTTCAAGGCAGCTGCTTCAAAGGTTCAAACTGCCATGATGATCGCTGATATCCGTTAAGGGATGAGCACTTACAGTTCTGGTGTTTCAATATGAAATAAACCCATTGTCATACAGAGATTAAAATCGTTAAATATTACTTATATTGTAATTGTATTAGTAATTAAATAAAGTGGATTGCGAATTAAAGAAGTGGATTTATTTTTATTAAATAACTACGTACCTAAAATAGAGTATAATAATACAGAGAGACAATCAGTCATTCATTAATTTTCAGTCCATTGTAAACAACATACCCGATGGACAGGAGCGGGGTCAATAACAAACAAACAACTTAGATATCGTGTTAATACACGCTATTCTACGATAATTATTAGGGTCTTATAGGAAACCAAATTCGAAAATTTTGTTGGATAGACTACACAAATGTAATACCCAATTAGAGGAAAATATTTATAAAATTGAAAAACTATCCCATCTGTGCCAGATGTGTTATGTTTTTTACATATGTGCAAAACATTAAAAACTTCGACTTGAGAAATACTACAATGAAGAGACGGATGACATACATTATAAAAGTCGGTTTTAAGGTGTATTGTATCAGTTTTTATTTCACTGTAAAAAACTTCTCATACCTCAAAATATGTTTTGTAAAAAGGGTTAGAAAAAGACTGAAACTTAAAACCATAGAATAAAAAAAATATCTATGCATAAAACGTATTATTTCGACGATCTACATTTTTACAGTGTTGAACAAATGTATGTGTATCTAAACATGGATGAGGCATTATACTAAAACCAATAATGATTGAGAGTAAAGCGCGTTGTCATATCTAAATTTTACGTTAGAGGCCGTGGATTCTGAGTAGACCCGTGACGTCGTAAATAGTTGCGCACAACTGAATGGCAGCGGTGCATTAGAGAGAGACAATACGACGTAAACGGTGGACTGACCAGAATGAATCAGTAAGGGCTGCAATTATTAGTATAGTTAATAGGACAATTTTCAAACACAAATTTGTGTACTGCGCCGGTTGACGTCACAGGTCTACTCAGAATCCATGGCCTCTACCAGTTTATAGAAGAATCAAAGTATAGTAAGCAGTAGAGTTAGAGGTTGTGGCAAATTATAGATAATTCACAATACTAGTACGATTAAAAGGTATTATTTATGACAAAAATCAGTAATGAGCTTGTAATGAATAATACTTTCCTATTTACTACTGATCTGTTAAAATTCATTATTTCCTGTATAGTGTTAGGTATTTATTACAACTAGTGGCAACGCTGTACGCAACAATATTTCTGTCTTTGTCACTTTATCGTAACTTCCATTATATCGTCGCAGGCCACAGTAATGTAAATGCAAGCACGAGCGTATCATTGGCTTGTGAATTATACAGTATGAATTGTACGTTTTACAGGTAAGTTAATCAACATCGACGTGTTGTGTTAACAATTGGTGACAGTAGTGGTACTAATAAGGGTTTAATTGGTGAAAATAATAGTGTTTAAGCGTTACATAATTATATTTCTACACCGTTCTCAAACTATTTGAAATAATTTTACTAAGAATTTTTCTTTCATTCTTAACCCTCTCAAAAATTAATAAGCACGCCCCCTATTTGCTGTTAACTGGGCCTACTTCTACTCTCAATCATTATTGGTTTTAGTATAGAAGCAGTAATTTTAGCTGATGCTGATGATGATGAAGTGGAGCATGTGATTTTGCACAATATTTTTAATAAGACATATTTTGGAGTTAAAATATTATCTACATAAAATTTATTTATTAATCAACAAGGAAGAGCCCCATACACTAAAGATTTACTTTATAACAAGAAATAAGAAAACGCTTGTACATTATTCAAGTATTTTACAAAAATTAACCATATTTAAATAATATTTTTAAAAGAATATAATGCAACGTTTTACGCGAGTTGTTATTTTGCCGTAAATAACGTGATGCGCTAACAGTATTAGCGAACTCGAACTCATTCTGTGCATGCTCAACTGTCAATATAATGTCTGCGGTAATAACGCCGCAAAGGATTTGTCACGGTAATCTCTCCATTATGTATAAGATTTAACTTTATTTTTTCACAACTCGAGTGTTTAAGTTATTCTATTCATTTTATAGTTTGTAGGTATAAAGTAACTTAGGTAATATTATTATAAATATGGATTAACGAAACTAACGTCATCGATACATTTATAGTATGGGATTATTTGAAAAGTATATACCATCGGCAACCTATTGTTTTCCTCATACAAAATCCCTACTTTTCTATAAGCATGTTAGCTTCAACCCAAACGTAAATAATTGCATCTATGTATTTTTATACTCTATGACACATACTAACCTAACAATTCTAAAATGTAGCTTAAAACTATAATTTACGACGCATAGTTAATAATATGTTAGTTACTTTACTACTAGTAAACTTTAGATACTTTTAAATACTTATACCCATTAGTTACTTTGAGCATCAATACCCGTTACTTGGGACTGGGTACTTTGGGTATTGGGTACTTTTAATTTTCACACTTCAGTTCACTAAAGTATTTTGATGTAAAATTTCGTTACTTTTAAAAACTTTAACCAATTAGGTACTTTTATTATCAAATACATTTACTTTGTTCTCGTACTCGGTGGTAATAGATTTTTCAGATTGTTAAAATAAGTAGGTATTTAGAAAAGTACTTATATTTTAATATAAATTTTATTTTCTTTCATATTTTTTTATTTTTATATAGGTAAACATTCAACAAACATAAATCAAAGTATGGGTACAAAAGTAACGGGTATTTCAAGCAAAAAGGAATGGGTACTTTGGGTATTAAACCAATACCCGATACTTTGTATTATTTTTACATCACTAATGTTAATACTTGATAATCTTGAAAAATTAATATATTTTTTTTCTTTATTACTAAAGTTTTATGTTTAATTTATTCGATTCAGCTGTAAACAATAGATATTGGAAAATAATGGTGGAATTCAACATTTTAAAATAATCCAATAATACAAAAAGCTCTGTTTTTCCTAAAGTTAAAAGTATTTCTTTATATAAGTGTTAATGTTCTATTTTCTCCACCAACATAAAATAAAGTAGAACGTACAAAACAAATAAAACAGATAATTTGTAAAGGCCGCTCCGGTTGACGTCTCGCCTTTTTATCCAGTAAATATTCCAAAGTAGTGGACTAGACACTTCGGTTGATTTGTTGAAAAAAGAGGAAGAAAGACGAAGACGAGGAAATGTCCCTTGTCCCTTTTATATAGCGGACACACACAATCACACTGCTACAAAGGGATGCTTAATAATGGAATTTTTCAACTGTTCAGGACCAATATAGGGTGTAACTTTTATTACAAAAAGTCAAAAGTGGATATATGTGTATAATACATAAAATATAAAGTTTTCAATTTTATAGAAATAAAACAATTGTAAATAAAGTGGAATTTTGGGACAGAAAAGAGTTTTATATTAAAATTTCTAATATTTAAATAAAAAGAATATAAAAATACTTCAGCATATAACAGAATAAGCTAAAAAGATTTAGAAAAAATAAGGTTTAAATAGAATTAAAACAACTTCAAGAGTTAATTATAATCTTTGCTTTTCGATTTGAAACAATACCTTGCAAACTCAGCAATGATCCCAAGTAGCGCAAACAATTTTTGTAAGATCAAAGTGTTTGATATCCGATTTATCTGATCATTCAAGGTAACAAAATGATTTTGTAATTAGAATTAATAAAAAAGATAAATGTATCATAAAAACAAATTTATTATTTTATTTTGCTATAAAAATATTTATTGAAATAACCACATCAGACTGTAGTTTTTGCAGTGCGCAGGATGAAAAGGTGGAGGATCTTCTGTGATCTGGTCTTATCCTGCGAATAAATGGACTAATGACCTTAAGGAAGCTGCCCCTAAATGAACCATTGATTTAGTTAGAAGATAAAGGATGTACGGTGAGCTATAATCTCTAGTGGTGAGTCACAACGTGCCGGTTTTTATAATGCTTTTTTTGAAATCCACTAACAATCCAAAAATGAATATTGTAACCGTAGTAAAAATCCAAATTTTGCGGATTTTGGTTCTTGACATTCTTTACGATTGGTTACGATGCCTAGGGTACGGAGACCTGGACGATTTCGTCAACTTAGTGAGTTTGATAGGGGCCGTATAGTGGGACTTCGAGAAACTGGATTTTCTTTTCGGGAAACTGCAGTTAGAGTGCAAAGAAGTGTAGACACCGTGGTTAGGTATTGTCAGGCATGGCTTCTAGAAGGCCCTACGTAAAGAGCAAGGGGCTCTGGACGCCCCTGTAGAATAACAGACCGTGAAGATCGCCGCCTAAGATTATTGGCCTTAGGGAACCGTTTTTCCACTACCTGGTCCATTGCAAATGAATGGTTTGCAGAACACAGAAGACCTAATGACATGAGAAGTTTTTATCGACGAATAAGACGTTTTGGCCCGTTTTCATACCGACCACACTGGGTCCTCCCTTTAACTCCAGAACACCGACTTAATCGCCTTGAGTGGTGCAGAGAATGGTCACTCTGGGATCAGGAATGGAACAGTATTGTCTTTAGTGACGAGTCTCAATTTTATTTAGGCATGCACGATGGTCGAGCGAGGGTTAGAAGACGACGTGGTGAAAGGAGAAATACACGGTTTTTTGTTGAAAGGCATGTTCATCAAACTGTTGGAGTTATGGTTTTGGGTGCTATAGCTTATGGTTCGAGATCACCTTTAATCTTCATCAGAGGTAACATGAACGCGCAGCGTTATATCCAAGAAGTTTTAGAACCCCATCTTTTACCCTATCTTGACACCCTGGCAAATCCAACTTTCCAACAAGATAATGCCCGACCACATGTCGCAAGAGTCACAATAGACTTCTTTCAACATAATGATGTCACATTGTTACCTTGGCCACCAATCCCCAGTTGAGCACGTGTGGGGTATGATGGGTAGGAGATTGCTCAAGATTGTAACGTCCTTCTCAGACTCTAGAAGAACTTCGAGAGGAGTTGGTGGTTGCCTGGAATGAGATACCACAGGACATTGACCACCTAGGCGCCTTGGAGCCACATTATCAAAGGTAAATTATTATTAAAAGTATATGTCACTTAGTCTATTTACTTTTCTGATTTACTCTACTACTACTAATACTGATCCTAAGCAACAAGTTTTGTATTTGGCATTATACATGATAACAATTTTTTATGTATTATAGTTGAGAAACCCATAAAACTTTTAATCGCCTAACTTAAACTGTTTTATAACAATTTTATAAAGCACCTCGTATTATTTTAGAAATGTATTAAGAAATGGGAAGGTTTGGTATAATGAACTTTTGACCACCTAACATATAAACTTTAATTTCCTGGCAAATTTATTGAACAAACCTGATCGGATTTTAAAATGCCACTTTAGAAAACAGAATATGTATCAAACAAGGAAGGAATAACAACATAACCTACTATTAAACTGGAAAACTAGATGAAGACATAAGCAACGTACAATTTGGATTCCGCGAAGGGCTTGGAACACAAGAGGCGCTTTTTGGGATTAACGTTCTTTTCCAGGGCTGTTTCGATATAAACCAAGAGGTGTATGCATGTTACATCACTTTCGAGAAAGCCTTTGACAAAGGGGAAATATGACAGCAGCTGCTTGTCACCAAAAACATCGACTCCGATGACTTTAGAATAATTAGTAATCTATATTAAGGCCAAAAAGCTAACACAATGGTAGAAAACCAACCAACAGAAGAAATGGAGATTCGTCGTGGTGAGAGATACCTCTCCTATTCAACCTCCATAGCGAAGCTATTTTTAGGGAAACCCTAGAAGATGAGTTGGTGGGAATAGTTATAAATGGAGAAGTAATTAATAATATGAGCTATGCTGATGACACCGTCTTGTTAACGAGCCACCTTGAAGACACACAACACCTTTTAGAAAAATTAAATGATCAATGTAATGAATACCGGCTAAAAATTAAGTTTAAGAAGACCAAGTTAATGGTAGATACAAAATTCCTACAAGATGTGAACCATGCGAACCTGACTGTGGCAAACACCAGGATAGAGATAGCTATTAATATCTATATATTAATATCTAGGAACATGGATAGAACAATAGGATGACCAAATAAGAGAAATAAAAACGAGGATAGAGATGGCCGGATCAACATTTGTAAAGATGAAGAAGTTGTTTACTAGTAGCCTAAGGTTGTCTCAATCTCACATGACGATCTTGCAATATCAGTTCGCGCCCAGCATCAACGGTTTTCGGAGTGAACTACGGCACGATTGAATTCACCATACCATCGATAAACATTACTCCTTGATGGAGCTTCATCCATGCACTGTTGCTTAGTTAATCCACGTCAAAAGTTGTAAAAGATAATTCCTTTTTTGGGCGGAGATCAATCTTTTAAGTTACTATAAACAACACAAATAGCGCTCGTATGTCAAAACGTTCTGAGTGCGTATAACCTCAAAAATGTCCAACTTTACAATACAGCTGTCAGTTACCAGATTGCAACATCAGGGTTGCCAAAACCCGTAATATAAAAGGCAACCCTCGTATTGTTATGAAGATTTGACAGAGACAGTTTTGATCATTTTTGTACGATTAATTTTGACTGGATACTAAAGAGACAGCTAACAATTGTAAAATTATAGCGACAGGAATTATTTTTTTAGTTCTATTTGTGTTTTTTGGAGACTTTATTGTATGATTCTCACGACAAATGAGCATAAATTTAAAAGAATAAAAGGATAATAAAAACCAACAACTTACCTTTGTGTGCCATATCGTCGACCGTGGTAATACCGGATGGCCATGGTGCCACCGCGGTCCCGAGTTGCTGTGCAGGAAGAATGTTGATGATCTGGTAATCTTACACCAAACGGCTCAAGGTCTAAAACAAAATATATCAATTGTAGTCTTCCTAAAGTATTTTCTATAAAACAAAGGTTTATATTTTATTTTGATATATGGAAGTAGCATGGACGAATTTCTAGAAAGTAATAGGTACAAAGATTTGAGATAAAGAACAATTAGAATAAATAAACTTTTAAAAGAACAAAACAAAATGTGGGCAGTGCGAAAAAATCATTTAAGATTATTATCCCTTTAAGCACTTATGAAGCAATGAATATTTGAAATATTAAAAATACAAACAAAAAATGTATAGTTATACGATAAATATTAGCAGTGTAGCCTGAATAAATCAAAGTCAAAATAGTTACTTCTAAAAAGAAAGAAAGAAATTTAGAATTAAAGTAGGTTATAAGATTGGTACAAAATAAATTAATGCTCAGCAGGGATATATTTACATACATGTTGCTACATGCAGGATAATTTATTTTACATCATATTCTTGAGAATCTTTGAGTTTTAAATTTAAAATATGAAAAAAATGGATAAGCTTCTGGTTTGCTTGTATCTGGAGCATATACTGACATTATTTGTCGCGGTTTGTTGAATAGACTATACAAATGTAAAACCCAATTTTGAGGAACATATTTATAAAATTCAAAAGCTATCCCACCTGCTTCAGGTGCTTTATGTTTTTTACATATGTGTAAAATTTTTCATTTCTTTCTTTTTCCCAGGAAACTCACTTTTCGACTAGACAATTTTTCTAATACATCAATTTAATATTTGTTTAATGCTTTAATAATCTATTCATCCTCACTGTTAAATAATTTGACATTGCAACACAATTGTTTCTTTTTCCAAACTCTCAATTTTAATTTTCTCGCATTAGACGTAATCGTAGTCATCCGTCGGGCAATCGAGAAATATTTTCCAGTTTTGTTAGTGTATTTGGGATTTTACCACAAGCAGGTAACGTGCGAACCCTCCTTGGGACCACCAACATGATCATTGAGCTGCTCAATTCACCCAACTACCACAAAAATTTCTCCACCCTAAAAATATCTAGGAAATCTTTAAGATGCAAGCTGACAATAGATTGATCAAATAATTTACTTCGACTACTTGAAAATCATAGTACATAGAGGCGGTCACCACAGAGAAGTCAGACAAATTAAGAAGGCTGCTACCATTTCAGGATAAAGCAGGTGTCCTGGAACAAATGATGTGGAAAAATAAAGACAAAAAGAATAATGCAATGCAAAAATATACAAAACATGTCTAAAACCTGTCACAATAAAAAGGTCTTAGTGCTATATCCGGCTACACGTTATGGGACATACATATCAGAGAAATATGCAAGGTAAAATGGATAGGAGCAAGAAGAAGAGCATGGGATGAATACATCGACGGATAACAGATACATGACTCATTAAAATAGCAAGAAATGAAAAACCAATGGGAAGAAGACCACCAGGCAGACCACCAAGATGAAGAGATATATGACAGGAAAACTAACACACATGATCCAGATAAAACAGGCGAATCGCCTTACTAAAATAAAATAATAAAAGAACAAGAACCCAGCTGACATGGTCACTTCATATAAACGTCGATATAAGGGAATTATTGGTAAATGACGTCAACCACCTTTCATCTAAGGGTGTGTTCGGGGAGCACGCTATTTGCGCCATTTGGCGCTATCTAGTACTATTTCTAGTTTGCGTTGTATGGCTCTTGGCGCTACATAGCTCGAAAGCGTGCTCCCCGAACACACCCTAAGTTTCTACGACCTGACAAGCTAGACCAACCATATATGTCAATTTGACACAGGTGATGTGGTAATAATATATTCAACAATAAAACATGCATAGTATAAATACAAATTTATATCGTAGCTTTTCGCTTTTTCTGACACTTCGCAAGTAAATATATCATTTCAATATATATGATACATGCAGTTGAAAATATTTATACCAAAGTGGTAATCATTATGAATAGTGTTGTATACGTATTTATTTGCTTAATCAGAGTTTTTTTGCTATCCACAAAGTTCCAGAAAGCATTATAATTTGGCCTTTCTCCAGACAAAAGCTGGATGGACATCCTACAACGTAAGGAAAGTTTACTTCGTATAAATTTGCAAAAATGATTTGTTTGAATGAAATAAAATAACTATTAGTAATATGCTGTGTGCTGAGCATTAACTTGTAATATTTCATTGAAATAAAGTTGTAACAATAAATTTTTTAATTAATAAATATCTTATATGTTCGATATGTTTTTTAAGACTACGTTGTTAAATTCGAGGTAACTTTTGAGCTGAATGTACAACATTTTATATTATTTAAATAATGTTAAATATTTTATATTTGAAGTAACCTGTAGGTAATATTTGTATATAATATTTAGTTTTAATGTAATATTTAATTCAAATAAAATTGTGTATCAATATTTTTGGTCTCTAAGCGTCATAAATAGGTTGATAAGACGTCTTGAAATAACGTAACCATACGTTACAATTTCGTCAATAAAACATGTCAATTCCACGTCATGGGATGACGTAATTTAACGTGACTAGGTGACGTCTTTAGGCTGTGACATTTTCACGTCATGTTTTAGTTGATTTTTCTTCTGGCCAATCGTAATTATAACATTTTAATAGACATTACTTTTTTTATTTATAATCTAATGTCTACCGAAAATTTTCGTTACGTATATCTACATAATATAATAATTGAAAATCGTATTGTATTACTAATAAGAGGCTAGGTCTTTAGATTTCACGAATACAATCAGTAAATAAATCGTAACTAATTTATAAATATACCAGAAATACCCTCCGAAGAGCAGATACTGATGGGCCTCGACGAACACTGTTTTGGGACTTAATTTCATTAACTTTATCAATAACAGAATCGGAACGGAATGGCAATGGAACTAAGAGGCATTTAAACATTAAACTCCCCCGAATTCCAGGGTAGGTAGTACAGCGGCTGTATAGGAAACTGTTAGGGTCCATTAAACTACACGCACATTCGAAAATATATATTTTTTTAATCGTTCAAATGAATCTTAGTTATTTTTTTTACAACTTTTTTATAATATTTTTGACGATTATTTATACTATTTAGATAATTTAAACTGGTTTTCATGAAAATAGTTCGCTGTTTATCAGCTACGAAGTAAAAGCGTAAAACTGAAAATTTAGGTATTACATCAATTAATCTTCTCACATCTCTATGCAACTTTTCAAATTTTCTTCTTAAAAATCAGTTACATTTTCAGATAGTTCCAATTTTTTTGGTGCGTCGCTTTGTGATCTCAATAAAAAAGATGGAGGCATTCGGCCCATTGCCGTGGGCTTTACTTTAAGACGTCTTGTAGCAAAAATAGTTTGTTTAAGAATATCTAAAACTCTATTTAATGTCTTTCAACTTTTGCAGTTAGGTTTTGGCACATAATGCGGTTCTGAAGGCCTTTCACAGACATTATGTTAATTTTGATCATTCATATAATCAAATTTTTTTGAAAATTGATTTTAATATGGTTCACAGAGACACAGTGAAGCTTCAGTGCTATCTTTTGGTCAACATCTCATTTCTTCACATTTCTTCATTCTTTAATTACTTCTTTGAAGTCTGAAGTTAATGTTTGGTATTTAGATTATGGTAGTCTAGGAGGCAATTTTGACGATGTACTCAATGATTTTAAGAATATAATTGACAAATCCGCAAATTTGGGTTTAAAAATCATCACAAGCAAATGTGAAATATGTTTTCTCCAAAATTTAAACTCAAAAGACATTTTAAAAAAATTCCAAGCAATTGCACTAGGTATTTGTGTTTCAGACTTATCTAATTTAGAACTTTTAGGGTCACTTCTCACTCAGGATAGAGTAGAATATACTCTTAAAAATAAACTTGAAAAAATAGAAAGTTTATGTAAAAATCTTACTGCTTTAAATTCACACTTCGCTTTTTTTTCTATTAAAGAATTCTCTACCTATTCCCCGCTTATCATACCTTTTTAGATGTTCACCTTGTTGGGCAGCTAAAAATTCTTTATCAAATATCACCATTTCGCTAAGACATACTTTAGAAAAAATATCTAACTGTACAATGAATGACACAGCTTGGTCATTAGCAAGTTTACCAACCAGATTCGATGGTCTTGGAATACGAGATTTAAAATTATTAACAAATCCGTGATTTTTAGGATCAATTATTAATGATACGTGTGCGTTGGTAAAATGTATTCTTCCTGAACATATTAATAAAATGATTCCGACTACAACTTCGCCCTAAAAAGTTGGCTAAATATTTGCAATTTGTCTTCTTTGCCTTCTCGATGCCCAAAAAGCCAAAGTGATTATGATGACTTCATGTGTAAATTTTTAATAACAAATAAAATCGAAAACACAAAAGATATTCGGTCTTTAATTGTAGCTGACGTAAGCGAGCTGATGGGTTGTCTTATTTCCCATGGAGGAAGGGTAAACAATTATTTGGGATGCCACTTTAGTTCCTTCTTATAATTTCAAAACTTCTGTAAAGGCTGGAGAAGCTGCTCTCTCTGGGGAGCAACAAAAAAGGGCAAAATATAAAGAACTTTTGGATAAATACCTTTTTGTTCCCTTTAGTGTTGAGACTTTGGGCACTTGGGGAGCAGCTGCAAAGAGACTAGTAGGTGAAAGATCTCTTAAGCTTAAAAATCTTGTGGAAGTTCACTGACAAAGACCTTTATTACCCAGTTGATTAGTTTAGCTCTTCAACGTGGTCATTCTGCATCCATTCTTGGGACCCTACCAGAACAGTGGGGCTTAGAGGAGGTTTTTTATGTAATTCAAAATTAATTAAAATATATCTAAACAAATTTTTAAGCCTATACGGACATTATATTTTATTTTTAGATTTTTAAATTTTTTAGTTTTGTCATTTATATTTGTAACTAATTATTTAATGATAAAATTGTTTACTTATTTATACTAAATAAAAAAAAATTTAATAAAAAAAATAACAATACAGAATAATAATGTAAGAAACACGAAGTAAACAAACTTTTTGTTTCAAGTTTAAGCAAAAAAACTAAATTATTTAAATTGGGGGATTGGGGCGGAAAAAATATTGGTCCATAACGTCCCATCTATCCCCAAGGAAAAGATCCATCCAGCCATCCTCTCATTAGCGAAGTCGAATGTGAGCAACATTCAAAATGTTGAAAGTTCATGTTACGCCTTTGCTCCAAGGAATTATTTTCTAATACAGGTATTAAGAAGTTGTAGAGCAAATAAAAGTAAACCTCTTGTATTTATATATCTTCCAGAAAGTACAGTCGGATTATTCGATCCGGTAATATATTGTAGCTCAGGTTTTCACTAGTCCAATATAGACAATTTTGGGAAGTAACGACTCCATCTGTTGTAAACGGTGCTTTATCAGCTCTTTTTCGTAGACTTAACTTCGGATTTTCCCTTAACAAATGCATAGCTGCATCATCCTCCTCAACGTACGCCTTTATCAATTTCTTTTTGTCTTGAACAGATCCTGTCTCATCAAACTTTTTTATTAATTTTTGTAATCCACGCCGAGTAATTTTTCGTGAAATTTTGCAATTGCATACTGGTACGAAACTTCCTCAAACACCACAACACTCAATAATATTACTCTTTGTTAAACGGTTAACATAGTCAAATATTTATTAATGAATGGTAATTTAATAATTATTTACAAAAGTTGAAAGTTACTTGGTACATAGTGAATGACACTTACTAAATTAATACATTATTTTCGTCGAAGTTAGTGCAAAAATTCATAAGGTTTTCATATAACTGGCTATAAATGAGACGGGTTTTGAAAAACTTTAATTTTATTTATTTTTTAAGGTTTCAGAACTAAGAAAACTTTTTATTAAGACTGACATTTTTCACTAAAATTAATATTTTACACCTATACCTATAGGATAACCCATCCGTTGATATAAGCTGTATATTGCAGATTACTTTTATGATAGCATATTTTCTCTTCTTGATTTTATCTCTTGGTCTAGGTACCATTTTTTTGTATTATCTGTTTCTAGATTATTTCCGGATACGTAATATTGAATCTCCGTTTTCATATAATAACCTTCCTTCTTTATGTCCATATGTGATCTTGATTCTGTGCTTTCTTGATTAAACCAGATGTTTTGTGATATGTTACACCTTTCCTATAATAACTTAATATATAATCGGGATAATTCTGCTCTCAAAGATGTTTTATTGAAATTTATTGTACTCTTATTCTGGGGAACTCCATGCTAATAAAAATATTAAAATTAGCTTTTCTAATTCAATGACAGCTGTCACTATTAATAAGATACCATATCTACTGATTGCCTCTAACAATGTGACCTAGATAGGAAAGTTTTTGGTCACCCTGCTTAGTAGCTCTTGACTAGTATTAAAACAAATTTCTTTAAAATTTTTGGAGACGTGAGTTACATTTAAGTATATTTCTCTAATTTTAGATATAGCCTTCTAGCTTCAACTTACGACAGAGGAGAAAATAAACTATTGAATCCAATCAATGCATATATTTCAAATTCTTTTAGACAAATTTATCTAAATGAAAAAAGAGGATATATTTATTACTAAAAACATTCGGTGGACGTACGTGGATCGAAATGGCTCCTGTACTATGTGTGAAAATGGGAAAGCGACAGTAAGCGTGATTCCATGGAGTAGAGAGAACGAACCTACACAACGTACACACACAAAGGGTATGCCAGTGATGAAATTCGATCGGTTTCTACGTGGTAAATACGGAATCTCTCCCTCAGGTTAGATTTAATTGTTTTTACATCAACAATCGTGTTCTACAACGGTACAGTCATTTTTTTTGCTGCCCATTTATATTATATAACTATAAATAATCAAACCACACAAGGAGAAAAACAACTTACAACTTAAATATTTAAATTTTCCCTTTTTAAATATATTCATTTTTTAAATAAAATACAAAATATGATTAAAATTTACAATATACTTCTATCAAGTTATATCCTGCTGCATCTGGACTTGCAAAAAGCTTACAGTAGAAATAACCAACCTCCTAATATATTACAGATTATGGCTCCTTAATAATTATGAAGGTTAAAGAAATGGTTTTAATCTGAATAACTGGTTTATTATCGCGCAGAACCTAAACTAATGTAGTTGGAAATATGAACGCCTCAAATATTAATTTTGGAGATCAAAATTGCACTACCTACCATTGTACCATTAAATCCACCCGTACCCTTCGAAGAAGAAGATATTTTGGACATCCAAATGCTCATCAAATAGTGAGTAGTGTATAGGAGTAATGGTAATTTTAGTAGTGTGTAGTAATAGATCTTAGTATAACCCATCAAGCTAAAAGAGGGAACTGGAATAGGAGTCTTCGGACCGAGAGCCAAATACTCAGAAAGCTTGAGCACATACACAAGTATCTTTCAGGCAGAAATCCGCCCCATCGAAACATGTGCGGTATTCAATATTGAAAGAAACTACCGCAGATAAGAGATTGTAATTATATCGGATAGTAAACCAGCCATCAAAGCGCTGAGCTCACATATAATCAGTTTGAAGAAAAGGTTAGGGACGGTCTAGGCAAGCTAAATGAACTAGGCCAGAAGAACATTGCGGTCCTCCTATGGGTACCAGGACATATAGGAATAGAAGGGAATGAAACAGCAGATAAGCTGACAAAAAAGGTAGCTGAAACCCTACATCTGGAACCAGAACCATCTTGTGGGATCAGCAGCAGAAGGAAAACTAAGAAAATAAATGGAGAGAGAAAAATCCAAGTAGTGGAATCAGCTCGAAAGACTAACGCAAGCTAAGATACTTCTGTCTCAATCTTAGTAAAAACAGGCTCTGGAATTTAACGGGAATATTAATCGTGTATTGTCGGTGGAGAAGTCACATGGAGGGTTAGTAGATAAAGCAAACTGCAGATTCTGTGATGAACAGGAGGAAACCTCAATACACATACTATAGGAATGCCCTGCCTTGCTAAATTCTAGGAACAGATACCAGACGAAATAGAAGAGAAGGATCTATCTAATTTAAAGCCCGACGATGTCCTAAACTTTCTTAGGAAAATAGGACTAAAAGGGCTGCAATAAGTCTAAAAGTAAAAGGGACCCAATAGATCCTATAAACAGATGTAACCATACCATATAATTCAAATCATCCACTATCACATAAAATTAGCAGCTTATAATTCCATGATACATAGAGCATTTTCGATTCCAATGAACAAAAGTAATTTTAATAAAGAAATTGAGATCATAAAACAAATAGCTACATCTAATGGCTATCCAATACATTTGATAAATAAATTAATTAATAAGAAAGAACAAAAAATGTCACTAGAACTAATATATCCAAAACAAACTAAAGAAATTAAAAGATATAAAAGTATTACATATTGTGGAAATATTTCCAATGCAATTTCAAAAATAATATCTTCGGCAACATCAACATTAATATCATTTAAAACACAAAATAGTATTGGAACAAAATTGTTAAATGTAAAAACAAAACTACCAAAATTAAAAAAATCTGGTGTTTACAAAATTAATTGTCCAAAATGTAATGCAGTATATATAGGTCAAACACAAAGAAATTTTGAAGTAAGATTTAATGAACACTTAAGAGCATATAGATTACAACAACCAGATAAGTCGAACTATGCAAAACACCTACTGGAACATCCAAACTCACTTATACACACCAATGACATTCATATACTACACATTTGTGATAATAAACAAAATTTAGATTTTCTAGAAGAACTTGAAATTAAAAGACATCTAGCAGATCAACAGTTTAAAGTAGTTAATGAACAAATAAATCTTGGAAGTTCTCCACTATTAAACTGTTTACTTTGATTGAGTCTTCATTTTATACATAGATAAGACATTATTATAACATAAATATATTAAGTTATTGTAAAGATCAGCATGATATAGTTTTTTCCTGGTTTTTCTATATCATTGCACAGTTATACTGATCTTAGAGGGAAATACATCCAGGATAATCCCTTAGGGCTAATAACATCTAGGCTTTAATATTGTTATGTCTTATTACTTCCTTACTTGGTCTAGCCTTAACTCCTTATCAACATCAAGCACCTAGTTACAAACAAACAACATGTAATTTCAATATGTCAATCTGACGATGCTAGTGATAGCGAAACAGCTGTAATTGATTTTAAAGCGAATTTTTCAAATAAATAGTGGAAGTTTAGTTTAACTGTGCAGTTATTAATTGTTCTTAGTAAACTTAAGACAATATTCCGACACTCTCCTACTTTAGTAAGATTACTAAAGTGCTTACCTTACAACAAATACAAATTTCCTCTTAATTTATAGTAATGGCTGATCTGTGAAATATTATACCTTTATTTATAATGAAATCCACAATAAATTTCAATATGATTAGATGTAAAATAATGCAAACCAATTTTCGATCAGGAAGGAAAGGAACGTTTTTAACTGCTTATGATTTACTAAAAATATCCTATTGCCCTTATATTTTTATATGATAACGACTTAAATTGAAACAGGCTTGACTACAAGTTCGTTTATATTATTTTTTGTTTCGTAAAAGGTTTTCATGAAGAAAAAAAAGGAGAAAAAGAAAATTTCGCGCTTTTGTCTCTTTAATAGTTAGCTGGGTAAGTCTTTTTTGGAATCCTTTCTTCAAAAACAGAGCTATAGTTGTTTTACTTAGTTCATAGCAAATTCTTAGCCTCTGCTTCAATTCGTTTTAATTTCGACTTCTTCATACTCAATTTGGATGATTCAGTCTTAGGTCCTATGGCCATTTGGACCAACTGCACTGCAACCTTCTAACAATTTTATGTAAAATTTAATCTATTAGAACACTAGGATGCCAAAATACTCCTAGCAAAGCTAAGCGGCTTTCTAGGGTGCATATTCCTAATTAAATGGATTAATAGGTAATGAGAGTAACTCTTTCCAGGAACTTTAGCCGTTTGCAGAACATTGCTACGCATTTGCATCACTCACTTTCCAATTTGCGATTTGCCTATTATTTCATCCAGACTGAGTGTGAAGATTTGGAAATTTGGAAAGTCTGAGACATAACCAGGAAGTACTCTCCTATTGGTAAAGTTATGGTGTAAGGCCTAACATTATTGTACATTTTCTGTAGCTTTCTACCAAAACATATTAACCAGCAACAATGAAATCGATGTTTTTATTACACTTGGCCGAAATCCCATCGAGCATATGTATGGGATATTATTCAGAAATAATTACTTCACACATGGACGAAATTTACACTCTCTTTCGCTTCCAAGTGCGTCTGGTACAGCTAAATGGACAAACATACTCCAAACAGACATCGACAATCTTATTTTAAGTATCCACAATAATGTAGATCTGCAATAAAGGTAAAGCTCATGCTTTATCATATTTATTTATTTTTATTTCATGGTGTATTTAGTAAAAATATCCCTGTATATCCAAAATATTTTTGATATAAGTAAACATCATTTCGCTACAACTCAAACCAATACTAAATAAATCTCGAAGTCAGATATACATACAAAAAAATGATTTATTCTTTTGAAGTGAAAAATGTACAATGTATTACAATTTTTTTTAAATAAATTAATAAGCAAAAAAAGGATTTTAAATAAAATTAATTATCAGTATTTCCTCCATGGTCGAGCTTGGCTTGCGGAATTCTCTCCCATTCTTCACGAGCAGCATCTTTCAGTTCTCGTAGAGTAATTGGGGGAGGGTTTCGCTTCTTAATGCGTGTTGTCCCAGGCTAATTCAATGACGTTCATGTCAGGGGAATTTGATGGGGCCATCTTAATTTGGATATTCCTTCTTCTTCCAAAAAATTTTGTACTGCAGCTGTTCGATGTGGAGGTGCATTGTGATGCATAAACACAAATCCATCACCTACCGCCCCCCGGAATAGACGCACAACAGGATTTAAAACTTCCTCGATGTACACAGCACCAGTGATTCTTCTCTCCAAAACCAGGAGAGGCGTCCGTGTACCCCTCATAATACCACTCCAAACCATAATATTGCAACCTTCAAATGGAACACGTGGTTGGGCTGTTTCTAATCGGGCTTGTCGTCCTGGCGCCTTCCAAACTAGCGTTCTTCGCGATTCAGAAACCAAACCAAGCCTTGATTCATCAGATAACATCACGTAATTCCAGTTAGGACCATGGTGTAACTTTCCTTGAGCCCATTGCAACCTTACAATTTTTTGTTGATAGATTAGTTTGGGAACTTCTGGGATACAAATTTACCGCATTTAATCTTCGTGTAATTGTTTGCCTTGAGATATTGAATCCTTCAAGTCTAGCAATTTCTCTGGATATGCTACTTGTAGATTCCTATCGATTTCTTCGAGCTATCAATGTTATCTGCCGGTCTTGTGCTGCTGTTGTACATCGACTTCTGCCACTTCTTCTGGGACGATCCTTCACATCATTTGTGTCTTGGAATTTTTTTTTAATTTTCGATACAGCACCCTGAGTAACACCAACAATATTCGCAATATCACTTTGCATATAAAGGCCTGTTGTAACAAAGCAATTACTCCAGACCTATTAAAATATGATATCATGTCTTTGGGCATTTTTAAACAGCTCAAATTAAATTTAAATAATAATTGGAATAATGTGAAAGCACCCAAATCAATTAAATATGACCAAATTAATACAAAAACGAATCAAATTTAGTATTATTTTGATTTAAAAACGCTTTAAAATAAATATTAACAAGAGTTTTTAAAAAACAATAGGCATATTCTAAATATTCCAAACTTTTGGACAAATGTATAGACAAAGTCTTCTTTTATATCCTTAAAAGAGTAAAGTTCATGCAACATCAACTAAACTAAAACTAATTTAAGATTAAGATTAAATTTAAACTAACAATGTTCAGCTTTTCATGTAATATAAATTAGGAAAATTAATAAACTGGCCGGACATGCGCATTTAGTTAAATAATTTATAATTTGTCAGAAGTCAAAACAAGACTAGCTAACCTCAAATTATTTTGTAGTATTTTTAGGAGCGGTTCTTCCACTTTATATTTAAAAATTAACTTTAACGACTCAGTGACAGCTAGTTTTAGCAGTTCGTTCAACAAATTCAGGGATTGACGCATGCGTAATGTCGAATTCAAGTAAGAAATTAATTTCTTAGTTGAAAGTTGGGCATCTTTTTTAGTTTTAATTTAGATCTTAGTTTCTTGCATGAACATTAACATTACATAACAATGTTTTATGTTCTTAGTTTTAAATTAATCTGAGTTTTAATTTTTGCTTGCATAAATCCACCTTAGATGTAAAAACTTTCGTTAACCAAAACGTATTATAACATAGTTATAATGTTAACGGTAGGTAAACTCTTTCTTGTACCGCTAACTGAATTGGTATAGGTAGCCAAGTGCGGAAGCTGTATGAATAACTAACTCTTTCTTTTCAAAGCTTGTCAATTTGGCTACCTGAAAATGTTTCGGTACCTTTGAGTAAAACCGACCATTGTCTGGCATCCTAAATCGTTACATGGATGTATGCATGCTTGTTATTAGTAATAATAACTGCAGACATATATTTCTATTGGTATTATCTCGGCGGTCAAGCAAACAAGATTTTACTTATTTTCGAACATGTGCAAGCTGTCGTATACACTGTGGGCCAAATTTATTTGGAACTCAATTTGTCTCTGAATAATTACTTTTTAAACTGCCGGATTTTGGTGAAATTTTATGTAAATATTAGGGAAACCTTTTCTTAATTGTGGAAAAATTATTTAATCAAGATGTACAGGGGGAACCAAGTAAGAATCAATATTTTTAATCATAGCTTTTGGGGTTGTTGCAAAATTAAATTTTTTACTCTAAAACTACAAAAATTATTTGAAATTATTAAGAAACTATAAGAAAAGAAGCTAGAAAAAAATGTTCCGAAAAACTAAAGTATTGTTTTTTTGTTAAATAATTTTACGATACAGCCTACTTAATAGGTTTCTATTAAATAACAAATTAACAGAGATTAACAGAGTTACCTGTAAGAAAAAATGATGTTAGATCTCTTAACAACAATGACAACAGTACTTAAATATTTGTATAGTGTGTATACAGTTATTTAAAAATGAAATACTCGTATTTGTCATTGGAAGATAAAATTTTAATTAAATCTCTAAAAGTCAGAGGTTATGGTTCAAAACAGATTACTAAAACTTTTCCAGAGCGCAATTGAAAGTTAAGAACTCCTATTTATTTTCCTACATTTACTTGAGGTAATGGTTCATTACAAATGAAGTCTGGAAAAGGAAGAAAGAAAACTGTTAGTGGTATCGAAAACATTGAAATTCTTGATGATGTTGAACCCGTAAATACAGTCAACTCAAGGAACATAACAAAAACTACTACTATCAAAAGATTAAGAAGGTTCTGACCACGCAAAGATATTGAACAAATTTGGTTCTCAGATGATTTGCGTCAACTAAAACATGCTTAGA
Source organism: Ophraella communa (assembly GCA_035357415.1). Classification (NCBI taxonomy): domain Eukaryota; kingdom Metazoa; phylum Arthropoda; class Insecta; order Coleoptera; family Chrysomelidae; genus Ophraella; species Ophraella communa. Next base: position 66,744,899 of record CM068979.1, read on the forward strand.
ACAACAGGGTATATTCTAATGTACACAAAAATAGGAAATACCACTGGAACATCTTCTGCTTCCCACAGATCACTTTTCTCAATCAGTCATGGTTTCTTTGGCTGATGTATCTATGCTAGGAAAAACTTCTTTTGGAGGAAAAAATTAACTCCGAAATCTATTAACGACACATATGTATGTGGCCTCCAAGTTGCCCGGAGTTTTACCCTGTTGACTATAACATTAGGGGAACATTAGAAGAACATTTTTATGACAACACTCGCATCAATACTTATTGATCAGCTTAAAGAGATAATAGTTTACTGTTGGCATCAATATAATTAAGAAATTATAAAGTCAATTGGACAATGGCGCCGAAGACTTCAAGCTGTTGTAGATAATTAGGGAGGTTATATTCACAATTAGTTCTTCTGAAATTATTGAAACATATTTTTATTTGACATTTACGCTCTGTCAATTTGTTATTAAATAAAACCCTATTACGTTGTATGGTAATATTATTTAACAGAGTTTTCGAAAAAAATACTTTTTAAATACAAAACCTAAAGTTTTCCCAGACATTTTTTGTAGCTTCTTTTCCAATAAATTGTTAATATTTTAAAATAATATTTGTAGTTTTAGAGTAAAAAATAACTTAAATATTTCAATCTGACAATGTTTGTTGTGTAATTGTAAAAGCTAATTTATTAATTAAACGTGGAAGTTGGGTCCAATTAATAGTTGTTTATTATTCTTAGTAAGATGGACTTCCAAAGAGTAATGGTAAGTACAGAAATTTTATTAATATTATACTAATAGAGCATTTAGAGTTTGCCGCGTTTAAATTACAGAGGTATAGGTAATTAAATAACTCTTATTTCTGGGTTAAATAGTCTAGATTCCTTTTTTCAAAATATATTCAGGCAATTTTTAGCGACGGCACACTATTTATTCTGGTCCAAAGATTTTTCATTGCATTAAATAAATAAATATTAATACCTACCAAAAAGATTATTGTACAGGGGAGATATAATAAAACTGTAACCAATTGATTTTTAAATTTTATTAAAAAAGAACCAACTCAAATAGTTATTTTTGTAACTTTCTGTTGGTATTATAAAAATAAATTGATTGTATTATCCTTTACTTTGTGGAAGTCCATCTTATGAAGAACATTAAAAATAAAACTTTTTAAATCAAAACTTTCACTTCAAACAAATTGATTTTTTAACCAAATAAAAGCGGTTTCGCAAAAAACTAGCATCCTCAGATTGGCATATCGAAGTTAGATTTTGTTTTTTAAAGTAGCTACCTGCTGCTGATTAAGTAGGGTTAAGTCTAGACCAAGTATAGAAGTAATAAGACATATCAATGTTAAAGCCTATTAGCCCCTAGGGATTATCTGGAAGTATTTCCCTCTAAAATTAGTGTAACTGTGTAATGATACAGGAAATCCAGGAAAAAACTAGACCATTAAGAATTTTAAATTTTGTTTTTTATCACGCAAATGTAGTATTTGAATATCATTGGTGTGTATGGGTGAGTTTTATTATACATAGATAAGAGATATATTAAGTTATTGTAAATATCAGCATGATATCGTGTTTTTCTGGTTTTTCTATAACATTGTACAGTTATACTGATCTTAGAGGGAAGTACATCCAGGATAATAACAGCATGTTATGTCCAATTCCATACTTGGTCTAGTCTTAACACTACTTAATCAACATCAGGTATCTACCTTAAAAAACAAAATGTAACTTCAATATGTCAATTTGACGATCCTAGTTTTTAGCGAAACAGCTGCCATTAAGTTAAAAAATCAATTTTTTGGATAAAAAGTGGAAATTTGGTTATACAAATTTTTCTTTTTAATGATCTTGCATGCCATTATAAAATTATTTGTAATGTAAAAATAAAAAACTAGAAGCTTTGTATTATATTATTGCCATATTTTAAATATTAATCGCTTTTTTGTAACTTTTTTTAATAACAATATAGGGCTAAACAGCTTTCTTGTAATTATTTAATTTATTGAGAAATAGAATATATAATTTGATTTAAATAAAATAAAGTAATGGTAAATAAACCCAAGTGTGGCTACCAAATGTTCTATGTATGCAACATATTTTTAATATTTTTTTAATGCACTGTTACTTTTTAGTAAGGTTATAGAAATATATATTGCAGCTATACTAAAAGTAGTTTGTTATTAATTTTAAGTAAGTAGAAAAAAGATAATTAGCTCTCAATTGTATTTTTTAAAATATGTTATTATTATTAGATATTATTTGTAGTGATAGGCATTAAGTAAATATACTAAAATCATAATGCCCTCGATATCCACAAATGAGATTGTTGACACACCTATCAATACACAAGGCGCGCAAAATTAGATTTTCATTTCATTCATTTAAAATTTTAAGTGTGTAAATATCACTGAAACCAAAAATGATGAAATTAGAGCAAATACAAATATTTTTGTGATGATTCGAGCTTAATTTGAATTATCCTAACTGTATAAATGGTGGCATAAACATCAGTAAGTAAAAAAGTTTATGTTCACATATTAATCTCAGTTTATTTTGATAGCGATTTCAAATGTAACTCTGTGGAACAGGTAACTATAGAGCTACTTACATGCCGTAGTTATATCAACGGTATTGCACTTAAAACTTTACAAAAACGGTCCACAAAACAAAACTCTTTTTAAAATTTGTACACCGAATAAATACATATGTTATATATTTAATAATTAAACAATTATGTGCACGCAATTAAACAATGTTTAAATAGTTGACTAGACGACCATACAAAAGTGTTGAGAATCAATGGAATGTCATTAATGCGGAGCACGCTTAATAATTTTATTCCGAAAGTAATGGTCAACTAACTAAACAAATTTAGTGTGACTCTAAACACTACACGAATTAAACTGAATTCAATAGAGACCCACTCCGCAAATCTGTCATACGACCATATGAGCCCTGTAGTACACCTTTTTAGGTGTTTACAACTGTCAACAGTTTCCGATCCTCCGCCAATCCCGGCTACACTGGTAGCGTCGAATCCAATAAAAACCGAGAGAGGAGTGGCGTGCTATCGATTTCTAGGAATTAGTTGATCATTGGAGCGGAAGTTATTCTCTCCGTTAAGAGGGCGCCACTAGACTTGCTCAGTTAATGGCTTTAGTTAGGACTGGAGGTGCCTACGTTAAATGCCACATCCGGAATGTAATCTGATATGGTTTTTAACAAGTCCTTAACAATATAGTGATAATTCAAAGGTAGGCATTTGTTTATTTTTTTTAGGAGTGGTTTATTACATCATTGTTTATTTTATACAAGGATGTTTTAATAAAAACACGTTTGATTAAAGTTTTTTGTTATTATTAAATAATAACATTAAAAAAAAATTTTTACAAAATTTATTTTATAAAATTGCTGTTTCGCTACAACGGGCAACTTCATATTGACAGATTGAAGTTACTTTTTTTTTTGTTCATTAAGTAGTGTTAAGAATAGACCAAGTATGGATGTAATAAAATACATAAGAATATTAAAGCACAAATGTTATTAGCATAAGGGATTATCCTGGATATATTTCCCTTTACTCTGGAAAAACTGCAACTTTGCAAATTTCACTTCCAATGATATCAAAAAACGTAACCAAAAAATAATGAGTGATCGATTACCTAAGTTTATTAAGAAAGAACAGTAGTCAAAGTGAACATAACCATGCGTCAAACCTCGTACATAAAAAAGAAGAAGCTAATTAAATTACACCATTACCTAATAAACTATCAATCGTTTTTGTATAATATGTTAAAATATAATTTAAAAATATCTCACCAGAAATGTGCGACCCACCACTAAGCAAGCATAAAACCTAGTGTCTAAATGTACCTAGCAGGGCCTTTGACACCATAAACCATAATTTATGGTTAGCAATTTTGCAATATATTGGTTTGTCTTCTTCAGCCGTTGCTCTTTTTCAAATTTATTTTTTAGATAGAAATCAAAGGGTTCTGATTAACGGTACATTTTCAGATTATCTTCCTTTGCAGCGTGGCGTTCCTCAATAATCAATCTTAAGACCTATCTTATTTGCGATATATTCATATATATTCAAGTTGTTCTTGCAGTTTTTGCTATAGTAGCTGAACACTATTCCACTCTGGAAACAATTTTGGTGATTTTATTTTAGTTTAACCACTCTTGATTTAAGGTTAAACCAAAATAATATAAAATTGAATTTGCTAACTGTATTCTTTTTAACACTTAACTGTCTTCTTTTAAAAATCACATTTAAGAATAAACGTAAAAATACTGTTACACTTAAAATAGGTAAAAAACTGCAAGTGACGTCATGAATAAGTTAAAAAAAAATTGATTGTGTTAACCTCTACTTTTTGGAAGTTCATCTTACTAAGAACAATTAATAACTTGGTCTAGCCTTAACTCCTTATCAACATCAAGCACCTATACTAAAATTCCATAATAGTAGGCACTAAATTCTCAGAAATATTATTGAATTAAAACGTAAACATTGTTGTCAGGTTGGGTTTCTATATATTTTATCATCTTCTATTTAAATCATACACACGCAACTAAATGGTCATAGAATAACGGACAACGTGTTTTATTCATTAAATACTAAATACTAAAAAATATTAAATATTAAAGAAACTTCCTGCTAATGAAATATATTCAACAACATCAATGTTTATTAAATATAAAAAAATTTGAATTATATTCTGGGACTAAAATTTATAAATGGCAACGTTGCGTACACAGAGACGTTTGTGGGGCGGAAAAAAGAGAGGTAGATTAAATTTGCCGTAAGATAGAGAGAGATATAAATATTGCTTCATCAGCTGAGCACGGTTAGGTTAACATTCATGAGCGTAACATTCGTTGAATAATACGTAATGTAAATATTATTTTTTTTTCTTTGATCTGTTATTATAATACAGTTATAACGAATTAGGTCTGTTTCAACACTGATGACAGTTTTGGAATTTCTGTTGTAAAAATTCTAAAATTGGAAATACCCTTTTCAATAATATAATAAATAATGATATTTTTGTATAATACCTACCTAGATAAACATAAAAGAGGAATAATACACTTTCTATACAGTTAATCCATTCGTAAGAAGTAATAATGTAGTAGACGTCAAATAATTAGGCAGGTACATTTCTAGGAAAACGATTAACAGTAAAAAAAAAGGTAATTTCATATCAGATCAGGTAAAAACCAAGGGATTTGTTTAAGGACTGAAACAAGGGAAATATCATTATAAATCAGTTTAATTTTGTGCTGTGAACTGTGAGCAATATGGAAAGTGAAAGCAGTCAAAGTAAACGCAGACGTCCAAATTTATCCGAAGGAGAAAAAACTATTATATACAATGTGTATTATGGGCTCCGTGAACGGAATGAGAATATGTTGCATAATGACGTAGTTAATCTGTGTAGTGATTTAACTAAAGTGTCGACGAGAAGTGTTCACAGAATTCTTAAAACATTTAAAGAAAATGAAGGTAAATGTGATAATGTATCTAAAGACATTGAAACTAGAGGAAGAAAACAAATTCAGCTTGATGATTGCACCAAATATGCTATTCGTAGGAAATTCCATTCGTTCTTTTTCCGAAATGAAATCCCAACTTTAAAAAAAGTCGCAGTCGAAATAAGTTCCGATGAATCGATGCCCAAAATATCACGACGTGTTTTATTGCGCACATTAAAGCAAATGAACATTAAATTTATGAAAAGAGGTAGGAAAAGTGCTCTTATAGAAAGAGAAGATCGCGATAGTTGCTCATCATCCGACGAGTTTTCTTCAGATAATAATGAATAATACAATACTGTAAGTAATTTTAAACTTTTTGTGGTGGTAGTGGTTTTAGTCCAATAAACGTAGGTCTGAAATCGAAATCTCATGCACACGGCTGCATTAATAATAATAATGGTGCCTACTTTTCTCATGAAACATTTTCACGTTTTATTACTTTGCTAACACCCTGTACATCCGATCTCAGATTTTTTTATGTCAATCTTATTTCCAAAGGATGCAAATTTTTTATAACAATAACTTTGTCATAAAATTAATAATAAAGGTTTTTCTCCTCTTAGCAACTCCATCCGTGGACACAGTGTATATTTTTTTTATATAATTAATATAATGTAATTTAATTCTTATTTGTGGATATAGTTTTTAAATAATTAATTTTTCCACATCTGTTTAGTATAATTTCCGTACGCCACTGCAAGAGGCAGATTAAGGCAAAAACGTCACAGTCATTTCTGAGAATTTAGTGCCTACTATTTTGGAATTTTAGTATAGTTACAAACAAACAACATGTAATTTCAATATGTCAATCTGACGATGCTAGTGATAGTGAAACAGCTGTAATTGATTTTAAAGCGAATTTTTCAAATAAATAGTGGAAGTTTAGTTTAACTGTGCAGTTATTAATTGTTCTTAGTTATGAATAAGTTAATTTATAATCGTGAATTAGCTTTTTAAAATACTAAAGTTCTTCCATTTTAAATTTATAATTCGTTAATTTACTGTTAAGTTACTTGAATATGTACGTTTAATCAACAAAAGAAAGATTAATAACCTGAAATACTTTACAACTACACTTACTAGTTTATGCAATCTAAAATTTGGGAAGGCTATATTTAAATTTAAGGAGAGATAATTTTAAATTTCAATTACACAATTGTATTTCAGTTAAACAACAGTATTTTTGACTTATTACTTTGGAATTTCGATTTCTAATCTTAAAATGCGGTTGTTTAATCCAAATAATATGTTGTCCCTTTAAATTGGGATATTTAATTTACAATCACAGTTAAGTTATAACGGTCGCTATCCCTACCTTTTATTACGTTTTGGCGGGTTCGGGGTTTTCGGTACTTTGCTACTTGTTAGCAGTTTAGTTATCAATAAAGTCAATCAATAAAACTAAAAATATCATTATATATAACACCAAAACTTCAGTTCGTAACACGAACTCAAAGTTGAATTTATTTTATCTTAACCGTGTTTTTATATTAATAACTGAAAATGTATTTGTGACGTCATTAAATCCCTGACGTATATCCTAATCCTAATTTACAGTTAAGCATATTACGGTTAATTTATTCCTAATTTGGAATTAGCAATCCAGGCGATGAATTCTAGTTGCTTAACCGTGATATTTTTCCCAGTGTAAGATCAGCATAACTGAGCAATGAAGAACTCGAAATAAAAAGATCTGGCAGATCAACAATTAAAAGTTGTTAATGAACAGATAAACCTTGGAAGTTCTTCACTATTAAACTGTTTACTTTGATTGAGTCTTCATTTTATACATAGATAAGACGTAAATGTAACACTGCAAAATAAAAAGTATATAAATATATCTTGTCCAGTATAAATATAGGTGCACGTCATAGTTGTCAGAACGGGACTATATTGCCAAGTATTAAAATAGTATTATAATCTATTAAATGTCAAACGAAGTTTCTCTAATATTCTTCGTTGTATTTGAGTACAACATTGAGCTAGGTTAGTTACGCAGATAATTATAAAAAAAGGTTATGCGTGATAGCCCAAACAAAACTTATTTTAGTGTGATTTTAGTTATTAATGAGTTTTATTTTGATGTTAATACCTTAGCACCAGAGCTGGGTAATTACATGTACTTTAAAAATAATTACAATTACAAAGTACTTTTCCAAAAGAGGAATTAATTACAATTACAAAGTACTTTTCGAAAAGAGGAATTAATTACAATTACAAAGTACATGTCGTAAAAATAGGAATTATTAATTACTTTTATAATTACTTTTACTGTTCATACAAACGAAAATGAGAACGAGACAGATTTTACTCAAATTTAATTACAAATGCACCTCAGCAAATCATTTTTTATAACACAAAATATATTTGTGCACGACCGTGCTATAAAACCTTAATTATACAAGTATAATGTTACCCATTATTCACTAGAGAATAATGAACCATTATACACTGTATGACGTCAAAACAGCACGTATTGGTATGAGAATATTCTTTGTTCATAACACGGTAGCATACACTCCAATACACACACGCGTAATAAGTGTTGCCTATACAGAATGTACTTTGGTATATGGTATACTTTATACACAGATACACACGAATATTATTCAATACGAGTATTTTATATGAACTTTTATTTACATGCTATTCTGTAATTTTCATTGTCTTTGCAGTCTTTTTGATTTTTAATTTTGCTAAATAGTGCTAAATAAGAAATGATAATGCTGCTACGACATTGTACTTTATTACTTCATAAAATAAAGATTTTTTTATAATTACTAGTAAATTTTATTTGAAAGTCGTGAACAAAGAATAGTATTCTACTAGCATGTAATGGCTATTATATGCTCATTGAATAATATACTATTATATTTTCCAAAACTGCTTTAAATTTAATTAAATGTATTTTCTACCTACTTTAAAATCGAATACTTGTAACGCTAGAGTAACTGAGAATGAGAATAAGTTTATTGAAATAGTTAATCCTTCATTTCAATGTAGAAATTAGAATAATACAAAGAAATGCCTTCCTAAAATAAATAAGTAGGTGGAAAAATTTCGGTATAGGGGAACAACTCCGATTTTAACGAATTTTTTTTTGGACACTCCCTAAACATCCCTGAGCACTACTGTGAAGTTTTTTTTTCCGGAAATGAAAACTAAAATTTTGAAAAAATTTTGAAATTTAAAAAAAAAAAATTTTTTGGTTCCAACTTGCACAAAAATTTTTTTGGAGAACCCGATAAAATGTAAGTTGAAACCTAACCTAACCTAACCTAACCTAACCTAACCTAACCTAACCTAACCTAACCTAACCTAACCTAACCTAACCTAACCTAACCTAACATAACCTAACCTAACCTAACCTAACCTAACCTAACCTAACCTAACCTAACCTAACCTAACCTAACCTAACCTAACCTAACCTAACCTAACCTAACCTAACCTAACCTAACCTAACCTAACCTGTGCAAATTGGAGCAAAAAAAAATTTTTTTTTAAATTTCAAATTTTTTTCAAAATTTTAGTTTTCATTTCCGGAAAAAAAAAACTTCACAGTAGTGCTCAGGGATGTTTAGGGAGTGTCCAAAAAAAAATTCGTTAAAATCGGAGTTGTTCCCCTATACCGAAATTTTACCTTCACCCACTTCATACTATATTTCCTTAGTTTGTTTATGTAACATCTACATACTTATTTACCTCCTACTGTTATTTAAGTTTAAGGTTTAAAAATTCAGTGATAATGCTCTTTCCACTTCCAATGTACAGCGTGCCACTGCATTTAAACAAATCAGATAGAGTGAGCTCTAGCCTCTAGCATTATAATACAATGGCTCTAGTGACCGGTTCGAAAAGAAAATTTTTTGTTTTTGTATTAACCCGTGCATTTCACGCATTTGAAAGTAATTGTAATTAAAAAATGTAATTGTACTTTTAAATGTACTTGTAGGTAGAAATGTAATTGTACTTATGAAAAATAATTGTACTTATGAGAAGTAATTGTATTTAGATAATTTAAATAATATAATTTAATACAATTACAAAGTACAATTCCTCTTCAGATTTTGCTGCAATTACAATTACAAATTACTTTGAGAAAAATATGTACTTAAATACAATTACAAAGTACATGAAAAAAAAGTAATTGTAATTATTAATTACTTTTTAACTAGGAATTACCCAGCTCTGCTTAGCACTAAATTAGAATTTTATATTTGCTATTAGAATTACAGTTTTTTAATAACCCATAAATAATAAAATTAAATGAGTGAAATAAAACACGACTGGAGGTTACCACAAAAATTGCAGAAACCAGATACGTCAATGTAATACGCGCGAATATCAAAATTTCATCTGTGGCAACAATGCGCAATTGTGCCAACATATAAAATACCTTAGCACGAGTTATGATCGTTTGAAGTTTATATTTTATTGGTCCAGGAGTTGTATTTGATATAAAATTAATTACGAAACTTGGAGTTTGGAGTTTTATTGCCAAAATCAATAAATAATAAATGATTAAATGGTTTCAAATCAATAAAAAATATAAACTACTGGAATAAATACATAAGGAATTAAAAAACATAGAAATGAAAGAGGTTTATTTTCGCTATTCAAATTAAAGATATAAAGATATAAAAATAAATTTTAAAGACATAAAAATCCGAACACCCAGTTTAAATGATTTAATTTTCATAAAATTTTGTATAAGTACTTATTTAAGCATAATAAGTAAATGATGAAAATTTCAAAATGATTGCATTGATTTAAAGCCCTTTTACCTTTAATAATGTGTGGATGCACCTCGATGTGTTACGCATTCTCCACCGCGCCTAGGCATGCTTCTGATCAGGAGGTCAATGCCCTCCCGTGGTATATCATTTCAGGCAAGTTCTTCTAGAGTCTAAGGAGGATGTTGCAAATTGAGCAATCCTACCCATCATATCCCACATGTGCTCAATTGGGGATAAGTCGGGAGATCTTGGTGGCCAAGGTAACATGACATCATTATGTTGAAAGAAGTCTATTGTGACTCTAGCGACATGTGGTCGTGCATTATCTTGTTGGAAAGTTGGATTTGCCAGGGTGTCAAGATAGGGTAAAAGATGGGGTTCTAAAACTTCTTGGATATAACGCTGCGCGTTCATGAATGAAGATTAAAGGTGATCTCGAACCATATGCCATAGCACCCCAAACCGTAACTCCAACAGTTTGATGAACATGCCTTTCAACAAAAAACCGTGGATTTCTTCTTTCACCACGTCGTCTTCTAACCCTCTCTCCACCATCGTGTATGCTTAAACAAAATCGAGACACTAAAGACAATACTGTTCCATTCCTGCATGAGCCCAGAGTGACCGTTCTCTGCACATCTCAAGGCGATTACGTCGGTGTTCTGGAGTTAAAGGGAGGTCCCAGTGTGGTCAGTATGAACACAGGCCAAAACGTCTTATTTGTAGGTAAATACTTCGCATGCCATTAGGTCTTCCGTGTTCTGCAAACCATTCATTTGCAATGGACCTGGTAGTGGAGAAACGGGCCTCTAAGGCCAATAATCTTGGGCGGCGATCTTCACGGTCTGTTGTTCTACGGGGGCGTATAGAGCCCCTTGCTCTTTGCGTACGGCCTTCTAGAAGCCATGTCTAACAACACCCAACCACGGTATCTACACTTCTTTGCACTCTAACTGCAATTTCCCGAAAAGAAAATCCAGCTTCTCGAAGTCCTACTATACGGCCCCTATCAAACTCACTAAGTTGACGAAATCGTATTCCGTACCCTAGGCAGCGTAACCAATCGTAAAGAAAGTCAAGAACGAAAATCCGCAAAATTTGGATCTTTACTACGGCTACAATATTCATTTTTGGATTGTTAGTGGATTTCAAAAAAAGCAATATAAAAACCGAAATCTTCAAGTGATAAAACTGAAAATTTTATCAATTGTTTATTTCAGTAAAATAAATAAATTCACCTAATTTTATTAAAATAATAGTTATTTATGATATAAGTGTTAAAAGTACATTTTTAAGGCACGCATGTGCGAATTCTGCAATTCACATGAGGTACTTTTAACACGTATATCATACAATATTTGTTCTAAAAACGCTCAAATAAAGTAATTGCACAAATTGTACTATTAATATTAATGTTAATAAATAAAATCTAAATTTTTTGACGTTTGCTTTCAAAATCTGACAATTCACTTTTGACAGTAGCTTCATAAACATTTTAAGGCATTTTTAACACGTTTGTAGAAAAAATCATTCAAACGTTCGAATTTTTATGTCACTTAGTATATTTAGTATATATTGTAATAAATTACAATTATAAGTATGTACTGATTGCATAAATATTGTTATTATTGATGTAATTATTAATTTGTTGTTTTATAATTTGAAATTTTTATTTTTAAAGTTTTGTGGGGCTATTATTTATGTTTAAATTTGTTTCAATTTTAATTTAATCCTTTTTTAATCTAAAACACCTTAAAATTTCTTTATTTTATTGATCCTTCTGTTTGAAAAAATAATTATGTTATCAAATTTAAAATATGTAATTTTGTTTATCATTTATTATTAAATTTTATATATCAAAATCAATTATTTAGCATTATAGACTCATAAACTCAGTAGTCAGTTCAAATGTAAGATTTAACAATATTTTATTTGTTAACTTTGTTTTTCCTAAAAGAATAATATACCCTTGATCTCTTTAATGATACGGCTATGGCAGATTTTGTGCGCATCAACCCCGCACATAGAAACACGTGATCCTTAACGGTTATTTCTGGGGTAAAGAAGCGTGTGTTTATTAGTTGTTAAAAAGTTTGTTAATAATATAATGTTCTCTAATCAAGATTATAAAAAATTATTCAACGATACTGAAATATATTACTCACAATGTTTTTAGAAGTCATGAAAGTGATATAAGTGAATAAAGTTAAAAACATACCCTAAATCACTTGTTCCTGACGGTGAAGGATGGAAATCATTCGTAGTGGCTTCCCAGACTTAGCTTCTTACCAGTGAATAATTTACACCACGTGCAAATGCCTCCTTGTACGGATACCAAACAGGATTACAACCACTGGATATTATTTTTCCTTCGTTTCTTCCAGATATTTTATTATTATTGCAGGTTAGTCAAAACAAATTTAATTTTTCTTCTTAGGATATAATATTTATTATTTGGTACACAATTTATAACCATTTACAATTTTTCCAATAGATTTGTTTGAAAATACATTATATGATTTATCATATTACTTTTCAGCCATCTTTTATTTTTAACAGTCATCGGCCATTGTTTTTATGGTAATTTTTAAAATATACTGACGTGGAGTGACCTTTTGATCAAATTAGAATGCCCCGAATTTTCTTTTTCAAAGGCTTATATACCCTCGGTCAAATTTTCATTATGGCTGCCTTTTTGAGCGTGTTTTGTTTTTATATAACCTCTCTTACATCAAAATTTTGAAAAATTGACTTTTTAATTATACATTTTCTGACCTTAAAATTATTACAAATTAAATCTGTACTATTTATTTCATTATAAATTAACATTTTTAGAATTTTAAAATCAATTTTTCTTTATTAAAACAGCTGGCTTTTTGGAGTAAACAATGTCAGCCATTTTGACAATTATTAATATCAAATTTAACAATTGTGAGCTAATATCTCTTTTTGGCCAATATTTTTAACAAAAAATGAAATTTTACATATTAAAATATGATCAGATAGCTTTTATTTTCAATGAAACCGCTTATATTAGCTTTTATTTGCTTTTAAAAATTTACTATGTCATAGCGATTTACATACAAAATTTATCAAGTAAACGAATTAATAACATCCAAAAACATCAAAAAACAACTTAAAATTAATTACTTTACAAAAACATACAATTACAACAAATAGAAACATCAATTAAACATCTAATACTAAGTTTATGTCTTTCTCATACAAGCACCTTTTTAAAGTTTATAGTCAACGTTTTAATCACCACATCACTATTTATAGTGTTTTTTCATTGAATTTATCATTCATAAAGTCTTTGATCAAGCTTGATTAAATAGTCTTAGCTTGTAAACACAAACATCACTTTCTCACAGCTTTATTCTATCATGTAATATATTTCAATATCTCTCTTTTTAGGTTCTGTCTTAAATATTGTATTTCTATCAAATCTGAGATGTTCAGGACATAGGGACTACTAGACTTGTACTGATATCCGATACATCATACTACAAGACTCATCATTTGATACTTAAATGAATTTGAAAATGTTGTTTGGGGTAAGTAAAATTTGTTTATCAAATTATAATCATTGTCTCTGATTCATTTAATTTGCTCAAATATTTAAATTAGTTTGTTGAGATTTAAATTTTTGTATCTTATTTTACTGACTGTATACATTTAAATATTCTCTACTTCATATAATAATTTTAAATAACCTATACCTTACTTATTCTCATTTTATAGCTACTTATAAAAAAAATATTATTAAAATCATTATTATTATTAACCTTAATTATTATTTATTTAGCTTTTGATCTAACTAACTTAATATAACAAATATGGTTGGTTTCTTACTAATATTGTATTCTTATGATTTATTATTAACATATTCTAATATTTTTTTTTTTTTTAATTTTTTATTTTTAGCTTAAACAAATTAGTGTTTTGGATTTTGATTCTTGGATCGACTACTGGTGTTAGCATTCATTCATTATCAAGATGGTTTTTGTGTTCTTGTGTATTACGGTTTATTGAATTGGCTCTAATAAAGAAATTTTTTGGTGCATTAATCATTTAATGAAAAAATTTGTAAATAACATCCATGTTTAATGGTTTACTTCAATTCCAGTTATTTATTTGGTAAGTTATATTTACTATTAATTTTTAAAACATTACAAATTTCCCCCAATTTAATTTTAACAAATTGTTACTCGGTAATAATTTTTAAAATTTAATTCCATTATATTTGATCCAAATCTAATAAGCTTAAAATTCCACTTTGTTATCTTTCAATTCTAACATATACCTTAATTGTACCTTACAAATAATCTTCATTAACATCTAACATAAATTCTAATTCATTTGGTTGTATATAACCACTAACTATTCATTGATAACTCATACTTTATTCCTAATTTTAAAATACAATATAATATTTACTTATTCTAATATCTACATCTTAAACTATCTTATATTCTAAATTTAGCTAGATTTTTAAAATGTTGGTCTATTGATGGTATGCATATAAGTTTTTAACGTTTACCTTTCCCCTCAATAAATTGTTATGTGGATTTCTTAAAATATAACTGTTTTCATAAGCTTTTTCGATTATAAACGGTCCTATAAACGGTAATTTTAATTTTGCACACTCATTATTTCTTTTATTAGCTACCTGTAGTGACCTTTCAATTACCCAATCCCCTTCTTTGAATACCGTTGGTTTCTTTAAATTTTTGTATCTTGTTAAATATCATTATGCATTTCTTTTTAACTTAATATGAAATATTTTTTAATTAAATTATTATTTTGCTTTAATTTTGTACAACTACTAGTGAATTGATATATGATTTGTTACTTCTTCGAATTATTCCTTCATTCTATAAGATTTCTTATTCTCTTTTCACTCCTTTTTTAACTTTAATGGTACAGGATATATTTTCATCTTATAAACTCCTCAACATCTCTCACCTCCATATTATATTCATGTTCGGTAGCTTCTTTTGGCTCCTTAAACATCAAACTTCTATACTTCATCAATAAATCTCCTACAATATTGTAATATATTCCATCACAATCAAATCATCATTTTCAAATACATCTTCTTCTTTCTTCTATTTACTTCATAATCATAACTTTCTTCTTTATACTTCATACTCATAACTTTCTTCTTTTTCATAATCATTTCTAATATAAATAATATCCTTCTTACTATCTTCTACTTCTTCTATCATATCCCTTGACATCCATATACCATTTAGTTATACCTTCTTCTCTTCTTTATAATTAATTATAGTTTTTAATTGTTCCTATGTATCATTTAATATTACCATATCACCATCCAAATTAAACACAGCTAGTAGTTTACAATTTATTATGATTTCAATATAGATTTATTTTAATATCATATATTTTTTTTTTTTTTAATTTATTTATCTTACATATAACCTTTGTTTTTAATACCAGTTACTATTATATTTGGAATTTTATTTCATTATTCTTTAATATTATTTAGTTTTGAAATTGATTTTGAATCTATAAATGATCTTTTGTTTCTTATATTAAGTAAAATTTGTAACGGTTTGTCATAATTTTAATCTTGAATATGCAATAACTCATTAGAATGTATTTGGTTTAAGTTTCATTTAAATTAGTATAATTAATATAACAGTTTATCATAATTTTCACCCTTGAATATTCAATGACCCATTATAATAAAATTGATCTAAGTTTCATATAAGTTAATATAATTGATTGGGGTGGTATTTTAAATTTAATATAATACACAACATTTTAAAATTCAAACAATAAAAGCTTACTTACTACCTACAAATATAATTAGCAATATTATCTACACCTAGTTACTACCTTACCCCTACTCAATAAAATATTCATTTTCTTTTTCAGCTTCTTCCAATTTCTTTCTACAAGTCTCTTCCTGGTTTTTGTTGCTTTCATTATCATGTGTAACTTTTTATCATTGGTTTGTCTTCTCATTCTTTTAAATTTTCTTATATCGGTGTTTATATTCATTACTTCATCTTTTATGTCTGTTTCCATAAGTCTTTTTTCAATCAATTTTTCAAGTAAATTTTTAATTTTCTTATTTTCTTCTACATCTATAATCATACTTGAATTAATCTTATTCTTATTCTCATCCATGTCATATTTAGTATCAATTTTGATTAATTTATTCATTTTAATCTTCTCAATTTCAACATCTTTATCTTTGTTTCTGTCAGTTTCTTCTAAAATTTTATTATTTGCTTCTGCATATTCCTCTTTTTCAAATACTTTTTCTTCTTCACTAAACTTCTCCATATTTTCCTTTTGGCTTACCATTTGTATCTTCAAATTCTCTCTTTCTTTTCCAATATTCTCTACAATCTCATCTTTTAAATCTTTTCCATCTTCATCAAATTTCTTTACAAACATCTTATCCATTTCTTCATTAGTTTCTTGTTCTGTACCTCTTATTTCTCCTTGTAATTTACAATTTTGTTCCCCCATTTCTCCCCTTAATTCATCAAATTTCCTATTTATATCTTCTTTATTTTCATCCAGTTTCTTGTTTATGTCTCTTCTCAAATCTTCATTATTTTTGTCTAATTTTGCATTAATTTCTTCTAATCTCTTATCCATCTTCTTCATATCTTCCTTCATGTCTCTTCTCATTTCCATTAAAAACTTCATCATTTCATCTTGTCCATCAATTTTTTCTGCACTCTTGGTTTTCTGTACTTTTTGTTGTCCTGGTTCATATTGTTCTTTTTCTTTATCTACTGTCTCTTGTTCTTGTTCTGGTACAGAATCTCCAGCGCCTCTGTTTCTTTCTTCATCTATCTGTGCTCCTACTTCTTCTCCTGTTTTCTCTCCTACTTGTTTACCATCTCTCAATGTCATTTTATCCATTTTGAATAGTTTATTATGTTTTATTAGATATTAAATATAAAATTTTATTTTAAATAATTTCAATAACCAATTAATTACTTTAGCCAATTAAATTTTTAATTATAGCTAATTAATTTATTGTAACCAACAATTTTTTATAATAGCCCCACGTTGGGCGCCATTTTTGTAATAAATTACAATTATAAGTATGTACTGATTGCATAAATATTGTTATTATTGATGTAATTATTAATTTGTTGTTTTATAATTTGAAATTTTTATTTTTAAAGTTTTGTGGGGCTATTATTTATGTTTAAATTTGTTTCAATTTTAATTTAATCCTTTTTTAATCTAAAACACCTTAAAATTTCTTTATTTTATTGATCCTTCTGTTTGAAAAAATAATTATGTTATCAAATTTAAAATATGTAATTTTGTTTATCATTTATTATTAAATTTTATATATCAAAATCAATTATTTAGCATTATAGACTCATAAACTCAGTAGTCAGTTCAAATGTAAGATTTAACAATATTTTATTTGTTAACTTTGTTTTTCCTAAAAGAATAATATACCCTTGATCTCTTTAATGATACGGCTATGGCAGATTTTGTGCGCATCAACCCCGCACATAGAAACACGTGATCCTTAACGGTTATTTCTGGGGTAAAGAAGCGTGTGTTTATTAGTTGTTAAAAAGTTTGTTAATAATATAATGTTCTCTAATCAAGATTATAAAAAATTATTCAACGATACTGAAATATATTACTCACAATGTTTTTAGAAGTCATGAAAGTGATATAAGTGAATAAAGTTAAAAAACATACCCTAAATCACTTGTTCCTGACGGTGAAGGATGGAAATCATTCGTAGTGGCTTCCCAGACTTAGCTTCTTACCAGTGAATAATTTACACCACGTGCAAATGCCTCCTTGTACGGATACCAAACAAGATTACAACCACTGGATATTATTTTTCCTTCGTTTCTTCCAGATATTTTATTATTATTGCAGGTTAGTCAAAACAAATTTAATTTTTCTTCTTAGGATATAATATTTATTATTTGGTACACAATTTATAACCATTTACAATTTTTCCAATAGATTTGTTTGAAAATACATTATATGATTTATCATATTACTTTTCAGCCATCTTTTATTTTTAACAGTCATCGGCCATTGTTTTTATGGTAATTTTTAAAATATACTGACGTGGAGTGACCTTTTGATCAAATTAGAATGCCCCGAATTTTCTTTTTCAAAGGCTTATATACCCTCGGTCAAATTTTCATTATGGCTGCCTTTTTGAGCGTGTTTTGTTTTTATATAACCTCTCTTACATCAAAATTTTGAAAAATTGACTTTTTAATTATACATTTTCTGACCTTAAAATTATTACAAATTAAATCTGTACTATTTATTTCATTATAAATTAACATTTTTAGAATTTTAAAATCAATTTTTCTTTATTAAAACAGCTGGCTTTTTGGAGTAAACAATGTCAGCCATTTTGACAATTATTAATATCAAATTTAACAATTGTGAGCTAATATCTCTTTTTGGCCAATATTTTTAACAAAAAATGAAATTTTACATATTAAAATATGATCAGATAGCTTTTATTTTCAATGAAACCGCTTATATTAGCTTTTATTTGCTTTTAAAAATTTACTATGTCATAGCGATTTACATACAAAATTTATCAAGTAAACGAATTAATAACATCCAAAAACATCAAAAAACAACTTAAAATTAATTACTTTACAAAAACATACAATTACAACAAATAGAAACATCAATTAAACATCTAATACTAAGTTTATGTCTTTCTCATACAAGCACCTTTTTAAAGTTTATAGTCAACGTTTTAATCACCACATCACTATTTATAGTGTTTTTCATTGAATTTATCATTCATAAAGTCTTTGATCAAGCTTGATTAAATAGTCTTAGCTTGTAAACACAAACATCACTTTCTCACAGCTTTATTCTATCATGTAATATATTTCAATATCTCTCTTTTTAGGTTCTGTCTTAAATATTGTATTTCTATCAAATCTGAGATGTTCAGGACATAGGGACTACTAGACTTGTACTGATATCCGATACATCATACTACAAGACTCATCATTTGATACTTAAATGAATTTGAAAATGTTGTTTGGGGTAAGTAAAATTTGTTTATCAAATTATAATCATTGTCTCTGATTCATTTAATTTGCTCAAATATTTAAATTAGTTTGTTGAGATTTAAATTTTTGTATCTTATTTTACTGACTGTATACATTTAAATATTCTCTACTTCATATAATAATTTTAAATAACCTATACCTTACTTATTCTCATTTTATAGCTACTTATAAAAAAAAATTATTAAAATCATTGTTATTATTAACCTTAATTATTATTTATTTAGCTTTTGATCTAACTAACTTAATATAACAAATATGGTTGGTTTCTTACTAATATTGTATTCTTATGATTTATTATTAACATATTCTAATATTTTTTTTTTTTTTAATTTTTTATTTTTAGCTTAAACAAATTAGTGTTTTGGATTTTGATTCTTGGATCGACTACTGGTGTTAGCATTCATTCATTATCAAGATGGTTTTTGTGTTCTTGTGTATTACGGTTTATTGAATTGGCTCTAATAAAGAAATTTTTTGGTGCATTAATCATTTAATGAAAAAATTTGTAAATAACATCCATGTTTAATGGTTTACTTCAATTCCAGTTATTTATTTGGTAAGTTATATTTACTATTAATTTTTAAAACATTACAATATAGTATATTTATTTATATAAAAATCTCTTGTTTTAATGGTAATCTGTAACATTGATGAACTAACTGTAATTTCCTCATAAAATCAAAAGCAATAAACCGTTAAAATAATTTAAAATATTTAAATATCATTATGTTAAGGATCTAGTTAATTCAGCAACAAAACATAAGTAATGAAGTGCGTTTAATGCCTGTATGCACCATTTTCACGTTTTCTCGTAATTAGCTAACCACGTCTAAGTATGTAATCGCGGTTAAAAAGTAGATTCGATGCACCAAAGAATTTTGCACTTAAATTAGCTAATTGTGATTTGGTAATTATGGCCAGCTGGCAACATCGCAATTTTCCTAGGAATCCGTCATGTCTGTCACAATTTGATGTTGATTGATGTGAAGGTTACGGACAAAGAGGCTGTTTCGGGATTCGGGTGTTTGAAATTTGTTGTAACTAATAACATTACATATTATTTAAAAGAATATATTTCGATTGTACATAAATTAATGACAGAACTTCAAATCGAATCTTCATGACACATGTCATTCTTAACTACTAGATCTCATCAATAAATATATAAATAAAAATAAAATAAAGGCTCGATTACAGAACACAACAAAATTATAAATGTCAGCTTCAATTTATTTCCTTTTGTTTTAAGAATACAGTTTAAAGTGCAATTCCACATAGTTATTGGAGACATAAAATTGCATAGGGTGTACTAACACCCTATTATCATAAGTTAGGGCTTCAACCTCTTCAAGAAGATCTACCTTTGTTGGTTTCGTGAGGCGGAAGCGACGAAAGAAACTAAGGTCATCCAGGGCTTCAAAATAATTATCTCTCTCATTCCAATACCTAGGAAACCCATCTAACACTATGGGTGTGTTCGGGGAGCACGCTATTTGCACCATTTATACTAAATTAAAATTTGAACGTATTTAAGTAATCAAAATTGTTATTATACAGTCGACAGAAGAAAACATGGTCCGCGGAAAATATGCCAACTAATTTCAAGGTTATCACAATCAGCCAATCACGAGCCAATGTTAACGATAATATCAATTTTAGTGGCTGCATAAGTGAGATGAAAATACAACTACAGCGACAAGGACACGCCCACCCAGGGTTCATGTTTGCTTCTGTCAACTGTAGTACTATTCCTCGTTTGGGTTATATGGCTCTTGGCGCTACATAGCTCGAAAGCGAGCTCCCCGAACACACCCTACGTCATTAATGTCTAGTTCATCATCAAATAATAGGTCTTCCACTTCCATAATTATTTTTCACTACCACAGATTATCACTACTCACTATTGACAAAAATACATGTAAATAAAATCAGAAATCAGAACCAAACAAAACATCCTAACCTCACTTATTAACTAACCGCGGTTATCTAGTCTTAATCCCAGGCCATCGGGCGGTTAAAAGTTAATTTCGGATTAGGAGAAAAAAGGCTTGGTGCATAAGAAAAACATTAAGTAATCACGGTTAAAGTCTTATTCAGAGAAATTGTACAATGGTGCATACAGGCATAAATCTCAAAACATATACAATTTTCGTCTTTCCAAAGTCTAGTCTACTTATTTACTCTAAGAAATGTGACAACGTAGCCTAAGAATCAAAATCCAACTGTCTTGTCAAATTATTCTTAAAAATTCAAATAGCCGCATGCGCCTCAGTGAGATATAACCTAAAATACACCTTTACCAATTTAACATAGAGTTAACACGTTGTTAAGTAACAGAGGTTTGACAAGCGTTTATTCAACCGGCCCTAAACCTTTAATATTTCTTTTGCAAAGAAAATTTTCCAAATTATTGAACGGAAATCAACAACGTTTTAAATGTATTAACCTACTGACATTGAATATCTAATATACCTTGTTAATTAATCGTATTTATCTATCTTAGAAGTGAGAACTACCGTTAGCTTCCATATTCCAGCTTCTAAAATAAAACCAAAATTAAAAAAAATATTTATGGTGCTATATACTTTCCAAAATAATTTTAAACTAAATTTTCACGGTTAAAATTCTGTTCGTTCCCACAAGTTAACGAATAAACGTAGACATAATCCGTGCTAGAATAAGCTCAAACTTAAGTTCCATTTACTTCGTATACATACATATAAATGTATATATCCTTCTCTAAAAGGAGATGATTCACCCTCTGCGAGTTGTTTAAATCACCGTAAACTCTTAATCCCAATTTGTTTCAATTTTAAATTTAGGTCATAAATGTATCGCTACAGCAACTCTGAAAGGACACTCCCCTGTCTCTCGTTAAGACTCACGTGTTCTGTTTCGGTTGATATTCTTTGAAGTGATTAGCAATGAATTCATATGTGAGTTATAGCGTAAATGGCGAAGGATGTCGCTAAAAATATTAATTAGGCAAATTAACGGTGAAAAAATTTTACCTTTAAATGCGAATTGATATGATAGGTTCTGAGAAAAACAAGTAGTTTATTTTAAAAAGTAGTATACTGTTAGAAATTACCCGAACAAGAATTAAAATTATTTATCATTGAATATATTTGTTTACAAAAGCCGCTGCCGGTCAAAGGAATTATCGAATAAGTTAGGCCCTAAAAATATTTGGATGGGTCGTCATTCTGATAATCTCGGTTCACATGCCGCTTCAATTTAGTATTTTTTTGGTAGTTTAAATTAAAAGAAATATAAGTTATAGACGATTTATTTTCGTAGTGATTCTAACAATACAGTATACCACACACAACACGTTTATTTGGCCTATATGTGGAAATAAAGGTGTCTTGTAAATTTAACAGTGGCGTGCTCTTGTGTCCGGGCACGTGCCTACTTAATAACCACGGAACAAGATAAACGGAAATAAGTTAGCATGTCATCTACTATTATTTTTATTTGTGCACCAATTTTCATTTTAATATAAACGTTTATTGCCCAACAGTTACCCATTTACAGAGCAATTTAGTTAAATATACTAAAAATCCGAACACCCAGTTTAAATGATTTTATTTTTATAAAATTTTGTATAAGTACTTACTCAAGCATAATAAGTAAATGATGAAAATTTCAAAATGATTGCATTGGTTTAAAGCCCTTTTACCTTTACTAATGTGTGAATGGACCTCCTGATCCTCCTGTGGTATCTCATTCCAGGCAACCACCACCTCTTCTCGAAGTTCTTCTAGAGTCTGAGGAGGACGTTGCAAAATGAGCAATCTCCTACCCATCATATTCCACACGTGCTCAATTGGGGATAAGTCGGGAGATCTTTGTGGCCAAGGTAACAATGTGACATTATCATGTTGAAAGATGTCTATTGTAAATCTTGCGACATGTGGTCGGGCATTATCTTGTTGGAAAGTTGGATTTGCCAGGGTGTCAAGATAGGGTAAAAGATGGGGTTCTAAAACTTCTTGGATATATTGCTGCGCGTTCATGTTACCTCTGATGAAGATTAAATGTGATCTCGAACCCTAAGCTATAGCTTATAGTTTGATGAACGTGCCCTTCTACAAAAAACCGTGGATTTCTCCTTTCACCACGTCGTCTTCTATCTCTCGCTCGACCATCGTGCATGCCTAAACAAAATCGAGACTCGTCACTAAAGACAATACTGTTCCATTCCTGATCCCAGAGTGACCGTTCTCTGCACCACTCAAGGCGATTACGTCGATGTTCTGGAGTTAAAGGGAGGACCCAGTGTGGTCGGTATGAAAACAGGCCAAAACGTCTTATTCGTCGGTAAACACTTCGCATGCCAATAGGTCTGTGTTCTTCAAACCATTCATTTGCAATGGACCTGGTAGTGGAGAAACGGTCCCCTAAGGCCAATAATCTTAGGCGGCGATCTTCACTGTCCTTTGTTCTACGGGGGCGTCCAGAGCCCCTTACTCTTTGCGTACGGCCTTCTCGAAACCATGCCTGACAACACCTAACCACGATGTCTACACTTCTTTGCACTTTAACTGCAATTTCCCGAAAAGAAAATCCAGATTCCCGAAGTCCCACTATACGACCCCTAGGCATCGTAACCAATCGTAAAAAATGTCAAGAACCAAAATCCGCAAAATTTGGATCTTTACTACGGCTACAATATTCATTTTTGGATTGTTAGTAGATTTCAAAAAAAGCAGTATAAAAACTGGAATCTTCAACTGGTAAGGCTGAAAATTTTATCAGTTGTTTATTTCAGTAAAATAAATAAATTCATCAAATTGTATTAAAATAAAATAATTTAAACTGGGTGTTCGGATTTTTATGTCACTTAGTATACGTTTCATGCATCAATATACATACTTAGTGGTTTTTATACAAACAACAAAGTCAAATACTAAAAAATAATCTAAAAAAAAGCTAAAAATACTATAAATCTAAAATAATTTAAATATCATTTAAAAAAGTCTACACAATCTTGTTGGAGAGCCATTATTAAGATAAACCAGCTCAAAATAATTAATTGATTGGAAGATGTTTCGTCCACTGAAGCTATCTCTTGAACTACCCCAAGCCTTATGATTACAATTCAAGTCACCCATTATAAGAAAAAGTTTATTGAGGGACTTCGATAAAAGAGACCAACATTTTTTGAAAATAAAACCATCCACAAGACAATAAATGTTAAGAATATTTAAGTTAAACCTTGGTAAGAAGATAAGAGTAAATTGTCAAAGTCAGGGTTATTAATACAGATATCCTGAAAATCTATATTATTAAGAATAATAAAAAACTATTAGTTTTAACGTAACTCCCACGTTTAATTAAAACATTAGGTTTTAAACTACAATGAAAGCTGTTTCGCTAGAATTAGCATCGTCAGATTAACATATTAAAGTTACATTTTGTTTGTTTGTAGCTAGGTACCTGAGGTTTATTAGGTAGTATTAAGGCTAGACCAAGTATGGGAGTAATAAGACATAAAAATATTAAAGCCTAGATGTTATTAGTGATTATCTTGGATGTACTTCCCTCTAAGGTCAGTATAACTGTGCAATGATATAGAAAAACCAGGAAAAAACTATATCATGCTGATCTTTACAATAACTTAATATATTAACAAATTGAAAGCTTCATGAGGGACGCTTCAGATAAAGAATATCTATTACTCAAAGTGATAGCATAACTTGGAGTTGCTGGAGGTTGCCGAAGGGAAAAGATCTATAATTTAGAACTTAGTGAAAGCTCTTTTGGTGGGTTATAGACAAGGAAAAAGCTGTCTTAAAGAGATGGTATACATACTGTTGGCGGAGCACATAAGAAAATAGCTGAGTTCTTAAAATTAGGCCAACTAGAAACGTATACAGGTCAATGTTTCAGGAGGATATACTCAACGTTGTTGTCCAATGCTGGAGCTGACCTTAAAGTTCTAAAACAGCACGGTGGATGGAAGAGTTCTTCAGTTGCAGAAAAGTATATAGAAGAATCGATTGAAGGCAAAAACAAGATTGCAAAAATGATCCAAAGGGGCGAAACTTTTGTTGAAGTGCTACATTACAGCCACACGTCTTCTGCGATTACAGAAAACACTGTAAATCCATCAACAACTCCATTAATACATATTGCTGGTAATAGCAGTTGTACAATTAATGTCAATCTTCAGAAACTAGAATAAATGCTTAGTTTATGTTGATTTACTTATTATTTCAAACATTGGGAGAATTGAAGAGTACTGTAAAGTACAAGTGTACCGTAAAGTTATTACCTAATTGTATAAAATATTTTTTGTATTTGTTTAAAAATTTTAATTTTACTTTTTTTAATTTGCCGTCTAAATTTGACCTAAACCTTTTTTCGCACTTTCTAAAGAAAAACATTTAAATATCCCGAAAAAATTTTTAATTTTAATTGTCTTATTTTTTTATAATTAACCCCTTCATTATCAATATTCATTCCTGTATCCATTAGTCTGTGATAGAGGGAAACGCTTTGACAATTTTGATTAAAAATTGGGTCGCTAATAGTAAAATATTGGAAAACTCTTCGTAATTTAGTAGTAAATAAAATAACAGAGATGGACTAGGATATTGTAAATGATCAAATTAATTTATGTATCCGAAGCCTATAAGCAATCCCGGCGCGAAATACATTTTAAGAAACTTTTTTCACGGCCGTTATCTGTGATCATTTTTAAAAGAGCGTCTACCGTTATGGAGTCTCTTCAGAAAAAAAAATAGCATCCTTTGGCCCTGCCTCCATTAACTTTTACCGCCTTTCTGAAAACTTGGGAGCTAGACGCGATAGCGTAACCCTTCCAAACATTAATATAACAAAGATAAGGAAGCAGAATACATATTTTATGAAATTATCGCGAGCACAAATAATTTTAATGAAAAGTCTGGCGTTGAATTTAGGGGAAAGAGTGACATCAGCTGTTACGTTCAGTCCAATGAGTTCCACCCTTACCCTTGTAGCATGCTCACCGCACACATTACACCACTGCTGGAAACAGTGACGTACTTTGTTAGCGTACGTCTTCAGGAAGCGTAGCATCTTAGGGAGATGAAGTTGATAGTGAGTGCAAGTCTAAATCAATCCTGATAATTTTGCGGACATCCATATTATCAGTATTTTCATTTTTTGTAAGGAAAATTATAGTATGTATAATATTGTTTAGCTATTTATATTAAATAAACGAATTAGAAAAATGTAACTTTATTTTTATTAATATTGTTTTACCATTTATTAAAAAAAGGTATTTGATGTAATGAAATTCATATATACCTATTACATTTTCTAACATCGTCTTGGAAATTTGGTAAATTTATGTTTTTTTGGCATAGAAATTATGAATTTTATGCTAAATTTAGCAATATTTATATAGAGCTAGGGCGGCTGTTACCATTCTTAGGTATTAAGAACAGCAAACGTTTAGTTTAGTTGTGTTCTGTTCTTAATAAGATGGACTTTCACAAATAAGGGTTAGTACTGTAACGCTGCCTCGTCGCGCGCCCTTTATTCTGAGAGTGGCTAAGGCGTTAAGTTACTTTTGCCGCTTAGGGTAGCTATGGTAGAACAAAGATACGGGTTGCGTTACTAGATATTTATTGTTTTGCACAAAACAAACATAGATTTATACAATTATATACATATTTACAATATTTTCTTCTTTTACCAGCCGAAACCATCTCCCATCATTGCCCATATGGTCATCCGTTAGTTCTGCAATAAATGGTTAGCATATATACAATAGACGTAAAGGTATTTATGTATGGGGGATTATCCCTCCGGATCAATACGCCGGAGAAATAGTGTATTGTAAAGGACAATATCCTTTACATGGTTAGGATAAGTCACACGAGATCAATACTCCTGTGGACCGGGTATGCGGAGATCAATTCTCCCCGTGGGATACGGGTAAACCGGAGAGGATCAGTACTCCTTCCGATCTGGAAACGGTGAAGGTCAATACCCTTCACTAGGTGGGGAGCGGTGTCGTCGACGATCAATACTCTAAGACCCCGTGGAGGAAACTAGACAGTCAGTACCTGCCTAAGGTATGTCGAGATTGGCGTTTCGCTTACAACGTGAATCGTAAGCCACCAGTGAGAGTTCCTGTTTCCAAGCGCTAGTCGATACGACTTAATTGGATGTCGGAGTAGCTCTGCCGATTGCTTCGCCTGCGTTGACCTATGTATCGAATCATTCATACCAAGTCGGTAGCATATAAAACTGCCATCTTTCTGCCGGTGTTCCAACTGTCCGTCATATCTTCTCATAATTTATTTT
The DNA here is from genome assembly GCA_035357415.1 of Ophraella communa. Classification (NCBI taxonomy): domain Eukaryota; kingdom Metazoa; phylum Arthropoda; class Insecta; order Coleoptera; family Chrysomelidae; genus Ophraella; species Ophraella communa. Next base: position 66,772,574 of record CM068979.1, read on the forward strand.
CCAGTTGATAACTCGTTTGTACATATAACGACATTGTCGTTACAGTACAATAAAAAAACCTAAGGTATATTACAACATATCTTTTTTGTCTAATGAATTATGGCTAAAATGATCCAAATAATACAGAGATGGTCCTTTTTACTAGAAAAAGAAGGTATGTGAACCTTCAGGCTCCGAAACTCACAAAAACTGAATTAAATTTCTCTGCAGAGGGAACACCTTCGACAGCAAGTTAAAAAAGCATAGATTGTCTATGAACAGTATAGAAGAACCATCGGGGAGAACCTGGGGATTGTCACCAAGGGTCAAGGAGTGGATTTACACTGCAATTGGCGCGATTGCCTGGGGAGTCAAAATAAAACAGCTGACAGTGGACCTTAAACTGGACCATATACAAAGAACAGGAGGCATGAGAACTACACCAACTAGACTGATGGAGGTTATCCTCGGTCTGACCCCTCTTGATATATGTATATTTATATCAAGGAGGTAGTTTTGATGACGATGCCACGGCTACGCTCTACTGGAACCTGAAATGGAATCTGGTGAGTAGAGGTGTGGCTTGTGGCGCGAAGCTATAAACGAGCTTCCACTGCTACAAGCAAATACAGAATCGATTTCACAAAGATATGCCGTTCACAGGCCCTACAAGGTAATCATTAATGACAACACTCAAAATGCATTGGCGACAGGTACTTCACCGATGGATCTAAAACAAAAGAAGGGATTTAATGGGATTTATTGTACTAACCCTTACTTTTTGTAAGTCCATCTTATTGAGAATAATAAAAAACTCTTCGTTTTAACGTAACTTCCAATGGGATCTGAAATTTACTTAAATATAAAATGGGCAATGAGTTGTACTACCAGTGTAACTGAGAGAGAGCTCTTTGCGAAAGAGAAATCACTGGTAAAAACATCCGTATCCTTACGGATAGCAGACAAGTACTAATAGCCCTGAATTGGCCACGGATCATATCAGGTTTAGTATTAGAATAGCCCTTACCGAAGCCTTTAGTAACCTAGGCGCTCTTGGGACCTGGCAGTCTTGTCAGCTTGGTTGACCTAGTAAAGGAACGCTCCCTTGACAAAATCAAGGAAAGATGGGACGAAGGAAAAGGTTCTAGACTATCCAAGCAACTTTTGAAGTATCTAAATAGCAGAGTAGCCAAGAAATACGTGGCCATGACTAAAAAGGACCTACGTTTGGTCACAGGTATACTTACTGGCACTCTTTCTAATAAGACTTTCTGTATTCAGAGAGAACTGGCTAACACATGCCACCTTGAGGAAGCCGCCTACTGGCGACGTCATCACCTACTTTAAACAATCTCAATCTCAGAAGCACGCACAATGGGCCAAATATTATTTAAGTGCAGTGGCGGGACTCCTTCTTCAAGAATTACATATACAGATGGCTAAAATGATAAGAGAATCTAAAGGTTAGGGATAAAAAGGTCATCTTATCTATTTCATGACTACCAGTTTTTAAGTAATTTTCATTTTAAACATACATAACGTGTTATATTTGTGCCCAAAATTCAACCACTTCGGTCTATGCCGAACGGTAAACAAATTATTGAAGTGTCTAAACGGGGAACCGAAAGAGTGTGCCCCGGTCCGGAAGATAGTTTTGAACGTTACCAAGCATAACGTGCTGAACATAATGTTTGATACTATTCGTTATAAAAGAAAATTTGTGCACAAATAAAAATAACTTGGACCGTAGATATTAAAGGGGGGACCAGCCACCACAGGTAGTTCAACAAGAGATAATTACCTTTGCCATTTGTGCATTACTATATATAATGATTTCCCAGAATTTAAATTAATTACCCCTAAAAGCCTGGAATATTTTTAATATTTTAAATATAATAAAATATCTACCATTGTAATATTTCAGTTAACTTTTAAATTACAACATTTGTTTAATATAAGTACAGTATGGATAAATTCATGACTTGGGTTACTGTACATATTTATAGAAAATCCAGAAACATGTCAAATTTAAATTATAAATTAACATTCTTTAAAGTGAAAATTTGAACCCTACCTTCAACCCCCTTTGAAGGAAAGTTACAACCACCAACATTTTAAATGGGAAGTATGCGCTTGTGATATATCGTTTGAAAGGTCTCTTCATTCTTTATCCAAAAATATTATTGTTTTTGCTGTAAAAATTAACATTAACATCCTAACCTTAAATAAAAAAGTCCTCCAACGTTGATTAAAATCCAATGGAGCAAGATCAGGTGATCTTGCTAGCCATTCTATTGATCCTCGCCTCCCTATCAAGCGATTTGGAAGTGTTATGGTAGGGGAGCCCAAGCGGGGATTTCTGGAGTTACTGAAGCGCGGCAGATTAATATAAAGGGGGATACCTTGTACCCGGTTAATTGCTTCCACCATATATGAGCCCTATATATGGCCGCCCTTTAGGGATCAAGAATCAGATTGTTAAAAAAAAATGTCCTGAAATTCTCTAGTGCGTCAGATTAAGGTAGAGAAAGTTAGTTATATCCTAAAACGTGTATATTCCACTAATCTGACAATTCGTGAGTGACCTAAAGAAGAAGGAGGGCAACAAAGTTGTAAAAAAAAACGTTATCTCGACATTCTCCTCCTTCAAAATCGTCTTTCGTGTGTTCCTGAGTCAGTATCATTTTATAGGGATGCATTTTATTTTCTTTCAATATGTTTAGTATCGATGTATGGCTGACATTAAATGTTGCGGATGCTTGTCTAATCGGTGTATGTGGATTTTCCTCAATTTCTAGCATCACATCTAATTTGATATCATCACTCAGAGCATTGGCAGCTGTTTTTTCCATCTGCTTTACATGTCGAAATCTGCGAAAATTCAAATGAAAATATCCTGCAGTTATAATTATTACAAACCAATTTGCCAAGTCGTTTCAAACAAACTAACTTTGCTATGATAGTTTTTTAAAGGTTTTTTATAAATTGATATTAAAAAGAACCCTGATATTGTGTAGTGTAGCTACTATAGCGAATTTCGGTAATAAGATAATTTTATTCTTTTATGTTATTTTTGAAATAAATTTAAAAACAACATTAAAAACATTTTTGGATAGAGAATGAAGAGACCTATCAAACGATATATCACAAGCCCATACTTCCCATTTAAAAAATTGGGTTGTAACTGTCACTATAAGGGGGTTGAAGGTAGGGATCAAATTTTCACTTTAAAGATTGTTAGTTTATATTTTAAATTTGATTTTCTATAAATATGTACAGTAATCGAAATAATGTATTTATTTCATTTGGCTTTTCCACTCTGTCTAACTATACTTCTGAATTTATTTTTATTGGTAATCTACTTCTTTCAGACAGGGTAGTAAAATTACTACTCATTCTTCCGTTCCCTACAATTTATTTCCGTGTCTAGTTTACCTGTTTCTGGTAAAAGTCAATGATTTTTCTTTCAGTAATATTGGGCAAGTAATGAGGCATAAATAAGTGTGAAGTGAAGAGTATTATCATTCAGAGACATTTCAAGTGTATAAACGAGTGTGTGTTTGTTGCCTTATTGAATTCATTGACCACCAAATGGAGTGCACGCAACCGTTATAAACAAATGAATACGTAGGTACCTAATCGAATTACGAAGTTGAGAAGGGTCTTTATATTATATTTTTTTCTTCTTGTTTTCTCACTAAAGTGCTTTTAAAGAAGTTAAAAGAATCGTTTACGAACAGTTACAGTACTCATAGAATTGTGATTATAATATACAGGGTGTTTCAATAAGAATTATCCATATAGTAACTAGAGAAACCTCAGCACTAAATATGATGATTTAAGCCAAAACACTTAAATAAAATATTCTTCCTAACCGAGATATAGGGTGTTTTATTTTAACTATTCTAAATGATTGTACCCCATATTTTTGACACCTTCCAATATTTTTTGTTCATACTAGGCAACAAGTTTACACATATTAGGTTACTTTAAGTATTAGTTTCAGTAAATTTCATTACAAAAGATTTTTTCATATTAATGTTTTTCAATTTTAAATTTTGTGAAAATTTTACTCAGGTACTAATAAATAAGATAAGATTCGCAGCATTTTCATTTTGTTACCATAATTCTTGTTGGGTATTATCAACATTACAATGTAGGTTGACAAAGGTTTAAAACAAGTAGGCTGATTTCACTTATTTGCGTTACAACTGCCAGACAGATAATTTTAATAGAAAACCGTAAAAATTGTTACTGTTATAAAAGAGTTTTTTTGTGAAAATGCCTCGTACACTTTTTAATTAATTTCGTACTTTTATTTTTCTTTACTTTTTACGTCTTATAAATTACGCACTATATTTGTTACCTAATATTATTGTTTTTTAACTTTTGTTAATATTAAGGTGAATATTGTTGAACCTTTATAAACTGGAAGCAATAATACTATTTCTTCATATAGGAATAACTATTTAATTCAAAGGTTTAGCTTTTGACATACACACTTTTTATATATTTTTGACAACTATATAAACAAATATATTTTATAACAGAACTTGTTACTATGGTAATAAAATAAAACAAAAGTTGTGGAAACGAATCCGAATATTAAATCCAACACTCCTCCTCGTTTACACAATCTGACATTTTTCTCTTAACAAAATATGTCTATTTGGTGGCAAAGGTTTTGTTAATAAATCAGCTACCATTAGATCAGTGGAACAATATGTACAATCAATTAGCTGTTTATCAACACAGTCCTTAACAAAATGATACTTGGTATCAATATGCTTTGTTCGATGTGAGAACTTCTTATTTTTAATCAAAGACAAACAACTTTGATTATCCTCATAGATTGTAGTGGCACATGTTAAATCTTGATGCATATCTTTCAATAAATGCCGTAACCAGAGAGCTTCTTGACATGCTTCGGATAAAGCAACATATTCAGCTTCGGTAGAAGATAATGAAACACATGTTTGTTTCTTGCAGCACCAGCTTATTACACCTCCATTTAAGAAGAACACATAACCACTGTTTGACTTCCTTGTTTTACGATCTTCAGCCCAATTAGCATCAGCATATCCGTAAAATGTTAAATTTTCCTGAATACCAATGTTGCTAAGCTTAAGTGTCATATTAGCAGTTGATTTAAGATATTTTACGACGCGTTTTAACTGCGTCCAATCTTCCTGAGTTGAAAAGGAAACCTTTTGTGCAAGAATGCTTACACTAGCTGAAATGTCTGGTCTCGTATTGACTGATACATACAGTAGACGTCCAATAAATTGTCTGTACTTAGAATTGTAACTTAAAAGATTATTAGAATCTGACTTCACATAACTCTGTTCCATTGGTGTATTTACTTGCTTTGCGTCTGACAATCCAAGATCAAGTGCAATTTTCCTAATATAATCTGACTGACAAAGTTGAAAATTTCCATTTGAATCTTTTGTTACTTCAATTCCCAGATATTGCTGAACGGGACCGAGATTTTTTATTTGAAATTCATTAGATAATTTGTTTTCAATTCCATGTATCTCATCTTTAATTTTTCCAGCAATTATAATATCATCAACATAAATGAGGATATAACACCAACTATTAAGTGATTGTCTTGAATAAAGACATGGATCTACTTCACTCTGTTTAAAATCTGAATTCACCAAAACTTTATGTAATACCTCATTCCATACTCTTGCGGCTTGCTTTAGCTCATAGATACTTTTCTTTAATAAGCATACTTGTGATGAATTTTCTGAAGTAAAACCTGGTGGTTGTTTCATATAAAGCACTTCATTTAAGTCTTCATTTAAAAAGGCTGTCTTTACGTCGAAGTGATAGACGAAGAATTTTTCTTTAGCTGACACTGACAGTAGAGTACGCAAAGTTGTTTGGCGTACAACTGGAGCAAAAATCTCATCATAATCCTCACCATACTGTTGAGAAAATCCTTGAGCCACAAGACGTGCCTTGAACTGCTGCTCACTTCCACTAATGCCTGTCTTGATTTTAAACACCCATTTGCTTCCTACTGCATTTCGATTTTCTGGAAGATCGCATAATTCCCAGGTTCCATTTCGTTCCAATGATTTTAATTCTTCTTGCATTGCACTTAGCCATTTATCTTTAAATTTGCTGGTAATTGCTTCATTGTAGGATTTAGGTTCTTTAATTTCTTCCTTGGCAGTATGTAGTTCTTCAATCAGTCTTTAAGGAGCAATACCTTTAGTTGATCTCTGTGAAACACGAATTTTAGTCCACTGGTCCACAAACATCGGTATGAATCAAGTCTAGAGGTTTGGTTGACTCACTAAAAGACTGTTTTGGAAATGGTAATCTGGTCAATTTTCCTTTCATACATACATCACATGACATTTGAATACCGCAATCAACTATTTTATCTAAAAATCCATCAGTATGCATTTTCTTTATTGCTTCTGGATCACGATGTCCCATTTTACGATGCCACAAATGAATACAATTGTCTTTATGTTCGATCACTGTATGAATTTCATGTGGTTCACATAATCTGTATAAATTACCAACATAGTTAGCAAATGCTACCTGCTTTCCATCTTTAAGAATTTCACAAAAGTCTTTTCTAAAATTGATTGAAAATTGGTTTAAGCTTAGTTGTCGAACTGATATTAAACTTTAGGAGCATAAAGCACATGGGTTAAAATAACTGGTGTAACCATACCGTCTTGATTTTTAAAACATAAATTTCCAGTCCCAATACCAACAACGTCAACTAGTTCTCCATTGGCTACTTCAATTTTATCAATATTTATGATGTATCCAAAGATGTAAAAAACTTTCTGTCACTAGTTACATGCCGCGTAGCTCCAGAATCCAAAATCCAACCATCTGACTGAATTTCAAATGTAAACAAATGTTCTTTATGTTCAATTGCATTCACTTTATTTGGCTGATTTTGTTTCCAACTTATGTATTTCTTGCAATCCTTTTTCATATGACCTTGCTTTTTGCAAAAATAACATTTCATATTAGTTTTCTTTATATCTTTACTGCAAACTGACCTCATCATTTTTTCTGTAGAACTACAAGAATTTTCTTCTGCGTGTTGTTTTCGTTCATATTCGGCAATGACCTTTTGCTGCACTATGGCAAACGTTAACTCTTGTTCTGGACGAGTTTCTAGGGCTGTAATTAAAGGATCAAAGCTTCTAGGTAAACTGCTTAACAACATTGCAACACAAGAACGCAGCTGTTAAATAATCTAGTAGTTAAATATCCTAGATTACCTTAACTTTCTTTTGGATCTTGGCTATTTGCAGGTTGATTAGTGACGGGTTCCATGCTTTTTTGCATTTATTCGTCTTTTTGGAACTTCATTTAGCTTTTTTTCTCTGCTTGTTTTTGATGCCTTTCCTGTTGTTGTCGTTGGATTTCTCTCAATGACAGTATTGAGTTTTTGCCGATTTCCATAGTAGTGTGTCTTCTGTGGCTTCTTGGGCTTCTAGATGTGTCTTCACGTGGATTCCTTTAAATAACGTTGTAGAGAAAGCAAATAATAAGCCAATTCCAAACTTCAACGTTTAATAAACTGCCCACAAGTGGTATTTTAGTTGCTCCCATTTTATTTCTAGTTTTTATAGTTTTAGTTACTTTTTAATGTTCTCTTTTAAACAGATTTTATTTATTTAATGCAAGTTTTATTTTTTTTAAGTAGGTACTTCCAGACGATACCAACTTTCACACAGACTGAATTTTGTCTGCGCAAAAGTCTACGCATTTATTTCGTCATTATAATAATATATATTTACATGCATTTTATCCGGACTTAAGTTTGTGCAAACAAAGCAAAACTTCAGTAAAATTAAAATATAAAACTTACCTCAATATGCAAATATAAAAGGATATAAGAATAATTTTCATTAAAATATCAGCTACTTTTCTTTATTTCATTTAAAGTATTTGGTATAATTATCTTAAATGTGAAACATTCAAATAGATGGAGAATGTATTTGAAAACTTTATCTTGGATAAGATCCAGTAGTATTATTCAACTACAATCAAACAAGTCCCAATGCATAAAGCATTTCCCAAATCATGTAGCAAGTTACAATTATTCATATAGCTTTCTATGGATATTAAAGTTAGAATCTAAAATAAAAATAATATAATTAAAACTATTAATTTAATTCATATGTTTAACAAACAATTGTATAATTTAAGTAGTTAAATGTTTAAATATTAGTTATAAGGTGGAGGTACTTACATGGTGACAGGTAGACACTTTGTAGTCTTCGATAACAGATATGTATTCAGACAAAACATCACAACCTGAGATATACCTAAAAACATAAAAACTGTATAAATAAATGCTATCAGACAAAGGTGAAATCAGTGTATGAACTATAAATGTTACAGTGATAGACAGAGTAACCTTATTTCATTATAAAAACTCAGATAGTGAATGCTTAAAAGACTATTTCAACAACAGTTGATAAAGGTTGATATGAGGCAATTTAGTTAGAAAAGATGTATGTAAATTAATAATTTAAGTTTGTATATTAGTTATAAGATGTTAATCTTTGATAATATCAAGAGATTTCATTTAAACAAGTACTTATAATAGTTAAAAGTTATAATAAGACTATCTTAAGAGATGTATGCATAGATTTAGATTCATTTTAAGTTATTAGCTCAAATTTATATAAATCCAAGGTGATTGACATACCTAAAATGAGCACATTTCAAACATCAATTTCATAAGGAAAAACTTGTCAAAAAATAATTTAAATAGCTTTTTCATGAATGTAAGAATACAGATTTTCTTTATATTATCAAAGAAATAGTCAAATATGTAAAAAGATTTTATCATTTTACGTAAATTTAGGTTAAATTTTGCAAATCAAAACAATTGATTTCCTAATTATCTGTCATAATTGTCATAATTGGGAAAAAGGTATAAAAAGGCCGTGAAATTCAATTTTCCCTCTCTTGTTTCTCTCTGATTCGTGCTGACTACGTCAATTGGTAATTAATTGGCACCATAAACTCATTATTAATCAAAAATTGAGTAAATCTAATTATTCAACAAAATATTATCAACAAAGTATTTTAATAGTATAAAAGTACTTATCAAGAAATTCAATTTATCAAAAACAATCCAGATTATAGCAAAATTTATTAGATTTATTTCATCGTTTCTGGAGATACAGCGGACATCTTGAAAAGCAGGTGTGTTTGCGAATCACCTAACTAGCAGGGACCAACAGCATTTGACATCATTTCAACGTAGAAGACAGTTATACGAGGTATGTGCATAAAAAACTTATTTATTTGTAAACGTAAATCCAGGTTGAATAATATAATTTGTCAAGGTATTTCTATTGTGTTTAATAAATTCTTGCATGTGATAAACAATTGAATAAAATTAATAGTTTTATGTAGAGTTTGTATCAAATAAGTTTTCAATTATAATTTAATGTTTTATAGAGTATTCAAATTGAAATTTAAATAAATAATAAACCTACAAAATCAAACCACCACAATATATTTACATGCATTTTTACTCGGACTTTAGTTTGTACAAACAAAAGTCTGTGTCGTGTGGATTCAATTATGTTTCGCTTTCAACTAACAAACGGATCATTTTACTTTTTTCGAAAAACCATAACGTAATTCTTTGGATATTTATTAATATTATTAACTAGTAAAAAATGTAAAAATTCTGTCACATAGTTTTTGAAGTAGAAGCGAAATAGTTTTGCATTGTAAAGTATAGACAGAAAAAAGTATCGAATACCCTTAACTAGAAGATTTAACAAGTTTAATAATTAATGCTGATATAAAAAAATTGATTTCTGTAAGTTTATCATCATAAATATTATGGACACTTGAGTATGTTCGGTACATAAGATTCCATCACCCTCAACGTCAACAACAACTTTTATCATCATTTTAGTCATTATTGTCACAGTAATGTGTTTGTTACACCTACTGTCGCTATGGAGTTGTCATTTTAGGTTGAAATATTACCTTTACAATCTTCTGGTTACAAGATTAGTGTGGTTATTTTTATTTGCCTAATATACTACCAAAAATCAGTTGCTACATAATATAGAGACATTATAAAGAATATTGGAACGTTCAAATTCGGGTATATTTGAAAAGATTTCTACCTGGACGGTTCAAGGGTTTGGTACCCCCCGATATGTGACGCATTGTTGAATCTGAAGAAATTTGTTGATAATACCTTTAGTATGTATTATTTCCGTAAAATGGGAAAACAAATTTTGCACCATGTTAACATAAAAATCGAGAGTTTATTTCAAAAGATATTTAGTTTGAATGATTTGTGTACATTCAGTAAACATCTGTTCGGAATATATTCATAATAACTATAAAAATTGTAAAGGAATCGGAATGAAAGAAGGGTTTTTATATAAGCTATGTTTTTTTGGACAATAATACTGCACTTATTTTTTAATATTTCTTTGTAGGCCATTTAAAAATTAAAATATAAAATTATGAGTTCCGATTAATTACAATATTGAAGTAAATTTAATTTTATTATTAAATGTGTTATTTGGGTTGCAGAAGATTAAAAATATTTTCAGTTTCTCTTACAAATTTTGAATTTTCAATCGTAAGAAATCGTCGGAAGTAAACAAATGCGTATATTGACATGGTTGTGGTTAATGAATATGGATTTGTGCGAATTCGTACGTGATATCCATACGACCAAAATATTTTGTTTCTTTCATAGTTGTTCCTACGACTAGCTTGCAGTTTTCTGGTGTTTTCAGAGTGACAACAGGGATTGCGAATTATTGATAACGTTAGTGCACAAAAGAAGATCCCTGTGGGATCAAAAAAGCAAACAGTATCACAACAAAGAGTTAAACAAAAAATTATGTAAAGAAGTAGCGACTGAAATGAAACTAGTAGGCATGTATTTCCGTTATCTACTAATATTTGTTCAAGAATAATGTTTATGTTTTAACACTAAATAACTGTCTTACTTTCCAAATTATTTTCAATGAGTGGTAAAAATATTGCATAAATTTGTTCCTAATGTCATAGGCAGTAGTAGTAGCTCTGTTAAAACGTGGTGTCCAGATCCAGGTAAACAGAAAATATTTAGTTCAAGATCATAGTAGAGCGATAAAGTAGTGAAAATATCACTATCACTCTGTATCGCGCATCAACCAAAGCTTGAAGTACAATCGAAAAATATTTTTTATAATTGAAATAGAATGATCCAGATTTCGCAAAAAATTTAATTCCAACATACTTGCCGTCAATTGCTCCTACACAATTGGGAATTTTCCATTTTGTATAAAACTGTTCAACAATGGACGAAAACATGTACTCTGTTGGAAAATGCATATGCTTTTGGTTTAAAATATTCCATATAGCCTCACAGGTTTCATTCATAAACCACTTTTGGAACAGTTGTATGTGACATTCGGAATGAAAATGCCAATTATCGAAAAGTAGCACCAGTTCCAAAATACCTAAAACAAAATAATGTAAATATTGAAAAATTCAAACAAATATATTATTTCAATTTTTTCAGATGACGTTATCCGTCAAAAATGGCGAGGATTGCATGATACCTTTAGAAAGTAAATTTCTAAATTGGACTAAGAAAAAAGTGGCGATGGTGCTGATGAAGAGCCACAATCAAGGTGGCAATATTTCAAAAATATGCTATTTAGTTTGCACCCAGAAAAACAACAGGTAATATTGAAAATCCTAAACAGTATTCAACTGGTGCTGAGACGGAAGAAGATGCAACATTAGGTCCAATGAACAATAACGATCAGTCCCAACTAGAAATACCAACTGACGATCAGTCCCAACTGGAACTTAAAACTGGGGATCAGCCCCAACTAAGAATTAAATCTGAAATAAATCAACAATCCTTCTCCGTTAACAAGAAGAGGAGAAAAGGTCAGCAACGGATCAATCAGAATCAAACAAAACCAATCATCCACCACCACCAAAAAAAAATTGTTAAACATGAAATACAAGAACTTATATTAAAAAAGAAAAAATACAACAATTTAAGCAGCATTTGGTTCATAAACAGGATGATAACTGATGCCACATATTTTCTCTTCCCTTGTATCGAAAACTGTTTCTTAGATCCAAAATCTTACAGTTGGTTATACATTGGTTATGCAGGAACATGAAACCGTTTCTTCCCCTGAAACTCAGCATCCATCGACTTCATCTGCTTTTATTAATAATTATACGGATGGTACTGCAGCAGGATATTTAACCAACTTTTAGCAAAATAGTTTTTATAATTTACAAATGATAATATACCTTAATGCAAATAAAATTGCTTTTAACTTAAAGTTAGAATCAGTTTATGCTCTGGCGATATGCACTCCCGAAAATTTGAGTGCCTAGAAATGTGACTCTCAATGTTCTCTAATCTATAGTCGAATGTGGATTGTCATTCTCGTGTATTCGAAAAATGTTTCATTATTTCTTCTTAATTCATAATCACTACTGTTTTCCTATGAAATGAACTCGAAATACTCGAATATTTTGTGATAAACTCATCCAATGTGACCACACACGGCTATTAAATTCGTAATATTGATTAGTGCGAATTCGTACGAACAAATTTTCGTACGAATTCCTAGTACATATGAAAATTAGTTCGTTAAGAACATGAGAAGAATTTTTTGTCTGATACATTGGAACTACACAAATAAGTCTTTGTTTAATAATTTAAAAGGTGAAAGCAGGTGGCGGTAGTAGCGCTGCAACTTAATTTGCTGTTCTATGCATTTGTTGACATTTGCTGTCTGTTAGCCGATTCGCCATATTATTTTTATATTTGTGTTTGAATTTGATTAGAATTTGTCTCTGTTAGAATATTTTTTTACTTGTTCCGTTGGAGTTATTTAACTTAAAATTCTGAACAGTTTTTGTCTGCCATTTTGAAGTGCGTAGAAGCTACCTACCTGATTTTATCTATACGGTTCCTAGTTTATTCCCTATAAACAGAATTCCTCAACAAGAAAATGTCTTAGCATCTGGCATTGAAGGTATGTTAACAGATTACTCTTATTTTTGATAATAATTTATAAAAAAAACATAAAAGAAAACTCTAAATTTCTATTGTTAATAACCTTTACTTGAATTCCAATCAATCAATATTAATAACATCATTTGTAAGCAGAATATTGTAAATATTTCCAATATAGTAGAAATTATTTGAAAAAAGAACTAAGTCAATAAGACACCACCATTTGTAAGTATTTTTAAGCTCTTCTTTAACATCTATGATATTAACATGCTTACATATTTTTCAATAAACAATTATTTGTGTTGATTTTTCCTATTATTTTTCAAACAACTCTGTAGTAAGTACATCTTTTTGAACAGCTGTGTTGTTCGCACTCTTTTTTAAACAATTCCCATATTCAGGTACCGTTCTTACCTCTGTATCAACATGCGCGCCATCTATCCACACCTTTCATTGAAATGGATCAGTTAGGTATTGCGATCTAAAATTTTTCATGTAGTTGGGCGTCTCGGGGTTGTCTCTGATGGTATATAAAGGCGACTCACGGAGCACGGAGCGAATGATGTCAGTTTAGCTAAAATTCTTGGGAACAGAGCTCGGGATAAGAATTAAAAAATGAAAGTGTAGATAAATAAAATAATTTAACTGGGTATTTTAGTAAATAAATATATAGTAGTTAGCCATAGTGTGTGTAATTTATCGCACCTACAAAAAGAGTATAAATAAATAAAACATTACAATACAAATTCGTTTTTAAATAAATACAAATATTTATTAGCTATATATAGAATATCTAAATACTTTAGGTGAGTATGGGTTTCTATCAACAATTAATAAACCAACTAGAGGAAAAGCATGTTTGGATCATTTATTTATTAATTCAAAACCTCATATTATGGATAATATCAATTCCTTAATCATAGGGACTGATATAACTTACCACTTTGCAATAGCTCTACAAATAATTTTTTAAGATAGGCTTACTAGATCTAATCCCATCCGATACGTTAAGTATATAAACTACCAAAAACTTGCCAGCTGCATTGGGAAAGTTACATGGGACTGTCTCTATAGCTGTAGCTATCCTTACTCTGCAACAGATAATCTAATAACAATACAGGAAAATATAAACAAATCTACTTATTTAAAAAAAGTTAATAAAAAAAATACTAAAATCTCACCATGGGTGACAAATGCTCTTTTAAAATCAATCAACGAAAAAAATAAATTATATCGACTAACTAAATCCTATCCTAATGATAATGACCTGATAGCGAAATACAGACAATTTAGGAATAAACTTAATTCATTAATTGAGAAAACCAAATATAACTATTATAAAAAAGAATTTTTAAAAACTATGATAACAATAAACAATTATGGAGTGTGGTACTGGTACGAAAAAAGATCAAATATGTATAGATAAAATTACTGATCAGAAAGGACAACACATTTGATATTGCGAACCAATTTAATTCGACTTTTTCAGAAATAGGTAAACGTTTAGCTGATCACATTAATAAAAATAAGTCACCTAATATATTTCAACTTAGTCCTCTATCAAACTCTGGTATTACTTCCTACTACCTCTTCTGAAGTAAGAAAAACAATAAAAGAACTGAAATGTAAAATAGTTTGTGGGATAGATGAGATAAACGCGGAATGTTTAAAAATAATATCACCAACAATAGAGGGTCGTTTGGAATATATTTTTAATATATAGTGCATATAGAGAAGGGAATCTGGCCTAACTCATTAAAGAAAACCATAGTTTTGCCCATATATAAATCTGGGGATAGAAGTACTACCTTGAACTACCGACCCATTTCTCTGGTTCCACATATATCAAAAATATTCGAAAAATTTTTTCTAATTTACTTATCTGTTTTTGATATTTTTCATGTTTCAAAATAATGACCTGTTCTCTGCCTAGATGATAAAATTCGAAAAAATGATAAACTATAGGCTAACAGCATTTATAAATATATTTAATTTAATATCATCAAAACAATTAGGATTTAAACAAAATAGTTCCACCCAAGATGCTATTTTAAATTTAACAACCACAGCATATGATGCCCTAAATAGGAACAAAGCATGTCTTTGTATTTTTTTGGATTTGGCTAAAGCGTTTGATACTGTCACAAACATCTCTTGGATACTTTAGAAAAGCTTGGTATACGTGGACATTGCTTACAACTGTTTAATAGCTTCCTGTCAAACAGACAACAAATTGTTAGGATTGCTGGGATATCAAGTACAACTAGGCTAATAACACACGGAGTACCCCAAGGATTAATCTTAGGCCCTGTCCTTTTTAATCTTTATATCAATGGTTTATTTTTGCTACAAAGCTCAGGACATATAATTGGTTTTGCAGATGACACAGCGATAGTCTATGACGAAAATAATTGGTATGACTTTAAACTAAAGGTAGAAAAAGACCTAAAATTAGTATAAAAGATTGGTTTGATTATAAACTTTTATCGATAAATTTTAATAAAACTTTTTATTTGCCGTTTTTAAATCATAATTCCATTAATAATAATTTTATGCCTCTTGAAATTTTACAAAATGGCAAAAGCAGAGGCCGTGGATTCTGAGTAGACCCGTGACGTCGTAAATAGTTGCGCACAACCGAATGGCAGCGGTGCATTAGAGAGAGACAATACGACGTAAACGGCGGACTGGCCAGATTGAATCAGTAAGGGCTGCAATTATTAGTATAGTTAATAGGACAATTTTCAAACACAAATTTGTGTACGTCGCCGGTTGACGTCACAGGTCTACTCAGAATCCACGGCATCTACATTATAAAACCTGTAATGCATAAGCTTTAGAGGTAACTCAGCGGAGATTCTTAAAATTACTCCTTTCTAAAAACGCAAGGTACTCTAGCAACAGTCTATATACAGAAGCTAGAATATTGGATGTAAGACAACTTTATTACTTTTATGCATGTGTCAGGTATCATATTAATAAAGGTTGTGGCCAGATATCTCATCACTACAATACTGCTATACTCTGGTTCACAGTTATTATGCAGTGTGGCCGGCATAGGCCAATGTAAATCTTATGGGCGAATATTCAACACTGTTGCCGCTTTGGTTTCTTTATACGTGATAATTAAACATATAAAATTTGAATATTTTAGCGGATTTACAATATTTTCCTTTAAACGCGTAAAATTTATCTAAAAGCATAATTATAAATATTCTTAATTACTCACTAAACGATTTTCAAATGAATAATTTAATCAACATTTAAATCATAATAGTAACACAATGGCAAGTTATATTCCCGTGCCAGTTGGAACCAATTTCGAAGAACATGCCGATATGGCAACGCCGTCGTCCATAAACGTAATGCTGCATAATAACTGTGAACCAGAGTATATACCTTATATGACAAAATCTACGACACAGAGATCATATTCATATTTGGCACCGAGGTTATATAATGCTATACCTAATTATATTCCAGAAATTAGTATACCAAACCTTTTTATACTAAATTAAAATTTGAACGTATTTAAGTAATCAAAATTGTTATTATACTTTACAATATTAGCTTAAATAAAATTACATTGTAATATTGGCTTACCAAGTTTGACATATAAATAAATTAAAAATTGAAATTACTGTACAACAATTTTTTTGGTACCAACGTGGGGCATAAATTACAATTAAAATAAAATTATTATATCCATTACAATATGCATGTAAAATTATAAAAATAAAAAACAAAAAAGGTAATTACCTATCAGATTATTACCTATATCGGTATATAAAATTTAGTTTTATGAAAATTGTATGCGACATTACAAACTTTTATAAATAAATATTTATAAACTACTACTAATTACTTATCTACAATTTCTATATATAGCAAGATAGAATATCAAGTATCGCTATATCAAATTACGGTGTTGGATTTCAAGTTGTGGTCTAGACTAGTTTTTAAATAATTTTTTGCATATACCTACCCATCTGCATACCTTGTCATAAATATTCCGTAAGAATCGATGAGGACTGAGATTATAATAAAAAAATATATGGTAATGATACATGCAGATATTTTACTTGACTTCCATTTCCATTGTTAGTAACAACCGTAAATTGAATTAATTAATTTGCAATTTAAATTTAAATATTATTTTAATAGTTGTGTAAGTTTTGTCGGTATTGTGATATTAGATATTTTAATAAAGACAGAGGCTTCATTCACACAGAAGTACTTTGATATTGTCAGTTACATTATTATAATTAGTTTAAAAACAAGCCTTTTTCATATTCCACAAAAAATTCTAAAATAGATGGATTTTCAAATAAAATTTTTATCAGTAATTAAACCCTTTAGGGAAAGATTAGCTAAAAATGCCTTCGAAAACAGATGTCAGATAAAACAGATAAAAGCGCAGAATTAAAATATAATCAGCTAACAATTACGTGATAATTTCTATATAGAGATATTTAATAAATCAAACAAGATTAATTTGGCTACTTTCTTATGTAAAAAAAATACTCTTTTCACTTAGCATGGAACCTCTATTGTCCAAAACGTACAATTTGTACTGGCTGGATACCGTCTAACGGGTACTTCTATACAGTGTGTAAAAGCCAAATGGAATAAATTCATTATTTCGGTTACTGTACATATTTATAAAAAATCCCGAAACACGTCAAATTTAAATTATAACTTGACATTCTTTAACGTGAAAATGCAACCCCTACCTTCAACCCCCTTAGAATGACAGGTACAACCCCCAATTTTTTAAATGGGAAGTATAGGCTTGTGATATATCATTTGAAGGGTCTCTTCATTCTCTATTCAAAAATGTTATTGTTTTTAAATTTAATGCAAAAATTAACATTAAAAAAATTAATATTATGTTGTTACCGAAATTCGCTACAATACAATCAAAAACTAAAATGTAATGCAAAACGTAATAAAATGTAGAACACGAAAAAGAACTATGAATTTTAATGAAGTAGATGTTCAAAATGTTCTCCGCGAACGTCTTGGCAATATCCTAATCTCAAATAAAACTGTCTTCTAACATTATTTAACATATCAGGCGTGATCGACCTAATCGCAAGCGTTATTCGTTCTTTTAAGTCATTTAAATCAGAAGGTTTAGTTTTGTACACATGGCTCTTCACATATCTCCATAAAAAGAAATCTAATAATGTAGGATCCTCGCCTCCCTATCCACCGATTGGGAAATATTGTATCGAGGTACTGCCGGACATTAAGTTGGTAATGTGGTGGTGCTCCATCCTGCTGAAACCATATCGTATTCGCTGGAACTTGAGGGCTACCTGGATCAGGATATAAATTTGCCAACGTTGGAATGGCATCATTTTGAAGTAGTGCCAAATAATTGTTGCCATTCAAGTTGCCCTCAATAAAAAAGGGACCAATGATATTGTTCCCTACAATCCCTGCCCAAACATTAACCTTTTGAGGGTATTGAGTTTGTTCTTCTCTCATCCAGTGAGGATTTTCCGTGGACCAGTAGCGGCAATTTTGCCGATTAGCATGACCATTAAGTAAAAAAGTACAATCATCAGAAAACATAACGTCTTCTAATTGGATAATATTGTTATTCAACATGTCCATCAT
The DNA here is from genome assembly GCA_035357415.1 of Ophraella communa. NCBI lineage: Eukaryota > Metazoa > Arthropoda > Insecta > Coleoptera > Chrysomelidae > Ophraella > Ophraella communa. Next base: position 66,791,199 of record CM068979.1, read on the forward strand.
TTGCTCACAAAAAAAAGTTCTCCTATCAAAATCCTCTTCCATGAGCTCCTGAGTAGGTATCATCTTATACGGATGCAATTTATTTTCTTTTAATGTGTTTGCTATCGTTGTATGGCTAGCATTGAATGTAGTGGATGCCTGTCTACTCGATGTATGTGGGTTTTCCTGAAACTCAAGCAACACATCTAATTTGAGTTCATCACTCAGTGCATTGGCAGCTGCTTTTTTTATCTGCCTCAACATACATGACCAAACTCGCGAAATTGCTTTTCTATTTTACTTATTGTTCCTTGGAATATAGGCGGTAAATTAGGAAATTTCTCATGAAATAGGCGAGTTACTTCTTGTTGTGTTCGGATGTTATCTCCGTAACCAATCATTTGTAAATCTGTTATTTTATGCATTTCCGTTAATCTAACCATTTTTCAGAATTGAATTGAACAAACTTTATACTTAAATTACAACAATGACAACTTAAATAAAAATAAATTCTTTAAAGTTTTTTAATGGTTACCATCTAAAAACCACATTGCTATGGTTTTTGTTCACTTTCTCATTATCAAGACCTAAACGGGAAATAACTTTTAAGTATATTGTAATAAGTTTCGAGTATATTTTAGCGAATTTCGGTAACAACATGATTTTAATTTTTTTATAGTATATAGTAAATCTTTAAACTATGGTAAATGACTGGATACTTCTAGTGACTGGTTAATGGCTTCTTGTAAATGGTAAGTAAGATTTGTCCTATTGCCAAAAATTGTAATCGAACAATAGAATCAAGCAAAAAACTGATGATAATCGTTAGATGAAGAGGAATAGAGGGCTTCTTTTGTAATTCTGGCATGATTCAACAAGTTTACACAATTTCAACGAACAGTTCTCTTTCTTTAACAAATTTTCACATGTTTTATTTATAAAATACAGTAACTAATCAAACTTAAGAACCCTTAACCAAATTATGTTCTTTTTAACAAACGATTATCATAAAAAATAAATTTACGAGCATGCCTAAATAAAAATCTCTTAGAAATTAACAAATAATATTCCCTTTTATGAAGTTTTTGGCATTAAAAATCACAATAAATTTGAAGATTGGCCCATAATTTAGCCGTAGCGCAGCAGGTCAAATAACACCAAATCAATTTTCCGCCCACCTTATTGGAAAACCAATCATATGAGCACCAAAAATAGGGCGGAAAGTATTGTTTATTAATCTAAAAGCGGAAAATTCATAACGCTACGATTTTTTTATTCTTGCAGTGAAAAAGTGTGCCTTCGATGTGACATTTTTAAATCATAAATAATATAATTTTCGACCCATTCAACAGCTCTCTTAGCTTTTCTTAAACAAAATTCTATGAATTATAAACCAAAAAAATCTAAAACACTATCACATTCGATTTTTAAAAGAAGCGTCTGATTCTGAATACCTCATGATGAAGGCGAGCAAATACATAATAGTATAAATTCTACAATATGAGCCTTTTTAACGAGAATAATTGTGGTCATTTGGTGTTAAGGGATTAAGGTAACCCTATGTGTATAATTGCAAAAACAGGTACGTTATTAGTCTATAAATTGAGGATTTGTTTATATCCTAATACATAAGAATATAGGTACTCGTTAGTGTTGGTGGTTTATATTGTGATCTATATATTTGTTATTTTACTCCAAGAACATTTTCGGTAGTGAAAATGGCGTCAAGTTCGAGTTTTGTTCCAGTACAAGTGGCTTATTTAAAACAAAGTGCGTTTTCTCTAAGAGAAAAAAACTATTGTTTTAAATGTTCATGATGCACTAATATATCAAGATGTATCAGCAAGTGTTCGTGATGTGGTGACTAGGTACTCCAATATGACCCGTGTTAGAGAGATTTCGACTTTGGACAAAGTACTAACTGTTATAGCAGTAGCTGATACGATTCCCAAGTTTGGACGAAATACGTTATGGAAACTCCTAAAAGAAATTGGTTTTAAGTATGAGTCGCATAAAAAACGAAAGAAAATTTTTGAATGAGACAAGAAATTATTTGTAGGAGAACATAATACTTAAGAAGTATATAAAAAGTTTCGGAGAGATGGAAGAACTATCTTTTATTTAGATGATACATGGTTGAATGAAAGACACACTGTTTCTAAAGCAAGGATGACACCAATATTTCAAATTCCCGTCAGGCATTTTTGGAGGGATATTCAACATGATTAAATGCTCCTCGAGGTCGCTGACTAATAATCGCACACATTGGCAGTGAACATGGTTTTGTAGAAAATGGTCTTATATTAAAGTCAACCAAAGATTACCACGAGGAAATAACCTCTGATGTTTTTGGAGATTATTTTTCCCAGCTATTGGACTTTTTGCCAAGTGCTGCAGTGGTTTTCTTAGATAACGTCAGTTATCATTCAAAACTGGTAGAAAAGTTACCAACGATGTCATGGAGAAAAGGAGATATTAAAGAGTGGCTCCAGAGCAAGAATATTTCTTTTGACGACACCATGCTGAAAACGGAATTACTGCAAATTGCAAAGCGCCACAAATTACAATATGAAAGATATGTTATTGACGAAATGGCGAACTGTATTACGTTTGCTACCTTGTCACTGTCAATTAAACCCTATAGAATTAATATGGGCACAGGTGAAAGGTGAGGTGGCACGAAACAATACAACTTTTAAATTGAAACACGTTACACAACTTTTGATAAATTCTTTTGGAAGCATAACAGGGGAAAATTGGACCAATGCCATAAAACATGTGAAGAAGGAAGGAGAACGATTGTGGAGTGTTGATATCAATATTGAAGAACTGTTCGGACCCATTGTAATTCCTATCGGACCAGGCAACAAATCTGACTCATCGTCGGATGAATACGACGAAATAGAAGCTGACAATGGACTAGTTTGGTGATTTTTTTTATATATGCATCTTATAAAATAGGTTTTTAGTGGTTTTACTGTACAAATAAAATTTTTATAAAATTAATCCTCTAGCCATAATCGGCTTTTGAAATTTAAATTTAATGGTTACATGCGTCATAAGTGGTAAGTGACGTGTTTCAATAAGATTGGTAGAAAATTTGCGATGTTGTCGATATGCTTTAATATTAACCGAGAAACTTATCTCTCTCTCTCTTATTTGTTGTCATTAAAAAGAGATAAACTTATCGATATTTTTGTTCTCTGATTGACACTTTATCAAATAAGGAGTAAAACACTAAACAAAATATTCTGTCATTTTCGTTAGTTTAATTTGTTGTTTGGTTGTGTTTGGTTTATGAAAGAAATTACTTCTATACTATTTTTGGTTCGAAAATAAAAATCCCTAACACCTTCTCTTGGTGTTATAGCGGTTCCTTCAAAAATAACCATTAGAAGTAATTGTTCTCTCGCGGTGCAACCCTTCTATCGGTACAGTGAGAGAACGAATAAATACCGTTTTGGCATTTTCAATAGAACCACACCCACTTTCTATTGGCTGTTCTATTCTATCACCGTCAAGAATAGGGGTCTTGTTTGTTTATTACAGATAAACACGATTATTCACAGAACACGGTGTTTTGTGCCGCCAGTTCTTTGAGAATACTTGAAACGAACGTAGCTAAAATGTGACAACGTTGACTTTTAAACACACTTCATTATTGGTTATTAGTTGGCGCTACGTTTAAAACTTACTAATTATTTATTGCTAAATTTTACGAAATGAGAAAAATTAATTGCAAAATGAATACCAATATAAGAAAGTAGGTATCTTATCCCAAATAAATATTTTGATTAATATGATCCTACTAAACTAGTAAATTAAAGGAGTATCTAAGTGTTTTTTGCATTAATTTATATTTAATTCTTACTTTTTAATATGTAGCATATTTTTATTTTTATTTGAATTATGTTTTAAAAAAATTTCGGTTCTACGGTCATGAAATCTATTCATCTACTTGTTGTAACAATATTATCTAGGTTTTCTATTGTGTTTGGGTTAGTTAATCCCTAATTACAGGGTGGATTCTGAAAAATAACAACTTTGACTATATTTCAATAGAAATGTATACTTCTTTTAGTTATTTTTCATGAACCACCTTTGCTTGGGCTTTGAAGGATTTGCATTTATAATGAATTCACTGTGCTGCCAACTCCAAACAAATGAACTATAACAAGATGTACTTTCACATAATAAGGGTTAGTACAAAAAATTTCACTACTTAATAGAAATAAACATTCTGAAAATTTCTACTAGAAATGTAACCAAAAATACAATTGAGCAACGAGCTAGTTACAGGTGGAAGCCAGGAAGGAGCTGGCAGTTTGGCCAAAAAATTACATGGAAACACCATTAGATAGGATCTATAAGGAATAGAACAATTAAAAAAATGTACTTAGAAAATTTTGGACCTGCAGAACAAAACCTCTGTACATTTTAAAAATGCTGTCTGAGATAGATTAAAATTCATTTTGCATTATTTTAAATTTTATCTAGCCAAAACCATTGTAAAAAATCTGACTCTATTTTTTTTGTAAAATTTTGAATTATTTTTGTTTGTTCTTACAAAAAACCCATTTTTTAAGAACAATTTTTTTATCTTAAAATAGCCATTGTAAGAGGAATAAATTAGTATGGGGGCCATGAGCGATTTGCAAAGATATATTTGTTTATTTTGGTAATCAATTAAAGTTTTTTTTTTATACTCGTATATAACTGATTTATTGAATTTGATCAGAACAAATTAAAACAAAGGTTGAAAGAAATACAAATATTATCAAACGAAACAAATGACTGTATATTTAAAAAGATCCTGAATGCCTGGATTTAATTGACACGTCAAGATGGGCGTGATGGGCTGAAACACCGAGATGACGTAGGTACCTGAAATTAGATATAAAAACAGTCTGAGTATTCAATTTGCTATATATAGTAAATCTTTTATTCAAACAAAGATTAGTATATTAAAATCCCCAAAAAAAATACAAGTGTTAATAATTTACTAGGTGTCCAAAGCGGTTGAATCGTTATATAACATTTTAATACTTTAACTTTAATTAAACAGAATTAAATGCCTAATTATATAGGTATATTAGCAAGGGGCACAAACTCTCCCCGTGCATGTAAGGAATGTGTGGCACAAACTCTCCACAAATAACATAACTTCTGTAAGTGGCGCAATCTCTCCACAGTACAGTAAAATAATACTAGTCTGCAAGTGGCTCAAACTCTCCACAGTACAGTAAAATAATAATAGTCTGCAAGTGGCTCAAACTCTCCACAGTACAGTAAAATAATAATAGTCTGCAAGTGGCTCAAACTCTCCACAGTACAGTAAAATAATACTAGTCTGCAAGTGGCTCAAACTCTCCACAGTACAGCAAAATAAGGTTACTCTGCAAGTGGCTCAAGCTCTCCACAATACAGAGGGGTTGTAAGGAAACAGGGATGTTAATAATCACCCTGTAGCAGGAACGGACGAACCGCAAGTGGCGCAAACTCTCCACAATACAGTATAGGTTTATGAATAAGGTTACACTTCAAGTGGAGAAAACACTCAACAGTACAGATGGGGTTGTAAGGAAACATGGATGTTAATAATCACCCTGTAGCAGGAACGGACGAACCGCAAGTGGCGCAAACTCTCCACAATACAGTATAGGTTTATGAATAAGGTTACTCTGCAAGTGGCTCAAGCTCTCCACAATACAGAGGGGGTTGTAAGGAAACAAGGATGTTAATAATCACCCTGTAGCAGGAACGGACGAACCGCAAGTGGCGCAAACTCTCCACAATACAGTATAGGTTTATGAGTAAAACTGCAAGTAAAAGGCATAATTGAAATACTCTGTGATATAGACTCACTATTAAACTATATGTTTGTAAAATAATAACTTTCAAAATCAAATAACAAGTCAAATGCATAATTGAAATACTCTGTGAGATAGACTCACTATTAAACTATATGTTTGTAAAATAATAACTTTCAAAATCAAATAACAAGTCAAAGGCATAATTGAAATACTCTGTGAGATAGACTCACTATTCAACTATATGTTTGTAAAATAATAACTTTCGAAATCAAATAACAAGTCAAAGGCATAATTGAAATACTCTGTGAGATAGACTTACTATTAAACTATATGTTTGTAAAATAATAACTTTCAAAATCAAATAACAAGTCAAATGCATAATTGAAATACTCTGTGAGATAGACTCACTATTAAACTATATGTTTGTAAAATAATAACTTTCAAAATCAAATAACAAGTCAAATGCATAATTGAAATACTCTGTGAGATAGACTCACTATTAAACTATATGTTTGTAAAATAATAACTTTCAAAATCAAATAACAAGTCAAAGGCATAATTGAAATACTCTGTGAGATAGACTCACTATTCAACTATATGTTTGTAAAATAATAACTTTCGAAATCAAATAACAAGTCAAAGGCATAATTGAAATACTCTGTGAGATAGACTCACCTATTCAACTCTTAATGACACTACAATTCACAAAAACTTTTAATGTATATATATCTATTTATTATATTTGGTATAAACTGATGTCTTAGGTAGTCACTAAAGAACTGAACTCTGAATAGTTTTAGAAATATTATTTTACCCTCTCATTACTTCAGTCTTACCTACCTCTCAAAGATATGAAATATGATACTTTATCGATTTCACGCAATTGGCTGTTCTCTTTATCAAAACATGCATTTTTGAAATGTTAGGTCATATTCATAATAGAATTTAGTACATTTGAAATAACAAGAGACCCTTTTTTTTTTTTTTAATAACAGGGTGAGATAAACATAAAAAAATAAATGTCTTACAGTCGGCCATCCTGCAAGCATCTCGTCCCGAGATGTCTACTGGTTCTGTTCATCTGATGTCAGGAATACTCCATCCTCACTGTTTTCTCCATAAGTGTCATCAGAAATGCCACCAGGTGTAACCCAGGGACGCATCCTATCTACTGCAACGGTTCTTTCATACTTCGAGGATCTGAGTATTCGTTGAGAACAAGTCATGTCTTTAACCACATATCTATCATTAGGTAGTACCAACTTAACAACCATTGGTCCACTATATATCGAAGCGAGTTTACGACTAGCACCGGTAGTTAGGATTTGTTTGTTTATCACTACTAAATCACCCTCCCTATATTGCTTAGGATTTTTACGTTTGTTGTCAAAATATTGTTTTTGTTGTGTTTGTGTCGACCTCTGTTTTTCTGCTGCTTCCTGTCTTTCAGATATAATGTTGTCCAACATTACAGGAATTTCAGTAACTTCATCGCGCAGAATTGCATCACTATTACTACTTCTAGGTATGCAACCAAATAACAGCTGACTAGGGGTTCCACCTGTAGATTTGCTATCAACATTATTTTTTTTTTTTTTTTTTGGAAAAGGTCCCAAACGATCCACATGAAATGTATGTGACGGAACAACACCTTTAGGAATGGGATGTAGAAATCCTTTTTTTTTACTACCAGATGTATTTCTGCATTCTGGGAAACCAATAGCTCTCGCACAGTCCCTTCAGTGTTCTTTCCACCCCAAAATCCAAGGTCGTCATGGGCAGCCTTGACAACTCGCTGTCTCTTACCACTAGGTACCAACCAAAGTAAACCACGTGCTGTGATGCGATATTCTCGCCCAAAAAAAAAAATTAGGTTTTAAATCACAATGACAGCCACTTCGCAAAAACCACCATCGTGCTACACACTGCTTGCCTGCAGCTAGGTACCTGATGTTGTTCAGGTAGTATTAAGGCTAGATCAAGTACGGAAGTAATAAGACATAACAATATTAAAGCCTAGATGTTATTAGCCCTAAGGGATTATCCTGGATGTACTTCCCTCTAATATCAGTATAACTGTGCAATGATAGAAAAACCAGAAAAAAAAAACTTTTTCATGCTGATCTTTACAATAACTTAATATATTTGTGTTTTACAATTACGTCTTAACTATGTATAAAATGTAAGCTCAATCAAAGTAAACAGTTTAATAGTGGAGGACTTTCAAGATTTATTTGCTCATTAACAACTTTAAATTGTGGATCTGCTAGATGTCTTTTTATTTCAAGTAGGTGTTTTGCATAATTTGATTTTTATGTTTTGCACTTATAAAAATCTTCATTATAAAACGCATTTGCGTATCGTAATGCAACTTTTACGCACGCAAATTTTTGTTTTAAATTGTTGGCGGCATGAGTGAAGCATCCAATGACAAGACTATTGACAATGACATTTGTGGCTAATAGCAATTTATCAATTTTATATTGTTCTTTAAGAAAGTATTTGTGAATATGAATTTCATCTTTTACTTATATAGTATATTATTATTGGTGTATTAGTCATTTTAAAATATTTTATTACATTAACATTTCATAATTTAAATGTCAAAACTGTCAAATGTCATAAATTACACAGTGCTACCAAAATACTTTTTAAAATCAAAATTTTCGTAATTTACTTACATAAAAATAAATTAACTTTTAAAAAAAAATGATAAAATGGCAAAATATTAAAAATATTATAACAACTCATTTCATATGGCTGTTGTGACACTTTCTGTTCTTTTTTATTAATTAATTTATTTATTAAATGAATTGGATAGCCATTAGACGTAGCTATTTGTTTTATGATACTAATTTCTTTATCAAAGTTAATTTTGTCCATTGGAATTGAAAAGGCCCTATGTATCATAGAATTATAAGCTGCAAACTTTTATACCAAATATTTGCTAACCCTCGTAATTTTGGTGTGGCGTAATAGATAGTGGCTTCCTGTGTCCATCGAAAAATATCACGAATTTCATCGACCTTTTGTAACCAAACGGAAATCGATTGCATCCTATCCTCAGGGTCAAACACAGGTACCACATCCCCTCGGATCGTCGTGCTAGGCTAGGCCGTTCTCTCTCGATAGTATTTTTAAGAAATGTGGTCATTACAGAGGTCAAAATTTCAATAGATACATTCGTTGTCAAAGGATCATTACGGTTTCTTCTTGTGGGTTCAGGTTCGTCCGAACCCGAAGCTCTTTGGGTTTCGATTTGTAGCGGTATTTTATGGCGACGACGTAGCGAATTCATTTCGGGTGATAATTATGACTTGTGGTTTATGGTACAAATACAGTAACTAAATATTTAAAAAAAAAATAAAAACACAAAAATAGAAACAAATAAATAAAGTGTCATCTCGGCATTGTAAGTTTATCATAAAATTTTTAAATCCAGGTCATCTCGATCCCACTTCTGATAATTTGTAAGAGGAATAAATTAGTATGGGGGCCATGAGCGATTTGCAAAGATATATTTGTTTATTTTGGTAATCAATTAAAGTTTTTTTTTTATACTCGTATATAACTGATTTATTGAATTTGATCAGAACAAATTAAAACAAAGGTTGAAAGAAATACAAATATTATCAAACGAAACAAATGACTGTATATTTAAAAAGATCCTGAATGCCTGGATTTAATTGACACGTCAAGATGGGCGTGATGGGCTGAAACACCGAGATGACGTAGGTACCTGAAATTAGATATAAAAACAGTCTGAGTATTCAATTTGCTATATATAGTAAATCTTTTATTCAAACAAAGATTAGTATATTAAAATCCCCAAAAAAAATACAAGTGTTAATAATTTACTAGGTGTCCAAAGCGGTTGAATCGTTATATAACATTTTAATACTTTAACTTTAATTAAACAGAATTAAATGCCTAATTATATAGGTATATTAGCAAGGGGCACAAACTCTCCCCGTGCATGTAAGGAATGTGTGGCACAAACTCTCCACAAATAACATAACTTCTGTAAGTGGCGCAATCTCTCCACAGTACAGTAAAATAATACTAGTCTGCAAGTGGCTCAAACTCTCCACAGTACAGTAAAATAATAATAGTCTGCAAGTGGCTCAAACTCTCCACAGTACAGTAAAATAATAATAGTCTGCAAGTGGCTCAAACTCTCCACAGTACAGTAAAATAATACTAGTCTGCAAGTGGCTCAAACTCTCCACAGTACAGCAAAATAAGGTTACTCTGCAAGTGGCTCAAGCTCTCCACAATACAGAGGGGGTTGTAAGGAAACAAGGATGTTAATAATCACCCTGTAGCAGGAACGGACGAACCGCAAGTGGCGCAAACTCTCCACAATACAGTATAGGTTTATGAATAAGGTTACTCTGCAAGTGGCTCAAGCTCTCCACAATACAGAGGGGTTGTAAGGAAACATGGATGTTAATAATCACCCTGTAGCAGGAACGGACGAACCGCAAGTGGCGCAAACTCTCCACAATACAGTATAGGTTTATGAATAAGGTTACTCTGCAAGTGGCTCAAGCTCTCCACAATACAGAGGGGGTTGTAAGGAAACAAGGATGTTAATAATCACCCTGTAGCAGGAACGGACGAACCGCAAGTGGCGCAAACTCTCCACAATACAGTATAGGTTTATGAGTAAAACTGCAAGTAAAAGGCATAATTGAAATACTCTGTGATATAGACTCACTATTAAACTATATGTTTGTAAAATAATAACTTTCAAAATCAAATAACAAGTCAAATGCATAATTGAAATACTCTGTGAGATAGACTCACTATTAAACTATATGTTTGTAAAATAATAACTTTCAAAATCAAATAACAAGTCAAAGGCATAATTGAAATACTCTGTGAGATAGACTCACTATTCAACTATATGTTTGTAAAATAATAACTTTCGAAATCAAATAACAAGTCAAAGGCATAATTGAAATACTCTGTGAGATAGACTTACTATTAAACTATATGTTTGTAAAATAATAACTTTCAAAATCAAATAACAAGTCAAATGCATAATTGAAATACTCTGTGAGATAGACTCACTATTAAACTATATGTTTGTAAAATAATAACTTTCAAAATCAAATAACAAGTCAAATGCATAATTGAAATACTCTGTGAGATAGACTCACTATTAAACTATATGTTTGTAAAATAATAACTTTCGAAATCAAATAACAAGTCAAAGGCATAATTGAAATACTCTGTGAGATAGACTCACCTATTCAACTCTTAATGACACTACAATTCACAAAAACTTTTAATGTATATATATCTATTTATTATATTTGGTATAAACTGATGTCTTAGGTAGTCACTAAAGAACTGAACTCTGAATAGTTTTAGAAATATTATTTTACCCTCTCATTACTTCAGTCTTACCTACCTCTCAAAGATATGAAATATGATACTTTATCGATTTCACGCAATTGGCTGTTCTCTTTATCAAAACATGCATTTTTGAAATGTTAGGTCATATTCATAATAGAATTTAGTACATTTGAAATAACAAGAGACCCTTTTTTTTTTTTTAAATAACAGGGTGAGATAAACATAAAAAAATAAATGTCTTACACCATTTATTATTAACCTATCTAAAAATAGCCAAATATGATAAAATATTTTTACGTTGACAAACAATCTGTTTTTTATATTTATGTTAGGCTCATGGATAGTTTTAACAATAGTTCACGAATCTCTTCAGTAATCTGAGCTCCAAAAACTTACTATTGGATTTATAGTTTAGCCCTATCCTGTTATATACGGTAACTATTACCACTTTTAGTTTAATAGCCACGTCGTTATCATAACTACAACGCGTATGTGTACGTACGGAACACTGTAGGTAAAGGGTAATCTATCATTAGTAATCTAGAGCCGGCAGCTACCGCTGGATTCCCGCCTACTGTGCTGAAACAGGCCGATAAGGTGCTGCCCTCGATGATTTATAAGAAACTCTCTGCAGTCGTCTGTCTCACATTGTGATTTACAACATTAAAGTTAAGAGTTGCACCGTTTTAAAAATATCGTTATTACAATAATGTACAGATTGTCCCCTAACAGTACCTATTCTTCAAACAAACAAAGCAAGAAGTAGAATTTTTTACCTTGACTTTTTTTTAAATTAGTGTAAAGTAAACGCAAAGCAAAAAGCCTTGCACGACATCATTCGTCAATGATATAAACGCCATTCTTTAAGTTTTAGTTATTTTAGAGCCAAAAAAAGTTTGATTAGGTTAGAGCCAAAAAAGTTTGATTTAACAATAATAAAGAAACAATTATATTTAAAGTCACAGTATACTGGTAGCAACAAAAAAGATGCTATTTATACAGACTTATCAAAAGCATTTGACAGAGTTAATCATAAGCTCCTATTAACTAAACTTGAAAATTTTGGTATCACCGGATCGTTACTAAAATGGTTTGCAGATTATATTTCCAATAGAAAACAAATTGTACGTTTCAACAGTATTAAATCAAATGAAATTTCTGTAACTTCTGGTGTACCACAAGGATTCCACTTGGGACCTTTACTGTTTAATCTGTTTATTAATGATATAGTTAAAAGTTTTCACCATAGTGTGGTACTCCTATTTGCTGACGATTTAAAGGTATTTTCTGTAATAAGATCAAGTGAAGATGCTGAAAAATTACAAGACGATTTGACTAAGCTTCAAAGTTGATGCATCAATAATGGTATGGAACTAAATATAAGTAAGTGTCATGTCATGCGTTTTTATCGAACTAATAACCCTTTTCTATATGATTACAGTATTAATACATCTGTTCATCACAAACTGTAATCAAAGATCTTGGAATATGGCTAGATACCTCATTAACTTTTCATGAGCACTTTAAAACCATCATTAACAAATCTTTGAGGCTCCTTGGATATATATTATGTATCACTTTGTATATTATCAATTATTTTTATATTGTTTACTATTTTATTTATTATTGATCAATGTGATTAGTTGTGACAGGTAATGTCAAATAAAAAGTTTAGTTACAAGTACAATTTTGTGTAATTAAATATCAATTCGATATACAACAATTTTGGCGACGAGGAATAAAACCGATATACAGGACAAAAAGGAGCAGTATTATGTCGGAACAGTTAGCACCATTAATAGCAGCCCTAAGTGGACTTGTAAATACCCTGCAACTAAATCAAACACAACAAGTAAGTGAAACTAGCATTACGGAAAATTTAAAACATCAAGTTATTAACTTTGAATCATTTGACGAAAATAATGAACATTTTGAAAGCTATAATCAAAGACTTGAAAATTTCTTTAAACTGAAAGGGTTAAATGAAAATAATACTGAGACAAATGATGCCAAAGTCATGATTCTTATAAATTGTTTAGGCAGCAAATACTATAGAGTACTCTCTAGTCTAACTTCACCAGACCTCCCCAGTTCCAAAGATTATGATACATTGATCACACTGCTGAAAGATCACCTTTCTCCTAAAAAGAACTCAATTACCGAACAACACAAATTTTTTAATAGATTACAGAAGGAAAATGAAACAGTATCAAACTATGTCGCTGCTTTGAAGGAAATTCTTAAGACTTGCGAATTCAAAATTAATTGTAAAGATCACAATTGCAATGCTTGTAATAAATCTATGATAAGCACCCTGCTTCGAGCTCAGTTCATTCGGGGAATATTTAATAATGAAATCAGAGAAAAAATTTTACAAGAAATAAACATTACTTTTGACAAAGCTTTTCAGATTGCTTTAGCAATAGAAGCTTCAAAAAATGAAATTAGAGAAGTTTATTGTAATACAGAAACCATATCAAAAGTTACACGGCAAGCACCACACAATCAGGTTACACATCAATCTGCTTCACGTATTGAAACCAATTTTACTTCGGATTTAAGAAGTCTTGGATTAACTGGTATATGTCTGCATTGTGGAAAAAATAATCATAAAACTATGGATTGCAGAATTAAGCACAAGCTTCAATGCAAAAGCTGTAAACGTCAAGGTCACGTTAGTTCAGTATGTATAAGTACTCTTAGAAAAAATTCTTTTGCATCGTCATCATCAAATATTAAATCAATTCAAGATGAATACAGTAGCGACACAAATGAAGATAACGTTGAAGACTTTTCAATAAATCAAGTTGTTGACATTTTTTTACATCAATCAAAATCTATATATGAGCCAAAAATGATGGTTGATGTTTTAATTAAAAACACACCATTTAAATTTGAATGCGATACCGGCAGTCCAGTCTCAATCATTTCTGAAAACGATTTTAATAAATTAAACCTTGAAATACCACTAAAAAGAACAAACGTCAAATTTCGATCTTATACTTGTCACATTTTCGAACCAATTGGGGTAGCAGAAATTCCCGTTACATATAGAAATAAAACAGTATTAGCGGATTTATACGTTGTTCAAAATTATGGCAGTGCTATTTTAGGCAGAAGGTGGTTAAGACAATTAGATATAAGTATACATGATATTGATGCTGTATACGTGAACAACAACGATATCGAAGAAATTTTAAAGAAATATGAAGACGTTTTTACACCTACAGTGGGAAGAATTCCTAATTTCATATGCTCTCTTTTATTAAAAGACGATGCTAAACCAGTATTTTGTAAACCTAGAAGGATACCATATGCATTACAAGAAGCGGTAAATCAAGAACTGATTAATTTGGAAGAAGAAGGAATCATAGAGAAGATGGATTACTCTGAATGGGGAACACCTTTAGTCGTTGTTCAAAAAAGCAATGGAAAAATCCGACTTTGCGCTGACTACAAAGTTACAGTTAATCCTCAATTACAAGACAATCGTTATCCTATACCAAAAATAGAAGATATATTCAACAAAATGGGTAAAGGAAAATATTTTTGTACGCTGGATGTTTATAAAGCTTATTTACATGTTCCAATGGATGAATACAGTGAAAGGGTTCAAGCAATTTCAACACATAAAGGTACCTTTAAAGTTAAAAGGTTAAATTTTGGTATCAAGACAGCTCCAAATGAATTTCATAAAATAATTGATCAAGTTGTTAGCGATCTACACGGCACAACAGCATACTTTGATGATATTTTGATACAAGGATCCACGATTAAACAGTGTAAAGAACGTCTAATTGAAGTGTTAAATAGACTTAGAAAGTACAACCTTCATGTAAATAAAAAAAAATGCAAATTCTTTGCCACAGAAATAAAATACCTTGGACATATTATCTGCCAAGAAGGACTTAAAAAATCAAATGAGAAAATTAAAGCCATTAGAGATGCTCCGAGACCGACAAATGTGGAAGAAGTTCAACAATTTTTAGGAATGATAAGATATTACGATAAATTTATTTCAGATGCATCAAATTTACTACATCCATTACATGAATTGTTGCAGAAAAATAAAAAATTTCAGTGGACAAAAAATTGTGAAAGAGCTTTTATAAATGCCAAGCAGGAAATTGCAAGCGAACGTACCCTTATGCCTTTTTCTCCAGAATATCCAATTATTTTGGCTACGGATGCCAGTCCAAATGGTATTTCAGGAGTGCTATCTCATAGACTACCGGATGGTTCAGAAAGACCTGTCGCTTTTATTTAAAGGACCTTAAAAAAATCTTAAAAAAATTATATTAAACTAGATCGAGAGGCAACAGCAATATATTGGGCATTTAAGAAAGTTTTTCATTACATTTATGGGAGGAAATTTGTTTTGATTGTTGATAATAAACCATTAATGACTATTTTTCATCCTACGAAGCAGTTACCAGTTTTATCTGCAACAAGAATGGTTCGATACGGACAATTTTTATCAGGATTTGACTATACCATAGAATACAAAAGGTCATCTGAACACACCAACGTAGATTATCTAAGCAGAAATCCCTTAAAAATCAGTGACGAACAAGAAGAGTTTACAGATGATGAACACATTCAAAATATAACCACAATAAATCAAATTAGTTCTACTATATTAAATTATGACAACATTAAAAAAGAAACAGATTTGGATCCAGAACTACGGAAATTAAAAGAAGACGTATTTAAAGGAAAAGTATTTGATCCGGAATTTTCCATACAAGATGATATACTTTTTAGAGGACAAAGAGTGATTATTCCAAAAAAATTACAACAGTCTATGTTACAAGAACTTCACAGTACTCATATTGGTATAGTAAAAATGAAATTATTAGCTCGTAACTATTGCTACTGGAAGGGAATCGATAATGATATAGAAACTTTAGTGAGAGCCTGTCAGCCTTGTTGTGATGTTAAAAAAAATCCTACAAAAGCCCCAATACATCAATGGGAAGAACCAATAAAAAACTGGCAAAGAATACACATTGATTACGCCGGCCCATTTCTGAACAACTATTTTTTAATTGTTATAGATGCTAAATCTAAGTGGTTGGAAATTAAAATGGCAAGGAATGATCCCACAACATCAAATACAATACACCATTTACGAGAAATTTTTAGTTCACATGGACTTCCGGAAATTATGGTAAGCGATAACGCTTCAATTTTTAAATCCGCCGATTTCGTGGATTTTTGCAAAAGAAATGGCATTTTACAACACTTTATTGCCCCAGGACATCCAGCAACCAATGGCCAAGCGGAAAGAAGTTGTCAAACCTTCAAGTCTAAACTTAGGTGTATGAGTGAAGAACCGGGTACTCTACATGAAAAATTACATGCCTTTTTAATGAGGTATAGAGTAACACCACTGTCATGTGGAAAGACTCCATCAGAACTGCTATATGGTCAAAATATTAGGACTAAACTTGATCTTATTAAACCTTACAATGAATACAAAAATAATGCGAAGCAACCAGATTTTAAGAAGTTTTTTAAGGTGGGTTCCAGAGTGCAATCGCGTAATTACTCAGGATCACAATTATGGAAGTATGGTACAATATTAAAACAACTAGGTAAATTGCATTATTTAGTTGACCTCGATGAAGGATATAAAATCAAGAGACATTTTAATCAGTTAAGAGCCTGCCAAATTGAAAGACCAAATTTAGAAGAAACTTTAAATGCTAGTGAGGAAAAAAGGAATACAAAGAAATCAATTCCTTCCTCACCAGAAATCATTTCAAAATATGGATATTCACATACGTCAAGGTCTAGACCTTTTCCTACCAATTCGCCCGTTTTAGAAAAAGCTCCATCTACATCAATAGATTACCAGGAATTTCCATCGACTTCAACAGCTTATCAGGAATCAACATCCACAAATTATCAGAAATTGCCAACATCGTTAATATTTAGTAGCCAACACAAAGGAAACTCAAGCAGTAATTCATCAAGAAACTCATCGTGTGAGAAGAGAGGTGAGGAGAAGAAAGATCCTATAGAAACACCGTTTAATTTGACAAATAGAAAATCTGCAACAGATATTCAGACACAGACTTCCGAAAATTCTACATTAAGGCGCTCTACTAGGAGAAGACGACCACCTCAGCGTCTTGAATTGTGAACATAATACTAAAGGCCGGAGATTATTATGTATCACTTTGTATATTATCAATTATTTTTATATTGTTTACTATTTTATTTATTATTGATCAATGTGATTAGTTGTGACAGGTAATGTCAAATAAAAAGTTTAGTTACAAGTACAATTTTGTGTAATTAAATATCAATTCGATATACAACAATATATCAAACGAGTTACTTCTGATTTTACGTCCATCCAACCATTAAAGATTCTATATTGTTCGTTGGTTATATCTCATCTGGAATATTGCTCTGCGGTGTGGTCTCCCTATTATCAGTTATATAGTGATAAAATTGTTGCATTTAAACTTGGCCAGTATATGCATTATGACGATATTTTACAGATGCTAAGTAGTACTACATTAAAAAGCCGTCGATTACATCACGACTTAATTCTATTATTTAAGCTGGTTAACTCACAAATCGACTGCCCAGATATGTTAGCCAAAATTAATTTCGCAGTTCCCAACCGCCAGACAAGACAATTGGTTTCATTTTCTGTACAAAAGGCATAGAACTCGACTTTTCCTACAGCTTAAATAGATTCAAGGCCGTATTGTCAAATATCACTTGACGACAGTTATTATCAGATGTAGGTACCTACTTTTAATGTTTATTATGTATATTATTTGTCTGTGTACTATCGGCTTCAGAATTGCATATACATTTTCAAACTCAAATCGCTTACAATGAATTAATTTTAAGAACGGCCTATTTATTGTGTATAACCAATCACGGTTTAAACAATAATAAATTTGAAATCAGTTAAACAGTTGTCCACGCCCACATCTTCACTTAGTTTGGAACCCTCGATAATAAATGTTTGTTTGGGATTAAAATCCCTTTTTTTATTATATCAGTGCAAAAATGCAAAAAAACCTATTTATTCGGGACATGACGGACCATTGTAAATACACTTAATCTCCCAAAACCATTTAATGAAGGCGTTTTAAAAATTGCCATTCCTTTGTTGTATAAGAAGGGCGTTTTTATAACTTCGGTAGGTAAACGAAATTCACATTTAACATGTATATGCTATTCTAAAGCCGACTGTACCTTCATGTTTAAATGTCTTGTAATTGCTAGCTTATAAATGTTTTATCTTATTTTAAACCTTTGACATGTTAATTGTATTTTTATTTTTCTTTTTTTAAGTTATTGTACTTATTTTAAAATTATTGTACTTATTTTGTAAAATGGGTTCACCCGTAAATAAATGAATAAATAAATATATTGGGAGAATATAAACATTCAACCGGTTCTAAAGAGAGGACCACGCATCAGCGCAATTAAAAGTACAGAATAGAACTGGAAAAATAAAGACACAAGTTAAATTTTGGAGCTTATAATTATTGAGCTAAATAAAGCTTATTTTCAATTTTGTCTTTTTGTGAAGATATCCTGCTCTTGACCCATGCCCAGTCAGTACCTGTGTCAAGAAGTAGTTCACTTCGTCGAATTTTCTAGTCATCCATTCTCTCCTACTTCCAATTACTCTTTTTAGCACACCTTCATACTTCTTCCACCTTCCATTTCCATTTCTTCCTCCATCCAATCCATAACTTCCTCTCTTATCGTGCCCTTTCACTGTAGTCTCCTGGCTCTAGCTGTCATATCCAATGGGTAGGATCTTGCCAGCACCGCTGCTGCTAACCCTCCCACTATCCTGTACCCTTGCACCACCCTCAGCAACATTCCTCTATGAACCCTCAATAGTGGTACATGTAGTCCCGCTCTTTCACTCCACACTTCCGCCCCGTACAACATACTCTGCTCAATCGTTCTACCAATAACTCTTGCCTTCCATTCTACTGGTCCTTTCACATTACACATCAATTTCCCCAACCATGCCGCCGCCCGAATTTTCGCCTTCTGCGCTGCCTTCGATATGTGGTTTTTGAACGATAGCTGGCTATCCAACCTCATAGCTAGGTACTTCACCGATTCCTCCATGTAAATCTTCTCTCCTTTCACCATCACCTCCAACTCCCTCGCCTTGCTGCGACCCTTCACCAGCAATCCCACTGTCTTCTCTTCGGCCACTTCCAATCCGCATTCCTCTATCTTTTCCACAATCTTTCTACACTTTTTCTCAGCCTTTTTTTCTATCTCTGCGTATCCCTTTACCGTACATACCTACCAGGCATACGTCATCCGCAAACAACTGGCCACACGGTTCTGTTGGTAGAGCATTGGCATAGTAGGCGAGAGGCTATGGGTTCCAACCACCGCAAAGACAATTTAAACAGCTAACATATTGAGATATTTTTACTCAATACCTACCAAGTTTTATTTTATGTGTTTTAATTTGTTAAAATTTTCTTTAATTACTTAGGGTAGGGTTCAAACAAAATTTATTATAATTTTTATATTGAAATTTAAATAATACCAAACAAACTTATCTACCTAAACTGATACCTATCTACCTTATCTATTCTTAATTAATTACCTAACTATCTTAACTAACCTTAATTACCGCTTATTGTCCTTTAATTTCCTATATTCTTCTTCTCACTTCTTGTATGAACACCAGATTACCATCATCTTCTCTAAATGTCTACTTTCCAACACTTTTATCTTCCTATTTCTTTTTTTATTTGCTTACTTTAATTTTAATCAGTTTATCTTTTTATTATTTATTTTCTGAATACATTTACTTTTCAAGTAAATATTAATATTAACTTTCTTTTCTCTTCTTAAATCTCCTACTGAAATGTCAATAATAATTCTCTCTCCATAAACTGCAACCGCTTTACTATTTAAATAAACTTCTGTAACTGGGTTCTTTTTATTTATTATTGATTAAATTGATTCTTCTAGACTTTTTACTTTTGAAATTATCTGTTTCAACTCTTTGACCTTTTTAATTCGACTTTTACTTTTTTATAAATTATAATTTTCAACCTGTTTAACTTTTTTTTTAAAATATCATTTTTTTCTTCTCGTGACTTTTTTTAAAAACTAACTGTCAAACTCCTCTCTCCTGACAACCCAACTTCTTACTCACTTTCACTTACACTACTTAACTATCCTTAACCTAATATAAGTTTTGTTTACATTACATAAATTTTTTTTAATCTAACCTAATAAAAATTAACTTTGACATTTACTTAAAATTTTGACATTTCTCTGAAAATAAACAATACAATATTAAATTAAAATAAATTTTGAAATGACCCTTAAAAATACCTTTTCAATATATCGCTTTTCCTCCACTCTAATGGATGGAAAGGTATATTTTTAACGTTATTAAACTGTATATTTCCTTATCCATTGATAAAAAATTAGCAGAATATATATTTTTATTTTAATGAAAACAATTTTTATTCAATGAAATATTAATTTAAAGTTCTGTTTATCACTCGTTTAAGTAGAGGCGTGTTTTACCGAAACCCACGATCTCAAATTATTTTTTTAATAAATAAAAAAAACTAGACAAAAAAACAATTGGAAACCTCTCGAGTGTTCGTGAACACATGCACTCTTTATATATAATTCGTTGTTTAACAACAATGGTGTATTCCGATGGGCAATATGGGCAAGTTTAGTTCTTTCGAGTACAAATATAATGTGATTGTGGTTAATCGCATAACGGAAATTATGGATGCGTCTTTAGTTCGAACTCACGTTTCATAATGTAGCTTCACAATGTCAGAATCGACAGGGTCCGGCACAACAGGAGACCATTACTTATCCTAAACTGACTCTTTTTATAAATATCGTTCAGCTAAAACTAATTTATTCGGCCGTTTTCACTTGGTTGATCTTGCGATTTTTGTCATCACCTCTTAATGGATATTCTATGGGGGTTTCTAATACCCCCAATAGCTGCATTGTAACTATAAAATTTTTAATTGGCTTCCGTTGGAAATTGTTAAACAGTTATCAACGATTTTCGGTAGCAGAAAAGTTTTTTTTGTTTTTAAATAAATGCATAATGTACTACTAGGAATTTTTTTAATGTCAGTCTTTTATTTACTTATATCGACAAATGAATATCTTGAATTTAAATAAAAATGTACCAGTGACGGTTGCAGACAAAGTTCAAGATAAATGTGGAAATGTTGCTATATATTTAGATAGATGGGTAAAATTAATAAGACAGCCATGAATAAAACCAGATAATCACATAATTATATTAAAATTAAACTTAAATTTTTAAAAAATAACGTATAATTAACCATTTCGCATAAAATAAAACCTTATTTCACAACGCACCGTTTGGCCTCAAGCGACTTCTTTGTGTTGTCTTATCCAAAAATTTCGCCGGACGGGTATTTTCTTCAAAATCAGGCAATCAATCAGTGTGTTTTACGAGACCACAAATAATTTTTGAAATAAAAATATAGTACATGTTTTATAAAATCGAAAATGTGCGTGATTATTGGAGCAGTAGGTATTGTTTTTCTTAACTGTCAACAACATTAGTTTCTGTGCATAAAGAGCATAACTTATGCTAAATAATATATTTGGCAACAAAATTGTTAAATGTAAAAACAAAATTACCCAAATTAAAAAAATCTGGTGTTTACAAAATTGTCCAAAATGTAATGCTGTATATATAGGTCAAACACAAAGAAATTTTGAAATAAGATTCAATGAACACTTAAGAGCATATAGATTACAACAACCAGATAAGTCAAACGATGCAAAACACGTTCTTGAACATCCCGACTCACTCATACACACCAATGACATTCAAATACTACATATTTGTGATAAAAAACAAAATTTAGATTTCCTCGAAGAACTTGAAATAAAAAGACATCTAGCATATCAACAATTTAAACTTTGGAAGTTCTCCACTATTAAACTGTTTAATTTGCTTGAGTCTTCATTTTATACATAGATAAGACGTAATTGTAACGGAAATATATTAAGTTATTGTTAAGATCAGCATGATATAATTTTTTCCTGGTTTTTCTATATCATTGCATATTTATACTGATCTTAGAAGGAAGTACATCCAGAATAATCCGTATTTTGGGAATAAATAGTAGAAGTTTATTTCAACCGTTGTTACACAAATTGTTGCTTCCGAATGCTACCAGATTAGCAAACAAGGATAATTTTACGAAAGTTCATATAGGGTTCGAAAAACAATGCTATTTCTATACTACTTCTTTTAATCAATAATAATTTACTGGTTCTAATGCACACAAATTGGTAACTATTCAAAGTTCAGTACAATATTTAAAAGGACAACCACTACTTAAAGAGTAGAGGGTGATCCAAAGAGCAAAGCCCAAATACGTATTTGTTTCACAGTTGTTGGCAATTAATTGGGTAAGTACGTATCTATATCTTATAATCTAAGTTAGAATTGCTTATGTTCTTTTTCTGAACTAAGTTACTTTTGATCAATTGTATTAATTTGCCAATAATTATATTAAAGTGGTGATTTATATCTTACTTTTAATCTGTATAATTGTAATTCAATATTCAAAAATTGTAAGAAAAGTTATAATTATTATAGGCTTATCTGTTTGATCTTGTAGATGATGCAGTAGATCCAGGTGAGTCTCGGAATGTAAACTCAACTACTTACTTGAGTAAGGATATGCCAATGTGTCTATTACCCAGGGAGTTGGAGACTTGAGAATGGTCACAGAGATGTTTGAAATACTCGTATAGATTCAATTATACTAATCCTATTAATGTTTGGCCTAAAATAGTAATAAAAAGGTTGAAATAGCTGTTCATAAAAGTGATAAGGTTATAAGTGTTTTTTAGAAGACTTACTAACAATTGGTGTGGGGCCAGAAAGTGGCTCCGAAGAGAATAAAACGATAAGTGGTTTTCTTAGTTTAATAAAATAGAAATAATTATCCACACAATGTGTCTATTTGATCAATTTCCCCAAATAGCTAAATTTCCTATTTTATAACTAGAGAAAATGCAGGAAAACTTGTAATAAGTTATAAAACGTTCAGAATTTCCACGTGAATCTTTCAAAAAAAAGTTAAAAATAAGGACAGAAGTTTTTGCCTAATTGACGTTGATCACCTGAATGGTACGTTATTAAAACAATTATTTTTTGGATGAGATTGACATTACTTATCTAGCTAATTAATAGTCCATGACCTGTTGTCATATATAAGAAGGTTAGTTTTAATGTTTGATTATTATTTAAGCTAAATATTAACAAGACTATTACTTCACCACAATGCAATAATAAAAGTATTATTACTTTCAAGAACAGATATTATTATATCAAAATATATTGGTTCCAAATATTAAATATAAAGGGTACGTACTATTATTGATTTTACACACTCATCAATATTGTTACTTTTAACACGTAACACCGTTTAGTTGTTTAGGTACTATTCTTAATATATCAGGTATATATGCATATCCAATAATATCTCAAGCAGTAACAAGAGAATAATTTATACAACCATACACTGAGGAAAATGATTCAATAAGAATGTGTTACTACTAAAAAGTTTACTATGGCTGAAAATATTTTTAATCCATTATTACATTGTCTAACAACAACTGTTAGCCGTACTACTAGAACTGTAAGATATATTTTACCATCTAAATGTTTACTGTGGCAGTAATATTTTTTTCTGCAACAGCTAGAAATCAAATAAATAATATTTATATTACCATAACAGTAAACCTTTCTTACTGCATCAGTAAATTTTGTTTCTACCACAGTTACACCAGTACCAGTGATAGTTTTCTAACCACCTCTAAAATACGCGAAAACACATCGCTTTCATATTTTGTCGCATTATTGCGCAAGTATAGTACAAATATTATTGTTTACTGGCAGTTTTGGTGGTTTTGTTAAAAAGATAATGTTTCAATACATCAACTATTTAAATAAATGGGTTCAGGAGATTTAGTGAATACATTCTTGGGTAAGTACACTCCTGCGCACACTCCGGTCACAGGAAATTAGGGTTTTTATTTTACAATTATGTAAGTATGTTACACTGGTTACACTTAAGAAGTAAATTCAGCAAGTGTATACGTTATAGTATTTTTATTTTTGGGTTTGAAAACTAAATAATTTCTCCACTCATAAAATGGCGTTCCTGGGCATATTCCATGAATAATAGAATTTAAGAAAAGTAAATACATTGTTTGTTAATCTTCCAATAGCTTTTTAGGACCTGTCTGAGCTAGAATCTTTGAGTGAAGCAAGAATAAGTTAATAGCTAATGCCCGTACTATCGGCTTCAGAATAGCATATACATTTTCAAACTAAAATCGTTTACATTGAATAGACAGCCTTTTTTTTGTGTAACCAATCACGGTTTAAATAATAATAAATTTGAAATCAGTTAAACAGTTGTCCACGCCCACATCTTCACTTAGTTTGGAACCCTCGATAATAAATTTTGTTTAGGATTAAAATCCCTTTTTTTTATTATATCAATGCAAAAAAAACCTATTTATTCGGGACATGACCGACTCTTGTAGGCGTTTTAAAAATTTCCATTCCTGTGTTGTTTAAGAAGGGCGTTTTTATAACTTCGGTAGGTAAACGAAATTCACCTTTAACATGTATATGCTATTCTAAAGCCGACTGTACCTATAGTCCCTACTCAATCTGCGATTTGAGACGATCTTCGCCAAGCCATACTTCGTCTCAAGTTTAACTTCTGTTCTATAGTCCCGACTTCGTGTGTTCTCGGGCAAGTTGAGATCCGGCTTGGTTGTTTTGGTAACTTTTTGTGTTGCTACCAAAACTCTAGCAATTTTAATAAATTCACGTTGGCCAGCATTTTAATGACTGACGTTGACGTTTAGGATATTATTTATTCATTATCAGTAGAAGTGTAGTAGAGAGTAGCAGTTTGTGTTGGGAAGTAGTTGGATTTATGGTGTTTTTTTAGTTTAGCGTTTTTTAATTGTTTTTGGATTTTTACATATATTCTTTTTTACATATAATATATATTTTGCATATACATTTATTTATTTTGGGATATCAACCCAAAATGAATACAGGTAAATAACATTTTTATTTGATAAATAGGATATTATTTATTATTCTGTAATTTTTAGGGGATCGAAGTGTTGTGGCATATGCCGAAAAAGAAAAATTATTGTTGGCATCTTTAGTAGATTGCCACAAACATGTTATTGAAAACAAGAGGACTGATGCCACTACAGTTATAAAAAAATAGGTAGTCTGGAAGGTTATAACTAATTATAACTCCCAGGCTAGTGTGGTATCTACGCCAAAAAATCCAACGCAATTAAAAAATTGTGGAGTAATTTGAAACTAAGGTACTTGGATAATATATTTTTGAATATAAAATACCTAATTATTTGTATTTTTTGTAGAAAACGTAAAGCAGCAACTGAATCAAAATATAAAAAATTGCTGACTGGTGGAGGTCCAGAAGAACCTGAAATCGTGGATCCTGTGATGGAAGCGGTAGATGTGGCTGCTCCATATGCGGGTGTTACATTAAGTTGTCCCTGGGATTCTACAGCAGCATTTGAGGATGATGCTGCTAAAGAGTGTACTGGTAAGTAGTTGAAATGTCATATTTCTTTACACCATACTGTAATTGATTAATTTTAGAAACAACAGAGACTTCTTTGTGTCTAGATCATTCATATACAAGAAATGAAATATCACCTTCATGTTCTGGTAATATTTTGTTCTTTTTTATATTGGAATTATACTAAACTGTAGATTTTAGGTTTTGGAAATGTGTCTATGTCCACCACCACACCCCACCCACCCAGTAAGAAGTATGTGGAAGTAGCCACCCCATCATCTACTAAAGGTAACTAATATCTTATTTATATTGATTAGGTACAATAATTTAATTTTGTATTAATAAAATGCCCCAATCAGTGATAGAAGACAATATTATGTAAAATAAACACAAATTAATTTTGGTTGGTAGTAACTGAGGCTACATTAATTGTGTATATTGCATTTATTAACAAAGACTTAAAAATAAATATTAAATTTTAGCATCACATTTATATAAATATCATTTATTACAGGAAAAAGAAAAGTAATGGATACTGTACATTCTGAGGCAGTGTTACGAGTAAAAAAAATGGAAGATGCAGTTCAACAACAAGCTGCAATGCATGAAAAAAAATGCAAACTGAAAAAAAGCTTTATGAATTAATTCGAATAAAAATTGAAAGGAAAACCGAGCAATTAAAAGCTGCTATTGCTTTAAGAAGAAAAGCAGAAGTGGAGTTGGAAATTGCAACCTTGCAATTGGAATTATTAAAAGAAAAAAACAATATTAATGTTACACATAGTAAGGATTAAAACAATAAATGAAATTTTACAAAATAACTTTTTATTTACACCTTATTACATTGATGCAAGAACTTACATAATATAGTATAGATTCAAATTAATTGTGTACTTATTTATCACAATAGCAAAAATATAATAAAAATATACCACATAGTATATTAAAAATGAGTTAAAATAAAATTATTTCTCAAAGCTAATCCCAACTGTCCATTATTTGCAATATTCAAATTGAGATCAATTTGAATATCAAATTCAACAGGATCTAGAAAGTTTTTTTTTTATATTTTAAAGATATATTGTAAAGAACTTGTAAAGAACCTTTCTGTTTAACATTAAAGATGTGGGCATGGACAACTGTTTGACTGATTTCAAATTTATTACTATTATTTATACCGTGATTGGTTTAAACCAATATATAGGCGATCCTTAAAATGAATTGAATGCAAGCGATTTTAGTTTGAAAATGTATATGCTATTCTGAAGCCGATAGTACTTCCTCATTATAGAATTCCATAGGATTTGCCGCATCTCCAATATATCGTTTTGGTAATCGAATATCTGGCATTTCCTCAACAATGTCTATAAATTCTAAAAACTCTTCAAAATTTTCAATATCCATGTTATCACTTCAAAAATATAACCTAACCTAACCCTCTTTTCTATGTTTATATAAATATAAGATGACAGATGACGAATGCTGTCGATAAAAACCGAAGACGTACAAATCGTGCCTAAGGTTAGTCTTTGCCAGACTTGGACCTGTCTCAAGTCACGCAAGCGCAGTAATCCTACGATCAGCTCGAGATTCGTTTATAGTATACAGACCCCGTCTCAAGTCGTACTCAAGCTCGAGACCAATCTCAAGTTCTAACTATAGGTATGTTCCTTAAATTACTTTTAATTTTTTTTAATTTAGCTATGTTGTTAGTTTGGTTGGTTTCTCTTTATTGGTCCTGTTATTATGAGTTGTAGATATATCTAAGTATAAACAGTTTTTCAATATTTATATATTTTTTTATTTAGCATTCCTTTTTTGTATACGGATATGTAGGTTATACGCAATATTACCATAAATAAAACTGCTTAACTAATAAAATAATTTGTCTTACCACTCTAGTAAAACATTTTTCTCACAGTAGTAACATATTCTTATATATTGTAGTAGTAAAAACAATTTCATAGCATTAGTAAGAAAAAATTGCCGTTTCTGAAAATATATTTTACCACAGTAGAAACATAGTTTTACTTTTTAAAATTAAAAATTATTAGCATCGTTTTTTTTTATTAAAATGCTAACTGTGGGACTGTACACAAATGATGTTTTAATTATGACCACCAAATTTTAAAATGTAAGATAATATCTACACAACTCGTATTCTTGTATAACCGTAGACTTTCTCTAATTTTTATAAAAAGTAAATGTTTAGTTAGTTTTATTTTTGATTTGTCGGCAACAACATCCGAAACAATGAAAACCGGACGAATCCGTAGTACGTCGAAAGCATGTTTGTCGGCATTCGCAGAATGAAAAGGGATACTCGGCTACCCTGTCCGGTGCCTAAGTGTTTTAATGTTTGAGATGAATTACGAATTACAATTATTACGATAGGGGAGTGGCTGCGTGCGTTGTCAAGGCGGGCTATTCTCACAACCACGCCTTTAACATACACATATTTCAATATTTATCCTTGGATTTCGAATAATTCTCTTTGTTTTGAATAAAATTATTCGAGTTATAATATCCATTAAAGATCTACGTATGATGATATTTTAAACCCCATGGATTTGTCTTATACGTTAGGCTCACTACACTAAAAAATGAGTAAAGGAATGCAGTGGCGTAACGTAAGTTTTGAAAAAAAGTGGTCTAGAATAATATCTTACTAATATATTTATTGATTATCGATTGGAAAAACGAAATTAGATATTTGGGAGGCATATTTGATAGTAAGTTGACTTGATATTCGTCACATTATCACAAAAACAATTGGCCCTTCATATCTAATGACAGCAAACTAAGTCTTCATCACAAATGTACCCTTTAAAACATTTCTCCTTCCACAAATCATGTAGGCATCGACAGTATGGGGACAAACTGCCAATACTCAACTTCATCGACTTAAAAAAATACAAAACAAAACTCTACGACTAATTAGCAGTGCCCCTTGGTACGAAACCCAAACATCTGATGATACCTTATGGTGGACACGATAAGGCACCAAATCCGACTACAAAACCTAGACTTGATCATCTCATTCCATAATCATATAAACCCACTTATGAAGAGGGCACTAAACTATGACTCAGACGACTTCCCGAGGCCCAAACGGCCAAAGCAGGTTTGATGTCAACCCAAGCTCAAGCCACGTTTTTAGAAAACAAGCCAAGCCTGTGAATCTCTGGTACTAGAGAATTCTCCATTTTTTATCAAGGAAATAATGCAGGTTACTTACTACCAAAGTTTTCGAAATCCATTTTAAAAGATAAAAAGGAAGTAATAGCAAGTGCAATGCATCCTATAGGGACAGAAAAATAATAACTTTATCCAGCTTGTATTCCTATTATGATGGCTACTATGATTGAGCAACACATTTAGATTTTCAAGATTCTTAAATTATGTATAGTTCATTTGTTTGGAGTTGGCAGCACAGTGAATTCATTATAAATGCAAATCCTTCAAAGCCCAAGCAAGGGTGATTCATGAAATATAACTAAAAGTAGTATACATTGCTATTGAAACATAGTCATATTGTTATTTTTCAAAAGAGTCTCCCTGTAATTCGGGATTAACTAACCCAAACACAATAGAAACCCTAAATAATATTGTCACAACAGAATAGATCCCATGACCGTAGAACCGAAGTTTTGCTTGAAGTATAATTCAAATAAAAATAAAAATTGAAAGTAAAATAAAATTATGCTACATATTAAAAAGTAAGAATTAACAGTGACAAGGTGGCAAACATAATACAGTTATTCCTTTTTCCTTCGCCATTTCGTTAATTACATATTTTTTATATTGTAATATGTGGCGGTTTGCAATTTGCAGTAATTCCGTTTTCAGAATGGTGTCGTCAAAAGAAATATTTTTGCTCTGGAGCCACTCTTTAATATCTCCTTTTTTCCATGACGTCGTTGGTAACTTTCCTACCAGTTTTTAATGATAACTGGCGTTATCTAGACAATCACTGCAGCACTTGGTAAAAAGACCAATAGCTGGGAATTACCTTGTGGTAATCTTTGGTTGACTTTGGTACAAAGTTTCATAACCCATTTTCTACAAAACCATGTTCAATGCCAATGTGTGCGAATATTAGTCTGCGACCTTTTCCTCGCGGAGCATTTAATTCTGTTGAATATCTCTTCAAAAATGCCTTACGGGAATTTGAAATATTGGTGTCTATCTTCACCTAGTCACCACATCACGAACAGTTGCTGATGCATCTTGATATATTATTGCATCATGAACATTTAAAACAATAGTTTTTTCTCCTTGAGAAAACGCAATTTTTTTTAAATGAGCCACTTGTACTGGAACAAAACTCGAACTTGACGCCATTTTCACTACCGAAAATGTTCTTGGAGTAAAATAATAAAAATATAGATCGTAATATAAACCACCAACAGTAAGATTAAAATATGATGATTAAAAGGAATTTCTTAATACCGATATAAATAAGTACGTGCGCTACTGATTTAGGGTCTTGTTTACATCATTTTGCGATTTAATGACTTTTCTTAGCTGCCAACTCCAAACAAATGAACTATAACTCTCTTATAAGTCCAATCTGACGATGACAGTTCATTGAAACAGCTGTCATTCCATTTTAAATAGCTTTTTTTTTAATAAAAGTGGAATTTTTGTTTAAAAGTTTCTTTAGCCTTTAATATTTTAATCTTATTATGATGCACATCGTTACTGGTTTAATATGTTTTTTTCTTTTAACTCCTTTGTAGTAGGTATTTGCAAACCACCTGTTGATGTAAGAACAGGATAGGTAATACGATATTGGGCGACCACCTACTAGGAAATCAAAAAAAAAGTTTAAAAACGTAGGGCGTCACGTCAGATTTACCTCATAAGGTATTAAATTAAGCGTACAGATCAATATCTTCGATGTAAGGTAAGCCGTCTTGGCTTTAGAGACAAATTTTGAGAAAAATAGAATAAGGAATGGTCGACTAGTTACGATTCTTGACTTAATGTTGACGGGATAACGTTTACATTTCAGACGGTTTATTCAGTGTAAACTAGATCGATTTATTTTCTTTAAGACATACAGAGATTTTTACAGCGAATGCAACGTACACTATAAAATAACAGATTGATATCGTTAAGTATAAAATTTGTTTTATATGCATACGTGGTTCAATTAAAATGATAAAAAGCTTGGTATTTACAGGAAAACTACTAGATACAACAGACTGTCTAATTAATTATCATTCCTTATAGCTAATGTCTCATAAAATTGCCACTTTCAACTATTTATTCTATACACGGTGTTCCAACTGAAACTTAACCAGCCACAAAGTCGAAAACTTTATTTAGTAGGGACCGGGGGGTCTGGGGGGTATGACATTTTACAGTAAAAAAGTAAAAGTCAAAAATGTTTTAAAGTAATATGTATTTGCCTCAAAATGAACTTAGGTGTGACATGATCTGAATGGATGTAAAATATTATGACTTGAACAAGAATTGTACTCTTCTCTTATCCATTCCAAAAACATTGATGGTCTTTTCTATTGGCTCATCTTTTTGTTGTTTTACTGTGTTCCTATGAACAGACACTAGACAGAGGCCGGTAAGCCGATCGTTTGACGTGGTGCTTCTTATCCAAGTTTTTACTTATCCCGGCGGCGTTTATGCGGAATTGCCGATATTTATTCATTATGGACATTCTAATTTTTTCAAAACACTAAAACCTGACAAAAATTTATGCATACTATCCTGATTCTCTGGGGGGGAGGGGGAGCTTCTCAGGGGGGCAATGCCGCCCCTCCGGCCCCTCCCTGCGGGCGCCCATGCTCAGAATTACTAGTTTAAAAGTCCATAGACCATAGAGAAATATGACATATTTTTATTTGTCTGTGGTATGTACGTTGAGGTTTCAGCGTTCTATATGTCGTTTCAGCTGTCAAAAAAATATCGAGGCGCCATGAAAAAATGTTTGAAAATTTTTTAAATTGCCATAGTAACGAATCAAAATCAAGACATTTTATTGGTTAAAAAGTAGAGGTGTGAAATTTCCATATATTATTTTTTGACGTTTCTTAAAACCAATGAAATGCTTCTTTATTTGTCACAAGGGTAAGTTTCTACCAATTATGTCATTATTAAAGTGGGAATAAATCTCTTGTGATTATTGTCGGGAATAATCACTGTAGCTTTTATTTGCCTAGCAACTGTCAGATACTTGTCAAAATAATTACTTAATAATAATTGCGTTTTTCATTGTACTAATTTAAATTGTTAATTCTTTTAATATATTCACAATGTGTCAACGATATTTTCATATATTGTAAGTAATAATTAATTAAATTAAATTTTTCAATAATTTTATGATAGTTTTATTGATCTTTTTTATTGTAAAAATTTATTAATCAAAAAATAATCTTGTCAAATATAACTCGAGAGTTCCATAAATTAGAAAATAATTTGACAGATTTTGTTCAAACTTGTTGCCATTTGGCAATAGCCACTCCCGCCCCAAGTTTTCAAACAATCTGTCAAATTATTTTCAATTGAATCTCACTCTCTTGTTACATTATTACTGAAAATTAAACTGTAAATGTGGAATGTTAGTGCGTTATCTGAAAATATTATCATTTTCCAAAAATATGTCAGTGATCAGCGTTAAGATTTTCGCCAATTATACTTATATGTATTGTAGTGATTTTAATATTTATGATATTTTATTATATATTTATTTTAAATGTCCCAGCTACAAACTCATCTCAGTGTGGTTCAAAGTGTATTAATAATTTTATATTGCACCAAAAACTAATTTAAAAAAATATAATTTTATTGAATTTAAAAAAACATATATGTATGAAACTGTAATTTATAACAGGGACAAGTTCAATGTAATAAATTATGTTATAAATTTATTTATATATAAAAAAATATTAAATCAAAATTAAAATGTCAAATAATCTTAAAAATAAAACTAATCAGGGAGTCATGGGTATAGTAAGCGATGAAATTTATATTGTTGTATATGGATGCTATTTGTCATAGTTGGCGTCTGTCACATTCTGACAACTTATTTGCAACCCTTGTTAACAACAAAATTAAGCACTAATTAAGAATTCATATTGTATTGATAATTTTTCAATTTTATTCTCTAAAACCGATCCGTTGTATGGTTTATTGTGTAAAGTAACGTTTCATTAATATTTATTGTTTATTTACTGGTCCAAAATGCCTCTAGAATTGTAGCGTTCATACAAGATTGTAGAGGACAACGTGAAACCGCCAGAATTGTTGGTAAGAGCCCCTGTGCTGTACAAAATGTATACCAACGTTACCAGGAGAATGGTCTTATAACAAGACGACCCGGATCTGACCGAAAAAGAACCGCTAGTCAAAGAGATGATAGATTTTTGTTAATGTCAAGTTTGCGGAATAGAACAGCTTCTGCAGTTTCGCTACGTAATCAGCTTTAAGAGGTTAGAAACGTTAATGTTAGCCCATGGACAGTTAGAAGAAGGTTCGTGCTAGTGGATTGTCTTGCAGAAGGGTGGCTACAGGTCCAACATTGAACCATAGACCATAGACGTAAATTTGGTGGTGGGTCTATTATGGTTTGGGAAGGTATTACTTCAGAAGCAGGTACAGAGTTAGTTTTAATAGAGAATTGCTCTCTAACAGCTCACAGATATGTAACAGAGGTCCTGGAAGATCATGTTGTATCTTTTATGGTCACTATGGACGAGCAAGGCATTTTTATGCAGGATAATGCAAGGACACACGCTACCAGGATTGTTAGTGAATATCTAGATGAGGTAGGAATTAGGCGGTTTGATTGGCCAGCATGAACCCCATCGAACATGTCTGGGTTAAGGAAGCGTATTCGAAGGCATACACCAGCCCCAAGAACTACCCAGGAGCTAAGAGAGTTCCTATTGCAGGTGTGGAATAACATGGATCAGAATGTAATCCTTAATTTAATTTAGAGTATGCCTCGTTGAATGCAAGCGGTCATTAATGCAATAGGGGGTAATACACGTTATTAGTTATATTGTTATCATTAATTATTATCAATTTTTTAATAATGTTAAGTTTTATTCCTTTGTTTCGTTCCCAATAACAATATTCGAACTTCGTTTAAAATGTAAAGTCACGGTTTTTCAAGAATAAATCATAAAAAATGAATTATGTTGTCTGATTCCATGTTTAAAAGCTACAAAAATGCAGTAAATAAATTTACAATTTGCAAATAAGGTGATACAGGGTCAGAGATTGTTCTCTGTCGTATTGTGGAATAACTCTTTTGACTGGTTCGCCGCGAATAACTCTCAAACCAACTACGCCTATGAATAAAATGTTCGTATATAATACCATAAGAGAGAAAATTTTGCCGCGAATAGTCTATTTCACGAGAAAAACAAAACAATATCAAGGAAACATAATATTTGTTTATTTGTTAACAATGTTAAATGTATAATTATTATTATAAGTCATAGTAGTTTGCCCGTTCTTTTCTACTAAAGATTGATTTTGTGTATTATTGACATGTAACATTTGGGAACTCGAAGGTCCAGCTTCATTTGTTATCCTGAGATTCTCGATCAACTTCTCGTGGTGACTGGAATCCAGCTGCAGATGAGGTTTTAACGAGCTTGCATTTGAGTGACCCGTTAATTTAATTAACTCCTGTTCAGCCACACCTTGCTTAAACAAGGCTGTTACAGCTGAAGATCGATGAGAATGGTTTGCTATTTTATGTTTTTTGTCTCTATTCCAATTTTTTCAGCTGACATTTTTATCAATAGAGATTCTGGACTTCTGCGTGTTCAATGGGACATTTTCCGAAACCAATTTTCTGATTTCTTCGCCTGACCGGCACCCGAATCTTGATATTTCGTCTGGATTCATTATTTCTTTTCAAAATTATGAAGACGCTTCAATGACGTTTGTGAAACTGACAACTATAGAAATAACAGACACCTTAGTAACGGATCTGTCATAATAGTCACCAGAATAAACCATAACGTCGCTAATAGTTTAACATCTTTTTTTGAAGAAAATGGTCAAACGACAAACAATATTGTGAATCTATAATGTTGTCGCGAATAACTCTTTGTAGTTAAAGCAAATAACTACAATTCGTAATATATTTTATAAAAATCAAACTTAATGTAAATTAGTTTTATTCTCTTTAAAACCGTTACATAATAAGATTACAAAGACTTATTATTTATTTTAAAAGTATCCCTATGTTTCCGGTCCTCCCCTACTTAAGCAAAAGAATAACTTTGTTAAATATGAAGGGACTAAGTGTTAAACGTTTTTAGTTAATGTTCATTGTTGACATTTCTCTCTCCCTATTTTAAATACTTGGCTTTTGTATGCGATTCATCTAGTAGTTGATTATGAATACGAAAGTTGAAGGCAGTGTTTATTTTTCTGATCTATAATTAAAAACTTTTTAATTTAGGTAGATAATATTAAATGACAACAAAATTTTGAAAATATGTGTGTCCCTATTTATTTGTTTGAAAATTTCGCACCTCTACTTTTAAACCATAAGATGCCTTAATTTTGTATAGTTATCTTGGCAACTAAAACATTTTCCGTAAAGTTTTTCGTGGCGCCTCGATATTTAAAGGGACATTTTTTGACAGCTGAAACAATACAGACCATAGACAAAAAAAATAATATTATATTTTTCTATGGTACAGACGTTTAAACAAGAAATTTTTAAGCTTTGTGAAAGATTGGATTTCCAAATTGTGGTGTGAAATTTTTTACCAAAAATACCACTCAAGCTTAAGGATGATTTGTCGAAACCTCAGAGTAATAAGTAAACATAGAGTAGGCATATTCCCTACTACTTGTCGTCGAGACAGATTTGTTTACAAGCAGAGCATTGCCAGACGTTGTGTTTTGTAAGTACAAAGTAGGAAACAAAAACGTAAGAATATAATTTACAACAATTTTATTTTACTTTTAAGAGAAGATTTTTATTCAGAGAAAATATTCTTTAATACATTTTAATATTCACTTTCTTACCTTTCTATAATACTGATAAAAAAGCTCTAGACCAATTGTATCAAATACCAACACCGAAAATTTGGCATCAGTGCCTTTGTTTGTAATTGTTTAGAGGTGATTAGCAATTTGTTCGATTTTTCTTGAATTTCTGTGTATTTAAGTGAACTTTATAAAGTGTTTTTATTTATTTTCAATATTGAAAATGGTGAAACCCCGAAAAGCGTGTATAATATGTGGTACTTCGCAAAATGATAATCTAACCTATCACCGGTAAGTTATTCACTACATTGGCGTACAATTAGCAATTTCAATTAAAATTAAGAAAATCAAATTAATAATGAAATACATATAATATCCTTTTATATTTCTTTCCGATAAAAATATGTTAGAAGTATAGTGCCATGCCATAAGTGTAGATATGAATTCCTTACCAAAATATGCGTATTAAATTATTTAACTAACATTTATATAGGTATTACGGTGAACTCTAACCAATTACACGCCACTGTACGGCTGTGTTTACCTACACCACTAAATTTTCCATCTCTCTCAATTATAGGTTCATTGCAATTGACTACAAACTGTATGTTATTGTGTTGTTGTGGCATCTCTATAGGCGTTTTCGGAAACCTACTCGGGTTGGCCCGATCCCTAACCTACGCGTTCGTTTACCTAACCCGAACTACCTACCCGTGTTCGTAAACCATAGAGCTGTTAACTCGATCACCGACTCAGGTTGATCTACAGTAACCCTATCGAAAAGTAGGGTCGTTCATATCGCTTCAGACACCGCATGCGCATTTCGAACCATTTTTAAATTTTGTCATTTTCTAAAAGCGCGGGAATTCAGCATTTTCATAATCTCTTTTCTGAGATTTTTAATAGGATCAATTTTTTTCTAATAATTGTTTCACGTTGATGAATAAATAACCAAAATTACAGAAAAGATTTGAAAAATACCAAAAAAATCTAACACCAAGAAAAAAAGTAAATAATTGAAAATAGTTGGGTTAGGGTTGATAATTTGAATGACATGACAGCGTATTGAATACTCCGATCTGAAACCTGTGATGTTCGTAAACATGGTTGGTGGGTAAGTGATCCATGGTGATCCGTCACGTGACCTAAGTGGATCGGGTTAGTAACCCGGAGTAGGTTTCCGAAAATACCTTATGTTTACTTATTACTCTGAGGTCGAAACAAAAGTTACTGACGTTGAATTAATTTCTTTCAATATCTTAGAAACTAAATTATTATAAGTTGAATATTTTTTTAATAATTTTATTTTTATATTTTGCACTTATAAACATCTTCATTATAAAACGCATTTGCTTATCGTAATGTAACTTTTACGCACGCAAATTTTTGTTTGCAAATTTCATAGCCAACTTTTGAATTTTCGATGATTTTGCCTATAGCCCGCGTTTTTAGTTATTTGATTTTTTTTGAAAACAAAGAGGATTTTCAAAAAATAAACGAAGTAAGGAAAGTTTTAGAATTAAATTGCCCACAAAACAAAGTAAAAAAATTTTAAATCCGTCAAAGGGTTAAGAAAATATCTGTCATTTTATTGTCGCATTATTCCCCATTCACCCTTTAAAATACTATAATTAAACTAATTACTGCCATTTACTGCTCTTGGTACACCTATAACATGTACCAAATTTGGTTCTTCTTAATTCAAGTATAAGGGAGATATTGATTTTTTTCTAAATTTAAAACTTCTCTTTTAAAGCTTATAACTTCTAAGGGAAGCAACTTGGCTTAGAGGTAAGTTGCGCTAAATCTATTTTAAGTTCCCCTACATGTCCTTGCTCTATGCCGGTTCTTATGCGCGGTGTTGGTAATTTCGCCACCAAGTATCACTAAGGCGTTAGTACTACAGGTAAATTCGCCACCAATCTTTAATGGCATGCTAAGCCTACCAGTAATTGCGCCAATGCACTTCTGAGAATTATATCATCCTTTCACCTGATTTAATTGTTAATGCCATACCTACCTATTTTGATTAATCTGGTAATTTCCTTGAGAGACTATTCAAATCAATCGCGCTGCACATGAAGTAAACATATCTATTGCTAGATACTTTATTATTGTCTCAGGTTAACATATTGTGATATAAAAAGGGAAATGAAAGCAAGAGTATGTAGGTAGTATAGTTTTATAAAAAAAAATACAAAAATACAAAATGAATTCGAAATAATAGGACAACAGATTTCAAAATAGGTTAGGTTAGGTTAGGTTAGGTTAGGTTAGGTTAGGTTAGGTTAGGTTAGGTTAGGTTAGGTTAGGTTAGGTTAGGTTAGGTTAGGTTAGGTTAGGTTAGGTTAGGTTAGGTTAGGTTAGGTTAGGTTAGGTTAGGTTAGGTTAGGTTAGGTTAGGTTAGGTTAGGTTAGGTTAGGTTAGGTTAGGTTAGGTTAGGTTAGGTTAGGTTAGGTTAGGCTAAGTTAGGTTAGATAGTGGTGCAAAAGAAAAGTGGACAAGGGCACTGATTAAAAGTCTGGAAAGCTGGACTAATTGTCGACATAGGAAAACTGACTATTTTGTCGCGCAGGCGCTGTCTGGACATGGTTCCTTCAGAGCATTTATTAAAAAGATAGGGAAAACGGAAGACGATGTCTGCATCTACTGCGGTGATAGGGACGATGCCGAGCATACCTTTTTTGACTGTCAAAGGTGGGACATGAACAGATCTCGTATAGACAGGGAGATTGGACACAGAGTGACGAAGGGAAATATGGATGAGAGAGCCCATCGATAACAACAGAGGAGGTTCTGACCCTGAAGTATGTCTCTAAGGGTGGTCCCTGGGCTGGAACCAGCATGACAGTGAAGAATGAGGTGGGTTTTTAGTGGGTAGTATTCTCATGAGTCCCACACTACCCAGCGGGTTAGGTTAGGTTCGGTTAGAAGAATTACTGATGATTTGTCGGTTCAAAACAATCCAGTCTTATCAAGAAGGAGAGTCATTAACAAATCATGAAAATATCGGTGGCGAAATTACCCATAGGATTAAATATACCAGGTGTGGGCAGAGAATTTACAAATTTACTAGTGGCGAATTTACCTGTTCCCCCTCCCAGTTAAAGTGCGTCAAGTGCGCACAACCCCACAGAGCGGCGGAGCCCAAAAAAAGGGAGGAGAAGCCCACCTTCGCGAATTGCGGAGAGGAACATCCAGCGAGTTCAGAGGATGCCCCAGGTATCCCAGGCCACTCCCCAAAGCTACCAACACGCCTAGAGGTCCGCCGCCAGCGGCAAAAGGACCCACAAAGGCGCCACAAAGTGCGACGACCAAACCAGGTCGATCGTATAGCGCAGCGGCAGCCGGAACCACGGCAAACCCGATGCCAGAGATGATGAAGATGATGGACGAGTTTCGTAAGATGTACGAAACTACGGCCACATTCTTCACCATGATGCCTCGAACTAGCCCATAATGCCTCTACGACCTCAAAGACCAGGCCGCCTGAAGATCCTTTCCTGGAACTCAGGAGGGATTACGCCGAACGTCAACGTTCTCGAAGAACTCCTTGAGAGAGAAAAGATAGATATACCAGCGATACAGGAGACATGACTTCGCGGCAACGCGAACATACGACTCCTAGGATACGCTGTCTATCGGACCGATCGAATAGGACGTCAGGAAGGAGGTACTGCGATCTTCGTTCGGAACGAGCTCACTCGCAATCAGCTACCTGTGTCATTTATGTTGTCGGTGGAGGCGACATCCGTAGCAGTGCAAACTGCATACGGAGAAGTTGCCATAACCTCAGCATACCTTGCGCCACAGGAAGTTCTACACAACGAGAACCTGGACCTCCTTCTACCAGAGAACTGTCAATCAATCCTAATCGGAGAACTTAACGCCAAGTCACCACAGTGGAACAGCCGTACTACAAACCCGAGAGGTAGACAGCTGGTAGATTTCCTCGACGACAGAAACCGATGCATATCCGTGGGACCTGACTCCCAGACTCACTACCCGCCGGTGGGACTTCCCGATGTTCTGGATTTCGCTCTTCTCAGCAACGTAAGATTCGTGGCAGAGATTTTCTCTGTGCCAGAAGGATCTGCGGGGCATAACCCAACCCTACTAGATGTAGGAGAAGGTGAGCTAACGCTGAGACAGAGATAATTCAAAAGAACAAACTGGGAGGCCTACAGGGCGCACGTAGGACGAGTCGTGGGGCCGATTCCCGAGGTTAATAGCGTCGAAGATGTCGACGAGGTGATAGACCGGCTCGAAACCGCTATCGGAGTAGCCTACGTTGCACACACTGTAACGACAACGGTAGAGAGGCCAAAGAAATACGGAGAGATAGACAACACTCAGGCACTGATCCAAAAGAAACGTAGAGCCAGAAAAAGGGCCCAGTGGACGCTGCACCCAGACGACAAGCGACTAGCCAACGAACTCCATCAGCGAGTCAAAGAAGCGTTGAAAGATCACCTTCACGAACGCTGGCGGAACTTTCTGCAAACGCTGAACCCACAGGACAGTGGAATCTGGAACCTCCAAAAAGTACTGCGAAAGAATAGGAAACCAATACCCCCGCTCCACGGAACGAGAGGTATTGTATACAACGACGAGGAGAAAGGACAAGCACTTCTCGAGACTCTGGAGTGGGAATGCCAACTCAACCAACAT
Organism: Ophraella communa; assembly: GCA_035357415.1. Taxonomy (NCBI): domain Eukaryota; kingdom Metazoa; phylum Arthropoda; class Insecta; order Coleoptera; family Chrysomelidae; genus Ophraella; species Ophraella communa. The sequence goes on from CM068979.1 coordinate 66,831,643, forward strand.
GAAGACGACGACATAGATTTCGAGGAGGTTATCGAGGATGCCGTTGAGGAAATGAAGGACGAAGACGACGAGGTCATCGAACCAACTAGTCCAGCGGAGGTCAGAAACATCATCCGGAAACTACCTCCGAGGAAAGCGCCGGGGTACGACTCTGTGTCAAACCTAATGCTAAAGAAACTTCCGTTGAAGGGCGTAGTATTTCTTACTGCGATCATCAACGAAATTCTGAAGCAAAGGCACTTTCCGGAGAGATGGAAGAAGGCGAATGTCATCATGATCAGGAAGCCGGGGAAAGATCCACTTTTTCCCCAAAACTACAGGCCGATCAGTCTACTGCCTGCGATGTCCAAGATAGCCGAGAGGGTTATCAAGAAGAGACTTCAACGCATCTGCGACAGCCTCAACTTAATCCCAGACGAACAGTTTGGCTTCAGAGCAAAACACTCTACGGAGCACCAAGTCTTGCGACTGGTAGAACACATCAGTGAAGGTTTTATCAGAAACCAAATCACTGGCACTGTTCTGCTGGACGTTAGCAGGGCGTTCGACAGAGTGTGGCATGAAGGTCTACTCTTCAAAATGGACGAGTTTGGCATTCCGAGATCCCTAGTAAAACTACTAGGATCCTTCCTTGATGGAAGACTCAGAAGAAGTCAAGATCAACAACACAACCACCAGATACTGTGCTGAGGTGCCACAAGGAGCAGTCCTTTCACCCTTGCTGTACACCATTTACACAGCGGATATACCAAAAACGATGAACACCAGGTTATACCTGTACGCTGACGACACAGCAATATCAGCGCGTAGCACGCATTCCCGCCTGGTATCCAGATATCTACAAGAAGCAGCTACCCTTGTAGAAAGATGGTGTACAAAATGGAAAATAAAAAAAACACCAGAAGAGGTGAGACTCAGCGAGCAGAGAGTTAAATGGAGTCCCACGGCGAAGTACTTGGGAGTCACCCTAGACAAAGGGCTGACTTTCAAAGAGCATGTCCAAACGGTAGTAGCGAAAGCTAAAACAGCAAGGTCTCAACTACAGTGCCTGATAGGACGCAAAAGCGACCTTCAACTGCGCAAAAAACTGCTGCTCATCCGGACCGTAATCATGCCGATTCTGACTTACGCATCCCTGGCTTGGGGGCAAACATGCAAAACCAACAGGAACATGGTACAAGTTCAGCAGAACCTATGTATCCGACAGGCAGTGAACGCATCCTGGTAAGTTCGCAACCAAGACATCTTTAGAGATCTGGAATTCGAAAGAATTCTAGATCTTATGAATGATAAAGCGGAGATAGGTTTTGCCAGACTTGAAGGACATCCAAATGCGGAACTCAGGTACCTGCTAGATTACGACCCGGGCGATGGGCAGTGGAAGTAAGTTAGACCGAAGCACCAGCTTCTACCACACTAATCAAAATCTAAGTACCTATGTTAGAGGTACACCAAGAAGAAGATGACGAGGCCGATCTAATCGGATAACACAAGATGACCAATGAAGCCTGCCAAACCGAGAGAGACAACAAGAAAAAGACACCAGAAAAAGATGCCTAGCATCAAACTGGTTCAACGGACAAGATAACAAGTCTGTTCTTGCAATCAAAGAACTGATATTTGTACAGACCGGTACCAGGAGGACCAGGGGTAGTTGGAAAAGGGGCGCGGGAGTCGATATCCTAAAGAGTGGATATGAACCCTTCGCTTCGGGCTTGTACAAATTAGGCTAGGCTAGGCTACCTGTTCCTCTTATGCGAATCACCTTGTATATTCTTTTGCGAGAATCCACGGCATTGAAAAAAACAGAAGTAAGTAAAATTAATTTACCATAAATGGGAGCCATCAGAAGAGACAAAATACTTAAGTATTTAAAACTGGGTTATATTCTTAGTAAAGAACAGTTTTTATACAACTAGGAAAATAAATATTCCCACCTTCTATTATAGTACATTCTTACCAAAAAAACAAATGTCGTTATACTCGGTGAAGCTGACATAAGTTCAAAAAGTTCCTAATGGAAAATAATCATTTTCCAAGCGTATTACTGAAAATAACAAAAGTGTACATCTCGTCTCGTCTCACCCTCTCGAAAATGATTTTATCGGATATTTCGCCAAGCAAATTTAGTAAAATATCATGAACTTAGTGAAATATATATTGCAATAAATACCTAGAAAACGGGCTCGTGATTAAGCAAAACTTCTATAAACAGCCTAAGAAAAGCGTAACGAAATGAACGCTCCGTTGGCGACTCAAACAAGTGGAAAATGAATTTTCCTTCATCGAATTCATCGAGTTAATTTACGAGAGACTGTTTATAGACAGATATACGGCCACATAAGGATCAATCAACCTCCTTCAGAAGTTACTCTTGCAAGAAGCTGATAAGATTTAGAATAGCGTATTCTAAGCTATATACACGAAGAGCTTAAAAGATTCTTCTCATCTCTGTATAGATATTTCATGGCACTTTACAGCGCAAAAATGAAAAGATATATACAGATTATTCTTTTGCCACAATATAATGTTGGTACTCTTATGTAGGATCAATATTTGGAAAGTTTAAATTCTTATTTTGTTGAAAAATAAACAAAGGAATTATTACAAGTAAACTTTAATTTGATTATTTTTTTCACCTGTCAAAATATCACAGTTTTGTGATTGCGTGCAATGAAAACGTTTAATCTTGAATGATTTGTGTTAAATGCTAGCCAATCATTCCATTTTATACTGATAGATCACTAATCGTTTTATTAATATTGATAAAATCATAGAACTGTCAAAAATTTAATAACAATATTGAACAATTATTAGTTTTCTTGCTTACAAGTAATCAACATTCATTTACCTAAATATTCTAAAATATATTTTGTTAATATTATCATAATTCATCCAAACTTGATTATGGTGGTTTTATTTACCCATCAGCATCTAAACCCACCCTTAAAATTCTTAACTCTGTGCACAATACTGCCATCCGGCTATGTCTAGGTGTTTTTCGTTCCAGACCAATAGACAGTCTTTGTCTAGAAGCAAATGAACCTCCCCTCTGGCTTAAACGCCAATTTCTTCTCCTCTCCTATGCTGCCTCGATTTCCTCAAATCCATTTAATCCAGTTTACTCCTTATTTGTTACCACTGCTAATATTTCAAACACACATCACCCTGACTCACGTATTCATACTATTCCGTCCATTCTTCACACACTAATTCCTTAAGTTAACCTCTCCCAAACTAAACTTATCGACTTTTCACAACTTGCTCCTTGGTCCAAAACACTTCCAAAACTTAGCATACATTACCAGATTCTACAAAGAAGAAACCAATCATGAACTTATAAGAAAGTCTTTTCTATAATTACTTAACAGGAATCATTACGACCGAGTCCTCTACACTGACGCATCAAAATGCCATAATGGAATGAACTGCGCTGTTACTACCGGTCAATCTACAGTTGGAACATATCGAATACCTGCAAATTGCAGCATGTTCACTGGTGAACTTTTCTCTATTCTGCAAGCCTTTCAACTCAACTTTTTTGCACTGACTCCCTTTCATCTATATACAGTCTATTGATAATATATTCACAAAACACCCACTTGTTCAATGCATACACGATACGTATCAAACTCTAATTTCTCTTGACATAACCATAACTATCATATGGATACCTTCTCATATCGGAATTTATGGTAACGAACGCGCCGATTGCCTTGCCAAACATATTGCTTCATCAGCTATCAACCCACTAGACCAGTGGTTTTCAAACTTATTTAATGACGGAGCCCTTTTGGGAAGCAAAATACTTGATGGAACTCTACAATAAAACAGTTGTTTTTATAAGTGTATTCTTTTTTAATCAGCATATTCAAAGTACAATGTAACACTTACTAACTATTAATTACTTGACCACTTGCCAAGGACAATAATAGAAAACATTAAAAAAGAAAAAATCTAACTAGTAGGAGGTATGAAACTGTTTTTTATTTTTCATCAATTGGTTGATATCAGGTTTGATGGAAGAAGTCTCATATCAGCTTCGGCGTCCGTCTATTGCGATATTTTGTTTTCGTGGTTGCGTTGGTAGAGAATCCTGTTTCGCACAAATATGTAGTTGAGAACGGGAAAAGAATATCCGGAGCCATTTGGCTTAGTACCTACAGTGAAGAAATGTATAAAACTGAGACAACAGAATACAGCAGGCAGTAAAACAATGAACACTATTTTCTCGCGGAGCGGCCAGAGAGAGGTGTTTGGATTTTTTTCTAAATTCTTGCGGAACCCCGACAGAAGTATCATGGAACCCTAGGGTTCCGCGGAACACACTTAGAGTATAGCTGCACTAGACCTTCAAATCTCCAACGATTTAAAAAGTTACATGAAACAAATTTCCCAGAATAACTGGCAAGCTCATTGGAATAGATGTTCAACATTTTTAAAAAAGTTCAACCCACAGTTAACCAACTGCTCACTCTTGACCTAACAAGAAAATAAATGGTTATAACAAAGGTTACGGATCGGCCACACGCGACTTACACATCTTTATCTCATTACCTCATTACCTCATTACCTCATCACCACAACCACTATGTCAACACTGCCAGTGCTCTCTTACTGTTGAGCACATCCTCACGATCTGTCCATGTTACTCCAGCAGACGTCATCGCCTTGGAATTAAAGAAGACATCAAGGTCATTCTATCCAGTCCACATCAAATAATCCGAACTTTTAAATTCCTTAAAGAAGAACAACTACTGAATAAACTCTGATAGTTATACAGTTTGATACTTTGTCATAAATACTGTTTTTTGTTTTATTAATTTCATGTATTGATTATATTTTATTGTACCTCATGTTAATGGCCACAGCTGTCACAAGCACGTTAAATTAAATTTAAAAAAATCATCTAAACGACAATAAAAATTCAAATAGCTACAGTTGACAGAAGCAAACATGAACCCTGGGTGGGCGTGTCCTTGTCGCTGTAGTTGTATTTTCATCTCACTTATGCAGCCACTAAAATTGATATTATCGTTAACATTGGCTCGTGATTGGCTGATTGTGATAACCTTGAAATTAGTTGGCATATTTTCCGCGGACCATGTTTACTTCTGTCGACTGTAGATAACTAACCTGGTTCTGTATGTGTGTATGTGTTTTAAAATCATTTTATTTTTTATAAAATTTTTAATGTCATTTTTTATTAGAATTATAATAAAATTTAAATAAAACTATGAAAATGATATAAAAAGTAAAGTAATGAAAACATCTGTAAAAATTAAGCTCTTAATGTCTGAGTCAGGTTAAAGGAATTTTCTTCCCACTTATACTGTCATCGATGTTGTTTCGAAAGATCCAGTTGCTCAATAAAATCTTCCAACACTGGAATATTTAGGTGTACTTAACTCTAAACTGGAATCCGTTTATAAATATTAAATACACTCGTCACAAAAAGTATCGCATAATTTTAAAAATTGAATTATGCTGTAAAATAAAATATCACATTCTTCAGAATTTTTTAATATGAGTGTATGGTATCCTTTAGATGTATAAAAGCCCTAAATATTCACAGTTTAAATCGCCTTTTTGTTGAAAAACAAAAAATGAATAAATTTTGATAAATCCTTTTTGTATTATTTACACTTTAAAATTTCTTGTGTACAGTACGTTTGTTTAATTTTTCATTTGAATGTGTCTAGAAACAAGCAGCTCAAATCTTGGCTTTAGTTGAAGATGGACCATCTCAGCAATATGTTGCTGAAGTCATGGGAATCAACCAATCCAGCGTTTCTAGAGTCTTAGGAAGGTTTAGGGAAACTGGAACCAGTTCCAGGACGTCGCAGGTGTACTAATCCTGCAGATGACCGTTATTTAAGAATTCAGACTTTGCGAACTCGTCATGTTACAGCCAGGCAGCTGCAAAATGTTCTCTCTAGAGTCCGTAATATTAGAATATCTGTCAATACGGTTAGAAACAGATTAAGGAATTTTGGAATCAGACCCAGAATGCCTGTTACTGCTCCATTGTTAACCAGAGCACACCGTGTATCACGTTTAAGGTTTGCAAGAGAACATGTTAATTGGGATATTAATGATTGGGCTAATATTTTTTTACGGATGAATGAACATTTTCACTTTTTGGATCTGATAGACGTACTCCAGTTTATAGACGCGCAGGTGAGCGATTTGCTGAGTGTAACATATGAGCAGCAACATGTAACATATGGAGGTGGTTCGATTATGGTGTAACATGTCTATCGTCATGTCACCTTGCACTATTATCGGCCGTAAACGATACCGCTATTATTACCGCTAAAACCGACCCCTATTCACTGTTAATGCTACTGTACACAAGACACCCCATGTAGACGCTAACTATTTATCTGTTTGAACGAGGCCAAATAAAGAGCGCATTTCTTCTGACAAATGACACAAAACACAATTTCCGTCTTGGGCTAGACTATTTAATAGACCCGCAAGGCAACGATAGCTCCTTTTATGATCCAACAGTCGAAAGAAAAACGTTCCAGTATTTCGTCTTGTGAAATTGGTTGTTGAAAGATACAACCCTCTAAGTTGAAGTCAAGATATCTCCAAGTTGGAGTGAAGTTATTGCTAAGACACAACCCTCTAAGTTGGAGCCAAGTTATTGCCAAGTTGGAGTCAAGTTGTTGCTAATTTAGAGCCCAGTTACCGCTTATGTATAGACAGTCCTTCCAACTACTTCTGAATTAAGAAATACTATCACATCCCGAGCAGCCAGAACCATTAAAGAAAATTCCATCTCTCCACGAAGAAGCTGAAGCCGCCCTCCTAGACAGCACAGAAACTCAAAGTTAAGTCCTCTTTTTACAATTCCAGATCATTATCAGCAAGTACTTCCATTTTCAATAAATAAACAATAGTTTTAAAAAACAGTTTCATTTGTATACCTTAGACTATAAGTCTTAAAGGTGTAGCGTGGTCGGTATTTTATTTCGAGTAGCTTCTTTATTTGTTTAATTAAAGTAATTACAAGGTGTTTCTATCTTTCTCACCTTAGTTTTTGTGTAGTGTGTTTGCTTAATCGATAGCGTTCAAAAGATAGTGACGCCCTTTTTACTTATACATCAAAATCCTTCCTATAGTGAGCATTAACTTGGAGTCGAACCACCCCCTGGAGAGGGTCTCTTAGCCGGGATCTCTTTTGGAGAGTTATTTAGTTACAATGGTATGGGGAAGCATCTGTTTTGGAGGCCACACGAAGTTAATTGTGTTTCGTAGGGGATCACTGACAGCTGATCGGTATATAAGGAAGGTTCGTGAGGAAAATGTAGTGCCATTTGTTCCAATCATTGGAGAGAATTTTATTCTAATGCACGATAACACTCGCCGGCACGTTGCCAGAATAACAACCTTCAAGAGGTTGGTATCCTAGTTTTAGATTGGCCAGCAGTTAATACAGACCAAAACCCAATTGAACATGTTTGGGACTACGTGGACAGGCGTTAAGAACTTGTAATATCGCTTCAGATAACCTTGATGAGCTGGAAAATGTTTAAATAGAAAATTTGGATTTGGATTAAATAAGCGACCTAATAAGAAGCCTTTCACGGAGAATGAGAGATGTTATTAGAGCCAGAGGTGGCAATACCAGATACTAAGTGTTAAATTTATCGTTTACATTTTTTATTTTGTTACTTTGTATTATTTGATTTTTCTAGAATAATTGTTATTTTCATTATTTAAGCCCATTTATTTTTGATTTTTAATTTTAATTAAATAAACTCCTTTGAAACAATTCCAAAAGTGAAAAGAGATAATAAAAACTTTATGCGATACTATTTGTGACGAGTTTAGAAATTTAGTAGATTATTTACATTCTTTAATTTATCGAAATATTTTAATTAATTCAGAATTCGATCCAACTAATACATTTAAACTAAACCAAATGAAATGATTACTACGATTAATCATTAATAAGAAACATTAGATCTTTAAAATGACAATAAGGATATTTTCTTATTTTTTCTTTGAATACTGTCAAAATACTATTCAGATCAAAATACCTAAGTACTTTGGTACCAAACTAAAATATTCTCACAATTTTTGAGTCGATTCCATAAATAAAATCGTACTTGTTTACGCGCCAATGCAATGTTCCGAATTAATACACTGTTAACTGTGCGAGAAGTAGTAAATCAGGACATAATGCAATAATAGCAACATATTACAATACACAGGAGTATTGTCTCTGTGGAATCGTCCCTTGCAACCGGCTTAGGTCTCGAGAGACATTAATAGTCGGCAAACCGATAACATGTAGTGATAATGCATTCAGAATGGGGTGGGATAATAGTGCGAGATATAGATTTAATGAGGTCAGATATGAGATGGCGAGATAAGGATGTCATATTCAACAGCCTCCCTTCGTGTCCAGCTCCATCTAAAAACTGATTTACGGCGACAATTCGTCTGTGGTTAAATAATATTTCAACCCAAAAAGAAACAATTATTTAGTTGTTGTACTTATTTTTAATTGTATGCCTAATGAATAGGCATGTTCGCGTTATAGTCTTTCCAATATTAATTGCTAAAATCCATTTAAAAGTGTCATACAGAGTGAGTTAGTTTACTAGGCTTCAAAGTAGAAAGAATGGCATGAAAACAAAATATTTGTCCCGTTAAACATCCATTCTGTATCGTCAGAACCCAGCTCTCTCTAGACTGGTAGTTGTACAGCGCAAAAACAAGTGGGGACTTGTTGACGGCTTTTAATGATCCGCTGAATTCTGTTGCGTGCAGGGGTCTCGGGGTTATTTTTTGTGGCAGTTTTTTGTAGATCACGTAGTCGGTGTCTAGTGCGGAAGCGGAGAGTCCAGGTTTTTATTTTGGGCTGTTTAGTATTAACTCTAGATATATCTTTGTTTCGATAATTCATTTTTAATCATGGGTTTACGTATTTTAATTTTTGTACATATTAATTGACAACCTTAAATTAGTTACATATATTATGGCAGCGTTTTGGAGACTTTTGAATCAGAAAATGGAAATCCAGATCAAAATTTAAATTTAGAAGATATGATATCGCCAACAGGTGAGGTTAGTAGCGAATTTTGCAATAAAGATTTACACATTCAGTGTCAGAGGGTTATTGTAAATATGTATCGGTGTTTGAAAAATGAAGATAATAAAAAATCAGATGCGGTTATAATAAAGCGAATTAATACGTTAACTAAAATTTCTATTTACACTATTTCTCGGGTTATTAAGCGCGGTGACGTTATAGATCATTCACAGGTGCGGATAACTATTAGAATGCGCTTTTAATTATAAGAAATCAGATAAACGAATGGTTATAATGGAATATTGTTGAGTATTGTTGTACTCCTTGAAGAGTATTTAGATAAACTAAGGAAGTATCATGAATTAAAAAGGCATATAGTATACCTAGATGAGACTTGGTTTGACACACATGATACTGTTCAGTATGGCTGGGTAGATCAGTCTCAAAACTGTAGTTTAAATGCGACATGTTCGAGAGGAAAGCGTATAATAATTCTTCATGCCGGAAGTGAAAATGGTTTTGTACCAAATACGTTACTACTGTCTGCGAAAAATATTAAGCAATGTTCAGCCGACTATCATGAGGATATGACTGCAGATTTATTCGAAAAATGGTTTCAAGAGCAGCTTCTTCCTAACATTTCTCCAAATTCAGTGGTCGTTATGGACAATGCTTCCTACCATTGGCGGATATTAAATAAAATTTCAAATTCTAGTTCAAAGAAGGCAGATACTTTAGAATTTATGAAAAATAGGAACATTAGTCTGGAAAAGGTAACGACAAAGAAAGAATTACTAAGAAGTATAAAAGCGCTTAATTTAAAAAACGATTATGTGATCGACAATATTTGTAATACACGCCTATGGAGACAATGTTCCGACAAAGGAAAATTTGCCGCTAGGCGGTACCCTTTGTAGCAACTTATTTTAGTTATACTATACCAATATTATATTTAATTGAGGAGTGTCCAGCAAGAAGAACGCTAACTTGTCTTTATTTTTGCTTAAATACCTTTTTGCTTTCCTCAATCCAAGATTGTAATTAATTCTGTTTCCAAGAACGAAGATTATTTTTGGTGTGGCCAAAAAAGTAGTCTGGTTTAAGGAAGAGAACCTTGCTGTGTTCTGTAAGTTTCTTCGCCCTGTACCTCTGCGGAAGTTCATCTGTCAATCTGGCGATGCTAGTTTTTAGCGAAACAGCTGTCATTGAGTTTAAAAAAGCAATTTTTGGAATAAATAGTAAAAGTTTTGTTAAAAAAGTTTTATTTTTAATGTTCTTTGCCAGTTTTAACCTTTCCGACAGTCCAGTAGTTTCACATAACCACTTCAAATCATAGCAAAGATGACAGCATAGTAGTCCTCCATGATGACAGGGTGTTATCAAAAGCCACCTGACAGTTAAAACGCACAAGGCATATCCAACCATAAATAGCTTATGATATTTTTGATGAATAAAATTTCAATTTAACTAGAATATTGAATAATACTGGTTAATAGGTTTGTAATGGCAGTTTAATTTAATTCACCACTTTTTACAAGAGGATAATAATTGAGATATTTGTAGAGGGGTGCGTTGGGAAATAGTGTTATTGGTGAGACCTCCATATATGTAGAATGCGAAAAAAAATACAATATTCGTACATGATAAAATACATGATAGAGTAAAGAAAAGAAATTACTAGAATTAATAACCGATACCTTCAGGAAAGGGCCTCCTACTTCTAATGAAAAAGAAATAAGAATTATGTGTTTCCTGTGCTCTTTTCCGCTGAATCCAACACTAACAAGCATTTCGACAGCTACCTTTGGAAGATTTTCATCCTATAAAAAACCATTTTTTTAACCGATCTGTATTTCTATTTGGTTCTATTATTTCTTCTTTATCTCGCTACAACTATAGGAGCACTTTGTTCCAGAGACTTTTTATGTTTTTTGAAGCCAAATTTTAGTACTACAAAAGCTTTTATAAAATTTGAAATAATATTTTTTTTTGCTTACGTAAGTACTAGTTTCTTGAAAGTTTGGTAAAGTTTGCGAATGTAGTGAGACACCGGGTGTCTCTGGTAAAATACTTGAGATGTACCTTGGTGTTTATCAGTTTCTGTGAAGATTCTCTTGGATCCTTACGTCTATAGCGTATATTTTTGCCTGCAAGCTGAGGAGGACGTTCGAAATTTGGACAATCTCCTACCCATCATATCCCACACGTGCTCAATTGGGGATAAGTCGGGAGATCTTGGTGGCCAAGGTAACAATGTGACATCATTATGTTGAAAAAGTCTATTGTCACTCTTGCGACATGTGGTCGGGCATTATCTTGTTGGAAAATTGAATTTGCTAGGGTGTTAAGATAGGGTAAAAGATGGGGTTCTAAAACTTCTTGGATATAACGCTGCGCGTTCATGTTACCTCTGATGAAGATTAAAGGTGATCTCGAACCATAAGCTATAGCACCCCCAACCCATAAAACAGTTTGATGAACATGTCTTTCAACAAAAAACCGTGGATTTCTCCTTTCACCACGTCGTCTTCTAACCCTTGCTCGACTATGGTGCATGCCCAAACAAATCGAGACTCGTTACTAAAGACAATACTGTTCCATTCCTGATCCCAGAGTGACCGTTCTCTGCACCACTCAAGTGTGGTCGGTATGAAAACAGGCCAAAACGTCTTATTCGTCGGTAAACACTTCGCATGCCAATAGGTCTTCCGTGTTCTGCAAACCATTTATTTGAAATGGACCTGCTAGTGGAGAAACGGTCCCCTAAGGTCAAAAATCTTAGGCAGCGATCTTCACGGTCTGTTGTTCTATGGGGGCATCCAGAGCCCCTTGCTCTTTGCGTACGGCCTTCTCGAAGCCATGCCTGACAACACCTAACCACGGTGGTTACACTTCTTTGCACTCTAACTGCAATTTCTCGAAAAGAAAATCCAGCTTACCGAAGTCCCGCTATATACGACCCCTATCAAACAGGTCCCATTAGCGAGATACTTGCTGCCCTTCTGGCAAGCTTATCTGACATTTCATTTCCTTCTATTCCCGAATGTCCAGGGAGCCATTAGAAGTGTAACTGTGTTATTCATGCCCAATTCTTTCAGTCTTTCTAGACACTCCAAGACTAATTTAGATGTTATAACGCTGGAGTTGTGTTTTAATAACGCATGCTGTTGCCACCACCCTCAATTTGGTTTATGTACAGTCGGCTTTAGAATAGCATATACATGTTAAATGTGAATTTCGTTTACCTACCGAAGTTATAAAAACGCCCTTCTTCAACAACATACGAGTGGCAATTTTTAAAACGCCTACATTAAATGGTTTTTGGGGATTAAGTTTATTTACAAGGGTCAGTCATGTCCCGAATAAATAGGTTTTGTTCGCATTTTTGCACTGATATAATAAAAAAAAGGTTTTGAAAAGGGATTTTAATCCCAAACAAACATTTATTATCGAGGGTTCCAAACTAACTGAAGTAAAAAAGGAATCAGTAGAGAGGTTGCAATAAAAAACAAATAAAACCGTACTGTAGTATACACAGGCAATTTTTCAATAAAATACCTTATGCTGCAAACATTAAAGATGTGGGCGTGGACAACTGTTTAACTGATTTCAAATTAATTATTATTTAAACCGTGATTGGTTATACACAATAAATAGGCCATCCTTAAAATTAATGTAAGCGATTTGAGTTTGAAAATGTATATGCTATTCTGAAGCCGATAGTACCTAGTAACTAAAAATTAAAATCTAGCAGATCTTCATATTTTTTCAGCTAAACTTCACACCAGTACTTTCCAGAACCCACATTCATAGTGGTGTAAATTCTGGTCGTAATTCGATCAATCAGGGCAGAAGTACAAACTTAAATTAAAATTAGTCCTCCTAGTATGGACTGTGGACAAAAAAATAGACCGTAGTTACACATATAATTATGTATGGTGCAAAAAAACTAATATTTCCTCAAGAGATAGTAGTAGCATTAAATCTTTATGTTAAAGTAAAAATTATTTCATGTCGTAAAAAGAAACCGTAAAGCAAACAAAGCAAAAATAAATGAAAATCCGCAACCGCGCCAAAACGCCACAAAATGTGAATATAGACTAGAAATATGTGTATGTGGTAGTGTTAGTTTCGCGAATCATAAATACAGAACGACATATCGGGCCTCGGCGGTTTTCCTGTCTTCCGACGGGTTGGGAACGGGGCCGGGAAATGCGCTAACAAATGGCTTTGTGACATCATATTTACACCCTCGGCTACAAAAATAATATATGTCCGTTCGAATCATTGAGCACGTGCTGGCGTCGAGCGACGACACGGCCCTTTGAGACTTGCACGAAAATAACACGACTTGTGTGTGTGTGAGGATATGTGTATAGAATTCCAGGATATGAGAAATAAAAATATAAAGCAGAGGAACAAAAAATTGATGATCAGGGAGAAAATACAACCAGCTGGATCCAACGCGCTGTATATCGATCTAAAGAGGAAATATATTAATCATTGTTCTTATTTATGTTTCCTTCAAAAATATAATTAAAAGAAAATATTTGTGTGTAATACCTGAAATGGCCTGCATATAGCAATGTTATTTACGTTACAAGTCCGGTAAGTGACTTATTACGGTACGAGATAGATGTTGATGGACGAGGCGACGAAGGAGCCGAGTCAAGAATATCTAATAGAGTACCGTAATAATCATTTCACGGACGTGTATCGTAGGGGAAAGGTGCTATGAAAGGGACAGTTTACTTCAATTTACGTTTACACGGAAATAAAAAGAGTAAATGGGGTTATTTTTACACACAGCAAATCTATAATTATTTGAAAATTAAGTCCTTGGTTAAAATTTTTGTAAAAGTTCTTAAAGGTAGACATATATTTATATATTTTAGTTTTATTTGTGTTTTGCCCCTTTCAAAAATAAGTCGTAATGAAAGGGACATCTATATTAATAAAAGGGACAAGTGGAATAATTAATTATTTTGAAAGATAACAATACAAGAAATAAATTTCTATAAGGTGCAGGAAGTAGTGGTTTTTTTGATAGAAAACGGTCAAGCTTGGTATAGAAACTGTTAAGTTTCCTTACCGTGGGTGCAGGTGGAAACAATTTTCCACTTTTTCAGTTTAATTATTTTGAACGTTTATTTGAGGTATTAAAAAAATTAATCACATTTGGAACAAAAAAAATTAAAGACGCCTTATTTGACTCTACACGATTCATGAGCCCAAGCAACACATATTTTGCATTGGTACCAGTCTTCAACGCTCTCGGAATACTTTTTCTTGCAGACACAACATTCTTCTTTGTCTTTAGCTTTTGGAGACACACGCTGGTCTAATACGTTTCCGTGGCATCATCAGATATTTCAGACGAGCCAGAGTGTAAAGAATAAGTTTCTTTCTCGCTGCCACTACTACTAATCGAGGATGCTTTGCGTTTTGTAATCTTTTTTGGTGGAAGGGGTGGTTTTTTAAGTATTTTTTTTCCTTTAAAATCTACTTTATTAGAAATGACTTTTAAGGCCATACTTTCCTTAAAAATATCGTGCCCTAGATTTTCTTTGCCAGTTTTTGGTACTTGTTTCTCAATTAAGTCCATCATGCTCTCCAAGAGTAACTGGTCTTTTTCAGGAGTTTTTGTTAAAATTTTTGTGCCCCCTTTCTTCTTGTGCTGTTTCGTTTTCCTTGGTTCTGCTTTAGGATAAGGTCGAATTAATTCTGGAGGTATATGACAGATGATGTTAATGGAGTTGGTTCTAATTCTGCCTCGGACATAGTCAGACACAAAAGACTTTCTTGGAGATTCTCAAACACTCTTCTGTTTCCAATATTGGACTTGTACGCAAAAGTATCTGGAGAAGCTTTTGCTGTTGTTACTAATCTGGCTAAATTGGTAGTAACATTTAAGCTTAATTTTGTCAATATGACGATGCTACTCATCGAAACGGCCGTCATTGAGGTTAAAAAAGCAATTTTTTAAATAAATAGTGGAAGTTTTGTTTAAACGAAGAGTTTTTTATTATTCTTAATAAGATGGACTTCCAAAAAGTAAGGGTTATTACAATTAATGTATAAATAAAATTAGTTCATTTTGATTACATGAAACGACTTTTATTTAACTACCTGAACATCAGGTACATTTTTCTTTTTCCGCAGTTTCCCTCTCAACTGTAGAGCGGTATCTCCGCAGTTTACTTGTAACTTTTTTGACTATCAATTATTTTAATGGGTTCTCTCCGCAGTTTACCTTCCACCGCGCCCTTATCCTGCTAAGGCAAAATACAATGGAGGTGCTCTAACCCTCACACCTTCCATATCTTCAGCACGATGCCTTACACCTTAGTAGTGGGGATTTATTATCAAGGTTTACTCCTCTAGAAACCTAACCTAACCTAACCTAACCTAACCAAACCTAACCTAACCTAACCTAACCTAACCTAACCTAACCTAACCTAACCTAACCTAACCTAACCTAACCTAACCTAACCTAACCTAACCTAACCTAACCTAACCTAACCTAACCTAACCTAACCTAACCTAACCTAACCTAACCTAACCTAACCTAACCTAACCTAACCTAACCTAACCTAACCTAACCTAACCTAACCTAACCTAACCTAACCTAACCTAACCTAACCTAACCTAACCTAACCTAACCTAACCTAACCTAACCTAACCTAACCTAACCTAACCTAACCTAACCTAACCTAACCTAACCTAACCTAACCTAACCTAACCTAACCTAACCTAACCTAACCTAACCTAACCTAACCTAACCTAACCTAACCCAACCCATCCTAACCTAACCTAACCTAACCTAACCTAACCTAACCTAACCTAACCTAACCTAACCTAACCTAACCTAACCCAACCCAACCCAACCTAACCTAACCTAACCTAACCTAACCTAACCTAACCTAACCTAACCTATTTTGGAATCTGCTGTCCTATGATTTCATATTTTTGTATTTTTTGTATTTTTCCATAAAACTATAGTACCTACATATACCCTTGCTTTTATTTCCCTTTTTATGTCGCATTATGTTAACATGAGACGTTAACAAAGTATCTAGCAATAGATATGTTTACTTCATGTGCAGTGCGATTGATTACCAGAATAAGCAAAATAGGTAGGTATGCCAATAACAATTAAATCAGGTGAAAGGATAATAATTCTCAGAAGTGCAGTGGCGAAATTACTGGTAGGCTTAGCATGCAATTAAAGATTGGTGGCGAATTTACCTGTAGTACTAATGCCTTAATGATACTTGGTGGCGAAATTACCAACATCGATTCTCCAAATTAGCGTGTCTTTTATTCATCGTAAAACTTCATTCGCCTGTTTTTTTCGAAAAGTCCTGGAATACTTTTGCAATAAAGGACAGTAATTTCTAAATAATGGTAAACACAATAATTTTCCTAAAAGTGATACATTTGTTACCACTACGTTAAAGTCTAAACAAAAGGTATCCTAATATACACGACAATATAAGATTTTTTAAAAGGTCTAATATATTCTATTAATAATATGGTTAAACCACGAAACTATTGCCTCTATTCTGCTAAAGATTTATTTAAATATTTTTAAGTAAAAACAAACTACAGTTGTCATTAAAATTCACTGGATTTCCAATTTAAATAAACTATCTAACTACATTTTTGATGTGTATTAGACTAAAACAAGATACTTTTATCGCAATCAAGCGTCATATTTCTGATTATTGTGCTGATCCCTGACATACATGGATGAGGACGTGCGGCAATACGGCGACAATACACTGACACATTCATTATCAACAGATAATAGTAATATGATTGAAATGGTTATCAGCGATGGATTTTTAAATCAAAATGTTTGTCGGCTTGAAAAAACTTATTATCTGAGTGGACGTTCCAATTTTTAACGATAAATATCAGTTCGGGAGCTATATTGTTTGATGGATACGATGGTTCATAATTATAAGAGAAAAAATAGCGATTATGACAACATGAGTTTTAAAATTTTATTTTTGCAGTTAACTGAGAAAAGTGACCCATTCATGTTCAAATTAAAGTAATGAACTTAAATATTTTTTCCCACGAAAATGACACCTAACCCACAGTTTTGACAATTCGAAAATTAGTAATATCATAAGCGTTCAGAAAGATAAGAAAAGAAGAAGCAATATCACACACGTGCGATATTTTTTAAAAACGCACAGAACGTAATAATTTAAGCAAGATTAAATAAAAAACAGCTAACTAAGAGAGAATTTTGAGGTGAATTTCTGAGAAAGGTGGTTATTTGACTTTAATTAATTATATTTTCATGCAATATCTAAACTCGTTTTAATACTAATTTTTAACATGACTAGCAATTAAAATGAACTATTTAAATATAGTTAAAAAATTCATTATTATAAGATATATTGGGGTGTACACAACGCGTTGGAAAGTGTATTTCTTACATTTGATACGTATCCGCACTCGTACGCAATATTTCACTTTCCACAATCGTTAAATAAAGGTACAATTTTTATCAGATAATGTAATAAATACTTTCTATTTTTTGTACAAAAAATAATGCGTTTTTTAAAAACAGTTGTACATTATTATTTCTTATTGTTTTATTGAGTAAATTAGGGACAGAAATATTTTGTACTCTTTATAGAAGTTATTATGTTTATAAGATACCCATCAAGTTCCGATTGAGTAAATGTTGAAGATAAACATATTAATGGTCACAAGACCAAAAAGTTTTTTTGAGGTATTGACTTTTTTTGAGGTAGGAAAGTTGTTCATTATTAACCAGGGTAGAAAAATACAGAGACTACTTGATTAGAACTAATTCTTAATCCATTTGAAAGAATGTGAGGTTAACTGAGACATAATTAAAATAGTAATTATGCACCAAGGTAGAAAAGTGAGATATTGTTGTCGAGTCCATTAAAGAACGAAAGGCGAAGTTTATCCATGCATTTTCAAAACGATTTTTGCAACACAATACCTATTATCAAATCAAAAAAAAATTATTTGATATGTTATTGGTAATATTGGTTGCCTTGTCACTGTCATGTCATGTGAAAGGGGAATGACTGGTGACCCATTACTTATTTTTATTAGTTTCAAAAACTAATATTTCCAAAAATAGAATCCCAGTAGTATAAAAAATGCTATAGAGAAGTGCATTATATACTAAGTGACACTACAATAACAGGACACCCAGTTTAAATGATTTTATTTTTATAAATTTTTATATAAGTACTTACTGAAGCATAATAAGTAAATGATAAAAATTTCAAAATCCTTTCATTGCTTTAAAGCCCTTTTAGATTTAATAATGTGTGGATGCACCCCGATGTGTTACGCATTCTCCAACGCGCCTAGGCATGCTTCTGATGAGGTGGTCAATGTCCCCCTGTGGTATTTCATTCCAGGCGACCACCAACTCCTCCCGAAGTTCTTCTAGAGTCTGAGAAGGACTCTCGGGAGATCTTGGTGGCCAAGGTAACAATCTGACATCATTATGTTGAAAGAAGTCTATTGTGACTCTATTGTGACATGTGGTCGGGTATTATCTTGTTGGAAAGTTGGATTTGCCAAGGTGTCAAGATAGGGTAAAAGATGGGGTTCTAAAACTTCTTGGATATAACGCTGCGCATTCATGTTACCTCTGATGAAGATTAAAGATGATCTCGAACTATAAGCTATAGCACTCCAAACCATAACTCCAACATTTTGATGAACATGCCTTTCAACAAAAAACCGTGGATTTCTCCTTTCACCACGTCGTCTTCTAACCCTCGCTCGACCATCGTGCATGCCTAAACAAAATCGAGACTCGTCACTAAAGAAAATACTGTTCCATTCCTGATCCCAGAGTTACCGTTTTATGCACCACTCAAAGCGATTACGTCGGTGTTCTGGAGTTAAAGGGAGGACCCAGTGTGGTCGGTATGAAAACAGGCCAAAACGTCTTACTCGTCGGTAAACATTTCGCATGCCAATAGGTCTTCCGTGTTTTGCAAACCATTCATTTGCAATGGACCTGGTAGTGTAGAAAGGCCAATAATCTTAGGCGGCAATATTCACGGTCTGTTGTTCTACGGGGGCGTCCAGAGCCCCTTGCTCTTTGCGTACGGCCTTCTCGAAGCCATGCCTGACAACACCTAACCACGGTGTCTAACTGCAATTTCCCGAAAAGAAAATCCAGCTTCCCGAAGTCCCACTATACGATCCCTATCAAACACACTAAGTTGACGAAATCGTACAGGGCTTCGTACCCTAGGCATCGTAACCAATCGTAAAGAATATCAAGAACCAAAATTCCCAAAATTTGGATCTTTACTACGGCTACAATATTCATTTTTGGATTGTTAGTGGATTTCAAAAAAAAGCAGTATATCAACTGATAAGGCTGAAAATTTTATCAATTGTTTATATCAGTAAAATAAACAAATTCACCAAATTTTATAAAAATAAAATCATTTAAACTGGGTGTACGGTTTTTTATGTCACTTAGTATACTTTAAGATCCAATAAAGATCTCGACAATAATAACTTTTCTACCTTGGCCCATACTTATAAATACCCCCAATCTCAACCCTTGTGACTATGGTAAGTGCTGAATTTGTCTATCTCTTCTGGATGTATAACGATCATAAGAAAGTGCAGAAAATGAAGAAGTAGTAAAGGATTCTCTTAGCCGTAACCAAGATCATAATTCGTATTTTTAGATGCTTTGAATCAAATTGTTGATATAAGTATTCAATATCGATTTAAATTACATATTAAACTTATCACAATCTCCAATAAGAGACTTTATCACTATCTGCCAATGCAAATTATCTGCGACAAAAATCTACAATTAAACTGGTTCCCTGGTACAAAACTTATTCGAGTGGTTGTTTCTACCGCCTCTCCCTCTCATCATCGTTTCCAGTATCCTTCCTGTGTATGAGAGCTTACTTGTGGAGCTTACTTGGTAGTTAATCCTCTTCCTGTTACATGCTGAATATCATACATGTTGTACTTTACTTGTAGTAATTGTCCTCTTCAATCCAATATTCCCACATCGCATCCATATTTTTTTACATGCATTGTACAAATATTATTGTATTATTGGCAGTTTTAGTGGTTTAGTGGTTACATCATCCATTTAAATAATTGGGTTCAGGAGATCTAGTGAATACTGGGTTACTACCAACATACTGTTATATGTATAAAAATATTGTAAAAAGATTTTGGCTCTGTAGTGTATAGGTTATAGAGTATTTTTTAGTTTTATTTGGAGGTTTGAAAATTCAAGAATTTTGCCATTAATCAAATTTTCATATGTATTTTATTTATGCATTACAAAATGTTTAATATTTATTTTTTAGTTCCATGAATAACGTAGAATTTAAGAATAGTAAATAAATTGTTTGTTAATCTTCCAATATTTTTTAGAAACTGTCTGAGCTAGAATTAGTTAATAGCTATGAGTATATTATGTTTGTTAGTTTGGTTTTCTCTCTTATTGTTCCTGTTATTATGAGTTGTAGATAAAAATACACTTTTGTAATATTTAAATATTTTTTATTTGGCATCCCTTTTTTCGTATTGGTATAGACGGATGCAGGATATACAGGATTACCATAAAGAACATATATATTAGACGAAGTTTTATTATCATCAAAAAATTTATTCATTAAAGAAAATATTAATTTCAATAAGAATGTGTATTATGATGATTAAATCAAAAACAAAATCGTTAAGTCAATTAAAAGCAAAATAAATAATAAACAAGTAATCATTACATAAAAATAATCAAAATCACCTTTAAAAAAATAAATAATAATGAAAATATAATTCTAAATGTAAAATAAAACAAACGAACAAATTATAAAATTTTTGTAAAATATTTTTCTGTTAAATATATAAAAGGATTTTCAAAGATCTACAAAAGTGTATAAAAAGTTCTTCTACGAATAACACTTGTGCATATGTGTGACGTAAAATTATCAGAACTACGACTGCTAACATCGCGTGTTTGAAATGTTATAGTTTCCATGAACATCAAAACCTTAGAAACGCACCTGTGCCCGTATGACGTCAAATTAACAGAATTAGACTGCTCGTAAATAACATCGCGTGTTTGAAATGTTTAGTTTCTCGAACTCCAAGAGCTTAGAATAGCAGAGTAATCTTGTGACGTAAGAGTTACTCGGAAATGTATCGGTCGAATTTATGACTTCAAGCCTCAGTTTAAATATAATTTGAGAGCTTTTCCGACCATAATAAATTATATAAAAATTATTGAACATTAAAAATGATTATTGTATATATTATGTAAAAAAAATTGTTTGTAAAATATAAGTAGTTAGTTAGAAATAAGCAAATTAAGAAATAGTTCCTTCTGATTGGTTCTCGTGGAGTTTTTAAATGAAGCATTTTTATTGGTCAGAGAATAATGAGAGAGGGATCTCAGTCTTTACGTAAAAGAACCAGTCAGTAAAAATAAGGAAAAGCAAACAGTCAAATTTTTAAGGGAGTCAAGACAACAAACATTAAAGCTTCGTTTAAAAAAATTTCACGTCTCAATACTCAAGTTTAATTTTAAAAAGATTTAATTTTACTTATTTTCAAAACACGTCAACAACTCAAGTTTAATTTTAATATTAACTCGATTCAAGACTTATTTTCAAGTTAACAGACTTTGATTAGTCACAACATTTTATTATAATATTCAACTCGTAATCTACAAAAATTTTTTAAAAAAGACTTTGATTAGTCATAAATTTTATTAACTTTATAAGTTAACAGTATTACTTTGAATCAGGTACGAAACCATAGGTTAATATCATAAATTAATATAAGAATCTTATAATATAACAAAGTTTCAACTGTAATTTAATAATACAAAGTTAGTATTAAAAGGGAATTAATATAAGAAGCTTGACTTACCTTATACTAGAAATAATAAAAGTATAAAACTTGTTTCTGCACCACTTGTACCAGAAGAGAAGATAGACCACCAGTTTTAACACCTACATGTGAATGGCGAACACTGAGAGACAATAAATCAATTAAACAATAATAAATTCTACATCGTAAAAAGAGTTTCTATAACTGTTTTAATAGCGATAATAATTATTAGCCGCATACCAGAACATCTTATACCAGAAGAGAAGATAGACCACCATTTCCAGCGACACCTACATGATAGAAAATTTATAATGGCGAACACTGTGGTGACAAAGTTAAAAAAGGTACCTGAGATATAATTTTTCGATTAATTGTGCGTATAATTTATGTTTTAAAGAAACAAACGAGCGTAGAGAACATTTATACTACTTTATTGTAAAGATTTTTGAATTTCATTTTGATAGAAAATTTAAAACATTTGTTTGAGCGTAGTAAAAAACTTCAACAATTACAAGAATCAAATAAATTTTTTATTTAATGATAGTATTTATTTTCAAGTTAAACAAACGAGCGTATATCATGTCACATTAACGTGAATTTTACTAAAATAACATTCAATCATCAGAAAACTAAATTAAAAAAATAAAACAAAGTAAAGGAAAACATTAAGAACCCAACTCAACAAATAAAATAAAAAACCATCATAATATCATGTCACAATTAACGTGAATTTAAAAATAACATTCAATCATCAGAAAAATAACAAAAATAATAAATCAATAAACATTACATTAAAATTTAACCCAACAATAAATAAAATACTAATAGATTATTGTAACTGCGCCCAAATTAACATTAAAAAATCACAGATTTCTAATAGTTTTAAATAACAAAAATAAATCAATAAACATTACATTAAAATTTATTTAAAATCGAAACATAATGTCTGTAAAGAAGAAAAAATATATTGATCATGGAAGGTAGAAGAACTCAGACAAGAATTGAAACATACAGAGATTTGGACGACAAATAAGGAGGACCAAACAAAATTTGAGAATTGAGAAACACAGATTGACAAAGAATAAACAAAATTAATAGACATGTTTTGCTAACACAGAAGAGCCAGAGGATAGGGGGGGAACAAGAAGATGAACATCAACAAAGATGGTACTTCTTCACAAACTGGAGGAAATGTCACATTGGCAGATTTGATGAGCATCATCCTAGCCAATTCAGAACAAATAGCGAAAAAACTAGAAGCCAACTCGGAAGAGATGACAAGAAAATTAGAAGCTAACTCTGAAGAAATGAAAAAACAAAATAGACAAAATTCTGAGGAAATAACGAGAAAATTGAATGAAATAACGGAAAAATTGGACAAGAAAGTAGAAAATCAAGAGAAAAAGATTAAAGTAATTGAGGAAAAACTGACATACATGGATGAGGACGTGCGGCAATACGGCGACAATACACTGACACATTCATTATCAACAGATAATAGTAATATGATTGAAATGGTTATCAGCGATGGATTTTTAAATCAAAATGTTTGTCATTTTTGAAAAAACTTATTATCTGAGTGGACGTTCCAATTTTTAACGATAAATATCAGTTCGGGAGCTATATTGTTTGATGGATACGATGGTTCATAATTATAAGAGAAAAAATAGCGATTATGACAACATGAGTTTTAAAATTTTATTTTTGCAGTTAACTGAGAAAAGTGACCCATTCATGTTCAAATTAAAGTAATGAACTTAAATATTTTTTCCCACGAAAATGACACCTAACCCACAGTTTTGACAATTCGAAAATTAGTAATATCATAAGCGTTCAGAAAGATAAGAAAAGAAGAAGCAATATCACACACGTGCGATATTTTTTAAAAACGCACAGAACGTAATAATTTAAGCAAGATTAAATAAAAAACAGCTAACTAAGAGATAATTTTGATGTGAATTTCTGAGAAAGGTGCTTATTTGACTTTAATTAATTATATTTTGAATGAACTATTTAAATATAGTTAAAAAATTCATTATTATAAGATATATTGGGGTAGTAGGAAAAATCGTGTACACAACGCGTTGGAAAGTGTATTTCTTACACTTGATACGTATCCGCACTCGTACGTAATATTTCACTTTCCAAAATCGTTATGTAATATACTATAATATAAAGGTACAATTTTTATCAGATAATGTAATAAATACTTTCTATTTTTTGTACAAAAAATAATGCGTTTTTTAAAAACAGTTGTACATTATTATTTCTTATTGTTTTATCGAGTAAATTAGGGACAGAAATATTTTGTACTCTTTGTAGAAAGTTATTATGTTTATAATATACCCATCAAGTTGCAATTTAGTAAATTTTGAAGATAAACATAATAATTTTAATTTGATGAGACGAAAAATACAGAGACTACTTGATTAGAATACCTCTAATGTAGAAAAGAATGAAGGGCAGTTAACTGAGACATAATTAAAATAATTATACCCATCAAGTCCAGATTTAGTAAAGAAGATGGAGGTTAACATAACATAATTGTTGTCGAGTCCATTAAAAAACGAGATTTTTGCAACACAATTCCTATTATCAAATCAAAAGAAAATTATATGACATGTTATTAGTAATATTAGTTGCCTTGACACTGTCATGTCATGTGAAACGCGAATGACTGGTGACCCATTACTTATTTTTATTAGTTTCAACAACTAATATTTCCAAAAATAGAATCCCAGTAGTATAAAAATTGCTATATAAGTCACGATACAGAAGTATTATATACTAAGTGACACGAACACCCAGTTTAAATGATTTTATTTTTATAAAGTTTTATATAAGTACCTACTTACTGAAGCATAATAAGTAAATGAAAAAAAATTCAAAAAGATTGCATTATTCTTTAAAGCCCTTTTAGATTTATAAATGTGTGGATACATTCCGATGTGTTACGCATTCTCCAACCCGCCTAGACTTGCTTCTGATGAGGTGGTCAATGTCCTCCAGTGGTATTTTTTTCCAGGCAACCACCAACTCCTCCCGAATTCTAGAGTCTGAGAAGGACTCTCGGGAGATCTTGGTGGCCAAGGTAACAATGTGACATCATTATGTTGAAAGAAGTCTATTATGTCTCATGCGACATGTGGTCGGGCATTATCTTGTAGGAAAGTTGGATTTGCCAGGGTGTCCAGATAGGGTAAGAGATGGGGTTCAATAACTTCTTGGATATAACGCTGCGCGTTTATGTTACCTCTGATGAAGATTAAAGGTGATCTCGAACCATAAGCTAAAGCACCCTAAACCATAATTCCAACAATTTGATGAACATGTCTTTCAACAAAAACCGTCGATTTCTCCTTATTAAAAGGTAAAATACAATGTGATCTACATCCGTTCTCTGTACCACGTTGCGATTATGTCGAACTCGTCACCAAAGACAATACTCTTTAGAGATCCAGAGTTTTGTAAACCGTTCATCTGGCCAATCATAGGTGTCCAGATATGGGGCGTCCGGTGTTCAGGCATGGCTTCTGAATGGGGCCTTTAACAATACGCCACATCAGTCAAAAGAGAACTGATTGAGAGAAAGGAGTAGATAGAACGACTTCCATCTGGATGTCGCAACTGCTATCTACAAGAATCGCAGAAAATGAAGAAGTAGTAAAGGATTCTCTTAGCCGTAACCAAGATCATAATTCGTATTTTTAGATGCTTTGAATCAAATTGTTGATATAAGTATTCAATATCGATTTAAATTACATATTAAACTTATCACAATCTCCAATATTTCTTCGACCCGAGACTATCTGCCGCAAATGTTCCCTGGACAAAAATATCTTATTAGAACGGTTTCTAACCTCTCTCTCTCTCTCATCACGGTTTCGCAGGAAAGCCTCGTGAGCGGGGCTTATCAAGAAAATTAAGCTCTTCCTGTTACATGCTGAGATCAGACTCTAGGGAGCTTTACTTGTAGTAATTGTCCTCTTCCAATCCAATATTCCCACATCGCATCCATATTTTTTCGCATTGTGCACATGCAGTACAAATATTATTGTTTATTGGCAGTTTTAGTGGTTTAGTGGTTACATCATCCATTTAAATAATTGGGTTCAGGAGATCTAGTGAATACTGGGTTACTACCAACATACTGTTATATGTAAAAATATTGTAAAAAAGATTTTGGCTCTGTAGTGTATAGGTTATAGTATTTTTAGTTTTATTTGGAGGTTTGAAAATTCAAGAATTTTGCCATTAATCAAATTTTCATATTAATTTGAATATGCATTACAAAAATGTTTAATATTTATTTTTAGTTCCATGAATAACGTAGAATTTAAGAATAGTAAATAAATTGTTTGTTAATCTTCCAATATTTTTTTAGAAACTGTCTGAGCTAGAATTAGTTAATAGCTATGAGTAATTTAGTTATGTTTTTAGTTTGGTTGGTTTCTCTTTATTGTTCCTGTTATTATGAGTTGTAGATAAAAATACACTTTTGTAATATTTAAATATTTTTTATTTGGCATCCCTTTTTTCGTATTGGTATAGACGGATATGCAGGATATACAGGATTACCATAAAGAACATATATTGAGACGAAGTTTTATTATCATAAAAAATTTATTCATTAAAGAAAATATTAATTTCAATAAGAATGTGTATTATGATGATTAAATCAAAAACAAAATCGTTAAGTCAATTAAAAGCAAAATAAATAATAAACAAGTAATCACATTACATAAAAATAATCAAAATCACCTTTAAAAAAAATAAATAATAATGAAAATATAATTCTAAATGTAAAATAAAACAAACGAACAAATTATAAATTTTTGTAAAATATTTTTCTGTTAAATATATAAAAGGATTTTCAAAGATCTACAAAAGTGTATAAAAAGTTCTTCTACGAATAACACTTGTGCATATGTGTGACGTAAAATTATCAGAACTACGACTGCTAACATCGCGTGTTTGAAATGTTATAGTTTCCATGAACTCCAAAACCTTAGAAACGCACCTGTGCCCGTATGACGTCAAATTAACAGAATTAGACTGCTCGTAAATAACATCGCGTGTTTGAAATGTTTAGTTTCCTCGAACTCCAAGAGCTTAGAATAGCAGCTGCACGTTGTGACGTAAGAGTTACTCGGAAATGTATCGGTCGAATTTATGACTTCAAGCCTCAGTGTAAATATAATTTGAGAGCTTTTCCGACCATAATAAATTATATAAAAATTATTGAACATTAAAAATGATTATTGTATATATTATGTAAAAAAATTGTTTGTAAAATATAAGTAGTTAGTTAGAAATAAGCAAATTAAGAAATAGTTCCTTCTGATTGGTTCTCGTGGAGTTTTTAAATGAAGCATTTTTATTGGTCAGAGAATAATGAGAGAGGGATCTCAGTCTTTACGTAAAAGAACCAGTCAGAAAGAATAAAAGGAGATTCAAGCCTAATTTTAAGGGAGTCAAGACCCTTTATACAAACATTAAAGCTTCGTTTAAAAAAATTTTCAACAAACATTTAAGATTTAATTTTAAAAAACTTTCACGTCTCAATACTCAAGTTTAATTTTAAAAAAGATTCAAGACTTATTTTCAAAACATTCAACAACAGTTATTATAATATTCAACTCGTAATCTACATTTTTTAAAAAAGACTTTGATTAGTCATAAATTTTATTAACTTTATAAGTTAACAGTATTCGACTTTGAATCGAAAATAGGTTTGTTGAATCGAGCAGAGTAATCTTATAATATAACAGTTTCAACTGTAATTTAACGATACAAAAGTTAGTATTAAATTAATATAAGAAGCTTGACTTACCTTATATCAGAAATAATCCTAGTATAAAACTTTGTAACACACCACTTGTAAAAAGGGAGTCTTATCAACCAGTAAATTGTATAAACAAATCCACAATTAAACAATAATAAATTCTACATCGTAAGAGTTTCTGTCTTTAATTACACCATTGAAGTTTCTGCATACCACGTGTCTACCAGAAGAGAAGATAGACCACCAGTTCCAGCGACACCTACATGTGAATGGCGAACACTCGAGAGACAAAGTTAAAAAAGGTACCGTTATTTGATTTGTATTAAGTGTGCGTATAAACTGTTTTAAAGCGATAATAATTATTAGCCGCTAGAGAACATTTATACTACTTTTATTGTAAAGATTTTTGAATTTCATTTTGATAGAAAATTTATAATTTGTTTGAGAGTATATCTGTGGTGAAACCTGTACGACCTGAGATATAATTTTTCGATTAACGATAGTATTTATTTTCAAGTTAAACAAACATGAGCGTAGAAACATTTAATTTTATTTGAGCTAGTAATCATTATACATATTATTTAAGGGGCTAAAAAAACATTATTATTGTAGTAAAAAACTTCAACAATTACTTCAAATCAAATAAAAAACAAACCACTAATAATATCATGTCACAATTAACGTGAATTTACTAAAATAACATTCAATCATCAGAAAAAAATTAAAATAATAAAAACAAAAAAGGAAAACATAAGAACCCAACAACAAATAAAATAATAAAATCATAATAACTTGGCGCCCAACGTGGGGCTCGATTAAAATCACAGATTTTAATAGTTTAAATAACAAAAAAATAAATCAATAAACATTACATTAAAATTTATTTAAAAATAAAAATACTAATAGATTATTGTAACTGAAATTAACATATAAAATAAATATTTCTAACATTTAATTATAAATATAAAAAGTCGAAACATAATGTCTGGTAAAGAAGAAAATAATTTTGATGCATGGAAGGTAGAAGAACTCAGACAAGAATTGAGAAACAGAGATTTGGACGACAAAGGAACCAAACAAAATTTGATAAACAGATTGACAAAAAGTCAAAGAATTAATAGACATGTTTGCTAACACAGAAGAGCCAGAGGAAGGGGGGAACAAGAAGATGAACATCAACAAAAAGATGGTACTTCTTCACAAACTGGAGGAAATGTCACATTGGCAGATTTGATGAGCATCATCCTAGCCAATTCAGAACAAATAGCGAAAAACTAGAAGCCAACTCGGAAGAGATGACAAGAAAATTAGAAGCTAACTCTGAAGAAATGAAAAACAAAATAGACAAAATTCTGAGGAAATAACGAGAAAAATTGAATGAAATAACGGAAAAATTGGACAAGAAAGTAGAAAATCAAGAGAAAAAGATTAAAGTAATTGAGGAAAACAAGAATTTTTAAATAAACAAGTACAAAATATAGACAAAAGAACAAGCGAAAACAATCTGAAATTAAACTCAAGAATATCAGAAATGGAAGATAACGTGAAAAGAGGAATACAAATAAATTTGGACATAGCCGAACAGGAAAACAGAAAAACAGAGAGACAATTAAGAAAAGAAATAGAAGAAAAATTAAATACAAATATAAACGTGGGAAACAGTGAAGAAATCAAGAAATTAAAGGAGGAACTCGAAAATAAAATAAAACAAGTGAATCAAAATATTTCTGAATTATCAGACAATCGCGTAACACCTGACTTGGGTTTTCAAATTATAAATATAGAGGGGAAGTTTGAAGAAAGTTCAAAATTTTGTGGGGATTATAGGAAGATACATCCTATAAATTATTTACATTCAATTAAAAATAAATACTATAAAATTAAATATTTACAAGACTTTAAAGAATTTATCAGGTCAAGTTTAACAGGCAATGCACTATTATGGTGGAATTGTAAAGAAATGTTTGTAGATTCATTTGAAACCTTTGAAAAGGTATTTCTAGATACTTTCTGGTCAGAATTACAACAGAGTAAAGTCAGGGAAAGATTGTATTTTGGCAAATTTGATAATACAAAGAATAATCTATCCAACTATGTTTTACAACTCTATGCTACTTGTCAATATTTAACTCCTCCTATACCAGAGGCAGAAATTGTAATGTTTTTATCAAGACATTTTAAACCTGAAATATCTGAGATAATTGCAGTACAAAATATTAATAAAGTTGATCATTTAATAACATATTTGCAGAGAATTGAAAGAAATTTAAGTAATAGTATCAACAATCAGAATAGAGATAATGTAAGAAACTTTAATAACAATGATAGAAGTTTTAATAGGCAAAGTAACAATAACAATTTTAACAGACAAATTAATAATAATAATTTTAACAATAACTACAATAATCAAAACAGAAATCAAAATAATGAAAATAGGAACAATTACAATAAAAATAGAAATTACAATAATAATCAGAACACTAGAAATTTTAACAATAATTATAATAATAGAAATTTTAATAGATTTGAACAAAATAACAATAATCGAGCAAATACAAACAATAATAATAGACAAGTAAACGCAATTAATACGAGTAACAGTAATGAGGGGATAAATGAGACAAATAATACACCGAGAGACATTGCACGTTCAGGTAGTAGAACTCCTAGGGCCAGATCTCCAGTAGATGATGCCCAAACCACAAATTTTCAATAGGGGTGCACAATGTAAATAGCGCTAGATGTGACTTTGTACACCCACGTGAATTTTTAATGGACAAGGATAATCTGCATCTAGAAAATAAAGAAATAGAATTAGTATTAATAAAAAAAAATAAAAATAACAATTTATTAAACATTATAATAGATACAGGGTCTACAGTTTCTTTAATATCAGAAAATACAGTAAATAAAATCTCAATGTTAAAAAACAATATAATCAATATTCCAAAAGTAAATTTTACAGGGATAAATGATAAAAGCTTAGGATATTCTAATAAAACAGTTTTTGCTTCTTTGAATATAAATAATGTAAAATTAAATGTTCAGTTATTGATAGTCAATAAATTAAAATATGATATATTATTGGGTAACGATGAATTATCAAAGAATAAAATTATAATAAATTATATCAAAAATGCAGTAATATTTGGGGATAATGAAATAAAATTTGAGGTAATAAATGATTTAAAATTAACTAGTAATTATAATATAATTAGTATATTCGACGAGTCATTAGAAAATAGTAATAAAAATTTCTGCCAAGAAAAAATAAGTGAAATTTGTGAATCTAGTTGCAATTTAATGGTACAAGGGTGCCGAAATATATTTAATAATGTGGCCATAGATGCCGAATTAAATTTAAATAAAAATGGAAATGATAATTATTTAGAAAGGGTCTTAGATACCAAAATTAAAGTAAATTATGATTATGATGAAAGGGCAATTGATGCCGATGATAGGGTTAATGAAAAGAATTTAGAGGTGATGATAAACTGCAACAAAGGATGGAAAAATGAAGTTATAAAATTGGTAGAAAGATATAAAAGTTTAATTAATGATGAACCTAGAGTAGCTAAAAATTATTCACATAGTAAAAAGTTAAAAATATAGAGAGTTTTCAGTCAAAAAGTTATCCAATTCCCTATAAATATCAAGAAGCGGTAGACAAACATTTAAAGAAACTGTTGGCAGATGGAATTATAGGTTATAGTACTACACCCTATATTAATCCTATGGTAGTGGTTAAGAAAAAGATGATACGATGCGTTTATGTTTTAAAAAGTAGAAAATAAATTCTAATGTTTCCTAACACAAAAATTTCACGTGGTGTGTTTCATGTAAGTTCACTCAAGAAATATATTTAGTAGTTAAGTGTAAATAAATATATAAATAAAATAAAATAGGATATAGTTTGAAGTTAAAGTAGAAAATGGAAACTTATAAAAATTTATCCGTCGATAAATTTATTACAAGTTTGGGGGGAAGTTGAGACGAAGTTTTATTATCATAAAAAATTTATTCATTAAAGAAAATATTAATTTCAATAAGAATGTGTATTATGATGATTAAATCAAAAACAAAATCGTTAAGTCAATTAAAAGCAAAATAAATAATAAACAAGTAATCACATTACATAAAAATAATCAAAATCACCTTTAAAAAAAATAAATAATAATGAAAATATAATTCTAAATGTAAAATAAAACAAACGAACAAATTATAAATTTTTGTAAAATATTTTTCTGTTAAATATATAAAAGGATTTTCAAAGATCTACAAAAGTGTATAAAAAGTTCTTCTACGAATAACACTTGTGCATATGTGTGACGTAAAATTATCAGAACTACGACTGCTAACATCGCGTGTTTGAAATGTTATAGTTTCCATGAACTCCAAAACCTTAGAAACGCACCTGTGCCCGTATGACGTCAAATTAACAGAATTAGACTGCTCGTAAATAACATCGCGTGTTTGAAATGTTTAGTTTCCTCGAACTCCAAGAGCTTAGAATAGCAGCTGCACGTTGTGACGTAAGAGTTACTCGGAAATGTATCGGTCGAATTTATGACTTCAAGCCTCAGTGTAAATATAATTTGAGAGCTTTTCCGACCATAATAAATTATATAAAAATTATTGAACATTAAAAATGATTATTGTATATATTATGTAAAAAAATTGTTTGTAAAATATAAGTAGTTAGTTAGAAATAAGCAAATTAAGAAATAGTTCCTTCTGATTGGTTCTCGTGGAGTTTTTAAATGAAGCATTTTTATTGGTCAGAGAATAATGAGAGAGGGATCTCAGTCTTTACGTAAAAAGAACCAGTCAGAAAGAATAAAAAAGGAGATTCAAGCCTAATTTTAAGGAGTCAAGACCCTTTATACAAACATTAAAGCTTCGTTTAAAAAAATTTTCAACAAACATTTAAGATTTAATTTTAAAAAACTTTCACGTCTCAATACTCAAGTTTAATTTTAAAAAAGATTCAAGACTTATTTTCAAAACATTCAACAACAGTTATTATAATATTCAACTCGTAATCTACATTTTTTAAAAAAGACTTTGATTAGTCATAAATTTTATTAACTTTATAAGTTAACAGTATTCGACTTTGAATCGAAAATAGGTTTGTTGAATCGAGCAGAGTAATCTTATAATATAACAGTTTCAACTGTAATTTAACGATACAAAAGTTAGTATTAAATTAATATAAGAAGCTTGACTTACCTTATATCAGAAATAATCCTAGTATAAAACTTTGTAACACACCACTTGTAAAAAGGGAGTCTTATCAACCAGTAAATTGTATAAACAAATCCACAATTAAACAATAATAAATTCTACATCGTAAGAGTTTCTGTCTTTAATTACACCATTGAAGTTTCTGCATACCACGTGTCTACCAGAAGAGAAGATAGACCACCAGTTCCAGCGACACCTACATGTGAATGGCGAACACTCGAGAGACAAAGTTAAAAAAGGTACCGTTATTTGATTTAGATATGTGCGTATAAGCTGTTTTAAAGCGATAATAATTATTAGCCGCTAGAGAACATTTATACTACTTTATTGTAAAGATTTTTGAATTTCATTTTGATAGAAAATTTATAATTTGTTTGAGCGTAAATCTGTGGTGAAACCTGTACGACCTGAGATATAATTTTTCGATTAACGATAGTATTTATTTTCAAGTTAAACAAACGAGCGTAGAAACATTTAATTTTATTTGAGCTAGTCATCATTATACATATTATTTAAGGGGCTAAAAAAAAAACATTATTATTGTAGTAAAAAAACTTCAACAATTACTTCAAATCAAATAAAAACAAACCACTAATAA
Organism: Ophraella communa; assembly: GCA_035357415.1. Lineage (NCBI taxonomy): Eukaryota > Metazoa > Arthropoda > Insecta > Coleoptera > Chrysomelidae > Ophraella > Ophraella communa. Next base: position 66,865,210 of record CM068979.1, read on the forward strand.
TATCATGTCACAATTAACGTGAATTTACTAAAATAACATTCAATCATCAGAAAAAATTAAAATAATAAAACAAAAAAAGAAAACATAAGAACCCAACAACAAATAAAATAATAAAATCATAATAATATATCGTTATACTCCCTCAGTAATATTGTCTTACCGCTTTGGTAAAACAATTTTACTGCTATAATAAAGCTGCCTAACTGAATTAAATAATTGGTCTTACCACTCTAGTAAAACATTTTTACCACAGTAGTAAGATATTCTTACTGTAGCAGTAAAACTGTATCGGTGGTAGTTAAACAATTTCATTGCATTAGTAATAATAAATGGCCCTTTCTGTAAATACTCGTATATTTTACCACCGTAGAAACATAGTTTTACTGCCATAGTTAATTAATTTTTTAGTAATTCAAATATTGGTAAATCTTGTATTTCTCTCACAGTAAAACCTTCTAGCTGATGCATATACAGTACAATTTTTCTTACTGCCGCAGTATGAATTTTTTTTCGGTGTTGAGATGGATGAACTTTTTCTAATTTTTAGTACTACAGCTAATGCTAATCTTCTCTTTACAATTTCTTAAAACATTAAAACAGTTTTCTCTATGTTATTGAAATAAAATAATCTTTACTGCAGAATTTTATGATTTTAATAATTATTCTGTAAGAGTTGTTCAAGGAATCTAGCCATTTGACCTTCTGTATGTATCTATTGATCTGATTACCTTATTCCGGGGCTAAATATACAAGTTAATCCCATAAAATTCCATAGAAATACGATATTTTATAAACTGAAATTTTTTATACTAACATTTCTTCTTTCCTTAAACAAAAACGATCCTGGCAATAAGGTTTTGATGTACGTATCACATATGTTTAGATGTATCTATATCTAGGGTTAGTTTAGTTAATGGGAGTGTAAAGTACGGATGATTTGTCAACACCAAACGGGTTTACGGTAAAATGATCACGAGTGGGATATTCCCAACTTCGCTTGATGGCCTTCATTAATTCCAAAACACTGAGCGTAAACGCGCTAATGCATCGGACCAGTTTCAATGACAGAACATCTCAACGCAAGTTTAAAGCCTCAGACTATTTTATGTGTGCTTGCTTTAAAACATGTTAATACATGTAAAAAAAATCAAACAATTTATACTCAATTCTTAAAATGAATAATCTATGAATTAATATTAATTTATTTGTCATCTGCACAAAATTAGCTACTAACTTTATTAATTGTAATTATAATAAAAAAATAACTAGATATATAATATTTATATAAATATTTTATTATTGAAGATACAGCCACCCTTTAAAATGCCAATTTCAATATTGAACATTTAAACTACATTTTCACAATTTATAAAATAATAAATAGGAGTAAAATAATAAAAATCTAATGTGTACTTAATGTATAATTTTAATTAATGTTAATTACAAGTTATTTTAAATCTGCTACGTATGTAGAATACACTACCTATTAATTATTACATGTAATAATTGAGTAGTCTCTGATTGATTACTGTCAGGGTATTTGTTGTTGCTTTTTTGACATAAGTAGAAAAGTTTTTCTAGTTAATAACTCAAAATGAATAATTACAGTTCCTCAGAAATGGCTGATATGCACTTAGTATTAGGTAAAAATTTCATTATGAAAATAGCGGTTGTATTGTATTACTTTCATTTTCTAATTAGGTGAATGTGAAGGAAATGGTGCGGCGGCTGCAAGGCGCTATCCCTAATAGAAATATACCAGAAAGGTGAATTTTCCTATTGACCGAAATTTAAGAGAATCAGGCACTTAAAAAAAATAAGTTCTCGGTAATAGTGGTCGTCCAATAGACCTTGCGAATGCAGATGATATAATAGAAATTGTTTTTAATATTTGTAAAAATGTAGTTTAAATATTCAATATTGAAATTGGCATTTTAAAGGGTGGCTGTATCTTCCATAATAAAATATTTACAAATAAATACAGAGACACAAAAGTTTAAGAATAGACGTTTGATTCCAGTAGCGGTCCATATTTTGTTAAATTATAGCCTTAAAAAAAGTTGGGAGGTGAAAGGGGTGTTGATCCCTTCTGAAAATCCATAATAAATCAAAATACTTGAATGCAACTGTTTCCAATTTATTGGATATTTTCTACTAGTATTTCCTATAAATTTTCATACATTAACGTTAAACCGTTTAAGAGTAATGTTAAAAAAATTATTTAAATTTGTAACTTAAGCACCCTGTAACTTTTTTTGTGTGCACTATTGTATATAGGTAAGTGGGGTTCAATCAATATATGTTTGACCCCAGAATCTGTGGTATAATTTATGACCATTCTTTTCGGGATACCCTATATAATCCATATTTTCAAAAGTAGTTTTTCAAAAAAGTAGTATGCACTACCAGAAGAACAGACAAAATTATAGAAAACAAACAATAACTGATAGTAAATATAGAATAAGAAAACCCGGTTTAAATCTTTCTGTTAATTCAAATATCTAGAAAAATAGTAAATTGTAGTAGAAAAGAAATAGAATTTTATTTTACTAACCCTTACTCTGTGGAAGTAAGAATAATAAACAATTAAATGCTTGAACAAAATTTCCATTTTTAATTAAAAAATAAGCTTTTTTAACTCAATGACAGCTGTTTCGATCAAACTACCATCGTCAGATTGAAAGTTGCATTTTGTATTTACTAGGTAGCTATCTGATGTTTACAGGTCTAGCCTCCTTAGTATTACTGGCTTGTAGAGTTCCGTAACACAGGACAGTTTTTTGTAAGGGGGTATGTTTTGTGGTGAACGACGAGCTGTCAAAGCAAGAGGTTCACTTTATAATCGAGAGCAGAACACACAAACCATCAAGGGACGCATACCTGACCAGGTGAACAGGTGTTTAAGCATTTTAGTTTAGTTAATACAATACCCTTCCAGTACTCCTTCCTAAATTTTAACTCCACCTCCGCGCAGCGTAGTGGTCATGAGAGTTTTTACTTACTCTATAACTTTTATCAATCTAATTTAATCTCAAAATAAAAAGGTACGCCCAGTCAGAGACTTGCCAAACAGTTCATAAGATGATATTCGGCAAACTTCACCGAAAATCTTTTCTCAGACGAACGACAGTTAGAATAATAGTAGGACCAACAACCGGACATTTTAGGTGCTCAATAGGCCAGACAGACATGAACTTATACAGGTTCTGCCTGGAAGAGCGAGAAACTGCAATCTACATCCTACGCCACTGCGAATGATTGACAATACTTAAGTTTCTAGAACTTGGATATGATTGTAAATAAAAAAACGATATACACTTTGAAAGCAAACGACAATTTATCTTTAAAGCGAAAATACTATACTGTCGACCAGACTGAAAACGGAAACAACATTTGGTGACCCCGAAGTGATCACTACTATAGAGAAATATGAGATATCTAGACGAGAACGTGCTAGTGTTAATTGGAATCTATTAGTCGCCAAGTAACTTTGGCACTGATAATGTCCACACTGAAATTGTTACTGAAGTGATAGTCATACGTTTTGATGCTGCGGCACCATCGACTTTTACGAAGAAATCTCGATATTCCAATTATGTTACATTTATAAACCGATTAAATTAGATTAAATTGTCTTAGATCTTTCATGTTTACCTTAATCTACTTGAACTCTAGCCAATACTTCTAGGGAAATTAAGCAGTTTTCTAAAGAGCAAAATGCTAATTTGATACGGAGTTAGAGCAACTTCTTATAGGAATATAAGCCGTTTGCAGAACAATGCTATGCATTCGCGTAGTATGTGTCCTGTCTGCTTTCGTAGAAACGAGAGTTTTCACTTTCCGATTTGCCCATTATTTTGAGGTGGTACCTCAAAGGGCTGTGTCCAGTGAGAAGACCTAAGGTTAGTTTTATATCTTTTTTGCTCTTTTAGGTGATATATCTACAAACCTTATTGCTCTAGTGAGGCCATAGTCCATCCTCTTCCCAGTTCCTTTTTGATATGGCTTTTTGTGAGACCACAAAAGGGCGCCTAACTCTTCTTTTAGAGTCTATCAGCTTCTTCATTACCTATTGTCTCTCTGTGACCTCGCAATCACATCAAGCTGACCGTATTGTCTCTTGTCAGTTTCTTAAGGGATTGTTTACATTCCCAGACTAGCTATGACTCATAAGTAAAAGAACTCAGAGCCTTTAAAGCTGCCTAACTGTCTGTAAGAATATAGATGTTTGCCCTTCTAGTGCCTCTCCTGGACAGTAAAATCTATAGCATATATCTTCGCCTGAAATGTAGATGAGGCGTTACCAAGGGATTTAGACAACCGAAATGTCGGTCCCGTTACTCCCACTACAACCCTTTAATCGACATTGGATCCATCTGTGTATCACACCACTGAGTCCTCTTTCAGCTCTGGTTCGACTTCTTTAACCGTATGGCGGTTTCTTATAACCACTTCAAAGGGTGTTTCAAAGTCAAACTTAACTGGCATGATATTTAATGGTTGGTTTAAGAATGCCACCGAAATATTTTCAGGATTCTTAGATAACCAACCAAATCGCCTGCTTTTAGGTTTTGAGCCTGTTGCAGTCGTAAGACACCAGCTGCATCCTCCCGCGCTAAACCCATACTACCCATGGTAAATATTTATATTGTGATATAAGATGGTTTGTGAAAAAAGTATATATTTATGGTATTCTTTTTAAACATTATGATCTTTTTAATAGTATGTTTCTTTTAATGTCAATAAAATCAACAAGTATTTGACAACCCTGTTAAAATATTTCACGAAGCAACCAGAATGAAGTTAATATACGTCGATGGACATTTAAATGGGTATCTCCATCCATCTCTCTGTACAGATTTTGTATCTGTATGAATATAATCTGTGGTTGAAGCATATTCAGTTTCTCCCTAGTGGTTTTCTGCTGACATTTAACACACCAGGCGTTATTACTGACGTATTGTCCTTCCGTGTAGTTTAAAAAGAGATATGCAGCATAAAACCTCTAAAAAGTTAAATCCATATCGTAGATGAGGCTCAAAATAGGGAAAAGTAGGTTCCTAATGCAATAGAACAAGTAAGTTCTTTAGGGTAAGTAGTGAGTTGTAAATTTAATTTTGTAAGAAGAAGCAATATTATTACAACAGAGTTGTATCATCTGCAAATAAAATAATTTTTTCAGTAATATTTATGTCAGTGATATTTCTAACAGCTACATTTGATTTAAAATGTTTGAAAAAAATTCAGATAAACTCGGAGTTTTCAAAATTATTGATATTGTAAGAAGAATTTAGAGAATAAAAATAAAAAAAAAATTTATCGTGTATTTAAAATCTCATAAAGTTTTCTCCGTTATCGTCCCTATTAGTAAAAGTCACCCCCTGAGCTTTATAATTACGCCGCCCAGACATTTAAATATCTCTCTTTAAAATCAAACAAAGAGATCAATAAGAATAGGGCAGAACTTGAAATTAAAGAAAATCGACAGCAGGCGTTGGGTCAGCAGCGCAAAGCACAATAGATTTCTCAGCAGCAGGGTGGAAGAAATAGTCACTAATCACATCCTCGGTTACAAAATTATATAGTTACTCTCACGTTACACCCAACACTAAATACGATGTAAAGGTATGGTTATTTAGGGGCGCGGAATTTACTTTGTTAGGGATTTTGACTTGGGAACCGAAAACTAAAAACCCTGCTATTATTAACACACTTCAACAGTTCCATTGTTAAAAAAAACAACCCTATATTCTATTGACATTTTTTTTCTTACAATTTCTTACCTAATGAATGGTAAATATATTTATTTATTTTAATGTATCGTTCTCACAAAATAAGCAAACATGGTTCCGATTTAATTTTTGAAAAGTCCCTTTATTCTATAACTATTTAATTTTATTACCTTAAAAGTTCTTTAAATATTTTATTTTATTTCTAGTTCTCGATTCATATTTTATATTTTATTACAGTGAAATGTTCAAGACAAGTGGCAATTTATTTTTAAGTTTCAATTCAAATTAATTTGAATGAGTTCATTTTTATTAGTTGCCTTTTTGTTATGTGGAGTAGGAAGTCGAAAAAAATACTTAACCAATCGATAATGTAGTAGTTTATAATTAATTTTTATTTTTCTTAACACCCCATCCCTCTGTTCCAAATTTAAATAAGCAAATATTTAGTTTTAAAACAGTGATTGATTGTAAAAGTCTGCATACAGTACAAAATAAGTTTTATACTTGGTAACGAGGTGGGGTCATAAAAAAATTAAGGATGATGAAACAATTATTGGGAGATGGAATGTCGGTCGATAAATATTATAAAACGCTTAAAGGTTTGTTAATAAAACAAAATCAGTGTGTATTTCTTGTATTTCAGGTCAATTGAATATTTTTATTATATTGTCTAATATTTAAACATGCAAGGTCTGTTGTCTTTTTTAATGTGTCTACTTACATTTACAAAATTGGAAAAATTTTCAGACCAAACCAGAACCGTTCAAAATAAGCAGAAAATCATTAAGGGCAAAATAAAATTGTTTCCAGTTTTTTTCATGCTAATTTTTTAGCGCCATCTGGACTGAGTTGCTTGAAAAAAAATCCATCAGCTCTGTCTGGTAATTATTATTGTTTGTTTTGGACTAATAAAGTTGGGTAAAATTTTATTCTTTTTAAGGAATGCTCAGTTTTTGACCAGCAGTGTGAACATTATTTATTTTAAACAGCCAAATTTTTAGCATTATTATTTATATGTTAATTTTTCATCTATAAGAAGAATTGTCCGTTTATAATTGCCTGTTTTATGCTTATAACGGTCAATGATATTTTTTGTCAAGATAAATTAAAAAAAAAAAGTGGATCCAATTGAAATTTTCCATACCTATCACATGAAATTTTGGCGATTACTTTAGCTTTGAAATGGTTCATTGTATATCTCGTTATCATTAGTCAAAAAAAGTAATCCTGGGCCAGCTGTTCAAAGATTTACATATTTTTAATAATTTTTGCTTTAATTCCAAAATATTTTATTTAAAAACCTAAAAGAGAGTAGTTTTTTTTGTTTACATGGTATTTCAAAAATTTCTGACAATAAAATCGTAATTAATGACCGAACAAACCCACCTATACCTATTTTCACGAAAATTCTTTTAATATTGCCCGAGCTATTAATTATTTATTTATTTTTGGCTGAAAAATCTAATTTGGCCAATTTTTACAGCGTTTTGGACCAATTCCCAGTCGGATATTTAATACTTTTCTTGACAAATTTCAAAAAAATTCATGTTCATCTGATTTCCCCGTAATTACTCCTCATTTTACAAAAAAATAGACCTGCCTTTGTGATGAATAATACATCCTGCATATTATTTGATATTTAATAATAAAATAATAAAAAAAATTTCTAAGGTTTGTTAAAAAAAGACTTTTAACAGATTTCACAAACGATAAAAAACGTGAAAAATTATATGGTGTTAGGTCATGTATCGTAAACAACATTGTATTATAAAAATAGCGAGTTGACCTTTATGTGTCTCAGTGCGATTGAGTTCATTTCAGTTATGTTACGATAATTCCGCTATATGATTAAAAATTTAAATTAATTTAAATTATTAGTCAAAAGAATGTACCAGTGCTTTAATTATAAATTATATTAATAATGTTAAAATCGTGAGTTTTTATCAAAATACCACGATCCATCCAGAAGACAATCCAAGTTACACCACACCTTCTTGTATAAAAACTGTTAATAAACAAGGTCAATAAAAATCGTTGATGAAGCCAGACATATAAATGTTCTTAATAAATATTTAAAATAATCGATCTTCTTCACGTTAGGTAAATATTATACATCGATAGAGGCATTTTTATGTATTTATAGAACTATTTCCGGCGTTTGGAGCCAAATCCTTTCTTCAGACGTCGATCGAGCAACATAAACAGTCCCTTACTTTAATCTGGATACCCTCGAAGCTAGAAAATCGAAGGGCGAGCCAAAGAAAAATAAAACGATTTAAAATGCATTTGAGTAAAGTGCGTAATAAGGGCGTCCATCCCTTCGTCTTCCGGTCTGACAAAAGAATCACGATTTCTCCTTTTTGTGCACTAAAACGCCCATAAATTTAAATGTTTCTGAAAAGTCAAACAAAGAAAGTATTAAAACTGCTGGATTTCTACTCCCTATTAATTTAAAAGTTTTCATTTTTCAAGTAGCTATGCCCAACTACGTTTAAATTCTCGATAAAAACAGGTTTATTTAATAAATTAAAATTATAGAAAATGACAGATCTTGACCTCAATGGATTGAATATACCACAGCGAAACATAATATATAAATATTGATTTACAAATTGTTCAACATTTAGGGGTGATATGTACAGGGTGTTTCAATAAGAATGGCTCTCGGATATATCAGGAATATAAGAATAATAAAAAACTCTTTGTTTTACGCAACTTTTAATTAAAAAATTAGGTTTTTAATCACAATGAAAGTAGTTTCACTAGAATTAGCATCGTCAGATTTTTTTTTAATTAAAAGTGGCAGTTGCTTTAAAACGAAGAGTTTTTTATTATTCTTAGTAAGATGGACTTCCAAAAAGTAAGGGTTAGTACAATAAATTTATCAGGAATCTTTTATAGTACTTACAGTTTTTGGAAAAACATTTATTAAAAAAGTGGCCTTTAGTTAAACCTAAAAATTATTTATTCACTTAGGTCCATCGGACTCATGTGAACTAAATAGCCTTACGTCTAATGCTTCCCTTGATAGATGAAAAAGAAGAAGAAGACGTAGGTGATAGATGTAATGGCGGATGTACTTGTATGATAAACATTTAAGGAAAGGGATGTATAAAGAACATTATAAAAATTGGAAATTACTATGAGTTTTAATAAAATAACAATAGGTTATGGGCCGAGGAATTCTGTAAGTTTATTATAAAACGAAATTCAAGTGTTATATAACAGGATTCAAGAAAAATAGTGTAACATATCTATCGCCATGCTACCTTTCCTTAGTTTACCGTCCGAACCCTAAAATCAACCCTGACCCACTGTATATTAGACACAACCTTATCATCGTTACCAAACCCATCCCTACAACAGAACGTACCCGAAGCAAAACCCTTACCAACGAACGTAACCGGAAACCCCTGTCAGTACTGTTATAAATTAGGGCAAACATCTCGTTTCATTCCCTTTTTCGTCAAAACAACCCCTAGAGGCAGTTGTCCGCGAGACTCAGACAATACATTTCTCTGGTTGTATCACAGATACAGCCCGCTACGTTAGTAGGGAGCCATATACCCGCTAGCAGGAAAAAATATAGTTCTAGTAGCAGTTCCTTTTTATAGTCCATAGTAACAGTCCCTTTTGACAAAGAAATATAGTCTCTAGTAGCAGTCCCCTTGGATGAAGGAATATACCCATCCCAGTTCCTTTTAACGAAGAAACAACCACCAAACAGCCAACACCCCTACTACAAGCATCGGTACACAAACCGAGACCACCGGATCACTCTACCAAATAAGATAAGTCAAGTCCATTTATAACATTTCCATCAATACTTCCTGTGGCAATTTACAATATTTTATTAACAAACACATATTCTTTAAAAACAGTTTGATTTATATACTCACGGTCTATAAGTCTTGAGGGTGCAGCGTGTTCGGTTGACATCAAATGTAGTTTATTTTTGCTTTTAAATTCAGTCTAAATACAAGGTGTTTCTATCTTTCTCACCTTAGTTTTTGTGTAGTTTGTTTGCTTAATCGAAAGCGTTCAAAAGATAGTGGCGCCCTTAACCCTTATATACCACCAATCCTTTCTATAGTAAGCCTTAACTTGGAGTCGAACCACACCTTTAGAGAGTCTCATAGCCGGGATCTCTTTTTGGAACTAGTATTGTTACAAATTGGCGCCCTGCCTCTTTGTTACAATAGAAAGAAAAAATAAGTAGATTTCAACATGGCAAATAATGAAACATAGTTTCATAGTTTTAATATTGAACCATTGAGTACTAATAATTATCATACCTGGAAATTTAGAATGCAGACATTATTAATGGAAAAAGAAGTTCTAGAATGTATAAAAACAGAGTATAAACCAGAGGATTACCCAGATACTGCAAAAAAGGATGAGGCTAGAAAACGTGACAACAGATGCAAATCCTATATAGTTCAGTGCATGAGGGATGCTCAGATTGATTTAATTAGAGAATAAAATACTGCTTTTAGCATGTGGTCGAATTTAGAAAATAGATATGAGAATTATTAATTTTAACGAAACAGCTGTAATTGCATTTAAAAATATATTTTTTAAATAAAAGGTGGAAGTTCAGTTCAAACTTTTAGTTATTATTCTATTTAAGCAGCTCAAAATTTGTGAGCAATGTATTTATATTTTATTTTAATTCTGAATTAGCGTTGCTATAGAAGAACTGAGTCACAAGCAAGTCACAATTAAGTTACGAGTAGAATTTTAAATGACCATTCTTTTACGAAAAGTATGTATAGTTTAATATTTATTTGTTATTGTAAAATTTTAATACTCATGTAAAAAGTAAACACTTTTATTTCTTCGAAATATATGCAGTGCTGCAAAAAAATATCAAATTTTACTTTTGTTCGTATTACCACGGTAGAGATCAAGCTCATCGAAATGGAAAATTAGATTTCCAAATGTTTACACAATTGAACCATCGCCGAGTCAGTTTCTTTCCTTTTTGGAATAACCGACTGGAAATAATTTTTAATTTCTATTTGTGAAAATAATAACGGAGTAGCTAGCTGCTATAGGTATGCAGGGAATTTATATTTCAACGTATCCGCTCGGTTATTGTATATTTTCTATGGTCGTTCTTCCAGAATGTAACTACAAACTTTCAGGAAAGTTTTTCGGGATTCCTCCGAAGTTAAGATGTTAACTTTCATCTCGTATATAGCTACCGGTTGGAATGCATCGAATCGAACAAATAAAAGAGCAATATATCTATCGCTATAGTCGTATTAAAATTTTACCTAGATGGTAGGGTAGACAAAAGAAGCAAATTAAACATTTACCAATTTACATAATACAAAATTAAAAACATTGTTATGAAACAAAATTAACGATACGGGTAAAAAATGATTTAAATACCAATTCATAACTTAAGATCAAAAGTAAACAAATCATATTTTATATTTTGCACTTATAAAAATCTTCATTATAGAACGCATTTGCGTATCGTAATGTAACTTTTAGGCACGCAAATTTTTGTTTTAAATGGTTGGCAACATGAATGAAGTATCTAATGATAAGACTATTGACAGTGACATTTGTGGCTAATAGCAATTTATTAATTTTATATTGTCCTTTAAGAAAGTATTTGTGAATATGAATATCATGTTTCCATTTTTTTTTTAATTTATGGAAGTGTATTATTATTTTTAAAATATTTTAAAATATTAACATTTGATAATTAAAATTTAAAACTGTCAAATGTTATAATTTAAACACAGTGCTACCAATACACTTGATTCTTTTGTAATTTACATACATATAAATCAATTTAAAATATTTTTTAATGGCAAATTATAAAAAATATTATAAACAACTTAATATGGCTATTATGACTATTGTAAAACTCATCGCTTCGCGATTCGTTGTTTAAATTAGAACTCATGTCATAACAGAAAGCCATATGAAATTCGTTGTTTCATATACTATAATTTCATTTCTAATTAATACCATTTGAAATCTTTTTTACAGATTTTTTGTTGTTATGGCTCTCAATTCGATTATTTCCCTGAATGTTTCCTAAATGATCTCTCTGTCACTTTACCTACTCCCTGATGCCTTCATGGACCAAACACCTTTCTATATTCAAAACTACTTTTTCCTCTTACAATAAAACAATATACCTACTGCTACTATAATAGAAGCATTTGATATAGAAATATTGCATAGAAAATCATTATATCAAATCTTTTACACCGACGTTCCCTAAAATCTAATCTGAGCCCTATATTAATTATAAATAAATAAACTATAAATCATTATAAACAATAAATTAATAAAATAATAGTTTTAATAAATATTTATAGTTTAATTTGTATTTTTAAATATTTGATATGGTTTGATTTGATATTATTTAAATGTTGTTAATAATACATGACCTTCTACTTCTTAGGGGGCTTATATTCTGCAAGTTTCTGGTTGGAATGTTAGGTATTTCAAATAAATGATTAATTAGTAAAAAATATAATGATCAATTTTAAAATATTTGACATTATATACATCTTTAAAAATATACAATAGAAAATTATTACCAATTACATACGTATATCACTAAAATCATATATTATCTTTAATATTATGGTAAAAGCTGCTTTTGTTTTAAAATTTATTTCTATTCATTATCTACCATTGAAATTATTTCGTTGTTTTTACAAATTGCTACCAGAATAGTCACCGGGACAGGTAAATATAACCAGGAAATGCTGAGTAAGTACATGTCTTTATTATTTGTAAATAAAATAACAATAATTATTATAAATAAATAAATAAATAAAATAATAAGAGTAATAAATTAGTTAAATAATTAATATTTATTATAACCGGTAATTATAAATAAATTACTAATAATTATTGACAATAAATTAAAAAAATAATAATAAAAATAATAAATACGTTACTAGTCTTGTAAGTACACTTTTACAGTTCGAGTGAGAAACCAGTACTGTAAGAGTTCTCCGGACGTGTGACATTTTATCATAATTTTTTTTTTATTTATTTATTTACGGGCAAGCCCAACTCACAATAAATATACAGTGTTAAATTGCTCTAAAAATAAAAAATATAACACGTCAGGTATTAAATCTATGAAAAAAACAGCAAAACCAACACCCAAAATACAATAGAGGGTGACAAAACCATAACTTCAGCCAACACTCGAAAATTTGATATCAAAGTTTAAGCTCCATCAGATGTTTTTTAAACTTGAAAGTTGACACATTAAAAATTGAGATGGGTTAGCAAATCTGAGTTTCCTAGGGAGAAAACTATTCAACTCTTCCCTAAAACAAAAAAAAACAGTGAAAAATTAAAATATTAATGTATTTAGCGGCGTTCGCCATTCTACGATTGGCTAACCATATTCCAAGTTACATCTCCACATATGAGGGTTAAAAGAGTACTTAAAATTTAAGGAGTCTTAATTTTATTTATGGTGAAAGGAAAAAGATAATGTAATTTTTTCGTAATGTTGAAGTAAATTTGTTTCTTGCTGTAAAAATTCATTTTAAAAATTTAAAATAATACATAAATATTTTCAGAACTTATTAATTTCTTAATTAATTTCAATTTGCTAGTGAGGCCTTGCACAAAAACGTGATTCTAGCGTGTATTTGTTTACATCGAAAGTAGTTTGGGTGTGAATATAGAATAACCTTCACTAGTCAGTTTAATTGGAATTATTTTCTAGGCTATATAAAGCACATTCTTATGCTGACATATTTGTTCTAAAGATTGGTTAGAAATAAATACTAATTTTATTTAAAAAAAAATCCTTTTGACTCAATGGGTTAAAACACAGAAGTAAAGTAGTAATCTAAATAAAGTATTAACATATTTTCTAGCAGCAATGTGAACCTTGTATAGTCTTCTATGTATAGATAATTAGGTAGCACTTAAAACATCTTGAATTTCAGTTCTCGTGCTGCCGGGCATTGGCAGTGTATTTAATATAGGCAAACGCGACGTCCTTTCAAAGAGCTTTTAGCAAAAACTATAAGGCAATGAAAATTGAAAAAAATCAGTAGTATACTAGATATATAAAGTTATTCAATAAAGAATTTTGAAGCTTGAGAGTACAAGGAATCATCCAGAAAAAATTCCCGAAATATGTCTATTTTTACATTGCATAAAATGATTAATATCTCACTTAAACGTGATATGATTTTAAAAATATTTCTTCTTTGAATAGATGGTATATCTACTCATAAGTCAGTGTTTTTAAAAATTACAATAAATTCGTTTTTTTCCTTAAAAGCTCTTTGAAAGTAATTTTTAAGAAATCAGAAATGGTGCCATTTCTTTACAAATTTAGGCAACTCTTTTATCACATATAAAAGGATCTTAAAAAATTATTCCTAAATTAGTGTGAGCATTGTCTAATGGAGGGCGTTGTGATAGAACATCTATTAAATCTTGTTTATCAGGTCCGCATTAGGAATTTAGCAAATCTTTATTTAATTTAATATACTTACTATAATATTAATACTAATATACAGCGTGTCCAAGGATGGGGTATCCTAAAGGTGAAAAATGTTTAAATACCTATTAGTTTTAGTGAAAAATGTCATTCTTGATAAAAAGTTTTGCTTGTTCTGAAACCCCATAAAATAAAACAAAATTCAAGTTTATCAAAATCCGTCTGATTTTATAGCCGGTTTTATTTATGAAAACTGTATGAATTTTTGCACTAAGTTCGAAAATAATGTATTAATCTAGTGAGTGACGTTTAAGTGTCCCAAGTAACTGTCAACTTTTATAAACCAATTAGTTTGTTGCTGTTACTTCAAGTTAGTTGTCAGTTTGACATTTTGTAAAAAGCGTAGACGGAAGGCTTTTAGAGAAATTGATATATTTTTAGTTTTATTTTAAAAAATAAATGATTCAAGTTCTAAAGAGCTACCAAGCGATATTGAAGAGGCAGCTGGTAATGCTCTATTATCAGTAATTCCCAACAAGTCAAAATCAGTTTACGAATTCGTCGGGAATTAATTTGAATAATTGCAATAATTGTGTTATCAATATTTATAATAATTAATTAATTTATAATTTATGTTTTTAACTTGTATTATAACAGTTGCCGCTTTTTTTTGAGCGGTCGTAAATCATCGGTACAATAGCAGAAATACGTTATACGAGGGTCAATGGGGTATGTTTATTCGAAAGTGTGTCTACGAGGGTTAAGCGTGGGGTGTTTTGATTACATTCATTATTTATATTTTTGTATTATCTTTTATTGCGATTATTACATATAATATTCTAATAACAACAATGAAGAAACTTTTCGTTGTAATAACTAACATTAATTACCTGATTGCTTAAATTGGGACAGGTAAAAGGGTAAAATACTTAAAAAGGGAATTCAGAGAAAAGACACAATGTTTAAGGCTCTTTATTTGCTTATCTTGAAATATGTTGATTTCATGTACAATAGTTTATCTCTGTTAAAATAGTTAATAGTTAAGATTATTTTGATTGAAAAAGTGAAAGTTTCCATTTATTTTAACATTTGGTAAACATGTTGCAAACCTTGTAAGGGTTTATCTTTGTAGTAAGAATAAGGGTACTCGAACACAATAATAAAACTCAGGTAGACTTGCTTACTCTATTCTAAAATAAAGTAACAATTTTCGTGCAATAAAACCTTCAATTATTTCATAAAAACTAATGATATCGACATCCATAATCTCAAACTCTTACTATTATCATTGTTTTCAATTATTACATATTTTGCAAAATTTTATATTTCGGATGTTATTTTTTTAAAGGTTGATCTTTTATTTGTCGGTTTACAAATTTGATTGTATAGTATATTCGAAATTCGAACTCTTGTAAACAATGAAAGTAAATAATCTTTATTGCCATATGGGAGGGAGAATTCTGCCTTGGAAAAATCTTTAAAAAATATGTTTCCTATACCATCCTGTATACAATAATTATTAAAATTCAAAGCAAGCATATTCTCTAATCTACGTGCATTTCCTTTCTCTGATATCAAGTTCCTATAATCCGTTGATCATTTTTTATAATAGGAGAAATATTTTCGTAAGTTTTTTCCTGAAAACTTTCAATATTTTTCAATGACTTTCCATGTTATATTAAGCAAAATATCGCCACTATCGCGTCCATAGAATATATCTTAGAATATCTTTGGACGATGTTTTTACTATTGGAGTTTTACTGGAGTCCTTTACTAGATTTTTGGATTAATAAGTAAAAAAACATAAAAAGGTCGAATATTAGTTCTTAGTGGATCTATTAATCGTGTAATTTTTTTAATCCATTTAAAAGGTAAAACTTAGTTCCTTTTAATTTTTTAAAATGAACTGGTAGTTACTGCTGCTACACATTTATTTTAGGTTTACGCATCATCTTCTTAAATTTCTTTACTAAAAAACTTGTTAATCGAATTTTTGACCATTTTAGTTTTTCCAGTAAGTTTACTTTGAACTTTTGGAACCTATTTCAGTTTTTTTATGAATATGTATAGGTAATGGTAACCGAATATATTTAAACACTTAAGATTTTTAAAATAATCTGCTCAACTGCTTTTTGGTAAATTTTAATTTTTGTTTTCTTCTTTTTTCCCTTTTAAAGAGCTTTTCAATATATTGCCATATATGAATATGTATATCGTGAGTTTTTAATGACCATCCGGTATGTAGTATAAATATTTTCCTTCGCTGTTCGGTCCTTACCTACTCGTTATTGCTTAGTTAAGATAAACAAATAATAACATTTTACACTTGAAAAAACTTGAATGATTGCCTTTTTAAAAATAATACCCCAATAAATATTCTATTTATAATTTTGATTTGAGAAGAAAAACATATATAAATAAAAATATTGTGTAAAATCTATAAATTAATATCGTTTAATGTAAATACAAATAGCCAATTCATATTCAACAGAATCATACATGTTTGTTTTAAAATTAATCCAGCCCTGAAATTTCTAAAGGAAACTGATATACTCCAAGAATAAATGTAATATTATTTCGTTTATCGCGTAGGGTCATTGCAAGAGGCAGCACCTCTCGGGTATACTTATTCGCTCTCTTTTTAGGGACGTTTTCTCACTCCCAATGCCCAGCCTTAAGGAGTATTATCCAAATTGACCTGCAAATTTGAAGGTAATGAATTTTCAAGTCGATCTTATGTATGCAATTTTTTTAGTTTTTAAGATGTCTGGATGAAATTTATTGTATTATCTCATAATTTATGGAAGTAAGGGTTAGTACAATAACGTTCTTCAAGATATCTTGAAAATAATAATTAACCCGATTACCTATATAAAAAGTTTTCAATTTTTATTTTTGTTTTTACATTCAACAATTTAGTATTATCAAATTTCAAATTTGAAACGTTGCTTACATATCAAGATGATGACAATGCAATAATTTGATAACAGTTTCCCATTATCCTTATTTAACACGCTTTATATTAGCTTGTGTTGTAACTACGTACCTATGTAATGTATCTATGTCTGTAACAGATTTCAAACTTTAATTTTTACTGGTTTCTAGAAGTCTGATTCATTTGAAACTTTGCATAGATATCAAGGTCCGACGTCAATGCAATAATTTGGTAGCTGTTTCCCATTGTTCTTATTATGAGAGCCAGATGATTAATAAATTTTCAGTAATAATATAACAAGAGAGTTAGAATAAATTGAAAATAATTTGACAGATTGTTTGAAAAATTTGGCAATAGCCACTCGAGCCCTGCGGGCTCTCGTGACTATTGCCTGGCAACAAGTTTGAACACAATCTGTCAAATTATTTTCTAATTTATGGAACTCGAGTTATATTTGACAAGATTATATTTTGATTCACAAATTTTTACAATAAAAAAGATCAATAAACCTATTGATCTATTGATTTAATTTAATCAATTATTACTTACAATATATTTCGCGTTGACACAATTAAGTAATTATTTTGACAAGTAAGTATCTGACAGTTGCTAGGCAAATAAAAGCTACAGTGATTATGCCCGACAATAATCACAAGAGCTTTATTCGCACTATAATAATGACATAATTGGTTGAAACTTACCCTTGTGACAAATAAAGAAGCATTTCAATGGTTTTAAGAAACGTCAAAAAATAATCAGTTAGAAATTGTTGGTTTTTTTTAGTTTCAGAAAGGTTTAAGTGAAATTTTGAGGTTCTCGGAAGGGAAAAAGAAGAAAATAAAGTCACAAAGCTGAGTTAAAAAAATGGGAGATTGAAATGTAGAATTTTTTTTAGTTTTAGAAAGATTTAAGTAAAATGGTAAGGGTGTCGCTACAGAAAAAGTGAAAAATAAAGACACTAGGTAAATTAAAAAAATAAACAATTATACGGGGGGAATGAAACATTTAGGAATGGTTTTTTTAGTTTCAGGAAGTAAGTGGAATTTTAAAGTTCTTGGAAAGGTAAAAGTGGAAATTAAAGCAGGGTGGATTAAATAGGATGTACAGTATACCGGGAAAGAATAAAAAAAAGTTTAAAAAATAATGTAAACAATAGGAGAATGAAATGTTTAGGAATGTTTTTTTTAATTATGAGGTTTAAATGAGATTTAAAAAAAATATAATATTGCGAAATGATTGGAGTGAATTTTACTACATTTCAACTCAGATATTTACCAATGGAATAATTGTAATATTTAATATGATAGCAACCCACGCTTTTCTACTTTGAATTGAATTATTTACAAAATAACTTAAATTTTGCAATAATTTCATTTTGGGGTGACTAATTATGATTGACTATACGACCTTCTAAGAGTGAAGAATTATTTGCAATTTTTTTGTTCGGTTAGCAATAAAAGCGTGTTTTTTTAGTTTTTTCTAAACTACCAATGATTAATTCTGTAGTTTGTGACGGACAGATCGCTGACCAAAACCCTTACTACAGATATACTTAATTTTAATTTTTATTTTCATAAACAAATCCACTGTTTAGTTGTAATTATTCCCCTTTTTATATTGAACTGAATTGCAGCCTTGCAGCACGGTTTCTATAACACGTAATTAAACACTGACGCTTCGTTTTATCTTTAAAAACAGGAGCTTTGTTAACATTTTTCATCTTGATTCAATTAACAGTATTTTAATTGCCTTTTCCTTTTCGGTGAAACAAAGCGTAAACATACTAAATTGATTTCAAAGGACCCCAAAATATGTTCTGTATTAGGTACATGCAGATCATAAGAATGTCGATTGATCAGTTCATTGAATATACATTATGCGCAGAATAGCAGAATAATTTAACGATGTACATGCCAGACCGACCGAATTGTCCATAGTAGGACCACACACTGTATATTAAACGCTTCTTTTGCCCTAAAAGCTCTATCTATAGGTAAGCTGGCAATATCAACACGCGACAACTATGCTGGAGTAGGAATAATATTAGTTTTGCTGATGAGTAAAGATAATTGTATGAAAATGGGTTTTTCTAGCCGAAAAAATATGAAAATGATTAGGTTAAGGCTTCAATGACTATTTATAATTGAATAAATATTACAGTTCTTGATTTAACAGATAATATTTTCAAAAATATTTGTGATATGAAAGAAATATAACTGGTGCAAGTTTACCTTCACCAAATTGTCTATCTTTATTGAGGCAAAACATCCAGATTTAAAGTTTCATGCTTCAAATACTTGAATGAACAAATAGCATCGGATAGAAAGAATCTCAGTTGCCAAGGAGGTGGGAAATCTTCCAAAGACCTAGAAAAGTGTCCCTAGTTGCTGAATTCAATTTGGAAATATTCTAGTCCGAGATTTATAGACCCAGGACTATACTTATAACCACTGCAAGTTGCCTACCAGCTAAAAACCCATCCTACTTGTTACGATTTTTCATAAAATTTTTGAATATTTACCGAAATTCACCGAATATTCAAAATGGGCCGAAAAAATAGCAAAAATTTTAAAGAATAAAGTAAAAAGAAGTGGAGGGTTAGTTATTTTTCAATAACTAGTCAATAAAAATATTCAAGATTTTCGAAATATCAAAAAATATTTGAAAATGTTTGTTAAAAAAAAGTTCCGATTGTCACAGACGGGTAGTCTGACTTTTACGTGAGCTACGTCACTCTGCCGCAGTAAATAAAGTAATTATTAAAAAAAATTAAATTTGAATACAGGGAATGATAAAAATTATGCACTATTGGTATACATCAGTGAACAATAATAGTGATACAATAATTGTATCCCAATTTTTTCATTAGTTATGCTTTTGTTAATTAAAAACTTAAGTTTTCTTCAGCAAAACTAGGCTAACAAATGGATCCCAAAATTCAAAAATTTGCATTTTCCAAGTTTTTATTAACAATTAAAAATACGTCAAAATTTAAGATTCAAAAATAATTATCAATACTTTTGGATATTTCCAATATTTTGATTTTTGAATGTTAAATGGATCATAAAAACATGTTTTTTTTTTTATTTTTAATACCATTGCCTTAAACAAATACGTTGTTGATGAGGCAATAAAAAAGTTTTATTTCGTAATTTTTTGGTTGATACAATATATGACTTTTAGTGATTATTCTTTTCATCTGTCAAAATATTATAACAGTTCTGTAATTTCTTCCAATAAAAATGCTCTATCTTCAATGGTTTATGCTAAATGCTAGGCAATCATTCCGATTAATTCTTATAAAATATCAAGAAAAGTAAAAAAAAATGAGCAACTGCTCAAATGAAATGATAAACCAATGCAAGATCAAATTATGCAGAAACCTATAAATAAGTGTTAATCATATACTTAAGTGCTCTGAAAATGGGTTAGTTGACATTGCTAACATTACTTATATATTTAATACAAGCACATAAATAAATTCAAGCAAAGAAGCAGAACCTGGTACTGAAAGAACAAAAAACTCAAACAGTGGAAAGTATAGAAAACGCTGAAATATAGGATCTACAGAAATAATTACTTTAATATTTTTTTTTCTTTAAATTATTAAGCTAAACTCAGAGTAATAAGTAAACATAGAGTAGGCATATTCCCTACTACTTGTCGTCGAGACAGATTTGTTTACCAGTAGAGCATTGCCAGACGTTGTGTTTTGTAAGTACAAAGTAGGAAACAAAAACGTAATAGTATAATTTCCAACAATTTTGTTTTACTTTTAAGATGAAACCTTAAGTCGGAGAAAATATTATTTAATACATTTTAATATTCACTTATTCTTACCTTTCGATAATATTAATAAAAAAGCTCTGCACCAATTGTATCAAATACCCACACCGAAAATTTGGCTTTTGTTTGTTATTGTCTAGAGGTGATTAGCGCTTTGTTCGATTTTTCCTGAGTTTTTGTGTATTTAAGTGAACTTTATAAAGTGTTTTTATTTATTTTCAATATTGAAAATGGTGAAAACCCGAAAAACGTGTATATTTGTGGTACTTCATTTCATTGGAGTAGAATTAAAAATTTTTATTAAAATTTATTACAAATAAGAAAATCAAATTAATAATGAAATATATAGTAGCTAAAAGTGGAAAGTTTCTTTTAAATAGTTTTCTTTTTGTTTTTTTATTTAATTAAAAGAATTATTTTTAATGTGTGTAAATTATTTAACTAACATTTATATATTACGGTGATACTCTAACCAATTACACGCCACTGTACGGCTGTGTTTGCCTACACCTCTAGATGTCAATTTTATTTTCCATCTTTCTCAATTATAAGTTCATTGCTATTGAATATGTTTACTTATTACTCTGAGAAGCTAAATCTTAGACCTTTATCGCCCTCTACTCGTCGGTAACTGTATCAAACCTAACCGAGCATACAAGCTGATTTTGGCGATAATAAAATATAAAATTAATGTTTTCACTTATAATATCACAAGATATTTTTAACAATTTACTAAAATTTAGAAACACAAAGTTTGATAAAAAATGTTGGGGTCTTTTAACATTTAAATTGTAGCTAACTATAAGGAGTAAATAAAAGTTTCAATAGATCTGTAAGGTACTACAGTAAAATAAATCATGAACTAACCCTAAACATGTGGATTTGCATCTTGTTTTCTTTAGGTTCGTGTTTCTATGAAATGAACTATAAATGTTTTATTAATTAAATGTGAATAAAAAGAGTTCGATAAAATAGTTAAAACATATTTTTCCGAATATCTTACCGGAAAACCAATCATATGAACACCAAAAATAGGACGGAAAGTATTGTTTATCAACCTCAGGGGGGAAAATTGTGTGCTTTGGATTAGACATTTTTAAATTAAAAATAATATAAATATTGAATAATTCTACGAAGTGAGAGTTTTTCGCAAACAAAATTGTACAAATTCGATTTTTAAAAGAAGCGTTCGATTCTGAATACCTCATGACCATGACGAATGCGAGCAAATACATAATAGTATAAATCCTACAATAGGAGCCATAAATGTACTCATAAAGATAGGTGGAAAACAGTTGTGTGTCAGACGTCCATAAATCCATTAGCTCCCTTAACTGGAATTTGCTGCTCGAGTGTAACCGAGTGTAATCCGATTTTGCTAAAATATTTGTAATATTTAAACTATTGGTTATCGATAAAGCTACGCATTTTAAGAACCCGTTAACAAAACGGGTACGTTTTTAAAAAGGACCCGCTTTTTAAACGGTTCCGTTTAAAACGGATAGAGTGCAATGTATGGACTGTGATGAATCAGTTTGTCAAACGCATCCCAACTCTTTCCTTGTTGTTATTAAATTTAATAATGGAGAAGGATAAAGAAGAGAGGCAGTTTTTAGACCAAAGTTTCTTCATCTTCAAGAGTGAACACGTTGCGCGTATACGTTTTCTTTGTTCCATTCCCACTACACATTTTTCTGGGTTACTAAAGATCTGTAAATAGATTATTTAAATTGGTTAAAGTAAGATGGTAAAATAAATAGTAAAATTTTAACGTACCTTATTTTCAAAACCACGTGCTACGAAAAGGGTTTCGGATCCGTTCGTTTACAATGCATATTGATTCAATTATAGGCTTTCATTATTTAACTAAACGGATCCGTTTTATATACGGAAGCAAACGGATTCTTAAAATGCGTAGCTTTACGCACCTGACCCTGCCCACAATCTTTTAGGTTCATTCAACTCTAGTTTAAATTTGTCAGGCCACTTTCGTTGACAATAGTACCTATTCGATTTCGTGGAACTAAATAACGTTGCGGTGGCACTTGCTGTGACTGGTTATTGCTGCGTACCTCTGTAAGAGAAAAACGCAACTCATGTACCTGCATTAGCAAGAAACTCGGGTTAGTGAGAAAACTGTATAAGCGAGAATGAGATGAGATTGTACTCCCTTGAACTCTCACTTATTCAGGTTTGACTGCACTAGCATAGTAGTAGGTTACATTGGGGGCATTCAGTCGAAAAAAAGCGATAACAGCGCTTGCAGCGTTGAGAAACAAACTAAACAGTTGTCGGCCAGGACAAGTTTGCCAACTTTAATTAAGCGCTGACACCATCCGCCATTTTGCTTATAGTAGGTATTATTTAACTTATGTCCTCCCAAAAAATTATTAAGTATGTTGGCAAAGGTGGAATTTGATGTTTTTGCCACACTATGTTCTTAATTTATAATACACTCGTCACAAAAAGTATAGCATAATTTTAAAAATTTAATTATGGTGTAAAATAAAATATCACATTTTTCAGAATATGAGTGTACGGTATCCTTTAGATGTAAAAAAGCCCAAAATATTCACAGTTTAAATCGCCTTTTTGTTGAAAAACAAAAAATGAATAAATTTTGACAAATCCTATTTGTATTATTTACATTTTAAAATTTCTTGTGTGCAGCACGTTTGTTTAATTTTCCTTTGGTAGTTTCTAGTAACATTTTGGGTAAAAATGAGTAATTTAACCCCAGAACAAGCAGCTCAAATCGTGGCTTTAGTTGAAGATGGACGATCTCAGTAATATGTTGCTAAAGTCATGGGAATCAACCAATGCAGCGTTTCTAGAGCCTTAAGAAGGTTTAGAAAAACTGGAAGTTATAATAGAAGACCAGTTCCAGGACGTCCCAGGTGTACTAATCCTGCAGATGACCGTTATTTAAGAATTCAGACTTTGCGAACTCATGTTACAGACAGGCAACTGCAAAATGATCTCTCTGGAGTCCTTAATGTTAGAATATCTGTCAATACGGTTAGAAACAGATTAAGGAATTTTGGAATCAGACCCAGAATGCCTGTTACTGCTCCATTGTAAACCAGAGCACACCGTGTAGTACGTTTAAGGTTCGTAAGAGAACATGTAGTTGGGATATTAACGATTGAGCTAATATTCTTTTTACGGGTGAATCAAGATTTTCCTTTTTTAGATTCGATAGACGTATTTCAGATTATAGACGCGCAGGTGAGCGATTTGTTCAGTGTAACATAAGAGCAACCAGAAATTATGAAGGTGGTTCGATTATGGTATGGGGCGGCATCTGTTTTGAAGGCCGCACGGAGTTAATTGTGTTTCGTAGGGGATCAGTGACAGCTGATCGGTACATAAGGGAGGTTCTTGAGGAAAATGTAGTGCCATTTTTCCAATCATTGGAGAGAATTTTATTCTAATGCACGATAACCCTCGCCCGCACGTTGCCAAAATAACAATGGAATACCTTCAAGAGGTTGGTATCCAAGTTGTAGATTTACCAGCAGTTAATTCAGAACTAAACCCAATTGAACATGTTTGGGACTACTTGAACTGGCGTATAAGAACTCGTAATATCGCTTCAGACAACCTTGATGAGTTGGAAAATGTTTTAATAGAAGAATGGGAAAATTTGGATTTGGATTACATAAGTGCCCTGATAAGAAGCACCTCCCACGGAGAATGAGAGATGTTATTAGAGCCAGAGGTGGCAATACCAGATACTAAAATGTTAAATTTATCTATTAAATTTTTTATTTTGTTACTTGGCATTATTTGATTTTTCTAGAATAATTGTTATTTTCATTATTTATGTCCATTATTATTTATTTTTTATTTTAATTAAATAAACTACTTTGAAACACAATCCCAAATTCAATTTTAAAATTGATAATTTATACAAAGAATACCTAATAAAAAAAAATCTTGATTTAACTTCCAAGTTTAATTGAAGAAATTAGGTTTAAAATTACAATTACAGCTGTTTCGCTAAATAACTAATTTCTTCAATTAAACTTGGAAGTTGAGTTGAAACAAGAGATTTTTTTATTATTCATAAGAGTTAGTACAATAAATTTAATTTGATAATTTATTCTTTAGAAGCGTATCAAATTTAGATTAGAATTCCTAGATGCCGCAAACTTAGCGTTAAAGAGGAAAATACGAAAATAGCTATTTAGCAATATTAACATTTACAGCTTACCAACGCCATTTTGCTTGCAATCGCTTTTTTCGGCTGAATTCCCCATTGTAGTTCTTTTGATTACCTAATATTGTCAATTTGTTATAATCTTTGTAGATTTTACCTTTTTTAGAAAGATTTTTAGTATCTCTTGATTAAATTTTGTAATATATTTCGTTTTCATAAACTTTTAACTTTTTGAACCCCATAAATTAGAGTAAACAACTTTAAATACTGTTAGTGAAAGTTTTAAGTTTATATTTTTATAGTTCATGATTTAGTCGAGCAAACCCCATACATACAAACATTATGTTGCCATTTCAAAAGGGAGACACTTAATGGCAAAACGGAAACTTTTATAAGAATTTCGTTGGAGGAGGCAGAGAAGAAGGAAAACCCACTGTTTTTGCGCCTCGGCCAAAACTTTTGTCATTTTCAACTCGCAAGAACGAAGTGTGAAACGATAAACCGTAAACTAGTTCGCATATAAGACTTGCAGAGCTATATAGGTGTAGATAAGAATTATAACTGTTTCATATAAATTCCCGCTTAGTTCAGATGACTTCTTAGAAAGTAGATAACACTTCAATACACTTTTCGTACATAGTGAACACACTGTTAAATGCCACACGCAAACTGAATAATTCAAACATACAGTGGCTATGTTGAATAAGAAAATCCTGCCCTCTTGTTTCACTAAACTTTAATCTGTTCATTTAGTGATGTTTAATTTTCTTTAATTAATTGTTTCAAGAAATTAACAAAGGAGTTATTTAACGTAATATTGTGTTAGTAATCAGAGATTTCTAGATTCTCGTAGTAACAATAGTATATAATATTGTATACTAAGACGGTAAAGTGGCATTTTTCAGGTCGAATAAAGATATGGCCACTATTTGAGGTCTGTAAAGAGTACTTTACTGCCGCGGTTTACACATAATTTTGTACCTTACACAAGAATTGTTATCTTTTTTTACTGTTGTACTGTTTTAGTGTTTAAGTAGGTACTTGAAAGAATATAGTTTACAAAATGTATTAAGTTTTACAACTTTCTTACCTTATTATTATTTTTGGTATTGATACAATATTTTGTCATAAATTAAAATTGATACACTAATGACTAACCGGAAACTGTTGACGCCATTTTGAAACATCATCGCGGACTATTTGTGTTTTTAAATTATATAATAGTTACTAGATACAGCTTATAGAGAGAGGAATTGAAGCTGTAGTATAACTTACTCTGTTTTTTTTGTTAAACATTTTAAATATACAGATAACACGGGTTAATAGCATTATAATGGGGAATGTTTAACATATTAAATAAAACACAATAACAAACATACAATATTTATAATAATTGTTTTCATAACAACATTCAAATAACAAAACTGTATACACCTCAAATAGCTATAATGGCTCAATAAATTAATGTTCTTTGAGACTTTAGAGGTGACAGGGATAGGGTTTTTCCATAATACTGACCACCAGACTACTGAATCATCTCATAAACAAACACTTTATTTACAAAATATCATGGCAAAAGTTTTCAAAGTGCTGACTGTAAATATACAGGGTGTATCTAGAATAAGTTGTTTATTAAAATTTATTACTTTTAAGGATTATTTGTTACATTCAACGTTTATTCCTTTCACATAATGGGTTAATAATTATAGTTTACAGTAAATATTACAAAATAACTCTGTTTTCATAATCTTTGGGTATAGGGAATACTTAACAAAAATTAAAGTTACATAATCGAATATTCTATTTATAATATAAAATACAGGGTGTTCCATTTGAAAGAAGAGAGAAGATGAAAGGTTCGAGTTTTCATCCACCCTGTATACAAAAGGAAAAATAATTAATATTTAATAGAATACGGTGATATAGTATCTTATTACAAAACTCTTTTAGGCAAAATACATTATTTTTCTTCAACGTACAATAAGATATAGAGCGTTGATTTACCTACGATTTTCACATAAGTACCCTGTATATCGTAGCAAAACCTTATATCAAAAGTTTCAAAAATGTGAGCAGTCCGAATTCGCTATAATATACAGGGGTTCCCATTTAAAAAATCATATGTTTGGTTTGTAACGGAGTTATACAACACTCTGTATAGTTTAAGGTAATTTTAAAATATGGACCCCAAAAACATCTACCATTATTGTTTATAACATTTTTTGATATCTCCTAAAACAACCCATATACCGAACTTTGTCGTAAGGTTGGTACACCCTGTATATTCAATTTTTATGACACACTCTGATCAAACAAAACTGAAGAAGGTTAGTTAGTCGACATAGTTGGAAGGTACCGAGGTCCTATACAGGAGGCTATCCAGCTATAGCTGTAGGGGCGGAGAGGATGTATTTCTTTTTATTTATTTCTTTTTTTATGGTGGCATAGATGTCTCTCCTCAAGGTTAGAAAATGTTAGGCATATATCAAGGCCCTTTTAAATTTATGAATATGAAATAAAGCACACACAGCACTCATTAAATAACATACTCGAATAATTTATAATCAATTTTGGTATACAAGTCTCAAACAAACAAAATACACATGAGTTTATAAAAGAAAATGGCGGACATGAATATTCGCGAAAACTTCAAAGTGGGCGACATCTATTGGGAAGGTCAAATGAGGGTGAACAACACATCAGTGTGTCATTAACCTTGCAGTGTAATGTATTTTTTTTTTTGTTGAAAAACTCATGTATAATGTATTAAGATAAGGCAAATACAAAAAATAGGAAGTTCACACGTACACAGGAACAACGATAGATGCAAAGCATTAACTAAAATTTTGTTGTTCACCCTCGTAGCGGCCATATTGACAATTGACAGCGCCATCTAGTGGTCATTGATTTTCGCGAATTAATAATCAACAAGTAAATATAGGTAGATACATTAAAAAAATAAGACAACAGACATTGAGTGTTCCACTTTGTTACAAAGTATAAAAGTAGAAATAAACGGACTTAATAGTGGCATTTTTAAATTTGGTACCCAGAGATGGGGTGTTGAGAAAATAAAAATTAATTTTTAACTACTACAAGAGTGAGATGGAACGAGTCGAAACAGTTGATAAAGGGCAAAATTGTATTGATTCTCTTAGGAATGTATCTGTACATAGTTATTTGTATTTTAGTTTTCCAAAACATGGTATTTAACTAAGAATGGGGCTTAAAGCTATGAAAAGGGAATATTTTCTGTCAGTGAAATATCTAAACTATGTTTGACTCGTTTTCGTCCACAAGGTTTTGTTATTAATTTTGGACTGATAACTTTGAAACCAGAAAAACCACCACACTATGTAACATACATAATGTAGTCTAGCTGAATATACATTTCTGAGCACTGGAAACGTAATCTTACACCTTATGTTGCTGGGATTTTACCAAAATTAAATTACTATTTCGATCAATACTTCTTAATAATCTATTGTAGTTGATAGATAGAATAATTTCAAATCTTATGAAGGTCAATTGGTAAAATTTTCAAAATGAAGCAAATGAACTTAAACCATACTTTAGAACACCAACAACTATTCAAAGAAAAACATCAAAATATATTCACAGGCGACATCCAAGGATATCTGAGCATTATTTAAGATATCTGAGATAAGAGCATTATCAACATATTACGTTTGGTGGAAGATATAACAGCTGAATCAACTAAAGAGACGATAAATCTCATGAATTCAAGATAATCAAATACCAAAAACAACGTTCGTAGAACACAGGAATGGAACTATCGAGAGCACCAACTTCACCAATTAAAGAAGAACTCAGTGAAGTTTCAGGACAAGGTGGACGATTCAACGACCCCAACGCTTTATTGAAGAATTTTATGAAGTTTGGAGGAATGCTGTGTGTTATATCTGTTAAAATATGAGCCGAGAAGGCCAACTTATTTTGACATTTGTGAATTATCATGTTAATTGATTTGTCAAATATAGTTCGACCATTAAAGTTTTTTTTATGAAATACTGATTTTTAAAACTATAAAACTGTGACTTTAAGCAATTATGTATACTGAGCTATTAGCTTTATGATAAGGCGTTTCTAGGATTAAGTTATTATTAAGATTTAATATTTAAGATTTAATTATTAACCTGCTGTTATATTTGACAGTACATAATTTTATAATTATGATTTATAGCAGGCCAATTATCAGTCTTAGCTAAAAATAAAAAAAAATTGATCCTGATGTCGATTTAAAATAATCAAACTACACTTCCAAGCATTGCGAAAGGAGACAATATAAGTAAAAATAACAGATTAAAATAATTACGAAATACATTTACTTTTTAAAAACTTAACTATCCAAAGTTACATAAAATAATCTAAAGCTGTTTTTTTTTTATTTATGGTTTATATTGGAAATTTATTTGAGGGCTATGATGGCAAATGAGTCACCCTAGAATAAAGACATTACAATAATATTTACATTGTTAAGCTTATGACCCCATAAATCAATATTTACTAAATATTTTCAACTGACATAAGTACTAAGTAATCCAAAATCAATTCAAGTACTACCCGATCTTTCCTTTCTATTATGACTAAATAAAAAACCAACCAAGATTTGCAAATACTTTGAATAAATATCTTTTAATATTGTAAAATTGTTCCTATTTACATATTTACAAGATACTTTAATAACATTTAGTAAACAATGCATAGTTTTACTTAGTATTTATGGGTAATTAAGTAGCGCTTTTTATCACTTTCTATATTTTGAACATTTCTACTGAATACGATTTAAATAATTTTTAATTACTTTTTTTGTTAGGAACTGAGAGTCCAGTATCATCGGTTTGTGCTTATGCCGACGTCCATTGGAAACTTTATAGTGGAGGCATTTTTGATAATTTAAGATGCAAGAAAGGAAAAATCAACCATGCAATTTTATCTGTGGGATATGGCAAAGAAAACGATAAAGATTATTGGATTTTAAGGAATTCTTGGGGCGAACATTGGGGAGAACGGGGATCCTATAAGATTAATTCGAGGAGATTCGATCCTACGGGAATTACCCTGAATTATAAATTTTTTATTTTATTTTTTATCTTATTTTTTTCCTACCAAATATTTAGTTAATCAATTGAATTACTCAAAAACTTAATCATACAGTAAAATTAAAACAAAAACCGTTGCACGTCATAATTGTGATGTTGCCTATATCAAAAATAGTAAGAAAAATCAGAGAACTCATAATGATACTATAGAACAGAAATAATTACATACAGCTCAAGATTCGATTGATGCGGTGTCAGTGATATATTTGTATCAGTTTAATCAGTTGTCTAATCAGTGTCATTTTACAAACCTTAAGGCGACTTAACCATATTTCCCGTTTCACCATGATATGATCGCGATTTATTAAATCACGATTAGATCAGCAAACCAATTTGGCAACGTTTTGGAAGGCAGAAAATTTGATTGTTCTGTGAAGATGTATAATAGTTCTGTGTTAATCATTGTTTCATGTAGATGGGCTGTTGATTTACTAACTCCAGAAAAGTCGGTCAGAAACTATTATCTGATGAGAACCAGTAGCATAATACTTCAAAGCACATACTAAATGGTTTATTGGAGAAACAGAATCATTCGTGACAAAGAATGAGTCAATAAATGAACTAATAGTCATCGATAATGCCTAAACCATCAATCATAATGATAAAAATGATAATAAAAAGTTATACAGTGTAGGTACCTCGTTTGCAAATATTTATTATTATTGTCCAAATTTTGGAAATACTCTTCTCTTTTTTGAACCCGTCCAAAAATAATTTCACCTTTATCACTACTACTGTGTTCGAAGGAAAGACCATAAACTGTTTGAAATGCCATAATTAGCAATAAATGAAATATTAAAAAAATATGTATTCCTTATCTAGGTATAATAATAACGAACAGTAAACAACTAAACGGTTGAATGAAACCGTATCATAGAATTATAAGCTGCTAATTTATTTGATATAGAGCATTTTCAATTTCAATGAACAAAAATAATTTTAATAAATAAATGGAGATTATGAAGCAAATAGCTATACATATAATGGCTATCCATTACATTTGAGAAATAAATTAATTAAGAAAGAACAGAAAATGTCACTACAAATAATATTCCCTCAACAAAATAAAGAAATTAAAAGTTATAAAAGTATTATATATTGTGAAAATATTTCTAATACAATTTCAAAAATAATATCTTCGGCAACATCTGCATTAATTTCATTCAAATCACACACTCACTCATACACAACAATGACATTAAAATATTACATATTTGTAATAAAAAACAAAATTTAGATTTCCTGGAAAAACTTGAAATAAAAAGACATCTAGCAGATCAACAATTTAAAGTAGTTAACGAACAAATAAATCTGGGAAATTCTCCACTTTTAAACTGTTTACGTTGATTGAGTCTTCATTTTATACATAGATAAGACGTAATTGTATGCAGAAATATATTAAGTTATGGTAAAGATCAGCAGGATATAGTTTTTTCTGGTTTTTCTTTATCATTGCACAGTTATACTGATAGAGGAAAATACATCCAGAATATAATCCCTTAGGCTAATAAAATCTAGGCTTTAATATTGTTATGTATTATTTCTTCCATACATGGTCTAGTCTTAATACTACTTAATCAACATCAGGTACCTAGCTACAAACAAACAAAATGTAACTTCAATATATGTCAATCTGACGATGCTAATTCTAGCGAAACGGTTGTCATTGGATTTAAAAAACGAATTTTTGAATAAATAGTGGAAGTTTCATTCAACCGTTTAGTTGTTTACTGTTCTTATTAAAATCGACTTTCACATAGTAAGAGTTAGTACAATAAATAATAAAGTATTGAAATCTTAACTAAACCGAATTTACCAGATAAATCCACCAAAATGAGCGATTTGTGTTAAATCGCGATCAGTTGATTTAATCCAACTTTTGAGCATGGTTAAACGTTTCAATAGGTTAATCGTGATTAGAAGCTCCACTTAAGAGATAAATAGGAATTAAAGGTGTTGGTGAAACTGGGCCTAATTATTTTGTTTACTTTTAATCCAGTTAAAAATGAAAATACTTTAAAACACCAACTCGACAATGTCCAATGAATAAATACTAGCTGGCTAATTGTATCAACAATTTTAATAAAACTACTTTAAAATTAGTATACACTTCTATTGAAACATAGTCATAGTTGTTATTTTTCAAAGAGTCCACTCTGTAATTAGAGATTAACTAACTCAAACACAATAGAAACCCTAGATAATATTGTCACAACAGGTAGCTGAATAGATCCCATAACCTTAGAATCGAAGTTTTTTTAAAGCATAGTTCAAATTAAAATAAACATTAAAAGTAAAATAAAAATATGCTGGTCCGATAGGAATTACAATGGGTTTGAACAGTTCCTCAATGATATCAATACTCCACAATCGTTCTTCTTCGTTCTTCACATGGTTTATGGCATTGGTCCAATTTTCTCGTGTTACGTTTCCAAAAGAATTTATCAAAAGTTGTCATTCAATTTAAAAGTTGTATTTTTTCTTGCCACCTCACCTTTTACCTGTGCCCATATTAATTTTATAGGATTTCATTGACAGTGATAAGATGGCAAACGTAATACAGTTATTCCTTTTTCCTTGGCCATTTCGTCAATTACAAATCTTTTATATTGTTATTTGTGGCACTTTGCAATTTGCAGTAATTCCGTTTTCAGCATGGTGTCGTCAAAAAAAATATTCTTGCTCTGTAGTCACTCTTTAATATCTCCTTTTCTCCATGACTCATACTTAAAACCAATTTCTTTTAGGAGTTTCCATAACGTCCAAATTTGAGAATCGTATCTACTTCTGCTATAACAGTCATTACTTTGTCCAAAGTCGGAATCTCTTTATTTAAGTACAAAGAATGGACTTGTCTTCTAATGATTTCTCTATTAAAGTTATCTACTATCGACATGTTCCTGTTTTCTCTAACTTAAAAATCGATAGATACTTTGTTCACCGGTCATATTGGAGCACCTAGTCACCACATCACGAACAGTTGTTGATGAATCTTGATATATTAGTGCATCATGAACATTTAAAACAATAGTTTTTTCTCCTTGAGAAAACGTATTTTATTTTAAATGAGCCACTTGTACTGGATCAAAACTCGAACTTGACGCCAATTTCACTATCGAAAATGTCTTTGGAGGAAAGTAATAAAAATATGGATCACAATATAAACCACTAACAGTAAAGTACCTATATTCTTATGTATTAGCATGTAATCAAATCCTCAATTTATAGACTAATAACGTACCTGTTTTTGCAATTATACACATAGGGTTACCTTAATCCCTTTACACCCCTAACGACCACAATTATTCTCGTTAAAATCATAAAACAAAATATTCTAAATATCGTATTATGACTACTTATCCCTTACCTAATAAGATTAAAATATGATGATTAAAAGAAATTTCTTAACACCATATAAATAAATACGTGCGCTACTGATTTAGGATCTTGTTTAAAACATTTTACGATTTAATGGCTTTTCTTAGCTGCCAACTGCAAATAAACGAACTAAAGATACTTTAAATTAAGTTACTCTAAAATAACTAAGATACTTTTTTCTGATAGCTGTGAATAGGTTATAAAAAAATACGTTAAATAATTAAATTTAAACAAATATGTAAAATACTTAACCTTAAACACAAGCAAATGGTTTACAAGTTAAGTGGAACCTCACCTTAATTATGGAATAGTAGGCTAAGGTGGAGTTTCAAAAATACATCTTGCAGCAATGCAGGTAATTTCGATATCTTAGAACAATCCTTTTACTAAGCAATTATTGTCCTTTAGATATTAGGCAACTATTCTATATAAATATTCTACATGAATGAGATGAATTGGAATATTTAAGACACAAATAAGATACATGAAATAAAACAAACTACAGTTTGTTTGTATATTTCACTTCCACCTGGAATTAGGAAGAAAACTAGACAGCACCTAGACAAAAAAGGTGCCCTTATTGTTCATAGAAATTGTGTAGAGGAACTGATTAATTATGTAAATAATAAAAAGTCTGTAGACTTTGTACACACTGGATAAAATAAACCTACCTACTATTTTTTAATGTACAAATTTTACTTCGTTTAATTTTTGATTAATTATATATTTGCGAAGAAATAAAAAATAAATAAATAAAGAAAAAAGCTAATATTAGGCTTTTAGTATCAAGATACATTAATATAATCTATTCAGGTAGGTACATTTTTTTAGCTGTAATTATATATTTGATACATTTTTACGTGTGTTTTTATGTACCGTTATATTTTCAGCAAATAAACTTAATTATTATTATTGTGCCTTTGAGCTGTAGAATTTTGAAAAAAATAATCAAAGTTGACGTGTTTTTTAAGGAAAATCATTGTACGGGGTAGTTTAGGTAATTTAGGTAGGTAGGTAATTTAATATTATATTAATTTTATTAGATTTCAGTTTTAATGAAATCTAATTTCCTAAAACCATTTTAAAATCTAAAGACTTAAAAAAATATTGATTTCAAAGTCGTTGCAAAAGATATTCCATTAATATCAAATTGAGACATTGGTAATTGTTAGTAAATGTTTTCCTGTTAAATTCTGAAGAATTTCTTAATTTCCAGAAATTTAGAAAAAGAATAGCAATGGTAATTAGTCTTAATTTCTTTTCTACCTGCATTTTAATCGTTTACAGTTAAGACCTTTTATGGTTTCGTACTTTGGATTCAATAATTTACGGAAGTACCAATATTCTGGGAAAAGGATTTATTTTTTCATATAAATATCAGTTAATGTCGAAAAATAATTTATTGTTAACGAACCATTTGGTGTCGTAAAACCAAAGACAAACTTTCGGTTGTGTTTCGAAAAAAAGGATTTTGTTTGTGAGTGTTTGTGAGTTACTGTCTTTAGTAGACATAAACAGTCATAAGATGGATACTTCAAGTTTTTTTTCTGTTCAGTCAACTATTGAAAATCTCATGGATCTTTCCGACCAATTATTATTGCTACAATTTTCTGAAGACTT
Organism: Ophraella communa; assembly: GCA_035357415.1. Lineage (NCBI taxonomy): Eukaryota > Metazoa > Arthropoda > Insecta > Coleoptera > Chrysomelidae > Ophraella > Ophraella communa. The sequence goes on from CM068979.1 coordinate 66,900,398, forward strand.
TGCCGATGTAATTTTTATTGTGGAAGAACAAGAAGTTAAAGCTCATAAGGTAAATAAATTATTTTTTATACATTAACAATTCATATACTCATAAAAAATAATGATTTTTACTATTATGGCTCAGCTAAAATTTATAGGAAGTAGTTTTTTGTTACTTCACAATGGGATATTTGACAATTAGAAAAATAAATTGTAGCAGTTTGTTTATAAGTAATTGAAATATCAATAAAGTTTAAATAAAAATGCTGAGCTATTATGCAACTAACTTTTAAACCTGCTTTTATTTGTATTTTGGCTCCCAATTTTTATAAACAATAAACATTTCACTATTAGCTAGTTTTACTCCACCTGAAAATAATTTTAATTAATATTTCCCAGCAGCTGTTATTGATGAAAATGTATTCTTTTTTCTATTAAAATAGTGGAAATTAGGTTGCAAAATTATTTGTTTGGTGTTCTTGATATAATGGACTTCCACAAGTTCCAAATGTTGCTAAAAAGTCTTTATTTTTTCGTTTTTAATTATTTATTTCTTCAAAATTATTTCAATTTTAATAAAACTTGGTGAAAACGTACCTTTTAGTACCTTAAATAAGTACAATTTTTTTTAAATAAATATATTCAATAATATTATGGTAGACCTAGCTTAATTTTTTTCATTTTGACATGAATTGATCAAGAAAGCAATAAAAATATACATAGGATTTTTACGATAAGTTGACAATGACGTCAGAGCATAAAATTTTGCGGTGTTGTCACGCAGAGTTGTTTTTCCTTCATCTAGGTTAACTGGTAGTGCTGTGCTAATTCTAAATGTCAAACGTGTACAATACAATAATGACGCGTGGCAATTGGCTCGTGGCAACAGCGCGAATTGTTACCAATCTGTACACGTTTAATTTTCCTAGCTCTTACAAGTAAATTTCATCTACTGTCAGTTATTTTTAAGTTACTTTGTTGGCAATATAATTATCTAGGAATGACGTCGTCAACTTATCGTAAAAATCCTATACCTGCTATTGAAAAATCTACAAATAAGCAATAACTGAGTTTTTCAACAATGAATTTCTTAGTAAATGTTAATAATTCGTTTAAATTTAAAAAAAAAAACACTAAAATTATATACAGGGTGTGGCGCGATAAGTTTTGATTAAAAGTTAGGTTAAAAATCTAAAATTATGAAGCTGTAGGTTTCGGATGACGCTGAGTTCAAATATAATGTTGTCCTGAATGTGGCACTTCCGGTTACACCGGAAATAGATGTCAACTTTGTTATTTTAAATAGAACCTAATATTTTTTTATTTTATTTTCAAATTCTACATGAAATTTTAAATAAAATTTGTGCACAATGTCACCAAAAATGAAATATTTTCAAGATATTTCGATTTTTGAAAAAATCCTAGTCCACATTAAATAACGATATCTCCATTAATATCCAAGCTAGTGACGTGAAATTGTAACCAATAAACAACAAACCTGTTACGACAAAGGAAGATTTGATGCTTACTTGCTTTTAATTCTCTAACATCCGACCATATTTCCAGAATTACAAGACATAACTTATTGAAAAGGATTCATTAATATTTAGAAGTAGATGGTGCTAATTTTGAACACTTATTATAAAACTTTATTTATTTAATATTACATTTAGTTATTTTTGTTTGAAAGCTATCTAATTAAATTAGTACAAAAAACTAGTCAACTATTTAATGATATCTACAATTAATAATCCTTTCATGCTATTGGTTACTTTTCAGAAGTAATAACATGAGAAAATATCACCTTAAATCATAGAAATCATGGCCAATCCTTTGCCAATGTTGAAATCATTAAGTATTGTTATGTTTTAACTAAGATAATGCAATATCTCAAAAGTAGTTGTATTTGTATAGGGAATACCAATACCAAACGAATTGGCTTAAAAAATACATCGGAAAATGTAATAAATTAAATACAAGGTGTTCTAAGTATTTAAAGTAAGCAACTTATAAATGATTTAAATTGTGCATGTTGGCGGCTAAGTAAGAAGCTGTAGGTTTTGGATACGCTAAGTTCAAATATAGGTAATGTTGTCCTGAATGTGGCATTGGAAATAGACCTCAACTTTGTTATTTTAATTAAAACCCAATATTTTTTATTCTATTTTCGATATTTTAGATAAAATTTGTGCACAATGTCCTATACCAAAAATGAAGTATTTTCGAGATATTTCGTTTTTTTTTCGAAATTTTGAAAAAATCCTAGTTCACATTAAATAACGATATCTCCATTAATATTAAATACATTTTTGAAGGAATTTATTTTTCTACAACTTTGACGCTGTATAATTTTTATATTAATGATATCGAATAAACTGAAATTAATTTACATTATAGGGTAAACTTTCTTGTAATTCTATATGCCCGATTAGTTTCTGAAATCGTTATAGAATCAAAGTTATTCAAAATTAAATTGACTGATGTTAATTTTTGTTTAATTTTTACGGATTTATGCCATAACTTTTAATTGGAAATTAATAGAATAGAAAAAATGGATTTTGGTTTTAATTACATAATTTTTATCGTTGTTTGCTCCTTTACACATTTTTTTTAATGTATTAAAATTTTAGTTCTTACTATTTTCAGGACTCAAAAAACCTAAAATTTTTGATATTTTTGAAATTTTTTCATGATTTTGAAAATCCTTTTCCCCAAATACCAGCCCCTACATATTTTCAGGAAAATTGTAGCATATTTTTTTCTCAATTTATCGATTTCTAACTGAATTTCTTTTTTAAAGTTTGACAAGGAAAAAATATATTTCTTTAAATTTTAACCACACCATTTCTTAAGTTCAAAATACTACCCTATAAAAATATTGGTGAAAATCGGAAAAAGTCGTGGTTTTCGTACCCCCTCACCGGTTCTCAAACAAGCTGAGGAGAACATTAATATTTTACTCAAGGTATACCTGGTACGTCCAGTAGAAAACAGAAAACTTATTGAAGAAAGGAAAAGACCAATTTTGGACTAAGGAGGCCATTACCAGACATAAAATATGAAGAAATCACGAATAAAACTGAAGTATTATTTTCGTTTAATATCCATAATAAATAAACTTTAACCAAAAACTTTGAGCATTCGAGAACCAGCATCAGAAACATATATAAATGTAGAAGATTGAATAGAGATATTTCTATTTAATCCATTTTATATAAATATATTAGATTTATACAGTGGACGGCTAATTTATGGAATATTATCATTATTTCGAGAACCGTCGAGTTTTGAGGGTAATCCCGAAACAGGTCGATTTTTGTTATAAAATACCCATGTTATAACGTACATGGAGTAAGAATGACGTCACCGGTGTGGGTGTAGTGACGTAATCGTTAATTTTTGTAAATAGAAATCGGTATAATGCGACACCTCATTTGAAGGAGAATTTAATTCTCTGTTTAACGACATTACATCTGTAACTAAAATACAAAAACATTTCTTTTTTATTTAAATTCAACGAAATTACAACTAATGATTTAATTCATAACGTACCTTAAAGTAACCAAATTATGCATAATAATTATTTTAAATTAAATGTTCCAAATCCCATCCATCGGTTCCTGCCATAACTTTCTGAAATAAATACTTAAAAAAGCAAAAATAAGTAAAAATAATAATGGACACAAAAAGTTATCTCATAAACACTGAAACTTTTTGTCAAATGTTAAATCAAGCAAGTCATATTGGCATAGTTACTGTAATATTTATTGTCGTAAATATTTTTTGTGAATTGTCATCAGTTGTCAATTGTAATTGTTACTTTTGAATACTAAATTATGGCTCACCTAAATGAAACACAACGCATAGAAATATTAATTCTTAGCGGATGTGGAGATAAAAAAAGAACACAGAACGAGGTATGCAATTTATTCAACGCAAAATATCCAGACAGAACCATCAGCCAATCAACAGTAAGTAAAATAGTCCGAAAATTTGGAGAAACTGGGCACGTTAAACATATTCTAAACGCTGGGCGTCCTAAAATTGAAGACAATGTGAAACTTGATGTTTTATTAAATGTCCATGACAATCCTCACAGTAGTTCAACACAATTGGGTGAATATGATGGAGTTTCCCAACGATCGGTATTACGTATTTTAAAAAAAGAAAAATACCATCCCTACAAAATTCAAATACACTAGGAATTAAACGATGACGATCCCGATCGCCGGCTTCAATTTTCTGAAATTATGTAGGATTTATGTATCGACAATCCACGTTTAATCAATCAAATCCTCTTTTCCGATGAAGCCACATTTTTTTACATGGTACCGTGAATCGTCAAAATTGCAGGTATTGGAGTCAAGAAAACCTACATTGGATGACAGGCACACACGCAATATCCTCAGAAAGTGAATGTATGGGCAGGGATCATCGATGACAGAATCATTGGCCCTTTTTTATTTGAAGAAAATCTAACAGGAGAACGTTATTTAACTTTTTTGAGAAATCAACTTATATCTGTCCTTGCTAACATGTATCCAAATGCCAATAATGCAAATTTACCTAGTGACAATATCTGGTTTCAACAAGATGGAGCCCCTCCGTGAAGTACGTCAATTTTTAAACAATTGTTTTCCCAGGAGATGGATCGGAAGACGAGGTTTTATATAGTGGCCAGCAAGGTCGCCAGATCTAACACCTCTGGACTTTTTCCTGTGGGTTACATAAAATCAAAAGTTTATGTCAATAGACCCCAAAATATACAGATCTTAAAAGATAGAATTAGGCATGAAATGAGTCTCATTACTCCAGAAGTCATCCGCAATGTACTTGATGAATGTGGTCCGTAGATTCGCATTTAATTTAAAATATTTATTATGCATAATTTGGTTACATTAAGGTACGTTATGAATTAAATCATTAGTTGTAATTTCGTTGAATTTAAATAAAAAAAAATTTTTTTGTACCCTTAAAAAAATATTTTAGTAATGTAAATGTAATGTCGTTAAATAGAGAATTAAATTCTCTTTCAAATGAGGTGTCGCATTATACCGATTTCTATTTACAAAAATTAACGATTACGTCACTACACCCACACCGGTGACGTCATTCTTACTCCATGTACGTTATAACATGGGTATTTTATAACAAAAACCGACCTGTTTCGGGATTACCCTCAAAACTCGACGATTCTCGAAATAATGATAATATTCCATAAATTAGCCGTCCACTGTATATGTTCTTGATACTGGTTCTGGAATTCTCAAAGTCTTTGGTAAACGAAAATAACACTTTAGCTTTATTGGTGATTTCTTCATATTTTAAGCCCAATGATGTCCTCCTTAGACCGAAACTAGTAGCTTGTTACTAACGCCTGTATTTATAATAAATATTTATTGTGACAATGACATTGGTCTCTTCCTTTCTTCATTTATCAAGAGTCACATTTGAGAAATGAATAATCTGTTTCATTTGGGTAAAGTTATTGGTTAAACCAATCAATAATTTCTATAAATAATACAGTCGCTTTATTAAAATACGTATTTATTCTCTTTTAAAAAACCAAATATGTTTTAGGTTATTTTAGCTGCAAGAAGCCATTACTTCAGGGCGCTTTTATTTGGAGGGCTTAAAGAGACATTCCAAAATATCATACCTCTTAATGACATCTCCTTGGAAGCCTTCAAAATACTTTTAAGCTACATCTACTCTGGTGTTATAAACATATTGAATACACATGAAGCAGTAGTAATAGATACTCTTGGATTAGCCCACAAATACGGATTGAAAAAATTAGAAGTTTCTTTAGCAGAGGTCTTGATGAAGTTGTTGTCGATAGATAACGTTTGTCATATTTTAGACATGGCTCATTTGTATAATTTGGGCGAACTGGTGGATCATTGTCACAGGTTTATGGATATACATGCTTCAGATGTTTTATCGCTCGAATCTTTCACTCAACTTTCTATGGTATTTATAATATTAAGTGCTTAAATATTTCGATGATCAATGAAAATGTTTTTGCTTGCAGATTTCACTAACGGGCATTCTTCGTCGAGATTCTTTTTATGCACCGGAAATTGATATTTTCCGTGCAGTTTGTTCTTGGTGTACAAAAAATACAGATAAGGTCGACCTAATCATGCCGTATGTAAGGTTTTCTTTAATGGATGCCTCAGAAATTATGTTTCTTGTGAAACCTTCGAAATTCATCGAAAAAGACGTTGTTCGTGAGATAATCAGTATGCAAAGAAATTCAAACATTTTACCCTACAGAGGTCGACTAGGTAAGTTCTTACTTTCATTGTTTTTGGAATGAAATTTTCTTAAAAAAAAGTATTATGGATTATTTCTTTAAATGTATTGTACCATCTTACTAAGAATAATAAAAAAACTCTTCCTTTTAACGTAACTTTCAAGTTTAATTGAAAAAATTAAGTTTTAAATCACAATGACAGTCATTTCGCTAGAATTAGCATCGTCAGATTGGCATATAGTCGGTGCAAAACAAAAGTTGATACACGTCATCATAATTTTACGTCGATACGTATAGACAGTGTTGCCTGACTTTTACAAGTTTACAAGATTTAAAGATCGATTCGAATAAAACTATCCAAAACCACTTGTTTAAAGTGACATCAAACAAAGTACCAACATAATTTTAATATTTTTTTTCGTTTTGGGTATATGGGTTTAATAAAATAAAAAGTATATTTGTTTTAATTCATCACTACTAGTTTCAGTTTCTTCATTGGGATTTATAATTATAGTCTGTTTCAGTGGTTCCGTCTCTGCCAATGTGTCTGTTATAATATTGTTTTGATATACCACATATCAGTTCTATGGGATTGAAAATACAATGATATGAGGGTAAACGTAGCACTTTGTGTCCATATAGCTCGGCTAAATGTCAGCCATATATATGACTGGTGGTTTGTTTCTTAAAATTAAATGATTATCCCAATGAAATTACCAAAGTTAAGCTTAAAATTCAAAGTATTACTTTCATTTCTTACCTATTAACAATGTTCAGAAGTTTAACTTTTAGCATATTTTCTGTGAAATCAAGGTTTTGACCAGTCAACCATTCTTTAATTTGTGGTTTGTTCCAACTTGTATTAGGTGTTTTATGGAGTAAAACACTGTGATATGGAGCATTGTCCATAACAATTATGCTGAGTTCTATGAGATTAACAGCTGGTTCCCAAACCACTTTAAAAAATTATCCTTATTCATTTCACCATGGTAATCGCTTAATTTGGTTTTTGAGGAAAATATTGCTTTCGCACCGTCAATAAACCCATTTTCATTCCCAGCATGGAGTATCTAAGAAAAATAAAACTTATTGTTGAACAGAAATATTTAAAATTACCATGTTAATAGGTACAGAGACATATACTATTAACTAAAATAACCGGAGAGTTTACCTTTTACCATAAACTTAAGTCGTTTTGACACTCATTTTTTCATCCATGAACGGTTTATGCCACCATTTTGAAATATCCATATTTCATCAATAAAAACAAATTTAAATAGACCTGCTTCTTTTTCTTTAATGTAGTTCCTTAAAAATCTAACCCGTTTTATAGCAATACCAGGAAGCTACATGAGCCCCCGTCTTGGTTCATCTTTTTTCCATTTGAAACCAATTTCCTTTAATAAATTTGATAAAGACCTTCGAGAACCTTCAAATAAGTGCCTTACTTTTAATTCAGTAAGTAAAGAATTTAAAGTTACATTCTCTCCTGAAAACAAAAAAATAATAGGTTCGTTCCAACAAGAGTCCGAAACTATCAGAGATTGTTATGCGCATGCGTATATGCATTTTAGCGTTCCAACAACAATCTCTGACAGTTTGGTGACTGATAGTAAGCTGTTCCAACGTTACATGCAAACGGTTTGAAAACTGTCATAAAAGTTTGTGAATTTGTTAGGAACTATAAATCAGACGCATGCGCAAAGGACATTTGATTATTCGAAACCACGTGTTTGTCCATTTAATTCAACTTTTAACCTTTTTCGCGTATTATATATTTATATCGTGAGGAGATCTATTTAATATAAATAAGAGTTACAGTGGCTCGGATAAAAATATTGGAAACAGCGATTTATTAGACGAAAGTATTGGTGCATTCCACAGTGAAGACGAATCCAGTCACGTTCTCGAGTACCTAAATAATTGAGGAAATTGGTGTTCGCCCGAAAATTTTTGAATGGGAAAATATTTTCCACTTGTTGCACTGTCATGTGTTAAATGTCAAACTAGTACTACAGTGTTCCAACAGAACAGTTGTGGACTAGTTTCAAATTTCATCAAATGCGCGCATGCGTAGAAACAAATTTGAAAACAGTCCGAAACGCATCCCTGATTGTTTGTTGGAACGAACCTAATATTATTTTTTCTGGTTTCTTAGTCTGAGGGTCTTTCACAGTTTTTGAAATACTGGAAACTGTAGCCAATATTTTGTCTAATATACTGTTTAAAACTTTTTACTAACCTCTCGAACAGCAGCAACAGGTATGAAAGGGTCACCATTGTCTCGTTCTCTTTCAAAAAAATTGATCAAAGAAGCTACCAGTTCTTTGCAGCGACTATTTAGTTGTTTTGGCATTTTTTCACTTATTACACTGTTTTTGTTCTTAAAAGAATGATTTTTTTATATTTCAAATTAACAACAAGAAAGAATAACACAAAAACCACAAACAAAATGATAAATATAAAACTAACAGGGGAACCGCGTAACTTATAAAGAATAGAGAAGAGCAAGATTTAGGTATAGAAAGGAAATGTCTTTCTATCGCCTAAGCGCACCGCAGAAACAAATCTCTACGATGGATCGGAAATGTTCGGGTTTCTCTATGTTCTCTTACTTGATTATACTAACTTTTCAAAAACATTGGATTTATTTGGGGAAATTTAGTTATATCATGGTTATATTTCAAATTTCAGTAACCTAACTTTGTCTAGAGTGTAATCACGGGGTGTGTTTACATTTGGTTTGTGCTACATTTTCAACGTTTTTATTTGATCTCATGTTTGTGTTTTTTCGTTTCTTGTCTTATTTTTTAAATTTTTTTATTAGTGTTATTTTGAGGTATTATTTTTAATAGAAATATCTGGAGATCAATTGTATTGTTTTATTTAAAAACAAATTTCAAAGGGTAAGCTCTTTATAATTTTTATTAGATATATTTTTTTATTAATTTATTTGTTTATTTTCTATTAAAACATATTTATTATAGGCAAAATGATGCCTGCATTTTACAATGAATTTTATGATGCAGAACAAGAAGAGCAAAGGCAAGAACTAGCATATTAAATTACAATTACGTTTCCCTATTACAAGTTTTTTGAATATTTATCAAATACTATTTTAATTTCAGTTTTTTAACATAATTTTTATCAGTTTGAAGCTTAATATTTTCTTGCAGTATAGTATCAAAAAGACAATTAAATTATCTTTCAAATAAAGTATTGCAAGCTACCCCTTTCTATTTAAAAAAATAACGGGTAGCTACCACTAAGAAGCTGTTGACGTTAGAATTTAAATCGTTGCGTTAAAAAGTTTTAAAAAATAATTAAAAATTAACGTCTTTCGATATTTTTTCATAAAAAAAATAACAACGCCAAAAATGTATTTATTTCTTACTTATGCCGTTCACTGTATAATTACATTATAACAAAAACTAAAACCTAACCATGTTTAAAAATTCACACAAACTATTACAACAAACAACCAAAGTTAACGAAAAACTATGTGACAGTGAGGCGAAAGTGAGGTTAAAAAAGACATAGAAAGACCTCTTAGGGTCTTTCTATTTCCTAACATTCGGATTTTCATTCGGATCTCCCGATTCTGTACGATGATGCTTACGCGGTGCAATTTTGGTATAGAAATAGAAATAGGTAGAAAATTTCTTTCTATCAACGTTCGGCGGTTCCCCTGTAAATATACTAATCGGTGACCACGGCAACGACGCGACTTGTCAATCACGGCTACCAACTTTATGTAAACAAATTTAATATTTTATATTGATTTATTGAATGGAACATTTAATTTGAATGTTGGGAACGATGCTTGGCAATTAAGACGAAATTAGTGACGTGAATCAAATTTTGTTTTGCACCAACTATGTTTAAGTTACATTTTGTTTGTTTGTAGCTAGGTACCTGATGTTGATTAGGTAGTATTAAGGCTAATCAACATCAGCTGAACATCAGGTACCTAGCGATAAACAAACAAAATGTAACTTAAATCTTAAATGTCAATCTTACGATGCTAATTCTAGCGAAACGGCTGTCATTGTGATTTAAAACTTAATTTTTTCAATTAAACTTGAAAGTTACGTTAAAATGAAAAGTTTTTTATTATTCTTAGTAAGATAGACTTCCAAAAGGTAAATGTTAGTACAATAAATTTAATTAAAACATCTTCGAGAGAAGAATTAACCCGATTATAAGATTAATCAGATACGTTATTTTTTTAGTTGTTGATGAAAATATGGCATCACTTCGATTAGGATCAAGAGTGGTTTCAAGAGGAGCCAATAATTTTTTGATAGACGATAGTTTATATTATTATTTTAACGATCATTATTCAACGCACATCATAGAAGGGCCCAATGATGAAGGAATTATTGTTAGATTAGGAGAGCCGTCAATTATTAATTTTATAACAGTTGTTTTATGGTACGAAGAAATAAGGTAAGAATATTGATACTTTAATAATGAATTACTTTACAGAAGGTAGTTCTTCAGTTAAATGCAAACATTGAATTACATTTAAAAAACGTTTTTTTAAAATAATAATACGTAACTTAGAATAATAAACAACTAATTGTTTAATTAACAAATTAGCTTTTAGAATACAATGTAGAATTAAACGTTGAAGTTAAGTTCAAACCATTAGCTTTTTATACATAATATACAGTGTGGAAACCTTTTATGGAATAAAATTATTTGTGGGGTTAGTTTAGAAGATTATAAAAAACGGTCTTACTAATTTAGATGTTATAACGCTGGAGTATAATGCATCTAACGAAGGCCCTTTCTGCTTACCTTCGTCAGCACCAGTTGAAAGACTTTTCTCTTTTGCAACTATGATTGATACGCCTAAAAGAAAAGCTTTAAGCGATGAATACTTTGAGGCAAATGCAGTTCACTTCTGATTTCGTCAGCAATTGGAATACTTTATGTATTAGTACGTTTTTATTTTAATTTAATGTTTCCTTATAAGTTTATGTTCTAGTTTTATTATTCATAAGCAATAAACAATTTTTTGAGTACTTTCTGATTCCTTTCTCCATCATTTAATGTATTTTTATTATTACCTATTACATTAAAAATACATGCATATCAAATAGTTCTAATAGACTAATAATTTATGTCCTTGTTAAAAAAAGTATCCTAGGAAGTATCCGAAAAAAATATCCGGATACATTTTGAGTATCCGTATCCGGTTTCCGGATACTTTTTTCAGTATCCGACCCAACTCTGAGTAACCCACAAATAATTTTATCCCGTAAGTGGTTTCCACAGTGTATAAAACATTAGTTGTTTATTATTCTTAGTAAGATGGACTTCCACAGAGCAAGGGTTAGTATATATAATAAATTTAATATATAACTGTATATAACTTCTTTAAAACACAAAGATAAAACACACTTCCAGTGACATCTGTGGAACAACGGTTAAACTTGTATGCCTATTGTAGTAATTCAATTATTTTTCTGCTGATTTCTGTACCTTGATTACAGTGTACAGTAAATCATTACCTTATACAAAGTGAAAAGTTTAGATATAAGTTTAGATTTAGATTTTTAAGAAGAATAGTAAAAAACTCTTGTTTTAACTTAACTTCCAAGTTTAATTGAACAAATTAAGTATAAAATTACAAATACAGCTGTTTCGCTATATAACTAGCATCGTCAGATTGACATATTGAAGTTACATTTTGTTTGTTTGTAGCTAGGTACCTATCTGATGTTGGTAAGGCTAGACCAAGTAGGTATGGAAGTAATAAGACATAACAATATTAAAGCCTAGATGTTATTAGCCCTATTCTGGATGTATTTCCCTCTAAGATCAGTATAACTGTGCAATGATATAGAAAAACCAGGAAAAAACTATATCATGGTGATCTTTACAATAACTTAATATATTTATGTTACAATTACGCCTTATCTATGTATAAAATGAAGACTCAATCAAAGTAATGAGTTTAATAGTGGAGAACTTCCAAGATTTATTTGTTCATTCACTACTTTAAATTGTTGATTTGCTAGATGTCTTTTTATTTCAAGTTCTTCAAGGAAATCTAAATTTTGTTTTTTATCACAAATATGTAGTATTTGAATGTCATTGGTGTGTATGAGTGAGCTTGGATGTTCAAGAACGTGTTTTGCATAGTTTGACTTATCTGGTTGTTGTAATCTATATACTCTTGAATTTTATTTCTTTGTGTTTTCCTACATATACAGCATTGCATTTTGGACAATTATTAATTTTGTTAACACCAGATTTTTTTAATTTAGGTAAATTTGTTTTTACATTTAACAATTTTGTACCAACATTATTGTGTGACTTGAATGAAATTAATGCAGATGTTGCCGAAGATATTATTTTTGAAATTGTATTTATTTCCACAATATGCAATACTTTTATAGCTTTTAATTTCTTTAGTTTGTTGAGGGAATAATATGATTGATGAAATTTTATATTCCAAACTTTTATTCTGTCTTGATACTTTTATTTCTTATTCTTTAAGTGTTAAATATTATATTCTATTCTATAAATTTTTGAAGGTGTCACCGCCTTTACTTCAATTGACTTCAATATGTCAATCTGACTATGCTAATTCTATAGAGAAACGGCCGTCATTTAAAGTATTTTACGAATAAATAGTGAAAGTTTAATTCTACATTTTAGTTGTTTACAGCTCTATAAGATGTAAGGTGTAAGGATTAGTACAATAAATTTCCTAACTAATATACTGGAATCCATAATGTTTGGTGTAATCCCCTGTAGACTCATTAATCTTTATCCATGGACATCTTATTAGCTAGAAAATCAATTATTCCCGTAAAAATATATTACTATTAATGATAATTTATTTATTTCAGACCTTATTCATACTTCGTAGAAGTTTCGATGAACAGGATGGATTGGTTACGAGTTGTGGATTATAGAAAATACGATTGTCGTGCGACTCAATCTTTATATTTTGAAAGCAAAGTCGTACAATATATTAAAATAGTGGGAACAAAAAGTGTTAATAACGTATTTTCTTTAGTCCTTCTCGAAGCCAAATACAAATTGACTGTGCCACAGTTAGTAGAAAACTTAATTGTACCCACTTACAACGTGGCATCTTTAGAACAAAAAGCAGTAGTACTGCAGGGCTACAGTCGACCTGATAATGCTCTTATAGATGGAAACAATGCAAGAGAGACTTCTACATTAAATTTGACGTTCCATCGCATAGGATCTGGAGCTATTATCGTTCAATTAAGTAAGTTGTTTTACTTTGTTTAAAATTACAGTATTTGTTCATATTTATATTTATTATTTTAATTAGACCAGCCCTACATACTATCAAGCTTAAGTCTACTGCTTTGGGATAAAAGGGAAAATTCATATAGTAGTTATTATATTGAATCTTCTATAAATATGAGGGAATGGGAAATGGTTGCCGACAGAAGACAAGAAAGATGCAGGTCCTGGCAAGATATTCAGTTTTCTCCAAGGCCTGTTGTTTACTTTAAAATCGTCGGAACCTTTTGTTCGGGAAATAATGAGGTAAGAAAAATATAATTTTTTATATCAAAATTACTATTAATTATTGGATTTGACATTTTCAAATCAGAACTAATATAAATTTTGATCTGAGAGCTGAGGGTGAGAGCTTTTTTAAAAAAAATTATATAAATTATAAAGCAAAAAAATCTAGAACACTATTACAAGAAGGATAAATCCTAAAATATTAGCCTGATTGTGGCGTAGCGGTATAAGTCACAAATCACCTACTCTCAGATAGTTCACGACAATGCTTTCTTTAAATAAAAATAGCGCCATCTATAGAACTGAAACGCAATTAAGTAGTTGGTAATTTGTTCCTTGAGTTGTTACTGAGGAAAGAAGAATAGGCGCTAAATTTAAATTGGCATTATCTTTACTCGGTTTGAAGATTATTTATTATAATTACAAGATTAACTTAAAAGTCTACTATATATACACAATTGCTTGCCAATAATTAACGTCGCGTCGTTAATACTTTGTAAACTTAGTAATATTTAAAGAAAATAAGAGTTTTTTGGCAATTGACTGTTTACAGAAAGGCCAAAATAAGAAATATGTGTTATTAAAACATTTATTGAAAAAAAAATGAAGCAAATCATCCATATCTCAAATGTGATTCTTCTTAAATGAAGAAAGGAAAAGTCCATGTCACAATTTTTATTATTCAAGATGTTGAAAATCTAAAGCGCTAATAGTTTCGGCCTACAATACGGCCATCATCAGGCTACAAAGAAAAACACATTAAAAACTAATTAGAGACTAATAAGTACAATTCATTACCTATAAAAGTTACAAAGTAAAAGATTTAAAGGAAGATTTGCCGCTAGGCGGTATCCTTTGTAGCAACTTATTTTAGTTATACTATACTTATATTGCGTTAGCTACCTTGATCCATCTATGTGAAACATCTAAGAGTAGGTGATTTGTGGTATACGTACTTGCCTCTCACTATATTTTTTAAAATTTTTTTAATAGACACAAAGGTGGGTAGAAACAGTTGTTTGCCCTTCTGACACAATACACTATTATTCCATCTTATTAATCATCTTATTCTGTATTTTTAGTTATTCTACTGCAAACATTTTGAGTGTCCTTCAATGCACAGAGTCGAACGAATAGAAGAGTAAGGAAAACAGCGCTTCTCCCATAAATATGTGAACACAACTGAATAATATACCGAACTTTAAATGAAGTATGTCATTTAAAATATTTGAACCACTTTTATTTGAATCTTAATGATGATTTATTTGTTTCAGGTCTTATGCTTACATCGTCGAAGTTATAATGAACATTACGGATTGAGAATTGTAAAAATTAGAATGACATTCAATTTGAAAGCAAAGATATACAGTACATTAAAGTAGTGGGATCAAGGAGTACTAATAACAAGTTTTCTTTGGTAATTTTCGAAGCAAATTACAAATTAATGATGTCACAATTAATAGGAAACTTAATTATTCCCCTTATGATATCCAGGACTATTGTAGTAGAAGTGATAATGCATTCTTCCGCATTAAGTTTAGTTTGATTCACCAACGGTAAAAATCTGGAGGTAAAATTTAAGGTAAGTCATTTTAGTTATTTTAATATTTTATTTATTCATTCAGTATTTTTTTAATAGAGCAGCTCCAGTTTAAGACTACTGCTTGGTAAGTGATAAGACTTCTACAAAAGTTTCCTTTCATTAATATGAAGGAATAAAAAATGGTTGCAAGATACTGGATCAATGCTGGTCTTGGAAAGATATTAATTTTTATTCAAGGCCTGTTGTTTACTTCAAAAATCCTGGGTAAGTTTTGTTCATGCAACAATGAGAAATAGTTTTTTTTACAATCAACACTGAACATTTCATATTCCGTACCAAAAAATTGTTAATTCCGTACACAGGCTCTAAATTGTGAGGAATAGTATTCCACACTGTCATTCCCGTATTCAGAGATTCACAGGCTTGGCTTATTTTTTTAAAGCTTGGCTGGAGCTTGGCTTGAAATCAAATCAAGCTTCTAAAAATACCAAGCCAAGCCTAGCTATTCTTTTCAAGCCAAGCCAAGCTTTTTAAAAAAAACTTGAGGTACCAACCTAAGCTTTTAGAAGATAAAGCTTACACGCTTTTTCAAGCTATCAAGCATTTGAATGAATTATTTATATAAATGGTTTTCTCCGCCTCAAAAGATATGCCTTCCTGTAATGTTATAGTAAATAAAAAATAAAAGAATTATTCTGTTTTCATAATTTAACAAAACTTTTAACTTGTAGAATGAAGATGAATATGAAAATTAATCTAAGTAATTTCTGTTCCTTAATCGACTTCGTAATTTGGACACAGTGAGGGGGGCTCGTGGAAAATATTTTTTTATGGATGTAGAGGTTGCGGGAATTTGGGAAAACATTCTCATATCATCCCCACCAATTAATAATATCTTCGTGGTATGTGTTTTGTATAGTTACAAAATCGATTCATCGTTTTCCCAACTGATCGTCACTTTTACAGCAGTAAGTATTTTTATATATTTTCTTAAAATGTTCACAGGCCTTTGTTTCTAACCTTTTTCATTACTTGAAATTGTCTGGCAACCAATTTATAATAGAACTATATATTTGCATTTGAATCAAATGTTTTCTCCTACGGAAAGGCTTTTTACTTGTACACAAAGTGCACACAGCTGTTTTGTCTGTTTTTTTTTGGACTGTTCTCGACTAATTTAAAAAAAAATAGAGAAATTAGTGTTTTTATTAGCTTTTCTTCTTGATCACCGATAGAAGACAATCCTCCCTCTTCCTCAGATCAGCTGTCTTGAAGCAGTTTATTGTTGTAAGCGTCGCTCATTGTAACTATCTACTTGCTTCGACAGATTAGCAGTGAGTGAAATTAATTTAATATTAAAACAAGGTACGGAGGAAGGAAAACAGTTAGTCGACAAGGTGGATGAAAAAGCTTGGTATAGCTTGATAAACAAGCAAAGTCTGGACTTTTCAAAATCAAGTCAAATCAAGCTAATAAATAAAAATGTTTGCTTATATTTTTTCAAGTACGTAGGATATCTGTCAAAAAAAGTTAAAATTAAAGTTCATGACAATGAATTCTAAACAGTAAATATGTATCTGATATTAACATTGCAGCTGCTTTACTGTAAAAATAAATTTTTGCAGTAACAATTATAGCAAATTATGTACTTTGAAGACGAATATAGATATATATTTTTAATTTGAGCGTAGAAAAAATATAGTGTAGAAAACAAAGTAAATCATCCATAACTCCAATGAGATTTAACAGTGAATGAAGAAAACAAGAAAAACACAAAATCAATGTCACAGATTTTTATTATGTAATATTTTGAAGTTGCGGTCAATATTACAGGTTACCAAGAATAATAAAAAACTCTTCATTTGAACGTAACTTCCAAGTTTATTTGAAAAAATTAGGTTTTAAACGAAGAGTTTTTTTATTAGTCTTATTAAGATGGACTTTCAAAAAGTATGGGTTAGTACAATAAATATAATTACAGAATACATTAAATTTATAACAAAAATACCTTAAAAATTAGTTATGTGATAAATTAGTTCAAAATCATAATTGATGGAACCAACATGCTTGCATATTAGAATCAGCGAAAGTTGTTATTGGTTTTAAAGCCGAACTTGATATTATATTTACGAAGGACTTGGCCAAATTTATAAGAAACAGGACCAAAATACCTCAGGGAAACCATATCAGAATCATTATCAGATAAAGAAACTGGACTAACACAGTTAAAACAAAGTCTATTTAATAAAGAACTTATTAGAGGCCGTGGATTCTGAGTAGACCTGTGACGTCAACCGGCGCAGTACACATATTTGTGTTTGAAAATTGTCCTATTAACTATACTAATAATTGCAGCCCTTACTGATTCATTCTGGTCAGTCCACCGTTTACGTCGTATTGTCTCTTTGAATAGCGCAGTAAATTTTGCTTATTTTTAAATTATATTATTTAGTTTAGTGTATTTTAATTATAGCAGTTATTCAGTTGTGCGCAACTATTTACGACGTCACGGGTCTACTCAGAATCCACGACCTCTAAAACTTATGGAATAATTGTTATTGACTGCAATTTGTTTAATAATGTTAATTTCTTTCATAAAAGATGAATGAGAGAAGGCGGATATTGAAAGCTTTGTGGAAAAATCTATTGAAAGCAGCTGATTTGTGAGATAACAGATGAGTTATAATTTATGACAGAATCAGTGTATAGTGTGTTACTCTTATAGAAAACTTATTTCAAATTCACACATCGTGTGGAATAGATTACCTCCTGCACTTGTGACAATATATTATTATAACTTATTTCATTTCCCATTTTTGACTATTTTAATTTTTTTTTCAGTTATTCTACCGCGGAAACATTTTGGACGTCCTTGAATTAACACAGTGGAGTGGATGGAAGAACAGAAAAACCTATACGCTCCATATTATGAAATAATTTTACTCTTATTTTAACTAATAGGGTAGTTGACAGTAAGACAAATACTAGGAGATTTTTGTGTTATAGGATGACAGTTTGACGCTTTTTAATAATATCAAAATAATTATAAAAATGTAAATTAAAATATAAATTATGATAAAGATAGTTTTTCAGTGAGATAGTCATATTTTGATTAAATTAGACCAAAGGCAAATTTTAAACAAGATTTTCAAAAACTGTCAACCACCCTATTATTAAACGTTCTAGGCTATTTAAAATAAATTATAATATATACGGTAATTTACGTGCGTCCAAGACAGCAGGTTACTCTGTATTATATTATATTTTTGAAAGCTCCCCCGTGCGTTTTGAAATAAAAATTAATAATCCACCCTCAACAAAACCTTTAGAACTTCCAACATGGACAATGATAAGTCTTGTTCCTTTTCCAGATAGTGGCTGCAAACCTAACGACAAACCTTCCACGAATGCCTGCCTTCCGCTTTTAATGTTTTCATCTTGCCAAGATTTGGAAACTGTATATCCAGCATTTATCCATATTTCGTCTAAGTAGAAGATTTTCAAATTTTGTTCTCTGGCATGTCGAATGCCTTTTAAAAAGTCTCTTCTCCAAAAAACTATTTCCGGTTTATCTATCAAAAGAGATTTTCTATTATGTTTTGTATATCTGAAACCCACATCTTTCAAAAGTTTGCATAATGTCATTCTGGAGAATTTTGTATAGTCCGTATCTTCTTGCACTGATGTCATAATTTTGTCAAGTGTTGGAATTTCCTTTTGTAAGTAAAATCCATGGACTTTACGCCTTAGTCTTTGTTTTAATGACTCATCGATCTCAATTGGTTTTCGCCCTGAAGGAGTTTTAGGGGGTTGAAGAGTTCCATTCTTGCTTTCTTTTAGTAATCTATAAATTGTTGATTTAGCAACACACAACATAGCAGACGTTAATTCCACAATATCAACACTTGCACTTGTATGCTTGTTTTTCAATGATATATAACAATTCAATATCGGAGTTTTTTCATTTAAAGATAATGGACCTGTTTTTGGTCGTTTAGATGGTCCTTGGCTTATCGACATTGTTTAGTACTTGCACAATTAACATTCAACAAATGTTTTAAATATATTCCAACTGTTTACAATATTATGAAAACCATACAACTTCATACAACTTTATTCAAAGAACTAATACTAAGTACTGACGGGCGGATGTAATTTCGACCGGAAAAAGGGCAGGTACTAAAAGCCGGTAGGTAAATTCGGCCGGAGGTTTTAAGTTGCTTCCTTATCTCATAGGTATTTTCGGCCGCAAATCAAATGAAATAACAGAATGCTTTATATTAAAATATTTCTTTATTTCAATAAAATTATTACATCAACTTATTTCTATAACTTAAGTAAACTATAAATTTTTAAAAAACGTTTTGATGTGATACAGATTTAACGAAATAAATTCTAGAAATATTGTCAGATATTTACCATGTTTTCGATAAATTTTAGTTTGTTTTTTACTTGTTTGTCTTTAATTTTTGCTGGAATATTTAAATTTTTTATTTTTAAATATGCATCGATCTGACAAACTTTTAATTTTTCTATAAAAATAAATATAGAAGGGTGACTTGAATAAAAACTAGAATTAAAGTGCGAATGAAATGATTCGCAGGAATTTGTGGTTCTTTTAATTGATGGGTTTTCATATGGGTTTTCATTCTGGCGCTATGTACCTAGTTTTCTAATAAATAGTCTGCGTATTTATCTATAAGTTTATGGTCCGGTTTGTATGACATGAGATCAAATATGAAACAATCTTCAACTTCAGAGGGGTCTAAATAAGTTAGCCCAAAAGTATGAGTAAGCCATTTGCTTTCCTCGCAGTTTTTATCTTTACACATTTGGGTTAACCCTAATGATTGTATTTTCCTATACCACGCCTGGTGCAAGTGGAATCTACAACCATTTAGTTTGGTTTTGGGAAAGACAACTTTTAATGCGTTATGAATTGCGATTTCAAAATCCACAAATACCTCCTTCGGTTCAAAAATATTATAAAGTTCAAAAATTTTAGATTTTACCAACTGAAAAAGTCTCATATATGTGTCACTGGTCTTATTGGACAACAGACAATACAAAAGAGGAACATAATGCCCATGGATGGTAAATAACTGATAAAAATATTTTGTACAGAAGAAAGAAAGAAAATGTGCCATTCATGTAAAAATCTTTCATTTTACATAAACTTATTATATTCGTATGGCAAGAAAAAACAATGATATTATCAGCTGTACTGTTAATAAACAAAAAATTTTCACCTGTTGTGGTTTTCGGTCCATAACTACTACTACTACTAGCCGCTTACGGCGGCTGTTGTACAAATTTCTTCTTATTAGACTGACATCTAATAATCTGTAAATAGGTGTAATCGTATTAAGCCGATTACAGTAGGCCACTTGCCATTTAAAGTTTCTAAGTAAAATTCCCCAAACACTACATATAGGAGTAATACAAATAAAAAATATTCATTTTGCTTCTTTGAATTTAATAAAAATTGTAACGATATCTTGCTATCTTGACTTTAATTAATTTTTTAAAAATATATTTCATTGTAATTTATTTGTGACAATACAAAAGTTTGAATTAATCTTCTTACAAAAAGAACAAAAATATATAAAATAATTATTGTTACAGATTGGTTTGTTTTCTATTATGAATAAACTGTGTTGCCTTTCTTTATCAAACTTACTAAAATTTATGTACCTCTATCACTTTTTTTTTTATTAAAATTAGTACATCCCGTTACCTCTGACCTAAATCGTATATTCTTTAGCATAGCTGCAACTCATTCGTTCAATACAAAATGTACCTTACGGTATACCCTCTTAAAATATACTTTGGTACGTCTATGAAATCTACTTAAATGAATGATTTATTACTCCTTGTCCTTTCTATATAGACTATAGAATAGAATATCGCAATTAAATTAGAAATGTGTATGTACAAAGGATGAATAAATTCTAAAATTGGTTTTTCCAAATCAAACCTGATGTACCTATCTAGTTTTATGTACATAGCAAATAATGACAACAATGCTACCATTAAAGGATTATCGGCTTTATTTTATTACATCCTGAGGATTTGGGAATTCAAGGTTTTATATGTACATACATACTTTCCAGGTATAATTAAGAGATAGAGATTTAAGAATTTTAAGAAATTTCTTTACATAATAATATCTCCGTTATTGGGAGGTATTTTTATGTGTAAATTAACATACAAAATTTTGGTGTCCATGTCCGTTATTAGGAGTGTCCGCTATTTAGAGGTTCTTATGCAATATATTTCCTATACTGTAGGCCGGGGAACCATAATCTCTCCGTTATATAGAGGTGGCCATTGTTGAGAGGTGTCCGTTAAGGGAGGTTTCACCGTATCTAATAATATTGGGAATTTCCATCAAAAAATGGACTAAAATATTTTGGCCGATATTAACAGGTAAATTTCTATGAAATGGGTTTTAAAAATTTGAGATTATTTATAAAGGTGTCCGTAAATACGAAAAGCAGTCAAAGAATTAAATTTTAGGGCTAACTTTAGATAGTTAGTACCTTCCTTTTCGAACGTAAACTAGTGTTCTGCGACTCTTTTGTTCAAAGCTCATTTCCAAATCCATTACCTCTAATTATGTATATTTGTATTTTTTAAAAAGTGATAACATTCTACCTTACATTTATTAAATAAGACCATAAGTATTACGGGTCTTCGAATTTAGTTTATCAAAGAGCTTTCAAAAATATTATATGATACAGAGTATTCCATTAAAAAAAGGTAAAGGGCTGTGTTTGGCTCAAGTGAATGTTTTATTGTAAATAGCGTAGAATTGAAAATCAAAATCCAGTTTTCTCAACGTTTTTAACAATTCTGTAAAATAAAGCATAAGTGATTTTTTACACTGTAAATGTAAATATGTACATAACAAATTAAATTTTTAATTTGATGTATAAAAGTAAATTTTACAAAATAGGTACCTAAGGACTATAAATGTATTTAAAAATTTTGGTATAAATTATATATTATTATATTATATTCATAAGTAAATTATTATTAAATATATCTATATAAAAAATAATTACATTGTTTTAATTCTTTATGACCTGAAAAGTTTCAAATTAATAAAAGGTATAATAGTATATTATTCAATGAGCATATAATGGTAGCTATTATAATAATAGTATTATTCACGAAGATGAAATTTAAATGAAGTAAACCATCTGAGTGCCAGAAATAAAATTTCTAGGAATAATTTAAGCTTGCGTAGTATTCGGTGAGAAAATTTCAAACCATAATTTGGAAAAATTACTATTCCAATTTGACATCTGTCACTAAGCTTACTAGTTTAAAGGACTGTACCATATAGAGAAATAAATTAAATTATTTGTTTATGTTTTAAAAATTAAACTCCACCCAGTATACAAAAAAATAATTTCACCGCTTTTCACCCTGCATACACTGCTTTTGCAAACTGTCTTTTACGGTCTTCCAACTATTAATGTACGGAGGTATATATATAAAAAATGTAAACATTTATAGTGATGTACAGTCGGCTTTAGAATAGCATATACATGTTAAATGTAAATTTCGTTTACCTACCGAAGTTATAAAAACGCCCTTCTTCAACAACAAAGGAATGGAAATTTTTAAAACGCCTACATTAATGGTTTTGGGGTATTAAGTTTATTTACAAGGGTAGGTCATGTCCCGAATAAATAAGTTTTTTTCGCATTTTTGCACTGATATAATAAAAAAAAGGGATTTTAATCCCAAACAAACATTTATTATCGAGGGTTCCAAACTAAGTGAAGATGTGGGCGTGGACAACTGTTTAACTGATTTCAAATTTATTATTATTTAAACCATGATTGGTTACACAAAATAAAAAGGCAGTCTATTCAATGTAAGCGATTTGAGTTTGAAAATGTATATGCAATTCTGAAGCCGATAGTACTAATATCTGATAATAATTAAAAAAAGTAAATAAAATAGAGTTAATAATTTACTATACCTAAATCAAAATATAATTACCAAACAAAACAAACAAATCAGAGACAATCACAATATCTCTTTATCTCAGGTCGTGAACACAAGAAGAGAAGAGATTTGACAATTTATTAGCGTTATTGCACGTAAAATTAATTGGAGATTTTATTCTGCCTAGATGTTATTCTCGGCATCAAAAAATTAATTTTTGCTAATAGTATTGAGCAATCCACTGCTCCAGTTAACAATCCAAGTAAGAATATTACAGAACATTGCATTCTCCGCATTTCCAAAGATACAAAATAAAATCTCGATAACTCTTCATAATCACATCCTTTCATCTGAAACGTTCCCGTTTTTTTGAAGGACATACTTCAAGAATTTTTTCTTTAATTTCAACAAACTAGCGCCAAATCATCATCAAATTCCCTACAATTATCAGTATGAGACACAATAATGTCGAAACCGGCCTATACTGTTTATTGTCGATTTAATGTCGTTTATTGTCCGGAATTAACCTATGCCTACCTGAAGTGTTTAATATCCTTACGATGACATATCCAGTCTCCCACTGCCCCTACCTTGATACATCAATACTGAATAAAAATTGTAATATAGATTTTGTAATTGTAAATTTAATTAAATCAGTTAATTAGTTTTTTTTGTATAAAATCTAATAAACCCCTTTAACGTAAGCCTATGAGTTTAATATTTTGGAAATAGGCTGAATTAATTTACTGCTAAAATTATTGAAATTGTGAAAATCCATTTGAAACTTTCTATACACATATGCACACACTCGCACACGCATTTTCAGGAAAACATGTTTATAAAAGTTTTAAATTGTTTATTTTTATCGTGGCTTATTATTCGTATTGATAAAGCAAAGCTTTATAATAATTGGAAATATTATATAAATAATCTATTTAATCTTATTCCATAAATGGTTTCCACACCAGGTATTTATATTATTCGAAATTTTACAAAAAAAATCCCTTTTATTACATAATAGATAAGTAAAAATTAAAAAATATATTTTTTACTTTTAAAAATTATTGTATCATTTTTTAGTCTTACAAATAAATAGATACTCAGAATATAAGTTCTTTAATTCATGAATGGCTTGTAAAAATTTTTATTCCGTTCAAAATGTAAAACACGCCCATATAATATAAAAGTTTCGGTGTTAATAAATTTCAGTGTGGATGGCGCCACATTATGGATCGAAAAATACAGCGTGCAGAGGTTCAGCTGAGAGCTGATTACTACCTTATTTCTTAATTTTTTTGAAAAAAGAAAAACTTGGAAAATAGTTAAAGGACTATACTAGAAATGTATAGAATTAGATTTTATAAATTTTTTCTGGCAACGGCGTGAACTGCATCTCAAAATACCTAATTTTTAACATTTTTTCCCCCTCAATAATAGCAGTGTTAAAAAAATTCATTATTTTGTTTCTATAAATCCCTAGCAACACCTTTAGTCTCTTGTAGCCTCAACAAGCAGTTTTAAATAATTTTGAAAAATAAAGGTACAATTAGCTACGAGCAAAACCTCTGTTTTTGCTTATATATTCAGCCGTAGGAATGCCCTTAAGTCTACGTGTATCCAACGTACTAATTGATCGAGTTGCACTGTTTCTAATCGCCGTAGCGCGATTTTTTATTTCAGGTAAACAGATTTATGGAAGTGATATCACTGCAAGCACTTCTACGCGACTAAAATGTTAGTATTTTTAAATCGAATTCCTACAATTCTGGGTAAAAAGGTAACAGCTTATAAAAAGAAAAACACAATGACAAAAACAATTTGCTATAAACCTTTAAGAACAGTAAACAACCAAACGGTTGAACAAAACTTCCATTATTTATTCAAAAATATGTTTTAAATTCAATGACAGCTGTTTCGCTAAAAACTAGCATCGTCATTGAATTTAAAACGTACTTTTGAATAAATAGTGTTCGTCCAACGGTTTAGTTGTTTACTGTTCTTAATAAGATGAACTTTCACAATAAATTGCTTTAAACAGAGTTTACTGATAGCATTATATAAACAGATATTAAACTAAATATAATTTACTTTATCTTAATACAACCCTGTTATTAATGAAAATCAATTTTTACAGATAGTTTATACTGACTTTCTGCTCTCAGCATCAACAGAATATTTCTTTCTGTTTAAATTTTTTAAAATTTTAAAAATATTAACTCATTTTTTCAGTATTAAAAAAATCATTCCATTTAAAATGCAATGGCTAAAAGTTTTACGCCTACATCTCCATGAAGAAATTCGGCTAAGTAATAAATTTATCGAACATATTTTCTTTGCGATAAAAAACTGTAACTTATTTTGTATATTTACTCTATTCGTCGCCAGGTTATTATCTACCATAAGGATTGTCCTATGTCCGTTTATACAATGCTGATAGCATGGAAGTTTAGTTTAACTGTGCAGTTATTTATTGTTCTTAATTAGATGAACTTCCAAAAAGTAGAGGTTAAAACAATCAATTTCATTTAAAATATTAATTTTTGTGCTTGTACGCAACTTATTTCTGAAATTTAAAAAATATCCACATTGTTGAGCAGTGTATATGAGGCAGAAGAAATACATTTATTTCTAGATTTAGTTTAAAATGCATATAATTATGATGCGGCAATGCAAATGGTTTAATAAATTATTTAGATGAAGTAAGTAGGAAATATACTTTGAATAATCAACTGCCCCTCGTATTTTAAAGCAGTCTCACAGAACTAAATATTGCTGACAAATATTCCATTTAGTATTTCAATACATTTAAATAAATAACTGATTATTAATGAGAGAAAAAAGTGGTCTTGATAAAGATTTTTTTAGGTTTGCCAAGTATATGGTAAAGATGTCCCATTCAAGGGGATTTTAAAACTAAATTATTTATTTACATATGTGATAAATATCTGGGAACCTTTACGAAAAATATCGCACTTTCCCGGTTTTCAATTTCTTCAATCTGAATGTTCGTTTAGTCACTCTATGAAGTATACACTCTCTGGCTTATTTCTACGGACATCCTTAATACTATTTAAGACTTTTTCATTTTAATTGTAACTACTGGAAGGTAAAATTTTAGCAGTTATATATGTACCAAGTAGCTATATAGTGAGGAAATACCAGAATGTCAACAAGTGTGTTTTGTTCTGTTATTGTAATGAGATTATAACGTCACAAGAAATTTAACACGTGGCTGGTGAAGTTAATATATTACTGTTTAACTGAGAAAATAAAGAAATTAGAAAAATAAAACGTGACACTACAAAATAAAATTAAATTCTTGGAATAATCTAACAAGAAGAATAATTTATCGTATATAAATTTAATAC
This sequence comes from Ophraella communa, assembly GCA_035357415.1. Taxonomy (NCBI): domain Eukaryota; kingdom Metazoa; phylum Arthropoda; class Insecta; order Coleoptera; family Chrysomelidae; genus Ophraella; species Ophraella communa. The sequence goes on from CM068979.1 coordinate 66,927,033, forward strand.
AACTTTAAAAAGTGAATGTTTGCAAAAAAACAAGTTCTTAAAAAACAGAAGTGGAACCTATATAAGCCAATCCTCTTGGTGCATCAATAAAAATATAATGTGTCTCGAATATTAAAATAAGACGTAGAAAACACATACAAATTGAAAGGCACTAAATATACAAATAGTTTGGTTGGTTGATGGAGAACAGTCAGAGTACATTGCAACCTACGACCAGTAAGGAAGACTCTTTTTTATTAATTAATGATAGTTATAAGGATGTAATAGCCTTTTCTTGTTTTACAAATTTATATTTTCTTTGTTCAGTAGATACAATATGTAGATGGGATTTTTAATTTTTGTACAAAATTTTTTACGCAATTATTCACCGTGCATGGTTTTAAAAATGGCTATTATATTCCATTAGTGTTTAGTTTGCTGCCAAATAAGAACCAGATTTCTTATCAAACACTTTTTAGTTTAATCATTGAAAAATGCAAATATTTTGTTTTAACATTTAAACCACAGACTTTAGTGATAGATTTTGAAATGGGTATTCATAATGCATAAAATCAGTATTACCAGAAATAAATGTAATTGGTTGTAGATTTCATTTATCTCAGTCGAGGTAAAATTTTGTCATTAGGTTTCAGTTCAGATTATAAAAATAAAACATACATAGGAAAATCGTTGAAACATTTTTTCGGGCTGCAATATTTAAACCCAGACGAAGTAAGCGATTGCTTTGTATTTGATTTAATAAGTGAGATGCCAGTGGATGAACGCTTACAAAAATTTTGTGATTATTTATTAGAAACGTATATTGGTAACGATTCTACATTTCCACCACATATTTGGGCATCAATGTCAGCTTCTGTTGCACGAATCAAGAATGCATGTGAATTAGACTGGGCCAAAAAAATTGATTATTTTTTTTTTTGAAAAATATATCGAGAATGTCATTCAGAATGACAAAAAACAAATTTCGTGAAAATTTAAGCCCTTAATATCAATTTTAAGAGGTCTATCATCGCTATTTTTGATTTTTAGTCATAATTTGATGTTTTACGTTAGAACTGTCAAAAAATTAAAATGCAAAAAATTTTTTATCACTTATTTTGATACAAAATTAAATTCTCTACAAAAAAGGTCGGATTGAAAATTTTTGTCAGACGAGCCGTTTCCGAGTAATTGAGCTTAATAAATCGATGTATTTTTTCGATTTGCCCTTTTTATTTTGAAATTTTGTAACTAATGAACCAATGAATATTTAAAAAAGCTCATGTCGGATTCTTAACGGGAATTTCATGTTCTACAAAAAAGGTCTCTTAACATTTTTGCCTAAATGCAATTTTTCAAAAGTTATTCACGATTGAAATCGAAGAAAAAATTGAAATTTTAAATTTTCCGTTCTTAACTGAATTTTTTCCACTTAACGGAAAAAATTCACTTTTTCGATTTATATTATAAATGTTAAACTATAAATTTCTATGGACTTTTTCTAAAATATGAGTTAAAATTGTGTTTAAAATAAATTTTTTACCATTTGTCACTGTTGTTATTAATTAAATAGCAATAATCTGTTTTTTTTTCATATAATTTTGTAAAATATGATAAATAAATCAATTTCAATAATGAAACTAAATAATTGTTTACCCAAAAATTACTTAAAGATAAGAAATCTACGCTTTTGTTGAAAAATAATTGATATTTATCTTGAAATTTATATATTTTCGTAATAATTTGGCTGAAATAATGATAGACATTGAGAGATTTGTGATGAAAAATATTTAATAATGATCGAAAAAGTGAATTTTTTCCGTTAAGTGGAAAAAATTGAGTTAAGAACGGAAAATTTAAACTTTCAATTTTTTCTTCGATTTCAATCGTGAATAACTTTTGAAAAATTGCATTTAGGCAAAAATGTTAAGGGACCTTTTTTGTAGAACATGAAATTCCCGTTAAGAATCCGACATGAGCTTTTTTAAATATTCATTGGTTCATTAGTTACAAAATTTCAAAATAAAAAGGGCAAATCGAAAAAATACATCGATTTATTAAGCTCAATTACTCGGAAACGGCTCGTCTGACAAAAATTTTCAATCAGACCTTTTTTGTAGAGAATTTAAATTTGTATCAAAATAAGTGATAAAGAATTTTTTGCATTTCAATTTTTTGACAGTTCTAACGTAAAACATCAAATTATGACTAAAAATCAAAAATAGCGATGATAGACCTCTTAAAATTGATATTAAGGGCTTAAATTTTCACGAAATTTGTTTTTTGTCATTCTGAATGACATTCTCGATATATTTTTCAAAAAAAAAAATAGTCATTTTTTTTGGCCCAGTCTAATGTGAATCGTTCCATGCCCATTTCAACAATTCATTTTAAAAAAGCCATCCGAATATTTTTAATTTCGTAAACACTTTATTAGATTTTCAAAATCAGATTTATGTTAAAATTAATTCTGCAAACAACAGCACAAAATTATGTCGGAAAGATATTAGATGGATCTTATACTTGGAGAAGAATATTATTGTAACGAATTATACTTACCACACCGTTTGCCTCTCTCAACATACCCATTTGGACAAATAAGTTTTGCCGTGTAACGTATAATGCAATGCCTTGACGATTATTTTTAAGTTCTAGTTTTGAATCTGTTGACTGTTTGGTCGTGTTTCCATATTTATGTTTAAGTTGAAACTTAACTTTTATCCTCTTTTTATGTTTTTTACGCCTATTACTAAGACGTACATCATGTTGAAGATGTCTCTTTTTAACGATTTTATCACCGTCTTCCGTATTTCGTTGTAACATTCAACTTCAGTGTTTAGGGTGCAATTTTCAGTACATAATTCTTCCTTAATAAAAGACTTTACATCGTTTTTAGCCTGTAACATTTGTTTAATTTAGTTAATAATGATTAAATAGGTAATAATATTCACTCAATATAGTTATTTTAAAAGTTATTACACTAAATCATTTTTTGGTGGACACACCGCGGTTATTGGTTCTTAAAAAAAACAGACAAACGGACAAAAAAATGGCAGAATATGAAACAAAACAAAGTAATAGAATTCAGTTTGTCAAATTTGCTGCTTATAAATATGCGCCGTCAAATTTATAGATTTAATTTAAAATATTATATTTTCTTTTTAATTTTAATGTACCTAAAATTTCTTGTATAATATTAAATAAATAAATGTTTTATATTTGTCTATATTTTTTTCAGCAAAAATTATTTAAACACATAACTTTTCCTTAAATTAATTTAATTAAATAAGTAGTCAGGTAGATAAAAATATCTCTGTGCCCAACTGTAAGGTAAGAGAAACGTCTATAATCCATACCTTTCGATTTTCAGGTAAATGTGCCCAACTGTATAACTCCGCAACACAATACCATAATATCTCCAACTAGAAAAGAATTTAAAGAAGATGGGCGCAAATTAGGAAAACTTAAGGCAAAAAATACAAGTCATAAAATATTAATAACACTATGTTGGTAAGAAAATCCCCAATTGGGACAAGACCAGGTTTTAATTCGAGTGTGTGTTTATTAATTACTAGATTTTCATTGTTTTTGTTCTTTGGCAAATATCTACTACTGAAGATTTAAACTGTACTGGATTTTGTAAGTTTTTTTACCATAATTGTCATGTATTTTCTAGTATTGTTAACTTTTTGTTGTGCTTTTTACAATGTTTAAAGAAATTGATCAGTATTTAAGAGAATTCATATGAACTGAGCTTACATAACGGTAAATGGGAATAATGTTGATTCAATTAATTGTTTTCAAAGCGTTTTTAAATTAATATTGGAATTTTTTAATGAAATATCGTTACTACATACTTGAAAAACATTGTTAGTTCATGGGTTTGAAGTAATAATTTTCACAGAAACATGTTTTATTAACATTGTAGATTAAATTTATTGCACTAACCCTTACTTTTTGAAAGTCCATCTTATTAAGAATAATAAAAACTCTTCGTTTGAACGTAACTTCCAAGTTTATTTAAAAAATTGGGTTTTAAATTACAATGACGATGCTAATCTTATAGCGAAACGGCCGTCATTGTAATTTAAAACCTAATTTTTCAAATTAACCTGGAAGTTACATTCAAACGAAGAGTTTCTTATTATTCTAAACATTGTAGATACTAAAATGGGTATATATGGAACGGTATTTTCGGTTTTTACCATGTGTAATGTATAGTATTTACGCAGGAGGGGTTTACATAGGCCATCAATCTCTACATAAAATATTGAGAAAAAAATATCTTTATATATTTTTTTATACTTTTTTACAGTTCCATATAACCCATCGATACGGGATATATGGAACGATAATAATTTTACCTGTAGTTACTTTATTTGAACTAAATTTTGGTCTGTATATACCACATCGAAGAGTTATATGAAATGGTAAAACAGTAGAAAAATACGCGGATTCCATATATATATTTTTTACATCTCTAATTGTAAATAAAAAATCGTTCCATATTAAAGTTTTATTGCATTAATATAAGAAACTACTCTGGGAAATTCACTTTTTGGTAGACAACCCAGATTTTGCAGTTTCCATTCATTTAAATTTTATCTCCATGTTGCCTTTTTTGATCGAAATACGGCAACGTCAAGGGGTTGAAGAAGGTGTGTACTGTTAGGGGGGAAACACTAAATTATTATTATTACTTTTGCAAAGATGTAAAACTTTCAATGACAAATGAGTTCCCAGATTTTCGCCAATAATAACTTTATTTTAGCCAGTGCGTAGTTTCGCTTGTAGGTTGTACCTACCTGGCACGTGTTTATGCTTTCTAGGCATGTTCCATATAACCCTGAAAAATACATTTTTTACTCAAATCGTTGAATTTAAAAATATTTTGTAAATATTTTTGACTAAATGAACATTAATGTTTTTGTTGTTATTACAGCAATATAAAATATTTTCTAGTTTCTGAGCTATGACTGAGACAATTACAGGTAGGTAAAAGTTTATAAACTTTACATAAAATAACAGTGTTATCATGACTTACTTATTAACCCTATGGACACTAAAATACGTTGTCGTACGATATGGCGCGTAATTTAAAAGTTGCACCAAAATTCCATATAACCTCAATTATTCCATATATACCCATTTTACGGTATTTTCAATATTCGTGGATATAAAACAATATTCATGGTGTTTCAACGAGAATGTATACTCCCTAGAAACTAGAAAACCAATAGTTTTTTCTATATTTTAAGAATTATGTTAAATTTTATTTAGAGGAAAACAAATTTTCAAAGGTACCTTCCACGAAAACTTTTTTATTTGGTAAAAATACGAAAGCAAATTGAAATGTGATAAAATCACTAGTTCGTAGGTTGAGGCATTTTATTATATTCAGTTTGTTTCAGTAGTTTTGCCTAAAATAAAAAAAGATATAAGAGAGGGTATAGAATTATGTCATTATTCTCGGAGAAAATTAATTTTCATCCTAACTTTTACATACTTTCTCCATGTTATCTACACTAGTAACCCAGTTTTTCATATGACTAGATGATTCAATGTTTCAATGTAATACTGCATGCAATTGTCATCATCATCACTATCTCATAACATTAATCTCTAGCTAGAGATGATATAAAGCTGATTTAAGAGCTTTGGGATAACAAGTCTTCCGATTAAATTTATTGTACTAACTTTTACTTTTTGAAAGTCCATCTTACTAAGAATAATAAAAAACTCTTCGTTTTAATAAAACCACGTTCCATTACCATTTAGGTTTTTAATCACAATGACAGCCATATCGCTATGTCAATCTGAAGATGCTAATTCTAACAAAACGGCTGTCAAAATCTAATTTTTTAATGAAAAGTTGGAGTTTGCGTTAAAACCAAGAGTTTTTTTATTATTCTTAGTTAGTCTTGCGATGTTTCATTCACTATCAATGAGCTTTTACTTAATGCCTTTTGTAATTGGTATTCCGTTAAATTTTACAAGGACATAGAACTTTAATAAAACTTATTTATATGTGTGGATTTTTTCCAAATCGACTCTTCCAACTGGAACTCAACCAATAATAGGGTATGCTAGGTAAAAATCCCATTCAGTAACACATTTTTAGATTAAGTTCTACCTTTTAGAACAATTGCTCCTTTATCTTCTTTAGCCACATTGTAATTGGGAACAACTATATCCTCTATTAGTTTTGGAATATTTACTTGGTATGTTGCTCTCAATGCGTCCAAAGTAAATATTTTATTAATTTCACCTGTTCCAACTATCCTGATGTATTTGACAATTTTATTTGGAAAATATAAATGTCGCCACGAACGGCAGTTATATTTTCTATAAGCAGCCACTCGTATCCATTCACCATTTTCCAACGAAATTTCGACAAAGTAAGAACAGGTTCTGTAATAAATAAAAAATTACCAGTATGTATTAATAGAAAAAGTTGAATACTTGGAATTATTATTACTAAAAATTTCTAATGCTAACCTTTAACTTACTTCATACATTCATCTGATAAGATAAAACTTATAGGGGAAAGTAGCCAATATTGGACCGAAAATAGGATTTAGTGACTTTGTAACCAAAATAATGTTTGTATAAACTTCACTAAATTTTAACTGTTGTTAGTACTGACTTTAAATAATTCAAATATATATATAAACGCAGTTCAAATATAAATATATTTTGTTAAAATATATTTTAAGAATATCGTGCAATCAGTCCAATATAAGCAACTGGTTTCTTAAATTGGGCCAAGTAGTTCTTAAATTGGACCTATTAATAAATTATGGTTAACTTAGAAAAATAACTTTATTTAGAACTAAAACATAAAGATACACTAGAAAAATAAAAATAAATATCTTGATAAGGTATGAAACTTCTTAAACTCTAATAGTTATTAACATTTTTTCTACGAAATAACGTCAGTTTTTAAATTTGGAAAAAAATGTCTACCCCTGGTTATATTAGGAGTATCCAAAATTTTAACAATCTGATTATTTAATACCTTAGAAATGTCTGTTACAAATGGAAACAGAAAACAGGTATTATTTTTTGAATTTTTTCGCAGGAAACTAACTTCCACTGTTTCAATATCATTGTGCGCTATAACCTGCCCGATAAAATATTTTTGAATTTTTTTATTAGATTTGGCATCATATTCAAGTCTTACTAGTAAAAAATCATGAACCTTAGTTTGATTAATTCTGGCAGGATTCAACATTGTAAATTTTTGTTCCAATCAAATTATATTTGTCCACGACCTCTTCTAGGAGCGTGAAAAAAGCCTCAACCCTTTCTTTACTAAATCCTCTCATTCTAGCAAGTGATGTGGCTTCTGGCTGACGAAGAGATAGTCTTGGATTTCTTCGAATAAATTTGTAAAACCATTTTTTCCCAGCTATCGCTTTTTCAGTGTTGAAATAGTGTTCAATGTTATGTTGTTTGGCAACATCAAATGCAAGTTTTCGTACATCTCTAATCGTTAATCCAAAAAACCTTTCCTCAAACTGCAGAATATGACTTACTAACTCCTTTTCCATTTCTGTCGAGAATATAGGTCGTCGACCAAAACGCTTCTTAATGGAAGGTACTTCTCCCCCTTCTTTTAAGTACCTTTTCAATGTTGTTTTTGGTAAGTTGTATCTTCGAGCTGCTTCATTGACTCCTACATCTAATCGACGAACCGCATTGATGGCTAAGGCTAAATCTTCATTTGTTCACTGTCTATACTTGCCTCTAGCTGGCATTTTTCTGAAAAAATAAATAAAAGTTTCTTAATTTGGACCAACCCAACTTGGGCAATCGAATCAGTCCAATATAGGCTACACGCAGTTTTGTAAAGAAACATTTTTTTTCTAAACAACTTCTACAGATATTTGGGTCAAACTTAACCATAAATATTCCCAAAACATCTAATATTATCATGAAAATTTTAAAACAACTCTTACCTTGATTATAAAAAGCTAATCCCTTATTTAAGAGTAACGAAATATTACTACGTCCAACGAAAATATAAAACGTGATCTTTCATTGGAAACCTAAACTCGACTAGACGTGCTAAACACATGTATTAGGTATATAATGCGTAGTTTAATAGTTCTACACCAGACTAGCGCCACTATTGCTAACTTATACGGATAATAAATGAATGGTCCAAATTAGGAAGCGGTCCAATATTGGCTACTTTCCCCTATTATTAATAATAAAAGGATAGCCCAATTTTATTAATATCCCTTCATCATTCTGTTCTTGGATTATATGTCTTGGAAGAAAGGAATTATAAAATTTTATTTGCTGTCTTAGAATGATCTCATCAACATTTTTGGAAATTATTTTAAATTAATATTTGGAACTGGCCACATTTTCAATTAAAACTAAAAAATATATAATATTTAGCATTTTGGGATAACTTTTTGGGAATTTACACTATTTTTTATGTTTAAACTATAAAAAAATGAATAGAAACTTCAGTCGACTTCTATTCAGTAAGCTGTTAATCTTTCTACTTTCTCTCATAGCTTTTTCTCACACACACTCTAACCAAACCCGTCCCTTCCAGAATGCATCCCTCTAGGAGCGGTGCATTCCGGGAAGAACTTCCTCCACCCCCCCACCACGTCCGATGGGGGCCTCAGTCCTCGGGCTTGTACTTTCCCTTCCACTATCTTGGTTCGGAGATGGTTTCCAGGTGTCTTCTTTTTGGTCCGGGACGGTGCTAGGCACCTTTATCCTCCTGTCTTCTTTTTTTGGGCGTTCTCGAGTGTGTGCTTTTCGCTGCCTCTGAAAAGTTAGCCCTTAGTCGACGGCTAAAGGTAACCTTAGAGAGTGGATCCACTTGTTAGAGCTGTCCCTACTCAAGAATCTGCGCATCTCCCTAAGGATGGGCAGAGTCTTTTATAGGTGGTTCCTCTTCTGTCTGCTTCTTGACAGATGTTTCTTCTTAGTTGTCCAGCTGTTTCCTTGGTCTAGGATGTCTCCTGTGGTCCTATAAGAGAAATTAACCAATACTTACCTTAGTTGGCGAAGCTCGTGAAGAACTCCCTCATCTGCTCCATTTGGCTGGCGAAGACTTTCATTACTTCGAAGATGTCCGGCTTTTGTTGGGTTGGCTTCGCTGCTTGTTTGGTGGTGTTGGCGTAGCTGACTTCTGGCTTGGTCCTCCTTGTTGGTGCTGCCGATGGTGGTGCTGTCGTTGCTGCTGCTTTCGGGGCGGCTGCTGGTCCTGGATTTTTCTTGGGGATTTTTGGACATCCCCTATAGTTGGCCGGGTGCTCTCCATTGCAGTTGGCGCAGGTGGCTGGTCTTTCTTTTGGCCTCTTGCAGTCCTCGGAGCGATGATTTTCTCCGCATCTGACACATTTTGTCCTCATGTGACAGGTCGACTGGCCGTGGTTGAATCCCTGGCAGTTGTAGCACTGGATGGGTCCTGTGCTTTTCCTCGCTGGTTCCATCTTGATCCTGGTATTCAGGATGTATTGGACATCCTGTATCTTCTTGCTGTCCTCTTTGTTGACTTCTATCATATAGATAGGTAGTTTCCTCTTGTTTCCGTATCTGGAAAAGAGTTGGGTTATTTTACTTACCCTGATGTCTGGTTGTTGGAGGTCTCTCTTTATTTCTTCTATGTCCTCTTCTGGGGTAAGTCCTTTGACTTACCGACTTACCGACTTATCGTTTAATATTTAATTATATTTATCAACGGATTTTATTTGGCTTATGCGTATTAGTAATATATTATGTATTGGATAACTTGAAATATCCTGTATAATAATAAGCTCAAAATGTTTCCACAGCAATGGCATTAAAATTTTGTGTAAATCCTTCGAGTTGAGGTATGTTTCAGCCGATTACAAAAAAAACTAAAGTATTAATGCTTTCAGATTTTTTTTGACTTGGCTATTATTACAAAAAGAAAATTTATTTAAAAAATAAAAATCTTAACAACATCTGCATACCGATATTCTTGTCCTAATGTTCCGTTAAAATACAAGGTTACCTATAGAAATATAGAGAGGTTAGAATAAATTTACAACAATTATTTTGGTGTTTCAACTTGGTTTATTATAGTAACAAATATTCTAGAAATTTTATTTTGAGAAAAATCTTGTAATTTTTGGTCTAAAAAACTTTTTCGCCTAAATATTCTTTATCGTGTATGTGTATGTGACTGCGTTATACCGCTGCTGAAGTTGAGGTAGCAAGGGATCATATTTCTGTCTTTTCGATAATGCACCTTGGGTGAGATAGTCTTTATCTTCGTGGCGGACTGTGACATCGACCACGAGGACCCTTCTCTGGTCTTGTATAACCAGGTCCGGTTTCAACATCCCTCCCTGTGCTAGAGTTAAGCTAGGATTCACTGAGATTGCTACCTCATGACCTCTTTGTTTTTGAATTCTTTCAACGATAATCCCCTGGATCTCGTCATGTCGGTTGATCCGCGCCGGTTTCGTAGATCGACACTGGCCCAGAATATGCCCCAGTATTTCGACCTGTGCGGGACAATTCCGGCACGATGGATCAACAACGGTAGCAACTCTATACACATCGCTGCGTGATTAGCGCATGTGTTAGTCCGCATCTTAATAGCTGTGATCATTCTGCAAGCTTTCAAGAATGGTTGGTGAAGCCAATCATTTGCTATGGGACAATTGGAAAAAGCCGAAACCGCTCGTCCCTGTGAACTAAGTTTGCTCCACGTAGCAAGCTCTTCCCTCTTACTTCTCTGGGCATACTTGTTTAGATCAGAAGTATTGAGGGGCAATGCCAGTCTAGCCCTTTTAGCTAATTGTTCAGACTTGAGTCTCGATTAAAACACAGCGCTTGCATGGCCAAGTCGGTGTTTTGGAGAAAACGTAACCCGGTCTTCAACGCTGAGCTGACCACAGAAATCTCGAGTTTGGGGAATCCTAGTCCCTCGTCCCTCTTCCTGCAATAAATCATTCCATTTGCGATGCTGTTAGGCAGGTGAAGGATATCTTTAACAACTACCCACAGCTCCTGGTCGAGCGCTCTTATCACATAATAGCTGGGAATAGCTATAGCTAACTGATACAGGTAGTGCGGGACTAGGTAAGTGGCGATTAAGTCTACTTTTTGATGTGGCTTCAATTTTAGACGTTTTACTCGAGACAGGACTTGCTCAAGGTCCTGTTTAATGTGTCTTACGTCTACGCCAACCCAAGGAGATATTTTCATACCCAAGTAGACAAGGCGATCCTCTGGTTTGCACGCTGGGATCGCCTCACCACTATCGAGTACTAAGCCGGGATCAGTGATATACCAGGAGTCTTTCTTAGTGTTTATACGGAAGGCAGAGCACTTGTTAGCGGCTATTGACATACCTAGCCGCTTTAGGTATCCTTCCGTATATTTCAACTGATCCTTAGCCTGTTGTACATTTTGCGCGACTAGGACTAGCTCGTCGGCAAAGGATAAGCAAGATATGCTGTGATCGGCAGATATCTTGTATCCGGCTTCGCTTTCCAGCTGCTGAAGTAGAGAGTCCATAACTGCATAAAATAGAAGAGGACTAAGGGGATCTCCCTGTTTAACTCCACGCTGGAGGCGAATCTCGACAGTCGCCTGTGGTAATTGGATTTTAGTGTCCACATCCTTATAGGCATCCTCTATGATCCGCACAACTAGATCGGAAATGCCTTTCTTGACTAACGCCGCCCTAATTGTTTCATGGGGCACTGTGTCAAACACCTTGGACACGTCCAGCTGCGTTAGTACCATGCCTTCATGGACTTTATAGTGCCGTAGCAGCTCGTTAAGGATGTGGACATTGTTGAAACACCCAAGCTCGTTCAAGAAGCCTTTTTGCCTGGGTGAGAACATTACGTGCTCTCTTATCCTACTGTCTAGTATTCCAAAGTAAATCCGTGACTCGGCCTTCTTACCATCCTTCCCTTCCTTCAGGATGAGCGACGTGCGGTTCTTCCTCCATTCGGAAGGTATCTTCCCACATATCATAATGAGGTTGAATACCAACCGGAGGACTTCAACTGCTGCTTTAGTTCGAAGGTCTTTCAGGGTAAACCCATCCGGACCTGCAGCTGTGGACTTCTTGATTCTGGCGATCCTCGATTGTATATCCTCGGTGGTGATCGTCGTGAGGATAGAACCCACTTGGATCGGCGGTGAACAATCTACTCCAAAATCGACCTGTACTTCTGGCTTCCTGCCCCAGAGTTTTTGATACAGGTCCCGTACGTCCGTCTCGGAGCATTGCACCGCATTTTGCTCGAGCCAGTCCACATTTCTGCGGACGTACGATGCCACGAGACTTGGATTTTTGTTGTAGAGGTCCCTTGTCTGGGCGTACAAGTAGCGTTTCCTGCTACCTTTAGTATGACCCTTCCGCGGGATAGGTCTCGCCCGTTCGCCGCTGAACAAGCTCGCGGTTGCAGGAGTGTACAGGTAATCAATGTATTCTTGTGGGACATTCCCCTGACACTCGCATGCGGAAACCATCCTCTAATGGCGATTTCGCCTGTGTTTGATTGGTAGGAGGTTGTCGGGCGTTTTGCGGCACGTCGGTAGCAAGAGCAGTCTTGACTACCTCCTCCATCCAGTGAGCACCTCTGGACTAACCTCTTGCGCTTCCTTGATCGTGATAGTAGGAATAATTCGATTCGGCGCTCGAGATTGGGACTGCACCAAACTGTCGTCGAACTGCTTAGTTCCGTCTGCCCCGTTTGGACCAAGTTCGAAGCCGGGTTCAGCTGCTTCTTCTTCTTTATCGAGACCTGTCAAGTATTGAACTATGGACTCATTGAGCGACGGATTCTCTTCATCTGAGGATGAATCATCCGGCTTAATGAGCCCATGTTCAATTGCAGCTTGAAATACCCGGCTGTAATACCCCTTCGCTCTCCTCCGTTGCCGGATTTGAGCCGGGGTTTTACCTGAACAGACTTTCCTGATCTTCGTCGACATCATCCAGTCGCCTCAGTGCAACAGCTCAATTTCAATCATGCGCTGAGTCTCCTCTTCACTGAATAAGCCTTTATCGGTCGGTATTCTCTGAGTGAGATCAGTGCCAGCTCCGTTAGACTGTGTACTGGCCGCTCGTGCAGCTTTTCGGGTTTCTGGGTCGCTAAGCCTCTCGTGCTGACTTAGCCCTTTTTTGGTCGCGAATACTCTATTACATAGAGTGCACGAGAATCCGTGAGGACTCACCGGGTTGGGAGGTCCTTTACACTTTCCTACATGAACTGTAGCGGAAGTTTTTCGAGTACTCTCATAGCTCCCGCACGTTTTGCATGTGTAGTAAATCGTATATTCTTTGTTTGACCCCATTCGCCACGCACAGCGGACAGGATCTATCTGAATATTTGAGAGGAATGTCTATTCTAAAGGGAGCTACTGAGCTTGCCAAACGTGAGTTTGTTGTCAGGTTAGAATTATCCGTGTCTCGCCGTTCGTTACCCTGACCCGCACTACAGGATAAGAAGGAGGAGTGCGGGCCGCTCTCCTCCGAATCCGAGGCTACTTTACTATTTGGAGCAAATGTTTCAATAATTAAAGTGGCGGTTATATAGGTTGCTAGCCTGTTCAAACCGCCGTAACACAAGTGAGCACTTCCAATGAAATACAAAGACTAAAATGAACAAGAAGTGTAAGCTGTAATCCTCTACAATCCCTCTCTGAGAAACAAAATTACCTGAATCAGGTCCTTTTACATTTATGATGTGCATCTCGGATTTTACAACTTAAGGGTCTAATTGGTTTTATTATAAGCCTTCAGTCAATACCATTTATTGTGAAAACTACATTTCCATTATAATATATTGCAAAGAGCCTAAACTCTCGGCGGGGGGTTAGGGACCTTTATTTTGACCAAGTAGTCGATAGGATTACCGAACCAAATTACATAATTTCAAAATTTATCAGAATACTTTAAAATACTAGAGATACATACCACACAGTAAATTTATTGGCGACTGGTAACAGAAGAGTGTGTGATACAAGGTATATATTTATGCAAGATGCCATTATTGACATAAATAAGAACGCCAATAATAGTTCATAGTTTAAACAACCACTGTTTGAAATTAATACCTTTTATTGTTATGTATTGTTATATATGTTTGTTAAACAAGTTTACTGTATTATTTGATAAAAAGCATAAAATAAAGTTAACAGTATAATAAAATAAAATATAAATGTAGAAAAATTATTTTGTATTGCCACCGATATTTAGTTACATTTTCAGAAATAAATTATAGGGTATTCTACCTTTGACAAACTTTTTTGTTAAAATATTTCTACACTCAAGTTACTTACTTATTGTGGTGGATATTCCATAATTACTTATTGAATAGATTCTTAATGTATCTCTTCTAGGTATTGTATTAGAATTTGAATAGAGATAACACGCCCATACAAAGATTTTAAGAGAAAACCAATAATTGATTATAGTTTTAGTGTTTTATTACCTTTCTGATAATGGCCACGATTAAAGGCTCGTTATTGATTGCAAAATAATTATTTATTTATTTCTAATTTAAACTACACTCATACTTTAAGTAATAATACGCACTGGTGATAATTGAATTTTGTTAAATATTATGAATTATGTAATTGATATTTACGTTACTACTCCGGTAAATACACTTTTATAGTATGAATGAGAGATATGAATTATTGTAAAAGTTTACCGGACGTGTGACGTACCTACAACATTTTATTTCATACTGTAACCTAATACACAAAAGAACAGTGAAAAAATAAAATATTAATATATTTATCGGCGTTTGCTGTTTTTGAAATTTGGATTCAATCTGATATGTAGTTGGTAACTATATAATATAATATACCATATTATTATTTTAATATATATTATTTTGATACTGTCAGTGAATGTCATTATCCATTTTTCACGAAATGTCTCAGGATCAATTCATAGCAGGGAACGAAAATGTAACCGTTAGTATTAATTTAGGCAATAAGTAAGTTCTGTGTATTGTTTTGCTGTTGAATTTCAGTAAATGTATATTCATACGATTAAAATCTGAGATTTTATAAGTTTTTATCTGCTCCCATATCAGTATTGCCTTGATTATGTGACAAACTACGCTTGGTTAAGACCAAAGTTACACAACAGATACGTAATAGCAATGCAACAATATATATTCCGCATCTGTTGATGTTTAAATTCATGAAATTAGCTTTGCCTGTCAAACTTTAAAGTGGTAGTGGGTCAGGAATTAGAACGTTCGCCTTTTAAGCGACGGGACGTCGAATTCCACGTACGATAAATTTATTTTCCAAAAATGTTATATTTTTTTTTATTTATTTCCTATCAAATTAAATGTCAAAAAAATATTAGTTTTATCTAATGTCAGTTTGGTTTAATTTAATTGTATGTTATATTACTATTACTATTTATACAAGTATATAATGAGTTTTTCTAATGAGAGTTTTTTTTAATTATAAATTCTTAAAGTTGGTATATAGGTATTTATAAACTGTCTATAAATTGTTAAAAATAAACTTCTATATAAATACCTTCTTAGTTTATATTATGTCGTAGATAAAGTATAGCACGTTACTCGTAGGTGAGTTATTCCCTCGCAATGTTATCATACTCGGATTCGCCTCGTACTTACAATTTTTTCGCTCGTGATTAATTGACTCCTTAACCAACGCGTTACGTAATATACTATTAATATGTAGAAGCCTTTCAAGGTCAAATTCCATTACAGAATAGTAGCACGTAATGAAATATATTACTATCCGGAAAATTCTATTTTCGGTATGTAAAGGTATGTTTAAGGTTACATTATGAATTAAAAAAAACTGATATCCAATCTTTAATTTTAATTTATAGGGTATGTCTTCTAAATGTTTTCGTTTTTTTTATGTAAAATATCAATTAGAATATTCAGTTGTAATTAAAAAAGTTATCGAATCATTTTCGTTGCAAAAGTTAAATTTTATAAGAAAATGTTTTGAATCAATCGAATTCTATTGTATCACTGTTTTTAATTATAAAAATTTCAATAACTAGTTTTAACAGTTTTCATGTTATTTTAATAAATAATAAACATTTATAATTACGTCTGCATTTATTTTAAAGAACCTGATAATTTTGCACTAGTACATAATTGTATGCCCATTGCTTATAACAACAACCAAAAAATAGTCGGAACATTGTTGAAATGTCAAATTTGGCAGATGAAAAGAGTTTCCCAAGTAATCCATAATATAATCTCCAAAACTGATTGTTTATTAAAATAAAATATTAATTCAGTAAACAAGAAACAATAGCTATTTGTCTTAGGTTAAGTTATTTTATAGGCATCCAGCCAAAGTATAAACATTATTATCCTCCTACCCCTATATACAATATACACATTTCGCCATAAGTCTTTTGGGAAGAAACTACTATTACCATCCCTAGGGAGAAAAGTAATTTTTATTTCAGGGGTTTCTAGTGGTAGTATGGATAATCAAATAGTTGATTTGTTTGTATAATTAAAAATTGGGTTTTCTAGTCAACTTTTGTTACATTTTTTTATGAAATAGGAATAACATCCGTTATAGATGGAATAGGTTTTAAAAAATTAATCCAAAATTATTTTTATATAAAAATATTAAATTTATTAAATATTTATATTTAAAATATAAGTATATACACAAGAAAAATAAATAAATACCACTGTGATCTATTTAAAACAAATTAAACTATGACTTCTATTTACAATATTTACATACAACTTATAACAAGATTTATTTTTATATAAAAATATTAAACTTGTTGAATATTACTCGTATAATTAATTTATAAGAATATACACAAAAAATATTTGTGATCTGTTTTAATGAATTATTTAAAACAAATTAAAAAATGAATTTCTATTTACAATATTTACATACAACTTAAAATAGAATAAAAAAAATTTTATCGGATTATTGTGTTATTGTCTTTTATCATCGAATCTTCCATTGGTACAAACGAAGATATATGCCCCTCACCATAGAGGGGCATTCGAAATGGCCACAATAAAAGTACTGAAAACAAATAAAAATTATAGGATAACTGCAAATTTTTACAATATCATATCAGTAAAAAAAAACTTTATTATAAATAAAAATTTATATTTGGAATGAAAAACCTAAGGAAAGATAATTTAATAAATAATAATTTTTATTAAAAAGATAAAATTATAAAATATAACGAAAACTGCAAGAATATCAAAAAAATATAAAAAGAAACTATAAAATGTTAAACATTTTTAAATGATCAAACAAAATTAAAATTATAATTTATTATATTGAGCTTACCCCTTTACACATTTAAAGTATCTAATATAAATATCTTTTTAATTTGATAAAGTCAAAGTTTTCTAAATAGTTTATGGTTTATATAAAATTTAAAATCAATTGTAAAATTAAATACAATTTAAAAACGAAAATCGTTGATACATGGTTTAATAATCATCAACTTAAACAAATATTACTTAGAGCTAAACGTTCCGACGATCTTTATGTAAACAATTATTCTGGGAGAAAAATTATTTTCTTCCCAACCTTTACATGCCTTTTCCCTATTATCTACTATCATCTCCCAGTTGCATATCAGTAGATGATTCTATGTAATAGTGCATTAATGGTCATCATCATTATCCCATAACATTAGCCTCAAGCTAGAGATATAATAAGGCTGACCTAAGAGCAAAAAAAAATTTAAATAAAAGTATACATGCGTAAAATAAAATATCTTTTTTTCTTAAAACTATTAACTTACCTAACTGGATGATGATACATTCCGACCTCAATTGATGGTAAGTAAACGAAAGGTTGAAGCAATCTCTTTTGGCAACCCCATTCAATAAAGCGTTTCTAGAACAACTTCTGCCCTTTAATATAAATGCTCCTTTATCTTCTTTAGCCACATTGTAATTGGGAACAACTATATCCCCTATTAGCTTTGGAATATTTACTTTGTATGTGGCTTTCCGTGCGTCCAAAGTAAATATTTTATTAATTGCACCTGTTCCAACTATCCTGATATATTTGACGATTTTAGTTGGAAAATATAAATCTTGCAACGAACGGCAGTTATATTTTCTATAGTCAGCCACTCGTATCCAATCACCATTTTCCAACGAAACTTCGACAAAGTAAGAACAGGTTCTGAAATAAAAAAACTACCAGTATGTACCTATTAATAGCCAAAGTTAAATACTTAAAATTATTATTACTAAAAACTTCTAAAGCTAAACTTTTACTTACTTCATACATTCATCTGATAAGATAAAACTGATATTATTAATAATAAAAGGATAGCCCAATTCTAATAATATTCCTTCATCATTCTGTTCCTCGATTATGTGACTAGGAGGAAGGGGATTACAAAACTTAATTTGATTTCTTAGAATGATCTCAACATTTTTCGAAATGATTTTAAATTGATATTTGGAACTGGCCACATTTTCATTTAAAACTAAAAAATATATGATATTTAGCATTTTGGGATAACTTTTTGGGGATTTATACTAATTTTCCGATATTCAAACTATAAAAAAATGAATATAAACTTACTCAGTCGACCTCTATTCGGTAAGCTATTAATCTTTCCACTTTCTGTCATAGCTGTTTCCATGGTTCTAATATTGACTAATCCTGTTGGTTTAACTACCAAATTAAGTAGTTTAGGATTAATTAAATTAAATCGAACATGATTTAATAATTCATCAATATTAGATACATTATTATTTTCAAACCACAAACAAACTAGTTTAAATATTTCTATTTCCGGTAGGAAAAATGAATCTCTCCTTATAAGAGCTACGAGAGAATCCTAAAAATTAAAAATATATAATAATCATATTTATACAGTTTTATTACAAATTCTCAAAATAGTTAGGAAAATTTTATTATTTTACCTACCATTGTTAGCTTGGTGAAATTTGGTAAAGTTAATAATTTAGCTGCATTTTTATCCAAATATGTAAGGCAATCATTTTTTAAAGCATCGATATTATGCAGTTGGGCCGTGTCAAGAATATCAAAAACATTGTTCAACGTTAATAATTGTCATAAAACTTGAGCTAATAGGACTTCCAATGATTGTATTCCATACTTATGTGCTAAACTTAGGGCATCAAGCAATTGATATTCCGTCAAATTTAACAAGAATAACGAACCTTAAAATAAAAAATACATTATTATTAATATACAGACAAAAAAATGTACATTAACAATAATTAATGAGAAAAAAAGTTATATTAACTGTGTATATATAATTTAATAGTAATAAAAATGGTTCTAGAGGATCTTCTGGAAAATTAATCTCAGTTTCATAAGTTTCTTTCATACCTCCGAAAAATAGGGCATATAAATAGATACTTCTAGCAGCTAAACTAGTCTAAATAAAAGAAAATACTTTAGTATTTGAAAGATTCATTTAAATAGGTGCTTATAATAAATGTTTGAACGATTTGTATGAATAGTGCACAGTCAATATTTACATAAATATTTAGAACTTACCCCAAAGTTTAGATTATTATTGAAATAAGCAGCTTAATTATATTAAAAATCAACATCAAAAGGCTGTGATAAAATATAACGTCGTACAAATATTGTTTTAAAAATAAAAATACATTAAAATAATATAAAACACTTTAAGTATAAAAACAAGTCAGAACTTGTAATTGAAATGAAAAAACTAGCTATACGAACAAAATGATTTTACAATATTTAAAGTTTTGAAAAGATCAGAAAAAACGATAAATAATTTATGCTAGAAATAAATCTAAAATCAGTGATACTAAAAAGTTTGTGGTATTAAAAATGTTTAAAATGAAATGAAATTTAAAGAAAATATATGAAGGGTACAGGGGATAAACAGGCTAATAGCGTTTTCTTTTGAGACCAGAGCAACGCACTGAGTGCACACTGAGAGCGAGTTGTGTGTTCTATTGAAATGTCATTTGGGAGAGCAGTCTGTCACGCATGTTCTTTTGAACAGACTGCTCGCTCTCAATGTGACCTGAGGGCACCAAAAACTGCTCTGACTATTCGACTCAGGGCAATACCATGGTACAACAAATTTACAGGACAGGACAATACGAATAGGTTAGGTTCAACGATTCAAGTTCAAGTTGACTATGGAGGAGGTAAAGGTCTTAGATTAGGATTGTCTAAGAAATAGGTCTTTGTGCAGAATGTATAAAACGTTTCTTTATTGTACTTATTTTATTTTAGTACGCCTGTAATCTCATATTCATCTTCAGAAGAATATGAAGAAAAGTGAGAATCAAAACCGCTCTATACCTTAAGTTCTCCTTCAACTTATATTCGCCTTCGGTAATTTCAGAAAAAGTTTTCAAGTACTAATAATAACCAAAAAAGTGCACTATATCAAATGCATTCTTTTGAAATGTCAAAAACACGCAGTTCGCCCTGAAAACGTCCGTTGCCAGTGCACAGTAAAAACTGGGGTAGTGCAAGAGCAATTTCAGTGCGCACCGAGGGCGCACTCAGTTCACTTTCTACTAATCTCAAAAGAAAACGCTATAAGTCAATTTTTTGCCAAAATGAGTTAACAGCGCCACCTAATAGAAGAAGATGATGTGTTTTTTACCATAAACTCATACAGGCCATAAAGCGGCTTAGTGCCGAGAAATATACGATTAAATTTATACTGTGCAGGAAATAAACAGGCTAAGTCGTGCATTCCCAGTTTAAACGACATGTGCGTTTTGATTATAACCCTAGGGTTTCAAACTTAAAAAACGTTTTTACTGAAAAGCGTAAAATTTGACTTAGCCGGTTTAACCCCTGTACCCTTCATATATTAATCACCCTCCAATTTCAATAGTAAATTATAGGTCTTACTCAGATTATTTATTTCTTGTATTTTATTTACCGTGATTGAAATTTTACTGTGTACCATTTCTAAAAAAATTACGTTTATATATATTATTACTATAAATAGCAACGAATTCAGGATTTTGAAATTTTATATTATTGTGATCATTTTTAATAATATGTTCGGGCACAAGATGGCTTATTCGTTCTACAGTGTCTTACATAATTCATCCTGATAAATTGCTACTTGTTTATTCAATATAAACTATTTTACAGTCGGTGCATGCAATAGAATAATATATCACTTTAGCTTGTAACTTATTTAAGGGTTGTTTAGTTTTAGCGTTGATTGATAAAACTGAGTATCAAGAATCGGTTTTAGTATAAAGTGAATTACTAGAGCAGTCATTGAAAATGGGTTTTAATTTTCTTAAACTATGAAACAAAATTATAACTTATTTTAGATTAAATAATAGAAATCATTCTCATTGAAAAAATAATTGTTACTGAAACAAAAAATAACCCTTCTTGAAATTATGTCAGTTTACTTGTGCATTTAATAAAATTTGGAAAAAGTGATATTGAACGCAAGTAAAAATGTTTTTAATCATATAATGTTTTATGTTTAATTTGCCCAATTTACCAGGTAAATGAACAAAGGTTAATGAAAGAAAGAAAATATTTCCAAATATACAAAAGCACAAAAATGTAAATCTTAGTAAATGTTAATTTTACCTTATGTACAGCTATTTTGAATGCGTCGACTACCAACACAGCATCTGTCTGTTTTTTCAACTCATCCCATCTTCCACGTTCAGCAGAATCCTTTTCGATGTGAGAACTCATTTTTTTTCACTGATATAACATTAAAAATTTAGTACAGAAAAGTTTATGTCATAAATAAATTTTAAACTGATAAACTATTTGTTGTTGACCGATTATGTATTAATTTTACTTCCAAAATTGGGTAGTTTCCCACGTTTCTTATTTACTCAAATTCAAATGTTTTTCGAATTACCAATTGCTAATTCCCTTTAAAACGGACCCTACATTAACGTTAATGACTTTATAAATACTTTAGGAAATGCAAAATACAACAATTGATAATACCTATTTTGCAGGTAAATAATGTATATTTTACGACATCAAAAATGCGTAAATATATCTTTACTTAGAACTTTAAATAAATCTTTTACTGTAAAAATGAATCAGGCATTTTTAAAACTACCCCCAATGAATGTTTAGCATTAGCATACTTATATGGAATTGATTAAATGTACGGTCAAGAAGTCAAATATAAACACAAGTCACCAAAAGTATAATTTTAACTATAATATTAAACTAATATTCAAAGTGTTCACCGTTAACATTATCTCAATACCGAATTCCATAACGTAATATCGCTCCAGACAACCTTGATGAACTAGAAAATGTTTCAATAGAAGAATATGGAAAAATTTGGATTGGGATTACATAACAGACCTAATAAGAAGCCTTCCACGGAGAATGAGAGATATTATTAGAGTCAGAGGTGGTAATATCAGATACTAAAACAAACGAATAAAATATAATTGTTGAGATGTATCCTTCTTTATGTAAAACGGGGCTCTAAAGCTTCAACATGTAGTGGTTCTATGGAGGTAGATTTAATTGCCCCCAGGCAGACACGAAGAACAATATTTTGAAAGACGTCAATACTATTTAAAATATATTTACTGGCTGATCCACATAGTGTGCATCCATAATCAATTATAGATCTTATATATGAACGGTAAAATGATAATCAACATGTCATCGATATGCAATTTCCAATTTAATTTTCTATCAAGAATCATACCCAAATATTTAATAGATTTACAAAATGGTAATTCGTAGTCATTTAGTTTTAAGGTATCACGTTTTATTCAAATAACTTAACTTTTTGGCCAATGACAGCTGTTCCGATATACCATCATCGTCAGATTGACATATTGACAAACATTTTGTTTTGACAAGGTAGCTACCTGATGTTTATTGAGTAGTGTTAAGACTAGCTTAAGTCTTGAAGTGATAACATACCAATATTAAAGTCTAGATGTTATTAGCCCTAAGGGATTATCCTGGATGTATTTCCCTCTAAGATCAGTATAACTGTGCAATGATAGAAAAACCAAGAAAAAACTATATCATGCTGATCTTTACAATTACTTAATAGATTTGTGTTACATTTAGGTCTTATCTATGTATAAATTAAAGACTCAATCAGATGAAACAGTTTAATAATGCTTAACTTCCAAGATTTATTGGTTCATTAACTACTTTAAATTTAAGTTATGATCTGCCTAATGTCTTTTCACTTCAGTTCTTCAAGAAAATTTAAATTTTGTTTTTTTATCATAAATGTATGGTATTTTAATTTATTTGGGTTGTTTTAGTAACTAAATATCAGAGAGCTACCTCATAAAATAAAATTTACGTCAAAAATTAAGTTATTTTAATAATTAGTGAAAGTTTTATTACAAAGTCCTTTTTTATTGTCCTTTTCATGAAGTAGGGGTCAGTACAATCCATTATTTCATACATACTTTTTCATATATATACTATTTAAAAATGTGTTTTTTGAATAAATAGTTTCGTTAACAATTCAAAACTCCTTTAATTGTAAACGCATAATATCTTCACATTTGCCATTTTCTTTTTTTCTTCAGTACATATTTTAAGCACAAAATCTCTTATTTATTGTAATAAAAATCTTAAAAATACTAGGAATGACTACTAAATTAAATAAAATAACTTCAGCTTCAAAACAAGGATATTTTCAGTAATGTCATGGTAGGCAACTTTACAATTTAGTAAATGCGTAAAACTTGAAATAAAGTAAACGGTGTAATAAAAGGAACAAACACAGAAATTAAATATGAAAAAGAACAATTAAACGTCTCGGAAATTTTTCCATAGTCGATTATGTGAAGAATATTTTATTTGAATTTCTACAAATTAAATACCGGGTGTCCCAGAAGTTTCTGACCCATTTTAATTGCAAATATTTAAAACCATAGAGCGGTGCGGTTTTCCAGGAACAATTTCTTTTTATATAAAGTGCTTCAGCATTTATGTTTAATTAGTAAAATCTTTTATAGGGTGCTTTAAAAAAATGCGTTTTTTAAATGCTAATATCGTTGATTTTTTTAATGGAACACTTTAGATATTTTTATTCTATCTGAAAGACGAACTCTTTCCCTTTAAAAAAAATGTATAATTTGTTAAAGTTTAGATGAAAAATAAGTGAGCTATTTGGATTTTAATGATAATTAAATTAGATAGAGATGCCTACATAAAAAATTACAAAAGAAAATAACAACACAAACTTGAAAGATATGTATCAAATTTTATTAAAAATTAACTTTATAAATTATCTAATTTAATAAAAATCCTCTAGATGTTCTAAGTGTTGTCCATTTTGGTCTATACATTTTTGTAGCCTGAATAAAAATAATTTCGCAAGATTTCTATGGTTATTTTTTGTAATACTCGGACAATGTTACATCTCAGTTGTTCTAGAGTCTATGGAATAGGATTATTACACCTATCTTTGATAAAAGACCATATCAAAAAGTCTGGAATCGTTAAGTCTGGTGAGTGAGCAGGCCACTCAATTGGTCCAGCTCTCCCAATCCACCTATCTCCAAATGTTTCTGTTAAAGAATTTCTAGCCACAAGTGAATAGTGTGGTGCACCATCTTGCTGAAAGTAAACTGAATTTATGATGCCATCTTGTTTCAGTTGTGGATATAGGTAATTTTGTAACATGTCTGTGTAGACATTACCAGTAATTGTAGTTTCTTGAAAGAAGAACGATCCATATATTTTTCCTTTAGACCCGCCACACCAAACGTTCAACTTTGGTGAATCTCTTTCGTATTCCTCAATTACCCCATATGCGACAATTATATTTATTAATTCTCCCATTTAAATGAAATCCAGCCTCAATTGACATTTTAAGTAAAATATCAGGAACTTCTCTAAATGAATCTAGTAATGTCTCAGAAAAAACAATTCTGATTTGAAAATCCCTTTCATATATGTTTTGGTGTATCTGTATTTTATAAGGAGTTAACTTCAATACCTTCATACATCTCTGAACTTCGAATTTTGAAATTCCAGTTGTGGATGATACTTTGCGAAGAGATATTCGATTATTATGTTCTTGTAATGTTTCCTGAATACGTAAGAGTCTATTTAAAAAAATATCACCATTAAGTTTTTGATATTTCTTCCTGTCCATAGATCCATTTTGTAGAAATGCAGTGTACCTATTTTTAATGCTGTTTTTTGAAGGTGACTGTTTTCTAAATACCTGACGAAATCTTTTGGTAGTAACAACTCATTCATACTTAGCATATAATAACACAGTTTTTGATTTTTCACGGGAACTAAATCGCACCATTAGTGAAAAAAAGTCGAAAACAAATCGCAATGAATTACTTTGACAATTCGTTTTGTCAGTTTGTTGAATCTATAAAAATCCCAAAGCCTACTTTTACATTGAAACCCGTAGATGCCTACATAACAACCTATCCTAAAAAATCAAATAACTCACTCATTTTTCTTCAAAACTTTAATAAATTATACATTTTCTCAAAGGGAAAGAGTTCGTCTCTCAGACAGAATAAAAATATATAGGGTGTTCCATTAAAAAAATCGAAGATATTTGCATTTAAAAAACACCTATTTAAGATTTTACTAATTTAACATGTATATTGAAAAAACTATGTAAAAAGAAATTGTTCCTCGAAAACCGCACCTCTCTATAGTTTTTAGGTTCCGATTTATTTGCAGTTAAAATGGATCAGAAACTTCTGGGGCACCATTATTAATCGCTTTTAGGTATAGAAAATTGTATAATTAATATATCAACTAAAAGAGCAAAGACATATGCAATAAAGATACAACCGCAGGTCTTCTTATACCCTTTGAGGTATTACCTAAATAAACTAGGAAAATAGGAAAGTGAGTACTGTCGTTTTTGCACAAGCGCTAAAGAAACTTCAGGTTATTGTACCTACATTTTTATAAACAATCCTGAAACAGGTCAAATTTAAATTATCAATTGACACATTATTTAACGTGCTAACTGCTACCCCTGGCTCCTGCAGTATGGATCAGCACCACATTACTAATTTAATGTCCTGTAATACCTCGAAACAATTCTTTCCAATTGGTGGATAGGTAGGCCAAGATCTATTGAATAACCAGTACGATCACCTGATCTATAAATATTAGATTTCTTTTGATAGCGGATATCTTTTGGTCAATAATGCTAGAAGTCAATTTTTATTTTATAAATGTTGCCAAGACGTTCGAAGTAAACATTCCATATATCCATTTCATTATCATGAATAGTTCTTTTTAGTGTTAAAAATTCTGTTACATTTTATATTAAATTTTAGCATTTGAATTTAGCGAATTTCGTTAACCACATGATTTTAATTTAATTTTATCTAAATTGTAACAATAAAATAAGAAAACTAAAAACATTAAATAGCTACAACAATTATAAAAAACTTTTATTTGCGTTTATTTAAAAAAACTATACTGATCTTAGCAGACTACCAAAGATAAACTGAATAAACAGAGCGTGAGCTATGTCTACATCTAGTTGGAAAGGGAGGCTATGGCTAATGCACACTTGTAAAAACAAAATGTAACTTCAATATGTCAATCTGACGATGATGTTATATAAGTTTTTTAAATAAATCGTGAATTTTTATAAAAATGTTCTTTGTTTAATGTTCTTGTGTTACATATATTTAAAGACCAACTTTTGCACTTAAATACCACTATATTAAGAGTAAATTAATTAGTTAACTTATTTATTCTGCGTTCTGTAGTGTGTGGAACATTATTTCTTAACACGGAATTTCATCTTCAATTGCCTACAGATAAAAAATCATGGCAGTACCTGTATATTGTTGTTTATATTTGACTTCTTGAACGTACATTTAATTAATTCCATATAAGTATGCTAATTTTAAATATTCATTGAGGGTAGTTAAAAAAATAGCCTGATTCATTTTTACAGTAAAAGATTTATTTAAAGTTCCAAGTAAAGATATATTTACAAATTTTTGATGTCGTAAAATATACATTATTTACCTGCAAAATAGGTATTATCAATTGTTGTATTTTGCATTTCCTAAAGTATTTATAAAGTCATTAATGTTAATGTAGGGTCCGTTTTAAAGGGAATTAGCAATTGGTAATTCCAAAAACTTTTGAATTTGGGTAAATAAGAAAGGAGGGGGACCACCCAATTTTGGAGGTAAAATTAGTATATAATCGGTCAACAAGAAATAGTTTATCAGTTTAAAATTTATTTTTGACTTAAACTTTGTTGTACTTTATTTTTAATTTTTTATCAGTGAAAAAAATGAGTGTATTTGAAAATTTACATAAAACTATGATCAAAAAACGCGATTCGAAAAAGAGTTCCCACATCGAACAGGATTCTGCTGAACGTGGAAGATGGGATGAATTGAAAAAACAGACGGATGCTGTGTTGGTAGTCGACGGATTCAAAATAGCTGTACATAAGGTAAAATTAACATTTACTAAGATTTAAATTTTTGTAATTTTGTATATTTGGAAATATTTTCTTTCTTTCATTTACCTGGTAAACTAGGAAAATTAAACATAAAACATTAACTGTTTAAAAACTTTTGTTCAATAACACTTTTTCCAAATTATTAAATACACAAGTAAATTGACATAATTTCCAGAAGGGTTATTTTTTCTTTCAGTAACAATTATTTTTTCAAAGAGAATCTTCTGATTTCTATTATTTAATCTAGAATAAGTTGTAGTTTTATTTCATGGTTTAAGAATAATGAAACCCATTTTCAATGGCTGCTCTAATATCAAATTATTATTAATCAACGCTAAAACTAAACAACCCTTAAAAAAGTTACAAGCTAATGTAATATATTATTTCATTGCATGGACTAACTATAAAATAGTTTATATACATAAGAGACTGTAGAACGAATCTTGTGCCCGAACATATTATTAAAAAGATCACAATAATAAGAATATTCAAGATCCTGATATCTTAGCTATTTATAGTGATACATATAAACGTAATTTTTTTATAAATGGTACAAGATAAGAAATAAATAATCTGAGTAAGACCTATAATTTACTATTCAAATTGGAGGGTGATTAATGTGTATTTTCTTTAAATTTCGTTTCATTTTAAAGATTTTTAAACACACAAACTTTTTGGTATCACTGATTTTATATTTATTTCTATCATAAATTATTAATTGATATATATTTTCTCCGTATTTTCTGATCTTTTCAAAACTTTAAATATTGTAAAATCCTTTTCTTGGTAAAGTGTCCGAGAGATATATAACATCTATTATATTGCTAGTTTTTTACATATCAATTACAACTTCCGACTTGTTTTTATACTTAAACTGTTTTATATTATTTTAATGTAATTTTTTATATTTAAAAAAAATTGTACTACAGCCTTCTGCTGTGGATTTTTAATATAATTAAGCTGCTTAATTATTTCATTAATAATCTAAACCTTTGGGGTAAGCTTTAAATATTTATGTAAAAATTGATTGTGCACTATTTATACAAATCGATCAAACAATTATTATCAGTACGTATATGAAAAAACTAAACTATTTTCTTTTATTTAGACTATTTTAGCTGCTAGAAGTATCTATTTCTACGCCCTATTTTTCGGAGGTATGAAAGAAACTTATGAAACTGAGATTATTTTTCCCGAAGATCCTCTAGAACCATTTTTATTACTATTAAACTATATATACACAGGTATTATAACTTTTTTTCTCCTTAATTATTATTAATGCACATTTTTTTGTCTGTATAGTAATAATAATGCATTTTTTATTTAAAGGTTCGTTATTCTTGTTAAATTTGACGGAATATCAATTGCTTGATGCCCTAAGTTTAGCACATAAGTATGGAATACAATCATTGGAAGTCCTATTAGCTCAAGTTTTAGGACAATTATTAACGTTGAACAATGTTTTTGATATTCTTGACACGGCCCAACTGCATAATATCGATGGGTTAAAAAATGATTGCCTTACATATTTGGATAGAAATGCAGCTAAATTATTAAGTTTACCAAATTTCACCAAGCTAACAATGGTAGGTCGAATAATAAATTTTTCTAATTATTTTGGGAATTTGTAACAAAACTGTATAAATATGATTATTATATATTTTTAATTTTTAGGATTCTGTCGTGGCTCTTATAAGGAGAGATTCATTTTTCCTACCGGAAATAGAAATATTTAAACTAGTTTGTTTGTGGTTTGAAAATAATAATGTATCTAATATTGATGAATTATTAAATCATGTTCGATTTAATTTAATTAATCCTAAACTACTTAATTTGGTAGTTAAACCAACAGGATTAGTCAATATTAGAACCATGGAAACAGCTATGAGAGAAAGTAGGAGGATTAATAGCTTACCGAATAGAGGTCGACTGGGTAAGTTTATATTCGTTTTTTTATAGTTTGAATATCGAAAAATTAGTATAAATCCCCAAAAAGTTATCCAAAATGCTTAATATTATGTATTTTTTAGTTTTAAATGAAAATGTGGCCAGTTCCAGATATGAATTAAAAATCATTTCAAAAAATGTTCATTATAATCCTCTTCTTCCTAGTCACATAATCCAGGAACAAAATGATAAAGGGATATTATTAGAATTGGCCAATCCTTTTATTATTAATAATATCAGTTTTATCTTATCAGATGAATGTATGAAGTAAGTAAAAGTTCAGTAATAGAAGTTGTTAGTAATAATAATTTTAAGTATTTAACTTTGGCTATTAATACATAATGGTAATTTTTTTTATTTTAGAACCTGTTCTTACTTTGTCGATGTTTCGTTGGAAAATGGTGATTGGATACGAGTGGCTGATTATAGAAAATATAACTGCCGTTCGTTGCAAGATCTATATTTTCCAACTAAAATCGTCAAATATATCAGGATAGTTGGAACAGGTGACACTGATAAAATATTTACTTTGGACGCACTGAAAGCCACGTACAAAGTAAATATTCCAAAGCTAATAGGGGATATTGTTGTTCCAAATTACAACGTAGCTAAGGAAGATAAAGGAGCATTTGTATTGAAAGGCAGAAGTTCTTTTAGAAATGCATTATTGAATGGAGTTACCAAAAGAGATTGTTTTAACCTTTCGTTTACTTACCATCGATTGAGATCGGAATGTATTATCATCCAGTTAGGTAAGTTAACAGTTTTAAGACTAAAAGATATTTTATTTTACACATGAATATTTTTATTTGAATGTTTTTTTTGCTCTTAGGTCAGCCTTATTACATCTCTAGCTTGAGGCTAATGTTATGGGATAATGATGATGACCATTACATGCACTATTACATAGAATCATCTACTGATATGCAAGACTGGGAGATGATAGTAGATAACAGGGAAAAGGCATGTAAAGGTTGGCAAGAAAATCATTTTTCTCCCAGAATAATTCTTTACATAAAGATCGTCGGAACGTTTAGCTCTGTCAATGATGTAAGTAATATTTGGATCAATAATTTTCGTTTTTAAAATGTAACGTTAGTTATACAGTAAACTTTGTTTATATTTCTATATATTTTTTTCTATTTTATGTTTGAATGAATTTTAAATTTTATATAAACCATAAACTATTTAGAAAACTTTGACTTTATCAAATTAAAAAGATATTTATATTAGAGACTCTAAATGTGTAAAGGGCTCAATATAATAAATTATAATTTTAATTTTGTTTGATCATTTAAAAATGTTTAGTAACATTTTATAGTATCTTTTTATATTTTTTTCTGCTATTTTAATAGTTTTCGATTTTATTTTTCTGATACAAATTATTATTTATTAAATTATCTTACCTTAAGTTTTTTATTTAAATAACAAATATTTATTTATAATAAAGCTTTTTTTAATAATATGATATCGTAAAAATTTGCAATTGTCTCATAATTTTTATTTGTTTTTAGTACTTTTATTGTGGCCATTTCGAATGCCCCTCCATGGTGAATATCAAGTAAATCTTCGTTTGGACCAATGGAAGATTCGATGATAAAAGACAATAATACAATAATCCGATAAAAATTTTGAACTAGTTTTTATTTTAAGTTGTATGTAAATATTGTAAATAGAAATTAATGTTTAAATTTGTTTTAAATAATCCATTGAAACAGATTACAGTAGTATTTAAAAATTTTTATTGTGTATATACTTATAAATTAATGATAAATATTCAATACATTTAATATTTTTATATAAAAATGAATCTTGTTTTAATTTTCTAAGAACGATTTATTTTTTTTATTTTATTTTAAGTTGTATGTAAATATTGTAAATAGAAATTAACTTTTTAATTTGTTTTAAATAGATCACAGTGGTATTTCATTATTTTTATTGTGTATATGTATATAGGTACTTATATTTTAATTATAAATATTTAATAAATTTAATGTTTTTATATACAAAAAATTTGGGTTTAATTTTCTAAAATCTATTCCATCAATAACGGCTGTTATTCCTATTTCTTAAAAAAATTATAACAAAAGTTTACTAGAAAACCAAATTTTTAAAAAAATATATATTTTTAGTATCGTGAAAGAGCATTTATGCAATTAAAAAAAGAGGTATTAATTGTAAGAATTGTTTATACAGCGTGGAATACGTTTCTTAGTTTGACAAAAACTTCCGGTCCCCTACATTTTTGTAACAATTACGTCCACTGAATGCGACCATTGTAACACAATTAAAACAAACAACAAACTACTTTGTGTGCCAACCAGTCGCCATCTTGGACTTTTAAAAAGTCACGTGAGTTGGATTGCCTAATATATCCAAGGACGATTCCCATCAACGCAGTAGCATAACCAACTAAAATTCACACAGCTTTGCTTTTTTAGAATGATCTCATCAACATTTTTGGAAATTATTTTAAATTCATATTTGGAACTGACCACATTTTCATTCAAAACTAAAAAATATATAATATTTAGCATTTTGGGATAACTTTTTGGGAATTTACGCTATTTTTTTATGTTCAAACTATAAAAAAATTCATTTAAACTTACTCAGTCGATCTCTATATTCGGTAAGCTGTTAATCTTAGCAGTTAGGTAAACAATTTATTGTTATTCCCGGCAACAAATCTAGCATTACTTTTGCAGCTTTTTTCAAAATCTCTCGGGGAGTATTAATCAAACCCTTCATCACTACTGTCAGTATCCATATTTATTGCAAATAGGTAGATTCCTAGCTTTAAAAAGTATTCAATCGAAATAGAACCTATAGGTACTTTAAAATTTTCAAAAACTTCTATAATCTAACAGGTGACAACTATTTGAAGTTGAGCAGCAGCCAACTAAGATTTTGCCATTTGTCCATCACGAGTGTATCACCTTCGAACATAAAATATATACTAACGTAGAGACAGCAAGCAATAGTGATTGTTTTGTATCACAGGGGAAACTGTCAGACACTACAGCCAGTGTCGTATCATTTTTAGGGGGTTTGAAATTAATACCTTTATAATACATTTTGAAACGTAACAAAATATTTTTTAGACTTGAATTTAAGTAGTAATAGTAATTAATTATTTACATGGAATCATAAGATATTTTATAAAATAGAAAGTTGAATTTATGGCATAAAAATCTAGATTTTCAGTATTCTTAATATTATGGCGGTATATTTGCTTTATGCATTTTCATATTTTTAAACAAGTATAAGAGACGCTAATGCATATTTACTTGTAAAACGACCTTGATGATTCATTTTCATATTTATATTTACAAATCACACAAACTCTCACCATATAATATATACTCAAATTAATTTAAAAAATGGTTTTAAAAGTAATATCCAAACACTATTAAATTGTAAAAATAACTTCTAAATGCAAAACAAATTGACAATAATGACATATGTGACAATTCGACTTGACACGCAAATTCAAAACGGACCAATGAGATTGCTGGACACTATATGACATTTATTTTCCCCCCCTGATACAAAACAAAGCTCATATGGACGCTGTCTCTACGTTAGTATATATGCTCGAAGTGTATCACGAACAAAGAGATTGGTCAATACAGCTTCAATAATTTTTTGACAGAAATCAAAATTTTCCTTGTGATTGGTATTGGTTAAGTTGTTGAAAAGTCTGAATTCGATAGACCAATCAGAATTGAAAGACAGTCCCAAGAGAAATAGTCTAAAAATGTCAAATACTAAGTACTGTCAGTTTTATTATTATTTTAGTTGCATTCCTGATGTTCGTGTTCTGTTAATAAAGTTTTGTTCTAATTTACTTATAAATTGATAAAATTAATTTAATCTTCGCGGGAAATAATCTTCCTAAATACAACACGACGATGATAAATTTTCTGCTATTTTTGTTGTTGATAAATGTCTCGAATATTTTACAATTTGATTCGACATAATTTTGGAATTAATAATCAATTGATTAATGCCCTCGAGCTAAAGCTCTCGGTCTTTAATCAGATTATTAATTCCAAAATTATGTCTCATCAAATTGATATTAAAATATTCTCGTAATTTAGACGCAACAAAAATAGCCGACTAAATGACTAAATCTTGCCTTCCAAGATGATAGTAGCGATGAAAATGAATTAGTTGTTCTCGCCCCCGATAATACTTCAAAGAGAAGATCACTTCAACACATTGGATGATACTGATTGTGCAGTCTTACAATGCCAGACTAGAGTCAAGGTCAACAGGATCTTCTTTCCCCGCTAATTTTTCCAAAACCCGTTCCCTTGGCAGTGGTTTCGCTAGATAGTGGGTAGGGACAGTGGGAATCTCGTTAATCAATTCATGCGCATCACTAATTAGATGACCAAGCATTTGGATATTTAAAATATTTATTTTAGTATAAATACATATGCCGCGATGTTTGCGGCTGGTCACTACGGCACGCAGGCCGGAATACATTTACAATACATACATAATAATATAAAAAATAGAAAAATAAAAAGTTCAGGCTCGACGGGGTGACGCGTGAAAATTTCATGCGCCACACTAATGAGATGACGAGGCATTTGGCTATTTAAAATATTTATTTTAGTATAAATACATATGCCGCGATGTTTGCGGCTGGTCACTACGGCACGCAGGCCGGAATACATTTACAATACATACATAATAATATAAAAAATAGAAAAATAAAAAGTTCAGGCTCGACGGGGTGACGCGTGAAAATTTCATGCGCCACACTAATGAGATGACGAGGCATTTGGCTATTTAAAATATTTATTTTAGTATAAATATATGTGCCGCGATGTTTGCGGCTGGTCACTACGGCACGCAGGCCGGAATACATTTACAATACATACATAATAATATAAAAAATAGAAAAATAAAAAGTTCATGCTCGACGGGGTGACGCATAAAAATTTCATGCGCCACACTAATGAGATGACGAGGCATTTGGCTATTTAAAATATTTATTTTAGTATAAATATATGTGCCGCGATGTTTGCGACTGGTTACTACGGCACGCAGGCCGAAATACATTTACAATACATACATAATAATATAAAAAATAGAAAAAAAAGTTCAGGCTCGACGGGGTGACGCGTGACAATAGGCTCAGGCCTTGTAGTTCCGAACTCTCCACACGCGGCGACCGAAGGCCGGGTGAATCGAAGCCACCCAGTTGAGTACAGAGTGGACCCAGCCAGCCTTCAGAAGTTGAAGATAATATTTTATCAATTCATTGCACCGGGGCCATGTGCAACGTGCAACGAGCATCAGGGGCTCGATGACAATCTCCCTGCCAGCAGGCCATCGACTGAGACTGGGACCCTTCCCAGTTGACGCCTACATCACACACCACTATGCGGTCCGGTTTAAACAGTCTACCGTCGAGGTGCCGGACTTGAAGTTCGACTTCTATCTGCCAGCGCTGGCAATGTCGGGCGACCTTTCGTATCACCACATCGTTGCGCTTGATGCGCTCTTCAGTTGGTGGACCCGTAATTCTAGAGCACATGGCTCACGGGCTCTATCTTGCCGCGTGCAGCTCTTCAGTAACGGGCATCCAGAGGGTTAGACATGATGCCTATCACAGGTAGGTTGTTACTGCGGAGCTCGATCGACTTGACATAGTCCTTGCCGGTCCACCACCTGGGGCGCTGAATAATCCAGGTTCGAGAGGCAGGATCTTCGCCCACCTGATCAAGACCCCTAAGGGGTCGTTCTGTCTCTCGACGAGGTTGGTCAGACGACAGAGTAGAACCTGAGGGATATAATGTCTGAGCTCCATAACCCCAAGTCCACCGTCGCGCATCCGCGCATATAAGGCGGGGTCGGGCGTGTGGATGTTCAGATGGAGAGCCGATGTAACAAAACGCTTGATAAGACGGTCCGCCGATCTGAGTATCTGCCCGGTGATCCGGGGGCTCTAGAGTCCATACATTATTTTTGGGATAATATACTCTCTGACTACCGCTAATTTCTGATAGGTCTTGAGGGCCGACCGAGCGACTCGGCCGAGCCACTGTGGAAGGTTGACAAGAGTAGGCTTCAATAAACCGGTTGCGTTGGTAGTGTGCCCTAGTCAGTTGAAGCTATTAGTATCATCGGCAACCGGTATAAAATTACCCTCCAACTTAAACAGCGACTCGGTGCGCGTCTTACTCTCCACATAAACGGCGACGCTCTTTGATGGATTCAGCTGCATGCCTCGTCCAGCAAAGAACGCCTCCGCCTCGCCGAGAAGTCGAATCATGTCCACCGGTCGGTCGACCATCAAGATTACGTTGTCAGTAAACCCATCGCGGCCCTCGGACTCCCCCTCCGCCAGAGTGACTGTGGGGCAGTGTCCGTTGACCCTTGACCCGACAGATGAACTCGTCGACGACGCAATTGAACAGAAAGGGACTAAATGGATCCCCCTGTTTCACTCCGCGTCTTATAGTAGTAGGTGAGCAGATGTTCTTGCCCACCTTGATTGCAGTTGTTGAGCGATCGATAGTGGTCATCACGTAGTTAATAACCTCGTTTTCAACCCCCACCCGATAAAGTTAACGTCTTATCGAGTGGTGGGACACAGAATCAAAAGCTTTCTTCACGTCCAACGCATCGACGGGATATGGTTTACGTGCCTCACGGCGGTGTCTGATGTAGGTGTCAACTATGGTTGCGTTGGCCAAGGTACCGTCCACGTCTGTAAACCCTCGTTGGTTCTGGTTGAAGGAGATCGCCGTCTTGAGCCGGGTGGACAGCACACGGTGCATCAGACGCTCCAGTGCAGAACCGATGGCAATCGGTCTGTAGTTGGCTAGGTCCCCCCTTCCTGTACAGAAGAATCGTGCGGGATTTCGAAAAACGCGGCATCCACACACCGCGCATGACGACTATCACCAAGGACACCGCTAAGAGGGTGTTGTCTAGGGCCTTAATTTGTCGCACCGCCACTCCGTCGGCTCCCGGAACCGTTATGCCAGTTGACCTTGGCCGCGTACACCTCGTCCGCACTGAACGGCCGGAACAGCCGACTCTCAATTGGCCGAGGTTCGAAGATTGATTTGTTGTCGTCAGGAGATTCCAAAGCGAGGATTGTGGAAAGCTTTGGGTGAGGGGAGTGAGTCTGGTTCGTCGAGTGGTTTCCCGGCCAAGATGCGATCCACGAGCGATGAGCGACACAAGTGGTACAATTCCTACGTTTTCTTGAAATTTGCGGATCTACTGTTACCACCTGCATTCCGCACCGTATAACCTCAATTCGGATTTTGATGTGTCTTGTAGGAACTTGGCCACTCTCTCGTTAGCGTTTGTATTTATACTGAAACCGGGTCGTTCTTCTCCCAACCTGCAACAACCTGAAAAAGTTTGCATTTTTATTGTTTGTAGTTTGAACAGTAATAATTTCTACTAACCTGCTCTACTTTCTCTAGGGTCGGAATCGTTAAATGATTGATCCATTGCTGAAGAACTATCCATACATGGAGCCCAATCAGTGAGTTCGTCATCCCCTTCATGACCTTCTCCCCCACTCCAGCTTATGCTACTTTCACTTGCAGTTTTCGTCAAAACTGTGAGTTTCCATAGAGTTAATCTAGCCAAACAAAACATAACCTAGATTTTTACCAATAAGTAATAAAATTTCACACAAAAACAACTAAAACTATCAGAATAAGGAGAATCCATTTCTGAAAATATAGTCAGCGAAGTTTTTACTTACAGCATTAGTTGATGGATGACAAAATCTTTCAATTTTATCCACTAGGCTTTGGTGTAGTGGCTTAATTTTTGTACTATGTCTGAAAGATTTCCCATTATCAACAATGTCCATTCTTTGAGGTCGTTTTCTTTTACCACTGGGTGGCATTGGTGTTTCATCAATACTCATTCTCTTAAATTTTCTTTTTTTCTTATATTTGGACGCGCTGGTGAATGTTCGTTTACAGAATCGCTCTCTAAACAGTGACTAACACCTAAAAAACATTAAATATTTTTAAATGTATCTCATGTTTTATTAAAATTATGTGTCATGTATTATACAGGGTATACCTTTTGTAACCATATTATAACGTTGGACGTCAATTTGTGATATGATTTACATGTTGAGAGTGAATTTATAAAAATATTTAGTTAACTTTAAAAAAAATAACAATATACCAAAAGAAAAAATGTAATTTACAATAAAACAACCATTAATCTTAATTTCGTCTTTATTTAGTTGTAAAAGATATTTCAATAATTAACAAAATTTATAAATGTTTATCACAGCAAAAATTATGATAGTTATTATATACCTCGGCTAGGGGTGAGTAAGTTCATTAGCTCTGACTATAGTACAATATTTGTTTCTTTAAGAAATTATACGGGCGCCACTGAAATCTTTTTATTTTTTATGATACTAATGAAGAAAGTTGTTTTAAGCTGAGTTATTTAAATAAGTATCATTAGATGACAGAAAGATGTCAGAAAAAACTGTCTATGAAGTAAAAAAATGATATGAAAATGTACAAACAGATAAAAGATAAATAGATTTCCTTGGTGCTAAAATGAATGAAGTTGAGAATACGTTACAAAAAAATAATCCGCAAACAGTTCTTTACAAATACTTATTCTAATACAGTTGACGATACGAAAATGATTTTGATATTACGTTTAAGAAATAAAGAAAAACAAGACAGCTGTATAATATTATAAATGCATTTATTTACGTTGGTCGACTTATCTTTTTTTACATCTGCGATCCATTGGTTGATCCAGGAGAGGGCTGGTCCAGTGAAGGGTTGGTCTGATGAACAGTCCACCAATGTAGAACCAATCAGCGGTAATTCGGTAGTAACCCAGTAATGTCTTTGAAATTGGGATTGTCTTTGAAATTGAAATTTGTAATGTCTTTGAACTTGAAATTTGTAATGTCTTTTAGTATTGTATATTCCAATGCTGTGTATAACACCAATGACAATAAGAGAATCAATCGTGGTTTAAGGTATTGGACTATGCCACATTAAAGATCGTGTATAAAGTTGGAATTACTGACAGGAATCGTTTATAATAATTAACATGTTAAGAACTCTATATAATAGATGGTGTTAGTGTTAGCCATATAAATAATTTAAAAATACTACGTTTTTAGTTAACATATCATGTTAGGTTAGGTTAGGTTAGGTTAGGTTAGGTTAGGTTAGACAATCAGAAATTATATTATTTTACCTAACACCATAAACTTTTTAGCTATCAACAAATGTAAGTGTTCGACGATCGATTCGTTGTCGTCAGGAGATTCAGAGGCGAGGATGACATCGAAGAGATTGTGGAAAGCTTTGGAAGAGGGCAGTGAGTCTGGTTCGTCGAGTGGTTTCCCGGCCAAGACGCGATCCACGAGCGATGAGCGACACAAGTGGTACAATTCCTGCGTTTTCTTGAAATTTGCGGATCTATTGTTACCACCTGTGTAACCCAAGCCGTAGTTCTTGGCGGGTCGCCTTCGGCGTTTGCGGCGATTATTGTTCTTCCACTCACCGGTATCACTTCCCTTTCCTGGAGTACTGCTCTGGACGGTACCTTTAGGCCCTCCGTTCTTGCCACCCACGACGGACGCGAGCTACGTTTCCAAATTTTTGGCAAGCTCGTCCTGTGCGTGGAGGCCGGAGTAGGCTAGTTCGTCCAAGCCACGAATCGCCCCCTCCCCTTTGCCGTACTGATATCGGTAAGATAGTCTCTAAGCAACTGCGGGATGGGGGAGCTGGAAGGCAGGGATGTATCCCTCGGGCACGTTCCTCCAGCTGTGTGATGTTAGCCGTGACTTGGGTGACGGTAACCCGTTTGTATGTTTCTTCGCTGGCACCCTTGACCCGTCTCCGTCGGAGTCCGAGGAATAGTCGACCCTGGGTCGCTTGAGCGTCGCGGGGCGCACATTAGAGTCTTCACTATCGTTGCTCCCTCTTGTTTGTGGAGTGTTCCGTCGACTTCCCGATGTGGAGGGACCTGATGTATAAGGTCTGGCTGGTGAGGAATATCATACTGGGACGCAAGTGGTGTAGAATCCGTCACGGCTGCCACAGGTGGTGGTGGCGTTGAGGGCGGGGGAGTACCAGGCTAAGTAAGCTTAGAAAGTTTTCGCTTATTATTCTTGAGTATCTCTTGGTACTCCGGTTTCTGGTGTCTGTGATTGGTTCTCTGGTTTTTGTGACGTCCTTAGTTTCTAGTTTGTTGTTCTTGTTGATTTTGTTCAGTACTTCAGATTGTTTCTCCCAGTTCTTCGTTGTGATATTGATCGTTTCAGGTTCTTTCGTTTTCCTAACGACTACATTTTCCATTTCGATTGATTTAATTACCGTATTAAGTTCGTCGATGGCTCTACCTAATTCCCCTTTTTTTAGTTTAACCATCACATCGTATGTTCTGTCAGCTTTTGGTGGTGATGTCCATTTTAGAGGAGTTGTTGTGCCGCTTCTTTGCGTAATACTAGATGTCCTGGTGTTGGCATCTTCCTTAGTTCTGGAAAGTCGGCAGTTATTTCTGACGTTAGTTTTTCCGGTTGAGCTGTGTTTTCTCTTCCTTTTTGTATTGCATCTAATATGGCTTTTTCAGTTCCTCCAATAAGTTTGTGTTCTCTTGATTTGTCACATCGTATTTTTCTTCTAATTTCCTCTATAAGCTCTCCTTGTATCCTGCTGATTTCTATTTCTTGCATCAAAAACGTGGGCCATCATGCCAGTGTGTAAATTTATAAGTTGTTCTGTGGCTTCCAATATTACAGTTTTGCTCTGTAGAGTAAACTGTATTTTTCCCTTGCTCTCTGGATATGTACGTAAGACTGTGGAAAGTATTGTCTCCTTTAATTCCGCGATTTTCGCTTGATGCTTTAAAATTTTGTCCTAATACTCTTGTTGGTCTCTTTCTTTCGTTTTGTAGGATTTTCCGCAATGTCTTGTTAGTCTATATTCTGTTCGTTGTCACGCTCATCTTTGGCTTGGCACATTCAGTGAAGCTACCGCTTTGTACGTCAAACTTGCACTGGCTGTCCTGATCCACAGTGATTTTGGTAGACTAAAGCTTGGCCATACTCATTGTCCTCTTTATTTTCCATATTTCCTCCTTTGTTTTTCGCTTTAACTATGTTTTTGGCAGATGAGCAATTTTGGTGGATGCGCCACGCAAAAAACTGTTTTGGCAATTTTTTATTCTAAGCCTCTAACGTTGATGTTAACGGAGTTGTTGATATTTTTGTTAATGTAGGTTGTTTTAGTGATGTAAAAAAGTACCTACCCAATACAAAGTAACGGGTATTGGTTTAATACCCAAAGTACCCATTCCTTGTTGCTCGAAATACCCGCGTTACTTTTGTACCCATACTCGTTTGACAAAATCTAACAGAAAACGTGTTTCGTCCTATTATACTGCTGTTTTAGATTTTTTGTTTCATTTTTTTTATGAATAAAAGGAAGTTATGTTTTTGATTTATGTTTGTTGAATTTGAATGTTTATATAAAAATAAAAAAATATGAATAAAATTTATGTTAAAATATAGGTACTTTTCTAAATACCTACCTATTTTAACAATCTGAAAAATCTACCACCACCGAGTACAAGAACAAAGTAAATGTATTTGATAATAAAAGTACCTAATTGGTTAAAGTTTTTAAAAGTAATGAAATTTTACATTAATATAATACTTTAGTGATCTGAAATGTGAAAATTAAAAGTACCCAATACCCAAAGTACCCAGTCCCAAGTAACGGGTATTGATGCTGAAAGTAACTAATGGGTACAAAGTATTTAATAGTAACGAAAGTTTACCTCACTAGGTTGTTTATTTATAGTTTTAAATATAATTTGAAAATAGTAACTAATTTAGCTTATTTTTAAAAAAGTCGTAAGGAAGTAATTACACTAATCGATTTCAAATGTTTATCTTTTTATTGAATGTTTATAGTTTCTAAACGGAATATTTCGTGAAAACGGCGTAAAAGACTGATGTACGTACCTTTTTCTTCCTGCGTTATAAAGTTTTGATCACTATAACTAACACCTAATACCCTCACTTAAACTACACTATTACTACTTATATTGTCTATTATTGTTTAACTTAACCAACTAATTTATCCTACTTTTAATAAAACTTGTTTTATGCATTATTAATTATTGCTTTCGAAAAGCACGTCTGTATAATATTCATCGAGAATTCAAATCGAATTCGCCTACGGTCGGGAATATCCTAAGACCCGAATGCGCAAATAAAAATTGGTGAAGGTGTAGAAATATGACGAAGGTGCCAAAAAATCAAGCTTCGATGTTAATGGTTTTTTAACGATCGTTTCCACGACAAACATGTGTATTTTACTACTTTTACGTGTATAAATATTAATAAATTTTCGTCGTTTTACCTTAATATATGCATTTCTCCGCTGGCTTTCACTACACAAATGCTTGATTATGGTATACACTGTGCACCTACTAACACACAAGTGAAAATACCTCATATTTTCTTATGAAAACCTCATAAATACATCAGGAGCCGACGTGCACTCTTTCACACGCAGGGTTGCGTTCATAAAGTTTACTCTTTAACTCAGAGTTAACTCTATAGCGTTCATAAATTTAACATAAGGTCTGTTCCAACCAAGCAGAGAACTGTTCTAAAATAGTAATTTTTGTGCGCAGTGGTGTACTGAGTTGCGCAGTGTACTAATTTGGTCTCGTGAGTGGTAATATTACCGTTCTAGAACGGTTCTTTGCTTGGTTGGAACAAACCTATAGTTAACTCTGTTAACTCATATCAAAGAGGTGAGTAGAAATTAACTTGACATGCGCAGTGATGAGTATCTACTTATTTTAACGAAATCAGGAGATAATTTGTGTTCTGTGAGGTATGAGAGATAATCCATAGATAGAAAGATTCATTATGATATTAAGCACAGATATTAAACATTATATAATACTTACCTCAACATTCAGCAATAAGCTTTTGGCAAAAGAAAAAATAGAACAATAAATGGATTTC
This sequence comes from Ophraella communa, assembly GCA_035357415.1. NCBI lineage: Eukaryota > Metazoa > Arthropoda > Insecta > Coleoptera > Chrysomelidae > Ophraella > Ophraella communa. Next base: position 66,969,407 of record CM068979.1, read on the forward strand.
TTCACGTTTTCTGCCATTTTTCTAAAATTATAGTTTCAACTTTTTAGGCTATAATTTTAACTAATAGTGGTCAATTCAACTGTTTACTCCGATCGTTCATAAAGGCACCCAAAGTAGTATACTCATAGAGTTAACTCTTACTTAACCCGACTCTCCTTAACTCTACTCGGAGTAAAACTTTATGAACGCAGCTCAGAAAGAGAGTCATAGTTACTCCCGCCGTTTACCCGCGCTTGCTTGAATTTCTTCACTTTGATATTCAGAGCACTGGGCAGAAATCACATTGAGTGAACACCCGTTGGGGCCATCGCAATACTTTGTTTTAATTATAGTCGGATTCCCCTAGACCGTACCAGTTCTGAGCTGACCGTTGAATGGCGGCCGAAGAGGACATCCAAACACCCGTGAAGGTAATTCGGAGCCTCGCAGCAAGACGGTTCCGCGGGAGACCAAGGCTCTAGATACACCAAATATATGCATTCTCGGCAATGCTAAAAAAGGCAAAGGTTCACATAGAGATACTTTGATTAAATAATAGTTGGTAGTTAAAAGATAAGGCGGAAGCACAACATTGTAGATACCATAAAAAACATCTTAACTAGAACATGCCAATATTCAAAGGATGTTTTCCTTTTAACTTTAATAACATGTGAATACTTGGTCAGTGCCCAATAAACACCTACACGTAGAATAAACGTGATAAAATGGTATGATTAGTTGATTCAACGTTTTTAGTTGAATTTATCAACGTATACTAAAAACGTTCTTTCAACCCAACGTTATTTATACGAATATTATACATATTTGCAACCATATAAGTATTACAATATTGCATTTTAAACGTTATTGTTAGATATATCTACTAACGTTACAATAAGGGTAAATAGTAAACATTTTGTATACGTTGTTTTCATAACCAATTTATAACTGGAAATGTGTATACGTTATTGTTACGTATAATAAACCAATATGTAGTAACGTTGACAATAAATGTATTAGCTACGTTTTATAATAGGATAAACATAACGTTTCTTTTTAAGTGTTTAAACTTTCTTTTGCAATAAAATGATTATAAATATTCAATACTATATATTAATACGTTAATACGTTAAATTAATAATAACAAATTAATAACAAATAATGTTTCATATAAAAAATCGTTTTACTTAAACTTTACTTTTACGTATAAAATATATTTATCAAATAACGTTGAAAATGAACGTATATGTAACGTACATATACGAACGTATATGTAACGTACATATATGAACGTATATGTAACGTACATAATATACGAACGTATTACATATGTACGTTATTGTATATGAACGTATTTGTTCAATGTGTAAACAATATGGTAGATATGTAGGTTGAATTTTTATCCAATTAATAATCAAAATTGTCATACATACATTTTGTGCAGGTATTAATCATTATCAAGTTAAAAAATTTGGTTAAAAATGTATTATAATTATAAAGTATTACAAGAGATTGTATTTTTTTCTAATTATTGTTTAAATTTGCGAGTAATTTTAAGTTTATTTATGCAATTAAAAAAAAATATCGGAAAAAGTAAACATAGGCAAAAATGTGAGTGATCGGTTAAGTTCGTCAAAACTGAAAACAAAAATAAGTTAAATGAGCATAATAGGGTGGGGACTCGGCGGCACCGATCTTATTTTCTTAATCTGGAATCATTTCCGCTAAACGTTTTGTTGAATACACACGGCGAAAAAATTCGTGCTAAAAATTGGTGTTACAAGTTAAGTGTTTCCTGTTTAATTCTCCAGATACTGTAAGTATTGTTATATAAATTTTGTTTCTAAATGTATACAAATTTGTTACTGTTAAATGTTTTATTCGGCTAGTAACTTTAACCTATTTTTGTGCAATGAAATTTCTATTTCAAAAATTAATTTGTCTACATTATGTTGAAAATGTATTCGTACTTAAATATTTTATTTGTTTGATTTAGTTAGTTTTTTTTATTTTAATTGGTTTATCTGTTAAGAACTATTAATAGCATTAATAACATTAATTTAACGTTTTATTCAACGTTTAATAATTCAACATTTAATTCAACGTTTAATTGTAGCTTTACATTTTTATTTTTCAGAAGCTGTAAAAAAAGCATACCCTTCAGCAAACGAATTGCAGATTTCAAATGCCACGAAGGATTGGTTGAAATTTGCCAAAAAACGTAGAGATGATGCTCTAAAGCGAAACGTTGACTGACGTACTATATTGACACTTTTTTTATAATTTTATTTTTTATAATGTTCTCATATGTTTTTTTATTTTACTACTATTAGTCGTTTTTGTTTTTATATTCTCGTTTTGTATTTGTTTTGTTAAAGTAATAAAATATTTAAAAATAATTATTTAAAATTAGTTTTTTTCACTTAATATAGTTTTTTTTAATTTCACTTTTACTACTAAACAGCGTTAATACAGAATGAAAAAAATGGTTGAAGACAGATTTATTAAAAACGTATAATTTTGAATAAATATAAACGTTAATTATACTAATAAATTTGGTTAGTAGCAACGTGTTTCATACATTAATTTAACGTAAATGTAACGTGTCAGGTATTGGTTATTTAAACGTTGAACGGTGGTTTATATTAGGTTTAAATTTTTTTATAGGAAACGTATTATTCATGTTGATATTCTGTTACTTGAAAACGTTTTTACGTTACTTGAAATTCACGTTGAATTAATGTTTTTTTACTACGTTAGGTTTCAACTATACAAAAACGTTGTTTACCGCGACATTTATCCCTTATTTAAACGTTGATTTAATTGTTGATATAACAAGAATACAACGTATGGTAACGTAGTTATTTTTACGTTGTTAAAACGTAAATGTGTTTATTGGGTGGTTGATGTCTTAGGAGGTTTTTCTATCAGAAGTCTGTTTGGGTCAATATGTTTTTATAACCGAGTAAAAATTAAAAGACAATGCATGTCGTTCAGACATCTATTTTCATTTTTCAGCGAAACTACGAATTTCACTGAATAAAATCCGCTTCCAAATCAAATCAATACAAAAACTATGTATTAAACCTTTATCTTCCTGTACATAATGCTTACGTAAATACTTTTAAAACAAACAAAAAAGTTCAATGTTAATTCAAAAAAAAACAACTTAATAAGAATGTATTAGGAGATCAAATGATGACTGTGAGTTCGAATTTTCTTGTGCACAGCTGCCAATCCAGAATGATGCCGTTGCGTCGGTTGCATCGAAGGAGTTCTATTTGTTTTTCGAAGTAAAGAAGCACTTGGACTTTCGAACCATAAATCCAACGAGTACAACGTTGCCAGCTGACCCAATTTGTCGCGTTCCGCACCGTATAACCTCAATTCGGATTTTGATGTGTCTTGTAGGAATTTGGCCACTCTCTCGTTAGCGCTTGTATTTATACTGAAACCGGGTCGTTCTTCTCCCAACCTTCGACAACCTGAAAAAATTAGCATTTTTATTATTTGTAGTTCCAGAGAAGTTTGAACAGCAATAATTTCAAACGAAGTAAACTATCCATAACTCAATGGGAAACCAAATGAAAAACCCTAAGTCTATGTCACAGATTTTTATTCTTTATTTTTTATATATATAGATTATTATTGTTTTTCCATCAAGATAAAGAATACAATTCTGTGACATAGACTTTAGGTTTTTCATTTGGTTTAAATAATTTCAACTAACCTGCCCTAATTTCTCTGGGGTCGGAATCATTAAATGATTGATCCATTGCTGAAGAACTATCCATACATGGAGCCCAATCAGTGAGTTCGTCATCCCCTTCATGACCTTCTCCCCCACTCCAGCTTATGCTACTTTCACTTGCTACGTCACAGTTTTCGTCAAAACTGTGAGTTTCCATGGAGTTAATCTAGCCAAAGAAAACATAAGTAATAAAAACAACTAAAACTATCAGAATAATGAGAATCAATTTCTGAAAATATAGTCACCGAACTTTTTACTTACAGCACTAGTTGATGGATGACAAAATCGTTCAATTTTATCCACTAGGCTTTGGTGTAGTGGCTTAATTTTTGTACTGTGTCTGAAAGATTTCCCATTATCAACAATGTCCATTCTTTGAGGTCGTTTTCTTTTACCACTGGGTGGCATTGGTGTTTCATCAATACTCATTCTCTTAAATTTTCTTTTTCTTCTTATATTTGGACGCGCTGGTGAATGTTCGTTTACAGAATCGCTCTCTAAACAGTGACTAACTCCTAAAAAACATTAAATATTTTAAAATTTATTAGAGTTATTTGTGATGTAATGTACATTTTCACAATCAGAAATTATTTTATTTTACCTAACACAATAAACTTTTTAACTATCAGCAAATGTAAGTATTCAAAATAATTTCCATTAAATGAGATGTTGGATTTATTTTTTGATTAGGTACACAAACTACAGTTTATTAAAGTTTAATATCCAAGGCTTGCGTAATATTTTATTCTACAACCAAATACATATCATTTATTGTATTTAAAGTTATAAACTTTATTACAAGGGCTTGCCCCATTACAATTTTCCAAATAAGACAGTTAAAAAAATTCAATTATATAATATTGAGAAAAAAAGACAAAAATGGGAAAAACTGGAACATAATTCAAAAAATACACAAAACTAGGAAAGAAAATCAATAATGTAATTATTAATTTAAAATTTGTATTTAAGAATATTCCTTACTGTGCTATATTTAAGATAATTATTACTGATAAACTAGTGTATTCTATAATAATGTCTGAAGAATAAATGGACTTGTAATACCAGTGTAAATTAAGCAGCTGAATAAAATATAGGTAAATAATTCCTTTACTTGTATTACCACATTGTATCTTGGTGTAGTGTCTATATTGTGGCAAGGCCAATTTGGGCTAAGTTTCATTATGTAACCAAGTCAAGGCCAAGAAATATTTATCAGCATAGCAGTTTCTGGTTTAAGTTGGATAATAATTGTTGTATTATTTGCTAAAGCAAATTTGATCATAAATATTATTTTCTATTTTATCCTATAAAACTGTGAGATTTTTAATTTAATATATTGGTGGAATCACAGAGTATTACAAGGTATTAAATATAATAACTTGTAAGCAAGATTGTCAACAATTTGAAAAGTTCAGTATAATTTAACATTTTGAAAGTTATACTTAAAAGGTATATACTATTACTACTAACTATGATTTCTTTCTGATAGTATTAAATAAAAAATTAAATCATTACTGTTATAAGTTACAAATGTAAACATAGTAGATATTTCATTATTTATAGAATTTTAATTTTAGGTTTGTTAGAGTAGTTTGTAATGAAGTAACTTGTCAATATTAATGTGAACTGTTTCGGATTTTAAACTAAAAAGAACATGAACTAAATATATTTGATAAGGATTTCAGGAAGGTAGGGATTAAAATTTCAAATTAACATAAAAAATCAAAATAAAATTATTTGTTAGTAGGTTAAAAATGCAGGTTCCAGTGAATTTAAGATATTTAATTATGAAAATATACTGTTTAGGTATGATGAGCTTAAATTTAATTAGGGATGAAACTAATAAAATTTACATACATCATATTGCTTTGTTAATATTATGTGTATCTAATAATACCGAAACCATGGCATTTTATAAAATATACCTTTTAAGAAATTATACATTGGATGCCTCATTCTAAGAGATGTTCTTTGACTTAATGTTTTTGCTACAGTTATGCTAAATGACATATCATCTGAATCAGACTGATGAAAGCTAACCAGTTTGTTTCGATGTTTGTCAATACGACTTTCGGAGTTACTACTTGAACTTGCATCAGAATTGTTGCCTCCTGGTTTGTTTATAAATAAATCTGAAACACACTGTTTAACAAATAAAACTAAATTATACAAATATATTTACGTAAATTTCCTGCAGAGCGCGTTCTTCGTCTCATGCCCCATTTTCCAGCATTAATAATATTAAGAGAACCACAACTTTCTGATTCTTCTAGTGCTATCGATAAATCTTGAGCCAAATGTTCCATTTTAGTATTCAAATAAATAACCTACATAACAAAAACTAGTTGAATATTTACAGTATCTGCAAATACTATTTTCGATATAAAAAAATCTTAAAATGTACTTATTGTTATCAACAATATAAAACAATTTTTATAGGATTATTGTTTATTGTTTTGTATTTTCATAAACTACTATTTATTTTAAAGATTATTGGCGAGCTACTAGTAGTTGAATTGTCAAATGTCAACTTGTCTTGTCGTTGGATTCATAGATCTACAGTAGAAATCGAATACTAAAAATGCATAAAAATGTATACACCCTAAAATCTCAAATTTTAGAAAATAAAGAATAAATTGTGTAGAACGATTAAATAACAATTAAAGTGCATTAAAATAAAACACTACCAAATTTTCACTTAACGGTCATTTTTATTTGTCATCCATTGTGAATTTTGAAGTTTGGGTACATGATTATTTTTGTGTTCTATGGGTTCAAATGGGGTTCAAGTTCAAAACATAAACACTGCAATCTTATCCTAATGGTTGGTGGGAAAAAATTTGATTCTTAAAATATTACAGCGCTTACTTTTTCAACAAAATAACAAATAATGGAAGTTTAAAGATAATAAAGCACAATTCAAATTATATTTCCATTTGTTATATTTCCATCATGATCGTAAACTACAGACGATTTAAGAAAAGTTAATTTTGTATGTAAGTAAACATTGAATAAAATATTCATGTTTATAAATAACTTTAAGACAAGAGAAACATTGTTATTGTCCTTTTATTTACGTTTGTTCAAGCAGCGAATGATTCTGTGATTAAAATGAGTTTTCCAATTGAAATAATTGAGAAAATCTTAAAACATTGTAGTGGCACTACATTGTTAAATGCTAAAAAAGTTGATGAGAGTTGGAAAAATATCGTTGATCGTTTAACTCAGGTATGCTATTTAATAAAAAAAATTAAATGCACTTGAACAATGGTAACTGTCATAAAATAAAATATTACTCAAAATTTTTGTTCATTATATTTCAGAAAACAAAAATTTGGGAATGTTGCTGCAAAGAAGAAATTCCTACAAACCAACTAGTAGAATACTTGCAGCATTACAAAGAAAACGATTTCAATAAATGGTTAAATATATATATCAACTGGGCTTCCTTTGAGTGTCTCAATAGAGTAGTTTTTGATATTATATTGAGTCCCACTGATGTCCCAAAAATTTCATGTATAGCTGTTTCTAAAGATTTCATAGCACTTGGTACTGAAGATGGTCGTCTTAAAATTTATACCAATCAATGGAAAGTGGTTTTCTTTGAGCGACTTTTAGCTGTAAGAATAAACAGCCTCACTTTTATTGAAAGTAAAAAATGATTATTTTTTTAATAGATATTTACTTGGGCAATTTTAAAGACTTTTAACAAAGAAAATTTGATTTAATTTTTTTTTATTTGAGATTAGAAAGCTTTGAGCCTAAGGTGCATTTGTAGGAAGTGTAAGCATATTTGTATATTTAAGGGAGTGAAATTTGGGAAAGGATTTTTGAATACAAATGGAGAATGAGTGTCATTGGGGTGTTTGTTACAATTGTGTATTAACTTTGTGATTACATGTGTTTGGGGATTTTGATTAAAAACTTTCATTAGATTTTTTCAATTTTTAATAAATTCCAATTACCTAGCAGTTAATCATTGTGCCCTAGTAAATATCTGATTATACTCTTTTATTAACAAACATACATTACAGGTGAATATGACCACCAAGGAATGGATATATGTTTATTAATAGGGTTTAACTCCGCACTTAAAATATTCTGTTATGATGGGTTTTCATCAATTGACTTGGAAATTATGGATGTGAAATCCCATAGGTACCCCATTGTATTTATTCCTTACAAATGTTTTCATTTTATATTTTTTGGTAAATTAATGTACTAAAATAAGTATTTAAAATCCATCTGTTTTAAATAAACTTAAAAAATTGAAAATTATATTAATAATGATTAATACATTGGTGGAATTTTAAACTCATGAAAATAATTGATTAATATTTTAGCAGTTACAAAAATTTCATATGTTATGAAAAATTTGGAGGTAGAATAATTGTTACAAAATTGGTTAACATCAATGGAGAAAGAGAATTTTGTGATATTCTGATCTCAAGAATTTATTCACCATCCTGTTTATCATGTATGAAGATGTGGGAAGGAGTATGCACATTTTTAATCAATAATGAAGTTAAAGTTATTGATTACTTAAATGTTGATGGGTCTACTTTGGATATCATGAAGAAAAAAACAATAATTTCCTTTAATTTTCCTCATGTTGATAGTCCTAATACGCAGATATTACGAAATAATGTAATTGTAAGTTTATGTAAGTACCTGTCATACAAGCCAAAATTCCATTTTTAATTGTATGATCATCATTTTTAGATAAAAGTGAAGATGATGTTAGATGTGATTTAATAGAATTCTTCTTATTAAGTGATAATAACAAATGGAGTAAAAAAGTCTTTAGTACTTGGGAAATTTTTAAATGTTATATAACATGTATATTCTTGTATGGTAATACATTACTTTTAGGAATGGATGTGGGAACGGTGAGCTGATATAATTACCTATTAAAATGTTTTATTTCATTTATATTATTGTATTGCAGGTTTATATGTACCACGTTTCAAGTTGGAAAAATCTCGATTTGAGAGATTACAGACATAGACTGATTATTGGCAAACATCCTATTATATGTATAGATGTTAAAGAAATTCGAAATGAACGAAGATTTTACGTGTCTTCTCGAGTAAATATTCATGAAATTTCAGGATTTTTACCAAATATTTATTGATTAACTAAGTATTTGTTGTTTATATAAAATACTATTATTTTTGCCAATATTTTAGTTATTAAATATCTGTGGATTGTTTTAATCACAATGTGAGGAGAATGCCTCTAATATTGATTTGCTACACACATAAATGGAGCAATGTGGTTTAACCACTTGGATATAGCTACGCTATTAAAAAGAATTGTTGCTACAATTTTACATAATTTTGGCTCTACAATAGAAATAGATGCCAATTATAATCAATATTTGATTCATTCCCTTTTATTTTAGAAATTTAATAAAAGCAATGTAATAATGTAGTTAGCTAATTATTTTTTTGTATAACCTATTTACCACAAAATCAATTATAGTTTAAAGTTGTAGGTACTGTAAAATTTTTAATAAATTTTATAAAAAATCAATTCTAATATTTTTAAAATGGTCACCTTATAAATCTTCATCTTAAAAGTATTTTTTAATTTGCACACAAATTCCAGAATAGAAAATGAATATAAATTTAACGACGAAATCTACATTTTTTTTGTATATTTAGTGTTATGAGTATATGACTTACACATTTTTAGAATAGTAATAAAAAATGTATACCTAAATGTCAGCATTACTAGTGTATATGCAATTGCGCCTTGTCAGCAAAACATTACTTTAATTAAGATGACTAAATAAATAGTAATTTAACTTAATCTGTTTATACCTATCAATTAATTAAATAATTCAATTTATTTTTGTTTTAAAGAATTTTAAAAGACATTTTATTATTTACAAAATGTCATCGGAATTAATCTGGAATCATCGAAAAAGTTTCGATTTTTCATAACAGTAACTCATACATTTCGGTGGTTATGTCCTTAGATAAGATAAGATATATAATATCGTCATTAGGTGCGTTCTTTTTGACTGAGATCTCAGTTAATCTCAGCTCACATCGGTTATGAGCGATTCAATCACTTCGAAGTGAGCTGAGATTTTTCCTCCCCCTTTACCGATGCTGAATGTGCTATGCGGGGGTATCAGTTGGACTTGAGTCGGAAATAAAGTGGTGGGGAGCAAGAAATCGTAAGTCGCGCGTTTGTCGTTCTTTTTGGTGCTTACTCACATCACTTTATATCAGATCACTTCAATTGAAGTGAGCTGAGATCTCAGTCAAAAAGAACGCAACTATTATTGACCTTTTTTTGACACAGTGATAGAAAGTATTAATTATATATGCGTTTCTATGATGTATGTAATGTTAAAAAAACAAATGTTTTAAATAAAAAAAAGATCATTCGATAAATAGTACTTTAATAATCGATAGTTCCCTACTTGACAAATAAAAAGTTTAACTAATGTCATTTAAAAGAAATTCACGCAAGCGCAATTAATTATATGTTAGATAAATTATTCCAACAGGTTGTTATTGTGATTTTTCTACATCAATTTTAGTACAAAAGAAAAGGTGTTGAAGGAGTATGAGGAATATTGTCCACGATCGTATTAGTGATCAATTTCTGTTATATATACGTGATTAATTGTGTATCGTTCTATTTTTAACGGTATATAATCGCAAACATAATTTTAGATCACATGAATGTTAAGTGTTTTTAAAAAACAATATGGGGGTCGTTCTACCTCCTTTAGAGTTTACTGAATGTTTAAGTGACAGTCCTTATTTCAGAGAAAATCTTCATAAACATGAACGGGAACTTGAAAAAACTAATCAACACATTAAAAGGATTATAAAGGAAGTTAAAGATCTTTTAACATCAGCGAAACGTAAGTAGATTTCACTTTTTAATGTTTTGTTTTTCAATGTTTATTATAATTTCAAATATGTGATTTTAAATATTTGATATTCAAGTGTAAATAAGCCAAGTTACATAATAAAGTCAATACCTTCGCTAATACAATTACCTAAAGATTTATTAACCTATTATTCATTTTACAACTATTTGGGGATTGGCTGTTTGGTTAGGAGTATTTTGTATCTAAGGCTCAAATTTCAGTGTTATGTACGATGTAGATATAAATAATACATTGATTAGATTTAAGCTTAATTATAAAAGGTTTAAATGTATTATTATAATTGCTATAAGGTTTAAAACGAGGTTTAAAAGCTAAATAAAAGTGATAACAAAACAATTTTTGTTTTAATAATTGGTTGCAATTATAAACTAGGTATATATTGTTGTTTGATTATTTTAACCTTGTTAGGTAAAATGCAAAATAAAATTGGTATTTTCAGGTCTGTAAAATCTTAATTATGATTATATTATGTAAATATTAAATAACATTTTACTTTAAGATACTTTTAAGGAAAATAATATTTCAATTGGAATGTACCAGCAATTATTTTGGACTAATACTTTTGTTTTCAATTTAACAAATTTTTATTTTTTAAACCAATCAAAATCATAGTTTTCATTTAAGTTTTAAAAGTTGTTATATTTTTTTAGAATTGGGTAGGGCCCAAAGGTCTTTTGCAGAATGTCTAAAAAGTTTTACATTTGAATGTGTTGGTGGAACACAAACTGATGATGAACAAGTTATTTCAGCATCTTTAAGTAATTTTGCTGATTTAATTAACCAAATTGAAGATGAAAGAGATAGAATGGTATGTATTCTCATATGTAATGCAACTTGACTGTTTTTATTTTATTTATTGATAATAACTAAATAAATATTACGATTATAATGATTTAAACGGTTTTCTCTTCAATTACCAAGTTGTATTTGTAGGTCCTTTACTATTTATTTGTACACATTTTGTTACAGCTTGAAAATGCAAATTCTTGTGTGGTAAAACCTTTAGAAGATTTTCGGAAAAAATATATTGGTGGAGCCAAAAATGAGAAAAAGAAATTTGAGAAACAGACTGCTAAATTTTGCCAAAACCAAGAACGGTATCTGAATTTGACAACAAAAAAAACAAATTCTTTACAAGAAGTAAGTTCTTTTAAATTTTGTTTTGTTTTTGAATGATTGAATTGATTCTCTTTGTCTAACATAAATTGTTTAGGCATTTATTTAGTTTTGGTCAGGTATCTTTAAAGTTAGCTTTTTTACTTTTCTGGAATCTGTTATGTAGTCTTTGAAAAAAGTAAAGTAAAAAAGTAAAAGAAAAGTAATTGTCAGATATGCAAAAACAAATCATATGTAAGTTTAATTTGTTCTGAACGTGCAATATTGTTATTTTTTTAAATAATTTTACATGAAAAAATTAAATTACTGTTATTAACAAAAGCTACCTCTGATAAAATTACATATTAAATCTAACCACATCCTGTTATTTTTTAACCAGATAACCCAAAAATGATAAATACTAATAATATTTTAAGGAGATTAAATGTATGTTCCTGTTAAATTTGCTTTGATAAACTATTAAGTGATATAAAACACAACCATATGTATATAAAACTATGTGAACACCAACACTTATTCACTTGTTTTTAAAAGAAATTCCAACAATGTTTTATTTTAGAAATTATTTTCAATGACAAAAAATTAATTAGTCACCTTTAATGCTTCATTTATTATAGACCTAGACAATTTCTAGTTTGAACATATTGTTGTGTTCTTTCAAGTTGAACATCAATAATTGGTATAAATAAGTAACACAATGTCAAATCAATTCATCAAAGGTTATATATACAAACAATTACAAACACATTCTGTTTAATAGGTGCTATTCTCAGTATATTATTTATTTATTTATTTAAGATATAAATAACTGACAAGTATCTCAGAAATATAATTGGGTTTACATATTCTAATTTTTTTCTGATAAATGGTTGTATTTTATTGAAAACTATTAAAAACATGCATAATGTAAACACAAAACAAAAAACATTGCACACCACAATTTTTATGTTGCCATATGTTAAATACAGATACATTGAGATTTATTATTAATACTCAGGCAACTTATATTGTACCAAGAAAAGGATTCAATCAATTCTATTGATGTTGGTGGTTGGCACATCTGATGAAAATTCTCACATGTAACAAATATTTTGCAGGTTACTTTAGAAATTATTTTTAAATATACAAGTACCTAAAAAACTTGAATTGCAAGTTCAGGTTAAACATAAAATGTAATATAGAAGTAATGTTAATAAAATAGAATAATAACAGTAAATTTAAAAGAGTAATTTTGAACAACTAAAATAAGATAAAATTGTTTAGACAGCATTGAACATACAGAAGATGCAATATTTTAGTTTATGATAGTTCCGTTCATCCACTATTGAATTTTTCCTCTTCAAAATATAATTTCAAATTTGTTAGTTTGCAAAGGATATTTACATGTTTAGGCATTTTTGTTACAATGTGAATAATGCAATAATTTCTTTAAAAAGATTGTAAAAATATGTCTTTTTTTAAAATATGTACTATGTTATCATTTGCAAATGACGATATTGAATTCTATGACTTTGTTTTGCATTTAGTTTATTTTTAACTCCTAAATTTAGACAATCTATGTTGTCCTAATTTGATAATTTTAAGTTTAGCTTTTTATTTATATTTAATCAGATATGGGTTTGAAAAATTTTAATAAAATTATAATCCTACGTTATTTTTTTAAATAAAAAAAAAGATTATTTATTAAACCTTATTAATCAGAAGTGAGCGAACGTGTTATTTCCTTTTTCTATATAAAAATAACAATGGATTATTTTAATTTTTAAATGTAAATGAAACACTGACCATTTTTATAGTAACTCGTTAACATTTAATCTTTTTGTTTTGATTTATGAGCTCTTATTGTTTTAATTAAAATAGCGGAAACGTGCCGTTTAATATGTCAATAATCATTCTTGAATAAATTGATGGATTTAACGAATCCATACTTTGAGGGAGACATAAAGATCCCTAATGGAGTTTTAGATTCATTAAGTTTTGGCGCAGTGGCGTAACTTCAAAAATTTAGTCCGGGGGCAAGAATATTTGGAAGGTCCCTTTTTGTGATTAGTAAATAAAATGTAGGTAGCTGGAAAATATTAGGTAGCCTTTTTCTTTGTGAAGGTTATATTTCTAGTGCTTTAAATACAGTTAAGATCATTAATTAACAGTATATTGATACATATTTTATATATTTTTGTAAAGGGATGTCTAGTTAATATATCAACAATAAATAACATTGAGAGTGTAATAAGTTCAATTGTTCATAACCATTACTAAAGGTATACAAAAATAAATCGAAATTCTTTATGCAAAAAGCAAGTTGTACAGTTACATAATCTTTCTTCTTGTTTTTTGATTAGCAAATGATAATTCCATCAATTTCAAGTTTCTACGTTAGATGTTTTTCAATAGATATCATGCTTAGATTTGCTAAGCGACTTTCAGGCATGGCACTCCTTAGATAGTTTTTTATCAATCTTAATTTGAAAATGAGCGCTCTGCATGGGCAACACATGTCCGAAAAATTCGCTGCAGGTAGATGATTCTCAATTATCAATTTTGCCAGATCAAACAAAGATTTTAGTGTCCTCAGTTTATTTTGATATGATATTTTGAATTGTGTATAATTGGATCAGCAAGATCTGTTGATAAATCATCATTATACTTTTCCTGTTAGAGTTCTTATATTTTGGGGAAATATACAAGAAAATAAACTAGCAATTTTATTTAAATTTAGCGGTGTTGGTAATTTCGCCACAAAGTATCATTAAGGCGTTAGTACTACAGGTAAATTTTCCACCAATCTTTAGTGGCATGCTAAGCCACGGCACTTCTGAGAATTATTATCCTTTCACCTGATTTCATTGTTAATGGCATATTCTGCTTATTCTGATATATAATATCAATAATGCTTATTCTGGTAATTTCCTTGATAGACCATTCAAATCAATCGCACTGCATATGAAGTAAACATATATATATATATATATTGCTAGATACTTTGTTATTGTCTCATGTCAACATAATGTGACATAAAAAGGGAAATGAAAGCAAAAGTATGTAGGTAGTATAGTTTTATTGAAAAAATACAAAAAATAAAAAATGAATATGAAATCATAGGACAACCAGATTCCAAAATAGGTTAGGTTAGGTTACAAGAAGTACTGATGATTTGTCGATTCAAAACAATCCATCCTTATCAATAAGGAGCGCGTCATTAATAAATCATGTAAATGTCGGTGGCGAAATTACCCATTGGATTAAATATACCTGGTGTGGGCAGAGGATTTACAAATTTACTAGTGGCGAAATTACCTGTGCCCAAATTTAGGAAACGTGTTTTCAATTGCGAAATTATAAGATTGTGTAAAAAAATTGCGTTTCAAAATATTTTTTAACATTTGATAATCTTTCGTCGTAGCTTAAGTCATCTGGGAATTTTGAAACTTTTCTAAACCGTCTCTCCAGAAACACAGGTGGCTTAACTCCCCAAGATGTTCCTGTGTTTTCTGCGTTTTATAATACGTTGTCAACATTTAATCTCATTTCCTCTAATGTTGTTTAAACTGATCAAAGTAAATCTGGATGATCTCTGAAGGTGAAAAATATGTCTTAATAAGTAGTCTGGCTAATATTTCGAATTACCTTTGTTTTGTTTAAAATTGACCATCGCTCAAAAGGAATTTTAAATATTTTTTAAGACTCGTGAGGGTCCCCTAAGATTTGCGGGTTCGGGGGCAATTGCCCCCTCGGTAGTTACGCCACTGTTTTGGTGCCAAAGATTTACAAAGAACCATAACTATTTGTTCTTTTAGACTTTCAAATTTGTGTATTGGATGCCGATCGATACTTGCATTACTACGTAATTTCTGACGTCATTGTTTCGACTCTACGGCGTATCGAGCCGTTTACGTCATTAATTCGTGAGGGTGCGCAACTCATTCATCCCCTCGTTACCTATATATCAAACACTACCATTTTGAGATACGAATTGTGTGATTAATTTTTTTTAAAATTCGCCAAAACATAATTAACGAATGTCAAATTCTCGGAGAACATTATTTAACGATTTTTATTTTTGATTCCACACTTTGCAGAGTTTGATTCTATTATCTCACGGTGTTTTGCCATGTGATCGTGAGTTTTTGGAGGGAATTCATAAATATGTCTCCAGGTGAAAGGTAAAATAATTGTATAATAGGTAGTTTGACCAAATATGTGAATAGTTATTAAACAGAACGTTGTGAAAATTTGAATGTCTTTGCATTTGAATAATTGAAAGAATTTCACAATAAAATAAGTTACATTGTAAACAGATGCTCTTAAATATAGTAGGCCAATATTGAATGAACCGACTTAATTCAAAACTAGAAGATATATGGTACATTTATGTACTTGTATTTTAAACAATAATATTTATAAAATTAACAAAATAAAAACTATGTGGACATTAACAAATACAATTTATATGCATGCGTAGACAAAATTTCAATTCCAAATTTAAAAATTTTATATGATGTGATGAGATCAAGACACAATTTTGCTCTATAAATATTTTAATAATGTTTTACTCTACATTTTTTTTATTAGATATCTAAATCTAAAAATGAAAACTAGTGGCAGTTCTTTTTTAGTACGCTCTCTATAATAATTTGTTTTAAACCAAATGAGCTAATTCCTACGATTAGGCTTCGCTTTTTTTTCTAACAGAATTTAAGCGTTTGTTACCATGTCATTTATACTTGATTACAAACAAATTCTCACTTTCAAGGAAATACATTGTTGTCATTGTTTAGCGTTGTTTTTTTTATTTGAATTTAATCTTTGTTACTTAAATGGTTTGCCGCCATAACAAATAAGAAGAATGTTAGTTGGTTGTAATAATTTCATGGTTATACGTAGAAATCGTCAAATCTTTTTTACGCAATTAAATTCACCTGTGAATGTCGATACATTTTAAACGTGAGCTATTGTCGTGAATAGCAGTGAAATTTAGTGTTACCTACTACTTGGAGATAAAAAAATAAGCAATATAACATATTTTATTAGTTTTATATACAAGTTTTTAATAAAAAATTAAAGTCATTAAGAATAATAAAAAAACTCTTCGTTTTAACAAAACTTTCACTATTGATTTAAAAAATTGCTTTTTTTAACTCAATAACAGCCGTTTCGCTAGAAATGAGTTTAAAAAATCAATTTTTTAAATAAGTAGTGGAAATTTTGTTAAAACGAATAGTTTTTTATTATTCTTCCAAACAGTAAGGGTTAGTACAGTCGACAGAAGCAAACATGGTCCGCGGAAAATATGCCAACTAATTTCAAGGTTATCACAATCAGCCAATCACGAGCCAATGTTAACGATAATATCAATTTTAGTGGCTGCATAAGTGAGATGAAAATACAACTACAGCGACAAGGACACGCCCACCCAGGGTTCATGTTTGCTTCTGTCAACTGTACAATAAATTTAATTAAAATCATGTTTATTATATTCAAGGGTAATATAACAAGACCTTTATTATGTCGGCTATTTTTGTGGTATAAAACTAGATTTTGAGAATATTTTAGTATCAATTTGTTGAGACATAATTTGACATTAATAATCCGATTAAAGCCTGAGAGCTCTAGCTCGAGGACTTTAATGTCAAATTATGTCGAAACAAATTGTAAAATATTCGAGAAATTTAGCAACAACAAAAATAGCAGACTATTAATCAAGGTCGTGTTATATTTAGGAAGATTATTTCCTGAGATTTTTTTTTTGATTTAAAAACAATAAATAAGAATAATTTTATTAATACATTTTACAATATAAGAGTACAAATAAAATTAAAATAAAAAAAAAGTCTAATACTAATTAAAGTTAAAAACACAATTGTTGTAAACTACAGGCGGATTTAGCGGATGTATAAGCATAACATTTTCATTAATGCATAATCATAACTATAACAACTTCTCTAACGCATAGTGCTTAACAGATGATTCATTTATCCGTTCCTCAATGCATAAGCATAATCATAAGTGTTAGTGACAAGTGACAGTTGTATCTATCACGGAACATATAAAATTAGTGTGTTCTGTAACCTTTGTCATTCAACAACAATAACAAATTTTAAAATTTATAACCTCATTTGCTCATTCATTGATATTTATTTCTGTATTTTCATCAAAATAGAATATTGATCATGAAGACCTGAATTAACTATTGAGGTTAACAAGTATGACAGCTCCATGAAATCCACGCAGGCGCACTTTCTATTTCGACACATCATTATCCGTAAAAGTTAAAAGTTGGGAACTTCAAGGTTATGCGTTATGAATTGTGCACTATGACTTATGCTTATGAGTTGGATAAATCAGTCCATTTGCAACTACATAGTTTAACTTTTATGAATTGTACATTAAAGTTATGTTTATGAATATAATTATGCTTATGCATCCGCTAAATCCGCCTTACATCTTTTAGATTGCTTAAATATTCCCTTTGCTGAAGGTGTTCTTCTTTAGATTTTGAAGTTAAGGAATTTATAAAGCAGTTGGATGATGCCTTTTTATTAACTCTACCACTATTTTTATCAGAACTTCGCATTTTATTTATAATATTTTGATGCCCAGATTTAGGATTTAAGATCGTCTTCAGTGCTGGGGTGGCGTTGTTTTTATGTGGATGTAGTATTGTCCTGGGTGAGTTTTGAGTTGAGGCTGGGAGATAATGGCTCGGTGTGGCAGAAGAGTGCCAGTGTCTCGGGGGGTTGGTTGGAGTAAGCGTAGTAGTGGATATGGGGTTTTCCTCTTGGGTTTTCGGGAGCGGCGGTTGATTTGCCAGGGGAGTTTTAGGGAGTTATTGGCTAGTGAATTGCCAGAGAGAAGAGTGCGCTGGACGTAGCGCGATTGTAAGGTTTTAAATCGTTCTAGGACTGGGGTGGTGTTTGTGTTTTGGTGCTGGGGGTGAGTCGGTTTTGATATTTGCAATATCTGAGAATGGCTCGTTCACAAGATTGGATAGTGCTTGTGATGCTGGTGGAGGCGGTGCTGTATAGAATAGCTTTGTAGTCCAAGAGTGATCGATTAAATGTTTTGTAGGTGTGCAGAAGAGTGGACGGGTGGGTTCTGCCGAATTTTCCTCCTAATGCCTTGATGAAATTGGCTCGTATCTGGACTGAGTCCAGGGTGGACTTTACGTCCACCGTCCAAAAGAGGGTGCGAGTGTATCTCATCCCTCAGGTAGACGGCTTCGTCCCGGAGTTCGAGCCTCTCCCCCCAAAGCATTATTCGGAAGTTTCCGGGTAGAAGTTTGTGATTTAGTGTGGGGGTATTTGAAAAAGATAAGTTGGGATTTATTCGAGTTGAGAATAACCCTTCATTTGCGACACCAGTCGGAAAAGGTGTTGAGGAATTCTTGGAGGCGGGTTTGAAGGCGGTCTCGGTTAGGAGCGGATGTTCCGTGGAGTGGGAACGTCGTGGATGTAGGTGAGGTAGAGTAGTGGGGCTAGGATGGAACCTTGAGGGATTCCGGCAAGGGGAGTGAATGGTAAGGATAGTGAACTACCAGATCCGACTGTGATAGTGCGGTTTGTGAGGTAGGAGTAAATGCGTTTTACAAAAGAAACAGAAAGGTGGATGCTCATGAGCTTTCTAACAAGTCAGGCGTGCCAGACATGGTCAAAAGCCTTCTAAACATCCATGAATACAGCGGTACTGCAGAAGCGTTGATTTTGGAACCTGGAGATAATTGTTTGAAAGTTGACTAATAGAGTGCACTGGTCTGAAGCTTGATTGAAACTGTGGAATGATGTTGTGGGTGTCGCAGAAGTTCCAGAGTCGGTCCTTGATTATTCTCTCAAGGGCCTTCCCCAGAACGCTAAGGGAAATGGGCCTGTATGATTCAGGCAGGGTAGGGTCTTTTCCGGCCTTGGGTATCATGACAGTGTTGGCGGTCTGCCAACATTTAGGGAAATAAGAGAATTTGAGACAGGCATTCAATAGACTTTGAAGGACCGGGAAGAGAGATTCTGGTAGATTTTTTAAGGATTGACGAGAAATGGCATCGGGGCCTGGCGCTATGTTTTTTCCAGTCCGGCAGGAGTATTTTTTATCATCGATGGAGAAAGGTGAGTGAAGAGGGTTCTCTTCATTGAATGGGGTGATGACGTGTGGGTTATTTTTTGGATTAGAAGGCCAGTCTGAGCAGCGAAGTTGTTTTGAAAAAGTGGGTTATTTGGAGGTAAGTATAAGGGCATTTTGAATGTCTTGAAGATTTCGGCTTTTTACTCAGATGTATGAAATGCGTTTTATAAGTGCAAAATATAAAAATATGTTTTCGAGATTTCTAAAGCATGCGCTGTATGCATAAAATCTACACACTCGGAGGGAAAGAAATATTGTCGGCACCGTAATGTAGTGATGTTCTTTGTCGTATCAAATGTCCATATAGGAGTATTAAATATATGCATTAATGACAGCCTTTTCGATATATTCAAAATCAATTTTCCTATTTTTTTTAGGCAGACGCATCTGTGGATATGGCTGAACGTCATTTCTACACTGCGAGTATGGATTACGTGTATTTAATACAAGAAGTGCACGAGCGAAAAAAGTTTGAATTCGTAGAAACGTTATTGACTTTCATTTATTCCTGGTTCACATTTTATCACCAGGTAATACTAACACTTAATATTGTGTTCAATTTTATTTTAATATCCTAATGCTTTTAGGGTTATGAATTAAAACGAGACTGCGATCCGTACTGGAAAGATTTGCAAACTAAAATTCAAAAAACTAGAAATAATTTTGATGATTTTAGTCAAATATTAAGGAAACGCATGTCAGAAGTACAGAAACAAGACGAACCTATTAGAAATGCGAAAGGATGTCGAGAAGGATATTTGTTTTTATTAGAAAAAAGTGAGTTATCGCTTGAATTTGAATTGAATTGAATTTTTATTTTTGATACATTTCAATTTTTTTGTTTTATTAGAGGCTTTTGGTACCACTTGGACAAAACATTATTGCAGCTACGATAAGGAAACGAAAACTTTTACTATGCTTCCCTACAATCAATTGACAACAAAAACTGTGAGTATATAACCATATTTTATAATTCAGTTAGAAACAGGATCTTGACATTCATCGTTTTAAAAAATCCAATATCTTGTTTCTACACAAAACCTACCAAAGTTTATCATTTTCTATACACACCTTGTGCAACTAAGTTTTGAAGACAGTAAATATTACTGAGTTAACCTGAGAGTTTTATTTACTTAGTCAGGCTTTGAGCATCTGATAAACTTTTTAAATACAAGGCAATTTGATGGGAATTTTATGCAGATACTCCAGGAACAAGAAAAGCAATTTACAATTTTATGTCCATGTTCATTATAAATGCAATAAATACCAATTACCTACATTGATCGGCAACTATTTATTTAACAAGAATAAGGATTCAAGTCAGAAATTATAGTACAGTTATTTTAACTTTTGTTTTTAAAGATCACTACTTTATTGACAAACTTGTACTATCTGTAATATGTGTCCTCACAAAATTGAACTTAATTAAACTTTCTACAACCTTTCTAAGAAAAAATAGTTTATTTAATTAAAAACCTTATAAACTCTTTAAATATGAACATCACGAATTTTCCACAGTTCTATATTTTAGCTCATTAGTATTTCAGCTGTCAGTATTTTAAAACTATGATATTTTGTGCTTTATGTAAATTTACTTATGTATAAACAAACATTGCTCCCTGTTTAGTTGCACATTAAATTACTAATAAATTTATGTTTTCTGCATTTTTATTTTATGTGATAGGCTAATTGCTATAGATATATAATTAATTTTAAATACCGTACCTAACTCTTGTAAAAAATATTTATACTTATTTACAATAAAATTATATCTATATCTCAATCTATAACCATAGTTTCAGCTTATCTACAAGTATGACCGAATTACACTTAATATCGATAATTCTGTTTTTATATATTACAGCTTCCGCCTCCTGAAAAGATGGTAATTACGTCTTGTGTACGAAGAATGTCAGATTCTATAGAAAAACGATTTTGTTTTGACTTGTTATCTGAAGACAAACCTAACGTTACGCTTACATTTCAAGCTTTATCTGATCAGGATAGAAAAGCTTGGATGGATATAATGGACGGCAAAGAACCTGTAAGTGAGATACAAATCCTTATTTATTTTGTACTTCATTTTGCTTTGTATTAAAATAATTGATCTCACACAAAAGATTACAATATTTTCTTAGAAAACTTAACTGTTTAAGTAAAACTAGTATAACCTTGAAATCGCCTACAAAATTTTAAAAATCTAATAAATTATGAGATTCTAAAAAATCTAAAATATTTATCCGTTAGTTTAGTAGCTTATATGAAAAAACCTCACCTTAGCTCCCCAAATATATAATATTTGGTTTGGTATTAATGAGAACCCTGTATTATAAGGATATATGTTTATTGTCAATTCAAAAGTGAATTATCATAAAGAAACATACATATTTCATATTTTTAATAGTCAAGACTTTGTAAAAATAATTATTGTTATTAAATAAAAAATAAATTAAATATTTTATTGTTCAATATCTGATATCTGGCTGAACTCAAGATATTACTGTTAATGTTACTGACCCTGGTCAGTAACCCTCCAATATCAATCGTTATAAATCTATAATTTACATCAGGAACAGCTTGGAAAACTATAGAAAAGATGTTTTCATAATTATAGTATATAGATCCAGAGTGTTTTACACGAACCTGTTTTCCGTTGGTCCAACTTTTTACTAACTCATGCTGAATTCGGGAAGACTAAAACTTCCCGGGATGCCATCTTAGTTCTTCATACAAGTGATGAAATTCATCATGTGCACATGCCTACTTTTATTTATTCCATGTACATGGAATGTATTTTTCAGAGAATACTTTTATTTATTCTATGTACATTACAAATTATCTTTCTATTTTTCAGAGAATACAGGTCTATTAGTATAACTTCCCTTTCATTTGCAAAATGGCAGAGATGGTATCGGTTTGGTCGATCGCTATCACGTTTTCGATTGAAATTTAATCCAATGTCCGGTGGTACATATAGGCCAGGAAGTAGTTGTTTTTTTCTTTAGAAAACCATAAAGCCTGGTATAGAAACACGATTCTAAACCGCAGAGGGACAAGTAGAAATATTTTTTAATTATAGACTGCTCCTTTATTTTGAAAATTGTTTTAATTAATTTTTTTTTTCTAAAAATATTTGAGGCCATTTCAAAACGCACCGGGCTAGTTTAACAAGACATTTTGTTACTGACTTGCCAATTCTCCTAACATATCGCAAATTCAGCTGGACGTTCGGTCATGAATTTTTATTCCTGTTAACTTTTGAACTATAATGTAAGGGTGTCCGAAGTAAAATCATTAAAACGTTTGTTATTTTAGACTTACACAATTCCTAATAATGTAAATAAAAATGTTGAAGAAAAAGCCCTAGACGATAATGGTATTCAGTTTGTAAAAAGATGTATAGAAGTACTTGAGAGTAGAGGTTTGGAAGAACAGGGATTGTACAGGTAAGAAAAATAAAAATCATAGTTTTTATGAATGGAAATAATGTGTATTTTTTATCAGTTTTTAAAGGTTCTTTTTTTTTAGAGTTGTCGGGGTTAGTTCAAAAGTAACGAAATTATTAAATATGGGGTTGGATAGAAGAAAAGGGGATAAATTATCTTTGGACGATTCGGTCGAATGGGAAACTAAAACTATTACGAGTGCTCTAAAAATGTATTTGAGAAATTTACCCGAGCCTCTTATGACTTTTCGATATCATAATGGATTCATCGCAGCCGTCAGTAAGTAGTACATCATTTTCCTAGTATTTAAAAATGTCCACGTTTGTTATTACCTTTTTTGTATTTATATTGAAAATTGGTTTAAAGCATCTTCTCGGAATTTGGTGTTTATGTTAGATGATTGGTTACCTATTTTTCGCAGACTATTAAAAACATAAAACGAAAATAAATTCTTCTCTAATTCATAGATAAATTCTTGATTCTGCAAGAAAATCTGCTAAAACATAATCCACCAGTTCTAAATTTAGACTTAATGTGTGTCAATAGTTTATTTAAATACTGTGATGTGTATGGTCCTTGATTTTAGGTCACAATAATTAAATAATTATTTTTGTATAATTGCATTTTTATTAACTTTTCGGGAATATTATCTTATCGTTTTCAAAATACTTTAAACTAAAATAGTTTGTTTTATAAAAGATAGACTTTTTTTAAACTTACTACACGCGAGCACTATTCAAAATCTACAATAAACAACAATTTAAACTGGACTTATTTGTAATTGTTTTTAAACTATATTAAAGAAGAGTATCGGTTTTTGGGCTAATAACCGATTCCATAAAGTTTTTGCTACTTATAGATTATAAATAAAAAATACACTTCTCAAAATTTTAGACTTTAACACGGCCTGGAACATATTTTTTTTTAAATTATTAAATTGCTCGATTTTACAAAATCACAATGAGTATCTGGCAACATTGCAATAAAAATACATATAAATTGAAGTTATTTCTGTACTGCAAAATGTGTTGATAATAAAATTCGTATGCACTAACATTATAGCAATTTTTTGACATTTTATAGCAATCCTATTCATGAACCAACAGTGTAGCCACTACACAATTGGGTTTCTGTGAGTATAGCCACAACACAATTGGGGTTCTGTGAGTATTCCCACAACACAATTATAAAATTTTGTTTGTCGGAATAAGAAAGAGTGGAAATGATTGAAGTATGATGCTTAAAATACTTTAAGTAAAATTATAATTTTGATATCATCACCAGAAGATGTAAAAGATAAATTCATTTTTGCTGCAATTTAAATTAATTACTTAATATACCTATAATGTAAAATGTAATGTTATACTCTACCAGAATAGCTGCAAAATATTATTGTATTTTCTATGACCAATAATACCTATTTATCTAGGAGTAATACATTAATTTAAAAATACACACAGAACATACATTTACAATATCAAGTAAATTGAGGTTATGATTCGTCGGAACCAACAGTTGGATTTAATCACTGATTGGGTTGGTGCATATCAATTTTGCAGTTTCTGACGGTTGAATCGTGGGTTGAATTAGAACCGAATGTTGGTGCATGCGGACCCTAACCATAGAATTGTATGTATCTACATCTTTGTGTCTGTTGTGTGACGTAACCAAAGTTGCAGTTGCCACGTCAAAAATTTGGTTTACTAATTTAAACTTTAATAAATATCAACCATTTTCTTATATTCTTAAATTTTCAGTTAAATATTACTAAATATTCCGGCCT
This sequence comes from Ophraella communa, assembly GCA_035357415.1. NCBI lineage: Eukaryota > Metazoa > Arthropoda > Insecta > Coleoptera > Chrysomelidae > Ophraella > Ophraella communa. The sequence continues at coordinate 66,994,510 of CM068979.1, forward strand.
TTTAGACACACATAGTAATACTAAAATTATCGGTAATCTATTTTGTGTAAGTCGAATAGTTCTTTCATACAATAAACAGTTTCTTTAAATAATCCGTTAAATTGCATATATATCTTGTCCAGTATAAATATAATTGCACGTCACAGCTGTCAGAACGGGACTAGAAAGAAGAAATCTCTGTTCTTTCTCCTCAGATTTTTAAGTTTTTCACAAAAAAAACTATTTTTCTGGAATAGCCCAAAACAGCCATTTAAAACGTTACTCTCCTTTACTAAAGTTGAAAACACATTTTATATTACATTCATAATGTGAAATAATGTTAATAAAATATTATCTTGTTATTTTTTACAGAAAATGAATCGAAACAACTAAGGATAAAAGATGTTCATACACTGCTGTACCGTTTACCAAAAATTAATTTTGAAGTATTGAAAATTCTTATGAAGCATCTAACCAAGTAAGCCACTCACACATACCGTCAAATATTTTTAGTTACGGTGATCCGGCAACGTTGCTTTTAGTAGAGAGAGTTCGCGGAGCACGCTATCGTGCTAAGTAGCGCCAAGCGCCATATAACGCAGATAAAGAATAGTACTAGACAGCGCCAATTGGCGCAAATAGTGTGCTCCCGGACACACCCTTTATGTGGTCAGTGTAATAAAAGAAATTGTTTATGATAATAAGGGAGATAATAGCGTTATTGAGTTAATGTCTAGTAAGATGGATGATGGAAAACCTATAGTCCGTTCATAAATTGTCGATAGTACAAAATGTGCGTCCAAGTCATAAAACGGTCGTAAAATCATAGGCGGAGGTTACAGTACCTACAGTTTAAGAATATTAATATATTTTATTTTATTTAATGTTTTAATCATATACTTTACGACTTTGTTATTATATCATATTACCTGTCCTGTCTGTATTTCAGTTCTCTAATGAGGGTCAAACTTGCAGTGAACTATCAACAAATTGTGTACGGACTATAGAGTTAACAAAAATAAAAGATTAATAAACCAAGTTCCAAGTTATAAACGGTTTTGAGCCAAATATATCAAGTAACGTGTTACGTGTTTATAATTGCCCCAAACTATCTTAGAGTTATGCTTTTTGACTCATTTCGTATTTGTTTAAATATTTATTTTGATATAGAAATTTTATTTGTGTTTTTCCTTTATGTCTATTATAACAAATGTTGGTTGTTATTTATTTGTATCTTTACTTACATTTTTTTAAATATTTAACTAAAAGGCCTTTATCCAAATTTTATTACAACTGTAAAATATTTGAATTTTGCGCATTTTATTTAACACTATTTTGAAGCGTTGCGTAGGGCGTTTGCCAGATCACTATAAACTGTAGAATAAAGAGGTTGGAAATTAATAAAAAATTGATATTTTAATTTAAATATCATTAAAACAAAACGTATTTTAGTGGTATTTTTATTTTATTAATTTATTCTATCAACATTATTCCGCACTCTCCTACTTTTTTTCGATTCTGTCGAGAGAATATGTTTATATAGTTTAAAATAGTTGAAAAATCCTGACCTGTTGCATATTTTAAATGGAAAGTGACTCTCAAAATCGTGAACTTTTTCTTTGAATGTCACGCGATCTAAAAGGTCAAAAATTGCAAAAATTTAGGAATCAATAAAAAATAGTAGTTTTACTTATTCAAACAAATTTGGGAAGAATTTATCGGAAAGTGGTCTCGCGCTGTCATAAATTATTGGGTTAATAAAGATATCTATTATTATTGTTTATTTTCTACATGTTAATCATTGTTACTTCAGAGATTTTTCAGCGAGATAAAATAGTAAATTGGTCTTTTTATGCTTTTATAATTTCTTCCATCAATATTTCAAAGTATTTATTAAAAAATGTATTTATTGCTTTATATTGGATGATAATTATATTACACTTTATACAGAAGAAAAAATTTACCTTTGCCCTGACGTCACTAACAGCGAACAGTAGTAAACACAAACTATATAATACCTACAGACTAATTTATTCATTTCGCGAGGTTTGTAGGTATGACGTCAGGGTAAAGGTAATTTTTTTCTACTTTACCATCATTGTATATACTTAATTCTTCATAGATGTAATCATAGAATCAGTTTTCCACATAGTGAATTACACAATTTTATTTTTTAGTGTTGCCGCTAAATGTGATAAAAACTTAATGACTGTCAGCAATTTGGGTGTGTGTTTTGGGCCGACTTTACTTAGACCGGAAGAAGAGACGGTAGCATCCATATTGGATCTCAAATTTTATAATATCGTCGTCGAAATTCTCATCGAGAATTACCAAAGATTATTTTTTAACGAACCTGATAGTAGTTTGTCGCCGAAATATGTACAACCTCCACCTGTATCGACGACGACCAGCAATAACGGTCAGGGTATATACGGATCGCCTAACAATCACTTGCCAACATACATGAATTCTGACGATGTACTCGGTAGGTCGTACGTGGAACCTTCGAAAATTTCTTCGAACTTCAGAGATAGGGATTATCCTCAACAATATACTTGTGTAAGTAGATTCGAGTAATGTTTGTAAATCAAACATATTGTTATTTAAATTTTTGTTTTTAGACTGTTTCATCTTATATTGAACCTAGAATTTCTTCGAGTACATATAGTGTTAACGAAGCTAGTAACGGGTCCTATGAAATCGGTAGGAACGAACACATATCTACAAGAACGCCGCTTAACCAACAAAGATTCAAACAAATGATATCTACAGTTTCACAATCCGAAACACATTTGCCAACATTACGTAACTACAGTCCTCCTAATTTCAGGCCATACAGCAACAGACTAGGTAATGAAATAATGAAAAAGGCTTACATCCCTTTTCCATTTATTTATGAATAAATACTTGAAGTTGGTTCAAAGCCAATTTTGACCTAAATCTTAAAAAAATTTTAAAAACTTTTATTCAACTTAAAATTAAATTTAATATTTATTTAGATGTTAATAGTTACAATCATAATTACTGACTGGCTAAAAAATGCAACAAGAATTAAAAAGTAAACGTTCTCATGCTGATAAGGCGTCATCGAATTACCATCATGTGTGAACTGTTACTAAACAGTTTCTGTGAGAATCGTCGATTTAATTCTTGAATGTTTTGTCCACATCACTTCTCTTATATGTTATCTCCTCTACGGATTCGCAATCAACACAATCCTGACGGTCGGTCAGGTTACGGATGTTTGTGGTTTTCCGATACACGTACCTATTAGCTTATAGAGGAAGAGAACAAAATGGTTGTTGCTCTGTACTCGCATCCGCTTGTTAATTTTTAACTCCCCCCGCAGCTACTTCTTCAAAAGTTACTCTTAGGTTCCATTTCCACTAATACAATCACAAACTTTCCCTCTTATGTTCCGCTTAAGACTACACGATTTGATCAGGTGCCTTTCTGTCCCTGTAGAGATGTAATTCCTATATCTGGGCATCCAGAGTTCTTTATTTTTCTACGGTTTAAATATTCTAGTTCCAATTCTTGTAATTGGAACGGGAATCATCAAAAACTCAACGACTGGTAATTCAAGTAATGAAGCACTAAAAACACCAAAAGTTCAAAATTAATCAGGCTAATTGTATTGCTGAAGCTAAAAATGCATTCAAAATATGTATTTTTTGAAACGCCTTTTGGAATATTAGAGAAGTGTATAAATAAGAGTTAGAACTGGTACAAATGGAGTTTCCTGGATATTTCGAGGTTGCTGATCACCATTATGATATTTAAATTGATCCACAGCCGTCCTGGTAATCCGGAACGCCGATGCTCGTTATCTCCGTGGGACTCTGCCAAAAATCACGCTTGAAAGGTGAGAAACTCAGCTCCTAGAATTTTTTTAATTCAGTGACACCCTACGGACCCGTGGTGCTCCCACGAATCTGGACGCAGGCGTCATCTCCGAAAATTTTCCCGGCAAGATTGCTGAAACAATCTGAAAATCGTTTTTTTTAGACACTGAATCCAAATTCTCCGTCGAAAATGACCCCCCGAATACAGTCCGACTAATTCCGAAATTTTGTGCTTCATTGCCTCGACTATAAGATATATTTACAATATTGCGTTTTTTGTCTATGTAGAAGGAGAAATTGTTGTGAAAAATTTATTTGCCCACAAATTGTCAATGTAAAATATGCTAAAAAGCAACAGTGACTCTCATAATCAATTAATTTGCTCCTTTATCCTGAGAATATTCCAAATAATTGGGATGTTTATTTACATATTGTTGTTTTGTTCATTGTAGATCCTAATAGCACCAGTAGTTCAAACGAATCGTTATCTTCGACATCTAGAGAAGGAATTGGAATTTTACCAAAGAAAACTAAAAGATCTTCCTATTACATGGGTTATCCAAAAAATTACAAATCTCCCGGATACGTGTAAGTATATAAATTAAATTATTTACTACAAATGCACTAATTCTAAACCTTTTAAACACACTAACATGTTTTCTCATCACTCATGTCTTAGGAAGCTGCATTCTCCTACTTTAGTTACTAACACATCTTCTAGAAGATCTAGTTCAACATCTCACAGAACAAGGTAAAAAATAGTGACTTTCGTTTATTATTTGATTTTTTCACATAAATAGAACTGTCAATAGTAGCAATTATTATATTGTCCTGGGCAGTGGCGGCTCGTGACATCTGCTATAGGGTGTGCTGCATGAACCACGGCCAATATAAAATAATAGAAATAGAATAACATACGAAAACAAAAACAATAAAATTAGCTTTAATACTAATTAATAGTAACTAATAACGACAAATTTATTTACACCTAATTTAAATTGAAACTCCATTGTTTTAAACACGCTCGAACAAAACAAATTAAACAAAATTGTAACCTAAGAATTTCTAAACACGGCACAGATGCAACGGTCACGAATAACTGTCGTGAATTGCAGCTCATTTCCGAGGCCGTTAATCAGTGGCCCAGCCGGTTGCCGAAGCACATCGGCTAAGATCGCCGTTTGCCTAATAAATGCATTTTACCGCTGCCAGTGTTTCGGTTGTTATCGACGCGGCTTCACTGGAGCACCAAATACGTAAAAAAATTATACGGTTTCACTAGAGGAGTAAATACGTAAAAAAAATAATATTAATCATCGTTGTTGGTGAATTATTATTAACAGTTGATGTTTAATATGATAATATGGCAGATTTGAAATAAAACTATATTAATTATTCTTTAATAATTGATTTGCTATGGTTGTTTGGTAGTTCTGCAGCTCAGCAGCACATAAAGAAAAGCCGCCACTGGTCCTGGGTGCATAAACATGTAGATTGTACGGTACTAATACTTTGGTAAAAACTAATCAAAAAGCATATTCTTTACTTCATCGTTTAATCGGTTTATGTTTTGAGATATTACCTCAATAGACTTAAGTATGTTGCACCTTTCAAATCTGGTTGTAACTACGTCAGAATTTATTTGAAATAAGTTTCGATTAAGTCTAGCTCTCCATATACAACGGCTCTTGGAATGTGTTTGGGAATTTTCAACTTATTCGTTGCACCCAGTTTGGTATCGTTAATCCAATTCAATTTAATTACATTAAAATATAATTTTTATCCTGCAATTCTGTTTTAATAGCTTTTGCAAATACAGAATAATCTTTGTTAATGGTATTTAGTAATTGTGCTTTAGTTGCCTTGCATCCGGTAGTATAATCAGTATTAGATGAGTTCATGATTTTTCAGTATCTCTTCAGCCCTTGTTCTAGCATATTTTCTTAAAAGCAGTGCTAGTGGTGAATTTAAGAGGATGGCTTCCGTAAAGTTTCCGACCTCAACGTGAATATGGCAGCATTCGTAAATAAAAGTTAATGAATTTCGTTGATATTTATACTCCAAAGTTTCAGCTATTTTGGACTTGGATAAACTCTTATATGTAGGTTAGATTAGATTAGGTTAGGTTAGACTTCAAATGGTGCCCTGGCTCCAAAGCAAGTAAAACTTTTTTATAGCTGGGCAAGTGGTTTTTCTGAGATAGACATGGAGTTATTTTAATCGAAAAGGAAAAACCTGTTCTACAGGAGCATATCACTCTTCATTACTTCAAAATCTAAAGACAGAACTTGCCGAAAATTCACCACATTTGCATAAAAATAAAATTTCATCAAACGCTGCTTAGCTGTGGTGTAAAATCTTAAGTATTCTTTGGAACTGCTTGACTATTTATTTGCCTTACTCACCAGATCTAGCTCCAAGTGACTTGACTTCCCTCGTCTAAAAATTGCGCTCATGGTCTTATTTGGACTTGTTACAGGGTGCGAGGATTGCTGGAAGGAATGTGTAGAATAATAAGTAAACTGAAAAAAAATAATTCAAGAAAAATTACATGGGTATTCTTTAGACAACCCTCCTAGTTTCTGATATGATAAAGAATGTCGGTCCCCAAATTCTTGTTTCTGACTCTGTTCTTTTTTACTGCATCATACAGCAGTGTTTATTAGTGTTATGATAAGATATATAAGGTTGTTTCCGAAGCGAGTACCTTCCAGATCAATAATTTATCTAATACGTTAAAATTTAATTAAAAAAATGAAACACAATTTAAATCTTGGTAAAAACAATCACGATAACCAGCGAGCATCGTTGTATCGTACAACGGACAATTGACAGATGACGACTGTCACTTTCTATGTATATGAGAGTACTCTGTGACTGTCACTTAAGTTTACACAGCCTAATGACGTAATAAAATGGCGGCTACTATTTCATGAAAAAGACTGAAAATTTTAATTGATTTTTATAAATTATTTTATTATTTTATGACCTACAACTTATTCACTCTTTTTTGCCTGAGCTATCTACCTCTTTAGATTTTTTCATCTTGAGTAAAATACTCGTTTCTAAAGAGCTTTTTTGTTTCAACTTTATGGAATTAATACAATTATCTTTCAATTTTATTTTGGTTGACTTAACTTTTTATTGTTTACATGAGAAATTTTAAGTTTGATTGTTTAATGCTTAATTTTTATTCTACCTCATTTTTGCTTTTAATGTTCGTTGCAGAAGAGTACGGACATTGTACGCCTGCCTAGGTGAACAAGACGGAGAGCTGTCCTTCGAACCCAATCAAATAATTACAAACGGTAAGTTTTTTTTTTCATTTTAATATGTACTATTTATCGAATATGACAGTAAAATTACAAATAATGTTACAGTTAAGTCGTCAACGGAACCTGGTTGGTTAGAGGGAACCCTAAACGGCAAAACTGGTCTGATACCCGAAAATTATGTTGAAATTCTTCCTTGACAAAGTGGTTCTTTGGCCAAACTCTCCACGTCTCTTTGTCGAGGAATATGTAAAGTATTACAACCGGACGTTGTTCGAACCGTCAGATTGAATCAACATAGACAAAGTTTGGATAGTACAATGACTCTAATTAATCAACCCGGCGTAGGAAGAAAAGGTTCTACGTAATGTTAATAATTTATGTGCTAAGGTGTAATTCTGTAATTTTTTTCCAGTTTCGTAGTATTTTATTCGTTTAACTATTGTATGTGAAATTCAAGTGAATCGTTCTGGGTCACTCTTTTAAGAAGCTGTGGTATTTACAAAATTATTCATGCAAACATTTTTGTAGACCAGTTTTATTGTATTTCGAAACTTTTGTGTCGTTACTGCCAAGGACGTTTTGAAAGAATGAGCGAAAACCCGCTTGTAAGACGGAGCGTTGATAATCCGTAGTAAATTCCATATTAACTTTTCATAAACTTTATCATAGTTTTGGATTTTTTTTCGATTGCTACAATTCCGAAGAATATGCATTTTAAAGCATCTTTAATTTTTTATCAGTCTAAATCATTTCAGTATTATAATAAGAAATCAGTGTATTTTATCCATGTAATTTTTTTTCTTTTTGATTTCTTGTTCAAAAGACTGGAATTTTATAAAAATTTATCATTAAGGTTTACCTGTTAGGGTTAAATTTAATAGGGAGAATAAAATATTTTTTTATTTCAAGATATTTCCGCCGGAAACGAGGATTAAAAGACGCACATTTAGGTAAATGAGGCTTTTATTATAATAAGATTGAATATCAATAACGCGTATTATAGGAATTATCTAGGGACCAATGTCCCAAACATTGAAACACCAATTTTTATCGAGTGCGACCCTTTTTAAATGGGGACGATTTACAAAAGCAACATTAATTCGGCATTTTTTATGGTAATATTCCTATTAATCAGACTAAAAGTTTGTAAACGCTTGGAATTTCCATTTTAAAGGGTGTAACACTGTATTAAATATATTGACTGATCACATTAAGACAGTTACCTTTGTTTTATCGTATTCGCTTTAAATGTACTGTTACATTTGATAGTTTTAACTGGATAAAAATCGGACTAACACATCACAAAACATAACATTGTCTAATCAATTCATGAAAACATGTGAATTACTTCCAATGCGTTATGTAATTTGAATGCTCGTTGATCGATTGCATTTTTTCCAAATTATTAGTCTCAGTTAAACAGAAAGGTCAGATGTAACTGTACTTTTAGTGTGCTCTCGTAGTTATAGGCATATTTCGTTTTAATTTTTGTTGATTCAATATTTATTTCGTATTGGATGTCGTAGCACATCTAATTTGACAACGTTTTTAATATATGCACATTTATATTTGTGATATTTATATATATTATATGTTTACCATTCTTATATTTTATTGTTTATAATATATTCCTTTTCTTCATATGTATATGACTTGTATTATTATATGTAATTGTATAAATTTTATTCCGTTGTTATGGATTTTATTTGAGTTTCTAACTTCAGTAAAAATGTTTATATCATTTACGAATAAAGTATTAAAACCATCTTGGGTAATTAATTTTTTGTCTCTTCCTTTCCTAAAGGCTACAAAAGATCCATTATTTTTCGTATTTGTGTATTTAAACTCGTAAAAGTAAAAAAGCATTCTACAAATCCTTCTGTGTATCTAACTTTAATCAAGGCCCAATCTTTGGGTTTATTCGTTTATTCAAAAGATTTGTAACGACAGGGTAAGCGTTTAAAAACTTACGTCATACCTACAAACCTCGCCAAATAAATAAATTAGACAAGTGTACAATCGGCTTCAGAATAGCATATACATTTTCAAACTCAAATCGCTTGCATTAAATTAATTTTAAGGATGGCCTATTTATTGTTTATAACTAATCACGGTTTAAATAATAATAAATTTGAAATCAGTCAAACAGTTGTCCACGCTCACATCTTTAATATTTGCTGCATAAGGTATTTTATTGACAAATTGCCTGTGTATTATACAGTACGGTTTTATTTATTTTTTATTGCAACCTCTCTACTGATTCCTTTTTTTACTTCACTTAGTTTGGAACCCTCGATAATAAATTTTTGTTTGGGATTAAAATCCTTTTTCAAAACATTTTTTTTATTTCCTTCTTTTAGGTAGGTTGTTAGAAATAATAAATAGCGTTGCATAAAATGAAAGATAAAATATAAAAATATTTATTTTTGAATCTCCAACAGTTTCTAATCAATCTTGATGGTACTAATTATAATTGTTTTTATGTTGAATTTAATATTTTAAAAAAATTTTTGTTAACGTTTTTCTGTTACGTTCGGATCAAAATGACCCTACATTTATTTATTTTATATTTTATTTAGTAAATAAATAGGGTGGTAAAAATCAAAATGTAGCAATACATTTTAAAAATGAGCCGGCAACGACAGTGTGAAAAATGAAATAAATATCTAATAAACATAGATATAAAAATCAAATATTTAGGTTGTTTTATTGTTGATTTATTGTTCTTTGTGTAAAATAAATTATTTTTTATCAACAGACTTGTTTTTTTTTGATAAATATAATTTATTAAAAAATTAAAATTAAAAATGTTTTGATTGGCTTTAGTTATACAAGAAAGCACACGTAAAAAAATACCCCTAGGATTCTACCTCTGTGGTGTGAAAATGTGTAGAATATTATTATTTTGTGTGAATTTGTAGATTATATATTTCAGTGCAAAAATGTGAAAAAAACCTATTTATTCAGGACATGACCGACCCTTGTAAATAAACTTAATCCCCAAAAACCATTTAATGTAGGCGTTTCAAAAATTACCACTCCTATCTTGTTGAAACAGGGCGTTTTTATAACTTCGGTAGGTAAAGGAAATTCACATTTAACATGTATATGCTATTCTAAAGCCGACTGTACATAATTGTTTGATGTGTTTCTACTACTAGTAGAAGAGGATAGGGTATATAAAGTTTGTATTTACTATTCGCTGCTGTGACATCAGATTAAAGGTCAATTTTTTCTACTACCTATATGCTGGTTTACAATACCGAAAAACAGATACTGAACATGTAGTTTTGATTACCGTTAATCATTTCACTGACCAATTAACAGAACTGAAGTCGGGAATCGGGATCATCCTCATTCAGTTCCTGTCCCAATCTCATCTTATAAGGATAGTATTTGTTGTTTTCGGGTTCTCATGTTTGTAGTCAGATAGTACTCGTTAAGATCTTCAAAATGAGGTATCACAACACCCCTCATCATCATAGTGGTTGAAGTTACGATGATTCAATGAACGAAAAAGTTTCTCCTTGAATAAGAAATTGACTGGTCCGAGCAATTTTCTACATTTTTATTTTAAAATCGAGGTGTTAAGTTTTTTTTGGACTACCTTCTTGTATAATAGGGGTCTTATAATAACGTGTCCGGTTGACAACATATGTTGATATATGATCATTTTGTTATTTCTAAAGTTACCACCTACCTACATATATTAATCTAGTCCCAGGAGAGGAAGTGAATTCTCGCCCTTCAGTTACTAGAATTCCCAAACTTAAAAATTCTTTTCAGGCATCTACAATTTCGATTTTTTTTGTAATCGTGTTAGGTACTTGTTATGCTAGGACTCCAATGATCAGCGAAAGATGTTTTGTTATTGCTATACTTTCAGGTTGGAATGAAACTAGGAAAGATAACTAAACTTGTTTTATTACCTCCTATAAACCATGTTCATTATAAACAACAACATAACCCCGAATTCCCTCTTTTTGCGCGCTCACCCCATGACATGACATATCAGGCTGTCCAACATATACATTAAAATAACACTAACGCAACATCTTTCCCTTTTTAAAAATGTGAAAAATAGATAAACCTAAACTTACATTAATGTCCTAAACACTTAACCTAATTACAGAGAACCTTATTAATTAGTAATAAAATCAGATAACCATTTAGGTTTGTTACTATTCCTTCTAGGTCTGTCCATAACCGGTGTTTTCGGTGTAGCACTAGAAGACACAACACTGTCACTTTTATCGACTTTTGTTTCTATTGATTGATTTCCGTTTTTGTCACTTTCTCCGTCCCTATGACCCTTACCTACATCAACCAAAGCGCCTGTGTCTGTATCAACAATTTTATCCAGACACTCAGAACTTGAACTCTTACTTTCGGGTAGTGGAGGTTGGATATGTTTTTCATATGAATTAAATTGTGCATACGGGGCTAATATTAAATGCCATCGATTGCGTCTAAAATCACCATTCTCGGTCTGAATTAAGTAAGATCGCGGTTCTTCGGATTTCCTTAAAACTTTACCATAACATCTTAAGTCGGTAATCCAAACTCCCTGACCCGGTAAAAGCTCAGATAATTCTGTTACATTATGTCTTTTGTTATACCATTCCTTTTGTTTAATTTTTTTCCTTTCCTCAATCTCAACAGACGATTTAGTATCTACGACCTCATCGTAATTACTAGGTAACATAGGTAATGTAGTGCGCAATTTTCTTGCCATTAATAATTCAGCAGGTGAGAAGCCATTAGATAAAGGTGTTGAGCGATATGCAAGTAAAGCCATTGATAAATCATCTGTATTTTTCTTTATTAAATTTTTAGCTACTTTAACTGTCGCTTCTACTTCGCCGTTAGATTGAGAAAAGTATGGGCTGGTAGTTACATGTTTAAAATTATAAGAAGTTGAAAATTTAGTGAACTCTGCCTTAAACTGTGGACCATTATCTGTCCGTACATAATCGGGAATACCATATCGAGCAAATATTTCTTTTAGGTGGTTAATAATGACTGATTGAGTCATTTGTTGAAAAAGTTTCACTATTTCAAAAAAACGTGAGTAATAATCAGTGATTATTATGTACCAAGACCCCTGACATTTGAACAAATCCATAGCTACTTTTTGCCAAGGCCTTGTAGCTACGTCCTCTTTACAAAATGGTTGTCTTATATTTACTCTATCTTCAATACAATTGGGACAGTTTCTAACTAATATTTCTAATTGACTGGATAACCCTATCCACCAAACGGACATCTTTGCCCTTTCCCTACATTTTACGATCCCCTGATGACCTGCATGTAAAAACTCAAGTACTTGTTTTTGTAATGTAGGTGGAATTATTATACGTGAACCCTTAAGTAAAAATTGCTCATTTAATGAAATATCGTGCCTAAACTGATAATAAGTACTGAGCTCTGGGGTTAATTGATGCTTTAGTGGCCAGTTTGATGAAGAATATTCAATTAATTTATTGCAAACAGGATCTTTACGTTGTTCAACTGCAATTAACTTTAAGAAATTATCCTTGATTGGTAAATTTTTTATAACTAAAGCAACATGTGCATCAACCTCCCTGACAGTTCCTCGGGACCTATAGTCTTTAAAGGATTACGACTAAGTGCATCCGCCACAACTAACTGTTTTCCTGGAATGTACATCACATCATACACATACCTCATAAGCCTTATTCTAAAGCGCTGTAAGCGTGGTGTTAATTCATCTAGATTCTTTGTTGTCAAAATTTGAATGAGGGGTTTGTGATCTGTTTCCAAAATCAATTTTGGAAGCCCTAGAATGTATTCTCTGAACTTTTCGCAAGCCCAGGTCAAGCCTAAACACTCTTTTTCTATTTGCGCATATCTAACCTCACAAGGTGTTAAAGTCCTTGAAGCATATGCAACAATTTCCCGAGTCCCTTGATCATCCTCTTGGATTAGAGTTGCTCCTAGACCATATGAAGAAGCATCAGAACTCACTATTATTTTTTTTTTTTGATCATAGTAGGCTAAACAAGGTGCCTTTCCCAGTAAGGAAACAATATCTTTAAAAGCTTGCTTTTGCTGTGCACCCCATGTAAAGACAACAGTATTTTTTAACAATTCATTAAGAGGGTAAAGGATTTCAGATTTGTTTTTAATAAATCTGCCCACAAAATTCACCATACCTAACCACTGCTGCAGTTCTTTTTTATTTGAAGGTTCTGGGAATTTTGAAATAGCTTCAACTCTGGACTTTTCAATTTCAACCCCCTTCCTAGAAATAACATGCCCCAAAAAATTTATTTCTGTGACACCGAACTGACATTTGCTCTTGTTCAAAGTCACCCCTTCACTATTTAGTCTGTGTAAAACCTTCCGCAGGATTTTATCATGTTCTTCTAGCGTTGAAGCGTGAATTAAAATATCGTCGATATGAATTATAACGCCCTTAATATTTGATAGAATTTTATTGAATATACTACTAAAATACTCTGGTGCACAAGATATACCAAATGGTAATTGTGTAAACTTAAATTTACCAAAAGGAGTGATAAAAGTTGTTAGATTTTGACATTCTTTTCTAATTTTAATTTGATAAAACCCATTGTTTGCATCAAGCTTAGAAAAATAAATTGATCCTGTTAATTTAGCTAAAGAGGTTTCGACCTTTGGTATAGGATAGTGTGATCGTAAAACACTTTTATTGAGTTTTGTATAGTCACAGCATAACCTTATTCCCTCCCCCTTGGGAACAACTACTATGGGTGCAACCCATTCTGTTGGTTCGTCTACTGGGACAATAATTCCCAAGCCCTCTAACCTTTTTAATTCAGCTTCCAGCTTTCCTAATAATGGTAATGGTACAACCCTTGGAGCTGCCTGGATGAAGGGAACAGCCCCTTCTTTATTTTTATTTCTATTTCTTCTCGAAACTCCCCTATTTTGTTGAATAATTCTGTAAATTCAGTAAAAACTGAAACCTGGCTTAAATTGCAGACAAAATTTAATATTTTTAAATGAACAATCCCTGGCCTTCCCAAAATAGGAGTTTGCAAATTTTTTAAAACATGAACAACTACATCTGATTGATTGTCTCGATATGATATTCTTAGATTTATGGTACCTAATACATTTAAACTTCTGCCATCTGGGCCTGATATGACATCATGAGATGGTTGTAACTTGTCTAAATGAGTTTTGTTCATTAATTTCTCAGGCATGCAAGTCACATCAGCCCCAGAATCAATTAAAAATTTTATTTTATTATCATACCCCTCTACATTTAACATGCAGAACCACTGCGAAATATCTGTTTCTCTATTTTTGTTTGAACCCACCATTAAGCCTAGAAAATGTTCAGTTGTTTCTTCATCACTTGTATTGTCTGGTTCTTGCTCAATGGATCGTATAACCTTGCTTTTGCAAACTTTACACCAATGTCCCTTCTTACCACAGTGAGAGCAATTCATATCTCGAGCTGGACACTTGTCTCTTGGATGGTACTCTTTCCCACAGTGATAGCAACTTGTATTTTTCTTTTTTGTCATCACTCCTTGAGCCTCTGATGCTTTTTGATTTGGTCTTTGACTTACTTTGACCTTGTCCCTGCCCATGGCACAAACTTCTGTCCCTGAAGTTCTACCCCGTAGCATAGCACCCTGCTTTGTCATCATTTCTGACTGTCTTGCTGCAAAAACAGCATTCTCCAAAGTCAGCTCTGATTTCAATTGCAATCTTTCACTTGTTTTTGTATCAAGCATGCCAACTACTATACGGTCTCTGATTAGTTCATCCCTTAAGGTCCCAAATTCGCAATTTTCAGACAGAACATGCAAGTCTGTAATAAAACTATCTACTTGCTCACCTGGAATTTGCACTCTGGTGTTAAACTTATACCTTTCAAATATTAC
This sequence comes from Ophraella communa, assembly GCA_035357415.1. Classification (NCBI taxonomy): domain Eukaryota; kingdom Metazoa; phylum Arthropoda; class Insecta; order Coleoptera; family Chrysomelidae; genus Ophraella; species Ophraella communa. Next base: position 67,009,510 of record CM068979.1, read on the forward strand.
ATTTCTTTTAGGAAAGAAATGTTTATCAAATTCGGCAATGGTTGCTTCGTAAGTGTCTGGTTTTGTATGCCATTGAACTATTATCTGCTCACTTTCATCGCCCATTATATACAGAAGCATGTCAATTTTCTCCTGGTCACTTTTTGACTTTAAACCTGAAACCGCTAAATACCGGTCAAATCGTTTTTTCCACTGCGGCCAACCCGCCGGCTCTTGGAAGTTGAAACATTTAGGGGGTTGTACATTTAACCCCTGTATTTTTCCCTCAGTGTTTTCCATTACGCTGTTTTTACCGCTGCCACCATGTTTTGTTATTGCTATACTTTCAGGTTGGAATGAAACTAGGAAAGATAACTAAACTTGTTTTATTACCTCCTATAAACCATGTTCATTATAAACAACAACATAACCCCGAATTCCCTCTTTTTGCGCGCTCACCCCATGACATGACATATCAGGCTGTCCAACATATACATTAAAATAACACTAACGCAACAAAAGAAATGACTAAGTTCTCAGCAGTGAGATGTAAAAGCTATCAATTAAAAAATGCTCAAATATTAGAGGGGCGTAGTTTGTAGGATACCTAGGAAGATATTTCTATCTTTCACTAAATACAAAACGGTTTAGAGTTCCTCACCTATAAATCATTTAACACCGTGAGTACTAGCAATGCTTAATACAGTTCTTTAATGCTGTAGGAACTGCACTGGTTATCTTAAATTAACATGGTACTAACTATTAATGGAGCTTCTAAATAAGACCTTGACCACTGTGACCTTGAGCCATTATAGTGACCACTGGTATATTTAACAAAAACAATTATTATGTACCAAATGGCCGCTATGATGGCCATGGATAAAAGAAACCTATTTTGAAGAAAAATCTTTATTTAAAAGAACAGAGTACATCAAAGAGATATCATATTTCTTAGATTATATTCCAGTCCTTCAAACATGGATTTTTATTTACTTCAATACCAATTAGGTTTTTAATTCTCATTTCTCTGAAGGATAAAATTTTATTTTTGGTGTTGTCTATTTTCTTTTACAAGTAATAGATATTCTACAGCGAAACATCTAAGTGGAAAAAATCTCGAGATACCATCTAATAGTTTTTCTAGGAGGTAAATAGTAGCTCATAATTAGATATTTGATCAATGCCGTCGTTGACGTTTTGTCTTAATTTCTTTCATCGCATGCATATATACGGTATCATATGCATATCACTTTTAGCTTTCCATTTTTTGACAAATACTTTACCTTTTCTTCTCCATATATAGCATCTCCTTTTTTTAACTTAGTTTATAAAAGATTTTTTTACCAAGACATGTAAACAAGTGACTAATGCACGACCAATTTCAATCAAGCTGGGTGCTCATTTAAAATAGTTTAAAATACTAGCCATTATAGTGGACGCGGCACATTTTTACGACCTTTTATGGCATTATAGGTGGCCGGTCGTATTCAACGCGTTAAGATAATCAGTAGATTTAACTTCAGTCTCCCAAAAAGTCGCCTATAATGTAGAATTCCTCCAGGATTTAAATGCAAATTTATACCTTGGTAATATTTTTTGCATTTGAAATCTAATTTTGCAATTTGAATGCAGTTCCTTATTTCATCCTACCAAGGTTATGATCAATACTTTGAAGGCATCTCTACACAACGAAGCACTACCTCAATGCTAAAAGAATAGTATATTACATTACAAGTATTGTAATTATGTGTCAATTCAGAATTCTTTTAATTTCAAAGCTCATTTTATACTTCCAAAGCCGACGTACTTTTGGTAAATAACCCATAAGCTAAATACTTGTCTAAGCTGGAAGACATAGGAACAAGCAAAACTATTCTACAATCTTTTGAGATTTTCTTCTAGTAACTCGCTATACGTTAAAAATTTTCAAATGCATGATATTTGAGCTTAATGGCCATAAATAATGTTTTTAGGCATAAGTAGCCCAATCTTTATGTTTTTAGGCATAAGTAGCCCAATCTTTATTATTTTCTGTACTTAGAAGTATACTGGCTATACTTAGACACACAGGTATACTTGGCTGATTTTAAATTTTAAATAAATAAATAAAACACTGCATCAATTCATTATAGATTTATTTGTTAATGGAATTTGAATTATCATACACGCTGTTAACAATTAATGGGGGAAGGGATTTTGATCAGTTTTTTTGACAGTGATTGTATCTTTGGTACAACGACTAAGGGACTATATCCTAATTAATTAATCAGTCAAAGTAAATAATCGTTATAAAATTGTTCCAAAAGTTCTCTCATAAACATATATTACAAACTTAATAACTATAATTTTGTGTATAAAAATTTAACCTTATTTTGATTAATTATATCTATATAATAATTATGAGAACAAATTCCAGTATATATTGTAAGACCAGATATATAGGTGACTACCAATACACCTTATTATTATCATAGTTCTAATTTGTGTTTATTTTGTAGACAGAATAATCAATTTGATTTTAATAAAATTTAGTGTATTTTAACATAACACAGTTTGTCGAAAACATATTAAATTTTAATGAAAGCAGTTGACAAAGTTAACTGAAAAAAATATATGTTAATAAACTATAAGATGTTTTTTGCTTTATAAATTTCAGGAATATCAATTTTACCTTCCATTCCATCTTAAAAAAATGGGCTATGGATTGCATATATTATTAATTTGTATTGAAATAAAGTGTTCTCCGTCCATTAACCCATTAATTTAAAGAACACAAGGATAAACTTGACCTATTTTCTTGGATTCCAACCAACTTATTCCAATTATAAACTTATGGTGAAATATTGTTGCCTAAAAAATATTGCCTGATTTTGTACTCTAGTAGTAAAAATGTCTTACAATATATACTGATTTAATATCTTAAATTTCACATCTATTTCTATATCACTACAATAATAAATTCATATAATTGCAATATTAAAACCACCAGGGAAAAGCTGTAATGGTAAGTTTTGTTTAAGCTCGTTATTTATCAGTAATAGGTACAATTCACATGATTTTGTGGCGAATTTATAAAGGATTAGGTATTTTAAATTCGCGCACACAGAGCACCTGCATTCAAGTAAAAAATGAAGATGTTGACTTTTGTTTTTTAATTTCTAATTGTGTCTTGGTTAGTTCATCCTTACCAGAACTAACCAAGACCGGAAAAATAGAAGTCTGTCTAAAGTAAAATCAAGTTGATTTCAATTAAAAATCTTACAAAAAAAATATTTATTTACTTATCACAAAATTATATTTAATGTAAAAGGAAAAGGGTTTAACTCTTAAAATTAAAAGTCAGTTCAATATTGATACAATATAAACTCTCAATTATTTTTAATGCATTTTCATTTACTGATAATTGGGCAAAATAAAATATGTTACAAAAAAAGAATGCCAACATATTATTAAATTAACCTTAACTAACCCACAGTAAATGGAAAATGTAATATATTTATTTCTATGCGATAAAATGTGAATGTAATATTTCTTTTCCGTTTTCCAAAACATACATTTTAATATTTTTATGATGGTTTACATATTGTATTTGTAAGAATTTACAGATTTTGCTCAATGTATTATACCGCAATAGAGTAGTCGGTTGGTTGGCCATTTCCACCGGTAGCAGGTCTGGACCATAGCGTGGATCTTAATCCAAGTTTCAATTTTTTAAGAGTGTCGATGTCGCATTCTGCTTCACTAAGTTCGGGTCGATCAGGTGTACTCTGATCGGTTGGTTGTCTCTCAGTAAAAGGCGTTTCTGCGACCGAAAGATGACTTAACATCTGCCTATGAGAATTGCTCCTACCACCTTGAGCCAACCACCTTGCGAGAAAGTTGTTTTATAATTTAATTAAATGATTTTTTAATTGCTTTCATTTTACCCGACAGTTTGGTATTCAAATTAGTTCAAAGAAAATTTAAAACCTATTTTCTAAAAATTAAATTTTGAGGGAATTGAAAGCGATTGTATCACTAACACAAAATCTGAACTATATTTTTTAACACAAGGTCACTGGTATGTAAAACTTTTAAAATACTAAGCTAAAACTTAAATAAGTAGCTGGACAAAATTAACGCATCATAAATTTTCAGCAGTATTTAATTTAGTTTTTGCTGAACTTATAATTTGACTTCTTTATAGGTTGGATTCTTGGCATTTGCCATAGTCTTTGCTATTTTATTGAACTTAATTGTTTATCTTTTGTTAATTTTTTTTTTCATTTATACACAGTTTATCACTTGTTGGCTGTCATAATAATATATGTACGAGGTCTGGCTATTAAATAACGAGACTGCTTATGAAAAAGAGTTTTTATTGTAAAAATGTTTTTGCGCTAAAAATTGGCTTTGCCGCCAATAGATTTATCGCGAAAACATTTTGGCGCTAAAAATGCTTTTTATATAAGGTAGGTAAGGTTTGTAGACAAAGCTTTAGTTTACCTTCGGTCTCTGAAAAAGATAACTTGGTTATCAAAACGCGCGTCAGGCAGTTAAAAGTGTGTGTTGGTGTAGTGGTAGTGTCAACGGTCAACCTCTACAGAAAAAATACTACTACAGCGACAAAAATGTGTTTTCGTACTGAAATAGTAGACACTTCTATATAGCTATCTATCGCTGCATTCGTTTCCCACCCTACCCCTCTAGGACGCCTTCTGCGCGCGCAGTGTCGTTATTTAATAGCTAGACCTCGTATACTAGTGATATGATAGGTATTGACAGAAGAACAGAATAGGCAAGTACTCCTCAACTGAATCAGAATATACACTATATGAAATATACAGAAGAGTATCTCCTTCAGAGGTAATGAACTAAACCAGTAAGAAAAATATATTTAGTTGTTATATATTGTGGTTTCTAGTATAGGTACTCCATTCGATTTATGTCGTAAACAGAAAAATATGGCGTTGTCAAAAAAATTATTTCAGAAAAAAATTTTTATAAATTTATGTCCATTTTCCTTTTTGCTTCAGTTCATTTTGTCCAGGAATATATTACCTTTAATTGAAAGTCAAAACTTAATTGTAAATCATAGGTATATATGCTGGAAATTCGAAATACACACAACTTCAAAAACCTTGGACCCCCTGTATAATGCCAAATCTAAAACTTTTAGTAAATATTTGTTTATTTAGAAATAAGTTGTTTTTTATCATGAATCAAAAACGACACAAAACTTTAACTCCTTTATTCAGATGAATCCAGATTTGGATTGACAGATGTCGTGCAAGGGTGTGGAGAGAGCCAGGGCGTGCAGCACTTTTAGCCTCTCCGAAAGAAGTGGTTCCTTACCAAGGGGGGACGGTTATGTTTTGCGTGGGCATTATGCGTGGTTATCCCACTCCACTGATTCAAATTCGAGACGCTGATAGGACATATGTACCTGGAAAATGTTAGAAGGTCAATTGTTCTGCCTCGTAGAGAGGAATTGACCAAATTTCATTTTTATGGATGACAACGCTCGTCCACATCGCACTAGAAGGATCCAAAATGTATTAGCTGAAGCCAACGTCCAACGAATGAACTGGTCAGCACAATCGCTGGGCATGAGTCCGATTGAGAACATGTGGAATACGCTTACGAGTCATATTAAGGAGAGCCCATAACCCTTTAAGAGCTGATTGTTGCTGCACTGGAAGAGTGGAACAATATTTCTCAAGAAGAGATGGATAATCTTCTTTGAATATAAAAACAAAGGAAGGAGGGTTATACATAAACACAAATGGTTCGCGATGGTGTTTCAAAAAGGCGTCAACAGTTTCCGGTTTGGCAGTAGTGTATCAATTTTAATTTATGATAAAATGTTAATACATTTTGTAAACCATATTTCTATGGGTGTGTTCGGGGAGCACGCTATTTGCGCCACTTGGCGCTATCTAGTACTATTCCTCGTTTGCGTTATATGGCGCTTGGCGCTACATAGCTCGAAAGCGTGCTCCCCGAACACACCCTATATACACATTTATTAAATATATGAATATATGTACGTCTTTGAAATATTAAAGTAACCTAACTTTCAATTACCTACTTAAACATTAAAACTGTACTGTTTCAAATGTCAAATGTCAATAAAAATAACGCCAGGGCGAGTCAATCAATGTATTGAGAACAGAGGCGGTCCCACGAAATATTAAGTTCATTTTTTGTTAAATTAGGAATTTTGGCAAAAAAGTTGGTTTCATATTTTTTTATCACTCAAAACTTTGCACATAAAAAAATGTATAAATAGGCTGGTAAAAGAATATTACGACATTCATAAATATAAAAAAATGTTTTCTAGAAGAAAATAGAAGAAATTTGAGGGGTCCAAGTTTTTTGACGATGTGTGTATATAAAAATGTTGTTTGACCAAACAGAAGGTAATCTTATTATTAAATGATACACCTAAATTGTTTTGCAATAAAAATAAATAACGTAATAGAAATAATATCCTTTTATTCATTGAATACTTGAAAGTTGCATTATATCTATTCGTTTATACAGTGAGGATGTATAAAGGTTTGCATAAATTCAATATTTTTGTAAATTAAATACACTCACACACGTGCGTGAGAAATCTTGTCCCACTAACCATATACTCCCAGATCTCCTCTTGAAACGAGAAGTCTGGAAGTCTATGCAAAGTAGAACCTTCCACCATCCTCTGTCATTCCATAGGACATCATCGCTATTTCTCTTCGCACGCGTTTCTCCCTTTCCCCATTTTAATTCTGCGGGGGGCTCTAGACTCTAGGACTTCTTTTTTCGGTTCGAAGGGGTGTAGCTCTTTTGGCTTTATCTCTGGGAGTGTGTATGTGCTTTCATGCAAAACCCATCCTACCGCCAGTGGTAAGAACAACTTTACACAAGGTGATCTTTCGCCTTTCTTTAGAGCTGTTCCCCATAGAGTTACGGCTTCTCCAAATTTTAGATTGGCAGGAGCTCTGTGTCAGGGTGGGGGTTCCTCTTCGAAGTCTTCTTTCTTGTCCGACCCTTTTTTATGTTTATTTAATTACTTATTGATACTCCTGTGGTTAACCGGTGCACAAACCATGGTTTGTACCCGGGTAATCACAAGCGCGTTTTTTTGTTACTTTTTTTGTGGGGCTTGTTCTGATTTGCGACCTTATCGTTCTTCTATTTCTTGTCTTGGTCTTCTATATCTTCTGTAATCTTCGACTGTATAATCCGTCAGGTCTCTAAGCTCTGTGTTCGGATGAGTCCGTAGTTCTGCTTCCTTCATTTTGTACATGAGACCTTCGTGCCTTGCTTATATCCAAAAATATATAGCATTATTTCTGATTGAATCCTTGAGTGATGCATTCAACCAATCTCAAGACTTGTTCTGTGCTGTGTTCTTCTTTGAATCCGAACTGCTCCTCTCTGGTATTACGTTTAGTTATCTTGTTTGTTTCTTAATAAATCTTAGAATGACTCGTTCTGCGATTTTGCTTATCGAAGGTAGCAAACTTATTGGGCGATAGTTTTGCGGGAAAGTGGGGACTTCGGCTCTTTTCTATCTTTTTGGGAAGAATATAAATCTTAGTATTCCGTTTATTATGCTTGTTAGGTGCATAATACCTTTGTCTGGCATGCATTTTATGGCCCTGTTGGTGATTCCGTCCATACCCGGTGTTTTCTTTGGTGAGATGAATCTCCCTAAGCTCCTCTGGTGTAGTGAAACCTATGTTTTCTTCTTCTTAGTCCTCTTCTTCGGCGAATTCTTCTACTTCGACTTGTACCCTGCCTGAGAAATCCATGTCCTCATCAAGGTGTTCGTTGAGAATGAATTGTAGTTCCATTGTGTTTTTCATTGCTTCTGCTTTTTTCGTTGGTATATGCCATTCCATTTGCTCCGTGCAATGGAGGCATAGATTTTTTGTGTTCCTTAAGGGCTTTCGCTATGTTCCAGAGTGCTGGTTTATGTGGATCTAGATCGTTGATTCCTCTATTCCATTCTTCGCTTCTTTTGTTTTTCAGTTTTTCCTTTACTTCCTAAGTAAGCTCATATTTTATGCTTTGCATCCTGGGCTCTTTTGGGGCTCTTTTAATAGCTCTATTTTTTTCCTCTATCTTAGATAGTTGTTCAGCTTGTTCAATCTACAGCTTCCGATAGTGCTTCTTCAAAGAAACGGACTGTCTCTTCTAGGTCTTCTTTTCCTTAGATTTCTTGGATTTGACCGAGTAGTTGTCCGGAGATCCTCCTAAACTTCGTCTAATCAGTCCTGTTGATTTCTCTCCTTTCTTGTCTTGATCCGTCTCTAACGGTGAGGACTATTGGCACGTGTGCGTCTCCTCCTTCGGTGATCCGGTTTCTTGTGTTAAAGTACCACGTTAGAACTTGGCATTTAGATCTCCTATAATAATGCCTTTTTTACCATCTGGGAGTACCGCCAGTATTTCTTCTTCATGAATGACCGTGTTCGGTCTTACATTTGACATTTAATTGTCAAATGTACATGAAAATGGTTACGTCATCAGTATTTCGAATTACACATGCGCAATTCAAAATATAAATCGACCTGTCCAAGGATCTATGCAAATCTTTACGTCCTCACTGTATAGTCAGAGAAAACAGAAAGGAAGTGAGAAAAGTAAAACTTAAAAAAAATAAGCAGTAGGTAAGACCTTTAAGTATCGAGCAGTAATAGGTATGACTTTGTGTTAAAAATAATAGTCCATTATCCAACTTTAAATTGGCAAGTGGAGGTAACAAATTGACTAATAAAGAAACACATGAATTTTCACACACATTTACCTGTTTCTGTTTCTTCGTGGAAGCGATTTCTGGTCTGACATCGGAGAGATATCTGATGAGGTACTTGATTGAGCACCATGATAAAGGAAGCCTGGAATATGCAATTAAAGCTATTGTAAGAGCATAAAAAATAATAATTTCATGTTTTTATACTGTTTGTATATGTGAAACGCTATATGATCAAACCAGTAGGTGAACTGTGGTGATTTTAGAAAAATTACGAGAATTTATCAATTGGAAAGAGTTAGGATAGACATCTGCAGGATTTAATCTGGTGTAGAAACAGAATTGCTAAGTAAAACAACATTGTTCCAGACTTCAAAAGGTTTTAAGGAAGTTTTATATCTCTAGATGAGTTAATGTCTTCAATTTGTCATTTTCGTATAGCGTCTGGGTACTTACTATGTTTGTGTTTCATATCTAATTGATTGGAAGACTCAGTTCGACTGGAAGTTAGTTGATCTTGATCCGATTCGCTATCGTCACTATCCATGTCAGTTTTTCTATTGGCACGCCTTCGACCGTGTCCTTTTGTACTTTGAAATTTTTGCTGAAAAAATTGGTTTTATCCACAATTTTTCTTAACGTTGAAACTTTTGGTAGGTACTTACAATATTATAGTATGGCGAGTTTCGTTGAACAGAAGAGGTGGCTGGTGGAGGAGAAGCACAACCTTCAGTCATTGGATGCTCATGATACATGAAACTGTGCAGCATCGTGTTTTGTGGCAAAGTGCTAGGCTCCGATAATTGAAATGTTGCATACGGTGATATGTCTTCTGAAGTCTCTGTTGAAATAAAAATCCACTAGTTTTAAATAGATTATAATAATAGAAAGATGGTAATTTCTGAAGACATTTAAATTTTCATACCTGGTATTTTTTCGCCAGCTTGCAAGGACACCTTATGAATGGTAGCGTAGTATCGTTCTCTTTGCGCTTCTGCGTTTTGTTGGTTGTCTAATTGTTCTTTGGCAGCATCATTGTGACCTAAAACGTATCCTAAGATAACAGTGTTAAAAGAAAAATGTCCTCGGTGTTTAAAGTACTTACGACGTTTCATACAAAGCAGCGCTCCGATTGCAGATATTATTATTGCTATAAGTAAAACCACTAGAGGTATGATAACCTTCAAATCTGAGTAAAACTGATAATCGTCGTCTCCTTGTTTCATCAAATCGGGAGGGGGTACATCTAAAAAATAATGTCTTAGTTCATTCCATTATTCCTTTTTAAAGAGTGAGTTCAATTATTATTTTTGAATATTTTTAATTTTTAAAACTGTTTAATAATTACAAAGTACATTATACCAGCGTTTTATAAACATTTTTACGATGCGGAAAAAAAGAAGTGGAGGCAAGTATAGTGATGAGCAAATGCAAGACCAAGACCAAGACCGGGTTAGTCTTGGTCTTGGTCTTGCATACAAGGTCTTGGTCTTGGTCTTGCAGTCAAATAAGCAATCTTGGTCTTGGTTTTGTCTTGCAGGGTCCAGTCTTGGTCTTGCACCAAGACTCTTGCAAGTCTTGCACTTTTTTTAGATTTACTGGGGTCCATTTTTACAAAAAAAAGGAAAAATAGTTTTTAAAATCACTACAAGTAAAGAAAGATTAAATGAATGAGATAGTATTTTTCATTATAAAAATTTTATTTTTTTATATTACATTGTAGCGATAAATCAAGTATGAAATAATTATTATCCTAACAAGTGCGGAAAAGTTAATTTCCGCAAGAGTTAGGATCAATATTTTTTTACAAGCAAAATCACCTCGAAAATTATTTAGATACTTGAAAAGATGCGATTGTGACAATTAAATCTTTCATAGTGTCAATAAATACACGACTGTAGCTATAGCAACTAAGCACAGCCGATCAACTTCTGCTTGTTATGGTACCATCAGTAATTATAACCCTAAAAACCAAGCTTCTTCTTCGTCTTCGTCAAGGACTCCTCTACTTGCGTTCTCAGCGGAGTACAGTACGACAATGCCTCTTTCTCCAAATGATTCATAACATTGTCCAAGTTTTTTAATATGTAAACATTAATAAAGCTTATCCACGAACCTTAGAAATAAACATAGTTTTTGTTCAGGAAATATTGGATTTTTATTTCCATTGCATGGTTTTGAAACAATGTCATCTTTTATGTGATTTAAAACATAATCAAACAATACTGGTGTCAAACGAAAATATTGTCTCAATTTTTCATCATTTGTTTGAAGGTGACGACATATTAAGGTTTCATAGATGCCTTCAGTTTTCCGTTTCTTAAAAATCTTACTTTCTTCCGACCTTTTCGTTTCTTCTTCCGATGAAAACTTCCAAAAATATCATCATTGCCAAGTCCAAATCATCCATTTTTTGCTTTTAATACAGAAACACTCTAATTATTGTCAAATAATGAAACTAAACACAAGATATAAAACAAACTATAAACACACAAAACGAAAGCAAATACAAAAATGAATTTAGGCGGTCTATAACGTTACTTTACATCTGTGCTCACCGATAGCGGCTGTCTTGAACGGTCGTCAAATTACGGCTGCTTTATTGCGGAAACCAAAGCTTTAGAGTTTAAAATAATCCATGGCTGGTTTATTTTTCGGTTTATATGTTTAAAAGGCTTGGTCTTGGTCTTGCGTATATCTTGCAATGCTAAGTCTTGGTCTTACATAAGTCTTGCACTACTCGGTCTTGGTTTTGATCTTGCAGCCTGAAGTTGGTCTTGCAGAAAATGCACCAAGACCAAGACCGAAAGACCAAGACCAGTCTCGCTCATCACTAGGCAAGTACTTGCTAGAGAAAGAATCCTTAGGTTAGGTTAGGTTCTATGTGAGTATTCGTTCAACGTCTCTTCCACTGCGACTTGAAAGATCTATTGTGGCTCATCTCTAGGTTATAGTCGTTCTGTCAGCCCTATGTCTGAGGTCGTAGCGCAACTTCCATGAAGTCCTTGGACTCGAGTTGATGCAGACCAAATTTATTGATCCTTATTCTCTCTAGATCTCGGCAGTTACACAAGATATGCTCCACCGTTTCATCCTTAGCCTGACAGAATTTGCAGTCCGCACTCTCTGCCAGTCCAATTGTTTTCATATGCCCATTAAGGCGACTGTGTCCAGTCAGTAGTCCTATCATAATTCGTATTTCCTGTCTGCTCATATTCAGCAGCTCTTGAGACCTCTTTTTAGAGAGATTTCGTACAAATGCCTTTGATTGTCTTAAACCCTCTAGCTCAAACCAGTAAGATCGTCTCCTCCAATCTACCATCTGGCTACGCTATTCGCTATGCCTAGAAATGGTTCCGGGCCTATACATATTCCTTCAGTACCTTTTCTGGCTATAAGGTCCACTTTTTCGTTACCTTCAATGCCGGTACACCTAGGTGCCCAAAGTAAGGTTACTATGTTATTTTACCCTAGACGTATTAGATCCTGAAGGCACTTCCAAACTAACTTGGAGTCGATCCGATTTGATTCCTGCAGTCACGCTTAAGCATCTCCTGCAGGCACATCTCCATTGCGAAAACCTCCACTTGGAAAATTGTAGTTAGGTTACCCAAGTTCTGGCTCAGGTCCACCTTTGGTTTCCCTCCATGTACCCCAGCTCCAACACCTCTCTCGGTTTTAGGAAATTCTTTTAAAAAATTATATACAATAATAAAAAATATAGTTCAACAATGTTCAATGTTATTATAAAATCTTCATTTAATTACAAAAAAACATTTATCACTAGAACAAATAGACAAAACAGTATATAACAAACTTTCAAATATAAAGCAGTTCTTTTCTTATAGCTATTCAACAAAGAGTATAATAGAATCACTAAAAACATTTTTAATATCGGCAAAAATCCCTGCAGATCGCCCGGTTTCAATCTTGTTCTGGATCTACCTATCCTCTCAAGCATCCCTGTTGATATAATTATTTTCGCAGGTCCCCTACTGAACGTCATTCATATCTATATACTATTTTCCATTATTCCAAATATTTGTCTCAAAGCTATTTCTTACACTTTTCTATTGCATATTCTTATTGCATACTCTTATGGTATTGTAGTAATGTTTTCTATGGCTAATTACTATCAATTTTTTTATAAAATACACAGTTGAATTACTTCATTTATACTCAGTATATCAGTCCTAATTTATTTATACCACTCTGATATAACACTATTTATATAGACTTATTTCACTGTTCGCTCGCTTTCCGCGCACTGTTCGTTGATAACTGACTCAGTGTGCCGCTTATATATACCGTTCTAACGGCTTATAAAACCAATCGAACATTCTGGAGGGACATTATTTTCGACAAATAGACAACAGGGAAGAATAATAACTCATAAACAAGAATATACATATTATAAAAATCTTCAATGCAAGACAAAAGTTTGTTTGGATAAAATACTATGACCTATCTCAAGCAATGGCAACAGTGATGTTTCTAATAATGTGGCGTATTACTAATGTGCAATCGTTAGCATTGGCTCGTAATTGGCTGGTTGCGATAATCTTTTTTTAGTTCGCATATTTTCAGGGTATCATGTTTGCTTCTGTATAACAAATACACAAATGACAAACATTTAAATGATATATGTATTTACCTCCTTCTTTTGTAAGGGTCATGAAATAAAATTCTTCAGTTGAAAACCCAGCAACATTGTGAGCTTCTAATTTGACAACGTATTGTGTGGCAGGTGTCAAACCCGTAATGGACGTTCTTCGTTGTGGTTTTAATGCATTAGACACTGAAAAATAAAGTAAATAACCATAAAATAGTAAAAATAAATTACAATTAAATATGGGAAATATAAATGAATTAATTCCATTTGGGTTGTTCCACCCTGTATATGCTTTGAACTTTTTCTTTCATTATCGATGTTTTCTGTTGGCCATATAATATGACAAGGATGCTGTAAATTACTGTGTACACTTTTCGGTTTAGTGCCTCGAAAAATGACAGCGAGATTTCCTTGCGCATTTTTATCCGTAGAAATAAAATATATTTTCTTACCTAAAGTCCACTGCGTATCAGTCGCTTTTTTATATTGAAGGATAAAATATAAAATAGGACATCCGTTGTCTGGCCAGACATGGAGTCGTAAAACGACCGAAGTGGAATTTGGAGAAATAAAAGATGCCAAGGAAGGAACTCCGGGTGGGTGACCTTGAGTTCTTGCTTGAAGCGGATGACTGGCCGGAGAACTTCCGATTTTGTTGTGAGCGATCAAATAGAGATGGTACGTTGTTCCACAGAAAAGACTCTGAAACGTATTTTAATTTAACCCACTTCACTATAATTAATTTTTTTGTCTTTTAAAAAATTAAAAACCGTAACTTTAATTATAACCTCAAACTCAATAGTTTTTGGCCCTGATTGTGCGAAAAAAATTGTACTAACTTTCAATTCGTAGCTTGTTGCATGTCTTGACAAATGAACCTCTTCGATATCTCCGTGTTCTTTTTTATAATTGAGCGTAAATCCACTTATTGGGGCACCACCGTTATTTCCCGCTTTCCAATGAAGTAAAACACTGCTACTAGTTGCACTAGTTACATATAAGAGGGGAGCAACAGGAGGTATCTAAAATCAGATTTAATATTTATGTGTGTGGGTTGAAGTGGACTGAGAGAACAAGGCCAATAAAATATAAAGTTTTGCTGTTTGGGGATTATATGTGTCAGAGGTATGCGAACAGAAGTTGGGTGTTAAATATAATGATAAAGTTGGTCAAATGTAGGTCTTATTTTTATTTAAAAAAACATTATTATTTAGTGGAGGTGCTACACTGCTCAACAATTGAAGTGGATATTTTTTAAATTTCAGAAAATTGCGTGCAAAAATAATACTTTAAATATACGTCTAATGCTATCAGTAAACTCTGATTGTTTTTGTAGTTTTTTTTCTTTTTATACGCTGTTACCTCTTTAACCAGCATTGTAGGAATGGACTGGGAAAGTAGTGACGTAAGTGTCCAACCAATTGATTCCAAACAACTTTTTATATATGGTATGTTTTATAGGTGTTATTAACTATTTTATTGATTTTTGGGAGTTAATTACTGTTTTTTCATTGGTAAGTGTTCATTCATATGATTTACATATCACTAAAGTAGATAGACGAACAATTTCCGTAAAAATATTATAACATAACCTTCAAAGTTGTGCATTGTCATAAATTTTAAGAATACTTACAAAAATGGTACTTTAAAAATCGAATTTGTAAAGATTTTGCTTACATGTATTTAATTATGATACTTCCGTTATTTTCAAAGTATAATAATAACTAAATAACTCAAACAAAAGTTATTTCTGGATATTTATAATGTTGCCGTTTGGAATCATTTCGTTGACATTTTCCAGTTCAACAGCATAGAACACAAATTTTGACGTCACACTTTCCCAGTCCATTCGATTTCACTAATATTTTAGTCGCGTAGAAGTGCTTGCAGTGACTTTAACATTGTTAATGTAGTCCATAAATCTGTTTACATGAAAATAGTGCAACAATAGTGCAACTCGATCAATTAGTACGTTGGATACACAAAGGCTTAAGTCAAGAAGTGACTACACGGCTAAATGTGTCCCAAAGTGTTGTCAGTCGTGCATGGAATCGATATTTGGAAACTGGGTCTGCAGCGTACAGGCATGGAGGAGGACGAGAACGAGCTACAACTCCTGCTCAAGACCGCTTTATAGCTGTAACTGCAAGAAGAAACCGAACATTTACTGCTTCGAGAATTAACAGCTTCTTTAGGCATGCTACCGGAAGAGTGATATCTAGTCAAACTGTTAGAAGAAGGTTGCATGCATGTAATTTAAGAGCCAGAAGGCGTAGTTCACATCCACGGTTGACTGCGGATCAGCGTGCATGCAGATATCGGTGGGCGAGAGAACACAGTCGTTGGAATTTTCAGAACTGGAGGTACTG
Organism: Ophraella communa; assembly: GCA_035357415.1. Lineage (NCBI taxonomy): Eukaryota > Metazoa > Arthropoda > Insecta > Coleoptera > Chrysomelidae > Ophraella > Ophraella communa. The sequence continues at coordinate 67,025,195 of CM068979.1, forward strand.
TATGTTTACGGATGAGTCCAGATTTCGGTCGAATATTGGTGTGGAGAGAAAGAGGACAGCGATACAATGTAACATGTTATGTTAACTAAAAACGTAATATTTTTAAATTAATTATATGGCTAACACTAACACCATCTATTGTATAGAGTTCTTAACATGTTAATTATTATAAACGATTCCTGTCAGTAATTCCAACTTCATACACAATCTTTAATGTGGCATAGTCCAATACCTTCAACCACGATTGATTCTCTTATTGTCATTGGTGTTACACACAGCATTGGAATATAAAATACCAAAAACATTACAAATTTCAATTTCAAAGACAATCTCAATTTCAAAGACAATCCTAATTTCAAAGGCAATCCCAATTTCAAAGACATTACTGAGTTACTACCGAATTACCGCAGATTGGTTCTACATTGGTGGACTGTTCACCAGACCAACCCTTCACTGGACCAGCCCTCTCCTGGATCAACCAATGGATCGCAAATGTAAAAAAAAATAAGTCGACCAATGTAAATAAATGCATTTATTTATTATTATACACAGCTGTCTCGTTTTCCTTTATTTCTTAAACGTAATATCAAAATCATTGTCGTATCGTCAACTGTATTAGAATAAGTAGTTGTAAAGAACTGTTTGCGGGTTATTTTTTTTGTAACGTATTCTCAACTTCATTCATTTTAGTACCAAGGAAATCTATTTATCTTTTATCTGTTGGTACATTTTCATTTTTTTTACTTCATAGACAGTTTTTTCTGACATCTTTCTGTCATCTTATGATACTTATTTAAATAACTCAGCTTAAAACAACTTTCTTCAGTAGTAAAACAAAAAATAAAAAGATTTCAGTGGCGCCCTTATATTTTCTTAAAGAAACAAATATTGTACTATAGTCAGAGCTGATGAACTTACTCACCCCTAGCCGAGGTATTTAACTATCATAATTTTTGCTGTGATAAACATTTATAAATTTTGTTAATTATTGAAATATCTTTTACAACTAATTAAAGACGAAATTAAGATTAATGGTTGTTTTATTGTAAATTACATTTTTTCTTTTGGTATATTGTTATTTTTTAAAAGTTAACTAAATATTTTTATAAATTCACTCCCAACATTTCAATCATATCCCAAATTGACGCCCAACGTCATAATATGGTTACAACAATGAACGTTTGATGGCGCTAACCACTCTTTTTGGTGGCGGCTCAGTTTGCGTGTGGGGAGGCATATGTTATGATGGTCGCACTGATTTAGTGGTGTCAATGAATATGACAATGACGACTGTAGGATATGGGGACATGGTTATAGAGCAAGAATTGTAAATGATCGCATTGGACCGAAATGTCTAGACAATTAAACTGACTCGAACAGCCCCCCGTAGAATAGCTTGCCAATGCATTGCAGAGAAAATGGGAAAACATACCTAAGACATTTAATAATAATTTAATAAGGACCATGCCAAATAGTCACAGTAGGTACTAAGGCAAACTGGGGTGGACCCACACGATATTAATTTTCGTAAAAGGTCTTTATGACTTGTTTTATTGTAACTTTTTTTTCATAAAAAATTTGTTTTTTTATTTTTTTGGGTATATTGTAACGAGAAAGAATAAATATTAATTTATTTTATCGAATTTTTATTTATTATTAACTAATAACAAAAGAAAATTACAGATTTTTTTAATATCCAGTGAAATTATCGAGTAGTGTATTTTAAAAATTTAATAAATCATTTTATTTTTATATTTTTACCAATAAAAAGTATCTGCTTACCTGTACTATTAGATGATAAATAATTCTGTCAGTACCTTGACCATTATCAACGTGACACGTATAATTTCCCCCGTCCCCCATTTGGAGTTTTGATAAAATTAATTCTCCTGTATCCAATAATTGAATGTTATGGTTCGCACCTCCCTAGAACAACAATTAAAAAGATATGAGAAGATGGTCTAATAGAGGATCAGATATAGGAAATGTGAAATGCATTTTAAAAGTACAAAAATAATTTAAATAATTCGGTGTTTTCATTAGAAATAAATCAATGAAATTCCTTTGTAATCATATAGTAAATTATAAATATTTAATCCTAAACTCATTACAACGCAATAATTCTGGTTATTTTTTATATAATATCAAATTGAAAGTAAGTTAAAATCGATAAATTCAAATAGAGAAGTCGAAACGCACCTTCATTGGTCGTGACGTCAAAACTCATATCGATGACAGTTTGTTTATATTTAATGTGTGGTAATTGAGAGAGTTGGACTTTCATTTTTGATTTTATTGTGAATTATTGGTTTTGTAACAATATAATTATATTTCCTTATTCTTTAATGCAACTAAATACTTAATTCTTAAATAAAAATGTATTTATTGTCTCTACCTATTTTAATGTGTGGTAATTGAGAGAGTTGGACTTTCATTTTTGATTTTATTGTGAATTATTGGTTTTATTTTTGTTATGCAATCATAAAATGTCGTCAGTAGGGTTTGTGAAAGCATTGTCAAACAATTTACCATCCTTAGACATTTTCATGGTTAGGTTAGGTTGGGTTAGGTTAGGTTTCAATGTAAAAGCAACAGCGTAAGTACTTATTTTGTGCTTTTTGCATTAAAAAAATGTCTAATTGACTTATTTTTATGAAAATCAACAAAAAATAAAGAAAAGAGATGAATAAATATAAATATAAAACTTCGCACAATCTCGCAGATACACTGTTTACAATAAAATGATGGCGCTTTCAATGACACATATGAGTAGTGACGTCAACAGTCGTTTACGCGTCAAATTTCTGAATTTGAATTTGAGGATGGAATAACTATGGTACAAAATTTTTTGAATTTAAGTTTTTTTTTGGTTTTTGGGGTGATTGATTGCTGCCCTGTCTTCCTGCATGATTTTGGAAAATATTGGAAAACACCGAATTAATACTATAATACTATGATTAGGTATTATAAGAAAAAATTTGTTTTAAAAATAATTCTAAGCAAAGTTAAAAAGCTTATTCAGGCTGACAACCGTCACCTTAACTACAAAATAAATAATGGCTGTTGCTGTCAAATTTTAAGCAAAGAATATTAATATTAAATAGTATACGAGTACCTCGTTCAGTAAAAATCTGGTTGCACGTCATCAAAGTGAACAAATCAATCCGTTTGACTTACTTCATTCGTTTGCTATTATCAGTATGTTTTTTACTGCAAACTTGGTAAATATTGAAATTCGTAGGCCGCAAAAAATTACAAAATAAATAAATTCTTTAAAAAGGTTTCGTTTTTAATTTTATATCAAATACAACTTGTGGACAAATAAAATATAAAATTCAAACTATTATTCATACTAAATAATTTGTATGTTGGCAAAATTGCGCTATGTTGCCGCATCCCAACATGGTTTATAAGGTGAAATTTTACATTCTGGACTAAGAAGTGTTTGTTGTATTGTACAATTAAATTTTTTTGTGATCATATTATATTTTCAAGATTTTGATTGTTGAAAATTAGGTAAAAGTTATTTTAGATAATAAATATTTTTAAAGTTTAAGAAACACTTTGAAACAAATAAGTGTACCATTATATATAAATAAATAAATTTCATACATGTCATATAAACAGTTTTAGAGAATTAGGACTGTCAAAACGTAGTGGGCACTCTGTATAAGATACTATTTATATAAACTTATTTTTACTCATTGTTTGCTTTCACTCTTCCTATGACTGTTAGATTATAACTGACTGACTTTGGGCCGTGAGTGTCGCTTTTATACCGTTCTGACTCCGAGAAATTTCGACGGACTAGAAAGTTCAGCGTTCCAGAACAGAGAACAGTGGCCACTGGAAACGGCGCATTCGCCATTATTTATACTTTAGGTAGACAGGAGCGGCTTCTGACGATTTTGTAACAATATACAATAATAAAAGTAAAAAAAATATTTAGAAACAGTGAAACATGATTTCCTAATTTTCCACGTATACTACTATGTAAAAATTTTAGAACGTTTAACCTTACCTTCAATATTTGATCATTACGTAGCCATTCTCGTTTGGGAAGACCCACTGCTTCGCAATTAAAAGACACAGAACTACGCCAAGGTCTTACAATAACTCCTCCAAAAGATATAATCCTTGCTGGAACTAAAAATTTAACACGTATTAACATTAAACCAAACACAATCAAGAAATATAAACGTAAACATTATTTAGAGCATGATTGGAGCATACCTCGCGGTGTTGCAACTTGGGAAACTACTTTAGAACTTTGGCCTTCCCCGATTCTAGTAGAAGCGGTGACCCAAAACTGATATTCAATGTGCGATTGAACGCTCTTCACCTCGAAAATCGTATTTTGACTGGATATTGTTTGCCTAGCGTTATCAACTTCGGTACGACCATCCATGCTTCGTCGATACAGATTGTACTTCGTCAAAACGCCATTCGGCTCTACAGGCGGTAGCCATGATACTTTTAATGACTGCGGAGAACCGACTACTACTTTGATGTCTGCCGGAGGTCCGGGTACTGGAAATTGCAAATCATTTGATTGCTGAATGTTACTAATATATTATTCAGGGATAATGAAAGCAGGATAAAGTGATGATTTCATCCGATTTGTTAAAATCAAATGTAAATCAAATGAAAAATCCAATGGTCTAAAAGTACCTTAGTGGACACTAGTATAAGCGGTCGAAAGAATCATTTTTAAGCAAAATAGGATAGAACTTTCTCTGTAGGTAATCGGGTTTTTTCGATATGGAATGGCCTTCCAACTAAAGTTGTAGTTGCTTCATGCGTTAATGTATAAAGGAAGATTCGCATAAGAACCGACATAGAGCAAGAAAATGTAGGGGAACTCAAAATACGAGGGTTGCGTTTTATATTTCGGGATTGGAGAACAAAAACAAATATTAATAATCGAAAATCACTTTTCAAAATATTCCCCATGAAGATCTATACACTTTTGAATGCGTTTGAACCAATTGTCGAAGCACTTTTTCCAGTGTCTAGTCGATGTGCATTTATCAGTAATGCGATTCCACAATTCTTCCTGAGACGCAACTGGCGATGAATACACAGATTCTTTTAACATTCTACAAATAAATAAATCACATTTGTTGAGGCCAGGTGGTCGTGGGTGCCAAGCCCTTAAGTTAATTTGTTTGCGTTCCTCACATTTAATGACTTATTTTCTTGATTGTCAAGTCTGACGTTTAATTTCATAGCCAACTTTTTAATTTTCGATGATTTTGAATAACATTCCTGTAGCGCGCGTTTTTAGTTATTCGATTTTTTTTTGAAAACGAAGAGTATTTTCAAAAAATAACTAGTGTAAAAAAAGTTTTAGAATTAAATTGCCCAAAAAACAAAGTATTTTAAATCCATCAAAGGGTTAAAAAAATATCTGTCGTTTTAATGTCGCATTATTCCCCATTCACCCTGTAAAATACTATGATTGAACTTTAATTACTGTCATTTACTGCTCTTGGTACACCCACAACATGTACCAAATTTGGTTCTTCTAAATGCAAGTATAAGGGAGATATGTTTTTTTTAAAACTTCTCTTTTAAAGGGAAGGAAGTAACTTGGCATAAAGATAAGTTGCTTTTAATCGTCCTATTTTGAGTTCCTCTACATGTCCTTGCTCTATGTCGGTTCTTATGCGAATCACCCTGTATATTTAAAAATAGGCTGGATAAACACCTGCTTTCCAAATTAATATTTTTATTTATTTAGTTTAGTTAGTTCTTTCTTTTTTCTTTTTGTATAATTTTGGTTTATATAATGTTAAAGTATTATGGGCATATCGGCTTTACGACCCTTCAAATTAATATTTAATAATAATCCCGCGCGGGGTAGTTTTACTACCTGGGGGGTAACGCCCCCACGGGTCCGAGTTATCTGGGCTACAAGGGGAAAATTGTAGCACCTAGCAGTAGGTATAAAATTCGAACACCACGATGTCAAATTTTAAAACTATATTACCCCAGTTGGGAGAGTACTCCACGGATTCTGGGGGGAGCAATAATTCAATTGTTGCCGGGAAAATTGTTAATGGCGATGTGGCGCTACCTAATGGAGAAACATACAAAAACCTTGGATTCCAGCAGGCCAGGTTGTTCGACTAGAAACAGTCCAAGACCAAAATCAGGGATCAGTAATCACAGAGGGTTAGTTCATTACTAAAATCTGTATTGAACGCAGGAAACCTTAACCAAGGGACCAAACTATTACATCGGAAAAGTGTAGACGGTGCCAATTTTGAACACTTATTAAAATATTAATATTAAAATAAAATAAAAAATATTAGGTTCTATTTAAAATAACAAAGTTGACGTCTATTTCCGGTATAACCGGAAGTGCCACATTCAGGACAAAATTATATTTGAACTCAGCGTCATCCAAACCTACAGCTTTGTAATTTCAGATTTTTAACATAACTGTATCCGCCATTACTTTTAATCAAAACTTGTCGCGCCACACCCTGTATACATGGGCAGTTTACACTTATCACTCATGTAGCAATTCGTTATATGCACATATTGAAAAACTTAATAGTATCAGGTATAGAGTTCTATAAATGAGCAACTTTATATTGAAAAGATTGTCAAAATATTTCCGTTTTAAATTTTGGAATTGATAATGTGCCTTACATTCAAATTATGCACATCGGTTCGCTAGTTTGGAGGGCCCCAGGACGACAAGCCCGATTAGAAACAGCCCAACCACATGTTCCATTTGAAGGTGGGAGTATTATGGTTTGGAGTGATATGAGGGGTACACGGACGCCTCTCCTGGTTTTGGAGAGAAGAATCACTGGTGCTGCAGTACAAAATTTTTTGGAAGAAGAAGAAATATCCACATTAAGATGGCTATCAAATGCCCTGACATGCCTGGGATATTCTTAAAACACGCATTAAGAAGCGAAACCCTCCCCCAATTACTTTACGAGAACTGAAAGATGCTGCTCGTGAAGAATGGGAGAGAATTCCGGAAGCCCAGCTCGACCATTTAATCGATAGCATGCCACATCGCCTACAGTCCTGCATACAGGCCCATGGAGGAAATAATGATTATTAATTTTATTTAAAAACCTTTTTTTGCTTATTAATTTATTTTAAAAAATTTGTAATACATTGTACATTTTTCACCTCAAAAGAATAAATCATTTTGTTTTGTATGTTTATCTGACTTCCAGTAACAATGAGAAATCTGAAGCAAATTGACGTATTTGCTCTTCCATTGCTTTTTCAAGTATTTTAGACAAAATTGGTAAAATAATTATACCACTTAAATCTTTCATTTCTGTAGGATTTGGTAATACTTTTATTATTGCTGTTTTCCATTGTTCAGGAAATACTTAGTCTTAAAAAACACTCAATCTTCATAAAAACACTTTTATTGACATGCAAAAAGCTACATTTTAAAAAACATGTCACACTGTTCATAAATTCTTAAATACAGTGGATGGCTAATTTATGGAATATTATCATTATTTCGAGAACCGTCGAGTTTTGAGGGTAATCCCGAAACAGGTCGATTTTTGTTATAAAATACCCATCTTATAACGTACATGAAGTAAGGATGTCGTCACCGGTGTGGGTGTAGTGACGTAATCGTTAATTTTTTTAAATAGAAATCGGTATACTGCGACACCTCATTTGAAGGAGAATTTAATTCTCTATTTAACGACATTACATTTGTAACTAAAATATTTTTTAAGGGTAAAAAAACATCTTTTTTTATTTAAATTCAACCAAATTACAACTAATGATTTAATTCATAACGTCCTTTAAAGTAACCAAATTATGCATAATAATTATTTTAAATTAAATGTTCCAAATGCCATCCACCGGTTCCTGCCATGAGTTTCTGAAATAAATACTTAAAAAAGCAAAAATAAGTAAAAATAATAATGGACACAATAAGTTATCTCATAAACACTGCAACTTTCTATCAAATGTTAAATCAAGCAAGTGATATTGGCATAGTTACTGTAATATTTATTGTCGTAAATATTTTTTGATTTTGTGAATTGTCATCAGTTGTCAACTGTAATTTTTACTTTTGAATACTAAATTATGGCTCACCTAAATGAAACACAACGCATAGAAATATTAATTCTTAGCGAATGTGGAGATAAAAAAAGAACACAGAACGAGGTATGCAATGTATTCAACGCAAAATATCCAGACAGACCCATTAGCCAAGTAAGTAAAATAGTCCGAAAATTTGGAGAAACTGGGCACTTTAAATATATTCCAAACGCTGGGCGTCCTAAAATTGAAGAAAATGTGAAACTTGATGTTTTATTAAATGTCCATGACAATCCTCATAGTAGTTCAACACAAATGGGTGAATATGCTGGAGTTTCCCAACGATCGGTATTACGTATTTTAAAAAAAGAAAAATTCAATCCCTACAAAATTTAACTACACCAGGAATTAAACGACGACGATCCCGATCGCCGGCTTCAATTTTCTGAAATTTTGCAGGATTTATGTATCGGCAATCCACGTTTCATCAATCAAATCCTCTTTTCCGATGAAGCCACATTTTTTTTACATGGTACCGTGAATCGTCAAAATTGCAGGTATTGGAGTCAAGAAAACCCACATTGGATGACTGAGGCACACACGCAATATCCTCAGAAAGTGAATGTATGGGCAGGGATCATCGATGACAGAATCATTGGCTCTTTTTTCTTTGAAGAAAATCTAACAGGAGAACGTTATTTAACTTTTTTGAGAAATCAACTTATACCTGTTTTTGCTAACATGTATCCAAATGCCAATAATGCAAATTTACCTAGTGACAATATCTGGTTTCAACAAGATGGAGCCCCTCCGCATTACGCACGTGAAGTACGTCAATTTTTAAATAATTGCTTTCCAGGAGATAGATCGGAAGACGAGGTTTTATAGAGTGGCCAGCAAGGTCGCCAGATCTAACACCTCTAGACTTTTTCCTGTGGGGTTACATAAAATCAAAAGTTTATGTCAATAGACCCCAAAATTTACAGAACTTAAAAGATAGAATTAGGCATGAAATGAGTCTTATCACTCCAGAAGTCATCCGCAATGTACTTGATGAATGTGGTCGTAGATTCGCATATTGACAAGAAATAACCGATGGAGGGCATTTCGAACATTTAATTTAAAATATTTATTATACATAATTTGGTTACTTTAAGGTACGTTATGAATTAAATCATTAGTTGTAATTTGGTTTAATTTAAATAAAAAAGAAATGTTTTTGTACCCTTAAAAATATTTTAGTTACAAATGTAATGTCGTTAAATAAACAATTAAATTCTCCTTCAAATGAGGTGTCGCATTATACCGATTTCTATTTAAAAAAATTAACGATTACGTCACTACACCCACACCGGTGACGTCATCCTTACTCCATGTACGTTATAAGATGGGTATTTTATAACAAAAATCGACCTGTTTCGGGATTACCCTCAAAACTCGACGGTTCTCGAAATAATGATAATATTCCATAAATTAGCCGTCCACTGTATATGTAATTTTAGAGCCTAATCCCATTTGTGTTTACGCTCGGGATAGGTAAATAATACTAGCAAATTATGAGTAAGTGCATGTCTTTTGATAATAATACTACTTTTTTTGGTTCATCTGCATTAAACGAATTTATTGTACTAACCCTTACTACGTGAAAGTCCATTTTATTAAGAACAGTAAACAACTAAAAGGTTGAATTAAACTTTCACTATTTATTCGTAAAATAAGTTTGAAATGTCAATCTGACGATGATAATTCTATAGCGAAACGGCCGTCATTGCATTTCAAACGTATTTTACGAATAAATAGTGAAGTTAAACCTTTTAGTTGCATTAAAGTATTTTTTATTAACCGACGTTAAATCCTCATCACACTTTTTTGTTACTTTTTTGTTAAACTTTTCGCGTGTTAAACTTGTGTTGAAACTTTATCTAGCAAGTAAATAAACACTACAATCGTCAATTTTGTTAGCTTGTTATTTAACAAATTCAATAAAAACTCTCGGTAACTGTATAAAATGGTTTAGCGCTAAATTTTATCTTACCGTCTTCTTCAGTCTGACAGTATGAAGGTGTCGTTAGAACTCCGTCTCCAACTTTAGTGAACGCCAAGACTTGCAAACTATAGTTTGTAAACTTTCTCAATCCCGTTATTACGGTCGTCAGTGCTGTAGTTTTTCTCGTTTCCATTTCGTCATTACCTGAAACGTTCGCAATACATTAAAATTGTTCTAGTTCGAAATGACTATTTAGAAAATACGTGGAATAAATACGGAATGGTTGACATTATTCCAAAAATTCTGTGTAGCAAAGTATGTTCATTACATCTTATTACAATATGCAAGTGGAAAATGTTTTAAAGTTTTTAGAGTTATTGGTAATTTTTATAGAATAGTAAAAAGGATGTTTAGGATTATTTTGAACATAAAAAGTGACTATATTAATTGGACAGAACCATGAGTACATGTAAAAACAATAAAACAAAACAAATAGTAGGTTAGAATATAAGTTTGACAAGATAGAAAGCTCTGAATTTCTATGAGTGATAATCACCGACCCGCCAAGATACTTGATTAGAATAAAACTTCAATGGACTAGTTCAGTGATTTTTTTTTATATTTGCATCTTATAAAATAGGTTTTTAGTGGTTCAACTGTACAAATAAATTTTTTATAAAATTAATCCTCTAGCCATAATTGGCTTTTGAAATTTAAATTTAATGGTTACATACGTCATAAGTGGTAAGTGACGTGTTTCAATAAGATTGGTAGAAAATTTGCGATGTTGTCGATATGCTTTAATATTAACCGAGAAACTTATCTCTCTCTCTTATTTGTTGTCATTAAAAAGAGATAAACATATTGATATTTTTTGTTCTCTGATTGACACTTTATCAAATAAGGAGTAAAACACTAAACAAAATATTCTGTCATTTTCGTTAGTTTAATTTGTTGTTTGGTTGTGTTTGGTTTATGAAAGAAATTACTTCTATACTATTTTTGGTTCGAAAATAAAAATCCCTAACACCTTCTCTTGGTGTTATAGCGGTTCCTTCAAAAATAACCAATAGAAGTAATTGTTCTCTCGGGGAGCAACCCTTCTATCGGTACAGTGAGAGAACTAATTTCAAGAATACGGTTTTGGCATTTTAAATAGAACCACGCCCACTTTCTAATGGCTGTTCTATTCTATCACCGTCAAGAATAGGGGTCTTGTTTGTTTATTACAGATAATCACGATTTTCTCTCCTGTCATATATCTTGTCAACTGGTACAATCAGTTAATCACAAAACACGGTGTTTTGTGCCGCCAGTTCTTTGAGAATACTTGAAACGAACGTAGCTAAACTGTGACAACGTTGACTTTTAAACACACTTCATTATTGGTTATTAGTTGGCGCTACGTTTAAAACTTACTAATTATTTATTGCTAAATTTTATGAAATGAGAAAAATTACTTGCAAAATGAATACCAATATAAGTAAGTAGGTATCTTATCCTAAATATATATTGCTATCATTTTGATTAATATAATCCTACTAAACTAGTCCATTAAAAAGTCTTTGATATAAGTAAGCTACTAAGAACTAAAGATGCTTGAGATGTACCATGCCATTAAAATCAAACTCAGTGAGCATAACCTTCACGTTCGACTAAACGCCATTCGGTCTTGGCGATCCAGAAAACCTCCACTGGGAAGATTGAGACTTAGTTTCAACGTCAAATCCATAAAACCATGTTTCAACACCTGTTATAACATATTTCAGTAATTTAGGAATGTTAACCGGGTATTGGCTGTTAAGAAGTCACATGAAGAAACTAGAGTTAGCAGATGAAGCAAAGTGCAGATTCTGTGTGGAAGAGGATGAAACCTCAATACACATACTTTCGGAATGCATAAAGCAGACCATAAGCCTTCTGCTCTTCAATTTAAATTGATGGAATTATTAAAAAAGTGAAGAAGGTAGTTATAAGATCTAAAATAAACAAAATAGGAACTGGAGATGAAGACAAAACAGAAATTTGCGAAACTAGCATGGTCTACATTTTGAATATCAATTAATCATCACACTATTCAGTAAAGACTCAAGGAAACTGTGCAAATTTACATGCTACAAGACAGTTTTTGAGAGAATGAGATTGCAAACAATCCCAGTAAACTCACAGCATTCGCTTATAAGTTGCTTTTATGCTAAAAAGCATAGATAGAACCGATGACCGTACATTTCTCGAACCTGCTTTTAAACGAACTAATGATGCTTGTGGTATGTGCACAAGCATCAAGGAACAAAAATGTCAGAAGAAGCAGAAGAAAGTAAAAGAATAACAAGAATCTATACCAATGATGACGTTAATGGTGTTAACTGATTCATATTAATCCAAAATGCAAATTATGCTAGATACAAAAAAATGAGAATTCTAAGAGCACAGGAATTACACTGAGTAATCCAAAAAGTTATGAAATTAGAATTTTATGTAAGGTGGAAGAGACAGGCGAGTGGATTTTAAATAAGAAGACGAAAAGAAATAATTATATAAATATAATGACAGAGTAGCGGGATAATATTACCTGAAAACACAATCCAAGAAAAAAAGGCTGAACTTCTAAAGAATATAGTTATGTAAAGAAAAAAACTAAAAAAAAATATTTCTTATGTGTAAGGAATTATCATTGGCAAAAACACTTTTTATAGTTTAAACTCGCTTAAGCTAGTAACTAATTATAAAAGAAAATAACAAATATACTGATTACAATTATTATTGTGAATACCTCTCCAATTGTCATCCAAAACTGGCTCGTAAGTTAGTTTGTAGCCCTGAAGAAGACCGTTACAATGTTCTGTAGGAGGAGGTTGCCAGCTAACTTGTAGGGATTGAGATGTAAGTGATGCACATCTGACATCTTCTGGTGCCATGCTGGGTACTGCAAATAATAATTATTTTGGTGAATTTTTACGTAGTTAAGTTTTCATTTTTGAAATTAATGAAATTAACTAATGAAATTAATTATTAAGTAACCACATATTAATACAAAACATATTTGCTTTCAAAAACAAGCGTCTTATAATAAGAATGGCCAAACTAAAATTTTAATTGATCCTGAAAGCTTTTGCGAGCAATAATAAAGTAAATATAATTACTACAAACTCAGTTGAGATCGAAATTAATGAAATATTTTTAATGCACATTTCTAATAAATATTCTCCGTATTATTTACTTAAAAATGAAATATAATCTCGACTAGCTTTTCTATCACATGGTTTATTAAGGTTTCATTTATTTCAAAGTTTTTTTGTTCATTATTTAATGTACGAAATATGTAAACAGTTGAATTTAAAATTATTTGAATAAAAAAGCTGTTTTTTTAACGAATAAAATGCCTTTATTTTGGCTCGTTACCATGGCAACTAAAAAAATATTCGGAAATTATTTGCTGCTTGAGCAGCTAACACTGCTATACAGCAGGGAAATGGCGAAAGAAAAGAAGAAGGAAGGAAGAAGAAAAACCCTCCCCTTCTTCAGTCCCTCGGGAAACTTCCCGAGAGACAGGGAAATTGAGGACCGGCTCCTCAGTCTCCAAACTGGAAACACACCAGAAAGGAGAATTTGAGGCTCCAGAGGCACTCAACCTCGAAACTGCCTCCACTTTCCAATTTAGGAGAACCTGGAGGCAGGGACGATCCACTGAGACGTGGGCCTAGCGGAGCAGGTTGTAGATGGTACCTAAGGTACCTACGTCAGGGAATATCACCTGAAACAGCCAGGAGGAAGACCTTGGAACACAAATCACAATAGCCTTCATGCCAAAAACGTAAGCGGATTGAGACGATCAGCCTTGCTCAAAAATATTAAAAAAAGAAGGTAGAGGTGGGAAAGCAGACCACCACCACTACGTCGAAGAAGGTTGCCGTCCTTCCCAAAGGGTTTCCTGAGAACAAACTAAGTTCCGAACAGCAGACTTTGGTGGAGGCAGTAGTGGAGGAAATGTTCGCCGAATGGGAGCAGAAGCTCCAGTCATTTTCGGAGCGACCATAATAAGGCATTTACCTTATAGCGTTTGCAATAATTCCATAATGTTAAACGAAGTTTCTCTAATATTCCTCTTTTTATTTGGCTACAATATTACGTTAGAATTGCACTCAGCAATAATGGACAATTTTGCCAAGATATAAAATATTTTAGTTATTTTCGTTTGAAAGATAAACCAATACTGAAAATAATTTCAGATACAAGGTGCAGTCAATGGTAAAAATGAAAAGAAGAAAATTGTTTCTACCTGCATATAGCCCAGGAAGTAGTTGTTGTTTCATAGAAAACGGTCAAGTTTGTTATAGAAACTATGAAGTTTCGTTTGAAGTTTATATTCTATAAGCCCACGAGTTGCATTTGATATAAAATTTATTACGAAATCTTTTTTGCGTTTAGACTTTTACATGCTTCCTACTAGGATTTTTGTCAAAAATAATTACCCATTGCCTAGACTTGTTAATTTTACTTTTCTTGTTTGGGTAAACGTATTTTAAACTCATTGGCATGCGAAATATACTTACCATCCTCCATAGTCTGTGCTGTAATAGGTTCCGAGAGTGGTCCAGCACCTACTTCGTTAAAAGCTTGAACAACAATTGTATATCGAGTGTATTTATGTAGACCGCTTAGTAAAACTTCCCCACCATCTTCACCATCTCCGTTAACTGAGGTAAAGTTGTAACTTCCCATACTGGCAGTGCGATAACCTATATTGAAACCCTGCAACCAAAAAAAAAACATTTCTAACTAACTCTACTTTATTTATTTACTGACCTGTATATCTCCGTGTCTCAGTTCTGGTAAAGGTGGCGACCAAGTCACTAGAATCTCCGTAGACGAAATAGGCCGCGTGGCAGGGTTTAAAGGAGAACCAGCTGGACGTTGAGGCTCCGTTCTAAGAACGAGATCTTCACTGGGTGAACTTTTTCCAGCAGGTCCTTCAGCTATTACATGGAAAGTATATTTTGTAGCTGGTTTTAAGTCTTCTATCAAGGCAGTGAAAGGAAGAGGAGTATCTGATAATTCGATTTGATGCCAAGAACCTTGAAAATATTGTAAGCAATTCAGATATTAAAGACCATAGCGGTGATTATTGAATAACTTACGATCCGTTTCGCGATACTCAACCAAGAATTTGAAAACTTCGTGGGCGTCACCGGATTTATGTTGCCATTTAAGATTCACCGATCTACTGCCGATCATTGCCGCTTCGAGATTTTGAGGAGGTACCGGCGGTTCCTGTACCAATAATTGTACTAATTGCTGGTCTCTTCCGTACATGTTGCTTGCCTGACAGAAATAAGCGCCGCTATCTTTGGCGTCCGCATTTAATATCTGTAGTTCTGCAGCGACCTGAAACGTACATGAATTTCGATTTTTTCCGAATAGTAATGTTCCGGAAAATTGTACGCGGACAATGAAGATGACTTGCAGAGACAACTACACACATTTTTTTTTCGGGACTTGGGATGAGAACCCCTACAGCCAGCAGCAAATGTACAAAGGTACAGCAGTGTTACAAAAAAAATAACAATATTCGATTAAATAATAAAAAAAACCACTAGAATTGAAATAGGTATTACCCGTCACACCCAGGGGTCATTCAAGGTGACTAAGTACAGAAATGGTAGACCACGGAGAGTAAAGGAATTATGTTTATTATGGGATGAAAACAGAGGTGACCATAAGAAATTAACCTAAAATCATAGTTTCAATTTACAGCCTGTTATAAATTTTAGAATAACCTTATATAATGCATAATATTTGAAAGATAACAAATAAAATATATTATTTGGAGGATATAATTTTTATTGCAACAACGTTTGATTCAGAATCTGCCTTTGCCTAACATATTTATTACAAGCAAAGAATATATGAACCAAGTCACATATTTCATTGCAGGATTCACATAGTTCGGTGTGGGTTAAACCGATTTTATGTAAATGTCGAGGATAGCAAGCTTGTCCAAATTTAAGTCTGCAAATGGTCACAATTTCATGCCTGGAAAAATCAAAATCTCTATGCCAAAAATCAACTGGAATATTAGGGTGTAGGTGCATGTATCTTGTAGGGTTGCAGTTTTGGTTACATTTTATTCTTATATTATTCTTGGATATCGTTTAATATTCTTGAGGTCCCAAATTATTATTAACGAGCCGCCCAGATAGAATACTTTCTTTGGCTATAGAGTCGGCAATTTTTCCTTGAAGTCCCACATGTGCTTTTACCCAAATGAGTTTTATATCGTAGCTTCTTTTTTGGGGTTTAATCATTATTAATTCTCTTTTATAAAAGGATTAATGTAAATATCCATAGCATTAGTTAAGCTAGAGTCATGAAGTGTGATAAAATGTGTGTTCTTGCACCTACAATAGATCTTTAATGTGTCTGGCACTATAAAGGAACTATCGAAACTGCCAGGCTACTGAAGAAACATTATTTTATACTTCTTCAAGCAACATAAATATTTAGATTTTTTACTGTAACTAAAGTATCATTAAAAATAATCTTACTGTAAGGGTGCCTGACAGGGGGTTGCAACTGCACTAAGTGTCTGGCTATGAACGAGGTGATTTGTAATATCACCAATGAAATATATGAATATATGGGACACAATTTTGCTCACCTTAATAACCTGTTACCTGCCAAAGCAACCGCAACCCAAGTTTCATAGCTTAGGTTCGTGCTTAGATGACATACACTGAGCAACTTTCAGGTTAGATCATTTAACTAAGGTCTGGCGGTCGCGGGCTCTTGCTCTATAATATAGAAACCTGACAGGAAAGTTATAAAGCAGACAAATAAAGTTATGAGAGTAAGTAAGCAGTTGCTTAAGAGAAGTCATATAAAAAAACAAATTTATGAGTACAGATAGTAAGTTAGAATATACAAAACAGTAGTGGAACCCATCCTGACATACGCTGCAGAAACAAGAAAAACAAAGCAGAAAATAAACACAATACAGATAAAAGTATTAAGATCAATAAAAAATATAACATTGGGGGACGGGTAAACAAACAGCAGCGTAAGAGAGCAATGTAACGTGCGAAACATAAACAGGTGGATACAAACCAGAAAGAAAAAATGGAACGATCATGTGAGAAAAATTGGCCTAGACAGAATAGCAAAAATATGTAAAAACAACAAGCCATTCAGTAGAAGACAAGCGGAAAAAGCGAAAAAAAAATTGATGGATGTACAGCAACGTACAATCAACAACAACAGCGGAAGCCAAATAAAAGACGACAAACAGGAATTTATTCCTAGTCATACGTAAAAGACCGTTCTACTCCATGTAATATATACTAGTTTTTTCTTTAAGCAAGTGAAATAAATAAAATTTGAGCATAAACTCATTTATGTACTTCTGGGATACTTATTTGCTTTTTAACATTTGCATCGATCGTAATGCAGTTGGACGGTATAGAATATTCAATAACTAACAATTGTTAGCATATTTTGCTTCTTTTTTCAATTTGGATAATTGATGAATACGAGGGTTGCCTTTTATATTTCGGGATTATAGAAAAAAAAAACAAATATTAATCATTGAAAATCACTTTATTATTTTTCAAAATATTCCCCATGAAGATCTATACACTTTTGCATGCGTTTGAACCAATTGTCGAAGCACTTTTGCCACTCTGATTGAGGTATCTCCAATACATGCATTCTGAATGCAGCAACCGCTTCTTCAGGTGTCGAAAAACGTTGACCTCTCAGTTTGTTTTTACGTACGGGAATAAAAAGAAATCATTCGGTGTCAAATAAGGACTAAACGGCGAATGACTCATCAAATCAATGTTTTGGGTGCTCAAAAATGCAGTTGTTTGAGTTGTGGGAGCTCGCATTGTCGTGGTGAAGAGTGATCCGTCTTCGGCGGTTGGTTTTCCTGATTTCTTGGAAGTCAACTGGCAAACAAATGGTTGTGTACACTCCGCGTCATATAAAACTGGTACAACTATTATAATCAAAAATAGTATTTTTGTAGTTGTGTAAATTGATCTTTTAAAAAGTGTCAATGCTAAATCAGCTGTTATGGTATAATTTCTATGGCAGTGTTGCTAGCTCAATAAAAATGTTAGTAGATGTAATGATGAAATTAAATTTTATAAAGCAATAAAACAAATTGGAAAAAATAAAAATCTATTATTATTCATACATAAACAATTAAATGAACTAACAAATAGATTATAGATCATGGTAGCATAGAAGCCATGAAAGTTTACATTCAATAATTAATACCGTGTCATACCTCCATTATTATTGATAAGTTCTTGTAATCTTGTAGGGATTGAGTCAATTAAATTTAATGCTAAATTTTCATCTTCTGTCAAGCTCTCCCAGGTTTCTTCTATTAGCGTCCATAAGTGTTATTTGTTTCGTGGAATTGTATTTAAATTTTTCAATTTTTTTACCATAAGCCCCCAAACATTCTCTATTGGATTAAGGTCTGGACTTTTAGCGACCCATGGAAGCGTTTCAATATTATTTTCAGCAATATAATTGCGTACGCTGCGAGCAGTGTGCACTGAGCAATTGTCATGTTGAAAAATAAAATTATCATTGGGAAAAATTTCCCTAACCGATGGTAACATTACCCCATCTAAAATATCCAAATAGTTTCTAGCATTTAATCTTCCTTCGATTCTCCAGCACATTCCTAAACCTCTTCTATACATCCAAGCCCAAACATTTACAGAAAATCGTCCAGACTTATCATTAGAAGAAATATAATTTTCATTAAACCTACTTCCAGGCGGTCTATAAACTCTAATATGGCCGTCACTATGTGATTAGAATACTTTTTCATCGGAAAAAATTACCCTTCCCCAAAAATTTAACATAATTTAAGGCAAAAATTAATCTACCTTGTTTATGTTCTTCATTGAGTTTGTATTTCCGGGCGGCCGCACAATTCTTTAAATTAGTTTTTCTAATTCTTCTTAATACGGTTGTTATTGAAGCATTAAAGTTTACTTCAACTTTTGCATGTCTTGCCGTATGAAATGGAATTTCCCTTAAATAATCAGTTAATGCTTCGTCTTGCTCCGCTGTAGTTATAAATTGTCTTCCAGTTCCTCTTTTTCTGCAAATAGTTTGGTCGTTATCCCACCTTTTTTTAATGTTTTGAATCGTGGTTTTGCTTCTATTAAACGTTTGGGCAATTCGTCTAATGAACCAACCATCCTCTATTTTGGAAATTATTCGCATTTTATCAAATTCCCTTAAATGGACTGGCATCGTGGATAATGCGCTTTGACAAATTTGATACATGCGACTGTTTGTCATTTTGATTAGTTAAGTTTAATTTACATAGGGAAAATAAAGATGTACCAGTTTTATATGACGCGGAGTATACCATTCAGAATTGGCTGTTCTGCTTTGTTCTAGTGGCACGGTTGAGACATGTCCAGTTTTTCTGGAAAAACAGGCGACCATTTGCTTGGAAGTGATACGTGTGCGAACAACTTTTGTTGGATTGGGCTCATCTTGAAACACCCATACAGTCGACTGCTGTTTACTTTCGGGCTCATACGCGTAAATCCACGATTCATCACCTGTCACGATGTCATAGACGTGTTTCGAAGCACCGCGATCGTATTTTTTGAGCATTTCCTTCGACCAATCGACACGAGCCTTTTTTTTGAGCGATTGACAAATTGTGTGGGATCCAACGCGAACAAATTTTTTTGACCGTCAAATATTTATGCAATATTGAATGTATGCTGGTCCCACTAATGCCTAAGGTTGTCTCAATCTCACGATTGAGACGATCTTGCAATATCAGTTCGCGCACAGCATTAATGATTTTCGGAGCAACAACTCATGTTGGACGAACTGCACGAAATGCGCCTTGGAGTGAATTACAGCTACGATTGAATTCACCATACCATCGATAAACACTGGTTCTTGATGGAGGTTTATCGGCAAAAATTAAATTAAGTTCATCCATGCACTGTTGCTGAGTTAATCCACGTCGAAAGATGTAAAAAATAATCGCACGAAAATGTTCACTATTTAATTCCATTTTTGGGCCGAGATAAATCTTTTAAGTTACTGTAAACAACACAAATAGCGCTCGTATGTCAAAACGTTCTGAGTACGTATAACCTCCAGTTGCTTGATTGCAACACCAAGGTTGCCAATTCCCAAAATATAAAAGGCACCCAAACTATATTTAATCAGATATTAAGAATTTAACTAGAATAATTCAACAAAGACGAAAATATAAGTATTACATAATAATAGGATTAATAAAAACTTACTCCGTCTGGTGTTACATCTTGCTTGATATTAACTCTATAGTTAGTGGAGGGATTGAGCTCCGATTTACCCCCTTTTAACCAAACCACATTTATCGGCTTGTCTCCATTTACGTCACAGTGTAAAAGAGCTGCGTCTCCCTTTTTTACGGTGACTAATCTTGAAGGGACTGCGAAGTAAGGAGAGGCTGCAAAGAATTTTGGTAGATAAAATAAAGAACTTGGTGTTTTATTTTTATTTTACTTACAATTAACCCTTAATTGAATAACTTTACCAATGCCTGTACCGATACCATTATCAGCTTGACACAAATAGTACCCTTCCCGATCTTCTTTAACATGTTGTAGCAACAAGGTACCGTTTCCTAATAATTTTGTGTACATGTGATCCCGTACTTCTTCGTAATCCCCCGACTTACTAGCTGCAGTAAAGACAACATGTTTCTTATTGTTTATAGAAACCCATCAATGTTCATAGCTTTATATTAACAGATTGCTATTTACAGAGCGATTAAAAAAAGCGCATAAGAAATAATAAGAGAACAATATAGACCTGTGGCTTTTTTCCAGATAACTGTAGGTGTTGGAACGCCTTGAGCTTGGCAATGTAGAGCCACATGTCGATTGCGTTCTACACTAACATCGACTGGTTCAACCAGCCATCTTGGAGGTACTGAAACAACACACGAAATACGGTTGAGTTAAAAAGTTAATGCAAGCCTTCTACATACATATTTAAGTTAATGGTGCCATCGTGGGTGGGAACATTTACCACACTCTATATGGTTGAGGTTACCCTTGCTAACAAATACTCAAATAGATCCTCTAGCAGACGTTGATAATTTTTGGTTACATTTTTGAGATGGGAAAACATTCCAAAAAAAGGAAATTCTTCTTTAAAAACAACTTTTTGGTTTTATTTTCAACTAAATGTCAAAGACTGTTGTATAGTATCCTTAATTCACTACTTGATACCTCGTCTTAGTTATGGATGATTGGTTAACAACAACACAACAAATTCTCTGCCTTCCTAGTAAACTAGTATTTTTAACAAGAAACTTCCATTCAAGCTTGATAGAAATCTTGACACGATTACTTCTTTTGGTATAAAGAAATCTGGAATTTTCATATGAAATGAACTATGGTATTCATTCATTTTTGATATTCAATTTTGACAAAACCGTCACGATTAGAATTCGTAATAAACTGTGTGGAAAAGCCAAATGGAATAAATTCATTATTTTGGTTACTGTACATCTTTATAGAAAATTCCGAAACATCCCGAAATTTATTGTGGTTAAAAATAAAAGTACCTATGTAGTTACATCCTCCTATAATTTTCGTCATGTTCCTCCACATAAATAGGAATCAAACCATCAAACGCCATAATTTAAGCACTCCCAATGGTGATTCTAGTTTTTTTTTTAAATTCTTATGACGTAATAGTAATACACCCTTTACTATTCGTTACTTTTTAAAATAATTTTACCTATAGAATTGCTTCTATGTAACATTTGAACTACATGTCCATTAAGATATGCGTTAAAAATTAACAGACTCCTAGAATTGGTTCTTTAATATAACAAATGTTTAATTTTTAACATACGTTAAGATTTAACATTTTGCTTATAGAATTACCATTATAGTCTGGCTGTCTAGCCAAATACTATCCAAAATAGTATATTGTGTCACGAGTGCAGAAAGTAATCTATTCTACGCGAGTGTGGAATAGAATTTCTGCAAGAGTGGCACACAATAATTTTTATCAAATTAAAATATATTTATTCAACTTTAATTACATATTTTACAACTTAGCTAGTTATGATTGCAAAAATGTATGTTGACAGTACCGTTGGTTATATTAATTGCAGGTACATATTATTTTATTTTCACAGTCTTTTCTATTTTTTCAGAAATAGATATTCCACCAGTAGATGCTGTTTTATTCTCAACAGATTGCAATATTTTATTTGCTACTGACATTTTGCTTGAGAGACTGTCATCGATATATCTTGCGGTTGTGGTCGATTTCCACCTGCCAAGTCATTTGAGTGTTGTTAAATTTACACCACAGTCTGCAACTACTGTGGCCGATGACCATGGAAAACAATGACGTATAGTTTTTAGTATCTGGCAACTTCAAAAACTGAGTAATTTGCTGTGCCATATTACTAAATTTTCTTTATTCCAACACATTGCACAGTACGATTCCCCTTCTGGTATTTTGTAAGAAAATATTCATGAGATACATCATGTATAGTCCAGAAATACAAAAATCGTTCGATTGAGCTGAAAGTTTGATCAAATATACTTTGTGCTATTCTAAAAATACTGTATTTTTTATAATAAAATTTCAGTTAAAAGTTTGATAATTTTTAATCACCATTTTGAAACATTTTTTTATCAACCCCTCATTTTTTTTTTTTTTTTTTAATCTATTTTAAAGAAATGACAGAAAAAATATGTAGTTTAATCGAAAAAACTGAAGAAAAATTGAAAATAAACAAATTATTGACATTTTTCATTATACTTTGTATTATGGCATCACTGTGTAGCAAAAAGAAAAGGATGTAACGTTACATGATTTACCATATCAAACAGCCACAATAAAATCAAATTTCAAATTAGAAAAATCACCACCAACAGCTGGAGGAGCAGAACAGCAATCTTAGTTACAGAGTTTATTACCAGCTCCAAACATGGCTAGGTAATGAACTCACTGCAACGGATTGGGGTTGGAAAATATCCGACGATATTATGAAGCCATGTATGACCACCGAAAAATTAATACCGGATAATCTTTTAAAAGCAATTTGTTGCAGCTGTGAGAAAGGCTGCCTTTCTGCCAAGTGTAGTTGTAGGAAACATGGGCTACGATGCACAGATTTATGTTATAATTGTAAGTATATCATCATTATTCTACTCGTACCAAATTAAATAAAGTTCTAAAAATTCCGTTTATGAACAAAACTGTTGGACAAAGAAATTTTCTATATTTGGCTCCAAAGATTTCTAGTTGGTTGCCTGAAATCTATCACATATATATAAACACGATTAATTCAGTAAATTTACTAAAAAAATAATTAAAGTGTACTTACTCAACTTGCCAAGAAATGTAATACACGATATTGTTGATTAGTGTGTTTACATTTTTTTGTCTATATATTTTTAAGAATTATTTTTATTGCTATATTATAGTGTATTAGTGTTTTATTCTCCTCTAAAGCTACCATGTATATTTTATATTCTATATTTTAATTACGATTGTTAAACACTGTATATATTCTTTATTGAGAATAAATTATTATTATATTAGTTGACGATTGCGACTCAGAAGAAGTAGAAGAACGTCACACTGCTCATGAAGATAATGAAATTGATAAAGAAACTGTCGGTTCACTTGAAATTGAATCTGATGAAGAAGAATCATCAAACTCCGCCAAAAGAGCAAGGTTTGAAATCATGTAAACATGATTTTCAACATTTAATTGAAAAAGTAATTAGGTAGGTACCTAATTACCTAGCCATGTTTGGAGCTGGTAGTAAACTCTGTAACAACGCTGTTCTGCTGCTCCAGCTGTTCGTGGCAATTTTTCTAATTTGAAATTTGATTTTGTTGTGGCTGTTTTATAACTTTGATATCGTAAATCATGTAACGTTACATCGTTTTTCTTTTTGTTATACAGTGATGCCATAATACAAAGTATAATAAAAAAGTCAATGATTTCAATTGTTCTCCAGTTTTTTCAATTAAACTATATATTTTTTATTTAATTTCTTCAATATAGACAAAAAAGCGAAAAAAATAAGCCGTCAGAGAACCTTTTTTGATAAAAAAATGTTTTAAAATTAACAAATTTTTTTTTTAATAAACAAATTTATTATAATGGCTGAAATATCTTAATGAAAAAAATACAGTATTTTTAGAATAGCATAAAGTATATTTGATTAAATTTTCAGCTCAATCGAACCATTTTTGTAAAAGAAAAAAACTAAAAACCAAAAAACGGTTTTTTGGATTTTTATCGGAAATTTTTGAGGTTAGAGCAAAAATGATTATTACATAAGTTGTAGATTTTTTATTTCCAACAACTTTTTCAGTTGACTTTTTTTAATAGGATGCATTCGGAATGTTTTTTTTATTTAGTTATGATGTCTTTGACTAAATTGTGCCATTAGTTTGCTGTAAGAAAACATTTATTTTTTCAATCAGGTAACTGACTGACTGGACTATATAGGACAGTCTACAAAAAAAGTAAAATAATATGGATACAAATTTCTGTTAATAAGTTTACCTTTGTTAGGAGATTTATTTCATCAGGAGCTTTATCTAAAAATGTATGAATGTGTTCATTTGTAATTTTTTTTTATTTTTTGGTGACATATCTTTCGGATTTTCTCTTAAGAAATGCCCGTAATTTATCATAGCTGGAAATATCAACATTCTCCTTTACTGACAAAGTAGTCCTCGACGTTAAGTATACTGACCACATTGTCGAAGATTTAAACTTTTTAGATAGCTCTCCAAAGTAAGCTATTATAACATGTTATGAAATGGATTGTACCTTGTTGGTTTTTCGCCACTCCATGAATCTTGAATATGTTAAATTGTACTTTTTTAAGGACGTTTGGGGTAACAACTCTTCGCTAAAATTATTTGCCGCTTCTACAATGCATGGAGGAATATTCTCATCATCACTAGCCATTGTAATAAACCTTAATTTTAATTGTTATAGTACGTTTGAAAAATAAGGCGGAGTAAATTCTCAGAAAAAAAACTAATTTGTTATGCATATTGTAGTACGTGTACTTTTCGTACAACGTCAATACTTTAGCTTATTCTACATTGGGTTCTACTATTTAGATAGAAAATTTGCCACATCATACGGACTATCGTAAAATTTAGTTATCTGCTATTGTTATAACAATAGGCTAGGGATTATTTAGCTGGTCATAGACGTACTTTAAGGGAATTACATTATTTGTTTCGGTTTATTAGATATTTATAAATAAACCATTTTCAAAGCATTTTATATTTATATAAATCTGTTTATGAATAGTAACCTTATTTTGTCGTTATAATAATGTCCCATTAAATAACAAGAAATAAAGAAACTGTCAAAATTAATAGGTATTTAGTTAATGGTGATGATGATGTTGATAGTTTAGTGAGAAAAATTCGATTAGCGAAAGATGGTTTCCGATAAATGTGAAAGCTATTTTAAATAGTATGAAAACCTATGCTTAATAAAATGGTTAATTGTCTTTAAATAGTAATTCATTAATATCAGAATATTTTTGTTCAGTCGATTATAAGCGAGTGAAGCGATCTAACACAGTTGTTTCTTCAAAGAGTGAATAGAATATGGAATTAAAAAAAAATAACGTGTGATTATACACCAGTTAAAAATTAAAGGTGGATCATGTATCACTTAACGAAAAGAGTGTTAGGTATAGTGAATATCTACAATTATTTTAAGCAATATAATCCCTCCACTACTGTTGACAGTATAGTTGAAATTTCCTCTAAAGTAATGGGATATACAAAATCAACTGTATATAAAATTTTAAAAGAAGAGAAATCAGCTGGTGTAACCTACCCAAACCGAGAACAGTAAGACCAAAGTTGTCAAAAGTGAATGTGGATGAATTTTTTAAAAATGCAATTCGTAGAATGGTCCACTCTTTTTTTCTTAACAAACAAATACCAACTTTAAATACAGTTTTACAAGCCATTACCGCTGATCCCGATTTACCCACAATAAGTAGAGAAAAACTTTGGAAAGTTTTGCATGAGTTAAATTTTAAGTAGGTATGAAAAAGTTGGCAGTTGCTTACCGATTCCGAAGAAATTGTATGTTGGAGACGAGACTACCTCAGAAAAATAAAAAAAATAAGGACAGAAAATAAGAACATTTATTATTTAGACGAAGCGTGGGTTAATGAAAGGCATACTGTAGGAAGAGTTTGGCACGACAAAACTATAAAAACATCTCGACAAGCATTTCTGGAAGGATATTCAACTGGTTTCAAGAAACCAACAGGTAAGGGTCAACGACTAATTGTTACTCATATAGGTAGTATGAATGGATTTCTTAAGGAAGGTTTACTTCTGTTTAAATCAAAAAAGACCTGTGATTATCGCGAAGAGATGAACGGAGACGTGTTTGAAGAATATATCGAACAGATGATTGAATTCATACCTAAAAATTCAGTAATTGTGATGGACAATGCAAGTTACCACTCTGGTTGAACGTTTACCAACTACTCAATGGAGGAAAGATGAAATTGCAATGTGGTTAACTTCTAAGAATTTAATCTTTGACGATACAATGACAAAAGCAGAATTATTAGCGCTTGCTAACATTAATAAACAAAATTATAAAAAATATGTCATTGAGGAGATAGCCAAAAAACGAGGAATTGAAATACTTCGCCTACCACCGTATCATTGCGAGCTAAATCCGATAGAATTAGTATGGGCCGAAGTCAAAGGTAACGTTGCTCGAAATAATACAACTTTTAAATTGTCAGATGTTAAAAATCTTTTTCATAAATCAATATCCGAAGTAACGACTGAACATTGGCAAAAATGTATTAATCACGTTATGGATATTGAGAAAAATATGTGGGAGCTTGATCGTATAATAGATAGCAGTATAGAACCTATCATAATTTCTCTCGGATCGGATGACAATTCGTCTGAAACAGAATATGAGGAAGCATAACTTTAAACTGTAGCTCAGAAGTTTATTTTACATTTTAACTACTTAACGACAACCTCATTGTTTATTATTTTTTACATAGCCTATGAAACACTATTTATATATTACATTTATTACTAGTATTTTAAAATTATATTTACCTATAATTATTTTTGAGTATTCCCCTATCATACTATTATTTTTTTATTGCTAATATAATTTTCATTCTTATTGCCAATATTATTAGTATTAAGAATATTATTAATTATTAATAGGAATGTGTAAAAACTCAACGTTTTTGTGTATGTAGGTATTTTACGTTTTTGTATAATTTATTTTATTTTATTATTTTATATTAACTTTATGTTTCACAATTAATAGAATTTTTATTCTTTTTATATGTATCTTTTTATTTTATAGCAGCATTGGATTGGATTAATCTCTTTGTTCTAAATATCCAAATAAATTTAACGTAAACTTTTCTTTCAAGATTACGTTTTAGTTAGAAGTTGTCACGCCTATTTATTTCAAGGTTTCGGAGATTAGTATTTTGAGAATTTACTCCAGCTTATTCTTCAAACGTACTATACAGAGAAATAAAACTATTCAATGTTTTTGACAGGTGTCCCATGTAACTTGATATGAAAAACATAAGCATTCATGTTTATATATATGTTAAGCCTTATTTTTGTCAACATATTAAAGGTGTGATTGTGTAGTGGAATGTATAGAAGTCTGTTTACCACGAGGTCAATTTATTTGTTTTCAATTTGACATAAGAGTGTGGAATAATATTCAACACAGTTTGGTGAATGTGTACGGAATGTTCAATTTTCTGATTTAAAATACAATATGAAAAATGAAATTTTTTGTGTTGATCATAGAAAAAAGCAATTTCTCTTATTTGCAGATGATTTATGTCTGTTTTTTTTTCAATATTCAATACAGAGTCACACCAATAATATTCAGCATATTACTTTCAATAAAACCCTGTTACAAAAATATAGACATGTTAGAAAAAAATGTGTACAAGATTTCACACTGTTGGTTGTTTTGTGTTCTCAATATTTTTCCACACATTAAGTATTGAAACAATGAGTTTCAATATATAAATACCCAAGTCAGTGAATATGACCCAATTATACAGATTACAAATACACTGCGTATTGAGCTGCCCTTTTTTTTAAAGCAGCTTATCCAGCACTACCTACCCTTCTGGTGAAATTCAACATCCTTAATAGTGGCGATTTCATATAGCCTGCTGCTAACGGTTTTTCTTGTCAAGTTCTAGAACCCGCAGTCTTTTCAGACCTTCATAGTAACATAAGAAGTGTATTGCAATGTCCTCCTCCTCTTGGCAAAACCTGCATATGTCTATTTCTGTCTGGCCTATAATACTCATCTGTCTATTGACCCTACGGTATCCAGTTAAAAGTCCTACTATCATTCTTACTGGCGTGTTTCTATCTAGTGTACCTTCCCATCTTTCAAGAGACTTTCTTTGCATCCATTTGCTCATAGCTGTTTTTTTAAGTGTATTTGCCCTTCCAAGGACTGGTTCAGGTCCTATTAATGGGATTTTTGCACCTTCCCTGGACCAACTTATCTGCCTTCCCATTGCTCCTGATTACCTTGTGCCCAGGTACCCAGACAAGTGTTAGCCCATTACAGCTTCCAACCTGTTGGAACGCACATTCGCAGTTCCATACAAGCTAAGTGTCCCTAGAGTCGCTTGACTGTCAGAATGGATTACGATGACTCGTAAAATATTTAAGATACAAGAACTAGTTAAATATATTCTTATTTTAATTCAAAAATATTCCAAAATCAATATTAACCATATTTCTTAAATCATCATAGGAGTCGATACAAAACTTTTGGGTATATAAATGTATTTCTAGTTTCTTTGTTGTTATTTACCACTTTATGTTAAAAAACATGTAATTACCTACATCTAATTTTATTTCCGGTCAAGAGCATGCAACTCGTTCTGGCAGAAACTTACGATGTAGAGTTAATTTAAATTTATAACGAAATTCAAGGTAATATAGTGAATAATCTTTTACTAAAAAATCTGCATCTAAGGGATGATAACCGCTAAATAAAGTTATTCCTGGGTTTAAAATATCGTAGAAAGATTCTGTTGTGTAACCAAAAATTTTCAAACAATCCGCAATCATCTATAGGATATTGTTAGCAAAGGTGGGGTTGGCTACTTGATACTGGTTTTGCTGCAAAAAGCAATAATCGTGAGGAAGTTTTAACTTTATTAAAATGTGGCGGTGTGAATATATTAAGCGCTATTTCCATTTTAGGAACATCATCTATTACATCGAAAAAACGTATGGATTCTGAAAATACACTTTTGTTTATATATTTATAATATAATCTGATATTTGTTGTTTAACGGTTCTCTATATCCACAGAGCACAAATAATTAAAATTTGTATTTTAATTAATATGAAATTAATATTTAAAAGTAAATGTTAAAAATACATAGTTAGAAGCGCGGCGCTGTTAGCATAAAAATTGCCGTCATACAAACTTATGAAATTTGTAAGAATAGTTTTAAATACAAATACCTAAAGTATAAAAATAGCCTAAAGTATTTTTAGTATTTTTAATTAAATTAAGTATTAATAAAGAAAAATTGCAACTACCCGTTTAAGTGGAAATTAATTTCAACTTGTTGTTCTGCCAACCTTTATTTTGTCGAAAAAGATTGTCACACCAAATTTAAGGTTGTGATAGAAGTTAAATATTTGCCGGCATTATGTGCAAGCATTTTTTAATTTTTAATTAATTATATATATTTTTATCTTCTTTAAAATAGAAAAAAAAGTTGCCTGAGATTTTTTAAATTTTGTCTATTTTTCTATACGCTTCAAGTGCAACTGTTGGTTGGTATTTCTACTATCCGCTAATTGGTTAAATTTCGTACAATTTGATCACTCACTTTTATCATTCAGAACTTCCTAGACAAGTTTTCAATATATTGTAAAAATAATAAGGCCAATTCTCCATACATATTGCCACTAGTAAGCAAGACTCGATCTTTCTAGTCCAAGGATTTTGTGCTAGTAGACAAGAATTGCTGAATTCCTATTCTGCAACTACATTGTAATGAGTAAGCAAGATGAAATCTTGTTAAGAAAGTTCTCGCTTGTTAAGTAGCAAAAGTTCTCTATTTCTATTTATATAAATTTTTTTTTGGCCAAAATCTGTGATTGCTTACTTTTGCAATCAATATACATAATTAATCCTGTTCTGCGGTATAATTACGAGTTCTCTGATTATTAAACTTGATAAATCCCGACTTTTCTTACTAGTTTTGATATGTGGCAACATTACAATTATTATGTGCAACGCTTTTTATTTTATTAATTTTACTGCAGATCTGATATTCTCTTAAACCAATTTTATTATAATATATTCATAAATGTTCACGAATATTTTAAAACTTTTTACTTACCTACCTTAAATCGAATTTCTGCTTCTTCTACAGAATTAGTGGAACTTGCAATCTAATTGTGAATTCCATTTTAGTATCTACTAGGGTATAAATCGGTATTTTAAATTAATTCCTTAGTTTTAAACAGACTATCGAACAAATTATATTTTTATGGTGCTTTGTGATTTAAATCAAATGTTTTATTTATTCATTAAATAAATAAACACTATAGTAAATTATTAACCAAAAGGTATTTTAGTTTCCATACGTTTAGAACTAAACCAATCTAAAAATAAAAAAAAAATATAACATGCAAAACATCGATCAAAAACTAGGAAAGTGAAAGTGAGAGAAGTACGAACAAAAGTGGGTGCAACAGTACCTTGACCACTGGGTCCAGTTGTCGCGTGTGCCAAAGCAACGGTGGGTGTGTGAAGGTGAGGACGGAGCAAGTGGTTGTTGCCTGTCTATCGCTATTTAGAAACGGTCTTACAACTTTCCGAAATTTATTTAAAAATAAAGTTTTGTTGCCCTTTAATACTAGTGTGATATTAAACATTTTTATAAACTAATTATTGCCAATAAATAAAACAAAGCTGTACTAAGATAAAAGCTCTCGTATTTTGTCTCTGTATTTGCAAATATTCATGCATATTTGTCAGCAACAATTTTTCTATTTACCTTTTTCGCTCTTATGTAATATAAATCTTGTTAAATTGTTCCTAAAATAATTTTTGTATAGTATACAACACGTTTTTGTTATTGTGAAAAAACTTATTTGAGTTAATGACTATATATCAAGCTATCAATTATCTAGGTAGGATAAAACTAAACACATTAGACCAATAAGCCTACCATTATTTTTGCTTAAAACATTAGACAAGTAATAGACGATTTGCTGAGAGTACAACCTCTTTTAATAATTGTATCAACCAGGATAGTCAACGAAAGCCCCAAGGAGGGGTATTATCGCCTTTTCTCTGGGCTGTCCTAGTATATACCCTCCTAACCAATATACTGTCGAGGCTATGCTGATGATCTGGGAATATTCATAAATTTACAAGGGTTATCAGAGAACACAGAACACGCTATTACTGTTGTTGACAGGTATTGTAAAACAGCAAAAGGTCTATGACTGCAACATGGTCTAAGACCACTAGTACTCGGTAAGGGCACCCTATTTTTTTTTTAATTTTGGTCATATATTGTGGTTACAGTTTAAAAATAGTAGGTAATATTGATATATACTAATTTCTATTACCAACATTTCAAATAAAAATTAGTATAAACAAACATTTTTTTGGATAGCTAACCAGAAAGTAACGTAAAATGTTAAAAATATCTCTTTTCTTGCTTTTACTTCGGCAAACATACCAATTTAGAGTAATCTAAGGTAGATGCCACTTTTTTTTCGAGGATTTGATAATCCCTCTTGCCCCAAGAAGGAACGAGGACACACTTGTGTTTTCCAGTCTGATTAACCCCATTATCATAAGACTGCCTCGTACATATCCAAGTCATCAGCTACCAATTTTTTCAAGATTTATTTTGCAAAGCCTTCACCTATTTTACTATTGTTTTGCGAGTAGTTATAAAGCCAATCTTTAATAATGCATTTCCCCACGTTGGGCGCCAAATGTGCGAGTCTTGTATAATAGGTATGTAAATCGTTTTGCTTCCCTGGATTGTTTTTTAGTTTTTGATTTGAAAAACAGTTGATTGATTAGGATATTGAAGAAATTTGTTATTCTGATCAAGGAAACAACAGACAGAATTTTTGGCAGAATTCTTATGTCTGTGCCAACAAAAAAAAATAGTGTACCATCTGCTTTTGATACTCTCATTTGGCTACAGTGAAATATTATTGAAAATTAGAAGAGTTGGCCTTTGTTGTGGCTACTATTTTTTGCGTCCTTGCGAACCGTGCGCCCTTGGCCAGTACCTAGGAGTCGTTTTTGACTAAATGTATATTCTAACAAATAAATGTACAAGGTAGGAGAATCTGTAGGAAAAACCTTGAAAACCCACAATAACAAAGGTAATCAGTCCTGACGGGAGCTATGAATAGTACTCCAATAGCAGCTGTAGAATTCTCGCCTCAACCGCTCTATATAAGTGGAGGCCATTCACTAAAAGGACAACGCCTATAATAATTTACGGAAGTAATAAACTTTTAAAGCAATTGGACTACACACGCGGCTCAAAAACAATAGAAGCAGCGAGAGCTGCTTTATTCGTGATACAAGAAAAAAGAAAATATTTCTTAATAATCTATGGTATTATAACACAAATTCCAAGAAAAGATAGCTATCATTCCCTGACATGAACAGCCAAAAGGTATAGGAAGGATCACTGCTAAGCCAAGCGCCCATAAAGGCGTTAAAGGTGGATTTAAGGCTGGTCTGGGACTGCATAGAAGTCTTGTTAGAAGTGGACAACAAAAACAAGCTCACAAAGGGAATTACTAGTCTGAGAAGACGCAGCAAAGCCAGACCAGAATACTGGCTTAACCAAATCAACTATAAATTTGCACATAACAAAATGGGCAATCACGAAGTCTCAAGAAAAGTGGACAAGATCACCAGGATTGAGACAGGCGAAGGAATTCATAACAGTTCCGTCGACAGTCACCCAATGAAGCCCAAAAGACATAATACTAGACACCTCATAGGTTTTGTCGAGCACATAACAGGTTCAACAAGCATTTCTAAAACGAACATATGCCCATTCTGTCAGAAAGAAAAGGAAATGTGAAGGTCTTTCATGAAATTCAAGAGAATTATAGGCGAAGAAAGGCTACGATAAGAAGCTACGGAAGAGAATAACTGTACAGATTCTAGTACAAAATATCACACTGAACGAGACCCTAAAGAATAAAAAAGATTACCACAACAGATCTGGAGAAGGCCGAGGTAGAACAAGACCTGTAGCTGCCCAATTCTTACATAATTCTATCTAAATACTAATTTAAGAGTATTTGATTTTCTAATTTTTGATTTAATTGACAAAAATTGATATAATATAATCTTAGAATGAAATAAGTATAGAATAAAAATAATTTACACATCAGCACATCAGGATTTATATCCATATTCAATTTTTGTAATTGATTGTACATGTGATTAAGTTTCACAGAATCTACCAAGGAGTAGGTAGTTGCAGTTATGTAGATTTTAGGTGATCTGGATTTTGTTCTGTACTTCCTACAAAAATTTGTTGTGATACTTTTGCTTTTGCTGTTCCCTGACAGTATTTAGATTATTAATGACAAAACCTAATACACAGGTGTACATAGGTAAAAATTACTTTTTATTCTCAAAGATTAAAAGGCATTTTAGTGAAATTTGACGTTACAATGAATCATGAAAATATAAAAATAACTGGATGTAATTAGAATTTAGAAGAGCAAATATGAAGTATGGTAAAAAATTTGATTAAAGAATTACGAAAATGTAGTACAAAAGTTTTATTTTGTACACCACTTGTACACCACTTATGGAGACCTATAAGCGGAAAAGGAAACGAATGCTAAAATGCTTTGTCCCACGCGCAAGAAAAATTGCAAGATTTCTAATGAACTTTATGGTCAACTTTCTAGAGTCCACCACATCGTTTCGTCTCTTTTTCTGACTAATAAAACAGGAGAAGCCCACGACTTATTGGATGTTTTAACTCTTCCATCTTGAATCATTTGTTTCTTCCTTTAACTTCTTGGTCCTCCCTAGTTTACATTTAGAACCAAAGACAGGTTTATTGCGATTGAGTAAATCTCTTAAATCTTAGTATAGACAAAGTTGGATGTAGGTTTGTCATTAATTGCTCTATTTTATTGGTTTTATCTGATTCAAGAGTTTCTACGTGGTGAATCATAACAGCTAGCGGTTTCAAGGTTCCGATTTCGGTGTTCTTTCGTACAGTCATCGTGAGTAGGATCTAGAATAATTAATATAACTTCTATGCAGTAAAGAACGACTGAGATCGGCTATAAACACCTACAAAACCCATGGAGCGGATGGAATATTTCCTGCCCTACTTCAACAGGACCAAGATGCAATTATTACCCACATAATCCGAATCAGTCAAAACTGGGTTACATACCAGAAGCACGGAGAAGGGTTAAAATCACCTTCATCCCAAAAGCAGGGAAAAAGCAGATGGAAAAAAGCTGTAGACACCTATATTAGAACAGAAATCTTGGTACAGGTGCCATTGCACCTCCGTCAACATGCGGGATAATCCATGGAAACCGCTTTAATACAATTGACTGACGAAATCCAGGCTACTCTAAATGAGAAAAAGACCGTGTTTTCTAGATATAGAAGGGGCCGTTGACAATACGCCACATGAAGCTGTAAAAAGAGCACTGAATAAGAGAGAAGTAGCTAGAACGATTTGCACCTGAATGTCACAACTGCTGTCTACAAGAATCGCAGAAATGGAGGCAGGGCAAGACACTATCTTCATCAATGTGACTAGAAGCTGCCCGCAGTAAAGAGTTGCATCCCCACTAATATGGAGTCTCACCACTGTGAACAGCTTACTCTGTCAACTGGCCAGAGAAGGCATATCATGTCAAGGGTATTTTGATGACATGGTTATCCCTGCAAATGGAAAGTATGAAAATGTCATCTGTGATATAGATCAAAGAGGACTGAACATTGGGAAACAATGGTGTGATTCGGTGGGACTCAACATCAATCGCACCAAAATGAAACTAGTAGCCTTCACAAGGAAAAAGGAACCTAATTTAAAAACCATAAAAATAGGGGAGAATATCGTCGACTGGAAAACAGGGGTCAAATATTTAGGACTAATCCTAGATAGCAGATTAATAAAGCCCATCAAGGACTTCGTGGTGTGCAGAACCACTGCGGGAAAAAACTGGGGATGTAACCCACAGAAGTCACATGAATAAACTAGGGTTAGTAGACGAAGCAAAGTGCAGATTCTGTGAGGAAGAGGATGAAACCTCAATACCCTCGGAATGCTCTGCCTTGCAGAATTATAGGGCCTGATACCTAGGATAATATGAAATAGAAGGGGAGGATTTACCTAATTTAAAATAACACGATTTGCAACCCTGAACAAAGCAAGTTCTAATATAATTGTTTACTGTATATAGTTTGATTTTAATAATTTCCATTTACTTACATTTAAATGCGATCGCAGCACCTCTTTTGACCAATTAAAAATCGTGTACCTACATAAAATTCGAAATTTTCCTGTCATTTTCTCTTTTGGTTATAGGTCTCCATAGTTGCTACGTAAACTTTAAAGATCTTTTTTCCGAATCAAATAAAATACAGGTAAAAAATTTAAATATTATTTGGAAGCTCTTATTTAAGCAACGAATACTCATTAATGCAACAGCTCTGAAGTTTTTTATTTATTATTTATTAAAATACAAACATTTAAATTTATTGTAATTTATTGTTGCTAATATTTGTTGTATGGCAAAGAGTCATATTTTTGTCTTTTATTTAATACCGTTTCGAAACAGCGAGAGACAGTAATTAAAGGACAGAGGCTTTGGTGGTTACCTTTAACCTGCAGTTTCGCAGTGTACCTAACCTCTGAGGCTGGGTTGCTGGCCACGCAGGTAAAATCGCCGGAGTGTCTCGAATCAAGGCTAGAAATGCTGAGGAGGCTAGAATAAGGGTCAAGGGCCGAAACGTTGACGCCGAGGTTAGGCGTCAATGGTTGACCGTCCTTGAGCCAAGAGACAACAAGGGGTGGATCACCTTTACTCACACCGCAGACGGTACGGGTACGCATGCCTTCTGAGAGCCCGTCTTGGAAGGAAAAGGGCTCAATTATAGGGGGAACTGAGAGAAAACAAGAGAAAAACAAAACATCAGAGATAGAAAAAGAAAAAAGAGTAAAAAAAATGCGCAGCACGAGCTGTCGCCGAATTACCATTAACGACTAACTGCTGTGTGTGGGAGACCTCTGCTGCAAGGTTCCTCACTACGCAAGAGTAATTGCCGTTGTGGTCCGGAGAAAGGCTCTCGATCACTAAAATGCTAGTAAATTGATCCACCTGCGTTATCGACATCATTTGAGCAGGTTCAACGGACCGTCCGTCTTTGTGCCAAGATATCGTTAAGGGTAGATCGCCCTTCGTTACGGAACAGGTTAAACTGGCTCGATCGCCAACATGAAGAGTATCTTCTGCGTAGAATGGGCTAACTTTGGGAGGAACTGGAATTGAAAGTTTTATTAAAAAAATACAAAAACTTTATTTCGTAGACTTTTCTCTTTCCTAAAAAATAACCTGAAACAAATAGTCATCTGCAACATTTTCGTTTCTTCTTTTAAAATTCTTGTAGAAGGAAAATCAGTACATCAAGACATCAGTGAATTTTGTGAGGTTGAAACTTCGGTATCCAATTATTGTGAAAGTACCTATTAACGACAAATGATTCATAATGTATTAAGAGTATACATCATTTATTGCTCATTTATCTTTTTGGTAAATTTTTCTCGTATTTTGAAAATGAAACATCTTTTAACTAAACTTATACTCGATTATGACAGTACTTTTACAATGTCAACGGATAAAATTACAATTTTCATACAGTTAGTTTAAATTTAATTCACGTTTATTGTCGGGTTGTTCCATAAGTTTCATAATAAAAAGTAAGTAATGACTATACTAAAACCAATAATGATTGAGAGTAAAGCGCGTTGTCATATCTAAATTTTACGTTAGGTACCAGTTTATAGCAAAATTAAAAAATAGTAAGCAGTAGAGATGTAGGTTGAGGCAAATTATAGATAATACACAATACTAGTACGAATAAAAGGTATTAATTATGACAAAAATTAAAAAAATTCATTATTTTCTGTATAGTGTTAGGTATTTATTACAACTAGTGGCAACGCTGTACGCAACGATATTTCTGTCTTTGTCACTTTACCGTAACTTCCATCACATCGTCGCAGGTCACAGTAATCTAAATGCAAGCACGAGCGTATCATTGGTTTGTGAATTATACAGTACGACAGATGACTTTGTGCATATGTACTGTAATTCTAAGTGTGTACCTCCGAATAACCAACCGGGCATTTCTACATCATTAAGTTCCAGAATTACAAAAGATAAATTAGTTGATATGTGCTGTGATGTACTAAGAATTTTTCTTTAATTCTTAACCCTCTCAAAAATTAATAAGCACGCCCCCGATTTGCTGTTAACTGGGCCTACTTCTACTCTCTATTATTATTGGTATTAGTATAGTAGGCGGCTGTGAAGTCGGCTTGACTTTTATGTCACAGTAAAATTTGAAAATCAAATCAAATTTTTAAGATGGATGCAGAAATGCATTTTTCCTACGACTATACTGAAATGTTTCACTTGTAAATCTCTCACTGATTAGTAAATGTAGTATATTGTACACTGGTTTCTATTTCATACTAGTTACTATGGAAACTAATGCACAATATGTCCATTATGCACTAACAAAGAACACATAACAAGAACATAACTAATGTAAGAAGGCTATGATCTTATGTCTCCAAATAAACAACAATTTTGAGTTGGTTGTCAGTACAGCTTACAAAAGTCAATATAGTATTATAGAATAAGTGAATTTTTACTTAAAATAACATGGAGTGAGTTAGATTTAACACCGCCTGGTATTTCAGAACCCCCATATGATATGTGTATCGAAAGAGAAATATCAACTCGTATATAATTCGTTCATTCAATGGCGTAAAGAGCACAAAACATATTCACTTTCTGAAAATATTCTGTTGGTGTATTTTGGTATTATCTTCAAGAAATTTAAACCTTCAACATTATGGGCACAGTATTCTATGTTAAGAACAAGTCTTAATATTAATAATGGTGTAGATATAGCTAAGATATTAGTAAATAAAAACCTCCTTCACTTTATAAATATTTCAGTATGGTCGTAGGAAAAGTATAGTGTACAACACGCATGGAATGTCTATTTTCCAGTTACGAACATTCGTATCACTTCTCGTGTCAAAGGGGTATCATTCCATGCTTGTTGCACAATATGGCATGTTTATGGCATGGCTAGAGGTGATTTTTTGGAAGCAGAGTAGTATCCTAATCGTGCAATACCGTATAACAGTATGTTTGCAAGGATTGCCAACGTCTTATAGAAACTGGTACATTTAATAAGAATAAAAATATTGTGGTGGTCAGCGCGAAGTCAGGGCAGTGGCGTTAGAAGAAGTTGTTCTTGTTATAATTAAAGAACATCCTGAACCAAGTACCAGAAAGATTGCTGGTAACCTTCATACAAGTCAGGGTTCAGTATCACTTATTTTTTGTAAACAACAATTACATCCATATCACTTGCAACGTGTAAAAATTATTTTGCCACGTGATTTTCAATTTGCCCAATTTTAATGTGTGGTAACTATGTCGATGTTTTGGACCAGTGAATTGCATTTAATACGCAAATCAAACTTTAATCCGTGTCAACAATAAAGAACACAACTATTAAATGAACGGATGAATTGAAAACAAATTGTGGTTCTGAAAATTATAATCTAAATAGAAGTAGGTACCTACAATTTTATTAACATATCGGAAAAGTACCTAAAAATCTTTTATAACAAATGTTCTATGTGACCCCCGTGTGCATCAATAAGCTTATTCATTCTTTGGCTAAATGATCTTCTTACCTTGAAAAATATGTTTGGTTGATGGGCAATAAAATTAGCCGAATTCACAATTTGCTGCCATAGTTCCTGACGAGTGTTTATTTCTTGTGAATATACTAAAGATTTCATATGACCCCAAAAATAAAAATCTAGGGAGTTCTAAGCGGCCACGGAAATTCGCTACCTCTGCCAATCCAACGATGAGGAAATTGGTTATCGAGATAATTCCTCACTATCATTTGATAATGACGTGGGACTCCATTCTGCATGAACCACAGTATCCTCTTCGATTAAGTGGCAATTCCTCGAAATGATTGAATAAAGTTGTTTCTAAAAACTGTAAATATGAATTACCATTCAAATTTGCTGGTAACTGGACCCAACAAACTATCACCAAAGATATCGCACCATACATTTATCTTGAATTCATGCTGAAAATGTGATTCTCGGAAAATATGGGGATTTGCAATATCCCAATTGTGACTATTTCTCCAGTTAAAAACTCCTCTGCGAGTGAATGTGGCCTCGTCAGTAAAAAGAATTTTGTCAAAAAAATTTCGATCTTCATTTTTTTTATTCATCATCCACTGAGCAAGTTCATCCTTGAAGGATAATCTCTAGGCGATAAATTTTGTACCGGTCGGTGTAAAATTATACGGTCGTAAATTTTCTTTTTTTAAAATTCGCAAAACTGAAGATTGACTTACTCCAGTCATTGCTGCTAAACGCCGAGTACTTAGTTCAGGATTATTAGCAACTCGCACTAAAATATCGTCCTCCTGATTCACAGTTATTATTTTCGGCCGTCCATTATTATGCATGAAAAATATTGCTGAAAGTTTGCCGATTGGGTTGAACTCTGGATACATTTGTTGATATCTGTGAGCAGCAGAAACACAGGAATAATTTTCTTGTACATCAACACAAAGCATGTCTCGCATTTACAGATTAGTAAAATTGTCGTATTGAGGCATTTTTACTTACCTCAACTTAACTTTAAATTCTACAACAATCACACTTTCAAGTAACATAAGCAACCACTAATTAATAGCTATGACAGCAATGACAGCACCTCACTATATCGAAGCAATTGATTCAGACCAGAGCCAACTTATATTGAAAAATTATCCATCAATTGTCACTTATCTGATTGTAATTAAAAATAGAGATCAGTTTATTTGTTTGAAAATATTTTAAAACCATTTTAATATTATTTTAAGTTTTTTGTCAATAATATAATATCTTTATCTAAGGATTAAAGTTTCATTTGCGTATTAAATGCAATTCACTGGTCCAAAACATCGACATAGTTATCACACATTAAAATTGGACAGCTTCATGTTTAACTTAAAATATCTCGAGAAATATTGACTTTATCGTTATGAAAAAGGAGTACTTTATTTACGTAAAAAGTATTGGAGAATCGAAAAATTGTGCTAAAGTTTCTATTCCGCCAGTGGCGTAGAATTTGGGGACGATTAACCTGCCACTTGCCCCTGTCGTACGCCTCTGGTGGTAGCCAGAAACGTTTGTTTAATATAATTTTGTAAGGTGTATAGTGTCTACATTTTCTGCCAAATATGAAATGAATACGTAAAACAGTCTTAAAGTACTGAACCCAAATAGTTTTTTAATTTTTAAACAAAACACCCTGTAACTAAGTAAGCAGCTACATTTTATTTAGGTGTTCTTTATAATTTTAGGATAAAGTCAGGATTCCAGTATTAAATTGTTTCGAATTAGTAATGAATAAAAATAAAATAGCTATAATTAAATAAAACAATATTTCATAGATGAAACATTACCAATTTATACTATATTTCAAATAATATTAAAAATGAATCCCAAATTTTGCAAAAGTATTAGAAACAATATGAGAAAAGTTTACTGTAATCAATATTATTAGGCAAAATAATTGGATACCGATGTTGGTATGTTGTAGGCGCCTTCTGGACTCCACTGCAGCTCGTACAAAATGTCTGCTCTTTTATGAAGCTCTATTATATTAACAAAAATAGAAACTGGTTAAATAATATCATTTGTCAATAAAAATTAAAACTTTAACAAGTTTCCTTAAAAATGATTACGTATATATTTTGCTCTAAATATTTTTAAATATTGAAATAAGTTACCCACCTATGACGTTAACTTCTCCACTTCTGCGGGCGCTATGTCCTTGCTTATTTCTAGCCCAACACGTGTAGACGCCAGAATCGGCCTTCTTCTCTACCGGAGTTATTACCAACGTTCCGTCTCCAAGTACTTTTTGTCGCAAATCATCCGGAAGTTCTCGTCCTCCACGTTCCCAATGGATTTCGTCTATAGGGTAGCCAGCCACCGGGCACTTGAGTTGAAGGGTTTCGCCAGCCACTGCGGTTACTTTCGGGATAAGGCGGATGTAAGGCATTCCTAAGGGAAATAACATTTGGACTCGCATTCAACAAATTCTTTGAATTAATGGCATAGGCTTCTCTTATAAATTTAAATATATAGTATATACAATGTGTGATTTATCTCGCATTGTTGTTTTATTACATAATTGTTTTTAAAAAAGTATACAGGATGAGTTTAACTTAATATAAATAGGTCCTACAGATTATACCTATTCAGTTACGTGTTTTATTACATTATTTATTTATACTCTACGATTTTTTTAATACTCAGACCAACCAAACGTATATGGAATCGCCTATAGTGTATTTGAAAATCAAGAGAGAGTAAATTCCCAGAAATGTTTTGCAGTTATCAGTGTTAAAGGCAGTAAACCATAGACGTGCGTTTTCAAAATTAAATTAATATGGAAATAGAGATATTTAATTTGTTTTAGTTATTTATACCTAGATTACCAATTTTAGATAGATAAACATAATTCGTAAGTAGTAATTTAATTTGGGTAAAATGAAGAAAAAGTCAATATTATTTTAGGCATTTTGTTTTAGGCATATGTTTATTTACAAAATATGTATATAATATGTACAAATAATTACAATTACTTATAAATTAATTTGAGGAGCTAAAAAACAATTAGGTAGGTATATGAGAAAAAAAAACCAACCGCAAGGATAAAATTTGACGAGCAACATGCAAAAAATACGACAATATTAAATCTTAAAAAATAAAAATCTAAAAATAAAATTAAAGTACATAAATTAATAATTTTAAAGTTATGGTTCCTCGCACTCTGTGTCAGAAGATTCACCATCTGATTCTAGAGAAATTACAATGGGCTCTATAGTAATATCAATTATGTTATCTAGCTCCCACATTTTTTTCTATTTCTGTAACGTGTCTAATACATTTTTGCCAATTTTCACTTGTTACTTCAGATATTGCCTTATTGAAGAGATTTTTAACATCTGATAATTTAAAAGTAGTGTTATTTCTGGCAACATAACCTTTAACTTGAGCCCATATCAATTCTATCGGATTCCGCTCACAATGGTAGGGTGGTAAACGAAGGATTTCAATTTCTCGTTTTTTGGTTATCTCCTCAATATTATATTTTTTATAATTTTGCTTATGTTTTTTAGCAATAGTTAATAATTCTGCCCTCAGCATTGTATTGTCAAAGGCTAAATTTTTAGAAGATAACCATTTTGCAATTTCATCCTTTTTCCGTTTAGTGGTTGGTAAAGGTTCAAGTAATCTGGAGTGGTAACTTGCATTGTCCATTACAATAACCGATCCTTTTGGTATGAATTGAATCATCTGTTCAAAATATTCCTCAAACACGTCTCCATTCATTTCTTCGTGATAATCAACGGTTTTTTTGATTCAAATAAGAGTAAACCATTCTCAAGAAAACCGTTTGTACTGCCTATATGACAAATAATTAATCTTTTACCTTTTCCTATAGGTTCCTTAAAACCAGTAGTATATCCTTCTAGAAAAGCTTGATTGGATGATTTTATATTTTTGTCTTTCCAAACTCTTCCTACACAATGTCCTTCATTAACCCATGTTTCATCTAAATAATAATTTTTTTTATTTTGAGCTTTAACTTGTTGTATTCTTCTGAGGTACTGTCTTCTCCAACATACAATTTCTTCAGAATCAATTAGCATTGAGTGTCTGCCCATTTTTTCAAATTTAAAGTTTTACTCATGTAACGTTTTCCATAGTTTATCCCGGCTTATTGTGGGTAAATCAACATCATTCGTAATGGCTTGCAAAACTTTATCTAAAGTTGGTATTTGCTTGTTTATAAAAAATGAGTGAACAAGCTTACGAATAGCATTTTTAAAAAACTCGTCCACGTTGACTAATAGTTTTTGTCTACCTGGTTTCGGCTTTAGTGAGGTTACTTACACCTGATTTTTCCTCCTTTAGAACTCTATATATTGTAGATTTTCCATATCCCACTGCCTTAGATGTTGTTTCAACTACACTGTCAATAGTGTTTAAGGGATTTTGATGTTTAAAATAGTGGTACACATTCACTACAGCACTCTTTTCATTGAGCGATAAATGGTCTAGTTTTAATTTTTTCACTGGCGTATACTCACAAACTGCTTCCATTTTTAGTCACTACTATTTGTCACGTTTATCGAAAATCAAATAACTGCATTTCTAGAAATTTAAGCACTATTTAAGTCAAAATATCTGTCATTAAAAGCTGTTGCCATTCGGAGGTCGTTAAATAACAATGAAAGATCATAAAATAATGTGAT
Organism: Ophraella communa; assembly: GCA_035357415.1. Lineage (NCBI taxonomy): Eukaryota > Metazoa > Arthropoda > Insecta > Coleoptera > Chrysomelidae > Ophraella > Ophraella communa. The sequence continues at coordinate 67,068,988 of CM068979.1, forward strand.
AGTCCAAGAAATTTAATAAATTTTGTATTGAAATTAACAAAAACAATTTAGAATGCATTACAAATATTGAAGTTTTACCGCACGTACTGTACTATAGTTTTGCATACCGAATTAGTTTTTATATAATATTTTGTATTATGTATGGAATATACAGTGTGGAAACCACTTATGGAATAAAATTATTCGTGGGGTTAGTTTAGAAGTTTATAAAAAACGCTGGGACCCGTCAACTTTGAAATTCAAATGTGAGCTTTTGAAACATAAATTTAAATGTACAGAGTGATACATGCAAGTCTGGGATCGTCCATGAACTATATTTTTAATGAAACACCCTGTATATTTTTATGATTTTAAAAGATTTAAAGTAACTAGTAAAGAACGAGAAAAAAAAATTGAAAATTACTAATTTTAATAATCCGTATTGCCACATCCAGCCTTAATTCAATCTTCAATTCGCACTGGAATGTTTCTTATTAAATTGTCAATATCTTCTTAACGTCGCTTGAATGATCTGTGCGATATTCTTGGATTGTCCCGACGAGCTCTAATCCTCCGTTTCAAGAAATTCTCGAGCCACTCTGCTAGTATGGGGAAGTGTATTATCTTGTATAAAGATAAAATCATCCCTAACTGCACCTCGCCAAGCTCTACCAAGCTACCGGCTCTATCACCAAATCAACATAACTCCGAGAGGTTAAACTTTGTTGGAAATGTGGCAAAGGAGTTTTTGCTTCCTTCATAATACTTCCTCAAAACATTACGGTTCCTCCTTTATATTTTGGGATAGGTCTGACAGCCTTGAGTCTAGCTTTGTTTGTCTGGAGTTCTGAAAACCAGAATTCGATAATAATCTGACCTGAGGGCAATTCTGGTCTCATAAGAATTTCCCAATTTGCCGGGACAACTCTGGAACCCGTAACTGTCATCTGCTGTACAACCCTCTAGCACTAAGTATTTTTCATATAGTTTCAACTGAAACAATTACACTTGTATATTGTAGAAGTTGTAGTGTCAGCTCTGGATGACAAAAACATTCGGATTTCTTCTTGTAATTTGGTACATAATTTGATTCAGTGGTAACTCCTTGACGACTTTGTCTAGGTCTATTCTTGAGAGTTTCAGATTCTAAATACCTGACATACGTTTTTGATACAACACCCTCGGTAACGCCTACTACCTCTGCTACGTCTCTTTGGGTCACTCCTTATTCAATCAGAACCATAATTTTCCCTCTCTGCGTATCAGTTAGTCCAACATAAGGCATTTATTATTATCTTCTTTGGACCGAAGTAAAATTACAGGAGTGACGCGATTTTACTACTGAACACAAAATTTAAAAGATTGTAATTGATGTGCAGTCGTTTATTTTTTGTTGTCATGTTTATTTTCAACAAAAAACCTTTTTTTCTACAAAACATTTGAGTCCCAAATACTGAGTGATTTCATATAAGTTTGGTTGTGTGTATTATAAACAATAAGCAGACTACTTTTTGAATTTATCACGTGGGTGTGATTCTTTCTACATGATGGCTGGTATTGCTGAAGGAAGACCAAGCTATACTACGATAATACCGAAATTTTCAAAATCTAAACGAACGAACAGAGGATAATTTGGCTAGGGATTTAGTGTTTGAATTCGAGAATAAAATGGAAAAGTGTTTAGCCCAGATTTATGATGGAGTGGCGATAATGTTATTTGGACTTCGTTTTGCTCGGAGTGAATATAAGTTTAAGGGTTTTTTTAGGATAGTTAGGGGTAATAATGACTCAGGCGATAAATGAGTGTGAGGCAGTTGGGCGGGGTTGAAGAGTGCGCAGATAACGTGCTTAATCTGCTTTGGGAACCCCAGAAAATCGATAACCTGACATAGAGCCTGGGTGGATTAGCAAATCACAAACAAAATAAAGTAATGTATACTTTAACTTTTTTCGTTTTTGTTCCAGTTCATGTCTATGTTCCCGGGCAATTGTGCAGCTGCCTTTACTTACTTTTTATTGTTAAATATGTTATCATCAAGGAATAGGCTACTCTTAGAAATTGTGTACTGGTATTAGTACCATGTTGACATTATCAAGCCTCTTTAGCCCTATTATTAGGTATAATCACTTGACGTAGAATATTGCAGAATTTCCGATTAAATCTTCAATATAAATCAGCGCAAAAAATATTAAATGAAAGGAAACATGACATTTATTATCTTTATAATTTATTAACTTTACAGTGTAGACGATAAAGCGGTATGTTCTAAGAAAGTGCTTTGAACTTTCATTATTTATTCAAAAACTTCACTTTTCTAGCTAATCAATGTGTCAGCTGTTTCGATATACCTACTATCATCGTCAGAAAAGTTTTTTGAATAAATAGTGAAAGTTTTCTTACACACTTCTTTGATAAATGTTCTTAATAAGATGGAGTTTCAAAAAGTAAGGTTCGGTACAATAAAATTCATGAGGAATTTAAAGTTTTATTTTATTTATACTTTAAATGATATTCAACTTTACTAGCATAATATGGTGAAAAAACAAAACATAACACCAACAAGGATTAAAATATTTAATGCCGGTTGCATAAATGCTTGTCACATTTCTTAGAGCGAATAAGTAGAGTAGACTTTGAAAAATTGTACATGTTTTGAAAATTAAACCGACTTCGTTACTTACGTTTTTGTTACTGAATTCTTGACATGATATTTAAAGAAATATTTTAAATTATTTTAATGGTTTATTGGTTTTGATCTTATAAATTAAAACAAAATATGTTAATATTAACTAAATATATAATTTTAATAGCGAAAACAAACCTCTTTCATTTCTACTTTTTAATGCTGTTCTAAATTTCCTATGCATTTATTCTAGTAGTTTAATAATTTTATTGCATTTGAAACCATATTAAAAAATTAAAATCACAGAGTACCACTAAAACAAGGTAATCATTTATTATTTATTAATTTATAAATATTAAGGTTATAATCAAAATAAATAAACTAAAATGTAACTATTATTGACGAAAAAAACGCACCAAGTTTATTTAAAAATCAATAAATTTCAAATGCCCGCGCATGTACTATCCTTGCACATACACATGTCAAAAGTTAACACGTTGTAAACCAACAGAGGTTTGACAAGCGTTTATGCAAGCGGCCCATAAGGACGTAATGTTAAAAAGTTTTAAGAAAAGCATAAATATTTGTAAAATTAAAATATATACAGGGTTTTTAATAAAACAAATCATGTTATAAACAACTGATGTATATCTATAATTTTATTGAACAATACTTCATTCTAATTATGGATAATTGTATATTAATTTTTTGGCATTAATATTTTATTGGTACCAGATAAATAATCATCACTTTTACCAAAAATACTGCCAAAAAAATGGGTTTTATTTATCTACTTCTCAGCAACCAACTCCACAAATCGCATAAAACAAGAAATAATTTTCCATTATTTAATAAAGATATAATAAAGATACTCAATAAAGTTAAAACTTATATTTAAAAATATTTCCTTCTGCTTCTTTTTTTTTGTGTGTAATTTAAAATTAACTTAAAAACATACTTCCACACATTTGAAGTCTAACTCTTTTGTGATCGTATAGACTGAAGTGTAATTAAACACCTTTTTCACACAAGGTGTTTTCAGTTTTTTCTAATTCACGTAACACGTATACAATACAGTCGGTAAAACTAATTGTAAGTTGAGTAGCATTAAATCTTTTTAAAGCAGCTTTTAGATAATTTCTCCTATATGTGCCTGAGTTACAAGTTCTTTCCCAAGAAGTACGATATAGTTTTGCTTTTATTTGAATATTAGGGATATTAATAATTTCTAAAGATTAATGCAAGCTGTAAAGATCTTAGAAATAATCATCAGGTATCTTTAACAAGTTATATTTCTAAGAAAACAAGAGACGGAGTTTTAGATATGGGAGAAACCAATCAAAAATCACCTGTGCTTATAAGGGAGAAACTGATATGTCATATTTTGCGTATTTTACAGGAGCGTGGATTAAAGTTTTTTTTTGGAGAGCATTATGCTTAACGCCGCTTTGCAATATGTATTTGATATGATTTTTTACAGAGATGCTACTTAAATAAGCAGGCCCTAGCAAATAATTGATTTATACTGACATGAATATATGAAAAACAAAGATTTTAATTACAAAATAGTTAAATTCATATAAGGTAATAATATACAAAATATGCTATTGGTCTTTTTCATTTTCGTCATCCAAAAATCCCAGTTCAGCACCTAAGAAAATAGCTGAGTTCTTAAAACTAGACCAACCAGTAGAGCATTCTTCGTTTACCCAACGAAGAACTACGTCGTTTGAAAATAAACTTGTAAGACTTTGTAAAAATATCTTTTTTTATTATTGACAATTAGTGACAATTCTAATAAGAATTATTTTAATACCAAAATACACAACTATATGGTAACACTAAAGATAATAGTATTGAGAAGTAGGAACTAGTCCTAATATACTTTCTCACCTGAAGTTTTCTGGTAAAGAAAACTCAATTGTAATTTAATCTTTGAGGTTGCCATGTCTGGTTACTACGTCCTTGATATCTATATGTTTATTAAGCAAATACATTTTTTTGCAAAGAATGATGTGCAATTATTTTGACTCACCTGTATGTCTAAACATCATACTTTGCCATAATATTCACATTATAATTTAAACAAATCAGTAAATACCAATGGTGTAATTTTAGACGTATCAGCTTTTGTCACATTAAGCAATTCATCTTCGAGCACATATCAGCTTCTAACCACAGAAATATTAAGACTTATTTTTTTAACCATAATACTCTAAATGGTAGATACTCCAAATAGTGAGTGCGACTTGCCTTGATTCACCGTGGAAAACATCTTAAAGAATAATTTAAAAAATTGTTCTATTAAGTGAAAAATGTTTACTTGAATTTAGTTTAATTAAAATTGAAGAATCAAAACGCAATTAACGAACCGAAAATTTCCAATCCAGAAAACGAAGGTAAAAACACGAGGAAAGAAAGTTCTGAAAGACGATCAATTATAACGTCACTGAAGTAAACTCCAGGATGTAATAATTAAACTTTTCTACTTGAAAAATTATCCATGCAAAAATTAACGTCATTTGATTTTAAACCGATCCCAAAAGATGAACAAATTTTTGCTTCGCTTAACTCAGTCATTTATAAAACATAAATTATTGCCAAACTGTTTCTAAATTTATTCCACGAAAGTTTGTGATCGAATGAACTAATAACATTTTAAATTATGTTCTGCCAAATAAAAAAAAAAGTGGCCCGATTCTGAAATGCTCAAAAAATAGCAAAAATGAGAACACAACCAAGATTATTTATCCAAAGATATTTAAAACAAAATTTTTTTAAGCACAATTGTGGAATATACATTTGCCATGGTTCTTCAATCAAAATGGTGGCGTCAACACCTTGGCAGAATAATTTGAAGTTGTTACTGTCAACCGCAAATACCTTTGAAACTTTGCTGGAGATATTTTCTTTTGAAAAATTTTATTTGCTCAAAAAAGTTAATCACCATATGATTATTATTTAAAAACTTTCTTAGATGCATAACATTTATTTGAAATAATAAATTAGTATATTTCCTAACTAGTGCGCAAAGTAGGTCTTGTTCGCACGCTGGCTGCATTTGACCGAACGACGCGAAGAGGAGTTCAGGCAGCAGGCGACTACAGCCAGCGTGCGAACAAGACACTTTGCGCGAGAGTTAGGAACAGTATTTTTCCTATGAGCGAGAACATTTATAAAAATAAAAAATTAGACAATCAATTTAAAAAATTATATTCATAACAAAATACTAAGCAACAACTATATAACAAAAACTAATTATTTCATTTAATTATTATTAACTATATTAAAAGTAAATGAACAATGTGAAGCATTATGCAAGGTTAATGCTGAAGATGCGGTTCCTTCAATGGAGGAAATTACTTGTTTTGTATTGTTTTTGTAGGTTCCGTCGGTGCCAGTTGGAGTTGAAATAATATTTTCTTGCAAAAGATTTTCAGCAATATCTGGTGAATTCAGAACATTGTTATGGTGGGTCTCGACGCTTGAAGAAATACTGCCAGTAGTGGCGGTACTGCATGACATCTACAAAATTTTGTTTGACATTTCTTTCTTATTTTTTAATGACTCCTCCAAATATTCTTCCGCTACAGCTGTGGATTTCCAACCACCGAGACGTTTGATATTAGTAATTTGTTCTCCATTATCAGCTAATATTGTCGCCGTCGGAAACTATGACCTGTGTATAGCTCTGGGTTGGGTAAGCCCAGAAAAGCCGCTATTTCAGATGGCATTTTGCCGAATGTGTTTATTCTGACACACTGATATGAACACTTGCCGTTTTTATAATACACAAAGAAACGCCGTGTAGTAATATGAGGCCGAATATTTAAATATTTACGATATAATTACAGGTACCTATATTCCATTATTGGCTTCAGATGTAATCACAAAATTTCTGGCAGTATGATTTTTTGAGTCTAATTTTAACTAGAATTAAATTCTGTTTATCTTCTATATCGTCTAAAGTTATTTTTGTCAATTTTTCACGGCGACAAGCACCTGCTAAGTCAAAGATTGTAGCAACTTTTACCATAAGATAAGTTTCGTTGGGAGCTTCTTCCATGAATTTGGTTATTTCTTCTTTAGATTTTTTAGGCCTGTATCCTCAGTTTTGTCTCTTTAAAAAGGCGGTCAGTTTAAAATATTTTCCAATGTTCAAATTTAACTTGATTTTACACATAGTTTTCAGAATTGAATACTTGGACCATAGCGTTGGAGGCTTATATTTTTCCGACTGTTCCGATAAATAGGCTAAGAATGTTTCTTCTCTAAAGGGCTTCACTTTATTTATATCACACCATTTGCTAAATTCTGCATATTGCTTTTCATATTTTTGGGACGTCCTTTGGGGTATTAGACTACTGCAGGTACCCGCGGCTTTGTCTAAAATATGAACCGGTATTTCCTCATTGTCTTCTGGTTCAATGTTTTCCATTGTTTTTTAAAAAATCTGGGCTTGGACTTACTTATTAGTTGTAGTTAAAATAATGGAAATATTGCCAAATTAATTTGTCATAGAAACGTTTTTACTGGTGTATAAATATTGTTAATGGTAGGTACTTTGTTAATCAAAATTAAACCTTGTCAGCACTAGTGCACGAAATAACGTCTTGTCCGCACTAGTGCGCAAAATTTAATTTTGCGCACGCTCCTAGAAAAATAAATTATCATTATTTGTGATTATTTGAACGTCAATGTTGAATTTTCGAATGGCTCTTTCAAGTAAATATAACAATAATATATTTATGATGCTTTGTGACAGATGTCAGGTTGGAATAATAGTAATTTTCCAAATTATGATGTGAAATTTTCTTACCAAATACCTACCACGGAAGCTTAAATCCTAGACATTCTCTTTCAGGCAGAAAATATTTCAACTGCCTGGTAACGCTAATCCAATAGTATACTCTTCTTATACTAGCAGGGGCGGATGGGCTCCGGCGGGACACCGGGATAAATCCCGGTGGGCCGGTAGTCAAATGGGCCGGTTAGGCCTGTAAAATAAAGTAAACTTTTTGGCAAAAAATTGCAAAAGAAAAGAAAAATTTCATGCCAAAATATTGCTACTTGAACTTCTTATGGAGGTATACGATCTTTAACCTTACAGTGACGAAATTACAGAACGTTATCTTCGGAAAACGATAAGGCTTTTATCGCTTGCAGTCTGTGTTTTTTACTTTATAATTTATTTTGTTTGTTTTTGTGTTTTGTTTATTTTAGAAATATATGAATACAAAGTACGTAAAAATATGTTTCTTTAATTCTTTTACTTACAAAAATATGTAGCACAACCATTTATACAATTTTGCAGAATTTCAGCAAAAATGGGGCCGCAGAAAAAAAACCGTCCCGGGCCGATTCAATATTGCCCATCCGCCCCTGTATACTAGGGTAGTCATTTAGAAGAGATATTGTGCTTTAAGCAAAGGAGGTAAACAAGAAAAAATGGGGAAAATCGCCTAAAAAGTTGTCGATATGAAAGGTCTCGGTAATGAGAGGATAAGTTGAAATGTGGTGAACAAAATTCCTTTGTGTACGGTGATGATGTGATAATGGATGTTGTTGCATTTACTGGAAAAGGAAATGAAGTACATTTTAGAGAATACATTGTAAGGATCATTTTTTATTTTTATAATACAGTTTTAAATACGAACATGTGAACATACATTCCAAATTTTAAGAATCCTATGAACTTTGTAGGGTATACTTAACGTATTTTTCTTTTTATAAACAACACTTAAACTCATCCTGTATAACTATTAAAACAATTGTATTTTTCAACAGCAACAAAAAATAATATAATAGTTAATATAAAAAATACCATAATTTACTTTTCATAACAAGTGCGTAAGGTGTAAAGGTCTGCTTTCTTTTATTTACACTGACCGTAACACTTACCATAAATATTTAACCTAGCAGAATGCATACTTTTCCCAGCTCGGTTCTCCGCAGTGCACATATATTCACCACCATCTTCTACCATTACATGGCTAATATTTACATGACTAATTACGTCTCCATGGACCGTGACGTATTGTCCAATTACGAATCTAAAAAAAAATGTAAAATAGAGATAATCTACAATAGTAATTAAATCAACAAATAAATAAGATATTTATTATATTTAAATTAAAAAAAATTCCCTCTTTTAAGGTTATTACTTAAATAATAAGTTAGTTGCAATAACTAGAAGATATGACAAAGTATATACAGTGCGTCCATAAAGTAACGCATAAATTCATTATTGGGCTAAATTAACAATAAAATTAGAAATTCCAAAAATAGGTCGATTTTTGATTTTAATTTACTATTGTTTTAAATCATAATCAAATATACAGGGCAAACTACTTTCGTGTAATGACGTCATCACCATTTTTTTCAAATGTAACCCCCCCTTTTTTTAAATTTCCAAATTGCCTTTGCTGAGCTGATAATATGTAGCAAATTGGTACAGGGGGGCAAAAATGCAAAAATTTACTTTCAAAGTAATGAAAATAACGAATAAACGTAATAAACACATTAAATGAAATTACGTATTGTTATACAACCTTTTTGTTAAACTATCAAGAACATCCAGCATTATTCGTAATAATTGTATCTTACAACTTTTATTAGTAATCCAAGCCACTGGACTATAAAAATCTTTTTGTTTGGCATTATTTCTTACTATTCTTTTTATTTGACAAAAATGTCAAAAACTTTTTACAAAATACCTTTAACCGAAAGTGACAGGATTGAAATACTAATGATGATTGGTATTGGCGATAAGATGCGGACTCAACAAGAGGTATGCCGATTATACCATGAAATGCACCCAGATCGTGAACCTATTTCACAATCTACGGTAAGTAGAATAGAGCGAAAATACAGAGAATTAGGACTTGTGAGGGATGCAGCAAAGCAAGATAGACCAAAAATTGATGAAAATATTTAGCAAGACATAATTTTGTCGGCTGTAGAAAATCCACACTGTACAGTGCGAGGATTATCTAGGGATTTTGGTATTGGAAAGTCTTCAGTATCAAACATTTTCAAAAAGGTAAAACACCATCCTTATAAAAGTACGTCTCATCCATGAATTGGCTGAAAATGACTTTGACCGAAGAATTGAATTCTGTGAGTATATGATGAACCAAAATAACAATTTAATTGATAACGTTTTATTTTCGGACGAGGCAACGTTTTATTTGAACGGTCATGTTAACCGGCAAAACATCCATTACTGGTCATACTGGATGCAAGAGTACCATACGCAAAGACCACAAAAAACTAACGTATGGGCTGGTATTGTGAGAAATACAATTATTGCTCCATATTTTTTTGATGAAAACCTAACAGGAGCATTATATCTGGATATTCAAATACCCACTAATGTAGACCGCAGAATCTAGTTTCAACAGGATGGCGCACCGCCACATTTCGCTGAAGCTGTGCGCGATTTTTTAAACACAACTTTTCTACAAAGGTGGATAGGAAGAAGGGACCAGTGGAATGGCCTGCTAGATCAACTGATCTGAGCCCATTAGACTTCTTTTTATGGGGTTATTTAACATCTAGTCTACTTAAACAGACCTGGAAATATCCCTCAACTACAAGACCGAATCAGACATTGTCTAACGGTCAATAGAGAACAATTTGAACATTTATTGAGAAGTTTCGTTTGTTTGTTTGTTTTTTGGAAGTGTATCCATTAATTGCATAACCACATAATTCCATTTAATTTGTTTATTATTATTATTATTATTATTATTATTATTATTATTATTATTATTATTATTATTATTTTTTTTTTGCATTTTTGCCCACCCTGTACCAATTTGAAGCAACATATTATACATTTGTGGAATCAGCTCAGCAAAGGCAAATTGGAAATTGAAAAAAAGGGTGGGTTCCATTTGAAAAAAAATGGTGATGACGTCATTACACGAAAGTGGTTCACCTTGTATATAGATTATGATTTGAAACAATAGTAAATTGAAATCAAAAATCGACCTGTTTCGGGAATTTCCAATTTTATTGTTCATTCAGCCAATAATGAATTTATTTAAAGAACATTACGTCACCAGTATTAACGTGGTGACGCACCCGGTAATTTTATTTAATGCAACAATGTGTCCAAAGACACCTCATTGGAAAGGTCTTCTAATCGTCTTTACAATGATGTAATTATATGAATATTTAATTCTACAGAGTCGATCAAAACTGTTTATTTACTAAAATACAATACTGTTTAGTAAAAAACAATTAAATTATATTAAATGTTCAAACTGATGACTTTCAGCAATAATGCAATGGGCGACTGTGATAATCTTTGCTCCTCAAGTATCTCCATAAATAAGTCTTAGAGTGTCAGATCTGGCGACCTTGGTGGCCATTCGATCCTTCCTCTTCTTCCTATCTACCTATCTGGAAAACCTGCATTTAAGTAGATGTGATTTGTTTTAACAGGATGGGGCACCCTCACATTATGCCTTTTATGTACGAACCTACATAACACCTGTTTTTTTTTTAATTTCGATTGCGTTTACCAGGTGCGTTTGATCATGGAATATCAACTTTTGGATGGGATGAATAAGATTGTAGGCCTTCTTTAAGATGGCGTGCGTCAAATTGATGTAGCTGAGGGCATAAGAGCCTTCCAAAGTATTGTAAATCGGTTTTGTTGACGTTTTTGTGAAACTCGTAGTTCAGCTGAACAAAACCGGCGCAGAAAAATTACAACTACAGCTCAACATGAAATGAAATTTAAAAAAATACTACTACTAAAAGTCGAAGAAATCATCAAGAATCGCTGACTACCACGACTGTCATGGCGGAGTGGAAAAAATATTTTCATATTGAATTTCATATTGAATCAGGACCCTGATTAAGAGCTCTAAAAATTACATCGCATTCTACTGTGTTAAAAGTCTTTAGGAAATAATCATAGTAGACTGTTGTTTTCCACGTTTCTCTTCAATCAGAGTTTTTAACGCTAACAGATTATCGTTTGTTCCAAATCTCGAGTGAAATCCCGTTTGTTCGGCGCGCTGGTAAAAATCTGATTTGCTCTAATCTCTTGGTGGTTATTCGTATAAACTTCAAAAGTTTGTAATAAATCACATCTTTTTAAGGTTATTTCCTTTTCTTTGTTTTACTATTTCGGTTTTACTAGAAGTGCTATAAGTCAATAAATCATTAAGTGCAACATAATTTTCAATAAATGTGGTTAGTTTTGACAGTTCATTTGTCATATTTTGCATCATTATATGTCATTGATTATAATTTTGAGGTTGAGTGTAAAATAACATTAAACTAATAAAAGACAAACGTTAAACAGAAGAATTCCCCTTTTCTCCAACTCCATTTTGGTGTCTTCTATTGTTGTGTGCCAAATTTTTGGTAAATGTGTGATCTATTCTTTTTTGTTGAAGTTCTCTGCATGATTGCAAATTTCTATTGCATCCAAATGCAATCTGGTTGATTTATATTTTGATGTGGTTATTATTACTTCTATATTTTCAAATAGTATGTTGTACTCCCTCTCTGATAATCAGTGTTCGGCAACTAAAGATTTTTCTGTTTGTCCTAGACTTATGTCCTGCCACTCGTGTGCAAATATTTCCTTTTTGAGTTGCATGTCTTCCGTCATGTAATTCGTTAAATATTCTAGCAGCAGCTCTTGCACAATTATTATGTTGGTAGTATAAACCTACAATTTCAATTCTTTCTTGCAAAGAGTAAACCATTTCGGTGAAACAAAATAAAGAATGTATCAAAGTACACTATCAATAGTGACTACAAATTCTAGTTGACAATGTCAAACTTTAATAAAAAGTAGAGTTTTTTGTTGTTTGGATTTTTGAAGTAGAATAAATAGCACAGTTAAAAAGATTAAAGGGTAGGGCTTTACTTTAACGCACGCAACAAAAATGGTCATGTGATATATCAATCGAAAGCCCTTGAGGAGCTGAGTCGATTGACACCCCTCATAGTTGGCGCATGCGCAGAATAAAAAAGTTATGAATTTTTTAATTTTCCATTAGAAGTCTATGGAGAATGCCAAAAAAACTCAAAAACGGCCCTAACCTTTAATTCAAATATCCGTTAAATGTATATTCACTCATCCCAGCAAAAACAATTAAGTCAAACCTAACCTAACCTAACCTAACCTAACCTAACCTAACCTAACCTAACCTAACCTAACCTAACCTAACCTAACCTAACCTAACCTAACCTAACCTAACCTAACCTAACCTAACCTAACCTAACCTAACCTAACCTAACCTAACCTAACCTAACCTAACCTAACCTAAACTAAACTAACCAAACCTAACCTAAACTAAACTAACCAAACCAAACCTAACCTAACCTAACCTAACCTAACCTAACCTAACCTAACCTAACCAAACCTAACCAAACCTAACCAAACCTAACCAAACCTAACCAAACCTAACCAAACCTTACCAAACCTAACCAAACCTAACCAAACCTAACCAAACCTAACCAAACCTAACCAAACCTAACCAAACCTAACCAAACCTAACCAAACCTAACCAAACCTAACCAAACCTAACCAAACCTAACCAAACCTAACCAAACCTAACCAAACCTAACCAAACCTAACCAAACCTAACCAAACCTAACCAAACCTAACCAAACCTAACCAAACCTAACCAAACCTAACCAAACCTAACCAAACCTAACCAAACCTAACCAAACCTAACCAAACCTAACCAAACCTAACCAAACCTAACCAAACCTAACCAAACCTAACCAAACCTAACCAAACCTAACCAAACCTAACCAAACCTAACCAAACCTAACCAAACCTAACCAAACCAAACCAAACCAAACCAAACCAAACCAAACCAAACCAAACCAAACCAAACCTAACCAAACCTAACCAAACCAAACCAAACCAAACCAAACCAAACCAAACCAAACCAAACCTAACCTAACCAAACCAAACCAAACCAAACCAAACCAAACCAAACCAAACCAAACCAAACCAAACCAAACCAAACCAAACCTAACCTAACCTAACTTTTTTGTTCTGCGAATGCGCCAACTGAGACAGGTGTCTCAGTTGGCGCATACGCAGAACAAAATAGATACGAATTATTTAATTTCCCATTATATATCTAATATTTGATCCCCATATACATATAATGGGAAATTAAATAATTCGTAACTTTTTTATTCTGCGCATGCGCCAACTGAGACAGGTGGCAATCGACTCAGCTCCTCAAGGGCTTTCGATTGATATATCACATGACCATTTTTATTGCGTGCGTTAAAGTAAAGTCGAGCCGATTAAAGAGTTTGAACTGTTGTACAACCCATTTTATTACAGGCAAATAAGGTGAAAGTAAAAAATAAGTAAAATTTGTGCTATTAATAGAAAAATTGTTTATTTCATAAACTAACCACTTTAACCTACAAGTATTATACATTTTTGAAATCAGCTCAAAGAGGAGTATCCAAATTTTAAATAAAAAATATGAGAAGTAATTTAAAAAAAGAAAGACATGCTGCTAGGGGTGAGGGGGTAGCTTTTCCAGTAAGTTTAAATAAGCCATAATGCTTGCCCCTTTCAACATAAATGGATGTGTTTTTGGATTTTTCCTAAATACCAGTATTACAAAAGTGTCGTTAAAGGTGAATACTTTTATCTGAAAAGCACTGTATAAATAAAACTATATGATTAGAACACTAAATGAATGCTACCAACAGAAAGGTTGACATATTGTTGGCGTAAAATAACGCAGATATCTAAGAGCTATATTTAATAAACAGGGGAACAGGTAAGACGAAATTCTACACAGAATTAATAAGGCTATAGATCCCTCAACTCAATTTTGTGTGAAACAAAGATATCATGAGAGATTCAAAGAAAAGAATATACGATAGTAAAGTAAAAAGTGCTACAACGGAGCAGAAGTTTAAGACGTAAATTTAAGAAACTATTAGGTACAGAAATGAACTTTATGAGAAGAAGCTGTCAAGTATCAAGGGTAGAACTTAAAAGAAACGAAACCATTAGAGAATGGTTGAATAGAAACAACCATAATTGACGACATTGAAGAAAAAAGGCAATTGACGTATAATAAAATAATAAATAAAAATTTTTTCGTATGAGAACAAAAAAGTATCTCTAAACTTTAAAAGGACTACAACTGGAATAAATAACTTTGTCAACATTACAGAGATCAATTGAATTGTTTGAATGCATGGTGTTTTATGAGTTGCCTGATTATAAAACTTGACAAAATCTCACTGATCTTTTAAATATGGCAACATCACAATTATGACGTGCAATGCTTTTTGTTTGGGTTAGTACAATCAATATAAACAAGGAAGAAATTACACATTTAGCAATAATTTGGCACACAACATTAAAAGGCGCAAAAATAAAATCACGCAAAAACAAGTATAAATAGTACAAAGGAATCCACAGAGATATCAGTTTCAGTTAGTTGCTCCATCAAGAAGAGTACTTTGAACACGCCACTGATGAATGCTGGAGTTAAAGTTAAAATGCTTGAAAAAAATGACCAAATAAGTTCAAGGCAGAATGGCCCGGAAATTAGTAATATATTTTTGTTAAAATTATTATATAAAAAGTATCTACATTAAAAATTGCAACTGTTTATAAGGTGCACTTAAATGTAAGCACGGTGCGACAAGTTGTTATTCAGTTATTACCCGTTTTACCGAAAGTGCGAAATATCCGGCCGGTCGGTATTTTGCTTTGGTTTTAATAACACGACGGATTATTATTATTATAACGTGTTCTCTCAGTTCGCAGTAATAAAACTTTAAATGCGTTCGTGAAAATATACTCGTTGTGACTTAATTAGAAAATAGTTGGAAATTTCCAACAAGAGAAAATGTCCCAGTAGACCAGAACTTGTTACGTAAGGTAATTTAGCTAAGGCAATAAGTTGAAATATGGTTTAATTACAACATAAACCTTCTCATGGAAAGCGTAAACTGGATAATGTGATAACAGCTCATTGTAAATGTACATAAAGCATGGGTAGATCAAGATTTTTTTAGTCCTTTTCATAAAAGGCATTTTATTTTAGATAGATTTTTAATTTATTTTTAGATGGCGTGACTAAAACAACTCTAGTTTTAATTATTTTTAGAGCCTACTGAGGTAGTATAAAGTATAAAACCCTGACAGTATTTCCTCAACGGTTCAATGTTTTAAATGAAATTGCTCATCCCATTCTATGAAAATCCAACGAATTCAAAAATGCTAAAAAATTTAATGTACCATTTTCCGGTTAAACGGAAACACCCTGTATATTTTTACATTTTTGGATTCCTTGTGAAATTCTTCATACCTACAGTAAAACTTTATTCATATTTTTATTGAATAATAAACCTGAAAAGTGTGACATCAACTGCCATGTTAGGACTCCTAACATGTTTCTAAGAAAATTTTTTTGTGAATTAATCTACATAAGGAACTCCAGTATCTATAGTCTACTTAGTTACAGCAACTTGCCGCAACTCGTCTACTTTCAAAGTTGCATGTGCGTTCACACCATGTTCATACTATTGCAGCAATTTCTTAGGATTATTGTTGCTAACATTTAAAATAGTCACCATGTTTTTAACATTATAAGATAACATCAAAGCTAAACTTTATAAATCATAAATTAAAATTTTCAAAACATTGATTTATTGCAATCTGCAATAAAAATAATTACAGATCAAAACAGATAACGAGATTACCTCGTGACTGACATTTCAGTTAGTCGGACCAACATAATTTAAGGTTTGCTTAGAAAAAGTTACTAAAAAAGTAACCAAATTGCTGCAACTTGTGGCATGGAATTAGAACTAGTTCTATGTTGGTGCAACTCGATTGCATTGATCACTTGCATGGTGGAAATACCTAATTTGCATGCAACTTTGTCGCCGTGATGAAGTTGCAGGCATTACATTTTTATAATTCGCGTATACAAAATCTACTTTTTATAATTCGTGTTTACAATAGGCTTCATTGTAATACTCAACGGAGTGTGGAAATGAAATCTCTTTCCACACTTTTCTTGTTATTTTTTTGTGTCACAGTCAGTTAATCACTTTGTTGATTCTAAAGAAGACGCAAAATAATATCCATTTTCTTTTTAATACTTTATGTAAATGGTATTATTGTATTTTGTATTATTAAAATTCTATCAGCTGTCAAATTCAAATTTGTAATACCAACATCAACAAATTAAAATTAAAGTCTCTAATTGCAGTTTATTTTTTTTATTTTGTTAAAAATTTTTCTGGAAGCAAATTATAAAAAATAGTATATAAAACTCGTGTCATCATTACTGATTTTGCAAGACTCGTGCTTTGCGGAACTCACCACTTGGTTCGTTACGCAAATCGCACAAGGTTATGTGTGATAGTGTGATTTCAGGTATTAAAAGAGTTTTATTTTGATGTTAATACCTCAGCACTAAATTAGAATTTTATATTTTAATGATTTAGAGCTATTTAAGTATTAATAAGGTTTGTATAAATTAGTAATAAGGAAAATATATAAAATACTCCACTTAATTGTTCTAAAATGTCATAAACATTAAATATATTTATTATCTAAAATAACTATTAGCTAATTGTCATCAAGAAACCAACACAGTACAGACTGTCAAAATTTCATCTGATAAACCATGTTTGACCGCGGCAACATGGAGCAAATGTGGCAACATATAAAATATTTTAGCATGAGGTATTATCGTTTGAAGTTTATATTTTATTAATCCAGGAGTTGTATTTGATATGAAGTTAATTACGAAACTTTTCTTAAAGCATTTATTGATTTTTTGTAATAACTTGCGGCCTACGAATTTCAATATTTACCAAATTTACAATGAAATAAGATACTGATTGGCAGTAGCAAACGAACGAAGGAAGTCAAACGAACAGAGCGATTTGTTCACTTTGCTGACGTGCACCTATATTTATACTGGACAAGGTATATGTAAATTGGATAAACTTAAAAGTTAAAAAGTATTCACCCCACAACATTCGTAGTGAAAAGATTGCCGCTAATGTTTCGTCCAAAGATACACAGATGAATAGAGATAGACTTGACTGCATAGGATATCGAAGGATTCAAAGACCATAATGACGTTTACCCAAAAGTAAAAAAAATCCTACTAAATCTAATGACATAACCTCACTTGACTCTAATAGGTATTTATTGAATTATATAACTGGTATTACCTGTTTCTAATTTTCTTATGAATACCTATGCTAGGCTTTACAATTATATCAGAATGGTTTTGTTTTTCGCAGTATAAACGATATACACATTCAATTTATATAAAAATCCAATTTCATTGAAAACATGTCAGTACTACCAAACTGACAGTTGACTTTTTCGGTCTTTTGAGGCTTTAATCAGTTAATTAGTTAGCTATGGATGAAATTTTAAACGGTGAGTAAGGCAAACAAATTTATGGAAATCTAAAAGCTTCAAACAACAATTAATTTATTTTAACAACAAATAACAGAAATTAAGAAAATTGTATTAAATGTTCAAAATCACACCCTTCTGCTATTTAAAAATATCCTAGACGATCTTCAAGCTATTATAAAATATTTTGCACAAATTCGTTCGGCACTTGTAGCAATACGTTTCGTTTGTGTAACTCCAGATCATTTGAATTTGTGGGTCTACCTCTGTATATTTTATTTTTTGAATCTTTAGATAATCCCACAAAAAAACCAAGAGGAGTTTGATCGGGACTATGAGGTGGCTATTCGATAGCATCTCTACGCCATTTCCATCGACCTGGAAAAACTTATCTACACACAATTTAAGTCTTTCTGAAACCATATGTTTTCAGCAGGAATTACTGGGTTATTTAGATGAGGATAAAGGCTTACAATAAAGAGTACAATATTATTTAAGAACAATAGAAAACTCTTCGTTGTAACGTTGTAACTTCTAACATATATAAGTTTCATTTTGTTTGTTTGTAGCTAGGTACCTGATGTTATTTAGGTAGTATTAAGGCTAGACCAAGTATGGAAGTAATAAGACATAACAAATTTAAAACCCATATGTTATTAGCCCTAAGGGATTATCCTGGATGTACTTCCCTCTATTATTTTTAATAAGATGGACATCCAAAAAGTAAGGGTTAGTATAATAAATTTAACAATATTATTTGTTAATAAATCCAAATATTGTCTATAATTATTTTTTGTGAATACCGCGTATGCCTCATCCAACGGTGATTATTTCTAGGCCAGAAATAATAGTTATGTTTATTTACATTACCACTTGAGCAAAATGTTACTTAATCTGAGAACACAATTTTTTTGATAAAGTTTGGGTTTGCTATACATCGGTTCTGAATGTTTTTGAAAAATTTTGTTCGACGATAGGGATCATCCTCAGTTAATTAGTGACAAGTGACATTTACACGGTTTTAATTTCACGGATTTCATTATGTTTGTGTCAAAGTCAAGAGCTAACTGTGTAGTGGATTTTCTTCAAGTGATGATAACTTTCCACTGTCATTGGTGCGAATTTTGTTCTTCCTGATTTGGGTCCATTTATTACGTGATATGTTCGTAAATAACACCTTCAAATATTTACAACTGCTGATTTTGTGATTTGGTGACCTGGATTAACTTCATTGAATAAGAACGTTGTGTCACTTCAAATCCTTGCACAATTAAAATTTTGACATGTTTTTCTCTCACTTACAGCATAATAGAAAAAACAGTAGTAACCAATAACAGAGTTATAATCTAATATATACTTATAAGATAAATAAAAATTATCATATACTTTGAAATATTTTAACTATAGAGATATGGGCTCAAAATATGAAGACAACCCAAATTACTTCAATCACTCCCTACTGAGTTACAAAGTGTACTATAATAGACCCTACTAAATAATGTTTAATAAACGTTTCTGGCTACTACCAAAAGTGTACGATAGGGGAAAGTCAATGATTAATGGTTTTTACAAACAAACTAAAGCAACAAGTTGATAAAAACCGATTTTTGACGACCGTTACGGACTTTTTCGGCAACCGAAATTAAACCACGATTATATTCACTATACGAGGGTATGGCTACACAATAAACTGAGTTCAAGGAACTAAAAATATAAATATACTCTCATGGTCTGTTAATGATACCCTAAAATTCACAAGATTAATTTGAGAATAATCCAAAAGAATTCTTTAGGGGGCTATATTAAAAAATATACATTTTAGGGATTTAATTACATCCGTAAAGTTAACATTTTCTGTTGGCATTTATTTTATATAGAAATTTTGGCATTTATCTGTAATTATTTTAATGCGAGCCTTCTTTTTAAGAGATTGAGGCCGCCTCAATCTCGCTGCGAATTGCAAACCGGCGAACGCTTCTAGAATGAAGAACCTTTGTGAATAGAGTGTGATGGTGTGACCGAGAATGTTCTGAATTCGACTAGAAGCAGTGGTGTGTATATAAATACTCTTGTGTGGGGAAGCACTTCAGTTTAGCTATTTTAGTGCAGAAATACATTAAATATTAGACCGTAAAACTAGGTAAACGTTACATTATAAAGTTTTCTGTTCCATGGAGACCTCTTAATGTTCCATATCAAATTTTTTAAAGATTAGCAATAATAAACTTTCGGCGTATTATGTACTAAATTTACCCATATTCCATGTGTTTTTTGGGCGGTCTCTTGATTTAAACTTTTTTACCTTGGCCTGCTAAATTGAATCTTACTTCAAAATTCTCTTTTAATTAACTTAAAAATAAGGATTAATATCAGTCTTGACATAAATTTTGATTTCGATAGTAAACCTACAAAACAATAAAAGTTTCAAAATAAATTTATAATGGAAAGAGGTTTACAAAAACTTCATACAAGTACTTAAATTACCAAGTTTTTAACTTTAACTTTAATTAAAAAGTTAAATATTTGCCCATTTCTATATTGCCTGCTTTAGAATCGCGGATTTTCAAACAAACTTTTATTCATTATTCCACCCCCTTGGGAATCTATTTACCAAAAATTTTCCTTATTTCCGACATATAAAGCTTGATTTAAAATACAACCTATTTTGTCGATTTAAAAATGGAAAAAATAGGTACTTTCTTATAGCCATTTTAAGTTTGCTTTGGCATAACTCTCATCTGTGTAAATGAAAATTTATTTGGGATAGTTCAATGGAACTTTTACCCTTTATTTAAAAGTGGTCCTAGGTGTATGCATGTTTTGTAGAGGATAAGTTTGTGGTGGAGACTTAGTTTGCTGCCTTTGGAGATGAAGGGCCAAAGTGCAGCTTTTGAAGCGTTTGTTTTTGTGAGATGACGAATATGTAAATGCCAAGTCAACTTACTGTCAAACATGACTTGCCAATATTTAATTTTGTTTTTCCAATCGATCATCAAATCTTTCAGCTTAAAGTCGACATTTGGTCGATTGTGATTTTTGCTGAATTTGATTAATTACGATTTTTCCGCATTCATTTTGATCTTCCATTTTTCCGCTCGTTCTATAAAGGTATTGGTCTCTTTTTGAAGATATTTTACACCACCGGCGTACTAGGATGTTCTATAAGTAGCGGTTTGATAAGAAAAAATATTTATTGATTAAAATTCTATTTTGTATGTTTGCGTTGATATGTTCTTTAGATTCTATAAACTCTATAACTGAGTAGTTCAAAATAATGATACCAAGATTCAACTTCAGCTATTATTAACGTAAGAAAATTCTTACTATTTGCTGTTCTATTGGTTCTCTAGCAAAAGGCAAGGATATTGTGCTGTAACCCAGAATACAAGCCATTGTTGAGAGGGCCAATAGTATCCTAAATTGGTAAACCACTTATGTATGGAGCAGGGGAAGATGGACTTGCACAGAGAGCTTTTCAAGGCTTCGCACCTTTAAGTCAATAATCCCAAAGTAAAATTGGATTTACACTGTTAAGACGAAAAATCTTCATACTGCTGGATGGCAGCAGAATTAGGACATTGAACAGCATGCTCCTCTGGTAAAGTAGAGCTCTGCAATGAGGATAGATTTGAAATTTAATAGGAGTTGGGAGTCCCGTTGGCACCCAGTGGGTTAATATTGTTATATGTTATTACTTCCATGCTTTGTCTAGTCTTAACACTACTGGGTACCAGCAGCCACAGGAAAATGTTGATGAGAATATAGGATCTGTCGCACAACATATCTAGGTTCTGCATCTGAGGAGAGAGAACGAGTTCGCCTATTGTGCATAATTCCAGAGAGATATTTTGTCCATCATACCCTTCTTCATATCTTTTAGGCGAACCAACAGCAGAAGTCCTTGATTCCGAGGAGGAACCTCTGCTTTTTAGCTGCTGAATCTAACAGTTAATGAAGTGAACGATTTGTTTTTAGTCAATCATATCCTTGTCCCTGATGTCAAAAATGTAGAGGTGATCTTAAAGAGGCTATTTGGCTATAAACGACATCAAATATTGCACCATCAAACACCAGAGTAATTCCATGACTTGAACGTTTGCTAGGGGAAAGTAATTATTGTCCAGCTCCTCTATCGGTCTTCTTTTAGTTAATTAAGAATTTCCTCAATGGGTCGCAATCTTGCTGATGCCCAGGGAATTTCCAATTTCCAATACTTCTTATCTTTTTGGAACATTTAGATGTCTTAAAAAACTTCCGATTCTACTTCTACTACTAATAGACTAGTCAGTCTTGACAAGTATTTGTCTCGATGGAGATCTATTTGTATTAAATAAAGTACAGTCGACAGAAGCAAACATGGTCCGCGGAAAATATGCCAACTAATTTCAAGGTTATCACAATCAGCCAATCACGAGCCAATGTTAACGATAATATCAATTTTAGTGGCTGCATAAGTGAGATGAAAATACAACTACAGCGACAAGGACACGCCCACCCAGGGTTCATGTTTGCTTCTGTCAACTGTATCTCAATTCAAAATTCAAAAATAATGTTTGATTCAGTAGATAATTGCTACCCCTTTTCCTAAAAATTTTAGTATGGGAAGCTATAATCCCTAGGGGGTTATGAGAAGAAGAGCAAGCTTTCAGAATGTTCACCAATACGCCTCCTATTTATGAAATAAAACTAAACCACTCCAAGGAAAGACCACTATTGATGGGATAGTTGAATAATTTTTCTATTTTACAAACAGGATTTTTTCAATGAATTTATCTGTTACTTTAAGATCGTACTGTATAATCTACTACAAGGTTTAATGATGAATCTAATAGAAATTAATTGTGTGTGTTTATAACATGTCTATTGCCATGCTACCTTTCTTTAGTTTACCGTCCTTCCGAACCCTAAAATCAATTCTGACTCACCGCATATTAGACATAACTTTACCACCGCTACCAAACCTACCCCTTACAACACAACGCACCTGAAGCAAAACCCTTAAAACGAAGGCAACTATCCAACCGGAAACTATTGTCAACCCTCTTTATAAATTAGGTTACATTCTCTGTATTGTACCTTTTTCTTGACCATAACCAGACCAGTCAGACGAACATTTATCATCTGTAATTATAATTCATTTTTTTGGACTGTATACAGACAAAACAAGCAATTTATGTATTAAAATTTAGGTCATGGTCCCTGTAGAAATGCTATCGGATACTATTTCCAGTAAGATACAGTTCGTTCGTACAGAGAGATACAGCCCGTTCGTAAGGAGAGATACAGCCCGTTCGTATCACCCGTTTGTATGAAAGGACACGGCAAGATTATCGCTAAGCAGCCCATTTTTGACCAATTATTGTAGCAGTTCTTTTGACGAGAAGTATATGCACCCATTTATTGTAGCAGTTCTTTGATGTGAACTAGATGCAACCACCACAAGCCAACACCATCAATACGAACAGTGAACTAACCAAGCCCACCGGACAACCAAAAGCTCAAAGATAACTCTAGTTCATCTATTAAGTTTCCTTCTAGACCTCCTTTGGCAGAATTACAATTTTTTTCAATAATGAAATATTCTTCTTTTTATATCAGTGTCTTAAGGGTGTAGCGTGTTCGGTTTCACCTTAGTTCATTTGTGTAGTCTCATTTGTTTAATCGTAAACGTATAAAAAGATAGTGGCGCCCTTTACCCTTATATACCACCAATCCTTTCTATAGTGAGCATTAACTTGGAGTCGAACCACTGCTTGAGAAAGTCTCATAGCCGGGCTCTGCCAAGAAGGCGTTTTTGTAGTTACAAATTGGCGCCCTGCGTTTTTTGCACAGTATTGTAGTTGAAAATTGGCGCCTTGCCTTTTTTGGAGAGTATTGTAGTTACACGTTTCTGAACTCCACAAGTAGTAACCGAACTTACAAAAGGATATTTAACAGGAACATCCATGAAACATATGAGTAGGTAAGTTTTTTACTTGTGGCCACCCTCTTTTAGAACTAATACCGTTAATAACATTTTCTGAATTTATATTGACTTAAATTCAACGATTTTCTTTACTCAGACCTTTCATATTTACTACATTTTTGCCTGTTGCAGTTCCCAATGCACCTGGTAGCTCCTTTAGAGCGCGAAAACATTTGTTAACATAAGCTCTGTTTGTATTCGAAAATTAATTTGCAGTGGCTGCAAATTAATTAGTTAATTAATTAATTATGTCTACGCATTATTAACAACAAACCTAATTTCATAATCGCAGTTGCAGAACTACAGTGGAGTGATTATTATTAGGTATTATTATCTTTTCTATGCGGTACAGATTATTATTTTATTTATTAAATGTGTCAACCATATTACGGTTTCTACGCATCCTCTTGAATCCCATATTAAATAATATTATCACGAACTTCCGATAATATCGTGCTCTAACAAACTTGAACAATCTTCGCTGAACTATTTCAAAGATGCAAACGTCGAGATTCCTCTCATTGAAACTACCGGAAAGTTTCCAAAGCTAGTTTTCTAAAGTTCATGAACCCATAACTGCTTTCTAATTAACCGGAAACGAAGTACGAAACACATGCAGTCAGGCACTTTAATCATTTATTCATGTTGCTAAATGTAAATCATTGGCGCAACAAATTGACAAGCAGAGAGATTAATCCAACCGCATATTTATGATACGTTTAATGTGTATTATTAGGATAAAGAAACTCGTTGAAAAGTTTAAATCAGATACGTATCTTAGAATTTAGAATTATTATAAACGATAATTACTAAAATTAGTAAATAAATCACGTTTCATATGTTAATAAAGCATTTAAAAATATACCCATTGTCTTACTAAATTTATATATACCTCTAAAAAGTAAATATAAAGTATAATTGTTAATTTTTTTCATACTGTACGGTAAAGTGCCATTTCCCGGACTCGTTTGAGTCCGGGAAATGGCACTCTACAGTACTCTTCAATTCTCCCAATGTTGTTTGAAATAATAAGTGAATCAACATAAACTAAGCTTTTATTCTAGTTTTTGAAGATTGACATTCATTGTACAACAGCTGTTGCCAGCAATATGTTTTAATGTAGTTGTTGATGGATTTACAGGGTTTTCTGTAATCGCGGAAGACGTGTGGCTGTGATGTAGTACTTAGATTCTTCTATATACTTTTCTGCAACTAAAGAACTCTTCCATCTGGGCTGTTTTAGAACTTTAAGGTCAGCTCCAGCATTGGCCAACAACGTTGAGGATGTCCTCTTGAAGCAATGACCTGTATACTTCTCTGGTTGGTCTAGTTTTAAGAACTCAGATATTTTCTTAGGTGCTCCGTCAACAGTATGTACACCAGCTTTTTGAGACAGATATTTTCCTTGTCTATATCCCACCAAAAGAGCTTTCAGGGAGACGTGTTGCCGTAAATTCATATATTTTCTAAACACATCCAAATAGTGAACCTCATCACTGTTAATCACAGTGAAAGCTCGTCGAATATGCCTTTTTGTCTTAACTACTAGCTGAGTACCCGTATCCTCCACATCACTAACTTCTAAATTATAGATCTCTTCCCTTCGGCAACCTCCGGCAACTCCAAGTGATGCTATCACTTTGAGTAATAGATATTCTTTATCTGGAGCGTCCCTCATGAAGCTTTCAATTTGTTCCTTTGTCAGCAGCTTCGACTGGTTTGGCTGATGGTCTACATTTTGTTTTTTCAAAAAAGCTCATTAACCATAATCATTGATTTTACCATTGAGTATTTGGACCATAATGAAAAAGTGTTGAATGTTTTTGACTGAAAATTTAAACTGTTGGAAAGAATATTCTTTTAAAAAACTGTTCTTACCACATCCAAAAAGTAAGCCAACATCACATTTTCATCGGCACTACTTTTCAAATTGTGTTGTTCACGCCAGTTGCAAAACAGCGCATATTCTTTTTCATATCTTTCCGCAGACTTAACTGGAATAATTTGCCCTATTGCTTCCACAGTTTTCTCAGCAATTTCATCTAATTTCAGATCCATTTTCTCCGCAGATATTTCGTGTGTGCAGAAAAATTCAATATGTCTGCCTCTATTTACATTGTTACTTGGTAACCGCTGTTCATTTTTTATTTATAAAGTAAATCAACCATGTTAAGAATAAATCAAGTAACATAATTTTTTCACAGCAGTCTACATGACTTCCTAATAAAATGATCTAATATGTCATTTCAGTTTCATATTTTATTGCGTTTAAAACCAAAGGCAGTATGAAAAACAATATAGTACGATGCACGTCCGTGAAGTGATTATTATGGTACTCGATTAGATATTCTTGACTCGGCTCCTTCGTCGCCTCGTCCATAAACAACTATCTGTATCGTAATAAGTCACTTCCCGGACTTGTAATGTAAATAACTATTAAATTAGTGAACTTCTTACCGCCATATTTATCTTGCCATCAAGATTATGTAAAGTATAAGATCTATTTTAATGCATTATAAATCCTATTTTTCATCAAATTTTTTCATCAGGTCAAATTTCATTACATGAAAGTAGCACGTAATGAAATATAATACGTGATACAATCAGGTAAAATTATATTTTCCTGATTGAAATCAAGTGCGTAAAGGTACGCTTTAGGGTACAGTATGAAATATTCCTTTTATGTCATTTATATCATTATTCATAGATCATCTCTGACTGAAGTTAATACACAATTTTCCATAACAACTGCCCAAAGCTTTCCTTAATGAATTGACTATTCAAAAGAATTTTTCCACCAATAGTTTCAGATATTAACTAGTTCATATAAACAAACAAACAAACAAACAAACAAACGAATGAAGAAACTCGTCAGCTTAATAATATTAGTATAGATAAGCCATAGTTTATTCATCATATTTGTTTATTGAAATAACTATCAATTTGGATTATTTAAAAAATAATCTCACTTCAGTAACGTGAATAAACATTCATAAAATTGATTTAGGAGTAGTTTCCCATATATTTCCAGTTTTGAGATTTATTTAGTAATATTTTCGATTCCTAAAAATTTGTCATTCGAAACGAGGAACAGGCTATTTCCGGTTTTTTTTACAGGAAAAATACAAATCTCTATTTGTGATTCCTTATTCCAAATATGTCAAATAATGCTCTTACAGAGAAAAGGTTCACAATGTGACAAATGAGAAGGTATTTTTTATCATATTTTACTGGTTTATATATGGAGTTTGAAATTCTTTAGGGCTGGATTATATTTCATATTATAAATATCAATAATGACCGATGTCAATACAATTTTTACCACCTATAGATTACAAATAAATAATACACTTCTCAAAACTTTTAAAATGACCGTTTTTTGTTTTTGTGTATTCCACAGGTCCATCTTTGGATTGAGTCCCAGCACGACAGTCTACAACTCCCAAGGGCAATTGTAGCCTTTCGTGTGATTTTTTGGATTTGCGGATTCAGTTTCTGGTTAAATCTTATCCTGAATTACATATGGAATCTCCAACCCTTTGATCAGTACTTATTGTTACAGCCATAGTATAAAAAAGCGTCTTCTAGGAATATTCCATGAAGAATTATGGTGGAGCAGTGTATCGGATTAAGCTAGTTAGTAAAATATCACCAACTTTCGTGACCAATTCTAACTCATCTAACATGGTAATAATTTGATAGTAATAATAAGAGTAAAAATGTTTGCTTTTAAAGTTCGAGGTAGTTCTATGGAATCCTAGTAGGTACTTTTTATCCAAGTCGGTTGGAAGCAGCCTAGATAGGATTATATTGCCATAGGTCGTATAAGCCAGTCAGGCTTCTCTGGCACTTCAAACGGTGCCTAAAAGTCAAACTTAACTGACATGGTGTCTAATGGTTGGTTTAAGGATGCTAGTGGAATTTTTTCCAGCATCCTTAGATGAGCAACCAAATCACGAGGTTTTTAATTCATTATTTGTTGCAGACGTAAGGCACTAGCTGAGGCCTCCCTAATAATGTAAATATTGCAGTGGAGTCCCTAAAGCTGCTGTGGGGTACATTGTCATTGCCCCTGAAATTCCCAGACAAGCCAGCCGTTGCATTTACTGCAACTTAGCACAAGCCGTTGATTGCTTAATTTTTGGCCACCACAGTAATGGAGCATAGGTGACCATGGTATGACCAGAAGATCATTTTCGGTTTCAAGCCCTAAGTCTTTTTAAATGTCCTGCAGCAAGTCCAACTCGCCACTAAGGCTTTTGATAAGATTTTCTTCAGGATCACTCGTAGATATTTTAACTCCTTGGTAATTTTAGGTCGATATTGCTCATGGTTGGAGCGGTTATAGTATCTGCGGCCCCTGGTGAACGGCATCAAAATTCTGACACCAATTCTCTATAATGTTTAGGGCAACTTTATTATGTTTGCTCCTAATAGCTATGACCAGGTCATCTGCATACCCATGAATCGTAAAACCAAAGTTATGCAGTCTTGATAGAAGATCGTCAACGACAAGAGACCACAGCAGAGGGGATAATACTCCTTCTTGAGGACATCCTTTTGCTGTAATCACGGTCACCGACTCTCCTCCCATATTAGCTGTAATAATCCTGATTCTTAATATTGACTCTATCCATTGTAATAGTGAGGTCTCTATGTTCCTCTTTTCCAGTGCCCTTTTGATGGATATAGAAATGTGAACGCTACTTCCAAAGAAGCCGCATCAGCATTAAAAGTTTATAAATTACACTGTAACATGATTTTTATGGTTCTTTTTGCTTTTATCTTAGTATTGTTATAATTCTAAATAAATCATTGTGAAAAGTTCCGCTAGTTTATTTTTCGGCAAGTTTAAATAGTAAATAAATTTCTTTTTTAAAAGACACATTCTCGTAAGTGTAACATTTCTGGCGCTGCGAACAGGATTTTCGTACAGAAACATCCGCGTTTCCTGGTCAACTTCAGTTGTTTAACGAAGATTCCTCGAACTCTGTGAAAATCAAGTAATAGTGACATGCAAAGGACATCATTCGTGATCATCCTACTGTAAGTACAATTCCTTATTTTCCTTCTTACTTATGAGCATTTTTAACGAAATTACTGACGAAAACCTACATTTATTATTTGCCGACATCAGTTTATCCTCTGACAATTTCAAAAATACAAATAGTTCTCGTTCTTCTCAAAATACAAGTAATAATTTATTTTTTGAAAGATCTCGAAACATTAATTGTAAAGAAATGTCTGTAAGTAATAGCGATATTTCCAGCCTTTGTGCTACTCTACCAGAGTTTTCTAAACAAGATGATAATATTTCTACATTTATAAAATCAGTTGATAATTTAATTGCATTTTTTGCTGGTCAAAACTTAACTGCATCTCAAGAATTTATTTTAAATGCCAATATTGTATCTCGCATTAAAGGTGAGCCCCGAGATTTTTTAAACTATTCAAATAAAACTATATGGACAGATATTAAACCAGCTTTATTAAGTAAATACGGAGACAGACGCTCCGAAGATATTTTAGTTACGCAACTATCAACAACGGTTCAAAAATTTAACGAATCTTACGATCAATACCATCAAAGAGTTTGCAATAATTTAAATGACTTATTACAACATATCACGCTAAATGACAATGAACCAACTGCTCATTTTAAAACACCATATTTTAAAAACATAGCACTTAGAACATTTTGCACGGGTGTTAACGAACCTTATTGTGAATATTTATCTCATTTCCAAGTAGCCACATTAGAAGAAGCTCTTCAAAAATGTATTGCTTATGATAATCACAAAAATCAACAACAATATATGAACTTTTTAAAGAGTCAACAAAATAAAAAACAAAATTCACCCACAATGAGACCTAATACCTCAAATGGCAAGCCCAACATCTTCCGCAATAATTTTACACAAAATACCACAAATCATCCTCAATCGAATTTCTCAAATGTCAGACCCAACATTTTCCGCAATAATTCTCCACAAAATATCTCAAATCATCCTCAATCAAATTTCTCCCCATTTCAAAATAATGTTCCAAACAATGTAAACTCTTTCAGAAATAACTTTCGCCCCAATAACTACAGAAACAATTATTCTCCAGCTTTAAATCGTTCCCAGAATCAAAGAAACCCCATTAATTCTCAGAATAACTCTCATCAAACTCCTATGAGTGGTGTTCAAACTATTAATTCTAGAAACGAACCCATGAGTATTTCTACGAGAAGAACTCATCATTTTAATGTAAACTCCACCGAGGACCCCGAATTTTCTGAAATCACTTATGATAATAATGAAGATATCAACTGTCAGGATTTTCAGTTAAGCCCGACCAACGATCCGCCTCCTCAATAATTTTAAATAACATTAGAAACTATCCCCAATTACCTTATTTTATTCTGCCAAAAACAGGTTTAAAAGTTTTAATTGATTCCGGAGGATCGGATAGTATTATCTCTCCAAGAGCTTCCAAATATTTTAATCAGTCACATAAATACGAAAAACCATTTTTTCTAACTTCAATGAAAATAACTCATAAACATTTCTTTAATATTAAGACTCCTTTATTTAGTGAAATTGGTATTGACGAGCCAATCAATGCACGAATTGCTGATTGGAGTAAAGATTTTGATATATTACTTGGAAATATAGATTTAGAACGTTTAAATTCTTTAATTGATTATGAAAACAAAACTTTAACTTTAAGAAAATATAATTTAATAATTCCATTTTTTACCTTATGCAATAAAATTCCTGTGAACATATCACACGGTGATATACTACTACCGGAAATAGAAATTAATAACATAAAAATTCCTCAATCTATTCACACAGCTACAGACGGTTATGTAGAAAACATCATATTACCTAGTCCGTTACAACTTGATCCTGTACATGTTGAACGTCTAGACAATTATGAAATATCAAACGGTCCCGC
Source organism: Ophraella communa (assembly GCA_035357415.1). NCBI lineage: Eukaryota > Metazoa > Arthropoda > Insecta > Coleoptera > Chrysomelidae > Ophraella > Ophraella communa. The sequence goes on from CM068979.1 coordinate 67,099,916, forward strand.
GAATTTTGATCCCACGATGATAAGAACTCAACATTTAAATCCCGAAGAAAAAGAAAAAATTTTAAATCTTTGCAAAAAATATAAAGACATTTTTTACGACGAAAAATCTGACTTGACATTTACTTCAGAAATAAAACATGAAATTAGAACTCGAGATGAACACCCTATATACGTTAGAGGATTTCGTCATCCTAAGGCAATGCAAGAAGAAATTTCTAGACAAATCAATAAACTATTAGACAATAAGATAATTAGACCTTCTATATCTCCTTATTCTGCCCCAGTTTGGATAGTACCGAAAAAGACAGACGCATCCGGTGAAAAGAAATTCCGTATGGTCATTGACTATCGCAAACTCAACGAAAATACAATAGACGACAAATACCCTTTACCAAAAATTGACGAAATCTTGGATAATCTAGGCAAAGCCACCTACTTTACTACCCTCGATCTTGCTCAAGGTTTTCACCAGATTGAAGTTCACCCAAATTCCATAGAAAAGACCGCTTTTTCTGTTCCCCATGGCCATTTCGAATTTTTAAGAACACCTTTCGGGCTAAAAAATGCCCCCGCTACTTTCGAAAAGTTAATGGATAATATTCTTAGACCATATCTTTACAAATCTTGTTTCGTCTATATGGACGATGTCATTATTTTTTCTAAATCATTGCAAGAACACCTCGTTCATATAGCTCAAATTTTCGAAGTTTTCAGAAAAACTAATCTTAAAGTTCAGTTAAATAAATCCGAATTTTTAACTAAGGAAGTTGCCTTCCTCGGTCACGTTGTTACCCCACAAGGAATAAAACCAAACCCATCTAAATTAGAAGCAATTCAAAAGTATCCATTACCAAAAACTGTCAAAGAAATCAAATCTTTCCTAGGACTTATTGGCTATTATCGCCGATTTATTCCCAATTTTGCGAGAATTACTTCTCCTTTTTCCAGATGTACTCGTAAGGGTGCAGTAATAGACATTTAACAACTCTCAATACATAGAATGTTTTAATAAATGTAAACAACTACTTTGTAATGCTCCAGTTCTTAAATACCCTGACTTCTCTAAAACATTTACCCTTACTACCGACGCCTCAAACATAGCCATTGGTTCTGTTTTGTCGCAAGACAATCACCCTATTGCATACTACTCTCGCACACTAAATTCCGCTGAACAAAATTACTCAACAGTGGAAAAAGAGCTATTAGCTATAATCGACTCATGTAAACACTTTCGTCCCTATTTATACTCCCAAAAATTTATTGTAGAAACCGATCATAATCCTTTAGTGTGGATTTATAAAATTAAAGACCCCACCTCTCGTTTAGCCCGCTGGCGACTTAAACTCGAAGATTATAATTTTGAAGTTAAGTATAAAAAAAGGTAAAGAAAATCAGGTAGCTGACGCTCTTTCCCGTGTACAAATTAACGCCTTAGACGCTATAAGTTCAAATGTTGCAGAACCTCCTGACGAAACTGAATTTGACGCAGACGATTTTTTAGACGAATTTGACAGAATGCAATCATCAAAAAATACTCAACATACTGATAATGAGCATCCAATAGTCGGAATTCAAATTTCAGAAGAACCTATTAATTTATCAACAAATCAAATTATTATTACATCCAATTCTTCAAATTACGAAATAACCTATAAAAAAATATTTAATAAACATAGATACTTAATAACAGTAACTGCAAATTGGAAATCAGAAATTTTAGATGCATTCAAACAAATTTTAAAACCTAGTCAAAAATTTGCTATAAAAGTACCTTACGATTTTAGACCTTTTATTAAATTCATCAGTCAAGGCTATATTTTGTGACAAAATTTTAACAGATATCGAAGAAAAAGAAAAACAAATACAATGTGTTAAAACTTATCACACCGACAATCACAACGAAATTGTCGAAACCTATAAACATTTAAAATGAACATTTTATTGGCCATCAATGCAAACTACCATTTCTGATTATATTAATCAATGTGATATTTGCTTGAAAAACAAGTACGAACGACACCCATATAAGTTACCCCAACTAGGGCCTTTACTAGGGCAAAAACCGTTCGACATTTTACATATAGATCTATTTCATTGTAACAAAAATATTTATTTAACAATAGTCGATTCTTTTTCAAAATATGCACAATGTTATAAAGTACAAGACAAAACATCTATCTCAATTTTAAGTAAATTAAGACATTATTTTTCCCATCACAACTATCCAAGGAAAATAGTTTGTGATAGCGGAACAGAATTCAATTCTGCGGTTATTAAAGGGTTCCTAAGACTTCACAAAATCGAAATCCACTTCACTACCGTTAATAATTCTTCTTCTAACTCTCCCGTGGAACGATTTCATTCAACACTAATTGAAAAACTTAGAACTTTACAGGAACAAAATCCTCATGATGCTCTCGACGATATATTTACCCACGCTATATTAATCTATAACCAATCAATACACAGTGCTACAAATTTCTCACCTTTTTCAATTCTGTATGGGCCTTATGCCGAAGAAATACATTTTAATTTTGACCTTCCCCTGTATGAAACGTACAACCAGAAACATAAAGACGAACTACAACCTTTCCTAGCAAGCCTATATCAAAAGCAAATTGAAAAACGGCAACAAATACTTGATAGGCAAAATCAAAATGCCGAACCTATACCCGAAATTAATCCCGATCAAACCCTGTACGTTACAAAGAAAAAACATAAAGCAAAAATGCAAGCTCCTTATACTAAAATACAATCAAAAGATCAAAAGAAAACAAAAATTTCAGGTAAAACAAACAAGCAAAATGAAACTAGTACACACCTAAAATATGTTAAAAGAATTCGTAAAATAAAAGATAATAAAAATTCTGAAAATGTAAATTCTTTACAGGAGGACAATCCTATGCCTGGGACATCCTCTCAGTATCCATGAGATTCCTAATAACGGATATTACGCCGAAGAAATCGGAATTTCTAGAGAAATTTCCCACTTTCACAGACATATATTACACATTGATTTAGACAAATTAGAAGAAATTTTAACCTTAGATCCAAATAACTATTTTGAAATACCTCTTAATAAAAGTCCCCTTTCGTCGATATATTCTCAATTTAATCATTTACTTAGCGAAGCACGAGATAACTTACATAAAATTACACGTAAACAGAAAAAAGGTTTATTCAACTTTCTAGGCACTGCAATAAAATACGTGACAGGTAATCCAGACGACACTGACCTAGACTTACTTAAAACACATGTGACCGCAATAGAATTAAAACAGAACGAAATTATAAGAAAATTTAATAACCAAATATCTTTTGGCAAGTCGATTGATACGAGATTCAATAAATTGGTAGATAAAATTAATAACAATACCTTTATACTTTCAGCTGCTCTTAATAAACTATCAGCTGATTTTGACGGATACGTTGCTCTTCATAATGAAGTTATTAATCTTAATTTAGTTAATGAGTTTTTATTGAAACTGATTCGAACTATCACTTTATCATACTTAAATCTTTCAAACATCGAATTATTTACTTTAAATGAATTAGAAAGTTTAAAAGCAGAACTTATAAAAATTTATTCCAGAAAATCTCTTTTTATTTCCGATGAACATCCTTATGAACTAATAGAATATTCAAAAACCATAATTTGTGTTACTCCAAAAACAATGCTCATAATTATAAAAATTCCAATTTTCTATACCAATACCTTCCTTACCCATAGAATTTATCCTGTACCTAACATTGATCACGTTATGATTCTACCGCCCACGTCATTTTACGCCAATAACAAATGGTATGAAGAATGCAAGGGAGAAGCAGAATACATGATTTGTGCCAAACCTGTAAAATCCAGATGCCAACTACCAAACGTCCAAAACTGTACGAAAACCATAGTAACAGAAAACTTCTACAGAGAAACTAATAAAGCAATCTTGTTGGGTATCATTAATCCAACAAAAATTCAAGATCAGCTAGTAAAATCAAGTAGTATTTTAATGTCCGATAACCCAGCTACAATAGACAATGTTATTTTCAATAAGAAGACAATTCACGAAATATCGTTACCAGATATTGTTCCTATTAAATTATTGCCACAACATAAATTGGAAATTGAAAAATTAACAATACCAGAAACACATGGTCATCTACAACCCATAGAAGAAACGGAAGTCTTACCACCAATTTCTACGGGCCTCAGCATCACCTCATTTGTACTAATAATATTTGTTTTAGCCTTTTTAGTAATTATCTGTTTGAAAAAGAAGAAAAGAATTTGCAAAATCCTTTTTGGACCAAAATTAAAGCCCGCTCAAATCCAAGTTTTACAAGAATTCCTTGAAGAAGCCACTTCGAGGACGAAGGACAATCTAAAGGAGGGAGGAGAAATGTGAACGCTACTTCCAAAGAAGCCGCATCAGCATTAAAAGTTTATAAATTACACTGTAACATGATTTTTATGGTTCTTTTTGCTTTTATCTTAGTATTGTTATAATTCTAAATAAATCATTGTGAAAAGTTCCGCTAGTTTATTTTTCGGCAAGTTTAAATAGTAAATAAATTTCTTTTTTAAAAGACACATTCTCGTAAGTGTAACATTTCTATATAAAAGATGTATTATCAGAAGCACCTTCTATGTCAATAAAGGGCTATCTTTTTAGCCCCTAGTGTCCTTTCTATACTTTTAGTTAAGCATTGTAGAGCACTTATAGTGCATTTGCCTGTTTGATAAGCAAACTTTCTTTTGTAAAGCGACGATCTTGCAGGTGCTCGCTTCTTATACAATGATCTATTAGTTTCTCCATAGTGTTAAGGAGAAAAGAGGTAAGGCTGATCGGGTGATAAGGGATAAGGGGCGTCTCCCTCCAGGCCTTGGGTATGGCTGGAAAAATTCCGTCCTTACCGGGCGATTTAAAAAGTTTAGAGCTTTTAATTGCTCATTTATATCTGTTAATCATAATGATTTTACCCACCAGATGTCTATTGGAGGCAGCAGCCCAAGGAACGTCCGGTGTTATAAATAAATTGTTTTGGTCCCACTATTGTTACAATAAATTTCAATAAATCTTCAATTCTTACAAACACAACGCTTACAAAAAATATAGAAACTCAAGGTATTTAAACCTGATTAAAGAACAAGCTCTTCAGCAATACACATATCGAAATCCAATAATTGATAATTTGTAAGTGAATGATGCTCGGTAATTCATTGTTGAAACATTAAGGAAATAAACTAAAGATACAGTTAAGTATTTAAATTAATATTTATACGTTAATTAAGGTATAAATAGTAATAATAAAGATTAAATTACGACCGTGTAATTAGAGCGACAAAACGTTGAAATAATTATAGTCAATTACCTTCCGTGGCTGGGTAATGGGAAACCATCCAAGGTCCACGATATTTGCGGAGTAGGATTTCCTGAGGCACTACATTTTAGTGAAACAGCAGGACCCGGTTGTAATGTTTGCTCGATGAAACTGTACAGCAGAATAGGAGGAGCGTCTGAAATTGCCAAAATAATATTTAAATTTTTATTGAGGTACTGACAGTCCCCTATTTTTTTTTATTTAGTATGTTTGTTCTAAGGAGACGCAACGGAAAGTTTTGACATTTTTAAAGAAATGTGGCGATTTTTAAAATAAAATAAAAACTTGTTACCTCCTAGCTGAAGTTCTGCTGCAGCTTGAGCAGTATCACCTTCGGCTCTTCTCACGACGCATTGATACATTCCTCTATCTTCTCTTCCGATGTTATTGACTATCAGTGTTTCACTTGATCCCCTGCCTGTACTAGGTAGTTGTCTACCATCTTTGTACCAAGTAACCAAGTGTGGTCCACTACTTTGGGATGAAACTACACACCTGAAATGAAAATTATTTCCTGAATTCATTATTTTACAATACTAACTATGCGAACTGCATTTTATATACTTTTTCTAGAAAACAACTGAAGTTATAGTATTTTTCACAGTAAATGGTATTGGTTTATTATCTGCAATAAACTACCCGATTTAATCTCAGTGTTTAGAAAATCATCAGGTAAAAAATGCAAATGTGCTACAGATTCGAACTTAAGAAATTTGAATTTTGTATAATATAGGAGATATCCAAGTAATTTATTTAAAAGTTACAACTCTATTCTATATTTAGTTCAGTGTCGCTATCGCTATCCTCATCTAAATTAATTATAATTGGCGCAATTGATTTTACAGAAAAGTACGAGTTTTTAACATTTATAACATGACTAACAGAACTTTTCCAACTCTCGGTAAGAATGTCATTTGGCCAAAGAGTAGTGAGGCCACAGTTGATGTGAGTTTTGTCATTGATTGTAGGGACACGCTGCTCATCGTACATAGTGTAGATTTTTCGCCTTATCAAATCTTTTTCCCAGTCGTCTAGACTTTTTGTGACACCGGAATCTTTATGCTTTTTTCTTGATTCCATGGAATTTTTAACAATTCGTCTAACTGAAGAAAGAGGCGTTTAGTGCAACAGGTGACTTGCTGCAAAGCAGATTACTCGCCATTTTACTGTGTTGCATATACTTTGGTCTTGAGATTAGCCTACAGAAAAAAATCCATGGGCGTAAGGTCCTGCGATCTAGCTGGCTACTCGATAGTACCTCTTCGTCCAATCAATTTATTGGGGAAAATTTCATTCAAGTAATTTCTTACAATTAAAGCATAATGGGGTATTGCTCCGTCATGCTGGAACCAGATATTTTCATCCGGTAGTTTCGGATCTATTGCGTTGGGTTATAAGTTGGCCAGCTCAGGAACAACTTCGTCTCTAATCATGCTTAAATATTTTTCGGCTGTCAAATTTCCTTCTAAAAAAATAGTACCAATAATATGGTCACCTATGATACCTGCCCTAACGTTCAACTTTTGAGGATCCTCTTCTATTAGTTCTTATTTATAGGGATGAAGTTTTTCTTTATGGAAACACCTTAGGACAGTTGTGTGACTCACATTATTTTGACGACAAATTCGACGTGAACTTGACGTTGGATTCTCCATGACACTTAACATAATATCCACTTTCACATCATCTTTAACGAAGTGCGGTTTTCTCTTTAATGGTTTGACATGTCCAAGTTCTCTGAATTGTGCATGAATTTTAGACACAGTACTTTGTGAAATATTAGGCAACTGAGGATACCTCAGATTAAATAAGTTTGCCACATCAACTTAACTTCTGCAATTATCGCCGTAACCAATCATCATTAAAATGTCAATCCGGTGAGTCTCGGTTAAATATTTCATTATTACTTCGCAAGATATTAGTTATTGATTAAGAATTGACAACTACGATATTTAAATGTCAACACATCACCAACTGACAGATTATTTACCGACTTAGTTTAATTATATTGGCATAGTTATCCATCCAGGTTTTACTTATTCGTGACAAAAAATTTTAACAAAACCCAAAATATTGATACTTAGTGCCATTATTTAAAGTGTTAACCAATATTATTTTCACAATTTTATATATTTACTATCTTGAACAAAATTATAAATAATTTCAAATTATTTTCACCCTGTACAATTCATAATAGACCCTACATGGTATAGTTCATTGAGATCGTATTGTTAAGGAGCTTTTAAATTAATAAAAACATACATTAATTAGATTTCAAGCGAGAATTTGGTAATTACTTTTCAATACTGGTAAAAACCACAGATATTCAAGCGACTTTGGTTATAACTTGAGAAGGGCTAAGACGTCACGGATTTGCCCTTGCTTACGTCATTGGTTATTACCAAGAGTTACCCCACTTCCGAGCTGTTTTTGATGTTTCCCTCTCGTTCTAATTGTTTACAAACTGTCTTAAAGGTTAACTAGATCGCTTTTCATTTTAAGAATTATTTTTCAAACATTTATCTGTAAAAGAAAGTAATAAGTTGGTGATAAGAGAATTCAAGAGAACAGTTATGGAAACCGACGAATGCTACATGATCTGCCTAAATATAAATGGGCACGACAGGCAATTAAAAGTAGATGACTATGACTATATCAGCTGTGCCAATAACTGCTACTAGTTGGTAGTATGTAGCTTTTTTCATACGAAATATTTTAAAAAATTGCAAATTTTCATATTGATCGATCCAATTTTCTGACGAGAATCTCTTTGGAGTCATTGAATGAGTTTTTATGAAAGAATATACGGCCTTGCTAGGCGATTCAATATTTTTGCAAAACAGCAAATCTTCATTGTTAAAAAAAATTCGTCCGCTACAATAACTAGAGCAAGCTTTTCTTCTTTCTCCATTATAAACATTGATAAACTCAAAAATACTTTTAAGAAAACACTAGTAAAACTACAATAAAAATATTAGGTTAGAATGGTAATAACCAGAGAAACCACAACGTTCAAGCGAGAGTATTTGGTTGACTCTTGACACTTGAAAAGGGCCATGACCACACTATAACCAAGGGCTTCCGTTCAAACCAGTGGTAATTACCAAACCTCTCGCTTGAAATTATAGATCATGGACGATGCCAGACTTGCATGTATCACCCTGTACATTTAAATTTATGTTTAAAAAGCTCACATTTGAATTTCAAAGTTAACGGGTTAACGGGTATATATGAAATTATGTAAATATTTTAGTGAAATTTATTGCTATTGATAAAAGAGTAATTTTTTTAAATAAATTGTAAAAGTTTTGTTTAACATTTATTTGTTTAGTGTTATAAAAAACTGTAAATATTAAAATCTCTTTCTAGTAGAGCTAATAAATTTAAGTATAACCATTTTATTATATTTTTTTTACCTGAATTCGGCACTTCCACCCATATGGACGCTCATCAACGGCGGGGATATTTCCACGTGCAACGACGTAGAAACTAATAGCCGTAATTCGGCACTAGATTCACCACCTGCGTTTGAAGCTGAACAGCGATAAACACCCCCTGTAAAAAGAAGAGACCCATTATAATATTCCAGATGATTGTAAACGCGTTGTCGACAATTCCCGAATTTATGTTCACCAAAGTGAGTAGCGGATTTCACGGAGAGACTAAGCGAATTTCCATTAATTCTGAATATAATCCATAAGCGACAAGCTTCTAAGATTAATCTGTTATTTAGCATTTGCGTTAATGACTAAAATACTTCAACGATTTTTTAACTGGGATTTTATGCCTGAAATGTGTGGAACATTATTCACCAAGTGATATAAAGTACTTGGATAGAATTACAAATCATAATAATAGCTATACAGCGTGTTTCACAAAACTTCCTAATTTTTGAAAATAAGGGGCACTAAAATAAACATTTTTTATTTATAAACTATTGTCAGAAAATGACTAGATGTCAAGATAACTAGAAATATTTAAAAATTAATATCTATCTAACATGAAAGAGTGGCTACTTACTAAATTGAAGCAGGATCATTAGTATTAAAAAATGCGCAAATACCCTAGAAAGACTGGCCCCAAGACGGGATGTAACCCTATTATGGGTACCGGGACATAGCGGTATAGTAGGCAACGAGCGGGCAGATGAACTTGCCAAGCAAACCTTACTACGAATCCTGGCAAAGCTAGGACAAAGTGGTTACTGGATAAATCCAGATCACAGCTGCGCCTGCTTGTTGGAGTCCTCACTGGCCACTGTGGGCTTAGAAGACATCTACATCTTCTGGGCGTAGTCGAAGACCCAGACTGCCCAAACTGTGACGAGGAGGAAACTTCTTACCACTTCTTGGGCACCTGTGAGGTATACGCACAACTTCGACAAGACATCTTTGGGGTGCGAAGAATCGAGGAAGTACACTTGCACACCCTCCCTCCAAGGGACGTCATGGCTTTCATACGAAGGTCGAGGCGTTTCGAGAGGACGCTAAACGAGTGAAATACAGAGGGGGAGAACCTGGGTTATGCAAAAAGGGCCCGAAGGGGCTACTTGCCAGGCATCAGTCACCCTGCCCGCTACATTCATTCATTCAGTATTAAAAATAATACAACATTAAATATTATGAAAATGGTTAAAAGTTATGACCAGCATTTACGATATACATAAGTTGTAAACGATGTGCAACTGACCGCCGAATTCTTTGAAACAGCTGCGAACGTTTACGAATCTCATCGAATGTTAAAATAATTAGATCCACTAACTCTTCTTGTGTATTAATATGACCCCAAAATACAAAAATCAAGCGGCGTCATATATGGTGAAAGTACAGGCCAAGAAATTGGGCCCCCTCTACAAATGCATTCATTTGTATATCAAGACAATTTTAACAATTTTCACCAAAATGTGTTGGTGCACCGTTATGCTGGGAAATCATATTTCTTCGAATTTGAGGTGAAATATCTTCAAACAATTTTGGTAGAGTTGGTTCCAGAAAAATCATATACACATAACCATCTAAAGGCAGCACATATGGTCCAACTATACAGTGTGGAAAATCCAAATAGAATAAATTCATTATTTCGGTTACGGTACAACTCCTTTGAGTGACAGTTAGATTATTCAACATTTCCATCATTTTTTCGCAAAAATTTGTTCTCCTATCAAAATCGTCTTCCATAAGTTCCTGTGTCGGTATCATACACACGGGATCATACACAATACCCTCAAAAGGTTTATGTTTGGGCAGGGATTATTAAAAACCATATTATTGGTTCGTTTTTTGTTGAGAGGAATTTAAATGGCATGCCATTGATGCTGTGCGCGAACTGATATTGCAAGATCGTCATGTGACCTATCGTGAGCTTGAGACAACCTTAGGCTTTAGTGGGACCAGCATACATTCAATATTGCATAAATATTTGGCGGTCAAAAAAATTTGTTCGCGTTGGATCCCACACAATTTGTCAATCGCTCAAAAAAAGGCTCTTGTCGATTGGTCGAAGGAAATGCTCGAAAAATACGATCACTGTGCTTCGAAACACGTCAATGACATCGTGACAGGTGATGAATCGTGGATTTACACGTATTAGCCCGAAAGTAAACAGCAGTCGACTGTATGGGTGTTTCAAGATGAGCCCAATCCAACAAAAGTTGTTCGCACACGAAGCACTTCCAAGTAAATGGTTGCCTGTTTTTTCGAAAAAACTGGACATGTCGCAACAGTACCAGTACTAGAACAACGCAGAACAGTCAATTCTGAGTGGTACACAACCATTTGTTTGTCAGTTGTCTTCCAAAAAATCAGGAAAACCAACCACCGAAGACGGATCACTCTTCACCACGACAATGCGAGCTCCCACACATCGGCTCAAACAACTGCATTTTTGAGCACCCAAAACATCGATTTGATGAGTCATCCGCCGTATAGTCCTGACTTAGCACCGAATGACTTCTTTTTATTTCCGTAGGTACATAAAAAGCAAACTGAGAAGTCAACGTTTTTCGACACCTGAAGAAGCGGTTGCTGCATTCAGAATGCTTGTTTTGGAGATACCTCAATCAGTGTGGCAAAAGTGTTTCGACAATTGGTTCAAACGCATGCAAAAGTGTATAGATTTTCATGGGGAATATTTTGAAAAACATAAAGTTATTTTCAATCATTAATAAGTATTCGTTTTTGTTCTTCCTAAAATATAAAAGGCAACCCTCGTATCCTCCATATAGATTAGCAGCTTGTAATTTGACACACCCGAAAATAAATGTTTTTGACATTTCTGATTCAACTTTTCAATTTAGTAGTTAACTAAATAAAATATTGCCTGTTGTAAAAACTGAAATTGTTTTTAAATAAGAAGAAAAAGAATGAAGAAATATTACTAAAATTATTTATTTAAGTGCCCTTCATAATTTTTGAAAATTAGAAGAAGTTATTCTCCTAAAATGTATTACATAATAACCCTATAGTGCGGAAAAATAATGGGACACTTTTAATATTTTAATAATTTACATTTCCAAAATATAATTTTGTTGTAGTAGTGAAATAAATAATATTTTTTAAAAGACATACCACCTACTATATTTTTTGTTATATGATTGAAATGAAAAAACACGTATTTTAAAAGAGAGACAAAGAGCTTTTCTTTTTCCTATTAGAGTGAAAGTATAAAGTGCTTATCCATCTTTGATCCGTTTTCTCACATTTCTTCACAGTTTTCGTACATTTAATGTTTGTATTTCCTTTAGATCCCGATTTTCTTGTTTTTAGAATTTGATCAATTTCAAGACAAGGTATTTTATGGAATATAATTTAGTAGGGTGTTTTCTGGGCACATAAAATATCTTCAGATAGAGAACCTATATGTAATGGGTCTTTCTATTTAAATGACCAATATACAAAGTGTTTTATCTGTTGTTTTTTTTTATATCTTCAGGTGGTCATAGTATTCAGTATTTTCTATTTTTCTAATCATAGCCAAGATTCCAACATATTTTGAATATAACGTGTAATAAACTCACTCAGCAGTTTCCGGCTACAGACTCCTCTTAAGGAGTGGGCCGACTTCGGGTTAATGTTTCACTATAATTCGGGTTGATTGGTTATAAAAATTGAGGGCACCACTATCTTTTTCTTCGTTTACAGTAAAATAAAATAAATATAAATAAAAAAAGAAACTTTGAAGATAAAGGTATAGAATTGCAGAATTTAAAATAAATGTAAATTATTGAATTAATCAGTGAATGTCAAAATTATCTAAATGAGCAGTTAAACCGAACACAATATACCCTACAGCTCTTACAGCCAAGTGGGTTTTTTAAAGAAAACTGATATAAAAGAATAGAATTTTGCTGACATATCAGAGATTTTTAGAAATCTTCTGTGAGGATCTATTATGTGGTTGGTTAATCCAGAATAATTACGTAAAATAAAATATACAAATGGCTAAATAAATATAGTATTAAGTAAAAAAATCAATTAATTGAACTTGATCGATAACATACAGATCATATGTGTTGGCACAAAACCAATCCTGTATAAAGTGCCTTACTGGAATTGTATTCGCAAACAGTTTTGACTATGATTGTAATAATTTTCTGTGCGAACATCCAACACTTTGCTTGAACATTTTTTGCTCAATTAGAAATCCAATGAAATCAATTAATTTGTGGTCATCTGATTGAATACAACCAATAAAACCAACATTATACTGAAAACAGATCCCATGGGCTGTTTTCACTCAATCATGTAGCTATGGATACCTACATTTCATTTCATTTCATTTCATTTCGATTTTGACATTTCAAATATTCAATATTTCAAAATGTCACGATTTGGTTGTAATACTGATGAAAATATTAGTGAAATTATCGAATCAAATATACCAAAGAATACTGTTTACAGTAAACAATTTGTATGGAAAGCGTTTATGGACTTTTGCAATGTCTGGATCTTCATTAAATTTTTCTAATTGTTCCTTTGTTAATTGCACATTTAAATAAATTGTTTACAGGCAACAAGCTTTCGAAATCTGTTATAAAATTTTTTGGAACAATTATCAATGTCCTTGGGTTATTACTACTGAAAACTGCCAGGAATCTCAGAAAACAGGCAAATGAATAGGTACTAATCTCACCGACATTTTGCTGATGTTTGTATGAACATACCTAGAACTTTTGTGTTCGTTTGGAAAAAAATGTACAGAGTTAAACTCTCATTAATTGAATATTATATTGTTAGTAAATCAAACTAAATTAATACTATCAAAACTGTTTCACAACATTAAATTGACCATGAATCAAGTATTTAAAAATTTACATATAAAATGATTCGTACCATCTTCAACATTAACAGCCTCGATAGCTAAAACAGGTCCCAGTTGTCTAACTCTTGGACCCGGTATAATTAGACTAGGTTCTAGTCCAGCGTGAGTGTACCATCTGCAAAAAATAAGAATAATTATTATTACATTTATTTTAATTAGTATCAAAATATAAAAAAGTTACTATTGCTAAGATTTCTCCAAATATTTGTTTTCATCACGTTATTTCAAACAAATTTTGAACGTTTTCCTTAAAAGAAAATATTACAACTTAAATACTTTCATCAAACTCTATTAAGATCCAAGAAGCCGTAGTGTAAACATACGCACGCTTCAGTTATTTAGTCATAGTCATTTAGTCATCGTACTTTAAATGTTTTCTGACTAATTTAGATCAAAGTCCATTATTTAAAAATTGTGCTGTAAAAATATTTTTTCTTAGACAGCACAAGATAAAGTATATTTGTATTTCAATTTAAATTTTATTGGTATGAAGCAGTCCCCATATACAGTTGTTTAAAATATTATTTCTATTCTCTTCATTTTGACAGCAGATAGGTAATTTAGAATGCACGTGTATTCTAAATAATTAATGGCAGTCACTTCCGTTATGAATTTTAAAAAATAATGAGATATGTAACATTTACTCTGATAAATACATTTTCCTGAATACATTCAATTGTCCAAAAGCTAAAATTGTTTTAACAGAAATAAATCCTAGTAAAACAATTTGTAGGAAATGATGGGGTGGGCACCAGACAGACCATTTTTACCTTGAATACTCACAAAGATACCTAGATATCATCCAAATTTATAAATTATCTGTTTCATCGACTACAGCAAAGCTTTCGACAAAGTAAAACTTTTGAGTATACCTACCGCAAAGACCTAACGTTGATCATCACGATATGCAGATAATAGCCAATCTTTACTGGAGACAGAAGGCCAGACTAAAATACGAGTAAGATTACAACCTGACAAATGAAATCAACATCCAAAGAGGGGTCAGGCAGGGTTTTGTTCTTTCTTCAATGTTGTTTCATATCTAATAGGAGTGCATATTTCAAGAAACATTGGAGGATGAAACAGTAGGCGGAATCATAAATGTAAGAACAATTAACAGATATGCCTGTGAGACTGTCCTGATTACTAGCAGTCTAGAAGACCTATAGAGACTGTTACATAAAGTAACAACGGTTACGAGGAATATGGATTGTCTATTAATATCAATAAGACGAAAACGATGATGATTTCAAAAAGAAATGACAATGCAGGTAACCTGCAGGGCGATGGAGATTGTCCAACACTTTAAGTACCTTGGCACTGTGATTAACGTTTTAACATACGAGCGCTATTTGTGTTGCTTACAGTAATTTAAAAGATTCATCTCGGCCCAAAAATGGAATTAAATCGTAAACTTTCGACGTGGATTAACTCAGCAGCAGTGCATGGATGAAATTCAATTTGTGTCGATGAAGCTCCATCAAGGACCAGTGTTTATCGATGGTATGGTGAATTTAATCGTGGCCGTAGTTCACTCCAAGACGAATTTCATGCAGGTCGTCCATCAGTTGTTGTTCCGAAAACCTTTGATGCTGTGTGCGAACTCATATTGCAAGATCGTCATGTGACCTATCGTGAGATTGAGACAACCTTGACATTCAATATTGCATAAATTTTGACGGCCAAAAAAATTTGTTCTCGTTGAATCCCACATAAATCGCTCAAAAAAAGGGTCGTGTCGATAGGTCGAAAGAAATGCTTAAATAATACGATCGCGGTGCTTCGAAACACACGTCTATGACATGGTGTGACATCCCGTACTTAAAAAACAAACAGAGGTCACCTGAAGAAGCGGCTGCTGCATTCAGATTGCATGTTTTAGAGATACCTCAATCAAAGTGGGAAAAGTGCTTCGACAATGGGTTCAAATGCATTTTTTGAAAAAAAAATAAAGTGATTTTCAATGATTAATATTTGTTTTTGTTCTCTAATCCCGAAATATAAAAGGCAACTCTCGTAGCTATACTTATTTGTGTTTTCAATTTCCTCATTTTAACAAAAAGCTATGACTTTTTGAGTCTAAAATTTTTAGAAAGCTTATTCAGATGAGTTTACTCCAATTCTAATTCTCCCAGTATAAGGTCATCAGCTTATAAAAGTAGTAAGTTATTCCAATTATCCGTATTAATCTCCACTGCAATGGATTTATTAAGAACCTTCAGTATAAAAAATAAATAGAGCGAACAGCATGGGGCTAAGAAGTTCATTATGCAAGATACCTTCCACAATGTCAGATAATTTTAAGAAACTATTATTAACTTTAACCCGAATCAGCCTTCTTGTATAGATATTTAATTATTTGTATAGTTTTTGCAGTCAGCCCAGGTTTATTTTAAAAAGAGGGTATTAATAGTAAGGGTTTGGGTGACTGAGACACATCTTGGTCTCGAAAACAAAATCTTGGTCTCAGTCTGATGATCGATATCGTGACCATTTATAATTATAATCCATAATCTTCGCAAATGAACACTGTATTTTTATTTTACCCAGTACAGCTTTGCTGCTAAGTGTCAGTAAATATTCTAAACTTGTATCCTTTCAGCCTTGTTTCCAATAATCAAAGATTTAGGCTACTTTGAAGAAAAAGAACAAGAAGTAAAAGTACAAATAAGCGATCTCCGTCGGAACCAAAAATAGACTACCACAATCTTCGTTAATCAACCATTAGATATCATACCAGTTAGGTTCGACTTTGAGACGCCGTTTGAAGGTCGAACTAGAGCTGGAAGAGGTCCTACTGGTGTGGTAGACAGATGGGTCCAAGATGGATTGGAAGGGGAATTTTCCCTTTGTCCCGTGGTAACGCCCCAACTCTTTTAGGTGGAGATACATCTATATTCTTACAGACATTCTGGCAGCTTTAAAGGCTCTGAGTTTTTTACTTATGAGTCAAATCTACTCTGGTAATGTAAACAATCCCTTAAGAAACTGGCAGGAAACTACAAGGAAACTGATGCGGGTGCCAGGTCACACAGGGATAATAGGTAATGAGGAAGCGCATCAAAAACTCCTGGGAAGAGGAGCAATTACGATCTCACTGAATGAATACGCTGCGAATGCGTTAAAGAAACGAGGAATGCGTAACGTTGTTTTGCCAACGGTTTATATTCATAGAAGCAATTGCTCTGACTCCCTATCAAATTAGGAATATACTCTCCAGAAAACTGCTCCACTTTTCTAGAAATATTGGTGTTTTAGAGTTTTAGTAGATAAAGATAGACACAAAATATCTGCGTAGGTCGAAGTGTAGAGAAGTCTAACTGGCTTATACGACTTAAAACAATTAAATATAATTTAAAAAGTAACTAGGAGACGGATTTTCTGGGCGCTATAAATAAAATTTAATTAAATATAAAGGACTCCTGTAATACTCTCTATTTCTTTTTAAATATATAATGTGATTGTCAATATCCGATTTTCACGAAATGGCTCGAGATCGATTCATTCTTGGGAACGAAAATATAACCGTTAATTTAATGTAGGCAATAAGTAAGTTCTGTTTATTGTTTTGTTGTTGAGTTTCAATAAATGTATATTAACACGTTTGAAAGCTAACTTAGTTTTTATTAGTTTTTTTTCCGACGACCCCCTTTGAAAACGACATCTAGCACACAGTTTTAACATTTCGAAAATGAGTAATATCATACACGTTTCGAAAAATAAAAAAAGAAGAAGCAATATCGCACATGTGTGATATTTTTTAAAAACGTAATAATTTAAGCAAGATTATTGAATCAAAAACTATTAATTTTTGTGAATAGATCAATTTTGTTTATTCAATTTGAACAAGAAATAATATCTTTTGGTAAAATAAATGTCAAATTAATACTTCTATAAAAATAGTTGTATAAGTCGCATTACCTATGCAAACAAATATACACTTACCTAGGTATGCTTTTACTTCCAAGGTAAATAATAGTTCTAGTTATTTTATTATATATAAAAGTGTATTTTTAGGTATGTTATGAATGCCTTATTATTTTCATAAAAAATACTTTGAAATTGAAAAATAAAAATATCTAAAAAACTGATAACTTTAGGTATAGGGAGTACTTCATAAAATTTAAAGTATGATATTAGTACTTTTCGATAGTGATATAAAATACAGGGTGTTCCATTTAAAATTACCAAGAAAATAATGTATTAGCATTTTGACTTACCCTGTATTTGATTTAACGAATATTATGAAAACGAATATGTTTTATAATTTTTAACAACTATTAAAAAACTATGGTTGCAATAGATCAATGTTCCTATACTCCTTTTTAATTATACAGGGGGTTAAACTTGATACGATTTTCAGGTAATATTGGTTATAACTTTTTAAATACCCGGTATAACATAATAAAACTTTACATTGTTATGATGTGGAAGTTAAGCAGATTTCAAATTTAAAATAAAATACAGGGTGTTCCATTTAAAAAAACATGTTTGGTGTGCCACCATCTTATGGAACACCCTGTAAGATTGTAACTAATTTTAAAATGTGGCGTTTAAAGCTGCCTACAATTTTTGTTAATAAGTTTTTTTTGTAAATTTAACTATAACAGATCTACTGAGCTTCCTCACACTAATCAATCACCCTGTATACTATTAATTGTTAATACGTGTTTTTAAATAAAAATATAAAATTCAATAATATTGACTTCTTTTTAAATATGGCAGTAAAAGTAAGTAATTAATTATTTTATTTTTATATAGTATTTTTAATATCAAAAATGAAAAGTTATTGTCTTCCCTTAAGCAATCAGAGCAGCGTTGCTAGGCAACACGCATTACAGTAATAATTAAACAAGAGGCTTCCAGAGAAATGTTTGGTATATTTTTTTTATAATCATGGGTAACAAGCTCTCAGCAAGCCACACCTACAATCAGTTAATTAAAAAATATAATCCTTCCTTGATTTGAAAGGATTTTGAAAAGAACAAGAAAAGTAAAAAAACAAATAATCGGTGAATCCTTATCAAAACCAAAAATCGACCATTACAAGCTTCGTTTATAGTATTTGTATTTGTAACAGTAAGAGCGAGTACTTTTCTGTCGCACCCTATCTCAGATTGTTATCGTAGCCGACTAGGGATTTGATGAAACGTAAAACAAATTTTAGTTGAAAAACGATCGCGATGTTTACCATTGGCTTCTTCAAATTAATTAGCCGCCAACGATAAAATATCTATTAAAAACATGCCGTCGTCATACCAAAAATGTTTCTATCAAAGTGTCTAAATTTTAACGTCAAATACACCTACTTTTTATTTTTTTTTGTTCGTTTTAAAAATTCCATTTCGATTAACGTCGGCTTGATGGCCACCGACCGTCCCAAATTATTAAACGCGTTTTTAAATTCACCTCTAAACGAACTTATTTGAAAATTTTAACTGAAGATAAATTTTAACGGGGATTACGATGGCGTCTGTTGCAAAGTAGGAAAAAAGCGGTAAATTAAAAAAATGCGAATCGTGTCTCAACATGCCAAGAAGTTAGTCCTGAAAATGATGAGTGATGTGACGTTTATATGACTTTCCCTAAATCCCTGACAAAAGAAAGCTTGTATTATTTTTCATTTGGAGGGAGAATTATGAAAATAGGAATAGTGAATAATTTTACTGCTAAAGCTTTAAGCAAAAATACTTTATTAGTTATTTGACTTAATGAATGAAGTATGCACATATAAAGTTACTAAAACAAAAAGAAAAAAATAAGACAAGAACTTTAACGGCCGTATTAACTACGATTAATACTTTACTAACAGTTTGTTAAGATATTTATTAGCATGTTAAATCACTGTGTGGTATTTACCACGAAATTTATCAGGCAGTTAAAGTTAACAGCCAAAATTCGGGCTGGTAAAAAGATAACAAGGTTTCAATTTAAAAATGTGAGGTTAGTTTGGTCAAGTCAAGAATTCATTAAAAAATAAAAGAAATGAAAGGACTAGATATAATTCATTTTAATCTAAGTGACATAAAAATCCGAACACCCAGATTAAATGATTTTATTTTAATAAAATTTGGAGAATTTATTTATTTTACTGAAATAAACAATTGATCAAATTTTCAGCCTTATCATTTGAAGATTCCGGTTTTTATACTGCTTTTTTTGAAATCCACTAACAATCCAAAAAATGAATATTGTAGCCGTAGTAAAGATCCAAATTTTGCGGATTTTGGTTCTTGACGTTCTTTACGATTGGTTAGGATGCCTAGGGTACGGAGACCTGTACGATTTCGTCATCTGAGTGAGTTTGATAGGGGTCGTATAGTGGGACTTTGGGAAGCTGGATTTTCTTTTCAGGAAATTGCAGTTAGAGTTCAAAGAAGTGTAGACACCGTGGTTAGGTGTTGTCAAGCATGGCTTCGAGAAGGTCGTGCGCAAAGAGCAAGGAAGACCTAATGGCACGCGAATAAGACGTTTTGGCCTGTTTTCACACCGACCATACTGGGTCCTCCCTTTAACTTCAGAACACCGACGTAATTGCCTTGAGTGGTGCAGAGAATGGTCACTCTGGGATCAGGAATATATTGTCTTTAGTGACGAGTCTCCATTTTGTTTAGGCATGCACGATGGTCGAGCGAAGGTTAGAAGACGACGTTGTGACAGGAGAAATCCATGGTTTTTTGGTGAAAGGCATGTTCATCAAACTGTTGGAGTTATGGTTTGGGGTGCTATAGCTTATGGTTTGAAATATTCATCAGAGGTAACATGAACGGGCAGCGTTATATCCAAGAAGTTTTAGAACCCCATCTTTTACTCTATCTTGACACCCTGGCAATTCCAAATTTCCAACAAGATAATACCCGACCAGATGTGGCAAGAGTCACAATAGACTTCTTTCAACATAATGATGTCTCATTGTTACCTTGGCCACCAAGATCTCTCGACTTATCCCCAATTGAACACGTGTGGGATATGATGGGTAGGAGATTGTTCAATTTGCAACGTCCTCCTCAGACTCTAGAAGAACTTCGAGAGGAGTTGGTGGTTGCCTGGAATTAGATACCACAGGAGGACATTGACCACCTGTTCAGAAGGATGCCTAGGCGCATTGGAGAATTCGTAACACATCGGGGTGCATCCGCACATTATTAAAGGTAAAAGGGCTTTAAAGCAATGCAATAATTTTGATATTTTTATCATTTACTTATTATGCTTCACTATACAAAATTTTATAAAAATAAAATCATTTAAACTGGGTGTTCGGATTTTTATGTTACTTAGTAAATTGAGTTTGTAATCAAATTTTGATAGAGAAGATAAAAAAAACTGCGTATGCTAGGAATGTGAAAAGTCATAACTATGTATTTGAAGAACTCGATTTTAAAAGGCGAAATAAACAAACAGACTTTTCATGAATTATCAGAATTGCTAAATAGAATTATACAGAAATATATATATACAGAAATATTGTTTCTATAAGAAACAAATACTTGCATTGTATTTTTGTGACTTCTGGGAAACATATAAAATACATACAGTGTGTAAAAGCCAAATGGAATAAATTCATTATTTCGGTTACTGTACATATTTATAAAAAATCCCGAAACACGTCAAATTTAAATTATAACTTGACATTCTTTAACGTGAAAATGCAACCCCTACCTTCAACCCCCTTAGAATGACAGGTACAACCCCCAAGGCTTGTGATATATCATTTGAAAGGTCTCTTCATTCTCTATTCAAAAATGTTATTGTTTTTAAATTTGATGCAAAAATTAACATAAAAAAATTAAAATCATGTTGTTACCGAAAATCGCTAAAATACACTCGAAACTTATTACAATATATTTAAAACTTATTTCCCGTTTAGGTCTTGATAATCAGAAAGTGAACAAAAACCATAGCAATGTGGTTTTTAGATGGTAACCATTAAAAAACTTTAAAGAATTTCCGTGGCAACGCTATTTTAACAAGCAGTAGTGAATTGTTTTATTTATGTTGTCATTGTTGTAATTTAAGTATAAAGTTTGTTCAATTTAATTCTGAAAAATGGTTAGATTGACGGAAATGCATAAAATAACAGTTTTACAAATGATTGGTTACGGAGATAACATCCGAACACAACAGGAAGTAATTCGCCTATTTCATGAGAAATTTCCTAATTTACCGCCTATATCCCAAGGAACAATAAGTAAAATAAAAAAGCAGTTTCGCGAGTTTGGTCATGTAAGGCAGATAAAAAAAGTAGCTGCCAATGCACCGAGTGATGAACTCAAATTAGATGTGTTGCTTGAGTTTCAGGAAAACCCACATACATCGAGTAGACAGGCATCCACTACATTCAATGCTAGCCATACATCGATAGCAAACATATTAAAAGAAAATAAATTGCATCCGTATAGGATGATACCGGCTCAGGAGCTCATGGAAGACGATTTTGATAGGAGAACTTTTTTTTGTGAGCAAATGACATGTTGGATAACAATATTATCCAATTAGAAGACGTTATGTTTTCTGATGAGTGTACTTTTTTACTTAACGGTCATGCTAATCGGCAAAATTGCCGCTACTGGTCCACGGAAATTCCTCACTGGATGAGAGAAGAACACACTCAATACCCTCAAAAGGTTAATGTTTGGGCAGGGATTGTAGGGAACAATATCATTGGTCCCTTTTTTATTGAGGGCAACTTGAATGGCAACAATTATTTGGCACTACTTCAAAATGATGTCATTCCAACATTGGCAAATTTATATCCTGATCCAGGTAACCCTCAAGTTTCAGCGAATACGATATGGTTTCAGCAGGATGGAGCACCACCACATTACCAACTTAATGTCCGGCAGTACCTCGATACAATATTTCCCAATCAGTGGATAGGGAGGCGAGGATCGATTGAATGGCCAGCGCGATCACCTGATCTTACATTATTAGATTTCTTTTTATGGGGATATGTGAAGAGCCATGTGTACAAAACTAAACCTTCTGATTTAAATGACTTAAAAGAACGAATAACGCTTGCGATTATTAATAATAATAATAATGTTAGAAGACAGTTTTGTTTGAGATTACGATGTTGCCAAGACGTTTGCGGAGAACATTTTGAACATCTACTTCATTAACATTCATAGTTCTTTTTCGTGTTCTACATTTTATTACGTTTTGCATTACATTTTAGTTTTTGATTGTATTGTAGCGAATTTCGGTAACAACATGATATTAATTTTTTTATGTTAATTTTTGCATTAAATTTAAAAACAATAACATTTTTGAATAGAGAATGAAGAGACCTTTCAAATGATATATCACAAGCCTATAATTCCCATTTAAAAAATTGGGGGTTAAACCTGTCATTCTAAGGGGGTTAAAGGTAGGGGTTGCATTTTCACGTTAAAGAATGTCAAGTTATAATTTAAATTTGACGTGTTTCGGGATTTTTTATAAATATGTACAGTAACCGAAATAATGAATTTATTCCATTTGGCTTTTACACACTGTAGACTGCAAAAATATTAAAAGAGGAATTAAAAAAAGAGGGGAGGTTCTTTGAGATGACAAAAAGCGGATCTGGTTAACAGGTATGATATAATTCTCATTTTCATGTTATTTTTCGAACCAATTGTGATGAAAAAGCTAGTCAATTAAGTAAAATTTTGAGATACATTGTTTTAACTGGATGCAATTGCTTTAAATAGTCCTAAGTTATCTTAAAATTTTTATTGGTGTTATGTTTTATGAACATAACCTTAAAAGTGATATTTTATTTACCTATTCCAGACTTGAGAGTTTTGGTCGAAATTTTAACTTCGGGATATCGTAAAAACAAAATGAAACCGATGACGCTAAAATGGTTTTTAATGTGTATAATAACCATTTCCTTGAAAATATACTTCGGGAAAGTGTTTTGAACATAACCTAGAATTTATTGTAGATCTGCCTTTCCTTTATCCACAGGTTTTTATTGATGATTCCTTGGGAAATAAGTGATTTCCATTATTATTGCAATCTATTGCTACACAACGGGGCATCCTAGTACGAATACAGTAAGATAATTTGCCATTGTTTACTATTTTCTAATAGGATATTACTATTGTTATGAGTCAAGCTTCAGTGGCGACGCCTGTTCTGTTTTCAAAAATATGCAGTTTTCTTCCCCATTTACATAGGTTATCACTTAGACCCATGGTAATTTGCGGTTTGGTAGTTGGGTGGCCAGAGACAATGCAGTTTAATATAAGTTGTTTTATATTTATTGTATTGTCAAAGGTCTTACTATAATCAAAGAAATATATGGAAACATACTATTCTCTTGCTTTCTCGATGATCTGCATTAAATTTAAAATATGTTCCCTCGTACCACGATTTCTTACAAAACCTGCTTATTCCAGGGCACTTTGCCTTGATAAATGGTACTGTAAACGGTCATGGATTACCTTAGTGACGTGAGATGAAAGCATATAGTTTTTGCAGCTGTTGTTTGCTCTTTATTATGTAAAATAGATATTCTCCAGTCACCAACCAATCTGACATAATGTGTCGTGAAGAATTGATACATTCAAAGAAATTCTTAACAGGTTCGATGCCAAAACTCGCAGGTATCTGTTGAAGCAAAACAGTGCCAGGAAACTCGTGGCTATCTTACCAGGGGATAGCAGGCTTAACATGCATATGCATTTGCTAAAACTAGCTCTTTGCTGAACCTCCAACATATTTTTTGTGAATGCAAAGGTCTTTCAAGACAGAAATAAGCGAAGGAATCAGTACACAATTTGTTGAGTCTCTTAGGAAAAGTTAAATTTGACAAGATCTTATAGAGTAAAAAGTACTTTGACAATTAATTGATCTGTGAAAAGCCGGGATGGGGAAAGGCTTACCTAACCTAACCTAACCTAACCTAACCTAACCTAACCTAACCTAACCTAACCTAACCTAACCTAACCTAACCTAACCTAACCTAACCTAACCTAACCTAACCTAACCTAACCTAACCTAACCTAACCTAACCTAACCTAACCTAACCTAACCTAACCTAACCTAACCTAACCTAACCTAACCTAACCTAACCTAACCTAACTTTTTTTTTTTTTTTTTTTTTTAAGAGGTTTAGGAAAGCTTACAGCCTACCCCCAGGCCTTTGGTGTTCTAAGCGACCTGAGGAGTGCGAGCCTTTCACCCGCTAAAACTCTGTCCTCTTTTTCACACCCCGCAACCGCTTTTCGCATTTCTTCAGGGTTCCAGTTTTCTTTTTATTCCGTTCTTTCAATTTCAATTTCTCCCTTTTCTATCAGAATCTCCCTGCAAAGTTCTTCTATTATCCTGTAGTTCTCTTCGCTCTCCCCCAAGATTTGCGTAAAGTTGTCTGGATTCAGGACTTGCCCTAGCTTGCTGTTAAATTTTACTCTGATGTCCTGTAGTTCTTGGCAATAGAACAAACTGTGTTCCGCGCTGTCTCGGTACATACAGTCCCTGCAGATATCTGAAGGAGTTTTTTGATTTTTTTAAGGTAGTCTCCAAAACCACCATGGCCACTAAGGAATTGCGTTATTTCGAAGCTAACATTTGCATACTTTCTCTCGATCCATACTTTTATATTAGGTATCAATCGATGTGTCCAACTTGTTGCATAGTTTCTATCCCATCTATTTTGCCATTCCACAAGTAGCATGTGTCTGTTAAACTTTTTAGTTGCATTATCAGCTTCATAATTATGCGCTCGTTCTTTTGCCAGTAGGCCTATTGGAGGGACGCCGGTTATTACTTGTAACTTTTCCGCCGAAACTGTGCGATATGCTTTTGCCACGCTTATCAGCATTCTACGCTGCACTTTCTGTAGTTTATTAATATTTGTTTTGTATTTTAAACCATCGACCCAGGCAGGGACTGCATATAGTAGCACCGACGTTACAACGGAGTTTAACAGCTTTCGAACCGGTAAGGAGGGACCTTTTGTTCTAGGCATAATTTTTGAGAGGGCCGTTACCGTCTTATTTGCTTTATTGGTGATTGCATCTAGGTGTTTAGTCCAGGTAAGATTCTTATCTAAATACACCCCCAGGTATTTCATCTCTGAGCTTGGAAAAATGTTTGCACCTAGGCAATCTATTGTAATTTGACTGATCCTTTTCCTGCCAGTCAGTATCAAGGCTTCTGTCTTTTCCTTGGCCAATTCTAGTCCAACCTCTTGCATCCAGTTACTGATTATGTTTATAGCAATTTTAATTTTTTGCATAGTTTCGGTTTCAGTCTTCCCAATGGTGATTAGAAGTAGGTCGTCTGCATATGCCACAAGAAAACAGCCCGTCGGCAGCTCCAACTTGAAGACTTGGTCATACAGTATATTCCAGATATTTGGGCCCAGTACCGAGCCTTGAGGGACTCCGCAGAAGACTTTGTATATTTTATCTTTCAATAAAATATATCTTTCCGAGAGATAGTCTTTTATTACTTCCACAAGGTACTCGCTGATGTTTCTATGTTCTAGCTCACTGATCAGACTACTCCATCTAACGGAATTGAACGCGTTTCGAACATCTAAAGCGACCGCGACTGTAATTTCCCTATTTCTCCAGTTCCCCTCCTTCGCGCTTTTTACAATCCTTACTGCCTCCTTTACTGCCTCTGTAGTAGATAGACCTGGCCTAAAACCAAACTGTGCAGCGTTTAGTCCTCCTCTCGTTTCGATTTCTCCCATTAAACGGTCGCTTATGACTCTTTCCATTAATTTCGCTGTGACATCTATAAGACAGATAGGTCGAAAGCTACTCTTCTTAGGTTTAGGGATCAGTATTAGTGCAGCTGTTTTCCATTTTTCTGGGATTTTACTAGAAGTAAATATTTCGTTGAAGGACTTTGCGAACAGCTCTGGGTTGACATTTACAGCAAGTTTTATTACTTCTGGAGGTATGCCGTCCATTCCCGGTGCCTTTTTGTTCTTTATCTTTTTGCACCCGTTTAGTATTTCTTCCGTCGTTACAGCCGGTACTTCTTCCTTTTGAATTGGTGCTGATAACCAGGGTTCCAGTTCTCTAACAGGAAATAACTCTCGTACTATCTTATCCTGCTCAGCTTGACTTGGGGTGATGTTTTTCTTTTTACAGATTCTTTTGGTGACGATTTTATATCCGTTACCCCAAATGTCCTCTTCCACTGATTCAATTAGTTGGTCCCAGCAACGACATTTGGAGTGTATGATCTCCTTTCGAAGTATCTTTCTTGCTGATTTGTATTCCTGCTCTAGGCGTAGTTTCTCCTGGTCAGGCGCATCTTTTGTTTTGGCTTTACTATATTTTCTTCTAGCTTTAATGCATGTTCTTCGTAGCTCACTAATTTTTTCGTTCCACCAATATACAGGGGTTTTTGGGTTATTTGTAGGCTTGAGTTGTTGTTCACACACCTCTGTTATGCAGGCCACAATATCCTCTGCGCGGTTAGAGTCTACTCGTTTTAGCTCTTTTTCAAGGAGTTCTATTAATTTTTCTTTTTCTTTTCCTTATATGCGTATCTTCTCCTTTCTTCTTCATTTTGGTAACTTGTGATAGTTGACAGTTCGAAATAAATCAGGTTATGATCGCTTAATGTTTCCTCGTTTGCTAGTACTTTCCAGTTTTGCAGATAATTCGTACTATTTAGCTTTGCGAAAGTTATGTCAATAACACTTTTTTGTTCTTTTCTGTTAAACGTTGGAGTATCCCCATCGTTGACAACCTCCAATTCGACTGAAGCGGCCCAGTTTGCTAGTAGTTCGCCTTTTCTATCAGTATGGTTAGACCCCCATAGCGGGTTTTTAGAGTTGAAGTCTCCGGCGATAATTATTTGATTTTTTCTTTGAATCTTGTTTATACAGTCGCTAAGATTTTCTAGGAAATTTTCGAAAATGTCAATAGAGCAGTTTGGTGATATATAACATGAGAACACATATAGGTTTCTTATTTTTATCCACACAAATCCATATCCTGAACCAAATTCATCCACGTTTATATCTTTGCTCTGGACTATTATGGCAGCAACACCTAGATCATCTACAAAAAGATAATCTCTGATGTATTTTTTATTTGGTTCCTGGGCTAAAGCAATGTGTATATCTAGTCTTCTTA
Source organism: Ophraella communa (assembly GCA_035357415.1). Taxonomy (NCBI): domain Eukaryota; kingdom Metazoa; phylum Arthropoda; class Insecta; order Coleoptera; family Chrysomelidae; genus Ophraella; species Ophraella communa. The sequence goes on from CM068979.1 coordinate 67,127,701, forward strand.
TTTGTTCGCATAGCAGATCCATCGCAGTTTCTGACCTATTGACATTTAATTGACAGAATTTGAGTGATTTAAAGTTCATTGTTTTTGTTTCCTTCTTTTCGCAGCTTGTTTTATCGCAATTATCTGCCGTATTACTCATGTTCGGGGTAGTATTGACTAGCTCTTTGACTTTGTAGTCTTACCGTTCTTTTTGCTCGTGACAGTGCTCTTCTGAATGGTTTGCATCTGGAACTACCAGTTTTGTGTTCTTCCGAGCACAGAGGGCAGTAGTCCTTTCCTTCACATTTCTTCGATTCGTGACCTTCCTCGCCACATTTATAGCAAGTTTTGGAGCGGTCGACCCCTTTGCACTCCGCAGCTAGATGATCATAGTCCCAGCATTTTACACATCTTGGTATTTTCAAGTGTCTTTCTAGGTTACAGTTGACAAAGCCAATTCTAAGGCCTTTATCCAGAAGCGTTTTGGCAGCTTCTTCTTCCAGCGTCACGGTCGCTGTGAGGGTATTGTTGCTTGCAGGTCTCACTTCGCTAATTTTGGATATGTCTTGCGCCTTATCCTTGAGGACATTATGTAAAGATTGTTTGAGCTCTTCTGTGTTAGTGGTAGCATCAATACCCCGTATGTGGATCGTTTCTGTTCTTTTTCCAGCCATTCTGACTTTTCCTATTTTGACGTTTTGCTCTATAATAGTTTTTAGTTCCTCCATTAAGGTAAGATCCTTTTGTGTCGTAATAAGCAGGTTGCCCTCTTTGGTACTTCTTACACCCTGTATGCATTCCTTGGCTGCGCTGTCTCCTATGGCTTCCTTTACTTTGCTGAGAACCTCTTTATAGTCTGTCCCTTTCCTTTCCACCACTAGGGCGTATGTCTTGCGTTCCACATGTTGCCTTTTAGTTTTAACTTCCAGGTGACTTTTTGTAGTATAAATACATATTCTGTTTTTAGTGTTTCTAAACATGCATTCCGCCATTTTTCTGAATTTGTGTATGTCTATTGTCTGTATATGATGAAGCGCGACCCACTCGTCGTCCTTGATTTCTTCTTTGAGTAATTGCATCTTGTTCCATACATCTTTTGGTGTGCCATTGTGTTGTATTTTAACAATTTTCCTAATTATGGGATCATTTTGATTTGTGCAGAAATTTACTCGTCTGTACTAGGGTCTCAAGATCACCAGTGGCTTCAGCCAGCTCTGGGTATCGATCCCTATACAACCGCTGTATACTATTCTCCATCCTTGGGTCGGTAGGCTCCACCAGTACGACTTTTACCACTGCATCTTTGCACTCGAGTGGGTTACCCACTTTTATTTCAGTTTGCTTGTACAGGGAGTCAGGGCAATCGAAATGTTGTATTTCCTCAAATTCTTTGTATGTAGTTTTGTTTTCGAAAATGTCTTTTGATTCTTTTTCCCTCGATTCTCTGAGTTTCGATATTTCTCCTTTTAGTTCTGTGTTTCTCTCGCACGTTTTCTGTAGATCACGTTTTAATTCTTCCGTTCTTCTTTCATATTCTTCCAGCTTCTTTTGCTGCTCTAATATAGCCGCTAATAACTCTATGTTTTCCTCTTTTACTTTCATAAGTAGCTTTTCAGTCCCATCAAGATTTTTTGTTTGTTCGTTATTTGTAGTAAACGAATCCTTATCTTCTCTCTTTTCTCTGTATTCCCTCACTAGGCGTTCTGTCATACTTGCTATCATACCACTCATCTCTTTGATCTTAACATGCACGTTTTTATTCTGTTTCGTGAATTCCAGGAGGTTCTCTGTTTTTTCTTTCAATTTCTGTAGTAGGTTTTCCTGCAGCTTCGAGTTTCGCTTCTGTTGCGGACTTATTCTCCATTTCCTCTTTTTTGTAGGGTTGTGTTCCTTCACGTGTCTTTCAGCGTCTCCTTCCCCCGTAGTGTGTGCGTCTTCGTCTTTTCCTCTGATCTTTACAGGTGTTCTCTGGATAATCCCACTGCTTGCAAAAGGTGGAGGGGTCATGGTTACTCCTTTCTTAGGTGTTTCGTCTATAGTAATCGGTCCATGTTCGTTGCCGGGTCTGGGTGATTGGTTTTCGGGCGACTGATCTCCTGAGGGGGTTGCCCATCCCTCCCCAAGTGTTTTCTCGAGGTCCACTCCCAAGGACTCTCGAGTATCCGAGGCTTTTGTCTGGTTTGATTCCATTTGTGTACAGTTTTAGGGGCGTTACTAACCCCGCGTTTTATAGCTACCGCCAGCTCTGTGAGGAGAAATTGTGTCAATTAGGGATGGAGCCTCACCGGGCCTAACCTAACCTAACCTAACCTAACCTAACCTAACCTAACCTAACCTAACCTAACCTAACCACAAATTTTTGGGAACGAACGTCTGTGCATGATAAATCTGGATTAGATTGAGTTGGTCAATTAAAGTTCTTGGTTTACATAAAGAAAAATTCATTTGTGGTTCATTTGCAAGTTGTGAGAAAATAAGTTGATATTCCAACTGTGATTTTTACTGACGTTCATCTGATCTATGTATGTTCGAACTTCAATATTATGATACATAATCAGTTTTTGAGAACGACCATTATTAGAGTTTTATATAAAAACTCTTTCAGTAATTGACATATACTAAGTAAGAAATAACATCGTGTGGAAAATAAGCAATGAACAAATGCTGAAAAATAAGCCCTTTTTCAGCTAATAAAAATATCAATTGCCATTAAACAAATCATCAAATAAAAGTCTTTTAATTAAAGACTAACATGATAATAATAAATTATTTGAAATATATTTTTCAACGTTTATAGATATTATATCGCTTGGGAGAAAAGTGGCATAAAAGGGACGTTCTTAAAATACATGCTATATATAAGCAATATCACTATATTTTAGATTTATTGCACCCCATATTAATATTACATTTGCGAGAGTGTTTTATAAAAAAACACATTTGGGGCTGAACGGAACATAAACAAAAATATTTAAAGTAGGTGTGATAAATCAATATAAAAAAAGCTTCACTCATGCAGAGCATTATTATATCTTTCTGTTTCTACACAAACCATACACAGTTATAGGGGTAATACATTTTTTTTAACTATTTTTTTTATTTTTCATGACAATAATTGATTTGTCCAATAATATGTCCAATCACATGTATAATTATAGCCGTTCCATCGGCCCAATGCTCCTGATCAAGCTCATTAGGGTCACTGGCGACTGGGTCCACTCAGTAGTCTAATAATTATAATTATTCGTAGATTCTGTTTGCTCTTATTTAAAAGCATTTGGGATATGTTTTCGAGAAATATCTAACAAATACCTTTAAGTATCTTAAACCCTTAAACCCTGCCGTTGTGCTTAAGCAGCTCCTGCAGACAAATCTATTGCAAATATCTCTGCTTGGAAAATTGTGGATGGATTCCTCAAGATCTGATTCAGGTTTATGGTTCTTTTCCTCCCAGAGACCCCACCTTCAACACCGTTCCCGGTCTTATAGCCGTCCGTGTACCATCACTGGTTAGCCCTAATGAGATTCGATTTATTTGTCTTCCATACGCCCCTTCTATGAATAGGATGGTAGTTGTATTTAGGTTGCATTGCATCTGATACCAATCTCCAGTACTGGATAACTTTTTATTATCTCTCAAGCCTTGGCTCTGGCACCGCTCTGCCCTGGAACCTAGAATTTCACTAGCCAGACGAGCGGAAACGGAGACAAAACGACCAGTCCAGTTAACTCACGTCCTTTCAAATAAAATATAAACTCCAAACATACGAATTGGAATTCAAGGCGAACTAGTGCAAATTTTTTTATAATAATATATTATTTTTATTTTCAGAAACGGCAGTTGAGACGAAAGCGGAACTCAGTTTGGACCACAATCCGATTCTTTTAGAACAGGAGACCTGGCAACCGAATCTGATGCACGTAACAAGATCACGAGTGAATTGGACCAAATACTCCGTACCCTATAAACGATTAGTGATTTTAATGATCCTAATCCATTGTGGACTCTCAAAAAAAGGCTGAAAATGAAAAATAAAACAAACAATCCCCTTCAGGGAACTTCAGGCCTGGTCTTCACAGACCAAGACAAAGCTTCCACCTGTGCGGACTAAGAATTTTAGTTCTCGCCAAACAGCGACCCACACGATGACATCGAATGGGAAACTGAAGTCGAAAATGCAGTAGAACGCCACATTAACACACTGCCATTAAATAGAAAACAGCATATTTACACTAAAATCGAAAAACGCTCTATGCAGGAGAAGTTAATATTACAAACCACCAGCTTAAACAGCTGCCTCATAGCTATATCAAATTTATGACCAAACACGATTTTAAAACTTAAAACAAAAATTCCCCGATAGATAGAAAAATTCTATCAGTATTTTAATAGAAAAACCCAGGAAAATCCGCTTTATCCCCAAAACTATAGACCACTAAGTTTGCTTAGTTGGATATCGAAGGTAATCGAGAGTTATCCTCAAGCGAATCAGAGATGAAACGGACAAAAAACGTATCATCTCAGACTATAAGTTTGGTTTTAGAGCCGAACACTCTTGAGAGCAGCAGGCCTTAAGACTGACAGAATGCATATTTGAAAATTGGACGACAAAACGGACGTGCAGCGCTATCTTTTTAAACACTGAAAAAACTTTCGACAAGACTTGGCAAGTTAATCAAATCTTTCCTCAAATCACGAACGTTTCAGGTTAGTGCCAGATCCTCTATTTCAACGATCAAGAGAATCGAAGCCGGAGTTCCTCAGGGTTTGGTTCTCTCCTCCATTCTACACAATTTAATTGTATCTGTATCTCTATCTGTGTCTGTATTGAAGGCAGCGAACTCGAAATGACGTTCAACATCAAATGGGGATTGAAGGCTCCTTAGGAACAGACATAGAAAGAAAACAGCTAATTTGGTATGAGCATGTTCAAAGAATGGAAGAGTCACTGCCAAAGAAAGTCATGAATTGGATGATACCACCTAACCGTCGTAAACGTGGAAGACCCAGCAAAACCTGGAGAGAGGGAATAGCAAGGGCAATGAGATCAAGAGATCTGAGAGAGGACCAATGGGATGACAGGAGAAGGTGGAGGTTGGACATTGGACAGCGTCCAAAGTAATAAAGATGAACTGCACAAGGTGGGTTGTGTTAAGAATGGATCCTGGAATCCCCACCAGATATCTATGTTGCAGAATCCAATAGGAGAACTACAGACAGACCTAGACTAAGCAAAATAGCTGTAATTGTAATTTTAAACCTAATTTCTTCAATTAAACTTGAAAGTTGAGTTAAAACAAGAGTTTTTTATTATTCTTCGTAAGATGGACTTCCAAAAAGTAAGCGTTAGACAATAAATTTAATAAATAATTTAATTGAAATCTGCAGTAAATTTATCTGTAACAACTTACAGATATAGCCTTGTGTTTGTAGTACAATAAGTGCAAGTAGATTGGAATTATATTATTTGTTGTTAAATTAGGTATATTATAATACTCTACTAACTAAAAAATATAAAATATATGAAATTACAGTATAATAATAAAATTTTTAACACATAAAGTTTTTTACGGATTTTATTTTATGATATAATTTCAAGCAAACGCAATATTTGGAGAGCTAATGAAAAATTTACCGAATTTTATCTGCTACTATGTGTGCCATTGCCAAGCGCAGTATGACGTAATCGGTCATGAGCGCCTACTGTTACATTCGTTATTACCATTTAGTTGTTTTTTATGCATGCTCCAGAACAAAATCAAATGAAACTCTTGCACATTCATTTAAATAAAAAAAATCTTATCTCGTTTTATTTACTACTCATGTAGGTACTGTTTTTTTTTAATTATCATGAAAGTAACATTAATTACTGGGTTATATAAAGAATGTTAAAAAATAAGTTATAGCGACCCAATTTTTGACATTATATTTGTTAGGTTACATCGTTACATCTAAATACTTTATTAATAGAAATTGATTGTATTAACCTTTACTTTGTGGAAGTCCATCTAAGAACATTAAAAATAACTTTTTAAATAGTCTTAAAAGAACTGAACAATGAGTAGACAGAATGTTAATGTTTTCAAATGTCAAAATTATATTATTGTTTTTAAACTAATTTGATACCTGGTCCTCCAATATTTGTAACCTATAGCTTTCCTCAATGAATATGGTATCAACATACAAATTTTTCAAATCCAACCAGTAATTTTAGAGATAAGCATGTTTAACTAAACAAACAAATAAATCAACTCTTTTGCCTTATATTGGGAATTACTGAACCCTGTCCTATAAGGTAATCCCTTAATAAAGTTTAAGTCTTATTTAAATAAAGCAAAACCTTACATGTCACAGTAGAAATTGAGTTAGTGGAACTCCCTTTTTAAATTGACAGTTTTAGGACAGCAATGTTTTTATTTCTAACCTCTGTTTGATTTCTAATAAAACAATAATCAAATTTTACTTATATCTTTTGATTGTTTGTGATTTTTTATTGTAATTTTTATAAAGGTTTATAGTAGAATATTTTTTATAATTTAAACTTAAAAGATTTAATTAAAAAGAAAAAAGGACAATTTCAGCACTATACCGATACAAAACAAAACACAAACCAAAAATACAGACAGATTACTTGAGTTAAGAAGGTTAGGTTTGGCAAATGAGGTAAATAAGGAAATCTAAAATACTTATAGCGTTTTCCATTCGTCGCACTCGGGCAGCACTGGGTTTTTAGAGAATTCAAGGCCAGTGCTGTCAGATGCATGCTCTAGGGCAACACCAATGTATGTATGTATGTATGTATGTATGTATGAGTTAGGGGGGATATTTACACTGCGACCTATAGGATCTATTGTGTCCCCCCTTACTTGCCATGATCTGATATTTTCTCAGACCTATAGCAGCTCTTCGAGTCCTATTTTCCTGAGGAAGTTTAGGACATCGTCGGGCTTCAAATCAGGTAGATCCCCTTCTTCTATTTCATGTGCTCCTAGGTATCTAGCCCTAGAATTTTGCAAGGCAGGGCATTCTGAGAGTATGTGTATTGAGGTTTCATCCTCTTGCTCACAGAATCTGCACTTTGCTTCATCTGCTAACCCTAGTTTCTTCATGTGGCTTCTTAGCCGGCAATGCCCGGTTAATATTCCCGTTAGAATTCGGAGCCTTTTTTACTGAGGTTGAGGCAACCAAGAGATCTCTTCTGGTCATAGTTCCCCAGTAGTATCTTAGATTGCTTCACTCCTTCCAGCTGATTCAGTACTTGGATTTTTCCTTCTCCATTTCTTCCCTTAGTTTTCCTAAGATTACTCTACTGCTGATCCCACAAGATGGTTCTGGTCCCAAATGTGGAGTTTCAGCTCCTTTTTTTGCCAGCTTATCTGCTGTTTCATTCCCCTCTATTCCTATGTGTCCGGGACCCATAGGAGGGTGACAGTGTTCTTCTGGCCTAGTTCATTTAGTTTGCCTAGGCATTCCCAAACCATCTTCGAACTGATTATATTTGAGCTCAGCGCTTTGATGGCTGCTTGACTATCCGACATGTAACACGAAAGTTGATTTGACCCGGACTGGACTGTTTGTTTTTATTGACATTTGATAACAATAATAAAAGATTTAAATTTTTGTTTGGTAGAGTATAGATTTTATTTAACTAGGTGTAGTTTGTCATTTGGTTGTAAACACTAATTATTTATCTAGGGTTATAAACATATTTATAATAACGCCATTATTGTTTTGCACTACCGTTACCCTTGATTAAATAGCTAGTGCCAAATTATTGCCCTCGGTTCGCCCTTAGCTCGCTCGGAGTTTGAGTGACACATGAATGGAACACAAAAAAATGAAAAAAGTTCAACGAATGGAACACAAAACTGGCGCGAGTTCTGCCCCAGTGCGACGAATGGAAAACGCTATTTTAGAGTACCTAGTCGTAAAAAAGGGAAGGCAGTATTTTATTGAGGTTTCCTCATTAAAGATTATTTTGTCTGTACCTGTCATTTTAATAATAATATAATAATAATAATATATTTATTGCTTCTAAGAGCTTGCTTATAGCAACGAGTGGCAACATACATATAGTTACACAAATATTGTCATACATATAATGATATAGATAGAGAACATTACAAAAATGAACTAAATAAAACTTATTGATCCAATATGAATTATCTTAATTTGAGTATATTCCAGATGTATTGGTATATCTCCATAGCTTCCTCATTTGATATATTTTGCAGAGCAATAATTAAAGCATCTACATTTTGTAAACAAGATATATTGCGCTTCATCACAGTATTTATGGGACATTTAAAAACAACATGAAGAAGAGTTTCCTTTTCTTGAATGTTACATATAGAGCAAACTAATTTAGGATCAATAAAATAAACAATACCATTAAACGTAAATTTAATTTTATAATCACTAGCCATACGTAGTTGAGCCAGGGTGCGAGTGACTTGGATAGGCAACTTTTTTTGTAAATACAGACTTGGAGCTTCAGAAATATCCAAAAAACTGTATAAAGACATATGTGAATACCTAGACACAAGGTTGACATCGACTTTATGCAAATGTGTATTATATTTAGCTAAAACATCTTTCTTTAAAACAGAAAAGTTGAATGATGAGAAGCTATTCCAGTAACCTAATACATTCAAATCAATGAAAAACTGTCTCATTTGTCTTGGCCAGTTGTACTTGATATCGCACGAGTCAATTAGTTTTAATTGCTGGTTATAGCACAACTTTGGATAACGGTCGTCTTCCATTTGAGACAGTTTATGCAGCCAGTTGAGTGAAAATTTAAAAACATTGTAGGCTAATTTAACTCTTCCCGTTTCTATTCGAACAATAGCATCAGGTGTATTGAACGGTATTAATAGTACTCTTTTTAAAAAATATAGTTGTACCCTTTCAAGAATTTCTAGGTATTTAAGTCCCCAAACAGGAACACAATTAAAAATGGTACTAAGAGCCAAAGATTCAAACAGTTTAATTCTCGGGCACCAAGTACCTATCGAGTTTAGCTTTAGCCATTATAAGCAAAATAGCTGCCACAGCCTGTTTACCCTTATCACAAATAACTGTAGCCATTTCATTGAATAGCCCACACGAGGTAAATGTCACACCCAAGTAGACATACTTATTCGCCATAGACACTAATTCATTATTTAAAAAAAACTTACATTTAGGGTGACGAAAACCTCCACGGCTAAACTGCATAATTTTAGATTTTTTCAAATTAACAGTCAAGTTATTTAATGCAGTATACTTTTGTAAAATATTCAATTTTTTGCTACATCAATTTCCGACTGAGCCAGAATAACCAGATCATCTGCATACAGCAAACACAATACATCGTTCTTATCGTCAATGTTAACACCCTGAGCTCCCCTATCATGGAAAAAGTTTTCAAGATCAGCAATAAACAATGCGAAAAGCAGAGAACTTAAAGGTTGTCTTAAAGGTTGTCTGTACCTGTCATTTTCAGAACGGCAATAATAATACTACGTAATGTCCAACACATCTATAGCAGTTGATGGCCATTCAAAAATTAAAATTGACATGTTTTCAGATTTTTTTTAAAAGTCGTCTGTTTCAGAAATAATGAATTTATTCCATACATTTGCATCATACTGTATAATGATTGATTTTTGTTATGTTATGTTATGTCTATATGGACTTCTATTTATCTCCGTTTATATTAAAAATGAAATAAACCATCCATCTACAGAAAATTCATTCGCCCGAGTAAATGACGATATTCCATGGAAATATCGAGATTAAAACCAGCCAAGGTTACTTCTGGATAATATAGCTTTTTGATAGTAAAAAAGGCTATTTAAATTGTTTCAGTAGTTTCACAGTATATTGATTATATCCGGACGGCCCAGTACAGATATACAGAGATATAATGATCAATTATATCTCTTTGAGCTTATCCATTACAAACAAGCATACAAAAAATAGATTTTTATAATACCATTATTCTGAAAATTGAGTAGAAAAAGACAGTGATTTCAAAAATAAACATTAAATGATTTGTTTGTTCTTTTAAACCACGTGTCAAAATAATCAGAAAAAAATGATTTGGAGCAAGATTTGACTCAAGGGAGAGTGTAATGTTTCATATAAAGTGTAGCATTACAGTGGTAAAAATTAATTTGTTTCTTACATTTTTTTATATAAAAAAATTAATACTGCTGTGATTTGAGTAATTCGAACGAAGCTAATGTTTCTACTCTAACTGAATATTGTAGCCGAAAATCGTAACTTTACGATAAGAAAATGTCTTGCCCCCGGGTGTGAGAAAATATTTATTCTCCTAAATATGTAAGGACATTTTTATTAACGACCCAAAACTTTATAAACAAAAATTTAACTACTGGTTGTTGTTTAATCTGTGTTAAATGTGCTGGCGCTACTGATATCGAACACCGTTTACACTACCACTACACCAATACACTTTTAACTAAAATAAAGTAAATTATCCATATCTCAAATATGACAGCAATAGAAACGTAAAAATCCAAGTCAATGTCACCCTTGAGTTGAGTTTTCAAACTTGTTTCCCTCTAATTCTTTGTCCGCTACGTCATTTCGATAGACATTTCAACTCCTAGTTTATTAATAGTTTTTCCCTTAGTTAACTAATTTGTCATTACTTAAGTTATACCTCACTATATAGTTTCTTATTTAACCCTTATAATACCAAGCTTTTTTACATACGTGCGATACCAAGCGGGGTTCATTTACACCCCATTTTTTGTGTCTATCTTTGTAATTTATACACATTTTTTAAGTAAAATGAAAAAAAAACGCAAATAAATTATTTTGTATCTATTTTTATTTCAATTTAGTTACTAAAAAATAAGCAAACCTTAATTAAGTATTCAAAATTAATTTTAATGTTTTGCTTTACATGGGATACAAAAAATTTCTTTTTCAGAGTGATTTACACAAACAAAACGCTCACATTTTACACAACGTTGTCTTGATTTTCTATCTTTGGTTCTTTCACAGAGAAAACATCTACCTTGAATTCCTACAGGTCTTGTTGAAGGGATATTTTGCTCCAATTCTAGAACAACTTTAAGAATATTTTCTTTTATGCTTGCTTGCAAACCATTAGTTATTCTAAATCTATAAATCATATTTTCCTTGGCCAGTTTCTTTCGCAACTGAAGAAGATATTTGCTTCTTGCATCTAAGTGCCCAGATCCATAATCTGGATTTTTAAATTTCCATATTTTATAGGCATTTATTGCTCCAATATCGATAATATGGCAAAAACAGTATCATGGGTCATCTAGAGTTTTTCTTTGAGTGGTATATTTTGCTGCAATTTGGTCTTTTGCCTGCGAACGTCGAACTTGATTATTTATTAGTATTTTATACCACTGGGTACCATCTTTAGCTGTATAAACAGGAATATTAGCTACAGGTACCTCTAAGTTAGTGTTTTCTTCATCAGAAGAAGCGAAAATTTCATCATCATTCTTCTTGGTCACATATATGGTCCTCACTTTCGATGTCGCTTGCATCATCTTCCTGCAAATGCACCCCACACTCTAAAAACCTAAATAAGTACTGAGATGGAAAAAATCCATGTAAGATTTTAGGCATTTGGAACCTAGAAAAATGCAGCTAGGTACTAAAAAGAGGAAATAAAGCAAAATATAATTGGCTTAGATATATACAAAAAAGGACATGTGGGGTGCATTTGCACTCCGCTTGGTATTAGAAGGGTTAATATTATTTTCCTTTTTATTGTCATACTTATTTAATTTTCACTTACCTACAATTTTACCTCTTAAAACTTGGATTTTTAATTTAATTATTTCACAATACATATTTTCAGGTAGGTTTTTAATTGTTATACTTTCTTTTCATTATTTGTAAGGCTGGTATTTGTTTTTAGACTGATGATAACTGCGCTCTTAATACTTTTATAAATTTTAACGTACTTAATAAAACTGTGTGGCTTGTATTTTTACTTTTCTACACTTTTAACTGCCTAACGCAAGTCACGTTTCGATAATCAAGTTATCGTCTTCAGTCTCTGGAAGAAAAAGTTATCGAAACGCGAGTTAAACAGTTAAAAGGTGCGAGATTCAAAAACAAAAGTGGTTAATAATTCCAACATAATAATTATATTGAGATAAAAAATATTTTATTATCCTAACTAGAAAAATTATAGTAAATCATGAATTTTCGAGGTCTATAGAACTAAATTAAATGAACTACATTACAAGAAAAACTGACATTGATTTTTAAAACTATTCCTAGACTTTTTTGATGTCTGTATATTGCAAAAAGTAATAATAATTTGGAATAATATTTATGTACAGAAATTTGCTATAACATAGATATGTAATAGATATTTTCCATTTAGTTCTTGTTAATTTTGAAAGTATAAAATATAAAACAACTACAAATGGTTAAGGTTAGTTTTGATTAATTTAAAACTTTTTATCTTATTGTTTTTTGTTTGACCACACGATATTCATGTTTCAATTTTTGCTAACGGCATATTAGAATAAAGTTTCATTTAACATACATACACAAAATAATAATTCTACAGATTGGTTATGGAGATAATATAAACAGTAGTTAGGTATTTATTTCAGGGAAAAGTTTCCAAGTTTAACACATATTTTCTAAGAGACAATTGGTGAAATAGGAAAATAGCTCTCTGAGCCTCGGCATAACAGACAAAAAAGTATATGAAATTGCCAATGTTTTAAGTAAGCCATTCGAATATTGAAAAAAAATAACATGAATCTATAAAATGATACCAACCAATCGTGAAATTTTATTTAAATTTATGAACTATTTTTGTAAACAAATGTTAGCAGTGTTAGATAACATTGTGATGCAACTAGAACATGTTTTGTTTTCAGATCATTGCACCTTTACAGTCATCCAAATTTCCGCTATTATTATAAGAATGAGGATAAAAGAAGAACATCCTGAAAATGCCGACCTTTCTGACCTTTCGCAATGTTTTTTATATTGTGAAGTTTGTTTGTCTATGTTTTGTAAGTAGTACGTTTTGTATTTGTATAAATATTTTATTGTTATTGTTTTTACACCCTATGTGTTTTGTTTTATTTTTATAACAGCTTTGTCTAAAAATAAAAAAAAGGAAAATAAAGTTTTTATTTTTTGAAATTGATTGTGGTAACCTTTACTTTGTGGAAGTCCATATTACTAAGAACAATAAATAACTGAACGGTTGAACTAAACTTCCACTATTTATCCTCAAAATACGTTTTTAAATGCAATTACAGCTGTTTCTCACTGATACACACCAATGATATTCTTATACTACACATTTGTGATAAAAACAAAATTTAGATTTTCTAGAACTTGAAATTAAAAGACATCTAGCAGATCAACCATTTAAAGTAGTTAATGAACAAATAAATCTTGGAAGTTTTCCACTATTAAACTGTTTACTTTGATTGAGTCTTCATTTTATACATAGATAAGACATTATTGTAACATAAGACATAACATTGTAATATTGTAAAGATCAGCATGATATAGTTTTTTCCTGGTTTATTTATGTCATTGCACAGTTTACTGATCTTAGAGGGAAATACATCCAGGATAATCCCATTAGGGCTGATAAAATATAGGCTTTAATATTGTTATGTCTTATTACTTCCTTACTTGGTCTAGCCTTAACTACTTATCAACATCAGGTACCTAGCTACAAACAAACAAAATGTATCTATGTATGTATATGTATGTATAAATTAGGGGTGATAAGTACACTGCGACCTATAGGATCTATTGTGTCCCCCCTTACTTGCCATGTTCTGATGTCTCCTCAGATTTATAGCAGCTCTTCGAGTCCTATTTTCCTGAGGAAGCTTCAAATCAGGTAGATCCCCCTCTTCTATTTCATGTGCTCCTAGGTATCTAGCCCAAGAATTCTGCAAGGCAGGGCGTTCTGAGAGTATGTGTATTGAGGTTTCATCCTCTTCCTCACAGAATCTGCACTTTGCTTCATCTGCTAACCCTAGTTTCTTCATGTGGCTTCTTAACCAGCAATGTCCGGTTAATATTCCCGTTAGAATTAGGAGCCTTTTTTTACTGAGGTTGAGGCAGCTAGGAGATCTCTTCTGGTCATAGTTCCCCAGTAGTATCTTAGATTGCCTCAGTCCTTCCAGCTAATTCCAGTTCTTGGATTTTTCCTTCTCCATTTCTTCCCTTAGTTTTTCTAAGAATACTCTACTGCTGATCCCACAAGATGGTTCTGGTCCCTCTATTCCTATGTGTCCCGAGTCACCGTAGGTGATATTGCTGGAATTAATCTGATTGTACCTTTCAAATGCATCCAAATCAATCGATTTTTCCTTAGATACAGAAACGTAACATGCACCATTTAGCCTGTTGGCATCAACACATTTTATGACATCCAAAAAAAAATAGCGACATTACTTGGCTTGCAAAATCCTAAATTATACACTAGCCATGCATTGAACAGATCATCAGCAATGATGTTACTCTCAGATGCTGGTGCTGATATACAGACGTTGAAAAGACATGGTGGGTGGAAGTCCAACGCTATTGCTGAAAATTATATCAATAATAAACGAAAAACAGCTGTGAAGATACTTGGACAAAATACATCGGCAAATATCGGCAATATCGAAGTTCTCAGACAAAGTAAATCAACAAGCACAACAATGGATTCAAACGTGGCTCAGTTTATTAACAACAGTAATGAACAAAAGACACCAGTATTCCGTCGTATTACGTTTCAAAACTGTACGTTTAATTTTTGTAGTAAACCACAGTAACTTTAAAATAAAAATGTATGTTTAAAAATGCAACTTGATGTTATCAAATAGTGACAAAAAAATGAGTGAAAAAATTAACCACATTTTGTATCTAGAATAAGTGTCAAAATTATGATATTTCGTAACTGAATTACAAAAATACAATTTTTTAAATATTTCTTTTTGAATTAAATTAAATGTTATTGGTTGTCCCAGTTCTTGCATCATATAAAACAAAATAAAAGTTTTAATGAACATTTTAAAGAGCATCCAGTATTTCAGAAAGATTCTTTATTTACATTAAAATTTTAATTAAATTAACTGATGTATATATAAACCAATGTAATCCTTCCGTCCTAAAACTTCGTCGTTTTCAAAAACAGTTAGCTTATACAAAGATTTAATTCCAGGTGGAAGAGAATCGGAATATTTCAGTCCCACAAATAAATATGATCTTTCTATTATATTTCTGTAGCGGGTTTAGGAACACGAACAGAATAAATTGATTCTATAATTTATTCAAAATTATAATTCCGCAACCAGTAAATTTTGTCGATATGAATTAACATGAGTAGCATAACTGAGAAGGATATTAAACACAACAAACTTCTAAAACATTAATAAAGACTAGATGATCGGGATATGGATGACTTCGTTGTTATGGAAACAGTAATTGGATGTAGTTATGCAAAAAGGAACCAAGCGACAAACATACAGTATGATGCAAATGTATGGAATAAATTCATTATTTTAACGGGTGCGAGCGTTTTTCATACGCACCCATTTATCTGTTTTTGAATTTTTTTATTTGGCTGTTAAACTACTTTGATATCAAACCTAATTAATATAATGCGATTAAAGATAAACATGTTTGTTTCTTTTATGAGACACTGCTTTTAGATGTTTGCCCAGGTAGATTAGATTAGTGACAGAGTGACTTTTTTGTCCTGTCCCACTGCGACCTTTGCAGATCTATTGTGGTCCTCCCTATATTTAGAGTACGGTATCCAGGTTTATCGTTTTTATTAGACCTATTACCCTGGACACCACCCCCTTTGCATAGCTCTCTGCCCTCGGTTTTTTTCTCCAAATAGGCCTTCGCACTCATAGAGTATGTGCTCCGTCTTCTTCCTGGCAGAACCTACAAAGGTTGTCGTCTGCTAGGCCGATTGTGTGCATATGTTTCCTTAGCCTGCAATGTCCGGTCAGCATACCTCGACTTTGAGATAGCAGGTCGCGTGACAGTTTGACGACGGTCCTTTAAGGAATAGTTTAGCTTGCCTTATTCGTGGGGTTTCATGCCACCGGCGGCGCAACACCTGTTTATCCATTGTTGGATGCTCTCCTTAACGAGGCATTTGGCAATGCCACATGAAGGTTCTGGCCCTATCATGGCCTCAGTCGCTCCCTGCTTGGCTAAATCATCAGCGTTTTCATTGCCTTTTATTCCTAAATGGCCTGGCACCCAGACTAGGGTCACTCTGTTATGACTGCCTAGTATGTTGAGGGCCTTGCGACACTTCCACACCAGACTTGACGATGTCCGAAATGAGCCTATCGCTTTTAGATAACGATTCTTTGGCTTGTTACCTTTCGTCTGATTAACTCTTCTACACAACATTGCACCGCCATTACCTCTCCCTGAGAGACAGTGGCATGTCTTCCAAGGTTCAGAGTGATCGTGATCCTCTCTTTTCCCCCGTATATTCCGGCTCTTACTCCAGAGTCTCTTTTAGAGGATCTGCCTTTATTTCTTCATATAGCTTTTTGTAGACCTTGGCTTATCGGAGGAGACCCCTGTAGTAATTTGTGGCTAACGGATCTTGCATTGCCTTGTACAAAAATATGCAGTTTTGGTAGCCTTAATAATACCTCCAGGGCTGCAGGGCTTGCCTTTGGATACCATTTAGCTGCCTCTGCGCTCCAGCCTGCAGTGTCCGGGGCCACCAGACTTCTGACCCATAGGTTATAATTGGCCTAACAACCTGTATATACAACCATTTGGTCATGTTTGGATTTAATCCCCAATTCTTTCCGCACATTTGCCTACACCTTCCCAGGGCGATTCTCGCTTTGTGTATGGATTCCTCGATGTGAGAATTCAATGTAAGCTTCTGGTCAAAGATTACCCCTAGGGATTTGACTTCTTTTGCAAATGGAATTTCCACACCGTTAAGTTGCGGCTTTCGCAGATCTTGCAAGTTTCTCTTATTTGTAAATGGTACCAGTATGGTTTTATAGGGGGGTTTACCGGCAACTCTTCCTCCCTACACAAGGCACTCACTATGTTAAGCGCCCTTTGGGTGCGCTCTGTTATCGTGTTTGGGAATCGCCCCCTTATCACGATAGCAATATCGTGCCTTCATCGGACAGCCGTATTAGAAGAGTATCTACCAGGATCGCCCATAACCAGGTATAAAAGACATTACAATTTTGAAATTATAATTATAAATCTGGAAAAAAATTTACAAAAACAAATTTCAACACACACAACCTCAACTCAATTTGCACAGTTTTAAAAACGTTTTGTAAACCTTAACTTGCAGATTTTCTTTCTTTAACTGATCACTTTCTACTTATTTCTAATAACGATCACTCTTTTTTATAATAAAATTAACAGCAAACCACAAATTAAAAATCACTTTGATTTTTTAATAGATTTGATTGGGAATATTGTTACATAAGAGCTTAGGTAATTTATATTTTTTCTTTTATTCAACGTCGTTCTCGCTGTTGAAGGTAGCGTGGTTAGAATAGTTTAATCGTTTCATTATTTACGTTAATGTTTTTTAACGTAGTTTCTAATTTGTCTGATTAAATATTAACTATTGATAAATAGATCATCATCAAATTACTCGGATAGATGCCGGAAGAAATATAGAGGAAATTTATCAAAAGAGTTTTACTAGCATTTCCACTTTATTATTTTCAGTGAAATACTAAACTAAATAAATGGCTGTTCCGCTGTCGTATTTCTTTTGTATTCACGCCAACCAGAATGTCTACTCAGCTCTAATTTCTCGTTTTTTCTCCATCTAATTAAAGCTTTTTTTTATTTACCTACTTTGATGCGTATCTGCTCTGGAATTTTTAATTAAGACTTCAAAACCAGCTCGAATATAGAGATTTATTATTTAGCTCCAAGTTTCGTATTCCGTTATATCATTATCCTCAGTCATTAACAGCGAACGGTATTTGGGTGTAACAGCAAATTTTGCTCCTTCCATAAATAAGCTAGCAAAAATGTCGAAGTTTGTCATTAGCTCGGCGAGGTTAATTAAGAATAATTATGTCGAAGCATTTTAATATTATTCGCTGATTTGATATTGAATGGATAGATTTTATTTATTTATATATGTAGAGACTAATTAACTTCCATATTACTACACGGTATGCGCCAAAACACAGGACAATGGAATCAGGAAACCTGTGAAATATAATCGCGTCATATGAAACAAGTGACAATAGTTGTCATGGTATTTTAAACATTGTTTTTCTAACAAGCTATCAAAAAGATTCCAAACGGTGCTTACAAAGCAAAAAAAATATTTTTTTTGCACTTTTGCTCATAAAAATCTTCATTATAAAGCGCATTTGCGTAACGCAAATTTTTGTTTTAAATGGTTGGTAACATGAGTGAAGTTTCTAATGACAAGACTATTGACAATGACATTTGTAGCTAATAGCAATTTATTAATTTTATATTGTTCTTTAAGAAAATATTTGTGAATATGAATATCATCTTTTACTTATTTAATATATTATTATTATTGGTGTATTATTCATTTTAAAATAGTTTAAAACATTAATATTGGATAATTTAAATTTCAAAACTGTCAAATGTTATAAATTACACAGTGCTATCAACATACTTTTTAAAATCAAAACTTTCGTAAATTGATTTAAAAAGTGATAAAATGGCAAAATATGAGGGGGGCATGCCCCACAGTTTGAGAATCACTGATCTATTTATTTATTTAAGACTTGTACCTCCATCTTAAGGATATCTTTAATTTCTAACACTTTTATAAAATTCGTCATCTCAAATTGCTAAGAGGGAACTTTCGCTTCTTTTGGAGGAAAAGCTCCAAGCTCCAACAGTTGACGTCAGAGGTTTATTTCGGACAACCTCTCAGCTGAAGACAAAGACTTTCGTCCTTCCAAAAATATCAAACACAAAAATACTCCATATCTTCATCTTCGTCTTTACAGCAACACTACCTAACAGATGCAATCTTTCTCCATTCTTCGCTGATAGCAACAACCCCAATCGGAAATATTTTTATAGAAAAGCTTGAAAAATGTAGAATTGCATTCACCGGATGTCCTCCGAATTAAAACTATCGAAGAAAGTGATGCATGAAAGTCAGAATCCCGAAATTGGTGCAAAATGCTACGTATATAAAAAAATGGTTCTAATCATCAATGTACATATAAGAAAAAGAACGAAATGCATGCCCCTATGAGCGGGTCACAGTTATTATGCAGCATTGTGTTTATGGACGACGGCGTTGCCATATCGGCATGTTCTTCGAATTTGGTTCCAACTGGCGCGGGAATATAACTTGCTATTATGTTACTATTATTATTTAAATGTTGACTAAATTATTCATTTGAAAATCGTTTAGTGAGTAATTAAGAATATTTATAATTATGCTTTTAGATAAATTTTACCAATAAATTTAACCAAAGTGGCAACAGTGTTGAATATTCGCCCATAAGATTTACATTGGCCTATGCCGGCCACACTGCATAATAACTGTGACCCGAAGTATAGTAGCGAAACAACGACCAATATTAAATATTAAATATTAAAATATTAAATATTAAAAAAGAAAAAATCTAACTAGTGGGAGGTATGAAACTGTTTTTTATTTTTTATCAATTGGTTGATATCAAGTTTGATGGAAAAAAGTTGGAGTCTCATATCAGCTTCGGCGTCCAGTCTATTGCGATATTTTGTTTTTGTGGATGTGTAGGCAGAGAATCCTGTTTTGCACAAATATGTAGTTGGGAACGGGAAAAGAATATCCAGAGCCATTTGGCTTAGTACCTACAGTGAAGATGTATGAAACTGAGACAACAGAATACAGCAGGCAGTAAAACAATGAACACTATTTTCTCGCAGAGCGGCCAGAGAGAGGTGTTTTGATTTTTTTTTCTAAATTCTTGCGGAACCCCAACAGAGGTATCATGGAACTCTAGGGTTCCGCGGAACACACTTAGAGTATAGCTGCTCTAAAGTGTTCATTAAATCAAATCAACACAATTTTTAAGTGTTCGAGGTTGCATGGGATGATTTCTGTGAAATTGAAAATAAAAATCGATGTATCCTACCGTTTTTTTATAATTCCGTGAACCAATATCACCATTAATTTTATTTTATAAGTGGTTTCCACGCTGTATTACGGATACCACAAAAACAACTTGCGTCGGTGCAGTACTTTTTACTGCACACAAGTCCTTATTATGACAGATTCCCTTAGCTAACTTAGTTTTATTTAAAAACGCTACAACAAAAATCCCATAGCAATTAAAATAAAGCAAAAACTATAAATTTTGGAAAAGTCCCAAGTGAAAGTTAAATTTATATGGATCTCATTCCACACTGGAATACAGGGTAATAAAGAGGCAGACAAACGTTTAAAAGTGCGCGCATATTTAACGCGATGACTGCAAGTAACATATTTTTTTATTAAGAACAATAAACAACTAAACTAAACTATTTATTCGCAAAATATGTTTTTAAATGCAATTGCAACTGTATTCGCTAATAACTAGCATCGTCAGATTGACATGCATTTAAAAATCTATTTTTTATATAAAAGGTGGAAGTTCAGTTCAAACGTTTAGTTGTTTATTATTCTTAGTAAGATGGACTTCCACTTAGTAAGGGTTAGTACAGTGGATTTATTAAATGAATTTGTATTAATGTCAGTTAAACAGTTTTTAATATATTTGCCTAAAGAATATCCAGTATTACTTTAAATTTGAAAAATAGAGATTATTTTCTAATTATTTACGTATTTATTTCAACATACATATTTTGGCTCAGTCTTTGATTTTATTTGATTATTGGAATCTGATAAATTTTCAGTATATGGGGTTGTTTTTTTATCGACATATGAAAATAACCATAATAAGTTCTAAAATAATCAACTGTTAGAGAGAAAGAAATCATTGACATAAATACTTAATTATATTGGCCCCAAGATATATCCTTGGGGTACCTTATATACCTATAATTTCTCGAAATTCACTTCAATGGTAATCCATTTTAATATGCTGACGACGGACG
This sequence comes from Ophraella communa, assembly GCA_035357415.1. Classification (NCBI taxonomy): domain Eukaryota; kingdom Metazoa; phylum Arthropoda; class Insecta; order Coleoptera; family Chrysomelidae; genus Ophraella; species Ophraella communa. Next base: position 67,148,768 of record CM068979.1, read on the forward strand.
GTTGTAAGTATAAAACAATTAAAGTACGGTATCCGCCAAAATAAACAGTACCGAAACAGAGAGTGCTGTGGAGTTGTTTATGTAATTTGGATTTATCATAATTGACTTAATTGTCATTAGTTGATATATTACTAGAACGCTGCAGTTAAATTTAATTTAAAAATGGTTCTAACAACGGAAGAAAAAGTGTTTTAGGTAAAGCATTATTTTCGTTCATACGGAAAAGGTCGTAATGATGGTCCAAGCTTAGAACAGGTATCAATAAAATATCAACAAAAATTTAATAAAGCAGCTCCTAGTAAAAGTGTGATGTTAGCTGTTGTTGAAAAATTTCGTCGCACTGGTAGTGTATTGTGTCAACGTAAAGGTTCTTCAGGTCGTCGAAAAATAGTATGCACTAACGAAAATGAAGGACTTGTTTATAACCAAGTTGTGCAATTACCTCAAAGAAGTCTTATAAGAACTGCATGTAAACTCAACATTAGTGAAACGTCTTTACGTCGCATGTTCAAATCAATTGGTGGTTATCCATACCGTATTCAAGTTGGACAACGACTACATGCTGCGGACAAACGTGAAGAGAAATTTACTGTGGTCGCATGTTGAGTTTAATTTACGAAGATCCCGAATTTTTGAAAAACATATGGTTTTCAGACGAGAGTCACGTTCATCTTAGCGACTATATTAATCGACAAACAACCAGATTCCTTGGATTTGAACGTCCTGATGTCATTGTAGAGAAACCACTCCACAGTCTTCGAGTTACCGTTTGGTGCGCGGTATCTGGTAATGGAATGATTGGTCCTTATTTCGTTGAAGATGATAATCAGAATCCACTTACTGTCGACCAAGAACGTTATAGAGAGAAAATTATTATACCTTTTGTGAGAGATCTAAATAACTTTTGCCGTTCACGAAATCTACAGTTTCGCACACAATGGTTCCAACAAGATGGAGCAACGAGTCATACAGCTGTGCGCACCTTAGACTTACTCCGTCAGCATTTCAATAATAGAATAATTTCTCAGGGAACAGACTTCGAATATCCTACTCATTCACCTGATCTGAAGCCACCTGCCGCATACATTTGGGGCATAATGAAGGAAAAAATATTTCACTCGGAAAATCCGCCGGCGAATATTGCCGAACTACGGGAAAGAATACGAAATATTTTTCGGCAGTTCCATCAACCACTTTTTATAAATATGTTTATTGACTTACAAAATCGATATGAAGCTTGTTTGCGTCGAAATTGTGAACATTTTGAACACTTACATTACAGAAATTAAAAATTAATTTTTATTTTTATTTTAGGTACTGTTTATTTTGGCGGATACTGTACATAACCTCCCTTACACATATATTTTCTAAGAATGTTAATAATAATTGATTACTAACAGTATATCGAAAGCTTTAGAGAGGCCAATAAAAACAATTATTCCCATTTATTTTATTATTATTAAGTTTTTAAAATAGCATCAAATAGCATCCTAAAATTTTATTGACTAAGAGTGGTAAGAAATAATAGTTTCTCAATGATTTTGACACAAGTTAGTGGGCTTCAAAAAATATTTCCGAAATGTATTAATTTAACAATTCATAATAGGAAACTCTATAATAACTCAATAAATTATCAAATGAACCTCCTTTTGTAATCTCCATTTCGTCAAGACAACCTCTTTAGTGACAAAGACAACAATTCTTTAATGTGGTATTTTAACCAGGCCAATAGTTAACAAATTCTCCGTATTCTATCATCTGTCATTGCCGTTTTCACGTCACCACTAAATTAAAAATTCTTGTCTAAGGAAGTACAAAATAGTATTGAAATAATTTACCTGTATTCCGGTGCCGGACATCCTTGTGCTATGCATATTAATGCTGCTCCTTCATCTTGAGCTACGGTGACTGTTCCTGAATTTTCCACAATCACCGGAGAAACAATGCCTCTGTGTTCTGTAACAACACGTTCGTAAATAAGTAAACCAGTTGCAAACAGGACTTCTTTTAAAATCGGATGAACATGTCACTGCTTTTAAATGTTTTATTATTCCATCTAGCGAAAAATATATTATTTATATATAGAAATATATGGTTTAAATAAATCTTGTATATTTTTACCTATTACCATTTATAAAGATATTACAAAACAACATGGTTAATAATGATTTTTATTTAAATATTCGGTTATTTTTGTGTTGTCTAAATTTCGAGAATATTTTAATATCATTTTGATGAGACATAATTTTAGCTAAAGCTCTTGGACTTTAATCAATAGAATATTAATTCCAAAATTATGTCGAATCAAATTGTAAAATATTGGAGAAATTTAGCAACAACAAAAATAGCAAAGTAGGTATTAATTAACGTCGTATTATATTTAGAAAGATTTTCTTTCGCAAAGATTAAATGAATTTCAGATAGAAGTAAATTAGAACAAAACTTAATTAACAAAATACCAACATTAGGAATACAAATAAATAATAATAAGAAATTAAATCGTGAACAAAAACTGACATTAGTATTTGACAATTTCATATGACGTTTTGAAGTTACTGTTTCTCTAGGGAGATAGTCGCTGATATCAAGTCTAGTGAAATTTCATTAGTTAATATAAAACATGAGAAATAATCACAATAGTCCACAAAACTACTAACCAAATTGGCTGTTGACAAATTCAATATTGTTGATAATGAACAGATGTTTCTTTAAATTTTTTAGCATTTATAGTCAGACGTTTACAGAAAATTTACTCGCAATATTTCCTAAAAGGTAAGATTCGGGGAGAAACTTTATTGAAGGATATTGTATTGCTTTTCTTAGAGGTTCTTTTAGATTCATTTACTTATGTAATCTTTCCCCATTGAGACTATCGAGTAGTGTCTTGCTACTTCTTGCTAACCAGGTCTATTGCACTCCTTCTTTCAGAAAATGGTTCTTGGTATGCCTTTTGGCCACTGCAGTTAAAGCTAAGTTAGAGCTAAGTTCGAGTCAAGCTTAGGCTAAGTTGGAAGATAATGCCCTTGTTGAAAGCATCCTTTGGAAGGTCTCCATGCGGATATAGTCCTTCAAACCATTTGTATCAGAAGCCTGAATCTAAACCACTTCTGAGTCGTTAAGAAAAACACTACATCTCAAGCTGCCAGAACCAATAGATAAGCACCCAGAAAGGAATTGTCAAAAGTGGACTTAACTTTAGGTTTCTGAACTGTCTAGAAGGGCGGCTTCAGCTTCGTAAAGAATTAGGGATGAAAGTTTCTGGGTGGGAAAAGTCTAGGGATAATTTTAAAAATTAACTTCCGTTTTGCTTGAGTAATGTTTAATCATACATATATTAAAATATTTTCTTTACAAAACATTAAATGTAATTAAAACAAAAAAATAATAATGCACCCAATTTTAAGATCTTTGTAAAATCTTTCCAAAAAGTGGAAAATCAAAATTAATACAAAGTTAATCCATACATAAATTTATTTTATTTTATTACTTTTGAAAATAGACTAGTTTAGTAGGATCATATTAATCAAAATGATAGCAATATATATTTAGGATAAGATACCTACTTACTTATATTGGTATTCATTTTTCAAGTAATTTTTCTCATTTCGTAAAATTTAGCAATAAATAATTAGTAAGTTTTAAACGTAGCGCCAACTAATAACCAATAATGAAGTGTGTTTAAAAGTCAACGTTGTCACATTTTAGCTACGTTCGTTTCAAGTATTCTCAAAAAACTGGCGGCACAAAACACCGTGTTCTGAGACTAACTGATTGTACCAGTTGACAAGATATATGACAGGAGAGAAAATCGTGTTTATCTGTAATAAGCAAACAAGACCCCTATTCTTGACGGTGATAGAATAGAACAGCCAATAGAAAGTGGGCGTGGTTCTATTGAAAATGCCAAAACCGTATTCTTGAATTTCGTTCTCTGACTGTACCGACAGAAGGGTTGCTCCCCGAGAGAACAATTACTTCTATTGGTTATTTTTGAAGGAACCGCTATAACACCAAGAGAAGGTGTTAGGGATTTTTATTTTCGAATCAAAAATAGTATAGAAGTAATTTCTTTCATAAACCAAACACAACCAAACAACAAATTAAACTAACGAAAATGACAGAATATTTTGTTTAGTGTTTTACTTCTTATTTGATAAAGTGTCAATCAGAGAACAAAAATATCGATATGTTTATCTCTTTTTAATGACAACAAATAAGAGAGAGAGATAAGTTTATCGGTTAATATTAAAGCATATCGACAACATCGCTAATTTTCTACCAATCTTATTGAAACACGTCACTTACCACTTATGACGTATGTAACCATTAAATTTAAATTTCAAAAGCCGATTATGGCTAGAGGATTAATTTTATAAAAATTTTATTTGTACAGTTGAACCACTAAAAACCTATTTTATAAGATGCAAATATAAAAAAAATCACTAAACTAGTCCATTATCCCTAGACTTTTCTGATGTGTGTAATATGCTTATACCCTACATTCGTTACCTGTAATCCTGACGTTCGCCGGAGTGCTGACCACGACCTGTCTACTAAGACGATGCATCGTCCTGCAGCGGTAAGTTGGAAACTGGTCGCTAAACTCCAAATTATGGATGAGCAATTCTCCTGAGGGAAGTTGATGAAACTTGCCGTCTGAAAATATCAGACACGTATTAAATTGTTTAATTGTCCGGCAAAATCTAGGGAATTGACGATAAATTATTAATGAAAATTGAAACATTTCAGAAACTTATGAACAGGATCGTTCGGTTAGATTAAATTTAGGTACATATACAAATAAACTTTTGTTCAAATTGAATTTTATTGTTTCTACATAAATTACCTAGATGTAAGTTTATACTGTTGAATATTCAAAATGTCCTCTGTCTCTTTTTTTAATAAAATTTGCTTTAAAAAAATTATAAAAGTATAGTTTAGTAAAATTGTAATCCGGAATAACTTTGAGGAAAAACACTCAACTAGATATATATCTAAAATCACTACTAATGATATTTTCCCCCAAAATTAGTTAAAAACCTTTATTTTGCAAAAGTATGTACTCGGGAAGTGCTTAAATTACCTACTTCAAATGTAAAAATATAGTAATTCACAAGTGAACAAAACGGCCTAGAAAACAGACCCTCATTTTTGACCTAAAAATTTTGTAGTGGTAGTGCTAGCGGACTCCCTCATTGATTGGCAACCGTTTACAAACTAGGTCCATTTCGAATCGTTTTGACAGTTTTTTAGAATAAACAATGCCGACTATTGTCAATTGTTTCATATGACGCGATTATATTTCACAGGTTTCCTGATTTCAGTGTCCTTTGTTTTGGCGCATACAGAACTTTTTATCACAGTCATTACAACTGATTTTGTAAATAAAACATAAAACTAGTAATAGTTCTATGAACTAAACCTAATCCCTTCGCAAAGAAAACTGTATTTAATCCTTTGGTATACTGAGGTTTGAATGGTACTGAAATAAATTGTGTTTACGTTAACAAAAATGGTTTCTTACTACAACTAATTTGTTTATCAACTATTTTTTTACCTTATTCGTTAAATATTTTTCTCCATTAAAACTTGCTTTGTTGAAAGGATAATTCTTAGCTAACAACAACAAAAAGAAATAAAAAATAATTTACTGGATAATATTTATTCGTGCAGTATCTTTCCTAAATAATATTAAGCCTTGAACCTTTTTAAAAGTAATTTTGAGATACAGATTAATCAAGAACATAAGATAAGAATAATAAAAAACTCTTCGTTTCAAATAAACTTGGAAGTTACGTTGAAACGAAGAGTTTTTTATTATTCTTAATAAGATGGACTTCCAAAAAGTAAGAGTTAGTACAATAAATTTAAGAACATAAGTATTTAAGAATATAGTATAGACACTGAAAACATTGTCGTCAAGTGTATCAAGTGCTACTTTTTGACACTGCTGAACTTTTTTGTCGCGCAATTGGATGTATATACTGTTACTGTTTAGACAGACACAGGCTGTGTGACATTTGATTGACAAGCAATAGTTCTATGGCAATAAAGCCTAAATGCTTTATAACTATAGTAAGAGCCAAATAAAGTTGCGTTTACGTCATTATTGTGAACATTTGCAGATTGTTCATGAAGTATGAAAATTAACAGAAAATAACTGAAGTAAACAAGCAATATTCCCATTTGGGAATAGTTCAATGGCAGTAAAGCCTAAATGCTTCATAACTATGGTAAGAGCCAAATAAAGTAGCGTTCACGTCATCATTGTGAACATTTGCAGCGTTGTCAGATTGTTCATGAAGTATGAAAATTAACAGAAAATAACTGAAGTAAACAAAAAACGTGAAGGTAGAAAATTTCACATTATATTAAATGGAACTTGAAAATTAGCGATATTTTTTTTCATTTGTTTTTTGTTAATTACATTCATGAATTGATTTCACAAAGTAAGGAATTCCACAATAAAAGTGGTAAGGTTATTACTGAGTTACCAAACAATAAATATAATCAAAATAAAACCACAAGGAATAAAAAAATATTTTTTAATGAACGTATTTTCAAAGACAAAACATGACATTAAAAAAATCAACATCAACGAACTAAACGTTTTCTGAATCTGATTCCACATTAGTGTCACTCTCTTCACTATTAAAATTTATTACTATTGGACCAATTTCTTGACGATCAAATATTATTTCTCTATCGTACAATTTAAGTATTTCTTTTTCAGTATGATTTTTAGAGTTTTTCCGCATATCAGGAGTAATTATGTTAAGTGCCACATGTTTAGGCAGTTGTTAGCATCTCTACCAATGTGTCTATTGTAATAATTTTTTATTATGCCCCAAATTAATTCAATAGGGTTACAGATACAATGGTAAGAAGGAAGACATAAAACTTTGTGTCTAAACCGTTCAGCCATATCGTCCACTATAGACTTGGTTGGTGGTTTTTTTCTAAAATAAATGTTTAAAATAAATGACATATGGAAAATTGTATCTGTATATTTAACGACAAACGAAGTGCAACAGTTCTGTTTTGAACATCATACGGGAATAGGGAATATTTTTTTCTGTCAATCATACCTCAATAGCACTTTTTGGCCATCTGCGTTCGGAGTTTTATGCAATAATATACTGTCATAAGATACATTATCAAGTACTATTAGAGAAGGATTCTCTAAGTTTTGCAGCAGCTGATATTCAAACCATTTCAAGAAATTCGCCTGGTCATTTCCCCATGATAATCACTAAATTGAGTTTTTGAACAAAATATTGCTTTAGCACCCTCTATAAATCCGTTTTCATTTCCAGCATGTAGTATAATATATCTTCAATTATAATATTTAAATGTTCATATAACTATCTATGTTTCTATCTATCTATTCTTTTATGAGCGCAACGCTTTTTCTTGGGTGACTCGAACTGTTCACCTTACACTAAATAAGACACATTTTTGTAAAGTTGTAACAGTACCTGTTAACATTTTAAGCACCTGGTATCCTAAATATTAAATTCAATTAGTACCGCTAGCAGCTCCATCTATCATAAAACATTTTTAATAATAAAATAATGAATACGGTCTCTATAATTATAATTAGAAGTTCAAAGTAGCTACGCTACGAGGTGTACTAATGAGTTGCCATTATCGGGTTCAATAGGTTTTAATAATTATTCGAGTCTCATTTCTTCTATTGATTTACTGTCATATACAGTTGGAATATAAAACAGTAAACTAGAGGCAACTCTTTGGTAAACTAGAGGCAACTCTTTAATTGAAGAACCAGAAAAACCAGAAGCATCTCTTGAATTTGGAAATTACATAAACTTGAATAACTTGTAAACTGTAAGCTTCTTAACTGGATTATCTCTACAACTGGGGCAGATCATCCCTCCACTAGTGATATTCTATAATCACTTGGAACCACCTAGACAGTGCCGTAGCGACCCCAAGGTGCGGCGAAGGATCGTCCACTATCGTAACAGATAAGTTTATTGAGATCTATCAAGTTTACTGTTCCCATATTTTTTCTCTTTTATTTCCGTGTATATCTATCTATATCGTCAACTGTATTAGCATAAGTAATTTTTAAAGAATTGTTTGCGGATTATTTTGTTGTAACGTATTCTCTACCTCATTAATTTCAGCACCAAGGAAATCTTATTATCTTTTACATGTTTGTACCTTTTCAATTCATTTTTTTATCTTCATAGACAGTTTTTTCTGACATCTTTCTGTCATCTCATGATACTTATTTAAATAACTCAGCTTAAAACAACTTTCTTCAGTAGTATCATAAAAAAATAAAAAGATTTCAGTGGCGCCCTTATAATTTCTTAAAGAAACAAATATTGTACAATAGTCAGAGCTAATGAACTTACTCACCCCTAGCCGAGGTATTTAACTATCATAATTTTTGTGTGATAAACATTTATAAATTCTGTTAATTATTGAAGTATCTTTTACAACTAATTAAAGACGAAATTAAGCTTAATGTTTGTTTTATTGCAAATTACATTTTTTCTTTTGGTATATTGTTATTTTTTCAAAAAAGTTAACTAAATATTTTTATAAATTCACTATCAACAGGAAACTCATATTACAAATTGTCGCCCAACGCACAAATAATATTACAAATTGTCGCCCAACGCACAAATAATATTACAAATTGGCGCCCAAACGCTGGTTTCATTTTTTCTCTGACTGTACAATAATTTTTTCTTTGGGAAATAGTTTTTCCATTCGAGAAAAGTACTTGGTGAAAATATCTACAAATTATTTTTTCGCAAATCATTTTTTTTATATATTCTCAATATTGATCTTTCGTAATTAATTTTTTTCATAAATCATTTTTTTTAAATATCTTCAATATTAATATTACGTAATTAATTTTTTAACTATCTTAAATATTTTTATAAACAGTTCAATTTCCTTTGATTTTTCCTATTGTGTTTTTAATACCTATATTATCCCTCATGTACAACACTGATAAATATATTTATTTGCTTAACTATATTGATTGTTCAAATTTGTAGCAAACAGTTTATTTCGACGATAATAACTTGTACTTTTTATGTCTTATTTAAATAGGTACCAGTTTTTTGTTTTTTGGTTAATGAATTTAAAATAGAAATTTGAATATTAGCGTGGTTTTAAAAATAACCTTGGTAATTTATATTGAAGCAGTTTGATTTTTATTCGTTTGGGACTGGTTTTTTTGTCTTTATTTTCTTCTTGACAATTAGGAAAGTTTTGCATTTTTAAAATATTTAATATTTTTACAATTTTCTTTTGAGATAGATATTTATTTACAAATTTGTATAGTTAAACTGAAACGAACATTTTAATTTGTTTACGTTACACTCTTGTCGTTTTTTGTTCTAATTAGTACCTGTATTTTTGTTGTTGTCTTATTTTAATAGGATTTTGTTAGTATTGTACTTTTTTAAAATAACTTGATTTTGGTGTACTTTATATCGAGTTGCTTTAATTCTGATTATTCAGGATTTGTTTTTTCTCGAGACATTCGAAAAGTTTGGTATTTTAAAAATTTTTGAAATCTTTTGTTGACTTTGATAAAAAATTTATCGGGAAATAATGATAATGTCGACAATGTAGAAGACAAATCAGACAATAATGAAGACGCAAATTCAACCGACACTGAGTAAACATATACTTAAACATACAATTTTTTTTGGTTTTCGGCTGTAGTGAATGTGTGGAAGGTTTGGAGATGATGGATGTTGTTCTTAGGATATGTCATAGCTACTGTGGATGCTAACGGCCCCTTTCCAAGTTCAAAGGTTCTCATTACCTAGACTTCCTCGTCATTTTATTATGTTTGAATTATCAAAAATTTATTCATTTAATGTTATGTCTTCGATGGTTGTTGTTATTTCGCAGTGTTTACCTGGTCATTCTGTTTTTACTTTATCAGTATATGATATACCTATATTTACTTTAACAACAGTTAAGTTACTTTATCTTATTTATCTGATGTTTCTTATTTTTATTATCTTATAATATCTATTTCTATCTTACCATATTATCTTTCTTATCTTATTGGGCGTTTTATTTTTTTCTCTTATGAAATACAATTTGGACAAATTTATATTAACTCTGTTGCGCATATGTTTTAAAATTATCTTATCTTAGCTTATCTTATCTTATTTAGCTTGTTCTGGGAGCAAGTTATTGAACTTTTGGGTGGAATATTTTTAATGTATCAAGCCAATTTGGGCATATCAGGATATATTGATTTTTTTTTCTTCCTTTAAAAGGTTTATATACCGTGTTTTGTATCTTATACGCTAATGTGTATTGGATTTATCGTACCTAGAGTCATTTTTATCGTGCATACTGTATGTATTCTGTCGCGTACGGGTTTAAGTACCTTTGGCAGTATACAGTGTGAATGTCTACTGGGTTATCTTATCGTATCTGTATGAGTATACAGATTGTCTTTAGCTAGGAAATGTTAAAACATAATGTGGGTTTTGTTTTTATGGTTCATATATTTAATATGAGAAAGTACAATTTATATAGCTCTAAAGTATAATTTTTGGTAATTTTTTGTAATTTTAAAATAGGTATATTTTTCAGTGACTATATTATAGATCATTTAATGGTGTAAAAACTATATAGAACTTTTCTTATCTATTGTGACTTTATCTAATACCGATTTTCACCCTATCAATATTTTCCTGTTTTATTTTTTTTCTTTTTGTAATTCCTTATAATCCTTACTTGTTCTATGTAACTGTTTTGCTTAAACTTACGTTGGAGATCTTATCTGATATTAAACAACAAAAAAATTTTGCCTTCTGCAAAATTTTTTATATCGAGTAGAGGGGGTGTAACAGTACCTGTTAACATTTTAAGCACCTGGTATCCTAAATATTAAATTCAATTAGTACCGCTAGCAGCTCCATCTATCATAAAACATTTTTAATAATAAAATAATGAATACGGTCTCTATAATTATAATTAGAAGTTCAAAGTAGCTACGCTACGAGGTGTACTAATGAGTTGCCATTATCGGGTTCAATAGGTTTTAATAATTATTCGAGTCTCATTTCTTCTATTGATTTACTGTCATATACAGTTGGAATATAAAACAGTAAACTAGAGGCAACTCTTTGGTAAACTAGAGGCAACTCTTTAATTGAAGAACCAGAAAAACCAGAAGCATCTCTTGAATTTGGAAATTACATAAACTTGAATAACTTGTAAACTGTAAGCTTCTTAACTGGATTATCTCTACAACTGGGGCAGATCATCCCTCCACTAGTGATATTCTATAATCACTTGGAACCACCTAGACAGTGCCGTAGCGACCCCAAGGTGCGGCGAAGGATCGTCCACTATCGTAACAGATAAGTTTATTGAGATCTATCAAGTTTACTGTTCCCATATTTTTTCTCTTTTATTTCCGTGTATATCTATCTATATCGTCAACTGTAGTAGCATAAGTATTTTTAAAGAATTGTTTGCGGATTATTTTGTTGTAACGTATTCTCTACCTCATTAATTTCAGCACCAAGGAAATCTTATTATCTTTTACATGTTTGTACCTTTTCAATTCATTTTTTTATCTTCATAGACAGTTTTTTCTTACATCTTTCTGTCATCTCATGATACTTATTTAAATAACTCAGCTTAAAACAACTTTCTTCAGTAGTATCATAAAAAATAAAAAGATTTCAGTGGCGCCCTTATAATTTCTTAAAGAAACAAATATTGTACAATAGTTAGAGCTAATGAACTTACTCACCCCTAGCCGAGGTATTTAACTATCATAATTTTTGTGTGATAAACATTTATAAATTCTGTTAATTATTGAAGTATCTTTTACAACTAATTAAAGACGAAATTAAGCTTAATGTTTGTTTTATTGCAAATTACATTTTTTCTTTTGGTATATTGTTTTTTCAAAAAAGTTAACTAAATATTTTTATAAATTCACTATCAACAGGAAACTCATATTACAAATTGTCGCCCAACGCACAAATAATATTACAAATTGTCGCCCAACGCACAAATAATATTACAAAGTAATGATATTTTATTCGCATATTACCTCTTACACAGCGTTTAAGGGTAACAAAGGTTCATTATTCTTCATTTCTTCTTTAAAATAGTTAACTAGTGAAGCCACAAGTTCTTTGCATCGACTATCTAGCTGTTTGGGCATTTTGACAATCAAAAAATAAAATGCTTTGTTGTTTTGAAAAAACCAGTTTGTTTTATAAATGTTTTCACAAGACAACATCAAAAATTGACGATACTACCAGTAGAAAAGTCACAAATTAATTGATTGAAAACTCAACAAACGACGCGGCAACATGACAATATTTATGGCAGTGACTAATATTCCGTCATTATTGGTGGTCTCTTCATGAATATTTTAACACAAAATTTGGCAATGAGGGATGTCTAAATCCAAAAAAGCTATATTGCATATACATCATTTGGTCAAATAAGTTTTTTTAATGATCGAGTTTTTTTAAGAAGTAATTGTTTAAGTAACGTACACTTTTCTATAGAAATGTAGCCACACATACAATAGAATTACGAACTTAGTGACGTACACGCAACTTTATCTGGCTTTTACTATATGTGATCGAATAAGAGATAGATAATGATTTCTATTCATAAAAATGTAAAGAACTGTGTATTAAATTTGGTAATTCACACTCCCATTCAAAAATTAACTGATATGATACGATCACGTAAAACAGCGAAGAAATTGACAAAAAGAGTCTAGGAGCATTCGAAATGTTCTTCTGCAAACGTATGCTTAGAATTCCTTGGACATCTTGTAAAACAAATTTGTGCATATTAGAACAATTGCAATATAAGATACTTCGAACATGTCTTCCGAAGAAACAGAATTGATCAACTAGCGATACATCAGGATAGTGTGGAAGGTAAAACTAGCCGATGCAGATGTCCCTCAAAAAACACCGACCATATTGTCGCAGAGATTGGCGTTCCAATAACAGAATATTTAAGAGTTACTAAAGACTGGGAGAGATTACAAGGTACGGGCCAAACAAATTCATAAAAACACGAAACCTGTGTTTACGGCTAAGAAGGTTATGAATGTGTATTTTATAACTTTTTTTGGCAACTCTTATAAAATTAGTATAAAATAGTATATTTGATAAGAATCATTAAGTAGAATTTGTTATACTTAATAAAAATGGCTTACCAGAGCTATGTGCGACTTTATTGAATATTCTGGAATATAAAGTATATTGAGTATGGAGAACGGTAAGGGTTTTATACCGATCGAAGACAATTGTTTGAAGGAGGAGCGGAGCGACGACTTCAATTATTGTCTGAGATCGGTTACCCTTAACATTCGACATGCTTAGATATAACGTTTTTTGAATGATTGATACCATTATAAATTATAAAATTAAACATTTTCAGCATGTTGGCTAGTTTCATTCATTTTATCAAGATAGATACTTTGGTTGTTAGGTAGTAACTAAGTTGCATAACAACAATGAAGAATTGACTTTAAATTTAGTTGTCAATAATTTTAAGTAAAATTTTGATTATTATAAATTAAAATATAAGCGAATTTGAAGAAATTTAACGGGCTTGGGAAGAAGGGTGTTCCGCAATTATTCCCGAAAAATCCAAAATCCGTTATCAAAATACCTATGTATGTATGTATGTATGTATGAATTAGGGGTGATAAGTACACTGCGACCTATAGGATCTATTGTGTCACCCTTTACTTGCCAAGTTCTGATGTTTTCTCAGATTTATAGCAGCTCTTCAAGTCCTATTTTCCTGAGGAAGTTTGAGACATCGTCGGGCTTCAAATCAGGTAGATCCCCCTCTTCTATTTCATGTGCTCCTAGGTATCTGGCCCTAGAATTCCGCAAGGCAAGGCATTCTAAGAGTATGTGTATTGAGGTTTCATCCTCTTCTTCACAAAATCTGCACTTTGCTTCAGCTGCTAACCCTAGTTTCTTCATGTGGCTTTTTAACCGGCAATGTCCGGTTAGTATTCCCGTTAAAATTCGGAGCCTTTTTTTACTGAGGTTGAGGCAGCTAAGAGATCTCTTCTGGTCATAGTTCCCCAGTAGTATCTTGCCTCAGTCCTTCCAGCTGATTCCAGTACTTGGATTTTTCCTTCTCCATTTCTTCCCTTAGTTTTCCTAAGATTACTCTACTGCTGATCCCACAGGATGGTTCTGGTCCCAAGTGTGAGGTTTCAGCTCCTTTTTTTGCCAGCTTGTCTGCTGTTTCGTTCCCCTCTATTCCTATGTGTCCTGGGACCCATAGGAGGGTGACAGTGTTCTTCTGGCCTAGTTCATTTAGTTTGCCTAGGCATTCCCAAACCATATTCGAACTGATTATATTTGAGCTCAGCGCTTTGATGGCTGCTTGACTATCCGACATGATCACAATCTCTTGTCTGCGGTAGTTTCTTCCAATATTGAGTTCCACACATCTTTCGATGGCGCGGACTTCTGCTTGAAAGATGCTCGGGTATGTGCCCAAGCTTTCTGAGTATTTGGCTCTCAGTCCAAAAACTCCTACCCCAGTTCCCTCGTCTAACTTGGAACCTTCCGTATACCACTTTATGGTATTCTGATTTAAATTCTGTATGGTGTCTTCATCCCATTCTGATTTATTACTCAACTTTGTGATGAATTTTCTCACAAAGTTGAATTTCTTTGGCATATCATCTTGGGTCATTTCCCCAGTTTGATCAAAATGAAGTGATCGAGGTTTTTCCCTGATAATTCCTTTTTTGATCATTCTATATATCGTTTTCTTCCTTACACTTTCTAACAGAATGTGCAGTGGGGTCAAGTTTAAAATCACCATTACAGCAGTGGGGCAAGTTCCCATTGCTCCAGTGATACATGAACAGGCTAGTCTCTGAATCTTCGAGAGATTTTTCCTCGTCGTACTCAGATTAGCCCTTGCTCCCCAAGCCACTGCCCCATATGTGATTATTGGTCTCACTATTGCTGTGTACATCCATTACAGAATACGTGGGTTGCATCCCAGTTCTTTCCTGCAATGTTCCTGCACACCATGAGGGCCTTGGTTGCTTTGTGTATTACTTCGTCTTCTTGTTTAATCCAGAGTAACCTGCTATCTAGGATTAGCCCTAGATATTTGACAACTGTTTTCCACTCGACGATGTTCTCCCCTATTCTTATGATTTTTAGATCGGGTTTCTTTTTCCTTGTAAGGG
The DNA here is from genome assembly GCA_035357415.1 of Ophraella communa. NCBI lineage: Eukaryota > Metazoa > Arthropoda > Insecta > Coleoptera > Chrysomelidae > Ophraella > Ophraella communa. The sequence goes on from CM068979.1 coordinate 67,164,000, forward strand.
CTACTAGTGTGGTTTTGGTGGAGTTGATGCTGAGTATCAAAATACCTACCAAAGTTACCAAAGTTTTAAAAAATGGTGCGAACGCAAGAATTTAAGAATCGATAAAAATACTCTATTGGCATATTTCGTTCAAAGACATATGCAGTTAAAAGCTCCTGGAAGCCTCTGGGCAGAATATTCAATGAGTAAATCCACCGTTTTTCTTTATGATGGCATTGATATTTCCAAGTATTCAACTTTGATAGTGTATTTGAAGAGTAAAAATGTTGGGTATAGGCCAAAGAAAGCGAGCATTTTTACACGGGAGCAATTTGAAAAATTTCAGATGAAAAATTTCTAATTTACAAGATAATGTAAGCTAGTTTAGGTAAAAGAAATACTCTAATGAAGATTTTTTCATAATTTGTAGGTCGCAATGATATTGGGAATATCTGGTGCCTGTAGAAGAGAAGAATTATATAATATTACTAGAATGACATCCAATAAACCGATGGTTTAATGATTGTAAAAGTACCCAATACAAAAACGAACATCCAGAGTAATTTTACAGTCGTTAATAAACCAGACGATAAAATTCCATATTTAGAAATTCTGCAAAAGTACCTATATAAAACTTCGTCCATTACAAGTAAAATCAAATCATTTGTTCTTAAGATACGCCAAAGGAAAATGTTGTGCTCAAGTAATAGGGAAAGGGACAATCGGGGGCTGGTCTTCTCAAATTGCCAAATTCTTAAATTTGCCTTATCCCGAGAACTATACTGGCCATCTGTTCTGGAGGACATGAGCAACGCTTTTGGCTAATAAAGGTGTTGATGTCCTCGGATTAAAGCGTTCATCGACAGTGGCAGAAAGCTATGTAGAAGATTCTCTTCAAAATAAAATAGATTTTGCCGAAAAAATATTGTGCAATACTAGTAATACTACTAATGTATGCGATTCTGCAGGAGTTTCTGTTAGAAGTGAAACCACAGCCCAAACAAGTGGGATTTCATTAAATAATTTAACAAATTGTACCATAAGTTTCAATATTAATAAATAATTCGTTAGTTTTCTTTATTCTTTTAAAAAATAAATTAAAATTAAGAGATTTTTTAACTCGACGGTAAGTGAATTACTTACCGTCGAGTTGCTAGTAAATGTCACCTACTGACGTAAAATCTGTCACGGTAAATAGTCAATCGTGCAAAAAAGTAATTAGTTCGAGATCCTTACTACCGAGTAGTTTGGAGTTGAAAATGGAAGGAACTACTTTAAGAAACAAACTAAAACTAAATCTTTAATTTATACTGTTTGCTGTTTTTATCCACTCTTCTATATTAAAACCAATAAAATATTCCTGGTAGGTGCGGAATTTTTTCAGGAGAATAAATTAATTTTGTAAATTACTTTTCGTGCAGCCTATCAACAACTCCTCGATCTCAAAAGAAGAAACGAATTCTAATTTAAATACTTTCCACTTATAATATCTGAATGATTAGTGCTTTCCTTTTCGCAAACGTAAGTACAGCTAACACACCCCAAAGAATTTCTCTCTCGCTATTTGAAATGGATTAAGACGGGATTTGTTGATTCTTCGGGGAATGATGTTGGGAAGTGTCGGCTGTTTGGAATTTTCATTCCCCAAGGAAAATACGACTTGGTTAATATAAAGAGTGATAACTTTCGCTACCGAAATTTTGGGCTGTAAATCAAGAGAATTTGTTCTAAAAGTTACGATGTGTTTTGCATATTGAGTATATGTGGGTAAGAAAAGATAACCTTTTATAATGGAAGACTATCTCTTTAGCTCGTTTTAACGTACACAATTTATTTTTTTTAAAGCCACCCAACCTATCGCTATCGGTCTTTCTTTAAAAAAAAGCATTTTATGCGAAAACGTTTGGTAATTCAGCAAATGTGATAACAAAAAATAATTTAATAAATAAAAATGATTCTTTTGAGTAAAATAATCAAAGAAATTAATAAAATGTTATTTATACTGCATTCTATATCATTAATTATTAAGAATATTTCCCTCTTGTATAATATATGTCATAAGAGGAATGCAATTATCGAAAAATTACAGCGGTAATTGCACTGCGGAGTAGGGTTCTTTCGCCAAAATATGAAAAAAATCTTGTGCAATTTTTAGATAACACGCTTTCTTGCAAAATTATCGGTAATTTTTATGCACTTGTGCAATTATAACCGAAAATTTCACACCTGTACTTTTTAACCAATAAAATATCTTGATATTGATTAGTTACCTTTCTCTGGTATCTTTGAAATTTTTTTATTAGGCTAGTTTTCTAAAAATTATTACCTTTTCTCTGAATTTTTGCATGAATGCTACTTTAAATTTGGAAAATTTTGAGAGAAAAATTTGGAATGATTCTAAACTACAGTTGGGCCTCTTATCCCTCGGATGTTCGTCCAAGTCGTAATTAAGTGCCCTCCTCATTAGTGGGTTAGTATGTCGTGTAAATTCATTAATTCTCCTAGTTTCTTAGTCGGATTTGGTGGCTGATGGAGTCCACCATAAGGTCACGTCTGACATTAGAATTACGTAGAAACCAGGGAGCTTCAGTGATCAGTCTTAAGGCTTTATTCTGTTCAGTCTCTAGTTTACGGAAGTGAGTATTGGCTGTCTGGCCCCAGACTGTTGATGCGTAAGTCATTTGAGGAAGTATACAAGACTTGTATAAAGTCAGTTTATGTCTTAAATTCAGTTTACTGTCTTTTGATATGAAGGGCCAAAGAGCACACTTAGAAACGTTCGTTTTTCTTACTATATGTTCAATATGTGAGTGCCATGTCAACTTTCTGTCAAACATAACACCCAAATATTTAACTTCATTTTTCCATTGTAAAATCAAATCGTTCAACATAAAGTCAACATTTGGTCGATCGCGTTTTTTAGTAAAAAATGCGATTTTTCCGCATTAATTTTGATCTTCCATTTTTCCGCCCATTCTATATAAGCATCGGTCCTTTTTTGAAGATACTATACGCTCTTGGGGAGTTTCCAAGAGCCTGATAAAATCGCCCTATCACTCGCAAATGTAAAGACTTTTGTAAGCCCAATACACTCGGGGAGGTCTGCCGTGTACAAATTGTATGGAATCGGAGAGAGAACCGAACCTTGAGGAACTCCAACTTCGATTCTCTGTATCAGTCATCGGTGAAATGGAAGATTTGACTTTTACTTGAAAGGTTCGTGATTTGAGGAAAGATTTGATTAGTTTTAGCAAACCCGAGTGAAAATTTACTGAATTTAATTTATAAATTAGCCCTTCACACCAAACTTTGTCAAAGGCTTTTTCTATGTCTAGAAAAACCGCGGTGCATGTTCGATTAGATGTCCAGTGATCAAAGATGTTTTCAGTCAATCTTTAGAGCCTGCTGCTCACAAGAGTGTTCAGCTCTAAAACCAGAAATTGAAAGCAGAAGACTGATAGATCTATTGTTTTAAGGAAAAAGCGGATTTTTCCCGGGTTTTTTTATTAAAATAACGATGGCGTTCTTCCATCTGTTGGGAAATTTTTGTAATTTTAAAATTGTGTTGGTGATGTTTGTCAAAAATTTTATGTAGCTGCAAGGCAGCTGTTTAAGCTGGAGGTTTACAATATTATCTTCTCCTGGAGCTTTTTCCATTTTTAGTGTGAAAATGATGTTTTCTAATTCTGTGTTTGTGGTCGGACGTATTGCCTTGAATGGCAGTTTTTCAATGTCGCGTTCTACTGCATGTTCGACTTCAGTTTGCCATTCGATGTCGTCGCCTGGATTCCTGTTTGGCGAGAACTGGAACTCTAGAGAGAGTTCGCAAAGGTGGAGGATTTGTCTTGGTCATTTAACAAAAAAAATTTTTTCGTAGCGCCACGATATTTAAGTGGAGATTTTTTGACAGCTGAAACGACATAGAACGCTGAAACCTCAACGTACTATCGGCTTCAGAATTGCATATACATTTTCAAACTCAAATCGCTTACATTGAATAGACAGCCTTTTTATTTTGTGTAACCAATCACGTTTTAAATAATAATAAATTTGAAATCAGTTAAACAGTTGTCCACGCCCACATCTTCACTTAGTTTGGAACCCTCGATAATAAATGTTTGTTTGGGATTAAAATCCCTTTTTTTTATTATATCAGTGCAAAAATGCCTATTTATTCGGGACATGACCGACCCTTGTAAATAAACAAACCATTTAATGTAGGCGTTTTAAAAATTGCCATTCCTTTGTTGTCTAAGAAGGGTGTTTTTATAAGTTCGGTAGGTAAACGAAATTCACATTTAACATGTATATGCTATTCTAAAGCCGACTGTACAGACCATAGACAAATAAAAATATATTTCTCTATGGTTCAAACAAACTTTAAGCTTTGTGACAAGTGTCAGCTGAAATTTCCAAATTATGGTGTGAAATTTTAAGAAAATTATCCGCTTCGCGTCGCTTCAAGATATTCGATCCCTTTTTCATCCATCAAATTTGACACGTTTCAACAATGTTCCGATTATGTTTTTAATAAATTAAACCAGATAATTTTTTTTATTTTTCGTAGGCCAAATCTATATTTATTTCTGTCTTTTTGCACTATTAGTTGGAACCAGGACACATTTTCAGCAGTTTAATTTATTATCATGTGTTTGGTCACTAAGAGGGTGTGAATTCAATTTATAGACCGGGGAGGAGATTTCTGTCAAGAAGTAGTTATTTATAGATTAACTAACTGTTGCTCGTGAAAAACTATTTTTATGTTATGCTTTTATTTACTATTCTTATTTTTATACGATTTGAATTTTCTTTTTTATTGATGGAGAAGCTGAAAATGCGTCAAGTTACAGATTTATTTGGAGTATACAAACAAAAATATTTAAATATTATAAAAAATTCTGGCAAAATAATATTTGTTCCTAAATTACTAAATTTTAAAAAAAAACATCAAAAAAAACCACTAAATAAGAAGATGGAACTGGAGATGCATTCATTCACAATCACCAAATTTTTGTAATTTATCTAAACTAACTATATTCATTACTAATTGGAAATAATTTAATACTATACTTCAAATTATGAAGATTTAACCCAAAACACCTAAATAAAATGTAGCTGCTTACTTAGTTACAGGGTGTTTTGTGTAAAAATTTAAAAACTATTTGGGTTCATTACTTTAAGACTGTTTTACGTATTCATTTCATATTTGGCAGAAAATGTAGACACTATCCACCCTACAAAATTATATTAAACAAACGTTTCTAACTACCACCAGAGGCATACGACAGGGGCAAGTGACAGGTTAATCGTTCCCAAATTCCACGCCACTGGCGGAATAGGAACTGTAGCACAATTTTTCGATTCTCCAATACTTCTTACGTAAATAAAGTACTCCTTTTTTCATAACGATAAAGTCAATATTTCTCGAGATATTTTAAGTTAAACATGAAGCTGCCCAATTTTAATGTGTGATAACTGTCGATGTTTTCGACCAGTGAATTGCATACTCCGATGAAGAAAAATCATTTATATCTAGATGCTAAGGAAATTGTAAAAACTATATAAAAATCCTTGTAGGAATGAATACAATTGGTAAAATCCCCAGTGAAATTGCCAAATATTTAAACTTGCCAGATCACAAGTCATACACCGGGCACTGTTTTCGACGTACTTCTGCTACATTATTAGTTCATGGTGGTGGTGATTTAATACAACTAAAAAAACATGGTGGCTGGAAAAGTAGTAATGTAACGGAAGGTTATATTGATGATTCAATTAAAAATAAAATAACAGACGTTTCACAAAATATCCGGTCAGTCAACCTCCCGAGTCCAAGAAAATTTTTAAATTACCTCAAATCCTTCTAACTTTACTAATAATTGTTCTGAAACATCAACTTCTGGAGTAAATATTAAATATTGTCAAAATTGTACTTTCAATTTTAATATTGTTAATAATAAAAATACTTGCAGTTAGTTTAATAAAATGTTAATGTAAACTGATTCTAATAAAATGTATAACAAAAACTATATATTTTCATTATTGTGTGATCGGAGAAAAAATTCAGTGTGTAATTCGAGCGAAAAGACCTTTGTCGCTTTCGCAAATGTTTATCTCAAGCGACAAAGTATCACTTTCCGCTCTTAATAGACAAATAGCTATTGTATTACTATTTTAGTATGTTTTGTAATTTTGTTCAATGTGGTTTGATTTTTTTAAACAGCTTTGTCCACAAATATTAAAAATTTTTTCGACAACAAAGCTTATTATATTATAAATTATTTTTTAAATTTTGTCCATCTTACTATTTTTAGTAGCTTATCTTCTTATTAAAAGCATTTACTGTAATTAGGTTAACCGAGATTACAATTTAGAAGCAATTTTTGTTTCATCGATCGACCTACGGTCTCCAACAAAATCAAATTCTATCCAATTTTTCCTACGACCGACCGTTTATAAACGCCTGATTTGTTCTTTTACAGTGGGTAATAATAATTTTAAAATTATGATATAGTTTGGAATTATTGAGTTCGAATCCCTAAATAGAACTTTGGCCTAGTTTCAGTTTGTTTCCTTCAAGTTAATAGATAAAGAGGTATTTAGCACGACTGATTAATTATCTTAATGGATCAGAATCGATTACTAGAGTGGTTTGGAATTTTAAAGAATCACGTCTTATCATTAACACTCAACAGATTTCAGATAACTTTTAAACTCACATGTCAACATGTAAAATGCATATGGAGCATCATCAGCAGAGATTTTTTAGTGATTTTAACATTCATTTGTTTAGTGAATTGAACCTTTATTATTTACACCACTCAACAATTGTAGTAGAAAATTGCGTACAAAAATAAAATTAATCTAAATTTTTTGCTATCTGCCCAAATAAACAAAAATTCTAAAGCAAAACTCTAAACTACCATATTTTGCTGTTGAAAAGTTCAGTAGAACGTCTCAAATTCATTCATTCATTCATTCAAGTTCATAAATCTGTTTACCTGAAAAAAATGGCGCTACGGCGATTAGATACAGTGCAACTCGATCAATTAGTACGTTGGATACACGAAGGATTAAGTCAAGAAGTTGCAACACGGCAAAATGTGTCCCAAAGTGCATGGCATCGATATTTGGAAACTGGGTTTGCAGCGTACAGGTATGGAGGAGGACGAGAACGAGCTACAACTCCTGCTCAATACCGCTTTATAGCTGTAACTGCAAGAAGAAACCGAACATTTACTGCTTCGAGAATTAACAGCTTCTTTAAACATGCTACCGGAAGAGTGATATCCAGTCAAACTGTTAGAAGAAGGTTGCATTTAAGAGCCAGAATGCGTAGTTCACATCCACGGTTGACTGCGGATCAGCGTTCATGTAGATATCGGTGGGCGAGAGAACACAGTCGTTGTAATTTTCAGAACTGGAGGTACTGGAGTCCAGATTTCGGCTGAATATGTGTGATGGGCGATTATTGGTGTGGAGAGAAAGAGGACAACGATACAATGAACGTTTGATGGCGCCAATATGAATATGACAATGACGGCAATGACGACAATTAAACCGACCCGAACAGCCCCCCATAACCGTAGAACAGCTCGCCAATGCCTTGCAGAGAATATGGGAAACATATCCCCCATATCCCATATCCCAGGACATTTAGAAATAGAAGGGAATGAAACAGCAGATAAGCTGGCAAAAAAAGGAGCCGAAACCCCACATCGGAACCATCCTGTGGGATCAGCAGCAGCGCAATCTTAGGAAAACTAAGAAATGAAGTGGAGAAAGAAAAATCCAAGTACTGGAATAAACTGGAAGGTCTAAGACAGGCTAAAATACTTCTGGAAAACTATAACCAAAAGAGATTTCGTTTCTGCCTCAACCTTAGTAAAAAAAGTCTCCCGATTTTAATGGGAATATTAACCGGGCATTGCCGGTTAAGAAGTCACATGAAGAAACTAGTAAGAAGATGAAGCAAAGTGCGGAATGCCCTGACTTGCAAAATTCTAGGGTTAGATAGAACTTTCTTAGGAAAGTAGGAGTAAAAGAGCTGCTATAAGTCTAAGAAAACAGAGCTAATGGCAAGTAAGGAGAAACAATAGATCTCATAGGTTGCAGTGTACTTACCACCCCTAATTCCATACAAACATAGGATAGACAGTGTGTCTAAGATATGATTTTTTGCATGATTTGCTATCTTCAAGTAGCTTATAATATAGAAGAAAAGTGTAATAGCTGTATTCCTTGACATAGAGTGTGCGTACAACAACGCGTCGTTCATATTATACAAGAGAACAGAGGAATATCACAAAACCTTTGTTCATGGATAAAGCTCTGTCTAAAGAAGGATAATAATATCCTCTCTGGGCGAGGCTACCCTAGTAGCTAAGGTAGGCCAGGATGCCCTCAAGGAGGGGTACTACAGCCACTTCTCTGGACTTTAACAGTAGAAAGTATCCTACATGATGATATAGTAATAGTTACGAAAAGCACATTTGCAGAGATCCTCTGAGAAAAGGCACAGTTATATTAAGTAGTTTTCAATATATGGATAGTGTAAGCACGTCGGGAAACATTTGATCCATACGAAAATCTTTTCTTGAGAAATACACAATATACTTACAGTATTCAAAACGCTGTGTTTTGTCATTTTGATTCAGTTTATGGAGCATTTAAATTGTATAAGAATAGCCGCCAATATCCTTCACTATCAACTTCTTCAAACCAGGGTGCCGTGCTTCGCATGCTTGAATTTGGCGGTTGTATCAGTCTTTTCGTAGTATATTAACACTGCCAGTAATCCTTAAAATCTTATTATTATACTATTAATAGTATCATTGTTATATTACATTAAGATTTAACCTCCTTTGGAATTAAGTTCTAACTCACCCAATACTGGGTAAGTTATTCCTGCCAAATTTTTTGCTAGTCTGAAAAAATGCACAAGAAAAAACACTATGAATGTATAAATACTGAAAGTTCATGGGAAAATATAGCGGGAGATAAAATTTCAATATTCCGGCATGTCCGTCTACGGTGACATCGAAAACAAAGTAAAGAAATAAATTAAAAGCAACAAGATCGGTGATATGTCTGAATGAAACAATATGGCGCAACAGAAACATTGGAACAACCAAAACCAGAATATAAACGGTCTTTATCAGATCAATCATGACATGACGCTGAAAATCGGCCAAGTTTTGACAAGACAAACGAAATACATATTATGATAACAGACAAAATACTTTTTAACAAAAAACATGTTAAAACATGAAAGAAATATGTAAGATATAAAAATAAAAGTCTGATGCTTGGTTGAATGAACACATTAATAGGAATGTTTAGACATTATTTCCCAAATAACAAAATTTAATTTATCGATGCATGATGAAAACAATTTTTAATAACAATTCACCTAGTACCAGTTATTGGCTTTTTAATTATAAACTAATATTTCCAAATCAAGTTAGAGAAATTAAATGTTATAAAAACTAATTGTAAAATAATATTAGTACGATTTTGTCGAATGTAAAAACAAAAATGGTTAAAATAAAATGTGTAAATATTACAAATTTAAAATTTCTCTCTTCCCTAGTGTAACGAGGGCAGCTCGGCCAACTATAAAAAATGATTTCGAATTGTAGAATTTATTTTGCTCACCATTTATGGAATTGGTTGAAATTTATATTATTTCTGATTAATAAATGTCAAATCCAAAGCACACTTTTTAAATGCTAGAAAAAAATAGTTGCGGTATGAATTTGCCACCCTTTGGTTTATAAACAATACTTTCCACCCATTTTTAGTGTTTCTTTGATTGGTTTTCCGGTAAGCTAGGCGGAAAAAGAGTATATAGTAACTGGCCTGGCTGATGCTCTAACAAAACTTGCAAATAAATTTTTATATAAGAAAAAAAATAAACATTATAAACCTTTCTTCTACCCTACTTCCCTTCTACATACTTCCCAAGTCACAGTCCAGTCCAGATATTATCGGTTCTTATGATCTAAGACCGAAATTCTCAAATCAAGTATAGTTTCCAACTTAACAACATTCCAATTTCAAGAATAAAGCAACCAGAACATTTTGTATTTAGAAGCAACATCCAGAAGTCTATATATCAACAAGAAGCTTTACCGCACCCCGACTCTATTGACTACCCAAAATACATAACCAAAATAAGACCACTATATAAGACCAATATCAACTGCCACACGAACACCAACACGACCTAGACAGAAATTCTGAAAGCTCAAGTTGGTAAAACAAAGAGTTATGTACGAGAGTCAAATCGTTCTATAGAATTACTGAACAGCATCGCACTAGGGATGCTCGAATGAGCGTTCAAGAGGCACAACTGGGAAATAAAAGGTTCAAACATACTATAGGTGGTAAGAGACTAACGAACATGCGTTTTGCGGACGACATAGTATTGGAATAACTACCGCAGACAAGAGATTGTGATCATGTAGGATAGTCAAGCAGCCATCAAAGCGCTGAGCTTAAATATAATCAGTTCGAAGATGGTTTGGGAATGCATAGGCAAACTAAATGAACTAGGCCAGAAGAACACTGTCACCCTCCTATGGGTCCCGGGACACATAGGAATAGAGGGGAACGAAACAGCAGATAAGCTGGCAAAAAAAAGGGGTGAAACCCCACATTTGGGACCAGAACCATCTTGTGGGATCAGCAGTAGAGTAATCTTAGGAAAAGTAAGGGAAGAAATGGAGAAAGAAAAATCCAAGTACTGGAATCAGCTGGAAGGACTGAGGCAATCTAAGATACCACTGGGGAACTATGACCAAAAAAAGAGATATCTTAGCTGCCTCAACCTCAGTAAAAAAATGCTCCGAATTCTAACGGGAATATTAACCGGGCATTGCCGGTTAAGAAGCCACATGAAGAAACTAGGGTTAGCAGATGAAGCAAAGTGCATATTCTGTGAGGAAGAGGATGAATCCTCAATACACATACTCTCAGAATGCCCTGCCATGCAAAATTCTAGGGCTAGATACCTAGGAGCACATGAAATAGAAGAAGGGGATCTAACTGATTTGAAGCCCGACGATGTCCTAAACTTCCTCAGGAAAATAGGACTCGAAGAGCTGCTATAAATCTGAGAAAACATCAGAACATGGCAAGTAAGGGGGACACAATAGATCCTATAGGTCGCAGTGTACTTATCACCCCTAATTTATACATACATACATACATAGTATTGGAATCAATGGGAGACTTAATGGTTATGTTGCAGGAGCTCCAGCAGGTGTGTGCTGAAAGTGACCTGGAAATTAATCTGGATATTAATCTCAAAAAAAAATTCATGATAAATCTGGACCCAAGCGGAAACATTGTAATGGGGAACGAAGAGGTGGAACTGGTAGACAAATACTTATACCTTGGCCACGAAGTTTGAATATCCAGAAATAACCAAACTAAAAAGAAGAGTAAGGCTTGGCGTGGACAGCTTTTGGAAAACTCCAAGAAAAGCCTTAGACAAATGCATATTGCCGGTCATGATATACGGGACCTTGACCATTGCATCTGCCAAACGACTTAAAACAGCACAGCAAAAATTGGAGAGATCAACACTAGACGTGTCATTGACTGGTGCCACTGACGTTATTTATTACACGTATCGCTAGGCTCAAATGAAACTGGGCTGGAAACGTGGTCCGAACGACGGGTGGAAGGTGGACAAAAAGGCTGCTGGTCCAACTTGCACACGACAGAGAAAGGTGGGCAGAAGAAGGGGAACCAATGTTTAACAGTGGGTGCAGATGGCTAGCTGATAATGAGGATAATGATCCTATTAGAACCACAAAATATCCTGGTGAGTTTCGATATGGTACCTATAGGTATTAACAAATATGCTGCTAGAAGGTCATTATTGAAGAAATATTTCCGGAACACATGAAACTTGTTGAGGACCTCATATTTTATTTGCAATAACTATTTTTTTTTTAAACCGACGAAGTTGAAATGACAATCAAAGCTCAGTCGTGGAAAATTTATATTACATGGAAAAATTTGAAGAAATAGCTATCCAACAAGCTGAAAAATAATCGAAGCTATGGTTAAAATATGTGGAAGATAATTTTGTGTGTAAGTATTACATTTTTGAAATCGGCTCAACAAAGAAAATATAGATAAAAAGGGGAAAGTATTATACTGACTAAAAATTGTAAAAAAGATTGGTAAATGGTAATTAAAAATGTTCCTGATATACAATTCAAGTATTTTTAGAAATAAAAAGATGTAATTTATCAACTTACATATCTTTCATTTTTTAGAAGTGTTTTAATCCTATAAATAAATGAATGAAAGCAACGAACACCGAGTGCATCTCGTCGTTGTAGTAAATATATAATATTGTTTTAAAATGTAACGACGTCCTCTTGAAGAAAGACTCTCAAATTAATATAATATTTAAGTATCTGTTGGCAGCGATCTCATTACCGAGAATTTGGGTATTCGTTAAAACACTGAACTTCTCTTTCGCTGTCCCTGGAGAAATGTAGGTCGCCTGAGGGTTCAGTTTTAGAATTAATGAATGTGAATATTGTAAATGGAATATTCTTTGTCGAGTTTTCTTTCGGTTATACACGAATATCTATACGGATAAATTGAGTTTAACGAGTCTGTTTTCAAAAGGGCGAACTGTTAGACAGTTTATCCGGTAAGTGATTCTTTCAAAAAATAAAATTATAAAAGGTGATGCCACAAATTTTAAATTAGTAGCACGGTTACTCTCATTATTACAAATAAATAAAAAAGAATGTTACCAGGTAAATCTTGCGAGACGGCTCTCCATTAGCAAAATTGAAACGGAAATCGCTCTTGCTGTATTTCTTGACACTGAAGGAGCTTTTGACAAGTGCAATTTTGATATGGATTAATAACATGTTGCGACTCAAGATAGTACAGAAATCTCTGTGTGGGCTCACACGTAAATAAAGTTAATTTTAAGGCAAATGCAAATGAATTAAATTAATAAACTTGTTTATTAAGAATAATAAAAAACTCTCCGTTTTAACAAAACTTCCCCTATTTATTTAAAAAAGCAATTTTTTAAATAAACAGTGGAAGTTTTGTTAAAACAAAGAGTTTTTTATTGTTCTTAATAAGATGGACTTCCAAAAAGTAAGGGTTAGTACCATTATTTGAAACTTGCTTATTATTATTATCCAAATATTTATGTAAAAGAAATATCCTGTAAGATTCTTTTTTCTCATATGGAATAATTGCGATAAGAATATGTAGAGATTTTCCTATACCCTGGCAGAATAAAAATGAACAATAATTTTATATTGTTTTTATTGTTATTTTTTCAGTATCGTTGAAGTGAAATTTTATATTGAACGAAGTCGATACTTACGGCATCCGTCTATTCAAGATGTCAAAGAATTGATAAAAGAGTTTTATCACCACGCGTTTGGATGAGGATGTTTGAATACTCTTTGCATATTTCGTAAACTGAATCACAGTCAGCGAGATGTCAAACACGATGCAAGTAAAATGTAAAATGAAAAATGTACCATAAATTTAAAAGTCAAATTTTCTTCGATGTCGACGAAATTGCTGAAGGTGAAAAAAATATTAATGGTGTCAACGATGTTAGAATGTTTTTGAGCAAGTTGATTTAAGGTATATTATATAGGGTTGCTTAGGTTACTTTTAATTAAAAATGTCTTCAAATAAAAATTTTCATACGTAATAAGGTATCACTAAGAAATAGCAACAAATAATCACAGAAGTGGTGAGCAACCGAGATTGCTTACAACTTGTACGTGACATTTTGTTAACAATAAAATTAGTTAGAATTTGGTAAGAATTCATAAACAAGTGGCACGACTAATTAATATGATAGAAAAAAAGTTACAATTTGGCCTGTACATCTTTTCAATAAATAAGTACAACATAATATAGATATGACATCATATTAAATAAGGTTGTTTAATATTTTATGAAAATAATCTCTATTTTGAGATTTAATCCAGATTTTTGTTTTGAGTTTAAACTGATTAAATTTTTTAGTGTTTTTTAAATCAACTGGTATGTGATTAAACATTTTTGGTCCTAAGTAATCAAAACTTCGTTGACCTATGGTTTTCTCTTTTTTAGGTATAGTATATTTCTTCGATTTGTGTCTAGTTTGGTGTGGATGTTCTGGCTTGAGAAGATCACTTATATTTTTTTTATAGTACAGTAAAAGCCTCATGCAATAAATTTGCCTTGTATCCATAAAACCACTTATGTCATATAGCTCATTGCTAGAGGACATAAGATTTTTCCTATAAATTGTTCTGATAAGCCATTTTTGTGTAACATTTAGTTTTTGTAAATGCCTATCATTTACTGCTCCCCATCCAAGAATTCCATAGTTAATTTGGGACTGGATTAATGAGTGATATAAAATCCTTAGATGGTGTATGTCTAAAAAGTCTCTTAAGTATTTGAATCTTGACAGAAACCCCCGTAATTTTTGTACTATATTTTTTACTTGCAAGTCCCACTTGAGATGTCTATCAATGACAATACCCAAATACTTAATACTCTCAGTCTCAGGAATTTTTAAATTTGCATTTATTATAAGGTGTCCAAAATGTGGAAGTCCAGATACATAGGATGTAAATGGCATATATTTTGTTTTATCTTTGTTTAATGTTAACTTGTTATGTTTAAACCAAAGTATTACATTTTGAAAGTCTTTTTCAACTGTTTGTTTCAGTGCTTTCCATGTTTTGTCAGTGTAACATATAACGGTGTCATCAGCAAAAGTAATAATTTTTCCTTTGGTGTTTAATTTAAATAAGCTGTTTACATATAAATTGAATAATATTGGGCCCAACACAGTACCCTGGGGCACACCACAAGTAACATTTCTTGACTCACTCATTATACCATTAACACTTACATACTGTAATCTACCACTCAAATAAGTTTTAATAAAGTTATAAGGAACACCTCTAATACCATAGGACCAGCATTTTTCTAGTAATTTTTGATGATCTACAGTATCAAAAGCTTTCGAAAGATCTACAAAAATACATAGTGAGGGCGATTTTCTATCCATAGCATTATATACATCCTTCAATAGTGAACAGATTGCGTCTTCAGTCGATTTTCCCTCTCTGAATCCATATTGACAATTGGAAATTAGATTATGTTTCTCCAAAAATTTTACAAGGCGTTTTTTGAATACCTTTTCTATAATTTTACTAATTGTTTCTGTTCTGAGATATTTATTTCTCCAAATTGTGTCGTTGAGACATCCAGCTATCTTATTCGCTTTCATTATTTGTTCCTTTACCTCTTCTTCTACGTTGTTGTATCCGGATAATTTGATTCCCAGGTATTCAGTGTTTATGACCTGCTGTATGATGTGGTTGTCTATCTCTAATTTACATCGTATGGGTTCTTTGGATATTACCATTGTGTGTGTTTTATGAGCCGATATTTTCATGTTATATTGTTTGGCTGTAATATTGAACTGGTGCATAAATCTTTGAAAATCATTCTCGCTTTCAGCGATTAACACGGCTTCTTCATTTAAATATAAAATGAGTAATGAATTGTAATGCCAGTGTAGCTCAAACAGAGCTCACTATAGCTGCAAAATAAATTACCAAAGAGAAATCACTGGTAAAAATATCCGTATGACGGAAATTAGACCAGCACTGAAAAGACCACATATCACATCAGGTCTAGTATTAGAATGTCACGTGGTCCTAGCCGAAGAATATAACCACAATTTGGTCGCTCTAGGTAACGATCGTTTTTGATCTCTGCTATTTGGATCAAACGAAGAGTTAGACTGGCATGGGCGGCATTTGGCAAACTAAGCTACATCCTTAAAAACAAAAGATATCAACATCTTAAGACCAAGATATATAATCAATGCATACTCCCTGTTCTCACTTTCCAAACATGAATATTTACAAAAGCAAACATGGACAAAATCATAAAAACACAAAGATCAATGGAAAGACAGATGTTGCACATAAGACTAGTGGATAAAAAGAGTAACGAGTGGATAAGAGAGAAAACAAAAGTAAGGGATGTTAGACAAAAAGTTGCAAAATTGAAATGGAGATTTGCCGGACAGAATATAAGACAAAAGAAGACAGATGGACCAAAATCCTTATAAATTGGAGACCTTGGGAGTATATAAAGTAGAGGAAGGCCCCAAATGAGATGGGCAGATGACATCAAGAAGCACGTGGGATCTAGATGGATGAAGATAGCGACAGACAGAGAAGAATGGAACAGATTTGGGGCGGCCTTTGTCCAAAGATGGACCGAAGAAGACTAAATAGGTAGATATAGCTAGGTGTCGATCGAAGATCATGGAAAATCAAAAGGCAACCGCACAGCAGACTAGTTAGCTGGGAAAGCTGCCTCATACAAACTTTTGGAACCTGCTACTCCTATCAGCCTGTCAGCGGTGATTGACGAGAAAAAACTGCAGGCTATTCAAGGAGCTTGTCTTAGACTCTAATAAGATTTTATAGCTTCGGCGAGAACTGGCTAATACAAGATAACTTGAGGAAGCTGTCTAGTGGTAACTTACCTCAAGCAGGTAGGTTGGGCTCAATCTCGGAAGGAAGTACAATTGTCTAAATCCAACGTAAGTGGATGAACCACCCTTCGGGAATTACAGTTAGAAATTTAACCATTTTAACATTGTCTAACTAGATTATTTAAAAAATTAATAAATTAAATAAATATATAATTGTTAACAGAATTAGAAAATCATTAGTAAGTATGTAAAAAAATTTATTATAATATATAATAGTTTTGAAAAATTGTCAATGTGTAGCAAGATTTTCACGGGCTTGTAGTCTTTATATCTTTATAACTTGATTTTAAATATTAATTAAATAGGTGGATATTTCATTCTTAATTTTTCAATTTCTGAAACAAACACATTTTACTTTTCAAGTCATGGTTAAAAAAATAACAATACAGCTTGTCTCATGATAACGTGATTTTCTGTTACACTGTTACACACCGACGTAAATCTGTTTAAGTGAATCTAATTCTCTAAAAAATACAGTTTGTGAAATCTATTTAAAGAATGTTTATTTTTCGGTTAAACCTCCATAGATTTCCGTAGTTCTTATTTTTAAGCTATATCTTATTAAATTAATATATTCGATCTAAAATTGAATTTCACAATTTATATTGTTATTTGATGACTCCTTTATTGATACAAACTATTCATAAAACCACTATTTTTACAGTGTTGGTATTAACATCTCAAAGGATAACGGAGAAAACCGAAATATTGTAAGTAGAATGTGAATTTTCATTCATAAGATTTTAAAATGCGCACATTTTGTCAGAAAGCATTCCATTGTATAAATATGACACATTCAGTTGCAGAGGGATAAAAATCCATTTGTCCATAAAGAAACGTTGATAAAATATATGCTGGTGGTATGTTTGCACAGTAACTCGAGAGAAAATTTACGGAGATGTTAGTTTTACGGTTTCAAGTGCGTCGATGACGTTTTTCTATCCGGAGGGACGATAGTCAAACACGGAATATCAAAGTTTTCTTTCTCTTTTGTAAACATTACAGAAAAAGAGGTTTTGTTCCTGGTTCAGGGACAAATTAATGTATATTTTAGATCGTCATCTCATAAAAAAAACAATAATTTCGATAGAAATATAGCGGCACATTTTTACTTGTCGAGCAATTAATAATAATTGTAATAACAGTTATTATATAGTATGTAGCTAATGTATAGAATAAATTCATTATTTCGATATTAATAGACTTTTGAAAGAAATCCACAAACAGATCAATTTTAATTTTTGAATCGTCATCACATGATGTAGGTGTAGCAAACATTACAGCACCAGTATTAACTTGGTGGCGTAATCAGAAATTTTTTCAAGTGCAACCATGTCTCTCAGGAAAGGTCTGATTGAAAAGGTCTTTTGATATTGTGATATCAGCCACATTTGAGATATGGATCTTTCCTTCTATTTTAATATTTATTTTTACAAGGTCGACCAAAACTATTTTTACCAATGATGCAATGAGACCGATGAGCAGTAAATTCGTCTCTAACGTTTTTGAGAACTTCGGAGGTTATTTGTGCAATCTCCGTTTTAATGCACTCATTCCATTCTTCCATATCATTTGGGCGACATTGATAAACTTGGCTCTTCAAGTATCCCCATAAAAAAAGGCGTATCGGCGTACCTTGGTGGCCGTTCAATCGCTTCTCTTCTTTCTATCCACCTATGTGGAAAAACAGCATTTAAGTAGTGTGATTTGTGCTTTGAATACTTAAATGCTGTATTTTTCAGATAGGTGGTTAGAAAGAATAGGAACGATCGAACGTCCACCAAGCTAGCCAGATTTAACACCCTTAGACTTTTTTATGGGAAAACTTAAAGAGCAAAAGTTTATCAAGGTCGCCCAAATGATATGGATTTGAAGGAGCGCTTTTGAATGGAGATTGCACAAATAACGTCTGAAGTTCTCCTAAACGTTAGAGACGAATTTGCTGCTCAGCTGTGTCATTGCATTATTGCTGAAGGTCATCAGTTTCAATATTTAATAAGTATAATTTAAATGTTTTTTTTTTCTAAACAATTATGGTCGGCCCTGTAGAAATAAATTTTCAAATAATAGATCGTTGTAAAAAGGATTAGAAGACCTTTCCAATGAGGTGTCTTTACTATTACCATTTTAATATATCCTGAGTATATTACTTACATGGAGGTCTTCACATTTCTAAATTCAGTAGAGCAGAAGTTACTATTTATTGCGAAAAAATTAGCCACCGTAAATTCTTGGTAAATTTGAACTATCTGCCTTAATATATCCATTTTCCAATATGGTAAAACGTTTAAAAATGGATTCAAAAAGATAATTGAGCAAATTTCGAAGAAATTTCAAGGGAATCACAGTAATAATATTATCCAAATATCAACAGATACCATAGAACTTGACAGCGAAAATTCTTGGCAACAAGTGACGTCACGTATTTTGTTTGGTGTTCAGTGTCACGTGCCTTGAGGGTGAAATATTTAATTACATTTTATTAAATAAAAAATTAACCACCTGTATATTGAAGAAAATATTGTGTTTTGTATTATTTTTATTATTGAAACTGCATTTTCGTGGTAAAATTGTATACTTGTTTGAGTACAGTTCACATCCCTATTCACAAGATTTTCTCCAAGGATCTGAGACAGGGGCAGTGTTTTCTCCAAAAGCAGGATAAAGCAGAATATGCCATATACTGAATCCAAAAAGCAAACACTAGAGCCCTTGTTACGAAACCACTGCCCAGTTTCAACAATTATTAAGACGCAGAGAGGAACTTCAGATCTAGGATAGTTGGGTCGACCTAGGGAGGAAAGTTGAAAAATAAAAATATTCAAGGGAAGATGGTCAATTTCCTGTCTACTATAAAAGGGATTCGGCATTCTGTTGTCCATGCTGACCAAGCTTTTTAAAGCAATACTAGCACTGATTTACTTATCCGAAGCCTAGTCCACTTAAATAGTTGTTTATACTATAGGACGGAAAAATAATGCCCTATCTAAATCCTGCCTGCCAAATTAGCCCCACTTCATTTTCCTTGAAAGTACTTGAGAAAATTCTTAATAGGCATATTAAAGCATTAAGAGAACATCATCTCAATACATATAGACATTCACTCTAAGATTATTAAACAAATTGTCAAAATTGTTATTAAGTGGGGTGTCAAAGACCAATTATTCCAGGTTGACCCTAGTAAAGCAACAGTAATTATTTTTACTAGGAGGTGAAAGCCCACCCTCTATGGAGAAACTGTTAAGGAAGCTAGTGAGGTTAAACACCTGGAGGTTGGTGTTGGGGATAGAGTATATAGGGGGGGGGGACCAAAGGGAATCCGAGTCAGAACATTAGTAACCTATCCACAATTTTCCAAGCAGTAGAAGTATTTGCAGTAGAGATGTACCTCCAGGAGCTGCAAAAGCATAATTGCAGGAACCAAACTATAAACATCAATTCCGATAGCCAGGCGGTGCTTATATCACTGCATCAAATTTCTCAGGGATCTGATACGGTTAGGAACAAATACCAAAGTAACTTTGTAACTTTACTTTGGGCATCTAGACACATTGACAGTTAAGGGAACTAAAAAGCGGACTTTAAGCCTGTAAATGTGATAAAAAAACCTCTGTATATCCGGAGCCATTTCTGGGGTTAGCAAATAGCGTAGCTAGATGATCATTATCGAACTGGGTAGGTAGTATTAGACGTTCTTATTGGTTTGAGTTAGAGCGTTTAGGATATCCAAAGATATTTGTAAGATAGTTTTCTAAAAATAAATCTAAAGGGCTATTGAATAAAAGCATACAAGCCCCACTAATTTTGATAAGACCACTGACTGGACACAGTCTCCTAAATTGCTATATGAAAACAATTGGACTGGGCAGAAAGTACACAGCGCAAATTCTGACTCAACTCGAGCCCACTTCATAGAAGTGTCGCCAATGACCACTAACATGAAACCTAAACCTAATAGATATGTCAGTTCCTCGAACTACCCCGTTAGCTTAGCTAACCCCTCCCCGGCGCTCTGTCAGGTTATGTCTTCTGTGGTTTCCCTATGACACTTACCAAATGACTGAAGGAAGGGAACAATATAGCCACAGCTCTGTACCCGAGCCCCCACGATGTCCAACACGCCGCGAAAATTTAAGCCCGTTGCCTGCGAATTCTTCTACATCCCGCCCAACAGACCTCGCTACTCCCAACAGACACTCTTCTGTCGCATCGAGCCATTATCTCATAAGTTTCTAAGTGCTACATTTTTTTTAATAAGATAGGAAATTAGTAATATAGACTAATTTTTGTACAAATTGTTTTTCTTAAGAAATACCAGTCTACATTTGTTTTGTAGGAGAGTACCTTTTTGGTACGATATTTCTCCTAGCAAAGACCGTTGAATTTTATGATTAAGACTACCAACATAAATCGTCAAGTCATAAGTGAGATTGACCGTGCCAGAATAATAGGTTTAATTCAAGAAAGCCATTCTCAAAGGTTCCTGGCTAATAGCAAAGCGATGTACCTCGTACATGGAACGACTATCTCTAGACCAATTTTCTTCCTGACAGACCTAGGAGCGGTAGAAGGCGTGTTGCCAATGAACGGCAAAACCTGTATATACTTTTGGTGATCCGGAGAAATCCGATTATGGCATGGCCAGCAAGAGATATGAGACATGCCTGGGGAATTCCAGTATCAGTCTCTAGATGAATCTTTTCGACATGATTGAGGTTTCGTCTACCAATGGGAGTATCCCGACTACTACTTGTTCACATACTTCGCCATTTACAACAAGCCCAAGAGCACGCAGCATTGTCTGAAGAATTTTGGAATTCTGTGGTTTTTTTAGTACATGATAGCCATCGAATACGTGTGTGAGAGCTCACCCATGCCCGCCCTGTGTTGCTCTTTAGAGGAGAAAGCTTTGGGCTAGGATTATGTCCAATGGTGGCACAGAATTAGTTCATGTTCAGGGAACAATCACTGGTGAGCAGCTATTAATAACGTTTTCGTTTTTATAGACGATAATGCCTGGTCTCATCGTATCAGAGCTGTATCTAGCATGGCACCGAAGGTATCAATCGTTTGGACTGCCCCAGCTTATCGCCAGACATGAATCCAATAGAAATTTCTTGAAACATTCTTTGCAGGGCAGTAAGAAAATGCAGAAATTCACCAAGGAGGGTACAAGAGGTTGTTATTGCCGCTCAGGAGGAATGGCGGAATATCCCGCAACAGCTTATCAGACATTTGATTAATAGTATGGATAGACGTGTGCAAACATGCATAGATTCCAGAGGTGCAAATACTCACTATTAAACAAAAGTTCTAATTTATTATTTTTTCAAAAAAGTCATCAATTTCTAAATTTAATTATCTTGTATTAGTGGATAATAAAACGTATATACAAAAACACTTGATGTTTTTTACATACAATTATTTAATTAATTAGTATCCAGTCCATTCCTGATGAAAAAAAAAATACTTTTCGATATATTGGGTGATGTAATTCAGCAACCAAGCAAATACAAATTACATAGGAATCAACACTAACAACTGTTGCTGACATTTTTGGGAAAAATTACTAGAGAAGACAAGAAAAGATGTATAACATACATAAAAAAATTAATTGATAATGATACAATGCTACGTAAACTTATCTGACTATATCTTATTCTATTATTTTATTTTTCTTGCAATTAAATTTGTGGCAGTAAAAGCAACCCATTTTTTGATATACAATAAAAAATGCCACAATATATCTTCAACTTAAACATAAAATATAAGCTGTCAAAGATATTTTAAAAATTGTGATGTGTAAATAACCCTTTAAGCTTTTATATTAACTCTATATAAAAGAAAATTATGCTTACCTCCTTGTAAAGAAGGATAAATGAAAAACGTTGGTTCTTGAACCCAAGATATGATTCTCACTAAGTCTTTTACAAAATTTGGCACTACACATTTTAATACTGCTGTACATCCTCGAGCTGCACCTATCACCTCCACGTCCACCCTAAAAGTTTGTGTAACCACTGAAACAAATAAAAAGTGTCAAACACATTTAAGAAATACTTTCATTCTATCCCTATTCTATTAGTCTGGGAGCTAGCTTTTTCTTTAGCAGGCCTAGCTTTTATTCTGCTATCATAAATTCAAAATTGATAAAACCGCTAACCAACATGACCAAAACTCGATTATATTACAATTTATAGAACATACATTTTTGCAACATTGCTCAGTTGATTTATCTAGCGAACATCGCTGTGATTGAGCGAGTTCCCGGTGAAAACTGACAGCTGAGTGAGAGTTTTATGTTTCATACACTACAAATGGCAAAATATTCGTACGTCGACTTGGACCTTCATATAATCATTAAAATAGACTTACAAATAAAACGTACATAAGAAAATGAGAGAAATAATGTATCAACATTTATTGCCGCCATAATGGCAGCGCCAATGCAGTCTGCAAATAAACTACCAATACATCGTCGCTACAGCCCTGTCAATATAAACCAAAGCAGCATTTCTTAAGAGTTTCGTATATTGCTGACATTTAAATACATATTGCAAGGGTAGATTATATTATGTAAAGACTGTGTAGCTACATGCTTTTTCCCACTTCAACTTTTTCCAGATCTATTGTGATATTGTGAAAAAATAGAATCTGGTCCAGTCTGGTATTTTCCAAGATACTCATTAAGCTGTACAGTAATTCCCCTCAAAGCTTCTAGCCGTAGGCTTTTCTTCCCCTACAATTAGACATATTTGTCTTGAAGGACCTTCAAATTTACAAAGAATGTGTTTAGAGGTTTTCTCCTCTTCCTGACAGAATCTGCATAAAGGTCTATCTGTTTTAACGCGTGCATGAGCTTTTTGAGCCTGTTGTTTCCTGTTAAAGACATACGAGTTTTCTTGTGTTGCGTCTTTTGTGCTTTAACAGATACTCTATTTCTTTTGACGTCGGACCTGTTGTTAATTCCTTCGCCTGTCCACCATTCCTGAGAGTTTGTTATTGTCCATTTATTCAGGTACAACTTTATGGTTGATTTTGTTAAGCCACAGAAGGGATCGTTAAGAGTCTTCGCTGAGCTTTCTCGGGCTAGTAAATCCATTTCTTTGTTTCCTTTGTACCCTCTATGACCACAACACTGTGAGCTTGGTTTTGCTGTCCAGTTCTGTCAAGGCTTCTAAGAACCGCCTTTAATTGACCTTCGTTGCGTTCAAAGTTCCTTTACCGTATCAGTAGATCAATTTTACATACCTACCGTATAAATTTTGATATAACCGAATCTCGACCATGTTAAACCAATTTGATATTCAGTCTTTCAGCTGGTTATGTTAAGATAAATCAACAGATTGAATTTTTTGTAACTAAAATGACGTATATTATCACTACTAACGCTAAACAAATAACTTTTGAACAGAACTAACAGTTTATTTAAAAACATTACTTGTAATTATGCATTCATTCTTTTGCCTGGATAAAAGCTAGGTGAGTTTCATGTGACGCGCTTGTACCTGTTGAAGGTCAGTTTGTTAACTGCTGGGGTAAGATCTGTCACATTACATTACTGCATTGCTATTATTATTCATCAAAAATGCACCTAGCTCCCGGACTATATTTCCTAATATGTAAGTTATATCCTCCAAGTTTTGATGACATTTATTGTCAGAAATAAAAGCATAGGATGAAAAATCTCCGGTCTGAGCTAACAAATTGGTGTATAGTTTATTTCGAGAGTGATACATTCTTTCAAGCGTCTATCGCTTTTTTATTTATTTTTACCTCAAAACAATATTTGTTGTGGAGACTGCCGTTTCAGTTTTTTTTCTATTTGGTTATCCAAATCATTGGTTACACCGCAACTATCTTTTCAGGCGGAGAAACATGCTATAGACGTCAGTGCACAAACATCTATACAGACAATTAGGCAGCTTAAAGGCTCTAGAGTTATTTTACTAGAGTTATTTACTTAAAGCTAGTGTGGTACCTAATATAAACAATCCCTTAAGAAACTGGCAAGAAACAACAAGGTCACCTTGGTGTAGGCGCCAGCTCACAAAAAGGGTTAATAGAAAATGAGAAATCTGACATACTCGCAAAAAAGGGGTGAAAGATAGTTTATTTTCTTTTACGGAGCCGTTTTGTGGTCTGAAAAATAGGATTAACCACGATCTCCCTAGACGATTACGCCAAAATTGAGGCAAGCTAAAAGGTTATAAATTATACTACCTAAAAAACAAAGTGCCTCCAAAAAATGAGCGAAAAAGACATAAAACTGACCACTAGTTTTCTCACCCGAGACTTTTCCTTTAAAATAATTGACAAATCTTGTTTTAAAAGATTAAAAAAACGGCGGAACATATACTATGCGATTGCAAAGCATTGTTCGAAGAACAGCTTAAGAGTTGCTCCTTTTTTGTGAACATATTCACAGTTCAAAGATGGTTTGGGGATGCCTTAGCAAGCTAAATGAACTAAGCAATAAGAACATTGTCACCCTCCTATGGGTCCCAGAATACATAGGAATAGAAGGGAACGAAACAGCAGATAAGGTGGCAAAAAATAAGCTGAACCCCGTCATCTGTGACCAGAATATTCTTGAGGGATCAGCAGTAGTGCAATCCTAGAAAAACTATCCAAAGAAATGGAGAGGGAAAATCCAAGTACTAGAATTAGTTGGAAGGACTGAGAAAGCTAAAATACTTGGAAACTACGATTAGAAGAGATCTCTTAGCTGCCTTAACATTAGTAAAAGAAGGCTCCGGATTTTAAGGGGAACATTAACCAAAAGAAGTCACATGAAGAAACTGGGGTTAGCAGATGAAGCAAGGGGCAGATTCTGTTAGGAAGAGGACGAAACCTCAATACACATATTCTCAGAATGCCCCGACTTACAGAGGTCTAGGGCCAGACACGTAGGAACACA
Source organism: Ophraella communa (assembly GCA_035357415.1). Classification (NCBI taxonomy): domain Eukaryota; kingdom Metazoa; phylum Arthropoda; class Insecta; order Coleoptera; family Chrysomelidae; genus Ophraella; species Ophraella communa. The sequence continues at coordinate 67,189,481 of CM068979.1, forward strand.
CAAAAGTATTTAGCTGATTTGAATTCCGCCGATGTACTTTTTTAAGAAAATAGAACTAGAATAGCTGCTATAAGCCCTATGGCAAGAAAGAAGGAGCACAATAGATCTTATAGGTTTCAGGTATCACCCCTAACATTGCAGGTATAACATTCATACATACATATATGCTTACATCTTAGATACTAATTCGAAAGAGTAGAGACGTCTTACTGGCTTACATGACCTAAGACAATATAAGCTAATCTAATCTTATCTAAGAGCAATTCGTCAACGTTCTTTTTTTAACAACTGATCGGAATTAATTACTAGTCTTCAAGGAGAACAGGCAGCTATTGAGCAAGGCGAGATAGATGAGCTGATTTTAAGTATGAGGAGAAGAATTCAAGCTTTAATTAATACTAGAGGGGGTCGTACAATGTCTTAAATTTAAAATTTAATAATTCTCATGCTATTAATTTTAAATAAATACTTGACTAAAATTTTAATAAAAAATATTTAGGTAATATTAAAAAATTTAAATTACTTTTTTGTTAATATCCTTAGACTATGTTGATGTGTGTACATTAATTTGAACTGGTTAGTATTTAAACTCTTATTAGAGAGGTCTATATTATTTAAGGATGAATTTAATAACAAATTGGTTCAGAGCTATCAAAGATACTTTGCTAAATTATCTGGATACAAGATAAGTTAATTTTTTAAAAAGTATCTGAAGTTACTTTGGATATCTAGTTACTTAAAAAAAAACTTAAATATTTATCAAATTACCGTTTTAGGTACCAAATAAAATACTTTTATACACTACCGAGCATAAAGTTAGGGTCACTCCAAACATTTTAATTTTTTTCGGAATATTCTCGTTTGTAACATAATAAAAAGTACTTAAAAGTTTGTTGAAAATAATAAAATGAACAATTCTAATTTGAAGTGCTGAGTAAAGAAAATGAACAATTTTTCTTTGATATGCTTTTCGTTAAAACAAAAGAATTTTAAGGAATTCAGTAGCTAGTATTGCCTCCTCTGGCAGTGATAACAGCCTGCAACAGACAAGGCATGCTTTGGATTATATTCTGTTTACCATTGTCCCATTCCTGCACTAGTATATAGCGAAGCTCTCAAGAATTTCAGGGGGCTGACACATGTCTTTCTACGCAATTGTCTCTCTATTTCATCCCAAACATGTTCTACTGGATTTTCATTTGGACTTAAGGGCGGTCGAAACAAATCACGTAATTTGAGCCTCGTCAAGATACGTAATAACTGTTCGGCAGTGAGGGGCCCATTCAATAAAAATTAACTCGGCGCGGGTGTCAAAAGATATGCTTCTCAATGCCATAACTGATCTTTCATCAAATGGAACTAGCTAGGCAATACACACTTGAATATATCTCTCGCCTTGTCATCGTCACACTTCTGCACGTCTATCTGAGCCTTCTTTAGAAAACAATAGGCTACTTCAAACGACTATTGTCCAAGCCAAGTGTTATCGTGCAAAATTCAACCTAACAATCCGGTTTATACCAGAAGGTGGCGCTCCTGTAGCTCTAGTTCGAGAAGATAAACCAGCAGCGTGAAGTAGCCTTCTCACTGTCCACTCACTTAGGTTTGCATTTATCACCTCTTGCACATGACTTCGAAGGGCAACTGCGGTAACTGTTCGGTTTCTCAAAGCACTAGAAACCAGAAAACGGTCATCTCTAGCTGTTGTATTCCAGCCTCGTTCTGAACCAGTGAGCATACCAGTCTCTTCGTACAATTGCCATACATGAGAGACTAATCTAACCTAACCTAACCAAACAAGTCATATTATCCTGACTAAAGGAACTATTCTCGCGGTAACATAGTAACTTTTTGGTATTTTAGATACTTTTCAGGATCCAAGATACTTTTTTAAGTTACAAGATACAGTTCCTTTAAGGAAAGAATCTAAGATACTAGTTACTTTCGCCCGAAAAATAAAGGATCTAAGATAAAGTAATACTTTTAAGTAACTAAGTTTCTCTAAAGTAACTAAGATTCTTTTTTTAACAGCTCTGGTTGATATACTTTTAATACTAGCTAATAAATTAGATAACTATTTTATACAGACTTCTATAATATTAAATAAAATCTCTTAACTTTTGAAATCGTGGGATAGTTTATTAGAGTGGTACGTAATTAATGTACAAATTAGTGTACACATCGTTTATAAAAAAGTCGTGTAATGTATTTATTCAAACGACACTTTGTAATATTCCACGCAATATAAAATTCCACTTTTTAATTACGTGATGTCACATCGAATTTGGATTTTAATTAAGCACGACGGCATTTAAATTAGGAAATAAAAAAAAACATAAATCTAACACTGAAAATGGAAAAAGGCTCTTGCGTTTGACTGCTTTCCAATCGATAAATGAAAATTACAGAGAATACGTTCACCAGAGATTTTCATTTTCGACTACAAAACAAATTCAATAAATGCTTAAACCCACTACAAACCACTTATACCCGTATCTGAAGATTTTGGCATAATACTAAATTTAAGATTAAAAATACTCACCGGCCCTGACTTGTACATCCCTACTGATTATTCTTCCGATGGTATTACTTGCTATACATCTATAAACTGTACTATGAACGTCTTGTCTATACGATTGCGCTGGAAACGGTTGTAAAAATAAAGTACCGTTTCTGAGTACCCTTCTTATTCCTGATATGTCACCGACAGAAGTACCGTCCACGGATAGCCAGTCTATTGAAGGTTGAGGACTTCCCGAAGCTGAGCAATCAAGCCAACCTCCGCTTGAATTGGAAAACTCTAATCTTGAAGGCGGTTCCATTACGAAAGACGGTCCTCGAAAATGGGAATCAAAAGTGTGTACGGATTCTGAAACAAGAATACAATCATTGGTAACTGTTTTTTTACGGTTAAGTAGTTGACTTTTATCCAATAGTTTCAAAAGATGCTAACTGAGAAAATTAGGTTGTCAAACATAAACTGAAACTAAAGCAAATGCTTCGAATAGATGTAGGAAAGATGATACTTAGATTAAAGTGGGTCCATCAGAAAACAAGTAGCTAAGGTGTAGAGTATTCATAATAATATATTCACTAATTCTAACCGAGTAGCAGACTACACTTTCTCCACGATCTTTGATTTTGTGGTAGTAGATTTTATAGTATATTTACACTCTTTATAATTTCAGGTGGTAGATTTTCACTCATTGAAAAATTAATCGAAATGTGACAGCAATAATTTTGACGGTTACTCAAATCTTGCATTATAATGACAATCAATATCAACGGTATTGTTAATTAGTGTAAGGATATTTTTTATTTAGTATTTCGCATCAAAACGATGGGTCATTAGCGAGAGGCATAGTTTAACATATTAGATATCTTAAATTAAGTTAACAATTTGAAAAGGAAATCCATCTCTCAAATGTGGGATGGCCTTCAACAACAGTAATAAAATCTTAAACAATTTGAAAAGTCCATCTCTCAAATGTGGATCGTAGTAATAACTCAAAGTCTATCCACGTTTAATAGTGAGGTTCAATAGTAAGTGCAACATGTTTCGGTCTTTAGACCATCATCAGGCTATAAAGAAAAACAATGGTATCAGGAGAATCCAAAAATATAGTTATTAAAAGAGCGAATGGTGTCGGTTGTCCGATTACATCAATGATTAAAGTTAAAACATTTCAAATATGACAAATAATTACAAGTAGAAAAAATACAAGTTTAAAGTAAAAAGTTAAATACATGAATTGCAAAAACTTATACTATGGCAAAACAGCAAGTTAATTATGTTACACAATCAATATAAACTCACCTGTATGTGCAGAACATAGGATTTGTAATTAATTTAAATTTAAAACTTAAACATCCATAAATAAGTGAAGAATAATGGATGAATAAGAGAGTTAATATATAAAAAAGAAGAGGAAAAGGAACTTTAGAAGTTATTTAGATAGAGAATGATGGTTGTGTCACCGGTGACGCAACCGGTGACGTCGCCAAGTGACCAAGTCTAATACGGGCCTAAGAAAATTGTATCAAGAGTATTCATAATAAGTTTTATATTCTAAAAGTAACAAGAAGAAAAGAATTAAAATGAAAATTCGTTGTAAAAAACAGTGCTAAAAAAGCGAGATCCATGAAAGTAAAAATTTCATTAACTCTCTTATTCATCCATTATTCTTCGCTTATTTATGGATGTTTAAGTTTTAAATTTAACTTATTTACAATTTCTACGTTCTGCACATACAGGTGAGTTTATATTGATTGTGTAACATAATTAACTTGGTGTTTTGCCATAGATTTTCACTCATTGAAAACTTTTTACTTAATCTTGTATTTTATTTCTATGTGACAGCAATAATTTTGACGGTTACTCAAATCTTGCATTATAATGACAATCAATATCAACGGTATTGTTAATTAGTGTAAGGATATTTTTGGATTCTCCTGATACCATTGTTTTTCTTTATAGCCTGATGATGGTCTAAAGACTGAAACATGTTGCACTTACTATTGAACCTCACTATTAAACGTTGTGGATAGACTTTGAGTTTTAATACTACGATTAAGTTAACAATGTTAGTGTCCTTTAAATAGTATATAATGTTTTTATAAGAACAGCTTGGTTCTAGAGCTTGCTAGAGTTGTAGAAATGCGATGTTTGCTCCTTTTTACTTTGAATTTGGGACAATTAATCATAAAATGATCCACCGTTTGTTTCACTTCACAACTGCCACAAATCGGTTCGCGGTCTTTACTTAGTAAATAGGAATGTGTAAAGATTATATTTTCTAAACAGAGTCACTATCACTTGAGTTCTGCGATCTGTTGGATGGTCTATCCACGGTTTCACTGATGTTTTGGTTGCCTTAAGGATAGGAGGTATGAGAGTTTCAGCGCTCATTCCAAGAAGATTGCATAATCGATTGACAATGTCAGTTACTTCTATAGGGTTCATATCATTTATGGCCTCACGAGCACATTTGTCTGCTTCTTCGTTGTTCGTTACCGGAAATTCCAATGTGGACGGAACCCAAATAAAAATCATTTCCTTATTTTGTTGTTGGCTCTATAGTGCTTTCTTTATTTTAGAGGCTACGGTGTTAGTTGGGTATATGTGGCTTATGGTTTGAAGTGAGCTAAGGGTGTCGGTTAATATGATCGCTTTTGAATATGTCAGCTCGGCTTGATTTCCAACAACGATGAAACAAATCTTATCAATCTTACCAGAATTCAGATTCATTTTGATGAATCGGACTATTTGGTAAGTAATTTGATTCTATTTAATTACTTTAATGATAATATTTTTGTTAAATAATGTAATTAAACTTAACTTTCGATAAAAAAAATGGAGTTATGATATCAATTCTCACCGTACTTAAGATGTCGTGATTAACTTCAATTGCCAATCGGAGAGATAAGAGCGAATCAGAGAGAATAAGAGCAAATAAGAGGACGAAAACCAAAATGCACGGCCTTTTATACCTTTTTCCTAGTTATGACATTAATGACATTAAATTGGCAATCAATTGTTTCAATTTCCAAAATTTAACCTAAATTTACATAAAATGATAAAAATTTTTGACATATTTGAATGTTTCTTTAAAAATATATAGAAAATTTGTATTCTTACATTCATGAAAAGCTATTTAAATTATTTTTTGATCAGTTTTACCCTGTAATTCCCTTGAATTTATGTAAATTTGAGCAAATAACATGAAATGGATACCAATTTGTGCATAAATCTCTTAAAATAGTTCTATTATAACTTTTGAATACTAATTTGACTTGAAAGAATGAAAATTAGGCTTTTTATTTTAATCTATAATATGAACTTGATAGCAACTATTATACTTGTTTAAGTGAAATTTTCTGATATTATCAAAGATTCAAAAACTTATAACTAATGTACAAACTTGAATTACTATTTACATACATTTCTTCTAACTACGTTGCTTAACATTAAGTTTTATCAACTGTTGTTGAAATAGTCTTTTAAGTGGTCACTATTTGAGTTTTGATAATAAAGTAGGGTTACTCTGTCTATCACTGTAACATTTATAGTTAATACACTGATTTCTCCCTTGCCTGATAACACTTATTAACAGCCTTTATATTTTAAGGTATTTCTTACCATATTATGAGATTTTGTCTGAATACATATTTGTTATCGAAGCCCTACAAAATGTTTACATGTAACAATGTAAGTACTTCCACCTTATAACTAATATTTAAACATTTAACTACCTAAATTACACAATTGTTTATTAAAAATGTGAATTAAATTAATAGTTTTAATTATATTCTTTTGGTTTTTGATTCTGACTTTAACTTCCAGAGAAAGCTATATGAATTTGGCCTTGCTTGATTGTTATGAAATAGTATTACAGAATTCTATTCAAGATAAAGTCGTTACATAAATTCTTCCTCTATTTGAATGTATAACATTTAAGATTACTATACCATATATTTTAAATTAAATAAAGAAAAGTGGATGATATATTCATGAGAATTATTCTAATATCCTTTTATATTTTCATACTGAGCTAAGTTTTACATTTTATTTATACTATTCATCTCAATATATATCTCTATCCCAATATGAGAAATTCCCTCCACCACTTGCACAGCCGCACCTTACACCGTTGGGTATCCCGAAAACAGCCTCAACAAAATTCTTCTTTGTACCCGCCTAAACATATTCCTATACCTCCCCTTTTCTGTGATGCTCTGCCACACCACTGTCCCATACAAAAGTGTTAATTTTGCTACTCTCTAACGCAAAGTCTTTTTGATACTTCTAGCTCTAGCGCCTGAGCCCTTCCTAAAAAAATCCTTTTACCTTACTATTACTGACTTGTAGATGTGGTTCCAAATTAATATCATCTCATTTATACAAAACAATGTAAGTAAATCCCATTACCTTCGCGATCAAGTTACAAACTGCTTTAAAAACAATGATTATTACGTTATTTATTTTTAATTTTATAATATCACATTGTGAACGTAACTAATTATTGCCTTATTATTACACGTTACGGCTTGTAACCGTGGATTATGTGGGCTGTCGACAATTTATTTTTTGCGCTACTTCGTGAATGTATGAATAGCTCTCATAGAAATTACACCCCTTTACGAGTAATTGCTTAATCTGTGGCGCAATATATCGCTTTTCCTATTAGGCATTCATTTACGGAACATCTCATTTATAACTCGAATCCCGAAAGAACCACGCCCTCTGGTGGATGTAATCCTCGCCATGAAACAATCCACATTCAATCTTGAAAATGTAGACAGTGGAAAAAATAAAAAAATCCTAACGCCAGACGTCTCTTCCGTTTTTTCTTCCTGTCTTTATATTCCGGAGGGAGTTTTAATTTCGATTATGTTCTAGTGATTTTCAGGGATTTACTTCCGATTGCAAGAAGGAAGATACAAGATAAAAAATTTATATTTCATATTCGTTTATCATTTTTAAAACAATAACGCAGTCTTATCCTTAAAACGGAAATAAAGCAAATACAGCCCACCGTAAGTGTATTAAAATAAAAAAAATTTTGAGGTATTTGTTGCAGAATAAAAGTAATATTAATAATCATCTTTATTAAAAAAATAATAATTACAAAAAAATTGTACCACTATTGACAAGAATAGTGTCAACTAACAAATTTAAAAATCTTATAAGAAATTACTTAAATTGGAGTTAAAAAATTCTGATATAGAGTAGTACTTACGATTAATTAACATTCTATTAATTAGTTTTTTAAATGTCTTAAAACTATTTTTCGTTTTTAAATGATTTGGTAATTTACTGAAGATTTTAATGCAGCTGAAAAAAAAATTTTCTGTTGGTTTTTTCAAAGTATTACGACATGTTCCTCAAATTTTAAATGATTTATTATTCTTAAAGCCATTTTTTGTATGACAAATATTTTTTCTCCGATTGGCAGCAAATATTAATTTTGCTGACACATATCAATCAGCAAAGTATTACTTTTACTGCCTAGGCAACAAAGTGGTTACTTTGCTGCTTAGGCAATAATCCATAAACCTTTTATAATTTCCTTCATATTTCATCCGAGACTTCCCCGGCAATAAATTCAACTCTATATTTTTGCCACCTCCCTTATTTCTGGAGGAGTAAGTACTTTCAGGGACAGGTATAGATGAACTTGCCAGACAGGGAGCCAACAAATCTCAGACCATGAGGCAGTATTAACTTTTTAGTAAATTCTAAAACAAAAAATTCGTACGAATAAAAATTTTCTTAACTCAACTTAACTTCAACTTACAAATCTTTGTAAAACAACTGTCTGGGATTGTCTTTCTCTTGATGTCGATTCCGCCTTTGCATCTTTTATTAAAACATTGTCTAATTTAGCTCTCAAATCATTTCCTTCAAAAAACAAACTGCATAAGCCCTGGACTACCAAGGGCTTGCGTACATCCTTAAAAAATATGCGTTGTGTTTCTTACATAAAAAAAATTTACTGACAGTATATTTCTTCATGAATACTTGAAAATGTATAAAAAAGTTTATCATAAGACTATAAAAATAGGATACTGAGTGGATCCAAAAATATTACTAAGGAAATATGGTCCATAGTTAATGATTTAAGAAATAAAGTTTCCTCGTCCAGCACTATTCCTACTTCACCTGAGAGCCTAAATAATTACTTTATAAATGTTGCCAAAAACTTAACTAATTCTATAACTTCCACTCTTGATCCACTTTCTTATGTACCGAATGTTAATGAGAACTTAAACAGTTTCTTTTTTTCACCTGTAGTAACAGAAGAGCTTCGTAGTACAATTCGAGACATTAAAAACAAATCCGCATCTGGAGTAGATGGGCTTACCCTCAAAAGGTTCGCAAATCTGCCGGACTGTGTATTATATCTTCTAACAAATTTGATTAATGAGTCGTTCCAAATTGGTATTTTTCCTACTTGCCTTAAGACAGCCATAATCATTCCTTTGCACAAAGGAGGTGATAAAGATCAAGTTTCTAACTAACGCCCAATCGCGCTTCTTCCTACGTTATCCAAGATCATTGTAAGGTTGGTAAAAAAAGGCTTCTTTCATTAAATACAATATTCTAGCTAAAAATCAATTTGGATTCTTAAGTGGTAAATGCACAAATGATGCAATGTTTTCTCTTTTTAATAATGTCTACTCCAGCTTAAATAATCAACACTCTACAGCTACATTATTTTGTGATTTCTCAAAAGCTTTCGATTGCGTGGATTATAAAATACTACTTAAAAAATTGCAGTACTATGGATTTAGAGGCACCTCGATCAGGTGGTTCGAGTCTTTTCTTGTACGAGTTGATGCTTCATGCAAGCAAATAGAATATGGGGTTCCACAAGGTTCGGTATTGGGTCCTATATTATTTTTGCTATTTATCAATGATATTGCTAACTTAAGCATCGGCGGTAAAATTTGTCTATTTGCAGACGACACTAGCTTTTCTTGGAGTCACCCGGATATCACCGAACTTCATAGAATCGCTTCACATGACTTAACCATCATCAAATCATGGTGTGATTCTAACCATATGTGTTTGAACGTTTCTAAGACGAAAGTTTTACCATACACATCTGCAATTCAACCTATTATGTTGAATAATTCCACTATAGAGGTCGTTGACTCTGTGAGATTTTTGGGACTTGTTGTTGACAGCTTTCTAAAATGGGATTTACACATTGACGCTTTGTCGAAAAAACTAAGCTCTTCTTGTTACGCGCTGAGAACAATATCTAGGGATCTTCACTTGTCAGCTTCCAAAACAGTCTATTTTGCCCTCTTTGAGTCACATCTCCGATATGCACTTCCTTTTTGGGGTACATGTTGAGTGACTTAATTTGAACGTATTTTTAAAAAGTCTATCCCACTACTGTGTAATAATTGTTGCAACTAGTTTCGGTCCTACAGGACCATAGTCAGGCATCTTATAAATTGATTACAATAACAAACTGATAATACAGAGAATATTATTAAATGTCAAATAATAGTAGAAAAGGTTACAATCAAAGTCAAAACATTTTAATATGGCATCAGCCACCCCGCCCACTATATTCATTCCTATTAGCAGCTCTTTTTTATCGAATCAAATGCCAATTTACAACTTTTCAACCAGATTTATCAGATTTCAGTTAGTTATTTAACAGTTGTAATTAACCAAAAGTTACAGTTTCTACTTGAACGGAATAGATGGTTTAAGGAAAACCAAATTGAAACACGTTATAATGTTCTTTTGACATCCCATAGTGTGACAAATTCAATTTATTCATATTATGATATAAATTCAATTATAATTTATAAATGTACAGAATAGCGCCTTTGATTTTGAAATAACAAAAAGTGTTATATATGGGCCTATTTATTTTAGCAGTACTTTTGATCCTTAAACCGCCTCTGGATATACTTATAAACCGATTTTACTCTCGGCGATAAGAATAATGACATCAGGGATTTTTCTTCTCTTGTTTGTTATTTCTATTAGAGCTTGGAATCCGGAATATTCTGCTGCCGTTTGCAAATAATAGAGCATAATATATTATTCGTAATTACATTTGTTGTGGCAACTTATATGACTATGGAGGTTATAGTACCTAGTTGTAAATTTAAACATTTCTTATTTTAAACATTAATTACATTTTTTATTTAATCTACTGAATCTACTGTTGATATAATGATACATTTTTTTGTTGGAATTGAAGACAGTAAAAATTAGTCCGTAGCATAAATACGTAAAAAGGTTATGATGTTATGTCTATTATAAAAAAATACACAAGGCATGGTTAAGTCCCGCCAATGTGAAGATTTTGCAGCTTCTGTATCTATTATTATTGGAACATTAAAACTATTTACACGTTATTTTTAAATACCCATAAATATGTACCATACCAGTAACTCATTGTTTTACCTAAATAATTAGTTTTTTTTTTAAACCTGATGATAGTAAAATGATACTAATAAAAGTTTTGGATCCTAGAATGAAAAATAAGAAAAGAGTCACTACCAACAAAAAATCTTAAAACTGTCACTGTCGTATCGAAATACACAAAATTCTATTTATAATTACAACGTGAAACAAGATAATGAAAAAATCAAGTGCAGTTAAACCAATTTAAAGAATTGCAACATGTGATAAAAGTAATCAAGTATGGAAAATCAACAGATGATCATGGCATTGGTTTCTTATTTCAGCATCAAAGTCTGTATATCCAGAGATTTCGATTCCTTTTTATTTCTATTAAAATTTGATTTCCTGCTGTATTATTTTATTATAAACCACCAGCTTATATCTGATCGATGACTTGGACGTAACCATTGACTTTGTTTTTGTCGCTGCTATTACCATATTTAATTTTTTTGCTGGTAAAACAGCCTTTGGAGATCATCCTCGTTCTCCTACACAAGCACCACATCGTCTGCATAGCACAAAATTTTGACTTGTCTATTTCCCATTTTATATCCTCTTAGTTTGCATACTTGTTTTATAATTTCATCCATTAAGATGTTGAAAAGTAGCGGGCTGTCGGATGCCATTAATTGCAGGTATAAGATTATGTTAGTTCGCCATTTAGAAGAAACCAATCTAAAAGAGCATCAGCATTCCTGAAGGTTTCGAATATAAAAGGTCTAGGAACGGCATTTTTAATTTCCATTCCTAATACGAAATCTAAAAAACCAAAAGAATTTACCGTAACAGGAGAATTCTACAACATAGTGAAAAAGTATTTCCATTTGAGGCCACGAGACATTTTTTTCATTATACCTCTCTGAAAACACTATGTTTACATGTCTATTTGGCGCACGAAAAAGGGGCTTTTCCTGTGCGCCCGCACAGGAAAATTTTTCCCGTGCGCTAATGACATTAACTGGCTACTAATAAAACATACTATTGAAAGTTCCTTAATAACCGCAAACAATGCTTGTTTATTTTCCTTAGCAACGTTAAACAACGCTTGTATATTGTGACAGTTTTTCAAATTTGTATTCAAAATATTTTTAAAATGATTTCTCCAGAAGAAAAAATATCACTTGAAGCTGCGAAAGTAAGTGCAGAATTACTGCTCAGGAAGTCTTGTGAGAGATATGAAAATGAGTACCGTCTATTTTGCAAGTGGCGTCAGCAAAAAGAAGTTAACACAGTAAGTGATGATACTCTTCTCGTTTATTTGTCTGAAAAAGTCAAATCCATGAAAGCTTCAACTTTATGGAGTCGATTTTCAATGTTAAAAAGTTGTCTAGCATGTGAATGTTAGTAACTTGCCAAAATCTATTGCATTTGTCAAACGGCAAAGTGTTGGTTACACACCAAAAAAGTCCAAAGTATTAACTGTAGACCAAGTCGCCAAATTCATACTTGAAGCACCAGATGAGAAGTGGTTATTAACTAAAATAATTTTAATATTTGGTATTTTTGGTGCATGCAGAAGAGATGACTTGATTCGATTAACTTTGGAAGACGTGGAAGACAATGGCCGGTTTTTGGTGGTATTCCTTCGAGATGGCAAAACTCACAAATCTAGAAGTTTTACCATTACAAAGGAAGGATGCCCCTTTGATCCATGCAGTTTTTATCGCAAATATATTAATCTAAGGCCTACAAATATGAAAACTGCAAGATTACTTATTGCGTATCGAAATGGTAGATGTTATGCTCAACATGTAGGTTGCCATACTATAAGTGGTACAACAAAACAGATTGCTGAATATTTGAACCTAAAAAATCCTGAAGAATATACTGGACACGGCTTAAGACGATCTTCAGCGTCTATGTTAGTCGAAGGCGGAGCGAATTTGCTTACTCTAAAAAGACATGGAGGTTGGCATTCGTCGATAGTAGCTGAAGGCTACATCGAAGAATCAGTAAGCAGAAAGATTGAAGTTTCTCGTAAATTGTTCAATCATTCAAGAATAAGAAACACAACGTCAACACCAGAAGCCATTGTAGTTGGGAAAGACCAAGAAATAAATACTAATGTACCTTCGACTTCATCAACTACAATTCTACAAAATGAAATGCCTGCTAAAGAATTGCACAATTACAACAACACAAATTGTAACATAAATATTTCATTTAGTAAAAATTAAAAATTAGGAATAGGTTTTTGTTGGTTATGTTTAAAAATAAAGGTTTCTAACATTGTGTAGATTTTTTTACCTTGTTTTTTGTTTTCAGGGAGGTATAATGAAAAGTATCGTTCATTACACGTCCATAAATGCTTTTCCCGTGCTTATCACACGCGCACGGGAAAAGCCTATTTTCTGGACTCCTAATGAAATATACTATTCTAATAATTTGTTTGTAGATTTCCAAAGAGAACAGTGCACAAAACAGGTAATTGGTATCAATAAAATTGTTAATATGCCCAAGCAAATTGCCGCTTTTTTAAATCTCGAGAAGCCTCAAGAATACGCAGGTTGGCCTCTGTGTTAGTGGATGCAGGAGCAGATCTGGAAACACTAAAGAGGCATGGGGTGAAAGTCTTCTCAAGTTGCAGAAGAATACATAGAAAATTCGGTGAAAAATTAATATAGGAAATAAGCTAGTCTCATCAATTACTGGATATAACAATCCGCTAATCATGCCTTTCACTTCAAATTATGTTAATGTTAGTTCATCTTCTACAAACCCAGCGATTGTTGAAAATTCCTCTAATAATGCACCAGTTTTTCATTTTGAGAACTGTACAAATTCGTTTCCATTTAAAAATATACAGTGATGGGCAAATGTGTGGAACCAAGTGAATATCTCTGGAATTGTTAAAAATATCGAAATGAAATCTGGAACGTAGGTATTACAGTATATTGCGTATTTGTTTGTAAATTTTTTAACGATTTTCCACTTCCGGTTTAACCGGAAGTGATGTCGATTTTAAATTTTTTAATGAAACACCCTGTATATTATTTTATTTTCGAATAAAACATTTTATTACGATTACAAAAATATAGGGTTCGATATTTTTTATTTCAATACCTACCGAGATATTAACACAAAAGTATTTAAAGAAAAGAAAAAGCTAATATCCATGAAAATCTTAGCATTGACATTAGTTGTCAAAATAAGTAAACAGAAAATGTTACCAAAAATGGCCGAACAAAATGAAAGAGAAAGAATAGAAATATTACTGATGACTGGGTATGGAGAGATGAGAAGAACGCTTCAAGAAGTTTGTGATCTTTTCAACAATGTTCATCCAAATTGACAGATATCACGTTCGGTAGTGACAAAAACTGTGCAAAGGTATAACGCAAATGGAACAGTAAGTAATTTATCAAAAAGTGGCCGGTTAAAAACAGCAAAAAATGAAAATGTAGCTCAAAATTTTGCTATATCTTTAGAAGAGAATCCTCATTTATCCACTACTGAACTCGCCAATACGTACGAAATTAGCCGTCGTTCAGTAGGAAGGATACCAAGGCGAGAAAAATATCATCCACACAAAATTCGCCTTGTTCAAGAACTCAATGAAGAAGATTTCGACAGACGTCTAGAATTTTGTGAGACGATTATAGATATTTGCAGCCGTGATAATAATTTTGCCAGGAATGTGGTGTTTTCAGACGAGGCTACATTTTGTTTAAATGGTACGGTTAATCGACACAACTGCCGCTACTGGTCGCAAACTAATCCGCATTGGGTACGAGAGGCTCATACGCAACATCTCCAAAAATTAAACGTTTGGGCTGGTATTTACAAAAAGAGAATTGTGGGACCTTTCTTTATTCAAAAAACTTTAAACGGAGAAGGGTATTTACAGCTTTTAGACACTCAAGTGATTCCGGCGCTGGCAGTAAATGGGCAATTGCCAAATAATGTCTGATTTCAGCAGGAAGGGGTACCACCTCATTACGCTCGCAATGTTCGAAATCGTTTAGATATGACATTTCCTAACAGATGGATTGGAAGAAGGGGTACTTATGAATGGCCTGCGTGAAGTCCCTATCTCAATCCACTGGACTATGGGGTTATTTGAAGTCCAAGGTTTATATTAACAAACCAAACAATTTGCAAGAATTAGCTGAAAGAATAACCCAAGAGATTCAGAAAATTTCACCAGAAGTTATAGCCAATGTCACAATAGTATATTAAACAACGCATTTCATATGGAATTCTGTTATGACACGAGTTCAAGTTTAAAAAACGAATCGCAGGGGATGAGTTTTTTAAAGAACGAGTGTCACAACAGCCATATGAAATAAGTTGTTTATAATATTTTTTATATTTTGCCATTTTATCATTTTTTTATTATTTTTATGTAAGAACAATTAATAACTGCACAGTTAAACTAAACTTCCACTATTTATTTGAAAAATTCGCTTTAAAATCAATTACAGCTGTTTCGCTATCACTAGCATCGTCAGATGTAACCATACCATATAATTCAAATCATCCACTATCACATAAATTAGCAGCTTATAATTCCATGATACATAGAGCATTTTCGATTCCAATGAACAAAAGTAATTTTAATAAAGAAATTGAGATCATAAAACAAATAGCTACATCTAATGGCTATCCAATACATTTGATAAATAAATTAATTAATAAGAAAGAACAAAAAATGTCACTAGAACTAATATATCCAAAACAAACTAAAGAAATTAAAAGCTATAAAAGTATTACATATTGTGGAAATATTTCCAATGCAATTTCAAAAATAATATCTTCGGCAACATCAACATTAATATCATTTATAACATTTGGCAGTTTTGACATTTAAATTATGAAATGTTAATGTTTTCAAATATTTTAAAATGATTCTAATACACCAATAATAAATATATTTTTCAAAATATTTTTAAATTGTTATTGTTAACAATTTGGTATGACTGATGTAGAAATAAAAATAAAATAAGTAATAATTCTTTATTTTTGTAAAATAATTTTATTACAATTAGAAGTCAAATTTATTTTTCTTGTTTCCCCAATTATTTTTAAAATGGATCTATTGCATTCTGGTGTCCTGGGAGTAAATTCTGTTGTTAGAGGACCATCAGAACAATGAGAGATGCTGGTTTCTGAAAAATAAATATTAAATATTATAAAACTGAGTAGTCAATATAAAACTCATAATTAGAAATTGAGAATAAAATTGTATATTAACCTATAATAGTAAGGTATTTCAACTTCCCTATTTGTAGGCTCTTGTTACTTAAAAAAGTTTTTGCTTTAATTCACAATCAAAATTTTAAAATTATTCTCTTACCTGGAAGTTTAAGAGTCGGCAGAGCATCTAATTATAAATCGGTAACATTTCTATTCTGTGAGAAAAAGCAGTCTTTTGTAAAGTGGTCAATGCAGATTTTAAATTTATAACGGTCATTTCAAGTTACATTAACCAAATCTGGTCTATTTAAAGCATCACACCATTTTCTTCGGATCTGTAAATATAATGTAATACTATACATAGGTATACGCTGAAGCTTTAAAAACAATCTCTTACCTGTGGATCCTTTGGTAAACAATGCACTTTTTTATAGTTATTTTTATAAAGGCAACCGTAATAGAACACATAAAAACCTTATTTATAAATAACTGCAAAAACTGGAAAATATAACTACTAACGAGAAAATATAACTATTAACGACATAATACAATAATTACTAAGAAAATACAATACTATCTATCACACAAATACAAAAACTCTAGCTGGAAAATATATCTACTAACGAGAAAATACAATACTAACTGTCAAACAATATTGTTGACAACATTTAAATTCAAAATTGTTATGTTATTAACGGATTTCCTGTTGATTGCGATTTTATTTTCGATAGTGGCGACTTCCGTGACCTGAGCACTAACTACTAAACGTGGACCTGTCATTTGAGGAGAGTGCCCAGGGCATGAATTGATTTTAAAGCGAATTTTTCAAATAAATAGTGGAAGTTTAGTTTAACTGTGCAGTTATTAATTGTTCTTAGTAAGATGAACTTCCAAAAAGTAGAGGTTAACACAATCAATTTTATTTTTATGTAATTACGAAAATTTTTATTTTAAAAAGTATGTCGGCAGCACTGTGTAATTTATAAAATTTGACAGTTGTGACATTTAAATTATGAAATGCTAATGTTTTAAAATATTTTAAAATGAATAATATACCAATAATAATATATTATATAAGTAAAATATTACATTCATATTCACAGATACTTTCTTAAAGAACAATATAAAATTAATAAATAGCTATTAGCCACAAATGTCATTGTCAATAGTCTTGCCTTTAGATACTTCACTCATGTCGCCAACCATTTAAAACAAAAATTTGCGTGCGTAAAAGTTACATTACGATACGCAAATGCGTTTTATAATGAAGATTTTTATAAGTGCAAAATATAAAAAAGAATTTACAAACCGACTTGCCTATTGTCAAGAAGTAAACGGCGCTCATTTTGAACATTTAATACATTAAAATTACAGGATACTCCTATTTTATTTCACTATAATTTATTTAGTTTAAGTTAATAATATGAATATTTAGTAGACTATTAAATATCATTAGATATATCATTAGCGTTTTCCTTTTAGATACTTTTCTGATATTATCTCGGTAGTCATTGAAATAAAAAATATCGAACCCTATATTTTTGTAATCGTAATAAAATGTTATTTACTTGGTTCCACACATTTGCCCATCACTGTATATTTAAAATCTTTGATCGTGGAGAAAGTATAGTCTGCTACTCGGTTAGAATGAAAATTCGCGATTCTCGTGGTTCCACTCGCATCGAATTTTTATTCTAACCTTGTTACAGAATATACAATTCTGAAGTAATTGATATTATCTTGAAAGTTAATAGTGGTAAAAATTGAACTCTAGCTGGAGATAAAATTTTATATTTTTCATCAAATACTAAGCTTTTATACTAAATTTATTATTCGGGAAACAATAATATTTGTGTGATCATTTTGGGTTTAATTTAGAATATGTAAAATATAAAACTATATAATATATAAACAAAATTCAATTCAATTGAATAAACAGTTGTGAATGCCACGTATATTTACAACAGCATAATCAATTTTGCAAAAGTTTCGACGCTTCACTCGAATTTCCAAATATCTAAAGTGAGAAAAAGCAATTTTACCACAAGATAATTAAGCTTAACTTCCCGATCTCTACTTTTATTTATTTTAAAAAGTAGACGTCTGGACACTTCAGTTTTTAAAGTTATTAAAGTTTTCAACCGGATCAAAGTTTCTTGCTTCATTAATCCTCATTAGATGACACGCCACAATTCCTCAAGTTTTCTTGTTCCAACATAAATTATTATAAAATTGGATAAATTCTAATTTAAAAATTTGTCTAAGCGAAAAGGAACATTTTACTTTCAGGTGTTACTAACAGATATAGTTGGAAGTTAACTTTTATTTACTTACTGGGAAGTAGTTGGTGTTTCCTCTTTACTGAAAAGTTTCTTTAAATCATAAAAGTAGTTGGTTCTCTTCGGTATTACGATAAATAATTCACTTATACAAAGTTAACTGATGTTTTATCTTATTAATAGTATTTTGCAGAGATTTTTGTTTGGTTAATATAGATGTGAAAATATAATAATATAAAACAAATGAAAATATATTGAAGAATAAAAATACTGATAGCAGTTTGTTGATTATACAATTTTTTCACTTCCACACTGCCAAACCAGTCAAAATATTTTTTATTACAAGCTAACTTCTACAAAGAGCTTACGTTGCTTGCAATCAATCAGCAGTTGTATGTAGCGATATTATTTTTCCATTTCCTGTCCCACGACGTTTCGACGGTCCAAATTCTCGAAAACTGTTTATATGACATGAAATTTGGCAGATATAAGCAGTTGAAACTGATGTTTATATTTATTATAAAATGAATTCCGTTTTTCCTATCATTTCGGGTCACGTAACCCCAACATATTTTTTTAAAATGGGACAATGTACTTTCTTAAGTACAAATAAGTGTGCAAACTAGCACTTTCATATGTGGTCGTAGGAAAAATATATTTACATAAGCGGCAATTTTTTCTTACTAAGGCAATGATATTGTTTAACTACCACCGATACTGTTTTAATACTACAGTAAGAATATCTTACTACTGTGGTAAAAATGTTTTACTAGAGAGGTAAGACAAAATTACTGCGGGAGTATAACGATATGTTCTATATGGTAATCCTGTATATCCTGCATGTCCGTATATACCATTACAAAAAAAGGAATGCTAAATAAAAATATATACATATTGAAAAACTGGTTTTTCTATATTATTGCATAGTTATTCTGATCTTAGAGGGAAGTACATCCAGGATAATCCCTTAGGGCTAATAACATCTAGACTTTAATATTGTTATGTCTTATTACTTCCATACTTGGTTTAGCCTTAATACTACCTAAACAACATCAGGTACCTAGCTACAAACAAATAAAATGTAACTTAAATATGTCAATCTGACGATGATTCTTAGCGAAACGGCCATCATTGTAATTTAAAACCTAATTTTTCAAATAAACTTCAACTTCAAACGAAGAGTTATTTATTATTCTTAATAAGATGGACTTCCAAAAAGTAAGGTTTAGTACAATAAATTTAAGTAATGTAATCATTACTGTTTACATGTATTCATGGCAGTGTACGGAACTGCATTTTAAATGCTTTAAACTGAACTAGCTTTTTACAAAATACGAAAGGCCGCGCATATTAGTAAATTAGTTGTGTTGACTGCTATGAGTAACTCTATGTAACTCTATGCAAACTTAATTAAAAGTATCTAGAGATGTAAACATTAAAGTTTCCAACTTTGAAGCTTTTAAACCGTAATTTCCATTGATCCTGCGATTTAGCATGTTTATTGTAGGCTCTTAAAGTAATAGATATGGTTTACCATCAGTTTGATATAAAACAAAAACCACTAATATTTCTTAATATGACATACCTTTTCTTCTGTCTGAGAACATTAATTTGTTGTGTAAAATATCCTCAAGCTTTTAAAAACTCATTGAAGTTTTGAAACGTTTTACTTTTCGCAACTGGTTAAGAAAATTAGTTATTTACATTACAAAATCTGAAAGCTCGGTGTTTTGACTAAAAAACTTCTAAAAGTTTAACTTTTGATTCTCCCTATTCTAATCTAGTATCAATTTAGTAGGTACATGTTGTCTTTTCAATTAATGTTCCACTGTGTTGCTCCGGCAATTCTCAACTACTAAGAAATTCAGTGATTGATATTTGTCAAACAATTTGAGAGTTTTAAAATTTAAAAATTAGTTCAATTGAAGATTCTTCAAAAAATCTTGTAAAATTTTGTTGCCGGACAAATCGAAAAAAAATGTACGTACTACAATTCAATAAATATGTAGATACACTTTCATACAGAGGAGAAAGAAAAAATTATATCGCAACTGTTGAGAAAAAGCCAATTTTGCAATTATTGTAAAGATACATTAATTAATTAGGTAACTTTTACACGCGATATTTTCATAGCAACGAAGTAAAAAATTAATATCTCCGAATTCACTAGACGAGAGATGCTTGTAGCAGAGAGACTCATTTTCCAGGACTGTCCTGCTCACAGAACATAAAAAGTAAGTTATATTCTCTGGTCATGCATAACTTTCCTTTGAATACTGTATTGAAAATGATGTAAATGTAACTTTAATTTTTCTGCTTTAAGAATCTGTTTTAAGAACGCTATTACCAAATATTTGTTTGTACTATGTAACATTCCATTTTTATTATAAGAATAAGTGCTTAAATTAATTACATTACTACCGCTAGGACCACCTTTGATAGAAGGTTAAGAATACTGTCATGGTAACTAATAATTTCTACAGTAGTAGAAATAGAAATGCTTTATTTATAATTAATAAGTTCGAAATTTAAACTAGAGTACAGTTTGTATCGTGTCTAGCCTTCTGGTAGAATGTAACCATTTTTGTGCCAACTCACCATATCTATAAATATCTACAATAATATATATCAGATTGGAATTCCTACGTCTGTACTAAATCTAAGCCTATTTTATTTTGCAACACGAATTTCGCAATGATTTATCGTGATCATTTTTTTATTGAAAATGCAAAATGGCGAGTTTGAAAGTACTTTTCTTAAATGTGTAAAATTTTTTTTGTAACAAGAATATTAATTATAAATGTTTTGCAATAATTTATCATTTAGTATTAGATAAAAGTAAATTAAGATTTCTGAGCACGCTATTTTGGAATTCTCGAGTATTGAGAACATGTAATCACTTTTTAGATGGAATATACCTATACAGAAATGTGTATAACAACAATATCAACATTTAAAAATATTCACGCATACTGACTAGGATAAAACATATGCTTGGCGGTGACAGTGCACGCCTTCTTACATATTAAGGGACCTAAACATTTTTTTATTTTCCTGGTGCCAGTGAATTGACCACCACAGTGCAACAAGAGAGGCATTACCTAACGAAAGAGCAAAGATAAGTCCTTTTTTCTAGTCATAGCAGAAATATTACACACGTGTCTCGTTTGTATCTTTTGCTTTAAATAGTTTATTAAACGGTTTTATAGAACCGTTTTTAATATTTGTGTCTCGTTATTATTTATCTTTTGATTTACTTTTAACATAGACAGCCTGTCGTACCCTAATATCTTCTTTATACAGTGTGGAAACCACTTATTATTAAAATTATTTGTGGGGTTAGTTTAGAAGATTATAAAAAACGCTGGAAGCCGTCAACTTTGAAATTCAAATGTGAGCTTTTTAAACATAAATTTAAATGTATAGGGTGATACACGCAAGTCTGGCATCGTCCATGATCTATATTTTTAATGAAACACCCTGTATGTTTTTATGATTTTAAAAGCTTCTTAACAATACCATCTCAACGAACTATACCATGTATGGTCTTTGTTTATAGTTTGAAGTGAAATAGCCCGTATTTCTGTAGTTATTCTTTCTTTGAGGTCTGCAATGTTAGTTGGCTGTGTTACATATACTTTGTTCTTGAGATGACTCCATAGAAAAAAATCCAAGGGCGTAAGTTCAGCCGATCTAGCTGCCCACTCTAAAGTACGTCTTCGTCCAATCCATTTATTGGGGAAAATTTCATTCAAGTTATTTCTTACAATTAAAGCATAATAGAGTATTGCTCCGTCCTGCTGGAACCAGATATTTTCATCCGGTAGGTTCAGATCTATTGCGTTGGGATATAAGTTGGCCAACTCAGGAAAAACTTTGTCTCTAATCATGATTAAATTTTTTTCGGCTGTCAAATTTCCATCTACAAAAATAGGACCAATAATATGATCACTCATGATACCTGCCCAAACATTCAACTTTTCTACAGTTTTGTCCCGTTCAATGTGAATGTTGATTCATCGGAAAAAATAATTGTACCAACAGCTATTTCATTTCTGTTCAATTTATTCATAATTCTTTCGCAGAAATCCATTCTACGATCTGAGTCGTCTTCTATTAGTTCTTGCACAAAAATTAATTTATATGAATGAAGTTTTTCTTAGGACAGTTGTGTGACTAACATTATTTTGACGAGAAATTTGACGTGAACTTGACGTTGGATTCTCCACGACACTTAACATAATATCCACTTTCACATTATCTTCAACGAAGTGCGGTTTTTTCTTGGATGGTTTCACATGTCCAAGCTCTCTGAATTGTGCGTGAATTTTAGACATAATACCTTGTGAAATATTATGCAACTGAGGATACCTCTGATTAAATAAGTTTGCCATTTCAACTTAACTTCTGCAATTATCGCCGTAACCAATCACCATTAAAATAAATATTTCATTATTACTTCGCAATATATTACTTTTTGATTAAAAATTGACAACTACCATATTTAAATGTCAACACATCAACAACTGACATACATTATTTACCAATTAATTTAATTATATTGGCATAGTTATCTATACAGTTTATACTTATTCGTGACAATAAAATGTTAACCAAACCCAAAATATTAATACCTAGTGAAGAAATTTGAGGTCTGCATTGAGCTAGTTAAAAATAAAACCATTATTTAAAGTGTGAAACATTATTATTTTTACAATTTTATGTATTTACTATTTTGAACAAAATTATAAATAATTTCGAAATTTCACCCTGTACAATTCATAATAGTCGAAGAATTAAAAATAAAAAGATTTCAGTTGCGCCAATTTACTAATTTCCCCAAAGAAAACAATTGAGTACAATTCGTCAGAGCTTAGGAACTTACGCACCTCTAGTCAAGGCATTTTTTAAAAATATTTGTGTAAAATAAGCATACTTTACTAATAATTGCAGAACCTTATTATCTTATATTAATGGTTGGTAAATTATTTCCTAAATTTTAATATTTGACTATTTTTCTAATCTAATTAAATGCAAACATAAAAACGAATTTAATAAAAAATTAAATATTTTATCTTACCAATTAAATTTTAATATCAAATTAATTGAAACCATTTTTAACATGCGCACTCGTCTTTATTTTTGAAGACTTGACCCACAAGTTAAACTTCGTATTTTTGCTTTCTCATCCAGACTAAAGCATCGGTTTCAATCGACATTTTTAAATGTCCACAATTCAGTTGAAGCTCATTTTGCACCCTCTTCAATATCGACAGTAACACACCACTCATTGCTACTTGTTCGCAGAAATTTTATTTTTTTGTTAATTCATCTTGTATATGTCAAAGAAAAATGTAAATGATTGAATGCAAAACACATTCGACATTCAACAATCAACGGGTTCAATATTATTAATCAGTTCCGAGGACAGGAGAAAGGCGGTTAGGAACATCCCAAATTCGCATCAATTACTCCTTTGTCTGAACATTGTGAGGGAATTCTGTAGCTGGTAGAAATCAATTTAATAAAGTTTAAAATAAAATCGTTTCTGTACCTTTATACTTAAAAATGTTCAATTTAATCACAAAAGTTGTTCGTTTGTTCAATTCCCAAGCAGTTATAAAGAATCCAATTTTTTTTTATTCAAGTAGACTTAAAAATAAATTAAAAAGCAATATTGTATTACAGTCCATTTATTTGTTTGTTCGTCTTTTTAATTATTATTGAAATAAAAAAACAAACTTTTTGCCTTGTTTAAGTTGATCCTTTTTGAAATTAGTCGAACCGGTGCCAAGCCCTAACCTTTGTGAACATCAAAGAGGATTCTGCATTAAACATTTTGTCGCTGAATACAAAGTATTTAGGAAATCCTTTGATTAAAGTTATGTCCCAGTACTGACCCAGTTCACACCAAATATATTGATTAATTGCTCCTGGTGTAATCTGGATCGCAAAGGGAAATTATAAATGCGATGTACGGTGTTGGTAGAATTAAAATTACAGTTAAAACCAATTGTTAAAATGTTTCTAAATTGTCTATTTCATTGATACAAAACTAACTACTAACATCGTAGGAATGTTCAGAAAACTGTAGAAATGAAGTTGAATCTTTAAGGTACATAAATCGCTAATAATAAATTTAATTTTATAAATTTGTTTCATAAAATAAACTATTTTACAAAAATGAATATATAATTATTTTACAAATGTAAGCACCTTCTTAAAAGATTTTGTCAGCGAGTTAAATACATTAGTTGGTGCAAGCACGTTTTTATTGAATCACTTCTACTACTTGAAGGAGTAAGTTTGTTCATTATTTATTAACGAATAACTTAGGAAATTGTGTTATGAGTGTATTGTTAGTTGTATTAGTTATTAGTTGATATTAGGTTGGTAGTTGACGTAGGATTTTGATGTTTGTCATGAGATTGTCAGATATAGATTTTTACGAATAAAAGTTAAATGAATATTATCTTTTCTAACTTTACATGGTGTCAGGTGTAAAATACTAGAAAAATGTCTACTGAAGAATGTAATAGTATTCCAAGTTCCAGCGTTACATATCAAGTCAAATTACCGGAAGCCTTTAACTTTCAATATCCAGCGGAGTGGTCAAAATGGATAAGACGATTTGAACGTTTTAGAATTACTTCTCAAATAGATAAAAAGGATGAAGAAAGTCAAGTGAATATGCTATTGTATTGTTTAGGTGATGAAGCTGAAGATTTATTAGAAACATTCAATCTAACGCGTGAAGAAATGAAGTCATATCAAATAGTAAAGGGAAAATTTGAACAATATTTAGGTGTAAAGAAAAATATAGTTTACGAAAGAGCCAAGTTTCTAAAAAGAAGACAGCCTGAAGGTGAACCAATAGATGTATTTATAAATGATTTACATAAATTAGCCGAAAGCTGTGAATTTGGTCAACTAAAAGAAGAACTGATTAGAGATTTAATTGTTATAGGCGTATCTGATGAAAAATTATCTGAAAAATTACAAATGGATGATACTTTGACTTTAAATAAAGCTATTCTTCGAGTAAGACAAGAGATATCTGTGAAACAGCAACAAAACATTATTAGAGATAAACAAGTTTCTACTTTTAATGAAATAGACAATGTCGTTAATCGTAATATTAACAAGAGTGGCTTAAGTAAACAGAAATGTACACGATGTGGTTTGAACCATACAAATATTTCTTGTCCGGCAAATAATGCTATTTGTTATGCGTGTGGTAAAAAGGGTCATTTTAGTAAATGCTGCAGAAATAAAAGAAGAGTTAACGAAATAACAAATAGAGAAGTATATGAACAAACAGATGAGATACATTATTTGGGAGAATTTTCACTTTTGGAGTTAGAGCAAGAAAATGTGTGGAAAGTCATTTTAAATGTAAACGGTAAAGAGGTCTTATTTAAAATGGATTCAGGAGCTGACGTTACCGTCATAAGCACTCACCTAAGCAATGCGTTAAACTTACAAACGAAAAGTACAAATAAACAATTTTTTGGACCAGGAAAAATAAAATTGAATGTATTAGGAGTAGCAGAGGTGAAACTAATACATAAAAACACATCAGTAATGGAAGACGTGTATATTTTAGAGGAACAAGCCTTGCCATTATTAAGCAGGAAAGCAATCACTAATTTGGGACTTGTAACATTGAATATAGATATGATCGAGCAAGATAACATATTATTAACATACAAAAAAGTGTTTGAGGGTATAGGATGTTTAAAAGGTACCTATAAAATTAGATTAGAGAAAGGTGCTATTCCATTCGCTATAGCAGCCCCTAGAAGAGTATCATTGATGTTAAAAGATCAAGTTAAAAGAGAATTGGACAAAATGTGTACGGATGGAGTTATAGAGCCAATTGAAGAACCTACCGCATGGTGTGCACCAATAGTTGTCGTTCCTAGAAAAGATGGGCGGGTTAGATTATGTGTAGATTATACGGAACTTAATAAATATGTTTTGAGAGAGCAATTAATATTACCATCTGTAGAGGATTCATTAGCTAAAATAGAAGGCGCTACTTATTTTTCACTGTTAGACGCTTCAAATGGTTTCTGGCAACTACCATTAAGTCCTGAAAGTTACAAAATTACGACATTTATAACTCCTTTTGGTAGATATTATTTTAAAAGACTACCATTTGGAATAAAATCTGGTCCAGAGGTTTATCAAAAGAATATAACTCAAATATTAGATGGTATTGATGGTATTATTAACCAAGCGGATGATATATTAATAACGGGACGGTCTCGTGAAGAACACGATAGTAGATTAAAAGTAGTTTTGGCTCGTTTAGAAGAACATGGAGTAACTTTAAATAAGAATAAATGTAAGTTTAACGTAAACAGTGTAAAATTTCTGGGACATTTAATACAGAATGGAAACATTCTACCAGATCCAGATAAAACAACTGCTATAAAAAATTTAAAGCCACCTTCAAATATTTCAGAACTTAGATCATTTTTGGGTATGGTTAATTACCTAATGAAATTTATACCAAACCTTGTGATTATGACAGCTCCATTGAGAATTATTCTAAAAAAAGAATACGAATGGATTTGGTCAGATGATCAACAAAAAGCTTTCGAGGATATAAAGAAGTTGTTAATTAATCCTCCTGTTTTGGCAAGTTTTAAAAGAGATGCATTGACACGTGTTACTGCAGATGCATCGACTTTGGGATTAGGAGCTACAATTGAGCAGTTACAAAATACAAAATGGAAGCCAATAATGTATGCATCAAGAAGCATTACATCGACAGAAGGAAGATATGCACAAGTAGAAAAAGAAGCTTTAGGTTTAACATGGGCATGTGAAAAATTTGCAAATTTTTTAATTGGTCGTGAATTTCAGTTAATTACGGATCATAAACCATTAATTGCACTTTTAGCAGAAAAACCGATTTCAGATTTGTCAGCTAGACTTCAGAGATTTAGAATGCGACTTTTATGTTTTAATTTTAAAATGTTGTATTTGCCTGGAAAACAGATGTTTACGACAGATTTCTTATCTAGAAATCCTACAACCTACATAGAATCAGATAACAATGATATTTTAGAAGAAAATTTGTTTATACAGAGTGTTATAGAAACACTACCTTGTTCTAATAAAAAACTTGAAGAAATAAAAGCAGTTCAAGACAATGATATAGAAAGTAAAATTATAAAAGAAAGTTTAAAAAGTGGTAATTGGAATAAAAATTGCATGTTAAGTAAATTTAAAGATGAATTTAATATGAGTAATGGTTTACTGTTGAAAGGAGCCCGTATTTTTATTCCTAAAATTTTAAGAAATGAAATACTAAAAAAATTCATGAAGGACATATGGGTATTGTTAAATCAAGAAGAAGAGCACAGGAATCTGTTTGGTGGCCTGGAATTAATGAAGATATAAAAGTATTTGTTGGAAGGTGTCTCACATGTCTAGAAAGTAGATCAAATCCAGCTGAACCTTTGATAATTTCAGAACTTCCAAGTCAGCCATGGGAAGTAGTTGGAATAGATTTGTTTAAATTCAAACAAAAGTGGTATTTAGTTGTGCAAGACTTTTATTCAAGGTTTTTAGAAGTGGTTTTTGTAGAAAATTTAACGTCTGAATGTATAATAGGAAGATTAAAGAATATTTTTGCAAGACATGGGGTTCCTTGTATAGTTAGATCTGATGGTGGATCTCAATTTACCTCTGAGATGTTTAGCACATTTTCAAATGAATATGGCTTCAAACACCAAGTTTCTAGTCCGTATTTTCCACAGTCCAATGGAGAAGCTGAAAAGGGAGTTGATATTGCAAAGAGAATTTTGTTGAAATGCGATGATCCAAATTTAGGACTTTTAGAATACAGAAATTCGCCATTGGAATCTGGTTTATCTCCAGCTCAGCTACTTTATGGGAGAAAACTAAAATCCACATTACCATCGATTTGTGATTACAAAAAGACAACAGATGAAGCTGTTAACACATTTAAAATTAAGGATAGAGAAATTCGGGAAAGGAATAAAAGAAATTTTGATAGTAGAAAAGGTGCAAAGAGTTTAACAGATTTAAATCCAAATGAAAAAGTGTGGATTCCAGATCTTAAACGATACGGAGAAGTAGTGACAAAATTGGAATATTGTCCTAGATCTTATATCATAAAAACTAAAGAAGGCGAAGTAAGAAGAAATAGAAGGCATCTAATAATTAATGAAAATGATTCAAAAGAACAGTTTAACGAGCAAAACTCGGTACGTGAACCAGAACATCCTGAAGAATCAGAACATACTGCACAAGCCCTTAAAAGTATGGATAGATCTCATTTGAACAGAGAAGTTAAAAGACCAATTAGATATCCGCAGTAATTTATAAATTTAATTATCGTTTTTTAAGAAAGGAAGATGTATTGTTAGTTGTATTAGTTATTAGTTGATATTAGGTTGGTAGTTGACGTAGGATTTTGATGTTTGTCATGAGATTGTCAGATATAGATTTTTACGAATAAAAGTTAAATGAATATTATCTTTTCTAACTTTACAATGAGTATGAAACTTCTTCATTTCATTTAAATTCCATATAAGTTATGCTATGTATAAACTATTAAAAAATATAATTTATTTTATTATTAGTAAGTAGGTTATAGTTTGTTCAACCATTCTTTGCCGTTACGTCATAATCGGTGACGTATTCTACTTTTTTACGTTTGTCTAATATTAGTTGAATGTTATTTTACACTGAACCTTAATAGTAATTTACGTCATAAGTCCGGAAAACGCATTTTTACAGTACAAGTCGAAATGTTTAATTTTGAAACGAGTTACTGTAAAAGTTTACCGGTCGTATGTCGTAATGCGTTTTATTTCATACTGCAGACCCGTTTTATTTCATACTGGAGACACTAAATCTTACATTAATAAAACAAAAATTGAAAATATGATCATCCATGATGGAAACGCTAGTTTCTAAGTTTACTGGAAAAGAGTAAACGCAGTAAGTGAAATCAATGAGGAAATAATGTTGGTGTATTTGAAATTTATGGTACTAACCCTTACTGTGTGAAAATTCATCTTATTCAGAACAATAAACAACTAAAAGGTTGAATTAACTTTCACTATTTATTTATTTATTTATAAATAGTGAAAGTTAATTCAACCTTTTAGTTGTTTATTGTTCTGAATTGGTGTATTTGTTTGATCTGGTAAGTTGCACTTAATATTCTTTTGAAGGAATCATTATTGGTGATTTTCTAGTCGAAGAAAATGTCCAGTTCTTCACTCTGGTCAAAGTATTCGATGGTTAAAGCCATGCTACAATTTAATGAAAACGTGGATATATCAAGATTCTCCAAACTTCGAGCGTTCCTTAAAAATCAGTCTGTTGACTATCAACCTAAACAAGCCAAAATACTCACCAGAGAAGAATTGGTAAAATTTGTCAAAGAGGCACCAGATCAACAATATCTTTTGGCAAAGGTAGTTTTAGATGTACATTTTAATATGTACCGATAATTTTGTGTTCTTGTTAGATTGTTGGTTTAATCGCCCCGCGAAGAGATATGAAATGTCTTTGGATGACATCCAGAAAACTTCTACACAATTGGTAATCACAATCCCTTTCTCAAAAACGTATCAAAGAAGAGTATTTACGGTCATTGATAAAGTGGACTGCATATGTGTGTTGGAACTGTTCCGAAGATACGTCGCCTTGCGGTCCAAAGGTTTAGGTCACAACAAATTGTTCGTAGGATACCGTAATGGCAAGTGCATTTCCCAGCGCGTTGGAATTCATACAGTCGGTGGAATTCCCAAGAAAATAGCGGAATTTCTAGGATTATCTAGGATTAGCAAATTCCGAGTTGTACACCGGCCATAGTTTTCGCCGTACATCGGCGACTTTCCTGGCAAATGCGGGAGCGGAACTTTCCGTTCTCAAAAGACATGAAGGATGGAAGAGTTCCTCCGTGGCAGAAAAGTATATTGAGGATTCGTTGAAAGGAAAGAACAAAGTGGATAAAATAATCCAGGAAGGAGAAAGTTTTGTGCAAGTCTTAACTGAGAAATCTAAAGAAATCATGAGTACAGGTGCTTGCTCGAGTTCCACTCTCCACGATGGTTTACCGAAAGTTTAAATAACTGGGAATACAGATTGCACAATTCATATTACTTTTAATGTTTAAATTGTCTTTAATTACATGTTTATTAATTTTGTATTGTTTTCACAATAAATTTTACAATTCTTGCCTTAAACATACACTGAACCTGAAAATTCTCAGTGTAGCTCCTGAAAATATTATTTTTTAATTACAAAGTAACACAAATCAATAGTGACGGGAAGTGGAGGAGCGATCATGACGTCAATGTGCAAATTTGATACGCTTTAGTCTATTTTAACAATCTACATATATCGAATTGAGTTAAAACATGAGTGGAACATTTATGAATAGTCATTTTAGCGTTTTGCATAATACATAGCGAAGAACAACTGACGTGAAAACAGGAAATTAATAATAACGTAATATAATTGATCAAACCTCTAATTAGAAAAGGATAGCTCTTATTACATATTTAACAAGTTGGTTCTTTTTGACTGAATCAATGTCAAATTACTTACTTTATTTGAAGTAGCTAGCACTTAGAACAAAAAGATACAGGAAGGAGTATATGCCAAATGACCTTAAGTCCAGAAAGGAGCTTGCATATGGCGGCCAATTGTCTATTTTAATTTCGGTTTCCATTGATGTACCCAAAAAAAGTAAAAATCATACCAAGGTTTTTATTTTTAATAAATTTCTACCAATCAAGTGTGTGAATGCAATTAGTTCTAAATAATTTAGTATTTATAAGAACCGAATGATACGCCTATGTGCTAATTTTTGACATTTATATGCAAATATTCGCGAAAATCAATGACCACTAGATGGCCCTGTCAATTTGCAATATGGCCGCTACGAGGGTGAATAACAAAATTTAAGTTCATGCTTTACATCTATCGTTGTTGCTGTGTACGTGTGAACTTCCTATTTTTTGTGATTTTTCTTGTTTTAATACATTACACATAAGATTTTCCATCTCAGCCCGAAAAAAAAACAAAAAAAATATATTACACTACAAGGTTAATGGCACACTGATGTGTTGTTCACCCTCATTTGACCTTCCCAATAGATGTCGCCCACTTTGAAGTTTTGGCGAATTGCTTTGACAGTATATTGTAAACATAAACATTGAGTCATACTAGGAGCTTCAAGATGGCCGACTTCCGTCGCAAATTTTCCTTAGGGTTAATATATGACAGACTCCTTCCTGTTTCTTTTTGTTCTAAGAGCTAGTATGACCAAACTTCATACGACTGATGGTAGTTATATATTTTCTATTGGTTAAGATAAAATAAAGTAAAAAAATCAATAAAAGTACATATAAATTTTACATTATTCGAAATAGTATTATTACTTTACAAATAAAATAATTAAATAACTTTTTTAAGCGAGTGTCACAAAAAATGAAGTTTTACGGATCTATTAACGTCCCTAAAGTCTATCTTCTTTGGCCGCTGTTTTACTTTATGGCCGCTTTTTTACTTTACGGCCGCTTTTTTACTTTACGGCCGCTTTTGCAAACAAAGTCATTATGAGGGCAACCTACTAGACACATTTAATTTGCTTATTTGAGTTATTTCCACGTCCGATATTAAGATTGTCAAATTATGAAGGCGGCCTACTAGACACACTTCATTTGCATGTTTGGGTTATTTACTCATAAAACAAATAATGCCCTAATTTATTAACTTCGTTATGACCCAACTTCTGTTTATCATACTTACTGTAAGTAATTCTGTACACATCTTTGTTACTTAATAATACAATTTTCATTTGGTTAATAAAAATTTGAATCTAATCTTCCAGTTTCGTCTCTGTTTAGAAACAAAATTGTAAAAAAAATTTGTTACCTATTTGATGAGACAATCGCTTAAAAAATTTTGTGTGCACCTCAGCCGTATGATCTTTTTTGGCCTCACCTGAAATTTGCTTGGCCTCGGCTACGCCTCGGCCGCAAATTTCAGATTCGGCCAAAAAAGATCAACATTACGGCCTTGGTACACAAATAACTATTTTGTTTTCTCTAATGTCCCATTTTAAATATTTTTTACATAAATCATGTAAGTCATCCATTCTCTAATGTGGGTAGAATCCAAAAGGTTCAAAGAAAAACACAAAGTCGATCCCACAATTTTAATTTAATAGTGTAAGTTACTTGCTACTAGTTTCGGTCCACAGGACCATCATCAGGCTAAAAATACAATAACAATGTCAAATTTTTGAAAGAAAAACAATAGTAAGACTTAATGTGATGGAAACAAAATCATGACTACAGTAAAATATTTGTAGGTGAATTATCAAACTACAACTAACAGTAGAGATAACACTGAATTATGTTAATACATATGAAAATATCCAAAGAGATAACCGCACAGTAATATAAAAAACATGCAGGTAAAATGATAATATTGTTAAGTTTTCTAATAACATTATTTAAAAATATGTAAAAAATTTTTTGATTATACAAAGCAAATCATAAAAAATACAATATATTGTAATGGTAATCAACATTATGCATCTTTTAGTAATAATGTTGATTACCATTACAATATATTGTATTTTTTATGATTTGCTTTGTATAATCAAAAAATTTTTTACATATTTTTAAATAATGTTATTAGAAAACTTAACAATATTATCATTTTACCTGCATGTTTTTTATATTACTGTGCGGTTATCTCTTTGGATATTTTCATATGTATTAACATAATTCAGTGTTATCTCTACTGTTAGTTGTAGTTTGATAATTCACCTACAAATATTTTACTGTAGTCATGATTTTGTTTCCATCACATTAAGTCTTACTATTGTTTTTCTTTCAAAAATTTGACATTGTTATTGTATTTTTAGCCTGATGATGGTCCTGTGGACCGAAACTAGTAGCAAGTAACTTACACTATTAAATTAAAATTGTGGGATCGACTTTGTGTTTTTCTTTGAACCATTTTTTACATAATTTTTCATCATTTTTTTCCATCCAAGGAACTTGTTTAATTTGTTACTAACTTCATTAATTGTTTTCTGCTGATGCAATTGACAGTTTTGTACTTCATTTACTTGTTAGGTAAAATTACTTCCTATTGTATACATTAATATTTATTTATCTGTAATTCGATTAATTAACTGATGCACACTTTTATTGTGCTTGCAATCTAATTTTAATTCAATCTGCATTTCTCCTTTAAGTTCTCTTCTTACATACAATGACTTTGAACAGAGACTTTATTTTTTTTTCTTGATTAATTTGCACAGCTTTCCAGAAAATTATTTGATATTTTTAGTCGCTATAAGACGTATCATTAGATTTATAAAATTTATTAATTTTGTATTTTGTGTAATGGACATATACTACCATAAAACAAATAGGTAATTTTTTTAAATTAAATAGTGTTAATTTTGTTGCAAAGTAACCCGATTATTGGATATAATCGATTTCACTTTACAATGTTTTATAATTTATCCTGTTCTAAAGTTTAACTCAAATTCTATCATTTGGATGATATATTCATTGATATCCGACAGTATTCACTCTGCATTCTTTCCTTTAAAACGTAATAAAATAAATCAGTCATTTAAATTTGACGTATTCCAAATGGAAAAATATTCGTATCTCGACATCGACAAAATTGATCTTACATGTTTATATGAATGACTGAATGAATTTCGAATTGCTTTCGAAGATGTCACTTTGAATAAAGTAAAGTAAGTATCTACCTAAATCAAAACATTCAATTTTGACATTTCACAGATGAGAGACTCTTTCTCGTATCTCAATATCGACTTTTGACACAAAGTGGAACATACTTTCTTGTTTTTTCTTAATCAAATGCCATGTAGACGATCACATATTTTTTTACTCTTTTGATAAATAAACCATCATTGAATTTCTATCCGAGTTGATGCCATTAGAATTTCTTTTTTCTTTGGTAATTTTGTCGACATTAGACATCTGACTTTTAAATTTATGGTGCAGTTTTCATTTCAGAATGCAATTGCTTCGTAGTTGGCGTCACCTAGCAGTGATTTTATTACAATATATTAAGAGTCTTTCATCCTTATCTCAACATGTCTTGTAGTGATGAAAATTCTTTAATCTTCGATCTTTTGTCTGTCGATCTTTTTGCACCTGTATCATTAAATGAGAGCAAAGAATATCTACTAAGTTAATAAAAAAACAATACATATATAATGACACGTAAGCAAAATCTGTAAAAGTAAAAGGAATTACAATACTACTTCATAATCAAATGATTATTACTTTCAAAATTATATTGAATCTAATTGTACATATACGAGAAATTTATCAATAACAAAAATAGCAGAGTATAAATCACCGTCCTGTTATATTTGGGAAGATTATTTCCCGCGAAGATTAAATTAATAAGTAAATTAGGACAAAACAATTTAAAGTAGTTAATGAACAAATAAATCTTGGAAGTTCTCCACCATTAAACTGTTTACTTTGATTGAGTCTTCATAGATAAGACGTAATTGTAACAAAAATATATTAAGTTATTGTAAAGATAAATATGATATAGTTTTTACCTGGTTTTTCTATATCATTGCACAGTTATATTGATCTTAGAGGGAAATACATCCAGGATAATTCCTTAGGGCTAATAATATCTAGGCTTTAATATTGTTATGTCTTATTACTTCCATACTTGTTCTAGCCTTAATACTACCAAAACAACATCAGGTACCCAGCTACAAACAAACAAAATGTAACTTCAATATGTGAACCTGACGATGCTAATTCTAGCGAAACGGCTGTTTGAATTTAAAACGTATTTTTGAATAACTAGTGGAATTTTCATTCGACCATTTAGTTGTTTACTGTTCTTAACAATTGGTATGTGAAATTGACTAAAATTCAAACGGAGCTCAAACGTTGTATTTAAATAAAGAAAGGCAAATATAAAAATGTTTGCTAATCAAAAATATATAAGAGTTTTCTTTTGCCAAGGTTTCGGCTAAATAATAAGATGGAGTTTTTGTATGTAGCTCGAAAAAACGGTTCCTATATTTATTATTTGAATTCGAATGTATCAAAAGAAATAAATTACAAGGAGTCTTAATGTAGAATAAATATAACGGTACATAAATGAAAAGTATTCGATAACAATTTTTTTATATTTTGCACTTTTAAAAATCTTCATTATAAAACGCAGAGACCGCAAGCAATAGTGATTGTTTTGTATCACAGGGGAAACTGTTAGGCACTACAGCCAGTGTCGTATCATTTTTAGGGGGTTTGAAATTAATACCTTTATAATACATTTTGAAACGTAACAAAATATTTTTTAGACTTGAATTTAAGTAGTAATAGTAATTAATTATTTACATGGAATCATAAGATATTTTATAAAAAAGAAAGTTGAATTAATTGCATAAATTTCTAAATTTTCGGTATTCTTAATAATATGGCGGCATTTTCCTATTTTTAAACAAGTGTAAGAGACGCTAATGCATATTTACTTGTAAAACGACCTTGATGATTCATTTTCATATTTATATTTACAAATCACACAAACTCTCACCATATAATATATACTCAAATTAATTTGGAAAATGGCTTTAAAAGTAATATCCAAACACTATTAAATTGTAAAAATAACTCCAGATGCAAAATTGACAATAATGGCATAAGTGACAATTCGACTTGACACGCAAATTCAAAACGGACCAATGATATTGCTGGACACTATATGACATTTATTTTCCCCCCCTGATACAAAACAAAGCTCATTTGGACGCTGTCTCTACGTTAGTATATATGCTCGAAGGGTAGAAGTGTTTACAATAATTTAAATATGTATATCCTGGGAAATAAGTGACTATACCATTATTTGAAGTAACTCTTTTTTATCCTTTATTCCTTGCATATGGAAAAATCAAAAAGAATATGTTTTTAAGTTCATGTTATTCAAGTAGTCAATTGCGCTTATAGGATTTGGGAACTTTTGAAAATCTGGTTTTGAAAGTACCTAGACAAAGTCAATGTAGACAGCTGATGCTTTTACTTCTACTTTGACATAAATTTGGAAAAAACAGAATTTTTAATTATAAATTAGCCCTTCATTCCAAGTCTTGTTAAAAGCTTTTTCTATGTCTAAAAAGATAGCGCTACATGTCCGTTTTGGAGTCCAGTTTTCAAGTATGCATTCGGTCAGTCTTAGAGCCTGTTGCTCACAAAAGTGTTCAGTTCTAAAACCAAATTGATAGTCCGAGATGATTCGTCGTTCGTTAGTTTCATCTTTGATTCGCTCAAGAATAACTCTCTCGATTACCTTTGAAACTATTATTGTCAGAATTAGACAAATATTTTAAGAATGTATCAAAAATTCTCTACAAATTTTCGATTTTTAAAAAGAACCAATGAATATGTTTAATTTTAACTTATAATAAATATTAAAAGAGCTTAAATTATTTCCGGTGCTACCGACATACTTTTTAAAATCAAAATTTTCATAATTACATAAAAATAATAAATTAATTTAAAAAATGATAAAATGGCAAAATATAAAAAATATTATAAACAACTTATTTCATATGGCTGTTGTGACACTCATTCTTTAAAAAACTCATCGCTTTGCGATTCGTTTTTTAAACTTGAACTCGTGTCATAACAGAAAGCCATATGAAATGCGTTGTTTAATATACTATTTACCTTCAAGATACCACTACGTTTGGTTTATCGTTGGCAGAGAAAGTCTTATATCTTCTTACTCTTCTTTATCCTAATAATTTTCTATGTAAATGATCAAATATTTATGTCTGTGAATGCAGAATATAAATTTATTCTTGGTCTATATTATAATTTACGTATTTTATCAAAATTTTATGTTTTCGTGTATATCTAGTATTTTTAATTTTTTGTGGCTGATCAGTAAGATTTTTGTCATTTTGGAAAAGGATAATGCTAGTTTTTCAACGACCATTTGAAATATCCATTGGAATTTGCTAATGGAATTTGGAACAAATTTAAAAGAAATACCTTTATTGAGACGTTTCGTTATTCCATTATCAACCAGTAGTACATGGAAAAATTACTATCTGTTTCTGTGTATGTACTTCAAAAATTTATTTCAATGCGGCCTCGCTTTTTAAAATTTAATTCAAATTTAAAATAAGTATTTGGCTCTTGAAGCTCTCTCAATTAGAATTCCCATAGAGTATTAATTGATTTTTCCCATTGGATATTCATATTTATATTTTTAGGAATAACATTAAATTTTGTTGGTTGCATTTTACATTCCTGAAATATTTTTAATCAATGGTTAACAACAATTAAATCAAGCAGTTCACTATTTGTATAAAATTATTGAAGTAGATAAATTGGAAAAAAAATATGAAATTCTTTATACAGGAATTATTGACAATACTTTAACTTAACTAAAAAGTTTTTGAATTTGATCACACATACATTACATTTATATCAAATTTAAAATATTCTAATTGCACAAGATTTTATATATAGATTACTGCTAGATTGAAATCGTGTGTGAAGTTATTTTTTAATGAAAATTGGATTCGCAATTCACTTTAGCTATTAGGCAAAGTAATGGGTGAATATTTTTTTAGAAACATCCTAGTAGAAAACGGATGATGGATGATGCTATCATGTTATGTAATGATAGCCATTAATACACGAGATGTTGTAGGATACAAAACAAGCCAAAGGCGGATTTTGGATATAACATACGACAAGGGCGTCCATACTCGTAGACAGAGGGACAGTGTCCCCCTTTGCTCTAGGAAAAAACTGATTCTCAATACAGAAAATGTTGTTTAAAAACCATCCGAGAAACTCATAGAAAAAATATGGTTTATTGTTAAGAATAATATACTATTCGTTTAAACTTAACTTCCACTTAAATTCGCTTTTAAATTACAATGACAGTTGTTTCGCTAGAATTAGCATTTTCAGATTGACATATTGTAACATGTCTATCGCCATGCTACCTTTCCTTAGTTTCCCGTCCTCCCGAAACCCTAAAATCAACCCCGACTCACCGTATATTAGACACAACCTTACCACAGCTACCAAACCTACCCTTACAATAGAACGCACCTGAAACAGAACCCTTACAAAACAGAACCCTTACCAAAACGAACGCAACCGTCCAACCAGAAAACACTGTCAACACCGTTATAAATTAGGGCAAACATTTCGGTTCTTTCCTTTCTTTCGACGGAACTCTTAGTGGCAAGTTGTCTGCAAAATTTAGACAATCCATTTCTCTGGTTGTATCACAGAAGATACAGCCCGCTAGTAGGAAGAGAAATACTCGCTAGCAGGGTAAAATATAGTCTCTAGTAGAGAGCAATATACCCATTATAGTAGAAGTTCCTTTTGATGAAGAAATATCCCCTTATAATAGCAGTTCCTTTTGATAAAGAAATATACCCATTATAGTAGCAGTTCCTTTTGACGAAGAAGCAAGTTCCATCAGCCAACACCCCAACTACAAGCATCGGTACACAAACCGAGACCACCGGATCACTCTACAAAATAAGATAAGTCAAGTCCATTTATAACATTTCCGTTTACATCTTCTGTGGCAAATTATAATTTTTAAAATAAACTATTCTTTAAATATCAATTTGATTTATATAACCACGGACAATAAGACTTAAGGGTGCAGCGTGTTCGGTTGTCATTAAATATAGTTTTCTTTGCTTCCAAATTCTGTTTAATTACAAGGTTTTTCTATCTTTTTCACCTTAGTTTTTGTGTAGTTTCAGTTGTTTAATCGTAAACGTATAAAAAGATAGTGACGCCGTAACCCTTATATACCACCAATCCTTTCTATAGTAAGCATTAACTTGGAGAAGAACCACTCGTTGAGAGAGTCTCATAGCCGGGATCCCTATGGTTACAAATTGGCTTCATGCCTTTTGGGGAACTATTACTGTTACAATATTAAAGTTTCGTAGTCGCCGTAGTGTGCTGGTATGCGAAAGGTTCTGGATTCGATCCTCAGTATCGGTGAAAAATATATAAAAATATAGTACGGCGGCTACCTTTCGGAAGGCATTGGCAAACCACCAAAAGTATTCTGCCCAGGAAAGCCTCTCACTTTGCTGTTCGAAAACTGTAGGTCCCAGTTTTCTGTGTCGAGAATTCTTAAGATACGCATAACACAGATAATTGCGAGAGATCGCCTACGCTCTGTGCAGAGCATGGCACGTGAAGAATTAAAGTTACATTAATTTGTTTGTTTGTACTTGATTTTAATTAGGTAGTATTAAGGCTAGATCAAGTGTGGAAGTAATAAAACATAATAATATTAAAGCCTAGATAAATATAACTGCAATGATATAGAAAAACCAGGAATAAACTATATCATGCTCATTTTTACAATAACTTAATATATTTGTGTCTCGTCTATGTATAAAATGAAGACTCAATCAAAGTAAACATGTTAATAGTGGACAACTTCCAAGATTTATTTGTTCATTAATAACTTTAAATTGTGGATCCGCTAGATGCCTTTTTATTTCAAGTTCTTCAAAGAAATCTAAATTTTGTTTTTTTTAACACGAGTGTGTAGTATTTGGATGTCATTGGTATGTATGAGTGAGATTGGATGTTCAATTAGGTGTTTTGCATAATTTGACTTATCTGGTTGTTTTAATCTATATGCTCTTAAGTGTTCATTGAATCTTACTTCAATATTTCTTTGTGTTTGACCTTTATATAGAGCATTACATTTTGGACAATTAATTTTGTAAACACCAGATTTTTTTAATTTGCGTAATTTCGTTTTTACATTTAACAATTTTGTACCAACATTTTTTTTTGTTTTAAATGATATAAATGCTGATGCTGCTGAAGTTTTTTTTAATTTGGATTGGAAATATTTCCACAATATGTAATATTTTTATAACTTTTAATTTCTTTAGTTTGCTTAGGAAATATTTGCTGTAGTGACACTTTTTGTTCTTTCTTATTAAT
This sequence comes from Ophraella communa, assembly GCA_035357415.1. NCBI lineage: Eukaryota > Metazoa > Arthropoda > Insecta > Coleoptera > Chrysomelidae > Ophraella > Ophraella communa. The sequence goes on from CM068979.1 coordinate 67,229,878, forward strand.
TAATTTATTTATCAAATGAATTCGATAGCCATTAGATGTAGCTATTTGTTTTATGATATCAATTTGTTTATCAAAGTTAATTTTGTCCATTGGCTGACAAAAGCACGTTTTGCTATTTTGCCAGCAGGCTTTTTATAAAACATTGTCTGTATTATAGAATTTCTACTGTTATATATTTGCTCACCTCCATTAAGAGGTATTCAAAATCGGACGCTTCCTTTAAAAATCGAATACACTTTTGTGATTTGTTTTGTCACATTGAATACTATTCTATACTACTAATACTATTTTTAAAAAATTATAAATCAAAGGTTATGCAGATTGGTAGGTACAATTTAAAAATGTCAAATTATGGCATTCTTTTTCAATGCTAGATTGTGGTGTTATGAATTTTCGGCCCTTGGGCTGATAAACAATACTTTCCGCCCTTGGTTAAAGTCATACATGATTGGTTTTCCGTTAAGGTAGGCCGAAAACAATTTTAAATAGTGATAAGTAACATTAAGTAACTAAAATTATCTTTATCTATCCAACCATTTCTTCCACAAAATGCACTGTTGAGCGACCTTTTAGTACTCTGTGCAGAGTAAAAACTTAGTAGCACTTTTGGAGAAAATCACCTTTCAAACTTCATTCTTTTTATAATAATTTTAGCAAAAAAATATTATTTGTGTTTTTAACAAACTATTAGTTTCATGATGATTAAATACATATTGGGCGTAAAGAAAAGAATAGTATATTACATAACGAGTGTGGAAAGTGAAGTATTACGCACGAGTGAAGTTTAGCACGAGCCGCGTAGTGGCGAGTGCGAAAACGTAACGAGTGCAAGAAATACACTTTCCAACGCGTTGTGTACACGATTTTTCCTACGACCCCAATATTTCTTATTATAATAAATATTTTAAATTTATTTATAAAATTTATTTTAATTGTTAGTCGTGTTAAAAATTAGGATTTAAACGAGTTTATATATTGCATGGAAATATAATTAATTAAAATCAAATAACCACCTTTCTCAGGAATTCACATCAAAATTCTTTATTAGCTAAATGACATTTTATTTTTTTTTGTGGGCTCTATAAAAATTAAAAGTAAAATGGTCAGTCGGTGAAATTAATTAAAAATTGATGTAATAATAATAGACACAAAGATAATTGTGAACAGAAACACAAACATAACTTCAAAAATCCACATTCGACACATACACGGAACATAAACATAATATAAAAAAGAAGAATAAACTGTTCTTCTTTCTAAAAGTGTTTTTATAAAAATAATAATACTGAATAAAAATATGTTTATTTTTTAAAAATTTAAAAACCTATAAGAAACTTTTTTCTTTATTCTTACTTTATACAGAAAAATTTGTATTGGCAATTACAATACAATATTTGACACAAGGAAGATTTAAAAAAAAAATTAAATGGTCCTTGCTTTGACATTTATGTGTTTTTACTATTGATAAATTTGACGTAAATGTCACAGATCATAGAACTATATTTTTTTACTTTTCAATACGTGTATTGATATTTACTTTTCAATACGTGTATTGATATTTACTTTTCAATACGTGTATTGATATTAGCTACTTTCTTAAGTACAAATAAGTGTGCAAACTAGCACTTTCATATGTGGTCGTAGGAAAAAGTATAAGCAGTTTATGCTTAAATAAAAAGATTAAGTAGCCTAAATTCCAGCAGCCAGCGTTTATCAGTTTATGCATAAATAAAAAGATTAAGTAACCTAAATTCCAGCAGCCAGCGTTTATTTAATAAATATTTAATAGTATGCAATCAGTCACTGGCTGCAAAATCTGTATCATTCACTCTTGGTGTTTAGTGCTCCTAGGTTAAAATAATCCACGAAGTAAGTACATACCTATTATATAACACAAATTTAGAAATTGTTTCTTAGGAGAGAAAAAAGGAAAAAAAAATTATGTAATAAATACAATTCCTCTGTAGCTTACTAGCCGTGGCCTACAGAATATAATAAAAAATCTTAAGTGCAAGAGTAAAAGCAATAACAGAACAGTTACTAGTAGAACAACAAATGGGCTTTAGAAATGGAAGATCGACAATAGATGCAATATTTGTTATTCGACAACTAATAGAAACACAAAAAGAATTTAATAAAGAAATACACTTAGACAAAAAGACAAAAAGAGTTTAATAAAGAAACACAATTAGCTTTTATAGATTTTGAAAAAGGCTTCCACAATGGTCTAAGAACGGGGCTGTGGAGCATAATGATACCCAATACATCTTAAAGCAGCTGTTTGGAGTATGTATAAGAATACCTTATTATGGGAAAACAACAGAGCCTATTGAAACCAACAAAGGTTTAAGACAAGGGTGCAGTGTATCGCCTACACTTTTTAATATATATTTGGACGAAATTATTAGAATCTGGCAGTTCTAAACCATAAATGGCGTCAGATTAGACAGGGATAAAAAGCTAAATGTAAATCTATATACTGATGATATCACACTAATATTTGCAAAGGAGGATGATGAAAAGCTCTCCTCAAAAATCAAATACTATGGCATTTGTTGGCAAAGATGTAATAAGAACCAAATTCGTAGTCGATAATGTTGTTTTAGAACAGGCCATCCACTTTAATTATTTAAGATGCGATATTTCATATCACTATGACAAAAACGTACAAAGAAAAATGAATAGATTTGGACATATTTGTGGTTCATTTATTATTAGTCAAAAACCTAAAACACAAAAAAAGAAAAGATACGGGTATGAAGTTTTTTAAAACAGTTGCCGTCCCCACACTATTATAAGGGAGTGAATCAAGGATATTCTCCAAAAAACGAAAAAGTCAAATACAAGCTACCGAGGTAAAATTTGTTCGAAGTATAGAATTCGAAATATAGTGATATTAAAAGAGAACTGCAGATATATGATATTAACGAAAACATTTAAGAAAATCGGACGAAATGAAAAAACCACCTGGAAAGAATGGATGCACATCGACTACCTTTAAAATTAAGGAAATTCAGACCTAGAGGCAGACGTAGTGTGGACCGATAATAATAATAATAATAATAAAGGTCTTTTATTGTAGAAAAAAAAAAGAGTTACATTAGGTTATATGACAACATATTAATCTACAATATATTAATCTACAATTGGGCGGGATTCAGTTCATCTACTTTGAGAAAACCACAAAATAGATGTCTGTTCTTCCATCCAACCCATCACACACACACACACACACACACACATACACACATATCTATACGAATAATAATAAGTGACTATTAATAATCAAATTATACATAAAAAGTTTACAACACCTAAATATAATAAAAAATATATATACACACCCATATACAAAGCTGGAATCAATCCAGTCACATTACCAATAACTGCATTATATTTATAAACTATTGATCACATAGCAAAAGCTCATACATTTTTCTTTTAAACCTGATTTTGGACAAAGACTGAAGTTCATAGGATAAACAGTTCATACAGCTAACAATAGAAAATGAGAAAGACCGTCTGAAAATATGTGTAGTATGACTTGGTATGGACAGAGTACTTTTATGTCTTAGATTTAGATTATGAACGTCAGTTCTATATGTTATTTTATTATACAAATAAGGAGGCACTCTGTCTTTAATAACTTTATGATAAAAACCTAAAGAGTGCAATTTGCGGCGATTTTTCATATTCAGCCATTTAATATTCGTAAAAGTGTGTCGAATACTTTGAAATTTTCTTATACCAAAGATTAAACGTAAACAGGAATTTTGTAACTTCTGTATTCTCCACGAATCGAATTCAGTAATACATGTTTCATATAGCACATCACAGTAATTTAATTTCGATAATATCAGAACATTGCACAATAAAGACTTGGTAGCACGGTTAAGTATATTGCGATTTTTGTATAGTAGTTTCAGTACACCATATCGACGGTTCAGAAGTGAAACCATGTATCTACCGTTTTCTGAAATTCGTGAAGCCACGTATCTTCAAAAACTATACTTTACAGGAGAGCAAAAAAACTTTATAAAACTTGAAATTTTATTAAATTCACTCTTTTATTTTTTCTTTTGGACAAAAACAAGGTTTTCCTATCGTGTTTTGGTGGAAAATATTTTTAAATCTCATATATTTTAGATTTAGAGCACTTGCGAGGTTTCACTTTAAAGAAACGTCTAAAATGTGGCAGATACGTGTATTTTTAATATAAACTAAAAAAATTAAATTTCATTTTATTTTTATAAAATTTTATTAATTATGTGGGTAAAAAATCAAACTCTTCAAAACAACAAAATAAAAACATCAAAAAACTATTTGAAATAATTTTTAAATAGGTACAAAATAACAAAAAACGTAACTATAGATAACTTTTTAAAACTTAAGCCTCTAATGAGATCAAATATTTGTACTTAACCACTGGACTGAAGCCTTGCAAAATAAAACAAAAACTCTTAAAATAAAAACAAACTAAGCATTAAATTAAAACCTTAAATTAGAATAAAATTCCATAGTAGAAATTAACAAATTTAAACTCTTGCATCTACTTACGCTTAGGGTTTTGCCTTAACTAAATTGCTCTTTAGTAAAAAATCAAAAATGGGAACTACATTCTGTCAGACACTTCTATTCTGACTTTGGTAAGTGATCATAGAATAGATGGCAGTCACTTGGAATAACAGATTTTAACTGTTGTAAGTGTTCCCATTTTTGTTTTTTTATCTTAATAGGCGCTTTTCGCATTTGCGCAAATGACAATAATTCAGGTACAGCCTTTTCTACTCTTCGTTGTGGAAGATTTTGAAATTCTTCCTTAAAACCTAACTTAATTTGAATAATGCCATCAGGAGTATATTTGATAACTTTAATATCATTAACTGTAGGGTCATTTACTCTCCGACCCGGTCTTATAGAGTCATATTTAGGTGAAACAGAGTAATCTTTTATAAAGTCGAAATTAATATTTTTAACTATATAAGGGTTCTTTTTCCTTGCGTCCGTTGTAACTTTTAAATAATCGCTAGGTAAGTATATCGACTTATTTCTCTCAATAGTAGCGTGGACCGAGTCCACCTCCATTTGGGTATGTCCACGTTCAAGATATTTTTGGTAAATCGTAATGTTCTTATGTACACTTAAGCTTAACAGCGCATTTGCCAATACAGAATTTTTGTTTTGATAAGTGCACCCATCACTCCATATTATAACCGGTTTATTTAATTCTTCAACTTGCAAAAGATAATCAACAATGCAACTTGCAAAAGTACTAGCCGTAAGATCGGCTTCGGTTTCACTAAACCAATAGCAAACACAATGGTGGCTATTGATATTAAATACCGTAAAATTATGACAAAGTAATTTTGTTTTGTAATATAAAGCCGATGCATTGAGTGAAGGGCACACTTTTACAGCTTGCATATCTTGGGCTAAAACAATAGCTTTACCTTCTGCTCCTAAAAGCTTGTCCTTTTGTTTTTCTTCCCTTGCAAATGTTTTTCTTTGAATGTGGTCTTGATAGGTTTGATCATCTAAATTTTTGGCTTCATAGGAACAGCAGGTATCGCATTTGTCCTTTTTGGGAGGTTGAAAAGCAATATTTTTGTCTCTTACAATGCAATCAAAAGTATGTCTACATAAGGGCTTTGTCCGGGGACTTTTGTCCAGGCTATAGTTTTGGTACTCTCGATAAACAGCAGACATGGAATGTCCATATATTGGCTCCAAATACAATTTGTTGCTAGATTTTCTGCAATAATGCGATGGCAGTTTTGCTAAAGAATCCAGAAACGCTACAAGAATTTCTTTTGCAATGGAACTATCATTTCTAGGTCCCTTACTTTTGCGTCCAGTAGAGTTTGCTGCTTCTTTTGAAGGATAAATACCAGATTCACATTTTTGGACCCACTTTAAAACACTCCATTCTCAAAGCCCAAATGTCGAGAGAAAAAACTTCTTACATACTTTTAATACTCGACCATTAGTGTTAAGGGTGTATTTTAAAGTTGAGCTTCTTCTTGAAATATCATCCGGGCCCTTTGTCAATCGCGCGGTCTCACATTTTGTAACAAGTGAACAGATATAGATTTTTCTTTGATCCCAATTCATCTGGGACCAAAATTTTCCGAAAAGTTGGTTTTGGTCCTCTTCAGAGATTTCCTGGCAGTTCCTTACTTTCGATTTTAAACATACATTTGAAATACATCGAGGACCCATTTTCCTTTCATCTCTTTCAGTGCCCCTTTTGGCAACTGCCCCTTTAGGTCTGCTCCAACCTTTATAAGCTTTTCCTTGCTCCCTTAACTTCTTGTTTTTAAAATCTGTCCATTTTTTTACATCTTTTTTTCTTTTAGCGTACGGAACGGTATCATCTTCAGAATCTCTAGTGTCATTTTCGAGGTCCTCTATCTGTCTTTTTGTTCCTTTTGCTTCGGAATCGGATGACTCATTTTCGTCCTTGGACGCCATATCGACGGTTGAAAGGTCGTTATTTTCTTGGTTGATTTCATTAGCTCCATTTTTGTTTGTTTCATCAGCTTCAACATTCTGCTTTCGAGAATCAGCTTCACTATGCGATTCTTTTCCAATGTTTATTAAACAACTACTGAAGTCACCACACACATTTTCTAGATGTTTATTCAAAAAAGAATCATGCAAGAGACAAGAATCTTGCAAAATACTTAAAGAAAGGTTTCCAAGCGAAACATTTTCTATGATGGCGTCATGTTGATTTTCTTTGTCATCTGCATTTGTTGGGGTGGTAGAAACTGTTATTTCGTTTCCTACTTCATCGTAAAATTTACAAGTATCCAAATTAATAGGCGAATCTAGACCTCCTACTGCTTCGTTGCGGTACTCGTCAGAACTAGCTTGCACTGTGTTGTCTTCTGGTATTATAGTTTTTGGAAGGTTTGCAAATATTTTGTCAACTCGAGAAGAATAATATTTTTTATGTTCCATTTTCTTGACCTGTAAAAAATATAATACTTACTTTACACATGTGTTGCATAAATAACTGTTATTCAACGAAGAATTTACTTTAAACACCTACTTAAAAAAATATATTTATAATACAACGTTGGAATTCGTTTTTGTGATAACAAGTATGTACGATCATTTTATAATATTCGTATATGTGATTACTCGTATCTGCGTATTCAAACATGGCAAGAAAATATCGTAAAAAAAACTATAAATTTGTTAGTTTAAAAAAATATTTCAATTTAGTAATGCATAATAAAGAAAATTGTATAAAATTTAATGTAATTTCACCAATAAAAACCACTAAACTTACCTTAATTCACACAGCCACCAAAACCGTTCTAACGGCCGTTACAAACCACACAGTACTAAGAAAGATACGAGGTGTCACTAGCTCATTTGTATCGATGCACATGCGCGTTGTCACAAATGCTTAATTTGCGGTATTAAATTATTTTTTAAAGATACGAGGTTTATTCTAAAACATGCGTAAACAGTTTTTCTAACGTTTCGGTACCTTAACCATATTTCGGCAAAAATGTAGATACGTGGTTTCACAGTTCTTATAAAACGGTAGATACGGGGATTCACTTCTGAACCGTCGATATGCTCTTTGTAAACAAAGACTAATATGATATGTAAATCTTAAGTCTTCATCCAACCAGACTCCCAAACTTTTAATTTTTTTACTAAAAATTAAATTATTGTTACCTAAATAAATTTTGCCAGAATGAATTTCCAAAAACTTCTTTCGATGAGAGGGTTTACCAAATATTATTGCCTGTGTTTTGGATGGATTCAATTTTAAACAATGATTTTGAGAAAAACTTTGCAATTGACATAAATCATAATTCAATGCATTTATCGCTTGTTCACACTCATCCAAACCGATCAAGGCAAAGATGGGACTCGTAACAGGCAGACTTGCCAAACAAGGACAGTGAAGAAGAAGAAGAAGAAAAATAAGTTTTTTATGAGAGGAATTTAGGGATAATTATCACAAAAACTTTATATAAGTCTAAACATATCCAGTGTATTTGCAATAAAGCTAAAAATTCACTTTAACCTCAAAATTTTGCAAATATTTTTAATACGTGAGACCAAATTTTTATTCAAGTATGAAATACGTACTGGGCAGGGGATTTTACCTGTCTTAAATCGGTACAAAGGCTGGAGAACAATGATTCCATATGGACTACGCCCTTCGTCCAAAGAAAAATTTGATCGGTTGTATGTCCGACGTTCGGGGATAGTACGCTTCGTAGGGATTTAATAGTAGTTTACAAATCTCTAAATATTAAATTTGGTTGTGATTTGTCACATATATTCCTTTAAATACTGCTTCTAGGCTCCGGAGAGGTTACTACAATAAATCATGAGGAAACAATTTCGAAGGTTTTCTTTCACATCGAGTGTTTGGAACTCTCTTCCAGCAAACGTTGTCAACGCTTTGAGTGTAAACTCTTTTAAAAACATTCATGATGCCTATAAATTAAAAACTATCTTTGTAAATGTATTCTTTTTTTCTAAATGTTTTCTTTTTCTTTTTTAATTTGTTAATTGATTTAACTTTTTTGGGGATAACAAAAATCTCATTATTTAGTACGATTGTTTGGACTAATTTTTATTAAAAAACTTGCATTTTCCTTTAATAATATAACGAATAATAATATAACGGATATTAAGAAAACGAGAAAAAATGGATAAACAAACAAATTTGTAATTTTGTAAAAATTCCGAATCTTTGCCGTTTTTTATTTTTAAGAGCACAAAATTCGTATAAAAAAGTACTTCCTTTGCACTTTTTACGCACGAGGAGCAGACTCCAGGCGAATCTAACTTTTTTCTCGTAATTGCAATTTTAATCTTTTGATGTTTGCAAGGTCTCTGCTACCGCTACCGATCATTCGATTTTAAACTTTAAAACGGTTTTGGAAGTATATATGGAGAAAAACAAAATGTATGTTTTCGATTCGTAAGAAAATAATGGGAAATTTGGCAAACATTTTGAGTCCTTTTTTTCAGAGAACGTAAATAAAATGAGGGTTTAGATATTTTCAAACCGATAAAATTCAACCTAAAATGTTTTCCCTAAAATTCACATCTTCGTCAAGTTTTATTTATATAACATATGATTGAGTTTGTGACGACAATGGTGTTGTCTGTACTTTAACCGAGTGAAACTTCCTACCAGTCTTAGACGTATTGACCTTTACATTACCATTTCTGGGAGAGTATTTATCCTCCAGGATCTGGGTAAGGGTATTTACCTTTTCGGAACCAAGTCTGTCAGAGTACTGATGACATACACGGATATCCCGTCCACGTAAAGGCAATTAACCCTTACGATACCACGTTTTGTTAGAGTATTGATTCATTGAGGCAAACCCTTGTACTATCCTCAACGAAAGTGGCCTGACAAATTTAAACTAGTATTGAATGAAATTTATTGTAGTAACCCTTACTATGTAGTCCATCTTATTAAGAACAATAAACAACTAAATGGTTGAATTAAACTTTCACTATTTATTCGCAAATACGTTTTTAAATGCAATGACGGCCGTTTCGCTATAGAAATTTTGAAATAAGATTCAATGAACACTAAAGAGCATAAATTTCAACAACCAGATAAGTCAATCTATGCAAAACACGTTCTTGAACATCCACACTCACTCATACACACCAATGACATTCAAATATTACATATTTGTGATAAACAACAAAATTTAGATTTCCTCGAAGAACTTGAAATAAAAAGATCAACAATATGAAGTAGTTAATAAACAAATAAATCTTGGAAGTTCACCACTATTAAATTGTTTAGTTTGATTAAGTCTTCATTTTATACATAGATAAGTCGTAATTGTAACACAAATATATTATTTTATTGTAAATATCAGCATGACATAGTTTTTTTCTGGTTTTTCTATGTCATTGTACAGTTATACTGATCTTAGAGGGAAGTACATCCAGAATAATCTCTTAGGGCTATTAACATCTAAGCTTTAATATTGTTATGTCTTATTACTTCCATACTTGGTCTAGCCTTAATACTACCTGAACAACATCAGGTACCTAGCTACAAACAAACAAAATTTAACTTAAATATGTCAACCTGACGATGCTAATTCTAGCGAAACGGCTGTCAATGTTCTAAGGTACGAAAAATTAAAATAATATTACTTAACTTTAAAAGCAAACTTTTTTATATAAACCAAAATAAAACTTCTTTAAATACGACTTGAAATATTCCTATAATAACTCATAAACAAGAAAATAAATAATATAAAAATCTTCAATGCAAATTAACTACGATAAGGCAAAAGTTTGTTTGGATATAATGGCAACAGTGACGTTTCTAATAATGTGGCGTATTGGAGCTTGAATGTTTACATTTACATGTGGTCTGTTTATTTATATAGCAAAAATGTTCACTGGAGTTTGACATTGACTTTAAAATACACATAAAAATTTTGACACTTCACAGAAAAAGAAGAAATTAAAGTATTTTCACCGAAATAAAGTCATATCGTTAACTTATTAAGGTTTCCTTATTTTAAAGACTTTTGTGCGCAAGCGCATCAGAAAATATTGGAGCGTGTTGTGAATGTTCTGTAATAAGCTCGTTAAATTTTATGTTTAAAAAGTTGTCACTACAAATATGTTTGGAGTCTGCGTTCAGAGACGAGTTTATCTTAGGGATTTGGACTGTCCAGGGAGGAGTGTTTAAAACGGATGAAATTCATGACTCAAAGAGTTGCATTTAGTAGTTTTAAATGTAAATTTTTTGTACTAACAGCTAAATTTAAAGAAAAAGAACATCAAAATATAAATATTATGTACTGTATACGATTTTAAAACCATGTTCATTATAGAATTCTATTTAAAAAATGTCTTAATCCGAGACTATACAAGAGTATTAACTAACAATATGTAACAGAATTATTCTCCTCGGTGATGTCAAGTATTATTTGGATTGTGGGACACGTGTTTTAATAAAGCCGATTCCCTGACATGATGAAAAAAGTTTTGGGTAGGCGGAATACGAAATAACAGCTCTGTAAAGCAACGTCAAAATAATTGAAATTGATTGACAGATGTGTGTTAAAAGGTTTAAAATCAATTTTACCTTTTGACTGTGCACAAAGAACAGCGGGAATATTTTTAATAGAATTCCGAAACTACCGAAAACAAAAAATTAAATTTCACACATCGACGGCGTTAATTTAGTTTAACATTTTTACACAATGTTTGCCTTTCTATTTGATAATAGAACAAAAAAGAATATTAAGCGAAATTAAAACCAAAACTACAGTGGTGAACAAAATACCGAAAGAAATAAATAATAATGTACCTAACTTCCCAAGTAAAATTACTGTCCAGGGTACCTAATATTAGCGGTAACATGCAATTGATTTTATAATTATTTTGTGTCCTGTTGGTATATTTTTCTTTTAGTTTGTGGTATGATTTTACTTTTTATTAACCAGAAATAAATATTTAAACACAAAATATACGATGATTTTGTAATGAAATTACGAACTCGTTTGTGTTATAGCAAAACGAATAATAGTAATTAAGTTTTCTTTATCTAATGTTAAAATGTCGTTATAGCAACTAAATCATCTTTTGCGGTAAGGGTAGAAAAAGATTTCTCCAACGTTATTTAAAATATTGTAATGAATTTTATGATTTTAAAGATTATTTATAATGAAAATCCTACAGATGATAGAATCTGTGTTTCTGATGCATTGATTATCTCTAAGAAAAATCAAATGGAGCGATGGAAAGCTTATTGGAATACATTTTGTAAGCAATCAACAACCCAATATACCTTAATACAACCCTTTATTACAAAATCTTACTGGTTTAAGGGTTTCAATGTACCACGAAAACACATAACCACTTTTATAAGATTAAGATTCGGACATGCTTGTTATCCTACCCATCTTGCGAAGATCAACATCTATAATTCAGATCTATGTGAATTTTGTAATAAACAAGGTGACCTAAATCATATATTTTTCAAATACTAGAAATACTCGCAGCAATTTAAAAATTTATTAGAAAACTTAAAAACTGTTCAGATATTTCCTCCATTCCATATAGTAAGTTTTTTAGCGAATAATGAGAAAAAAGTATATGATTTTTTAATAAAATATATTCACGATTTAGATGTGTGTTTGTAGTAACCTTTGTCTAATCCATTTGTTATATACCTTCTTTCCGTGGGCTAGTTTTGTAAATGAGTAAAGGAAAATGTCCTGATGGGTCCTGGACGAGAAGCGAGTGTCCCTGTTTTTTCTGTTGTTGGTTCTAAATAAACGTGTAGAGTCTGGCTAAATAGCCAAATGCTTAGGCCAAAACAATTGATTAATTAATTTGTATATATAAATTTTAGATTGATTTTATTTATTATTATTTAAATTCTAAAGCAGCATGATCTTTATGTTTTGCAAGTTTCTAGTTGGACTATTAGGTAGGTATATATAAAAAAAGGAGTTATAATTACAAATTTATTATGAATAGGTAATTTCAAATAGTAATATATCCAATGACTAATACAATAATAAGTAGGAAAAATAATAAAAAAGCCTTTTATGAACTAGAAAAGAACGATGTTGAAATTGTTTCAAATATTTTATTGATATTTATTCATTGATAAATAAGTTATTATCGATAGACGTTTGGTTTCTTGTGTGGTTTAATTGTTTATCCCAATCGATTTATGGATATAGTTCAGTGTTTGTTGGAATATAGTTCTTTTAATTTTAATATAAATAGTATGTACACTTAATTTTTTTCTTCTTATACACCGAAAATGTTTTAATCACACATTTAATTACTTTAGTAATAATTTTTAAAATATACATTCTTAATGTCACTATTTAGCACTTTGTTTTTAACACTTTTGAAAGCTGTTTGTTCACTCTGTTCAAACTGACCGATCTTCTATGGCTAACTTCCAATGATATACTCCCCCAACGACCTCTTCTTAAGTCCCAGAAGTTTCTTTTATGGTTCTATGAACTAATCATGTGCTAGAGCACTTTGTGCATATCTCTATTTCCTATATATTACTAGATACACTCACATCGTCTACTTGTGGATTTTTCTAGAGCACATATAGTACAAATATATCTGGTTCTGGTTTATGTACAAAACATAATATTTGCTAGGTTAAAATTTATTTACAAATACACAAAATATATTATAAAATTTATTAAATTAAGATAGTATTAAACAACTTCTGTTGATATTATACTTATTATACTATTATTGAATATTTAAATGTTACAATATACAAGGCATGTTTTTTAAGTAAGTACCGTTTTGCGATTCCACGGCCGTAGCGCTACGGTCAGCATTCCGCGCATGCGCGCTGGTTACCTACATCCCTTGTCTACGCACTGACGCCCAGACAGTCTGATTCTTCATTGTATACGTTGTTTACTGAGTGTTTAAGATGCCTCCGACAATCGTGAGTCCCGCCGATTGTGCGATTGTACGGGCTGTTATACGATTTCTTAGTATTGCTAGTGGAGTTTCTGCCTCGTAATGAGACAATTAATGCAGCGTAATATTGTGAGACTTTGAACAATCTGCGTCGTGCAATCCAAAACAAAAGATGTGGCAAGTTGAATAAGGGTATCGTTTTGCTGCATGACAATGCCCGTCCACATGTGGCTAATCGGACCAAAGATCCTCAAATCTTTTAAATGGGAAACTCTAGATCATCCTCCATACAGCCCCGATCTGACACCCAGCGACTACTATTTGTTACTGCACTTGAAGAAACACCTGGGCGGTCAGCGTCTGCAAGACGATAATGAAGTCAAAACATTTGTGACACAGTGGTTAACAAGTCAGGCGGCAGAATTTTATGAGGAGGGTATCAAAAAACTGGTGCCACGTTATGACAAGTGCGTCAATGTTCACGAAAATTATGTTAAAAAGTAGATTAAGATACTGGTTTCATGTAAAAATAAAATTTTTGCGATATCTTTGCACGTCTTTTTTTAATTCCAATACTTAAAAAACATGCCTCGTATATATCGCAAAAAGATGATTGAATGTAATAATAATAAAGCTGCGTATGACGACGATGCATTATGCCACCCCAAATCATTACTAATCCTCCTTTGTATGGAACGACTTCCCTTGCAAAAGTTAGTCTTTCTTGTCTCCCTATCCCTCTCCAAACTCACACTAAACATAAAGTGGTTTCGTCAAAAAAAGGACATTGAGCTAAAATCTAGTCTGTGTGTTCCAGTGCCCATTGTAGACAAGCGGCTATGTGTCTAGGAAGTCTCCGCCGTATTGTGGTATTGGAAATTAATCGACCCAACGTTCTTCTTAAATGAGTTCGGATAGCTGAGACTGTTATGGACCTACATAACTTGCTAGATACCGATCTTCTCTTGCATTCATTACCCCAGGACGTCCAGTTCCACGTCTCCAGACTCTAGACTATGCCCGATTTGATGATTAGGCAGAGCCACTATTCTTCCTCTATTAAATATTGAAATTATTGCAAGACATAATTGCAAAAAACAACAGCAATAACTAAACTAGGCATTTTTTTAAAATTTGATTCTAAAATTATGGGAAATTGTTTATGTAAACTTTTTTAGATGCCCAGCACTAACGAAATAAATAAAGATCAAATGTACAAAAGAACAAGCCATGATAAATATTTCGTTTTAAAATTTTAAGAGGGGTCCAAGATTTTGGCGATACGTGAGTAGTGCACAAGTATTTAAAATAACTATAGAAATGATAGTTTTAAATAGAAGAGGACAACCTTAAATAAATTTTTCAGTTTAATGATTTTTTTTTGTATTAATAGGTAACCTTATCTAATAAAAATACAAAACTCAAAGTACAGTATTATTTTGCTTTGGTAACAGTGTAGATGGTATCATTGTGTGTATAATAGCATAAAATATATATTTAAACATAGTGTGATTAATATTTTATTTATTCAGGATTTTAGAATAAATTAACATTTCTTATCTAAAAATAAATTCATTTATTCAATAAATGTCGGACGGATTATTTCGCAATCTTGCACGTCGAATAGATAAAAATTTTAATCTTTTAAATGAAAAAAAAAAAAATTCACTTCCATAATTTACCTAACATTTTAGAATGTTGCGTTTTTCTTTTCGTTGCCTCTTTGCAGATGAAAGCGATTTCCTCATTTACTATGTTGAAAAATTTCATGATTAAAAGGTAGTTCATTTGATGAAGTATCTTTGAGCCAGATGCGAGATCTTGTTTTTTTGTCAGCTAGTGTTTAATGCTGAACTATGGAACTATGGATTATTTTTATATTCTCGGTACTGCAATTTAAATTTATTAAAAGTCAAGTAATTTTTATCTATACAAACAGTGTTGTCTGAGTTATTGAGATACATTTTTTTTCTAATATATATTCTATATTAAAATTAGTTTACACAATAATAATAATGAATAATAAAACATTCTATGTTAATTATCAATTTATTATTTAAATATATTACAGTTAATTCTGCTAATACCACTTGCCAATACGTTTTTTTACAATAAAATACCAAGTATTACTAGATTCTAAAACATTGCTTTTTTAGCATCGTCAGATTGACATATTGAAGTCTAGCGAAACGGCTGTCATTAAAGTTAAAAAAGCAATTTTTTAAATAAATATTGGAAGTTTTGTTTAAACGAAGAGTTTTTTAAGATTCTAAAACGTTTCTGTAACCTGAAAAAGGTTAACCCCACCAAAACCACACTAGTAGCCTTCACAAGGAAAAGGGAACCTAATTAAAAAACCATAATAACCATAGAAAACCATAAAAACCATAATAAAGGAGAACATCGTCGAGTGGAAAACAGGGGTCAAATATTTAGGGCTAATCCTAGATAGCAGGCTACTCTGGAATAAACACGGAAACGAAGTAATACACAAAGCCACTTACGCCCTCATGGTGTGCAAAATCATTGGTAGAGGATTCAGAGCCTGTGCATGTATCACTGGAGCAGTGAGAACTTGCTTCACTGTTGCAATGGAAGTGATTTTAAATTTGACCCCACTGCCCATTTAACTAGAAAATGTAAGGAAGAAAGCAATATAATCAAAGAAGAAATCATCAGAGAAAAACCTCGAAAAAGCTCCAAGATGATATGCCAAGGAAATTAAACTTTGTGAGAAAGTTTGTTAAAAAGTTAAGTAATAAATCTGAATGAAAAGAAGACACCATACAGAATTTAAATCAAAATGCCATAAAATGGTATACGAGAGGTTCCAAGCTAAAATAGGGAACGGGAGTAGGAATCTTCGGATCGTGAAGCAACTTTCCAGCAGAAATCCACGCCATCAACAGATGTGCGGAATTTAATATGGAAAAAAACTACCGCAAACTATAGATTGTAATCATGTCGGATGGTCAAGCAGCCATCAAACCACTGAGCTCACATACAATCAGTTCGAAGATGGTTTGGAATTGCCTAGGAAAGTTAAATGAACTAGGCCTCTTTTATTTACTATTTACACTAGTCAATTAGTAAAATATTTGAAATACTGTAAAATTCATTCATACGCTGATGACACCCAACTGTACTATTCATTTAGAACGAATGTTAAAGAAGCATGTGAATATTTTAACGACGATATAAAAAGGTTTGTTGAAGCAGCAGAAGATCATTGTCTCATAATTAACTCATCTAAATCCCATGTAATGCTGTTTGGACCAAAATCAATTCGTAATTCTTTAAAAAGCCAGATTAATATTAAGATAAAAGGTAGTTCTCTTGAATTAGTGGATAACTCAAGAAATTTAGGAGTTATTATCTCAAATTCGAAAAACATATCAAAACCTTAATACAAAAAGCTTATAATGCAATAAAGTTAATTTACAGCTGTAGATACCTTCTTTCAATTAAAATTAAAACAATGCTTTGTGAGAGTCTGGTTTTGTCAATTTTTAATTTTGCTGATTGCCTGTACGATTCCCATTTAAAATTAATTTATCAACAAAAGATACAAAAAGTGCAAAATTCTTGTATTCGATTGGTTAGAGTGTGTGTGTGTGGTTACAAGTAATCGAAATGCAGAAATATTAATTTTTCAAATCCAGTACAATTAAATCTTGTTAGGGTTGCATATTATAACCGTTGATTGATAAGTTTGGGAAGATACGCAACCTTACGGGCGAAAGTGTACCGCAAATAGTGTCCGAGTATTAGATGGCAATAGCATCGAGGTGTCCAAGAACTTTTTCAGGCGATTTGTGAAACAGTATGCAAGTTACGTTTAGATCGTTCATATCGGTAAATATTTTACACTTTGCGTCGGCAATTGATAGTTTTCAGTGTTTTGCGTGTTTAATAAGTTTCGTGGCGATTAATATATTTTTTGAATTATGGAGATAATAAAAAATAAGTGCTGTTATAGGGGATGTTGTAATAAAAGGAAAAATAAAAACAATATAATTAGTTTTTTTAAATTCCCCGTGTCTAAACCAGATATACTTTTTGAGTATTTTATTTTATTTTATATTTATATAAATAATGATAAAATCTGATTTTTCTGTTTTAAAATTAGTGCTTTGCTTTACAATTTACAATATTTGATTTACAATATTCTTATTTTTTTCAATTTATACAGTGGAATTAATTGGAAACAGTTTTATTCATAAAAGTAATAATTTAATATTTTACTTTTCAGAAGAACAGTCGAAAACTTATTCTAGAAAGCGGCCCCACGATGATGACCCAGATGTTGACCAATTTGTAAAAACAAGTTGCCATCGCCCAACTACTGAGACAGCGGGAAATCATACAATAGAATTTGTAGATACTCCTTCCTCAACAAAATCTGAGGTGGAAAAAAGGTTTGGCATTTTAAGTGTAAAATTATGTTCATTGAGAAAAAAGTTTAAAGCTCAAAGAACGCAGTTTTTTCGACTCCAAAAAAAAAACAAAGTTAACGACTGAAAATCTTCTGGCCAATTTGTTAAAAGAGAAAAGTCCTTCTGTAAAAACATTTATCAATATGCAGTTATTTTCGAATTAAAAAAAAGTATGGAAAAAAAACGAAAGACTAAGAACAATTAATAACTGCACAGTTAAACTAAACTTCCACTATTTATTTGAAAAATTCGCTTTAAAATCAATTACAGCTGTTTCGCTATCACTAGCATCGTCAGATTGACATATTGAAATTACATGTTGTTTGTTTGTAACTAGGTGCTTGATGTTGATAAGGAGTTAAGGCTAGACCAAGTAAGGAAGTAATAAGACATAACAATATTAAAGCCTAGATGTTATTAGCCCTAGGGGATTATCCTGGATGTATTTCCCTCTAAGATCAGTATAAAAGTTAAAACTATGTCTGAAAGAGAACGAGCTTGTGTTGTTCTATTTGATGAGATTTATTTGGAATCCAGATTACAATACAATCAATTTTATGACTGTATTGAAGGTTACGAAGATTTAGGCTTTCTTGGTCGAAAAAACAAAGCTGCCAATTCAGCGCTGGTATTTTATATCAGAGGCATTTTTGAAAATTGGAAATTTCCTTTATGTTATTTTACCTCAAATGGGACAATTAAAGGAGATATCTTGGCACAGTTAATAACATATGTTATTCAGGGTTTGGAGAAGATACAACTTCTTCCAGTAGCTTTAGTTTGTGATCAGGGCGCCAGTAATAGAAGTGCTTTTAAAATTTTAGGCGCAACGGAAAAAAATCCAACTATTTCTATTAATGGTTGTAAGTTGTTTACTGTATTTGATGTACCACACCTATTAAAAAGCCTAAGAAATAATTTCATGAATCCCAAGTTATATTTTCATATAAATGGAAACCCTGTATCTTGACAAGATTTAGTAAAAACTTACTTACAAGATAAAGAAATCACAACCACTAGGGCATTACCAAAAATTACGGATATCCATTTACATCCAAATACATGGCAGAAAATGAGAGTTAAATTGGCAGCACAGATTTTTTCAAACTCATTTAGTGCTGCGATAAGGACATGTTCCCAACTTAACGCTATTCAAAGTACAACCGCAGAAAATACCGCAGAATTCCTAAAAAAAATTAACATTATATTTGATTCTCTTAATAGCAGAACTTTATATGATCCAAATCCTGATAGACGACCCCTCTCTGTTTATAATCCCACCTCATTGAACAACTTAAAATTAGGACTTGATTATTTTAATTCAATTGAGATTTTTGAAAATAATGTAAAAAGAAATAACATTCATTGTATTAACGGCTTTATATGGACCCTTCATTCAGTTCTTGGTTTATTTGAACATTTAAAAAATATATTTAATTGTAAGTATGTTATAACCAGTCACTTAAATCAGGATCCATTAGAAAATCTATTTTCTGTAATAAGAAATAGGTGTGGGTACAATGCAAAACCAAGTGTGCAACAATTTCGAATATCCTTGCAGTGCAACATAAACATTAGGTTACAAAAAGCATTAGATAGCGGAAATTGCGAAGAAGATTTACAAGAGTTTTTAGAATTAGATGAAATTCAGTCAACCGAAATTGCAATTTCAGATATTGAAGCTGATAACGATTCTGCTATCAATTTTTCAGAAAATGAATCTAAAACTGATATCAGCGGCTCTATGTCTTCGTCTTCTGATTTAAACAGTTCTAATAATACAAACACAATTATTAATTTAGAAACTTGTTCCAATGTTTATGTTGCTGGATATTTCGCCAAAATGTTGGCAGAAAAGACAAAATGCCAAAACAGTTGTAATCTTTTTTTAATAAAAGATGAAATAGAAATAGATGACAAAAAAGAAATTTTGTTAATTAATAAAAGCTTCGCTTCAAAAAATAATGTATCTTCTTTAAAGAACCCGACAAATGATTTTGTACAACTATGTCAAAATATAATAAAATCATTTAATGAGATTTACCAGACATTAAAAGTGGATAATAATCTTTCCAAATTAATTTATAATAAATTATTAAAAATAATTAATGACAATAAGACAAAGCTATGTCCTCTGCATATCGAAAGATATTTAAAATTATTAATCAAAACTATGATTTATAATAACTTAAAATGGGAAAGCCAAAATCTAAAAACAAATGCAACAAAAACTTGCAAACCTCATCGAAAAATAGGTATTTTATCTAAAAAGATAAACACAGGTTTATCAGCATCTTTGGACACTTTTATTTTGTTTTAGATTATTTTTTATTACCTAATATCGTTGATTGATAATGTTATCAATCAACGCTAATATTAAGATTGATTGATAAATTATAAATCAACAGTTTAAATATAAAATATATTATTTGTAATATTTATATTGGTATTCAATACTTATTTCAGAACTGTATAAATATGTATGAATTGATATTTAAATATTAAATTTACTGTCCTTTTTTCTTATAGTAATTACAATTTACTGGAAATCCAGGTACCGAAACGGTACTTATCTGTATACTTCTATTATTGTATAATTCCTCAAAACTGACTTTTAATTGTTAAGGGGCTTAACTTAATGTATTTTCGTATTTTTTATTGCTTAAATATTGTAGTAATATAAGTTTTTATATATGGTACAAAGACGTACAAAGAGGGGTAGCAATTATTTATCTATTAGGTCCGTAATTATACTTAAATTTAGACATTTCTTGTAAACATCATTATTTTATGCAATACTTCTATAAAACTATTTTTATAAATAATATCATCTAATTTTTGGAATGCCTACCTGCTTGAGGTACAAAGAGCCATAAACAATTTATTTACACAATAAGAAATAAACTATTTTATTGCTTTAAAAATAGTCTTAACAAATTGGGAGTAAACGATTGTTTCGAAACAATTATATCTTTTATTATTATATCTAAAAAAATGTATGAAGAAATCCCAATTTTGTGAAAGTCCATTGTATCAGAAATATGAACACAATAAATCTTAACAATTTAATAAAATCACTGTTTATTAAAATTTAATCTGTTCATATTTCTAATTATTATAATTATTTATTATTATATCTATTAATTATAAGAATTGTTGCAAATACAGAGATAACTGAACTTTTTTTCTAAATCAATAAGGTGGTTGTAATATTTTTTCCATTATAAACTGGGTTGTCTATAATTGACAAGTATGATGTCAAGTAAATTAAATAAAGCAATATTAACATATCAACATATTTTTGTTTTATTTACTATTTAAGGATGTACTTTACTTTTTCGCATTCATGAATCCGCTAAATCATACTAGAAATTATGATTTGGCTTTTAGAATGACCTTTGCATGTTATATATATTCATGAACTAAAAATATTATTTATTAATAAGTAAGTTGAAAAAAGTTATTTTTTTTATAAAGAATGTTGCAATATAATTTAAAATTAAGTAATTGCAACTGTGCAAAGTTTGATATTCCTCTACTATATTTTATTTTTTTCATGTAGGGTTCTTTTCAAATATTAAGTATAAACGTTTTTTTTTCCAAAATATTAAATATCATTACTTGTATAGATAATCTAAATACTTTTTTAACTGTTTCTGTTTTTACGACTTTCGAAAAATAGTACTCTCATAGACTGCTTCAGATCGCTTGTGAGAGAAATACGTAATCGGATAAGGGTTAATTTTTAAACCTTCTGATATGCTGGCCTGACGATTGTAAAATAAAATGAGCGTTTCCGTCTTGAGCCGGTAGAGGCTCCACTTTACAAAGGTCGTAACTACGGCCAGGGGACAAGCGGCGTAAGGAGAATGAAAAAAACCGACGGGCACAAATAAATGTATTGCATTGCGTATCTTCCCAAACTTATCAATCAACGTTATAACATTAAAATTTTGGAATTCTTTAAAAATGTATAAAATGGGGTTATATAAAAATATACAGTGCAATTATAATTTGGGTTTACAATTTTTAATGTCTTATACAAAGAAATTTTGCGTTATTTGATGCAGAAGATTATGTAGATTATTATATCTTAGAAGTAGATTAAAATTATTAAAAGATTTAATTGTATGTATAAAAAACTGAAACATGTAATAAAAAGTATTACCTAGTAAAGAATTATAGGGTGTCCTGTATTTGCAATAATATAGAAATATAGTATTTTTTTGTATATAATACAAAAAAGTCTATAGAGAATTTAAATTGTTAACATATTTTCTTTAATTTTTTAACGGTGATATATCACAACAATGTATCATAAAAGCAGACAGAAAACAATGTTATTTATGAATTCTAAATTCAGATTATGCACAAAGTATCAATAAACGAATTAATATTATATCGACAATAGGTGTAAACATTATTTTTTTATGATGTATTTACAGTCCTAGAAAACAATTAACAGTAAATACTACAAATAATAATATAAAAGTAATAATGCAAATAAAATAAACTAAAACTATAATTAATTTTAAATCCTTGCAACAACAAAAATAAAAAATTCAATAAAAACGGAACACAAAACATTTGGTCCGATTCCGGCTATGTAGGCAAGGCATACCCCACTTTTCTTACAATTTAAAACAGACCTTAGGTAGTTGTCTCAACTCTGGCTTTTAAAATTTTGCGCCTACACTCTTAATAAGCGTGCAAAGTATCAAATTGATCCGACGTTTTACATTACGTCAAAATTATGTTAAAAGTTTCCGTTACATACAAACACACTAACATAATAACAAAGTTATTCAAAGCGATCTAAAAAAATGATCTATGAACTTTTGCTATTAACTATATAAAGTCTTTATTACATAAGTTATTTTTTGTTTAAAATAACTACTAATTGATATTCAATCGTTATTTTGGATATTCTAAGAAAGGAGATATAACAATGTATAACATTATACAAATATTGACAAATATAATTTTTTTGTATGCAGAATTTTACTCGAAAAAAGCAATAACAAAATTGCCAAAAATATACCACACCTTGGAACAATTTATAACCTTAAACTTAAGCAGACAGTTTTATTACCAACTTAAATGATAAATTTTCATGATCCTCTTCTTTGTAAGTATATGAAATAAATTTTAAGGTAATAACTTTTAAACTAGACGGAAATATAGAGTAAAAAGTAGAAATGAGGATATAAAGAAGGATATTTGTTATTTATTTAATGAAAAAAATATATAAAAACCAAAGTAATTTCTTCTATAATATCGTTTTTTCATAGAATTTATTAACAACTTTAACTAGCTATAAAAAAACGTTTTTTATAACATTAAAAATATTTAAGGTTACTAAAACTTTATGAGAATTTTATGTGGAGACATTTTGGCTGATAAGGTAAGCTACACCAGTCGTTACCATTTTTACGCTTAGAAACATTTCAAATCAATTTAGTGTGTGCATTAAAGTAAGAATAACCGTTGCATGTATGGTGAACTGTATGTTTTTATAGCAACTATAATAGCAAGTATGTCTCTATAAATGCTCTGCATTATAAACCAAATTAAAGTATTGATTAAAAACAGAAAATACTAAATACATAAAGCTTCTGCAGATATATTTAAGTAACGATTTTATATTGTAATAAAATTTTACAACAAAACTCTATTTTCTTAAAATTAAACTACATTGAATATAAAAAAAATTTGAAAGATATGGTTTTACTATTACTAGTGTTGTAATAGTATATTGTGTCACAAGCTGCTAATGCCCTATTACTATTACTAGTGTTGTAATTGTATATTGTGTCACAAGAGCGAAAAGAGGGCATTAGCAGCCAGCGCCAGCGGCTGTATTTGCTGCCCGAGTGCAACGAGGACAGCAAATACCAGCGAAGGGGTGCTAATGTATTTATGCACGTATGACACACAATTATTTTCCACCTACCTTTATGACTATTAAAAAAGAATTTAAAAAAAATATAGTGGAGAAATGAACTCGAGCCGCCTGCGTGAGAGGCAAGCTCTATACCACTGTGCTAGCAGGCTTTTAGAAAATAGTTTCGTATTGTAGCATTTATGATGTTATGTATTTCCTCACCTTCATCAAGAGATATTCAGAATCGGACGCATGCTTTAAAAATGTAATGCACTCTTGTAGTTTAAGAGGTGGCCAGAAGCCTATTCCACTGCGACCTTTTCAGATCTATTGTGGTCCTCGAAAAACTAGATTACTCTTGTAGTAGTAGTAGTAGTTGGGTTGATAAACAATTTTTGGTGTTCATATGATTGGTTTTCCGGTAAGGTAGGCAGAAAATTCAATTAGATTGATTGTCAAAAGAAATAGTTTTTGATAACTGTCAAATAGAAGTTTTGTTAAGTTTCCATTAAAACCGATAATTTACGTTTTCTGTTAGCGAAATAATTAGTATTCGGGTAGAATACTTGTTATTCTTTACATTTTGGAGGTCCCGGCGAGATACTTGTTCTTTTGTGAAGATCCTACTTGGAAATAGAAATAAAGATACTTATAAGATATTCAAGGGTACTGCTGACTTAGAAAAGATAGAATCCAATAGTCGTAGATATAAATATACTTAAACTAAAAGAAGATTTATTAAGAAGATTTAGAGTGAAATACATAGGTCAATTAATTTTAAGAAACTCGAATGAAAAAATTTGTAAACCTAAATTTGTTCAGAAAGGAGATACCTATGCTTTTAATTGATACCGACGAAAAACGTTTATATTTGCCATTAGTTAGAGTTTAAGATGTTATTTTGGGTAAAAAAGGAAATGTTAGAGTGGTAGAGTTAAAAACATCAACGGGCTATTTAACAAAGCCAATTCAAAAGTTAATACATTTGGAGATGGCAAATGATCCTTTAGAAATTGAGCCAGTTCAATAAAAGTTAGTTGTCCAAAAAAAATCCGGCAAAAAAATAAAAATTCCAGATCGTCTTGATCTTTAAGATAAGACACTCTACTATATAGAGTGACCATTATTTGTGTTGGCAGAATGTTAAGAATTCAATCGAGTTGGTTGATTTATTATGCTAGATTGACAGTCAAAAAAATAGTGTGTTGATAACTGTCAACTTATTTTTTTAAGAATAAACATGAAATTTTGGGGTAATTGGCATTATATTCTGCATATTTTACAAGATAATTCAAGTTGGTCCGACGTAATCGTTTTCAATATCATTGCTATCTTGTACTTTTTTAATATCAACGTTGGTTGAGTGATACATCATAGAACAGTTTTCCGCAAGGGAGCTGCCAATGCAAGCCGTTAAGTGCGGGAAAGTTAATTTCCGCGAGAGTTAGGATCAATATTTTCTTTACAAGCATAAAAAAGATACTTTATACATGTTTTTAATTTTATTTTAAACTCCTAACAATGTAAAAAAACTTAATTTATTTACTCTTAATATGAATATTAAAAGTACAATTTATTGCGCTTTGTAGGCTAATTGCCGAATCTAGTTGTTGCTCCACAGTTGCAGGTTTACTTCCTTCACTGAATGATATCGCAGTCATCTGGTTAATGTTTAATGGGCACGCTTCCTGCGTTTCTGGCTCCGGTTCATTTATGGTTAAAATTTTGTTGCATAAGATCTTTTTCCTTTCTTTTCTTTAAAAATGACCTCGAAAATTAATCAGATACTTAACACTCCTAATAATAAAGTAGCTAAAAAATTAAAATATAAATATATATAAACAATATAAACAATTATGGTTAGGTACACTTCTAAATATTCAGTACAAAATTCATTAGATTTGATTTAAAATTAAATAAATGTAATTTACAAAGTAATACTAAATTGGTATCATTTGGTGTTCTCAAAAATACCTCCTAAAGAATGCATAGTTCTAGTTAAAAAACTGATGAAAGAGTAGAAGAAGAAGAGTAGAAAGGTATAATATCAAATATAATTGATCTACTTATTTAATGTCTGCATTCGTCAAAATTATTAAATTTATTTAATTCTAGTTATAAAAACAATAATATTGTTGTATTATAATAATAATATTATTGTATTTTGGTATAGATGTTGATGATGTGTCAGATTTTGAAGGTAGCGAATGACAATGGCATATATTTTATAATTATATTAATACCTTGCATCCTAAAATTAATTATACTTAAGAAGCTGAAGAAAATAATTCAAGTAATATTGTGGATTCAAGAATTTATAATTCATTAAATTACATAGATTATTTTCAATTCTAATGAACAATAAAATGTTGATAGAGAAATTGAGATCATAAAACAAATAGCTACATCTAATAGCTATCCAATATATTTGATAAATAAATTAATTAATAAAAAAGAACAAAAAATGTCACTTGAACTAATATTTGCAAAACAAACTAAAGAAATTAAAAGTTATAGAAATATTACATATTGTGGAAATAATTTCAATACAATTTCAAAAATAATATTTCGGCAACATTAATATAATTAATATCATTTAAAACACAAAATATTTGGCACAAAATTGTTAAATCTGAAAACAAAATTCCTAAATTAAAAAATCTCGCACAATTCCTGGATATCATCCGCTCTCAAAAGCAGGAAGATTATAGCAACACTAGAAGGAGGTCCGAAATGGTTTTGTTGACAAAAAGGGGAAATATTAAAGACGCCAAACCACGCTTCTAGAATTTCTGGAGGAGGCCAATTACCTTGGGGTGGTGCTGGATAAAAAGATGACCTGGAAACCACAAATTGACAAGACTATAAGCAAGTCAATAATCACAGAGTGGCAACTGCGCTAAGCTGCAGGTTCTCCATTGGTTCTACACTGGAATCGTTAGATCGAGGATCCAATACGGGTCCGTAGTCTGGTGGCCAGTAGTAGAAAGGCAATGGGTATCCCGCAAGCTGGCACTTGTACAGAGGGTTGCAGGCATAGGAGACATAGGAGCGCTGAGGACAACACCCACACCAGCGCTTGATGTCCTCCAGGGATTGCCGCCTTTGCCCATAGGGATCATTAATGGGCGCAATGGCGGCTTTCATAACGCTTAGAGACTATGGGCATGGCAAAGGCCACACAAAAATAGCACAAAGGACAGAAACAGAGCTTTCGCTCCTGGCTCAAAGCTGCTCTAAAAGCAGATAAAGTAAGAACGGAAAAACATGTACAAGGTCGTAATCCCGCCAAGGGGGCAGTGGAGCGACGAACAAGTAGAATTTCCTTCAGGGAGCTTAGTATGTTATTCAGATGGCTCTCGCATGGAAGAAACGTCAGGAGCAGGTGTTCTGATAGACGACGTAGGGGTTCGAAAGAGCTAGGCCCTTGGTAAATACTTCACGGTCTTCCATTCAAAAATATTTGCTATTCTCAAAGCAGCAGAACTAATAGAAGAACGAGACAACTCAGAAACCCCGTCAGCATTTGCTCAGATAGCCAGGTCGCTCTAAAGGCGGTTTGTATCTCCAGGACTATCACGGTACTAGTCTAGGAATGGCTTCAAGATGAGATTATGAGTATGGTAGACATCCTCTCGAGGATGAGTCCAACAATGTTGGAGTTTCCCATCTCAGCCCGAAAAAAACACTTTATATTATCGATTATACAATTGTACATAAGTTAGTTCGGTAATTATTTTGCCTTGATTCATATAACGCATTTTTAAAGTAGTAAATGGTTCATAGCAGCTGGCATTTTTTTAGATATCCAGTCTTCAAACGTCTACTGTGTAGGGCATTTACATGTTTTTATTTTCCTAATATAATGAATTAAAAAATACTTTCTTCTGCCGCTTTGGAAGATGACACTTTTTCAAATTTGTTAAAATTACTTTAGTTTACTAAAAAGTTTAAATTCTGTATTGATAGGTTTTTCTAAACTCTTGCCCTAATATACCTACAGTTATCACTTTTAAATTTGAAAGTGCAACACTCCAATTATCACGAAGTATCTTTGATAATTATTAGTTTGCCAGAACATATTCATCTTTAAACTTATGCTTCATCCATTAAAATTTATAAAGTCAAGATATAAACTCCTGTCTTGATTTATTCTCAATTTTCTAAGTGGTCCTTTACCGGCTTACTGAACCGTAATGCTGAAATAAGGGATGCTTTCTCATATTTTGACTCAAATGTAGCCACTGTTCTTTATTCTTTCATTCTCCATCCAACTGCTTTATGAGTTACCATAAAACTAAATTAAATATTTCTTTAATAAAACGCTTTTACTTTTTAATCGATTTTAATATTTTAAAGTGTATATTATTCAAAGTGTCATAAAATATAAAATAAAGCATACCTACTTTATGTCTGAAAATGTTTCTTTGGGAACTTGTATTGTGAAAAAGGAAATCAAATAATAAATAAAAAACATACAATTATTTTAAATTCACGGTTTTGTATCATCATACAAAAGTTATATTACGTTTAAGTGTGCAGTAATTTATTTTTCTGCATTTTCACTTCATGTTTACTCGTAGATATTGCAGTTTACACGGAACTGAATTCTTTTTACTCAAATACATTCCGAAAAAGTGTGGAAATGTTTTTGTATTCTGTAATAAATTTTCTGAGAACATGCAAAGCACTTACTATGTGAAATTAAAAAGACTAACACATCCGTACATATTTTACATTCCAGTATAATACATACCTACAAAAAAATCAATAAATATAGGCATACTTCACCATTTTTCTTAGATTTCATTTTGGTATAGTAGTTTTTTAAATATCCGAGCGTTCGAAAAAATATATTTCCTTTTTTAATGAGTTCTACAAAGCAATTAGAAAACAAAAATTACAATATGAGTCAATAGTGAAGTGAATATTTTAAACTTAACAAAAGTTTATAGATTATTAATGTAGCTTAATTATATTTCAATATTAATCTTAATCTTATTTCAATATTGATTTAAACTTTGGTCAGTTTTAAATATTTATTTAACTATTTTGTTTGTGTGTTTTTATTTAAGCTCTTCAACTATTGACCATACCCAAAACAAAATCTAAGAAAAATTGATTTTTTAACTAATTATCTTTTTAGAATGGTATACTTGACTGTATAAACATAACTATAAAAATAATTTCAGATAGGCAGGCGGTAGTAAAGTGACTGAAATCAAAAGGGATATACTCCAAGTTGAAATGAGGAAATGTCTTTAGGAAAACTAGAAAGTAACCTTTCTTTCTTATAGTTATAATAGTATGATAAGACTAACTTAAAAAAAAACGCAGGTCAAGGTAGAAGTAGAAGGGAGATCCTCTGTCCATAATCCTGTTAAATTTCGCGAAAATAATATAGGAGACCCAAAAAAGCAGTTGAGCAGTGTATTTTGAACATTAAAAACAAAGTACGGCATTAATAGTAAGCGAAAAAAAATAAGAACTAAAAATCAATAAAGAAAGAAGTAAATGGGTCAAAAATAAGATCATACTATGTTTTTAACTACACTGTTTAAGCAAAATTCGACGATATATTACCACCAAAGAATTAATTGGGCGATTTAGAGTTTCATGTCTTTTAAGTCCCGGAGTAAAGACGGCATTTTCCATCCTTTAAAGGAGGCTTGATCAATTACAGGTATATTTACACTACTATTTAAAACCAGTCTTAACTTAGAAAACATAACAAAAGCCTAAAGGGAGGCATAGGTGATTTTAATTCCCATAAAAGGAAGACGTTTCATGGATGATCCAAAATCTAATCACCCCATAAGCATAGCCACTTAAAACTATTAAATTAAAAATCACATAAAAAAAACGAAAATATTGTGAGATCATCATTTTACAAAAGAAATTTTGTTTATCAAACAGACAAATCAACTATAAGTGCTTTCTAATACTCAACTAAAGGCCTAGAGAAGGCCATAGTGGCAATAGAGATAGCGCTCTGCGCCCTCATTAAAATAGGAGGGATTTAATAACACCTCGTTTAAATCCAGGAGCAGACGGGATACTTCCCAGGCGAGCGAGGGGCAGCAAATCCTCCACAACTTAATCGAACATTGCAGGAGGAAAGGACTTCAAGTCATCGTAGGATGCGATGCGAGCTCACACCATGTGCCGTGGGGGAGCAAAACGACCGACGAAAGAGGTAAGTACCTTCTTAATTATATACTTGTTAAAGGGATTGTAGTAAACCACAGAGGAAATGAACCAACCTTTGTTACTTACCAAGAAATGTCAAGACATTATAGACATAATAATGAGTACTGAGGCAATCAGTAATAAAATTGTTAACTGACACGTGTCTAACGAGTCATCATGCTCGGATCACAGACACATTAACTCACCTTAAAAACGGGTAAGAGACCTACCATTAATTATAGGTACCCAAAATGTACAGACTGGGACGGTTATCGCACCAGTCTGGAGGAGAAAACAGGGCATATGCCCACGATAATCAAAACCAATACTGATTTGGAAGAGGCAACTGATCGTATCAGTCGTATAATTCTAGAAGCATATCAGGAAAACTGTCCCGTTAAAACCAAGGCAAACAAACGCCTTGGTGGAACAAAAAACTGGACAAATTAAGAAAAAATGTAAGGATGTTGTGCAATAAAGCAAAATAATTATGGAACTGGGAAAAATACAGAAGCGCTCTTACAGAATATAACAAAGAGATAACAAGAACCAAGCGGGAATCTTGGAGAAAGTTCTGCCAGAGTATATCTGACATACCTTCCAGTGCAATAATTCACCTGATTCTCTCCAAGGATCCGAACCAGGGGCCGTGTCTTCTCATAAGACAGGATGGAACCTATATCGAATCCAAGAGGGAAACATTAGAACTCTTGTTACAAAACCATTTCCCAGGTTCAACAATTATTGAGACGCAGAGGCGAACTTTAGACCTGGGAAGGTTGCCTCGACCTAGGAAGGAAAGTTGGAAAATATCTGCGAATACTATAAAACCGGTGAATGTGGGCTATAAACCACTTTGATCCATACAAATATCCAGTGGAGGATGGACTTTTTCCTTCCCTATTACAAAAATGATTGCCCATTCTGACTAAGCTTAGCTCTGGATTACATACCCGAGGCCTGGTGCACTGTTAGGGTCGTTTATATTAACAAGGTAAGACGAAAGGATAGCGCCCTACCTAAATCCTACCGGCCAATTAGTCTCACTTCATTTCTGTTGAAAGCACTTGAGAAAATTCTTGATAGGCATATTAAGCCAGAACTTGGGTAACCTATCCACAATTTTCCAAGCGGAGGTTTTTGCAATGGAGATATGCCTGCAAGAGATGCTTAAGCGTGACTGCAGGAACAAAACTATAAAAATCATTTCCGATAGCCAGGAGGCCACTGGAATCAAATCGGATCGACTCCAAGTTAGTTTGAAAATGCCTTCAGGATCTAATACGCCTAGGTGAAAATAACAAAGTAACCTTACTTTGGGCACCTGGACATACCAGCATTGAAGGTAACGAAGCAGCGGACCTTCTAGCCAGGAAAGGTGCTGAAGGAATATTTATAGGCCCGGAGCCATTCCTAGTCATAGCGAATAGCGTAGCCAGAGGAACAATATCGAACTGGGTGGATCGTAGGAGACGTTCTTACTGGTTCGAGCTAGAGGGTTTAAGACACTCAAAGGTATGAGATCTCTTTAAAAAGAGGTCTTAAGAGCTGCTGAATATGAGCAGACAGGACCTACGAATAATGATAGGACTACTGTCTGGACACAGTCCCCTCAATAGGCATATGAAAACAATTGGATTGGTAGACAGTGCGGACTGCAGATTTTGTCAGGCGGAGGATGAAACGGTGGAGCATATCTTATGTAACTGCTGAGAGCTCGAGAGAATAAGAATCAATAAATTTAGTCTGCATCAACTTGAGCCCAATGACTTCATGGAAGTGGCGCCAACGACCCTGATGAGCTTCACCAGAGGCATAGGGTTAGCATAACATAAATCCATCAAAAGGAGACTAGAGAAGAGGAACATATTAGCCTCAGAATTATTACAGCTAACATGGGAGAAGAATAAAGGTCGCAGCAAAGGGGTTTCCTATCGCCCCTTCTGGGAACCCCATCGACTTCTCTGACAAAGAAATTAGTTTTGTATAGGGCAACAATGAAATCAGTCAAATGCACTGTTTCTAGAAAGATATAATATCCAGTTCCTTAAAACCAGAGCGTTCAAATATCTAATACACTCACACACTACTGGGCCATCAGGTACAGTGGGTTACAGTGTAAAAGTCACTACATATATGCGACACTACAACTAATATACTAAAAACATTAAAAATCTAAAATTTTTCATTAATTTCCAGTGTTCTTTTTTAATTAAGCTCAAGTCGATTATTAATTTTCAAATAAATTTGACACCACTACTTCAACCAACTTTTGATAAAAAGATATTTGGTATCAGACCAAAACAGAGAAAATCGTTTCCAGTAAATTTAGACAAGATTCCCCACGTCAAAGAGACACCTAATATAAGGACTCTATTCCTGGAGACGATTAAAATTGTAAGGAACATTAACCACCGACTTTCCTTTCTGTGAACGGCAAAACACTTTTATAGTTAATGTTAATTATTTTAAAACGAACTAAACACATGCTTGAATTCTAGTTTAACCCTCTATCAGAGGTCAGTGTTTTTCTCAAAAATATGCTTTGTTGAGAAACGACTTAATTCAATATTTTTCATTTTATTACAGTGATTAAAACTGTTATGTGATAGCATCAAACATAAACATTAGAAAAAAAATGTGTCTTTAAAAACAATTAAAAGGTTTGAAATGTTTTTTTAATATGATAAAACTGTAGTTTTTTATAAATTACACAAAACATTTTAAAGCTTTTTAATTTTTTTTCTATTGTCTTCCTTTGTGACACTGAAATCAATGCATGGAGGGTGGAGGAAACACGATATTATACATTTAAAAACCTAAATCTGTTGTGTCTTGCAAATTAAGTATGTTTAAAAAATTACAAAGTATTTCAAACGTACTAAACAGTAATTTAAGTTTTGAAATGTCCTAGACAAAAGAAGAGGGCTTTAATATCGTCTCCACAAACATCAAATAATAGCTTTCACCAAAAAAAGAAAAAAGGAACAACTTGGCCCCCTTCCGTTTCGGAGAAAAGCAGTATAATTGTCGGAGGAGGTAAAGTACCTTGGAGTCCTTAATCCAAAGTTAATTTGGAACATAAATATACCAAAATTTTTAAAAAAGCGGAGGCAAGCTTCATGATTGCTAGGTGAAGGTAATACACTACTTGGGGACTCGCAATAAGATTGTTAAGTTGGCCGTACAAAATGATAGGAATTGGAACTACGCCTACATTAGCGTAGGAAACACTACTAGAACTTCTACTACTACATTCTATAATAATATTTCGTTAAAAAACAAAATAAAAACATTCTTTGATATTGTAGTGGGTTGGCAGTTGGGATGAATGCCTTAGGTAGAGAGATAATTGTTAATCGAGATATTTCTAGAACATTTCATTTATGTATAAATAGGATGTAATTCTCCGTTGAGGGTCAGTTATAGTTCTGTTATCGAATCGAGGAGTTGTCAAGTTGACAGTTAGCAAACAGTTTCCAGCTGAATTCTTTAAAATTGTCACCATAGCTGTTAAGATGCTTTTAATGTACCCCGATCAACTAGAGGCAGCAGCATCGTTGACGTCATGTGAACAGATGCCAAATTTTTGACCCACAGTGACCATTTTTATGTTTATGTTTACTTATTTGTACGTAAGTGTGCACATTTATCAACGGTTATTGAGTTTTATGTAAATATGTAGAATTTGATGAACTCTTCGATTTTCATAAAAAAATTATGAGGGGTCTAGGACATTGTAATGAAACACTTAGAAATCCTAAAAATTTTCAAAGTAAATATTATATTAAACTTTAAAACACTTTCGAATTAAATAAATATTCTGAAGATAATCTGAATTAAAAAAAATATAATATTACGATTTGGAAACTTATTTTCTTATTAATTATATTCCACATATTTTAACAAACTGTAAATTTTGTCAAAACTTCTTATTGGCCGATTTGGTTAAAACTTTAAATGGTTTTTGCCAAGATTTACTCGAATATTTGAAAAGAAAACAGGTATACTTTTTAATTTTTCAAATTTTAAGTTTTGGTAATTTTGATTAGCTAGTTTTTCGTATTGTTTTACTGTCGAATTTCAGTTTCATATATAAGTATTGAGATTTGTTCATTTGGTTTTTTCACTATTTTATTTCAGATATTAAGGTGAGCGATATTAATATATAATACACTTTGATCTGTGTCAGTTGGTCGGGAAGAGCATTTAAATATTTTTGTTTTCTTTAAATTATCTGCCTAGTTTAGAATTTTGTTTGAGAATTGTTGCTTTTATTTATTTTATTTTTATAGAAAGAAAATTTTTATATTTATTTTTTTTATTGTTCATAAATCCATTAAATTTGGTATTGTACGATAGGTTAATAGTTCCTACAGATTTCAAGCATATATTTCATATTTCCTTAATAATAAAGTACATTTTTTAATATTTATATATATATATACAATATAAAACAATAGCTATATTTTTTGACATTAGTTGCTATTTTGACATGTCAGATATGAAGTCAATTCGCAATCATCATTGGCACCAGGGGCGCTCCGAAACTCCGGGAAAACAAAGCAAACGTCGTTTATCTACATTAACATAAGCTTAATTTATCGTACAGAAGCAAACTCTAACCCGCCTGACTTGTTTGGTTTTGGGTTTATTACAGTATTCAATCGAGAAGAGCTGTACGATAAAAATGCTTGGAGTTATTCCTTACACAGTTAAGGTCCCACTTTTAAAATTGGCAACAAAAAACAAAATACTATACACTTACTAATGCAGTAAATGTTAGTAATGCAGGATTCCTGACACTTCTTCTGGTTACAATTTCGCAGGAAAAATTAATATTAAAAGTGGTTCAAATATTGAAGTGACTTATGCTTGACTGAGTGAACCAGCCATTTTAGCTGTACAAAATTAAGTTAGGTTAAGTTGTTTTGTACTCTAATGTTTGAGTAAGATATGGTTAATCCACACGAGTCGAACAGTATATTTTTTCTAGTACTCACTTAAGAAAAAATCTAAATAAATATTTTATTAAACTATAATATAACTTCAAATTCAATTTTGAATTTTCGCTAATTTTTTGTAATAAAACATTTAATATACTACCAACGACAAATGCATTACATAATTTATATAAGAACTGATTATTCATTTTATTCTGTTTTTAGTATTGGTTGTTAATTTTTATGGGTTATTTTATTTAAACTTACTTATGTAAATAAATATTCTTTGCCCGTCATTTTTACTAATATTTTTGTTATAAACTATAGAAATATTTTGACAAGTTATTTTGACGTTTCTTTGAAATGTGAAAACAGATGAGTTGAAGGGCACTAAACGCAAATGCTGATTGGTGGATTTTATATATAAGCTTAGTTTCATTAGTGATAAAAAGAAGAGAAAAATAAGTAAATTTGGGACTGATTGAGTGACTCTGATCCTTCTCCCTAATGACGTTTATCAGTCAGCATTTATTTAACAAACTTACTTCCAGTTTTCGTCGTCTTTACTTTCAATCTATCGATTTAATTAAGTTTCTGGATTTCTTTTTAAAAAAAAAGTAGAATCAATTATCAGTATCAAAAGTTTGTTGATAAAAAAACTGGTGTAACGTGACGGTAGGTTGATTTATATCCGTCGCTTTTATGTTCCGAGAAACCGATAGTTCATTCTCACAGGAGTAACGTTCGAAATGAAAGGCGTGTAATTTTCCAAACCGAAAAGAGTGTACGGGTGTAAAAACCTCAAGGAAAACCCAAACGTTAAATGTGAAAGCACTTTCAAAGGAAGCAAAGAAAAAGAAATTGATTAGTATGTGGGCGTGTAGCTTCAGCTTCCCTTGATGAATGAAAAAACTTCCAGTTGTTGGTAAAAATAACGACTCTCTTAGTATTTTAGAACGCGTCGGGCAGGTACAACGTGTTTTGTAATTTATCGCATTTTAATGATTATTTCTTTATCTGAGTTTCTTGAATTTCACATTAATATTACAAATAAATTGGTAAACTTATTATTTATTGGAAGCAAATAAAAAGTTATAAAGAACTTAACTTTGGACCGGTTTTAAATATGGCCTTTTTCCAGTCAATCAATTAGCGGTTTAAGGCACTTTACACAAAATGTCACGAAAGACTTTTTGGTACCTGTTCGGGTGTAGGAGCAAAACTTTCCCCTCCTTATTTTGCGAAAGCAACTTGGCTTCTTTCCAAGTTTTTCCTTTTTGTTTTAGTATCTTCTCTATAACTGCATTCCATGTCTCTTTCAGTCTTCCTTTTTTTCTTTTCTTTATTGGTTTGGCTTCCCATATTATTTTTAATTGTGTTCTGCTGCTCTTTCTTTGTAAATGTCCCCACAATTCCAGTTGTCTTCTTTCAACGAAATTAAGTATTGATTCTGTGTTAAGATCTGTCCTAATGCTATCATTTCTTATTTTATCTTTTCTGTTAACTCCTCTTACTCTTCTGAGTTATCTCATTCCAGCTGCCTGTACTTTGCTCTTCTCTTGCTTACTTAATACACATGTTTCGCAGCCATAGGTAAGTATCGGTCGGTATATAGTTTTAAATACTGTCATTTTCGTTTGTTGCGTTATTTCTTTGTTATTTATAAAGTTTTTGCCCATCGTGTAGTAAACTTTGTTGGCTTTGTCTATTCTGTTATTTAATTCTATTTCATTCTTCCCAGTTTCTTAAATGTTTATTCCTAAGTACTGATATGCATTAACCTGTTTAATTTTAATATCATCAATTTTTATATTTAATAAGTACCCTTTTTTCTTTATTTATCACCATAACTTTTGTTTTATTATAATTTATTGGCATTCCATAATTATTAAGTCGTTTATTCCAAATATTAAGATTCTCTTGTAAATTTTTCTCTGTTCCAAGTTTTTATATTCTATATACAACGGTTTAGCTTATTTCCTTACCTCAGCTACAATTTCGTCCATAAATATAAATAATAGGGGACTCAGTCCTCCTCCCTGCCTTACACCTTTACAAATTCGGAATTTTTCTGAATTCATATTCTTCGTAATAACACAATTCATGGTATCCTTATACAGACTTTTGGCACATCTTATTGTTTTATCGCTTACACTTTTATATTTTAAAATACTCCAGATTTTTTCTTGTAGGACTCTATCAAAAATCTTTTCCATGTCTATAAATGCTAAATAAAGTGTTTCTCCTCTGTTCTGTGCTCTCGTGATAAGTTCTTTTGTTGTAAAAATGTGATCCGTCGAACTTTTGCCTTTCCTAATTCCTAATTCTGTCAGTAACGGTTCCACAATTTTTCTTATTTTTTGTTCTATGATTCTTTCGTATAGTTTAGTAATCGTGCTCAGTATTGTTATTCCTCTATAGTTTGTACATTCTTTATTATTTCCTTTTTTAAATATAGGTACTATTAACCCTAGTTTCCAATCGTCGGGTACTGTTTCTTCTGTCCATGCCTTATTGACTAATTTTAGTAGAAAATCCGTTGCTTTTTTGCCCATGTTTTTTTATCATTTCGCTACTTATTTTGTCGTCATCTGGCGTCTTTCCGTTCTTAAGATGTTTTATAGCGTCACTTAATTCATGAAATAATTTCATGCTTTTTAATTTCTTATTTCTGCTTGGTTCATCCACATATTCTATATCTGTTTCTAAGCTACTTTTAACTTCTAATAGCGTTTGGAAGTATTCCTTCCATCTATTCATGCAACTTATTTCATCTGTTATTATTTGTCCTTCCTTATCCTTTCTTTGGACGGGTTTTAAATATGGCCTTTTTCCAGTAGGTCAATTAGCGGTTTAAGGCAATTATCACAAATATCACGAAAGAGTTTTTATACTAATTATATTTTTTATATTAATTAGTACGAAATTAGTTTTAAATGATTATTAAAAGTATAGCTTTTTCGTTTTTATTTGTTTATAAGGTAGTTACACCAAATAATTGTCAACTAATGTTTAATGTTTTGAATTACACTGCTTGAAGTGGATATTTTTTAAATATTGAAAGTGACATAAAAATCCGAACACCCAGTTTAAATGATTTTATGTTATAAAAATTTGTTGAATTTATTTATTTTGCTGAAATAAACAATTATTAAAAATTTCAGCCTTCCGGGTTTTATACTGCTTTTTTTGAAATCCACTACCAATCCAAAAATGAATAATGTAGCCGTAGTAAAGATCCAAATTTTGCAAATTTTGGTTTTTGAAATTCTTTACGATTGGTTACGATGCCTAGGGTACGATTTCGTCAACTTAGTGAGTTTGATAGGGGTCGTATAGTGGGACTTCGGGAAGCTGGATTTTCTTTTCGGGAAATTGCAGTTAGAGTGCAAAGAAGTGTAGACACCGTGGTTAGGTGTTGTCAGGCATGGCTTCGAGAAGCCCGTACGCAAAGAGCAAGGGGCTCTGGACGCCCCCGTAGAACAACAGACCGTGAAGGTCGCCGCCTAAGATTGGCCTTAGGGAACCGTTCCTCCACTACCAGGTCCATTGCAAATGAATGGTTTGCAGAACAGGGAAGACCTATTCGCATGCGACGAATAAGACGTTTTGGCCTGTTTTAATACCGACCACACTGGGTCCTCCCTTTAACTCCAGAACACCGACGTAATCGCCTTGAGTGGTGCAGAGAACGGTCACTCTGGGATTATGAATGGAACAAACAGTATTGTCTTTAGTGACGAGTCTCGATTTTGTTTAGTCGTGCACGATGGTCGAGCGAGGGTTAGAAGACGACATGATGAAAGGAGAAATCCACGGTTTTTTGTTGAAAGGCATGTTCATCAAACTGTTGGAGTTATGGTTTGGGGTGCTATAGCTTATGGTTCGAGATCATCTTTAATCTTCATCAGAGGTAACATGAACGCGCAGCTTTATATCCAAGAAGTTTTAGAACCCCATCTTTTACCCTATCTTAACATCCTGGCAAATCCAACTTTCCAACAAGATAATGCCCGATCACATGTCGCAAGAGTCACAATAGACTTCTTTTAACATATTGATGTCACATTGTTACCTTGGCCACCAAGGGAGTTCATGTAAGTCAAAAGACACACTAAAATAATCAGTCTAAATAAAGTAATCTATAAGGCTGTACGAGTAGTTCGACTTTTCATTTTTTTTGCTCTTAAGTGTGTAGCAAGTTTCTGTAAACAATTATTAATTGTTACTTTTTGAAATCCTT
The DNA here is from genome assembly GCA_035357415.1 of Ophraella communa. Lineage (NCBI taxonomy): Eukaryota > Metazoa > Arthropoda > Insecta > Coleoptera > Chrysomelidae > Ophraella > Ophraella communa. The sequence goes on from CM068979.1 coordinate 67,269,013, forward strand.
ACTATATCCGAAACAGTAAAAGCCAGAGATAGATAAATGAAATATGTCTAGAATTTTCTGAATAATTTTTTAAGTTCTTAGTGGCCACGGTCACATGACACCCTCTGTATAGAAAAAAATTATTGATAAAACAAGCGCACTAGAAATACTACTAGACTAGATGGGTTTTTTATACATGCATCGTACTCATTTATCTGTTTTCACATTTATCATATTTAGCTGTTCCACAATGCAAAATTTTTCAATTTATTAGAATGTTTAAAAAATTATTTCCAATTTAAATAGGCTGAACATGTTACAGCAATTGCTTTACCATTGCCTTGAAATAAAAATAATCCCATTCTGTATGTAAAAATATGTTATTTTTTATTTTTTATCAGGATTGAAAGTAAACCAGAAAAATTGTTTTACAAATATAGTTTACCGGTGTATTATACGTTTGATTTTCAGTTGACCACGAAAACTTTTCAATCATATGGCAATATGTTATGATTTAACGCTTTTCATAAATGAATTAATTTAATATGTTGTACGAACATTAGTATATTCGATATACAAAACCGCTATTCAGAGCTCGGAAGTATTTGACGACTGCATAATTCATTGATGGTGACAGTGTTGTCCTGGGCAGTACAACAACGGTAAAATAGGTCAACGTGCTTTGCATAATGCGCAGGATTGGATCCCAGTTCTCCACATTGATCCTATTAACAACTATTAGATGATTGTGTCGTGTGTATTGAACCAGAGGCGTAAATGTACATTAAAACAATCATCTAATCAATTAAAGCAACATTTTTATAAAAACACGCTCACCACTAACTGCGTAGTAAATTAAGTTTGCCATAAAGTCTTAGTTGTATGCGTAGAAGGCTCTTTTTTAAATATACGTGGAGTGTACATTTAAAATAAGTGCGACAAATTTCATGCGGATTACCAAAAACATTCAGTCAGGTCAAAATTATATTTATTTAATAAAATTTTATTGGCAAACATTAAAAATTGATAACTATATTTAGTTTGGTAAAAGCTGTTTAAATATAATATAGTTTACAATATAGATACATTCGTAAGAAGAATACACTTAATTTATTAAAGCAGAGTTGGATTCTACCTCCATTATAGACATGTAATATGCCTATACTGTCATACTGTTGTCTATGTGACAACACAATATCTAAAGAAAAAAATCAATGGTCACAAATATACAAAAACTGCATCAACAGCTCTACAAGAAAAAAATTATAAACAATTTTTAATGGATAAACAATATAAGTTTGTATCTAAAATATTTTATGCTAATTTACATTTATTTTATTAAATTGTTTTGAAAATGCTCCCAATGGAGGAGCAAAACGTAAAAAATTCTTATATAAATTTAATTATTAAACCCATGATCCCAAGAAATAAGAAAATTCAAAATTCTATAGAAATGGTTTAAGAAAAGATAAAATAATTTCTTCTTCAAATTTGCATTCAACGCCAAGATAACTGGCATGTACTTGGTAATCATATAAACATAATATTATTGTTTTTAAATACGATACTCTCAGTGATTGTCATTATCCGTTTTTCACAAAATATCTCAATATCAAGTCATTCTTGGGAAACAAAATATAACGGTTACTATTCATATAGGTAAGTAATTTAGCTAGGTGATTTAAAGGGGAAAAAGCTCAAGATAGCCCACCTTAATTTGTCCTCGTCGAAAATCTTGTTTGATATCCTCCAGTAATCGTCGGCAGGTAAAATTCTGTTTCTCTTTCTTCCAGATTTCTTCTTCAGAGAATCTAGCTGCATGTGGAAGCTCTTCAATTTCCTTTATAGATCTTCCACGCTTTTCTTTTATTCTGGATGATGACTTTTTTATGCTCTTTAAGGTGGGACTTGTATGTATCCCAGTCCTTTTTTAGTCTAGTTTGCCTTATTAAATGATAATCTAGCTATTGGCTTTAGCTGATCCAGTTCACGGTACTACCAGGTTGCACTGCTAAACTTTTCTGATAGAACAGGATTTATAATAGGCCTGTTCTATGGTATTTTGGGTAGTTGCTGAATAAAATTCCAGTTTTCCATTGTTTTTTTGGGTCATATCCTCTGTGTCTTGCAAACACCCTTCTAAAAGATCGACAAAGGCTTACAGCAATAAGTTAATTTCGTATTTTATCCAACGATGATCTGACATTGAAATATCGTCAGATACATGGAAGAATTAACAAAAAGAAATACAAAGTCAAATATCCTTGGGTGCTAAACTACCTCAATGTCAATGCACCCCAAGCTGCTAACATTTCTTTTATAAATCCATTAAGTTTAAAGAAAAGAAAAAAAAAAGAAAGTAAGTAAGCTCTGTTTATTATTTTATTATTTTTCTGCCTACCTTACGGGATAATCAATTATAAGAACACCAAAAAATGTGCGGAAAGTATTGTTTATCAACCCAAGGGTGGAAAATTCATAACGACACAATTTTATTATTCCAGCATTGAAAAAGTGTGCTTTGGATTGGACATTTTTAAATCAAAAATAAAATAAACAACGACTAATTCCAAAAAGTAAGAGCTTTTCTAAATCAAAATTTTATAAATTAAAAAGAAAAAAATCTACAATATTATCAAAAAAAGAGTGCATTCGATTTTAAAGGAAGCGTCCGATTCTGAACACCTCTTGATAAAGATGAGCAAATAAAAGCTTGCTAGAGTCGACTGCAATTTTTTTAGTAGTAATAAAGGTAGGTGGAAAACAGTTGTGTGTCACACGTGCATAAATGCATTAGCTGGTATTTGCTGACTTCATTACACTCGATCAGGACGTAGTTGGCCTTATATTCAAGATGCGCACTATACTTTTTCTATGACTGACCAGAAAGGAATGTCACAATATATTTGTTTGAGATTATGTCTTTCGATAATAAACTCATTCGGTCAGTTAGTTAAAATTCAATTACTTAAGTGATTTAAAAATTGGTAAGATTGTCTACAAATTGTTTTATTAGCTTTCATTTTTGTTCAAATTATGTACATTTGAAGTTACATTAATTTACAATTATTTGCAATTCATCATACTAAATGACAGCTTATAATTAAAACCAGTGGTTTTAATTCACGGATATATTATATTCATTACCAACCCACAATATTTATTTTAAAGGGAATTGGAAGAAAAATCTCAATAATTTTCGCTATTAAACACATTAATGTATTGAATTGACATTCTTTAAAGTGAAAATTTAATCCCTACCCTCAACCCCCTTGAGGGACAGTTACAACCCCCCAATTTTGAAAGGCCTGTTCATTCTTCATCCAAAAATTTTATTGTTTTTAAATTTATTGCAAAAATTAACATAAAAAAACGTGTTATTATCGAAATATTTTAGACATGGCCCCATAAAAAAAGTCCAATGTGGTAAAATCATGTGAACCTACTGGCCATTCTATCTATCTATCATCGCCTCCCTATCCAGCGATTTAAAATGGTATTTGCTGGAACTTAAGAATTTCCTGGATCAGGAAATAAATTAGCCAAACTTGGCACCTAACCTAACCACATCATTTTGTAGTAGTGCTAAATAATTATCGCCATTCAAATTCCCTTCAACGAAGAAAGGGACCAATAGTATAATTTTCAACAATCCCTGTCCAAACATTAACCTTTTGAGGGATTGTGTATGGTCTTCTCTCATCCAGTAAAGATTTTCCGTTGACCAGTAGCGACAATTTTGACGATTGGCATGACCTTTAACGCAAAAAGAACACTCATCAGAAAACGTTTTATAATTGGATGGTATTGTTATTCAACATTTGTGTACGGGTGTTATCTCAGTAACCAATCATCTATAAAACTTTTATTTTATGCATTTCTGTTAAGCTAACCATTTTTATAAATTGCATTCAACGAAATTCAAACTACAATTATAATATTGACAATATCCTGCAGTTATAATTATTACAAATCAATTTGCCGAGTCGTTTTAAACAAACTAACATTGCTATGATAGGTTTTCAAAGGATTGTTTTAAATTGATATTAAAAAAGAATACTAATATACTTAGTGTTTGCTTAGGTACTATTTTATTATGACTGAAACGGGAAATAAATTAGTAGTGTAGGTACTCTCACGAATTTCGGTAATAAGATGTTTTTTTATGTTAATTTTTGCAATAAATTTTAAAACATTTTTGGATACAGAATAAAGAGACCTTGCAAACGATATATCACAAGCCTATACTTCCTATTTAAAAAATTGGGGGTTGCAACTGTTCCTCAAAGGGGTTTGAAGGAAGGGATCAAATTTTCACTTTAAATAATATCAATTTATAATTTAAATTTAACGTATTTCGTGATGAAATTGATTGTGTTAACCTCTACTTTTTGGAAGTTCATCTTACTAAGAACAATACATAACCGAACAGTTAAACTAAACTTTTTTTTCTGTATATTGAATAATTTAATGAATTATTTACTTTTTGATAAATAAATTAATTAATAAGAAAGAACAAAAAGTGTCACTACTAATATTTCCAAAACAAACTAAAGAAACTTCGGCAACATCAGCATTAATATCATTTAAAACACAAAATAGTATTGGAACAAAATTGTAAAATGTGAAAACAAAATTACCAAAATTAAAAAAATCTGGTGTTTACAAAATTAATTGTCCAAAATGTAATGCAGTATATATAGGTCAAACACAAAGAAATTTTGAAGTAAGATTTAATGAACACTTAAGAGCATATAGATTACAACAACCAGTTAAGTCGAACTATGCAAAACACCTACTGGAACATCCAAACTCACTTATACATACCATAATGACATTCATATACTACACATTTGTGATAAAAAACAGAATTTAGATTTTCTAGAAGAACTAGCAGATCAACAGTTTAAAGTTGTTAATGAACAAATAAATCTGGGAAGTTCTCCACTTTTAAAGTGTTTGCTTTGATTGAGTCTTCATTTTATACATAGATAAGACGTAATTGTAACACAAATATATTAAGTTATTGTAAAGATCAGCATGATATAGTTTTTTTCTGGTTTTTCTATAACATTGCACAGTTATACTGATCTTAGAGGGAAATATATCCAGGATAATCCCTTAGGGCTAATAACATCTAGGCTTTAATATTGTTATGTCTTATTACTTCTTTACTTGGTCTAGTCTTAACTACTTATCAACATCAAGTACCTAGCAACAAACAAACAAAATGTAACTTCAATATGTAAATCTGACGATGCTAGATATTAGCGAAACAGCTGTAATTGCATTTTAAAGCGAATTTTTCGAATAAATAGTGGAAGTTTAGTTTAGCTGTTCAGTTATTTATTGTTCTTAGTATTTCGTGATTTTCTATAAATATCCTAATGGATTTATTCCATTTGCCTTTTTCACACTAAACAGTTTCACAGTCGAGAACTTTCCAAATGTATCTGCTCGTGCAGATATCAAGGCAATAGCCACTTTGAAAAGTGTATGTAGTCTAAAAGTTTAAATTAACACAACATACAAAAAAAACGACAATTTCAAAAGTCAACAAATCAATAGGCAAGTCTATGGAAGATAATTTCCCGTATATAAAAAATAAAAACTTGTACTCTCAAAACAACAAAGATTAGATGTGTATCGAACAGATTCCAAATTAGTGCTGAAATTCACCATCAAAACAAGAAAAGTTTGAGTAGTGAAGGGTAACACCAACAGTCAATTTGATAGAAAAACAGAAAGATTTGATTTTGAACACTCATCTAGAAAATAAGTCAAAATCACGTCTTATGATAAATTTCTGCTACACTAAGTAAAGAAAGTTTTGAAAAAGTAAACCGAATTTAGTAAATGTATAAGAACAATTAGAACAATTGGATAGACTCGATAAATTAACAATTTTTCAAGCAGAAGTGTTTGCATTTGAGATGTATTTACAGAAGTGCAGAAAGAAAAATTGAAATATCCGATAGCACTAAAGAAACAAAATTGAACTGGATGGATTGGACTAGTACGAACTAAAGAGTCTAGTCGCCTTTACAAACATAAGAAAATAATTGAATTGATTCCCTCATGTGTAAGATGTATTATGCCTATCCAAAATATGACTGATCCTCCTTAATATCGAATGGGATACTCTTAATGGTCTCCTCGATCGCAAATTGGATCTGGTAAGTTCCACCATATTTTGGTACTGGAAATTAATCGACCATACGTTCTTCTTAAATAAGTTCGGACAGCTGAAACTGTTATGAAGAAGAAACCAACCTTCTTTTGACATTCATAACCCTACGACTCCCAATTTTACGTGTCCAGTCAACCCTGTTTCCCTTGTCGTGATTTAATAATTCGGCAGATCCTCATCATGCAAAGCCACTATTCTAGCTCTATTAAATATTGAAAATCTATTGCCATGCATAATTGCAAAGAACAACTTAAGCAGGCTAAATCGACATGAACCGTTTTTTAAAAATTTGTATCTAAAATAATGTGAAATTGTTTTTGCAAACTTTTTTAAATACCTAACACTGGTGAAATAAATAAAACAGTAAAACCTGTCAATAACGGCCACTAAAAATGAGAAAACTATTGGCCGTTATATAAAGGTGGCCGCTATTGTCAGGACAAATAAAAAATATTTGGATTTTTGTTTATTTTATCATATCTATACATAAACGGAAAACAACTAAAACTACTTTAATATATTATGTACTTCATAATACAAAACATAAAACTACATACATACTATACTAGGAAAAAAACAGATGTTAAATTTTTTTAAAGTAGGTGTCAATTTTTGTTTGTTTTACATTTTTTAGCTTTGATTTAAGAACCTCAGCCGAGACACATCCATAAATATTTCACCATTATTTTTGCACAATAAATAATTTTCTACGTCCCTCAATTTTTCACACACTTCGCTCATATTAGATAAAGAGGATTTTGTAGTTTCACATTCGTCCACATCACTATTGTCAGAATTGTCTTTTTCATCATTATCGCACAGTTCTTTAAAAATGTCCGTAATACTGAAGTTAGGGCTCTCTGTAGGTATATCATCATCAAAGGAAGCAAATTCAAAATTTTCCATCTTCAAACTGCTTGCTTTCTCGAGTGCTTTTTATTTAAGTAGTGGCCTAGATATTGGAATTGCTTTATTTCTGGTTTTGCAAAACCAATTGTAGACGACTTGATTCACTGCCAATCCTGATTTCGGAAACTTTCGTTATTGCTCCAAGATAACACCTTCCTCAACATTTAAACCCAGACTACGTGCTGGCCATTCTACTTCTTCTAGATAATTTCTGACTATGTGTGCAACGTGAGGCCTGGCATTATCTTGCATCAGTAAGAAATTTTCACCGATATAAGAGGAGAATGGTACTACATATTGCTCCGGTATCTCCAATATGTACCTTTCAGTAGTAACAGTTCCATTTTGTATGACGACTAGGTCCGTACGTGCGGTCAAAGAAATACCACCCCAAACCATAACGGATCCTCCACCAAATATAGTGGTGTGTGAGAAGTTACACTGAGCGCACAGCATTCGTTGGGTCGTCGCAACTAACGAATACGTCTGTCGTTATTGTATAGGCAAAATCGGGATTTATAAACAGCACTCGTTCCCAGTCAGCCTTTAACCAATTAAGGTGTTCTCTGGCAAAACGCAGTCTATTCCTTCGATGCTCCGCAGTTAATAGAGGACCTCGGGCAGCGATCCTGGGTGTTAAGTTGTATTCCCTAAGTCGCTGGCGAACAGTTTCAGTACTAATTTGTATAGCATGTATAACAATATCGCACAGTTCTTCAATAATGTCCGTTATACTGAATTTAGGGCTCTCTGTAGGTATATCATCGTCAAAGGAAGCAAAATCAAAATTTTCCACCTTCAAACTGCTTGCTGCCTTGAGTGCTTTTTCTAGCGACCCAGATATTGGAATTGCTTTTTTTCTGGCTTTGTAAAACCAATTATAGACGACTTGATCCACTGCCAATCCTTCTGATTTCGTTTTTGCTCCAAGTTAACACCTTCCTCAACATTCTTTTTTAACTCAATTTTATTTTTTATAATATCGTTAATTTGAGTTTTTCCAATCCCATATTTTTCGACCAACTTTCACGAACCATACTTTTCACTTTCGGCGATTAGACCTATTTATTTTGTCTTTTAGCGACAAACGTTTCCTCTTTTGAGAACCTTTAGAACCCGGAGAAAGCTTTAAACTAACGAAATATGTATGTAACAGAAAGACCGAGCTATTAATAATGCAGATAATTTCATTCCTTTTTAGGCAGTTTTGAAAATTTGAGATTATTTGGCCGCGGCCGCATTATAAAGGTGTCCGTAAATACCATGGGAATTTCCATATAACCGGTTTGGAGAATTTTGAAACTGACCATTAGCACAGGTGGCCGCTTTTGACAGGTTTTACTGTATACAAAAAAACAAGCGATGGGGTCCACGAATTTTGTGAGTATTATAAAGTTTTCAACACAAGCTTTCTTCTAAATGCGGTAAGAATGAAAAATGGTAAATATTTCTAAAAAAGGTGAAAGATCATTAAGAAATAATATTTCAAACAAATCTAATACTGTTATCGATTCATTTACATTTTACATCTTTTTAAAATACCGTACACGTCTAACACCTTTGGCCTCCGAAAAGCGTTTTCGGGAATTTAAATATTGGTGAATAAGACTTGAAACCAGATTTCAATTTTCCGCTTGAGTAACTTACAAATAAATAGGGATAAGTTACGATTTGCCGAGAGCCGTGAAACCTGTATATTGTGAAGAAGTAAAGGAATATTTTCGTCACTTTCGACGATATTTCACTTAACTTTACAGAAGAAGCCTCAAGGCTGCGATATAATGGAAATTTTCTGAATAAATATTAAAGTGGCATGTTTTATGAGTTTTAAATCGACAACCACATTTAATATAGCTTTTTTTTGTTTAAACGAGACGAAAAATCATTAAAGTTGAGCGCGAATATCGTTTATCCCAATTTTACGACTCATAAAATAATCCTGAGTCCAGTTCTCGTAGCTGCCGATTTAATTGATTAGATGCTTCTCTTCTGGTGATTTTGATAAACCTACTCTGGCCTAATTTGTGACGGTTCAATGTTACTCTGATTAAGAAAATCAATAAAAGGGTTCGTAGGTTTGTTAGTATTTTCTAAAGTTTGAAACCGGTGATTAATTTGTATTAAAATTAGCTTTTATCATATAAAGTTAGCTTTGTTCTTTTTCCATCTTTAATTAAATCTAACAAATTTCCAATTATTAGTTGTATAAATAGTATCATGTAATCTTCTGGTGGGAGTTTTAATAAAATATGTCATTGTAATACTAACTTATACATCTGTACCATATATTTTATTGGTACATTTTTACAGCTGTAGTAAAACTTTGACCCACATACACAAGATGTCGTTTCTGCAATTTTTCAGTGTCCTGTGAGATTTTATTAGAATTTACTCGTGCAGAATTTTTACCGTATGAAATATTTTATATTCTAGATACTTTAGATAAATGTAATTTATTGTACTAAACCTTACTCTGCGAATGTTCATCTTATTAAGAACAATAAACAATTAAACGTTTGAAAGAATCTTCCTTTTTTTATTCGAAAAGTAGCTTTTTAATCACAATGACAGCAATGTAGGTAGAATTAGCATCGTCAGATTGACATATTGAAATTACATTTTGTTTTCAGCTAGGTTCCTGATGTTGATTAGGTAGTATTAAGGCTAGACCAAGTATGGAAGTAATAAGACATAACAATATTAAAACCTAGATATTATTAGCCCTAAGGGATTATCCTGGATGTAATTCCCTCTAAGATCAGTATAACTGTGCAATGATATAGAAAAGGAAAAACTGTATCATGCTGATTTTTACCATAACTTAATATATTTGTATTACAATTACGTCTCATCTATGTATAAAATGAAGACTCAATCAAAGTATACATTTTAATAGTGGAGATTTTCCAAGATTTATTTTTTTATTAACAACTTTAAATTGTGGATCTGCTAGATTGCCTATTTATTTCTAGTTCTTCAAGGAAATCTAAATTTTGGTTTTTTATCACAAATGTGTAGTATCACAACCAAATTGCAATTGTTCATACCACTATTTTGCAGTAAAAGAATTTTCTTCTTGTGCAACTGTTTCTAAATTTTATTGTTACTATAAGAGAAGAACTACAAATAGTTGAATTCAAAGACTGATTTCTCACTCTTACTGTTCTTGAAATTCAATACAGTATAGATGTAACTAACTCTAAGAAACACTTTCGTCACTATATAAAAATGAAACAGGTTGTTGGAAGAGTAAATTAAGGTCCTAATCATAAGCATGGCAATTTTTACGATATATAATTAGTCCTGAATTTTTCGACTCCACGAACGACAGTTTGACATTCCGAATTTCTTCTTTTTATATTCAAATAGGTTAGGTTGAAGGGTCCTAGTTTTGACGAGTAAAGTGTTTTTTATATTATAATGATAACATTTACAGTATTTATCATGAATTAAAACCCAAAAAGCCTAAAGCAAATAGAAGCAAAGCATATTTATTTTTAAGAATTAATTGAATTTTTAATACTTCCAACAACATCCACAGCTCAAGAAAATCCTGTAAGGTTTACCCATGAAGACACCTTACTATTAGTAAATTTATATAAAAAATATAAAAAAAAAAATGGTAGAAATTGTTGTAGGTTGAAGAATTTTAGACGTAGAAGATTGTTAATGGTTTATTTTACTAACTTGGCACAAACTTGCCACAGATTAGATAGGAAGTACAACTTGTTCATGAAAATTAGTGTAAAACTAAGCGAAATAACATAGAAAAACTTAGCAAACATTTCGCTCACTCCTTTCAATAACGTCATATCTCAAAAACGGTAATTTTTCAGGAGAGTGATTTTAAAGTTTGAAAGTCGAATAAAATGTATTAAAAATAAATAATGAAAATCTGATTAAACTTTTTATTAAAAATCAGATCTTTTTAGAAAATACCTGTAGTTTATTCGGTGTTTAAAGGAGATTTACTATAAAAAAGTTTATATTTAAACACTTGCTTTTGATTTATGACGTTCTTGTTCAAAATTTTATTCTTGGTGCTTGAAGTATCTCAAAATATGTCACTATTTTAAATAAAATAAAACAATTTTTAAATCTGACATTAAATTATTTTGAGTTATGCCGCTCTTGTATAAATAGTGTGATTTCAAATAGGCAGTTGTGCTATTTGTAGATTATTAACTCTATTGCGTTTTCCAAAATAAATCAAGAGAATAAGATTGGGACAGGCACAGGAATTATTTTATTAAAATAAAACACATGTATAGCCGTACTAAATAAAGTTTTTAAACAAATTCCATAACATTTTCTACAAAAACTACAAGTTTTGTACTTTCACAGTACAACAAAATAAAATTATAATAGGTATAGGTAGTTAACAAGAAACGGAAAACTTTTTTTAGATAAAACTAAAATATTTCAAAGGCTTTCATAGAAAGTTTTATAAACTTTTGGAATTAGATTTTTATCAATAAGATGCATAAGGTCTTTTTTTTTAGTTTCGGAAATGGATGGTCTTTGATTGAAGGCACGCTTTAATTGGACGTTATGTCGTGGCTTCGCCTTTTTTATTATCGTAGCTTCCTTAAATTCTGCATCTCCATAAGAAAGCTTATAGAAAAATGAATTGGGAGAATTGCTTTGAACTCTCATTACTTTAATCTCTTTAAATTTAACTATTTCATTTTGTGTATTTTTTGTTATAAGGAGAGGACCGATATCAGTAGCTAAAAGTTTTAAATCTGTGAAGTCTTCATAAGAAAGTTCATTTACGGAAAATGGTACACCTGTCCTTTTTGCTAATCTGATCAAAGAAATTAGACCTTCTGGCGTATAAATTGGGCCACTTTTGACAGCTTGTTTTATTTTCCTTTCAATCAAGGAATGAACAGAATCCCCTTCATTTTGCGTATGGCCTTTAATTAAAAATTTGTGGGTGATTGAGTTCAATCCATATTTACGGAGAGCAAAAATGTATGCGGCTAACATGAACTGATTTTTTTGCTGTCCGCTACAATTATCCGAATAAAAAATTATATCTTTGTATGTTAATATATTTTTCTCAATATATTTTAAAACACACGAGCCGAGTTCATTTGCTCCACGGTGGCCATTTGATTCATCCCAAATATAACATTCAGTAGTTTTTTTAAGAAGATCCGAAATTGTAAAGTTTAACACATTTAATTTACAAGAATAGTAAAAGGCTGAGCAGTCACCTTTGGGCAATGGCATGACAGCTTGTAAATCATAAACTGCTATGAGGGCTTTATCAACTAGTGTCTCTTTATCATTTTCTTTCTCTTTTCTTGATAGAACTTTTTCAACCAAGTGCTGATCATAATTTCCCTTTAAGATCACTTTCTCCGACTCTGATGCGTTCCCATAAGCAACACATGTTTCGCACTGATCTTTTTTCGGTTGGAAAAAACTTAAGTTAAAATCATTAGTGAAAATATTATAGAAGTAATTGAAGTTACAGAATGTAACATTATCTCTTTTGCAGTCACTCACATAATCGTTATAAATGTTGGTTATGGTTCTGCCCCCTTCAATGAAGTGTTTTGTGGTATTTTTGCGTGTATAATGACTCTCTACTTTAGGAATTCGAGTAATATGATCTGTAACCCTATTTCTAACAGCTTCATTCATCTTGGGTTGATTACCATGCTTTCCCCTTTTATCTTCCGCCATCACGGCACCTGCTACTTTATCTTTCTTCTCAAAGACAGTTCGAATAGGGCGGTCATTAATATCTAACGTATTTCGGAAAAACAACTTACAAACACGTATACGCCTGTCACCAATATTAAAAAAGAATGCTGCATTATGATTCCTTCTTGGCCTTTGTCCACCTTCTCGCACATAACGATATTTAGGTTTAATTTCTATTGTGCAGTTATGAATAAACTCCCTCTGTTTGGAAATATCTCCCAGATTCCAATAAGCATCGAAAACACTCTTCCTTTCATCTTGACTTACTTTTTCAAAACATTTAAATCGGCATTTTTCTTTACATGGAGGCTTAATTTTTCTAGCTTCTTTCGCTCGTTTTCCAGGATTTCTTGAACGACTTTCGTATTCTTTTCCACTATTCCTAGCTACCTTTAATATGTTTCTCTTCCAGTTTGATTCATTTCTCTTCCTTTTCCCTTTTTTAACTGGACTTAGAATCTCAACACTAGCAATTGAAGTGTCTGCATTTGAGGCAGAGGTGCCAGCAACAGATTGTAAAAGAGGAGTATTTGAAGCAGGGGTACTAGTTATGGTTACGTTAGGAGTTGGGCTAAAAGTGCTGGCTAATGGCGATGAGTGTGTGACATCTGGAGTGCCGGCACTTGCGATTATATTACCAACTTGACGATCATCAGAGGTTGAAGGTGTTTGGGACTTGACAATACTTTCAATTTCGTTCGGGAATTCATCTTCACTGCTTGATTCATCAGATAAAGGGTGATAGTCTTTATCTGCATCTGAATCGTCAAAAATTTCACTTGAGTCACTGGACCTGCTTGATTTAAATGCAGAAGAGGATCGAGACTCAGGAGCCCGGTTTCTAGAACTATTAACATCTGCAATTAAAATAAAAAAATATTTTCTTTATAATTTGTTGTCTTGTTCCTATTATTATTTTTTTACCTGTATTTTCGTCAGTATTTCCACTAAAAACTTGTTTCTCATAATTATTTTTGTCGGCGGCACATACATCTAATGTATCTGCTTTTTTTCCAATAGTTGCGATTGCATCAAATTTCTTGATGGTTGTAAATGAATCTGCAATCAAAGAAAATAAAATAGTATACATTCAATTAAATAAGTCAGAAACTTAGCAAAGCTCCTTTCATTTTTTCCCAAAAGCTATTGATATTGTTAGTTTTCTAGTTAAAAGTTAATTAGGAACTAATGAACATACCAGATTTTGAAGATTCAGCAACATTTGTTATGTCATTTATTGCCACTATAATTGTTTCCCTTTCATCAGTTATCTGCTTGGATGTTGAAGGCTGCAGAATATGATCATTTGAGACCTGACTAAAATCAAGTTTTCTTTTAACTCTAGAGCTAAATTTTCCTGAAACTGATATAAAAATATAATAATATCTTTGAGGAGAAAATTAATGATAGAAAAAAGAATATTAGAAAACATTATCAAAAGAACTAAATACCACTACATAATATTTATTGTTATATACTGTAAATTTTCTTACTTTTTCTATTGGATGAATTTTCACATGAAGCACTTTCTTTGGATTTAATATTAAGTGCATAATTTGTCAACATTTTACCTCGAGAAGTCATGATGATTAATCTGGAAATGAGAAATTTAATTACCTTTTGAAGAACATGTTGCAACTTGTAAAGCCATCAAACATTTTACTGACAATAATGACACATTTTAAAATAAAACTGCACGTTTTCTTAAAAGGGGGCAGATTTCTCTTTGGAACAGTGTCACAAAACAAATTGATTCAAAACCACTTTGTCGAAAGAATAAATTTTTATTGACAATAGTGTCATAAGTTAAAATAGGACAATTTATTTCGATCACTTAATGTGCTAAAACGTCATATATCAAAATAAACCACAATAAGACACCTTTCGTTTTCTTTTCAATAGTGACATAAAACCAAATAGTACATTTTTGATACAAAACTTGGAAAAAAAAATGCTCTTACCTTATGGCAATACCGTTTTATGAAGAAATAATACACTTTTGCAATAAACCGCACAGATGTTTCCGACTCGACGGCTTCAGAACAACTAAGTTATGACACTCTTGAAAAGTACGCTCTTCAAATATTTTATAACTGACAAACGACACTTCTGCCATCTAGCGGCATAATTTGGAGTAAAAGATATGACAATCTTGCATAGGTATACTACTCTTTCGAGGCATTCTCAAAACGGTCATAACTAAAAATCACCGATTTTTGAGATATGACGTTATTGAAAGGAGTGAGCGATTTGTGAAAATAGATGAAAACATTTAGAAAAATATAAAAACAAATTTTAGATATATTAAAACAAATGGACGAAATTTTTGATAAAAAAATAAATGTAAAAAGTAAATGAAGAAGAAAATATAGAAAAGGATTCAAATACTACGCTTATTGAGCCAAAGGAAGTAAATACACACATTGCAAAAAATAAGGGAGCAAGGGCAGGAATACTACAATAAAAGACTGGTAATAGAAGCAAAAAATGCAGAAAAAAAAGAAATAATGATATTATTATATTTGTAATAATGAACTCATTCAAAGAGTTTGTAAACAAAAAACAGAATTAAGTGTTTGTTTGTTCACCCTAATTGATTTATTTCTTAGTACCTAGTTGTTACTTCTGTTCTTTGTTTATTTGATGTTTTATTTAATATTTATTGTACTGCTAAGTCAATAATATTGATAATATTGATTTATTTTTGTTTTGAGGTATGTATGATTTTATTTATATGCTTTTTTAACAAACAAATCTATATAGCGGGAAACACTCTAAAATTTCTTTAAAACGTTCTACGCAAACGTAGGTTATAAAATTCGAACGAGTTTCAGGAACAAGTTTCAAAAAAAAATTATTTTACCTCCGCGAACGCAGAGTAGGTTATCCCGAACAAACTTTGTGGGTTCCGTGAACGACATATTTTTTAAGTGCGCATGCGAATTAATTACAATCACGTTCAGAATGCGATCCGCGAACTAAACTAAAAATGTCTACACTGGCTAAATCTTCAGGTATCTATCTGTAAGTAGTCAACGAGGTTTGTCAAAAATAAATTTACCTCAAGAATAAAGTACCGTTGTTAATAAAAAAAAGGATCATAATAAATTAAAAATAACTGTCAAATATCCAATAATATCCTCTCGCCATGAAAAACGATTTTCCATCATATTCAGTATAAATAAACTATACCTCATTATTTTGTATTTAATTAAAAAACATGAAACAATAACCTTTAACGAGTTCTGTCACAATATGGGATTGAATTTGAATAGTTAATGTATACCTACATACAATATTTTATTTTACAAACGAAACAAAAAACTTAACTAATAATACTTATAGCGTTTATTCCCAACAATATATTTCATTTACAGAGCAAACAAAAAAAAGGAATTATTGACATTTAAATTAGTAATAAATATTTAATAAATAGATATTGCATATAAAAACTGGCCCACAAAATATTGTTAAAACATAACTATCCATAGTTAAATAGATTAATTAAATATTATATTATTTTACTATATTAAGGCCTGTAAAAAGCTTTATGACGGATCAACGTGGAGAATCAAAATTTGAAATAGATTATCTATCTAAAAAATTCCGGTAAACAAGGGCCTACAGCAGGGATGTTGCGTATCCCCCACATTGTTTAAAATCTACGTGGCAAAAGTACAATATCGGTGGAAGAGAAAATGCCGAGGGAATGGGTATTGACCTTGCATATACACCCTACAATTTTCAGACGATCACATCATTATAGCGAGCGATAAGGAAGAGCTGACATATATGACCAGAAAATTACAGGAAGAATACAAAAAATGGGGTTTAGAAATCAATACAGAAAAAACCAAATATCTTTCAATAGGCGCAGAACTATCCAACGCTCAGCGGGACACAATCGAAATTGCAGTCTGCACTGAATATACTTAGCTGGGAGTAGATTTCGACACTACAGGTACAGACGTTAAATAATAGTTTGAGTTATATTTAAAGAAGTTTGATTTTAAAAAATACACCATTTTGAGGTTAAGCAATACCTACTTTTTAAAAATTTTCAACTTAAACATTATACGCAATAACGTAAATACCTAAATTTATAAATATACACTGTGAAATGTGATATCTATGTCGATAGTATTCAAATATAGCAGGGCATTAGTAATTTGGGAAGAAAATCTAATAAGAAAAGAAAATCAGGAAGCACTAAAAGGCACATTAATCGACCACTCAAATGAAACCTAAAAAAAGGAGATCTTAAGAAGCGGATTAAGAAGTAATATCTGGAACTCGAATAAAAAGGTCAAAGCAGCGTTAAACAAAATGAGAAATGTGTTATGTAACCGGTCACTCAACACCAATTTGGTTCTACGTTTCGTTTTTTATCACGTTTACTCAGTTCTAATAAATGTAAAATCTGGACGCTAAAAGTAAACATCTTGAGACGATTGGAAGCCTTTAAAATGTGAATATGTATAATATTAATAAAACTACTTTTGGCAATATCATGCGCGTAGATTCTTAACAAAAAAAGGGAGTTAATTGGAGGACAAACACGGTTAATTATTTTACAAGATTGAATTTGATTGTTAATCTACCGAAGCAAGTTTCAGAAGGAAGCTTGTACTTTGTAAAATGAACTAGACTTTTCTTTAAGTTTTAATTAGTCCGGTGGACTCGATTAGTTCAATCAGGCTGCTTGTATTAGTGGTGTTTGCATCAGAAAGGTTTGCTTGCGGTGGTTACATCTACTAGGTCACATCAAAAGAGAAGGTACAGCCCAAGAGAAGGTATTATAAATTGCAGGTGATAAAATGAGCGACTGACTCGTCTGGTTTTCGTCAAAAAAAGGAAACAATGTATTGGGTGTATCCTAATTTATACAGGAGGGTTGTCAATGGTTGCGTTCATTTTAAGGGTTTTGTTTCAGGTGTGTTCTATTGTAAGGGGTAGGTTCGGTAGCGGTGGTAAGGGAATGTCTAATATGCGGTGAGTTGGGGTTGATTTTAAGGACGGTAATCTAAAAAAAGCATGGCAATAGACATGTTACACAATATCCACAAAAGTTAAGTAACATTATGCAAAAAAAAATTTGGATCTGCTACTTTTGTATAATCATTAACCGCAGTGTACTGTATACAGGGTGTTTCAAAAAAAGGTAACACCGTCTCTAGGATAGGTAAAAAACTGAAAAATAATTGGGGTTTGCTTAGTAAAATTTTTTTCTAACGCCATCCGTTTTCAAGATAAAGGGCGTTGAAGAAAATGAAAAATTACACATTTCTTACGATTTTGCCGAAACTACTGGCACCATTGCAATGAAATTTTATACGAATATGTTTTGGAAGCTGATATATCCCATGAATTTGTTTTTATAACTAATTCTCATAGAGGGCGCTAGTTACACGATTCATACAACGTATTATTCAACATAACTTTTTTTAGGGTAGAATTATTAGTCAAAACTCCAAGTGAACATAAACATCGTTTAATTCTACACCAAAAAGGTACTCTTGGTAAAACTCGATATTATGTACCGTTTTCGGAATATTTTGATTTGAAAATTATGAAGTAATAATCGCTCCTGGTATAAACTAATGATAAAGTTCGCTTTTCTCTAAGTTTGCCATGTAAAATTGACATTTATTGATTGTTACGACAGTAAGTCAACAATAAATAGAGTTTTGAAACCTTGTTATTTGTAAAATTAGATATTTTTAAACAAAATGTACTCAAATGTTGAATACACCGACATGTTATTAACTTTAGGCGAGTGTTTAGAAAACTCTAGTGCAGCTTTTACGCGTTATGCAGAAAAGTTTCCTAGAAGAAACTTACCAAGTAAAAAAACATTTAGAGCAAGGTTTCAAAACTCTATTTATTGTTGACTTATTGTCATAACAATCAATAAATGTCAATTTTACATGGCAAACTTAGAGAAAAGCGAACTTTATCATTAGTTTATACCAGGAGCGATTATTACTTCATAATTTTCAAATCAAAATATTCCGAAAACGGTACATAATATCGAGTTTTACCAAGAGTACCTTTTTGGTATAGAATTAAACGATGTTTATGTTCACTTGGAGTTTTGACTAATAATTCTACCCTAAAAAAAGTTATGTTGAATAATACGTTGTATGAATCGTGTAACTAGCGCCCTCTATGAGAATTAGTTATAAAAACAAATTCATGGGATATATCAGCTTCCAAAACATATTCGTATAAAATTTCATTGCAATGGTGCCAGTAGTTTCGGCAAAATCGTAAGAAATGTGTAATTTTTCATTTTCTTCAACGCCCTTTACCTTGAAAACGGATGGCGTTAGAAAAAAATTTTACTAAGCAAACCCCAATTATTTTTCAGTTTTTTACCTATCCTAGGGCCGGTGTTACCTTTTTTTTGAAACACCCTGTATAAATTAACCATTGTTCTGATGTTTTAATATATAAAAGTAGAAATTGTATATTTGGTAAATGGGCTAATTTAATTAAATAATGAATAAATAAATAAATAATAAATAAAGTTTATTGTTCTATCGCATATAAACATGAACAAGGAGTTCTGTCAGCAATACATAATAATACATAAAAGTATTTATATATAATTATAGAAAAAATAAAGGAAAAAAAATAAAAAATTCATAGCAACATTACATATAATAGGATATTATTACACGAGCAAGTAAAGGAGGTTTTTATCCAAGAAAATGAAAGTTGCTGCACGAGCCGCAGGCGAGTGCATGTAATCATTTGAGTGGATAGAAACTTTGCTTGCGAGTATAATACTATACTTTATCTACGATCAAGTATATAAAAAAATATATTAGTTCGTTATAGTTTATTTTTACTTTTCATAAACCCATTCGTACTTGTGCCGTGATTTTTGTGGTAGAAGATTTTCTATTGCGAATCTCAGGTGGCGTACAGGACATCTCGTTCTCTTCGGTCGACATTTTCTGTAGTCACAGTCACAAAAAACTACCTTAAAACCCACGAATTTCACTTTGTACTTTGTGTTGACAATTGTGTGATTTTGTTTGTTTGGATTTTTGGTTATGTCACCGTATGTCACTGAAAGCTGTTGCCAACGTAATATTGGGGAAAAAATAAATAAAAATCCCAATATGTCCGGTCCTTATTCCAGTTGGTAAAAGTTCCTGTCAATTTTACCCACAGCTGAGAACCAATCAAAGCTCTCCTTTAGGTATCGATGGGTAAAATGAAAATTTACAGTGGGGTTTTCACATCAATAAAAACCAACAAAAAGGTGACAAAATAAAATAAAGCAAACGTAGGTACCTATAGCTATATATAATACAATATGAGTATGAACTTAGCATTGATAATGTAGAAAAAGAAGAAGAATCAAAAGACAACAATAAAGTTACTTGACAATATCAAAAGGTAAATTCAAAAAAATATAACTCTCATTAGATTGTATTTGTTCATTGAGACACATAAATGAGTTATTCAAAGATGCAGAACGAATCTCCAAAGTTTCTAACAAGTTCAACCTAATGCTCTTATAATATCTATGTAAAAGTTTATCATCAAAAGAATCACAAGAATGACTTTTCAATAAAATATGATTACCAAAGGCAGAAGGTGAGTTTTTATATTCTGAATCTTTATACTTCTTGATACAGTTTTTATGTTCTAGGATACGGTATTCAAGTCTTCTTTATTTTCACCTTCACTTTACTAAACTTTAAGACATACAATTTAAACTCAACATTTTTGTATATGACCTATTTCTTTGCATTTAATTTAGCCTGATGATGGTCTAAGATCGAAACTAGTAGCTCTTCAGTAATTTAAATAAAGTTGTGGTTTGACTTTGTGATTTTTATCAGTCGCATTTGAATTACTTATGGATTCCATCTTCGATGTTTGTATAATTTATGTTTACATGGTATAATTCTTTATGCAAACTATCTTATAAAACAATTTCTGTTGAATTATGTATAATTAGCTATTTGGTTAATTTTTATGTGTCTCCATCTAATTAAAACAAATTTAAATATACCTAAATCTACCATAAACATTTCACAAATGTGTGAATCGGAAATTTTATAAAATATGCAATTATTTAATGATTTATATATATGAACATATTATTTTTATGTTTAATTGTTGAACACTTTTCTTAATTAATTTTTTTTACTGTTCCTTTTAACTCATTTTTATTAAATCATTTAAAACATTCACATTCGATTAGAAAACATTTCGGGCTACTAAATAACGAAGAGAATGGTTATAAACTGCCGTTTTAGTAAGCTCGTATCTTAAACAAAGCCTTTAGGTAACATTTTCCAACTTTGATAATTAGATAGAAATTGAATTTTGCCACAGGTTAATGCGCAGATGATAAAAACGTGAAGTAATTGTAAAGTTTCTTTCTGGCGTATTTAAGGCACACTCAATTTTATTTGGATTTCAGAAAATAACTAACTTAAAGTGAAATAAAAGAATTCGCCCCTACGAGATTCGAGCGCTAAAGTGGGACCGATGGGAAATCTTGGACACCCTGCCCAACTATTTACGAGAAAATCTCCGCGAAAAGAAGATTTTATTACGAAATTCAAGACTCGAGAGACGAAAATTGTATGCACAAGACGACATAAACTTGAAAATGAGACCGTTTAATCTCTAAGCTTTTGTAGTCTTTTCAAATTATTTTTGGGTCAATTATTAAAACTAATAACATAAATAAGGATATATACGTATATTTATGACTGGTTTTTTTTTCTACAAATCGTTTAATCCATGCTTACAGTGCCATTTTATCGAACACATGATCTCCAAGAATGTTTGAGGGTGGAATATTAACATTTTTAGGTTATTAACCTTTTCAGTCACGATGTCCTCAATTGAGCAGACAGATATTTGGTGTGTTACCAAACCTTAAGAAATATACCTCCCATTTTTCTATGTCAATTTCTCTAATACCAAATTACTATTAGTTCATAGACAGCGCCAAGTGGCATAGCTGCCACTTGGTTGACGAAATTTATTGTACTAACCCTTGCTATGTGAAAGTCCATCTTATTAAGAGTAGTAAACAACTAAACGGTTGAATTAAACTTTCACTATTTATTCGCAAAGTACGTTTTTAAATGCAATGACGGCCATTTCGCTAGAACTAGCATCGTCAGATTAAAGCTAGACCAAGTATGGAAGTAATAAGACATAACAATATTAAAGCCTTGATGTTATTAGCCCTCTGGATGTACTATCGGCTTTAGAATAGCATATACATTTTCAAACTCAAATCGCTTGCATTGAATAAATTTTAAGGATGGCCTATTTATTGTGTATAACCAATCACGGTTTAAATAATAATAAATTTGAAATCAGTTAAACAGATGTCCACGCCCACATCTTTAATGTTTGCAGCATAAGGTATTTTATTGACAAATTGCCTGTGTATTATACAGTACGGTTTTATTTGTTTTTTATTGCAACCTCTCTACTGATTCCTTTTTTACTTCACTTAGTTTGGAGCCCTCGATAGTAAATGTTTGTTTGGGATTAAAATCCCTTTTCAAAACATTTTTTTCCTTCTTTTAGGTAGGTTTTTAGAAATAATAAATAATATTATATAATCAAATATTTAGGTTGTTTTATTGTTTATTTATTGTTCTTTGTGTAAAATAAATTATTTTTTATAAACAACAGACTTGTTTTTTTTTTGATAAATATAATTTATTATGCTTAAAAATACGTAAAAAATATTCTATCTCTGTGGTGTGAAAATGTGTAGATATTATTATTTTGTGTGAGTTTGTAGATAGAACTTGAGATAAAAAGACTTCTAGCAGATCAACAATTTAAAGTAGTTAATGAACAAATAAATTTTGGAAGTTCTCCACTATTCAACTCTTTACTTTGGTTGAGTCTTCATTTTATACAGAGATAATTAAGATGTAATTGTAACAGAAATATATTAAGTTATTGTAAAGATCAACATGAAAACCTGCGTCATACCTATAGTCATTGGAGCCACAGGCTCAATATCACACACCACCTGTGAAGCAATCCAAGAACTTCCAGGTAGCCATAATTTGCTGACACTGCAGAAGGCAGTTGTGTTGAGCGCAGCACATATAGTACGCAAAGTACTATAAAACAACACTAAAGACAAATAGAGACACCTTAGGTACACGGTGTGTACCTGGTGTCTCTTAACCAAGGAATCCATAGCCAAGACTATATTCTACAAAAATGGTAAATATTTTAAAATCTTTGTATGCAACGACAGTGTCTGCTGTAAGAGGGAGAAATGGCATTGCTGAATTTTTTCATGTACCTAATGGCCACAGACAGGGCTGTCTTGTAAGTCACTTATTATTTTCTATGTTTCTGGATGACTTACCGGGATATCTAGAAGGAGGTGTTCGGATCGCCGAAGATAATGTCAAAGTACTTATGTACGCTGATGATGTACTCTTTAGCGAAGATCCACTTCAACTTCAAAAAAAAAGATTAATATTCTTGAAAAGTATTGTCTACAAGGGGAGCTGGGGGTAAATCTTACAAAATCAAAGATTGTTGTTTTCAGAAGAGGTGGAAAACTTTCATGTAGAGAAAGTTGGAGGTTTGGTGATAGATCAATTGTTAACACTTTTAAATACTTGGTGGTAAAACTGTCGCCTCGCATACACATATAAAAAACAGATTTTCTATTGCTAAAGTAGCACTTAACACAGTCTGGTCAGGTCTTATTACTCAAAACATGGTTCCCTTATTACATAAGTTTCAATTGTTTCATTCTGTCTTTCGATCCATTGTTTGTTACGCGGCGCAAATATGGGGATTTGAAAAATATGAAGTACTGCAGAAATTATTACGGTTTTTTATTAAAAAGTTATATTCCCTACTTACAACTACTCCAAAGTTGATGCTTTACCTTGAAACTGATGTTATACTGATCTTAGAAGGAAATACATCCAGAATAATCCCTTAGGGCTAATAACATCTAGGCTTTAATATTATTATGTCTTATTACTTCCGTACTTGGTCTAGCCTTAATACTGCCTAATCAACATCAAGTACCTAGCTATAAACAAACAAAATGTAACTTCAATATGTCAATCTGACGATGCTAATTCTAGCGAAACGGATGTCATTGAATTTAAAACGAATTTTTGAATAAATAGTGGAAGTTTCATTCAACCGTTTAGTTGTTTACTGTTCTTAATAAAAAATGTTTTATTCTTATTTATCTTTTTTGATGTAAAAATATCGTTTACGGTTACATTACAGCAACTTCATCCACAATTTTTAGCAGATGAAAATATAAATTGCCTGATGCCATCGTTTATCATCTTTATACTAAATAATGGAGTTTGTAGAAAAGGATAAGATTCAATACACTACGTTTTCGACATGAATATCGATCCGTAATATAATACTAATGACCAAGCTTGTGTCAAAACTTCTACAACTCCTACAGGATACTATGTTCTCGAATAACCCTTTTATAGTACGTCAATTAGCAGAGTCGAATCGATTACAACTAAAATTAAGTTCTTACACGTAGAGAAGTATTTCGTGTAGATCTTATATTCAAATTCGTGTAAGTCGGATCTATACTACTTTAAAATTCCTATCTCAATTATGAAATTAACTTTGAATTAAAACCCTGATAAAATTTGTTATGGTAATTTGACATTTCCATATATTTGCATATTGTGTACTTCAAATAAAGTTAAAAAAGTACCGAAAGATTTTATTAGATTTACGTATGAAATGCTGCTAAAACGTCAATGAAAAAAAATAACTAATTTTAAATAAATATCTAAAGAATAATAGCTTTTTATTTTACTATTTTTAAGCAACTGTGTTACACACAAAATTATAATAATGGAAATATTTTATGCAAAATAATAAATAACCATACCAAGATGCGATATCCATATTATAATCTTTAGATATTTAAAAAAATGTTCTATTAATGATTAATTGCCTTCTTAACTGATCTTACTTCACACTTTTAAAAACTCACAAAAGAACCACATCAATGACTTGACATGAACAATTTTGATGAAATTTATTGTACCAACCTTTACTTTGTGGAAGACCACACTAAACAAATAACTTTGCAAAAATAATTTACCTATCTCTGGTCGAATGTGTCGTCTTGATATGGCCGACTGGAATTTGTTGCCTGCCTCCATTTAAGGTAAGAGCTTTGTGATTGTTGTTAAATCATCTATAGTATATGTTGATTACATTTGCAAACATATTGTGACCATAATGCTTTCTTATTAATATTTTATGAATTATAACCTAAATTATACAACTCATTAATGTAATATTTAAACATTGAACTATTTCATTTCGTAAGATCATAGAAAAGAGTTGCTCAATAAGCGACAACGCCGCACGGCTTTGCCACAGTCTCCTTAATTATTTCAGGCACTGTTGCCGAAGCAATTGTAACAGATTTTGGAGTTATATTGATGTTCTTTAGCGATATTATAGGTAAAATTAAGTGATTTTTTTAAGTAGGAAAGTACATATATTATTAAGTCTAAATTATAGTGTTTATATTTTCTTTTTTGTATGTAATGTATGTAATGTAATCTAAAATGGTTAATTTATATATAGAAATAGGGTTATATCCTAATTTAGTAAAAGAAATGGTTCGTCATTACCAGGTATGTTAAAAACAGGACTATTTAAGCTTCAATTTTTCTGTTCCCAAGTAAGTTAAAATATTTGTTTGTTTTTAATAATTCAATTCAGTGACGTTGTAACTAAAAAACTCTCCAAAAGAGATCCCGGCTAAGAGACCCTCTCCAGGGGGTGGTTCGACTTCAAGTTAATGCTCACTATAGGAAGGATTGGGATGTATAAGTAATGAGGGCGCCACTATCTTTTGAAAGCTATCGATTAAGCAAACAAACTACACAAAAACTAAGGTGAGAAAGATAGAAACACCTTGTAATTACTTTAATTAAACAACGAATTAAGAAGCTACTTGAAATAAAGACCGACCACGCTACACCCTTAAGACTTATAGTCTAAGGTATACAAATGAAACTGTTTTTTAAAAATATAGATTATTTATTGAAAATGTAACTACTTGCTGATAATGAACTGGAGTTGTAAAAAGAGGACTTAACTTTAAGTTTCTGTGCTGTCTAGGAGGGCGGCTTCAGCTTCTTCGTGGAGAGATGAAAGTTTCTTTAATGGTTCTGGCTGCTCGGGATGTAATAGTATTCTTAACAGCTCGGAAGTGGTTTGAAGGACTTAGCGATAATTTGGCAATAACTTGGCTCCAACTTAGAGATAACTTGACGGTAACTCGGCTCCAACTTAGCGATAACTTGACACCAACTTAGTGATAACTTGACAATAACTTGGCTCCAACTTAGAGGGTTGTATCTTTCAACAACCAAAAGGGGAAATTTCACAAGATGAGTACTTGAGGGTTTGTTCAAACTCTTCAGGCGACGAGCGTATCAGTTGAAAAGGATATAAAATTGCTGGGCGATTCATTAAATAGTCTAGCCCAAGACGGAAATTGTGTTTTGTGTCATTTGTCAGAAGAAATGCGTTCGTTATTCAATTCCAAGCGAGGGACGCGTTCTTTGATTGGCCTCGTTCAAACAGATAAATAGTTAGCGTCTATAAGGGGTGTCTCGTGTACAGTAGCATTAACAGTGAATCAGGGTCGGTTTTAACGGTAATAATAGCGGTATCGTTTACGGTCGGTAATAGTGCAAGGTGACATGACGATAGACATGTTACAAAGTAGACATGACGATTTCAATACCAAAATAAACAGGTATGGTAATTTTCCGTTAGTTAGCATTCTCGAATTTTTTTCAAATCTTCTGATTGTTGGTATGTATTTATTTAATTGACCATTTTAATTGTAACCTAATGTGTTTATTTTTTAACCTTTATTAATATTTTGGTATTCTTTCCTTATCCTGCATATTCCTCACCTATTCTATACGTTTCCCTTAAATTTAATTCAATCGACAAATCAAGGAGTCTCCAAACCTTGAGTATAATATTTAAATATTTTTCTTTTGGTTATTTAATGCCTAATAATTAAGAGTTTAATAAATATAATTAAAAATACATTAAACAAATACGTACTGAAAATATTTTCAGTATGTATTTGTTCATCTTCGATTAGCAGTTACCTTTGATCTGTTGGTTTGTAAATGAACGGTAGGATGGCGCTTTTACGACTTTATCATGGAATCGTAGGTTCACGGTTTATGTATTCTGCATCCTGCATAGCAGGATGAGAAGAACTACTTACCTCGTACTGATGATGACACAATAATGTCGAAACCGGTCTGCGTGTAGTGTTCTTCCCGTTGATTTGCAAACCGACAAAGATGGTTTAAAGTATCGATGAAGTAGGTCGCCATCACGTTTTCTATTGGAATGTAATTCAATGTCCGTTGGGGCATATAGCCCAGGAAGTAGTTGTTTTTTCATAGAAAACGGTCAAGCTTGGTATAGTAACTATTAAGTTTCTTTACCTTGGGGCAGGTAGAAACAATTTTCTATTTTTCAGTTTTAAAAATTCATTACATTTTATTAGTAAAATTAAAAATTATTTAAGTGAAAAGTTCAGTATTAATTATTCATAAATATATTCCCATAAAAATGAGTAAATATTGCTAGACAGAGATATTCCCATTTTTAACAAACACCACGCCACTGATTAAGAGCGTAAGCAGCGTTGCCAGTACGAGGACGGAACAAAGAGAATCGATAAGATATTATTTTCACATTTAGAATGTAGGTGTTTTGTGCAATATCAATACTGCATTCGAAATGTATATACCAAACAACAGCTGTTCTTTAAATTTTCTACTTAAAATTACCTGTTACTAATTAAAATTATGGATGGGGAAAACTTTATAATAATATATGCTCGTTGACCGAGAACAGTAGTATTCTAGCAGTACCTACCCTTATAATATGGAAATCCTGTTTGTGTTTTTAAGGAATTAAATTAGTTAGTGACTTTGTACAATTAATTAGCCCAATTAAAATAAAAGAAGGACATTTGATATAAATTACATAATTATTGTATCCAGTATAACAGTAATTATAACCAAGATAAAAAAATGAACTATTATTGTCAAGGTCCTTTTTAAACTGATAAGCGAAGCTCCGAGGGCTTTAATGGATCCGAGACAATAATACACTTTTCTACCGTGGCTCGTATAGCATTTTTTCACTACTGGCATTCTATTGTTTGTATTTGTTTTTGATAAACGAATCAAATTTTTTGATGGATCACCAGTCACTCCCGTTTCACATGACATGACACTTGACAAAACAACAATAATACATATCCAATAATTTTTGTTTTGATTTGATAATAAGTATTGTGTTTTTTAAAAATCGCTTTGAAAATGATTGGAAAAGTCTATTGATCTATGAATAGGTACGTGGATATCACTATTAAATAAGTAAGGAAATACATTTGTTTTTGAAATCACAATACGTGTGTTTGTTTGACATGGCAGTGATTATTTATTATCTTCTTTTCAAAAATATTTTATAAACTGAAGTCACCAAAATAGTCGAATACCCATGGGGTAAACTTGGGGTTTCTCTCACAAAATTGCTTCATGAATCTACACGGCAATCACAAGATCTATACTATACGGAGCTGTTGAATAGAGTGCGGTGCGGCAAGGTATTCTTTTGATGGCAAATATGGACTGTCTTGCACCCAGGTTTGAATTTGGCCCTACACTATATCACTAAAGAAAGCAGAAGAAACGAACATGGCAGCTACGAACTGATCTAAAACAAATATGGAACGGAATGTGGAGTTTACTCATGCAAGTATCTTGAATATTAAAATTACTAACAATAAATAATATTGGTGTGCAAAATATGTAAAGAGTCGAATGCTTCAATAAGAGAATCGAAGTCAGCAAGTAGATTATATTCCACAACATGTTACGTAAAATCTTATCTCCAATAAGTGAAAGAGAATGAACACAGTAATAAGAAATAAAATAGACCATACACGTTTATGTTAGGTTAGGTTTGTGGTGAGTGGGTCTATAAAGGCTCTCCACTGCGACCAGATTCAGTTTCCTAACTAAGCCGATTAGTTTGTTTGGTGAATAATATTGGAAGGCGGAAGGTCGAAAGGTGAAAAAAACATCAGATACCTGATTTGAGCCGCCGCGGGCAGGCTCAAATCTCTGCTCTGCTGTTTCATCATCTTCCAGACAAAGACGAAAAATCGGATCTACCGACAGTCCAAGTTTGTGCATGTGAAGATTCAAATAATAGTGGCCTGTTAGAAGACCTGTTAGACAACGTAGGTCGTGCCTGCTATAATTTGTTTGGAGCACTCTTCTAGGGATGTAAAAGAGCCTTTGAGTGAACCAATCCTGGTAAATTATGCCAGAAGTGTAATGCTCTTCTTGCTGTCCAGGTATTGTGTTTGTTTGACAAAGCTTATCGCGATGCCAATTGTAGGTTCTGGTCTGATAGAAGTAAGTGCCCTTCCTTGTAAGAAAGTTTGACTCCTAGCCAAAATGGTCAGGAATTCAAACCAGCAATAATTTATTGCGTTCTCCTATTGAGGAGAGCCTTTTTGGCAGTCTAAAACTAATTTTGACATTACACGGTGAGAGCTAAGTGCTTGGCTGCCCGAGAAAAAATTTAATGACTTATGTATGGGATTGGTTTGCTCTAATCTCTCCACACATGAGGCAATGACGTAAATTTCCTTCTAAAATATGGTTGCGTAGGATCCTAGAGAGATTGAAATTTCTGTGTTAGGTCTGCGCCCGTATACACCTGCACCAGAACCTAGCGGTGTTTTATAGCCATCTGTGTACCAACAGTTGTCCTTTCTTAATAGTTCATCCTTACAGAGGACCCAATCATCTCTATTTGGAAATAGAACGGTATAAGGCAAATCGTAGTGTACTGTTGGAGGCATTATGTCAGAGGTCATTCCCAGAATACTGTGACTTTCAGTGTCCACTAGCATTCTGCTTCGCTTTGTATAAGCCTGATTTGTGTGGTACTAATGGCACCAGTAATTCCCAGACAAGCCTGTCTCTATAAACCAGAGAACTTTGCGTGTGCCGTTCGCTGTAAAGCTTTCAGCCACCAAGCAATAGCTCCATTATGATCAGTGGTCTAACAATCGTCACATAGATTGTAGATTGTAGATTGCAGAAGGGGTCGATTGGCCCAGTTGACCTTACTACACTGCGACCTATAAGATCTTTTGTGTATACCCTACATCTATATTTTAGTCCAAAAGGTCTAGGCTTCTAAGAAAGTCCATTATCCGTTTTGGAGCTAGGTTTGTAATCTGATCAGGATCAAGGAATACCTGTTCCAGATATTTATGGCGTCGCCGAACAATTACTCTGCAATTGCAGATAATATGTTCTGACGTCTCATCTGCCTCATCGCAGAATCTGCATATCCCACTGTCCAATATGCCCATTTTGCAGAGATGGTATCTGAGTGAGCAGTGTCCAGTGAGAATTCCTGTGATTACTCTGAGATCAGATTTTTGAAGCTCTAAGAGTAATTCCGCGTAGCGGGCAGAGGGTCGTAATAACCTTTTTGCCTGTCTTTGGCCTGGAACATTTTTCCAGTAGGCTGCACTGAGTTCCTTTTCATATTTTCGAACTTCTTCCATTATGCGGCTTTTTGATATGCCACAAAATGGTTCAGGTCCGATAAAAGGAGCACAAGCTCCTTCCTTTGCGAGACTATCGGCAATCTCATTTCCGACAATTCCTTTATGCCCTGGCACCCATAGCAACGTTAATTTGTTGCGACTAGCCAGTTGTTTAAGGGATTGTTTACAATTCCAGGCTATTTTTGACTCATAGGTTGTGGACTTCAGAGCCTTCAAAGCAGCCTGACTATCAGATGCAATAAATATTCTTGCTGTGTTGAGGCCTTTTCTTAGGCACTCTTGGGCACAGAATTCTATTGCTAATAGTTCTGCTTGAAATATTGTTGGAGCATTTCCAAGGGCTGCGGATATCCTAATATTAGGACCTGTGATCCCTATTCCTACTCCTTCGTTTGTTTTTGACCCTTCAGTATAATAAGTGAGGGCACCTTTTGTGATTTGAGCGATTTCGTTTTCTGTCAACTCGCGGTCGTTAATAATAACATCTAACGCGAGTTCAAAATCTTGTTTTGCAGGCATTACGTCTGTAGGCATCTTCGTCACACATATCCAATCGTCACATATATCCAATAGATTTGTTTTGGACCCAAACCCCAAGATTTTCCACAGCTTCTGCGACATGCCCACAAAGATAGTCTGGCCCTGTGGAGAACGTTTTCCAAGTAAGTTTGATATCTAGGGTAATTCCCAAATATTTTACTTTTTCTGCAAATGGAATAACCTCACCATTGTAGGAAAGTGGCAGAAGATCCTCCATACACGATACTAGAATCATTTAAATCATGTTAGTTTTTGTGTTTTTAAGTGTGGTAAATTAAATTTATTGTACTAACCCTTGCTATGTGAAAATCCATCTTATTCATAACAGTAAACTAAACGGTTGAACGAAACTTTCACTATTTATTCAAAAATACGTTTTAAATTCCATGACAGCCGTTTCGCTAGAATTATTATGTCAATCTGACGATGCTAATTCTAGCGAAACGGCTGTCATTGAATTTAAAAGGTATTTTTGAATAAATAGTGGAAGTTTCATTCAACCGTTTAGTTGTTTGCTGTTCTTAATTCTTGTAGTAAATTATTTACGAATTTGTATTATTTTTATCAACAATTGCTCTGCTTTATTTAATAATATCATTCACAAAATATGGGCAAGACTTAGTGCCAAGTAATATCCAATGACCCGATAAGTTGCAAATTCGAAATCGACTGCAAGATTATAGAATAGGTAAATATCTTCAAATATCTTGGAGCAAAAATAACAAGCTATGGTTATATTTCCAACGAGGTCAGGATACAAACAACGAAAACAGCAAGAATCTCTGGATGCCGGAATGAAACCGTCTGGAAGAATAAATATCTAAATACTAAAAGCAAAGTCAAAATATAAACAGTGGCAGAAACAAGACCAGACACAAATAGAACCTTCCAAATGATGAGAACAGTTGAAATTAGAATACTAAGAAGGCATAAGTCTACACAATAGAATAAGAATTAAAGAATATAGGGCATAGGAAGGTGGATCTGTCAGAGACGAAGATATTGGAACAAAAATATAAAAAGAATGGAGGACTTGTTAAAAGTGCAAAAACGAATAATCCACCACCAAAATGATGGCGAGAATGCTGGACCTTATCGTCCGGAGAAGACTTGATTGCAACAGGCCGTAGCCTGATCATTCTGGAAAGAAGAAGAAGAAGATGAAATATTAAAAAATTATTAAAATTAATGATCTACATAAATAAACAATTGTATTTTAAATAAAACAATAGTGTTTCTAAAAATATTTGGGAATGTAATGAAACCAACATTTTTTCAACAACAATATTTAGTGGTCGTGGATAAATTATAATATTCTACTCGCTTATAAAGCCTATGATTTTCTCAGGGATTTAGGCCTCACCTCCCGAATAATAGACATCATTACACGTTTATCGAATAATATACTATTATAGCATTTTATAATATCTTGTCTTTTTAAAGAATAAATTTAATGATTAAATTTTTTAGTATGAAAAATGTACAGTTTATGTAAAAACAACAAATGTATTATTACTATTACTATTAACAAATAAGAGAAAGAAAGTTTCTATGGTTGTTCTGATGAGATTCTTGACAACATCGAAATGTTTTATTGATCCATGTCACCATCTAACACTGACGTAATCATTCGAATTTAATGTTCAGAATTTGTCTGTAGTCAAACGGCTAATCTCACAGATATTTTCTCATTGGAGTTGACCTTTGGACCTATTTTATATTATTTAAATCCTAGCTAGGTCATATATAAAGGTTTTTCCGAAAGTTTTTATCATACTAGATTAATTAAAACAGGAAAAAGTGAAATTATAAATATTTTTATCAGAAAATTTATTTCATTAAAAACTTAAAACAAAACGAGTTTTTTAAAGAACGAGTGTCACAACAGCTATATGCAATAAGTTGTTTATAATATTTTTTTTATATTTTACCATTTTATCATTTTTTAAAAATTTGTATGTAAATTATGAAAATTTTGATTTTTAAAAGTATGTTTTATAACATTTGACAGTTTTGACATTTACATTATCCAATGTTAATGTTTAAAAATATTTTAAAATGGTTAATATATGAAACTGAAATGACATATTTGATCATTTTATTAGGAAGTCATGTAGACTGCTATGAAAAAATTATGTTACTTGATTTATTCTTAACATGGTTGATTTGCTTTATAAATAAAAAAATGAACAGTGGTTACCAAGTAACAATGTAAATAAAGGCAGATATATTGAATTTTTCTGCACACACGAAATATTTGCGGAGAAAATGGATCTGAAATTCGATGAAATTGCTGAGAGAACTGCGAAAGCGATAGAGCAAATCATTCCAGTTAAGTCTGCGAAAAGATTTGCGCTGTTTTGCAACTGGCGTGAACAACACAATTTGAAAAGTAGTGCTGATGAAAATGTGATGTTGGTTTACTTTTTGGATGTGGTAAGAACAGCAGCTTTTTTAAAGAATATTCTTTTCAACAGTTTAAATTTTCAGTCAAAAATATTCAACCCCTTCTGAAAAAACAAAATGTAGACTATCAGCCAAACCAGTCGAAAGTGCTGACAAAGGAACAAATTGAAACCTTCATGAGGGACGCTCTAGATAAAGAATATCTATTACTCAAAGTGATAGCATTACTTGGAGTTGCTGAAGGTTGCCGATGGGAAGAGATCTATAATTTAGAAGTTAGTGATGTGAATACGGGTACTCAGCTACCAGACAAAAACGCATATTCGACGAGCTTTCACTGTGATTGACAGTGATGAGGTTCACTGTTTGGATGTGTTTAGAAAATACATGAATTTACGACAACACGTCTCCCTGAAAACTCTTTTGGTGGATTATAGACAAGGAAAATGTCTATCTCAAAGAGCTGGTATACATACTGCTGGCGGAGCACCTAAGAAAATAGCTGAGTTCTTAAAACTATACCAACCAGAAAAGTATACAGAGCATTGCTTCAGGAGGACATCCTTAACGTTGTTGGCTTAAAGTTCTAAAACAGCACGGTGGATGGAAGAGTTCTTCAGTTGCAGAAAAGTATATAGAAGAATCGATTGAAGGCAAAAACAAGATTCCAAGAATGATCCAAGGGGGCGAAACTTTTGTTGATGTGTACAGCCACACGTCTTCCGCGATTACAGAAAACACTGTAAATGCATTAACAACTCCATTAATACATATTGCTGGCAACAGCAGTTGTACAATTAATGTCAATCTACAAAAACTAGAATAAAAGCTTAGTTTATGTTGATTCACTTATTATTTCAAACAACATTGGGAGAGGTTCAAAGGAAACTCAAAGTCTATCCCACAACTGTTTTATTTAATGTTGCAACTAGTTTCGGTCCTATAGGACCATCATCAGGCTGAAATAATTACAATATAATAGAAAGAGGATCTTAAAAGTACCATATCAAGTTAAAAATTCAATACAATTCCTTACAAAGTGTTAACAAAAATGAACCAATAATACAAATAATATGGAAAATTACAATTTTGTAATTTGTACAGTATGAAAAAAAGTTACATTACGATACACAAATGCGTTTTATAATGAAGATTTTTATAAGTGCAAAATATAAAAAATATATTATGATTCCAAATAAACAACAATATTCGAGTGCAACCGTTCTAAATGTCGGTTAAATTTTAACTGAAATTAGAACAATATATAGTTTTCTTGCGATGTATTCAACTGTCAAGTACCTTTCTCTACGTGTACATTAATTAATGCGTCTTTTAACGCGTCAATTAACAGAAACAATAACTACCCCAATTCGATAATGAAAGGAATAAGGGCGCAGAAGGAAACGTGATCCTTTAGGATATATTACAGAGACATGCAGGGCCTCTCAAAAGTGTGCTGACCGTACTGTTTGCTGATCGCAGATGGTTGAAAACAATTACTCCTTGGATGAGCGAGTGCTTAATACAAAGCCTATTGTCCTTCCTACCAACGTCTGGCAGGAGTGCTTGTAATATCGAAATTAAAAATTAATTACCTTTTTAAAATTAACGATGCTTAGCTAGCAAATGTATATAACTCTATGTATATGTTTGTAGAGATGTAGATATTTTTTTTAAATATTGTTTTAAAATGATATTTTTAGCTAATTAAATTCAGAATATCTAAAAACTTATAAACTAAAAAAATGTATATGTTTGTATAAAGTAAATAAGAAACTTCACGCGAAACAAAAATGAAAAACAGAAGCCATTTATGAAACAGTAAAAAAATAATGAAAAAATATGAATACAAACGACATATTTTTTTTTTCTTTTGGTTGTATTAGTTAATTAAAAATAAGAAAAGATTACTATTTTTAGTAAGAATAAAACTTTGAATGAAACTTTGATATTATCAGTATTATTCTACACGTTGTTTTCAAAGTAATCTCAAACTTTGTAGTAAACTTATTAATAGACGCGTTAAGTTTTGTCCTGTTAAACTTTTTCTTATTAAACTGAAAGTGAAATTATAATTACTTTTTCATGTTACTACCTTCATCATTTGTGTTGATAAATATCATTATATTTTAATATTCTGTAGATCTTGAAGAGGTGGAAAACGTTCATAATTTGGGGAAGGAATATGATTGTCTTTTAGTCATACAATATTTATTGTACATATTTCTATAATTACCTAAAAGAAATTAAAAAATTTGAAAAAATAAGATTATTTACAAATAATAGAAGCTAAAAATAATGATCTGTAGATTTGTTGCAGTTATTAGTTAAATTTCTAAAAGTGTCCAGTCAATATTAGATATTAGGTTGCACATGAGTGAAAAGTTATTTTTTTTTTATTTTAATATCAAACTGCATCAACCACTAAGGGTTATTTGCGGTGGGACGATACAAGTAACAAGGTATTAGTTTGGTTGAGGAACCCTAATACGTTTTCTATGTTGCAATCTTCATTTAGTATGTTCTCTAACGTTCCTTTAATACCGTGGAGTTCTCATTGTAATTTAAATTTAGGACACTGCACAAATATAATATGCGATACACTTATTTGCACATTACACATGTCACATATGGGTGCAGTGTATTTGGAGGGGCGTCGTGTGTGACCTATTCTAAACCGTGTGAGAATTATCTATGCTCTTCTTGTTCTTGGCAGGTTAGTCCATGGTAAAGTGTATTTCTTGGTTTCTCTTAGTTTGGTTCAGGAATGTATCCAAATATCTTTCCAGTGGTCGCCGATTTTCCTTCTGGAGGTTGTTTTCAAATCTGAGCTGAGAATTGAGGATTCTGCGAGTGGTAAGGAGTTGTTAATGGCTGTCTGCTTAGTGGCTGCATCGACACGTTCATTTCCATCGATTCCGATATGTTAAGGGACCCAAAGTATTTCTATTATTTTATTTGAACTAAGGATGGTATGTATTTGCTCTTTAAGTCGCATGACTAAGTGATTGGTTGGATACATTTGTTTGATGCTCTCGATAGTGCTTAGTGAGTCAATGATTATGAGGAAGGATTTTGAAATATGATCGATGCAGTACTGTGTATACTGTAATCATCAGGTAGCTTGTATCCAGAGGTGCTACTGTTTGTTACTACAGCTGACGATGTCCCGTGTTCAAGTTTTGATCCATCTGTGTATATAATTTAGCTCCCCTAAAATTAAAAGAATTATGTAAAGAGTTCTCCAAATTGTTTTTCATCAATGTAAATATCTATTACTCTTTCCAGAGCTGGATGATGTTTATCTTCCGGTACAAATGGAGCAAAAGATCTTGCAACGCAACAATTATATTTATAGAAAATTAAATCAAGATGTCTATTATTCTCAGTTAATACTAAATAATTCAATAATTCCGTTTAAAGAATTCTGCAAAATCTAAAACAAATGTGATTTCTCTATTAGGTGATTTAATGTTATTTAAGTAATCTGCAAAGTCTGAAATATTAAAATCACCAACAATAAATAATATTGGTGTGCAAAATCTATAAAGAGTCGAATGGTTCAAATACTTCAAATTTTGTGTTTTTGAGAGTACTAAATGACCTACCAATTTGTATCATTTGTATCAACAATTGCTCTGCTTTATTTAATAATATTAATCACAAAATATGGTCTAAGGAAACCAATATAAGTGTAGTTCAGGTTGAACTGCCTGGCATAACTATAGCAGCAACTGAAATCACCAACAGAAAAGTTACAGCTAAATCGATTATCCACTTTGTAGACAGTGCTAGAATGTACGTAGACGCACGTTAGCTGAGAAAGTAACTTCATCGCTGACTCCCTAGCTAAAGCTGCTCGTTCCATGACTTTTGGAGCCAAATCCTCCAAAGCCCGAACGAAGGCAGCAGTAACTAACCTAATTAAGTAAGTTACAATCCCATTTATTATTTAGAGAGATATGGTCGACACAGCAGGCTGTAGACTTTCAAAGTAGTTACTGAGCTACCTAAATGAGTACACAGCCAAACGATTCCTGGAAATTACCAAAAAACAACTGGGACTTGTGACGGGGATACCATCCTGTCATTCTATGGAACTGCTCGGCTCTTTTAACTAAACGGATAACACAGCTTAACGAATACTGGCCAACACTAACCAACACAAAGAAGACTACACTGAAAGACAAGCTACTTCAAATAGGCTGGACGCTGAACTAAAGGAATAGGCTAAAAAGGAACCACATTGGACCTAATAAGTATTAATTCGATTAAAGTTCGAATAAACTGTATTACGACTTAAAAAGAGACATGAAAAAATTAAGAATTTCTAGTAAGTTAGTCTGGTCAAATCTCAGAGTAATAAGTAAACATAGAGGTGCCACAACAACACAATAACATGCAGTTTGTAGTCATTAGCAATGAACCTATAATTGAGAGAGGTGGAAAATAAAATTTACATCTAGAGGTGTAGGTAAACACAGCCGTACAGTGGCGTGTAATTGGTTATAGTATCACCGTAATACCTATATAAATGTTAATCAAATAATTTACACACATTAAAAATAATTCTTTTGATTAAATGAAAGAAAAACAAAAGGAAAACTATTTAAAAGAAACTTTCCACTTTTAGCTCCTAGTTTATATGTAATATGTATTTCATTATTAATTTGATTTTCTTATTTGTAATAAATTTTAATTGAAATTGCTAATTCTACGCCAATGAAGTGAATGACTTACCGGTGATAGGTTAGATTATCATTTTGCGAAGTACCACAAATTATACACGCTTTTCGTGTTTTCTCCATTTTCAATATTGAAAATAAATAAAAACACTTTATAAAAGTTCACTTAAATACTCAAAAACTCAGGAAAAATTGAACAAAGGGCTAATCACCTCTAGACAATAACAAACAACGGCACTGATGCCAAATTTTCGGTGTGGGTATTATCGAAAGATAAGAAAGTGAATATTAAAATGTATTAAAGAATATTTTCTCTGACTAAAAGTCTCATCTAAAAAAGCAAAATAAAATTGTTGTAAATTATCCCTTTTTTTTCCTACTTTGTACTTACAAAACACAACGTCTGGCAATGCCCTGCTGGTAAACAAATCTGTCTCGACGACAAGTAGTAGAGAATATGCCTACTCTATGTTTACTTATTACTCTGAGGGTCAAATAATATTCTATGTATATCTTATGCACCTTTATTATTTGGATTGGCTCTTTCCTAGATTAATGTCAAGCGTATATTTAAAATGAGTGTTTCTTGTAGCTGTCGTCATATTATTGCAGATAACATAAATGGGTCTTCACAAATCTAAATATTTTCAACAGAAACTTTGATCGACATAAATCCTTTTATATAGTATTTCTGACAGTAAAAACGCAGTTAGCGTTTGCTAATATGGAGAATAATTTTACTTAAAGAAATAGCAGTTCAATGGTTTTTTATATAATAAAGAAATTGTTTGTTCTGCTTGAAATGATGCCAGCTTTACCTGTAAATTAATTTTTTTAAGCTGAGAAAATATTTTTCTATTTCGAATTTTAGAATTGCTGGTTCCCTTTTTTGTATAATAGTGTCTGATTTGGTCGTTTCTAGATAGATTTAAACAATGTTGCAGACACATAAGGTACTGTTTATATTTCGGTAATAGCAAATAGAAGTAAACATTCTTAGACAAAATGCTTTTTTTTATTCAAAATGTTGATAATTTTTGTATTCGTTAAAACCATTTGTTATAGCAGTTCTTCTATATATTTTAAAACATCTCCAAAAAAACATGTTTTCCACCTACCACCTATATCTGTCCAATGTACACACTTTCTGGCTTTATTGTAGGGAACCAAGTCGAACTAAAAAATTTAACCTTCGTCAACAATAAAATAGGTACATTATACAGCAGTAACTACCCAAACTATATTCTATAATATAAGAAGAAATTTTAAAATGTATTAATAAAACACTCTGTATTTGCAAAATAGTGGAAATCAATAAATGTTTATTTAAATTTAGCCATTTTTACAATGTAAAGCAATACTTTAAATTCCGGAGTAATTGCCAGTAAGTAGCGGTATCGCAAAGAGCTGGTTCACTTCGTATTGTTCGGGATATTTTTAAAAACATTTTTTTTATTTAAAAATGAATTCTTGCTTAAGAGAGGCAGAAAAATGATAAGTTTAACATGGGAGACAAAATACCCGGGAGGAAAAGTAGCACTTTACTCCCCATTTGTCTCGTTTTTGTTGTTTTCTTTCCGGCTCGTAAATATATATTCAAAATTGGTTAGGTAAGGTTTATACACTTTTTCTTAAGAACTACATTCGAAATTTTTTTGAGCGATACTTAAATTTTGGCGTATATACCCCTAGTGCAAATTTCCCTAATACTCGATATTTAAGGCATGACAACCGATTTAGGCACGTACTTCAAGGAATTTGTCGTCGACCGAACTACCATCACCATTGAATTCACTATACCAGCGATAAAAATGTTTTTATAATTTTATTACTATACACAAAACCGAGTTCTGAGTTCATTGATACATTCGAAAAACTTTTAATTTTTTTTTGTTTTTGTCAAGTTGGTTTTTTGTTAACTCACTGTAAACAGAACATATATCACGCCAATACTTTGTGAGTTACGGTAAATATGCTTCCCCAAATATTAATCTCGCATTTTGGCTACACACCGGCGGATTTGTGTATCTCCATGGCAATTGATGATTTTTAAATGTAGCTTAACTTTTTTGGCTAAATAGTTTACTTTTTGCTTCAGTTTTTGTGCGTTTCTTATTATTGTAATTCTTTTATTGAGCTTTTTATTTATCTTGAGCAACTTGCACGATTACAATGACAATTATATGAGACATTTTAGATTTACTTTAAAAATTGATCATTTAACCCATCTATAATTTGCATTTTAATAAGTAGGCTTTCTTTCTTGAGAAGTTGTATGACTTTTTTAATTGGGTTCGGGCTGGATACAATAGTTTTTATTTGGCTTTTAATTCTTAGTATGTTCAGTATATTTGTGTAGTAGGGGCAAACTATGAGAATATATGCTATGCTTAATTGAACCTGGCCGTGCTAACAATAAGGTGAGTGGCAATGGATGAGTCGGGTAAGCCTATGCACAATTTTCTCATGACAGCCTTTTCTTTCCTTGTTAGATCTGGCATGGATACCTCACGAGAAATTAAATTTTGGTAGGTATTATGAACACTTTCAACAAGAGGATGACTAGGAAACAGATTAAATTTATTGCACTAACCCTTACTATGTGAAAGTCCATCTTTTAAAAAACAGTTAACAACTAAACGGTTGAATGAAACTTCCACTATTTATTCAAAAATACGTTTTAAATAGAATTAGCATCGTCATATTGACATAAGTTACATTTTGTTTGTTTGTAGCTACCTGATGTTGATTAGATAGTATTAAGACTAAACCAAGTACGGAAGTAATAAGACATAACAATATTAAAGCCTAGATGTTATTAGCCCTAAGAAATTATCGTGGATCTAAGATCAGTATAACTGTGCAATGATACAGAAATACCAGAAAAAAACTATATCATGATGATCTTTACAATAACAATATATTTCTGTTACAATAATTATGTCTTATCTATGCATAAAATGAAGACTCAATCAAAGTAAACAGTTTAATAGTGGAGAACTTTCAAGATTTATTTGTTCATTAACTACCTTAAATTGATGATCTACTAGATGTCTTTTTATTTCAAGTTCTTCGAGGAAATCTAAATTTTGTTGTTTGTCACAAATACGTAATATTTGAATGTCATTGGTGTGTATGAGTGAGTGTGGATGTTCAAGAACGTGTTTTGCATAGTTTGACTGGTTGTTGTAATCTATATGCACTTAAGTGTTAATTGAATCTTATTTCAAAATTTCTTTGTGTTTGACTTACTTATACAGCATTAAATTTTGGACAATTAATTTTGTAAACACCACATTTTTTAATTTCGGTAATTTTGTTTTTACATTTAACATTTTTGTACCAACATGATTTGAATGAAATTAATGCAGATGTTGTAGAAGATATTATTTTTGAAATTCTATGCATTTTTAATTCCAATGAACAAAAATAATTTTAATAAAGAAAATTAGATTATAAAACAAATAGCTATATGTAATGGCTTAATAAAAAAAGGATCATTAAATGAATCGATGATAAACAGTTGATGTAATATGTGGTTAAGGTTTTGAGATAAGTTAGAGATCTTGTAGGATGGAATATAGTTCTCCAGTACATACACTACAAAATCTGGAAATTCGATACGAGCCAAAGGTTGCGAAAGTGGTGGTTTCTGCACATCCAACTCCATCGTTAGTTTTTGATGCATCAGTGTAGATAATCATGGTCCATTGCTTTTTGTAAAGTGTTATTATAAATGCTATTCTTATAATATGGTTAGTTTCTTCTTTTGCCTATTTGATAAGAGAAAGTTCAAAATTAGGAAAAAAATTAGTCCAGGGAGTTTTAAATGGAAAGGGGACCGGAAGAGTTTGGTAAAGTTGGTTAGGTTAGGTTAATTCAAGTTGGATATGTTGTAATGTTATTAATTGTAGAAAAAGGAGGGTGGAATTTTGCGTGGAGTGGGAGATTCAATATTTGTGCTACAAAGCGGTGAGGTGATTTTGGGAAAAACTGAGTTATTGGTAAGATTTGCTGAGATTGAAATTAAATAAAAGAGGAGGTGTTGCCGTTTAAGCTTCTATCCAAAGGCTCTTATCAGGACTAAAACGGAAGAGATAGTGGCACCATGGGAGTAGAATATAAGGTGGTCTGCAAATATAGCGGATTTTACAGGATTGGGAAGATTAGTGCATCTACTGTTAAATGTTAAAGTAAATAGTGTGGATAGTTGGATAAATAGTATGGATCCTTGGAAAACTCCATCCTGTAAAAGGTGGGAAGGATAAAGACACCTATTGAATGAGACTGAAAGACCAAGTGGTAACAAAGTGATTAATTAATGCATATATAGGTAAGGACAGTTTATCAAGAATAAAGTGTCTGTATGTGGTGTTGAATGCTGCTTCAATATAAAATATCGAGGCTATCACTTATTGTTTTGAGTTTATGGAGTTGGAAATAGCAGTTTAAAGAAGTACGAAGTTATC
Source organism: Ophraella communa (assembly GCA_035357415.1). Classification (NCBI taxonomy): domain Eukaryota; kingdom Metazoa; phylum Arthropoda; class Insecta; order Coleoptera; family Chrysomelidae; genus Ophraella; species Ophraella communa. Next base: position 67,311,586 of record CM068979.1, read on the forward strand.
TCTTGTGAAACCATCTCGACGAAAACCTGATTGTTCGTTTGGCAATATTTGTATTGAATCGTTCTTATTATATCTTCTTAGAATAATTATGTGATGGTAGTAGCTAGTACCAAACATTAGTTATACCAATTAAATAGTCTTAAAATAAAATTGTGGCATTTAATTTTTTCTGGTCGAAAAAATCACATTACAAAGTAATATTTGTTGTAACAAAAAGCATTCTTTCGGGTGGAAAAATTCCCTTTTTCTCTTGCTTCTTCTTGCAAATAAAGCTTCATATCAATTGCAAATAAAATTTATTGAAATAAATAATTTTAATGAACCATTGTGGTGTATTTTATTCATTGTGAAAAAAAAAATCGATTTTAAGCTCATGTCTCAATGAGAATGTTTGTCGGAAAATTCAACGTACACGGCCGTATACACTGATTATGTCTTTTGTGTTAGCAACTCGAGGTTCGGATCCGTTGCAAGCTCGTGAGCTTGTTTACATCAAGTTATCACGTATAAAAGGGACATTCATTGTCCGATAGAATCGAAAACAAAAAAAAGCAGAATAACGCCTCTCCGTATAGATGACGACTCTAGGACGTATTCCATTTATTCACTTATAGTTTTGAAATAAAACGGCTTAATCAAAAATTCTCTAGAGTAATTGGAGTTCGTAAAATTGTCGTCAGTATTTATATTAAAACCGTGCTTGCTTTTTACGACCATTTAACACGAAATGTATCTTTGAAAGATGATAAATATTTGTCAGACTTGGAGTTGAAAAAGTATACTGTATTTTTTTAATAAATATCTGATAATATTTTAGTATTAACGAGAAAAAGTAATGAAGTAAACTTAGACTAAGAATAAAAGAAAGATACATTTTCTTTAGAAACCCGCATTTGTTTCTTATTTACAATGCTATTACATCGAAACCGTACAAAAAATAATGTACTTAAGTATAGCTTTACTTCATAGTAAACATAAAAAATAAATAATTTTAATTAAAATATATCTTTTGATTACATTAATATTATTTTTAAATCATTAAAACAATTAAGAATAATAAAAAAACTCTTCGTTTTAACGTAACTTACAAATTTATTTGAAAAAAATAGGTTTCTAATCACAATGACGGCCAGTTCGCTAAGATTAGCATAGTCAGATTGACATATTTAAGTTAAATTTTGTTGTTTTGTTGCTAGATACCTGATTTTGTTTAGCTAGTATTAAGGCTAGACCAAGTAGTAGATGTTAATAGCCCTAAGGGATTATCCTGGATATACTTCCCTATATCAGTATAACTGTGCAATGATATAGAAATACCAGGAATAAACTATATCACGCTGATCTTTACAATTACTTAATATTTATATTTATGTTTTACAATTACGTCTTATATATGTATAAAATCAATCAAAGTAAATAGTTTAATAGTGGAGAACTTCCAAGATTTATTTGTTCATTAACAACTTTAAATTGTGGATCTGCTAGATGTCTTTTTATTTTAAGTTCTTTAAGGAAATCTAAATTTTGTTTTTTATCGCAAGTGTGTAGTATTTGGATGTCATTGGTGTGAAAGAGTGAGGTTGGATGTTCAAGTAGGTGTTTGGCATAATTTGACTTATCTGGTTGTTTTAATCTATATGCTATTAAGTGTTCATTAAATCTTACTTTAAAATTTCTTTATGTTTGACCTATATAATATACAGCATTATATTTTGGACACCAGATTTTTTTAATTTGGGTAATTTTGTTTTTACATTTAACAATTTTGTACCAACATTATTATGTGATTTGAGTGAAATTAATGCAGATGTTGCCGAAGATATTATTTTTGAAATTATATGATACATAGAGCCTTTTCAATTCCAATGAACAAAAATAATTTTAATAAACAAATTGAGATTATAAAACAAATAGCTATATGTAATGGCTTAATAAAAAAATAAAAAAAGGATTATTTAATGACTGAATCGATGATAAACAGTTGATGTGATAAGTGGTTGCGGTTTTGAGATAAGTTTGAGATCTTGTAGGATGGAATATAGTTCTCCAGTACATACACTACAACATCTGGAAATTCGATACGAGCCAAGGGTTGCGAAAGTGGTGGTAACAGCACATTCTACTCCATCCTTAGTTTTTGATCCATCAGTGTAGATAATCATGTCTTATTGCTTTTTGTGAAGTATTGTTATAAATGCTTTTATTATTGACCTATATATACAGCATTACATTTTGGATAATTAATTTTGTAAACACCAGATTTTTTAATTTGGGTAATTTTGTTTTTACATTTAAAAATTTTGTACCAACATTATTGTGTGATTTGAGTGAAATTAATGCAGATGTTGTCGAAATATTATTTTTGAAATTGTATTGGAAATATTTCCACAATATGTAAAGTTTTGATAACTTTTAATTTCATTAGTTGGTTTAGGAAATATTAGTTGTAGTGACACTTTATCTTCTTTTTTATTAATGAATTTATTTATTAAATGAGTGTAGCTATTTGTTTTATGATACCAATTTCTTTATATTAAATATTTACTAGTTGTCCTGTTAGGTTTAGTTTTTATAGTTATATACAGAATGATGGATGTCACTTTTGACAATCCTATTTTTGAGACTTGTCTGTAATTTATGAACAAATAAAATATCTACCGAAATCGAGATATTTATTACTTTATCAAAGTTAATTTTGTTCATTGGAATTGAAAATGCCCTATATATCATAGAATTATAAGCTGCTAATTTATGCGTTATAGAATGATTTGAATTATATAGTATGGTTACATCTGTTTGTGTTGGTTTTCTGTATATTAATTATTTAGTAAATTATTAACTTTTTCAATTTTTAAATCTAGAAAATTAATTGATTAATTATTTTCTTCAACTTCTGTCGTTCGCTACCTACAAATGCTGCTAACGAAGAGTTTTTTATTATTTTTAACCCTTCCAAAAAGGAAGGGATAGTACAATAAATTTTATTAAAACAATAATAAAACTTATTACTTTAACCAAAATAAATAAGCAGGCTGACAAAATAATGGTGGGTATAAGTAAATTAATTATTTTTATCCTTTATTTTGGGTTCTATGCTGGGATTCTCAGACTTACACTAGAGATTTTTTTCTAGAATCTCTTATTTTTAACTTGTTTTGTGTGCTAAAATAAAATGTTTTTGATAATTTTTTTTATTATTTTTGCCTATTTTTGATATTTTAAATAATATATTAATATTTATGACGACGCTTATAAAACTTAATTGTAAATTTCTTATTTTTTATTGACTATAATGAATCAAGTAATATCAGACTTCAATCGTGCTAGGGTTGTTACTTTGGTTCGGGAAGGTCACAGGTTAAGGGACAGGTTATATGTAGCAAATTTGTTTACAAAAATATCGTTGTATGTCCCCAAACTCTTGGAATGGAACACAAGAGAATTTTTGAGGAATGGGCCATGAAAGATTTGGGGAAAAAACACTGATGTAGAAAAGTGCTTTTTTCAGGCGTTAATTGTCGATTTATACTCTTTAAGTTGGTCCCAAAAATGCTCAAGCGGGTTTGAATCTGGGCTTTGAGCCGGCACACCGACGGTTTCCAGGTATTGCTTGACCATCCTGGCTACGTGTGGACTGCGTTATCTTGTATGAAAAGAAAGTTTTTACCTACAAACTCAGCAAAAGGCATTACATGCTAGTCTACAATATCGGTAATATATCGGTGAGCATTCAACGCTCCTCTATCAATACGAGATCTGTACGGCCTTCGAATGAAATGCCTGCCCAAAACATTACCGAGCCTCCTCCAAAAGCAACACATCGAACCCAAGCAGCATATCGTTCCCCACGTCTTCTATACGTTTTGAAGCGACCGTCTGAGCCATAAAGAACCATCCTGGTCTCGTCACTAAACAACATTTTTCTAATCTTCTATCGTCCAATGCTCCTGGTCTCTAGCAAACTGCGTTGTCGATGTGCTGCTGTTAACAAAGGTCCTGTTGCTGGGTAGCGAGTTCTTAGACCAAATTCCCTTAACCTTCTTCTCACTGTAGGAGTGCTTCTTGTCCTCCCGCGAGCATTTTGAAAACTGTTTAGGATTGCGTTGTAAAGAACGATGTTTTCTGGGCGTCGTGATTCTTTTCGCGCCTGACCCTGGTCGGCTCGGGTGAGAAGAGATATATCGGATGTAGGAGTGCCCCAAGGATTGGTATTGGGACCGACGCTCTGGAAGTGTTTGTTTGACGAGGTTTGTGGGATTGTATGCGAAGAGGGTTGTGAGATTACGGTGTATGCGGATGTTGTGTGCCTGATGTATACGGCAAAGGGATAGACGGAGATAGAAAGAAAGGCGGAGAAGATGTGTAGGAAGATTGTGAGGAAGATAGAACGATGCGGATTGAAAGTGGCGGAAGATAGATGGTGAGATTGCTCGTAAAGGGATGAAGAAAGACGAGGGAAGTTAGGGTGATGGTGAAGAGGAAGAAAATTCGCATGGAGGAGTCGATGAAGTATCTAAGTGTTTGGTTGTATAGCCAACTATCCTTCAAGCACCATGTGCTGAAGACAGTAGAGAAGGCGAGAGTACGAGCAGCAAGGTCGGGGAGATTGATGGGTGATGTGAAAGGGCCGGGAGAATGCAGGAGGAGCGGAGATCTATGCGAGGATAAAGCCACTACTACAGGTGCAGAGGGGGATTTTAATGAGAGTGGTACCGGGGTACAGGACAGTGGGTGCAATATCAGCAGCTGTGCTGACAAGGTCATACCCTTTGGACCTGATGGCTAAGGCAAAGAGGCAACGGTGGAAAGGTGCTAAAAAAGAGGAAGTTTAAGATTGGATGGAGGAGGAAATGGTGAATGGTGGGAGGTATATAAAGGTGCATTAAAAATAGCGATTAGGAGTAGGAGTGAGTGGATGGACCGAGAGTTTGGGGAGGTAAACTACTTCTTGGCCCAAGTGCTCACTGAGCATGGGTCAAGAGTGGGGTATCTAGATTGGGAAGAGATTGGAATATGCGTGAGGTGTGAGGTGGAGGATAATGAGGGTGTAACATGTCTATCATCATGTCACCTTGCACTATTACCGACCGTAAAAGATACCGCTATTATTACCGTTAAAACCGACCCCGATTCACTGTCAATGCTACTGTACTCGAGACACCCCTTATAGACGCTAACTATTTATCTGTTTGAAGGAGGCCAATCAAAGAACGCGTCCCTCGCTTGCAATTGAATAACGAACCAACGCCCATACCTCCATGATTCCTTCTCACACACATAAAACTTTTAGAAAGATACAACCCTCTAAGCTGGAGCCAAGTTACCGTCAAGTTATCGCTAAGTTGTAGTCGAGTTACCGCTAGGTTGGAGTCAAGTTACCGCCAAGATACCCCTAAATTTAGAGCCCAGTTACCGCTTATGTGTAGACAGTCCTTTAAACCACTTCTGAGCTGTTAAGAATACTTTTACATTCCGAGCAGCCAGAACCATTAAAGAAACTTTCATCTCTCCACGAAGAAGCCGCCCTCCTAGATAGCACAGAAACCTAAAGTTAAGTCCACTTTTTACAACCCCAGTTCATTATCATCAAGTACTTGCAGTTTCAATAAATAAACAATAGTTTTAAAAACCGTTTCATTTATATACCTTAGACTATAAGTCTTAAGGGTGTAGCGTGGTTGGTATTTATTTCAAGTAGCTTCTTTATTTGTTTAATTAAAGTAATTACAAGGTGTTTCTATCTTTCTCACCTTAGTTTTTCTGTAGTTTGTTTGCTTAATCGATAGCGTTCAAAAGATAGTGGCGCCCTCATTACTTATACATCCCAGTCCTTCCTGTGGTGAGCATTAACTTGGAGCCGAACCACCCCCTGAAGAGGGTTTCTTAGCAAGGATCTCTTTTGGAGAGTTTTTTAGTTACAAATTGGCTCCCTGTCTTTTTGGGACTAAAAAGGGTTACAAATTGGCGTCTTTGAGGAACTATTATTGTTACAAGGGTCATGAGTTTAAATGTTGAAGTTTGAGAGGAGACTCGCGGTAGCAGTGTATTGGGAGAACATGGTGGAGAGGGGAGAGAGAATGGGTGGAGGTTAGCGAAGTTGTGGAGAAAATGGTTAAGGAAGAGAATGTTCTGATGGCGAGTAGTATGAATGGGTGAAGAATGTGTGAGGGACCGCCGCCCGTCTTGATCCTGGTTGTCGTTCGTTGGATCCAGTCTCTACGAATCGTTGGTATGTTTTTTGGACCATACAAAGACTAACTCCAAGCTGTCTGACCACTTCTCTTTGACTCTTTCCATTATCAATCAAAGTAACAATTTGAACAGCAAATAAAGATCAAGAAAAACAACGTACCAACCATACGTGCATTTACCGAAGTCGTAAAACTGATATCAATTCTGCGAACTTATTTAATTGACCTATCGGCAACCGGTGGCGGTGCGTAAAAGTGTTTCTGCATTGTGCGATTTAAGTTATAATATAATAAATTGCATAAACCTAAAATTATTAAAAAACTCTTCTAAAATTCTAGATGGCTTCTTTTTTTGGGAAATCAAATAGTCTTATTTCAATCCTATGAAAGTGAAATTTAATTTGTAAAATTAAATACTTTAAAGCAATCAATCAAATCCCAAAAATAATCTTGAAAACTAAAATGAGTTTTTTAAAGTAACTAAATGAAACCCTTTGAAAAAATTCTTGTAGTTACAGCCCCCGCAGTTCTACAACTTTACCTCTTATTTCACCAAAAACAGAAGTGTTAAATTTCTTTTATTATTTTAAAGTTCTAGAAATGTTTTACATTAGTAGAAGTGTACCAACAATATTTCTACGAAGTTTATACTTTTCTTCCATCATTCGGCCGAAGTCGAAACTTTAGATCCGTGAGTAGCAAGCGAAAACAAGGTCTTTAAAGAACATCAAAAAGTAGTTGGCGTTTATCTTTTCACCGTCAAGTAAACCACGCTGATTTATTTTCAAATCGAGCATAATAAATATTAACAAGAGTTTTTATTCAACAGCCAACCAACAATAAAAAAGTTATGTTAACTTTTACATTTAAAAAATATCAGTATTTGAATTCATTAAACCCGCAAAAGTTATCTCGTGATTACGCAGGATTAATATAGTAGGTGACAGACCAAGAAATAACAATGAAACGAACAGCGGTAGGCATAAGAATGCTAAAGGAAGATTTAGAACAAATTTGTAATTTACAAAGGAATTAGACTCCCCGTTGTCAGCGCTCTGTTATTTAGCTCGGCATAATGTAATTAGAAAAGTAAATACCGATGTAAATTGTGTGCAACTAAAATGTATTTATGAAAAAAAATAAAGTTAATTGTAGGTATTTAATGCTCAAGTTTCATGAAGAAAATATGTTTTGGTAAGTAAAGTTTATTAGCAATCAAATTTATTGTACTTACCTTTACTTTTTGGAAGTCCATCTTATCTATGTATAAATTGAAGACTCAAAGCACACAGTTTAATAGTAAAGAACTTCCAAGATTTATTTGTTCATTAACAACTTTAAATTGTGGATCTGCTAGATGTCTTTTTATTTCAAGTTCATCAAGGAAATCTAAATTTTATTTTTTATTGCAAGTGTGTAGTATTTGGATGTCATTGATATGTAAGAGAGAGGTTGGATGTTCAAGTAGGTGTTTTGCATAATTTGACTTATCTGGTTGTTTTAATCTTATCTCAAAATTTCTTTGCGAACTACAACTCCTGCTCAAGACTGCTTTATAGCTGTAACTGCAAGAAGAAACCGAAAATTTACTGCTTCGAGAATTAACAGCTTCTTTAGGCATGCTACCGGAAGAGTGATATCTAATCAAACTGTTATAAAAAGGTTGCATGCATGTAATTTAAGAGACAGAAGGCGTAGTTCACATCTACGGTTGACTGCGGATCAGCGTGCATGCAGATATTGGTGGGCGAGAGAACACAGTCGTTAGACTTTTCAGAACTGGATGTACTGTATGTTTACGGATGAGTCCAAAATTCGGCTGAATATATGGTATGGAGAAAGAGGACAGCGATACAATGAACGTTTGATGGCGCCATCCACTCTTTTTGGTGGTGGCTTAGTTTGTGAGTGACAGCTGTTAAAATCGTTTAATGTTTAATGATCTTAGTAAGAGTATTTTTAAATAAAAAATAGAAGCAGGTGAAAATAGCTATATAATTCAAATTAAATATTGTGGAAAATAATTAAGGTTATGTGATTTTAGTGTGTCATTGTTTCTTTGAAATTAACTCTTCTTTTTAATTTACGTTTGTGCCAAAAAATAATTGGAAACCACGTTATTAAGTTGTCAGTCATTGTACATTATTTCAAAGATGAGGAAAAACTGATATCAAGAGTAGAAAATGCAATGGAATCGGGCCATGTTGAAAACATGATGTTTGATTCTGAGATTAGGATTTTAAATGTAACTGCCCTAGGGGACCAAGTTCATGTGCCATCATATGACAGCTTCCTATCCCTCAAAAGTACATATATCAACAGAGAGATACTTGACTGCACAGAAAATCGAAGGATTTCAAGAAAAACTAAAAATGTCTCATGGTGTAGTTGGATTTACATGGCTCTTTCAAGCGAACGTGATAAAATTACTAAGGTTCTTGTAGTTGAAATTGAGGATGTAATATAACAAATACTACGTTCAGATGTTCAGTCACTAAAATTAAAATAAAAATCTAATAAATCCATAAAATTGCTAATTAACCAATCCAAACCACGTGATCTATGGCCGTCCTGAACAAATATTTATGACAGTTCAGGTGGAAAACCATTTTTACTGTGTTTAGATCAATTTTTGTAGTATTTGTGTGAGATTTGTTGGCTACTTTGAACTGGAGAGCAGTTATTTAAAGATGCTATTAGGTACTACAACATCCCGATATTGGTAAAAGGTAATGATGAATACTTGCAAAATATTTTGTTTACTTTATTAATTATTACTCGTATTAAGATGATTGTGAGACAAAATGGTATAATTTTGAGTATATCAGTTTAGGTACTGTCCCTAATGAACCTTGGTATTGCAATAATTGCTCCAAAGCAATGACTGGATAATTATAAATAAAGACTTTTTTTAATAAAACAAATGATTGAACAAAATATCTTGAACGGCTTCCACAACCTAACCTAACCAACCACAATATAATTTGTAGGCATTTTCTACTAAACTTTTATCCTTTATCAAACACAAACACGAAAATAGACCTTTGCCATAAAATCAAACAATTTATCTGTTACACACAGCCACGGTCATATACGTTATTTACTTTCAATATTTGCCCTGGGACGCCATATTGGAATTTATTTGACAGGTTGTTGGATTGCCTAATAATAAATCCTTAGAACAAAAAGAAACAGGAAGGAGTATATGCAATTTATGTAACCCATTTACCAGTCCAAACTAATGGCGGACAATATTGACATATGGCGTATCATACGATTTTTTCTTATACGATTATTAATTTCCGTTTCCAGTGATTTCGTACCGTACAAATCTAAATTTATATTAGTTTTTATTTTGTACTGCTAAATACCAACCAATCAAGTATGTAAACATATTTATTTAATAAATATTGCAATTTTAATCTATTTTATCTATTTTAAATATATTTTTTGTTCCACGCCACTGCAAAACTATTACATCTATGAGAAAATAGTAACAATTAATTGACATTTATATGCAAATATTGCTTTGACAGCATACTGTAAACATAAACAATGAGTCATACAAGGAGCTTCAAGATGGCCGACTTCTGTCGCAAATTTTTCGTACAGCTAATATATGACAGACTCCTTCCTGTTTCTTTTTGTTCTAAGAATAAATCTAATGACATAACCTCACTTTACTTTAATACGTTTTTATTTAAACTGGTATTAACTGTTCCTAATTTCTATAAATAACTGAGGTAGATTTCATCCCAGAATTATTTCAGAATAGTTTTATTTCTCACAGCATAAACGTAATGATTTTTTAGAAATTGACTGATGGAGATTTATATGCAAATGGAATTTCATTGGAAACATGTCAGGACTATCAACCTGTCAGTTGACATCACAACTTTTACGATCTATTAAGATTTTTTGTACTGGTAAAAACATATGTAGGCACTCTAGTATTTTTGTAAGTTCAATAAACTGTGTTCTTTACTAAATACTTAAGGACAATAAATCAAGTATTTTTTATTCAAAACAATACGCCATATTATTGTGACGTCACTGTCACCATTGCTTGACATAAGTCATAGCATTTTATCCAGACAAACTGTGGCCTTATGGTAGTTAGTTTTCATTGAAAATTTTTGTATTTTGCATATGGGGCATTCCATGCCAACTCATCCTACCGATTGGATTTGCATCTCCGATTTCGCTGAAATTTGGGCTCTTTTTGTACCCTTCGAAAAAGGTTTTTTTGAATTTTTTCAAATTTTTTCATTCAGCCAATCGAGAGATATGAATTTTCGAAAATTTCGGGTATTTTTTTTAAATAGCTATAACTTGGTGAAAGATTTTCCGATTTGGGACATTTTTTTCAAATTTCTTGTTTTTTGATGAACTTTTTGAAAAATTTATACAGCAAATTATTCATCATAAATTTGATTGTTTTTTTTTTGTTCCAAAGTTAAGTTGTTTGTATCCTTCAAATTTTTCTAAAAAATTCTCAAAAATTCTACCCTTCAAAACACAAATTTTAAGCCTAGTCTCGTAATGGGATAATAATGGGTTATATTTTTTTTTATTAATTATGTTTTTTTCTGTTTTTTTTACTATTTGTGTATTACTGGCGACTTTATTAGATGAGATTCGAAAAAAATCATACATCAATATAATAAATAATTGAAGTCAAAATTTCAATTTCTAAGGTAAATTTTATTTATAACTTTTTAAAAGTTTTTTTTTTCTTTTTTCTGGCGTTTGAATATTTTACAAGTTTTATTTGAGCAAGAAATCAGTTTCATTGCGAGTGATCCATGATCAATGATACTTTTGTGTACCTGTGATAGTTCTTCTTCTTCTTCTTCCTTTTTTGGGTTATATCTTAGGAGATAATTTGCCCAGATAATTCTGTGGAGATAATCTCGACTTGCTCGGAGCAATCGACTATCTTCCTAATTTTTTAAATAATGAATTGGTTATTAGACTTATATCTGATGTAACAGTTCTTCTTAGGACCAGACAGTTAGTGTAGGTAAGACATTACAACAAAGGATAATTAGACTTTTCTCGTTTGGGGGTAGTAACCAAGCATTACACACGAAGAACTACCACGGAGTAGGACTGAAAAAAAGAGGAATTAATGGTTATTGGATATGTTAAAGTCAGCTGGTGCGGGAATTAAATAAGTTACATTATAAAGCAATTTTAGCAGTATTGATGAATTTAAACAATAGGTTTAATCTCATTGGATTCAGGTTGGCTAAAATGGAGCAGATGTCGATGGGAGTTTGTAAATTAGTTTTGGCTAATTCAATATATAAATCAAACGTTGGTGAAATATTTATAGGGCATTCTAGGATAATATGATTCAAAGAGCCAACTTGTCCACATTCACAGAATGGGTTATCTAGAACTCCTATTCTGTACAAGTGTATTGGAGATGCACAATGTCCTGTTCTTATTCTAATTACTGTAGTAATATGTCTTCTATCTTTATAGGGAAATTGACTGAACCAAGGAGACTTGGGCAGATTATTCGCTATTTTATTATAGAAGGAAAAATTTGATTTTTTGGAATTCCAATCTTGAGTCCATCGAGTCCAAATTAAATTTTTTATATGGGTCAAATAATTTAAATAGTGAAGTTTGACATTTGCTGGTTCTTCCTAGGTTTGCCAATGTATCTGCCACTTGATTGCCTTTAATGTCAGAATGACCTGGGATCCATGCTAAAATAATATTAAAGTTTTGATTATTAGCTTCTATAATACCTCTTTTGGTTAAAAAGGAGGATACTTCAGTTTCCATAGAATATTTTGTCTTCCCAATCTTCTGGATGGCACTTTTGGAGTCAGATAAAATTATCGCTTTTCTTATGTCATTCTTGAGAATAAATTGAATAGCATGATTTATAGCAATCATCTCAGCATAGCAAATTTGGGTATGATCAGGGAGTTTACTCGAGTATGAATATTCAAGGTCAGGGCAATAAACACCAAAACCCACCAAGCCTTTAGTATCAACTGACCCATCTGTGAAAATCTTGGTGTGGAGAGGATTAATCTGGGATAATCTATGAAGTTGGGTAAGTGCATGTTCATTTTCTCTATTAGAGTTGATATTTTGAATAGGGATAGAAGCTAGTTGGTATTCTAGTTCAAAATTGTGACAGGGGTATAGATCACTAGTAAATAAGTTGGGATATTTTTTAAGATTGTTTTTTAAATTTATTAGAGAGGGGTAATTCTCAATATTCAAACTGTAGTGATGAATTTGGATAGCAGTTTCTAGTTCATCTAAATCCATGATAATAGGGTTATTAATAAGCATTAAATTTTTGAGAATGAATTTGGAATTTAGTGATTCCCATCTATATTTTAGGGGGATTTGACCACTTTCACTTAATAGGGCAAGGGTAGGAGTAGATTTCATACACCCAATAATAATACGGATACTTTGAAATTGTAATTTGTCCATTTTTTTTATCACTGACTTGGGGCAATCCATAAGAATTTGGCAACCATAATCTAAATGGCTTTGAATCAGGCCATTATGAACTATCTGTAAAGTCTTTGGATCACTTCCCCAATAGGTCCCACACAGAGCTCTTATGACATTCAAACTTCTACTTACTTTTAATTCAATTAGATCAACATAAGAATTCCATTTTAAATTTTTTTGGAAAATCACCCCCAGATATTTGACATAATTGACCCATTTAATTTTTTGTCCATTGAATATTATATTGGAAGGAAATAGCTTCTTATGACCCTTTTGAAATATAATCGCTGAGGATTTATTATGTGATAGTTTTAAATTATGTTCATGAAGCCAGATCTCCATCCTACTCAAAGTCAAATTCAATATATTTATTAGGTTGTGTATATCAGTCCCACTACTAAAAATAACCAGATCGTCGGCATATTGAATCAGGTTACAAGAATCAGGCAGGATGTCATATAATGAGAGGGAGTACAAATTATAAAGAACTGGACTTAGGGGGGAACCTTGGGGTAAGCCTTGACTAGTTTTCCTGGGTCAATGGATTTGACCCATTCGGTCTTTAACTGAAACATCCCTATCAATTAAGAAGGAGAAAATAAGATTGATTAAAGGCAAAGGGATGTTATATCTGAATAATTTAGAGTACAATAGGTAGATATTAACACTATCATATGCAGCAGATATATCTAAGAAAAGTCCAATTGTGAATTGATTACAAGTGAAACTTGTTAAAATTTTGGAGTTTAAGTAGGAGATGCATTCCGCACAGCCTCTACCTCTTCTGAAGCCAAACTGTAGTGGGTTTAGGATATGGTGGTGTTCAATGAACTACTCTATTCTGTTTTTAACTAATGATTCTAATACCTTACCAACACATGAGGAAAGGGCAATAGGCCTATAGTTGGATGGATCTGATTTATCCTTTCCTTGCTTTATAATAGGAAGTATAATGGTTTGTTTCCATTGGGTAGGAATGGAACCATTTTTAAGGCAGTCATTAAAGAATTGGATTATTAATAGGGACCCAGAGCGTGGAAGATTTTTTAGCATTGAATATGATACTAAATCATGACCTGGGGTAGTGTCTAATTTGGAAGAGAGGGTGTTGTAGTATTCATCATAGGAGAAAAATAAATCACTGGGGGGGAGGGAGTTATTTCATTTGTTATTGGGTATAAATTGGTTAGATCACTGTTTATTATATTGGGGGTCAAGAGACGTAGGATGTCTTTTGCAACTTCCTCAGGAGGCAATTGAAGATTTAGGGGTTTTCTATTACCTGATATTTTATTAATTTTATCCCAAATGACATTCAATGGTGTGTTTCTATTTATATTGGTACAGAATGATCTAAAACTTAAGGTTCTTTTAATTTTTAAGAATTTTCTGGATTTAGCAATAATTTTTTTCACCTCCACATAATTTTCAATACTGGGATTAGTCCTAAAGTTCTTAATAGCTGTAATTCTCTGCTGAATCATATTGGCACATGATTCATCCCACCAAGGGATATGGTATTTATTTTTATTGGAAGAGGAACTCCATGGGATGGTAGCATCAGCTACGGAAGAAATAAGATTGATAAAATTATCATAATCATCTTTTGGAAAAGAGGAAAGAGAAGAATCTAATTTATTATTATAATGCCAACCAATCTGCCTTTTTGAGATTTCTCCTTTTACAAACTTTAGGGAATGCCTGGGGTGTAATACCTAATCTACATAGGATAGGAAAATGATCGCTAGACCCTGTATCTGGAACAACTTCCCAACTACTAATATTGGCTGAGATATCCAAAGATGCTAGAGAGATATCCACTACCGATTTACTTTCATCTGGTCCACCCAATCTTGTTGCAGATCCATTATTGAGAAAAACCAAGTCATACTCATTCATAGATTGAAAAATTGTTCGACCATTAGAACTATCTCTGGAGCTTCCCCAAGCTCTATGGTTACAGTTTAGATCGCCCATAATAAGAAAAGGTTTATTAAAAGACTTTGAATGAATTTAATAAGGAAGCCCAACACTTTTTGGTGATGAGTCCATCTCGAGGGCAATAGGCGTTGAGAATATTTAAATTAAACCTAGGTAGGGAGATAAGCATAAATTGGACTACCTCATCAAAACCTGGATTATTGATGGAAATCTCCTGATAATCTATGTAGTTCTTGATGATGGTAACTAATCCACCATATCCATCATCCCTGTCGAGCCTAAGGATTTGATAACCTTTGCATCTAATTGAGAAACGTTGAGATAACCAAGTCTCACATATTAGGATAATATCAGGGTTATATTTCCTGATTAATGCTTTTAGATTATCAATGTTAACGTTGTATGATCTTATGTTCCATTGTATAATAGTTAGTGAAGCGTGGCTATTGAATTTGATTGAATAGGAAGATCATTTTTGTATGGACAGGGAGAAATTTCAGAAGTCTGAGTCCTCAGACCCAAACACTTCCATCTCTGCCTCTCCATGACTAGATTTGGGATTAATAATATTATGTTGTGTATTTCCAGAAACAGAGGTATGTGTTTTATTTATTATTTCACCTATGAAAGTCATGACTAACTCTATCTGGGAACGATCCAATACTGAAATGGCTTGATTCAATGTAGTGAAATATTGAGAAAGATTGGATTGAGATGCAGTATCATCTTTAGGAGGTCTTCCATTAGGGTTAAGTAGGGCACTAGAGTGAGCACCTTGATCATAACTTAAATTTAAAACTCTTTTTCTTTTAGGAGGGGTAGATTTAACTATATGGCTGAAGCTTTTGGAATTTGAAGGGGTTTGGTTGAGATTTATTTGATTTGGGGAGAGATATACAGTGGCAGCTCTCCTTTCTTGGGAGATTGGAGTGGATTGCTTGTTGTTGAGTTGTGGGAAGTCTTTAATATTTAAATTAGGGTGAGGGAGTTCTCTAGGGATTTTTTGACTGGCTTCGTAGTAGGAAATGTTAGCATAAGACATTAACTCTTTAATATTCTTTTGTCTAGCCCTTTCTTTACACCCTGGATTTCTAGAATTGTGTTCGGATGATTTACAGAAAATGCAGAAATTTGAACACTCCTCTGATGATGAGGAATCATGAGATTTACCACAAATGGAGCACTTGGTTTTACCTTTACATTGGGAGGCACTATGGCCATATAATAAACAATTAAAACATTGTATTACTGGACTTACATAAGGGGTTACTTTCATGGGTAGACCATATATGCAGATTTCTTTAGGAATAATCTTACCTGAAAAAGTTATGCATATAGTGCCTGTGGGAACATAGGTAGTTACTGAGTTCTCTAATATAACCCTTCTGTTTAATCTTTTTACTGAAATTGGTTTACAAAGAGCTAAATTGGTTTCTGTGAAGGTTTTTATTTCCTCTTCAGAAAGAGATTTGAAGACTCCCCTTACAATACCCCTACAGGAGATGAAGTGAGAGGGAACAAACACATCATAACCTAATTCCTCCCAATCTTTTCTAATAATGAAATTGTTGGCTGCTTGCCTGTCCTTGAATATTACTCCCACCCTGTTTTTACCTTTTTTGTCTATTTTCACTATTTCTTTTAAATTTAAGTTAAAAATATTTTTAGCAATGCTTAATATATGGTAGTTACCTATATTTCTTTGTTTTCCTTGGACAAATACCTCATAAGGTCCTACATCGGACTCTGAGTAAAGTGTAGGCTTCTTCTTAGATTCCTTCTGCTCATTGGAAGTTGGGTTTAACAAATTAATATCTGGATCTGGTGGTAAAGCCGGAGGAGGCGGTTCTGGTAGGATTTCGTCCGCCATTATGGCGAACTTTAGTAATAATTAACCAATGAAATGTGTTGAGAATTAAATTAAATTAAGATTAATAAAAAAGATGAAATAATAAGGATAAACAGAGGTAGTTAGTATGGTCCTTACTTGAATTAGAAGCTTTTTCCACAGTTTTTACTACAATTTTCTAGCACACGAGGTTCACTATCTCACTCGCAGTCGAAAAAAAAAACTACCTGTGATAGTTTTAGCTTTTGAATAACCTAACCTAACCTAACCTAACCTAACCTAACCTAACCTAACCTAACCTAACCTAACCTAACCTAATCTAACCATTCTCTGTAGCTTTTTCATAATCTGCAATAGTTGAATATCTTACGTCGATTTTTGGCAAGTGATTAGATTGTGCAGCCCATTGATACAGCTCTCGGGGGGTTGAAATTTGTTTATTGAATGGTAACTGAAGATTAGCTCTTGCTGCACCTCTTCTTAGTGTTCCTCCTACACCGTCACAAGCTCCTTTGCCATGGTAGCTGGCAAAGAAATGAAAAAGAAAACGGAAAAAAAAATCATAAAAACCTTTTTCGATGGGTACAAAAAGATGCCCAATTTTCAGCGAAATTGAAGATGTAAATCCAATCGGTAGATGGGCTGGCATGGAATGCTACATAAGTAGGTGGACTATTAAATGAGTAAGGAAAAATGTGTTTTTATTTTGTCTTTGCATTAGTTAACCTCACATTCTGTCAAATGATTGAGATTTACTTCTAATCAAGAAGTCTCTGTATTTTTCTACCTTGGTTAACAATAAACAACTTTACTAACACAACAAAAGTCGATAAAGTTAGGTGTATAGGCTAGTAGTGAAAAAAATTATATTCTTTCTGATGTGTGTATTTTCCATTTAAATTTGTCCTTTGAGGTTCTTTTAGCTGTTTTAAGGTGGATCATTTTTTTCCGCTTAGAGGTTGGGCCCTACAAACAGCTAAAACAACTGCAAAGGACAAATCAAAATACAAACATTTTTTTCAATCAATAACATATGAATTATTTGGAGAAATGGGGATTTAAAACATTACCTCTTTCTTTTAAAGTGGTAGCAGAATCCTAGAATGACAGAAAATATCCATTTTTGAATTTTTTACCACCTTTACTGAAGAATATCCCATATAAAAAAAAATAAAAACATAATTTCTAGATTATATTCATGAAATAAATTAATAGTTAGTATTAAAGTTAAAAATATACCCGACTTTTATACTCGCTAGGTTATAAAAGTAAATAATAAGAAGGCCAATTTTAATTAAAAGAAAGGACCAACTAAAAATGTAATCGAAAAGTTCTAATTACTTCTTACAAAATGACCGTTATAAAAGTAGGACGTGGTTAATAAGTTCATGACACGGAAGTTGTGAAGGGAAAATTGAATGGTTTTTTTGGAAACAAAGTTAAGTGACTAGAAATTTAATTAATTTTATAAATAAGTAGTTGTTGTTGTTGGAAAATTGCAAAAAAGTTCTCCCATTATTTCATAAACTTGGTACACGTTTATAAATAGTTGTCAAATAAAAGAATAATTTATTGTAAAGGCGGGAAATACGCATTTAGAATACTGATTCAGTATAAAACATTTACCAAATCCGAAGTGGATAAAATTCATTAATTTTAGTGATTAGTCTTAAAAGTTTATTGTGTAGTACGATTTTGAGACGGAGATGTAACGTTATAAACTTTTTTGAAGTTTTTGGATGCGTCATTTAATCACTTAAATAGTTTATTTGGATTTTTATTTATCTGAATCTGTATTTATCATTTACAAAAGTTGTTTATTAAGTAATGTTAAAAAAATAAATCTTGTGTTGTGAAATTTTTACACGCTTACCTGTAAGAATTGCTAAATAAATCCAACATAACAACATTATGCAGTTAACTGGTATCTAACCACCAAAAAGAGTGAATTTTTCTTGAAAATTTAATGAATTGCCGCAGTCTTTCCAATTTACGATATCGAGTAAAACTCCGGTTTGTTTATATGGCAAGTGTACAAGTCAAGCATGTTTGTATCTTAAACGCGATAATACGGTTACGACCTTTCTTGGTGTTAGCCGCCGCCACACTGAAAGCGTCGGGATGCTGAGTTTGCGCATCTTTCCACCCCGAGGGGGCGGCGACCCTTTTCGCAGATGGACTCACTATGCCCACTTCAACTACTTTTTTATACGATTGCAGCGCACCGGTCGATTTTTTACTCTTTAAACATTCCGTTTCAGGTCTTATTTGGCACAAAAGCAATACTTTTTGTACATACACATAAAGGCGATAGAGTTGCTGGAAAGCTGGAGATATTACTGATATTACTAGTCGTATTTTTTAAAAGAAATCTATCTGTTCGAGTGATATATCAATGCAAAAAAAGGAAATATATATTTCTCATGATATGATTGACAACTGTCAGCTAGTGGTATTTTGCAGATAACAACGTTTACGTGGTGTTGTAGGGCGGATCCCGCAGCTTCTAAATAATACAAATCAAGGTCAGCACGTATACTACAGACGAAATTGCCTTATAATTATAACTGGAAAAAAAAATTTGATATACTTGTAAATACTAAACAAAAATATTAAATACTTAGAATCTTAAATTTGGAAAGTATGAAATTGAAAAAATGTAAGGTTATACAATGGGTATTATTTATATTTCGTGAATGCCACTAATGCTAATGGGGTCTCTTCTGTAACTATTCCGTTAAATTTTAAAGACCGTTAAAAATATATATTTTAAAGGTCCGTTAAATAATAATATCGCAAAAGGTATTCTGTAAGCAAAATAGAAAAAATTGCAATCTATAATATAGTTAAAGTATAATTCTAACCATAATATTAAACTAAATGGCTGCGGCATTTCAATAACGTTATTGATATGCTGAAATTATTTGAACTTAGACTGCAGCATTGCATTGATGTTAACGGTGAACACTTTGAACATTTATTTTAATACAGATTTTTAAAGCTTTAAAAACAATAAGCTACTTGTGTTACTGGCTATAATTATATAATAGGCTATAATTATATAATAATTATATATAATATAACGTGTGTGGTAAATAGCATTTTACGCACGAATGGAATAGTTGCGCACGATGCGTACCTAATTCCGTGAGTGCGTAAAATGTTTTACAGCAATAGTTACGTACTATATCTTATATTATTATATCTTCTTAAATTATTTATCACTCCAATTAAAAAAAAAAAAATTACGTACTATACTTTACCTACGACCTATTTGTACCTGCATTAATAATCTTTTTGTTAATTATAATTGAACAAGAGCAACAATAGATGTTTTTAATCATTTTATTGTATAATAATTAAATACTTAACATTAGTTATATTGGGTGGAGTTAAATTCATTTCACTATCACTTGACATTTTTTAATAATTGTATAAAACTTCACGCATACAAACAAGTTATAAGAACAATAAAAAATGGGATGTTTTTTGATAATCGTTTTTTGATAAATAATAACGAGTGCGCATGCGGTCAGATTTTAAATATGTCGGTTCAATGTACTCCTTATTGTAGTAATTTAGTGTTACTGATCGGTTTCTCGCGTAATATTAACATTTACTGCGTTCTTAATATTTAAAAAGGTTTCGCATAGTAACTGAAGTGAAATTAAAAAAAAAGTGTCTTTTATATGTTACGATTGTATCCACAAGTTGAAACAGCTTTGTAAGTATTTTTAAAAAGTATCTCGGTAACAATAATTTTATAAATGTTAAAATAATTAACTTAATTACATAAAAATAACGTAAATTAATCTGGGAAACGTAATTAAGTACATTTATATTATGATCCATTTATACAGACAGAAAGTAGGGTTAATGGAAACGAATCAAATATTTAATATCAAATAACTCTACATATAATATATTAAATGCAATCTCATATCTAATAAATGTTATCTGCCATTTATATATAGTATAAAATTAACTTTCAAATATGTAAATGGGGAATTTTGAATAAAATAGCGACATCTATTGTTGCTAAGTGGTTGCTAGGGAAGCCGTGCGTTTATTTTACCGTGTGTAAAGAGATACATTACATAGGTTGTAGATTGTGTGTTATTGACGGTTTAGAGGGGTGGTCGTAGGTAAAATACTGTTATAATATTTAGGACCATTTTATAAGTTAAATGTTATTTTAGACTTTAAGTGAAGGGAGGCAAATATTAAAAGACGGACAAGGGACATCAAATATGGTCCCCAAGGCACAGGTGAAGGTGGTCCAGTTAAACCTTTGACTTTGACCAAGGAAGCACCTTCATTGGAAAAAGTAAACTTGCCTCTCCCTGTTGGAAATGTATCAAGAGATGAAAAAAGAAATAAAATACAAAGGAAGGGAGTTAAAAATAGAAAAGTTTGTGCTGAATATGCAATAAACTCACACAATAAGCAATGGCAAAATTTAGCGAATTTCAAATTTGCAATTGCTCGCTCTATTAAATGTTTAGCCACAGTTTTAAACCTACAGGAAGCATGGCTGGGGAAACTAATTTCTAATGTACGATAGAATGGAAGAGGAGAGTAATTGGTAGGACGAATGAGCAGAGTATGCTGTAGGAAGGGTAAGCGAAGAGCGGGGATTAAGGCGAGGAGAAAGCCACTTGTCTGCGACTAGAGAGGGAAGTAGGAATAGGATTGAGCTGATTAACCGGTAGATTGGGGAGGTGAACTTCTTCTTGACCCAGGTGCTCACTGGACATGGGTCAAGATTGGGGTATCTACACAAGATTGGGAAGAGGCTGGAATGTGCGAGAGGTGTGAGGAGGAGGATGATGAGAGACAGTGTTTAGATGTTGGTAGAACAAGCAAGAGAGAAAAATCAGGGTGGCAGTGTATTGAGAAAACATGATGGAGATAGTTCAAAATATATTCAATATGGTTTAGATTTGGATTAGCCGCTGTTCAATCTAAAATTTAAATACGAACTTCTTGTTGATATTCTGTTCTTACTCTGGTAATATTCCCATATAAGAATAAAATTCTCTGCAATGATTGGAACAATTGATTCTACATAATCTTGAGGAACCTCCTGTATATACCGATCAGTGATTCTCTCCCTATATCATACTCGAGCTACCTACATAATTTCTGGTGGTTCCTATGTTACACTGATCAAATTACTCATCTGCGATTTACTAAACTGTAAAAAAAGAATATCAGCACAGTAGGTAATTAATATCCCAAGTGCCATGTTCTTAAATGTACCACAAGTGTGATCTGGTTAACAATGGAGCAGATGCTACACTGCATTGCAAAATTCCTCAATTTGTTTCTACCCGTAGTGACAAATATTAGAACACGGACCCTGAAGAAAACATTTTGCAATTTTGCAGTTGCTTTATTATTATAGGATAATTTGTTCTACATTTATTTTATTATTGTATAAAATGTAATCTTATCTATTTCCAATACAATAAAAGTTGTTTAAATATCCCCTTGTTTTAATTTAGATTATGATATACAGTAGCAGTGGAAGTATTTTTAATTTTTAATTGATTAGAAGTGTAACATTATTGAGTTTTAATAGATTAATAATTTACTTGTAAAATTATACTTAATTTAAAATTTAATCATTTTATTATACTTTGAATGCATTAACGAAACTGAATTAACTAATTTTATTTGTTTCTCATTTGTACTATACTAATCAAGAAAGTTTATTTTATCAAGTCACTAGCTTGTAAAACTGACAGTTAACTTGCAAAATTCTTACAAGTTAGTAGTATTATTTACATTAGTGTGATTGGGGTAACTGAAGATGTTTTGTTGGTCGACTTGAATCAACTATCAGCTAGATTCAGCCCTAATACTTTATGGGCAAAATGGTCTATGCTGAAAAGCTGCTTGGAAATGAAGTTGGCAAGCAAAAAAGTAAATTTATATGGATGAAGTTTTTCTTTATGGAAACACCTTAGGACAGTTGCGTGACTCCCATTATTTTGACGAGAAATTTGACGTGAACTTGACGTTGGATTCTCGACGACACTTAACATAATATCCACTTTCACATCATCTTTAACGAAGTGCGGTTTTCTCTTTAATGGTTTAACATGTCCAAGTTCTCTGAATTGTGCATGAATTTTAGACACAGGCAACTGATTAAATAAGTTTGCCCCTTTAACTTGACTTCTGCAATTATCGCGGTAACTAATCATCATTAAAATTTTAATCCGGCGAGTCTCAGTTAAATATTTTAATACTACTTCACAAGATATTAGTTTTTGATTAAGAATTAACAACTACGATAATTAAATGTCAACACATCAACAACTGACAGATATTATTCACCGATTTAGTTTAATTATATTGGCATAGTTATCTATTCAGTGTTTACCTATTTGTGACAAAAAATGTTAACAAAACCCAAAATATTAATACTAAGTGAAGAAATTTGAGGTCTGCATTCAGCTAATTAAAAATAAAACTATTATTTAAAGCGTGAAACTTTTAGTATTTTCACAAGTTCACATTTGGATTTCAAAGTTGACGGGACCCAGCGTTTTTTATAATCTTCTAAACCATCCCCACAAAAAATTTTATTCCATAAGTGGTTTCCACACTTTATAATAATCAGCAAACATTTTGATTGACATTTTGATTGACAATATCCAAGAGATAAACGAAGTGATTTGACTTAAATTATCTTATTATTAATATTATCTTAATAATTCACAGTAAATCAAGGGTATGGAAATCATGATTTGCTTACATAAAAGTTATGTTGGCATGACCTCAGCAACTTTTGTGCAAAATATTATGAACGTTAGGAGACGTCAACAGAAATAAAGCTGATAAAAATAATGGTACATAATAAAATAAAAAGTCATTTAGAGAAGATTTCTGAAATATCTGAGATACATTTTCTTTGCATCAAAGTTTATTTTTGGAATTAAAAATGGCGCAAACGTGGAACATAGATAGAAGAAAGTCGTAAAATGATTGAGTATTTAACATTTAAAAAATAACTAAAAATATATGCATATCATTACTCAGAATTCTAGTGCTATAAAGACCTAATTTTGGTTGGGTAAGGTCATATCTGAATGTTTAAAATATGACTTCCATTACTCTATAACAATGTTAGAACAAGTAGTACCTAATACCAAATTTTTTATTAGTTATTTTTCTTTTTGTTATCTCTATATCCCAGCATTTACGTGTAGCTCAATTAGTAATCTTGAGACAACTCTAAGTCACATAGATTTTCCATTTAACTTTCATGAATCCAGATCGCAGACCCAGACTGTCAAACTGTGGGAAGGAGGAAACTTCTTACCACTTCCTCGATATCTGTGAAGATTTACGCAGAACTCAGACAAGACATATTTGCTGTGCGAAGAATTAAGGAAGAAGACAAAATCCCTTCTTCCAAAGGGTGTCATGGCTTTCGGGGGTGAACGAGTGATGATACATAGCAAAAGGCATAAACCACCCCTCCCATTATATTCATGCTTCCAACCTTCATGAATAACCAATGAAAAAGAGTTAAGAATTGTATTCTCTCTATTGCTGTTAATATATAGTTATTTCCTTTCTTTTATTTATGAAAGTATGCTACAATTTTGCATTTGTCAGTATTACAAATGAATATCCTTAATAAAGAAACTGATCAGTGGTGCCTGGTAAAAAACATCAGCAATAGAGTCACAATACGTACATGCCAAAATTGGGAGGAATATGGGAAATTAAGTGGAGTTTAAGTTTACTCCTGTGACTTTAAAAACCGTAAAAAAGTTAGTGGATGACTAATAACTCAAAAAGTAACTATTTAGAAATGAACAGAGTCAAAAAATTTACTTTTTATCTTACATTATTTTGTTGAATTTTGCCAGCTTTACGGAGGCGAGAAAATGATCTTATTCACAGCTAGCCGAGAAAATTAATTTTACGTTTCCACGCTAGCTGGCGCCCCAATTGACAAATATACAACACTATCAAACGTCAGATAAAAATAAATTGTTAACAAGTATTGTTTCTTTTTTTTATTTTCACATTGATTACACAGTATCAGTATATGAATTAAGCTGGTGAGCTATGTGTAACTTTTTTTGTATCTGTTTTCCTAAATGATTTTTTGAAAATAGCCGAAACTATTGCAACTGCTTCTCAAAAAGAGCATGTTTCCCTACCTCTAAATCGGTTGCTCCTTTCTTCCGCTGAAGGCGCTATCAATGGGTGAGAAGGCTGAATCCGTCTGGTCTGCTCACTCTAGGTCGTAGTGTAGGAAAAGATAAAGGAATGTGGATGGCGGAAGAGACTAGGTACTTCTTGACACAGATGCTGACTGGGCATGGGTCAAAAGCCTATCTTCACAGGATTGGGAAAAGAGAGACTGGAGTGTGAGAAAGGTGCGAAGTGGAGGATGATGTATAACACGCGTTTGGATGCTGGAAGAATAAAGAAGTGCTGAAGAACTTGGAGGAAAAACTCGGGGAGGCGTTGTATTGGGAAAATATGGTAGAGAGAATGTTGAAAGGGAAGGGGGAATGGATGGAGATAAGGCAGTAGATAGTAGGATTGAGAGAAGAGAATGTTTCTGAGTGGCAGAGTAAACGGAGAGTGTGTGGGGGACGGATGGCAGATGGTAGTCTTGAAGTATATAGGGTAGAGAACAACAACGAGTTTTTGAGATGGTTTTGGTTGGTAGGCATCATCCTAGCGGTAATAAGTTCAACACTGTTTTGGTCCTGAGCAGGACCCATTCGAACATGAGTTTTTTCATCTCAAAAATTGAAAAAAGATCGTAGTCGAGTAGAATGAATTTTATATTATAAAATAAATTGTTTATAGAGAAAATATTAAAAACGTTTATTGTGCAATATAAAAGAGTATGTGTAAACCATGGAAGTAAAGTGCCCTTTTCAGGCTTCAAAAAGTGGCCAGGCTCCACTGCGCCTAGCTTGTCCATATCTTTCTTCGCCTGAAAAATGCCACTTTACCGCCTAGGTATACAATGTACTATTAATGTACCTACTATATATATAAATATCATTGCTTGCCATATGCCATATCCAGTTACAACTGTATTAGTAGACACAGAAATAATAAGCAAATAGAAAGATCAAAGAGATTAAATTCCCCAATAAATTGTCAAAATGATTCGAATTAATCTAACTAGAAGCAGTTGACATAAATTTATGTATCCTTTTTAAACGCATAAAACAGTGAAGCTTAATCACTCTCAGTTTGAGTAAAGTTTTCAACTAATTTACCCAAACATATTTCAACTGCTACGCTCTAACGTTTTCGAAATGTTATCGTTGTAGTTAACAAAATTTTCCTAATATCACCTAACTATTGTATAAGTTATATCTTGTACATTATATCTTACGAAAAAACATCCCGCATTCTGTTGAAATACAGCACAAAAAGAGGTTCTGCATTAGGTAAGAACTCGCTATCTCCCCGAAACTAAAGTCGAACACAACATTTTCGTTTAACAAAGACCCATGGAGCGACCATTAACTCGTTTACCCTGTTTTTACCCCCAAAGAATGTATTGTATCTTGTGGTTTTATTGCCGGCATATATATTATTCGCGCTCGACTTCTGAAATTCCCTTTCGCCAACTTGATTAATATTTTATTCCACTTGTTGATCTGGCGTCTTGAATCGACGCGGTTGAAGTATAAGCTCGCCAAGTTTTGAATTATTTTTGTTTTAATTCTCTCTTTTTGCTATTTTATAAAGGTAACAAAACCCATCTCTACTAGTTCATTGTTATTATTTCTTTAAAAATGTTTATATGAATATCCATTAAATTAATCTCTATATACTTGAGGGTGAATTATACCACATATCAACCTGTTGATTTTTTATCTTCTATGCAACGTCTTAAGTAATATATTCGAGAAATGTATATATTACTATCCCTCACTGGGCAACTTTTAATTGCGTTATTTAAATGCATATGCATGTAACAAATTACAGATCAATTTCCCCAACTCTTTATTTTGTGTTGTCAAAAAAATCGACCAAGTTGATACTTTAGACCATCTCTGTCATTTTGTTAATGAAAATGAAGTTATTTATACTTAATAGTCTTTTTCCTACGACCACCATCCAAAACACTATTTTGCACATTGGTTACAATACGCAAAATCAGCAATTTCTCATAGCAACAAAAGTTGTGGGAAAAGTGACATAAGGCATAGCCAAAGTAACATAAAGCATAGCCAAAGTGACTTTAGGCATACCCAAAATAAATACCTGCAGCAAGTTGTCAATCTCGTTATCTGTAGTCTGTGGTATCTAAACGTTAAACCAGCAAAACAGTCCTACTGTAATATTTAATAAATCTTTAAATACGATCTTTAGTAATTTATTTAAATGAAATGCAGAAATTTTCACCGCCAAAAGCTATGCCATGTTAGAAACAGTGCTCATAAAAAAGTATCGTGTGCAACACGATCGTTTGTTTGTTTTCTGGATGGTGGTCGTTTTGGATGGTGGTCGTAGGAAAAGTACAGTGTGCAACACGTGAGCAAATGCTAATTTCACACTCGTGAGAAATTAGCACTTTTGCGCACTTGTTACACAATATACTATTTTGCACGATTGATTATTTTTGACTGTTTACCGTGACAGATTTTACGTCAGTAGGTGACATCTACTAGCAACTCGGTGGTAAGTAATCCAACTCGACGGTAAGTAATTCACTTACCGTCGAGTTAAAACTATCTTAATTTTAATAATTTAATTAATTTAATTTTTTTGAAAGAATAAAGAAAACTAACGAGTTATTTATTAATATTGAAACTTATGGTACAATTTGTTAAATTATTTAATGAAATCCCACTTGTTTGGGCTGTGGTTTCACTTTTAACAGAAACTCTTGCAGAATCGCATACATTAGTAGTACTACTAGTATTGCACAATATTATTTCGGCAAAATCTATTTTATTTTGAAGAGAATCTTCTACATAGCTTTCTACCACTCTTGATGAACGTCAACATCCATGATGCTTTAATCCGTTGCTGATGTCCTCCTGAACGAATGGTCAGTTTAGTTCTGAGGATTAGGCAATTTTAGGAATTGGGCAATTTGAGAAGGCCAGCTCCCGTGTAAAACTGCTCCCTTTCTTAGGCCTATAGCCAACATTTTTTCTTTTCAAATACGCGATCAAAGTTGAAAACTGGGAAATTTCAATGCAATCATAAAGAAAAGCGGTGGATTTAATCATTGAATATTCTGCCCAGAGGAGCTTTTAAATGCATATGTCTTTAACCAAAATATGCCAATAGAGTCTTTTCATCGATTCTTAAATTCTTGCCTTCGCACCATTTTTTAAAACTTTGGTAGGTATTTTGATAACGGATTTTGGATTTTTCGGGAATAATTGCGGAACACCTTTGTTACCAAGCCCGTTCAATTTGTTCAAATTCATTTTCTCTCATATTTTAATTTATAATAATCAAAATTGTACTTAAAATTATTGACAACTAAATAAAAACTCGATTCTCCATTGTTGTTATGCACCTAACAATCAAAGTATCTATTTTAATAAAATGAATGAAACTAGTCAATATGACGAAAATGTTTAATTTTATAATTTATAATGGCATTAATCGTGCAAAAAACGTTATAAGCATGTCGAACGTTAAGTTTAAGTTACAAAGTTTAAAATGGATTGCATTAGAAAAAAATCCATACACGCCTTGCGCCTGAAATTCCAAAAATGCTACCTGTAAAGTAGGCAACAAACAAGTGTTTATAACTAACTATTTATTTTTATAACTTATTGACATCAAAATTTGTTTATATATTTTAATTATTTAAAAATCTCGTAACATTTACATTTAAAAATCAAACATAAAAAAAATAAAAGAAGACCGACATCCATTACCAAATATTTCTATCTAAACAGAAGGATCGAGTCCTGGTAAATAAAATAAAAGACAATTTAATCGTGGAAAGTACTCAAAAAACTATTGAATATGTAGATGCAATAAGAAAAATGCTTTCTTCTGTTTCCCTTGTGTAGTAAGCAGTTTTAAATATATATTTTATCGACCAATTTAGAACATTAAAGTGAAAAAATGTAGATAAAAAAATGAAAAAATGAACTTACTGTATAAAAAAATCTGTTTTAAAACTATACATAAGGTTGCATTTTAAATATGGCATTTCACAATGTTTTCAGCTCCGGTTTATTCATTTTTTACAAATAAATTATTTTACATATATATCAATAAAACACATAACAGTCAAATCACAATGTTTAATGTTAAATAAGACTAAAATATTCAACTAGTTTCGGTCTTAGACCATCTTTAGGCTGAAAATAAAAGATACAGGTCAGAATCAAAGACGATATACATAACAATCTTTATACCTAAAGCAAAACACCAAAAGAAACTAGTGCAGTACATTAAGTTAATAAATATAAATGTAAGTAAGATCAAACTAACCTGAATTACCGGAATTAAAACAGTTTGGAAAGCTGATCCACACAGCAAGAGATAGAAATAAATTTGGAAAGGTGGTCACCAACATCCGTTAATATATGGATAGAAAGTGACAGTGAAGCAGTTGGTCTTCAGCTGGTACACTACTTGCTTTTATCTAGGTTAAAATTCCAGCTTCTTACAGAGTTTAGAAGCCAAAGACATTTATTTTCTAGGCTATGCTAATAATCTAGTAATAGTCACGAAAGGCAAATTTACAGGGATTATCAGAGAACAGGCACAAAGCGGTGGTATAAAAAAGAGGGTTTTGTAGTTAATCCACAAAAACCACCATTGTCGATTTCACAAAGAAAAGACTGCAACATGCTCTAAAACCACTGGTACTCAGTAAGGAGGAAATTCCATATGCCCAAGAGGCAAAGTACCACCTAGGAGTCATTTTTGATCAAAGGTATTCTTGGAATCGCCATCTTCAGGGGATCACAAATAAATGTACATTATCCTTTAACACACGTAGGGTAATGTGCGAAAAAGATTGGGGTCTTGCCCCAAAAACACTATAGATATATACACATGTTATAAGACCTAGGGTGAGCTTCGACTCGGTAGTATGATGGCCAAAGACAGTGCAGGCTGGAGTAATGAGTGTCCTCTATAGCATACAAAGAAAGAATGTAGAAGTGCTACGAGTGTCATGACAAGTACTACCGTTTTTATTAAGGCGCAGACCAGGACAATCACGTACTGGCTCACTAAAAGGACGAAATATATCTTTAAATATATCTAAAACTTTTAAACTTTGATCACGGGCAGAAAAACTTGAAAAAATGGACCGCCAATCCAAGCAAAGCTTTTCTACTACACAATCGGCTCAAAAACCGAAAAAGGAATGGGAGCTGGTCTACTTACGGTAAAAGGAAAGAGGAAAATCTCTCTTAATCTAGGGCGCTATGCCACA
This sequence comes from Ophraella communa, assembly GCA_035357415.1. NCBI lineage: Eukaryota > Metazoa > Arthropoda > Insecta > Coleoptera > Chrysomelidae > Ophraella > Ophraella communa. Next base: position 67,341,482 of record CM068979.1, read on the forward strand.
GTGTTCCAGGCAGAGATAGCTGCCATTCACTGCAGAGCCCTTGAAATGAACAGCCAAAAAGTACAAGAAAGAACTATTTCTATATTCTCAGGCAGACTGCCTAGAAGCCTAGAAGCTGCTCAGAGGTGGGCAGCACAAACAAGCTCAAAACCTCGTGGGTACCCATAGTGGGCAAAAAGGGAACGAAGACTCGGATCTACTAGCTCGAGAGCAGTAAAGCCTCTTAATGGACCAGAACCCTTCTGTGGCTTTACAAAATCAACCAAAAAGAGTCATTGAAAGAGTTGCTTACATTACTAAGCATTTGTAAAGAAATATTTTGAAATGCAATTCGGATTCTATTTTTCATATGGTCTCTTGTTGTTGGAGGTATTTTATTGAAATCTAGTGACCTTGAGCGCCACCTTACCGGTCCATCCATTCCAATTCATCTTTCACCAAACTGATCATTCAGTTCACCACGTACTAATTCGTTGTGGTGCGCAGGAGCACCGTCATGTAGACACCACATTTGTTCACGTATATTAAGTGGAACCTCTTTTAATAATATCGGTAACTGATTGACGATAAAATCTAAATACATATCACCATTTAAGTTATCTTCAAAAATATAAGATCCTACTACATGGTTACCGACGATACCTCACCACACATTTAGAGACCATCTTGTTTGACTATGTGTTACTATGTGATATGGATTACTTGTTGAATATTAGTGAAAGGTTTGCTTATTAACAGAATCGTCTCGATAGAATGTAGCGTCATCATCAAATAAACAAATAAAATAAATGTATTACTTATGTATTAAAACTGAAATAGGGAATGAACGTTATTATTATTATTATTATTAAATACAATGTGAATTTAGAAATAAAAATGTTTTAGCTACGCCATTGGGATTTCGACGCTACTGTCAGTAGTCCTAATCAAAACAGGAAAATCGCTGAAATTTCGTTATGTTGGTCACAGGGGGTTTATACAGAAGCCTATCTCTGTCATTCGGCCTCTAGTGTTTATAAGCTCTTTGGAGCTCAGAATATAATATGGAGTTTTTTATAAACTGCAACTTGTTTAGTTCCATAAAAAAATAAAGAAGAAGAGGGAAAAAAACAAATTGATTTCCTTACTGGAACTAACCACATTTGGTTACAATTTACTACAACAGTAGACACTAGAGTATAATTTGACGTATAAATAATAAATAAATAAATTAGCATTGTTTATTTTATATTTGATACAAAATAATATACTGAATTTGTAACAAGATCTGTATTACACAATGTTCGAAATTTTTAATATTCACAACTCCTATCTATATACCATAGATTGGAAAAAAGTTTATAGATAGCCGACTCTAAGGGTTTTTTAAAAAACGTGTTTACAGCGCCGCTCGTGACCTGAGCACTAACTATATAATTGTATTTTTATTTTATTGGTTAATTTAAAATATTTATATTAAAATATTTTAAAAATATTCTGATAAAAATATAATAAATATATTAATCAAAATATTTTCAAAGTATTTTAATATTAACAATTTGGTATGACATATAGAAATAAAAATAATAGTATATTAAACAACGCATTTCATATGGAATTCTGTTATGACACGAGTTCAAGTTTAAAAAACGAATCGCGAAGCGATGAGTTTTTTAAAGAACGAGTGTCACAACAGCCATATGAAATAAGTTGTTTATAATATTTTTTATATTTTGCCCTTTTTACCATTTTTTAAATTAATTTATTATTTTTATGTAATTACGAAAATTTTTATTTTAAGAAGTATGTCGGCAGCACTGTGTAATTTATGAAATTTGACAGTTGTGACATTTAAATTATCAAATGTTAATGTTTTAAAATATTTTAAAATGAATAATATACCAATAATAATATATTATATAAGTAAAATGTTATATTCATATTCATAGATACTTTCTTAAAGAACAATATAAAATTAATAAATTGCTATTAGCCACAAATGTCATTGTCAATAGTCTTGCCTTTAGATACTTCACTCATGTCGCCAACCATTTAAAACAAAAATTTGCGTGCGTAAAAGTTACATTACGATACGCAAATGCGTTTTATAATGAAGATTTTTATAAGTGCAAAATATAAAAAATAAGTAATAATTCTTTATTTTTACAAGATAATTTTATTACAATTAGGAGTCAAATTTATTTTTCTTATTTCCCCAATTATTTTTAAAATGGATCTATTGCATTCTGGTGTCCTGGGAGTAGTTTCTGTTGTTAGAGGATCATCAGAACAATGAGAGATGCTGGTTTCTGAAAAAGAAATATAAAATATTATAAAACTGAGTTGTTAATATAAATTATAAAATATAAAAATAAAAAAATTATAAAATATAATTAGAAATTGAGAATAAAATTGTACATTAACCTATAATAGTAAGGTATTTCAACTTCCCTATTTGTAGGCTCTTGTTATTTAAAAAAGTTTTTGCTTTAATTCACAATCAAAATTTTAAAATTATTCTCTTACCTGGAAGTTTTAGAGTAGGCACAGTATCTAATTATAAATCGGTAACATTTCTATTCTGTGAGGAAGAGCAGTCTTTTGTAAAGTGGTCAATGCAGATTTTAAATTTATAACGGTCATTTCCAGTTACATTAACTAAATCTGGTTTATTTAAAGCATCACACCATTTTCTTCGGATCTACAAATATAATGTAACATAGAAATAATATAATATGCATCATATACTAATAAATAGGTATACGCTGAAGCTTTAAAAAACCAAATTCTTACCTGTGGATCCTTTGGTAAACATTGCACTTTTTTATAGTTATTTTTATAAAGGCAACCCGTAACAGAACACATAAAAACCATATTTTAATAAATAACTGCAAAAACTCTAACTGGAAAATATAAATACTAAGGAGAAAATATAACTATTAACGAGAAAATACAATAATTACTAAGAAAATACAATACTATCTGTCACACAAGTACAAAAACTCTAGCTGGAAAATATATCTACTAACGAGAAAATACAATATTAACTGTCAAACAATATTGTTGACAACATTTAAATTCAGAATTGTTATGTCATTGACGGATTTCCTGTTGATTGTGATATTATTGTCGATAGTGGCGACTTCCGTGACCTGAGCATTAACTACTAAACGTGGACCTGTCATTTGAGGAGAGTGCCCAGGGCATGCTATATACCTAAAAACCGAAATAAAACCAAAACGTCAATGTCACATCATGACATTGGTATAGTGTTCAACGTTAGACAGACTGTTATAGATATTTTTTTCATACTGTACACTTGTACTTTACAGTACTCAATTAAATGATATTGCTGTTGCCAGCAATATGTATTAATGGAGTTGTTGATGGATTTACAGTGTTTTCTGTAATCGCGAGATGAAGCACTTCAACAAAAGTTTCGCCCCTATGTATCATTCTTGCAATCTTGTTTTTGCCTTCAATCGATTCTTCTATACACTTTTCTGCAACTGAAGAACTCTTCCATCCACCGTGCAGTTTTAGAACTTTAAGATCAGCTCTAGCATTGTCCAACAACGTCATCCTGAAGCAATGACCTGTATACTTTTCTGGTTGGTTTATTTTTAAGAATTCAGCAATTTTCTTAGGTGTTCCGCCAACAGTATTTATACCAGCTCTTTGAGACAGACATTTTCCTTGTCTGTAACCCACCAAAAGAACTTTCAGGGAGTCGTGTTGCCATATATTCATGTATTTTCTAAACACATCCAAATAGTTAATTGTAGGGGGATAAAAGAAAGTATCCATCCCTACCGCACGCCTCTGGTAATCGAGAAAAACTATGTTTTGCCACTGTTTAAAGTAACCTGATATGTGTAAACTCTTTGCCAAGTATAAACAAAAAATATTGGAAGGTGTCAAAAATATGGGATACAATCATTTAGAATAAAACACCCTATATATCGGTTAGAAGGAATATTTTATTTAAGTGTTTTGGCTTAAATCTTCATATTTAGTGCTAAGGTTTCTCCAGTTACTATATGGATAATTCTTAATAAAACACCCTGTATAGTACCAAAACAGTAAAATTGGCCAAAATATTTTACCTTGAGCATAAGATACCAGGAATCTATTTATTTCATCCCGAGTAAATATCTGTGACTTTTTGGCTCGATATCCAACATGTTTTTTAAAAATGCTTGAAGTTTAAAAAATTTGCTGTCCAGATTTTCTTTAAGTTCCCTTGACTTTTGAGATAATAAATCTAAAGAAACTTCATTTGCAATTTCTTGTAATTGTGGTATTTGCAATAAATATTTGTCTCTGCATTTTTTAATTCTGATATAAACTTGCTCGGAAAACCATTTTAGATAATATCTTATATTGTAATATAAATATATTATAATCATTTTCATCAAGGTCCATGATATTCTCTTTCAAATTTTCTTTTCCTAATCAAGTTTTAACTAATTTTTAGGTTAAGACTTTCTTCCAAATTCGAAGGACTATTTTAAATTCATTCTTATAGGGTCATTCTGTACAAATATTCGTAACAGCTGTAAACTTAACATCGATGTTACTAACATCGCGATGTTAAATCAAATTTAACAGCGCGGTTAAAAATCGTATTCTGAACAATATTACATTGCAGCTAACTTCACTTTTATTGTTGGTTAATAGAAATTGCCGACTTTTTAGGTTATCGTTATGTTTAATGAAAGATATTGATTATTATTAGTTTTATATATTTATTTTTATTATTACTATTATGGAATGATATTGTTCATTTTGATTTAATTCTTGAAAATTTACAATTCTATTACAAACACAGTTTGACAGTTTCAACACTCCTAACGTCGAATATTTTGGTCGGCGTTATTTTAACAGCGAAAATGTTAAAATACATCGATGTAAATTACAGTAGAGCGTACAGAATAGCATTTTCATAACATCTCTCGACCTTGAAAGTTTACAGCGCTGTTACCGCTAACATTTTTGTACAGAATAAGCCCATTAATTTGTAAAGTTACACTTAAATGTCTGGTGCAATGTATTAAGACATGCCTACTTATTTAAGCTAATCTTATATTCTAAGACCTGTCGGTGAGATCGGCCATAAGTAGTTTTAAAAGTTTGGTACCACTTGGTGAATTGTTAGAGTCAGTTCGAGAAATAAATTATTTTTTACCTCCTACATGTCCAGAGAGGACCGCTCTGTATATATTGTGATGTGTTGTTGTCGTGTAACAAGATAAGCGCTCTTTTTATATTTGATATCGACGTAGAGGTAATTGACACGGCAGGTAAACTACTGATGGCAAATCCTTTCCCAAGGGAAATCATATACCTCCTTGTCGATGTCGATTTGCGCTCTGAATCCATTTCAATGTCTCCGTTTCCGTAGACCTAAAACGTATTCGTTTCTAGGTCGTATCTCGATGGAAACACCTTGAGTCACCGAACCAAGCAACAAGGAGAAGACGTCGACAACAAATTTATCTCCCACACATAATACATAAATTTTATAAAATTAGAGTAAACGAATTCGTAATTTTGTACTACAATAAAATTAAAACAAAAAGCGTTGCACGTCATAATTCTGATGTTGCCATTTATCAAAACTAGTAAGAAAAATCGGGATTTGTCAAGTTTAATAATCAGAGAACTTAAATTATACCACAGAACAGAATTAATTCCGGGATTCGACTGAAGTGGTGTCGATGATGAAGACTTTTTATCAGTTTAATCAGTTGGCCTGTGTCATGAACTATTATACAGTGCGTCCACTAAATGAACAATAAACTTAGAAATTCCCAAAACAGGTCAATTTTTGATTTCAATTTACTATTGTTTCAAATCATAATCTAATATACAGAGTGAACCACTTTCGTGTAATGACGTCATCACCATTTTTTTTCAAATGGAACCCCCCTTTTTTTCACTTTTTTTCACTGGCCTTTGCTGAGCTGATTCCAACACGCGTTTTGTACTATACTTTTTCTACTACTGAAAGTCTGACATCTAAGTACTTTACAATTTTTATTTATTTACATTTTTCTAATGAAACTTTTGACAGTTCAGAATTCTTTTAATTTCAAAGCTCACTTTATAGTTTCAAAGACGACTTTATAAATTCAAAACTGTTACAAAGACGTCCCCATTTTGAGGGATTTTTGTAACAGTAGTAAAAAAACTTATTTTTCAATTACCCAAGGTGTTTTTATCATTTTTATATTAGTTTCCATTTTGTTTATATTTACTTTTGTTTTTTCGTAAACGAATAAAAATATAGTGGCGGCCCCATTAATTCTTATATTCACCAAGTCGAACCACTTCTTGAGAAGAGTCTCTTAGCCGGGCTCTGCCAGAAGGGTGTTTTCGTGTTACAAATTGGCGCCCTAATATTGGCGCTAATATCTTTTTACAGTTATCAAAATAGACCACAAAATATCAATGACCTCAAAGAACGGATCCGTATTGAGATTGCAAACACAACTCCTTAAATTTCAGAAAACGTTCAAGAAGAGATCGCTGCATGTCTGTTCCATTGTATTATAGCTGAGGGTCAACAATTTGAGCACTTGATATAAATTTGGTGATATTTTTGAATTACTTTGCTGAGAAATTATTATTAAATTATTTTTGTTTAATAATTATTTTTTCTATCTGCAGTGTCTGTTTCCTCTAGGTTCCTTTTTTTCATTGCCTCTCTTATTTCTGAATTCCAACTTTTCCTAGGTCTTCCTCTTTTTCTTCTGGCTTCCATTCCCATACTCTTTGTGGAATCCAGCTTGCACCCATTCTTCTCATATGTCCTAACCAAATTAATTGCTTTTTTCGATTTTTTCAGTTAAAGTTTCTTCTATTTTCATCATTTCTTTTATTTGTTGATTTGGTATTGGATCTAAAATTGTTTTCTTACATGCTCTCCTCCAAAGCATCATCTTGGTAGCCTCCAATTTTTGTCTGTCTTATTTAGTTCCTCTGATCCATAGGTGTCGCTACTTTCTACGCACGTACTGAAAGATGTTTCTTGGTTTTTCTTGAGAGATTATCATTCGAGATTACGGGGTGTAATTGTTTTATTATATTTTTACCTTTCCTGATATTGGATATCCTGAGTATCTCGTCCATCTGCTATTAGTGTGGCTCCAAGGTATTTATATTTTTTATATGTTCTATGGTTTCTTTATCTGTTATTAAATCGTGGCCATTTGCACCAATTACCATATATTTTGTTTTTTCTAAATTTATTTCTAGCCCCCACAAATCCAATTCTTTCATCAATGTCCGAAGCATATAGTTTACATTTTCTTCGTCTTCTACCAAAATGACTATATCATCGGCATAAAGTAGACTGTGTATATGATTTCCATATTTAATCTTTATTCCCATTGAGCTAAAATAATGTATGAAAATCAAGAAAAAAAATTGGGGCTACTATTTAATAAAATGGTCAATGACGTTACTGCCAAGAAGGAGAGGGGGGGAAATTTAAATTCTTTTTGAAAAATTGCACTTATAATCAACATTAGCTAACTGGGCGTTTCGAAAAAACCATCCAATTCCATTGCAATAAATGTGTTCTATATTGTATTGCCACCTGTATATTAAGGGTGTGTTCGGGGAGCACGCTATTTGCGCCATTTGGCGCTATCTAGTACTATTCCTCGTTTGCGTTATATGGCTCTTGGCGCTACATAGCTCGAAAGCGTGCTCCCCGAACACACCCTAAGAGTATAAAACATATATGCACGTTTTGTATGTAATAGAGACGATTAAAAATGATTGTATAATTTAAAAACAATTATTTTATGCACAGAAAAATAAGAATTTTGAAAAAATCTTTGAAGAAGGTACCAAAAAAATCTTATTTGAAAAAAAAATATCGTTTTTAGTGCACGTGTAAATGAAATCAATGTCTACCACATGGAACAACTTTATCACTTTCTTATCTATACTAACATCATTGAAATAATTTAATCTTTAAGTATCTATACTTATAGCACGCAAAAAATATATATGTATACCTATGTATACCCTTGTATGTATAAATATTTTTATTTCACTACGTAAAATGAATTGACTTTATAGACTTTATACACAGTAAAATATTTAAAAGATAAATGACAAATACAAATATAATGAGATACATTGATCCATATACGTATGTAAAAAAACTGGGTAAAATTCTTCTCATTATTTTAAATAAACATTATGTTCCTAAAATAAGATGCAATTAGAAATTCATTCAATTTAGGGAAATGTATTGAGCTAGAGATATTTAAATATTAGAATCTTTTAATAATAATTAATTAGAAAATAAAAGTTATAGGTAAAGTTTTTTATAGTACTTAGTCATCCTAAAATAAGATCTCACCACTCTTATTCCCTTTTCTCCTGTATTGTCCATAACCCATCTTTGCTTCTCCACATATCTAGCATTCACTACAGATCCACAATTGCCTTCTAACAACCATCTTATTCACAATATCGTTAACAACCCTATACTTCCCAAGGTCTATCTGTAAGACCCTCCATTCGTCTCCAGTCCTACCTCCTTCCCTCTGTCTACACCTACCTACTCTATTACCGTGTTCATCCCCTCTAATGGGTCCTCGCACAGAAAGGTATAATAAGAGTCTATAAATATTTAATCTAATTTAATAACAAGCATTTGGCAGACACGAAAGCAAAGGGCAGAAACGCAGCAAGAACTGATCGAAATTGCTGTCTATATCATTACCTCAATACTAGGCTGGGAACAAATACATCATGGTAATAGACTATTTTTGAAAATGGGTTGAAGCCTTTATTATATCAGATGAGAATTTCAACATATTTCTTTATTATTCGAAGAATCTTTTTATGGTAATTTAAAAGTATTAATGATAATTTTTTATAAAATGACTAGTGAAAGTACATTTCTGGAATTTTGATTAATATGTAAGCTTGTTACAAAGTAAATTTAATGTAAGAATATATCTTTTGTAATCTATTTTAATAGGTTATCATCTAACTGTAGATTTCGGACTATGCTGATTTGTACTTTTTGTGCCAGAAAAAGTAAATGTAACACGTGTTTGACACTGGTAATTTTCAGAAAGTTGGAATATTATACAGTAAACTTGAATATCTCATCTCTTAAACTTAAAGCATCTTCTAAACTTGAAGATCTCGTAAACTTGAACATTATTTTAACCTGAACATCTTTAAATTGATCATCTCTAAGAATTGATCATCCCTTAACTCTAGATCATCCATAGACATTTTGAACCACCTAGACAGTGATACGTGGAATTTCCGATTTTGGCAAAATGTCGTGGTCGTGTTGTTAGACGTGTGATTTCTTGTGTAATGTTATTTGTTCTTTGTGTGTTCCTCCAAATGGATATGGTTCAGTGTTTGTTGGATTATAGTTCTTTTAATTTTATTATAAATAGTAAGTTCACTTATAATTTCTTCTTTTTTATACGCCGAAATTTTTTTTAATTACAGTTTTGATTAGTTCTTAATGTCACTTTTTAGCACCTTGTTTTACTCCTTGACTACTTTAATTTGTATTATAATGTCACTATTTAACACTTTATTTTAAGCACTTTAAAAACTGTTTTTTCACTTTGTTCAATCTGACTGTTTACTATAATTATCTTCAATGACTGGCTTCTAATAATATACTCCCCTCCTAACGACTTCTGATCAAGTCCTTTTATAGGTTTAAAACTTTCCAGAAACTTCGTGAATAACCATTTTCTAAGAACACTATATGCATCTCTCTCTCATATATATGACTAGACATAATCACTTCGTCTATTGTCGATCATTCCAGAACACAATATAGTAAAAATATGTCTGTCTCCTTTTTACACATTATATACTTAGTTTCTCGAAGTAGGTTTAAATAACATATTTATGTACAAGATATAATATTGATACATTACATAATAAAAATTATTTCTAACTTAAAATTTTCTTACAAATACACAAAATATATAATAAAATAATAAAAGTTATTTGATTAAGTTAATATTAAACAAGTTCTGTTGATATTATGCTCATTATAGTATTATCGAATATTTAAATATTACAATATTTTCAGGTTGATCGACCATTCACATAGAATCATTCCTCTTTTCTTTCTAGTTGATCTGTCTCATTTGGGTTATGTGGACCAGCTTCTAGAGTTTTCGGGAACGGCCCATGTTGTTTGAGAAAAGGATAGAAAATCGATATACAGTGCATTTTTTTTAAGTGTGGCCATAGGGATTCACATGGTAAAATTTACACCCCATGTTAACGTATGTTATCTTCGAGAATAAAAACCGAAACTATAGTATTATAAGTAATTCGAGGTCGTAGAATTCAATTCTGGCCTCAGAAATGCCCTTAAGTGGCCAGAGACGGCTTCAGCCGGATGGTGTAGGGGCCATTTGCAGAGGTTCGGGAAATCGGCCGTCACTTCGCTCCCAAATCCACTGGCAGACTTTTTGAATCTAAAATATAATACTAAAGAAACATTGTAGCCTAATCTGCACCAACTTATAAAAAATATTTTGTTCCCCACGTATCCTAAATGTTGAACTTCGAGAAAAACATAGTCAACTTTGACCGTTTGTACTGACCACCCTGTAGAAAATGTGTTTATGAAAAACTGTGGCTACGTTCTTTGATAGTACCATTCATATCCAATCATCCTTTGAAAGATATTGTAGTCGGTTATGGAATGTTCGAAGTGACACTCTACATTTGAGCCCCTGGACCATCAGGCTAAAACCGTCTATGATTGTTCTAGAGTAATTCTAAAATCAAAATAAATACTACATGTCAAAATACTTAGTCAATGTGCAGTCGTCGTACTTCTACATGAAATTTTGGTTTTTGCACCAAATTTCTGCATAGTTGATAAATAAATAAAATAAAAAGAATACATATCTAAATAATTTATAATAAAAAATTATGAAACGAAATGCTACTATTGAATCATTAAATAAGACGACAAAATGCACAATGTTTGAACAACTACAATTATTTTTATTTCATTAGTTTTAGCCTTAAAACGTAAAATTATTAAAAGTAATTAAATTTAGCAAAAATCGGAGTAGGCAATGCGAAATTAAAATTGACGTTATATTTCTTGACATTTCATTTATAAGTTCTGTCAAAGCGTTTGTATTTGTTGATATTTGTTTAAAATGTCTGTGTACACAAGTGAAGAACGTGTTGAGTTCGTAACATCATACATTAAAGGTATGTCCAGCAGAGAAATTGTCCAGAATTTTGCTGCTGCATATCCCGATCGTCCGATTCCAAGCAAAACTACAGTGCTCAGATTTTACAACGAATTTCGTGCTACCGGTTGCTTAAATCATGAGCATAAAAAACGAAATAGAATCTCGTACGTCGTATCAGAAGATTTACGGTTTAATGTCTGTTTGGCGGTTGAGGATGAAGGCACCACCAGTCTTAAAAAGCTGGCAGAAGAATTTCACGTTTCGAGAAGTAGCTGCTTTAAAGCTTTGAAGAGTGAAAAATACAAGTCGTTCAAAGTTAAAAATGTTCAGAAACTGTTGCCCCGTGATTACTTCTCACGAATGGAATTTTGTGAACTTTGGATGGAGAAAATTAATCGAGATAGGAATATTTTAAATAACATTCTGTTTTCTGATGAGAGTTCTTTCACATTAAATGGGACAGTCAACAAACAAAACAGCCGCATTTGGGCAAAGGAAAACCCTTACAGAGTACAAGAAACTCATAGTCAGTGGCCTCAAAAAGTAAACGTTTGGCTCGGGATATTAGGTAATAACTTAGTAGGGCCATTTTTTATAAACGGGAATTTGAATCAAGATAAGTACTTAGATCTACTCCAACTGGAGGTGGGACCACGGCTAGATGCTTTAGGAGCCAACAGAGAAATAATATTTCAACATGATGGAGCTGACCCTCACAGTGCTGCCTCTGTAACAGAATTTTTAAACGAATCATTTCCTGATAGTTGGATTGGTCAGCATGGACCGTTCAAATGGCCGGCTCGAAGTCCTGATCTAACACCGATGGATTTTTCGATATGGGGATATTTAGCGTCACAGGTTTACGACCTTGTGAGAGGTCAACCAGAAAGTGTAGAGGAGCTAAAGGCACGAATAACGGAAGCTTGTAATTCCATTACAATACGAACATTGCAAAACATTCGAAGGAATTTTCAAGATCGCTTAGGGTATTGTTTAGCAGTCCAAGGAAAGCATTTTGAGCAATTGCTTTGATAATTTATGAAAATTTTTGTCAATTTATTGTGTTAAGTTGGTTTTTTCAAATAAATGTTATAATTTTATTTATTAGATAAAAATTATTAGTTCGTTTCACAATCTTTTTTATTATTGCTCTTTTAGATATTTTCTCGTATTTTATTTAGGTTGAAGTATTATTTTGCAGAAAATTGGGCGAAAAACAAACATTCACACTACAAGCTGTTAAAGTTGACTATGTTTTTCTCGAAGTTCCACATTGAGGATACGTGGTGCACAAAATAACTTTTCAGAAGTTGTTGCAGATAAAGCCATGGTGTTCCTTTAGTATTATATTTTAGATTCAAAAAGTCTGCCAGTGGATTTGGGAGCGAAGTGACGGCCGATTTCCCGAACCTCTGCGCAAATGGCCCCTACACCATCCGGCTGAAGCCGTCTCTGGCCACTTAAGGGCATTTGAGGCCAGAATTGAATTCTACGACCTCGAATTACTTATAATACCATAGTTTCGGTTTTTATTCTCGAAGATAACATACGTTAACATGGGGTGTAAATTTTACCATGTGAATCCCTATGGCCACACTTAAAAAAAATGCACTGTATAAAGGTGAATGTGTTTACTTCTAGTTGACAGAATAGTAAGCATAATAAACAAACATTCAATTTGTACCTCTGTAACGTTGTATTTCCGTAAATTAATAATGAAAAATTGTGTTCGAATAATTTATTTTTCTGTAGAATTTTAGAACGTTGTGTTTTTCAATTAAACAATTGTTTTTTGCTAAAAACTTTTTTCTAAAGGAGATAAATATATCAATCAATCTTGACTAATTGTAATTATTCATTAATTTAAACAAATTGAAACGTAAGTTTTGATTGAGCTTTGAGATTTGTTAATGTGAAGTTCTGTGTATTTTGACTTTATTGAAATTTATCGTATCTTTAATCAGATATGAAAAGCAAATTTTTACGTAGAAACACATACAGTACTTGAGATGCAAAGATAAAAATAATTAATTACGAGCTCATTGTTCATGGATTTTCTATATAAAGGCAATACTTGTTAGAGTGCTACTAGTCAAAGTTGTTCCTTCAGTAGTTCATTTTTGTAAAAATGTAAGTATATTTATATACATATTATTTTTTAATGTACTGCAGTCTTCAAGAAACTACATTTATAATTAATTAAAACAAGATCTAATTAAAGTTAATTATATAGAATATAATTCATATTAAAGGCGATTACAATGTAGATCTGAACCTTTGAAAGGGATAACATACCCATATACTATTTTTATCCTTAAAAAAAAAGGTTTTTTCTGATCCTTTATGACCTTTTACAAAGGCCATGCCTAAATTTTTCATAAATCGTTTATTAATTTTTAAAGCCTTAGCTTTTCAATATAAAGTGATTATCAGCCAAATTAATTAAATTCCGAAATATAGGTATATTTTTTTGTTTATATCAGAATGGAATTTTTCCATTACAAGTTATTTTTCAAACTCTCTCAACTAATATTTAACATAATTTTTTAGGACTAAAAATTAAATTTTATTTAATTATAAATTTATTTCACCAATAAGTACTACCGGCTTCATAATAGCATATACATTTTCAAACTCAAATCGCTTACATTGAATTAATTTTAAGGATGGCCTATTTATTGTGTACAACCAATCACGGTTTAAATAATAATAAATTTGAGATCAGTTAAACAGTTGTCCACGCCCATATCTTTAATGTTTGCAGCATAAGGTATTTTATTGACAAATTGCCTGTGTATTATACAGTACGGTTTTATTTTTTTTTAATGCAACCTCTTTACTGATTCCTTTTTTACTTTACTTAGTTTGGAACCTTCGATAATAAATGTTTGTTTGGGATTAAAATCCTTTTTCAAAACATTTTTTTTATTTCCTTCTTTTAGGTAGGTTGTTAGAAATAATAAATAACATTCCATAAAATGAAAGATAAAATATAAAAATATTTATTTTTGAATCTCCAACAGTTTCTAATTAATCTTGATGGTACTAATTTTAATTGTTTTTATGTTGAATTTAATATTCTAAAAGAATTTTTGTTAACGTTTTTCTGTTATGTTCGGATCAAAATGACCCTACATTTATTTATTTTATATTTTGTTTAGTAAATAAATAGGGTGGTAAAAGTCAAAATGTAGCAATACATTTAAAAATGAGCCGTCAACGACAGCGTGAAAAATGTAATAAATATCTAATAAACATAGATATAATAATCAAATATTTAGGTTGTTTTATTGTTGATTTATTGTTCTTTGGGTAAAATAAATTATAACTTGTTTTTTTTTGATAAATATAATTTATTATACTTAAAAATGTTTTTGGATTCGCTTTAGTTATACAAGAAAGCACACGTAAAAAAATACGCCTAGGATTCTACCCCTGTGGTGTGAAAATGTGTAGATACATATTATTATTTTGTGTGAATTTGTAGATTATATATTTCAGTGCAAAAATGCGAAAAAACCTATTTATTCGGGACATGACCGACCCTTGTAAATAAACTTAATCCCCAAAAACCATTTAATGTAGGCGTTTTAAAAATTGCCACTCCTATGTTGTTGAAGAAGGGCATTTTTATAACTTCGGTAGGTAAACGAAATTCACACATAACATGTAAGCATATGCTATTCTAAAGCCGACTGTACATACCTACACATGATTATAAAAATTTTAAAAGTCAAAAGAAATTTATTTGGTTTTTCTTCTACAAGAGAAAATATTTACCAGGCATTTGAATCAAAACCATTCGTATACCTACCACTTTTTATACAATAAAAAAATTAATTAATTTAAAATTTTAATGATTCTGTTGCTCACATTGTATGTTTATCTAAAATAATAAACAATGACTATCGACACCCGTTCGAATAATCTGTAGCAAATATCATAATAATAATCATCAATGTTTGTGAATACAGAGTATAAAAAATTTGTCTTCTGTGGTTCTATGTATGACAGGTGCCTGAAAAACATGTAAATAAAAGGCCACAAATATGAAGAGATATAACTTGGAGGTGCAAGCATCAATAAGGTTGAGCTAAAAGGCCACTATACGAAAAGCATTAATACGTACTTGAGTTGATTTGAAATTGAACAAAAAATTTACCAACCATCAATCATGTTAGAGTTGTTTTAAAATCAAACCCAACAGATGGCAGCATTCTTGTATTGTGACTTAATGTAGATCTATCTATATCTGTATATTATATAATATATATACAAAAACAAAAGCAATAATAAATTGTTGAAGCTGGTAGAACAAACAATTATCTATAGAATGATATAAAATTTATATAGAGTAATTGTGTGCTTTTTCTACAAAGGAATGCAAACATCTTTAACCTTAACCCTAACGTATTGATATATACAGTGATAACGAATATTTTATAAATCTATTTTATTGCCGAACAAAACTTTAATTTGTATATCTCTTTAAATAATCATTTATTTTAAACTCGTGTATACTATACAGTTTTAAGATAAACAGACAGATAAACTTTAGATGAGATGAATAAGCCTTCGTTAAGGTGACATGCGATAAATTGATGTTGCCGTGCGCATAGGGGTCTCCCAAATTATTTTAACTCGCCTGTGGCGCGTTTTCGTGAAACTGGTACTTCAACTGCAGCGCAATACCAAATTTACATTTAAGTGTAAGAAGATAAGCTGTAATAGCAGCTCTGTTGCGACTACTTAGGTGTCCACCTCTTCACAGAGACAATAGCGGTGCATCATTAATGTTGTGCCAACAATTTCTTAAGTGAAATATAATTTACTAACCTACATATTTATTTACCGGTGAGTCAAGATTTGTTTTGTCGTCGAATAAGAGTTTGGAGATGATTTGGAAATGTTGAACATATAATTCATGAACAACGCTGCCACAATGTTCCGACCTTAATCTCATCGAACATAATATAGAATTACTCCAAAAATGGGCAACATTTCGCTTCCTAGATCGTCTGATAACGGAATGGACAAACATATCCCTCTAAGAACATTCTTGTTTTGAGTATATATAATTAATAAATGAGGAGCCGTAACAAATCAACGTAGAGGTCATAATTTATACTAATTATTTACTTTTGTTTAATTAAGAAAGTTTCTTATATTGTTAAAAAATGTTTCTTATAGATACTATATAATTTTAAAACTTTTTACAGAATGAAAGTATTCGTTGGACTAATTGCGCTAATCGTAGCCGTTAACGCTGTTACACTCAAAGAAGCAAACGAAAAATGGAGTGATTTCAAGGTAAGCCAAAATTCTCTTTTTTATTTTATTTTTAAAACTTAAACAGTTATGTTGAAGGTTACAAAAGAGACTCTTTATATTTCGGTAATAATAGCTAACACTTCAATACACTTTTACAATAATTCAAACCATTTGTAAAAAGAAGTTTGCAACATGTCTATCGCCCTGTCACTTTGTATTACCTTTGCCACAATTTTAAATTAACACCCTGTTCGTTTCCACTTCTTACCGAACGAATCTAGTGAGACGGCTGACAGCTCACTCTTATAAATATCAAGGCCCCGAACAAATCATCCCTTTTTGCCGACTGGCTCTCGTCGTAGAAACACTCCTTTCCCAAAAACTATCGTATCTACCTTATTCGTATGATAAAAAAACAGCCAGCAAGCTACCGCTAGGTACAGTCAAGGTATAACCCTCAAGCATATACCGTTAGCATCCAGTAGATGTAACAAACCATAAACCGTTCATCAAATGTGACAACCCAGATATCATTCACAAGCCCTAACAGAAGTAACCAAGCCCACCTGGAAACCTTGAGATAAGTTTTGATATCTGTTTAATAAGTCTATTATTGTCATCTGCCTTCTGGAAGATTATTTCAATTAATAAATAATTATTTCTTTTTTATTAGTTTCATTTAAAAAACCCACTTGGCTGTGGGCTGTGGGGTGTATCGGGTTCGGTTTAACTGCTCATTTAGATAATTTTGACATTTATCAATTAATTCAACAATTTATATTTATTTTAAATTCTACAAGGTGTTTCTTTTTTACCTTAGTTTCTTTTTTATTTATATTTATGAAATGTATTGTACTAACCCTTACTATCTGAAAGTTCAACTAAACAGTTGAATGAAACCTTCCACTATTTAATGAAAAATACGTTTTAAATTCAATGACAGCCGTTTCGATAGAATTAGCATCGTCAGATTGACATATTGAAGTTACATTTTGTTTGTTTGCAGCTAGGTACCTGATATTGATTAGGTAGTATTAAGGCTAAACCAAGTATGGATTTAAGATCTAGACCTTAGATCTAAGATCAGTATAACTGTTACAATTACGTCTTATCTAACAGGTCGGCTGAAAAGTCTCCGGTCTGACCTATAGATGACGACACTAGAATTAAATCCATTTCATTTTTAGATAGTATCAACCTTCAAAAGATTCGTGTAAAAATTTGACAGCTGTCGGACTATTAGTTTGTGAGATATTGCATTTTTAGTGAAGCAACTTTTGTTATTTTCAAAAAGATGGAAAAAAAAGAATTTCGTGTGCTTATTAAATATTGTTATTTGAAAGAAAAAAATACAGTTGAAGCAAAAGCTTGGCTTGATAATGAGTTTCTGGACTCTGCGCCAGGAAAATCAACAATCATTGACTGGTACGCAAAATTCAAGCGTGGTGAAATGAGTACCGAAGACGGTGAACTCAGTGGACGCCCAAAAGAGGTGGTTACCGACGAAAATATCAAAAAAAAAAACCACAAAATGATTTTGAGTGACCGTAAAGTGAATATGATCGAGATAGCTGACACTCTAAAGATATCTAAGGAACGTGTTGGACATATCGGGTATGCGGAAGCTCTGTGCGAAATGGGTGCCGCGCGTGCTCACAATCGACCAAAAACAGCAACGAATTGATGATTCTGAGCAGTGTTTGCAGCTGTTAAGTCGTAATAAACACGATTTTTTGCGTCGATATGTGACTATGGATGAAACTTGGCTCCATCACTACACGCCTGAGTCCAATCGACAGTCAGCTGAGTGGACTGCGGCCGGTGAACCGCCACCAAAGCGTGGAAAGACTCAACAGTCAGCTGCCAAAGTTATGGCCTCAGTTTTTTGGGATACACACGGTATATTGTTCATCGACTATTTGGAAAAGGGAAAAACAATCAATAGCGACTATTACTGTGTATTATTGGAGCGATTGAAGACCGAAATCGCGAAAAAACGGCCCCATATGAAGAAGAAAAAAGTGTTGTTTCATCAAGACAATGTCACCGTGTTACAAATCATCGAAAACGATGACAAAATTGCATGAATTGGGCTTCGAATTGCTTCCTCACCCACCGTATTCTTCAGATCTAGTCCCCAGCGACTTTTTCCTTTTCTCTGACCTGAAGAGAATGTTCGCGGGAAAAAAATTTGGCTCTGATACTGAGGTAATCGCCGAAACTGAAGCCTATTTTGAGGACAAACCGAAGGAGTACTACAAAAATGGCATCGAAAAGTTGGAAGGTCGCTATAATCGCTGTATCGCCCTTGAAGGCAACTATGTTGAATAAAAAAAATGAATTTTGTCAAAATATTGTGTTTTACTATGGTAGACCGGGGACTTTTCAGCCGACCTGTTATATATAAAATGAAGACTCAATCAAAGTAAACAGTTTAATAGTGGAAAATTTCCAAGATTTATTTGTTCATTAACTAGTTTAAATTGTTGAAGTCTTTTTATTTCAAGTTCTTCGAGGAGATCTAAATTTTGTTTTTTATCACAAATATGTAATATTTGAATGTCATTGGTGTGTATGAGTGAGTGCGGATGTTCAAGAACGTATTTTGCATACTTTGACTTATCTGGATGTTGTAATCTATATGCTCTTAAGTGTTCATTGAATCTTATTAATTAATTTATTTATCAAATGTAATGAATAGCCATTACATGTAGCTATTTGTTTTATAATCTCAATTTCTGTATTAAAATGATTTTCGTTCATTGGAATTGAAAATGCTCTATGTATCATAGAAGTATAAGCTGCTAATTTATGTGATATAGGATGATTTGAATGATATAGTATGGTTACATCTGTTTGTGTTGGTTTTCTGTATATTGAATAATTTAATGAATTATTAACTTTTTCAATTCTCAAATCTAGAAAATTAATTGAATTATTTTCTTCAACTTCTAAGGTGAAATTAATTTTAGCATGCAAGGTATTAATATAATTAAAAAATGTATCTAATTGTCGTTCGCTACCTACAAAACCTGCTAGTACATAATCAACATATCTATACCAAAATAGAAAGAAAACAAAATACAATTTTGTTTTCTAAATTATCCATAAAGATATTTGCTAAAATTGAAGAAATAGGACTTCCCATTTGGAACACCTTGATTTTGAATATATACTTGGTTATCAAAAGTAAATTAATTTTGGCTAATGCATACATTAAATAGTTCAATTATATCTGATATTATACCTGGATGGATATTTCTTTCATCTAATAGCTTTTTAACTAGAACTATACATTTTTTAGGGGGTATTTTGGAGAACATATTAGTTACATCAAACGATAATAATTTAGTATTATTTTGTAAATTACATTTATTTAATTTATTTATCAAATCTAATGAATTTTGTACTGAATATTTAGATGTGTAACCATAATTGTTTACAACAGTATTTAATTTTTTAGCTACTTTAGTATTAGTGTTAACATACGAAACTACAGGTCTAATTGGTTTTGACTCTTTATGTAATTTAATAGTTCCATATAATTCTGGACATTGAGGATTATTATTAATTAGGTATTTTTTATCATAGTCATTAAATAGATAATTTTAATCTTTTACATGTTCTCTTATTTGGTTGTAAAATTTTTGAGTTGGATCGTTTTTTAGAATTTTTACATTACTTGACATTATGAAATCATTCACTTTAGATTTATAATCTTCTTTTTTAAAAAAAAAGTGAAACGGCTGTCATTGAATTTAAAACGTATTTTTGAATAAATAGTGGAAGTTTCATTCAACCGTTTAGTTGTTTACTGTTGTTAATTTATATTTATTTTGTTGTTCCGCAAACGAATAAAAATATAGTGGTGCCCTCAACTTTTATAACCAATCAATCTGATCCATAGTGAAACATTAGCTTGGAGTCAAAACCACTCGTTGAGAGAGTCTCTAGACGAGAACTGTTCAGAGTGAGTTTAATTGGCGCCCTATGCTGATTATTATAGTTACAAAACGCCCCTAAAGGTGCTTTTATTTTCTCTTAAGACACATCCAAATCATGATATTTAAAAGCTTAAACTTCTTCGTCGATCATAAATCTTTGGCCATGCAATTTTCCTTTGATATTTGGTAGCTTTGAAGTGATTGGGTACGGAGAATAAGTCAATCAATTCGATAAGAATTGTGTATTGGGAAATTCCATTGCCACTTGCAGAGCATTTGTTTATCGATTGTAAATATATCTGGAATGAAAAATATTCCACTCAACACAATAAATAGTTTATTAGTTGATTTTTAACAAAAGAGAATATTAAAACATTTTAAGCCGAAACAAAGGGTGGTAAAACCCGAGGCATAATTAAATATAAAAAACTGAATATCAAATATAAATATACAAATAATGTAAAAATTTGTATTGTTCTGTGTTATTTATTAAAATATTATTTACAGTTAATAAACAGATATACACTACTTGATGAAATATTGTTAGTTTTTGAGAAAAAAATTTGTTGAGTAAAAAATTGTGTAAGGAATTTGGAAATATTCTTTAACAAAAAATTACTTGAAGCAATTAATATGAGATTCGTTAATTGAAGAAAATATTATGTAAAGACAAGTGACAGTTAATTGACAAGTGAAGTTAATTTGTTTGGACAATGTAATTATCAATTCGCATATTTTTTTTTATTATTTACATTTAAAGATGGCGTTCGACGAGTAGATACGAATGGGAAAAAGAAAAAATCTCCGTCCAAACGACTGCTTATGTATTATAAACTGATTGCTCAAAAACATTTGAAGATGTGGGAGCAGATTGACATTTCAATAAATTTCGGGAAGTATACTTCTATATTGCAAACGGACATAGTCACGATATAATCGCCTGCAAGAGAGCTGGTGAACCATCTTGTCAAAAATATTATAAGTATATTTGTCAAACAACTATGCAGATTTAGAGACACAGCTTCAGCCTGTTGAATTCTAAGCAAAGCTAGTGTGGAATTGGGTTGAATCCCTGGATTGTATTGCGTGGACATAAGAAAGTCGAAAGCAATGATAAATCTCACACTCTTGTGAGAAGAGAAGCAGAATCCATGTTCATTGGTCCAGAACCTTTCTTTGCCATTTTAAAAGCACCGACAAAAAGACTATCTTGAAATAAACTGAGAGGAAACTCTTTAGCACTGAATTTATATTCCGACTTTTTATACATTGTACACTGACAGCTCAAAAAAATCTAAGAGTATGGGAAGCTGAAATTATTGAGTATTTTAATAAATCTCGAGAAGTATGCTGCTATCTTTTAACCTGTGGTATTCACGGTAGAATTTTGTACAAGAGAGATCAACCATCCTCTTTTTTAAAATATATACATATTTTATGAGACATCCAGTTAGCACTGAGCACTGAGCTCCAACCAGCTGGATTCTGGGAAATTGCATTGAATCCCTGGATTGTAATGCTCCGGTTGACAGAGTAAGCATCTATCCATTATTTAAGTGGCCACCCGTCGTCTTAAGATAGGCTAGTTGTTTTCTAATACAATTTTCGGAAGTCTCGTTCATCCGTCATACATGGTTGTAGCACTTCCTTTTACGTTGTCTTCCTTATCTCATAATATCTTGTATTCCGCATTGTATGTGTTTCTTACTTTGTCTCTTCTTGTGTTTCCTACCATTGTCCTCGGTGTTTTCATTTCGGCCACCCTTAGCATGTGTTTGGTCTTGTTAGTGTCTTCGCGGACTTTTGATGCAAATCTAATATTGATTCTAATTTTTCTATCTTTGCACATATACAGGATTGACCGACTATATTTAGTAGACTCCTGATGGTGTTTATATTTTGTTAATTTGGCTTCTAAGATCTTTAACTGATTCGTAGTAGCTTGATATGTCTTTCATCTGTTCTATGGGATTGTCCTCCACCACTACTTTAACTACATGAAATTGACTGGTAGGAAATATATTCAGCACTGGATGAATATTCCCGGGCTAGCTCACTCCAAGGCGTTTATTGTCAAATCCTCAGGTTGTACCTTGTCGCAGATCCTGAAATGCAATGGATCGTTATATTCCAATCAGACTTGGCATGGAATATGATAAAGGTATGAATGACTAACACATCGGACTATCGTTTCTGCAATATGAAGAAAATGCATATCGATACACATGTTGATATCGTTCTGACACTTATTTTAAACATGTCCATTATTCTGTCCAACTCCATATGAGCAGAAATAATGTACTTCGGTTCTTCGGTAGAAAAAACTATAATGACAAAGATTTTAACCCTAATGTAATGTCAAGTTTACAACTAATGACAAGTATACCAAATATGATAAATGCAACTTAAGTGTACAATTTTACAGCCCTCTTAAGCTACAATAGGTCTTCATTGACAGCAGTGGATTGACGAGATAGCAACCCACTCACAAAACCTATGTATTATTTAAGGTGACAACTAAATTTATAGTTGATGATAAACCTAATTAGCAATAATATGAAATATTTAATCAAAATTTTTAAAATTTCTATCAAAATATTGTTTTAAAACTAAAATTATTTAATTGTTTTAGATCACTCACCTAAAAGCATACCATCCTAAAGAAGAGCAATTGCGCTTTAACATTTTCCAAGACAACCTTCGTAAAATCGAAGAACACAATGCAAGATACGAAAATGGCGAAGTATCTTACTTTTTGAAAGTAACCAAATTTGCTGATTTGACACCTAAAGAATTTTTGGCCATGTTGAATTCTCAAATTTCCACAAAACCAAATGTAACTAGTACTTCTCATTTTGTAGTCGATCCCACAGCTGATGTACCAGATTCTATTGATTGGAGAGAAAAAGGTGCTGTTTTGGACATTAAAAATCAAGGTAGTTGCGGATCTTGCTGGGCTTTTAGTACAGTAAGTATAAACTATTCCTGAAGGGTAATTAATAAAATATCTTTCGGATTCACTGAACTATCTTTCATTAATAAAAAAATATAATATGTGCGCATTATTTTTTAGACTGGTTCAGTTGAAGGTCAACTAGCTATTAAAAATGGTAAAGCTCAATCGCTTAGTGAACAACAATTGGTAGATTGCTCAAAAGAAAATCAAGGATGTAATGGAGGTTTGATGGATTTGGCATTCGCTTACATTAAAACCAACGGTATTTGCTCAGAAGATAGCTACCCTTATACCGGCAGAGATGGTCAATGCAAAAGCTGTGACATTGTTACAAAAGTTTCAGGTTTCGTAGATGTTAAACCCAATGAAGATGATCTTAAAGCTGCAGTAGGTATGTATAACATAGTGTGTACGAATAAAAAAATACGAATGCTAATAATTTGAGAGCCTACAATTAGTGCATCTTTAAAAATAATTCCAGAGGTAGTACGCGACAAAATCAATGAGGAACTGTGGTGTTTATAAGACCAAGCAAATTAATATTTTGAAATCCAAAGGTGCTGAGTGTTATTTTATCATTGAAAATGTGTTGGGAGCAAAAACAATAATTGCTCCTGCATGCATGTTGGTTTTTATGACATTGTAAAAAATTACGTGTCCTAAAAAAAAGTAATCAGCAGATAATCTGTTGGGGACGGAAATAGGTTTTCCCAAAACATTATCCGCTTTTAGCTCGTCGATTAACCTTCGATTATTTTCCCCATGCCTTTAGCTTATGTATTGCTAATTTTATATTAATCTTTGTATGGCAGCTCCCAACTCATCTAGTATGTATATTTGCAGTTAACAAGACTTCTAGTGTAGAGGTAGAGATGGATTTAACGGGCCTCCGTATCACACAGATATGCTAATCTTTGTGTTTTAACAGATATTGTTAACGTTTGTTTTTCCTGCTTGCTGCGTCTTCGTTCACACATTCTTCTGCACCTAAAGGTTCTAGAAGAATCTTTGATTTAAATATACCTCTAGGTATTTTATACCTTTGTCTACTGGAATCATTACTCCCTCTAGTACTAGTGGTTAAAGGCCTGCCAGTGCTGCCTTTAAGTTAATAATTTGAGTTGAATCCAGGTAATCAACCATATTTAGGTCTTTCTGCATTGTATCAGAAATGTGCTGCGAATTGTGGCGGGCGCTATCTTGATTAAACCAGAATTGGCGGTCCAAATTAGTGGGTGTTACAATACCAAGAAAAGCTGGAAATAAATGTATTTCGTAAAAAAACCAGATTGAGTAGTCCGGTTAAATGTTTATCAAAAAATATGCTCTATTAAAGTAGTTGTTTAACAATACGAAACATCATTTAATATAAAAATGAAGTAAATCATCCATATCTGAAATGTGACTGAGCAATATAAAAGTAAACCTCCAAGTCAATGTCACACAGTTTTATTCAGTAGGTAAAAATTTATAAGGTAGTTGACAACTACTAGTTTCTGCTCTTTAAGAAACCATCATCAGGCTAAAATACAAAACTTTTACAATTGACAAAATGAAAGTATAACAATAAGTATTGCGAACAATATGTATTGCGAAATAATTGAAGTTGCTTACATAGTAAAAATTATAGGAAATAGAAGTGAATGAGTATGGCAAAGAAAATATTAAAAAACTAGAATTGTCTATCAGAGTGACAATATGGTAAAAAGAATATAGGAAAACATGTCTAGACACTGATAAAAAAAATAATTGAAAAGGAGTATCATTTTTGGAATTGATTCAGTATGGAGGTGAAAAAAGATAGTTAAATTGAATATAAAAAAAATAAAAATTGACACGTTTTGTTTTGGGTATTTCAATTATTTATTCTTATTAATTACTATGTGATGATAAATAAAAACTGGAAAAAACTATATCGTTCTGATCTTTACGATAAATAATTAGTTGTCCAATTGTAATATAAAGCAAAATTTAGATTTTCCTGAAGAACCGGAGAATGAAAAGAATGTAGTAGCTTAGCAATTAAAAATTGTAAATAAGCAGATAAACCTTTTGGCAATTCTCTTTTATAAATAGATATGGTATAAATACCTGATGATAGCTGCTTTATAAACCGAAACAAGTAGCTTTTACTATATTTTTCTAGTATAATAAACTAATTTAAAGTTAATTTAAATTTTCCGTTTTTGCCTTTAACTATTAATATTTTATTTTTATTTTTTAGGAACCGTAGGTCCAGTTTCGGTTGCAGTTGTCGCTAACCTTGAATGGCAATTATACGGAGGTGGAATTTTCAGCTTATTGTTGTGTAACCTTGAAACTGTTAATCACGGAGTTTTGGCTGTTGGATATGGCCAAGACGGCAAAGACTATTGGATTATTAAAAACTCCTGGGGTCCAGACTGGGGAGAACAAGGTTATATCAGATTGCGCAGAGGAAGAAACGAATGTAAGGTTGCAAGCCAGGCCAGTTATCCTCAATTGTAAATATAATAACGCCAATATTCAAATTTTGTAAAGTTTTTTTTCAATATATATGATTTTTTATGTTACGCATCATTGTTTCTTTGTTAAATAAATCTACACATCACTACACATACACTACATACATTTTTTTATGCAGGCCGTATGATTTTTTATATTAAATTTTTAACCCATGTTACCTCCTATAAGATATTTTCTTTAATTTTTTACGAATTTGTCGACCCATCATATCCCAGACGTGTTCAATTGGATTGAGGTCTGGGCTACGTGATGTCCAGTTCATCCTTTAAATTTCTGTTTCGTCCAAATATAGATATACAGTTCTTGCAATATGTGGACGAGCGTTGTCATGCATAAACATGAATTCATTTCCTACAAATGGTGCAAATGGAATAACATGTGGTTCTAGGACATCACGAATATATCAGTCAGCTGTCATTGCTTCGTAGCCAACAAGGACTAAATCAGTACGAGCGTCCATGCTTATGCCGCCCCATACCATTACCGATCCTCCTTGATAACTAAGTCTTTTAGAAAACCGTTGATCGAACCGTTCGCCTATTCTTTCATGGCCATCAGGTGAACGTAAACAAAACCTTGACTCGTCAGAAAATAAAATCTTACTCCCTGGCAAATCGAAGACGCGCTGTTCTGTGATTTCTAAGTAACTCCGCACCAGTTGTAGGTTTTCTGGAGCGTAATCCATTTTTTCTTATTCGCCTTCGGATAGTTATTTTAACAGCTACTTGACGTACTTTTTCTAAACGATTTCGAGCCATGATAGCAGTAGTATTTCTTTCTCGCAAAACATTTAATGTTACAAAACGATAATCTCAAGCACTTGTAGCTCGTCGTCTACCAGGGCCGGTATTCTCAACTCACTCCTCTCACAGCGAGCGATCACAAAAGGGAGTGATTTGATTGGCAGCGATATGGCTTTTCTAGATTCTCATGTATCCCTCCGCTCGCAAATTTATAACACGAGCAACTGGTACACATGAAAGCGAGTGAAATAAAGCACTCCTCTTTGACTGGAGCGATCCATGCGAGGAGAGGGCATGAGAATCGACTTGGCAGTGAATTTCACTCCCCTCGCATTCAACGACATCGATATCGCTCCAAGCGAGGACCTGAGAATACCGGCCCAGATCCTCTTTGTCTCGAAAAACTACCAGTTTCATTGAAATGTTTTACAGCTCTCTGGACGCTACACCTTGTAACACAACACAACAATTAAGAAGGATTCTTTCACTAAATATCTCTATAACTAAACAGAACTTCCTTATAAGTAAACAAATTAAAACAAGTGCCTAAATAAATTTATATTTACAAAATCAAATAGTTTTTCTGGTGTGATAAAGTCCTACAGTACATTCAGGACAATAAGTGGTAGCAAACTTATATTTTTTTCACATTGGTTAGTGTTTGGACATACATGACAGATTCTTTGTCCTTTTGCAGGAAAATGTCTGATCTAGCAACATGTTCAAATTAAAGTTTTTTCAAGAAACATATTATATGAAGCCAATTGCATGTCATTCAATCAATTATGCAATCTGATTTACAAATAGGTTCGTCAGTTCATAGGTCCCGTTTTGCTCTACTCCCTAATGAAATGTTGACACCCAAGGGCCAATACATTGCCACACTTTTTGCATTCTCACACGTTCCGCGTGCAACAACAACGGCGTTTCTCTAGTCCGGATCAAAGCTCAAAATGATTTTGTGACCTGGCAGCCAACATCAGCGGTGGTTCACCTAGTAAAGGAACCATCTCTTGACAAATTCAAGGGCAGATGGGACGAAGGAAAAGGTTGCAGACTATTCAAGGAATTTCTAAATTATCCGAATAGCAAAGCAGTTAAAAAATACATGGACATGACCAGAAAGGACCTGCGTCTTACTGGCCGTACGAAAACATATGAACGGATTGGGTTTACCTGATACCCCACTATGTAGAGGATGTGAACAAGGATGTGTAATCTAACCTAACCTAACCTAACCAGATTGTTTCGATAGCGGATGAATCCATTCCAAAAGTGTTATATTGTTGTGTTGTATCCATTTTAGTGCCTTTTTGAAAATGTGGCTGTGTCATCCTGTTGGGACAAAATCTTTTCCTATTGTCACAAATGTTTACATTACAGATTTTGATTTGAAATCTGTAAGCATTTTATTTGCAATTTCAGTTAAGAGAATATTTTATTCGGAAAATGCGTCCACTTCTTATAAAGTAATAACAGTTATTGAAAATAATTGTTCTGGTTTTGGAGCATTTAAAGAGTTTGATTTGATTAACTTTGATAGTAAAAGTTTGTAGCTATTTAAATTTTCAATAGGCAATTTCCCTGATGCAGTCCTTCTCGTATAATCTAGTTTATTAAATGTACCTAAATAAATCCGCTTTTGATAAATTAAATCCAGGATTACTATTAAATCTCTAATGTTGGTCAATTTATCGTATAATTTACAACCACAGCTTAATAAATATTTTGATTGTCTCTTCCATCTTATCATCTATGTTATAGTCGTCGGCACAATTGGATCTGCAATCGCGAACCATCAGGAAAGCTGGGCCGAAATCTACATACCATATTATCCCGGCGATTTCAATCACGTTTATCACCAACATCGCACTCATACTTTACATAATTATCTTTTTATATGCGTGATATAAATTATTAGGTACGTTAAATTTTTGTTTGATTTAACTTCATTGCTTTTCGAGATAAGTTTATTATTAATAAAGTATAAACTACTTTTAATTTGTCTGCTTAAAATATTTAAAATGCATAGTAAACAGTGATGTTTAGTCAAGTATTCAACTAAAAGATTTCCACAATAAGAATAGAAGAAAAAAGAGGAAAGAACTTATGAGAGAGAAGGGACAATATAAAAACTGATAATCCATCCAATCTAAAAAATAAAATGATATTATAGTAAATAAAGTTTTCCTTTTATTTTTAAAAAAGAATTTTCAACAACAGGGTAATGAGTAATTTTTGACCATACAGTTGGAATTTATTTGAAGTAAAGGTGTGGCTGTAAGCTGCTATCAATGCTTATATTAAAATATTCCGACAAATTATAATTGCTAGAAATGTAAGACTGAAGGTATTTGTAATGGCAGAAACTAATGTTTTCTTCACCAAAGAAATCCATTAATTACATGACAACTAAAAATAAATACCTCCAATTGAATCGTATACGTTTGACTAATAAATTTTAAATTTGCGTATCATTAGGTAATAGTCGTCCGAACTTAGACAAGGTCATCAGAACAAAAATGAGACATAGTACCCATCGTTAATGTGACTAGAACGCGTTTTCTATATCTAAGGAAGCACCTAATTCACAACTCGAAACTTAACTCAAATAGCGGCACCATCAAACTTTATATGAAGTGGATAATATTGTACTTTCAATGTTATTTGTGAACGTTTTGCGAGATTAACTATATTTTGACTAAAATGTGTAAATGTTTCATAAATATTGTCCTTAAAATGAAATGTTGATGTTAATGTTTCGTATCTATAATTCTTGAAGGGTGACCAAACGCAGGTCCTTTCTGGCCAAGGTCACGTATTTCTTGGCTGCTTTGCTATTTGGATACTTCAAAGTTCCTTGGATAGTCTGCAACCTTTTTCTTCGTCCCATCTCAAGAGAGCGTTCCTTTACTAGGTTAACCACCGTTGATGCCGGGAAGCTGACAAGACTGCCAGGTTCCAAAATCCTTTGGGAGGCAGCTTTCCTAGCCAACGAGACAGCTATGCGGTTGCCTTTTGAATTCCATGACCTTTGATGCAGCCTAGGGTAACCAAATTGTTGTTGCAGGGCCATGTGACATTCTAATACTAGACCTGATTTGATTCATGACCTATTCAGGGCTATTAGTACTTGTCTGCTATCCGTAAGGATACTGATGATTGTACCAGTGATTGCGGCTATGGAGACGGCAGTGAGCACTGTCTGAGCTATACTGGCATTATAACATATTGCCCATTTTATATTTAAGTTTAGGAATCTGGAGTATATTCCACATCCTGAACCTTCTTTTGTTTTAGATCCATCGGCGAAGATACAGATAGTACCTGTCGCCAAAGCATTTTGGGCGTTGTCGTTAATGATTATCTTGTAGGTCCTGTGAAAGGCATTTCTTGGTGAAATCCAATCTGTATTTACTTGTAGCAGTGGAAGCTCGTTTATAGCTTCTTCCCACAAACCACACCTCGACATACCAGATTCTACTTCAAGTTGTGATCCTGAACGAGACAGTCTCTAACAGGACTGTCAGGATCAGAAGTGATAGCCAAGCGACTCTCAAAGCAATAGAGAGCGTACACACTGCGTCACAAGCAGTGACGCACTGCCAAGGAACTGTAGCTGAACTGGCACAACGCCACAAGGTTATCCTTGAATGGGTACCAGGACACACAGGGATCCTTGGAAATGAAAAAGCTGACCTCCTAGCCAAGGAAGTTTCAGAAGGAACCCTGATCGGACCTCTCCCCACAAGGAACGGTTTAGGAAACAATATAAGAAACTCTGGATGGAACTGTCTGGACTCAGGCAATCCAGATTATTCATAACAGGTTCATCCAGGAAGAAAACTACAGAACTACTTGGCCTAAGTAGATCCAAACTAAGAAAGGCAGTGGGGCTACTTACAGAACACATGAACATAATGGGACTTGCCGATGACCCGTTATGCAGAAAATGTGGTGAGGAAGATGAAACTCTTCTTCACGTAATATGTTACTGTCCAAGCCTTAAGTGGCTTAGACAGAGACACTTTGGCATTAAGTTTTCTGAGCCAGAAGAAATCGTGAAAACGAATATCAGGAACATTCTAGAACACAATGAGGAAGCGAACCTGGTATGATCACTTCAGGGGGGTACAATGAGCCTAGTTCATAGGCAATTTATGTTTTTTTTTAACTCTATTTTCTGGATAAGAGTTGCATGTTAACTTGCTGTCAAAGGTGATCCCCAGATATTTCACGTCTGCAGAGAAGTTTAATTCAGTTTTTAGGAGTTTCGGAGCCTGAAGGTTTACGAGCCTCCTTTTTGATGTTAAGGTTAATTTGAGTGATAAACCTAACCAAATAAATATCGATTCTTAAATGTTTATCCATACGAAAATTTACCTGATCCAAAGCTTATCAAATATTATAATAGTAATTACAAGGCTAATTTTGCATTTCTCCTTTTGTTCAGACCTTTTGATCAAAGTTTTATATACTAGATTTTATTGGATATAAAGTCTAATGCTGTAGAAATGCAAAAAATTTGGGTTTAGAATTAGATACTGATTTATGATTTAAAAATTAAATTAAAAAATGTTTAAAAAATTCCTATTGTAATTTAGAACTTTTATAAATTTTTAGATCTGATGATTATATTAAGATCTTTCATTTACAAGATTTATTCTCTTTACAATAGTATCCCAGAAAATATTAGATAACTTAAAGGATTTAAATTTAAAACATATATTTGTAATGTTGTAAGAGTACTGATATTATTGGATTTGCAAAAAAAATGTAATTTTATTATTTTGTGTGCAGTCAAGACAGAGCAACAACGTTAATGATTTTCTTTTCTTTTATTTATTTATATATTATTAATAATATTGTTAAATTTTTATTTATGTGTATGTATTTTATTCTTTCTCTTTCTACGAATTGTACTTTTGCTTTTATGACCTAGAGAGCACCTAATAAAATAAATTATTACAAATTTATCACATTCTTATCAACAGAAGTAGTCATTGAAATAATGTAATCTTTAAGTATCTACACTTATAGCTCTCATTTAATGCAAAATAGAGAAGTAAAAATATCTTTGAGAGATTCTATATATAAATATTTTTATTTCACTGCGTAAAATGAATTGACTAACACCCGCAAACTTGTGTCGCTGAATCAGTAAAAAATATAAGAAAAAGCTAATATTCGTTTAACGTACAATACAAAACAGGATTTACTTATTATTGTATTACTTCCTTTGTTCCTAGAATATCCATATTAAGGAAGCTCCTATCCGATATATTTCTTAACTTTATTAACGTTTCAGTTCTTGTCTTGGTAAGTGAATTCATTAGCCACTCTAACCAAGCAAGAAATATTGGCCATTGGCCAACCAGAACCACTTATTTGTCAAAGGTTGTGTCGAAGCACCAAAAATATTCGGATCCTCCTTTTTTCCTGACAAACATCTGCGAAGACTGTATGTGGTAGGGAAAAGAAATTCCCACGCGACTTGGTGTTTGGCCGTAAGTCTTAAAAAAATGCGACTTTGTAAGATCTACATATAAATAAGAAGATGAAGAATCATACAGAAGGCTAATTATGAGCTAGTACCTATGCAGGGCAGAGCGGTGCCAGAACTAGGGTTGGAGCGATAATAAAAAAAATATATATTTAATCATATTTAAAAAAACAAATTTTCACGTAAAAAACATATTTATATATTACTTGAGATGCCTAGATAAAAATAATGAATTATGTTAGTGGATTTCTATATAAAGGCAACACTTGTTAGAGTGATACTAGTCAAAGTTTTTCCTATAGTAGGTAGTTTATTTTTGTAAAAATGTAAGTATCTTTATATAATATTTTTATATTTTACTAATACTATTTTTTAAAGTATGTAAAAAATTACATTTATATTTATTTAAACAAGATCTGATTAAAGTTAATAATTTATAAATTAATCGATATGAAAGGGGTTTATAATGTAGAACCTTTAAGGGATAAAATATCCATAAATTATTTGTATCCTTTTGTTAAACACATCACATAGGCCAGGCCATTATTTTTTTGGTCAAAAAATTTTTATAATACCACGAATCCTTAAAATTTGGTCAACAAATTTTTAGTTTCCACGAAAACTTTTTAATTTGGCAAAAGTAGGAAAACAAACTGAAATGTGATAAAATCACGAGTCCGTAGGACGAGATATCAACATACTTATTTTAATTATGCACAATAGATGTGGAGCCGTAACAAATGAACATGGAGGACATAATAAATACTAATTATTTATTTCTTAAAAAGGTTTCTTTTATCGTAGAGATTTTAGCTATAGCCACTATATAATTTTAAAACTTTTTATAGAATGAAAGTTTTCGTTGGACTGATTCCGCTAATTGTAGCCGTTAACGCTGTTACACTCAAAGAAGCAAACGAAAAATGGAGTGATTTCAAGGTAAGCCAAGATTTATTTTTAATTCCCTAGTAAAGCAACAGTTATTAGTTTAACCAGGAGGCGGAAACTGGATAAACTCCAAATGCCCGCCCTCTATGGAGAATCTATTAAGGAAGCGAATGAAGTCAAATATCTAGGGGTTAGAAGACTTTCATGGAACGCTCATGTGGAGAACATTTACAGTAAAGCAAAGCTCTTCCTTTGGACATGCGGTAGAATATGCGGTAAGTCATGGGGAATGAAACCCAAACAAATGTATTGGCTATATCTGACAGTAGTAAGACCTATGATTACGTATGCTGCTCCAGTCTGGTGGGCTAAATGTCATGGAAAAGACCACCAGGGAGAAGCTGAATAAGTTTCAACGGCAAGTATGCTTAATCATAACGGGAGCTATGTCTACCATTCCCACCGCTGCCATCAAAATTTTAATAGATCTTCCTCCACTCCACATCTGAATAGAAAGGGAGGCGATGGCTGGTGTATACAAAAGACTAGTGAAATGTCTGATATTAGAGATGGTACCAGATGTAATGCAACCTAAATACAACTACCACAAGCCATTGTCGTCCTATTCCCAGGAAGGGACGAATGGGAGACAAATAGATCGAATCATAATGGCTAAACAGTGTTGGTAAACGAATGGCTCTAACACCGAGTGAGGTGTACATGGAGGGAAACCAAAGGTGAACCTGAGCCAGAACTTGGGTAACATAGGTACCACAATTTTTTATGCGGAGGTTTTCGCAATGGAGATGTACCTGCAGGAGATGCTTAAGCGTGACTGTAGGAACAAATCTATAAAAATCATTTCCGATAGCCAGGCGGCGCTAAAGTCACTGGAATCAAGTCGAATCGACTCCAAGTTAGTTTGGAAGTGCCTTCAGGATCTAATACGTCTAGCGGAAAATAACAAAGTAACCTTACTTTGGGCTCCTGGACATACCGGCATTGAAGGTAACGAAAAAGCGCACCTTCTAGCTAGCCAGAGGAACAATATCGAACTGGGTAGATCGGAGGAGACGTTCTTACTGGTTCGAGCTAGGACACAGCCGCCTTAATAGGCATATAAAAACAATTGGAATGGCAGAGAGTGCGGACTGCAGATTCTGTTTCTTACTTTGTCTTTTCTTGCTTTTCCTACTATTGTTCTCGGTGTTTTCATTTCGGCCATGTATTTCGTCTTATTAGTGTCTTCGCGGACTTTCGATACAAGTCTAATTTTGATTCTAATTTTGCTCTCTTGGCACATGTACGGGATTGACCGACTATATTTAGTAGACTCTTGATAGTATTGACACTTTGTTAATCTGGCTTGTCAGATCTTTAACTGAGTCGTGGTAGCTTGATATGTCTGTCATCTGTTCTATGGGATTGTCCTCCACCACTACTTTATCTACATGAAACTGGTAGGAAATATATTCAGCACTGGATGAATATTCCTGGGCTAGCTCACTCCAAGGCTTTTATTGTCAAATCCTCAGGTAGTATCTTGACGCAGATCCTGTCGTCTTCGATACCACATGATGAAGATAGGTTTGAGTAACACATCGGACTGTTTTCTCTCACATGGAAGACAGCGTACGTTTGGTTTCGCATGGCAGGAGACTAATGACTTTAAGGAAGCTTTATCTAAGGGCCGCTAGATCAATCTCTTGGTAAGTTAATCATAAAATACCAAGGGATTAAATTTAATCTCTTTGGTAAGCTTTCGTTAAAATCGAATTTGTTAGATCATTCTATGTTTATCCTATGGGTACGACGTGACATAATTTCTATCAAAATTAAATGTTGGCAATTCTCTTTTGTATGTGGTTTGTGTTTTATGCCGAGAGTGTTTTCAAAATTCAAAATATTCACCTATTGTAATTAATAATGGAAAGTATTGAAAAAAGAAAATGGGTTCAAATTTTTGTGCTGAAGAACTGGATTTGTTAGGCGACCTAGTGGTTAAATATTCAGACATTATTGAAAATAAAAAAACGGATGCTTTATATCATAGTGGTTGCATGCACCCCTCCAAAATCTCCAACTGCCATTAATATATTGCTAGTGGCATAAAACCGTAGTGTAAGTTGGGTTAAGCAATTATTTCTGTAATTACAAAAAACTTAAAAAATTTAAAAAATCTCACACTTAAAAAAGTATTACCTTCTTATAGGAAAGCCTATAGTATTTTCAATTAATTGCAGTAGAGCATTTGTACTTTCTTTGCTTAATCTAAACCTAATTTAAAATACACTGTCATCCCAAAAATTCATATGATCCGGTCTATCTCTTACAGTGTATGGCTTTCTTAAAAGAATCGCAAAAAATCTTTATTTTCATCGTCACTATCGCTATCGAAAATGTTAATATCTTGAATAATATCCATTTCAATTTTTTTGAAGTTCACAAAAATGTCTCAATTATAAGAGATTAAGGTTATGAATCTTTTGGTATATATGTAACAATACAAAAATGTGGCTGGTAGCTTAACCTCTTGGTAAAGCCATTTATCCCCTTGGTAAATTATACTAGTACATTGATATAACGATTTTGACAATTACCAAGAGGTTATTTTTACCACTTTACCAATCGATTGATCTAGCGGCCCTAAATCAGCTATTGACTTCGTTAAAAAATGTGGGTTGTACGGTTAACTATAAACTCTAAGGGTGAACCGCAATAAATCGCAACTTAACCCAGTGTATGGAAGGATAGCACCCCACTCACATTAAACAAATAAATTGATAGTCGATAAAACTAATTAGCAATAATATGGAATATTATTATTGTGTTTTAAAACTAAAATTTAATTGTTTTAGATCACTCACCTAAAAACATACCATCCTAAAGAAGAGCAATTGCGCTTTAACATTTTCCAAGACAACCTTCATAAAATCGAAGAACACAATGCAAGATACGAAAATGGCGAAGTTTCTTACTTTTTGAAAGTAACCAAGTTTGCTGATTTGACACCTAAAGAATTTTTGGCCATGTTGAATTCTCAAATTTCCACAAAACCAAATGTAACTAGTACTTCTCATTTTGTAGTCGATCCCACAGCTGATGTACCAGATTCTATTGATTGGAGAGAAAAAGGTGCTGTTTCGGAAGTTAAAGATCAAGGTAGTTGCGGAGCTGACTGGGCTTTTAGTGCGGTAAGTATTATAAACTATTTTTGCGGGATATTAATAAAATGTCTTTCGTATTCACTGGACAAACATCTTACATTAGTAAAAAAATTATAATATGTGCGCATTATTTTTTAGACTGGTTCAATTGAGGGTCAACTAGCTATTAAAAATGGTAAAGTTCAATCTCTTAGTGAGCAACTTTTGATAGATTGCTCTTACGACAACAATGGATGTCTTGGAGGTTTGGCGCAATTGGCATTTCAATTCGTTGAAACCAGTGGTATTTGCTTAGAAGATAACTACCCTTATACCAACCAAAGACGGTCATGCAAAACTTGTGACATTTTTACTAAACTTACAGGTTTCGCAAATGTTAATCCCAACGAAACAGATCTTAAAGCTGCAGTAGGTATGTATTATAATGTGCACTAATAAAAAAAGCGCTAAACGTCTTCAATATCAATTCGAGAGATAGTAGCCGTTTTTCTAAAGTTCTGTAAACCTTTGGCAACAGTGCGTCGGCTGTAAGCTACATTATCAAGGACGAAGTTACAATATTGTGTTGACTATTAGACCAAGCAAATTAATATTTTGTTCTCGAAAAAGTTTTATTCTACTCTTAAGATCAGACGTCATTCATGTAGGCGTTATTTTACAAAGATACTATTCCAAGAAATGCTGCGGCTAGGGACGTGAGTAAGTTCATTGACTCTGACGAAAAGATGCAAATGTGCTACAGGGTCAAACTTAAGAATTTTTAATTTTGCATAATATAGGAGATATACAAGTAATTTATTTAAATGCTACAATTCTATTCTACATTTAGTCTAGTGTCGCTATCGCTATCCTCATCTAAATTAATGATAATTGATTTTACAGAAAGGTACGAGTTTTCAACATTTCAACATGACTAACAGAACTTTTCCAACTCTCGGTGGAATGTCATTCATACAGTTCCTAATTAATTCCACCACACTACCACTTAAAGTCGGAGAAGTATTTTTTCCGCGCACATAAGCTCTATGGGATTGAACACGCAGTAGTAGGGAGGTAGTCGTAACACTGTATGTCCCAATTCTTCTGCAATTGTTTTACAAACATACGTTTTTTTAAGAAAATGACTTCAGCACTTGTAAGTTTTTTTTTGTATAATTTTCCTCAAAATATTTGTCATTTGAAGTTTTGAATCTCCAGTTTCGTATTCTTTGAGCAAGAAATTTTTTGCAATTTTTGACTATGATAGCTTGCGTTGTCCATTACTATAACGCTGTTTGGCGGAATGTTGGGTAACAGACAATTTTTAAACCAATCTTCAAAAAGCTCTGCTGTCGTATCTTCGTGATAATCAACACAAGAGCCCTTAATATTTTTGGAAGAAAGCCACATAGCGTTTGGGATCCAACCATTTTCTGATCCTGCTTGTAATATTGTGATTCTCTTCCGTTTATTTGATGGTGCTTTTGTTTTACACTTATCAGAGGAATCAGACCATCCTTTGAAAGGGGTTTCATGCGTTTCAAACCACGACTCGTCGAGGTAGAGTATTGGCCGATTTTCAGACCGGTATTTTCTTATAGACGTTATATACTTAGAACGTCAGTTTATTAAACTTGTGGATTCCATTATTACTTGTCTCTTGTCAATTTTGCGATATTTAAAGCCCATTGCAGACAGAGCTCGCCAAAGAGTAGTGAGGCCACAGTTGATGTGAGTTTCGTCATTGATGAGCCGCTGTTTCAGACTTTTGATTGTAGGGACACGCTGCTCATCGTACATAGTGTACATTTTTCGACTTATCAAATCTTTTTCCCAGTCGTCTAGACTTTTTGTGACACCGAATCTTTTCGCTTTTTTCTTGATTCCATGGAATTTTCTACAATTCGTCTAACTGAAGTAAGAGGCACCTTCGTCAAATTACTGGTTACTCTTGCTGCAGCACCCGAGTTATATCCTTTCTGAAGTAAGGAACTATACACATTTTTTATAATGATTTTCGCGTTACAAGATAAATGATTCTTCTTTAACGAACCACTGGAAGAAGCACTATTACTTTTTATCCACGGACGCCACATACTGCCTATTCTGTACGTTTGGGTGTAAAATCTTTGCTATTAATGTCTGTTATACAATTATTATACGCCGCAACACAAGGGTACACTTCCAATGAAATACAAAGACTAAAATGAACAAGAAGTGTAAGCTGTAATCCTCTACAATCTCTCCTATAGAAACAAAATTACCTGAATCAGGTCCTTTTACATTTATGATGT
The DNA here is from genome assembly GCA_035357415.1 of Ophraella communa. NCBI lineage: Eukaryota > Metazoa > Arthropoda > Insecta > Coleoptera > Chrysomelidae > Ophraella > Ophraella communa. Next base: position 67,379,942 of record CM068979.1, read on the forward strand.
GCATCTCGGATTTTACAACTTAAGGGTCTAATTGGTTTTATTATAATCCTTCAGTCAATACCATTTATTGTGAAAACTACTTATAGTTTTGACTCACCTTTATTTTAACTTAAACTTAAATATGTGAAAGAATTGATCATTAATACTTTGTCCACATAAAAATGTAATTTTTCGCGCTTAGACAAAACAGCTGTTTTAATCTCAGATGTCGATATACTATTTATTGCGATTCCAATGCGCTGTTTTATAGCGTCTCGCGGGGTTGGTCAAGGTGGTCTTCCCCACAGACAGACATGTTAAGTCTGGAAATCAAGCTGGCCATGAAAACATACTTTTCCTTCCAATCCGTTTATTTGGATAGCTTACTTTCAAATAATCTCGAATTCGTCTGAAAAAGTGCGTAGGACACACGTTATATCAAATCGTTTCTGGCTTGTAAGGAAATTACCATTAAAACAGGGAACTAATTTTCCATAAAATCAAAATTAAACTTCTATGAAGAAATATGGAACTACGATGTTGTCATTGACTATACCACACCAAACATTAATACTCCATCTACCATGAAGCTGCACCTCCATGCAGTGAGGATAGATAATTAAGTCTTCATTTTACTCGTATAAATAGATAAGGCATAAATATCTGATGATAGCTTTCTAATAGGTCGAAACAAGTAGCTTTTACTCTATTATTGTTCTAGTTTCAACTATAATAAATCTAATTTAAATCATATTCGTTTCGTTTTCGTTTCTAATTTTGTCTTTGTTATTTTTTATTTTATTTTTTAGGAACCATAGGTCCAATTTCGGTTGAACTTAACGCTGACAATGATTGGCAATTTTACGGAGGAGGAATTTTCAGTTTATTGCCGTGCAATGTTGGCAGTGTTAATCATGGAGCTTTGGCTGTTGGATACAACCACGACGGTAAAGATTATTGGATTATTAAAAACTCTTGGGGAAAAAACTGGGGAGAAGAAGGTTATATCAGATTGCTCAGAGGTAGCAACGAATGTTTTATTGGAAACGTGGCCAGTTATCCTCTATTGTAATTCAAATTTTGTAAAGTTTCTTTTGCAAAATATATAGTTTTTTTATGTTAAATTTTTAGCCCCGTTCTACACTCTTAAAGTTTGAAATCAAAATTAAATTGTTAGTATTTAGCATAAAATTGAAACTGTTAGCAAATATACTGAAAACCGTTTACACTGCCAAAACCGAAGGTATGTTTCCCTTCCATCTCTGAAGATAACTTGGTTATCGAAACGTGCGTTAGAGAGTTAAAAGTTTGTGTTGGTGTAATGGTAGTGTAAACCGTGTACGGCATCAGTATAGCCAGATTCACCATGTAGAAATTTTAATTGTAGTAATTTTGTAGAAAATAATTTGGAAGACAGAAAAACTCGCACAATTTCTAACTTATTGTCAGTTTTAAATTTAAATCAGTGCAATAATACCGGGTGTTCCAGATGTTTCTGACCCATTTTAACTGCAAATATATCGGAACTTAAAAACCATAGAGAGGTACGATTTTTGAGGAACAATTTCTTTTTATAATAAGTTTTTTTCAGTATACATGTTTAATTCATAAAATCTTATATAGGGTGTTTAAAAAAAAGGTGTTTTTTAAAAAGCAAATATCGTCGATTTTTTTAGGAACACCCTATATATTTTTATTCTATCTGAAAGACGAACTCTTTCCCTTTGAGAAAATGTATAATTTGTTAAAGTTTTGAAGAGAAATGAGTGAGTTATTTGATTTTTTAGAATAGGCTGTTATGTAGGCATTTACGGGTTTCAATGTAAAAGTAGGCTTTGAAATTTTTATAGATTCAACAAACTGACACAACGAACTGTCAAATTAATTCATTGCGATTTGTTTTTGACTTATTTTCAATAATGGTGCGATTTAGTTCACGTAAAAAATCAAAAACTATGTTATTGCATGCTAAGTAAGAATCATTTGTTACTACCAAAAGAAGATTTCGTCAGGTATTTAGGAAACATCCACCTTCAAAAAACAGCATTAAAAAATGGTACACTGCATTACTACAATAAATTTCTAATAAAATGTTCTGGTGGTGACTGAAGATTTCCACATAAACTGTCATCTGTGCTGGAGACTTTAAAATGAGTCAATACATTATTATAATCCAGGGTTTCACAAAGTTTCGCAACTTAAGGGTCACTTCTTATATCGCAGAATAATATATAAGTGCCAAATCTATAATATTTTCGATGTTGTTTTCTATTTTAAAAACGTCTTACAAACATTGTATGTAATATTCCTCTTGAAATGAATACATGGCACATAAAAGTATTATCATTTGTTTATGTTAACCAGGGATCGACCAGTGAGGATTAAATAGTTTTATGTAACATATTTCGACGATATTTCGAGAATAAATATAATGTTTAAGAAGTTTACCTATTTAATTTATTTTAGTTTTAAATATACACGATTTCGTGATAGTAATTATATTTATAAATTATAAAAACAAGTCTTTTATGTTTGTTTTCACATTTAAAAAACAGCTTGCCGCCAGACTGCACAACCACTGCTACCCAGAAGTTATTACTTCTTCATCATTGGCATGACGCTTCTCCGCAATTGCGTCTTCAAGTGCAGACCAATGGTAGTCGCTATGGACTGTATGGAGGATGGTCTAATTGTTCCCAGCCAAATGAACTGATGAGCTCTTGCATTTAATTTGCTGAATGTGAACGAGCATTATTGTGAAACAAAACGACACCTGCACTCAGCATTTCAAGCCTTTTGTTTTGAATTGCGCGGCCCAGTTTTTTTAATGTTTCACAGTACGCGGCTGCATTGATGGTTTCACCGCTAGGCATAAAATTGACTAACAACACACTCTGTTTGCCCCAAAAGACAGTGTACTGTCTTGTTTGCTTGAATTTTACTTTCCCAGGGGATGTTGAATGTCGCCATTCCATGGTGTAACGTAGGCTACCCACGTAACATGTAACAATATAGCTTAAAAAATCATCGCCCTCGTTACTGTAACACCCAAGAAAGCTCAATGCACTGCCCAATCGTTTGGTTTTGCGGGACATTCAGATAAGGACGAAATTATTGACCATCTGTTCTTTTTCACTTTACAGTCCACTTTTTGAATAAGATCATCGGTAATGACTGAAGGTAATTCGTTCCTCATCATAAAGAACGTTAGTGCGGCCATCTTTGAAGACTCTAACCCATTTCCGCACCATTACTTCACTCATAATGTTTTCACCATAAACTTCACTGATTTGACCATGAATGCCAATTGCTTAAGCCTTTACCACAGAGATAACGAATTAGAGCACGCACTTCACAGTCGGCGGAATTCTCCAAATTCGGCGGGATTTGAAAATCTTGTAAAAAATCGAAGACTCAATGAAATTGATTGCTCTAAAAACTATCTCAGAATCTATGGATAAAATTTCTTTTATATTATTAGTAACTTTGGGAGGTATGCAATATTTTAAACCCTTATCTAAAAATGTATTTTCATTATTTGAAAAGATAGTGTCTGATAGATTTGCGAACCGAGGAGCAAAATGTACCTACTGGTACGTGAGTATTTACTGTTATGTTGTATGAATGTATGAATGAGTTAGGGGTGATGATTACACTGCGACCCATAGGATCTATTGTGTCCCCCCTTACTTGCCATGTTCTGATGTTTTCTCAGATTTATAGCAGCTCTTCGAGTCCTATTTTCCTGAGGAAGTTTAGGACATCGTCGGGCTTCAAATCAGGTAGATCCCCTTCCTCTATTTCATGTGCTCCTAGGTATCTAGCCCTAGAATTTTGCAAGGCAGGACATTCTGAGAGTATATGTATTGAGGTTTCATCCTCTTCCTCACAGAATCTGCACTTTGCTTCATCTGCTAACCCTAGTTTCTTCATGTGGCTTCTTAACCGGCAATGCCCGGTTAATATTCCCATTAGAATACGGAGCCTTTTTTTACTGAGGTTGAGGCAGCTAAGAGATCTCTTCTGGTCATAGTTCCCCAGTAGTATCTTAGATTGCCTCAGTCCTTCCAGCTGATTCCAGTACTCGGATTTTTCTTTCTCCATTTCCTCCCTTAGTTTTCCTAAGATTACTCTACTGCTGATCCCACAAGATGGTTCTGGTCCCAAATGTTTCAGTTTCAGCTCCTTTTTTTGCCAGCTTATCTGCTGTTTCATTCCCCTCTATTCCTATGTGTCCCGGGACCCATAGGAGGGTGACAGTTTTCTTCTGGCCTAGTTCATTTAGTTTGCCTAGGCATTCCCAAACCATCTTCGAACTGATTATATTTGAACTCAGCGCTTTGATGGCTGCTTGACTATCCGACATGATCACAATCTCTTGTCTGCGATAGTTTCTTCCAATATTGAATTCCACACATCTTTCGATGGCGCGGACTTCTGCTTGAAAGATGCTCGGGTATGTGCCCAAGCTTTCTGAGTATTTGGCTCTCGTTCCAAAAACTCCTATCCCAGTTCCCTCGTCTAGCTTGGAACCGTCCGTATACCACTTTATGGTATTCTTGTTTAAATTCTGTATGGTGTCTTCATCCCATTCAGATTTATTACTCAACTTTGTGATGAATTTTCTCACAAAGTTGAATTTCTTTGGCATATTATCTTGGGGCATTTCCCAAGTTTGATCAAAGTGAAGTGATCGAGGTTTTTCCCTGATAATTCCTTCTTTGATCATTCTATATATTTTTTTCTTCCTTACACTTTCTAGCAGAATGTGCAGTGGGGTCGTTTAAAATCACCTCCATTGCAGCAGTGGGGCAAGTTCCCATTGCTCCAGTGATACATGAACAGGCTAGTCTCTGAATTTTCGAGAGGTTTTTCCTCGTCGTATATGTGATTAATGGTCTCACTATTGCTGTGTACATCCATTGCAGGATACGTGGGTTACATCCCCAGTTCTTCCCTGCAATGTTCCTACACACCATGAGGGCCTTGGTTGCTTTGTGTATTACTTCGTCTTCGTGTTTGTTCCAGAGTAACCTGCTATCTAGAATTAGCCCTAGATATTTTACCTCTGTTTTCCACTCGACGATGTTCTCCCCTATTTTTATGATTTTTAGATTAGGTTTCTTTTTTCTTGTAAAGGCTACTAGTGTGGTTTTGGTGGGGTTGATGCTGAGTCCCACCGAGTCACACCATTGTTCCGCAATGTTCAATCCTCTTTGAACAATATCACAGAGGACGTTTTCATACTTCCCTTTTGCCAGGATAACCATGTCGTGGGAATACCCTTGACATGGTATGCCTTTAATTTTTACAATTTACTTAACTGTTTTTGATATTTATTTGATATTTATAATGTTTCAAAATGCTGAGCTGTTCTAATTTTATTATCTAAGCAGTCAAATTCTACAGAATGTATGGAATAAGTTAATTCTGAATGAACAGTTTTGATGTCTGGAGAATCTCTAATTGTAAACCACTTTCTACTTTCCTCTTTAATGCACATTTACATTTTTTATGCCTTTTTAATTACTTTTTGTGCTTCTTTTGATTGAGTAATACATTTTATATTTACATGTCTATGTATTAAATCCTTCTTAAGACATTCTTGGTTAAACCAGATGTTTTGGGATGCTTTACACCTTTTCTCATGTACCTTCTTATATACTCGGGTTAATTCTTCTCTCCAAGATGATTTAATGAAATTGATTGTAGTAATCTCTACTTTGTGGAAGTCCATCTTACTAAGAACAGTAAACAACTAAACGGTTGAACGAAACTTCCACTATTTATACGCAAAATACGTTTTTAAATGCAATGACAGCTGTTTCGCTAAAACTAACATCGAAGACTCGATCAAATGGCGTTAAAATGGCGTCTGTGACTTCCCAACTGATGTAGCTACCCTACGCGCATGCGCTAAAAGGCAACTGCAAAGCAGGGGTGCGTTCAGAATCAAAATTTTTCATCCAGACAAGTGTGTCTATGGGTAATGTGACGTCACATACTTAGACGTTTTCATTCTGAACGATCTTTAGGTGTTTAGTGTGTATTGCATAGATAACTTGTTCGACAATCTCTCAATAACTCTGTTAGTTCCTCTTCTTCTGAATATTCATCATCAGATGATTCATCAACAACCCTCAAGAAAAACGTCACTTTGTGCTATGTTTGTTATGTTTATATTCATTATACTTGTCACTAATTAAAAATTAAACACATCAATTAATTAGATAAACAAAATAGAACAGGTCATATAGCTTAGGACACAACAGTTCGCGTAATGTTTACGCAGCTAACAGGTAGTTGGGCTGTTCTGCGCATGTCGGGCGAAATTCGCCGCAGTCTCGAGTGCGGCGAAAAGTTGTCGTCCGAACGTTCTGTTAAACCCATTCTGATGCAAAGCCTCACTTTTTTGTTATTTGCCTACAAAAATATGGTACAGGGATTAAATAATTAAAAATGAGGATACGTACGCTCTATAAGATGAATATATTTATTTGATAAATAATGTAATAAATATTGTGTTGCTAGACATATTAAAGGTCAGCTCCCAGTTTTTCAATTTGTTCAATAAAATAAAGCATGTCCGATTTTTCCAAGCCTGAACTTTGAAATACTATCCTAAAAAAGTTGGGGTAATCTTTTTGCGCTTGGTACGTTATCATCATGTTTCCTTCTTTCATCATTTTTTCCTTTATTTTCGGCGCAACTTTGTGTAGTTTTTCTTTATAGGATGGATCTGTTTTATCGAGAGTTCGAAGACTCGGAGGAATGTACCAGAAGCAGACATTCGTACATTCTGGATCGTCGAGTAGCAATTCAAAACCGTCTCTTTTTTTAATATTTTCCAAGAAATATTTCGAGTTTTCGAATACTTTATCGATATGTTTTTCGAAACCAAAGGTTCCCTTTGCTTTCCACATAAACCAAAATTTTAACACGTCCACTCTTCTTCCGCATTGCACGTGCTTGTCACCTTAAAATAAAAATGCAAGTTTAATAAACTAAATTATTTTTTGGTAAATAAATGTCTTGACTATACAGTATGGAAAAGCCGAATGGAATAAATTCATTATTTTGGTTACTGTATATACCTACACATACCGGCAAATTTAAAGGAACAGATAGCTTTGAATGCTGCACGCTACAAGTGAAGTTTTAAATGTTTAAAAGTTTATTTGTGTTGTGTTCTACATTTTAAACACATTATTTGTTGATAAGCAGTACTAATTTATTTTGAATTAATCAGTTAATTTGTTCGGGTTTGTTGAAATTGATTTTTCTTTTGAGTCCGTTGTTTTCTTATTGCAACGAGCAAGTAATAATGAGTGATTTAATACCGACTGATATTGCTAGGGCAGTAGTTACGATCAAACATGGTCGAACATACAGGGAAGTTGTTTTAATGTTTGATAAGTCACCATCAACTATCCACCGTAGTGTAAGTCGTTGGAGACAAACCGGGGAGTATGTAAGAAGACGGGGGCAAGGTAGAAAACGCTTAACCATGGCTGTAGATGATCGTTTTATAACGTTGCAAACTTTACGGAACAGACGTCAAACGGCAGTTCAAACCCAAAACGTACTGCAAGATGCTCGTGGAACCAACATAAGTGAGCGCACAGTGAGAAGACTTAAGGAAGTTGGTCTTAAGTCATATGTGCCAATAAAAGCCCCAAGACTCAAGAGACACCATCGTGTAGCGCGACTAGAATTTGGTCGAGAACATCAAAATTGGAATGCTAACCAGTGGGGTCACATTCTCTTCACGGACAAGAGCCGTTTTTGTATAAATTCCATCGACGGTAGGGAAAGATTATATCGACGACAAGGAGAACCATCTGAACCTTTTAATTTTACTACTGCTATACCTTTTGGTAGAGGTTCAATTATGGTACGGGGCGGTATATATTTGGGGGCATGAACAGAGTTAGTGGTGATTGATGGCAGGGTATTAACAGTAGATAGGTACATTAAAGATATTCTCCAAAACCTTGAGGCACTTTTTGCCCCATACATTGGAGACAATTTCATTTTAATGCAGGATAATGCGCGCCCACACGTCGCCCACTGTGTAAAAGACTTTTTAATATAAGTGGGTATAACAACAATGAATTGGTCAGCGTGTTCCCCAGACCTGAATCCGATAGAACATGTGTGGGACATACTAGGCAGAAAACTTAGGGCACGAATTCTGGTACCTCAAAACAAAAAGGAAGTATGAATTGCATTGATTGAGGAATGGGAGAGACTGCCGCTATTCGCTATTAAAGCGAAAGAAAAATGCATTTAAGTTTTAAATTGTACAATAAAGTTATTCTGTTTAAAACCAGTATTTTTGTTTTATTCTGTTATCTTCGACTTGTTTTTTTTTTATCTGTACAATATTTACAATTTAAGTATATATTATAGAAGAACTCATTAAATTGTATATCTGTTCCTTTAAATTTGCCGTTGTGTGTATTTATAGAAAATTTCGAAAAAATTTAAATTATAAATTGACATTCTTTAAAGTGAAAATTTGATCCCTACCTTCAACCCCTTTTGAGTGACAGTTAGACCCCTAATTTATTAAATGGGAAGTATGGGCTTGCGATATATCGTTTGAAGAGTCTCTTCATTCTTCATCCAAAAGTGTTATTGTTTTTATATTGATTGCAAAAATTAACATATAAAACAATAAATTATCTAATATTTAATTGTTGATAACGTAAAAAATATGAATGTCCATTAAATAAATGTTAAAAATGCTGACAGCTAACGTCTTGGCAACATCCTAATCTTAAATAAAAATTTCCTAACCTAAACTAAATATCTAAAATCACGCCGTGAACTGTAACGTTACAAAAAACAATATCAAACGTAACTAGTATACATTTTGTATTTTTTTCTAACCCCTATGTGTTATTCCTGATCAATGAACACATAGCATCACTTGTTGTTTTGTCAACCCGAAAACCTATTAGTGTTGTCAAAAAATGTCACTACTCGAGTTTTTAAGCACCTTTCAAAAATGTTTCCAAAATTATTTATGAGAATAATGGGAATAATTCGAAATTTTTTATTTAACTCTCAGCTGTCAACACCTTTGAGAAATATTAGATTAATTACATTTTTAAATGATTTTTCACTGTATTAATAATTGTTTTTTTATAATTTTAGAACTATTGCGAACTATAACTTTTTACATTTATATGCCCTATTAGTTTATTATCTGCAACAGGGTTATAAAACATATTATAGTATTTCATATCATATTTAAACAGATATTGATAAAGTATTGATTACAGTAAATTGCCATATGCAATGTTATCCGTAAATTCCCAGTCTTCATTATCAGTAAAACGAATTGTGGTTATTTTATTAGTTTTTTTATTAGTAGCCTAATAGATTAGGCGGTAAATTATTTATATTACTTTCAAGTTGTCTAAGATAGTAGTTTTATTGAGAATTTTAGAATTTTTGAAATAACTCTGCACCAACAAATGTTTTATTCTTATTCCAATTCTGGAGACAAATATATTTGAAACCTGCTTTTTTAAGTATATTTTCAACTTCTCCGTTATACGCGGTTATTGCATCTAACTTAATATTTGGCTCCGGGTCAAGGAAAGGTGTATTAGCTCCTTCTTTTGCGAGTCCATAAGCTGTCTGTAATAATATATATGTTTGTCTTTCGAGTACCACTACAGAGACACTCCTGGACACTAGCATCTATAGCGTGTATCTCCGCCTGATAGTTGGGGCGTTACCAAGGGATTTAGGCAACCGAAAAGTCGGTCGGTCCCATCAGTCCCATCTGTGTAACACACAAGTGATCCCTCTTCCAGCTCTGGTTCAACTTCTTCAACTCTATGGCGGTTTCCTGTAACTACTTCAAACGGCGTCTCAAAGTCAAACCTAACTAGCATGGCATCTAATGGTTGATTTAAGGATGTTTAAGAATTTTTTCCAGGATCCTTAGATGACCCACCAAATCACCAGATTTTAAGTTTTGTGTATGTTGCAGTCGTAAGGCACCAGTGCAGCCTCCTTCATAATGCAATATTGCAGCGGTGGTAGTCCTAGCAACGCCTCTAAGGCTGCTGTGGGGCACAATATCGTTGCCCCTGTTATTCCTAGACAAGCCAGCCGTTGCCCTTTTTGGGATATATTAGTTGTTATATTTTCTTTTCATTTTTATTTACTTGTTTAATCATATTTGTTAATGGATAGTCATTTGCTGTTTTATGGTATTGATTGATATCTTAACAATTAAAGTGGATATTACAAAAATCTGTATTTTTTTTTGTCATTGGTTAATAATAAATCAAAATTCGATAAAATATAAAACAGAAATAATTGAAAAATGTTAAATGATTTACTGCGCAGAAGTCCTCTCACGAAAATTAATATAGTGTGGGTCCACCCCTAGCTTGCCTTAGTGCTATCACTCTATTTGGCAATGTCCTTATTAAATTATTAATAAATTGCTGAGGTATGTTTTCCCACATTCTCCTCCGGTTCTGAAAATTCCAGCGACTGTGTTCTCTCGCCCACCGATATCTACATGCACGCTGATCCGCAGTCAACCGTGGATTTGAACTACGCCTTCTGGCTCTTAAATTACATGCATGCAACCTTCTTCTAACAGTTTGACTAGATATCACTCTTTCGGTAGCATGCCTAAAGAAGCTGTTAATTGTCGAAGCAGTAAATATTCGGTTGTTTTTTCTTACAGTTACAGCTATAAAGGTCTTGAGCAGGAGTTGTAGCTCGTTCTCGTCCCCCTCCATGCCAGTTTCCAAATATCGATTCCATGCACGACTGATAACACTTTGGGATACATTTAGCCGTGTAGCAACTTCTTCTTGACTTAAGCCTTCGTGCATCCAACGAACTAATTGATCGAGTTGCACTGTTTCTAATCGCCGTAGCGCCATTTTTTTTTAGGTAAACAGATTTATGGACTACAGTAACAATGTTAAAGTCACTGCAAGCACTAAAATGTTAGTATTTTGAAATCAAATTCCTACAATTCTGGTTAGAGAGATAACATCGTATAAAAAGAAAAAAAAAACTACAAAACAATTTGCTATATACAGAGTTTACTCGAAACGTATATTTAAAATATTATTTTTGTACGCAATTCTCTGAAATTTAAAAAATATCCACTTTAATTGTTCACCAGTATATTATTGGATTGTAATGTGTCAATCTTTGTCAATAATTTTCTATAGCTACAGCCTATTAGAGAACTAAGTTTCACTTACCTGTATCATATGAGGTATCATAAAATTTATCTTTCTGGAACAAGTATGCTGCTTGAGTACCGTTAGCCTCTGCTAGAATTCCTTTGTGTTTTATCAGTAATGTAGAACATTGTTGAGGAGCTGCGAGCAATTTGTGTGGATTCCAGAGGACCGAATCAGATCTGCAACGTTAAATATCTTAAAATTGTGTTTAAAAACAGTATTTTTTCTTCATTGTTGGCTACAAAAAGAAGTACCTACATTTACGGTTTAGGTCGAAAAATAGAATATGAATAATAAACGTTGTACCAAATAAAACAAAATCTTATAAAAATGTAGATGCCACTCATATTATTTCTAAAAAATACTAATTTTAGTTGAAAAAATTCAGAAATGAACTTTAGAAACTTAACCCTTTCGAGACGAGTTTTTGTTTTAAGGGTTATGGGTTATATTTTCGGTGGTTAAATGTCAGTGGCAATGAAATAAAACATCGGCATCGAAATTTATATGAATTTTTATTTATAAGAAGTGGTGGGGGTGGGGGAAGGTACATATATGTACCACCAGTAATTTAGGGTCTTTCTTGCATAATGGTAACATGCATTGACTACACACTGTCTTGGTCCTCTTCTGTATCTTAGTTTCGGCACAGCGAGCACATCTCGTTCAAGTTTTACCTTCAGTAGGCAGATGCATCGGAACGTTTTTTTGACCACTTGTTGATAAACCTTTTACTAAAGTTATTTTTTTCTGGCCTTTGAGAATTGCGTTGAGAATTGCTTCGCTTAATGGTACGAGGAAGTCTAGGAATGTTTTTTTTTCTAATAATTCTTTGTAAATTATCCAGGCATTTACAATCAAAAGCGTGAAAAAAACTTTGATCCATCATTTTCTTGATTTTCTGTCAAATTCATACAATCCCGCAATTTGGTCTGCCCGGTCGACTCCTCCCACGTGATACCGATAGAAGACAATCATATCTTGACATTCTATAGGAGATCTTGTACCATCTTTGTTTTTCTTATTTAGCTATACAATTTTATTCGTATGGCTAAGAACCAGAACATCTTTAGTATCCTGCCTTTTTGCAAAAATTACTCCCTCCTTGGTGCATTTGAAAACTGATTGACTCTTTTTCAGTTTTCGGGTAGTTTAGGAATATTTTTTCTAGTAGCAACACTGCTGCTGCATAGTTTGTTGAATGGAGTAAGTCAACAGAGGTGAAGAAACGATCAAAGCAAAATGTGACATCGACCTCTTGTGGTATTTGCAAGTGTACTGACTACTTTTTCTCCTAATTTCTCCTAAAGTACCAAATAGGTTATCCTCTTCTTTACCCGCATCGTGATTTTTGAAACGTGTTTTTCAAGCATTGAACGATGTCATCAATATAAGTTTTAGAGCAGTCGGTCGGCTTTTCCGGAGAAGTAAAATATAATTTTTTATAGTAATATTTTCCATTGATGGATGTTTTGACCAATAATGGGTAATCGATTACACGACATGATGAGAACTGAGCCAATCACAATCTGTATTTCACCTACATCAGTATCTAAAATTTTCTTCTTTCCCTTTGCATTTCGCAGAATATTCAGTCGGGGATTCGTGCATTGTGCAATATACACATATGTCCAAAAGGTTGGAATAATAGAATATATATAAATAATTTTTTTTGATATAAGTAAACATCATTTTGCTATAACTCTAACCAATACTAAATAAATTTCGAAGTCAGATAAACATACAAATAAAATGATTTATTCTTTTGAGGTGAAAAATGTACAATGTATTACAAATTTTTTTAAATAAATTAATTAGCAAACAAAGATTTTTAAATAAAATGAATAATCAGTATTTCCTCCATGGGCCTGTATGCATGACTGCATGACTGCAATTTTATGAAATACATCAATGTTGATCATCAAAAGTTCCGAATACAATAAATTTATACAATAAATTTCATCGTTTTTCATTTTAAGCTCCTTTTCTTAAAAAAATATTTCTATCTTCTATTTCATAAAAATAGGCATTTTTAAATTGGTCAAATTGGACGTATTAACAACACATGTATAAAGATTTTTTCTCATAAAAAATTAGATACTGACCTTATTTTTATCATAACACAATAAATTTTGTTTCTAGAGGCTTTTTTTAAAAAAGATTATATGAGTTTTCCTTGCAGTTTTTTGACAAAATGCATAATTTTCGAGATATTCGCGAGAAACCGATTAATAAGGTCGATTTTTTTCATCAAAAAATTGTTACTTTTAATCAAGAATAACTTGGAAAATATTAGTTTTACAACCCTTCGGTTCGATATAAATTTTGATCTGTAGGCGATTACCTACCCTCTGTTAACATTTAATGTCAATCCTTGCAGGACCAAAGAATTGCGAGATGAAATGCTTCATTTCCTGTACTAAATATTTAATAATTATTAATAATGACACTTGATTTATTCACTGTATTTTTTATTTGGTAATAAATTTTGAAAATAAAATGTCGTTCAATTTACTCACTTAACCCGTAACCAAGTTTTTAAATTGATAAGTATTTTGTACCAATAGGAAAAAGTTTAAAACAAATTTTACTAGGCTGTCGGAGGTATGAATTAGATAAAAATGGTATTTGTCTTTTGCTTGAAAACTAAATCGTTTTTAAGAAATTAATATGAATTTAATATATTTCACTAACCTTTCAATCCCTTTTAATAAATGTTTGTGTTTCTTAGACATGAGCGCTCCTCCGCCCCAAGCAGCATCAATGTGAAACCATAACTTATACTCCTCACAAACATCAGCTATTTTGTCCAAAGGATCGAAAGCTCCTAAAACAGTCGTACCGGTTGTAGCGCTCACCATAAAGGGTATTGCATTTTCCGATAAAGCTCTTTTTATTTCGTTACGTAAATGAACGACATCAAGTTTTCCTCTTTTATCTGTATTGATGGGATAAACGTTGTCGGATCCTATACCAAGAAATGACGCCAATTTCGTTATGGAATAGTGACATTGATCGGATGCAAAAAGAACCAAGCGCGGCAATTGTGTTATGCCTTTAGTCTGGAAAATAAGAATTTATTTTACGTATAAATCATGCGAGGATATGTGTTGCGCTAGTATAGTTGAACGTTTTTTCAGTAAAACATCACCAAAAGGAGTGATGTCCATGATATGAGAAACGGATAGAAATTAAAAAAGAGTTTTAATGACAATTGGTTCGATGCTTAATCGTGTTAATTTCATTTTATTATTTAGACATAGTTTTTAATTTTAAATTCCATTTATATAATTTTAAATCACATTTTAAATTTACAGTAGTAATAAAACTTAAAGTCAATCCACAATTTTAATAAAAAGAAGCTTATAACTGTAAAAGCGCCATGTTTCGGTCCTTAGACCACCATCAGGCTTTAAAGGAAACAATGGTATCAGCGAATAATCAAAAATAGTTACATAGAAGTATGATTAATAGAGCTTTAGATTTAATCCATAAGATATATTCAAAATATTTTTGCAAGTTCAGATTTTCCTTCCATATTATATCAAATTGTTATAATAATAATAACACTACACAAAAGTTATTTTTAGGTTCTTTACTGTATACAGGTATGTTGTCTTACAGAATTAAAAACATTTTTAATAAATTCAATATTAACATAGCCTTTAAAACTAATAATACTCTTGCTAGATTAACCAATACTAAAGATATTATCCCACTGCTACATAAACCAGGAGTTTATAAGTTATCATGCTCAGATTGTAATGCAGTTTACGTTGGTCAATGTGGTAGAAGACTTGAAACCCGCATTCTAGAACATATGAATTTTGTTAAGAAATATTCAGTTTTAGAAGTTAAGAACTCACCTTCCTCTTTTGCTAATCATATCTTAGAGGAGAACCACTCCTTTGATGTTGAAAATGTTGAATTGCTTCATGTTTGTAACAAGGGAGTGAGATTGAATTTGCTTGAGTTTTTGGAAATTAAATCTGCTATCAATGATAATTCTCTCACTTGTTTGAATGAACAAATTCAACCTAATGAAAATTATTTGTTTTTAAATTTAAATTTTTAACACTTTTGTAGATTTTATGTTATTTAGGTTATGTTATGCCTTAACTTTAGTTTATACTCTTCTTTTCTAGTCTTAAGAATCTGATTATATCCATTTTGTCCTTTACGATGTTCGGGCTGTTTCATCGATATGTGTAGATGATAGTTTTGTCTTTTTGAATTTTATAGAAACACTTTTCTTATATTTTCTTTAGTTACCCTATAAAGTTAATATTCCTCTTTGACACGCTATTAGGTTGGCAACCCTTCCTGACTTAGGTTGGTACTAGACTATTTCCGTTTTGTACTTTCCTACTCTAACAATCCCTTTACTTTTCATACGTATAAACTTCTTACCCAAGTGCACTTGTAGAGTTTCTCTGTTCTTCCAGTTTGAAATGATTTTTATGCTATTCATATTCTCAAGGAGATCGAGGTACCATCATGGTTCTCTCCTTTTTTTGATTGTTTTTTACAATCATCTCTGTTCTCTTCTTCATGTGTTCTTTTTCTACTGTTAATTCCCTTGAAATATATATATATAAACATTCTTAATTTTTTATGTTTCTCTCGCATTTCACTCCATATGTTATTTTAACCTACACACTTCGAAGATAGCGTCTGATTTTCTGTTTTCTTCTTCTTTTTATTTCATAACTATCTTGATCATTTATGTTTAAATTTTAAAATTTCATAAATTAAAATGCTATTTCTGCGTTCTACACATACAGGTTTGTGTACGTATTTATTAATAATATGGTTTTGTGAAGATTTGATCTTGTTTGTTTTATTGTAACTTTTCACGTACTGTTAACGATCTTTTACTTTGTCATTTCATTTTGATAAGTTTTAATCATAATAATTTTTTAATGTAATCATGTTACATACAACAAATAATAATCATATATCAAAGAGACCTAAACTATTTGTAAGTTATTAGCCTAAAGATTAAGGTTACCATAGTAATCAAACCTTCTTTAAATGTATTACACAATGTAGACAAGCAGTCCAAGTAAAATAATTTACTGAGTAATAGGGTTCCAAAGTTTCCAAAATTCCAATTTTAGGGTACATAAAAACGTTTTTTAAGAACTTTCAAATTACGGAATTGATATGTAGATGGCCTAAGAAGAATTGGTAAAAGGTTGATTTCATCCAGCAGTCACTTATACTGTGAACTGTTGTTAGCGTTTTCCTTTTTGTAAATAGTGATATTGTTCTTTTTTATATATCTATTCATAATCTCATCAACCGTTAGATATTGAGATACAGTTATTGATAAAATTATTAATACTATAATAATAATGGTTTCAAATATTCTGATGCATAAGTTGCTTCCATTGTTGCCTATTAGCCGCTCGTCTGTTGGTGTCGTCCTATGTCAATTTTCTTAGATGAAGGTTATTGATTATATATTCATTCCCTCTTTAACAAGGTTTCTTGCGTACGTTTTCTTTTTCCCATTTCTTTGCTTTTTCATATCCTTTAAACTTGTCTCTTGTCTTCCATTTGGGTAAGATGTCCAAACCATCTTAATTATGCCTTCTCTATGAGCTTATCAGAACGCCAAGATTATTTCTAATATTTTCATTCTTTATTTTATTTAACAGCGTTACACCTTGCACTTTTCTTAGATAGTTCATTTCGCCGGCCTGGATTTTATTCTTTTTTCGCTCCCTCAAAGTCCACGTTTTACTTGCGTATAGAAGTGTCGGGAGGTAAACTGTCCTTTATGGTCGATTATTGCAGTAGAGGAGTTTTTAAACTCCTCTACTTGCTCTACTGGTATCCCGTTTAAGTGTATATTTAATTTCTTTGGCTGGTTAGATACAACTAGGGCTTTGGTATTAACTTTGTTAATTTTTATATCCTTTTTGGATATATATATATATATATCTTTTCCATATCTCCAAATTATTTTGTAGAGCCCGTTACTAGTGTAATGTATTTTCAAAATATATTCTCTTTCTTCAAAAAAATAGTCTAAACAATTTAGGCAATACTTTTTATTGGTAAACGTATGCACATTATTTAATGAAAACTTAACAATTAAAATATTATTAATTTACTTTATTTTTTAGTCCTTTCTTTATGACCCTCAATTAATAAGAATTGGCGGTATCCTGCATTATTTATCTATCTAGGACATATCGTAATTAAAATTCTTGCAAAATTTCCGACAGATTAATTGCAATACTGTACGTAATGGCTTCCTTTATCAAAAGGTCAGTTGGACTCGTTAATTTTATGCAAAAGAGACATTTCGTTTGTCTGGTAAAGACGATTTGCATAAACTAGATATATTTTTATTATTTTATCAAAGTCCTTAAAATTTTAGTTTCAAGGAAAACTTTTTTATTTGGCAAAAAAAGCTAAAATGTGATAAAATCATGAGTCCATAAGACGAGTGATTTTATCTTATTGAGTGTTTGATTAGTTTTGCACAAAAGTTTGAGTCTGGAAAATAAAAATTTATCTAGTAAATTTTTACAGGACAAGTGGTATTTGAGAAGATTATTTTTTGAACCATTCTGTACTTACACTAATTTATTTATTAATTCATCGATATCTAGTCACTAAATCTATTTTCTCTGTTATACTCCATTTTTAATTATAAAAAGTAAAGATTCAACAAATGCAGGAGATTTAAATTCCAATTTGCTTGTATTTTATGTTGCCTACCTATGATCTAATTTATTAAAATATTAATAATCAAGGGACAGAAAGCATAATATTTTATAAATATATTGTTTTTTTAAGAGAAACTACTCATATTTTTTTGATCTTTCAATAACTTTAACAAATAATACCTTCTCAATATTACAGCTACGGCTACACAAGCAGGATAAGTAAATGGGAGGCGTAACGATGTACAGTGGTATTATATTGAAAAGGGCAACTGTAAGGAAAACGAAAAAGTCAAAGGAAGCTGGCATTAGAGCTTGTAAATGTTTGAGATGGATTTCTTTTTAATAGACCCATCTCGTTAATGGCACAAATTGAATACTCGTGCGCGAACCAACTCCCACTCTCGTAGTTCCCCCTAAATATTCGTGCCCCTTATAAAATTGTATTGGTATGACATGCAAAAGTAATCAGTAATCCAAAGTAAAATAAATCCTTAGAACATAAAATAGTTCTAAGAGTAAATCCAAAGAGAAGTCTAGGTACACACACAAGTCGTTAATATTAAATACACAAAGACAAGAAAAACACAATAACAACTAGCAAGCGGCGTACACGAACGAAATAAAAATTAAAACTTTTCCTTTTTGTGCTTTATGGCCTGGGCTGCCGCGGCTATACGGCAAATAGAAGCTAGCTTTTGACAGCTAAAAGGTTTTTTTTTCATTTAAATTGTGGTATTCCTGGGTAGCAATACGTTGTGTTCTATGGTAAGAAGTAGTCATATTTTAGCAGTGGAAGGGGAAAATTCAAAAATATTTGCGCATGAGTATTCAATAAAAAGATAGGTGTATTTTTGTGACAGTTTTATAAATCTTTCTCATTCATTAACAAGCGCTACTTTATTGACGTAATCAATGCCGTTATCCCTCCGGTTGATTTAACCTGTACACTAGATAGTATTGACAGTGGTCAGTTGTCGTGAGCACCGTAAAAACACAGTTATAATTTAAATAAATATTTATTTTTATACCTATTTACATAATTATATTAAGAGAAAATTTCCAAAATGAAAATTATTAGGCAAAGAAAATTAAAAGTTCACTATTTTTAGTAAATTTTTGACAGGACTATGAAAATATATTAACAACTTGGCTAGATAGATACTAATACTGATCGCTAAGATTTGTTCAACTTATAAAGAATAGAGCATTTCACCAAGGTATAAAAAAAACACCATACGAAGCTCTATTAGTCTCAAAAATCAAGGTTGGTATTTCTTTGCCATTTAATGATGCTAACGTAGATACCGAAGAGAAGCTTGAAACTCTTTTGGGTTTGAAAAAGCAAAAAGCAACCAGATTGGAGAAACGGGTCACCATACAAGAAAATCCTCAAGTCGACAAAGGAACTTTGAGTTTGAGCCAAGAAGGTTCCATATCAATATTTCCCCCAATCACCTGCGTCCTTACTCAAATGATGTGTTTCTTCTGGAGACCACAAGTGCTCATTCGTGTAGAACAAAAGTCCTATACATACTATTTGTGCAGCCCTAGAAACAGACGCACCGGAAGGCTATGATGGGTCTATTGCCCTTTATGCATGAAAACTGCATTAACTTTATAAAACCGCAACGGTCAAAAGATAATTTAGACGAACAAGCCAAGAAAATGCTCAAAACTTCAGGAAGAAAGTTTTTGCCTGTAGTACACGGTACCACTGCTAGAATTTCTGTTCCAGAAGTCGACAAAGATCAGAGTGTTGCCTGAAATGTACTTGCTGTTGTCTTGAAAAAGACGGAAGATGAGCTTTCTCAACTTGGCACAAAGTAAGTGTCATATAAGAAGACAGTTTATTGTTTGCCAATATAAATTAATAAATATGGACGATGTCGCTTTTCAGGATACAACAGTGCCTTCCGTTGCTACTTTGGAATCGACTGGAACCAGTCAGAATTTTTCAAATGTTGTAATGACTTGTAAAGTAAACTGTAAATCCAAAAACTGTTCATGCTTTAAGAACAAGTTGCTGAGTACTGAGTACTTCAAAATGTCACAATAGTTCTTCTTGTAAGAATAACTAACTGATTTAAATATACTACTTACAGGAAGATTTTTTGTACTATTACATATCTGATATTTTATAATTATAATTTTATCATAAAAGTAGAATTGTATGTATAAGACAAGCCGCATTATACAATGTACAATAGGACTTTTTATAATGGCTATTATACGGTTATTTTGATTGTTATTGTTATTGCTATTTGTTATTGTTAATTCGTCACAGAAATAAGTATATTTAAATTTGCCACAGTTCTATTTTTATAAAAAAAATTTGTCACAATTCCTTTTTTTATACAGACAGCAGAAAAATCAAACAAGTAAAATTTAAATTGTTCAGAACAATAAACAACTAAAAGGTTGTATTAACTTTCACTATTTATTCTATAAATACTTTTATTGCAATGACAGCCGTTTCGCTATCGAAATAGCATCGTCAGATTGACATATTGAAGTTACACCTTGTTTGTTTGTAACTAGGTACTTGATGTTGATAGGTAGTTAAGGCTAGACCAAGTAAGGAAGTAATAAGACATAACAATATTAAAGCCTAGATGTTATTAGCCCTAAGAGATTATCCTGGATGTATTTCCCTCTAAGATCAGTATAACTGTGCAATGATATAGAAAAACCAGGAAAAAACTATATCCTTAGGGCTAATAACATCTAGGCTTTAATATTGTTATGTCTTATTACTTCCTTACTTGGTCTAGCCTTAACTACCTATCAACATCAAGTACCTAGTTACAAACAAACAAGGTGTAACTTCAATATGTCAATCTGACGATGCTATTTCGATAGCGAAACGGCTATCATTGCAATTAAAGTATTTATAGAATAAATAGTGAAAGTTAATACAACCTTCTAGTTGTTTATTGTTCTGAATAAGATGAACTTTCACAAAGTAAGGGTTAGTACCATAAATTTCATTTAAATTGTTATTTATTTATTTAATTATAATCACAGGAAACGTAAAAAATGTTACAAAAAGCATCTTATTTGCCTATATTTTAAATTATGAAATTGAGAGGGATAAAAGTGTTTTATCTATTTAGAAAAATAACTGACAGTTTCAAAAAAACTAAAAAAAAATAATTTTTAATTACAAAGAGTTTATATTACAGTAGTACAAGGTCGAATAATCAATCACAAATAATCACCCCATTATAAAATTATAATAAAATTCAAATCATTGAAAAAATAGTTCAAATAGTAAAATGCGTATGGTGCTAAGAAATTTAATGTTGCAGTTATTCTATTGGTAACTATCTATAGTAACCCACATAGGCAATAGATGTTCTAATGGTCAGAAGAAATAGCAGAACAGAGGTCGATATGTATATGTATCAGGAGGCAAATAACTACAGCAAGAAACAAAAAATACCTATCGCAGATATAAATGCAAAAGAAAGCGAATTAAAATAGGCCATAAAGAAACTAAAGACTAATATGCTCAAAGGTAAACAAAATGCATGGGAGGAATTCCGCCAAAGCGTAGAAGATGATACATGGGCCAAACCGCCCAAGCCGCTTAACATCCCTGAGGATATCAGAAAGGACGAAAAACGTATTCTATATCCGATGCAAGGAAGAAAGAGCTAGTAAAAACTAAAAAAAATGAAGACCTTTGACAAATTAACAATAACCTTTACCCACCTGTGACGAATTAACTTTCAATATATGAAATTGAAATTAACTTTGTCACGAATTAACAGTAATTCTGAAATACACCTTAGGGTGGATGGACGTGCGGCTAAAGCCAGACATAGGCCTATTTGGCTTTTGGTAGGCTTTTTACATTTGTCACACTCATGCGGTCAATACAAACAACGTTAAAATTGACGATAGCAAATGTTTTGACCAACTACAAAACCTTAAATCTTTCCTAAACAATAAAAAAGAGGACCTTGAGTTCAAGAAGCAGTTAGCACAAGAAATGGGTAGTTTATTTTAAATCGATGAATAATTCAAATTGCTTTTCCGAATTCCTTACTCTTTACTGTGGCTAATATGTTAGTTGTGAAGACTTTTACAATAATATTTTGAAAAAACCGATCTGTTAAAACAAGTTACTTTTAACACAAAATATCAATTATTTTTTTAAAGTGAAAAAGTTTTATATTGTTTTATGATTTAAGATTTAAATAACTGTTTTGTTTAGTTTTGATTTAATTTTTTTGTTTTTCCTTGGGGAAAATGATTATTGATGAATAATAATTTGAAATAATAAAAATAACGAATACTGATTCGTTATTTAATTTTATTTTATTTCATTATAATTAAAGAAGTTTTTTATATTTTGCACTTATAAAAATCTTCATTATAAAACGTATTTGCGTATCGTAATGTAACTTTTACGCACGCAAATTTTTGTGTTAAATGGTTGGCGACATGAGTGAAGTATCTAATGACAAGACTATTGACAATGACATTTGTGGTTAATAGCAATTTAATAATTTTATATTGTTCTTTAAAAAAGTATTTGTCAATATAAATATTATCTTTTACGTATATAATATATTAATATTGGTGTATTAGTCATTTTAAAATATTTGAAAACATTTCGTAGTTTAAATGTCAAAACTGTCAAATGTTATAAATTACACAGTGCTACCGACATACTTTTTAAAATCAAAATTTTCGTAATTACATAAAAGTAATAAATTAATTTAAAAAATGATAAAATGGCAAAATATAAAAAATATTATAAACAACTTATTTCATATGGCTGTTGTGACACTCGTTCTTTGAAAAACTTATCGCTTCGCGATTCGTTTTTTAAACTTGAACTCGTGTCATAACAGAATTCCATATGAAATGCGTTGTTTAATATACTATTATGGTAAACAATCAAAAAGCCTAGTTTTACGTACATAATTGTTGTCGTATTATTACTACGACACAAAATCCTTAATAATTTAGGAAGTCGGGTTTTTTTATTCAAAGTTCCGGCGAAACCGACTGGTCTACCCAGCTATTATCTATTCTACTATAAGTAGAATACTACTTATACCTTGTCCAGTATAAATATAGGTGCACGTCACCAAAGTGAACAAATCGCTCTGTTCGTTTGCTACTGTCAATCAGTATGTTTTTTATCTATAAACTTGGTAAATATCAAAATTCATACTTAGCAAGTTATTACAAAACATAAATACATGCTTTAAGAAATTCATGGTAAAATATAAAATATATGTTGACAAAATTGCGCTTTGTTGCCGCGTTCAACATAATATTGTAGCCAAATAAAAAGAGGAATATTAGAGACATTTACTAGATTCTAATACTATTTTAAGTGCTTGTCAACACAGCTGTGACGTCAACCTATATTTATACTGGCAAGGTATACATAAGTAGATTGCAATTTTATTGTTACCTTATATTAGTTTGGTTAGAGATGTTACCTAAGTTTTTATTATCTGTGAAATTGTAATGAAATTACAACTTAATAAAAGTATAATAAAAGTTTATTTTAAATGAAAACTGTTAGTTGTTAGTTTCATGTCCAAATAGCCATAATCCCCTCCCATACACAAATCTGGAGATAAGAATATTGTTGAAAATTACAGAGGTGTGTCGATTATGTGTGCTCCTTCTAAGGTTTTTGAACAGATACTATATGTAAAGATTTATAATCATATAAAAAATAGTATACTCGTTGAACAGCAGCATGGATTTGTGTCGGGGCGTTCAATTAACACAAATTTATTACATTTTACGGAGGTGGTAAACGATACCTTCGAGGATCGATTACAACTAGATGTCATATATACGGATTTTAGGAAAGCTTTCGATCAGGTCAATCACGATATATTACTTAAAAAACTACACGGATATGGAATGTCAAATAATTTATTGAAACTTATGTCAAACTATTTACATAACAGACAGTTTGCAGTAAAACATAATGGGAATACATCTGGCAAATACCATGCTAAATCGGGGGTTCCGCAAGGTTCTAACCTTGGACCGCTATTGTTTATTTTATTTATTAATGATCTTCCAGACTATGTTTCGTACTCTGAGGGATTGTTATTTGCTGATGACTTTAAACTTTTTAAGAAGATTCAAACTGTTCGTGATTGCATATTACTGCAAAAAGATATAAACAACATAATTAATTGGAGCGCAGAAAATAAACCAAGTTTTAACGTCGGAAAATGTTGTGTTATGTCTATTACAAGAAAAAAGCAATGTACAATTTTTAATTATTTGATGGGCAAAGAAGTATTAAATAGGAAGGTTGAGGTAAAGGATCTTGGAGTTACTTACAATAGTCAAATGTCTTTCGTTCCACACATTCAAGAATTCGTTAAAAGTGCCAACCGTATGATGGGTTTAGTTTTTAGACAAACAACTCTTTTTTCAAATATTGAAACCATAAAAATGTTGTTTAATACTTTAGTAAGGCCTAAACTTGAGTTTGGATCTATTATCTGGGGAGATCAACCTCAAATGTATTTAGAAAATATCGAGAAAGTGCAGAATAAATACTTACGTTTTTTATATTATAAAAAATATAAACGTTGGCCGGATTACAAAACAATTAGGACAACTAGATTACGGGAAGAATTTAAAGTTTTATCCAGCACTAATCGGCGCAAATTGAATATGATGATTTTCTTGTATAAAATAATTAATTCCATATCGACATCTAGCAATCTACTATACTTAATTCCTTTCAAAGTTCCATCAAGGTTAACACGTTCCTCTTTAGTGTTTGGGAGAAGAACATCAGTTTGTTCCCCTCTTGAGAACATGTTGAAACTTGCCAACAATATAAATAATGTTATTGAAATAGATTGGACAATGCCAATTAGACAATTTAAGAGCAGTATTTACGAATATATTACGAAATTTGGTGTATAAAGGTATATTTTTGAGAAATTAGTCGTCTTTGTCTTGTTTGAAGTTCTCTACACTAACCTATATCACTAATAAATTTATCAATGGTCATACAACACAATGTTAGGAAAAATTATGTATTAATAATTTATATTCCATGTAATTAGGTTATAAAACCTGTTTGGAATAAATAAATAAATAAATAAATAAATAATCAACTGGTACCTAAGAATTGAACAGGGCAATATTCTGCAGCAATGTTTTGGTGCATTAGCAAGTTAACTACTAAATGTTCATCGAAATATCGCTTATCGAATTTTTTATCTAATCTGACCAATCACGAGCCAAATACAGCTGGTATTATCTCGACTATATCACTCATGTCGAAATTTTCAAGTTGGGTTTTTCAACTACATAACCAATACCGATCGCTCAGAAGTAAATCTGCAGACTTATCGCGAAAATTCCATCACTAGTGTTATAAATATTGACTAACTTTCTTTCATTAAACGCCGGTACTGTAATAAAACTCAAAACTGAGCCAATAAACGAAGATAATGATCAAATACCAAGTACGGTATCCGCCAAAATAAACAGTACCGAAACAGAGAGTGCTGTGGAGTTGTTTATGTAATATGGATTTGTCATATTTGACTTAATTGTCATTAGTTGATATATTAATAGTTCGCTGCAGTTAAATTTGATTTAAAAATGGTTCTAACAACGAAAGAAAAAGTGTTTTTGGTAGAGCATTATTTTCGTTCATACGGAAAAGATCGTAATGATGGTCCAAGCTTAGAACAGGTGTCAATAAAATATCAATAAAAATTTAATAAAGCAGCTCCTAGTAAAAGTGTGATGTTAGCTGTTGTTGAAAAATTTCGTCGCACTGGTAGTGTATTGTGTCAACGTAAAGGTTCTTCAGGTCGTCGAAAAACAGTATGCACTAACAAAAGTGAAGGACGTGTTTTTAACCAAGTTGTGCAATCACCTCAAAGAAGTCTTGTAAGTACTGCATGTAAACTCAACATTAGTGAACATTAGTGAAGCTTGTTTGCATCGAAATGGTAAACATTTTGAACACTTACATTACAGAAATTAAAAATGATTTTCTATTTTTGGTACTGTTTATTTTGGCGGATACTGTATTACTTGGCACTGTCTAAATCTGCTACTATCTATAAAATATTTCTCTTTTATTCAAATAAATAATTGTAAAGTAAATGAGCATGTGTAAATTTTTAGTGCCACTTGACATAGGTGCAGTAAATTTATTGTAGATCGTTTGCTTACCTTAATAGATGGCATACATTTGTATCTAGCGCAGTTAATGGCGTATCCGTTGCCCATGGAACCGCCTGGACAAAATAAACCATCACCTTCTCCGTCTTTATATCCCACGATTTTTCTCATTTCCGATAGAACCGTTTCTTCCATCAACGTAAAAACTGGAGATACTTCGTAAGTATAAACACTGGGATTTAATGCATCCGTGAGCCATTGTCCAACGAGGCCATAAGGATCCAACGAAGAAAACAACTGATTTACAAAATACGGATGTCCAGTTTTAACCGAATATTGAATTACATCTTGTAGTAACTGTAACAGTTCAGAATGAGTGGAAGGATAATTTTTTAAATTAAAATCAAAAATCTCTTGAAGACGTTTCGGTTCTTCGAATTCGAGCACTTTATTATTCCTGTCGGTACCTTTGAAAACGGCATTGTTTAATATTATTTCTAAGCTGTTTCGGAAAAATTCCTCGTGTTCTTTTTTTGAGCAAAAACTTTGAAAATTCGCCGTTTTTTTATTTGTACATATTTTCACATTAACTTCACTACCAAACTGATTTTCTTCATCGGAAGATGATGTCGCCACCGCATCACTGTAGGTAACCGGCTCGTCAATGACGCTCATTGGAGAATTCGTTCTGTTGGCCGGCATAGCGAAACTGCTTGCAAAATAACAGTGTTCGCTTAGATTTAACGAATCTCAAATAATTCAAGTCACTAAAATGCAAGCCTTTTAACGAGAAAAATCAAGTACAACCTTGTTCGATGTACTTTCCAACATAAACGGTAATTTAAACCTAGTTTGAATTGTTCCGAGTCAGTTAATGCCAATATTAATTAGAGACTTACAGGGGGGTTACAAAAATCAGGCGTGCATAGAAAAGAAGAAAGAAATAAAACTGTTTATTAACTAAGTGAAATATAAATTTGGTTTTTAATCATCTATGAAAATAAACTGCTGCAATTATATGAAAAACTGAATCTTTGTGCCCGTAAATATGGAATAAATTCGATATTTCTAAAACCAAAGGTCTTTTTACAAAAACCTGAAACACGTCGAATTGAAATTTTAATATTCTACATTTTACAAAAATGTTATCATACGGTGATCCATATTAATGTGATGATGTCATCGATAACTTTTTTGTACTTGGTGCCAGTTTTATATAGGTAATTCGTAAACAGTGATTCCAAAAAGTATGATACTTAGAGTCTAACGCACAGAATTTAAAAGATGTGCTTTTAGTATATTGTCTACCTAGGCGATAAAGTGGCATTTTTCAGGCCGAAAAAAGATATGGCTACTTTTTGAGGCCTGAAAAGAGCACTTTACTGCCATGGTTTACACATAATTTTTTATCCTATTGTTGTTAAAAATGTATCTATTAAAAATGTAGTTTATGATTTAAAATTCATTCTACTACACTATGGCCTGGAGTGTGCAGACCACACGGCTTCAGCCTACCCACCCATTCATAGCGCCGTCAAAGGAAGAAAGGAGCAACCGAGCTAGAAATGGACACGCTGTTTTTGAAAGGCAGTTGCAATAGTTTCAGCTATACAAAAAAAGTTAACATCGTTCAATAAGTCCCGGGACTAACTGGGAAAAACCCATTTTTTTCGAAAAATTATTTTTTATTCATCAACATAGACATTCAACATTCCAACGCTTTTATAACTTTTCGATACCATGCTTGGATTTCTCATTGGCTTCAAAATAAGCTTCAGTTTCAGCTATTACTTTCCCTGGAGCATCCTTTTGAGATTAGCAAAGAGCTATAGTCGTCGCTGGGGACTAAATCTGGAGAGTATGGTGTGTGGGGAAGCAAATTGAAGCCCAACTGTTGTAAATGTTTAGCAGAAGCTGCGGAAGTATATTTACCGTTTTTTTAAGTTCCAATAAAGCAATAAAAAAATCTGACAACAGCTGTCAGACAATTAAAAACATGTCCGAGTTCGAAGATATTCAAACTCAGTTGCAGTCGCTGAAGAGCCAGTTAGAAGCAGTAAAAGTCTCTCATTCAGCGACAAAATCTACTGTAATTACAACATCAGTGGGTGAATTAGTTGAATCAAAACACCTTGACGGTACAAACTATTCCGACTGGAAATTTTGGATGCGTAATTTCCTAATAGATGTCGGTCTGTGGTCCTGTGTAGAGCCCTTAGAACAAAAAGAAACAGGAAGGAGTATATGCAAAATGACCTTGAGTCCAGAAAGGAGCTTGCATATGGCAGCCAATTATCATTTTCCGTTTCCAATGCCGTACCGTAAAAAAATAAAATTTTTGTTAGGGTTTTTATTTTGATTAAATTCCAACCAATCAAGTATATGAATACATTTAGTGTTGTAAATCATTTTGTGTTCATAAAAACCGAATGATACGCCTCTGCTCTCATTTTTGACATTTATATGCAAATATTGCTTTGACAGCATACTGTAAACATAAACAATGAGTCATACAAGGAGCTTCAAGATGGCCGACTTCCGTCGCAAAATTTTCTTAAAGTTAATATATGACAGACTCCTTCCTGTTTCTTTTTGTTCTAAGGTAGAGCCAAAACACAACGAAGTAATTGATTCTGAACTTGATCAACGAGCACTAGCTAAAATTAATCTATCCCTCAAACCAAGTGCGGCTTCAGAGACTAAGAAAGCTAAAACTGCAAAGGAAGCATGGGATAATCTAAAAAATATTTACGAAGATAATGGAATTGTAAGACTAGTAGGTCTGTATTCAAGTTTATTTAGGACTAGGTTTGAAAATTGTTCATCTGTGCAGGAATATGTTGAAAAAATTCTGAATATAAGTGAACAACTTGAAAACATCGGAAAACCATTTAAAGACCACGTAGTTGGTGGAATAATACTAGGAGGTCTTCCAGATGCATACAAACCTCTTATTTTGGGCATTCAAGGATCTACTGAATTTGTTAAAAATCTTTTGCTACAAGAAAATGTAAAAAATATGGCAAGTACCAATTACTCTACAACTTCGGAAACAGTGTTTTATGGTAAAGCTTCGAACCATAATAGCAATAAGAAAACGTAATTGGAACATAGACCAGATGGATGTGGTAACAGCATTTTTACATCCAAAATTAGATGAAAATATATACATGGCACTTCCAGAAAAGCAAGTCTGCAAGCTTCAGAAAACACTTTATGGACTCAAACAAGCGAGTAGAGCCTGGAATCAAGAGCTTAGTGGTGTTTTTAAGCAACTAGGCTTTGTTCAGTCAAAAAAAGATCCTTGTATATACACAGAAAATGAAAATGGCAAGAGTTTAGTTATCGCTCCGTATGTAGATGATCTTTTATTTTTTTCTGAAGACCAAAGGCAAAAAGATATGTGTTAAAAAAATCTCTGTTCAGACATTTTCGTATGAAAGATTTAGGAGAGGCGCATTACTGTTTGGGTATGAGAATTGAAAGACATCGAGAACAAGGTATAATAACTTTAGACCAAGAAAAATACATAAATGAGATTCTTTCTCGATTTGGAATGTCAAATTGCCAGGGAGTTCAAACTCCTGTAGATCCCAATCAAGTTTTGTCTAAAAATATGGGACCTAAAATAAAAAATGAGAGAAGAGATATGGCTGAGGTTCCGTACAAAAAAAGCAATAGGTAGTCTGATGTATGCAGCTCAATGTACTAAACCCGACATGCTTTTGCCGTAGGAAAATTAGCACTGGGTGACCATAAAACGGATTATGCGCTATCTCAAGGAAACTTCAAAAATCAAGCTAGTTTTTCATAAGTCTGGTGAACATTTACATGGTTTTTGTGATTCAGACTGGGCAGGTGATTCTGATGATCGAAAGTCTACAGCAGGCTATGTATTTCTTTATGCAGGATGTGCAAACAGCTGCTCATCAAAAAAACAGTCGACTGTAGCACTTTCAACTACAGAGGCTGAGTATATGGCTCTGAGTTTTGCATCTTAAGAAGCAATGTTTTTGAATGGTTTACTTCAAGAAATTATCCCCGACGCTCAAAGTAAAATCACGCTGTTTTGTGATAACAAAGGAGCTGTAGATTTAAGTGTAGGATAAAAAATAGTTTGATTGATATCTAATAAAAGTAGAAATAAATAATTATTTTATATTTTTTCCTAATGGTTCATTAAAAAATCGAAAATAAATCCATCAATAAATACATAACTTTATTTTAAATGTTCAAAATGTAGTCATTGCTGTATTTGACAGTATCCTAAATATTGAATAAATTCTTATTGAACCTTGTTTATGGTTTCTTGAGAAATATTGTTTATTTCTTTTCTAATTCTCTCTTTTAATTTTTTAATATTAGCTGGTTTCGTTTTATAAACAGCATTCTTCAGATAGCTCCACATAAATCAATCCAACGGCTTTAAGTCTGAGTACTTTGTTGGCCATTCAATATGTCCATGTCTACCAATCCATCAGTTCGTAAACATTTGGTCGAGATACCTTCGAACATCTCTAGTATAATGTGGAGGCGTCCATTTTGTTGAAACTATATACTTTCATTAAAATTTTCAGGATTAATTCTACTGGGGAATAAATTAATTAATTAGGTCGCCGTAGAAGGAACGTTTTACCTCCTTCCTTACGTACCACTCACATAGAGGGATAGCCATTTTTTACAATTTTAATAGTTTGTGAACAGTATCTTACTGACATTGAATTCACAACTTACCTTACGAATAGATGTGTGCATATCTTCTTAAAAAGCAAGTATAACATCTAGTTTTGTATCATTTACAGAAGGACGACCCGATTTGCTTATATATTCAACTGTACCAGAGTTTCTTTTTCTTACTGCTGATTGCTTCATGTGTCTTTCTAGATATTTTCCATTAAATAAGTTATACACTTCATTACTACTTTAAATAAATTCAAAAAAAAACTACAGAAAATTCACGAATTAATACAACTTCTCTATTTAATACAGCTGTCAAATATAGTAAGTAACAGTTCGAAAATTTAAAATAAAGTCATGTGTTTATTACTGGATTACTTTCCCATTAAATTAATCATTATTAAAAAATATAAAATAATTAATTATTTGCTACTTTTATTAGACATCAACAAAATTTATTTTCTTTCAAATTATGTCCGTTAAACCCCAAGTATCACACCTTTTCAGAATCAGCTCGTTACTAAAATTGACACCCTGTATAATGAAATTGTGTTGTAAAATGTTATCTATTAATATTAAAAATCGACGTGTTTCAGGTTTTTGTAAAAATACCTTTGGTTTTGGAAATATCAAATTTATTCCAATTTTGCGGACAAACTGTATGCTATATATCATAAGTAAAATGAATGACACATTCTGTAGCATTTTTCAACAAACAATTCTACTTCAAATCTATCAGAACCTTTTTAAAATAAAGAATTATGTACCAAATACTCATCTATCTTATCTATCTATCTTTTTAAATAATATCTACCAAAAGTCATTTATGTTGATTGATGAATAGGATACTATGGAGTAATAAAGAAATATGGAGCACTCAAAAATTGATTGTGGTAACCTTTACTTTGTGGAAGTTCATCTTACTAAGAACAATAAATAACTGAACGGTTAAACTAAACTTCCACTATTTATTCGAAAAATACGTTTTAAAATTCAATTACAGCTGTTTCGCTAATAACTAGCATCGTCAGATTAACATTTTATACATAGACAAGACGTTATTGTAACATAAATATATTAAGTTATTGTAAAGATCAGCATGATATAGTTTTTTCCTGGTTTTTCTATATCATTGCACAGTTATACTGATCTTAGAGGGAAATACATCCAGGATAATCCCTTAGGGCTAATAACATCTAGGCTTTAATATTGTTATGTCTTATTACTTCCTCACTTGGTCTAGCCTTTACTACTTATCAACATCAAGTACCTAGCTACAAACAAACAAAATGTAACTTCAATATGTCAATCTGACGGGACATATTGAAAGGTAACTTCAATATGTCAATCTGATGATGCTAGTCATTAGCGAAACAGCTGTAATTTAACCGTTCAGTTATTTATTGTTCTTAATGGAATACTCAAGTTTTAGTTATATTTTGTACTGTTACCTCTCGGAAACATAATGAAGTACTTCAAAAGATTCTAATGAATACTGCGAGAATATTTTTGGTTGACAGTTTGATAAAGAACGAGTTTTATTTTGTGGTTTACAAAAATCTTTGCAAGTATTCAAATATTTATACTTACTACCATATATTCAGAAAGGAAGAACTATAGCCACAAATCCCAAGGTATAGTAGGGCTGAGATATATACAAGGGATATTAAGAAGGGAAAGCCAAAGGGGCACAATAACGAACCTCAAATCCCTAGGAACTATCAGCCTCACATCGTCTGTTTTATAGACGATGGAAAATGCGGTTGATAATTACATTAGAACGGAGATATTTGGGAGAACTCCACTGCATCAACAACATGCATATTGAGTAGGAAAATCAACAGAAACTGCTCTAATACAACTGACAAGCAAAGAAACAATTACATTTGCTTTTCTATATATAGAAGGCGCATGAAGTGGTTAATAAGTTGCCAGAAGAAAGAGAAATAAACAAAATGGTAACAAATTGGATATCATGGACACAGGTCAAAACACTGTCACAGTTTCTAGAAACAGAGGGTGTACTCAGGAAGGAGTACTATTGTACATTGTGTGAAATGGTACAGAAATATTTTAAATACGCCAAAGAATGCTGCAATAGAGTGGGACTCGATATCCATCCCACCAGGAGGAATCTAGTTGTTTTTACAAAAAAAACTAATCTCCAAGAAGCGTTCAACTTGAAGAAACAACGATAGAGTGAGAAACAAATATAAAAAGGTCTAACAGTACATAAATTACTTTGAAACCAACCTGAAAAAGAAAGATAGCAACAGCCTTGATATGTTAAAACTTTGCAGGAAAGAATTGACTTTAAACTTTCAACAGATGTATAATGGGATTGGTTTTCAAGTTTTGCTTGTCCCTTTTTGGGGCCAACTGTCCAAATCGGGGTGTTACGTGGATAACTAGGAATGTCAGGCCTACCTTGACTAATCCAGCTAGAAATTACTTCTCCATTAACGATGAATATTTTCTTTCTGAAGTTTCATCTGAAATGGACTACATTCTACCTGAAAAAAAGCCAAAAACATGACACTGACTGCCTCTTCTATGATGGAAGTTTCTAAATGGCAGATTTGCATTACGATTGTGATTTCTGTCTTTTTCCTGGGGTAAACTAGTTACTTTCCTGTATTTTAAATGACTTTTTTATTATTACACCCCGATTGTTATAATATAAATATTTTTATTGTTCACTTGACAACAATTGAGTCTTTTTACCTATGAGGGCGTAATCATTATGACCGATCTTTATGACCCGCAAATTTCACGAAGTAATTTATAATAATCAAGTAAACATTGACATAAATGAGTGAAATTTTATTTAACAACAATACACTATTATTTTATTTTGATTCTTTAAAGTTAAAAACATAATTGGAAAATGAACCACTAAATACCAGCTCACCTCTTCCCAAGATTCTTGATTCAAT
Source organism: Ophraella communa (assembly GCA_035357415.1). Taxonomy (NCBI): domain Eukaryota; kingdom Metazoa; phylum Arthropoda; class Insecta; order Coleoptera; family Chrysomelidae; genus Ophraella; species Ophraella communa. Next base: position 67,413,596 of record CM068979.1, read on the forward strand.
TCAGTAATGATTTATAACTGTCTCATTGGCAGTTTTTCATTGACATATATACACCAAACCAACTTCTACTTTCGATTCATATTGAATTATGGAACATTTTTACCAAAAAACGTGTTAAAAGTGAACAATAAAATGTTGCATGCAACGCGGGCATAATTTGATGTCTATAAATCTTAGACAATTTACAAAATCTCGTCCAAAGGCCCTCGATCCTGTAAATGTTACCCTCGAATATAAACATCCTGGTATATAAATAACTATTTTCGAGGCTTCTTACTTTTGTAAATTATAAATTATACAGATAAATAAATAAGTTATATAGTGAGATGTGTGTACCTTTATATTACATGGTTGGGTTAAAAAGCTATAAACATTAAAAGCAGTTCTTGGTGGATGATGTTTACCCAACCTCTTAAACCAATCTAACCTACAGATTACAAATTGGGCCAGCTTGACTATAGTGTCCCCTTTGCAGATCTATTATGCTGTCCTTTTTACTTTAAAGCACCCTTCTTATGAAGTTCAACAGCCTTGATAATGGCCATTTCATATAGCTTGCTGCTTCCAGTCTTTCCTCTCCAAGTTTTACAGTGTCCTACTATCATTCTTACTAAATTTTTTCGGTGTGAGAGTAGGTGTGCACTGAAATTTACCGATGGCCTATCTCTGTCTAGGTGTACCTACCTACCCTTTAAGACACTTTCTCTGAACCCATTCGCTAATGGCTGCTTTTACTTGTGTACTTGTGTTTCCAAGAATGGGTTCAGGTCCTATCAATGGGGTGTTTTACCTCCCCGATCAAACTTATCAGCCTCCTCGTGGCCCCTGATTCCCTTGTGTCCCTGTATCTAGACAGGACAAAGAGGGTGAGCCTGTTGCAGCTTCCCACCTAATTTAGTGCACACATGCAGCTTCATACAAGCTTATGACTTGAACCTTATCGACTGAGTGCTTAACTATCCAAAAGGATTATGATGGACTCATTCTACACGGGTTGGTAATTAGTTCCGGAGTGTAACATTGCACAGAATCAATTTCTGCTTGAAATACAGTCGCGTACTTCTCTAGGCATAGCTGGACTTCTATCCTTCGCTTTGTGCCGTATACTCCAGTCCCTGTATCAATGTCGGTTTTGGATCCGTCTGTGTACTAAATCCAGTTTGCTTCACCTTTAGGGGATCAAGTTTTTCAGTCCTCTTTTTTTGGTATCTAACCTTCTTCTTCTGGTAGTGCCTATCCGTTCCCGATTTCGGCGATCATCATGGAAATTTTAACTTTGTTAACGGCTGCACGAACAGCTCGTGGATCAAGTTCTCAGGTTATGGAGCCAAGAAATGTGTCTCCTTCCCGGTCCTCGTCTACCAAACACTTTTCCTTCAATAATCATCTAAGGCAGCCGATATCTCTCTTTGTTTCTCATGACATGACCAAAATAATCCAGTTTTCATTTTTTTATCATCAGAAGAAGTTCACGTTCTTTTCCCATTCGTCGAAGAACTTCAGTATTCGTGGCACTATCAACCCATGATATTCTCAATATCCAGTTTCCTCATAAATGCCTCAGGCAGAGTCCAACTTCCATTCCGTATAACAGTACTGGAAATATGGCATCTAAGAAGCAGACATTTTGTTGTTAAGCGTAGGTCACGATACAAAGATTGAATTTCCTGGCCTTTGCTATATATTGTTTTCAACGGAATGGTACCATTGGATGTTTACGTTTACCTAGCAAAATATAAACATGAACGGTTGTTACCCACTACTACCTTTAATGAAAATTATGATCTAAACAGCTCAATTATTTAAAATATTTTTAAACAAAACCTAGCAGAAAAACATTTTGGTAATAATTAATTCAATGCATTATTTAATTTCTACGTATTATTTTGGAAGTTCAAGTTGATACCCTATACCTATATATTATATTTCAAAGAAGAAACAGCTCCGAGTTCGCCAAGTGAAAGTGTTTTCACGGATGAGAAACATCTCAATTAAATCACGAAATGTTTTTTTTAACTAAGATTAGATCTAACTAAAAGGTTTATTATTATTAGTATATTATTGTATTAGTATATTATCAACAAAACATTCATTTTTAATTTTGTTTAGGTAAACAAAATGTTCGATACTTACCTCCATCTATGATATTACCATATTACATTACTAATATGGTTATGATCAAGTACTTAGTATTAAATGTTTAATCCTATTTTAAATTTACACATTTGGTTTTGAAATGTTTGTATACAGCTCACTGTATATTTTTTTTTAATACGCTTTAGCTTCACATTGTGTTTTTTATAGTTGAAATAACCATCCTGTATATTTTTTAAATAATATAAACTAGAAGTTGTAGTAGTTAACATACAATAAAAATGTTATGAAGAAAAGGAATGTGTAACTGTAAACTTCATGAACTAGAAGGTATTTACTTTTTGTAGTATATAATTTGGGTATTAAACAATGTGTAATATAAGGTGTAATATAAATTGTTAGAAACAACAATAAATATATAAAGGCCACCTAAAATGCCACTATAAAAGACCACCAATTCTAAATGACAAAAATAAAGTAAATATAAATGTTTTGGATTTTCCTTTTAATACATATTACATCAAATATGTAACCATACCTTTAATAAGTATTTTATATTCTTAAATTCGCAGGGAATAATTATATATAAAATGTGCATAGAATATATTAATTAAAACTCAATTAAACATGCTTATTAGGAAATAATGTTATTAAAAATTTGTCCTAGATGGTGATTGATTCAAAATATAATAGAATGTTTGAAGGTTACTACTGAAGAATGGTTTTAATTATCAGTGCACTGATCCAAAAATTTAATCTCATTTTCAATGTTACTACGCTTAATTGTAAGAAAATTATAATTTGAGTAAGATATATGTATATTTTTTTCAAGGTATATGATTTTAATGAGGAATCCGGAAGAGTAACTCGGAAGTTAAAAAGCTGCTTTTACTTTTATTAATTTATTAATAATTTATTATTTTTTTATAGTATTTAATAAAATCTATAACTGGCTGGCAATTTAATAAAAATATTATCTGTGATTTAAGTATATGACCACATCTATCAATGTACCTAATGAGTGAAACGAATTAAGATAAATAACACACCATCTCAATGTTTAGCAACTCTCATAAACTTTTTTAAAAAGGTCCATGAAGAGCTTTTGTCAAAATATCAGCTACCATTTCTGTGGTAGTTATTCTTTATCAAATATCTTTTCTCTATATATCTGTAGCCATCTCTAACAAAGTGACGAGTATGAATGAAGTACTGAGACCCTATTCTCAAACCGTGAGACATTTTACATTTGCAGTTCCTGTAAAAGAAAATAAACCAAGAGAAAATATTAGTGATGTAGGTAACCATAAATACCTATATAGTACGGATAGATCGGAATTCTACGGGCGGCGTCACTTTACGGCTGGTGTATCAACTAAAATTTGCATGGAGGTTTTTTTTAAAGGAGCATTAAAATTATTTTAAATGTACCAAATCGATGATTTGAAAGTCATAAAGGAAAATTATCAATAAAACACTGTTTTAACACAACACTTAGTTTATTACTATAAAAACATATAATAAAAAATATCTACAGTTTTATTAAAAAAATTATTTTTATAGACAATGTCTACAGTAAAAAAAACTTAAAACACACACACATATATACACACACATCGAAATAAATAAAATATCCACACAAACAAATAATAATGATGTGGTCAAATTTTTTATTTTTTTATTTTGTAGGATAATTTTTTATGTACCTACTTCGTATTTTTTAAATGCACACTTTTTTATTGGGTATCTAGTTGCCCCAAGATTCTGCTTTCCCTTTAAAATAGAATTTATATTTTTGATGACCCATACAACATAAATGGAATTTGGATGTGTAGTCAAAAATAAAATCTTTCACATGATGTATATTACTTACAGGAAAACAAATTTTCATCACAGGTATTTCTTAAGAATAATGACAAATTTGTGGCAACAGACTACTCAAAACATTTATACATTTCTGAAAAAAAAATGAAATTTGTTGATGAAGCTAATAAATCATTTGGGGAGTAGGCCCTTGAATTAACCACAAAATATTCTAGTCTAGACCTTTCCTTACTAACCAACTCGGATCTACAGGTGGAACAGCGGATCTACAGGTGGAACAGACTTTAATTTTTTTAAACTGTTTTAGCCACAAATCATGCCACATAAGATAACTTGCCTCGCTTCAAAAGCCTACTGCTTGAATTCTGGGATGGAAGTTAAAATATTTCTTCAGATTCAAAATTGAAGGATTTTGTCTGGTTTGACATGAAGTTTTTAACAATCAGTGATTTGAAAGAATTTATAAAAGATGATGCATTGGGATTTATGTTTCTCACTCCATGACTTCTGACTTTCCCAAAAAAGTTTTTTAAAGGGTCCTGATTCAGATGTCTGGGACATAAAAATAATTTTTCCATAAATATGAAAAACCCTTCAATGTGTGAATCTAATTAGAAATTGAACGAGGACATCTAACTTTTTAATTGTTGCTATCTAAAAAAATTATTCCTTTAAACACATAAAAAGCCTCAGACCAGAAGAAATTCTGCTGTACTTTCAGCTTCTATTAAAATATCAGGCTGATTGTTACTAAAAATTTGGGCGGCCACAGAAACTTTCATTTTTTTTGTATTGTCTATATGGTTTTTTTGTCAAATTTTTGCACAGCTTATAGTCATCTTCTTCAATCTCAAAAAGTTTGACAATATGGCTCCACTTTGTTATTTCATTTATTTCTTCCTGCAACAGAATTGAACATTGTACTTTGAAAAATTTTTCCTCGCACATTTCATTAGGTGAGGAGGATAATTTATTTTCCTCACTACTGCGTACAAAAAATTCTCTTGTTTCATCTGTTTATGGCTGAAACATTAGGTGATCCTTGGTCACAGATTATGCTTGTAACTGTGAGTTCAATATCTAGACATGATGTAACCACTTAATTTTTTACCAAAACATCTGTTTTCATGCCCCCTTCATTAAAATAGTAGCAAATGGACTGCTGCCATTTCTGACAAGTTCCACATGCCATAAAAACTATCATTTTATCAGCAAAAAGAGGTTTTCTGGTACACTTTCCATTGTCTTGAAAGCCTTTAATCAAATCTTTTCCTACATGAAATTGCAATGTGGGATCTATGGCCATTTCGTCAAAAACAATGCTGCAAAGTTTGCCAATGTTATTGATTTTGATACCTTAGCTCTTAATGAATTCATAATATGACTATTCATACCTGTGTGAAAAGATACTTTACGAAGAAGGTTGGTTAATGTATTTCTGGAGGGCACAGCAAACATCCTACGGAATAGCCTATATCCCTTGGGACTTTGTTTTAGGAACTACTTTAGACGATACCCCTTGAAGAATTGGATTACTTCGAACAGGTGAAGAAGATGGACATGCGATATGGTCACGAACACCTGAAGCACTTGTACCAATCCCAGCTGAAGAACCAAACTCAGAAACTCTTCAAGAGTATGAAGTGGATATCACGAATAGTACAATTTGCTTATCCATCGGCACCAGAAAACATGATGGATTGTCTGGGCTTCCAATCCTTCATAGATGGTTTACGTGACCCTGACATGCAAAGGACTCTTAGCCCAGACCATCCCAAGACACTGGTCGATGCATTAACCGCTGCTCTGGAATATGAAGCAGCCACGAAGGATTCAGCATATAACAAAGTCAGGGCCATTCAACAAGAAAGTGGCGAAGATCGTCAACTTGATAAAGAGCATGGTAGAAGAGAAGCGCCCTAGGACTCCAGCAAACCAAGAATCGCCAAGTCGTAGGAAAACTAGAATGGGTCGGCCACGAAGGGGCAACATTGAACATCGAGTTGGTGTGAGCCACCGAAATGCCGACTCCGGGAGGTCATCTGGGAGTGAAGAAAATCCTTCAACAAGTCCGTGAAGGTGTAAGAAGTGTACGACTTGTGCTACAAGTAAAGGACCACGTTGCAAGCGAAAGGCACACTTTCGAAAGAATTTTCGAAGCCACCTTTTCCAAGAAATTTGTAACAAGCTGGGAATGAAGAACACCAGAACAACGGCGTAACATCCACAGTCATTTGGAATGGTAGAGAGAATTATCAGGACCATTGGAAAATACCTATCCAACGTAGTTTCCAGCTACCAGAGAGATTGGTACCAGTATATTTCCCAATTTGCAATGGCTTATTGATCTATTATCAATCAGTTTACAGGAAAAACACCTGCGAAAGAATCCCAAATGGAAAACCGAAAGTGGTCGACCAAAACCGACTAGGGCCATACGAAAGAGACCATAACAAAGAAGAAGGAGTGATCCGTACCCGAGAAGATCCAGACCATGCCTTAGAAGAATTCGTGGGAGTATATGGAGGAACCGGTAGAGCTAGGGTTGGACTCACTGCAGAGCAACGACAAGATTTGTTCACGCTCCCTGAAGACTATTCACTGTTTACTTTTTTAACTGTCAAATAATTTCCACTTAAATATTGTGGCGCAAAGATTTGAAACAAAAAGTATGAAAGTTTGCAATTTGAAATTCCTGTAAAAATACATCCGGAGATTTTTCATCTCTTATTTATTAGAATATTGTATTAAAAACAGCCTGATTTGTAATAAATATACGGTTCTTCCTCCACATGGTTCACAAATTTATTGTTTTGGATGTGATGATGGTAAATGTAAAATACACTTAAAACTATTATTTTAAAAATAAAATTTAATAAAAAGATGTCAGATTAGCATTAATAAAATTGATTATAAAACAATAGTTATTTTTTTAAAATGTCTAAATATTATATTTGGTAATAGTAATGATAAATCCTGGAAGTAACATTTTTCTTTGGATATCACTGATTTCCCAAGAATAGGATTGATTAAAACAAAGGTTACATTCAGATACTTTTTATTAACAAATGGAAAAATATTTATAGAAATATATTGTATATGTATGTACAAATTTATTACAAAGATTGAGACAAAAGAAATACAGCGCAATAATAAAATTATTTTTATAAATATTATCAAAAACTAAGAGTTATCTTTATGAATTTTTGTTAAAAACATTATCAACTTACTCCGTCAGTTCTTTGCATAAACATTTAAATTGCTTTGGCAAATTTGTTATTCTTTAGTTAATATTGCATAACAGTATACACATACAGAAATAAAAATATAATAAAAAAAGTCTGCCACCATTATAAGAAATTCTCCAGTTGTTTCTTTTGCTTGTTTTTAAATTGTGGCAAGTCTTTTAATATGTAGCACTATCTTTTAAGAGTATGGTAATATTTCACAAAATAAGACATATTTAAAATATTTAGGAATTAAAAACATCATTCAAGTGAATAAAAAATTACAGTATATTCAAATTTAAAATTATATACCAAGAGAAATTACAGAATCATTTAAAATGTGTACCTTAACTAAAAATAAATAAAATTGAATTAAAAACTAACATTTTTGGAATGAACAATTTTTAAACACCTCATCCATGTTTTGGCGTTTCTTTTGAAAACAAATAAACATGGAACAGTTTAAAATAACACCTACTTATATATAATATCGCTGGTTATCGGTTTCTTACAACTGTAATCAATATTTAGTCAGTAAATTTGACTTGATTGATTATTTTCAACTTCGAATTTGCTATTTAAACCGTTTCTTTTGAGTGTAAAGTGATAGAAACTTGTTTCATTCATTGTAATGAATCGACGTTTTATTTTTATAAAACATCGTCATTCGAATGAAACTTTTCCCCATTGTAACTAAATGCAATATCCCATTTCTAAGATTAACTGTTTTGTTTTTTATGTACAAGCAACGGATTCCATAGGTACTTCGATGACCTATGTTTGTCTCCAAAATGATCGCCAACAAAATATAAATCTAAAAAATGTACAGTAACAATGTTTTGTTTGATATCCAAAACTGCTCATTTTGTAAATATTATGTTCACAACAAATATGGAAGAGCATTTTCACAGCTGTGGATAATACTATCGCAGTATAGTCTTACAAAAAATATTTTTTTATTATTTACAATCGTTTTTTTATTTACAATTACTATCAATTCGTTAATATAAATTAGTGCCAACTGAAAAATGTGCATTTTAATACCACAATGTTTGTATAATATTCAATAAACTCACAAAAATGTCTGTGAAAAGCTTTGACATTTCAATTTGAAAAAGGACATGGATGAAAACAATCCATTAAGTTTATTACTTATGAAAAATGTAAAAAATGAAATAAAATAATGAAAAACTTACTTATAATTTCATTTCAGCAACGAAATTTTTAATGGTAAGTGTGATGTGGAATGCTTAGAAATTAAAGAAATATATGTATAAATAATGAGATATACCTTGAACTAAAATATATAGGATTTTGCAAATGATTAGGTAGATATTGTATAAGAATAGGTACCTATTACTGATAAATTTAATTTACTTGCTGATGATTTAATGAAAGAAGAATTTAGGTATTAAAAAAAATTAAATTGAATAGAACACATTCTAGTTATCGACATTATTCAGTATTTTCCATAACTCTCTTATAATAAGCCGAAGTAAATTTACACTGCGATATTTACAAATACATATTATAGCAAAAATTTACATCTTAACAACGATATTTGCGGGATAAGCTTTCTTACATTTATTTAAAAACTATTAAAGAGTTATAAAAATATTATTTTTTTTATATAAAATTCATCAAACTCGAGAAATCAAGCTGTGAAAAATATCTTTGGTCGTTCCTAAGTTGGAAAGGATCTTCTTTGTAACCTCAAAATAAATCCGAAAAAAATAACGCAAAATCAAAAGATACTGATTCATAAGATTATTAAACTATAATCATGGAGATAATGCACAAACGTAAAAAATTCACATTTCAAGTTTTCTTTTGTAAAATCCACTTTTTTTATAAAAATGCCTATTCTTTATTCTCATTTTATTATTGAAATATACAATTCCTTAGGTTTGGAAATTAACTTTTGCTTTATAAGATTTTTTTATAGATTATTTTTGAAAAATGTAACTGAACACATTATTATGTATTTAAGTCACTTGAGAAACAAAAGTAAGGAACGAAAAAATATTCCACAGGGTCGCTTTGTCTTTTTGTTATTACTACGTATATGCAGTTGTTTCTTTCAGGTGTTCACATCGAAATGTACACTTGTAAATTAGCCGTGCGGATTATCCTGAAGACTGCTATAATCAATGCGGTTACATAAACGATATGTGAAATGTAAGTATATTTAGAGCAACTAAAAAAGAAAGAAAATATGAAAAAATAAAAATCTATAGAGAATGGAAAAAATACGAAAATTCGCTAGAGTACATACTTCTTAATGCAAAGGTTGTGATGATGGACTTTTTTCTATCTGAAATAGTATAATAAGTTCCATAGATGAAAAATTACGTAGGTAAGAGTAAGTTCCTTCATTACATTTGTTTGAGTATTATTATGTGAACCACATATTGTACCAACCTTTACATTATGGAATGCACAAGAAAATGAATAAAAAACAGTTTAACAAATGCTTTCTCCAACTGTTTGGAATAAACTTTCATAGTTTTAGATTATATCTGTATTAACCCTAGCCTATCGTATGATTTTTCGAATAAGAATAAGAAGAAAAAAGGAACAGAGGTAGAAAAACAAAAAGTACAAAAAAAGCAATAAGAAATTTGTCCGAATGCAATCTATTTTCTAGAACTGATAAAGAAAAATTGAAGATTGCTAAAACTCCAGAGCTGGATATAGTAAGAAGAATTGGAGACGAAAATATTAACCCTATTGACATCTTCAAACTGTTTTTTCTAGAGGATTTCATTTGCAATGAAACCCAAAAATTCGCAATTTTTAAAGGAAAACATGATTTCCCTACCTCTACTCAAGATGTATGTTTATTTTGCCATTTTGCTATTGTCCAGTTATTGTAAAGTTCCATATAGGAGAATGTATTGGCAGACAAGAGCAGTTGTTCACAATTCTTTGGTAAGCAATGGTAGCTCATGAGATCGATTTCATCTAAATGATAATAATGCTATAGACCCTAAGAATAGACTTTACAAAGTACAACCATTGATAGACCATATAAATAGTGTTTCTCAAGATTTAGCCAATCCACTTGGAACATCGTTTTCTTTAGATGAAGCAATGGAACCTTACTATGGTCGACATAATATGCAACTAAAGGAACATGCCGAAGATGGTCTAAAGAGCAAAAGAAACATATTGATGTTAGTCAACCTACCATAATAAGTCTTTACAACCAAGGAATGGGAGGATTAGATCTCTTTGATAAAATGAGAGGTCTATATCGTACTCGAATCACATGTAGAAAGTGGTATTGGCCAATCATTCGATTTTGTTTGAATCAAGCCAATCGCCAATATTTATAAAACTCTCATTTATTGTTTTTTGTCATAAATATCACCAATTTCTACTTTATTCTTTAGTTGGATTGGAACTTTGTCTAAATAAACAATAGTTAGTACACAGTCCAGTAATGTAAAAACATTTTATTGAGTGCGTTATTTCCTTCGAATTTATTTAGTTTAAAACAAATAGAAGACATCCGAATAAAGCTATAATTTAAATGCGAGATTACAAGTCTCAATATTTTTCAAAAAAATTATCTTTAAATAATAAAACCGATCGTTTTCTAGGTCAATGTTATCACAATCTTATGTAATTTTATTGAACAGTTGTGCGTGGTTAATTATTGCAGAAGCAGTCTTTAGCAACTTACATAAATTTTCCAATAACTCATAAATAAATAAGAAAAATGTGATAAGGGATTGTGTAACATACAAATATAGGAATTTCTAAACTTAACACAATCAACATTGTCAGTATTGCAGTAAATTTAAAGATAAATTAAGATTTAGTTCATGGATAAGGATTTTTTTTATTTTCCGCAAATGATTTTAATTTTGAAAGGTAAACTTTGTGCATTAACACAAAAATTGGAACAGTTCACAAATACTTGCACACTTTGGACAACAAAGGAAAGGAGGGTATGCAAAATGTGATATGCTACCTAAATTAAGAAAATTAAAACCATCTATTTTATGTTATGGAAGAATAAAATTTTTTATAGAAAAACTTATCTTGTAAAAGGTAAGTTATATCATAACTTGTAACAAAGCTAATCTGATTCAGATTTACATTTGGTGCTCGGAAAACAATTGTGTTAAACATTTTCAACAAATAGTAGTAGTAGGAAAAATAATGTTTTTGAAAAGGAAACAGATCAAATTGTAAAATAAAACTCAAAAATAATTTATGAATATTTGCTAAACACTGCGCCTGTGCCATATACAAATTGGTAAAGAATAAGGTCAAAGAAAGCCTGCTGCATCAATTCATTTAAATTAAACTTTTCTACGATAACCATAAAATATTTTTTCTTTCTGATACAACAGACTATCTGACCATCCAATACACTTTGAGTCAGTCTCAATAAGCTCTATGTTGTGCCATACACAGCCTGGTGAATTTAATACAAATTCTCACTGAAGCATCAGAATTTCTAAATTCCTGTGCAAAATGGTATCTTTGACGGAGTTAAATACAACCTTGATGTTCTCCGTATCTACAGCTGTGGTAAAATGATGATAGAGCGGTTTCTTTGGATCTCTCTTGATACTGGTAAACATTGTAAGGATGAACGCTTGAACATCTTGCATCGAATGTGAATTGCCTTTGAACTGGGGAAAGTACCAGCGTATATCCGTTTCAGGATTCGCCACCTAAAAAAATATAACAATAAAATTATTGAATTTGAAATGTGCCAATGCGTTTATTAAATTTAATAATTATCACGTTTTTTGCGTTGGTTTATTTAACTTTTATACATTCCATATCACTGAATGTGTAGCATTTCTTAGTAACGGTAGCATAAAACATGACAAATGTTCAATAATTGTCATTATAAATAATTGTTTTATCGACGGATAATAATTTGAAAGCAAAATTTGAAATACACACAATCGCATTACTTTATACGATTGTAAGACAATATTAAATTTTATAAACTTTTAATTGAAAAAATATAGAGTGAAAAATAATATCTAGACTCTCGAGCTAGAGAATATAAAGATGAAAGTATTCGCAGAAAAAATGTTGAAATAGTATATTGTGCCACAAGTGCAGAAAGTAATATATTTTACACAATGAGTGAAAGTTGTGGCAGGATCGAATGCGAGTGCTGCAATCACACTAGTGTGGAATACATTTTCTGCAAGAGTAGCAGACTATATTTTTCCTACGATCAAATTAAAAATATATTTATTCAACTTCAAACTGCAAATTTTTACACTCAATACCTAATTACACAGATTGAACAATTACGACATAAAGACCGTAGGGGATGTTTTTAAGACAAATAAAGTAGAAAGTGGGACAACGAGAGAGAATACAGGCAAAAGACAAACAGCATGGTGGACAGAGGAAGTGAAACTATTATAAACTATTTATAAAAGAAACAACGAAAAAAAAGCAAAGGAGAAGGTCATTTCAGCAAAGAAAAAAATCATGGGAGAAATTTGGAAAACAAAATGTGGAAAAACTACAATAGCAATCAGAAGTTATTCTACAGAGTAATCAGAAATGTTAAAAGACAAAACAATAATGAAATATATTTAATAAAAAACAACAATTACTAACACAGACAGAAGCAATTATGAAAAGGTGGAGGGAGTAACAAAGAAATGTATGAATAAAATAAAAAACATGGAAAGGTTAAATATAAATCAGCTAGTGTTCGCGAATGATCTCGTTTTTCTCGCAAATTACGGAGAAGATCTACAACATAACTTTGAAGTATGAAACAAAGAACTTAGGAAATACAAACTAGAAATAAATACGAACAAAACTAAAAGTATGATGATCGCAAAATAACCTTCCTTCCTTCCAAAAAGAGATCTCAACAAAAATAAGAAATTTTTAATACATTGTACACACCTAACCTAACCTAACCTAACCTAACCTAACCTAACCTAACCTATACTAACACATGGATGTGAAGTGTGGACGTCTGGAAACTAAATAGAAAAGAGAAGCAAAAATACAGGCTAGTGAAATGAAAAGTTACTAAGAAAAATAGCTGATGTAAAACTGCAAGATAAAGTGAGAAATAAGAAAAAGATTACGAGTTAAATTAGTGGAAAAATGAATCCAAGAAAATTCGATGGTTGGCAAAGAAAGTTGGGAAAATGGGAAAAGTAAAAAAGAAAACCAATGGCAGACCAAGGCGAAAATGGAATAAAGAAATAGGAGACTAATTGGTGCAAATGGAGATGATTGGAGAGATGCGGAGAAAATGGCTGGAGATAGAAAAAAGTGGAGAAAGAAGATTATGGAAGACGGAAAGGAGTATCTACACTAACTTCTACATTGGCAGGTAGCCGGTAGAAGAGGGACCGATTATGTATGTATGTATCTATAACTAACTGTGACTGCAAAATTTTATATTGGCAGTACCAAACTGCGATATTAATTTGAGGTACATTTTTATTGACCAGAGTCCATTATAATGAAATTTAGTTTTAACTTTTTTGGCAGATATCCCACTTAACTTGATATGAAAAAATGTATTAAATCTTATTATACTAATTCTATGTAAGATGTGGTGGTGTGCCTAAGTCTATACGTGTGGCTGTATGGAATGATATTTCACATAGTTTAGTGCATGTATATGGATTTTACAATGTGTTGGTCTAAAAACTAGAACGGAATATGAAATTCTTCTGTTTTGATAATAGAAAAATAAAATACCGACCAATAAGGCGAATAACAAATAGATTTAATAAAAAAATCTTACCTTTTTTTCTAACAAGTCGTACTTATTTAAAAACAGTATGATGGATACCCCAACGAAGATCAGATTGTTGATGATAGTATCGAATATATCGCGTGCTTCTTCCAGCCTATTTGTTTTTCTATCTTCCAGTAATACTTGGTCAAATTCGGACGAAGATACTAGAAATAAAATTGATGTGACGGAGTCGAAACATTGAAACCATTTTTGTCGCTGAGATCGCTGTCCACCGACGTCGACGAACAGAAAGGGGATGCCATTAATGGGTACTACGCATTCTGTAATTCCTTTGGTAGCCTTTCGACAATGGAGAATATCTCGGTTGGTTGGAGTGTATTCGGGTCGGGAAATTCGGTCTAGGTTGTTGAGGAAATATTCTACCGAATCACTCTAAAACAGAAATACAAAACATATAAATTAAATTGAAATTGTCTTTTTGGTATAGGTTGGCAACGATTTGTTTATTTTATTTTGAAAAAATAAATGTTTTCTTACAGCAAACTAATGGCACAATAGACAAAAAACGAAAAAAATGAGTCGTCAGAGAACCTTTTTTGATAAAAAAAAATGTTTCAAAATGGTGATTGAAAATTTTTTTCAAGTGAAATTTTATTATAACGGCTGAATATTTCTTAATGAAAAAGATACAGTATTTTAGAATAGCACAAAGTATATTTCATCAAACTTTCAGCTAAATCGAACCATTTTTGTAAAAGAAAAAAAAAACCAAAAAACAGTTTTTTGGATTTTTTTTTCAAATTTTTGAGGTTAGGGCAAAAATGATTATAACATAAGTTGTAGATTTTTTTATTTCCAACAACTTGTTCATTTGACCTTTTTCAATATTTCAATATTCTTTAGTCACAAATCGCAAAAAACCATTTTCACCCCTAAAAACCACCCCTGCTATACCCCCTAATAGACGATTTTGGTTCCGAATATTTTTTTTATTTAGTTATGATGTATTTAAAATTGTGTCATTAGTTTGCTGTAAGAAAACATTTATTTATTTGATCATTTTGAACTGCTATTTCTCCTGGACTATTAGGGTTGAATAGAAAAGTATTGCTGCGCACGCCCAAAGAATCCGTGGTAGGAATAATGAGCCCCCAATTCACGTACGGTAGTTGAAATAGTGTACAACCTAGTATTAAGAACTTTTCTATAGTTCATCACAAAATATTTCGTCTTGACTTACTGCCTAAGCCTAAGCTATGACGATTAACAATAAAAGTTGTAAATTGTTCGTTGCAACAGGCTATGCTGATACTGAACAGACACAATTTATAGTTGACAGGTGGTGTAAAAAAGAGAGTTTAGCAGTAAATTCACAAGAAACCACCATTGTCAACTTCACAAAGGAAAGACTCCAACATGGTCTAAGACCACTGGTAACCAGGTTTTTACACCATCTATCCATCTTTTCCTTGGTCTCCCTTCTTGGTGCATCATAGTTGAGGTAGAGTATATTCGGGATAGTATACTTTCTTCAGGTGCCCTTGCTACATGTCTCGCTCAATCTAGTATCCTATATTTCAGTGTGTCTTTGATCTGGGCTTCGGTATATAATTGCCAGATTACTGTATCTGATCTTGCAGGCACCTGATTTTCTGCACCTAAATGGTCCAAATATGCTTTGTAGCACTTTGTTTTCAAATGTTTGAAGTCTGTTTTTTGTTTCTTTGGTGACTGGCCATGCCTCACTCCATACAACAGGATGGGCTGTAATATTGCTTTGTAAGTTCGTATCTTGGATTTTCTTGAAAGCGATCTAGTCTTCAATATGTTTTGTAGTGCCAAATAAAATTTGTTGATGTTTTTTATTCTTGTGCAAATTTCTTGTTCAATGGAATTGCCTTCGGTTATAATCGTTCATTGTTATAAAGTTTTATCATTGGCGAGTGTTGTATATTTTTTCTCTCTACTATGTATCTACTATTTAATTGTCTTAGTTTAAAAAATTATGTTTAGGATTAGGACTCATAAACATATTAAATAAGTTCTAAAAGTTTCTTTCGGGTTGGTTAAATTACATGATAAATTCCATATGGCAAAGAGGGAAAATACCTAGGAGTCATATTTGACAAAGGTATACTTGGAATACAAATGTACAAATAAATGTACATTGTCCTTCAACATATGCAAAAGAATCTGCGGGAAAAATGACAACTCTATGGTTATGTACACATGTTATAAGACCTATGGTACTATGGTACTTTCCGTGCTTTTAAGTTTAAAATTTTTATTATACTAAACGTAGCTTGTATACTTGTAGTTTTTTTATTGTTTCTCACTGGTAAGATTTATCAGTCGACACACAAATCGTATTCTTGGGTTTGGACGACCAGGCATCATCGTAGGGTAATGGATTATAGTGTCCTTACCTGCTTTACACTAGTGCGATATAGAGAAGAAAATTTGAAACCATTGTTTATTGATCTCAGATAATTCTGTCGTGCCCGAAACATACAGTTGAATACCCAATGGACGTAATTATCCGTCACATGAATTTTTCTTATCCTTCTCATTCACCTTATCTAACAACTCTTAATGCTTACGTATGGGGTGTGCTTTACAGAACACCCACCGGCAACTATTGATGAACTCCCTGAAAAAATTTGGACGTCCTCCCCACTCCACAATTTAGACGGCTTGCGATTCCATAAAATTCATGGAGGAGGTTTTTAAGAATAAGATGAAGTTATGGCGAAAATATTAAGTTGGCCAAATTATTCCTAAGGACTCTAATCTATGTTTTTCAAAACTTCTCTATTTTAATGACCCCACTCTACCCCTTAGACGGCTTGCGATTCCATTAAATTCATGGAGAGATCCTTAAGAACAAGATGAAGTTATGGTAAAAATATTAAGTTGGCTAAATATTTTCTAGGGGTTCTAATCTATGTTTTTCAAAATTTCTCTATTTTAATGACCCCACTCTATCCCTTAGACGGCTTGCGATTCCATAAAATTCATGGAGGAGGTTTTTAAAAATAGGGTGAAGTTATGGTGAAAATATTAATTTGGCTAAATTATTCCTAAGGACTCTAATATACATTTTTGTACTTTCGTCATTTAACTTTTCTCCGCTTTTCTCACTTCTTATATATTAACACAGATGGATTTTTGTGATATTTTAGTACATAAACCTTTTTTTATTAAAAGTTTTTACACAAAATTATACAAAGATTTCATTTAATCAATTTTCCTTTATTTTTATATATTAAATATATACATCCTACGCCACTGGTTATTTGGCGGCTAGACTGAAAACAGCTGATAGAAATTTTGCCGCTAACTTCACACCAGTATGTGTATATGGCATTAGTACAAAATCTATTTGCATTCTCGGTGCATCCCTGAAGTAATTATTTCGGATTATCGAACCCCTACTGAGGAATAATTATTAGGAAATCATGTTGCAAACAGGATTCAAGACGAAATATCTTGTGATGGACTTTAAGTCTGCGGAAAGCTGGCTCTCAGTGTATAAGGTTGATAAGAAATAATTTACCTTAAACGAATAACAATAACCATTAATAAAAATTCAAATAAATTAATAATGCCTGTCCAAACATAATTATCTGTAATACACATAGCCTATAAAAATATCTGCACATAGGTCTGTAAGTAATTATGAATACACAGACACATTCTAAAGATAGAAAATTAAATAAACCTTGATTTGGATTAAATGTTAAAACATAATCAGTATCACACACGTCGTTTTGTGCATAACCGAGTTTATGATACCAAGAATGTAATAAAATCATTGCATCATATTGTACAGTTAATAAAATAAAAGACAGATATAATTTTACTTTGTTTCTTTGTGCTACATAGGCAAAAATAAAAAGAATTATTCATAATAATTTAGATACGTTTTTTGAATAATTTATTATTATGCACGGATTTCCTGTTTCTGTATACCAGGTGGGTGTCATTTTAGTTGCAAATTGTTGAAGAATATAATATTTTTTTCGGGAAGCATGATCTATAATTTCATAGAATTTACGTCTTTATAAACAGGCAGATTTACGACTTTTTGTACTGTAAACCAGGTAATTTCAGATGAAATTATAAGGTGAAAATATTAACAGATATACACATCGTTCACTGTTTACATCTCTGGTTTTAATTTAGTATCGCGGTGATTCATTTTGTACATTAAAAACACGAACAACGGCAGGGTTAGACTTAGACATCACCTTGTCATACTTTTCGGACGGTTCCAAATTGCCGTCATACCGTCGAAAATTTTTGTTTGTCAAACGATTTGTACGTATTGCATTTGGATTCTTGAAAAGTATTTGATACAATTTGACCAGATAAGAAATGAATTTGGAATTATGTTTCAAAGTAATTTATTTAATTGAAATTAAAAATCAAAAAATAATCGGCATAAATAATGAAAAGAACAATTATTCTACAAAAATCAAATAAAACAAAGTAATAAAATAAAAAATTTAAACGATAAATTTAACATTTTAGTATCTGGTATTGCCACCTCTGGCTCTAATAACACCTCTCATTCTCCGTAGAAGACTTCTTACGAGGGGTGAATCACTCCGCGAAATACTGTCACAAATTCGGTCGCAATCCCGCGAAATCACACGCAATCCCGCGAAATCGCACGCAATCCCGCGAAATCGCACGCAATCCCGCGAAATCGCACGGAGTCCCGCGAAATTCCGAGGAATCTTGAAACATTTAACGCCGTTTAACCACTCAAAACCCTTAATGAACTGTCACGTGATGTTTGAACCTGTTTTTGCGTGAGCACGGCGTCGCCGTTTTTTCTGTTCTGGCTATTATATAAATAGTGTTTTCACTTTTACTAGTGCATCTTGTTTTTTTAAGTTAGCTACAGGTAAATATTGTTTTTGCTTATTTTTTTTAATGTTTATTGTTATAAAGTTTTGGGAAATGTTTCTGAAGCGTTTTCACTTGTTTCAATTTTAATGTTAAGTGTTAAGTAACTGAGTGTAATAAAGTATTTAAATAAACCAGGGTTGGGCTGAAAAGTCAAGTGATTATAATCACGACTAAAATTATGATTTAAATCGCTTTATTTTTACAATTAAAATAATTACTTAAATCAATTTTTTTCTATTTTGTTCAGAACCAGATAACAACATAATATAACAGTTTTTTCAAAAACAGCAAAAAATAAGTACATAATTCCAAATTTAATGGTCTTAGGTATTTACCTGTAAAAAATATTTATGAATGTTTTTAGCAGAACGTTTTGTGTTTGCCAGAGAAAGAAACAAGAAGCAAACACGGAAACATATGTTCCAATAGTCGAAGAATTACATAACGTCATAATAAAAGCCCGAGGTAATGATATTAAAGATTGCAAATCACTAGGAATCAATTTGCCAGAAAAACCAGTGGGAAACAGCTTTAATGGTAGTCTATGTTTCAAAACTTGATACC
Organism: Ophraella communa; assembly: GCA_035357415.1. Taxonomy (NCBI): domain Eukaryota; kingdom Metazoa; phylum Arthropoda; class Insecta; order Coleoptera; family Chrysomelidae; genus Ophraella; species Ophraella communa. The sequence goes on from CM068979.1 coordinate 67,432,940, forward strand.
TTTGACATAACCCCAAGGAAAACAAATACTTTCAGGATAGTGTGGCAGTCTCATCTGCAATACAAAAGGAAAAAGAAGATGTATTAGAAGCTGAATTAGGGGCTAATGAAGAGAACTTAAAATATTTTGACAAGAATGGAGAGATTGTACTTAAATACCTTAAAAATATTAGACATTAAAGATTTAAGCGGATGTAAAACAGCGGCATCGGACACATCATTGCTTACTGTCAATATTAATAACAAAGAAATGGTGGTTAAAAAATCTACTTTGTGTTGGTTGTTTTTCAAAAATAAGGACGTTTATCAAGCAACAGATTAATTCGGTGCAGAGCTAGAAGCAGTTCAACAACCACTGCAAAGAGAAAAATAACTACTGTAAATAAGAAAATTCAAAAAAAGGACAAAATATGAGGGATAAAAATAAGGAAAATCTTAAAAGAAAACCACAAAAGAAAAGTAACATTTCCGATTCTGAAACGTCATTCAGTGATTCGTATTCCGTCTACAGTGTATGAGAATAAAGGCTCTTCAGAACCAGACAACATATTATGTATACCCTGTATAAAATGTTTGTATTTGTGTTAAATTGTTTTTACTTAGTAAGGAAATACTTTTTTGTTTGTTGTTTTTCTTTGTTTAAATTAAAATTAGTCGTAGATAAAACTGTTTTATTACTCTGTGCAATCTTGCGAAATCACTCGCAATCCCGCGAAATCACGCGCAATCCTGCGAAATCACGCGCAATCCTGCGAAATCACGCGAAATCCTGCCAAATCACGCACAATCCGCAGCGAAATCGCTAAATATTACGCGAAATCCCAAGTTTTCCGCAATACTGTCACATTTTCCCCTGAGTGATTTACCCCTCGACTTCTTATCAGGTCACTTATGTAATCCAAATCCAAATTTTCCCATTCTTCTATTAAAACATTTCCAACTCATCAAGGTTGTCTGGAGCGATATTACGAGTTCTTATGCGCCTGTCCAGGTAGTACCAAACATATTCAATTGGATTAAGGATTAAGAACAATAAAACAACCTAAATATTTGATTATTATATCTATGTTTATTAGATATTTATGACATTTTTCCAAGGGGTAAATCACTCAGGAGAAAATGTGACAGTATTGCGGAAAACTTGGGATTTCGCGTAATATTTAGCGATTTCGCTGGATTGCGCGTGATTTTGCAGGATTGCGCGTGATTTCGCGTGATTTCGCGGGATTGCGAGTGATTTCGCGGGATTGCGAGTGATTTCGCAAGATTACACAGGGTAATAAAACAGTTTTATCTACGACTAATTTTAATTTAAACACAGAAAAACAACAAACAAAAAAGTATTTCCTTACTGAGTAAAAACAATTTAACACAAATACAAACATTTTATACAGGGTATTTTCTTAGTAAGTATAAAAAATTACTTTTATGCAATCATAAAAAATTATTTATTTGTCAAAAGTGCTGACATTGCATGTAATTTTGACATTTATTAAAAATATACTTTATGTATAAGAACTAAAATCATAATTAAAATGTTGAATCTGGGACAGTTGGCAAGACTGATACCGAAAACGTTTACACAACCACTACACCAACACACACTTTTTTAACTGCCTGACGTGCGTTTCGATAACCAAGTTATCTTCTTCAGAGACCAAAGGTAAACTAAAGCTATGTCTACAAACTAACCTGTTAGTGTAGTGGTAGTGTAAACGGTTTCGGTAAAATCATAATATTGAGTGGTTAAACGGCGTTAAACGTTTCAAGTTTCCTCGGGATTTCGATAAATTCCGTGCGATTTCGATGGATTCCGTGCGATTTCGCGGGATTGCGTGCGATTTCGCGGGATTGCGTGTGATTTCGCGGGATTGCGTGCGATTTCGCGGGATTGCGACCGAATTTGTGACAGTATTTCGCGGAGTGATTCACCCCTCGCATTTTTCACACTGTCGTTGACGGCTCATTTTTAAAATGTATTGCTACATTTTGATTTTTACCACCCTATTTATTTACTAAATAAAATATAAAATAAATAAATGTAGGGGCACTTTGATCCGAACGTAACAGAAAAACGTTACCAAAAATTCTTTTAGAATATTAAATTCAACCTAAAAACAATTAAAATTAGTAACATCAAGATTGATTAGAAACTGTTGGAGATTCAAAAATAAATATTTTTATATTTTATCTTTCATTTTATGGAATGTTATTTATTATTAACAACCTACCTAAAAGAAGGAAATAAAAAAAAATGTTTTGAAAAAGGATTTTAATCCCAAACAAACATTCATTATCGAGGGTTCCAAACTAAGTGAAGTAAAAAAGGAATCAGTAGAGAGGTTGCAATAAAAAACAAATAAAACCGTACTGTATAATACACAGGCAATTTGTCAATAAAATACCTTATGCTGCAAACATTAAAGATGTGGGCGTGGACAACTGTTTAACTAATTTCAAAATTATTATTATTTAAACCGTGATTCGTTATACACAATAAATAGGCCATCCTTAAAATTAATTTGAGTTTGAAAATGTATATGCTATTCTGAAACCGATAGTACATTGTCAAGTTAAAATTAAATCTGTTGCCATTCCGATGCAATATTTATTTGTTATTTTCATTTAAAAATATTACGTTACTGTTCTATTTCAGTGAACTGGAGTAGTAAGAAACATTACTATTTAGGACGATAACTTAAAAGATACATTATTTGTTTGAGTTGGGTGGTGATCAACCGAGTGATCAACTATCACCGAACTTAACTAACTGTTGATATTATTTTTCAAATAATGTAAACATGCATTAACTTTGATGTGAAGTAAGAAATTTTACGTGAGATCCGGTATATTAATTGTGTTATTTTTAGAGGAATTTCGCGAGGAAGACACAATATTTCGAAGAAACCGGCACCAGAATAACAAAAAAGTTCCAAAAAAATACCACTGACGCTGTGTTTACACACGTACACGTATTTCATAGTATTATGGCAAATTTCTAAATATAAATCTGTGAATAATTTTTGGACGCATTAATTAAATTATTGATGTATCATTAAGCTGTTTTAATTTTTATGACATAAGCAGCATCGCGGATAACTCGATGGGCATTAATACTTTCCGCTTATGATTATGATATTGAATGCAATAAGTGGGAGTTTGATCGCTCCTGCTGATGATTTATCGCGTTTGCCAGTCAAAGGAGAGACAAAAGTATGCGACAATTTATATTTGTAACGCATCTACGTGCTTCTCTACCATGCTAATACCGAGGCTAATACTTTGTTTATATCTTGTTTGACATTTTGACATTTTCTGCCTTCTATGGTTTTTCATATTTAGACACAATTTTGATTCAGACATTTCTGTCCAAAATATAAGAATTTTTGATTTGTATTATCATAGAAGGTTGTTTCAGGTTAGTTAAGTTTATTAATTAGTTTTAGTTATTTTATTGTATTTTATAAAATAAAAATTTATTTCAGTACAAACATCGAGTAAGTCAATAAAAGAGAAATATTATCTTATATATTGTATATCTTAAATTCGAAGATATTGCGAAGCTTCGAAATGTAACTACACTGCTCGACAATTGAAGTGGATATTTTTTAAATCTCAGAAAATTGCGTACAAAAATAATATTGAAAATATACGTTTCATGCTGTTAGTAAACTCTGTTTATAGCAAATTATGTTTGTCTGGACTCTCCGCCACCGCACTAGACACCGACTTTATGAGTTACACAAAAACTGGCCCAAAACCAACCCTAGACCCCTGCACGCAAAAGAATACAGCGGACCATTAAAAGCCGTCAACAAGTCGCGTGCGTACCGCACTTGTTTTCGCGCTGTACAACTACCAGTCTAGAGAGAGCTTGGGTTCCGACGACACAGAGTAGATGTTTAACGGGACAAATATGTTGTTTTCATGCCAGTTTTTCTACTTTGAAGCCTAGTAAACTAACTCACCCTGTATAACACTTTTAAATGGTTTTTAGCAATTAATATTGGAAAGAATATACCTAAAATTTGAATTATTTGAAATATTCTAAAAGGCGCCCTAAGCGGCGAATCCATTTAGCTTTTCTGTAGTACACTCTGAATTAAAATTTTGATGCACGTGTTGTCATTGTTTTGATAGTCATTATTATTTGTTGTTCGTTCAGGTGAAAAATTTTCCCAGTGAATTATTTGTTGTATTTTTCGATATTTTATTCTTGTTTTCGGATGTGGGTTAAGTGTAGGTACTTTTAGTTTGTGTCTTTATTTTTATTTTATAAACAATTGGTCACAAACATTTAATAAAATTGGATTTATATTGTTTATAGCGTATTAAAAACGACTGTAAACAATTGTGTAAAAAAATTTAAATTTTTCACATCTAAAATCGCATTTGCTTACTTTGCTGTTAATAACAATTTCAATTTTTAAAAATTTAAAAATTTTATTATGCAACTTTGTTCAGTAGCTTTGTGATAAAGGATTCCAAGGGTTAAAATAATTCTTGTGTTTTTATTTTATTCACAGTAACGAATTTAAAGTTAGTAACAATGAAGATGTAATTTTTTAATTAACAAATGGAGAGGAATGTGAAAAATAACGGAAAAAATTTTTTGACTGCAGAAATTTGTTCTCTGATAATATGTTCTGTTAGTGCTAGATTTTTTTTAATTTTTTTATTAATATTTACTTATTGAAAAAAAATAATTTGTCATTTGGTCGTTACGACGGTGACGCGCCGCCCGTTTTTTATGCCATTTTCAACATTAATTTAGACCTATAAATAATTGAGCTACAATTCGGGGAGTTGGGACTTTTTTGTAGGAAATTTCCTGCCCTTTAAGAATCCGTTCAGTTTTTTGTTCTAGCTATTATAGTTTATGAGTTATTAGCAAAAATGTAAACCCTCTTTTTTTAAAATATTTAATTGTTAATAACAATAGGAAATTTTTTAAAAGGGAATTTGATATTTAGGAACATTTTTATATTTGTCATTTCGAATCGATTGACACGAAAATCAGATTTTTCGGATCGGTGTAACCCAAATCCGATTTAAATGACTTCTTGACCAGACTAATGAGATGGATGATCTGATTACTTTTTAGAGTGGTTACATTTTACCTTAAAATGTTTTTGTGGGATTACTTTTTCTGTAAAAATAATAAAAAGAACACTAAATGAAGACAGGAAACAAAACACTATTACATCGATCGCCCAGTAATGTGTTTCTATGTAATTTGCACATTTTATCTAAATTAGTAAATGAAACTTCATATTTAACTTATAAGATAATAACCTAATAAATTATTTTAAAATACGATATTTTGCAAGTAAACGGAAGATTTCACATAATCACACATGTGGATCTTGACTTGATTTTTATAAAATATTATTTTAAAATTGCTCCGTCACGGTCATTGACAAATATGCCGAGCAATAACCTCTAAAAAAATTTGTGACATACTATGTGCTAATAAATAAATATTAGCGAGATGTGTATCATGCTTTTTTGTATAATTTATCTATCCATTACCTTGAGCAATATAAAAATTTATAGGGAAATATAAAGTTATATATTGACGTCCTCGAATAATCCTAAAGTTAATCATAATAATAATAATATTTATTGCTTCAATTGAACAGAAAATGTCAAATAGCAAGAGTTCACAATTTTAAATGTAATAAAGCATAATAAAAAAGTTTGCATAAAATAGAACAAGATTAAGAAAAAAAACAAAAAAAAAATAATTATATACACACAGGTGTTTTACAATCATTATTCGTTCAATATAAAAGAACGAAGTTTTAAAACTCCGATAAAAAATAACACATTTTTATAAGTGTAGGATTATCCAGTAATTTCACAAACTGGTCAAAATTTTCCAAACTATAAAGTTCGCGAGGTCTGAATTCACGGTATAGGGTGCAGTTTAAAACGATATGTTCAAGTGTTTCGAGCTGTCTTGAATTGCACATCGTACATATTTCCTCCTGATCAATATGGTAGTAAGATCCACTATATGTGAGGCTTAACCTTTTTTTGTAAGACGTATTTGACTGAATAACCGAACAAATTTAATAGGTATGTTAAAAGATACTTCGCCGGTTGAGAACTGACATTAAGACCTTCATACAGAGTATTTGCCTTTAGCCAACATATCTAAATCAGCCGTAAAGGCATATGACTGATGGGCCTCTAGTATATTATTAATGTTACTTTTAAGAACAGAGTAAGATAAATTATCCCAAGTATTGGAGAAATTCAATTTGTCAAACAACAATTTCATTTGCAAGACACAATTATATGAGTAATTGCCCGCATTTTGTAACAGTTATAATTTAAGGAAAGTAATTTTAGGCAACCTAGAATCGTCCATCATAATATCTTTAACCACCAATTTAAGGATGGTTTAAAAACGATGTGTTCTAAATACACGGCTCCAGTTTCTAGCCGTACCAAATAATCTGGAGTACTTCTAGATAATAATAACATTCTCTTGTAAAAGCCAACTTGTACCCTCTCAATTTCATGACAATATTGAAGTCCCCATACCGGAAGACAGTTGCTGAAGGTGTTTAGAACTATAGATTTAAATAGAGTAAGCCTAGAGTTCCACGTGGTGATTTTAGACCGAGCTAATATGGACATAACATCACTTATGGATTGTGTGGCCTTTGATGTTGCTAGTAGAGCGTGTTTTCTAAATAATGAAGACTACAAAAAAACACCCAAATAGTTGTATGTATTGTCAAAAGGAATTTCATGACCATTCAATACGAAACGATGGCTTTTAGGATGCTTTGCAGTACTTTTGGAAAAACATACTATTCTGAACTTAGCATTATTTACGCTTAGAATTAATTTAATATATTTTTCAAGAATGTGAAGTTTTCTACCAAGGTCAATCTCCGATTCGGCTAAAATAACTAGATCATCTGCATAAAGCATCATTAACAAATCAGATTTGTTGTCAATAGTTATGCCAGTTACTCCAGAGTCTCTAAAAAAAAGATTCAATATCAGCAATGAAAATAGCAAATAGAGTAGGGCTTAGAGGTTCTCCTTGTAAGTCACCCTCATTTATTTCGTACGATTTTGATAGCTGGTTATTGACTTTTACATGAAAGTTAGCATTTTCGTACAGTAATTTGATCACGCATATTAATTTACCACTAACACCAAACCTATATAATTTTCCCAGAGAATAGAATGAGTAAGGGAGTCGAATACTCGCTTCAGGTCAATAAAGGCTGCAAATATTTTTCTTCGTGATCGATGTATATGAATGTGTATACAAGTTAAAGTGAATACATTGTCAATACAGCCACGACTTTTTCTAAACCTGGACTGGCACTCTGGTAAAACATTAGTGTAATCCACCCACTTATGAAGACGGTTTAAAATAATCGTGGAAAATAACTTAGATATTGTATTTATGCAGGAAACACCTCTGTAATTAGCTGGATCATTTCTAGGACCTTTTTTGTGCAACATAGTATTTGACCACGCACTTGGAATTGATTCTGATTCAAATACTTTTTTGAAAAAGTTACAGAGATAAAGCTGCCAATTTTGAGGCAGATATTTATAAAATTCAAAGGTAATGTTGTCAAGACCCGGAGCCTTTCCTCTTTTGCATGATTCAAGTCTAGAACTTCATTCTGGTTTATTTCACAATCTAGATGTGGATACATTGCATCAAAAAAACTTGTAAACTAAAGTTAATCATTATTTCTTATGCTCTTTGGGGAGTTTTGCCGCCCTTATTGGGCAACACGCTATTTTTTTATATTGTTAGTTAAACTAGTGTCACTAGTCTTTCTCTACTATTTTCCTTAATTCTTTCCGGTGGGAAACACATCGATGGGGGTCAGGTGGCGCGCAAACGCCTCCTTGAAAAGTTATGGGCGAAAAACAGTTATCGGGTTTTTATATTAATTTTCAATGGTAAAACCAGTGCATTCGGGATATAAACCTGACCTGACCTAACCTGACCTGATCTGACCTGAACTGACCTAACCTAACCTAACCTAACCTAACCTAACCTAACCTAACCTAACCTAACCTAACCTAACCTAACGTAACCTAACCTAACCTAACCTAACCTAACCTAACCTAACCTAACCTAACCTAACCTAACCTAACCTAACTTAACCAAACCTAACCTAACCTAACCTAACCTAACCTAACCTAACCTAACCTAACCTAACCTAACCTAACCTAACCTAACTTAACCAAACCTAACCTAACCTAACCTAACCTAACCTAACCTAACCTAACCTAACCTAACCTAACCTAACCTAACCACTTCCAACTGCCCTCTATTGTGTTAGTGCAGCGGTTCCCAAACTGTGGGTCGCGAGAGAAATTTTGGTGGGTCGCGGAATTTATTTCGAGGACAATATTCGGATATTGTAACCCATTTGATAAGGGCAATTTAAAACAAATAGCATTGAAACCTGCTCAAGTAGACGCATCGATGGAACTTTCGTGTGATTCGGCTTTAAAGAGTGTATTTAAAGATTCAAGCTTGATCTCTTTCTGGATTAAAGTAAAGACTGAATATTCAGAATTATCTAAAATTGTATTAATGGAGCTCATGGGATTCACAACTTACTTATGCGAACGAGCCTTCTCAAGTTTGGTTTTCCTTAAAAATAAGTACAGAAACAGACTATGTGTTGAGAATGACTTGCGGTTAAAATTGTCAATCTTCAATCCTGATATCCAGGCCATTGTCACTAACGCAAAACAATGCTGTATTTGTCATAGTTCACCTAATTGTTAAGATTGATGTATCCTTAATTAAATGTTTTTTTCAAATACATATATATAGTGGGTCGCAAAACGTCTCAAATTCACGGTGGTGGGTCGCCGGGTGAAAAAGTTTGGGAACCGCTGTGTTAGTACATGCATCGGTCTTAGGGTCTTTGAATGGGCCTTCACCCTTTTTTTAGGGACGCTTCGTCTCAAATGTGAGCCAAAAATTATCAAATATTTTTCAGTTCAGTTCAGGTTAGGTTAGGTTAGGTTAGGTTAGGTTAGGTTAGGTTAGGTTAGGTTAGGTTAGGTTAGGTTAGGTTAGGTTAGGTTAGGTTAGGTTAGGTTAGGTTAGGTTAGGTTAGGTTAGGTTAGGTTGGGTTAGGTTGGGTTAGGTTGGGTTAGGTTGGGTTAGGTTGGGTTAGGTTGGGTTAGGTTGGGTTAGGTTGGGTTAGGTTGGGTTAGGTTGGGTTAGGTTGGGTTAGATTAGGTTAGGTTAGGTTAAGTTAGGTTAGGTTAGGTTAGGTTAGATTAGGTTAGGTTAGGTTAGGTTAGGTTAGGTTAGGTTAGGTTAGGTTAGGTTAGGTTAGGTTAGGTTAGGTTAGGTTAGGTTAGGTTAGGTTAGATTAGGTTAGGTTTGTATCTCGGATGCAGATAACTGGTTTTACTATTAAAAATCAATGTAAAATCCCTATAACTGTTTTTTGCCCATAACTTCTCAAGCAGGCGTTTGCGCGCCACCTGACCCCCATTGATGTGTTCCTCTACTCATAAGCTTTCTATTGATGTATGAACCCCCCGGGGGTTCGTCGCTCTAAATCCTAAAATGCAGCCTTTTAACTAATTTACAGTTTAACCGAAATTTCACGTCTTTCAAAACTACTACACTTATTAATACAGTAAAATGTTAAAGGCCGCTATTTATCTAAAAAAAAAACAATTTAAGCAATTAGCTGGTGTCAAGAAGTTACCGGGTCACCCGAGCATAACAAAGTAAAAAGAAAATTAAATTTACCTTTATCTTGTTTGTTTAATTTTAATTTGGTTTTCCCATTATAAAGCATTTCAGAGTGTCTATATCATGATTCATTTTAAAATAACTTTCTCTGAATTAATCATCCTCGTATCGATAAGCAGATACTTTCAGAAAATATTTTAACAAATAGAGATTCGATAGAATAATTAATAAAGATAAAAATTTAAATGTAATCTAAAACAACAAAGCAATGAATAATTGAATAATTAAGGGTTAGTACAATAAATTTAAATATCACTGAAATTTTGTTGTGGAGTCTATTATATACAGAATAAATAACAGATAACAAATTCTACTTTTTTATTAAAAACTTATTTTGAAATAAAATAGTAGAAAAAAATTTTAAATTGTAGTTTGTTTGGTATTTTTCACATAATAATCAGGTCGATTCAGTTGAAGCATTGTTACCTATCGTAACCATATTGTTAATTTTTAAACAATAACAACATGGTAGTTTAAATTCGTATTCCGTTTGGACCATAATAGCAATATTTTTTTATTACTTTGATTCATAACAATGTTATTACAATGCTTAAAATTTCTAATTTTAAAGCTGACAACACTGCAATTATTATGGTTTTGTGTCATTTTGTGATCAAAAAGAAGAATGTTAGGGTTTGCGCGATAACCTACAAAATGAGTAAATACAAAAAAAGAAGACTTCTAAAAAACAAATGGAGTTATTAGTAAACTGTTTAGAAATCGGTTCCAACTGCAGGCAAAAAGTACCCACAAAACCTCGCACAAAACTATACAAGGGTGGAACAGGTAATTTTATGTTACACTTTTTTTCTTTAGCACATACAGTGCCAAAATGTACAATTATACACCCAGAGGTCAAATGAAATGGATAGTGCACTTAAAGAAGTGGCTAGTACAATTTCCCTCCCTATTATGACATAATGATATTTTAAAAAGAGAAAAATAATTTTATTTATAATTTTGACCAATTTTTAATTAATGGCTTATTTAGTTTTTGTTATTTTGTGATTTTTTATATGTTTTTTCCCAAATATATAGTTCAGAATCAGGTTCATTATCTAAATCTAAGGCTTCCAAATTATATTTCCTGCAAACATTATGTAAAACTGAACAAGAAGTAGTAACATAACCTGCAGTAGCATATTTGTAATCCAACACTTGTAAATGAAAAGGAATGGTATCCCTTCTTGTTGCCTTCTCCACAAACTGAGATAACTCTTATACGAGGGGACCGACACGGGTTGAAATAAGTAGAAATAATGTTCACCCCCCTTCAAATTATTTCAAAATATCTGAAATATTTAGCAAGCGGCTAGCTGTGCCATTATTGCCGGTAAGGATGTGAGATTTGTTAGAGTTTTTGTTAGTGAAATGTGTTATTAACCCTATATAATCAGGTGTGTTTTTTTTTTTCAGAATAAAATGGAAACAAATTCGGAATCAAATAAATCCGGGTTATCGAATCTAGCGGGGGAGCTACCTAGACAGTTTCAGTATCAAGATTTCTCTTTATTTACATAATCTCGATATGCCAATTTGGATGCATTGGTAGATTTTTGAGCAAGAGATATTATGGATCTTGAATTTTTTTTCATACTCGTTTGAGTCCGGGAAATTGCACTTTACGGTACACTTGTGCTTTACAGTACTATTCAATTCTCCCAATATTGTTTGAAATAATAAGTGAATCGACATAAACTAAGCTTTTATTCTAGTTTTTGAAGATTGACATTAATTGTACAACTGCTGTTGCCAGCAATATGTATTAATGGAGTTGTTGATGCATTTACAGTGTTTTCTGTAATCGCGGAAGACGTGTGGCTGTGATGTAGCACTTCAACAAAAGTTTCGCCCCTTTGGGTCATTCTTGCAATCTTGTTTTTGCCTTCAATCGATTCTTGTATATATTTTTCTACAACTGAAGAACTCTTCCATTCACCGTGCTGTTTTAGAACTTTAAGATCAGCTCCAGCATTGGCCAACAACGTTGAAGCAATGACCTGTATACTTTTCTGGTTGGTCTAGTTTTAAGAACTATTTTCTTAGGTGCTCCGCCAACAGTATGTATACCAGCTCTTTGAGACAGACATTTTCCTTGTCTATAACTATAACCCACCAAAAGAGCTCACAGGGGTGTTGCCGTAAATTCATGTATTTTCTAAACACATCCAAATAGTGAACCTCATCACTGTTCACAGTGAAAGCTCGTCAAATATGCGTTTTTGTCTGGTTAATATTAACTACTAGCCTGTATCCTCCACATCACTAACTTCTATATTTTAGATCTCTTCCCTTCGGCAACCTCCAGCAACTCCAAGTAATGCTATCAATTTGAGTAATAGATATTCTTTATCTGGAGCGTTCTCCATGAAGCTTCCAATTTGTTCCTTTGTCAGCAACTTCGAATGGTTTGGCTGATGGTCTACATTTTGTTTTTTCAAAAAAGCTATTAACTTTGGAAAACTTGATATGTTGACATTCTCATTAACCATAATCATTGATTTTACCATCGAGTATTTGGACCATAATGAAGAAGGGTTGAATGTTTTTGACTGAAAATTTAAACTGTTGAAAAGAATATTTAAAAAAAAACTGTTCTTACTACATCCAAAAAGTAAGCCAACATCACATTTTCATCAGCACTACTTTTCAAATTGTGTTGTTCACGCCAGTTGCAAAACAGCGCATATTCTTTTTCATATCTTTTCGCATACTTAATTGGAATGATTTGCCCTATCGCTTCCGCAGTTTTCTCAGCAATTTCATCTAATTTCAGATCTAAAGTAAATAAATATTTGTCTTCACCATAAGCATTACTTTTTTTCTACTGCTGCAAGATTTCTATTAGAAATTCGAAGTTTTTTATATAAATTATTTCATTATATAAATATTAACTTTTTTTATGTATTCATTAAATAATCCCCTACAGATCTTACAAATGATCCTTTATTAATAGCTTACACTCAAAGCGCAAAGAGTGTAAACTATAGCAATTCTACATTTTTTGCTTGTCAATATATCCGAACTTCCTCAATAGAAGCTTCCAAATAATTTAATATTTTTTTGAAATAATTTAATAATATTTTTGAAATTTTTAGCAAGATCTATTTAATAAATGACAGACTAAATTTCTTAAAACTAATTAACTAACTTGCTATTAAAGCAAAGAAATCAAAGAAATACACTGGACCACATCTTTAGAATTAAACAAATAATAGAGAAAACTACTACGATCAAAAGTTAAAGAAATATACTTGGAGTTCTTAGTTCTTATACCTGGAGAAAGCTTTCGATTGGGTCTCTCAAAAAAAATATGGGAAGGATTAAGACAAAGGAAAAATACCTTTAATCTGATTAAAGCAATTAAAAGTTTTTATCAAAACTACCATTCGCAATCAGAGATGCTCAATATCAATAACGGGATAAGACAGAAGGGAGTATTAAACCCTACCTTATCTATACTTGTTATTGATGACATGATTAAAGCAGTGGGAAGTAAGATAAGAAAAACCCACAAGGTATTTAGGAAATTAAAGCCAGTTTACTTGTCAGAATGTGCTTTTAACTGACGACTTAATGATTTGTACACTGACCGAAAAAAGTCTACTAGAAAACTTAAAAATATGGGTAGAAGAATTAAACAAGAGGAACCTTAACTTGGTTGGAAAGGAAATATAGAAAACGAATTAAATGAAAGAATAAGCAAAATGCACTTTGTACAGATCACCCGAGTAATTAAGAAAAAAGAAAGAAGCTGGAAGATGTAAATTACCGTATATAAAACAATTTTTTACCAACAATCATATATGGAAGTGAAAGATGGGTAGTAAATAAGTTTCAGAATCCAGGCAATTGATGTGAAATAACTCAGAGCAGCTAAAGGAATTACTCGAACAGACCGAACAAAAAATGAATATGTATATAATAGAAAAGAACTTGATGCTGAATCAGTATTGGATGTCATTGAGAAAAATCATATGAAATGGTTTGGGCAACTTAGTCGAATGAATATTTATTCTCAATATAAATATTTATACTCCGTTTATTGGTAAGTCTGTGTTTTTTAAGAGGGTTTTACTAAAAAAAAAACCGTTGGGTTTTTTTGGGTAACCCACTGGGTTTTTTGGGTAACCCACTGGGTTTTTTGGGTAACCCACTGGGTTTTTTGGATAACCCACTGGGTTTTTTGGGTAACCCACTGGATTTTTTGGGTAACCCACTGGGTATTTTGGGTCCCCACTGGTCAGCCAACCCTGGAGGAAACAATAGATATTATAGGTAGCAGGTGTACTTATCACTCCTAACATGCCTACTTATACATACATACATGACTAGGTACACACTAATTGTGAGCTTATTGCTGCTGACCACTTCTGCCAAGGCTTCTAGACAGTCCCAGACCAGCCTTGAATTCACCTCAGTTGCGTTTAACGCCTTTATGACTGTCTTAGAATATAGCAATGGTCCTTTCTAGTACCTTCTGCCTGTTGATTTCAAGGGCTCTATTAAAAAAGACCAGACTGGACCAGATTCTATAGAGTAAAAGAACTACCACAATAAATCTGAACAAGGCGTGTAGCTACACAGTCCTTACATAATCTATTCTAACTGTGAACGTAAAAAGAAAAGTAGAAAACAGAGTGAATCAGCTGTCAAATGTAAATTATTTGATATGTGCTACCGCCGGCCCTGATTGTAACTTAACCGAACTAGAAAAAAAGATAATTAAAAACCATGTTATATCATTAATTTTAATTTAAAAAAATACTTTCAACAGTAACAGTAACCTTTTATTTACTAAAAAAATATCCAAATTGTGCAAATTTTATGAATAAAACGATACCCGTACAAGTTACTGTTCAGATGCACTGAATACGATACAGATTCTCGGTTTCAGTTGGTTTTAGAGACCGAATGTCTGATTAGGTTAATAATGTTACGTAAGCCCATGTATGAAAAGTATTAACTACGTAAATTAAGATAGATTGGAACTTCCTTTTGTATCACTTTAATATTTTATTAACCTTTGTCATGCATTTTTTTTTAGATTTTGTGTGGGTAGGTACATAAAAATTACAAATTTGTGACATTATCGAGGACATTATTTCTGTTTGTACATTATACACAAAAATTGATTTAAAATCAAATTGATTGTACTAACCCTTACTTTTTGGAAGTCCATATTATTAAGAATAATAAAAAACTATTCGTTTTAACAAAACTTCCAATATTTATTTAAAAAATTGCTTTTTTAAATAAATATTGGAAGTTTTGTTAAAACGAAGAGTTTTTTATTATTATTGATTTAAAATCGTTGATTACGTTCTTTATTTTTTGTAAATATAACATAAAGAATTTTTATTTTATAGAATGCCGTATTATTTACAACGAACCGGCAAAGAAATATGCCGAAAATTTCACTTATAATATCACAAGAACTTAAGTTATTTTCGGAAATCTTTTTGAGACCACGAATATTTTGGAAATGAATGTAGTTGGTCCTCCTTCCTTCTACCCTCCATACACAAGTTGGAGCAACTTGATAACTTTTTCTAAGCAAACCTAAAATTTATGTTGGTGCGACTAACTGAAATGACAGTTACAAAGGTTATCTCGTTATCTGATCTTGATCTGTAATTATGTTTATTGCTTACATTTAATACTCCTATATGGACAGTTTCTATAAGTGGAAGGTGTTCTTTGCCGTATCAACTGTCCATATAGGAGTAATAAATATATGGTTTATTGCAAATTTCAATAAATCACTGTTAATTATTTATCATTTATAAAGTTATAGTTGGGTTATGATGTTATCTTATAATGTTAAAAATATGGTGACAATTTAAATGTTGGCAACAATGTGGTATTTTCCTAAAAGATTGCTGCAACCTCGGCTGCAACGCTCATGCAACTTTTAAAAGAGACGAGTTGCAGCAAGAAGTTGCTGCATGCAACCAAATTGCATTGATGAATTGCACCATCCGAACCGGGCTTTACTAAGTATTAAGAATAGATATTTACGTTATTAGTTCGGTAAAAGTGTACCTCGAATGTGTACTTACCGGACATGTGACGTACAACATTTTATTACATACTGTACCCTAAAGCACAAAAGAGCAGTGAAAAAATGAAATATTAATATTTTTACCGGCGTTTGCTATGTTTGATCTTTGCATTCAATGCTAAGATACCTGGCATGTACTTGATAACCATAGAAACATAATATTATTGTTTTTAAATTTGTAATATGATATAAATTCAAATCCTGGGAACGAAAATATAATCGTTAATATTAATATAGGCAATAAGCGAGGCAATAAGTAAGTTCTGTTTATTCTTATGTTGTAGAATTTTAATATAGTATATTATTAAACAACGCATTTCTTATGGTTTTTTAAAGGACGAGTGTCACAACAGCCATATGAAATAAGTTTTTTATAATATTTTTTATATTTTGCGATTTTATCATTTTTTTTAATTAATTTATTATTTGTATGTAAATTACGAAAATTTTGATTTTAAAAAGTATATTGGTAGCACTGTGTAATTTACAACATTTGACAGTTTTGAAATTTAAATTATCATCATCATGTTTTAAATATTTCAAAATGAATAATACGCCAATATTAATATATTATATAATTAAAAGATGATACCTATTCATATTCACAAATACTTTCTTAAAGAACAATATAAAATTAATAAATTGCTATTATCCACAAAAATGACATTGTCAATAGTCTTGTCATTAGATACTTCACTGATCTTATTTACATACGTTTGAAGTATGAGTTTTTATTAGTTCTTAACATGTAGAAGCCTGTCTAGGTCAAATTTCATTACAGGATAGTGGCATGTAATGAAATATATTACCTACGTGCTACTATCCCCAGTAAATAGTATATTACATACCTAGCGAGAAAGTACTCTATTTCAGCCGAGCGGCAAGGTAGTTTACTGAGGTTAAGTAAAATAAGCTTCAAAGGTTACAAATCCATAAATTACTAATTGATTGTGAGTAAATTCTATTTTCTGGATTGAAATTAAGTACGAAAAAGGTACCTATGTCTTAGGGTACAGTGTGAAATAATTTTTTTTATTTTATAATTCTACCTGCAACGTTTGCACCATAAATATATTTTTTTTATACAACTCCTTTTTTAACTAATTTTGCTATCATATAAATTGAGACTTTTTGTATTTGGTCTTCTTTATAATTTAAATATCTTACATCTAGACTCACAATGGTCACATTAGATTGAGGCAGTTATACAGATAATGCAGAAATGTAGAACAGCCTCTATGCAATGGAGTAGCAAATCCACGTTAGTATAATTTCAATAAGAATAATGTCATGTATTAGATAATTATTTAATTTTAAGCATGTCTTATAGAGTTACCTCGAGAGTTACAGAATGAATAATAAACCATGGCAAATCCACTCATTACTAATAACTTTGCTATTGTTAAATATTTTGGATTATGAATATAAAAAATTTTTAAGCTTAATTTAACACAGATTTTACATGTTTCATTGAAATTAACTCTTTATGTTTGTTCAGATTTTTTTAAAAGCTGGTAAATACTTTTAAAATAAAAAATAAAGGTCTTGCATCCTTATAACTAATCTTCTAATAATTGTGTACAAAAACATTTAATAAAGAAAATTTGAGAGAAAAGTGTATGCATAGGGAATTCCGAGGGGAATTTACAAAAAGAACCCTGTGTTTATGGAGTTGGAGTGAGGAAAGTTAAATGGCAACTTAAATAATACGTTAATTAGAGTTCTTTGGAAATATTTAGCCAAATTTGTATTTTTACAACAATTTTCAAGAAACTTTTTCTTCTAGTACAGGAATCAACTGTATTACATAAATCAATTTTTACCAAGGCTAATTTGAATACTACTTCAGTATCCATGTTATTTCATACCTAATTGTAAAATAGTTGTGTTGGTATAACTATGGAAGAGCTTGGTTAATTACTTATATTTTACACATTTTCATAGTTTTTAAATATAATAGCAATTAATCAGGTTTAACACATTACTTTCTAATCAAGATACTTTCCATGTTTATAAAAATTGAGATGAATATGATAAAACTTTGTTTAATTTCAATATAGAGATATTAAAAAAGTTAACTCATATTTAACAAAATTTTCTTTTTACTTGATCCAATATTTTCTTTATGATGATTGCAATATATTCCATAACAGATTATCTTATCTAGAATGATTTAATTACTATTTAACAAGCCAAAAAATTGTACATTTTTTAATTAATATTAGATAAAAAAAACTCTATGTATACCTAAATTATAAATGCTATCAAACAATGATCTCATGTTTAACACAGACAAACCTTTAATAAAGGCATTCAAGAAATGTTTAATATTGCTGTAATAAATTCAGTTTAAATTTGCAACTAATAAATCAATTGTTAAAGTACAATTATTTTACAAAGGAGATGAATTTAACAATAGGGATGGATAAATTAGTCCTAATTTAAATTCATTGAAAACTATTGTGAATAGACAAATAGCATACATAATATTTTCTTGAAAATATATATTTATCCAAAAATTATTGAGATTCAATTTAAAATTTTGTTTTATATAATAGGTACTGATTTATTTTTTATTTATTATTGTGAAAGTTCTATTTTACCTAATAAAAATTTAAAAATTGAATGTGTTTTTATAAGACTAGTTAATAACTAATACCAATAATTTATAAGAATAAACAATATATTTTTTAAATGTTAGATGCAGTGTTTTTAATAAAAACCAACCAATAAATGGGTCAACTTTAAAATACCTTTTAAAATGTACTAACCAACTGAAATTCCCTTCGTCGTTCATAAGCTCTTCTTATACCACTGTCTTTCCACAATTTAGATAAAATAGGACAAAATTGACTAAAGTTCCTTGAATCCAGCACCAATTTACTATCAAACTCGAGTAGTTTTTTACCGTATTCCGCATTATTATTATCACCCCACTGTATCCCCAACTTGTCTCTTGCGTCCGCGAGCACTCGCATCCCTTTAACTAGATTCTGATAAATCACTTGTTGGTATTCTTTAATTAAATAGTTTTCAAATTTAATACCATGAATTATCCGCATTTGTTTTAAAAATGTAGATTTCCCACTCTCCCCAGCGCCTAACAAGAGGAGTTTGACCTGCCTTTTCATAGCTTGTCTGTCCTTTTCAATGATTTTGTCAATTTCGTGGCTCTTGTACCGCTGTTCCAATTCTTCGGGACTGAATTTAAATCGAAGGCAGCACGGGCAAGACCACATTAAAGTGGACATTTTTAATAAAAACTCCAAATTCAAACGATGACCCTCATTGCCACTCACTACATACTTTTACTGTCAACTAAAAGTTTACACTGGTTTATAAAACTAAAGCGCATGTTTAAGAAGTATGTCAAACTGACTTTGACTTTCGACTTCTTGACAGTTGTGATCTAAGTTTTTACCAGTACCGGCATTAAGGTCAAAAGAATAAATTATTAGGAGTATAAAAATGGAGAAATATTGGTATATATTTTATTTTCATTAAATCATTTAATATTGCGTCAAGGTTTTTTCTTTCCACTAGATTTTCCTTTTTTATTACCATCGTTTACTTTTTTATTCTTTTTTAATACATTTTTAGTTGTACTACTTTGAAGTGACGAAGTGGTGCTACTGTATGTTATTTTACACTTTTTCAATGTCTTTTTCTTTTTTCCTTTTTGAGAGTCTGTGGAGGTTGAAGCATCAGCTTTAAAAAAATTTTGAGTATCATCTGCAGTTCCAACTTTTTTATGCCGATTTATTTCCAATTGTTTAGTTTTTTCAATGGCTTCTCTTATAGCTTCCATTGTTGGCCTGCGAGGTTCAAATGCCTACGACAGACAATTTTTTATAATTTTTACATTTATTATTGAGTACTATACTTGATTTTTAACTAGTTTACTTACTGCAACATCGTGTTTTAAATTCTGGGAAGACGATAATATCTTTTGATATCCTGCTCTTAATTCAAGTATTTTTGAATTTGATTTGTTTAAAACCGACTCCAAGTTTGATTCTAAAGTAGAAGATGAGGATTCGTCAGTACTATAAAGTCCCTTAAAACAGATAATGGAAATTCTTTATTTGCAATAACAAATTGATTCTACATTTAAATCATATATTACTTGAATTTAAATATAAATGTGTTTATTACTTACTTTACTCTTATCAGCTTTGATTTTTTTATTTTTTTCATCTTTTAATGTAGTGTTAATAGTTGATTCCAATTGTAATAGCTAAAATATCACAAACACAAGCTTAGTATCTTAGTATAAAAATAATAATAATAATATAAATACGTCAAAATTTACTACAAACATTCAAGTACTAACACTATTTCTGATTGTAGAATTCGGTAAGGCGGTGCCAGCAATATATCTTGATTCCTTGGGAGCAGATGAAGGTGGAAACGGGTTTACTGAAAAGTTTTTCAAAGTCTGTAACAAAACCTATTGTATAAATTGTGTTAATCAAAGAGGAAATTTAACTAACATCTTGGCTTTTTTTCTTTGTGCTTACTGTAGGTACTCGAATTCTCGTTGTTGTTCCATGAAAAATCTTTTCAGGTTCTGAATGATTGATTAATGGCATTTTTAATGATTTTGGTCTATGATTCTGCTATGATCTTATAACAACCATTTTGTTTACGAGATTTACGAAAACATAGAAACTGCGATACAAATATATTTGTCAATCTTGTCATAACTTGACATAATTCAGTAAAAACGGGAAGTGTGAGTACCTATTAAATATTATGCATTTCAATGTTATTCGCCCAAAGCTTGTTTTGTGAATCCCACAAAGTGCCAAATAGTAGCAGCGCACACATATTTTATATTTTTGAAAGACGCCCATAGTAAATTTCTATTGCTTTGAAATATTTCGTCATTAACTTCATTTGATCTAGGTAATTGTTGAAGATATACCCAGTTCTTGTCTGCATAAGCATCAAGATCGGTTTTTGTTAACATCATACTTTCTTCTGCATGTTCAGTGACTATTATAGCGTTTACTCCTAAAATAACTTGTCGTAATTCTTTACATTCCGTAAGCTTTTGAGTAAATTTTTTATCTCTTGTTCGGAGTTCGTGTAAACAAGATGGTGAAACTGGTTCCCCATGTCGAGTTAAAAATTTTACTTTCATTTCGAATTCAGGACAAATTTCCAAGTAAGTGTTTAATAAGGGGCATGCGTAACCTATGCAAGCTACATTTAACCCTTCTAGATTGGTAAAATGCTCTTTTAAAGTGAGTAAATCAGCTAAAGCAGGCAATGCTAAAAAACGACATGAACTTATATTGACTACAGATACTTCAGATCCTTTAGCAAATTTTTCGACAGTGAGATGCCTCGATGCTTGACAGAATATTATATCTGTGTTTTGCGACAAAACTTTAGCAATATCCTGGATATTCCGCTGGGTATCCCAAGAAGGATATATTATTGTATCAATAGCTATATTCAAAAATCTAGCTGTATCGTGAAGCCAAGTTTGTATTTTCCAACAAGGTTCGTGAAGTAAACATAATATCTTTTTATTTTTTAAATCATTTAATTTATCTACCTTAGTTTTCTTCAAAACGCCTGCTGTGTCAAAAAGACATTTTACTTCTTCTGGAGTTACATCTGATAATTTAATATACTTTCTGCCTTTTAAGGATATTTCGTTTGCAATACAATGTTGGGAAATAGTTCGCGACAAAATAATCGATAATTTTAAAGACATGACATGTGAGTGTTATCACATTGAGACATTGAGAGACAAGTCACATTCAATTAATGCCGGTCCTGTTCTCAAGCAATACCAACTTAAATTAAGTAAACACTGTTATTTTATTTATAAAATTAAGCAAAGAAAATCTGAGCAATGTAATTGAAAATTGTTAATACTAATGAAAGTAATCATTTAATTTACCTATTCCAATCAAAAGTTAAAATCATATAGTGAATGTGTGAGAAAAATTGTCAGTAAACAGTAAACAATAAATTATACCAACATGAAGAGTTAAATTTTGTTTTGGGTTATTAAACTAAAAATAAAGTTGCAGATAAAATGTAACAAATATTTTCAAAAAAATAGACATATTTTTGCCCATGTGAGATGGCTACTCTGGAGAAATTGCAAAAATCTTTGGATGCTCTTAATAATTTATCTAAAAGTACCCAAAATGTTGCTCAGTTGTCAAAGTACGTATATTTTTTAAAATGTTAGGTTGTTTATTTAACAATTGTTTTTAGGAAAAAAGAAAAATTATTTTACTGCTACACCATAACTGAAGCTATCTCAAGCTCAACAATAAGAGTATCTCCAATGTTTCATAATCTCTTAGGAAAAAGTATAGAAGTATTGTTAGCACTTTGTGATGACAATGATGCAGATATTAGAATGACTAGTGAAGAATGTTTAAACAGAATTATAAGAGTAAGTAGTGTAAATAGATGTCAATCACTTGTTTAAAGGAAATAATGAAACAGCAATCTTTTGACTTCTTGTTACTAAACACATGAAATTATGAAACAGAATTTATAAGTACATTTAATCACATTTTGCAAATAGTAGTAGTTTAAGGATGAAATGAAATTATTAGTATACAATACCTAGGGTTGTTTTCAAAACATGCATTTCTTTTATAACATTTTAGGCAGCAAATGGTTATATGGGAAAAATTCAAATAGAATTACATAAGGAAATAAAGAAAAATGGCACAGCAAGATCTCTAAGACAGGCTTTGTGGTTGTTTTCCCTTTTAGCTCATCAAATACGCCCTCATAAAGGAAAACCTTATGTTGCTAATCTTTTTCCAGGTCTCATTAAAATATCTGAACGTAAAGAAGAAGCAGTTCATGAGACTTTAGCAAGTAGTTTGCCCAATATTATGAAAGCTCTAGGGTGTTTTACTACTGAAAATGAAATCAAGGTATTTTAGCATAGTGTTGTCCATTGCATTTTTGATTAATTTAATGAAGTAAAACTACCAAAGTGATTTAGAAATATCTAAGATAAAAAGAATTTATAATTTTTTAGGTGCTATTAAAAGCATTTTTATCAAATATTTCAAATGAATCTACAGTTATAAGAAGAACCACAACAAGCTGTATCCTTGCAATATGTACAAACTGCAAAAACCCATATCTTTTTATAACATACTGTCTCAATAATCTTTTAGGTAAATATTAGGAATTTATTTTTTATATAAATCTGCAGCAAAATATTCTACATTTTGTATTTTTTTTTCAGATATACTTATTCCAATAATTGATGAGCACTCCACTTTTCAAATTTTAGGAATAATATCATGTATAAAGTCATTAATGCAGAATATGTTTTCAATCAAAGTTGAAGAGAATCTTCAAAATAAACATATATCAAATGAAAAACTATTACAAATTCTTGAACTTTGCCTACACTATTTGTCTCACAAAGATCATAATATTGTAAATATATGTTTAGAAACCTTGAAGATACTTTTGGAGTACCCTTCCATTGGTTTTAAGGAAATATTATTCTGCAATTTTGGATCTCACAGAATTTATTCTACTGAAAAAAGTACTATTGTTAAAAATAGATCTCCAAGTAAGAAACAAATATTTCATATCTTTTTGATTTTATATTTTTTCAGCTGAAATGTGATTTGTTAAAGCTTTTTTTGTCAAATATTATTAATAATAATTTCTTGGTTTATATTTTTAGGTCAACTTAGTGTAGCCACTACAGTGACCACAGAAGATAATTTCTTTTCTGATTCAGAATTAACTGAAACAATACATTCAGACATTGAAAAATGGATTGATGAATCAAAATTATCTGTAATGAATATTCATTTTGCTAAAACCAAAGAAAAATCTCAATCACTGGATAAAATACATCAACTTGATAGAAGTGCAATAAGCAACGCAGACATTGACTATGGACAATTAAATATATTAAACAAAGAAAATTTTGTAGCTCACAGAAAAGCACACAGCATTGAAAATACTCTGGATATGCTCAGTTTAAGTGAGAATTCCTCAGACAAAAGTTATTGTGAAGAGGATAAAAGTTTAAATGTTGATGAACCAATTCAGGTATTGTTGCCAGTTCAACTTTTAGAAAATACCAATTGATCAAAATTACAAATCAATTACTAATATAGAATTATTTTTAGGAAATATGTATAGGCACTCTATTGGATGCAGACAATCCAATTATCTATTGCACCCGACTTATTACAAAGTTATTTCTACTCACTGGATCGTCGGGAAACTGCATCTCCGATAAACAAGTTAGAGTTTCTGTAAAATTTCTAGCCCTCTCCTGTCTCTCTTCTCTCTTTGAGCTTTATCCCAAGGGTTTGTTTATGTATTTAGACAAAAACTGTTCACCATATTCCACGTCTCCAAAACGAAGTCGTCAAAAAATTTCCGACGTGATATTGTTCAAAGACCATTCTGATCCTCAAATACGTGGGGCGATCATTAATATGTTGGGAAATTATTTAAAAGTTGTAAATTATTTATGTGAAGAAGAATATGACAAGTGGGTGAAGAAGAATAACTTAAATGATAAAGAATGTTTAGTAACAATACAGAATATTGTTGATATTTTCATTAAGGTAAATTTTTTAATATAATTATTAAAAAAAATAACATGTTTACATAAAAAATATAAAAAAAAAACTGCTTTTTTAAATAAATAGTGGAAGTTTTGTTAAAACGAAGAGTTTTTTTATTATTCTTAAAAATATATATATTAGCTTGGTGTTAAATTATAATTTATTATTTTAGGGATTGCACGACGAATCCTCAACCTGTATTAAACAGACATTGGTAACTTTACAAACCAGTCTTGAATATTTAATTGAATCAAATCAAAGTACTATCATAATATCTTTACTTCACCAGTTACCAGCACTAGCAGCAAACCCCTATTGGCTAGTAAAGGTAGGAGAGTTTTGCCACATTAAAAACAATACAAAACTTCAAAATAATATTCAGCAAAGGAAAATGTTAACAACCCTGCAAAACAATAATATAGTAGTTTAGTAAGTTTGGATTTAAGTCGATTCATTTGAAACCTCAACTAAGGAAGTATTTGTAGATTATATGCTTTGAATCCTCAGAAAATATATCACTTGAATTTTTTAAAATAATTCTGAAAGAGTTTATGTTTGAACTATTCTATTAAATTGTAGGTATCTCTCTGCGAATTAGTGTCAAAATTAAGTTACATCAATGTGTATTATGTGATCGAAAATAACGAGTTTCAAAAAAAAGTTTTACATAATGTTCTCTTTGAACTTCTCAACGATAGCGATCAGAGAGTCCGATCATCGGCAGCTTCGGCAATAGTGCTGTAAGTTAATATTTCAAACATAAAATTAAACTGTTTTCTAATTTTTCTGTTTTAGAATAATCCCGCATCTTTTTTACGAAGAATATCTGGTAGACGAACTCGTTCCTACGACCAAAGCACTATTAGATATTGAAATCCTGACAAGAAATCTAACAACTGCCGAACTCGATACAAACGTGAACACAAAACATTTTATTAATCACATGCCGTTCCCTTTTAACAAGTTACGTGATCAAATGTGCGATAAACTAGATTTTTCTTTATCAAAAATAGTTTGGGAACTGTGTAGCATAGTCCTTACAACCACTTCAAAAAACTTGTTGGTATGTACATTTTTTTTATTTTGTTCTTTCTCTTTTTTCCTAACCATTTTATGTCTTAATTTTTGCTTGATCATGGCTAATGTCTAATTTACTATTGGTTAAGCAAATCTTGTACACTGTTGTAAACTGCATGCCAGAAACAGTGTATGGGCTTTGCTTGAAGCCAATCTTGAGCTCCTGGAGTAGCATATGCAACTTTTTGTCTTTTGCACTTTCTTTGACAGCTATGTCTGTGGTGATAGAAAAACTTGAAATTTGGAAAAGAGTTTCAGCATATATAGTATAGACTTCATGATAAATTGTCGATTCTCTATGTCTGAAAACTGGTACATGAGATAATCCACATTTTCGTTTCTTTTCTCTTTTTGCATCGAATTGTGTAATCAAACCCACTGAGAAAAGTTGCATACCTTAGCAAACATGAAGAGGTCATCTGTGGTAATGCTCGGTTTGGACGAAAAATTCCAGAAAGTGGCTCATTGTCTGTAACGAGAACGAAACTTTTACCAAATAAATAATTGAAAAAAATGTGTTTCTGCGTATATGATAGCCAGAGCTTCTCCATCAAGCTGGTTATAGTTTGATTCGAATTGAGTTAGAGCTCGCGAGGTAAATGCAATTGAATGTTTTTCACCATCAATTTTGTGACAGTACTGCTGCTTTTCCGGTTGGTGAAGGATCGGTAGTAAGTATGACTTGTTTTGATGGGTCAAATGAAATCAAGACTCGGTCTACACATAGCTCTCTCTTGAGGTTGATAAACGAGACCATACAAATCGTTGATCCTTTCTGAGTAAGTGACTTTAACCATATATTTATCAGTGTCTGCTCCTACTTCGTATAAATCTTTGATGTCTTCAATTCGAACGATACCAAATTCGTTCTGTGCTTCACAATCTTCTTCCTGAGAATGTTAAGTGGGGAAAGTATTGATCTTGGATTTTCGGAGCAAATTGGTGATGCAGACTTTAGTGACCTAACCTATTTTCCCACAGGAAGAACATTTTAAGGATTTACGATCTGCTCTGCAGTCACACGATTTATGTTTTTAACGACCACAGTTGAGAAAAATACCATCAATATCTAAGGACCTATAATCTACATGATTACTGGAGGGAAGGGATTGGGAACAATAACGTGGGTGACTGTTGGTCTGACGATTATCTTGAGAATTAGAATGCTGGTGGTTTTGACGGCGACCAATCTTAGGTGTATCTATGTATTGATCTGGTGACTTTTCAAGTGTCTTACTCAATTGCCCTGATTCAATTGGAGACGCTTCTAGTGCTGTAGCTTTTGTTAAAAATCCGTCTAAATCCTTGAATGTTGTATCTTGCAGGATCTGTTCATGTATCCAATTGTCCTTTAGGCCTCTGATGAACTGACCACGTAAGAATGTATTTGCTGTAGAAAACTACTTTTTACAGGAGACACTGGTACAGGTAGTATAGAAAACACAGTCTTTCAATTTTCCCTTTAGAGATGCGACCTCAGAGTAATAAGTTAACATAGAGGTGCCACAACATAATTGAGAGAGATGGAAAATAAAATTGACATCTAGAGGTGTAGGTAAACACAGCCGTACAGTGGCGTGTAATTGGTTAGAGTATCTCCATAATATATAAATGTTAGTCAAACTTTCATTAATTCAACTAAATTAATATTGAAAATATTGATAATAATACGCATATTTTGGTAAGGAATTTATATCTACACTTATGGCGTGGTACCATACTTCTAACATATTTTTATCGGAAGGAAATCTAAAAGGATGTATGTATTTCATTATTAATTTGATTTTCTTATTTGTAATAAATTTTAATTGAAATTGCTAATTCTACGCCAATGAAGTGAATAAATTATCGATGATAGGTTAGATTATCATTTTGCGAAGTAGGTACCACAAATTATACACGCTTTTCGGGTTTTCACCATTTTCAATATTTAAAATAAATAAACACTTTATAAAGTTTACTTAAATACACAAAAATTCAGGAAATATCGAACAAAGCGCTAATCACCTCTAGACAATAAGAAACAAAGGCACTGATGCCAAATTTTCGGTGTGGATATTTGATACAATTGGTTTAGAGCTTTTTTATCAGTATTATCGCAAGGTAAGAAAGTGAATATTAAAATGTATTAAAAAATATTTTCTCTGACTAAAAATCTCCTCTTAAAAGTAAAATAAAATTGTTGTAAATTATACTATTACGTTTTGGTTTCCTACTTTGTACTTACAAAACACAACGTCTGGCAATGCTCTGCTGGTAAACAAATCTGTCTCGACGACAAGTAGTAGGAATATGCCTACTCTGTGTTTACTTATTACTCTGAGGATGCGACAAATTCCGATATTAATGGATATGGCTGTTGAATGATATTGAGAAAGTAGTGCTGAGAAACGACGGGTGAGACTAATGGAGACAGCATGTTTTGAAATAACTTTTCAAAGTATTTAAATTGATATCCTTAATAAAATTATCTGGCCCAAGTATAGCTGCTAGCTTGTTATAATGATCTTTTCCAATTGAAGAACGCAATAATTGAGACTTTTTAATGTCATCAGTGACGTTTTTTAATTCACAATAATTGTCAAAACGTTCCATGTATGTTGAACATTTTTCATTTTTGGCGTCAACATTTTCGAAAGGTATTATTTGTTGTGCAGGTTTAGTTTCCTGACTTCCAAGAACTGATGTAAAAACTTTTAACTTTTCAAATTGCTCTGAATCCATCGTATTTGAATGATTGTTAATCAGGAATAAATGTTATCCATGAAATATCTTTCATCATTGTGACGGTAACTGGTCGATCTCTGTTATGAGACTTGGTTTTCCTGTTCATTTCGTCGCCAACTTGTTGTGTCTTTTGGGACCGATTTCCCAGTAGAAGAACTTATTACTTTATTGAGTACTTTAAAAAATTACTCATATTACAATTCACAAAAATTATCAGATATGTATCGTTGAAAAATGTGACAGTAGTTATTAAATCAACACCCGTTACTACGGGAACTAAGCAATGTTATTTAAGTAGAAGATGCGACTCAACTACACATTATCTTTTGTTTTTTAATCAGTATTAATTTTCTTTTAGAATGGCTGTATAGAAACGTTGTCTTTACTTTCAAATTCGTACCCATGTACAGTGTACAAAAACAGTTGGTCTATTACGGATTTCGAAATCAATAATGATCTAAAAACACCGGATTTATTGAAGTTTTGTCTAGAAGTAGCCACTAACTCAGTACATATATACGCAATGCAAACTCATATTGATGTTTTAAATCTAATTTCCAATTTATACGCTGGTAAGTACTTCATTGTTAAATTTATTTTCATTCTCCCCTATATGAAAGTGTAACTCAATCTTGATGACAGAAGATTTAAACAAATTAATTTATTTTATTTAATCAAGAACTTAGAAATAATAAATTTACAGTTTTTAGTAGCACTCAATTTTTTGCAACAGGAAGCTGTCAGACAGGTGTTGGCCAAAATGTTATAGCTTCCCACTTTCCTCTGCTGCCTTTCATAGTGGAGTTACTAGAGAATTTGTCACTTAGCAACTGCTCCGTCAGTTGCTGTTTTTGCTGTTGACTGCAATACAGCTTTTTATCTTTAAAAAATCCATTATATTATGATTTCCGTTCTTCTCCAAGAATGATAAACATTTACCAGGATTGCCTAATCGGCCTGATTTGTCCGCCAGCTGTGTGACGTCACTGCAGTCCTTCATTATAACGTTTACCATATAAATGCATTGAAATAATAGGAATTAGACAGTATTTTTATGATTTCTGAAATACTAACGTACCACTATTTGGATTTTTAAGATTAAACACTTATAATTTATAATAAATATACCCATAAAATCGTTTTAATACTTATATTTAATTAATTTATTGAATATTATTTGGGAAATAGGTAGAGTAAAGAAAACACTATTTCAAACATATTTAGTTCTATTTTTATTTTAAAAAATACATTCAAATAAATTTATTATTACACAAAATCATACCTAAACTAGTGTTTTTTGACAAACAAAAACATAATAAACATAACAATTTGCAGCATATTACTAGTACAATCCGTGAATCTTTTATGTAGCGACATAAATATGTATTCTATAAAGAATTTTTAATTAAAAATTTAAAATTAACAAAAAATACTACATACTAAAAAAATAGTAAGTAAGTAAACTATCTCACTAAAAACGTAAAATAAAAAATGTATTCACAATTGAATATTAACGTTGACACTCAACGCGATACTAACCAAGCAATGCCCAGCCAAGCAGTGTAACAGATGAAATTTAAAAGTCCGAACTGGAGTTTAAAAGAACAGTTTTTTAAATATTTTTCACAAAAATGCAACGTACACTAATGTATCCACAATAAATACCAGTCAAAATTTTGAATATTTTTACAATAAATCTAAAAACGACGATTGAAAACGACCTAAAATGCACTGTCAAGATAGGAATAATACGGCCGAGGACTGCAGTGACGTCACAGGCCACCACGTGCGATCGATTTTTTGGCGAACGTACGTCTTATGGGATTAAGCAATCCTGGTAAATGTTTATCATTCTTGGTTCTTCTCTTAGACAAGGAAAGAAAGAGGACTGCGCATTGGAATGAATTTGTGTAACCCAATTACCACCAAACTAATGGCGGACAATATTGACATAGGCGTATCATACGATTTTTCTTATACGATTATTAAATAATCATTTTCATTATTTCGTATTACAAATCTAATTTAAAAAAGTTTTTAAATATGTACTGCTCCAAAAAAAACAACAATCATTTTAAAACATATTTATTTAATAAATATTACAATTTTAATCAATTTTATCTATTTTAAATATATGTTTTTGTTCCACGCCACTGGAAAACTATTCAATCTATGAGCAAATAATAACAATTAAATGAAAAATAATCTTTAAAACTGAATGAAAACAATTTTCAAAATGTATGTACAATTAATTTAAGTTATCATACATAACATAATATGTGATTTAGTTAAACATCTATTACCTGAAAGCTGTAATATTAATAAAAATAAATTTCAAGGAAATAGTTGTAAAATACTTTTTACCTATGAAATGAAATTCCTTGCTCTTTTTTAGCACGGTGACTGTTGCACTTATAAGCTACACAATTAACCATTTTAAAATGTCTATTCAGGTTATTGAAAAAGGTGAAAATTAATAAAAAAACTAAAAAAATACAATTCGACGTTCCAAATTTGTTTGCCACCAAACGTTTGAAAATTGGCTTCACTCACACGCATAAGGTTTTCATTGCCATGCGCTGTCCTCTCTCTTTCCTAGTCTAAGGTTCTTCTCCATGAACCAAACAATAATTTTTTCTTTAATAATGTGACACTGTAGACAGAGTCTTGTTTATGGTATTCCGTGTCACAATAATACGGTGTTACCATTTTTCGTTATCAAATGTCGATTCGTACTGAAGAATAAGTTTGGTAAAGGTAATGGATTTTGAGATGAGCAATGGTTAGGTTAGGTTAGCAATGGCCTTGAAAATAGCTGCGCGGTAATGCAAGGCAACATCGTACTAAATTCATAAAGTGAAATCTAAAATCAACGGTTTGGTTTTATGGCAGAGCCATAGTATATTTATAGTCCAGTCAAATTATGTTAATAACAATTTTATTGCGAAATTTAATATAAAATTTGTACCAATAATATTTAGTTAAATAAGTAAATGAAATAAATACATTGCCTTACGCGTCTGATTACTAATTCTTAATATTTATAAATTATTTCTTGAGAAATATAATTTTATTTAAATATCTAGCATTTTTGTACAGTACAGTTTAAGAGGAACAAGTTTAATTATGAACAAAGGAGTATTTGTAAAATTTGGAATGGGATCTAACAATGTATTATGGTAAGACGCATTATCCAACACCAATACGCCTTTTTGGGAGCAATATTTCCACAAATTATTATCTTTACTACACCAACTAAACGATTAAAATAACATAAAATAACTACAAATTATAATTAACTAAAAAAGAAACTAAATTTACTGCACTACTAAAATATTGGGAGCCGATCTGGTCTGAAATAGAGACAGTCAAAGAATTATATTTTAGGGCTAACTTTATTAATGTAGTTAGTACATCCCTTTTCGAACGTAAACTAGTGTTCTGCGACGCTTTTGTTCAAAGCTCATCTCAAAATCCATTACCTCTACAAATCGATGGACACTAAAAGTGAGAAATTACGAATTCGATCAATTTCGGTCGATACTCTACATGTACGGTTTTCTGTTGTGTTTGAACAGACCTTCAATATTTATTGTAATATGTAAAACCACCATTTATTTGATAAATATTTTGAATTGAAATTAGAAATTATGTAAATAAACTGTCTAGTGGAAAGTATTAATTTTTATCAAAATTTTTGATTTTTATTTATTTTTATAGTAAAATTATTGTTACGGTCATGTACTTCTAGTCTGAAAATATAGAGAAATACTCCATCAGTTTATTTGTTAATAACCTTTCAATAAAATACTCATCTGTCAATTTTCGTTTATAGTAAAACAATTTGAGGTTAGGTTCATTTCACATCATTTACCTTTGAACAAGAACTTCTTTTTTGCCTGTACAATTAGTATTTCTATTTTTAAGTTCGGATTTTAACTCTTGAACTCTCCATTAATAGTATTTATAAGACATTTTAATTAAAATGACTTACTTGTGCAAACTTTTTTATAAAAAACAACTAAATAGGTCTCCTTCTCAACTAGCACCCCCTAGCTAGAGAAAAAATCAGATAGCCAGCCATTGAAAAAGAAAGATGTACCTACTAAATAGATAAAAGATGTACTTTTTTAACATATGTCATTAAAACCAATACATTAGAATGGGGAGAATGAAAAGTTTAATATAATACACGATCCGAAAGCATTTTCAGAAGCTCGCTGTTTTTGATTGGCCTCGCTTCTAAAAGTTATCTTTTGGATCTTGTAATGTAAATAAATATTTTTTCAGGACATTCCTTACCTTTACTGCGACCAATCGACTTGGAAACTGCAATCACATCTTGGAGCATGTTTGAGAATGAAACTTTTATGGATATATCCGATCAGTACCTGCTTCACATTATGAAACTATTGAACATATTTCACCATATCATAAATGATCTACAACCATTACATTCTCAATATAAACCCGTACTTCCAAATTTACCTGCCACAAGCAATTTATCGCCATTAAAAAGGAGAAAGAGTGATTTGGATAAAAAGACTGCAACTTTAAAACTGGACAAAGAAGAAAAAATAGAGAAGAAAGATATCAAAAGTAACGTGGGATCTTTCGTGCAATCGGCTCATTATATGAAGATATTCGATAGTGTTAAATCTTCCTTTAGGAACTATAAGGTAATTTTTTTTAGTGTGAAGGTAGATCTAAGGTTATCCAGTCAAAAAACTAAATATCAAAAATCGAAATCAACAGGAAAAGTACAAGGAATGAAGGACCGTCGCCTTATTGCCATTCAACCATATAAAAGCTTAGAATGCTTAGAAGTATTGGTGAAAGTAGATACCAAAAACTAACACAATTAAATGGACACCCAGTCACAGAGGGTACAAAAGTAATGAAGAGAAGATTATCTCGAGAAGGCGCAACGAAGACCAGAACCCTTTTGTGGCTTGGATAAAACAGCAATACAGTTGCACATGATTAAATGGGCAACAAGAAAGTCTCAAGAAGGATGGACAGGATGACCAGGATTAAGACAGGTGAAGGAATTCTTAATAGGTCCTACGTCAAAGCTAACAGAGGATCTGTTGGAGTAAAAAATACACAATACGAGGAAACTCGTAGGTATCTTAGCAGAACATAACAGACTCGACAAGCATATGCATATACTACAGCTAGTCCTGCAGGTTTTGCCAAGAAAACATTCTATGTAATTATAAAGTTTTTCAAAACACATTTTTAACCATACACCATATGCGAAGAAAAGCCCATGGCTACAAGCTATGCTAGATATTCACCATACAGTTTAATTACTTCATTAGAATATAACAAATTGGACAAGATCCTATAGATTAATAAGGACTACCACAATTGATATGGGGATCGTGTACGTACATAGCCCATACATAATCTAATCAAACTAAAAATCACTTTGTTTATGAGTTTTGAGATCATTTTAAACTTATGTTTTTTTTGTAGATATCCTTGGATGTTGCATCTTCTAAAACGTTACTTGATTTTTTAAGTTCAATTTTGAGAGGTCTTTCTGTGTTATTGGAAATCGGTTCCCTAACGGAATTTGGAAAGTTAGCGGAAGAAATCTTGGGTTATCTTCGCTCAACATTTGTAGTTGATGCCCCCTCAACCGTCGAAGCAGTGCAGCAACTATTAAAATGTCTCTTCAGTACGAATTTAATGGCTAACATACTGGAGTTTCCTGTACCTAAATATGAGGAAAAGGTAAAATGTAAATTGCTGGTTCTATATGGTTTCTTAATGTATTTTTTATAGAGGCCTGAAAGTGGTTTTTACCAACAAGTATTCCAAAAACCATTCAATCAAGTAAATCGACTGATACAATCTTTTGTTAACATAGGAAGGCATGATTTTGATGATGATAATACTGTTATGGGATATTTACATAGAAGGGATTCTAAAAGAACATCAATAAATTTGAATAGGACTTCTGACAAAACGTTAGCCAATTACATTAGAATATTCGAACCTATGGTCATCAAATCACTGAAAGTATGTCTTGCATGTTTTTAAAAATTCGTGAATAAATCCTTACTCTTAGTTTCCCACTAAATTAATTTATAATGATTTTTACTGTACAAAATTAAAGTGCTCTACAGTAAACGCAAAACAATAAGCGTTAGTAATAACACAATATTTAAGAAAAAAAATATCTCTCATTTAAAGTTTAGTTAATTTAGAGCCGTATTGTTTTACAAGAAAGCGCTGTTGTCAAACAAAACATGTTTTTTCCAAATATTAAACGAATAAAACGATCAATGTCGAAAACTGTCATAATCAAGTTGTAAACCACCATTTGAGGTTATTTCTTCTGATATTGTGGTGCTTATAAAATCAAAAAATCTGTTCTTATGAGAACAAAATAGTATTTCTAAAGTGAAATGACACAAGATAGCAGGTAAATAATTATGTAATCACCACTGACATCAATCGAATCGTTTGAATGTTTGGTGTATTACCTTTTGCTGATTATTAAAAGTGATAAATCCTGACTTATAACCTTTTAAATATGGCTGCATCACAATTATGACTTGCAACGCTTTTTGTTTTGCGTTCACTTTACATTCATTAGTTGGTATATTTTTAGCAATACACCATGACCAGTAATGTAATATTGCAATGTAAAGTTCTACAATTGCTAACTCAGCTGGTACAACTTAGAGTGAATTACTGCCTGTTGGACTCTGAACAAGTATTTATTGGTTTTGTTTTAAAACAGTTTGAATATATCGAAGAAGGTCAACTACCGTAAGTTCTAATCTTTTAGATTCATTTAATTTTTTTCAATCCAGATATTTATTGCTTAAGAATATATGGAAAAAATGTAATGTGTGCTTTAGATCATTTTTCTTCTTTTTGTTTCATATTTTGGGGTTCTTTGTGTAAATATTAGAATACCAGAATGTTTGACTTCAATTTTCACTCACTTTTCACTCATTGATCCAAAGAGCAAATTTATGTTTTACAAATTTTTGAGTTTCCTTATCTAACTTTACTCGTTCCTGTGGTTCGTATGACGCTCTATGGCCGGTTTATCAATTGTAGATTTTATCTGCTA
Organism: Ophraella communa; assembly: GCA_035357415.1. NCBI lineage: Eukaryota > Metazoa > Arthropoda > Insecta > Coleoptera > Chrysomelidae > Ophraella > Ophraella communa. The sequence goes on from CM068979.1 coordinate 67,468,275, forward strand.
GTTAAGTATCCGTCAGATACTAGTAACCTTAAGATAAAGATCAAGTTTGGTCTTACTTCTTATTTTTATCCTCTAGTTAATTAACTGACAGGTAAGGAATGTTGGCAATAGTGATGAATATATATAATGGATTTGATTGGTTTGTCTTTTTTGCATGGTTTTTAGTGACCAATGGAAATTCTATACACAAACAAGAACAATACATCGTTTTTAATCTGTGATTTAGATTTAACCATTTTACTGCTCTTGCATTTGGAACGGACAATTTTGACAAATGAAATGACCATGATTTCAATGTAAAATTTATCATATAAATTGTCTTGTTAATATTAGAAAAGATTGAAGATTAACTCGAATTTCGAACTGATAGGTTATTGAATATATTTCTTAAAGGACCACTACTTCAACTGTTAAAACTTCTTTCAATTTGCTTACAAGCATCTTTGGATGTACCATCATTTTTTCTTTTCAAATTTTTTTCTGTTGATTCGCGAGGTTTATCATTTAATTTGCTTCTTCAGGAGTGAAGCTGTTCCCTCTTTTCATCTTATTAATATTCATATTTCTCTTTGGGGTTGTAATATACCTCTGCACAAATACCATAGATAAACAAATACAAATACTATTACAGAAAATGGGTTATGTGACACAAAACATTCAAGTTCAGACACGAATTTTGTGGTATTATGCGCTATCCTGTAGTTATCTGACTTATTCGGCAGTAGAAACTAATAGATAGCTATTAGATGGTTTAACAGCTGGATATAATATAGCCTGATGTCCATAAACCCAACTTTCCAAATTAACTGACAGATAATCACTATCTGACAGATAAATTGTAATTGATAAACCGGGCCTCTAGTCTTGTTCATCATTAAAAGAGCAAAGAGCAAACTTATTTATATTCTGTAAGTTACAATTTTCTGTGTTTTCCCAATTTTCCTTACTCGTTCCCGTTGTTCTTATGATATTTTTGTTCATTAAAGCGTTTGTCTTTTTTAGTCAAGTGCAAGAACTCATACCAACGATATTTCAATTCCTCGTACAGTTGTCTTACAGTAAACAACACTCTAAAGCGATCATAGGAATACCAAAAATTATTCAGTTATGCGATGGATTAATGGCCAGTGGTCAACCGGCCGTAACTCATTGTATACCAGCATTGGAACCTATTGTAGAAGATATATTTTTAACCAGGAATAAATCCAACACTTCGGATTTTAAAGAACTGGAAACTACTAGAGAAGTAAGTTTTTTTTTACTTGTGAACTTACACCCAATTATTCATCGGCAATATACCAAGACGTTCATAAATAGTCGGCTATAATGGGGTGTTAAACTTAACAAAAATATGTTTTCTCAATGTTAATAGTTAGGAGTGTACAAAATCATACTAGGAAGTCAATTAATTTTATTGTATTTATTATCACACAGTTTTTAAGTCGATTTGAAAATTTAACTTTTGGATGATTTAAATAGTCCGCCAAAAGTAAAGTTAGCTACATAAGGGTCGACATAGAACCGCAATGCTGTCGTCTTCTTTTTTAAAATTTTGATCCTCAAACCACAATTTTCGTCTAACTTTTACTGCAGGCACGGTTACAAATTTTTTATGAGGAGTTCTAACTGTTGTGTTCGTGCAAAACAAGATTTATATGATATTGACATTATTCAAATTTGAAAAAAAAATGTGGAGAAAAGCTAACTAAACTTAACTGTAGACAAATGTAAGATACAGAACAGTCATATATTTTGAAAGTTCTTCAAACTTCAAATTAGATTGGCCTTTTTGTAACTGGCTATTAGCTATAAGTTCATAAAACGTTTAAGTCAGAAAGTGGCTTACTTCATATATGAGTTAGTGACGTATCTGTAGCGAAAGTTTCAAACATTTAGGATTTCTCAATTTCCAGTTTTCTCCCAAAATATTTGATTCAAAAATGTTTTAAATATATTTTTTCAAAGTAGTGCTAATATACTTTAATAAAATATCAGGAAACGCATATTGGTTTAACACCCCATTAGAATAAAACTCTTAACAGAACACGAACATCAGGAATACAACTAAAACTGGACGAGAATCGTTTCTAAATCATGAGCAAAAACTGATAATAGTATTTGACATTTTTATGTGATGTTTTGTGACTATTCCTCTAGGGAGATATTTGGGGTGTGTTCGGGGAGCACGTTATTTGCGCCAATTGGCGCTATCTACTACTATTCTTCATTTGCTTTATTTGGCGCTTGGCGCTACATAGCACAAAAGCGTGCTCCCCGAACACACCCTTGCTGATATCCGATTGACTCTGATTGGTCTAAATGTCAATAATTGTGACATTTCATTGGTTAATATTAAGTGTTGGAAACAATCAACGATAGTTGTTTAACAGTTACAAAATAAGGTATATAGTTGGCGCTAAACCCTTCTTTCAGTGCGACATTAATTTTGATGTCATATAGGATTTTAAGCATGTCGCGAATCAGTGCAATTATTTTTTGCCATTTACCATTTATAGAATATAATTTAAAAATATATTTCTTAAAATTTTATACTTTAAAACTGTGGGAACATACTTTTTTATAATTTTTTCATTGTTGGATATTACGAAATCACAATGAGTACCTGGAAACATTGCAAAACGCAAACGTCACAGTATTATTTTTGTATTGCAAAATATGTTGCCTAACTGTCTACTGACTTACTTAACCTTATTACCATAGAATTTTATGTATCCTGTAATCCAGCTTTGTATCTGTAATGTGACGTATCCCAACATGCGCAGTTGCTACGTCAAAAATTTATTTCACTTATTTTTATTTTAATAAATGTCATTTTCTCATAATCCTTGCATTTTCAGTTAAATATTACTAAATATAGGCACACATAGTAGTATTAAATTTGTCAGTAATCTATTTTATGTAAGTTTTTTGCCAGTCGAAGAGTTCTTTCTTGCATTAAATACTTTTTTTAATAACTCTCCTACACGTTACATATCATATAAAGTAGGTTTTTACATAATAGAAATGAATTTTAAGCACATAACTTGAATTTAAAAACAAATTTTTTTCAGATTTTTAAATTTTTTAAATAAATTTTTTTTCCGGATTATAATTATTATATATTATAATTTTTTTAACCATGCATTAAGCTATCGTTAATAGAATTTTCCACATCAAATGTTCCTGAAAGAACAAGAAATTGTTTCCAAAAATATAAACTTCTATAAATCTACTACTTTTCTTCAAAATCAATTTGTTTATCTAATATAAACATTCTATGTACACGAGTTCCGATGATAGGTGCATGTTGAATTACTTATTGCTAGCATATGTTTCAATACCTTCATTTGATAATCGTCTTACCATTAGTAACAATACTCCAACGCCTCGGCAACCCCATAAAGTATAAAATATTTAAAATTTACTTCACGAACGGCAGAAACTGGTAATAGACCCATCTCGTTAATGGCTCAAATTGAATACTCATGCGCGAACCAACTCCCAATCTCGTATTTCCCCCTAAATGTTCGTGTCCCTTATAAAATTGTGTTGGCAAGCCTATCAATCCGTATATTACTATGCATAAGGCCATACGAGGTTAGTTCATTGTTTATTTTATTTGAGTGGATCTGTATTTTGTTTTTTTGAACCATCGCAGTGTTTTTATTGTTATACGCACAAGTAAAAATAAACGAAATAAAAATTGGAACTTCTTCTTTGTGGTTTATGGCCGGGTCAATCCGGCAAATAGAAGCTCCCTTTTGACAGGTTTTTTTTCATTTAAGTAGTGGTATTCCTGGGTAGCAATACGCTGTGTTCCATGGAAAGAAGTAGTCATATTTTAGCAGTGGAAGGGAAAATTCAAAAATATTTGCGCATGAGTATTCAATAAAGAGATAGGTTTGTAGCGTCTTTTTAATCTAAAATTTTAATATTATTACTTAATCTTTTTAGGGTATATTATCTTACTTTAATGAAAAAGTAAATAAATATATAATAAAGTTTTCATTATACAATATTGGAAAGTGGATGTATTAAAAAATAGCAAATCACCAGGTTATTGTTGTCGCTACGTATTTTCCTATCAAGGGACAATCTGTTGATGTTTGATTATTTTCAGGTAGTTCTTAGCATGTTATTAAGACTCTGTGATAATAAACAAGTACTGGATTTAATTACTTTAATATTAGAAGACAGTAAATATTGCACTCATAATACCGAAAAATGGTACGATTGGTCGAAAAGAGTATTTCAAGTAATACTCCCTATGTTCAAGCAAAATAAATTAAAACTGAACGAATCTGAAGCTTTAGCAACAATGAGAAGATTTATTTTGGCAATGAATCCAGAAGTTTTTAAACCGTTCGACGAAATAATTGTCATGTTTTTTAACGAACCTCCTGCAATTGTAAGCCATGTTTTTATTCTATTTGAAACTTTTATAACAGATTTTAAAATTATAGTTTTTTGTTGTTCATATTTGATTGCCAACAATTATTAAAGTGAGTATTAGAGTATTATAAGTTTTGGGTGTTTCGTAGAACTCGTCAACATTCCACAATTGGTTTTCGAAGATCGTCGTTTTGCTCCTACTTATAATCCCCTTGAAAGAAGATGCTCTTTTGTCGAAAATCAACAGATTGAAATCTGAATTTTCGCCTGGTATCATATTTGATAACGTTAAAACCAAAGCGGATCCCTTAAACGTTTACAACAATGCAGAAACATTTCAGCACATCTCTGCCGAATTAGTGTTTATTAAATTTGTACTAAGGATTTTAAATTTCGGCTCGAAAATGTGTATTTTGGAATTGGCAAGCGACAAGAATGAATTTAACGTAGAATTGCTATTAGCAATTATAATGCACTGTTTGTACATGTTCCAATCAGGTATGTAGGCTCCTTTGTTGATAAAAATTTAGATTGGTTTGTTAAAATTTAATTTTAATTTTTTAGGAAGTCATCCCAAGATTACAAAAACTGTTACAACGACTTTAAATGCGAACGTTCCTTTCGATGAAAACGACGTAATCGAAATAAACTCTATTAATAAGAATTTTTTTAAATTGGCAGCATTTTACCCTGTTATAAGTACCCAGTGGTGCAATTTTTTAATTTTTCTTAATTATAATAATCGAAAATTTTGGCAAGATTTTTCTCTAATCGATAGGTGAGTAAAAAATCAATTGTATATCCTAAATACGATCCACTGTAATTTGTTTTAGTGTTAAACATCCTGTTTTGAATTTAGAAGTTATGAAAATCGGTAGTATTATTTCTTTCTGTGATTTTTTGGTAAGTGGATTTCAAAAAAAGTTGAAATATTGATTATTCTATTGACTACATAAACAATTTAATTGTTTTTAGAGTGAAAATACACCAGATTTGGAAAACGTTTCATGGTTTCTTGACCAACATTCCATATCTCTAATAGAACTGCATAAAGAGCCTCCTGTATCAGAATTTATCGCGTTTGTACATAGATCTCCGGAATTGAGCAAGAAATTTATTGATAATGTATCGGAAACTGTTATAAAAACCAGATCAGTAAGTATTCTGTTATTGTTCATTTCTTTAGTTTTTTTGCGTTCTTTTACTATGATGTAAAAATAATTGTTTTTCAGTCAGTTTTTAAGGTGAAAGCATTAAAATGTGTGGAAAATTGTCATCAGTCACAAATCGGTACAGTTTTAAATCTTATAATACCCCACATGCTGAAATATCATCAAGCGGCTGTATGCAGAAAAGCTACCAATATAGCAAACAGGAAAATTGAACTTTTGTTTACTTTGTCGATGGAGGAAGTCAATAATCAATTACATAAGGATGATCTTGGAAAAATAAAAAATGATTTAATGACTTTTAATTTAGTAAAACGGTAAGCTGATTAATTCTTAATGCAAATCAATAATTAATTTTAATGTTTTTGACGTGATTCGAATAGTTCTGCCAGTTATTTGTGTGAGGTGTAACAGAGAGTCAGTTGTTAATGTCGGTTAAATTTTACTCCAGCAGCTTATAAAACCAGACTTGAATTGAAAAAAAAATATTAAAAGTTTTATTTTGACCCATTAGCGCCTACCGGTACCGCATGGTACCAATAATCAGGTGTCCACTTTTGAACTTCTGGTGGCCATATTGTTATGTTCAGTGGAAATGTGCGTGAGCCAGGCGTTGGTTCACAAGTTACAATACCAACAGTTATCAGTTTTCAAGAAAACATGGACTTTCCATTAGTATAAGTTTTGTAATGTAAATAAGATTTAGAGTCTGAGCATTTCAAGTACATTTTATCTTTCCTAAAAGACAATGATCATTATGTTATATTTTACATTTAAAAAAATGTTTTGCCATAGTTGTTTTTGAAGCGTAAACAATGCTGATCCTTAGGTTAGGTTAGGTTATGGTACCCCTAGGCGGTTTACTGTTAAGAATGATTGATATATGATGTGAAATATTTTAGGGGACTGACGTTGCAAGAGGCATTGGAAATGGCATATGATGAGTCAGAAAAAATGGGTAACGTCAGAGATATAGATAGATAGAAGATATAGATAGATGGAACCTCCGGAAAGTCATATTTTGACTGACGAAGACTCGGCGGACGCGAACCCAGGGGGTTTGATTGATAATCTTAGTAGTAGACAACTTTCTGCTCTTGCAGAAATTGTGTTGAGTGATAATTCTAGAATAGGTGATACAGATGAACCTACAGGAATAAAACATATCAATAATACACAGGAAACTCAAGGGCAAATGCATGAACACGATAAAACTCATGATAGAGAAGTCGATTATACCTTGATGAAAGTCAGAAAGCCTGAACATTTCAGACATATTTGACACGATTCAATAACGAACCAAAAGGCCCAGGTCGAACATCAAAGGCATCTGGCAGCGACTTTCGAGTTGATGAAAATGTTAGGTACGATGGAATGCATCACTATGTGGTTCAGACAGGAGAAACAGGCCGGAGAAGATGTGCAGAATCTCTGTGTAAAAGCAAAGTTAGAACAATGTGTCAAAAACGTAACGTTGGATTATGCATAGAGTGTTTCAAAGATTATTGCACTAAATAAAGTTATTTCTCTTGATTTTTTCTTTTTCATAGTGTCAAAACAGAATGGTCAGTAAAGCGCCTAAAGGTACCATATGGTACCATTTTTTTTTCTCAAAAGCTATCAAGATAGATAGGGTCGATGTACTCTACAACCTGTAGGAAAAAACACGTTTGGAAAAATCCCGTCCATTATAGCGAAATATCTGGGTTTAAGTGATCCTGAGAAATATACAGGTCATTGTATGCGTCGAACGTCAGCAACTCTTCTTGCAGAGGATGGAACCAGTATGACCACGTTGAAGCGCCATGGTGGATGGAAGAATACGTCGGTTGCTGAAGGATATTTAGAGGATAGTTTATCTTCAAAAGATGAAGTTTCAAGAATGCTGGCAGGTGTACCTTCCGGGTCGGTCGTTTCGGTACAGAAATTTGATACTCAAACAATGAAACATGAATCGTTTGCTGCAGGCAACTTAGCTATCTCCGGATCTTTTCAATACTGCCAATTTTATGTTAATTCGTCAAAATAACTATATTCCGTTTGTAATTATAATTAGTAAAGGTTATAAATAAGTTAAACAAAAAATTATTTCTTTTTATGCCCGTGCGGGCCATAAAGTGAACTTTATGCCCGCACGGGCATTAAGTACGACATTAGATAGTTGGTAACTAAGCAATAAAAACACAATAAAGAACTAGTATGACATAAAATGTAAATGGAATACAGGAAACCTTAGCCGAGCAATTAACTGTTAACTGTGTTAACTTATTCGTTCAGGATTCTTCAATGGACTAAAACTGAATTGGAAGAGGACTATGAAGACGAAGCATAGATATCACCATCCAATATTGTCAGTGCTTACAACGGGGGTGGGAAATAGGCTATAAAATTTGATCCGGCCCGCGAGCCATTTTGAAAAACCTAATTAAAAAAAAAACGTTGTGTTGTTTTAAGAAACCAACGCAAGTGAAACTTTTATTGGATTATAGGGGTCGGATTGTTCATAAACAAAGAACACTACTTGATAATGTGAAAGCTAGTTTTATAGTTCAAAATTAGCACTCATTAAAACCATTTTCCGAAGGCGAATTTATCAAGGAGTGTATGTTAGAAGTTTGCAGTGTTTTGTGTCTTGAAAAGAAAAATGAATTTGAAAAAATTAATTTGTCAAGACCAACTGTTATCCGACGTATAGAAATGATGGATAACAATATAAAAACAACATTGACTGACCGTATGGTTGATTTTGAATAATTTTTCATAGCGTAAGACGAGAGCGCCGACACAGCTCAACTAGCTATATTTATTCGGGATGTTGATAAAGAGTTCACTGTTACTGAGGAATTTGTTGCTTTACAACCGCTAAAAGAAACCACTATAGGACATTTTTAATGAAGTGTAAAAGGTATTTACAAGTTTTGCCTTGCCATGGTTGGAGTATGCGCAGATGTTGCACCTTCTATGATGACCTTATGTAAGGGTTTCATCGGAATTTTGAACGAAAAAGCAATTGAATTAAATGTGCAAAAAGATTATTTGATAGTCCTCCAATGCATTATCCACCAACAGAGCTTGTGTTCTAAGTTTATTCGACTTCAGAATGTTATGAATGTGGTAGTAAAAATCATCAATTTTATTCGATCCTGAGGGCTTAACCTTCGTCAATTTAAGGAGTTTTTGGATGAAATATCAGCCGAATATGACGACGTAATATATTATCCTGGAGTCAGATGGCTAAGCAAAGGAAAAATACTGAAACTGTTTTACAATCTTATAAATGAGATAAAAGATAATGGTTTGTACAGCCATTTGAAAGCGTTACAGAATAAAAACCGCTTGTGGGAGGCACAGATACTGTCTGGAAACAGTTACCATTTTACCACGCTCTCTGTGTGTGAGAATATTGCTTATGCTAAATATGCTGAAAAACTCAAAGACTGTTTCGATTTATTTGCTAGTCTAACAAACAGTAATTTACAAAACGCTCCAATAGACTTGCAAATGGAGTTGATCGAGATTAAAGATAACTCACTCCTAAAATCTAAATGGTGGTGTTTTTATGTTGAGTTTGATCAAAATCATCCATCAAATTGCACTATTTATTGAGGAAATAAAAAAATATTGAAAAATAAAAATATGTTACTCTTGTTAGTTGTCCCCATCTGCATAAGTAAAGGATTGAAAACATAAATTTGTATTTTCTACTCGTTTAGAAAAAGTATTGTTCTAACTCATGCGAACTATGACCAGAAGAGATCTCTTAGCTGCCTCAACCTCAGTAAAAAAAGGCTCCGAATTTTAACGGGAATACTAACCGGGTATTGTCGGTTAAAAAGCCACATGAAGAAACTAGGGTTAGCAGATGAAGCAAAGTGCAGATTCTGTGAGGAAGAGGATGAAACCTCAATACACATACTCTCAGAATGCCCTGCCTTGCAGAATTCTAGGGCCAGATACCTAGGAGCACATGAAATAGAAGAGGGGGATCTACCTGATTTGAAGCCCGACGATGTCCTAAACTTGCTCAGGAAAATAGGACTCGAAGAGCTGCTATAAATCTGAGAAAACATCAGAACTTGGCAAGTAAGGGGGGACACAAAAGATCCTATAGGTCGCAGTGTACTTATCACCCCTAATTTATACATACATACAACTCATGCGAAAAGTGTTTTTCCCGCACTTGACTGCAAAGTACACCGATCTTGCTTTAGAAGTAGGACAAATGTGGCATGCAGAAAAAATGAAAGTGGTAACGATTATCGTTTCATCAACTGGACATCTCCAGAAGTTTTGAAACCAGCCTTCATAAAAACAATTTAATTGGCTTGAAAAAGCAGCAATTATAAATAGATGTCACAAGAATAATAAAAAACTCTTCGTTTTAACGCAACTTCCAGGTATAATTAAAAAATTAGATTTTAAATTACAAATTTTCTTTCTTTTCACCTCAACCCCCCAGTGCAAACTGCCCCCCCTCTCCAGAGAAAAAGCTGCGTACGTCCTTGCTAATGGAGTAAAATTATACTTTTCAATTAACTCTGTATTACACAAAATAATTATAATTCGGTGATAATAGTTCAATTTATCAAGGATGCAATTTTTCATCTATGTTCTTTGTAACGTTGTCACGCAAAACTATCGCCCATAACCCGACTTTACAGAAAACAATTTTTTTTTAGAAATGAAACGCTAGTTAGTTTGTTAAATAAATTGTCTGTACAATTCTACGATTTGAGTCCCATAGAATTTGGACAACGTCGAACTGTGGATCCAGGTTCCATCAAGAAATTAAAAATAGACAGGAAATGGTATTTGAACCAAATACAAAGCAAATTCAAAGAACCTAATATTTCCAAAGAAATGGCCGAACTTTTATCCAAATTAGAATATAACGAAATAGTTAGTTTCATGTCTAGTAGCGAATTTAACAAACATAATTTGAAAGACTGTCTGAAGTTAGGGTCTGTTAATGCAAAACACTTTCAAACTAATGGATGTAATCTGCTTCAAGCCAGTATTGACTGCCTTCTAAAAGATGTATCTAGTGTAGTTGCCAGAGTACCAGAACCACATCAGGTATAATTTATTTTTCGTTTTTAATTTATTTCTAAAAATTATTCACTGCGCGTATATTTTCCTTATTTAACGATGGATGTGTACGTATACACAATCATTTTGGTCAAATTAAGAGAGGTGAGCATTTTCGGTTGTCAAATATATGAGAAATTAAATTTACTTCTGAAGAAAACTAAAAAGAAGTGACAGTCTGTTGTGTCATTTATTATTTATCTTTTCTATAAAGAGACATGTAAAAATATCTATATTTTTCAAGCTTTTCTATAAAAATAATTCCCATCGGGGTTGGTGCTATCGGCGAAGAATCAAGAAAGATTGCACTTGTTAGGAAGTGTTGCTGTAAAGGCGAAGAAAAAGATATGGAGTATTTTTGTGTTTGATCTTTTTGGAAGGACGAAATTCTTTGTCTTTAGCTAAAAGGTTGTCCGAAAGAAACCTCTGACGTCGACTGTTGGAGCTTTCCCTCCAAAAGAAGCGAAAATTCCCTCGTAGCAATTTGAGATGACGTTTTTTATGGGATATGAAAAGATGAAAGTTTTAGCGGAATTTAAAGATATCCTTCGAATGGCACCAGTTTAAGAATTGGGTAAGGATGCCTAAAGATGAAGATACAAGTCTTAAATAAATAAATAAAACTGTGGGGCGTGTTCCCCCTACAGGGGGGCGTGTTAAGTTGCCAAGGGGCACAGTAAATTGGAAAACAAAATTATTAATATAAATAATAATTGTATTGTCATATATTGAACTAAAAAAGTTATTCTAACAAGTGTTAAATATTCTTAGACTTGAAGCACTAGCTGACATGTTACATGTTTTGTGGCATACAATCTTTGTAAGTTCCACATTGGATATGGTGGCTCTGAGTTTTTTTCTAGTTGAAGGTTATTTCGATATTTGGATCTTAACGAAGCAGTAGCAGAAAATCCTGTTTCGCAAAGACAGGACGTGCGCAAAACCAGCAAAATCCATTCAAGAAATTTGTTAAATATTAGGTTCTGAAATCCAATTTCAGTGAAGTGCTGGACAAAACGTCTATTAGTTGTTCTTGTTGTTCGAGTCATTAGGTTTACTGTCAATCAAATTACAAACCCAATTGCAATTGCACAAATTGATATCTTCTTCTGCTAAAAGGTTTCATCGGAAATTCGTACTCGGGTTTTCTAAACGGCCCTCCATGTTTTTTTTAACAATACAATTTTGCGATTCTCTTCTAGTGGAACATCCTGGATACTTTTACACAATGTGGGAAACATTAACGCAGTTTTCTTTTAACTTGTTTTTCCATTCTTGCATTTTTTACACAAAGATTCAATATATTCGCTCAAATCAAATACATTCAAGTTTTTTCCCTGAAGTTTAATATTAAGAGTAATAAGTTTTTCAAAGATTTCTATCTACCAAATAAGAAAGCTTCATTCAAAATAACTTGTTCTTAAAATCTGCCGAACGGTTATGACCTTCTTCCTTCAAAAATACCACTATTTCATTTCTCAGTTCGAAGGTACGCTTGACAACCTTACCACGTTACCATTTGGACGAAGAATAAATATCCCATATCTGTACAAACGACAGAGAAAAACCTTAAAGACTTGGACACTAAAGCTTCCCGATAAAGTTTGCACTGTTTCCAAATCATATCTGAGAATTCCTTCTTCGCAAGCACTCGCAGACATGTCTTGGGCTCTATTAGTGCAAATCCCCACACAAAGTTTAGTTAGTTTCTTCATCAAGTTAAATAGCAAATAATTTTCCAGTTATCTGAGACTCAAGGTATCAGCAGATATATCCGAAATTCTTTCACAAATTGTATCATTTGACAAAGAGATATTGTCAAGTTGTGAAAGCTATCACCAATCATTGGTTCCTACAATGTCTTTGGTAGCGGGTAGAATAAATTGCCCTGCTATAGTGTGTGTTTTTTTTTATTTAGCTACTTTGTAAGCCATTTCGTATGATGCTAACAAAGCTTTGTCGTTCACGACGATTTCTGAAAATTTGTCTTATGTTTTTTAAATGATCTGAGTTTTTCCTTGAAAAATTCCCGCGGTTTACTAATATATATTCCTTGTGCAATGTTTCTAGGTACCTCTCCAATTTATTGGGTTTAAAGTTAATAGCAGCTAATACTTGTAAACAAATAATGTCAAATTACAAGGTTTTCCTTGTTTAATTTCCGTTTGGCTTCAATTAGAAACTTAAACATATTCACAGCATATAAAATATAATTTATTAGAGAACTAAACTTAAAAATTTCTAGTTTAACTTTAACTAATGGTAATGCAACAACTGTCTTAAAACAAAAGTAAATGTAAATGCACTTCTCTATTTATAGCCGCGTCGAGACAACTCGATGACGTTCCACATCTTTCACGTAAAGTTCTTTCGTGTGTGTTTGTTCTGCTGTATTAAATTTGTATTTCCCTTAATATAATTTTTATGAATGCATATATTCTTTAGTCAATTATCCCACTAGCGCGCCTCTGGCGCTGTGTTTATCCGTCGATAACAATGGACTAATCCCTGCTCGTTATGAAACGATAGAATTTTGCAATGCGGACTAGGGAAGTGACAGAATTTATTGACGGATCACCCTCTAGCCCTTTTGAATACTTCTACTAGGTTTTATTACTCTATACTCTTTTGAAATAAACTTACAGTAATATGTTATTTCGTTAATAAAAACAACAGACAGACAAAAGCCTAATGCTCACCTTTCCGATTTTGGCCCTTATATTTTATCAATAAAAATATCTTACTTTTTTTAATAAATAAATGTGTATTTCGATTAATAGACTTATTTAAAATTATTAATTATGATACGTGATTTTTTAGGTTTATTCTCCGATCGAGCGAATTCTATCAACTTCCGAATCGTTATATACTGAAAAAATGGCGCAAAATTTTGATAATCACGAGTTTTCCAACTTAATTTACTGCATAGCTACATCTATACCGATATTTTCCAAGAATATTCCTGTAAATAATTCTTTCCAAATTTCTGAGAGTGCGTTAAAAGATTTAGCAAAATTTAGCGCACTGTGCTTAGAATATATCAGATACCTAGAGTCTTCTAGTACAGATTTCAGGGTTCATCTAACGGATATTTGTCTTACGGCATGTGATAGTATTTTAAAAAATATAAATTGTTTTAACACTTTAGCATTAGAATCTGACGCTACATGGTTGTGTTCTTGTATAAACAGTCTGTACAGTCTTGTAAATACGTTACTAAGAAATGATAAACCTCTTGTGACAATTCCAAAATACAGTTTAAGAGAAAATGATTCTTCTTCATCTGCTGTTCAAGCTACTCATCAATTATATACTTTAACTTGTTGGTTTTTCGAACTTAAGTTGTCAAATACGACGAAAATTCCAGATTTTTTGTTTAAAAAAATACTCAGTTTGACTGTTCGTTTGGCCAGATTTCCACTCGTCAATTCTTATGCGTCGATACCGCAACGTGCATGGAAAACTGGATGGTTACCTGAAAAAATGGAGGGAACGTTCGGAACCGTCGTAACTGCACTACCAATAGAAACGTTGCAATATATCGAGGTACTTCAAGAATACATATTTAGGTAAGTGAGTTAAAATAAATAAAAAATCAATGAAATGCTTCTTTGTTGCAAGAGTAAGTTTCAATTAATGGGGAAGTCTCCTTTTTTTTATTCTCTCAATTAATGTTTAATCGAAGAATACACCAACTAACAAGAAGCGAAAGCCGGCGATTATCCTTTGAAGTTTGTAGGGCCAAAATGTATGATCTTGAAAAACTGAAATTGGCGTTTTTACACTGAGAGAAATACAATAAATCGATGGCTAAGAGAACAAATATTGTATGTCCAAAATTGATGTTTTGAGTAAAATCAATTTAAAAGTTTGCGTTAACCGTGACAAACCGTACTTATTTTAAAAATAATTAAATTACAGTTAAGTTCATGTTACACCCTTCTTTTATACATTACTCAGTTCTATTTCTATTAGGGTTAAATATGAATCACATTTAAAAAGCTAAAAGTAACCCTCTGTATGGACATACAATAAATATGAAGTAGAATAAGGACTTACAATATATTACTATTTCCATACTGCAATTGTAAAAATAACATAAAATCAGGTTTAAAATAATACTGATAGTGCAAATGAAATTTTTATTAATAAAAAAACATGGTTAAAGTAAAATACAAGTAAAGTAGTCTGTTTCGTATTCAGAATCACTTGGAACAAAATAGTTAGCCTCTACTGATGTAGGTAATCCCTCCACAAAGTTTCTGTAGTCTTCTGGAATTACCTCAGAAGGCAGGCACGTGCAACACGTACTATAGGTTGATAAGCCTCCAATATTGTGGACAAATATTGTATCTTTGGACATACAATAAAAGAGTCGTTTCGGTTTTAATTTTGTGAACGGCACAAAGATTGCATTGGACATAGAACATTTATGCACTAAGGTGTTTTTAATGGACATATCTTTAATGCTACTTTAGTAACTAGTAAACCGTTTTAAAAGGACATACAATATTTGAGCACAATAAAGATTTCATCTCGACCAGCAAAGATCCCGACGTATCTCATTTATAACAAAAATGGACATACAATATTTGTCCTCTTAAGCTACGCATTTTAAGAGCCCGTTAACAAAACGGGTGCGTTTCCTTCTTATAGTAGAAACAATATTGGTTTCGTGTTTTGTGTATCAAAATGGATGTTACTGACTTTTTGTTATTAAATTTAATAATTGAGGAGGATGAAGAAGAGAGGCAGTTTTTGGACCAAAGTTTCTTCATCTTCAAGAGTGAAAACATTGCGCGTATACGTTTTTTTGACCATTCCCACTACACATTTTTCTGGGTAACTACAGATCTGTAAATTGATTATTTAAATTGATTAAAGTAAGATAGTAAAATTTTAACGTACCTTATTTTAAAAACCACGTGCTACGAAACGGGTTGTCACACTATGCGGTTCGAATTTTAATGAAACACGTTTCATTGAACATTGAATGAGATATATATTTTATATATATATAGCATTTCAAACTTATAAATATATTCAACAAATTCTACATTTGGAACTCTTAAGCCTCCAAAAGTACTAGTGTCCTTGTATGCTATAAGATATGTTAAAATATTATCATTATTAATATTCTTTGGTTCTACTAGAATTGACAACTATCTTATTATAATTATGGCGGCTTCAGACATGCGCAAACAAAAAATAATTTAACAGAAGCTCTTACTTTCGCTTCTTGTTAGTTGATGTATTCTTTGATAGGAGACGATCTGATATTATTAATGCTAAAAATAAAATAATTTTGCAACAGAAAGTATTTTATATTATAATAAAAAAAGCTATATTGGTAGACCATTAGGCCATAAATAAAGTAAATATTAAATGTGCTGTTGCCACATTTATCACCAAGAACACAACGCTTTAAAAATTAAAAACCTGCAAATCAATAGCTATAAATTTTGTAATAGGGTTATTTTGATACTTTCTTTTCATAACATAACGATAATTAATTTATATTCGATAGAAGGAGATTTCCCCATTATGCCATTATTATAGTAGGAATAAATCTTTTGTGATTATTCTCGGGAATAATCACTGTAGCTTTTATTTGCTTAGTAAGTGTCAAATAGTTGTCAAAATAATTATTACTTTTGGTTAAAATGCACTTTGCAGGGCGGACCTTGAATTTTATTTTAAACTTCAAAAAAGGATATTTTTAGTGTTTCTAATTAATTCCCTTAAGTATTAAAGGCGCGGAACCTAACCAAACTTAAACTTAAAATTCACTCAAACAGCAGGTTAGATTTGGTTAGGTTAGTTTTGGTTAGGTTAGATTTGGTTAGGTTAGTTTTGTTTAGGTTAGATTTTGTTAGGTTAGCTTTGGTTAGGTTAGTTTTGGTTAGGTTAGATTTGGTTAGGTTAGTTTTGATTAGGTTAGATTTGGTTAGGTTAGTTTTGGTTAGGTTAGATTTGGTTAGGTTAGTTTTGGTTAGGTTAGGTTAGATTTGGTTAGGTTCCGCGCCTTTAATCCTTAAGGGAATTAATTAGAAACACTAAAAATATCCTTTTTTGAAGTTTAAAATAAAATTCAGGGTCCGCTCTGTAAACTGCATTTTGGCCATTACTTTTTACTCCAACTCCGGCTTGGCAAGCTCATGATTCTTGGTATAAAACAGACACAGTTACTAAAAAAATAAATAACCATTCTGTCCGATCAAGTGTGGTAACCTTTCAAATGCTGGTTTAGGAGAACAAGAAATAATCAAGGTCACTGGTCATAATTCTGCAAGTTCGATTAAAGCATACTTACAATTGAACCAAGAACATCAATCAAATAATCAATCAAATATAATAAATAATATTGGAAAAAATACCCAGGAGGAAACGCTTAATATAACAAGCAATTCCTAATACAGGGAGAGTTATACAAATATACAGAACGAGAAAAAAAAATGTCCATTTTAAACCAAAGATTACTTGACCCATTTCATGTGTAATACCCTGTATATTTTTACTCTATTCGAAAGCTGAGTTCTTTAACTTTTTTAAAACATTAACATGTGTAATTTAATTCTCGCCAATAAAGGGCCGCGAGTTTTTGTGAGTGCGTGCATTCTCATTATTTTCAATATCGCCACTAGTTTTTTCATTAATATGAAATAAGTTAGATTAGGTTAGGTTCTATATGAGTGGTCGTTTAACGTTCCTTCCACTGAAAGATCTATTGTGGCTCACCCCTAGGTTATAGTCGTTCTATCAGCCCTATGCCTCTAATGAAGCTCATCAGGGTCGTTGGCGACACTTCCATGAAGTCATTGGACTCGAGTTGATGCAGACCAAATTTATTGATCCTTATTCTCTCGAGCTCTCGGCAGTTACACAAGATATGCTCCACCGTTTCATCCTCAGCCTGACAGAATCTGCAGTCCGCACTCTCTGCCAGTCCAATTGTTTTCATATGCCTATTAAGGCGACTGTGTCCAGTCAGTAGTCCTATTATTATTCGTAGGTCCTGTCTGCTCATATTCAGCAGCTCTTGAGACCTCTTTTTAGAGAGATCTCCTACAAATGCCTTAGAGTGTCTTAGACCCTCTAGCTCGAACCAGTAAGAACGTTTCCTCCAATCTACCCAGTTCGATATTGTTCGCCTCCCTTTACATCCAGATATGGAGTGGGGAAGATCTATCAGAATTTCGATGGCAGCGGTGGGAGTGGTAGACATAGCTCCCGTTATGATTAAGCATGCTTGCCGTTGAAGCTTATTCAGCTTCTCCCTGGTGGTCTTTTGCTGACATGTAGCCCACCAGGCCGGAGCACCATACGTAATCATAGGCCTTATTACTGTCAGATATAGCCAATACTTTTGTTTGGGTTTCATTCCCCATGACTTACCGCATACTCTACGGCATGTTCAAAGGGATAGCTTTGCTTTACTGCAAATGTTCTCTACTTGAGCGTTCCATGAAAGTCTTCTATCCAGCGTAACCCGTAGATATTTGACTTCATTCGCTTCCTTAATACATTCTCCATAGAGGGCGGGCATTTGGAGTTTATCCAGTTTCCGCCGCCTAGTGAAACTAACAACTGTTGCTTTACTAGGGTTGACTGAAAGTTGTTCCTTGTCGCACCACCTAGTAACAATGTTAAGTGCTCGTTGAGACACTTTAGAGATGACCTATACTTGTACCACCAGATCGTCTGCGTATGATTGTACCTATATCCCCTGGTTGTCGAGGTCCGAGATCAGGTCGTCCACCAGTAGTTTTTTTTTAAAGCTGTACTTCTATATGAAATAAGTAGAAGTACAGCTTTTAAAAAAATTGTATTTATTGCTTAATTATACATTATAGCGTTAATTAAGAAAAAATAATAATGGCAACTACGTTATATTTATCACTCAACTCGACTACTTATTACTGACAATGTATCTTTGATGTGTTTATGTTTCAGGGTAAATTTATTAGGTTGGACGTGTAGACAGCAGTTCGAAGAAACTTGGATGTGTTTACTTAGTGTCCTCTGTGCTTCAACCGAGGAATTAGAACCAGTAGATCTGAACGACGTGTTACACGCTTCATCTCTAGCTATTAAATCAATAACGACACTTTTATTGCAAACGTTAACGTTACCGATTGCCGGTGATTCAAATACATCTGAAATTATTCACATTTCCAGAAATTCGAACATAAATGACAGTAGTATTGGGTGAGTTTCTTGAAAACACGTTTTACCCCGGGGGGAGGGTTTAAATACATCATTTTGTTATCTATAAATACATTTTTTATTGTATGGAAGTTTTATAGTTATGGCAAACAATCGAGAGAGATAATACATATATGTGAATACGATAGACGAGATACACAATTTCATGTCTTTTTTTTCTATAAGATCTGTGTTTATTATTAGATTTTAGAAACTAGAGGAGACTGATATATCATATATGTTCTATTATTTGTTGTTTTTTTAAGAATCCGTTTACGCTACACTCGTCGGGGATCTCTGCGGGACAAGGGTAAGAGGGGGCACCGTCGAGGGCGGAGACTTATGCATCCCTACTAGCGAAATTATTGTTGAACGTATTCAGGCAATTGTCGATTCTAGTTATATTACGATTATTTTACAGTTTTACAAATAGGTAGGTATACTTAGGCAAGCAAATTCAAACAAATAATAAACCTGTGATACCGTTTATTTTCCAAAAAATATTTAAAACTTAATAATTATAACAAACACATGGTTATAAATAGAAAATTAAAAATTAGTATAATAAAATACAAGTTCTTAGATTTACATTGTTACCTATAAAAAAATTCAGACTAGTCAAATTCTAATTTCTATAAATTAAAAATATGGGTTTTATCATTTAAATTATTTCGTATTTTGACTTCTAATATAAAATTATTAAATTATTATTACAATCATTAAACACATGTTTATAAATAAAAAATTAAAACGAGAAACATAAAAAAATGTGAGTAGTTTTTAGATTTACATAACTTGGACGAAAATATTGGCTTAACTATTAAAAAGGGAATGAATGGGAAATTTTATGAAAAAATATATGATATAATGTATATATAAAGGTGATAATTACAGGTAGTTTTCCTATAAAGGACGGATCCTTGTTGCTGTGGTTTTTATAATGAGGTTCCTCTTACTATTAACAATCCTGTAGAATTTCTAAGAAGTTCTTTTGTTCTATGTACATAAAATTTTTAAAATCTCTATACCAATGAAACACCATTTGAATATAATAATTTATTTTTTATTTTGAGCATCTAAAATATGTGGAGGATCTTTTATTTTTAATCCACGTGTATGTCTGGGATCAATAATTTCTGGAAGTAAACAATTATAATAAAACTTCTCTAATTTTGGTACCACTGAATTTTCAAAAAATAAATTGTCAACCAAAATTTCTATTTTTTCTAAATCAGAGTCATTTTTGTTTAGAAGTTCCTGTAAAAAAATGTCTTTAAAATTAATGAATGTCGATGTTTCCATATCGGGTATTTCACTACATTTGCCGTATTGGTTATCGGGATCATGTTTCTGTGATGTAAAAAATATTTCTTTTTTGACACACTTCTTGGTTTTTAATTTTATATTTCGTTTTGTTTTAAAATGTTTCCAGGAGTGGGGCCGCTAATATGCTTATGAACTGTATACAGTGGCATCTTCGTATTTTTTGCAACTACAGCAGCAAAACACCTTCCTTGATAACTCTGGTATCAAGGCAATAATTAACCCTTTTTCCACTAATTTTTGAGCTATCATTGCATTGAATTGCTCAACAAGATTATTGTTAACATTTTCCAGACAGAGTCTGGTTGGGTCTTGGTACAAAAATATTTTAAATTGGCACAATTTTTATGCTCTCCAAAAATGTGACTTAACCGTTCAAAATATCACATCTAACATTGTGAATTTGTTCCTCGTGTGTCTTCTCTTTTTCATTTTTTCTGTATATCACTGCTTTCATTACGGCCGATCAAATTTTAAAAATATTATTCAATAACACATTTTTTAAAACTCCTGGAACACCTTTTACTTTTGTAAGATCTCTAATTTTGTTACAAAAATTTCGTAATAAATGATTCCGACACTCTATTTTTTGGACAGTACAAGTTTTATATGGATTTTTACCTAAAATCGTTTTATAGCAGCTGCTATCTCCGTCAGCAATCAATTGATAATATATTAGATTGTACATTTCCTGACTTTTACAAAATCCCTCAGCTATTCATACTAGTTGAGGTACCTGTCAATTTTTGTAACAAGTATGCTCTCTCACTTCTTCTTTATTTTCACCTCGTTGACATAACAAGCAGTATTTATTTCGAACACCCAAATATATTATTTTGCCAGTTTTTAAACCTACAATAGAAGCAACTCCAGAAAGAGAGTTATAATTACCACCTCCACGATACGACCTTTTAGCCCAACTATCTTCACATACTACTTTTATCATTGGTGCCCCATTTTTATCAACAATAATAATACAATAATAATACCTGCCACTGCTGCTGTATTTATATCAACTGTGAAAGGATTTTCTAGACACGTATAAATTTTCTTTTTAAGAGCGCACATATTACATTCTAAGCTAATAATTGATTTAAATCCTATTTTATGCTCCTTAGTTTTGAAAATATTGCTTAAAGTACATCCATAAGGCGAATGATTGCTGAGACTAACTAATTGGTCGAAAAATATTGAAAGTTGACAATTCGATTGCCTTCCACTGTTATTTTCCTAAAAAAAGAAAAACCGGAATTTCACATTTTATTTAGAAATAATCAAAAAATAAAAGAAAGGTAAGTTTTGTATTTCTAAAAACCAAAGCGCTTTCGTCTTACAAGGCAATTATCAAAGCAAAGTTGCCTCATAGATATAATCTCTTATCTGTCTTACTTTATCTTCGATTTTTAGATATATAAAATGTACCTTCCTTTTATTATAAGTCACTAAATAATTAAAAAAATTATTTTATCTTATTTATCTACCTTTGTCCACTATTGAGTTGTTGAGAAAATCCTGTTTCTAAAGCAAGGTCTTCTAAATCCGAATCACTAAAAGTAAAAAATATATATATATTTTTATCGATAAGTTGATATTTAGTTATTTAACAATAATAACAATTTTAGTTTTTATCAAATATCAAAATTACTTTTACCTTTGAGTATAATTCTGTAAGTTTGAACATCCTGCCGCCAAATTCAACTCATCTGTGCTAGAAAAATAAAAATTTTGTGTTGTAAGAAGTGGTACTTTTCGTCGAAATTAAAAAAAAACTTAAATATAATGAGTCTACATTGGTTGTTCGTAGATATTCGGCGAAAAAGTATTTTGCTAAATTCCGACATTTGGCTAAAATATATACAGGAGATTCATATTACGAACCTTAAATTAAATAAATTTTTGAATAATTTTTACAAGACGAATAGAAATTAAGCGCTAAAATTTAATTTATATGTTTTAATTTCTTTATTATCTAAAACGTGTTTGAAAGGTTTTTTAAAATGCTTTGTTTATCATTTAAAAAATAAAGTGTCCAAAAATCTTTCTAATACTTCTTATATTATAAAGTAGATAATGAAAACAATTGTTGCTCTTAATCGTCTTGTAAAATACAATCAAAAAATTATTTTACTGAATGTCTATAATTTGAATTTACCTGTATATATTTCATCCCAATGCTGAAATTTTGCGAAACAATTTTTTACTGATAGTATACCAAAAATCACTGAAAACGAATGTACTTTTTTTTAATTATTGCGATTTTTTCAATTTCAGAGTACGTATTTGTCTTAATTGTCAAATCTCTTAAATAATTACTTAACTCCGACCAAAATTTATGATTTGTTATTATAAAAAAATGTCCTCTTGGTAACTTGCATATCTTAGGATATAAGTAAATTAACTAAAAGAAAAAACCTTCTACTGGAACATAAAAAATAGGAGGTTTCGCTATTCAGTACCTGCTCTAAATATCTTACTGCAATATTAATTTATTGGGAATTTATGCTTCAGACTTATTATATTATACTCACTTTTCAAGTTCTATTTGCTGAGAAGTTAAAATATCTTTTGTTAGACAAGGAAGTTCTGTCCGTCGACACCTGCAAAATAATTAAAATTAGATATAAAACGTTCTTAATTTTCATGAAGAAATATTACTTACGCATTGTACTTTAAAATATGTTTTGTCTTCTTTCTGACTGACGATAAACGCAATCTTGTTTTTGTCCTTTTCTTTTTAAATTCATTATTTTTTAATGAAATTATAATCAATATACTTTACAAACTTTAACACAAAATATTTGTACACAAATAGTTTAAACACAAACACTTGACTTGAAAATCAAATCATACAAAGGGCTATTAAGGTCTGGTCCGTTACTGTTCTTCGAAACTAGGCGGTCCTTAACCCTTGTTAAGCTAAAATCTATCAGATGGCAGCATCTTACCGGCAACTTTTATTTGATTTTTATGCGGTGCAGGGCTCCAGAAATCCCTTTAAATTTTTAGGTAAATTTCATTTAATTAATTCAAAATTATAGTAAAACGATAGAAAAATGTCTAAGCCATGCTTGTCGTGTAATAGTTTTTTAAATTAATTAATCAGTCTTGAGAAAATAAATGTCAAAGTTTCCCATATTTTTGATATTTTAATTTCTTTTTTTAGACGAAATGAAAAACTTTTTTAAAAAAATGTTACACGACAATCATGCATTTGACTTTTCTTATTTATACAGTCTCTGTCTCATTATCGTATGTATTGGCGTTTTGAAATAATAAAGGATTTTGTAACTCTCTGAAATCGCACTGATTTCCTTGCGTGAACGGACTCTTAACAATACTAGTATACACTAGTACACAACAGCAGCTCCCTGGTTAATCCTGCCAGTAGTCATATGCTTGTCTCAAAGATTAAGCCATGCATGTTTCAGTACCAGCCAAATTAAGGTGAAACCGTGAAAGGCTCATTAAATCAATTATGGTTCCTTAGATCGTACCCACATTTACTTGGATAACTGTGGTAATTCTAGAGCTAATTGATTTATTTCAAAAAGTGGAAATAATCTTATTGGTTCCTAGAATAGGTGTGTATTAATCAAATAAAACTGATCGATGTTAGGTCTTAAGATAATCCGGTTATAATTCAGGATAAAAGGAAATGGAAACATTTTTTACTTTTTGGTCGGAGATATTTAATTTTTAGATAGTGAAGGGGTACAGATTTTTTTTACTTCCGCAGTCTGAACACGTTGCGATTTGATTAAATCTTGACGATAGACATTCTTTTCATCTTTCAAAAACCTACAAGACTAGAAGTCGTACGATAAAAATAATCGATTGAATCAAAAGTTATTGATTATTAACTTTCAGTAACGACATTTTTAAATAAACGATTCACTAGCATGCTATTTTTGACATAAACGTTTACGAATACGCATTACAAACTGGGATTCAATTTTCCTCAGCTAAAACTACAGGAGTAGTATTTGCAGAAAACATACACTCACAACACCACGCATAACCTTTGCAACAAATCTGGCAGTTTTAAAACTGAAGCAAGATTCTTGGGAATGTATTTTGATGGAGAAACTGGTATAGACTAAGCGAGGGAATTTATTAAAAACAGTAGGAAACATTCACTGGGGTGCTGACCAAGCAACTCTATTACTTCTGTATGAAATGCTAATTAGATCAAAATTAGATTACGGATGCATACCTTATGCATCAAATCAATACTGCGTAAACTCGATATTATCATTCAGCTCTAAGAATTGTGTTGGGGTCAGGTGCATTTAAATCTTCCTCCATTATACAAAACATATTAGAAGAACTACCATTAAGTTACAAACGCTCCATTCTTGGCTACAGTATTCACTGACATCATAAAACCAGTTTATGAGCACACATTTACTGAAAGAAATAAATACTTGTTTCAGAGAAAACCCCATCTCTCCGAACCATTTTTTGCCAGAGTACAGTTAGGGTAGTTCGAAGACAGCAAGGTCCTTCCAAATAACCATAGAGTATAAAAAGGCATAGAGGCAATTTTTTTATGTTTGGGTTGAAGCTAACATGCAAATAAAAAAGCGGGGATGTTGTATGAGGAAAACAATGGGTTGCCGATGTTATAGACTCTTCAGATAACTTAAATATTCTATTTGTGAAAAAATAACGTTAAACCTTATACATAATAAAGATCTATCTCAGCAATTTTTATGTACACATATATATTTTTGCAAAGTGCTATAATAATCTAGAAATGTCTATCAACGAATTACTACGTATTACGCATAGAATATTTTTATACTCTAAGGTTTTACGTTTTAGGCTTCTTCTTACCCTTTCCACAGAACGGAATATTTTTCTTCGTTTTGCGTTCAATCAATCAATAATCAATGAAACACCTTGTATAAATTTGTATATAAGTATTCTAATTTTAGTGTTATTTTGTAAATAAAATAAAAAATTACCCTCATTAATAAGTTTGCGAAATCTGGGAGCTGCAAGTTAAGGTCTTATGCATTAGTGCTAGGTATAGAAATGAAATTAGGCCTATATATTAGGCCTGACTCTGTTTTTAAAATTAAACATTTCCAATTATAAGAAAAATTTTATTCAATTTATTTTAGGGTGCAAAAGTTGAAGAGAATCCAGAACTGCATTCAAACTAGTTATGAAAACTCTTCTTATTTTTTCGAAGATCAAAAAATAATCAACGTTTTTAATTTACGTAATTTCGAAAAATCGTCAGATAAATATTCGTGTGGGCAAGTTTCTATAAAATATTTATTATTAACAATTGGTGCAGTTGAAGAAACACAAGACTTGGCATACATTGGAGAAATATGTAGACGCCGCACAAGAATGTTGGATACCATGGGATTGGACGTGAATTCTTGTTTGCAGTTCCTGATTGATTATTATACTCAGTTAATGAAACCTCAAGTAAGCTCATATTTATTTTTACAAAATTAGACGTAATATCGTAATAATAAATGTTGTCAAATTTGAGCTCAGTAAGTAATGGCTTCTCCTCGCAAATTATTTTTAAATATTAGGACGCTCAATCTGGTGAAGCTATGACAGAAGATTAACTGTCATGAGCATATAATGATGGCTTTTATTCACGAGGTGAAGTTTACGACCACGTGCCCCAGACTGGTTGCCTAAATCACCGAGCGAATAATAGCCATTATACGAGAGTAGGATACTACACTTTATCCACGACTACTATTAATAATTTTTGTTGTAGTTTTATTTTAAAAATTTTGTTACGTTACTTACATAAATATTTATAGAAACATTATTACTTAACTGTAACAATTTCTTTTTATTTATTATTAACGTGCCTCGAAAACAGAGGTCATTGACACGGAAACTAATTACAAAGCAATAACATGTTATAGTCAATTAAATTGTATAAGTGAAAATCTTTTATAAAGTTTATCAAAGCACCAAATAGATTTAGTGATCCCAGGATGTCTTTAAGGTTCCCATTTAGGTTGTGGAGGCGGTTGGCGTAACGATAGAGATAACAGTCAATACGAATGTGTATTGCAATGTGCGCAAACAGGAGGGGCTGTTGAGGGCATTAGATATCCATGAGTCAAACGAGAGTGTCCAATTTAAAGTCTTATTATGATTCTATCTTTTCGACTCATTGGAGGAATTCTGGGAGAGTGAATGTGTCGCAGTTTAGAAATTGATCTATCCTAGCGGCTTTGCAAGTATTGTACATTCTTTCTTTGATGCGTATGGGATCAGTGCAGAGTTGAATAACTTGAGGAGGTGATTTGAAAGGATATGCTTCTTTTGCTGCTTTGTCTGCTTTTTCATTTCCTGGGATACCTACATGTGATGGGGTCCAGATGATGGTTGTCGAAATAAGTTTCTCTGCGAGGTGATGATATGTTTCATTTATTTCTTGAACTATTGGTTTCTGTGAATATATGTTTTTAATAGAATGAATAGATTACAGTGAATCTGTACACACTGCTACACTTTGCCTGCTGCACATTCGGGACTTTCAGTATCCCAATAGGTTCAGCGGTATGAATGCTACAGTTGGAAGATGACAACTCGTTGCTATGGTGGAACCATCGGAAACAACGGCGTAGCCAGCAGTCTCCTTGATATAATACATTATTGTTCATTTATGCAGAGTAGCTTTAAAAAATACTATACTTAATTGAGACGAAGATATATTTATTTGGACCAAAAATATCACTTATATTGAAATATTAGAACAATTGGTGAAGTTTATCTGTGGTGTAGAATTCACATCAAAACCAATGTTTTTGTGACTTAAAATATTAGAATTATGTGTATATTTACACTGATTCGTTTGGTTTACATTTGTTTTTTAACACAATTTATCAAATAATATTATCACACACACGAACAATAACGTGGACAGGTTAGAGTTAATTTTGATTATTTCATAAGCTACTTCGGTTTCTAAAATGTTTCAGACTAACACATACAGTGTGTAAAAGCCAAATGGAATAAATTCATTATTTCGCTTACTGTGCATATTTATAAAAAATCCCGAAACACGTCAAATTTAAATTATAACTTGACATTCTTTAACGTGAAAATGCAACCCCTACCTTCTATCCCCTTAGAATGATAGGTACAACCCCCAATTTTTTAAATGGGAAGTATAGGCTTGTGATATATCATTTGAAAGGTCTCTTCATTCTCTATTCAAAAATGTTATTGTTTTTAAATTTAATGCCAAAATTAACATAAAAAAATTAATATCATGTTGTTACCGAAATTCGCTACAATACAATCAAAAACTAAAATGTAATGCAAAACGTAATAAAATGTAGAACACGAAAAAGAACTATGAATGTTAATGAAGTAGATGTTCAAAATGTTCTCCGCGAACGTCTTGGCAACATCCTAATCTCAAATAAAACTGTCTTCTAACATTATTTAACATATCAGGCGTGATCGACCTAATCGCAAGCGTTATTGGTTCTTTCAAGTCATTTAAATCAGAAGGTTTAGTTTTGTACACATGGCTCTTCACATATCCCCATAAAAAGAAATCTAATAATGTAAGATCAGGTGATCGCGCTGGCCATTCAATCGATCCTCGCCTCCCTAACCACCGATTGGGAAATATTGTATCGAGGTACTGCCGGACATTAAGTTGGTAATGTGGTGGTGCTCCATCCTGCTGAAACCATATCGTATTCGCTGGAACTTGAGGGTTACCTGGATCAGGATATAAATTTGCCAACGTTGGAATGACATCATTTTGAAGTAGTGCCAAATAATTTTTGCCATTCAAGTTGCCCTCAATAAAAAAGGGACCAATGATATTGTTCCCTACAATCCCTGCCCAAACATTAACCTTTTGAGGGTATTGAGTGTGTTCTTCTCTCATCCAGTGAGGATTTTCCGTGGACCAGTAGCGGCAATTTTGCCGATTAGCATGACCGTTAAGTAAAAAAGAACACTCATCAGAAAACATAACGTCTTATAATTGGATAATATTGTTATCCAACATGTCCGTCATTTGCTCACAAAAAAAAGTTCTCCTATCAAAATCGTCTTCCATGAGCTCCTGAGTAGGTATCATCTTATACGGATGCAATTTATTTTCTTTTAATATGTTTGCTATCGATGTATGGCTAGCATTAAATGTAGTGGATGCCTGTCTACTCGATGTATGTGGGTTTTCCTGAAACTCAAGCAACACATCTAATTTGAGTTCATCACTCAGTGCATTGGCAGCTGCTTTTTTTATCTGCCTTACATGACCAAACTCGCGAAACTGCTTTTCTATTTTACTTATTGTTCCTTGGGATATAGGCGGTAAATTAGGAAATTTCTCATGAAATAGGCGAGTTACTTTCTGTTGTGTTCGGATGTTATCTCCTTAACCAATCATTTGTAAAACTGTTATTTTATGCATTTCCGTTAATCTAACAATTTTTCAGAATTGAATTGAACAAACTTTATACTTAAATTACAACAATGACAACTTAAATAAAACAATTTACTACTGCTTGTTAAAATAGCGTTGCCACGGAAATTCTTTAAAGTTTTTTAATGGTTACCATCTAAAAACCACATTGCTATGGTTTTTGTTCACTTTCTCATTATCAAGACCTAAACGGGAAATAAGTTTTAAGTATATTGTAATAAGTTTCGAGTATATTTTAGCGAATTTCGGTAACAACATGATATTAAATTTTTTTTATGTTAATTTTTGCATTATATTTAAAAACAATAACATTTTTGAATAGAGAATGAAGAGACCTTTCAAATAATATATCACAAGCCTATACTTCCCATTTAAAAAATTGGGGATTGTACCTATCATTTTAAGGGGGTTGAAGGTAGGGGTTGCATTTTCACGTTAAAGAATGTCAAGTTATAATTTAAATTTGACGTGTTTCGGGATTTTTTATAAATATGTACAGTAACCGAAATAATGAATTTATTCCATTTGGCTTTTACACACTGTATAAAGGTGCTGCTGTCAAGTGGTATATGCTCGTAGCGCACAACCGCGAGTCCCCTGTTTCGGATCGCATGGAGGACCAGGATTTTTCTATTTATTTATTTTTTAAATGTACAGAACTAAATTGAAAATATTTAATGGTTTACCCGATATGAAATTTTAAAACCGATGGTTTGTAGCAAATCAATGTAATATTTAAGCTAAATGAAGGAAGCTGTGATTAATGAGTCATTAGTCGCTCCCTTGATTAATGGGTACTATTAAGGTAGAGCAAACAGATGTATTATGAGTTCATTATGTATTAGTCGTGGTTAAAAACTGTTATTTTGTATTTTTTAGTCTCATACACACATACGTGTACTTCATGAAGCTGTCAAATCCACAGTTATGATTTCCGATCTATTTACCGATAAAACTCAGTTCACATGGATGCTAGAAGTATTTTTGGAACTCTCTAAAATTCATCATTCTGAAGATGAGTTTTTACATCAGTACTTTATAGTAGGAATATGTAAAGCAGTTGCTGTATTATATCCGGTAATTTTTGAATAAAGACTTTTATATCTCAAGTTATATCAATTGCGTTATTTATAAGGTATACTCCATTTCCGATTTTAATTAATCCGTTACGGATTTGTAGGACTTGGAAACTTATGAGCAAATAAAGAAAATGTTGGTGCAATATCTAAAAAGCCCTTATTTAACCTCAAGGATATCTTCTTTATATGGTATGTTGTATATCCTGGAAAGTTGCAAAATAAATAATACGAAAATGGGTGGAATATCCGAAGAGATGCAGTTAATTCTGCCTTGCGCTGTTGAGTACGTTCAGTTGAATTTGAATCCTTCCAATAAGTATGTAGGACTAAAACTGTTTATTATTAATATTACCATATTTTACCTATTTTTAGTGTTTTAAAAAAATCACAAGAACATTCTAGTTTGGTTTGGTCTTTGGCGTTATATTTGATAGAAAATATCGAAGAAATTCACATGGAGCACGGTTTTGTGACTACCGTTTTAAATACAGCTTTCAGTACTCTGCATAATAAGGTAGCCACTTGGTTACACAACATCATTATGAAAGTAATTACGATAAAAAAAATTCGAACGAATTTTTTCTACTTAGTTTTACTTCTAGGGTTTGGAGCGGTTATTAATCATTCAAAAATCAATGATTCTGGAAAATTTCGGCAAATCTTTTTTAAAATTAGCTCTAGATAATATGAAAAGCGACAATCCTGATGTTGCTATATCAGGAACTCAATTTTTATTAAGTTATATGTATACTGGTGAGTATTTGATCCGTAATAAATTATTTAAAGGGGAAGGAGGGGAAACAGTCTATTGGAATACCCCTGATGAAACGGCGAGTGTCACATAACGCGATTTTAAACGTTTGAAAATATGGTTAACAATATGTGATTGACTACAATTTAGACTTATTAAACTAGCTAACCTGGCGAATTTCGTACCGCCATATTTAAAAAGTTCGATCTTATCTCAAATTATTCATTTACTCAAACGAAGTAAATCATCCATATCTCAAATTTGATGGATGGGAAACAACTAAATGAAAACCCAAAAGTCAATGTCACAGAATTCTATTATTTATGATGGACTAGTTTCGGCCTAATATCATCAGGTTATATAGTGTTTTTGAAAATCAAGAGAGAGCAAATTCCCAGAAATGTTTTGCAGTTATCAGTGTTAAAGGCAGTAAACCATAGACGTGCGTTTTCAAAATTAAATTAATATGGAAATAGAAATATTTAATTTGTTTTAGTTATTTATACCTAGATTACCAATTTTAGATAGATAAACATAATTCGTAAGTAGTAATTTAATTTGGGTAAAATGAAGAAAAAGTCAATATTATTTTAGGCATTTTGTTTTAGGCATATGTTTATTTACAAAATATGTATATAATATGTACAGATAATTACAATTACTTATAAATTAATATGAGGAGCTAAAAAAACAATTAAGTAGGTATATGAGAAAAAAAAACCAACCGCAAGGATAAAATTTGACGAGCAACATGCAAAAAATACGACAATATTAAATCTTAAAAAATAAAAATCTACAAATAAAATTAAAGTACATAAATTAATAATTTTAAAGTTATGGTTCCTCGCACTCTGTGTCAGAAGATTCACCATCTGATTCTAGAGAAATTACAATGGGCTCTATAGTAATATCAATTATGTTATCTAGCTCCCACATTTTTTTCTATTTCTGTAACGTGTCTAATACATTTTTGCCAATTTTCACTTGTTACTTCAGATATTGCCTTATTGAAGAGATTTTTAACATCTGATAATTTAAAAGTAGTGTTATTTCTGGCAACATAACCTTTAACTTGAGCCCATATCAATTCTATCGGATTCAGCTCACAATGGTAGGGTGGTAAACGAAGGATTTCAATTTCTCGTTTTTTGGCTATCTCCTCAATATTATATTTTTTATAATTTTGCTTATGTTTTTTAACAATAGTTAACAATTCTGCCCTCAGCATTGTATTGTCAAAGGCTAAATTTTTAGAAGATAACCATTTTGCAATTTCATCCTTTTTCCATTTAGTGGTTGGTAAAAGTTCAAGTAATCTGAAGTGGTAACTTGTATTGTCCATTACAATAACCGATCCTTTTGGTATGAATTGAATCATCTGTTCAAAATATTCCTCAAACACGTCTCCATTCATTTCTTCGTGATAATCAACGGTTTTTTTTTATTCAAATAAGAGTAAACCATTCTCAAGAAAACCGTTTGTACTGCCTATATAACAAATAATTAATCTTTTACCTTTTCCTATAGGTTCCTTAAAACCAGTAGTATATCCTTCTAGAAAAGCTTGATGGGATGATTTTATATTTTTGTCTTTCCAAACTCTTCCTACACAATGTCCTTCATTAACCCATGTTTCATCTAAATAATAAATGTTTTTATTTTGAGCTTTAACTTGTTTTATTCTTCTGAGGTACTGTCTTCTTCAACATACAATTTCTTCAGAATCAATTAGCATTGAGTGTCTGCCCATTTTTTCAAATTTAAAATTTAACTCATGTAACGTTTTCCATAGTTTATCCCGGCTTATTGTGGGTAAATCAACATCATTCGTAATGGCTTGCAAAACTTTATCTAAAGTTGGTATTTGCTTGTTTATAAAAAATGAGTGAACAAGCTTACGAATAGCATTTTTAAAAAACTCGTCCACGTTGACTTTTAATAGTTTTTGTCTACCTGGTTTCGGCTTTGGTGAGGTTACTCCACCTGATTTTTCCTCCTTTAGAACTCTATATATTGTAGATTTTCCATATCCCATTGCCTTAGATGTTGTTTCAACTACACTGTCAATAGTGTTTGAGGGATTTTGATGTTTAAAATAGTGGTACACATTCACTACAGCACTCTTTTCATTGAGAGTTAGTCTAGTTTTAATTTTTTCACTGGCGTATACTCACAAACTGCTTCCATTTTTAGTCACTACTATTTGTCACGTTTATCGAAAATCAAATAACTGCATTTCTAGAAACTTAAGCACTATTTAAGTCAAAATATCTGTCATTAGAAGCTGTTGCCATTCGGAGGTCGTTAAATAACAATTATCCCTTTCTAATCTGGTTACGCCTATGACGCATGTTAATCCTCTTAGGCCTACTGTTGTAACAATGAAAGATCATAAAATAATATGATAGTCCATGAAATTTAATAAATTTTGTATTGAAATTAACAAAAACAATTTAGAATGCATTACAAATATTGAAGTTTTACCGCACGTACTGTACTATAGTTTTGCATACCGAATTAGTTTTTATTCTGGGAATTTACTCTCTCTTGATTTTCAAATACAGTATAAAGACAGTTATGTTAAATAGTGCAAATGATAAAAAATGAAAAGAACATACCTTAGTGTAAAAATAATTACAAATATAATGTTAACATTATTGAGTCAAAACACTCGGATAACTTTTGCTGGGTAAGTAAAAACAGGTAAAACTATGGATACGTGTAAAATAACAATTTTTATTTTTAAATACCCACATTAAAATTAAATAAATAAAATTATGTTATTCTAACATTTAAAATCAATAAAAATAGAGGTTATCATTCCCTATAAAATTGTGTCAAAATAATAAAACTTCAAATTCAACTTATAAAGTTAAAATTGACTATTAAAATTAAATAAAATAAGTAAAACATAATATGTGGTCTATAATTTAACTTTTTATATATTTAAAAAAGAAGGGGTGGGGCGTTGAATCTGATTATAACAAAGTATAAGAAGTTACAAGAAAAATCTAAAAACATAAACATTTTTTGTCCGTCATAAGTAATAAAATTCTGTGACATGGACTTTGGGTTTTTCATTTGGTTGTGTTCATTTACTGAAATTTACTATGTGAAACTTTATTTATTCGTAAAATACGATTTTTAACAAAATGTAACTTCAATATGTCAATCTGACGATGCTAATTCTAGCGAAACGGCCGTCATTGCATTTAAAATCGTATTTTACGAGTAAATATTGAAAGTTTAATTCAACCTTTTAGTTGTTTACTCTGTTCATTTACTATTTTGTAGCACTTTCGCCAAAGCTGATATGTTTTTGGTTATATTACATGTTGGTTCATCTATTGATAGTACATTCAATGGCAGTTTGAGTGCGTAGAAAAACCAACATTGACTTCATTAATTATTATATTGTAATTTATTTATTTATTATTTATTTATTTATAATTATTCAGCCATAAATTCACTGACTATCCGGTTTATTTATTTTGCCAAAATATTTCATAGCAGTGCAATTTTTTATTACAGTCGACAATCCAAAGATTTATAATGCCAGAGTAACCTTCGCAGGAGTTAACCCTTTAGTTTGTCGTTTAGCTATTAATTTAAAATTGTAGACACCGTTGTTAAAGGATGCATTTAACTGTTTAGCGTTTAGGTACCTTCAGCAAGAGTTATCGGCGTTTACTTTTTGTAGTTGTTATAGTTTCTTGCTACAAATTAATTTGTACATTTTTCCATTTATATTTTTTAGACTGTGTTAATTATTTACAAAGCACCCAGACTGCTTCCAACATTCCTACGAATCCTGATAATTTAGTTCAAACAATAGAAACGATTTCGGCAATTTTTGAAAGAATCAAAAGAGGTTATGTGTATGAAGTCGAAATCTTGTGTACAGTACTACCAAATGTACTAGACGATTTTTTCTCACCTGCAGACATTTTGACGAAAGTTATCGGGGAATTTTTATCTGCCCAGCAACCACATCCCAAATTGTTGAGTAAAGTCGTTTTTCAGGTAAGGAATTTGCTTTTAAAATACTTCCAAGTAATACTCTGAACAGATTGCAACTCGTTCCATTGTTATTTTTAAAAACGGATAATTGTTCAAAAGCAAACGTATTTTTACTGCACTTTGTAAAATTGGACATAACAGATAGTAAGTACTTTGTGTTTATAAAATTGAATGCAAAGTATGATGTTGTGGCGAGCTACTTACCACCGAATATTCAAAAGAATGTGGGAGTTAACTAAAAATTATCATACCAAACGAATGATTAACCCCACTCACATAATATGTGTCGCTCGTATGGTAGCCAAAATATCAACAAACAGCAGCATTAGCTAAGTTGCTGGTAGAGCAACTGCTGGGTTGTCTGATGATAATGGGAGCTATGACAACGTGCTCCACAGTAACTGAATCTCCCTTCGTAGCAGCTTTGCACAATAAAAGAGGCACACCTTCAAACAGCAACAGACACGCCATAAACGTGAGAACATCTGTTGTGGCAAATATTCTTAGATATTTAGTCGGCAAAGGAGTTTTTTACTTATAAGTCAAATAAGGAAGCTGATAAACTCGCAAAAGGAAGAGCAAACCATGTCTTGATCCAATAACACTTTTATGGCCTCGCAAAGAGCCACATAAATTGGCAATATGATGAATTACGACCTCTCTGGATGAATATGCAAGGATTGAGATAAGCGAAACTGCAATTGATATCCTCGAAATGGGAATAAAAGCACAATTTAATGACAGGACTTAGCGACATTGTCCTTTGAGAAATGAGCCAATCAGCAAGAGTCGTTACTGCGTTAGCAAAAAGGTTTCTATAAATTTAGGAAGATGTCCTCTGGAAAGTTGCTTATCTTATCTAGGTAAGCTCAAAAGATCTCAATAGATAGACCTGGATTGTTCAAGGAGATAATATAATCTAATCACATTCTAGATCTACACATTAAAACAGTAGGTACAGAATTACATGCATGGCAGGTCTAACATATAAAAAAAGATCAATACATCCAGACAAAACTTTATGGATTAAATGTTAACTTTTTAGGTTTTCCAAGGAGCCATACGACGACAGCAACTTTCCTTGCTACAGGATTGGGTAGTTTTCAGCTTATCCAACTTTACGCAATCGTTTTCCATTGGTATGGCAACCTGGTGTTTAACTTGTTTCTTTGTCAGCGCAAGTACTAACGATTGGTTACGTTCGTATTTTTCGTATCTTCAAAATAGAGTGGGTAGATACGAATACGAAGATAAGAAAATGTTGTGTGTTGCCGGAGCAGATTTTTACAAAAACTTGACTAACGATAAACAACGACAGACGTTTGTCGATAATTTTAAGAAAGTAAAAGACCAAGAAGATACGCCGTTTAATGATTTACTGCTGTCTTTGTAAATATACCTAGTTAAGATACAAAAAGAGAATTTTATTGTAATGTTAAATATTTGCAAGAGTTTTTCAGAGTATAATAAAATATTTGGAAATATATCGTTTTTGTTATTTTTGTTTTGTCATGTGACCGTTTTTTTGAGAAAACTATCTAATAAAACCAAAACCAAAGGTATTTAGTGACATAAAAATTAAAAAAGATTAAGGGTATATTATATACCTAGGGGCTAAAGTGCATCTTTATCCTGACGTAACATAAAAAAATTATGACATATATACATAAAAAATGCGTTTTTTAAGGGTATGTATTATTAAAATAGGGTATAACGACGTCATAACTCGACCAGAGGTGCGTCATCAAAAATAAGAGCAGACCAAAAAATTCACAACTGAAAAAGATAATCGACCTCTCTGAGATGATTTCCCTAACACAATTTTACCCATGCCTAATAGCCATATCAAGTTTTTATCAAATTTGTTCCAACCTTTACGTGCTCACTGTATAATAATTATACCAGGTAATATGTATTGCGCTGTTTAATCTTAGTCAATGTTTAGCGCCATTCGGAAAAAATGCTTTCTTCAATTTTGATACATATTTTTTAGCATTTAATGATTCAAGTAGCCGTTAATAGTCGCTAATTATTTTCTTGGCATTCTGAGTGCACCAATAAGCCGCCCAGAAAATTAGTAAAAATACGCGTACTGTGTTTACGGTCTAAAGCAAAAGACTCGCATGTAATTTTCACGTGGTATCTTGTGGTTTTTGATAAAAATCTACTAGTGGACACAAAAGCAACTGGGAACGTCGACATTAGCCAAGGTTACGAGCCTGCGACATAGACCCAGTGTTTTCATGGTGCTTAGATCAACGGCGTACCAGTGGAATTCTATTGCTCGACTAATTTGTATTTATACAGTCAAACCTGGATAGGTGACAGTTGAAGGGAGCACAATCTTAAAGGTTTCTCACTAACTAGAGTTTCTCGCTAATGCAGGTACATGTTAGCATTTCTCTCTTATAGAGGTAGACAGCAATACCAAGTCACAGCAAGTGACGTTATTTAGTTCCAAGAAAAAGAATAGGTACAATATTCACCAGAAAATAGTGGTAGGGAGCTCCACGGAAGTTCAGAATGAGTCATAAAATATAACAGATGTTAAATTTGTTTTGCCATTTGTTTCTCCTAAATAATATAAATAAATAAAGCTCGACTGTCACTTATAGAGTTATAGATAAGTAGCAGTCTCACTTACGGAGGTCCATGAGGGAAAATCGACTCTCTCTTATAGAGTTTTATTCTGTTCCTCGCTAATAGAGCTTAAAATGACAGGTTGTGGCTATTATTGTTACTTATCCAGGTTTGACTATGTGTATATTAATTGACATGTTGAAGTACCTACATTTAATTATTTTTAAGTACATTTGGTTTATATTTTTTAAGAAGGTTACATCAAAGAAACCGTTTTAATCGTAACATTGCATTTCATAAGTGTTCCTTAAATTAACATTACATAGCCATTGTCTTTGAGGTATCTGCGGAAGCCTATTGCTGATTATAACATACATAATTCAGAGGTCCAATCCAAATTTAACATCATTACAATTAAAAAACATTGTAGGCACTTTTCTTTTTTAAACAAACAAATACCTATAATATTGTTATTAGGTATGCACCGGAATTCCAGCGGTACCACTAAATCCGGCCGATCCGGCCAGTTGGCCTGAATTTTCGGAACTTTTTGAAAATGTTTTAAATTTTTAATATAATTTAAATTCAAATATATGCAAAAATAAAGAAAATATTTTAAGTTTTTTAATTGTACCTACTTACTTATTGTCGAGCCTATTGTTAAGTCGTTAATTAATCACAAATAATTTTTTTTTTGGACAAAATATTTTATTTCCAGAAATTAAAAAACATAAATAGGAACTAAAAACATTATTAACAGCCAAATTCTAACAGCAAAATAACAGCTAAATTCCCTGTCACGGATAAGTCTTGTAAGTAGGTATACATGAAAAATTATAGTGAGAAACTTAGTATTCATAATTTATTTTTTTGAGATTATGGAGAATAAACAAGATACTGTAGCTAATTTAAGAAATAGATGAATCAGCCTCAATATTTTTAATGATTTACATATAAAAATAGGAATTCCGGTTCCGGCCGAATTGGCAAAATATCCCATCCGGTGCATCCCTAATTGTTATTGTACTAATTCTTCTCTGTGGAAGTTTATCATATTAAATAAACTATGGAAGTTTTGTTAAAAAGTTCTTAAATTAAGGTTTTTAAAATATTTTACAATTAAAATGTGCAATAAAGCCTCGGCACTGGTAACTTTTTTCGTAGATAGTCAGCCACCATATTAGTACATGTGGGAGTAGATGTGACTAACCTTAAAGTCAACCGTTGTAGAGGAATACGTTGATTACTCTGCCACAAACAGAGCACATATTACCAGTAAAATTATGAGATGCGTCTTCAACAAGAATAACAATATTACCAGAACCACCAATAAACTAACCATCAGAAATAATAAGCCAACCACCTGCAAAACTAAATCAGTCATCACCAAAAATAATAAATTGCAGTGTTCCATGAAAATATTGGAAATAATGTTTCTTCCTCAAAAAATTTCCCCACACCGATCACAAATTCTCAATAAAAACATACATATATCAAAAATGGCAAATGATCTGGAAAGACACCGAGACCAATTTGAGACAAATAATGCCCGAAATTGGAACCAAGCTCCCATTACCAATTAAAAGAAGAGAACAAGTCATAGTAAACCGTTTAAGATTTGGACATACACGCGTAACACATCAACATCACTTAACAAAAGAAACCGCACTTTTATGACAAACATTTCAGATTCAATGGACAGTGAAGCATGTGTTACTCGAATGCCCAGAAAATGAAGAACAAAGAAAACGCCACAAGTTAGGAAATCAAAAACTTAATATTTGTTATTATAAAAAATGTACCACACTATTTTTGTAAATGTCTCCCCTGCTAATAACTCTTAGTACTTGATGCGGGGTTATGTTTAAATAAAAAAAAATCTTTCTTCATTTATAACTAAAGTATTGAGGCAACCATTTCACTTATAATTTCTATAGTTGTTTCAGAAAAGAAATAATGTTCTCAATATTCATTTCATGCATTACATTTTTTGTACTTTTGAAAATATATAATTAAATTTTGTCTTTTTATTTCACTATGTTTGGTTAGGTACTATTTGAGTGGTCGTTCAACGTCCCTTCCACTGCGACTTGAAAGATCCATTGTGGCTCACTCCTAGGTTATAGTAGTTCCATCAGCCTATGACTTTGATGAAGCTCCTTGGGATCGAGTTAATGCAGACCAAATTTAGATCTATAATTAATTATAATGTTAGATATAGGTAAGTTTTTATTTTAAAAGGGGAAGAAAATGCAATGTACTTAGATGGCTTAGATACATTACGGTAGTTATGTAGGTTAAATCAATGTGAGAACTCTATAATGTCATTGTCTTTATTAAAAGTTCGTATTTATAAATACACACTAGTTATTTTTTAGATTTAGAAACCTCAGGATGATGATGAATATAAATCAAATG
Source organism: Ophraella communa (assembly GCA_035357415.1). Lineage (NCBI taxonomy): Eukaryota > Metazoa > Arthropoda > Insecta > Coleoptera > Chrysomelidae > Ophraella > Ophraella communa. Next base: position 67,507,737 of record CM068979.1, read on the forward strand.
TTATGCAGGTATGACACAAAGCAACTATTTGCTGTATTTGCCAAAAAATAATTTCAACCCTGGAGGTTAGAGCGTAGAATAATACAATACCGTTTCTATGCATTGTATGTAAGTTAGCTTTGTATATTACTAAGAAACAGGTCATGACAAGTTGATAAAATAAAACTCAGTAGAAATCTGAACGTTGTCCTATTAACATATTAAAATATGTATATAATAATTACAAACATAATTCACATTATTATAAAACATAATTTTTTAACTGTAGCTCTTCTATTACATGAACAATTAATTTTAAATCAATTGCACTAATAGTATTGTATACAAAATAATATGCAACTAATTGTTTACATTGTGTTCTAACTCCTCTTTATCACATATAATTCTTTTAATTTGAAAAGTTGACATTTAAGCTCTAGTTTCATGATGCCACATGATGGTATTTTTAATACCTAACAAAGGTTTTTTTTCCTTATTAAAGATAACTGAAAACAGTTATAAAGATAACTAGGGTAATTTTGAGTGAGATGACTCGATGGTAGAGTTGACTCACTTTAATAATTTTAGAAATAAGGCAACAGCGGCTAGTTCAGTACAATGAATCGTTAGAGGTAGATCACGTAGTCGTTTCTCGGATGTTTTTGTAGTTTTACTAAAAATTTGTAAGATGAAACATTATTTTTTACTGCTTAAAAAAGTAGGAAGCAAGTTTGAAGATGAAATGCCTTCAGAATCTAAATTTTACATTTTATTCTTGGATTGGTTAAACACCCATTTTGTTCCACGGAAACCTCAAGGACCCGTTTTACTTTTTTTAGATAGCCATTCCTACCACTGCAACTCCGTTGAAATTCTAGAGCATGCTGAAGCAAATAACGTAACACCCAACTAAGAAAATTAATCGGATGGCCTATGGCAAATTACTTGATGGAAAAGGGGGTTTCAAAGCTTGTAGGTTATATCCGTTTAATCCTAATGCGATTCCATATACCGGTGCTAAAGAGGTAGCAATGAAATTTACTAGTCCAGAACATAATATTGAAAAAAGACGAAAGAAAGAAGAGAATGTTGTGAAGGGAATTAAAAAACAATAAAAGCAGAAAAAATGCAAATAAGGAAAAGAATATATAATTTATTAAGAAAAATGGTTTAGAACGTCACGATCAAAAAAACTAGTGTAAGCCTTGTCTTCTGAAGATTCTGATACCGATATTTCTTTGTCTGATCATTGCGATGAGAACAGATGCTGGATGTGGTGAACTTTATACACCAACAAAAAACAAGATGAGTGGATTCAACGCGTACACTGTACCACATGGTTTCATAAAAGTTGTTCTAAATATATTAACTTGTTCCATGGATGTGGAATAGTGACCTCGAAAAGAAGAAACTAGCGGCAAGTATGATTTTTGTGTGAAATAATTGAGAGTCATCTTATCCATGCTATATGGGTCATCTGATCCTTATCTTACGGGTGAGACGACTATTTTTGAGATTTCTTTTAATTAAAATTATGCCTAAAAATGTAATCTATTTTTTTGTGCCTTGATAGTAAATATATTTTCGATTGGAGAATAAATGGTTCAAAATTTTAAATCTATGTAGGTAGTTATGTCAAAGTTATAACAAAAAATCAAAAGGCGAGTCATCTCTCCCAGAATTACCCTATACAAGCATGGACTTATTTTATAAACAGTAAGTGCAAACATTTTATCTTTTTCAATCCAACTTCGACGTGTATGAGTAAAAATATCTAACATACAATGTTTTATATATGACAAAAATTAATATTATATTTGTACATAGTATGAATGTTCTTTTAGAATTTTCACTGCGTGAAAACGCATATGTCCATTCAAGCAACGTTTTAGTGTAAACGATTTGAAACAAACTGTACATTTAAATGATTTATCGCCTGTATGTAAACGCATATTATGTCTTATTAATGAACATTTATGACTAAATGAGTTAAAACAAATTTCACACTTAAATGGTTTATCGCCTGTATGAATACGCATATGTATTTGCAAAGTGATATGCTGGTTAAAACGTTTTAAACAAATTTCACATTTAAAAGATTTATCGCCTGTATGAATACGCATATGTGTTTTCAAATTGCCGTGATAGTTGAAACGTTTTAAACAAATTTCACATTTAAATGGTTTATCGCCTGTATGAATACGCATATGTGTTTTCAAATAGCCATGCTGGTTAAAACGTTTCAAACAAATTTCACATTTAAATGGTTTATCGCCTGTATGAATAAGCATATGTTTTTTCAAATTGCGATTATGTTTAAAACGTTTGAAACAAATTTCACATTTAAATGATTTATGGCCAGTATGAATAAGCATATGTTTTTTCAAATTGCCTTGATCTTTAAAATTTTTCACACAAATTTCACATTTAAATGATTTATCGCCAGTATGTATAAGCAAATGTATTTTCAAATTGCTATGCTGGTTAAAACGTTTCAAACAAATTTCACATTTAAATGGTTTATCGCCTGTATGAATACGCATATGTGTTTTCAAATTGCCGTGATAGTTGAAACGTTTTAAACAAATTTCACATTTAAATGGTTTATCGCCTGTATGAATAAGCATATGAGTTTTCAAATTGCCTTGTTGGTTAAAACGTATCAAACAAATTTCACATTTAAATGGTTTATGGCCTGTATGAATAAGCATATGAGTTTTCAAATTGCCTTGTTGGTTAAAACGTTTTAAACAAATTTCACATTTAAATGGTTCTTCACCCATGTGTATACGCATATGTCTAACTAATTTACTTTTTATTATAAACGATTTGAAACAAACTGTACACGTAAATGGTTTATCATTTGTATGAATACGCATATATTTGTTCAAATGTCTCTCCTGTTTAAAACTGCTTGATGTACTTAAAATGTTTAAACCACTGTCACATTTGTCAAGTCCATAACCAACATCTTGATTTAAGACTGCATGTTTATTTGCCAGATGTGTATATCTCATTTTTTTTATAACATGCAGTAGAACATGCCATACAATTTCAAATTTTCTGATGAAACACATAGAGGAGTTTGTTCTTCTCAAATTTCCTACAATTTTAAAATGAAAAATATTTATTTTGCTACATTAAGTTCTAGACAAATTTAGTTAGTATAAGAATGGTTTTCTAATATTTTTCAAATTATTTCCGCCTCAGAGTAATAAGTAAACATAGAGTAGGCATATTCCCTACTATTTCTCGTAGAGACAGATTTGTTTACCAGCAGAGCATTGCCAGACGTTGTGTTTTGTAAGTACAAAGTAGGAAACAAAAACGTAATAATATAATTTACAACAATTTTATTTTACTTTTAAGAGAAGATTTTTATTCAGAGAAAATATTCTTTAATACATTTTAATATTCACTTTCTTACCTTTCTTTCAAACTGATAAAAAAGCTCTAGACCAATTGTATCAAATACCCACAACAAAAATTTGGCATCAGTGCCTTTGTTTGTTATTGTCTAGTGGTGATTAGCGCTTTGTTCGATTTTTCCTGAATTTTTGTGTATTTAAGTGAACTTTATAAAGTGTTTTTATTTATTTTCAATATTGAAAATGGTGAAACCCCGAAAAGCGTGTATAATTTGTGGTACTTCGCAAAATGATAATCTAACCTATCACCGGTAAGTTATTCACTACATTGGCGTACAATTAGCAATTTCAATTAAAATTTGTTACAATTAAGAAAATCAAATTAATAATGAAATACATAATATCCTTTTAGATTTCCTTCCGATAAAAATATGTTAGAAGTATGGTGCCATGCCATAGGTGTAGATATAAATTCCTTACCAAAATATGCGTATTAAATTATTTAACTAACATTTATATAGGTATTACGGTGATACTCTAACCAATTACACGCCACTGTACGGCTGTGTTTACCTACACCTCTAGATTTTCCATCTCTCTCAATTATAGGTTCATTGCTATTGACTACAAACTGTAAGTTATTGTGCTGTTGTGGCACCTCTATATTTACTTATTACTCTGATATTTCCGCAAATTGTTTTGCCCACTTGTCCAGTAACTTGTTAAGTAATAGTAGTTTCCAATGAGTCTAACACCAATACTATTGTATCTTAATGGCTAGTTCAGTACCAAGAATCGTTAGAGGTAGATCACGTAGTCGTTTCTCGGATGTTTTTGTACAGTTTTAATAAAAATTTTATAAGATGAAACATTATTTTTTACTGCTTAAAAAATTTGCAAAAAAACTTTTTAAAAACTTCAGCTAATATAAAATGTTTTTAATGAAGTTTTAGATATAACGTACTTATTAGCTTATAGGTTATGCATGAACTGTACAGAGTTGCCGTTGCTATTTCATTTTTCTATGGTTGTAAAAATAAGTAAGCCCTCTTACACCTGAATTTCGGGTATTGACGAAGCTGCCAGGCACTTTGGTATCCCACAACAAACTTTACGGAGGAGGATTCGACGAAGAGATTTTAGCAAACATGGTTCCAGTTTACTTGGATATGAAAATGAAGTAAAAATTAATATCCATATTTTGAAATTGCAAAAGGCTGGGTCTCCACCAACACGGCAGAGAGATGTCTTTCAGATTTGCTGTTACAATGAAAATGAAACATACATTCAATAAAGAAAAAGGTGTAGCTGGGTATGACTGGTTATACTATTTTCTTCATAGAAATACAGATTTGAGCATAAGAAAATCTGGAGGGGTATTTTTAGCTAGATGCCAAGGCATAAATAGGAAATAAGGGATTATTTTGCTTTAGTTGAAAAATCTCTACTCGAAAAAAAATTACTCACCGGCACAGATATATAATATGGATATGTTATTGCCAAAAAATGTTGTAAGATTGTAGCGGCGCTTACATCTTCAGAAAAAGGTGAAACGGTAACTGTGTTGTCTTGCTGCAACGCAGAAGGTGCATTTATCCCATCCCGTTTGATCTTTAAGGGAAAAAGTAGGAAGCAAGTTTGAAGATGAAATGCCTCCTGAATCCAAACTTTACATTTTATTCGAAAAGAAGAAACTAGCGGCAAGTATGATTTTTGTGTGAAATAATTGAGTCATCTTATCCATGCTATATGAGATTTCTTTTAATTAAAATTATGCCTAAAAATGTAATCTATTTTTTTATGCCTTGATAGTAAATATATTTTCGATTGGAGAATAAATGGTTCAAAATTTTAAATCTATGTAGGTAGTTATGTCAAAGTTATAACAAAAAATCAAAAGGCGAGTCATCTCTCCCCGAATTATCCTATACAAGCATGGACTTTGTATAAACAGTAAGTGCAAACATCTTATCTTTTTCAATCCAACTTCGACGTGTATGAGTAAAAATATCTAACATACAATGTTTTATATATGACAAAAATTAATATTATATTTGTACATAGTATGAATGTTCTTTTAGAATTTTCACTGCGTGAAAACGCATATGTCCATTCAAACAACGTTTTAGTGTAAACGATTTGAAACAAACTGTACATTTAAATGATTTATCGCCTGTATGTAAACGCATATGTCTTAGTAATGAACATTTATGACTAAATGAGTTAAAACAAATTTCACACTTAAATGGTTTATCGCCTGTATGAATACGCATATGTCTTTGCAAAGTGATATGCTGGTTAAAACGTTTCAAACAAATTTCACATTTAAATGGTTTATCGCCTGTATGAATAAGCATATGGTTTTTCAAATTGCAATTATGTTTAAAATGTTTGAAACAAATTTCACATTTAAATGATTTATCGCCAGTATGAATAAGCATATGTCTTTTCAAATTGCCTTGACGGTTAAAATTTTTCACACAAATTTCACATTTAAATGATTTATCGCCTGTATGAATAAGCATATGTTTTTTCAAATTGCCGTGATAGTTGAAACGTTTCAAACAAATTTCACATTTAAATGGTTTATCGCCTGTATGAATACGCATATGTGTTTTCAAATAGCCATGCTGGCTAAAACGTTTCAAACAAATTTCACATATAAATGGTTGATAGTCTGTATGAATAAGCATATGTTTTTTTAAATTGCAATTATGTTTAAAATGTTTGAAACAAATTTCACATTTAAATGATTTATCGCCAGAATGAATAAGCATATGTATTTTCAAATTGCTATGCTGGTTAAAACGTTTCAAACAAATTTCACATTTAAATGGTTTAACGCCTGGATGAATACGCATATGTGTTTTCAACGTGCCTTGTTGGTTAAAACGTTTCAAACAAATTTCACATTTAAATGGTTTATCGCCTGTATGAATAAGCATATGAGTTTTCAAATTGCCTTGTTGGTTAAAACGTTTCAAACAAATTTCACATTTAAATGGTTTATGGCCTGTATGAATAAGCATATGAGTTTTCAAATTGCCTCGTTGGTTAAAACGTTTCAAACAAATTTCACATTTAAATGGTTTATGGCATGTATGAATAAGCATATGAGTTTTCAAATTGCCTCTTTGGTTAAAACGTTTTAAACAAATTTCACATTTAAATGGTTCTTCACCCATGTGTATACGCATATGTCTAACTAATTTACTTTTTATTATAAACGATTTGAAACAAACTGTACACGTAAATGGTTTATCATTTGTATGAATACGCATATATTTGTTCAAATGTCTCTCCTGTTTAAAACTGCTTGATGTACTTAAAATGTTTAAACCACTGTCACATTTGTCAAGTCCATAACCAACATCTTGTTTTAAGACTGCATGTTTATTTGCCAGATGTGTATATCTCATTTTTTTTATAACATGCTGTAGAACATGCCATACAATTTCAAATTTTCTGATGAACATATTTCCACATAACTTACAAATGTATATACCTCCATGTAAAATCCAACACATAGAGGAGTTTGTTCTTCTCAAATTTCCTACAATTTTAAAATGAAAAATATTTATTTTGCTACATTAAGTTCTAGACAAATTTAGTTAGTATAAGAATGGTTTTCTAATATTTTTCAAATTATTTCCGCCTCAGAGTAATAAGTAAACATAGAGTAGGCATATTCCCTACTATTTGTCGTCGAGACAGATTTGTTTACCAGCAGAGCATTGCCAGACGTTGTGTTTTGTAAGTACAAAGTAGGAAACAAAAACGTAATAATATAATTTACAACAATTTTATTTTACTTTCAAGAGAAGATTTTTATTCAGAGAAAATATTCTTTAATACATTTTAATATTCACTTTCTTACCTTTCTTTCATACTGATAAAAAAGCTCTAGACCAAATGTATCAAATACCCACAACAAAAATTTGGCATCAGTGCCTTTGTTTGTTATTGTCTAGTGGTGATTAGCGCTTTGTTCGATTTTCCTGAATTTTTGTGTATTTAAGTGAACTTTATAAAGTGTTTTTATTTATTTTCAATATTGAAAATGGTGAAACCCCGAAAAGCGTGTATAATTTGTGGTACTTCGCAAAATGATAATCTAACCTATCACCGGTAAGTTATTCACTACATTGGCGTACAATTAGCAATTTCAATTAAAATTTGTTACAATTAAGAAAATCAAATTAATAATGAAATACATAATATCCTTTTAGATTTCCTTCCGATAAAAATATGTTAGAAGTATGGTGCCATGCCATAGGTGTAGATATAAATTCCTTACCAAAATATGCGTATTAAATTATTTAACTAACATTTATATAGGTATTACGGTGATACTCTAACCAATTACACGCCACTGTACGGCTGTGTTTACCTACACCTCTAGATTTTCCATCTCTCTCAATTATAGGTTCATTGCTATTGACTACAAACTGTAAGTTATTGTGCTGTTGTGGCACCTCTATATTTACTTATTACTCTGATATTTCCGCAAATTGTTTTGCCCACTTGTCCAGTAACTTGTTAAGTAATAGTAGTTTCCAATGAGTCTAACACCAATACTATTGTATCTTAATGGCTAGTTCAGTACCAAGAATCGTTAGAGGTAGATCACGTAGTCGTTTCTCGGATGTTTTTGTACAGTTTTAATAAAAATTTTATAAGATGAAACATTATTTTTTACTGCTTAAAAAATTTGCAAAAAAACTTTTTAAAAACTTCAGCTAATATAAAATGTTTTTAATGAAGTTTTAGATATAACGTACTTATTAGCTTATAGGTTATGCATGAACTGTACAGAGTTGCCGTTGCTATTTCATTTTTCTATGGTTGTAAAAATAAGTAAGCCCTCTTACACCTGAATTTCGGGTATTGACGAAGCTGCCAGGCACTTTGGTATCCCACAACAAACTTTACGGAGGAGGATTCGACGAAGAGATTTTAGCAAACATGGTTCCAGTTTACTTGGATATGAAAATGAAGTAAAAATTAATATCCATATTTTGAAATTGCAAAAGGCTGGGTCTCCACCAACACGGCAGAGAGATGTCTTTCAGATTTGCTGTTACAATGAAAATGAAACATACATTCAATAAAGAAAAAGGTGTAGCTGGGTATGACTGGTTATACTATTTTCTTCATAGAAATACAGATTTGAGCATAAGAAAATCTGGAGGGGTATTTTTAGCTAGATGCCAAGGCATAAATAGGAAATAAGGGATTATTTTGCTTTAGTTGAAAAATCTCTACTCGAAAAAAAATTACTCACCGGCACAGATATATAATATGGATATGTTATTGCCAAAAAATGTTGTAAGATTGTAGCGGCGCTTACATCTTCAGAAAAAGGTGAAACGGTAACTGTGTTGTCTTGCTGCAACGCAGAAGGTGCATTTATCCCATCCCGTTTGATCTTTAAGGGAAAAAGTAGGAAGCAAGTTTGAAGATGAAATGCCTCCTGAATCCAAACTTTACATTTTATTCGAAAAGAAGAAACTAGCGGCAAGTATGATTTTTGTGTGAAATAATTGAGTCATCTTATCCATGCTATATGAGATTTCTTTTAATTAAAATTATGCCTAAAAATGTAATCTATTTTTTTATGCCTTGATAGTAAATATATTTTCGATTGGAGAATAAATGGTTCAAAATTTTAAATCTATGTAGGTAGTTATGTCAAAGTTATAACAAAAAATCAAAAGGCGAGTCATCTCTCCCAGAATTATCCTATACAAGCATGGACTTTGTATAAACAGTAAGTGCAAACATCTTATCTTTTTCAATCCAACTTCGACGTGTATGAGTAAAAATATCTAACATACAATGTTTTATATATGACAAAAATTAATATTATATTTGTACATAGTATGAATGTTCTTTTAGAATTTTCACTGCGTGAAAACGCATATGTCCATTCAAACAACGTTTTAGTGTAAACGATTTGAAACAAACTGTACATTTAAATGATTTATCGCCTGTATGTAAACGCATATGTCTTAGTAATGAACATTTATGACTAAATGAGTTAAAACAAATTTCACACTTAAATGGTTTATCGCCTGTATGAATACGCATATGTCTTTGCAAAGTGATATGCTGGTTAAAACGTTTCAAACAAATTTCACATTTAAATGGTTTATCGCCTGTATGAATAAGCATATGGTTTTTCAAATTGCAATTATGTTTAAAATGTTTGAAACAAATTTCACATTTAAATGATTTATCGCCAGTATGAATAAGCATATGTCTTTTCAAATTGCCTTGACGGTTAAAATTTTTCACACAAATTTCACATTTAAATGATTTATCGCCTGTATGAATAAGCATATGTTTTTTCAAATTGCCGTGATAGTTGAAACGTTTTAAACAAATTTCACATTTAAAGGAATTATCGCTTGCATGAATACGCATATGTGCTTTCAAATTGCAATGACGGCTAAAGCGTTTTAAACAAATTTCACATTTAAAGGAATTATCGCTTGCATGAATACGCATATGTCTTTTCAAATGGCAATGATGGCTAAAACGTTTCAAACAAATTTCACATTTAAATGGTTTATCGCCTGTATGAATAAGCATATGAGTTTTCAAACTGCCTTGTTGGTTAAAACGTTTCAAACAAATTTCACATTTAAATGGTTTATCTCCTGTATGAATAAGCATATGTGTTTTCAAATTGCCTTGATTTTTAAAATTTTTCACACAAATTTCACATTTAACTGATTTATCGCCAGTATGAATAAGCATATGTATTTTCAAATTGCTATGCTGGTAAAAACGATTCAAACAAATTTCACACTTAAATGGTTTATGGCTTGTATGTAAACGCATATGATTTCGTAATGAACCTTTATGATTAAATGATTTAAAACAAATTTCACATTTAAATGGTTTATCGCCTGTATGACCAATCATATGTGTTTTCAAATTGCCTCGATGGTTAAAACGTTTTAAACAAATTTCACATTTAAATGGTTTATCTCCTGTATGAATAAGCATATGTTTTTTAAAATTGGAATTATGTTTAAAATGTTTAAAACAAATTTCACATTTAAATGGTTTATCGTCTGTATGACCAATCATATGTGTTTTCAAATTGCCTCGTTGGTTAAAACGTTTTAAACAAATTTCACATTTAAATGGTTTATCTCCTGTATGAATAAGCATATGTTTTTTTAAATTGAAATTATGTTTAAAATGTTTGAAACAAATTTCACATTTAAATGATTTATCGCCAGTATGAATAAGCATATGTCTTTTCAAATTGCCTTGATGGTTAAAACGTTTCAAACAAATTTCACACTTAAATGGTTTATGGCTTGTATGTAAACGCATATGATTTCGTAATGAACTTTCATGATTAAATGATTTAAAACAAATTTCACATTTAAATGGTTTTTCACCCGTGTGTATGCGCATATGTCTAACTAATTTACTTTTTATTATAAACGATTTGAAACAAACTGTACACGTAAATGGTTTATCATTTGTATGAATACGCATATATTTGTTCAAATGTCTCTCCTGTTTAAAACTGCTTGATGTACTTAAAATGTTTAAACCACTGTCACATTTGTCAAGTCCATAACCAACATCTTGTTTTAAGACTGCATGTTTATTTGCCAGATGTGTATATCTCATTTTTTTTATAACATGCTGTAGAACATGCCATACAATTTCAAATTTTCTGATGAACATATTTCCACATAACTTACAAATGTATATACCTCCATGTAAAATCCAACACATAGAGGAGTTTGTTCTTCTCAAATTTCCTACAATTTTAAAATGAAAAATATTTATTTTGCTACATTAAGTTCTAGACAGATTTAGTTAGTATAAGAATGCTTTTTTAATATTTTTCAAATTATTTCCGCAAATTTTTTTGCCCACTTGTCCAGTAACTTGTTAAGTAATAGTAGTTTCCAATGAGTCTAACACCAATACTATTGTATCTTAACGGCTAGTTCAGTACAAAGAATCGTTAGAGGTAGATCACGTAGTCGTTTCTCGGATGTTTTTGTACAGTTTTACTAAAAATTTGTAAGATGAAACATTATTTTTTACTGCTTAAAAAATTTGCAAAAAAAACTTTTAAAACTTCAGCTAATATAAAATGTTTTTAATGAAGTTTTAGATATAACGTACTTATTTGCTTATAGGTTATGCATGAATTGTAAAGAGTTGCCGTTGCTATTTCATTTTTCTATGGTTGTAAAAATAAGTAAGCCCTCTTACACCTGAATTTCGGGAATTATGACTCAAAAATTAGGCGTGAGATGAGTGTAATATTCTAATCAGATTTATTTTTAGGCTTGCTTGTAAAGTATAAGAGACAGTTAAAGTGCAATAGGGGGTTAGTGGACTGAGAAGCAACTACACGCAGCAGGAAATGCAGTTTTAAATAATGAAATGGGTATTCACGAAGCTGCCAGGCACTTTGGTATCCCACAACAAACTTTACGGAGGAGGATTCGACGAAGAGATTTTAGCAAACATGGTTTCTGTTTACTTGGATATGAAAATGAAGTAAAAATTAAAATCCACATTTTGAAATTGAAAAAGGCTGGATTTGCACCAACACGGCAGAGAGATGGCTTTCAGATTTGCTGTTACAATGAAAATGAAACATACATTCAATAAAGAAAAGGTGTAGCTGGGTATGACTGGTTATACTATTTTCTTCATAGAAATACAGATTTGAGCATAAGAAAATCTGAAGGGGTATTTTTAGCTAGATGCCAAGGCATAAATAGTAAGTAAGTTGAAGTTAGTTGAAAAATCTCTAATCGAAAAAAATTACTCTCCGGCACAGATATATAATATGGATATGTTATTGCCAAAAAAGGTTCTGAGATTGTAGCGGCGCTAACATCTTCAGAAAAAGGTGAAACGGCAACTGTGTTGTCTTGCTGCAACGCAGAAGGTGCATTTATCCCACCCCGTTTGATCTTTAAGGGAAAAAGTAGGAAGCAAGTTTGAAGATGAAATGCCTCCTGATTCCAAACTTTACATTTTATTCTTGGATTGGTTAAAAACCCATTTTGTTCCAAGGAAACCTCAAGGACCCGTTTTACTTTTTTTTAGATAACCATTCCTGCCACTGCAACTCCGTTGAAATTCTAGAGCATGCTGAAGCAAATGACATAACACTTCTTTGCTTTCCGAGTCACACTACACAGTTCCTGCAACCACTGGACAGATCATTTTTTAAATCCTTTTGGTAAAACTAACCCAACTAAGAAAATTAATCGGATGGCCTATTGCAAATTACTTGATGGAAAAGGGGGTTTCAAAGCTTGTAGGTTATATCCGTTTAATCCTAATGCGATACCATATACCGGTGCTGAAGAGGTAGCAATGAAATTTACTAGTCCAGAACATAATATTGAAAAAAGACGAAAGAAAGAAAGAATAGAAAGTTGTGAAGGGAATTAAAAAACAATAAAAGCAGAAAAAATGCAAATAAGGAAAAAAATATATAATTTATTAAGAAAACTGGTTTAGAACGTCACGATAAAAAAAAAACTAGTGTAAGATTCTGATACCGATATTTCTTTGTCTGATCATTGCGATGAGAATAGTAACGCTGAATATGCTGGATGTGGTGAACTTTATACACCAACAAAAAACAAGACGAGTGGATTCAGTGCGTACACTGTACCACAGAGATTTCTTTTTATTAAAATTATGCCTAAAAATGTAATCTATTTTTTTGTGCCTTGATAGTAAATATATTTTCGATTGGAGAATAAATTGTTCAAATTTTTAAAACTCTGTAGGAAGTTATGTCAAAGTTATAACAAAAAATCAAAAGGCGAGTCATCTCTCCCCGAATTACCCTATACAAGCATGGACTTTTTTATAAACAGTAAGTGCAAACATTTTATCTTTTTCAATCCAACTTCGACGTGTATGAGTAAAAATATCTAACATACAATGTTTTATATTTGACAAAAATTAATATTATATTTGTACATAGTATGAATGTTCTTTTAGAATTTTCACTGCGTGAAAACGCATATGTCCATTCAAGCAACGTTTTAGTGTAAACGATTTGAAACAAACTGTACATTTAAATGATTTATCGCCTGTATGTAAACGCATATGTCTTAGTAATGAACATTTATGACTAAATGAGTTAAAACAAATTTCACACTTAAATGGTTTATCGCCTGTATGAATACGCATATGTCTTTGCAAAGTGATATGCTGGTTAAAACCTTTTAAACAAATTTCACATTTAAATGATTTATCGCCTGTATGAATACGCATATGTGTTTTCAAATTACCGTGATAGTTGAAACGTTTTAAACAAATTTCACATCTAAAGGAGTTATCGCTTGCATGAATACGCATATGTGTTTTCAAATTGCAATGATGGCTAAAACGTTTTAAACAAATTTCACATTTAAATGGTTTGTCGCCTGTATGAATAAGCATATGTTTTTTTAAATTGCAATTATGTTTAAAATGTTTGAAACAAATTTCACATTTAAATGATGTATCGCCTGTATGAATAAGCATATGTTTTTTCAAATTACCTTGCTGGTTAAAACTTTTCAAACAAATTTCACATTTAAATGGTTTATCTCCTGTATGAATAAGCATATGTGTTTTCAAAGTGCAATGCTGGTTAAAACGTTTCAAACAAATTTCACACTTAAATGGTTTATGGCTTGTATGTAAACGCATATGATTTCGTAATGAACTTTTATGATTAAATGATTTAAAACAAATTTCACATTTAAATGGTTTATCGCCTGTATGAACAATCATATGTGTTTTCAAAGTGCCTTGTTGGTTAAAACGTTTTGAACAAATTTCACATTTAAATGGTTTTTCACCCGTGTGTATGCGCATATGTCTAACTAATTTACTTTTTATTATAAACGATTTGAAACAAACTGTACACTTAAATGGTTTACCATTTGTATGAATAGGCATATATTTGTTAAACTGTCTCTCCGGTTTAAAACTGCTTGATTGATTTAAAATGTTTAAACCACTGTCACATTTGTGTAGTCCATAATTAACATCTTGTTTTAAGACTACATGTTTATTTGCCAGATGTGCATATCTCGTTTTTTTTATAACATGTTGCAGAACATGCCATACAATTTCAAATTTTCTGATGAACATATTTCCACATAACTTACAAATGAGTATGCGTCCATGTAATATCCAACACATAGAGGAGTTTGTTCTTCTCAAATTTCCTACAATTTTAAAATGATAAACATTTCTTTTATCACATTAAGTCCTAAACAGATTTAACTAGTATAAGAATGTTTTTTAATACTTTCAGTAAAATTTAAACGCCAACTTCATTAAGTTTATTACTGGTTAATAGGTCTCTTCATCAAATACATTTTTACATTGATTTCGTCAAGCAGTTGTGGTACACTCAGGTAGGTAAAGAAATTTTAAAGATCTTTTTAATACAAATTTAATTAATAACACCTATAGATATTTAATAACCGACGATCAGATAAGAGCTTCAACGTATATTCTGCATCTAGGCATATTTTAATTTGCAATACGGATTTAATAGTAATTTATCGTGATCATTTTTTATTGGAAATGCAAAATGGCGATTTTGATAAAGTACATTTCTTGAATATTTTATGATCCTTTGTAACATGAATATTATTATTTAGATATCGGCATACGCGATATTTGTATTTTCCAGAAAATGCACTTGTTTTTTTAGATGGAATAAAACACATCTGAAAAGTGGTTATAATTACTGCACCACGTTTTTTTTGGCTAACTAATCTGAACTGTATGCAAACAACTCCCGAACATTCTTCCATCAATAGACGTTTTACCTCAACCCAGAAGATTTTTTTGCACGGAATAGAGAGTCGCTAGAGACTGTAACCTTCATATCTGAGCATATCTTCAACAGCAAAATATGGTAGTTTAGAGTTTTGGTTTAGAATTTTTGTTTATTTGGGCAGATAGCAAAAAATTTGGAAAATTCAGCTGTCACATTAGGGATTCTCCTCGCGGGATAATCTTCAATCAAGTATTTCAGATAAGTGTTTTTCCATAGTTTTACTTCGTTCACATCCTTTTTTTACGTATATTTCCCGTGTTAGATTTTTTAACTAATTTATAAATTATTTTTATTTAAATTAAACTATACCATGTAGGGTCTGTTATTTATAATTTTGTTCAAGATAGTAAATACATAAAATACTTAACGTAATTGATTTTGTACATTAAAACACATGCTCAAAATGTTCTCCAACTTGTCGTTGGCAATATCACAGCCTCCTATAAAAGTCTTTCCGAACTTTGTTTAAAGTTTGAGGTGAAATAGCCCGCATTTCTGTAGTTATCTGTTCTTTGAGGTCTGTAATGCTAGTTGGCTGTGTTGTATATACTTTGTTCCTGAGATAACCCCACAGAAAAAATCCAAGGGCGTAAGGTCCGGCGATCTAGCTGGCCACTCGATAGTACCTCTTCGTCCAATCCATTTATTGGGGAAAATTTAATTCAAGTAATTTCTTACAATTAAAGCATAATGGGGTGTTGCTCCGTCCTGCTGGAACCAGATATTTTCATCCGGTAGGTTCGGATCTATTGCGTTGCGACATAAGTTGGCCAACTCAGGAACAACTTAGTCTCTATCTACAGTTTTGTCTGTTTACTTCCCCATTCAATGTGAATATTGATTCATCGGAAAAAAGAATTGTACCAATAGCTATTGCATTTCTGTTCAATTTATTCAAAATTCTTCGCAGAAATCCATTCTACGATCTGGATCGTCTTCTATTAGTTCTTGCACAAAAGTCAATTTATTGGATGAAGTTTTTCTTTATGGAAACACCTTAGAACAGTTGTCTGACTCACATTATTTTGACGAGAAATTTGACGTGGACTTGACTTTGGATTCTCCACGACACTTAAAATAATATCCACTTTCACATCATATTCAACAAAGTGCAGTTTTCTCTTTAATGGTTTGACATGTCTAAGTTCTCTGAATTGTGCATGAATTTTAGACACAGTAGATAACTTGTGAATTATTAGGCAACTAAGGATACCTCTGATTAAATAAGTTTGCCACTTCAACTTGACTTCTGCAATTGTCGCTCTAACCAATCATCATTAAAATTTCAATCCAGTGAGTCTCACTTAAATATATCATTATTACTTCCAAGATATTAGTTTTTGATTAAAAATTGACAACGACGATATTTAAATGTCAACACATCAACAACTGACAGACATTATTTACTGATTTAGTTTAATTATATTGGCATAGTTATCTATACAGTTTTTACCTATTCGTGACAAAAAATGTTAACAAAACCCAAACTATTGATACTTAGTGAAGAAATTTGAGGTCTGCATTCAGCTAATTAAAAATAAAACCATTATTTAAAGTATGAAACATTATTATTTTCACAATTTTATGTATTTACTATCTTGAACAAAATTATAAATAATTTCAAAATTTCACCCTGTACAAACCATAATAGACCCTACATTGTGCTTTAAAAATACAAAGGCAGCCCAATAGATCTGCGTAGGTTGCAGTGTATCAGGCTCTCAAGCCAGCCCAATTTGTAATCTTGTAAGTCTTGTAATGGTATAAAAATGATATTAAAATTAATGAGATTGACAATATATTATGTGAGAACTGTGAGCAACTAAGCCTCTTGAGTTAGTTCATACTGATGTTTGTGGACCTTTTAACCTTCTTACATGGGATGATTGAATCAGTGGAAAGAATCAATACAACCTTAGTTGCACCTAATTTGAAGTATGAGTTTTGAGAAGCTGTATGTTTCCCCCCATATGTGACAAATTGTAGTCCAACTACAAGAAAAAAATGCTACACCTGCTGAATTGTGTACAGAAACCAAATATGTCAAATTTAAGAATGAAGTTAGTGGTAAGAAATAGTTTTTGTTGGGATATGGTTCAGGTTCTGCAGGATAGAGATTGTTAGATGAAAATAGTCAATAAATGTAATATTTGATCACTGGCTCAGAGAAAATAACCAAATAGTGGCAGTATAACTAGAGAGTTTAAATGAAGCAACTATTGAAGAGGAACTACTCAATAAACTAAATGTGGGTAAAGATAAATATCCAAACCAAAATGGCAAGAAGATTATGGGTTAAATTTCAGTGATAATAATGAAGAAGTATTGCTTGCCATGATGGCATGGGAATTTTTAAATCATGAAAATCTGACAAACTTGACTTTAAAAGAGATACTTAAAGAAAAAAATTATAACACTATTAAATAAGAATAAGTAATTGTGGTTTTAATAGGAAAAATATTGTCCCAAAACCAGAAAACAAAAAATTAATTGATCCTTTTTTTCCTTATGTTTTATCTTGGCATTGGCAGGGCCAATAGCCAACTATAATTGATTGATACAAAATGGATATTTATAAAAAATGTAGGTAATAAAGAAATTTATAAAGCTGGACTAGTTGTTTCTGGATTTCAACAAACTGGTGTTTTTGAGGATGTATGGTCACCTGTTTGGAGACTCCAAATGTTTTAAATAGTTTTGCCATTTGCAGCTGATATATTTTGAACAATCTCTTATTGTTCACCAGCTCTTACCCACTTTTATTTAAAAAATGAAACTTTTTAACTAAAAAATCCAGAGACAGTCGGAGACAGTAAACATTACTATAAATTTTGGTTTATATGTACCTAATAACAATATTAAACCAATTTAGTTTTAATCAAATACCTTTTATTTGTCCACTACATGAACTAAACACATAGTCAACTATTTACCAGGAAAAGTTTTAATCAAAAAGGTAGAGTTGTATACAAGTCACCTAAATTATTTAAGTAAATTATAAAGTAAGCTATTCAAAGTATAATTTTGAAGTTGTAGTTTTAACATACCTTTCTGTGATATTTTTTTACAATTTGATTGAACCAAATTGTTCTTCAAATCTGCAAGATCACTATACTTGTTTATAATACTTTCATTTTGGGTATAAGTTTTTTGTAAGTGGTCCGAATATAATTTTGAATCCTTCTTTAGTGAAACGAATTTGTTTTTTATAACACAATCTTTTTTTCCATTACTATAAATATCTTTTTCTTTGGCAAATGCATTTGAAGGAAGGTACTCATCAAATTCAATCTTGTGTTCTTCAATAAATATTTCATCTGGTTCTTGTTTTACCTCCATTTTACGGTTAGTAAATAAATTGAAATAAATTATCAACTATAAACACAATAATAACATTAATATATAATTTACACCAATTTACAAAACAAAATTTAAAATTCATATAAAAACAAAGTCATATGTCATGTATAAATAAGTGCCACACTTCTGTCAAAAATGTTAAACGACTGTGGCGGTGTCAGGGATTACTTACTGAATTACTGCTTGACCTTGAAAATGCAGAAATCTGGTTTACCCATCGGTTTGCCAACAACTTAAACTTTAAATTTTGTCGGGCGTCAATAAGTTTTTTATTAAACTTATTTTGTCAGTTTAAATGTTTACTTCTTATTGTAAATAATAAATGAAAATAGACATTAAATTGATTGTACTAACCCTTACTTTTTGGAAGTCCATCTTATTAAGAATAATAAAAAACTCTTCGTTTTAACAAAACTTCCAATATTTATTTAAAAAATTGCTTTTTTAACTTTAATGACAGCCGTTTCGCTAGACTTAGCATCGTCAGATTGACATATTGACATTTTGTTTGTTTGTAGCTAGGTTTACTGTTTACTAGGTAGTTATAAGGCTAGACCAAGTATGGAAGTAATAAGACATAACAATATTAAAGCCTAGATGTTATGAGCCCTAAGGGACTATCCTGGATGTACTTCCCTCTAAGATCAGTATAACTGTGCAATGATATAGAAAAACCAGGAAAAAAGTATATCATGCTGATATTTACAATAACTTAATATATTTGTGTTACAATTACGTCTTATCTATGCATAAAATGAAGACTCAATCAAAGAAAACACTTTAAAAGTCTTCATTTTATACATAGATAAGACGTAATTGTAACACAAATATATTAAGTTATTGTGAAGATCAGCATGATATAGTTTTTTCCTGGTTTTTCTATATCATTGCACAGTTATACTGATCTTAGAGGGAAGTACATAATCCCTTAGGGCTCATAACATCTGGGCTTTAATATTGTTATGTCTTATTACTTCCATACTTGGTCTAGCCTTATAACTACCTAATAAACATCAGGTACCTAGCTACAAACAAACAAAATGTCAATATGTCAATCTGACGATGCTAAGTCTAGCGAAACGGCTGTCATTAAAGTTAAAAAAGCAATTTTTTAAATAAATATTGGGAGTTTTGTTAAAACGAAGAGTTTTTTATTATTCTTAAGAAAATAGACATATTATTTGGTCATGTGGTTTAAGGCATCAATTTGTTATAAGGAATTATAGAGGGAAATTAAAAAAAAATAATAATTTGTTCAAATGCTAGGAGAAAAATTAGAGTGAACTATTGTTATCCTGGTTGATCAATAGTAAAATGTGTAATAAACTATAAGGAAGATCCAATCAACAATCAATAACCTAACCTAACCTAACCAGTCTAGACAGAGCTTGGGTTCCGACGATACAGAGTGGATGTTTTACGGGACAAATATGTTGTTTTCATGCCATTCTTTCTACTTTGAAGCCTAGTAAACTAACTCACTCTGTATAACACTTTTAAATGGTTTTTAGCAATTAATATTGGAAAGACTATACAAGAACTTTAGTTAAAGGATGAAATGTTGACGCGTTTTCGCTGACAAATGCTGCTTTTCTACCTTGAACGCATGCCCCCGAAGTCTTATATCACTGGTCAGCTTAAACAAACGTTTTAAGTTGCCGGAGTTATATCTTAAAATTCTGAAAGTGATTATAAGATTACCACGGGTCGATACGCGTTGCTCTATTTGATCTTAGATATGGTTTAGCGCCATTTAGAAAAAATGCCTTCTACAATTTTGATAACATATTTTTTAGCATTTAATGATTCAACTAGCCGTTAATAGTCGCTAATTATTTTCTTGGCATTCTGAGCGCAGCAAAGCTGTCCAGAAAATTAGTAAAAATACGCGTACTGTGCTTACGATCTAAAGCAAAAAACTCGCATGTAATTTTCACGTGGTATCTTGTTTTTGATAAAAATATACTAGTGGCCACTAAAGCAACTGGGAACGTCGACAGCAGCCAAGGTTACGAGCCTACGACACAGACCCAGTGTTTTCACGGTCCTTAGATCAACGGCGTACCAGTGGGTTTCTAATGTTCAATTAATTTGTATTTATTTGTCTATTAATTGACATGTAGAAGTACATTTGATTATATTTTAATACATTTGGTAGGTATATATTTTTTAAGAAGGTTACATCATAGAATCCGTGTTAATAGTAACATTGCATTTCACTGTTCCTTAAATTAACTACACTACTACGCCATTGTTTTCGAGGTATTTGCGGAAGCCTGCGACTGATTAAAACAACATAAAGTGAATTATAAATAATTCAGAGGTGCAATCCAAATTTAGCATCATTAAAATTATAAATCATTGTAAGCATTTTTCTTTTTCAGACAAACAAATACCTGTAATATTTAAAACATTTTTATTGTACTAATCCTTGTTGGAAATGTTAATTAAACTGTAGATATTTTGTTAAAAAGTTCTTTAAATATTGTTCTTTAGGAAAGCAGGTTCTGCAGTGTAGATATATACCTTCCAGCAACCTATCATTTAAATTCAAACTCCCTTCTCACTGCTCGATTTACACAGCTGAAGCGGTAGCTATCAGAGAAGCTTTGGATTGACTCGAAAAGCAAAATATTAATGATGCAATAGGTACATTCTTTTTCACACCATGTATTCATCAATGATGGAAGTGACGTCACTCTTTGATGACTGAATTGTTGGAGTCACCAGTGATATAAAAAAACGCATGACAAATCCGTCCACCATCTCCATACATCGATGGAATGGGTTTGCAATTTTGGTGCACAACACAGTAATAAATGAACGCGTGGTTACGTCAAACTAGATTTCACCAAAGAATATATGAACGTGGTTGGTGCATTGATGGAGCCACCGGTGAATAAAAGAACGTAACTAATAATTGTTACGGACTCTAAATCAGTTCTTAACTGTTTTAGTAATATAGCTGTCATTCCCAAAATGTCTGAGCTGATTTGTGAAATTAAAGAAAAAATTTCTCACAAAAACGTAACGTTTATCTGGGTGAAAAGCCATATGGGTATCAAAGGAAATGAAATCGTGGATAAGTTAGCTAGAGATTCAACATATTTTGGCAAAGAACAATATACCTCTACAAAAGCAGATCTAAAAAAAATTTATAGGAATAAAATAAAGTCTAATTGGAAACGTTGGCAAACTCATCCAATAACCATTAGATACTATAAGATCCATCCCACCCTTCCATCCCTAAAAACCATACAGCCCCCTTTTATCAAAATTTAAAGAAGTTCTATGTACAATTCCCAGTTATTATTACCCATCTCCTCTCACTAAATCGGAAACCAATATAAATATGAACTTATATGTAATTACTATACAGTGCGGTCCATATGTATGGAATAAATTCATTTGTAGCGTTATTATGTACTATATGAAAAAAACCTGAAACAGGTCGATTTTTATTCTTAAATTGACAATTTACTGTATGAAAATATTATCCCCCTCCATCACCCCTTCGGAATAATAAGCACCCCCTCGAAAATTTTAAATTACAAAGGGGGTCGTGTGGCACCTCGTTGGAAAGGGATTTTAGTCCTTTGTCGTGGCTGTCGTGGCTGAACAGAAGATCAGCAGCGACTGGTAGTCACCTTGGGGCACCGGGCGAAACCCCATTGTATTTAGCCCTCCCCTGGCATGCGGGGCTCTGTCAGGGGCGACCACCCCTTCCCTAGCTGCTCGTGGGACCAGATATGGATACCATACAAAAGACGAAAAGATCGGGAGCGCACCGTCGAAAGATGGGGCGCGCCCGAAGACTTCTTACCGGAGATGGTGGAACCGTAGAGGGACAGCCAGCTCCGGTATTGACACCAACTCCGTTAGGGTCCGGCACCTCAATCGAGGGGCAAGGAACCAGCGGAAGAGGCGAGAGGGCTGAGAAGCCCATAAAACCGAGACCGGCAGGGACTCAGAAGAGGCCCAAACCGGACGGGCGAACACCACCTGAAAAGGTGGTAAAAATAATACAAGCAAATATACATCACTGTAAGGCAGCCACGGCTGTACTACAGAGATGTCTACTCAAACAAGACATAGATCTTGCTCTTGTGCAGGAACCCTATGTCGTTGGGAGAGCGGTCAAAGGGCTACCATGCGCGGGAGGCTACGACTTGATCTATTCGACGAATGGCCACCCTCGGGCATGTATAGTAGTTAAGAGAAATCTTGATGTTTTTCCACAATGGGACCTGTGCACAGGAGACCTAGTGGCAATTACAGTCAAGATTAAAAGAAATAATATGTCGAGGCAGATTGTTATTGGCTCGGCATACCTACCGTACGACCAATCAGGTCCCCCTCCTTCCAAAGAGGTGAGAGAACTGGTTACACACTGTAGGGACAAAGGGATCGAACTCCTTCTGGGGTGCGACGCCAATGCTCACCATATCATATGGGGGAGGACAGACATTAACTCAAGAGGGGAGTCACTTCTGGAATACATTGCTTGCAATAATCTAGAAGTGGCTAACGTTGGGAATGACCCCACTTTTGTGATTGAATCGCGGGAGGAGGTCATTGATATCACAGTAGGTACAAGAGAGGTGTGCAGGTGGGTGGACGGATGGCATGTCTCTAGGGAGATGTCTATGTCCGACCATAGGCATGTCCTCTACAACCTAACCTGTGAAACGGGGAAGGAGGGAGGTCACATATCGCAACCCTAGAACCTGTGATTGGGACTCCTTCAGGGAGCACCTTGAGCAGGGTCTAAGCGAATGCCTCCCAGCCCCAAAGAATGAGGCTGAAATAGACTTCCTCTCAGAACAACTGACTGGAGGTCTTATGGAGGCCTATAACAGAAACTGCCCATAGAAAAGGAAGAGGGCTAATAGGGACACTGTATGGTGGACCAAAGACCTCTCGAGTCTCAGGACAGAAGTGAGAAGACTCTTCAACCTGGCCAAAAGAACAAATGGCTGGGAAGCCTATAAGGCTAAAAGGAGAGAATATGGTTATGCGATTCGCAAAGCCAAAGAAAACTCTTGGAGAAAATTCTGTGAGGACATTGACAGCCTTCCAGAATGCTCCAAGCTGAGAAAAACTCTCCAGAGGGACACCATGGGTAGGGTAGGATCTCTGAAGAATGAAAAAGGGGAAAACACAACGACCGGTGAGGAGACTTTAGATCTTCTTCTAAAATCACACTTCCCGGGATGTGAACCTGTCACGGAGCAGGGGCACATCTGTTCAGGGGCACTCCGTAGGAGGGCATCCAAGGACAGCTGGGCCCTTGCCAACAAAATCGTGAACAGAACCAGACTTGCATGGGCGATAAAATCCTTTCACCCATACAAAGCCGCGGGACCAGACGGTATCTTCCCGGCACTGTTGCAACAGGGCAGGGAAATCATCGAGGGACCAATGTGCCGACTACTCAGGGCTAGCTTGGCACTGAGCTATATCCCTATGAACTGGAGGTCTGGAAGAGTAGAGTCTTCATACCGAAGCCTGGTAAGGCCACGTATGCTGAGACGGGCTCCTTCAGACCTATCAGCCTGACCTCCTTTTTTCTTAAAACTTTGGAAAAACTGGTGGACAGGTACCTACGGGACGGTGCTTTGAGGGTAAAACCTCTGCATCGAAACCAGTTTGCGTATAAGAGTGGGGTGTCCTGCGAAGTCGCGGTACACAAGCTGCTCCTGAAAGCGGAGCAGGCACTCTTAAATAAAGAGATAGCCCTAGGTACGTTTCTGGATATTGAAGGGGCATTTAATGTTGCCTCCTTCGATTCCATACTTAGGGCCATGCAGAACCGTGGCATAGAACAGGACATTGTAAGATGGACTGGTAATATGTTACGGGAAAGAACAATAATAGGTACGCTCTTTGGGGAGACGAGGATGGTCTCAGCCACTAAGGGGTGTCCGCAAGGAGGGTGTTATCTCCTCTTCTGTGGAACCTGGTGGTTGACGAGCTCCTTTGTAGACTCAATGACGAGGGTATCTATGCCCAAGCCTTTGCTGATGACGTCAGCATAGTTGTAAACGGTAGATTCGGGGCCACTGTGTCCGAGAGAATGCAGCTGGCACTGAGGATTACCGAAAAATGGTGCAGACAAGAGGGATTGTCAACTAATCCGGCAAAAACCTCCGTGATAGCGTTCACCCTCAGAAGGAACCTTGACTTGAGGGAACTTCGTATGTGGGGCCAAACGCTAAAATTTAAAGGGGAAGTCAAATACCTAGGGGTAACCCTAGATAGCAAACTAACCCTTTCCAACCACATTAGAAACACAACAGATAAAGGCCTAAGAGCTCTCTGGGCATGCAGAAGAGCTGTGGGCAATACGTGGGGGCTTAAACCCAGTATGATGCACTGGCTTTATACGAGGGTGGTGGCACCTATCATAACCTATTGTTCTGTTGTGTGGTGGCATAAAGCGAAATGCTCAGTAGCATCTAGACAGCTAGGCAGGGTACAGAGAGTAGCCTGTCTAGCCTCATAACCAGGGACGATGAGAACAACGCCCACGGCGGCCCTGGAAGCTATGCTGGGACTACCTCCACTACATCTTATTGTGGAAAGGGAAGCACTGGCAGCTGCTTACGGGCTGAAAATAAACAACGAATGGGGCAGGGCGATCCCTAGGTACCATTCCACAATCTCGAAAGAGATTGAACATAATCAATTACTGAGCATGCCCTCAGATAGAACACCTATCTGCTACGACCTTTCCAAACCATATACGGTTCACATTCCGGATAGGGACGAGGCTCGTACCAAGATTAGGAAACAACATGAATCCGTTTGGTACACAGACGGATCCAAAACAAGCACCAGCACTGGGGTTGGAATCTACAATGAAAATACAGGGAAGACGTATAGTCTCAACCTGGGTTCAGTAGAGACTATCCTGCAAGCTGAAGTGGTTGCCATCAATACATGCTCGGAAATCATCCTGAGCGAGACAGTCCCTAACAGGACTGTCAGGATCAGAAGTGATAGCCAAGCAGCTCTCAAAGCAATAGAGAGCGTGCACACTGCGTCACGAACAGTGAAGCACTGCCAAGGAACTGTAGCTGAACTGGCAAAACGCCACAAGGTTATCCTTGAATGGGTACCAGGACACACAGGGATTCTTGGAAATGAAAAAGCTGACCTCCTAGCCAGGGAGGCTTCAGAAGGAACCCTGATCGGACCTCTTCCCACATGTGGGGTCTCATACCAACATGTAAGGGAAACAATAGAGAAACGACTAAGGGAACAACATTAGAAACTCTGGATGGAACTGCCTGGACTCAGGCAATCCAGATTATTCATAACAGGTCCATCCAGGGAGAAAACTACAGAACTACTCAGCCTAAGTAGAACCCAATTGAGAAAGGCAGTGGGACTGCTTACAGGACACTGCCATCTCCGAAAACACATGAACATAATAGGACTCGCTGAGGACCCATTATGCAGAAAATGTGGTGAGGAAGACGAAACTCCTCTTCACGTAATATGTCACTGTCCGAGCCTTAAGTGGCTTAGACAGAGACACTTTGGCATTCAGTTTCCTGAGCCAGAGGAAATCGTGAAAGCGAATATCAGGGACATTCTAGAATACATGAAGGAAACGAACCTGGTATGATTACTTCAGGGGGGTACAATGAGCCTAGAGCTCCAGTACATGCATGAAACGCACCCCAGAAGAATAGAATAGAATAGTCCTTTGTTCAGCAATATAAAGTTTCTTAAGTTTGGTGCAATCATAACTGAGAAAATTGATTTTTAAGTTGTAAAATTTTGATAATGTCTCTAACACAAAACTTTACGTAGAATGAAGATAATAATGTCACATAATGATTAGAATGTGTTTTTCAATGTATTTGACACTTAAATTAAATGTTCAAAATGACCACCATTCACTTCTTGACAATAACCGAGGCGATATTGTTTGGTCTATTAAAATAACTTTAGAAATAATCAGGTATTTTCGTATCTGTTCTGCTAAATATTAGGAAAAAACTTATAAATCTAGTAGGCTGCTGTCATTTAGGTATTTAAAGTTACTAAAAGACGTCAGTATAATATTTGTGCGCGTATTAAATTTAATTATGGCTCATTTGTCCGAGACTCAAAGAATAGAGATTTTAATTATGATTGGTTGTGGTAATAAAACCAGAACTCAAAAGGAGGTTTGTGAAATTTTTAATAATAAATACCCTGGTCAACACGTTTCGCAGTCTACAGTTAGCAAAATTGAAAAAAAGTTTCGTGAAACTGGACATGTAAAAAAAAATTGAAAAACCAGGTAGAAATGTTCAATTTACTGATGAAAAAAAGTTAGATGTACTTCTAGAGATTGAGGAAAATCCGCATAAGACAACTCGAGAACTTGCCGCCGACAATGATGTAAGTAAATCATCTATTTTGAGAGTTCTGCATAAAGAAAAATACCACCCTTACAAAGTTCAGTTGGTTCAGGAGTTAAATGAAGATGATCCTGATAGAAGGCAAGAATTCTGTGAATTGATGATGGATAGAATGAACGCAGATTTGCAGTTCATAAACAAAATAGTTTTTTCTGATGAAGCGACGTTTCATTTAAACGGAACGCTTAACAAATAGAACTGTAGATATTGGAGCAGAGAAAATCCTCACTGGATGTGTGAGGCTCACACTCAATATCCTAAAAAAGTTAACGTTTGGGCTGGTATCATTAAAAATAAAATTATTGGCCCTTATTTTTTTGAGGGCACAGTTACTGGTGAGGTTTATCTAGATTTTTTGATTAACTTTTTTCCTGATGTTAATCATCCAAATGAGATAGATCGATCTATTTACTACCAACAAGACGGAGCTCCACCGCATTTTGCACGTACTGTTAGAAATTATTTAAACGAGGTTTTTCCCAATAGGTGGATTGGAAGACGTGGGGCGATCGAATGGCCGGCTAGATCCCCCGATTTGACTCCTCTCGATTACTTCTTATGGGGTTATTTTAAATCTAAAGTATATTTTAATAGACCACACAATATTGCTGATTTAAAAGTTGGGATAACGGAAGAAATTAACAAAATAACCCCCGAGGTCATACAAAATGTTGTACGAGAATTCCAATATCGCCTCGGTTATTGTCAAGAAGTGAATGGTGGTCATTTTAAACATTTAATTTAAGTGTCAAATACATTGAAAAACACATTCTAATCATTATGTGACATTATTATCTTTATTCTACGTAAAGTTTTGTGTTAGAGACATTATCAAAATTTTACATCTTAAAAATCAATTTTCTCCGTTATGATTGCACCAAATTTAAAAAACTTTATATTGCTGAACAGAGGACTAAAATCCCTTTCCAACGAGGTGCCACACGACCCCCTTTGTAATTTAAAATTTTCGAGGGGGTGCTTATTATTCTGAAGGGGTGCTGGAGGGGGATAATATTTTCATACTGCAAATTGTCAATTTAAGAATAAAAATCGACCTGTTTCAGGTTTTTTTCATATAGTACATAATAACGCTACAAATGAATTTATTCCATACATATGGACCGCACTGTATAGATCGGGGTATTTAATATAAACTTAATTATTGTTATTTATTAAAAATACAAAAATTTGTGGCAAATGAACTAGTTTCCATGCCAAAATCATCACCGCACACACACATAATATGTTTTTTAAAATACTTAACAAAAAAAATTAAAAATTATGTACAATAAAGCTGCGGTACGCGCCACTGTTTTTGTAGATAGTCGGCCACCATTTTAGTAGATGTTACTACCCTTAAAGTAAATCGTTGTAGAGGAATACGTTGATAACTGTCACAAACATATCACATATTTCTAGTAAAATCATGGGTGCGTTTTCGTCTTCAACAAGAATCTGTTCTAATCATTAATCTGTGATCAAGAGCCATCTCAATTTTTTTAAAAATCATGTGGTTTGGATTACCCTTAGAACAAAAAGAAACCGGATGGAGTCTTATACAGGGTGTACCAATCTTACGAAAAAGTTCGGTATATGGATTGTTTTAGAAGATATCAAAAATGTTATTAACAAAAATAGTAGATGTCTTTAGGTTGCATATTTTGAAATTACCTTCAACTATACAGAGTGTTGTATAACTCCGCTACAAACCAAACATAGGATTTTTTAAATGGGAACCCCAGTATATTATTCCGAATTCGGACTGCTCACATTTTTTTGAAGCTTTTATACAGAGTCCTTCAGAAGTTATGGACACGTTTATCTGAAAATCGTAGGTAGATCAACGCTCTGTATCTTATTGTACGTTGAATAAAAATAAAGTATTTTGCCTAAGAGTGTTTCGTAATATGATACAATATCACCGTATTCTATTAAATATTAATTATTTTCCCTTTTGTATACAGGGTGGACGATAACTCGAACCTTTCATTTTCTCTCTTCTTTCAAATGGAACAGTCTGTATTTTATATCATAAATAGAATATCCGATTATGTAGCTTTAATTTTTGTTAAGCATTCCCTATACCCAAAGTTTATGAAAACAGAGTTATTTTTTAATATTTATTGTAAACCATAATTATTAACCTATTATGTGAAAAGAATAAACGTTGAATGTAACAAACAATTTTAACCATATTATTAAACTAAATGTTCAAAGTGTTCACCGTTAACATTATCTAAAATTGTAAGATGAGCAGTTTACCAGGTTTATACAGTATTTACACTTAAAATACCTAGTTCTCTTAATAATTGCACAAAATCGAACAAGCACCAAAACTAATGTTGTGTACCAATAAAATGGCGGCCACTCGAAAATATGCATCAATTTCTTTTCATACGCATAGATTGGCGTTGTGTATCCCCTCTTTTACCTAATCAAGTGTAACACAAAACATTTAGTTTTGACAGGTTGTATTTCGCACTTTTAAAAGCAAATATTCCACTGTTAATTAGAAAAATCCAGAATTTTGACTGAAGTTTTATTGTTGAATGTAATAATTATTTGTATTTACCTTTGAGTCTTAAAGTGCAATTAATAAATGAACTAAATTTGTAGTCGTAATAAAATTTTCCCAGAAATCGGTTACAAAAGTTTAAAAATGAATTTCACGTTATATTACAATAACAAACAAAATATGTAATATATACGTTTAGCAATATCAAATCAAAGAGATTCCTTAAGTAATAAACATGTATTATTTTCAACTTCAAAGTTCTAAAAACTTTTTTCACTTCAAAGGCATTTCACTTTATATTTTCAAGTATTAAAAATGAAAAATTGCATGGTATTTTCGACACTATAATTTTCTGAAAATTATAATTCTCTAAGATTACTGAGTAATGATAAAATAATACAATTTCGTTTACGAGGTGTCCGCTTATTAATTATAACTTCTCTGGCTTCGGTTTTGCTTATAGGGGCACTGGTCGATTTCTTCAAGAAGATTTTGAATTGGATGGTGAGAGTACTTTGATAACAGCATTACCTGTTGGAAGTTTTGCAGATAATATTCCATGGAGAGGCAGTATCAATTGGACAAGGATGGGAGGCTATTCAAATAATGATTTGGATGCTTTGGAGAATAATTAAACATGGGGCATCTCAAATTATTTTTAGTTGTATTGCAGAGTATGCTAAATAAAATAAATTGGGAAAACACAGGGATAAACATAGACGGAGAATTACTAATTCACCTATGCTTCGCAGATGATATACTGTTGTATCGGATAATATTCAAGAAGCCTAACTAATGCTAGAAATGTTAAACGAGGCAGACAAGATAGGGCTGAAAATAAATCGAACACAGTTCATCACAAATCTGGTGGTACCCCGTCAAAATAGCCCATGACAAAATAGCCCGCGACAAAATAAATAGCCCGCGACAAAATAGCCCAACAACTTTATTCGAATTCTCTCATCCTTCCAGCGTGCCCTAATCAGTAGATACATAAAGCAATTCTAAAAATTTATCACGTATCCTTATCCGTATACGTAACGTAAAGGAGATACGCAACTAAGCAAAAAGAAGCATAAAGCAAATGCGTTTGTAACGTAACGTAACTATTCATGTGTTTTAATTTTTAACCTAAAAAATAGTCCCGATATCTACCTTGACAAAATAATGTCGTCATTGCTACTGTATAAAATAATCTTGTTCTTTTTAAATCCATTGGGTGCGTTCACCCGACGTCAACAGTTGAGAAGTTGAGTAAGGGATCGCGTTCAACCGACACGTTGACTAGGCGCTGGATGTAAGCAGCTGCAAATTTCTTGAAGCGGTAATTATTTCTGCTTTCCAACTAAGCACAGAATTTGTTTTGACATTTATAAATTGTCCATAACCTTAATATTTTTGTTTATTGGTTTCGCGTTTCGCTTTTGTGTTTAAAGTTTATTAACTATATATGGATATGAGTTTATTTGATTTGGTATTAAATGAGGAGGGTGACCGACCAATAATGGACATTCTAAAATGATTATGAAAATCATCAGCACTGTAATTTGGTATAACATTATCATAATAATCCTCATTTCGAAATCTGTCAGGTCGAATGCCCGAACTAAATTACCTACAATAGCCCCTATCTGGCCAAAATTTAGTACATCATTCATCAATTCCATTAGAATTACTCGCTGAATGTTCTCCATTCTAGATTGAGGTTATGTGACTTGTCAACCTCAACAGATGTTGAAAATGTCAAATAATAACGCTGAAATTCAACAATGCGTTCACCTATTTTTAAGCTGTCAACTCATTTTATCACTAAACTGTTGAGAGCTTTAAGTCAGATGCTGAAGTCGGGTGAACGCACCCATTATCACATATCACAGAAATGTTTGTTATGATTAATGAACAGGAAATAAGGTTATGATTTTTGAGCATACAACATCACTTTTATAGCTAAATCGTTGAAAAACGCGATCACGGAACACAGTAATGTGATACGTTACGTTTTGTGAGACGAATTGATACGTTTCACGAAACGTAACGAAACCCACGTATGGCTTCTGTATACGTAGTGATTTTTAAAACTGCCTTAAGTCCCTAGTTTGGAATGTAAATATTACCAACTTAATAGACGTTTGGAGAGATTAGTGAATGGTTATGATCCGACGCAAAAGCTAAGTTTCTTAAGAGGTATTAGTAACAATTTACAAATGTACTTATTATATTATAAAATAAAATTATTAAAACAGTTTATTTGGTTTAATTTTTATATTTTATTTCATGTTTTCATCATTCACAAATATTATTTTCGGAATAAAACAAGATTTTAAAATTGGCGGCCGATGCTGACCTTCATTAAATATCAATTAATGATGATAAAATCCAATTTTAATATTATTATTATAACGTTTATCTTAAAATTGAGGTCTGTCTTTTTGGTTCTTCCAGAGCCATTAAATTATAAAAATGAAATCTTAAAATTCAATAAATAACGTGTAATAAAGTTAAAAAGAAGGAAAAGATAACGATCCCAAACTCTCCAAACTCTCTAGGTCCTGCTGTTGGGCTATTTTGTCATGGGCTATTTTGTCAATGGGCTATTTTGTCGGGGCTACTTTGTCGGGGCTGTTTTGTCATGGGCTGTTTTGACGGGACACCAAATCTGGTATAGTATAACTAAAATAAGTTGCTACAAAGGGTACCGCCTACACTGAGAAAAATGGATTGAAGTCGACGTAATAAAATATTATGCAAACACGGTGAAATACTCTGCTTACAACTAATAAAATAGTGCGCATTACTCTAAATAGTGACAGGAATGTATATTTATTCTGCAGGGCATTAAACTTCATTGTGCAAGAAACCTCATCAAAACTTTATGTTCAAATGTCGTATCTTTTATCGTGCAAGAACTATTATGCATAGTAAAATTATGGATTTAACATCATAATTTACAGTGATCAAAGCACAATAAATTATGACGTCTTAAATTCACCATATAATATAGTTTTTTGCATAGAAAATTACGGTGCAAAGAGTTGCACCATAAAATTCGATGCAATGCATGTATATATTTAAAACTACGCAGAAAATTTTATAGTGACATTCCCGATTATTTGCATAATAAGTACATTAATCCTGAGGAACAATAAAATTTAGTGCGTATGCACGTTGAAGAATCGTGCCAGGTTGAAAAAATTATTGCTTAGCACAAAAATGTTTGAAAATTCACTAAAATGTATTGTGCGTATGCACTAAACATTACGTGCATTTTGAGAATTCATAAAAAAATATGGTGCGTATGCATATAAACATTACATGCATGCAACAAATCGGGGGGAATCTGTCCCCGCGCGCGCCGACATCGACACCACCGCGCCGCCGGATCCAACCAAACACCACACACCATTCTGTGCTGTGACCTCCGCGCGTGAGTGTCGTTCAAGACTTCTATATTAAATTTTGCTGTGTTGTGTTGTGTGAAATGGACGAGTTACTGAGAAAGTTATATTTAATTAAGTTTATGTTTAATCTAGATTAAGATTAACTTTCTTATGGAAAATAATTGTTTGTATGATTTTAAGATTTTTTAAATTACCTACATAGTACATACATACCTGCTCTAGACTCTGTGTGATTAGATTATTACTATGTGAATTTCAGCACTTTTTTCTGCACTGTACTGTGACATGTGTGGATATTTTTTAGGATTAGCAACAAATATTTGCACGGTGTTTCTAAACGGTGAAATTATATTCATAATCAGATTAGTCTTTGGACAGGTAGGTATCTTCAGTCAAAATTGATAGTCCAAACAAAAAAAAAATTTATACAAAAAATCGGGCGTTTTTTTGACTCTCCTTAAACAAATCGTTCACTACGAGTATTTTTCGGTGAAGTCAAAAAAAACTACCAAATTTTTTTGTTTTACCTATCTTTTCTGACTGACACAGAATACCTCTCCGAACACTTTATTTGATTATACAGAGGGTAATGTAAGGGAAAGCTTTTCGAATTTTTAACAATGTCTTTAGTAGGCCATCATCCCAAACAACGTACAGCAAGAATTTTTTGTCGAAAACGAAAAAAAAAATCGACTCTCCATACAAATAAAACCAATCAGTTTGTATGAAGAGCCAAAAGTTTTTTTTTGTTTCCCACAAAAAAATCAGGACGATGATCTGAAGACATTGTTAAAGTTTTCGGAAAGTTGTCTCTTACACCCTTTATTTTTTATTTAATCGTCCGAAAATACCGTGTAGAGATTAAGTGCTGATCCTGAAAAATATCAATCCCGTCAGGATATTAAATAGTGCGGAAAAAAATACTAGGGCACGTAAAAGGATCATGCCCAGCTAAAAAAGCACTATGAAATTTAGTGCAGTCGCATATAAAGATATGCTTTCAGCAGCAAATAATATCATGCGCAGACACGATATATTATAGGGTACGACCTGGTACGCATCAAAAAGTAAAATGCAAAGGCACATAATAGGATTATGAATGCATTATAATATAAAATGCTGTCAATTACGTATTTTAAACAGTGCACTTTATATTTTGGTTCATTAGAGTTATACAATATGATGTCTTGACCTATATCTTATAGTGCGAGCAGCAAATAAGTTTGTGACGTTGCTAATTGGCGGAGGAACCATAATTTTATGTGTCGATCACATAATCGTTTTTTAAATTAAGCGCTTTTATACTTCGTAGTAATTCTTTCTTTGTTACCTTTTCCGGACTAATGTTCCTAATGTTCATAAATTCTAAAGCTCTGCTTTCTTTGAACTAGAATTTGGAATTTTATTTAATATCCGCGAATTATAGGAAGCATTGTCCATAACGACTACTGAATTTGGAGGAATGTTAGGAAGAAGCTGCTCTTGAAACCATTTTTCATATAAATCTGCAGTCATATCCTCATGGTAGTCGGCTGTAGATTGCTTAATATTTTTCGCAGACAGTAGTAACGCATTTGGTATAAAACCGTTTTCACTTCCGGCTTGAAGAATTATTATACGCTTTCCTCTCGAACATGGCGCATTTAAACTACACTTTTGAGATTGATCTACCCAGCCATACTGAACAGTATCATGTGTGTCAAACCAAGTCTCATCTAGGTAAACTATATGCATTTTTAATTTACGATACTTCCTTCCCATATAGCACATTTACGACCTATGGACGTACTGGGGACGTACGAAACGGACGTATCGTTCGTCCTGGGGACGTACGGATTAGGGACAGTGTACGTCCTATGGACGTACCGGGTACGTCAGATTTCGCGTAAATGGACGTCCCAGGTACGTACACTTTTGGTCCAAACTGTGCCTAATGTGGACAAATCTGGGACGTACCTGGTACGTCCAAATTTTTCGCAAATGGACGTCCTTGGTACGTACACTTTTGGCCCAAACTGTGGACAGTTCTGGGACGTTTCCAGGAAATAGGTGAAAAATAATCTCAATATTTTAAATAATTAAAACAATTTTTAATAACCATTTTTATTTCACAGTTATTTATAAAATTTAAAATACGACTAGGTAATAGGTAATAACAAAATAAAATAAAAATCATAAAATCAAAAGTAATAAAGAATTTTGATAAAAAATCCCGAAATATTTCCTTGATCTTCAATTAAATAAAATAAAAGCTTTAATGCTTGTTTCATGGACCTTTCCTTCGCCCTCTTTAGCTATGAATTGAGAGCTAGTTCCGTCTCTCTGAATGAACCAGACGACTTTTCTTCATCAGCAGCATCTTTAATCAAATAGCATCTATTAACTATCTATTAAATCCATCAACGCTATCCCTGTCACTATTATGTGAACCATCAACTGCTAGCAATCGCTCGAATAATGGAACTCTTTGCCGGGCATACTTTAGATGTTTACTTATTTTTGATCGATTCATTGTAATATTAAAAGATAGCTTACCTTCTACAATTTCACTATTAACAGTTCACTATTAATCACAAAAAATATGGTATGGTAATCTGTATTGTCTGTGTAGGTATGTATTATTTTAGTGCCAACGCAAATATTCTTCCTTTTACATATCACGAACACACTCATAGAATATAGGTTAGAATAACATATTGTCAAAACCAATAACGCAAGTAAACACCAACCCATACTTTGGCGCGTAATTTAAAAACATTATAGGCGCTTTTTCTCTAGCTAAACAGTTAGGTCTGCTGATTAACACGGTTAGGATTGGTTTTTCTTTTGTACTGTTTAGTATTTACACTTCTTCTGTAACAAACATGTTTACAAACATTGAAATCATTGTAATAACTACGTCTATTTAGGTGCGTACTGAATACGTCCAGAAATATACGTACTAGGTACGTACATTTTAGTACGAACTGGGTACGTCCAGAAATGTACGTACTCAGAACGTATCCGATTGGCTTTAGGAATAAATACCTGAAATGGACCCAATATGTACGTACTGAAAACGTCCATTTCCGGACGTACCAAGTAAGTCCAGATATGTACGTACTCAGAACGTCCCCTCTAGTCCGGGGACGTAAAGACCCAAATCGGACCTAATATGTACGTCCCCAGTACGTCGTGTGCTATATTTATCTAAATACTCTTCACGGAGTACAACAATACGCCGCGATTCCATTATAACCATTCGTTTATCTAATTTCTTATTACTAAAACCGCATTCTAATAGTATACAGCGTAAAGTTTCTAAGCTTTTATAATTATAATCAGGATAATCTCGCAATTTTCCTTTGAACGATTTCTAAAGTCAGTACAATATTTTCTTAATATAAATTATAAATCGTTCGCTTCATAACATCTTTTGTAGCATCGTCAACATTTGCAAATTTTGTTTTTTTGTTTTTCCGCACCTGCGAATGATCTATAATTTCACCGCGTTTAATAACCCGAGAAAAAGTGTAAATAGAAATTTTAGTTAAGGTATTAATTGGCTTTATTATAACCGCATCTGATTTTTTATTATCTTCATTTTTCAAACACTGATACATATTTAAAATAACCCTCTGACACTGAATATGTAAATCTTTATTGCAAAATTCGCTACTAACCTCACCTGTTGGCGTGATCATATCTTCTGAATTTTAATTTTGATCTGGATTTCCATTTTCTGATCCAAAAGGTCTCGAAAACGCTGCTATAATATATGTAACTAATTTAAGGTTATCAATTAATATGGGCAAAAATTACAATACGTAAACCAATTATTAAAAATGAAATACCCAAACAAAGATATATCTAAAGTTAATACTTGTCTGCTCCAAATAAAAATCTGGACTCTCCGCCACCGCACTAGACACCGACTTTATGAGTTACACAAAAACTGGCGCAAAAAACCAACCCTAGACCCCTGCACGCAACAGAATACAGCGGGCCATTAAAAGCCGTCAACAAGTCGCGTGCGTACCGCACTTGTTTTCGCGCTGTACAACTACCAGTCTAGAGAGAGCTTGGGTTCCGACGATACTTAGTGGTGGAGTGTGTTGGTGTAGTGGTAGTGTAAACGGCTTTCGGTATCAGTTTTGCCAACGGTTCCAGATTCAACATTTTAGTTTTTTACAGAGTGGATGTTTAACGGGACAAATATGTTGTTTTCATGCCATTCTTTCTACCTTGAACCCTAGTAAACTAACTCACTCTGTATAACACTTTTAAATGGTTTTTAGTAATTAATATTGGAAAGACTATACTAAGTGACACATTAAAAATTAAAAACGAAGTTTATAACAAAGATACGCATATAAATATCTCTAGAACATGAAATTAGTATTGGACGAGACAACCACACACCGGATATTCGACGAAGGATAGATATACACAGGATACACAATTAATGCATCTCTTGATGTTGGTATTAATATCTAAAAATCATAAAGAAATTTTGACAGTTCTATGGTTTTATCAAAGGTAAGACCACGAGTCCTGTGTTTTTAAGTTAATGAGACCGTGGAAAAAATAGTATATACCATTCGGGAGAGATGCTATTTTGTCCTCAGTGCATTGTAGTCCTCGAGCTTCAAATGGTACCTCTGCCAAAATAACGCATTACTCTCCCTTATAGTATATCTATTATTTTATTTAGCCATTTATTAAATTAACGATTTTAAGTGATTCACTAGGTATGTAGAATCCTTGCCTGTATATTTTCCGTTTTGCGCGTTTTGCGCCTCGAAGTTTTATTCTTTTATTAAATGTGTCATTAATTTGTCGGGGCGAAGCTGAACTTGAAATGTCTAGTTTGAATTAATAACAAAAAAAGTAGATGTGCGTCAATTATGGTACACCCACGAAAATATTCTAAGTATCTGAACGAAACAATATAGTTACAAATTTCTATCTTATTTAATTTTGCATAAAATTACATTGACTTAAAACCGTACACAATTTCTCAATAAATTGTTAATTTTTTTAAATACAGGGTAGATTAATGTTAAGATTTGTACAATCGTTGATTGATAAGTTTGGCAATCAACGGTACAATTATGTAACCATTAAAATAATATATTGGTTTTGTTGATACACCTTACACCCTATTCTCACTCTTCCTTCCATGGGCGTAGTCAGGATGAAAGTCAAAGGGGGTCCAGGTACTAAAATTTGTAATTTTTCATTCAACAATAAAAGAAAAAATGTATTTTACCAAAAAAAGAATCATTGTTTGAATAAAAATTTTAGTTTTCTTCTCTCTGGGGTTAATAGTTTCGGTTATTTTGTTTTTTATTTTCTTCGATCCTCTTTCTATGAACAATCAGCATACATATTTCTGACAGTCTCTGATCCGTCATAGTAGTTTCAGCCACATCCTTACTCCTAAAGTACTGAATGACCTTTCCACAGAACATGTTGGAGGCATTGTTACAAATAGTTTAATGGCTTTTAGTGTCGAGGGAAAAAATCATTCCTCAATGTATGAGAACTTTTTTCCCATATTTCTTATCAACCATAGACCTAATATCAGAGGGGACGGAACTACTTATTATTTTCACAAGTAAAGCTGCTTTTGTTTTAAAAATCTTTAAGGGTAATTAGAACTGAACGGCTCAGTTCAGTTCAGATTAAATTCTACACCTAAAACGAACACTTAAATGTTTTCTCCCTCGTTTATTTGCACCATTATGAACTTAAAGAACTTCGAACTACAACCAACGTAACCTAACCTCAAATTTGTTTTTGGTAAGCTCAAGCTCATTTTACCCCGGTTACGTGTTACTCGGAACTACCCAACCCTGTAAAACGAAAGCAGCTTAGGTTAAAATATTTGTTTGTTTACAATAATTTCATCCAGTGGCGTAGACATGACGATTTCATATATAATAATTGCTCCGTTAGTTGGCAATCTCGAATTTTTTCAAATCTTCTGATTGTTCCACAAACAACCAACGGAAAAAATACCTAGACCAACTTTTAAACTTTGGTTTCTCGACTTTCAATATGAAATCGATAAATTTTAGTTATTATACTGTGTTGTTCAGAGTATTTGTGTTACTTCAGGTTTCCAACTGAGAGTGAAAAAATATGGAGAAAAATATGTATACGTATCTCTTCTAGGCTGGAAAAAAAGATAATTGTGGGATTAAACATCTTTATGTATGTTCCAATCATTTTAATGCAAGTGATGTTATGACTAATAGGAATGGTTTGAAATACTTAAAGGCAGGTGCACATCCACCACCAAGCCATTCAGCATTTCGCTTCGTATCTGACAGATAATTTTCTGTGTTCCTTGCTAAATATTCCTTGATAAATATCAGAAAAGCTAAAATAAGTTCGTTTTATAAATCATAGCTAAAAGGAATTTTTATTGTACATTTTATTCAGAATCATCAGCTCACTCATTAGTTTCCAATGGTCCTCCAAAAAGAGCATCAGGGTGAGTTTTTTATTCATTCATTTATGGTATCAATAAATATTTAGAGTAAAAAATTGATTGTATTAACCTTTACTTTGTGGAAGTCCATCTTACTAAGAACATTATAGAATAGAACTTTTTAAAACAAAACTTCCACTGTTTATTCAAAAAATTGCTTTTTTATATTCAATGACAGCTGTTTCGCTAAAAACTAGCATCGTCAGATTGACATATTGAAGTTACATTTTATTTGTTTGTAGCTAGATACCTGATGTTGATTAGGTAGTATTAAGGCTAGACCAAGTATGGAAGTAATAAGACATAACAATATTAAAGCCTAGATGTTATTAGCCCTAAGGGATTATCCTGGATGTGTTTTCCTATAAGATCAGTATAACTATGCAACGATATATAAAAACCAGAAAAAAACTATACCATGCTGATCTTTACTATAAGTTAATTATATTTGTGTTACAATTGCTTCTTATTTATGTATAAAATGAAGACTCAATCAAAGTAAACAGTTTACTAGTGGAGAACTTCCAAGATTTATTTGTTCATTAACTACTTTAAATTGTTGATCTGCTAGATGTCTTTTAATCTTCAAGAAAATTTAGATTTGTTCAGGTTCAAAAACTATCTTACGCGTATACTAGTAGATACTTTGCCCCATTGTCGATTTCCTCAGGAATAGCACCAACCAAGACAAGCTAAAGAAGGATGGAGAAGAGGATTTCGGGCACAGGACAGGACTCTGTCTCTAAGAAAATCCGAAAGTACTAGCCTCAGAAGAAGTACAGCTTTTAATAAGTATAAAGTCAACCAGTTTTATGACAATTTAAAAAAAAATTTGGATCGTTATAAATTTCCTGTAGAAAGAATATACAACCTCGATGAGACTGGTGTAACAAGTCATGAAACCTGTAAAAGTTGTGACAACCATGCAGGGGCGGATGGGCTCCGGCGGGACACCGGGATAAATCCCGGTGGGCCGGTAGTCAAATGGGCCGGTTAGGCCAAAATATTGCTACTTGAACTTCTTATGGAGGTATACGATTTTTAACAACAGCGCTCCGGCATTATTTTCCATTTTCATTTATTTTCTTCTTATTTCTGATTAAAATGGACACAAAAAAATCTGTTAGTGGCGTAAAGCAAAAGCGTAAAGGTGGAGCAGAAAAATTAAGAGACAAGAAAAGAAAAATGTTAGAAGAAGAAGGCGCAAAATGTAGTTCTATTGAAAAAATGTTAATGAAAGATAAGGGAAAAAAATACGAAAGTGAGAGTAACTATGATGTTGCCGGTCCAAGTCAAGAAATAACGAAGCCAGAGCCAACAATGTTTGGGGAGCAACCAGTCACTGAATCATTGACTGAATCCACTGATAAAATAAATAAAGATTTTCCATATTCAGCCAGCACCAGTGATTTATTACCTGATGCTAATAATCCGGATACAGGTGAAGACGATTTAGATTTTGGATCTGGTTTCAACCAAACTTTGACGAACTCCAGCTATTTTTTAAGTATCATCCAAAACCGAAATATTTAAAAATTCTAATTGTAAGAGTTGCAAAAAATGCTGTTGTGTGCTGTTATTTATGTATAATAAAATACAACATGTTTCAAGGTGCTTTTCAAGCATTAGCTCGGCATACCAATATATATTTACACTGCCAATATCACAAGTTGCATGTGAAAGATCATTTTCGATTTTAAAGTGTATTAAAAATCGCCTACGAAATACGATAAGCGACGAAAGGCTTGAATCTTTTATGCTAATGAACACAGAAAAAAGTTTGTTATTAAAAGTAGATAATGAAGAAGTGATAAATAAATTGGCTGCAAATAGTCCACTTCTTTCCAGGTCTCTAATTTATTAACTGTATTAAACATCTACTATAAGCAAGAATATAAAATACTTGGATTTTTTTTCTATTATACAATTGATGTTTGTTTTATTTTGTATAACTATTAGTACAATTTGTACATACATATTATATTTATGTATAAAATAGTTTGTTTGGAGCAAATTTTTAGTTTTGTTTTGATTTGTTTTTTACTTTATAATTTATTTTGTGTTTTTTTTTATTTTAGAAATATATGAATACAAAGTACGTATAAATATGTTTCTTTAATTCTTTTACTTACAAAAATATGTAGCACAACCATTTATACAATTTTGTAGAATTTCAGCAAAAATGGGGCCGCAGAAAAAAAAACCGTCCCTGGCCGATTCAATATTGCCCATCCGCCCCTGCAACCATGGGTAAGAAACGAGTGTCTCAAGCTGCCTCTGCCGAGCGGGGTTTCCTTTGTTGGCATATTCAATGCTGCAAGCTAAAGCCTCCCCACTTGTATATGTGCGTTTCCTAGGTTGAGGAATCTTGATGATTTCACGCATGACGCTCCAGAATTAATATGGGCACAGATAAAAGGTAAGGTGGCAAGAGACAATACAACTTTTAAATTGAATGACGTTAGACAACTTTTAATAAATTCTTTTGGAAATGTAACACGGGAAAATTGGATCAATGCCATAAACCATGTGAAGGCGGAATAAGAACGATTGTGGAGTGTTGATATGAAGATTGAAGAACTGTTCGAACCCATTGTACGAGTAATTCCTAATGAATCTGACTCATCGATGAATACGACGAAATGGAAGCCGAGAATTAAAGGAGTAAATGCTTTTTTGCATTAATTTTTAATTCTAACTTTTTAATATGTAGCATATTTTTATTTTACTTTTAATTTTTATTTTAATTTGAATTATGCTCTACAAAAACTTCAGTTCTACGGTCATGGAATCTATTCAGCTACCTGTTATGACAATATTATCTAGGGTTTTTATTGTGTTTGGGTTAGTTAATCCCTAATTAAAGGGTGGATTTTTTTGAAAAATAACAACTATGACTATGTTTCCGTAGCAATGTATACTACTTTTAGTTATTTTTCATGAACCACCCTTGCTTGGGCTTTGAAGGATTTTTATTTATAATGAATTCACTGTGCTGCCACCTACAAACAAATATAGTATAATTGACAAATAAAACCTATTTTTCTAAGCAAATATTGTCTTTTTATTGCAAGTATGTATAAAATAAGATCAGTGGCCAAATGCTCTACCTATACTGGTCGAATGCTTCCCGAAGATGGGGAGGAATCGGCCATTTGTAATGAAATCTTAAAACTATTATTTTTTACTCAAAAATCAATATTTCAAATATCATTCTCGTGTAATACTCAGCTAAGTTCCTCTAACAAATAATAAAGCACTGAAAAAGTGGAACATTGTTTCCACCTGCACCCAGGGTAAAGAAACTAAATAGTTTCCATACCAAGCTTGACCGTTTTCTATGAAAAAACAACTACTTCCTGGGCTATATGCCCCAACGGACATTGAATTACATTCCAAAGAAAACGTGATGGCGACCGACTTCGTCGATATATGCAACCATCTCTATCGATTTGCAAACCAACGGGAAGAACACTACTCGTAGACCGGTTTCGACATTATTGTGTCTCATCAGTACGAGGTAAGTAGTTCTCATCCCGCAGAGCAGGATGCAGAATGATTCTTTTACGCCAATACATGAACC
The DNA here is from genome assembly GCA_035357415.1 of Ophraella communa. Taxonomy (NCBI): domain Eukaryota; kingdom Metazoa; phylum Arthropoda; class Insecta; order Coleoptera; family Chrysomelidae; genus Ophraella; species Ophraella communa. The sequence goes on from CM068979.1 coordinate 67,550,692, forward strand.
GTGAAAATGGTCAAGCTTGCACCCATCTGGCATACGGTGACGCAGAATAAGAAGTTGCTAGCGAAGCTTACCAGGATACAGAGACTGTCCTATATACGTGTCTGCAGTGGCTACAATTTCCGCAGAAGGTGCAGGAGTAATTGCAGGAATACCACTAATTGAGCTACTCATCAAACAGAGACTAGAAACCCACCAAGGAACACCAAGCACAGATGCCAAGACAAACACCATGATGATATGGCAAGAGAGGTGGAGAGCAGGCACCAATGGGCGCTGGACCCATCGATTGATACCTGAAATAAAACCCTGGATAGACAGACCTTACGGGGAGGTTGACTATTACCTAACCCAAGCTTTATCCGGACATGGCTGTTTTCCTCTACGATCGCAGGAGGGCAGAGACGGAAAAATGCACCCATTGCGGCGAAACAGACGACGCAGAACACACCTTATTCGGATGCCCTCGGTGGGAAGAAACCAGAAACCAATACAGGTTATCAACTGGGCGGGACTTTAATGCAGAAAACCTGATGGAGGGATTGATGACTTCTGAAAATACATGGAAATATTCCTATAATGTAGTGAGACATATTATAGAAAGCAAGGAGAGAGAAAGCAGTTAGGAGCACATGGAATTAAGACCGCCTTCACACTGAAGGAATGCTAACGCGGTACCAGTGTGAATGTGCGAAGAAAGAGGAGAGGTTTTAGTCGGTAAGAATCCAGCACTCCGGAAAGACCGGATCCTATGCAAGATTTCCTCTCCTCTGACAAAAAAAAAGTTTATTAAGGTGAGGCAGTGCCTAACCAATAATTTGCAAATTAAATAAATCAAATTTATATTATTTTGCTATTTGCATGCATTATTGTATCATTTGGAATTATTATTAAATTAGTAAAATACGGTCTTGCCCTCACCCTCGGTCCAGCCGCCGTAAATTCCCGCATTTCGCTATAAATACCATCCATCTCATTTCTGCTTTAGGTGGTATATGGATATAGGCTGGCCTCTCTGCGGACCCCGCGTTTCTTTGTCTAGCGTATTACAATTGTTCTGTACTGTACGACACAGTCGAATCTAGCTTTACATAGCGCGTAAAAACTTTGTTTGAGACAGGCCTCTCCGTAAATTTAATAGGCGACACTAAAATTAACGAAAACTGACCGATTGTCTTTCGGGGATGGGGCGGGTCTAATTTATTTTTAGATTCGTTCGTTACGCCGGCTTTTGGCACATGCTATTTTTAGATTAACAGGTTGAGGGTTAAAAGTTGAAAGTGCACAGTGCACAGTGCATTTGACTTTTACACTTTTTTATTATAGTTTTCGGTTCGGTGAGTAGTGAATCTCGGTGGTTAAAGAGAATCAACAAATTTTGAAAGGCCTGATAGATATTACATTACATCTCTGTAGGCAAGTTTCCCTTTAGGGAGCATGAATCTAATGAGTCATTTATTTAAAAACATTTTTAGAACATGATAATGATAATAGATCGGTTTTCTCTGGGACATCCAAAACTATTCAAAACGAATTCATTGATTCAATTGCTTTTGTTGTAAATAAGAAAATTGAAGACGAAATTTTAAATTCCTTGTCTTTTCTTGGCAAGTTGATGACATTGTTCGATAACGTAGCCCTAGCTTTATAAACAATTTTATTTTTTTTCAATTTACTGTTATAATTTTTTTACAAATGGTATTACACAACCGACGAAGTAGAGTGACCACTAAACTAACTTTAAATTCTACCTTTGCTAAAAAAAAAAATTAACTGTGCCTCACCACTTTCAAATACCACGAGCCGCCACTGCTATTCACTTTTGGTGTAATTTGACGGTATTTGTCTTGGGGGTTCATTACCCTCTCAGGGGTTTAAAGTTACGGGTCCACATTTTCATTTATAATTCTGAAAATCGAGGTGTTAAGCTTTCGTTGGACCACCTTGTATGTTAACCATTAATTTTGTTCATGTCTTATTTTTTAATAATGATAAATTAACTCCAATGTTAAAATGTCATATACCTACAAACTATTTTGTCATTTTGACATCGATAAAAAAGGTGCATCCTTTTTTATCGCTTTTTTTTATCGCATGTTCCTCAATCTAGTAGGTGTGTATCAATTTTGCATTATTGTTGACAGGTATTTAATTGTCAAATTTAACAATATAAAACAATACTACCTTTTCTTTGCAAAAAACATAAAGTATGAACCGATTTGGAGAGGTTTCACATGAACAAATTACAAAAAATATTGAAGAGTCAACAAAAAATAAGAAAGTCATCAATATGGAAACAATTCATGGAGTTTTGTCAAAGCCGAAATTATAAGTTGGAAGAGAATACTACAATACAAGATCTAGCAAAAATATTAAAAGATTGGGCTTTCAATATGAAAAAAAAGAATGGAGAAGATTACAAAGAATTTGCGGTCAAAACAATATGGAACACGACTGCTAAAATGTTACAACAGAAATATTTTAACGAATATGGTTTGAAATTTGATCCTTTTACAGACATAACCTTTAAAGAAGCTCGGGATGCTAGAAATGCCAAAAGAAAACAACTTCAATTGATTCCAACAAAAAGAAAGACGTGTTCTTCAGCAATAGACAAAGAAAATATAATAAAAATGGCAACACTATGGAATATAAATGAACCTGAAGGGCTGCAAAAAAGATTCTTTCATATAGCTTCTTACGAATTGGCTTGGAGAGGAGGAGAAGCTGTTAATTGCAAAATTTATTATTTTAAAGTACCTAGAAAAGAACCAAAATGGTCTTCCTACGGGTAGGATTGAATATAACACCATATTTTCGAAAACGGCACAAGGCGGCTCGAAAAAGTTAACAGACAGCAAATGGTTGACTAGAAATGAAAGTGACGAAAGTATTTGCCCTGTAAAACTATTCCATTTGCTAGTAGAAAAAAGAAATGAACATATTACTTCTGACCGATTATTTTTAACTCCAAATCCTTTTTGGAAAAATAAAAATTCTAAAGGTTGGTACAAAAATGTTCCTTTAGGTATTAATACCATATCTGTTTGGACAAAAAATTCTGCTGCAAAAATTGGATTGGACATAATCAATAATAAAGTTACTAACCATTCAAATCGTGCCAGCGCAGTTTCCCAATTAGCCAAAGCAGGAGTTAGCGATCAACAGCTTATTAAGATAACAGGACACTCGTCATCACAATCGATTAAACCATACCTCCAAATTGACCCCAAACACCATGAACAACTTATAAATAATTTGAGACCCTCGGAAACAGAATATTCAACATACGTAGAAACACGAGAAGAAAACATTAAAATCAGTACTCCCCAACCAATATTTAATAATTGTATTTTTAACAACTGTTCTTTTAACTAGTTTAATTGTTTTAGAATGAATAAATTTTATTGTTTCTTTATATAATTAGTCGTTAATTTACCTTAGCAAAATACACGCGATCTTTTTTTTAATAGATAAATTTTTCTCTTCATCTCAAGATTTTTCCATCAGTAATATTGGCAAAATCTTTCGATGAATCGAAAAATTTTCCGGTAAAAAAAAAGCTCTTGTGTATTTACTGTTGAAAATTAATAAAAAAATAAAGTAAAAAGAGAAGAATCATAAAAACGTGGTAGGTGCAAACGAAAAAAAGATAAGGATTTAAGATAAAATAAATATTATTATTACTAAAAATGACAAATTGATATAACTTAATGCGAATGCCGAAACCGTATTCCAGATGTTTTAAGACAATGATAAAATTATTATCTTTGGCGAAAGAAATGATGACGAATTGGTTTTGAATGGCAGCGCATACGCAAAACGCCAGGTTTGAGACGTTGATTAGTAAAATGCTGTCAAAATACATCAGTGTAAGATTTAGGTGGGTTATTTTTATAAATACAGTGCCGTTACTAACATCAATAAGATCCAGTGATCTAATTGTTTCAAAATTTTTACCAACGACAGTAATTCATCGTTCAAAATAATATTTGATTCTAAGGTAAATGTACCTAGTACACCTACTTATGGATGTTTCAAGAGCATATACAGGGTGATTCACATAAGAACCGACATATAGCAAGGACATGTAGGAGAACTCAAAACAGGGCATTTAAGGCAACTTACCTCTATGCCAAGTTGCTTCCCTGAGAAGTTATAAACTTTAAAAGAGAGGTTTTAAATTTAGAAAAAAAACAATATCTACCTTACACTTGAATTTAGAAGAACCAAATTTGGTACATGTTGTGAGTGTACCAAGAGCAGTAAATGACAGTAATTAGAGTTCAATCATAGTATTTTACAGGGTGGATGGGGAATAATGCGACATTAAAATGACAGATATTTTTTTAACCCTAAACGTCAGACATCGATTAGACACAATCAGCAGTTACTAGATAGAGCGGATTTTAATTTTCGAAGAAGAAGAGAAAACGGCGACCACTTTCAACAATTTCTTAACTTATCAATGTAAATTGTAGTTATATCATATCCCTTTAAGTTAATTTGTTTGCTTTCCTTTTGTTACTCACATTAAATGACTTATTTTCTTGATTGTCAAGTCTGACGTTTAATTCATAGCCAACTTTTGAATTTTCGATCATTTTGAATAACATTCTTATAGCGCGCGTTTTTAGTTATTCGAGTCTTTTTAAAAACGAAGAGGATTTTCAAAAAATAAACAGAGTAAGGAAAGTTTTAGAATTAAATTGCCCACAAAACAGTAAAAAATTTTTAAATCCGTCAAAGGGTTAAAAAAATATCTGTCATCTTAATGTCGCAGTATTCCCTATCCACCCTGTAAAATACTATGATTGAACTCTACTGTCATTTACTGCTCTTGGTACACCCACAATATGTACCAAATTTGGTTCTTCTAAATTCAAGTGTAAGGTAGATATTGTTTTTTTTCTAAATTTAAAACTTCTCTTTTAAAGCTTATAACTTCTCAGGGAAGCAACTTGGCATAGAGGTAAGTTGCCTTAAATGCCCTATTTTGAGTTCTAAATGTCCTTGCTATATGTCGGTTCTTATGCGTATCGCCCTGTATTATGGGAAACGTTAATTCGAAATATCTACAATTTATTTATATACTTATTATTTATTTGACTGCGTTGTAAACTTTATGTAGCTCGACACAGGAACAAAACCTTCCTATAAATATAGATAATTTCATATTTGAAATGTTTTTATTTAATATATTTAACAGGAACTTAATCATCTGTTTGTACGACTCTGATTTGTGCTCTTGAAGTTTCTCGCAGAAATAACTTGGCGAAGGTTAAAAAAAATTCCCACTTACATTTTTTGTACATGTCACATATCTGACCGAAAATTTTTCTGGCGTTGCTAAACTTACGGGCCACATCACTTTCTGACAAAAGGAATTAAATACTTTTGTTACCGTAAACAGCTGACAGTCAGAAACCTAAATTAATCATTGTATTTTTAGAATAAATATTTTTTAGTTATTCTATTATATAATCATTAAACAGTTTTGAGAAATTTAAATAATTTACATATTTAATAAAATAAGGAAACTTTTATTTATTATTAATAATGCTTTATAGAGACAAATAGAGATAAAGAAGGAAGCATGGGCGTCGCCAATGCAGGGCAAGGGGAGGGCTTTCCCTCCTGGAACCTGACAACATAAATTTCTTTATGCCTATATTGAAAATGTTCTTCCCCATAGATAATAACATACAGGGTTAGTATGAAGTATGGGACCTTCTAAGAATCTCCTTAACGGATTAAAATTTTTAAATGAAATTGCTCATTCCATTCTAAGATGCCATAAATTCCACAAATGACAATGTAAAGTTGGATCTCCTAGAGACCGAAGACCGAAGAAGATAACTTGGTTATCGAAACGCGCATCAGGCAGTTAAAAGTGTGTGTTGGTGTAGTGGTAGTGTAAACGGTTTCGGTACAACCTTGGTGGTCATACTTCTTGTCACCAAAGGAACATTTGACAATGCACTACTAACCTCAATTGGTTCAGCTTTGGCTGAAAAAGGCTGGGAAAATAATTATAATCTCCTAAATCAACCTTATGAAAACTTTTGTATACACAGATTTATTTTTTTGAGAAATATAACATTGGACTAGGTTAATATATTTTATGTACATTTTAAAGTAAGTTAATATTAAGTCGCAAAAAAATAAAAACAAAGCGCAATACCACCAAAATCAATGACATTTTTTTATTCAAAGGAAAAACTAATCAAACTACAGTAGTTGAATTATTAAGTTACTTACACTTGAGATCCTAAATAATAAATGGAAACATTGAAAAGTTAAAAATCTTTTTTCGTTATAGTATACATTTAAAATCACCATTTTTATCGGTCCTTTATATTAACCAAATTATAATTACGGCTCTGTAAGTGTATAAAAAATAAAAATCTAATAACAATCCAGGACGACAAATTTAAAGGTGTTCTTAGTTTTTATCGAGTTTAGGGCATGAAAATCGAAATGCTGAAATGACGCCCATGGCTTAATGTCTAAATATCCTTGTCCAACAGAAAAAAGGATGCAAAACGACAGTTTTTTTTAATTAATAATTGAACATAGCCTCTCTAGGGTTTTACCTGTCAACCAATTTTTTATTTATTTTTTTAGTGCATTAAATTTAAATTAAAATATGGTTTTTTCATTAATCACCTCGGTGAAATTCGATCCAGGGCCGGATCTTCTACCATAGGAAGTCTGGACCGACACTGTAAGTAAATAGCGATGAAGATTCCCTTATCTTCAAGGGTCTTTCTATTAAAGAGACCTATCGTTCTGCCAAATTTGGGTACATAATGTTTTCTAAATTATTAGTAGATTAACAATCACCAATCTGGCCCTCGATTTCCGAAAACTGGTGAGATGAGATATATTCTCTCTAGTGAGATTTTCTCATCTCACTTTAAAATCTCTCCTACATCGAAAAACAGTATTCTTGAGCAGTCATCACATCCCTTCTTTATACACCTTGTTGCCAAACACCATGCTCAACCAACCAAATTACAGCTATTTGACATTTTTACAGTGATATATTTGGATATATTATTAAAGTCGAATCTTTTTATTGGTTATATTAGATGAACCATAATATTTCGAACGTTATTTATTATTATATTACATTATGGAAAAAGAGGAAAAAACAATTACAAATAGACAGAATGAACTGCTTGTTCATCAATTTATGGAAGACAATGCAGGGGTTCCCGTAGGTTCCAAATTGTAAATCAATTAAAGGTAGAATTTCTAATAAAGTAAATTCCACTCCGGGAGCAAATAAGGAATTGAAGATCAGATAAATTAAAACAGTTCTCTTTTAAAAAATGTCGACGAATTGCAGGAATAGCTAGCTGTTCAGCATCTTCCAAGTTCATTATTACTTCCAAAATAAGCAATATTTCATCGAGTTCAAGCAAATCCATGTTTTATTATAAATGCGGTATATAAAAAATTATAATTATAGTATAAGTAGGGTTTATTTTTAAATTTTTCAAACACCTTCATTTATAAATAAGCATTCAATAATTTCCTTAAACTAATCTATTAATATTTATAGCCAAAATCTTAAAATTAAAGTAAGCTAAAAATAGATAACGAGACAAAAACTACTAGAAGAGATGATTCTCCTGGGTCTTGGCAGGAGTAGTGATTTCCATGAGACGAGACTTTCATAAAGTCTCGTCTCGCAACCGAAATATAAAGTCTCGTCTCGAGTCTCGTCTCGCAGCCTGCAGTCTCGTCTCTATAATTTGAATCCTTTTTAAGTTCTTTGTTTTGCGCATTTATTAGAAAATATGTTATAGACAAAAGCTGTAGGGTTAAAATTTAAATAAAAAATTCATATTTAATATGAACTACTCATTGCAGCATCTATTTTTTTACATACAGATCGAAATTTGGAACATACATTATGTATTTTTAGATTCTAAGTAGATTTCGATTTCAAGTACAAATGGCCATTGGCCGTTATACTTAGAACGAAACCGTTTGTACATTACTGTTGTAATTGGATGTAGATCCAGCTGGATAATCTCTAAAATCTTAAGCTACGATTTTGCCAACCGTTTAGGTGCCTTAGCCGTCCAAGCTGTCAAAATGGCCATTTTTCAAATGACAGTAACTCAAAAACAACTGAATTTAAAAATAGTAGTTGATGCACGAAATCTACTTTAAAATGGTGCGTATAATACAAAATTATAATATTATAAATTTTTGTCTAAATAGAAAAGTTTAGACTTAATAGGGGGTCACATTAAAATAAAAACCTTGTACTTAGTTTTTTTTCGGTATGAAATTCTTGCCTACATGCTTTAATATTTAAATACAAGAAAAGAAAGTATCCTAATATATTGAAAAATTATATATTTGAAAATGGTTTAAGGTATGTCTCAAAAGTTTGGCACAAACTAATTTTTAATGCAAATAATTTATCTTAGTTGTTTATAATATTCTACAATTATCCATATTACAATAATCAACAAATAATGTGTCAAACTGAAATGTCAAAATAAAGACAAACCAATTGAGATATTTTGTTTTTAAAACTTTCTTTTCAATATTAAAATAAGTATCGAATTCTTGTTCATTTTTGCAATTCTCAAAAGTTCTTTCCTTAATGGATCTTTTGGAAACTTAATATTTTTCGAAATAAGCCACTCCAAAAGCTCTGCTTTACGCCAACGACTTGTGGGCAATGCTTCTCGTAACCGTGAATGGTAACTTGCGTTGTCCATAACAATAACAGCCCCTTTTGGAATCAGATCCAACATTTGAACAAACCATTCCTCGAAGACATCCCCATTCATATCTTCGTGATAGTCCCCCGTGCGTTTTGAAATAAAAGTTAATAATCCACCATCAACAAAACCTTCAGAACTTCCAACATGGACAATGATAAGTCTTTTTCCTTTTGCAGATGGTGGCTGCAAACCTAACGACAAACCTTCCACGAATGCCTGCCTTCCGCTTTAATGTTTTCATCTTGCCAAGATTTGGAAACTGTATATCCAGCATTTATCCATGTTTCGACTAAGTAGAAGATTTTCAAATTTTGTTCTCTGACATGTCGCATGTCGAATGCTTCTTAAATAGTCTCTTCTCCAAAAAACTATTTCAGGTTTATCTATCAAGAGAGATTTTCTATTATGTTTTGTATATCTGAAACCCATACCTTTCAAAAGTTTGCATAATGTCATTCTGGAGAATTTTGTATAGTCCGTATCTTCTTGCACTGATGTCATAATTTTGTCAAGTGTTGGAATTTTCTTTCGTATGTAAAATCCATGGACTTTAAGCCTTAGTCTTTGTTTTAATGACTCATCGATCTCAATTGGTTTTCGGCCTGAAGGAGTTTTAGGGGGTTGAAGAGTTTCTTTTAGTAATCTATAAATTGTTGATTTAGCAACACACAACACAGCAGCCGTTAATTCCACAATATCATCAACACTTGCACTTGGATCCTTGTTTTTCAATGATATATAACAATTCAATATCAGAGTTTTTTCATTTAAAGATAATGGACCTTTTTTTGGTCGTTTAGATGGTCCTTGGCTTATCGACATTGTTTGATACTTGCACAATTAACATTCAACAAATGTTTTAAATATATTCCAACTGTTTACAATATTATGAAAACCATACAACTTCATACAACTTTACTCATACTAAGTACTGATTTAATGTACCTACTTTCTTTTAAAATAATATTCCTGATAATGTTTCTAAGAAAACTGGGTTGTTTGGAAAATCCCTCTTAATAATCGAATAATTTGTAAATAGGTGTAATCGTATTAAGCTGATTACAGTAGGCCACTTGCCATTTAAAATTTCTGAGAAAAATTCCCCAAACACTACATATGGGAGTAATACAAATAAAAAATATTCATTTTGCTTCTTTGAATTTAATAAAAATTGTAACGATATCTTGCTATCTTGACTTTAATTAATTTTTTAAAAATATATTTCATTGTAATTTATTTGTGACAATATTCAGATTGGTTTGTTTTCTATTATGAATAAACTGTGTATTAAGAACAGTAAACAACTAAACGGTTGAATGAAACTTCCAATATTAATTCGTAAAATACGCTTTAAATTCAATCAGCTGTTTCGCTAAAAAATAGCATCTTTTTCTAACGGTATATAGCCGATAAACCTGGCAACAATTCCATTGTTATGGTATTTGCCGAAAGCCGGGGGAACATTAGCTGGCTACGACGAACACAACGCACCAACACAATACGAATCTTCGCCCGCTAATGTAGCTGAAGCATTAGAGAATACCTCTAATCATATATAGCGATTTTTTTGGTTTGTTTATTATTCTTTATCTCTTTCCTTAAAATCCAGAATTACAGAGTGCCAGTCCTGTTTTTGTATGTCACAAACATGCACACCTGCATTTAAAGGAGCATTTAAGGAGCTAGCGTCGAGACCTGGGAAATACGTTTTAAATAAGACCGTCATAAATTTTTAATCTATTGATATTGCTTGCTTGTCAATTAAATGTAGGGTAAAAATACCGAGTCAGTTGGCTAACGACTATAACCACTATTCATGTAAATTTGGCTAAGCTTTCAAGACTCTAAATCAAACATTTGGAAATCCTACGTCGAAATAAAAATTGCTATTTTTAAAGCATGTCTAATGAGATCGAATATAAATTGAATTTCTATTTCACCAATAAAGCAAAAGAACGAAATTAACGTTTTAGTAAAAATGTTTAACGAAATGAATGATAGAAAATGGGATTTTAAAAATGCCTATTATGAAACATTAACAAAATCAGAGTTATGCCTGAATTTCTACAACTAAACAAAAACTATTGTTCTATATGGCGTGCCGTTTTGGTATTTAATAACAACATTTAAAAAGCAAGATTTAAAAATAATCTTTAGTTTCAAAATTTTAATTTCGTAATTATTTTTTACAGAATTAAAATTATGTATTTCATAATTTTAATACACGTATTTCCATTATGAAAAACATAAAAATTCAATTTTCATTATATATTGAGGTTGCCTAACTATATAAGTGACGTATAATATGTACCTGAAATGCATTACAGCAAGATAGGCAACCGCAATACATGATAGAAATTAAATTTCTATTCGCGAAAATTTTTCCGATAGTTGGCGCTGCAGTAACTATCAGTGAAATGGGGAAAACAATACATCAGCTATTTGATTGGTACGTGTGTTATCTAACTTATTCTAAAACACTGCTCACAAATAGTCTGCAAACAAATGGAGAATGGATTTGTTTTCCCCATTCTAGTAGTTCAGATAGAGGGCGCACCCTTTGCTCGTTTTCGCCAATTATGTATTTCATAATTTTACATCGACTATTTCTATTATGTTTTTCATAATGAAAATTCAAGAATTAAAGTTATGAGAACACAGTAAAAATAGAAATACATAATTGAAATTCATGAATTAAAATTATGTTTCTATTATGTATTGCGGTTGCCTATCTTGCTGTAATGCATTTCAAGTACATATTATGTCAGTTATATAGTTAGGCAACTTCAATACATAATAATTTCTATTATGTTTTTCATAATTTTAAATCGGCAATTTCTATTATGTTTTTTATAATGGAAATACGTGTATGAAATACATAATTTTAATTCTGTAAAAAAATAATTACGAAATTAAAATTTTGAAACTAAAGATTATTTTTTATTCTTGCTTTTTAAATGTTGTTTTTAAATACCAAAACGGCACGCCAAATAATTCAATCTTCACAACCTCTTTGTGCCTACTTTAAAAAATATTACCCACCTGTTTATTAGTTTAATAGAAATTGCTGTAATATTTTCAGGTTGATTATTGCTTTATTATTTGCAGCTAACATATGCCAGCTTTCCAATCAAATAGTCAACCAAAGGACTAAACTCTTGGAGCAAACTTATGCTTTGTTTGTTTTGTTGGTATGTAATAAGGACTTGCCGTTACGTCCCCAGAGGGCGGATAGGGGAACGAACTAGCCTTGGTACTCTGGTTAGTACAGAGGTAGTAGGGTGCGGAGAACTTAAAAGCCCTAACTTCCTTTGCAATGCCTGTTACCGTGGACCAACCCCCAAGTGAAGGTGTGAACCGCCACAGGGTTATGCCTCGACTTGCGGGGCTCCCGGAGGTGACCAATAATTCCCTAGCTACTCGTGGGAACTATATGTAAGGTTCAACACTTAATAATAAAAAATAAAGGGGAAAGAGGCAACCACGTCCAAAGCCTCAATAAGTACAGGTTGGGAGACGATATCGTCCAAGACCGGGACTCGCAAGGATGAAAAGCCAACCTCGAAAGAGGCAAAGACTAAAAATCTTATCATTTTGGGGAGATTCAAGACGTAAACTGAAAAGGGTCATAAGGGAGAACTTCCAAAAAGCACCCCAAAAAAAAAACAAAAAAATGAAAAAGGCGCCAGAGGCAGCCAAAGCCCAGAAGCATGCAAAGAAGTCATTCGGTGCCGTCAGGACTATACGGCGGATAACTCATCAAATCGATGTTTTGGGTGCACAAAAATGTAGTTGTTTGAGCCGATGTGTGGGAACTCGCATTGTCGTGGTGAAGAGTGATCCGTCTTCGGCGGTTGGTTTTCCTGATTTCTTTAAAGATAACTGGCAAACAAATGGTTGTGTACCAATCAGAATTGACTGTGCTACGTTGTTCTAGTGGTACGGTTGCGACATGTCCAGTTCTGAGTACTTATAACCTTAAAAATGTCCAACTTTACGATATAGCTATCAGTTGCCAGATTGCATCACCAAGGTTGCCAAATTCCGAAACATAAAAGGCAACCCTCGTAGACTATATAGTCTGTTCCGCGTATCTTATTCCAGGTGACGATGAACGTCCCCCGCGATTACTCGGTAGCATCACCGAGTATGCGGCAAGGCAAAATCTAAGCCTGGTCAAAGGTTGTGATGCCAATGCACACCTTACGTTACAGGGAAGCACAGACATCAATCCAAGTAAGTCTTTACTTCAATTTTTTATAACTGAAAGTCTGGTTTGTTGCTAACGAAGCAATAAGCTTTTGTTCCTGGCATGTCTGATGAACCATCATGCTCAGATCAGGTTCAATATAACTATCCCGCCTTAAACTACAGTTCAATATAGAAATCCGAGGAATACGAACTGGGAGGGATATAAGAAATCACACAGTGAGTAAGAACATTAAAAATAAAACTTTTTAACATAACTTCCACTTTTTATTAAAAAAATTGCATTTAAATCAATGACAGCTGTTACGCAATTTTTACAACCTTTCTTTGTACCAGTACATTAAAAATATTAATCACCTATTCATTATATTAGTAATAGAAATTGCTGCAATATTATAAGGTTGTATATTGCTTTATTATTTGCAGTGTTCACAACAAAGATCTAATAAAAAGATGAGTTATCCCAAATGTATGAATATATAGTCTATATAGAAAGGACATGGAGTAATAAATCATTCATTTAAGTAGATTTCATAGACGTACCAAAATATATTTTAAGAGGGTATACCGTAAGGTACATTTTGTATTGAACGAATGAGTTGCAGCTATGCTGAAGAATATACGATTTAGGTCAGAGGTAACGGGATGTACCAATTTTAATAAAAAAAGTGATAGAGGTACATAAATTTTAGTATGTTTGATAAAGAAAGGCAACACAGTTTATTCATAATAGAAAACAAACCAATCTGTAACAATAATTATTTTATATATTTTTGTTCTTTTTGTAAGAAGATTAATTCAAACTTTGAATATTGTCACAAATAAATTACAATGAAATATATTTTTTAAAAATTAATTAAAGTCAAGATAGCAAGATATCGTTACAATTTTTATTAAATTCAAAGAATCAAAATGAATATTTTTTATTTGTATTACTCCTATATGTAGTGTTTGGGGAATTTTTCTCAGAAATTTTAAATGGCAAGTGGCCTACTGTAATCGGCTTAATACGATTACACCTATTTACAGATTATTCGATTATTGAGAGGAATTTTGCAAACAACCCAGTTTTCTTAGAAACATTATCGGGAATATTATTTTAAAAGAAAGTAGGTACATTAAATCAGTACTTAGTATTAGTTCTTTGAGTAAAGTTGTATGAAGTTGTATGAATGCTTATTTCGAAAAATATTAAGTTTCCAAAAGATCCACTAAGGAAAGAACTTTACAGAATTGCAAAAATGAACAAGAATAAATACAAAACCTACATTGTAGAAGAAATGGCTTCTTCTCGTGGTATATCAGTTCTTCGACTTCCCCCTTATCATTGTGAACTTAATCCCATAGAATTAATATGGGCTCAGGTAAAGGGGGAAGTTGGAAAAAAATACTACTTTTAAAATAAACGATGTTGGGAAATTGTTTGAGAGTACTGTAAGTTATGTTAGTAAGGAAAATTGGACAAACTATGTATCGAGCATGTTATCAAAGTAGAGGCAAATATGTAGAAAATTGAAAATATTTGTGATGATTTAATCGACCCTATTATTATTAATGTCAACAACGATTCTTCCTCTTCCGAGTCGGATATAGAATAAAATGTAAGTAATAAATGTATTCCAAAAATTATTTATTTTTTTTCATATTTTATTATATTATAATTTAAAACGTATTTTTTTCCCAAAATACACACCACTGCATTGCGTTATTGCTTACCTACCTGGTTTTTAGATTTACGGAAGAAATGTAATTTAAAGTAAGAGATTTTTCAAAAATTTCATGGTGCTCCCTGTAAAGGTTTTGCATACTTAATTAGGGTTTATTACTCCTCGTACTTTTTGTACATACTATAATATCCAATCAAATAGTCAACCAAGGGGCTGAACTTATGGATTAAAGTAATGCTTTGTTTGTTCGTAATTAATTACTACTTACCATTTTTTAATGTCAACAAAATTAAATAGAAACTGTTTTTAATAATTTATAACGGTTAAAACAATCTCTCTTTGTGCCATTACATTAAAAAATATTACCCACCTGTTTATTATATCAGTAGTAGAAATTGCCGCAATATTTTTAGGTTGATTATTGCTTAATAATTTACACCTATTCGAATTTAGAATCAGTCTACTCGCTGTATTAATGTACTTGAAGCAAAAAAAAATTGGCAAGAACTAACCTCAGTAATGACTGAAAAATGTAATAACCTAAATTTTCTGCTTAAAATACTACAAAATAAACTAAAATAAAAACGATGGTAATTAAAACCGGTTATAGTATTTGACAAATATTTATGATTTTTAAGTACCGTGAAATGGGGCGAAGTTGATTTTATGGGGTAACTTTGATTATTAGAGGGATATTCAATCAACGTTTGAAATTCCCGCAAAATATAATCCGACGACATCCACTTTGCACATAGTACAAGTTTGCTGCCCGAATGTAAACGAAAAACGAATCTGTTTATGGTAAGTATTATTTGTTTTATTTTTATTATTCAATAAGTTTAAAAAAGCGTTTGTGATGAATTTTATAGCCTGAATGAAACATCATACATCTTCTGCGATTATGATGAAATTAAACCCGTTTTATGTTGTAAATACTGCAATTATGATGGAATTAACGCGTTTTATGTTATAAATATTGTGCATACATCTCATAACCTCACGCTTTGACCGGGCGGCATGCCTAAATAACGAAGCACATATTTTTACAATTTTACATGTTCCACGATGGGGTCACTTTGATCAGAGACAAACTTAGACAAGGAAAGAGAGAGGACTGCGCATTGGAATCAATTTATGTATAACCCATTTACCACCAAACTAATGGCGGACAATATTGACATAGGCGTATCATACGATTTTTCTTATACGATTATTAAATAATCATTTTCATCTTTCATCAATCTTTAAATATGTACTGCTCCAAAAAAAAAACAACAATCATTTTAAAACATATTTATTTAATAAATATTACAATTTTAATCTATTTTATCTATTTTAAATATATGTTTTTGTTCCACGCCACTGCAAAACTATTACATCTATGAGAAAATAACAATTAATTGAAAAATAATCTTTAAAACTGAATTAAAACAATTTTCAAAATGTATGTCCAATTAATTTAAGTTATCATACATAACATATATGTGATTTAGTTAAACATCTATTACCTGAAAGCTGTAATATGAATAAAAATAAACTTCAAGGAAATAGTTTTAAAATAGGTACTTTTTACCTATGAAATGAAATTCCTTCCTCTTTTTTAGCACTCTGACTGTTGCACTTATAAACTGCACAATTAACCATTTTAAAATGTCTATTCAGGTAATTAAAAAAGGTGAAAATTAATAAAAAAACTAAAAAAATTCAATTGGACATTCCAAATTTGTTTACCACCAAACATATGTCAAACGTTTGAAAATTGGCTTCAATCACACGCATAAGGTTTTCATTGCCATGCGCTGTCCTCTCTCTTTCCTAGTCTAAGGAGACAACCAACGAAACTGTTAAGTTAATAACAAAAATGGTTCTGTTATAAAGAAATTTTTTGAATCGGGTCAACTATTAATCTATCTTTTTCAGGCACGATTATCTCGTATTAAACTATTTCCCTTCAATAAATGAAAAGCCACAGGCTGATGGTGCTACCATCACGACATGGACTCGGAATTTTACAGTCGTGTTATGACGTCATTTTCGTGGGAAAAAACGTATGTCCGATTAAATTTATTTGTTGCTAAGTAACTGACTACTGGTGTCTAATTACCTGTATAACTTGTTCCTGTTCAATTTGAAAGAAAGCCAACACATTTAGAATTATTAACTGTATTTGTTCGTTAAATCGATGAGGGTTTTTTGGCGGCATATTTTGACGCTTTGGCGCTACGAATAAAAAATAGAAAGGAAGGAACGTTGTCATATTTTAATCTAGCAAAGAATCACGACGGAAGTCGGCCATATTGAAGAACCAAATATGACTCATTGGAATCGTGACATTTGACATGTATAGTTTTTTCATGCTGTTTTATATATTATTTTCTGATTTAAGTAGTTAACCCAACTCTTGAATGGGAATTACTTTTCATCTGTAGGGTTCTATTTATCTGAATTATTAAAAATTAACAAAATATTTTAATGACAACCACATTGTTATCATAGACGTTCCTTTATTTTTTATATAGACCAACTAAATCAACTATATATAATTACCTGCTTAGAAGTTTTTAATCTAAATTTATATTCCTACAACTTTATGACATTAGGTTCGTTCCAACAAGAGTCGGAAACTATCAGAGATTGTTATGAGCATGCGCATGTGCATTTTAGCGTTCCAACAACAATTTGTGACAGTTTGCTGACTGATAGTAAGCTGTTCCAACGTTACATGCAAACGGTTTGAAAACTGTCATAAGAGTTTGTGAATTTGTTAGGAACTATAAATCAGACGCATGCGCAAAGGAAATTTGATCATTCGAAACCACGTGTTTGTCCATTTAATTCAACTTTTAACCTTTTTCGTGTATTATATATTTATATCGTGAGGAGATCTATTTAATATAAATATGAGTTACAGTGGCTCGGATGAAAATATTGGCAACAGCGATTTATTAGACGAAAGTATTGGTGCATTCCACAATGAAGACGAATCCAGTCATGTTCTCGAGTAAATAATTGAGGAAATTGGTGTTCGCCCCAATATTTCAAAATGGGAAAATATTTTCCACTTGTTGCACTGTCATGTGTTAAATGTCAAACTAGTACTACAGTGTTCCAACAGAACAGTTTTGGACTAGTTTAAAATTTCATAAAATGCGCGCATGCGTAGAAACAAATTTGAAAACAATCCAAAACGCATCCCTGATTGTTTGTTGGAACGAACCTAATGTATATTAATTACAAGCGGAAAACAGTTATTTTTTTTAATAATGAATTCGAGACATAAGTTTATAATACCCTGTTTGTGACACCACTGGTAACCGGAAACTTCAAGTCAGCCATATGCAAGAACCATTGCGGACATCGTGAAATCGTATTATACTCCTTCCGTTTTATTATTTATTCGTAGCTTTGGCGTTTTCAAAACTGACAATCACTTGACAAGCATTTCAGGTAAAATTTAGCCACGACAACAAGATTTCGGCAAAATTTTTTGTCACTGTCATTTTACATTAGTTAAACAAGGATAGACAAAAATGACGTCATTACAAGACTGTAAAATTCCGAGTATAGCAACGTTGAGAAAATTCACTATTGATCTCTACAACCTACAAATGCCAATATCCATCATTCAACTGTGTAAAAAATAAATATTTATTAATAAAAGTAAATCATCCATAGCACAAATAATGTGACTGATTGGTAAACGAAGAAAAATATCAAAATCAATGTCACAAAATTTATTTTTATTTAAAAAAACAGCAAGTAGTTTCGGCCTATCTATAGGCCATCATCAGGCTAAAAATTAAAAGAGAAAGTGAAAGCAATACAGATCAAAGCATCAGCATAAACCGACCTTAATAACTATAGTCGTTATGATTGAAAAATGAACAACTTCTACCATGCGTGCATGTAGTAAAAGTATATCAAAATTGTGTCATTGAAAAAAGAAAAGTATTAAATGAAAGGAAATAATGATTAAAAATTAAAAACTAGGTAAGTAGTAACTCATTAAACCTAGTTAAGTTATTGGTTAATAACAAGAAGAAAATTGTAATTGTAATTTATTATTGTGTAGAAAGTAAAAACTTAACTCGTACTCACAGTTGAAGTATAGCGCTTTAATTTGTATATATACAATTAATTTTTAAAACAATAGAAATTATTATTATTATTAACACCACCATAAAATTCGATATGAAACGTGGCAACAGTTTATATTATTTCCATACGACCTAACCTATAAATCAAAAACGAAATGACCCTTTTTGCTGTGGTTTATTCTCAGACCATCTCTGTCTCAGACAAGGTTTATTACTTTTGTTCTGATATTTTTGTTGTCTTTTCAATCTGGTGTAACTAGAGATATAAAATTATGTTGAGATGAAAATGAAAATACCCAAGAAGCAATTACTTAAAAAATATGTATTAACATTTATAGTAAAATACATTACATTAAATAAAATATTTGGTTGCCTTCTAATTTGTTGTCTGCTGTATTATTTATTATGTACAACCAAAAAATGTTTTATTTAAATAATAATTACAGTCCTAAAAATCAAGATTAATGTAGCAACAAGTCGACAACATTTATACTAAATTTCTTAGGAACGGAAATATTTCTACACATGACTAAAGATTTTTCATTAAAATGGGAAATATAAATCAGTAGCTTGCTGCGAAACATAAGTCAATTATCTGAAATTGAGTTTGGACTATTATATTTTAATATTGCAATTGAGTCCTTACTCTAGGTATTCCAATTGTGGAATTGTTGAGTTTGGCTAACAAGCAACTGAAATTTAAACGGGGGTCTAGAATACCTGGCGTAATATTTGAATTTTCCCGCCACACTTTCAACCTTCCGAAAAGGACACGCATAATAAAGGTCGATTTATATCTACAGACATTGAGTGTGGCAGACACGTGCCGTGGCAGACAAAATGATATTCTTCCATACAGTAACTATTAACGTATTTATATCTATCGTAACACGGCCGTACAGACGCTTACAGACACGTGTCGTGCCCGGCCAGTATTCTCGGAAAGAATATTTTGTCTGCGCGGTTCATGTCTGTACGTGTCTGTGGCTCCTTGCCGGGCAGTGTGAATAGAGTATCGGAACTGCGTACACGTGCTTTCTTTTTTATTTTGCATTTTTACAATGGATAACGAAAAGCTCATAGAATTTGTACGAGATTACAAATACCTTTATGATTTAAGTGATAAAAGGTATAGTGACAATCAGAAAAAGGATCAGGCGTGGAACGAAATAGGAATAAAACTTAATAGTAATGGTGAGTACATATTTTATTTTTTTATAATGTATTTTACACTTTTTTTTAAAGATCTTTAACTCTAACAATATTTAACTTATAAAAATAGACACAGTCACATAATATAATTTACTTAATTTTAATTTGACTTGACAGGCTAATGACGCCTTTATTAGTCTTTCAACAACAATAGTAAGTATGTTGGGTTTTTATTAGATAACATTTTTTCAACTTAAAATTAGTATAGTTATGGTCAAACGACAGGACACCGATATAATCACCTAGTAGTTTAACGCTCCTTCGGGTGAATCGAAAAACCTAGCAAAATTCTCTCTGACATTAAATGCGGCTACCTGATGATTTCCACCCTGTCTAGGTAGGTTTGACAAAGAATATGATGCAATAATGTTTTCTTCATTATGTGAATGCTGAGAACCACCAGATTTTATATAATTATGTAAGATACACGTCGCCATAATAACATTGTCTGCATTATCTGGATCAAGTTGTATTCTCCTGTTATAGATACGAAATTTTTGAGACAAAATCCCAAATGCATTTTCGACAACTTTTCTTGCACGAGATAGTCTATCGTTGAATGTATTTTTTCTTTGGTCATCTAGTTGAGGTTTAGGATATGGTCTCATTAGATAAGTTGTCAAAGGGAATGCTTCATCTCCTATGATAACATATGGCGCTGTAATTTCAGTGCCAGGTAAATTTGTGCTTTCTGGAACGTTAAATGTGTTTGAAATTAATGCTTTTCCGATGTTTGAATTTGAAAAAATACCTCCGTCACTGTTTTTTCCATAAGCGCCGACGTCGACACATATAAACTTGTAGTCAGCGTCCACAATTGCCATCAACACGATTGAAAAAGTTTTTTATAGTTAAAGAACTGAGATCCAGAGTTTGCCGGAGCAGTTATTTGAACGTGCTTGCCATCAATGGCTCCTATACAATTTGGAAAATTCCAAGTATTCCAAAACTCCTCTGCGATTTTTTGCCACTGTTCTTTTGTAGGGACAGGCATTGTTTCACTCATCAGCCGTTCTATTATTGCACTGCAAACCTCTTTCACTATCTTGTGTACAGTGCTTACTCCTAGTCTATAACTAAATGCTATAGAAACGAAGGAGTCCCCAGTAGCCAAAAATCTGCAAATAAAACATTATGATATTATGATTATGATATTTGTTTTCCTTGTTTCAGGAAATGAATGTAAAAAGCATGGGCACTGTTGCGAGATGCCTTCAGACGTTCTCATAAAAAGAAAAAAGATACGAAAAGTGGACAGGCTAGTGTTCGTGAAAAAAAATGGAGGTACGAAGAAGAAATGTCTTTTTGTTACCGTACATGAAAGAAAGGCCGACTAAATGTCCAATTCCACCTGTACCCGGTTTTAATGATTATGCACACGAGGAAGAGGTTGCTCAGTCACCTGAGGTTGAGCAACAATCGACTGACACATTTACACCTGAGGTTAGTCAACAAACAGTTGGTACATTGCCAACTACACCCTCCCCAGCTCAAACTCCAAAGCACCCTCAGCCAAAGGGTAAACGAGGCCAAAAAGCAACTGATGAAACACCTAGTACTGTACTAATGAAGTATATAATAGAGAGTAAAAATAATACTCCACCGCCGGACGACATCGAACAAGTTATGGCTGGAGTTGTAACTACATTGCGATCTTTTCCGCCCAGAGAGAGGGCTATTGCAAAAGCAAAGATATTTAAAATAGTATCTGACATGGAAATAGAGATACTGAGCAGGCCATCAACGAGTTCTACGGTATCCACGCCATCAACATTTGACACTTATGAAGACAATACTCCTATGCCAGAAACAATACAAGATTTTTACCAAGGTTTTCAGCCAGACCTTACTGACGAAAGGGTGTATCGGCACTTAGAATAGTATTCCACTTTGTTTACACAATAATAAATAATTCTGTAATAAATCTTACCTGAGACATACTGCTAGTTTTTCTTTTGGTGACAAGGCTTCCTTAAAAACTGTATCTTGTTTGGTTATCAGCAATTCAATTTTGTTTAGTAAAATGTCAAACTGATACCGGCTCATACGAAAATATATGAAAAATTTTTTTTCATCGTCAACAAGTTCTTTAAAGAGTGTCCAGTATTCTCCTTCTAATTTTCTTTTCTTAAGCATAGGATGTACAGCCATGCGTTTTGCTCTTTTTTTAGTTTTATCTTCTTCTTCTAACAATAATGCAATTATGGACAAATCTTCAATAGAGAAGTGTTTGAACATTTTCAATAACATGCTTTTTCTTCTAAAGCTATGCAGTAACTGCCAGTGAGAGCGGACGCCGATGACGATGTCGGTCGGTATCCGGGATGTCTGTCACGGCACGTTTCTATACGTTACATATAAATAAATAGTGTCTGTCGGTCTCTGTCACGGCACGTGTCTGCCACACTCAATGTCTGTAGATATAAATCGACCTTAATGCCGAAGATATGCAACTTCACTGCGTGGCATAGAACTAAAGTTTGGAGATATTAGTTCTATACTGCACGCCCTCTACATATGGCTTTCCTTACAGTTCGCCAGTGCAGTTTTAACCAATCAAAATTCTATCACTGAGTTACTTGTCTCGTTGGTTGTCTCTGCTTTGATAATGGTTTCGGGGTGACATTGATTCAAGCGTAAATCATTTTGAGCATGAGATTGGGCCTTGAAGAGTCCGCTTAGGCAATTTCGCCTAAGCCCTTGCTCAATATAAAACATCTTAGAGCCCCAGGAAAGAAGCATATTTTCTCCAAAAGCATCGACGTCAAAATGTGAAATGTCTCCTAATTTCAGCTTTGTTTTTGAATTTCCTTGAGATTATTAGAGTTTTTTTTAAGTTACCTACCCATTTATTTTTCAACGAATAAAACATTTATTTTTACATGTGTGTCTATTTCATCACCTCGAATCCCACATCATCAACAAGAGCATGAAATGACCAATTTATAGTTAAATTTGTAGATTGGTGCGAGCAATTATGAAATGAAAATATAAATACCACACAAATAGGGGTGACTTTGATAACACATACTATTCAATGAGGGTAAATGAAAGGAAAATTGATTTTTAAAAAAAAACTAGATACAAGGGAGCAATTGATAATTTGCTTTGCAATGTGATTAACGACAACGTATTTTGAAAGGTGCATCAAAGTCACCCTAAACTGAGTGTAGCTTTGATTGGACATTATATATGTTTTTCGCAGAAAAGGTGTGAAGTTTAATACGAAAACTACAAAACAGCTTCAAGACGATATGTACAATATTCAATATCTTTTTTTATATTGATTGTTTCGATAAAAACGTGTAAATTACATAAAGTACAAAAAAAAAACTATCATAGCTAGCCCATTTCAGGGTATTTAAGTATTATTAAAATGCAGCTTACATAAACCTACCAGGTTTACTCTTATGAATAGAAGCTTACGCCTACCCGATCAATAGTGATGCTGGTTCTGATTTGCTTTAAAACAAAATTATTATAATTTATAATGTCCATTTTTTTTCGCTGTTTTACACTTTAACAAAGTAAAAAAATCTAAAAATGAATTATACAATCAGGTAGAATAAGGAAGTTATCTAATTAAAAAGAACAAAAATTAATTCAAAAATGTATTTATTTAAAACATCTAACACATATCACAATAACATCACGACTTCTTTACGATACCATGTGTCATCCAAATTAAAATTATTCCAGATATGGTCACTCCACTACTGAAATTTAACAAAAAATTTAAATATATTAATCCCGAGTACGTGTTGCGGCTCACTTGAATTAAGTAATTATGTAATATAATCTTTAAAATGAATAAAATTAACTCATGCATTTGTTGTTAGAATATTAATATTTGAACAAAGGCAAATATTTTGTAGAAAACTAAACCATAATATGTAGGTCAAAAGGATGACCAATTACCAAGAATAGTTTGGCGAGCAAACTATCCATAGATTTCAAACAAAATCAATTAAAAAAGCTTTACTGAAATAAATTTTGAGATAATTATTAAATATGTACTTACAGTAAACACATTTGCATAACTGGTGAATGTTTCAGGAAACTGTATTTCTTGATTCGATAGTCGCTATTACTTTTAAAATTTTGCAAAATTCTTTTAGCACTAAAAAATACAAAAAAAAACCTTATGAAATGAAAAAATATCTCAAGGCTAATTATATGCTTGATTTGTTTAAAAAATCTTTGAACAAATAGGAACTTGGCATTTATAGAATTAAATAAGAACAGGAAATATAGAGCTAAAATAATAATTTCTCTTAATTACAGAAGATGCTTAAATAATATTTTAGCATAGTTAATGTATCTTTTCTACTCCTTCCATTTTAAACTAACCATTACGTAGTTGACAGCTGGTAGGTAATGGCTTATTGAAAATACAATTGTATTCTAAATGAATATTAGCCATTTTAAAATTTTAAAAAATAATTTACTTTGATAAATATGTTCTCATGAATACATTTTCAATTGTCCAAAAGTCAAAATTGACGAATTCTCTACAAATTCTCTGTAAAATTGAAATACAATACTTTTAGTAAATTTATTGACAGTTTGACCAGTTTAATGAATCTACATATCCGTGAATAACGTAACTGTAACTGTACATACATTTTTTCAAACCTGAACTTTAATCAGTAAAAATTTATCTTTTTTTTTTCGTACTGAAATGGAAAAGACACATGTTCGAACGGATCCTCCTCAGGACCCGAATAGTGTTGGACTCTTCACCGCTAGAATGTCCCTCGCACACTCTCCTTTTACTCTGTCACTCAGAAACAAATTTTTCCTCCTAGTTCTTCAGCACTTCTTCATTCTTCCTGCCCCCCTAGCATTTTCCACCAAGCTTATCACTCTGCCCAGTGCGGAGATATGTGACTTCCCCTTCACAAACCCGTGCTGGTTTCATCCCCATTTCATTCCACTTCCTCCTCAATTATAGTCTTTATTATCCCCTTTACTTATCACGCAAAGCAGACTGATGGGCCTGTACTCTGGACCACTCTGGCTTCACCACGCTTCCACGCTTCCTCCCATACATACTACATTCTCGTTTATCTTTCGTTAAAAAGATGGCAGAAGAGAAGTTAAATAGAGGTGGTAAAATCAGCATCACTCATTAAAGTAGTAATTTTAAGCTGTGCACGCATATTTTTCTCTTAAAAACTCAAGTTTAACAATAATAGAGGCAGTTGACAATCTCATGGGCTATGAGTCACCCTTGGGCAGTCTACACGGTTCGGTTTCTAATAAACGCAATTAACTATTGTGAAAACATCAGAAGATAATTTTAGACTAAACTAAATTGCCAGTGATTGAACATCGTGTCGCATACGGAGTATTAGTACAGTCGAAGTTTTAGTATTTTAATAGTTAATTTATTTTTGTGGTTTTGTATTTAAACATAAGTATTTTGTTAGTTGTATTTTTAGTAAAGACTTAAGTGAATTTTAGTGTTAAGTGCTGGTTGAAAATAATTATTTCTCGGGATTATTTCGGCTTTTAGAGATTGGCAAAAATAAATTTATATTTCTTATTAATTCCAATAACATAACGGATGTTACCATATTATTACGTTGGACGTCAATTTGTAATATGATTTACATGTTGATAGTGAATTTATAAAAATATTTAGTTAACTTTTTTGAAAAAATAACAATATACCAAAAGAAAAAATGTAATTTACAATAAAACAACCATTAATCTTAATTTCGTCTTTAATTAGTTGTAAAAGATACTTCAATAATTAACAAAATTTATAAATGTTTATCACAGCAAAAATTATGATAGTTAAATACCTCGGCTAGGGGTGAGTAAGTTCATTCGCTCTGACTATAGTACAATATTTGTTTCTTTAAGAAATTATAAGGGCGCCACTGAAATATTTTTATTTTTTATGATACTACTGAAGAAAGTTGCTTTAAGCTGAGTTATTTAAATAAGTATCATAAGATGACAGAAAGATGTCAGAAAAAACTGTCTATGAAGACAAAAAAATGATATGAAAATGTACAAACAGATAAAAGATAAATAGATTTCCTTGGTGCTAAAATGAATGAAGTTGAGAATACGTTACAAAAAAATAATCCGCAAACAGTTCTTTAAAAATACTTATTCTAATACAGTTGACGATATAGATAGATATAAACGGAGATAAAAAAGAAAAAAAATATGGGAACAGTGAACCTGATATACCACAATAAACTTATCTGTTAACAATAGTGGACGATCCTTCGCCGCACCTTGGGGTCGCTATGGCACTGTCTAGGTGGTTCCAAAAGATTATGGAAGATCACGAGTGGAGGGATGATCTGCTCCAGTTGTAGAGATGATCCAGTTAAAAATGTGCATACGAGAGCTTAAAGTTTACAAGCTGTTCAAGTTTACTGAATCTTCAAATTAAAGAGTTGCTTCTTGTTTACTGTATTATATTCCAACTTTCTGTAGATGACAGTAAACCAATAGAAGAAAATGAGACTGGGAATAATTATTAAAACCTCTTGAACTCGATAATGCCAACTCATTAGTACACCTCGTAGCGTAGCTACTTTGAACTTCCAATTATAATTATAGAGACAGTATTCATTATTTTATTATTAAAAATTTTTTAGGAAAGATGGAGCTAGCAGTACTAATTGAATTTAATATTTAGGATACCAGGTGCTTAAAATGTTAACAGGTACTGTTACACGGAGAAACATGACATCAAATCAAAACGGATTGAATACTTGAGAAAGTTAAAAAAATATAAAGAAGAAGAACGAGCAATAATATATTGTGACGAAACGTACATTCACGGCTCACATACTGTACCTAAAATGTGGGACGATGGACAAAATATGTGTTTGAAATCACCAGTAGCCAAAGGTAAAAGATTGTATCGGGTTTTGTACCTGATGCTTACCATCCGGAACTGAATCCAATAGAAAAAATTTGGGCACTGGTAAAGAGTGACGTAGCTTCCTGTAACGACACTTTCAAGTTAGACGATGTGTGGAAGTTAACGTAAGAAAAATTTGCAAATGTAAAATTAGAACATTGGGAGAATATTTGCGCCCATGTTGGTAAAGTTGAAAACGAATACATGGAAAGAGAACGAGAGCGAATCGGAATATGAAGACAATGAGGATGTTTTGGGTTGTCAACCATTGTTGTGATTTGTATTTTTGTGTATTTTAACTTGTCACATACTTTTATATTTAGTTGTAATATGATTAAATAAATCTATTTATCTATATTATAATGTACAATTTTTATTAAATACATATTGAATTTAACGTGCAATTAAGTCAACGTTTTCAGATCGCATTTGAACCATTTTGACCATTGTTGCCATTAAGTTCGGCGCATACATTTTCAAGGCCATAGCCCATGAGATCTTCAACTGCCTCTAAATGTTTGGTTCCTGAATTCAATATGTTCCGATATTTGATTGGTTGCGTAATCCTATAAACTGCATCTAAATCTTCGAGCATATATACTAACGTAGAGACAGCGTCCAAATGAGCTTTGTTTTGTATCAGGGGGGGAAAATAAATGTCATATACTGTCCAGCAATCTCATTGGTCCGTTTTGAATTTGCGTGTCGAATTGTCACATATGCCATTATTGTCAATTTGTTTTGCATTTAGAGTTATTTTTACAATTTAATAGTGTTTGGATATTACTTTTAAAGCCATTTTTTAAATTAATTGAGTATATATTATATGGTGAGAGTTTGTGTGATTTGTAAATATAAATATGAAAATGAATCATTTTACAAGTAAATATGCATAATTGACTCTTACATTTGTTTAAAAATAGGAAAATGTATAAAGCAAATATACCGCCATATTATTAAGAGTACTGAAAATCTAGAAATTTATGAAATAAATTCAACCTTTTATTTTATAAAATATCTTATGATTCCATGTAAATATTTAATTACTATTACTACCTAAATTCAAGTCTAAAAAATATTTTGTTACGTTTCAAAATGTATTTTAAAGGTATTAATTTCAAACCCCATAAAAATGATACGACGCTGGCTGTAGTGTCTGACAGTTTCCCCTCTGATACAAAACAATCACTATTGCTTGCTGTCTCTATTAGCGTTTTCCATTCGTCGCACTCGGGCAGCACTGGGTTTTTAGAGAATTCAAGGCCAGTGCTGTCAGATGCATGCTCTAGAGCAAAACCAATAGAACACGAAAATTGATTTGACCCGAACCGGACTGTTTGTTTTTATTGACATTTTTTGATAACAATAAAGAGGATTTGAATTTTTTGTTTGGTAGAGTGTAGATTTTATTTAACTAGGTGTGGTTTATCATTTGGTTTTAAACATTAATTATTGATCTAGGGTTGTAAACATATTTATAATAATATATTTATTGAAAATGAAAATTAACAATGAAATTTTCTCCCTCGACTTTGCAAATAATTACGAAACTCGCTATCCGCCATTATTGTTTTGCACAACCGTCACCCTTGATCAAATAGCTAGTGCCAAATTATTGCCCTCGGTTCGCCCTTAGCTCGCTCGGAGTTTGAGTGACACATGAATGGAACACAAAAAAATAAAAAAAAGTTCAACGAATGGAACACAAAACTAGCGCGAGTTCTCCCCCAGTGCGACGAATGGAAAACGCTATGTATTATGTTAGTATATATGCTCGAAGACCTCAATAAGTAGATCATCGCACAATTTGGGGATCCCCACGCAGCACGTGTGGCACGCACGTGTCGTGTCGCTCGTGCCATACGTGTCTCAATTTGCGCCTTGGCCAACACAGAATGACATAAATAAGAATTACTTTCCGATGCAGAACCTAAAACTAAGACTGGCATTCATTTTTTAGCAATAAACTAAAAGTGTTACATTGTTTTACATCTTAACTTTAATTCTTAATAAAACAGTTTGTAGTAATAACTTAGAATATAAAAATGAAGGAAGGAGCGTTATACATAAACACCAATAGTCCTAGATGGTGTTTAAAAATGGCGTCAGCAGTTTCCGGTTTGTCAGTGGCGTATCAATTTTAATTTATGATAAAATGTTGTATCAATTTCAAAAATAAAGATACTGATGTAAGAAAATTTTAAAACGTAATACATTTTGTAAACCATACACTTTTATTAAATACATATATAAATATTACATAGCTGTGCATATTCAGTAAATCACTTACGTAAATAAATTGCATATGTGTACGTCTCTGAATGCTAGTTTCTTAAACACTAAAACAGTACTGTCTCAAATGTCAAAAAAACTGTCAATAACAATAATAATGAATCATATATGGTATTTGCAAATGGCCGCTGTGACGTAATTTCCGTCGTAAACTACCAACTTGGGAAAGGTGTTAGGCTCCTTCTTTACTTTTTATATTCTAAGAGTAATAACCATAAAAATCCAAAATATTAATATTAAATAATAAAAATCTGTTACATTAATTTTGTGTTTTTTCTTCATTCAATAAAAATATTATTGCTTATTAATAGTATATTACGTAACAAGAGTTGTAAGTAATTCTTATTTATATCTCATTAAGTGCATGTTATTGTTAAATGTCACTTACAAGAAATGTCGATAGTGCGATTTATGACTTTTACAGACATGGGCGTAGAAAAACGTAGTTTATAGTAATGAATCAAAAATTGTATAAATTTTAGGCAACGTATAAGTGGATATAATAAATTATACAAACAAAAAAATTGGAAGTGGACGAGATAAAAATAAAGCGACAAGCTGCCTGAAATATATATATTATTTTATGTTGTAAACCGAAACGGAATGATTTGTTTTTAGCGCTAGAGTGAAATGATATGTAAAAAGTGAGAAGTTAACCGCTAAACGGATTTTTATAAATAAGCAGCTGTGACAACAAAATAAATTGATGACAACTGTCAGTAGATATATTCACGCCGCTACTGGAATAAAATTTATTTTACTTCATAATTTAAAAAAGCAAACTTTTCCATAAATCCAAAAATATATAGGTACATAAACGATTCCCTTCTACATTAAGTTGTAGTTATCTGTTTATTATATACACATTTGGTCAAATCTTTTTTGTTTTGGCATATTTGTTGGGCTAATTTCCATGTTAATTCTTTTATTTTTAGTATATTCGCTACTTCTTCATTACACGTTTTCCTAGGTCTTCGTTTTGCCCTTTTGTATTTTCGCTAGCCAAACTTTCACAGGCCTTCTATCGCTCCATCTCTTTAGTTGTTTTTTTTCTATTCTATCCCCAGCTCTTCTCTGAATATTTCATTACGTGCTTTTTTTCGTAACTTCTTCTATGCTTCTCAAACTCTTTCCAGCTCTCACTATATGTATTGATATACAGTGTGTAAAAGCCAAATGGAATAAATTCATTATTTCGGTTACTGTACATATTTATAAAAAATCCCGAAACACGTCAAATTTAAATTATAACTTGACATTCTTTAACGTGAAAATGCAACCCCTACCTTCAACCCCCTTAGAATGACAGGTACAACCCAAAATTTTTTAAATGGGAAGTATAGGCTTGTGATATATCATTTGAAAGGTCTCTTCATTCTCTATTCAAAAATGTTATTGTTTTTAAATTTAATGCAAAAATTAACATAAAAAAAATTAATATCATGTTGTTACCGAAATTCGCTACAATACAATCAAAAACTAAAATGTAATACAAAACGTATTAAAATGTAGAACACGAAAAAGAACTATGAATGTTAATGAAGTAGATGTTCAAAATGTTCTCCGCGAACGTCTTGGCAACATCCTAATCTCAAATAAAAATGTCTTCTAACATTATTTAACATATCAGGCGTGATCGACCTAATCGCAAGCGTTATTCGTTCTTTTAAGTCATTTAAATCAGAAGGTTTAGTTTTGTACACATGGCTCTTCACATATCCCCATAAAAAGAAATCTAATAATGTAAGAGCAGGTGATCGCGCTGGCCATTCAATCGATCCTCGCCTCCCTATCCACCGATTGGGAAATATTGTATCGAGGTACTGCCGGACATTAGGTTGGTAATGATATTGTTCCCCACAATCCCTGCCCAAACATTAACCTTTTGAGGGTATTGAGTGTGTTCTTCTCTCATCCAGTGAGGATTTTCCGTGGACCAGTAGCGGCAATTTTGCCGATTAGCATGACCGTTAAGTAAAAAAGTACACTCATCAGAAAACATAACGTCTTCTAATTGGATAATATTGTTATCCAACATGTCCATCATTTGCTCAAAAAAAAGTTCTCCTATCAAAATCGTCTTCCATGAGCTCCTGAGTAGGTATCATCTTATACGGATGCAATTTTTTTTTCTTTTAATATGTTTGCTATCGATGTATGGCTAGCATTGAATGTAGTGGATGCCTGTCTACTCGATGTATGTGGGTTTTCCTGAAACTCAAGCAACACATCTAATTTGAGTTCATCACTGTGCATTGGCAGCTGCTTTTTTTATCTGCCTTACATGACCAAACTCGCGAAACTGCTTTTCTATTTTACTTATTGTTCCTTGGGATATAGGCGGTAAATTAGGAAATTTCTCATGAAATAGGCGAGTTACTTCCTGTTGTGTTCGGATGTTATCTCCGTAACCAATCATTTGTAAAACTGTTATTTTATGCATTTCCGTTAATCTAACCATTTTTCAGAATTGAATTGAACAAACTTTATACTTAAATTACAACAATGACAACTTAAATAAAACAATTTACTACTGCTTGTTAAAATAGCGTTGCCACGGAAATTCTTTAAAGTTTTTAATGGTTACCATCTAAAAACCACATTGCTATGGTTTTTGTTCACTTTCTCATTATCAAGACCTAAACGGGAATAAAGTTTTAAGTATATTGTAATAAGTTTCGAATATATTTTAGCGAATTTCGGTAACAACATGATATTAATTTTTTTTATGTTAATTTTTGCATTAAATTTAAAAACAATAACATTTTTGAATAGAGAATGAAGAGACCTTTCAAATGATATATCACAAGCCTATACTTCCCATTTAAAAAATTGGGGGTTGTACCTGTCGTTCTAAGGGGGTTGAAGGTAGGGGTTGCATTTTCACGTTAAAGAATGTCAAGTTATAATTTAAATTTGACGTGTTTCGGGATTTTTTATAAATATGTACAGTAACCGAAATAATGAATTTATTCCATTTGGCTTTTACACACTGTACATACACCGTCTTGTATCCTATCATATATTCTATTTTTCATATAAAAGATGTGCTGAGATTATAATACATCTTTACAATATTAATTCTTTTTGATAGTTTGTTTTGAATGTTTCCTTCTCTGTCTATTATTACTCCCACATACAGAGTGTACTAACCTTACGACCTAGTTCGGTATATGGGTTGTTTTAGAAGATATCAAAAAATGTTATTATCAAAAATAGTAGATGTCTTTAGGATCCATATTTTGAAATTACCTTAAACTATACAGTGTTGTATAACTCCGCTACAAACCAACCGTATTCGGTATAATATACAGGGGTTCCCATTTAAAAAATATGTTTGGTTTGTAACGGAGTTATACAACACTCTGTATAATTTAAGGTAATTTCAAAATATGGACCCTAAAGACGTCTACTATTTTTGTTAATAACATTTTTTGATATCTTCTAAAACAACCCATATATGTACCGAAATGAGGCGTAAGGTTGGTACACCCTGTATGTATATGCATTTACTTGATTGATTGAATAAAAATGCATTTACAAAAATCCTTAAATGTGTTGTAATGTTCTCTTCTAAAAGAGGTTATACCTATCTATTTAGCGAAGTAAATTTGATAATGATCGCCTTGTAAGCCAAAAGCGCTCATTTAATGAATTTAATAATAATTACATACTTTACCTCCGATTTTTAAAAACACAAATTTACTTTTCTTTTATTAACTTAACCACCACAAGGCAGTTATGACTGTCATTATTAATGTCATTTTGGACAAGTAAACAATCAAATAAACAGTAGTATGTTAGAATCCATAAATCACTAGTGAGTTATTGACCAAATTGTAAAAAAGTCACTGTCAAATCATTATTTTGACATTTACAGGGTGCTGAGACGCAAGTAGCTTTAATGGACTGGGAAAGTAATGACGTAAGTGTCAAACCAAATGATTCCACACAACTTTTTTATGATATGTTTTATAGGTGTTATTGACTATTTCGTTGTATTTTCTTGATTTTTGGGAGTTAATTACTGTTTTTCCATTGGTAAGTGTTCATTCATATGATTTACATATCACTAAAGTAGATAGACGAACAATTTCCGTAAAAATATTATAACATAACCTTCAAAGTTGTACATTGTCATAAATTTTAAGAATACTTTCTAAAACAGTACTTCGAAATCGAATTTGGAAAGATTTTGCTTATATGTATTTAATTATGATACTTCCGTTATATTTCAAAGTATAATAATAACAAAATAACTCAAACAAAAGTTATTTCTGGAGATTTATAATGTTGCCTTTTGGAATCATTTCGTTGACATTTTACATTTCAACAGCATAGAACACAAATTTTGACGTCACACTTTCCCAGTCCATTCGATTATTACCTCAAATAACTATTCGCGAAAATCAATAATCACTAGATGGCGCTGTCAATTTGCAATATGGCCGCTACGAGGGTGAACAACAAAATTTTAGTTCATGCTTTGCATCTATCGTTGTTGCTGTGTGAACTTCCTATTTTTTGTTATAAGCCCGAAAAAAAACAAAAAAAAATACATTACACTACAAGGTTAATGGCACACTGATGTTTTGTTCACCCTCATTCGACTTTTTATATTATCCCAATAGATGTCGCCCAATTTGAAGTTTTCGCGAATTATTGGGTTTGTACAAAGTCTAGACTCTCCTGACTTATTTATTAATTTTTTATTTTTCCGACTCCGATTCAATTTTTCTATTTGTTTCTTTTCGTGAGTTATCGTTTTTTTACTTTGTTTCTTGTTTTTTTTTACTGTTTGCACACATAATTTTGTCGTTTTCTTGTTTAAATGTTTTCTATAGAGCCAAAAATAAAAGTTCATTATTTGTAACTCCTTACTATAAAATCTGTTATTTCATTTTCGGTCAAAAATTTTAGTTTTTAGGCATAGAGCAATCAATAGAATAACTGAAACATGTTTTTAGTCAAGTGAGGTATGACATAACGTCATAATAGTTGTGACTTTATCGAAATTATTTAGCGTTCTTTGAATAGGTACATACCTACATAACAGTTCCTAACATCCATTGCCAACTTTTTAGAGATAAAATTTCTCAATATAGCCGCACGTACTTCCCTTGATACACATACATCTCTGAAAAAGATAATTAATGGCTCAAAAATAATTATCATTATTTTTGTCAAAGCCTTGAGCTTCGTTTTTGAATATTGTCTGTTCTAAGTTTCAGTTCGTACAGATATTCACCTGTTTTAAATTAATTTTGCCCGAGACGATTGCTCTTACGCCAATTTTATCTAAATTTAACATACGGTTCAGATGCAGCTACAAATTATGTTTCATTCCTATAACGTCGTAACAACGAACATACTGGTCTACATTTTCAAATTAACACTAAAACTTTGTAGACCGGAACGATAAAATTCAAATCGACAATAATAATACGAACCTAAAACAAAAAAAACTTGGTAAATATCCCAAGATTAAATGTTAACTAGATATTGCTGTTTTTATAATTTTCAAGTTTTCTTGTCTGCCTCTTTAAATTAATTTCTTTAAGGATTTTGTTTCTATTTATTAGTATTATTGTATGTTTTTATCTATGACTGTAATCGTCATTTTTTAAATTACATGTATTTTCTGTATTTACTTTTGTTTTTTGGAATTTAAAAAATCATAGTTTTTCTAAGCTGTCTGAAGTTAAATCCAGTACTTAATATTTAGCTATATAGGTAG
Organism: Ophraella communa; assembly: GCA_035357415.1. Classification (NCBI taxonomy): domain Eukaryota; kingdom Metazoa; phylum Arthropoda; class Insecta; order Coleoptera; family Chrysomelidae; genus Ophraella; species Ophraella communa. The sequence goes on from CM068979.1 coordinate 67,585,548, forward strand.
CTAGTTACATTCAGAATAATACCCCATTCCACAATATCTAGAATATTTTATTAATTTCAACAGATTTAAGCAAAGTACTGAATAGTTGTGGATAAATTGAAAAAAATACAATAAAGGAATCAATTTCCTATATTTCTAGAAACAAGATTCTGTAAGTAAAAATCTGTAAAAATTAACATGACAAACCCAATAACTTACAGATTCTGTAGCTTATAGGAAATGTTCAGAATTCCACCATAAATTTCCCATCATAAGTAAAATATCCTAAACCCTCTAAAGAAAAAACAACTACTTCCTGGACTATATGCACCACCGAGTCGATGCTTACGACCATTTTTATCGATTTGCAAATGAGAGGGAACTCATTCTACTCGCACAGCGATTTCGACATCACCATGTCGTCATCAGTAGGAGGTAAGTAATTCTTATCCCACGTATCAATATACAACATGATTTTATTACGCCAGTATCTTTGTCGCCGATGCAAAATTCCAGGAGACATGTTTTACTTGGATTCTCCTAATAGAATAGAAATTCTTATATTTTTATGGCTACTTTAACACTTATTTGTATTAAAAGTAATACAAAAAAACTTCCACATCAGCTCATGAGTTTTTTTGATACACACGTATTTGATGCATTTAATCGACTTAATCGGGTGTGGCAATCTGGTTTTATCCCTAGTTTGGTAAAAATTATAGTGTTAATTTGGCAATTCCGTGCACTACGTATATTACAAATAAACACATTAAAAATAATTTTGAAACGAAATATTTAAAATGAATGCTCAGTTCAGGGTGAAGTTTTTTTGAAATAAGGTTCAGGGGTTAAAGTGTTAAGTTCCTAAACCTGATTCCTCATCTTTAGCAGTTTCTTTTACCGAATGCCTGCTTAAAAAATAATTTTGGACCAACATTTTTTTCTATTTACAGTTATGGTTGTAAAGTATTTCCTTGTTTATATTAGACGACAGTATCTACCAGAGAATTCAAAAATAAGCAAAGCTAATATAGTTTATGAAACAATGGGGTGTTAAACTTAACAAAAATATAATGTTTTCTCAATGTTAATAGTTAGGGGTGTACAATTAATTTTATTGTATTTATTCTCACACGGTTTTTATGTCCATTTGAAAATTCAACTTTTGGATGATTTAAATAGTCCGCCATTCGAGCTGTGACGTAGATAACCCAAATGTAAAGTTAGCTACATAAGGGTCGACATAGAACCGCAATTCTGTCGTCTTCTTTTTTAAAATTTTGATCCTCAAACCACAGGTTTACTGCATGTACGGTTACAAATTTTTTATGAGTTCTAACTGTTGTGTTCGTGCAGTATGATACAAAACAAGATTTATATGATATTGATATTATTCAAATTTGAAAAAAAAAATGTGGAGAAAAGCTTACTAAACTTAGCTTAAAATATGTTAATACAATGCTTATATTTTATTGTTTTATTGAAACGTCAAGCTCCTATAAACTATAGACAAATGTAGGATACAGCACACCCATATACTTTGAAAGTTTTTCAAATTAGATTGGCCTTTTTGTAACTGGCTATTAGCTATAAGTTCATAAAACGTCTAAGTCAGAAAGTGGCTTATTTCATATATGAGTTAGTGACGTATCTGTAGTGAAAGTTGCAAACATTTAGGACTTCTCAATTTCCAATTTTCTCCCAAAATATTTGATTCAAAAATGTTTTAAATATATTTTTGCAAAGTAGTGCTAATACTTTAATAAAATACCAGAAACCGAATATCGGTTTAACACTCCTTTAGGGCTAGACTATTTAACTTCCAAGATAATGAAATTTTAGTGGAATTAATTTTATATCAGTTCATGTTATATCCACAGTGCATAATAAAAATTTCTTTGAAACAGAAGAAATCCAAATTTATTTGTATCAATTTTAAGGGTTTTATTAAAATGTACTAACCTTCCAAAGTTATCCACCGCTATTAATGCCCGTTTGTTTTGAAATGGTAGCTTGCGAATTTCAGTAAAACCAAAAGACTTAAGAATAGATGACACCTACACCAAAAAAAACAAATAAGGTATTTACATTTTTTACAATAAATGAAACAAATGAATTTTATGTTCTCTCGATCGTTCCTGGTAAAATTGATATTTTTTATAGGAATTGATTTACCTAAGTACAATTTTTTGCTTGAACTTGCTGTCAGAGCTTTTATACATATCAAGCTCAAAATCTACGTAAGTAGATTTACAGAAAAATATGTTCATAATTTAAAACAATAATTTAAACTTCTCCTTCGATACTTCTGTATACATAATTTCATTGACCAACGTAGTTTGGATGTCTTAAATCATTTGACAAAATTTTGTTGTAAAATCCACTTCATCCTAACTGCAAAATGATAAATTTGTAATCGCATATCACTATTATAGAAACATTTTTAACAAAACGGAACCTAAAAACTGTCGGTATTTAAAAAATATATATAAATATGAATTTGCAAACGTATTGTGCTAGAAAAAATTTAAAATTAACTATGCAAAATCTCCGTGGGTTGGCAAAAGTTTATTATTAGATCAAATAATTTTAGAAGACGACAAACACTAGCTATGTGACATCGTGACCTCTAAATTCGCGTACTTGCGTATCACACAAACGTCGTAAAATATTATGAAACAAAAAAGTGTAACAGGGTACAATTAAATTAATATTGTTATCAATACTAAATAGCTAGATTTTTGGGGAAGAAAATATTTTGTAAAATTAATTTAATTAATTTATGTAAAACCTAGTTAAAGTTACAATTGAAAAAAATAGTTTAACAATAGAGTTTCTGTAAAGCAAATTCATTTTATTGGAGTTATTATAAAGTATGATAGTGTTCATAAATTTGAATTTCATGAAAAAAAATTATTGGGAATAGAAGAAACTGTCACAGTTACCTGAGGAATATTTAGAGGCAGGTTTCTTGTAGATTCGACAATCAAATATGGTGGTCGACTGTAGACTGGATCCTCACCATCAATTTTCTAAAACCAAAATATTAAAGATGTTATGAATTAAACAAAAATATTTCATATTTTTAGCAAAATATATGAATAAAGTAATTTTTGTACAAAATTTAAATCCACATATAAAATTTTTTGGCAACAAAAATATTTAAAATAAATACTTCTGAAATCCAATAATGTATGATGCCTGTTTACTTACAATAGAAGAAACTGCTCCTCGTATAACATTAATTCGATTTTTATAAACTTCCAGTTCAGCTGCAAGTTCTGCGAACATAAAATTCTTGGATTTTGGATATTTTTGAGAGGCATTTAAATAGGCCAAACGTATAAAGATATATCCAGTACAAAATGAATCCCATCCTGCTTCATGGTAATTTCCATAATTGTCAATAGAATTACTTTCTATAGCTGGAGAATTAAGTACTAAATGTCTGCCTGTTCCATCTTTAAAATACTCAAATACAGACTGTAGACTACTATTATTCCATCTCTTATGTTCAGGTACTAGATATCTAAGTTCATATAAAATAGTCTTGGTATCAAAAATTTTTGGAAATAATTCATTTGTTAATTTCTTGAATTTTCTATAACTACAAGGTAGTGAAGTTTCAAAACATTCTATTAAAAGTAGAATGTCTTGAACTACATTGTGACCAACTATGGGTTTCTGTAATGATACTAATAACCTAAATACTTTGCTAAATCCTAAAATATTTGTTATTAAATTTTCTTCCAAGTTTTGAGTATGTTTTAATATTGCTATTTCACTAGATGCCATTTTTTTTAAGACAAATTCATTGTTTTCAATGAATGTCCAAACATCTTTAAAACATCTAAAATTTTTATGCAAAAAATAGTTGATCTGATAGTTACTTTCATATTTATTTAGTTTAGGAATTGTTAGAGTGTCTCCTATGTTTGCTGTGCTGTACCATTCCTTTACCTTTTTTCCTTCACAATGTAAAATGTCTTTTATAATGTTATGAAACAAACTTTTTTCTTGTATTACCTCATCATTGTTAAACCTTTGTCTTAGTTGTTGTTCTTGATCTCTGTTAATGAATGGGATACCAGTATAAGCAAACTAAAAGTAAAAACATTACATTTAAATACACACAATTCCTTAAATTTCACTACTACTTCCAGAATTATATAGATTAATTAAAAAAAAACTCAGTTATTTAAGCCATTGCTTTGCTAACAACAATATTTACCAATACTTCTTTTTGTAATATTACATGTTTCAAATCTTGTTCATATGGTTTTTTAATCTTAGGGTTTTTTGAAGAAAACAAATGTTCTGTATATACCTTATTAAAATCAAATCCATAACATTTCAGAAAATTTAATGTATCAGACTGAAATAAAAAATATTTTTCTACAAATGGGAAAGAAGCTGGAGCAACATAGAAATTATAAATTTTCCCAACATATGTATTTGTATCTGGATTAAATTTAAATGCTGTTAAACCTATTTGTAAAGGTATAACCAACTGAATATTCTTCCTCAACTTTTGGTACCTCTCATTTGGATGATCAAACAAGCTAAAATAAAGTTTAATTAAAAAAAAATAATACTTTATACATGTCTTACCTTGGAGACTGTTCTTTTAAAGGATGCAAGGCACTAAACTCTAAATCAATACTTATAAATTTTGCTTTTTCAAGCGTTTCCTTTATATGCGGAAACAATTTCTCAAAATTTTGATTGTTTACTTCCGTCATGTTGTAATTTTGAAGGTTAGGTTTTGGTTTTTGGTAAGGTTAAAAACGTCAAAAACTGTAGGCAATTATTGGCAATTAAATATACACCAAAGTGTACTCATTACAGTTAATAGAAATATATGGTTATAAATGATTTTTATTTAATTCCATTATTATGTAAATGATTTTTAAACATAATTAAATTAATATTTATAATAGTATCTATTTTACTGCAATAAATTATTTATTATAATTCATCAATGTTAACAGGGGATGTAGCTCAGTGGTAGAGCGTTCGCTTTGCATGTGAAAGGCCCCGGGTTCGATCCCCGGCATCTCCAACTTTTTTGGACATTTTGTGATTAGTATTAATATAAATTTTAATAATTTTTATTATATCTAATTGTATTTCAATTTTATTATATTTCTTCAAATACGAAAGTTTCTATATTTTTAGATGTATTTTTTGTCTAAAATAAATCTTTGAAGTTTTCTATTATAAAGACTATCTACTTTGATTTAGGATAATATTTTTTGAATTTTGATAAAAAAATAATGCGCTGAAACAGTCCTGAAGTCCCGGTTCTTGGCACAATGCCCATGGACAGCGTCCCCGACAGGTAGCTACCGAACTTATAAAAGCTAGAAACATACTCATACCGTCGCCCGTTTGTGCTTTAAATTTCTCAGTGACAATTTTGCGCCACTCTTAAATGGGGGCCTGAACAATATCGTGTAGTTTCTAACCTCTTCTTTTGATAAAAGAACTGAGTTTTCGTCAAGTGATAATTACTGGGACCATTTTTTGTGATAGAAAGCGGTAAGTTGAAGTGAAAGTGCAGTGCCACATATCTGTGAATTAAATTAAGTGCGATTTTTACCCGCTAAAAAAATTGGATAATCCACTATTTAGTTTGGAGTAAGATAAATGTTTTGTTTGTTTTGTCCAGTATTTTTTCTGGAGGGTAACATAATAGTTATGTAATTATAATTTTTTTAAATGTGCGAGAACCCACACGTCTTTTCGCCGAAGCACTTGCCAAAAATATGAAGATAAGTGTGCTATAACGGTAGCTAGTAGATTGGCATCTAGCCCAATACCGGGCCATTCCTAAAATAAAACAACTTTGTACTAATGTCGAGCATGACTAAAATAATATCTTGATTTATTTCTAATAATTATTATCATTGTAACCCCAGTGCTATTTCAAAATTTTGCGCCGCAAGAATCACGTGACACTTGCCTTGTTGTTGATCCAATCGGGTATGTCCACATGCCACATGCGTACCACAAAATACTTTGGAACTGGTTTAAATTAGAAACGATTTACAAATTTTCATAAAAAAGCTGAATAATTTCTGTATTATTCACTAAACCACCATTTAGAATAAAATAATTCATTTGTATGTACAAATAATTTTAATTAAAATTATTTCATACAATTTGTGTCAAAAAAATAAAGCGCATGTCGAGTTATATCAAGAACGTGGCGTTTGATAGCTCGATTCCATAATCAGAACAAGAAAGTAACGGAGTAGTGTACAGTGATAGAGTAAATTTTGGGTTTCGTATTTATCGTTAGAAAATGAATAATCTGTGTGACTCGATAATTTATACTTAGGGATATTTTTTAAATTTTAAATTTTAAAAATACTGGGTGAAAAACTCTGACAGTGCAAAATTACACATTTTTAGGTTATAATTCTCTCACCTTCCTTGTACTTACACGTTTTTTACAGTGGTTGGTGAGTACTATTAAACATTATTGTATTAAGTTTAGTTTCCATGTTCTTGGTAAATATTTAATAAATTATATCTGCATAATTATTTTAAAATTAATCATTATTGTAAAATATTATTATCACTTCTTAATATTCTTGTTTTTAATCAATGTACTGTTCATTCTCATAAAAGTTGATTGAATTTTATCTTTATTTACTAAAGCAAACATGTCCACTACGATTTATAAACTGATAGAACTTCAATTTTAATGGTGTATGATATTTTTTTAATTCTATATTTTTCTTTTAGAAGTGACAGTCGGGCGCTATGGAAGACGGTCACACTAAGACAGTAGAAGAAGTCTTGAGGTACTTCGATACTGATGTTGAACGTGGTCTTTCTCTCGACCAAGTAAAAAAAAATCAAGAAAAATATGGACCAAATGGTAAGTGTTGCTTTATTATATCTTCAATTCTACCTAAACGGAAGTTTTAGATTTCCAAAAGATTATTTTTTGCACATTTATCACAAGTAATATTTCTTGGGTGTACAATACAATTATTACTGGTACATACCATTTCAATGCTCAAAACTTCTTTGTGCATAAAAAAGTTTAACCACAATTTAAAATTGTTAATGGTTTTGTTTTTGTAATTAACATTATATACAACAGTTTCCCAAATATTTGACAATGTTGACAAAAATTACATTTAAAAAATGTCAAAAATATAGTAGGTAAAGTGTAAACTCTTTGTTGTATAAAAATAGTTTTAAATAGTCAATCTGTAAATACCCTTTAGTAGTCTATTATATAAATACATTTAAAAATTTACATATTATAATAGTTAATAATCTAAGTATTTAAAGTGACAGATATTTGTAAATAAATTTTAAAGTACATAGTAATTTACTAAGAATACACAATTTATCCTGTCTCATGTAAATACCTTGCAATAAACAAAGAAAGCATAGTAATAAATTTGTTACCATCAACATAGTTCACCATGGGAAGTTATTTGGGCTTGATATTATGGATGTAGATAATTGGTTTTTAAATCCTAACTGTTTATTTTTTTACCAAGTAGGAAGTGTGCCTAGCTAATTTCTGTTGTTCATTATAAGTGCAGAAAGCTGTAATGTATTTTGGGAATATTCAGGATGACTAATACATTACTTTGAGATAAAATTAAATGTTATGTATAATACAGAGTTATATTTGATTTTAATTACTATTTATGTAAGATTTTAAAAAAGGTATAATATAAAATTAAAAAAAAGGATGTTTGTCAAGTATGGAATTATAGCAGTCATATATATTTTTTACTTTAAGTAACATTTAAAAACAAGATTTATTTTTTAATACAATTTATTTCAATTGAAACTGTTCATTTGTTTGTTTCAGTTATTTAATGAACCTTGCAATACTAAAATATTTTAAAAAAATGATTTACAGCCACTAAATATTTGTATTACAAATTATTGGTATCTGTGTTAAATCAGATGTGTATATTTTACATCTTGAATCATAATATGAATAAACATTGAATTTGTGTAAACTGTTAAACTAGCAATGGTAAAAATTAAGATTTTATAATTAAATATATAATATTTCTTTATATTTATATAAGCAAATCTTAAATTACTTCCTAAAAACCAGTTTATTAAAGGTGAATTAATAGAATAATTTTGAATATTAATAATTAACATGTATATAAAACTAGTTTACTAAGTTTTTCAGGACAAAAATTTATTTAAATGGCTTTCTTAAAGGTATTAATCTGTCATTACTATATACTCTATTGGATTATTTGCTTTATAGTGGGACATTGAATGTGATGTAGTTAGATTAAGAAGCCAAATAGAGGTTGAATTTATATCATTTAAATTTACTTGAATATCTCATATTTGCTTGGCAATCCTTTTGGAAGAATTTATTTTCTTTTTTCACTAAATCTATCTTTATTTATATGGAATTTTACAATCATCAACAAGAATCCAGTAATTTTAATTTGTTCAGAATATCTAAAAGTGATAAAAATAATAATAATTTGTAATTTCAGGAATTAATTCATCAAAAAAGTATTGTTATGTCAATGGTTTTAAGTTTCTTGAAATAAGTATTATGTGTTTATGTATTGAAATACAATTTTAATGGGCCTATCATAATAAACCAGTAAACATCAAATATTTTATTAATATAACTTTTCACATTCTAATGTTACCAGTAATATAATATAACCTTATCTATATTATTTTCAGATTCCAACTAATATTAATACTTGATAAACTAATATCAGGTATATTAAAATAAGAAAAATATAAGTAAACAGAAATATTGATTATCTAGGATATTCCATGAACAAATCACATAGTAATTTAAATTTCTCAATTAAATGCACAGTGTTAGACCTTTGTTTTTTGAGGATTCTAAACTTTTGGTGAGAATTCAGGTTAATGCACTAATGACCTAATATTTGAATTTACTTGTTGATGTTTTGTATTGCAATTTATTATTATGCCACCAAAATACAGTTCAGTCATAGTATGCAAGTGTTAAGCAATTCTAATTTTTTTGTTGTGGTACTTGCCAAATAAATACTGACGGTATGTAAGTGTTTGAAAAAGGTGGAGTATTTTTTTAATTGTTTGGCAAAGTAACTAGGTTGGTAGTGTATGTATATACACTACCAATTTACACTACATATACAAAATTTACACTACATATACACTATAAAGTATATGTAGAAAGGCTCTAAATTTAGCAAGCCTTTATTAGTTTCTAGAAAAAAATGTGTCACTAGTGGTTGTTCAAATGAAAGTAGATGGTCTTGTGGAAGTTTCCGAGGAGCAGCTTATGCAGACCAAAGATTAGAGACTTTAAAGATGACCTAAGTTTTGTTGTTGTTTATCCTTCAATCCAACAATAGTTAGAGAATTGAATGAAGGCGAAAATTCAGCTGCAGCTGTGGCGAGTGGATTATTGTAGGCATATAGTTTAATGTGGATGTAGGGGTTTTGAGGCTTGTAATATATTAGGTATAGATGAGGTAACGTCGGATTGGGGATTTAAGGGTTGGGATTTTGTCCAGTTTTGATACTGATAGAGAAATTTGTGAGGTACTACTAGACAATATTAACAATTTGGAGTTGGGCCCTTATTAGCTTTTCCGCGTGCTAGACATATTTTAAAGCATTCTGAACGTCCATCATGATGGCAGTGCCAAAGTGAGCCACAGTAAATTGAGCAAGGGACTGTATTATCCCCAGTGGAGACTAAGGGAGGTTGTCCCAAGAATATACTTGCAAGAATACCAACAATCTAGAAAGTTGACGGTTATGAGACTTTATTTTTATGGACAGTGAAAAACTATTGTTACTCATTGTTCACCTTTATAAATCATGGCTTTAGTTGAAGATGGACGATTTCAGCAATGTGTTGCTGAAGTCATGGGAATCAACCAATCCAGCGTTTCTAGAGTCTTAAGAAGGTTTAGAGAAACTGGAAGTTATAATAGAAGATGACCCGGGTGTACTAATTCTGCAGATGACCGTTATTTAAGAATTCAGACTTTGCGAACTCGTCGTGTTTCAGCCAGGCAACTGAAAAATGTTCTCTCTGGAGTCCGTAATGTTAGAATATCTGTCAATATGGTTAGAAACAGATTAAGGAATTTTGGAATAAGACCCAGAATGCCTGTTACTGCTACATTGTTAATAAGAGTTAAGGTTTGCAAGAGAACATGTTAATTGGGATATTAACGATTGGGCTAATATTCTTTTTACGAATGAATCAAGATTTTCACTTTTTGGATCTGATAGACGTATTCCAGTTTTTAGACGCGCAGGTGAGCGATTTGCTCAGTGTAACATAAGAGCAGCCTGAAATTATGGAGGTAGTTCGATTATGGTATGGGGAGGCATCTGTTTTGAAGGCAACACGGAGTTAATTGTGTTTCGTAGGGGATCACTGACAGTTGATCGGTATATAAGGGAGGTTCTTGAGGAAAATGTAGTGCCATTTGTTCCAATCATTGGAGATAATTTTATTCTAATGCACGATAACGCTCGCCCGCACGTTGCCAGATTAACAATGGAATACCTTCAAGAGGTTGGTATCCAAGTTTTAGATTTGCCAGCAGTTAGTCCAGACCTAAACCCCATTGAACATGTTTGGGACTACCTGGACAGGCGTATAAGAACTAGTAATATCGCTCCAGACAAACTTGATGAGCTGGAAAATGTTTTAATAGAAGAATGGGAAAATTTGGATTTGGTTTACATAAATGACCTGATAAGAAGCCTTCCATGGAGATTGAGAGATGTTATTAGAGCCAGAGGTGTTAAATGTTAAATTTATCCTTTAAATTTTTTATTTTGTTACTTTGTATTATTTCATTTTTCTAGAACAATTGTTCTTCTCATTATTTATGCCTTTTAGTTTTTAAACTACTTTGAAACAATTTTTTTTATTAGAAAAAAATACCACATCAACCATGAAAGGTTATTAGTGGTGGTTTGATAAATGTTCAGATGTATGGTTTATACAGTCATACAGAGTAAGCAATATAAATTAAAATACATAAAAAAATAAAAAAAAACATATATACATAGGGGGTCAACACATTCATATAAGTTTGTACAGGTCGGTTGCTTTTAAAAAAACTTAATGATTTTCTCACTATTTTCACTCGCTAACGCGCACTTTAATTCACTGGGTTGATTAACTTCCATTCTTTCTTTTCTATCATGATGTGTTGGACTGTTATGGTAGTATCACATGCAAAACACATTTTGGGAGGTTCTTTCTTCACTAGATATTCGTGAGATATTCTAGTGTGGCCTATATTCTTATTCGATGGAGTTTTACTTGATCTCTACGCTTCAGATTGTTTACTGAGTATGTCTTTAAATCTGGATTTATTTTTTGTAATTTGTTATTTGTTTGTTTTCTTTCCAACCATGATATTTGGGTGATACTTTTTGCCAGTTTTGTAGCATCAGGTAATGGTATCTGGTGTAAGTCTGTTTTCAATTTACAGGCTTCCTTAGCAGAAAGGTCAGCATTCTCATTACCAGGTATACCAACACGAGATGGTATCAAGACAATTTTTACCTGTTTGTTTAAATCTTGTAGTCTTTAAATTATTTTTTATCTGATTTAATATGGGATGAATTGGGTACATTTTTCGAATGTTAGATATTGCTATTAGATATTGCTAAAAGTTCTCCAGAATATATTGAATAATTCTTAGGTACAGGAAATTTTTGGGAAGACCTCTCAGTAACAATTGCAACCCCCATTGTTTCAAGATTTGATGATTTTGATGCATCTGTATATGGAGTGGTATGAAGAATATTATTTTTCCTACGACCACATATGAAAGTGCTAGATTGCACACTTATTTGTACTTAAGAAAGTAGCTAATATCAATACACGTATTGAAAAGTAAATATCAATACACGTATTGAAAAGTAAAAAAATATAGTTCTATGATCTGTGACATTTACGTCAAATTTATCAATAGTAAAATTACATGAATGTCAAAGCAAGGACCATTTAATTTTTTTTTAAATCTTCCTTGTGTCAAATATTGTATTGTAATTGCCAATACAAATTTTTCTGTATAAAGTAAGAATAAAGAATAAAGTTTCTTATAGGTTTTTAAATTTTTAAAAAATAAACATATTTTTATTCAGTATTATTATTTTTATAAAAACACTTTTAGTAGAAAGAAGAACAGTTTATTCTTCTTTTTTTATATTGTATTTATGTTCCGTGCATGTGTCGAATGTGGATTTTTGAAGTTATGTTTGTGTTTCTGTTTACAATTATCTTTGTGTCTATTATTATTACATTACTTTTCAATTAATTTCACCAACTGACCATTTTACTTTTAATTTTTATAGAGCCCACAAAAAAAATTAAAATGTCATTTAGCTAATAATTGATGAATTTTGATGTGAATTCCTGAGAAAGGTGGTTATTTGATTTTAATTAATTATATTTCTATGCAATATATAAACTCGTTTAAATCCTAATTTTTAACATGACTAACAATTAAAATAAATTTTATAAATAAATTTAAAATATATTATAAGAAATATTGGGGTCGTAGGAAAAATCGTGTACACAACGCGTTGGAAAGTGTATTTCTTGCACTCGTTACGTTTCCGCACTCGCCACTACGCGGCTCGTGCTAAACTTCACTTGTGCGTAATACTTCACTTTCCACACTCGTTATGTAATATACTATTTTTAGTTCAAAGAAATATTGACGATATGAAGACGGAATTTTAACAGTCCATGGAGAAGGGTAGTCGATTTCATCACTTAAAACTGTTGGAAGTGTAAAGTTACTGAGTCTTTTACTAAAAGATGGATGTAAATTATGATTTTTAGTAAATTCATTGTGAAATCGTGTCATTATGACAGGGATAGGCAGGATTGTTTGGATTGGCTAAACGTTTTGTTGCATACTGTAGGCTAAGACGTAATCTTCTTAAGGATAATGGAGGAACATTAGCTTCTACATATAAACTTTCTACAGGGCTAGTTCTATATGCTCCCAAGGCTAATCTTAATTCTGTGTTTTGTACCACGTCTAGATGTTTTAGCAAGGAATATTTGACAGAATTATATACGATTGAACCATAATTATTAAAATACTTAAATTGACAAAAATTTAAACCTTAACTATCAAAACAATGTTTCTTACTGTTAGCTTCATTCACAGTAATTATGAATAAGCAGTACTAATTGAAAACTTACTAAATACAATTTAATCGAGACGCAGGTGTGTTACAACAAAAACATTCTTAAATTATATTTTTATGTTTACACTTGACATTAAGTCGGGACAATAAAAGACAGTGACGTGTGGTAGTTTAAGTGCGTCATAATTGGCGCAGATATAACAATAGAACATTAGTGGAATAATATCGGCTTTCTAAAATATTTTGTCTAGCCACTAAGGTCGATATTTCTTTTGATCGTAGGTATTGTTTACACTTAACTATAATAAACTTTATTTCGATTCACAAGAGAGCAATCCTGAAAATGCAATTTGGAATAATATATTTATATACAGATGTTTTTATGTTGCAACGCAACTCCAAACAGGTTTATTTTTAATTTAGTTTCTGGTAATCTTTTATTAGTTTAAAAGTTTGTTGCTACACTTCTTTAAAATGTGGTTATCTATCTTTTATTAGAATGCCATTCATTTATTCGCGCACGTGCCAGCAAGGACGGATCGGATTGAGTAGATTTGGTTTGTATTTTAAATATAAAAAGCTCTGGAAATATCGAACTTCGGGTGATGTAAATATTCAATTAAGTTTTAAAAGATTTTCCACTATCACAAACAACTTAATCGCTTTTATACAAATATAGACGACTATTTAATCGCATTTTCTTATCGCCAATGATTTTGATAATTGGTTTGATATTTTTCTTAAGAGATCCTATCAAGTTAAAATAATTTATTTAAAATTCCATCGATTTATAAATAAAATTTTAAAATTGTATAATAACGTCACCGGATACGTCAGTGTATGAAATATGTGACGTGTATTTTTTTAACGTTAACGGAAAACTGTGATTCAATTTCCATTACCTCTTATTTTATTTCATACGTCGCTAGTAGCCTTGAAAAAGGAATCGGTTTTCGGCTGTGGTAAATCCGAATATACACTGCTCAATTGAAGTGGATATTACAAAAATCTTGAATTTTCTTTTGTCATTGGTTAATAATAATTCAAAATTCGATAAAATAACTTAATCTTTATTCTTTTACGTTATAATATACCCAAAAAATAAAATAAACAAATTTTTCATTAAAAAAAAAACAGAAAAAATTGAAAAATGTTAAATCATTTACTGCGCAGGTCATAAAGTCCTTTCCTTTCCTGTGGCTCCACCCTTAGCTTGCCTTAGTGCCGTCACTCTATTTGGCATGGTCCTTATAAAATTATTAATAAATTGGTGAGGTATGTGTTCCCATATATAGGAAAAAAGATCGAGGAGGAGGAGTTTGCATATACCTATTAACCGATGCCTTCAAGAATTACAAAATAAACCAAATTTTTAAAGATCAGTTCAGAACATAATAACCTATTTATCTTTGGTGATTTTAATTTTCCATCAATTAGTTGGAGTTCCCTCACGTACTCATCAGCTCCTACTTCGGCTCAGTTACAGTTTAGCAATATGATTCTGGATTCCAATATACGTCAACTAGTTGATATACCCACACGTTTTCGTACAGGACAAATTCCCAGTTTACTCGATCTCGTCCTCACAAATGAAAACTTGGTTTCTAATATTGACGTTTTGCCCCCCATTGGTGCATCAGATCATGGTGTTATAACGTGTACATACATAACATATGCCTCTCCACATGCAAACTGAGCCACCACCAAAAAGATTGGTTGGCGCCATCCAGCGTTCATTGTATCGCTGTCCTCTTTCTCTCCAGACCACTATTCGACAATCACACATATTCAGCCGAAATCTGGATCATCCCTAAACATACAGTACCTCCAGTTCTGAACATTCCAACGATTGTGTTCTCTCGCCCACTGATATCTGCATGCACGCTGATCCGCAGTCAACCGTGGATGTGAACTACGCCTTCTGGCTCTTAAATTACATTCATGAAGTCTTCTTCTAAAAGTTTGACTAGATATCACTCTAAATGTTCTTGCATATCAGTCAATGTAAATGTTCTTGCAGTTACAGCTATAAAGCGGTCTTGAGCAGGAGTTGTAGCTCGTTTTCGTCCTCCTCCATGCCTGTACGCTGCAGACTCAGTTTCCAAATATCCAAATATCTGTTTGTGATTTAAATTTCTGTGCGAACTGAATTACTTCTATTCGAAATTGGATTTTGGAATTTGCATGAAATGCGGCAATGTCTCTCCAAATAGGTTGACGAGTAAACACAAGTCCGATTAATTTTTCTTTATCCATGATAGCGGCGATTTAATGCGATCGACAGAGTATTCTGGTCGAGGGTCAAAAAATACTAAGCTTGGTTTTTACCCTGGCACTAAGCATTAGAACTTCGCTCCACCCTCCACTCAACCATAGCACCATAGAGATCATAGCAGAGTACTGACCATTAACCCTCACACTCAGCGTTGCCAGAGCTGGTACAATTGTACAGATTTGGTATATTTTCAACGTTTGTATAGTATAACTAAAATAAGTTGCTACAAAGGGTACCGCCTAGCGGCAAATTTTGCTTTGTCAGAACATTGTCTCCATAGGCGTGTATATCCGTGTGTATTACAAATATTGTCGATCACATAATCGTTCTTTAAATTAAGCGCTTTTATACTTCTTAGTAATTCTTTCTTTGTCGTTACCTTTTCCGGACTAATCTTCATATTTTTCATAAATTCTAAAATATCTGCCTTCTTTGAACTAGAATTTGGAATTTTATTTAATATCCGCGAATGATAGGAAGCATTGTCCATAACGACTACTGAATTTGGAGGAATGTTAGGAAGAAGCTGCTCTTGAAACCATTTTTCGAATAAATCTGCAGTCATATCCTCATGATAGTCGGCTGAACATTGCTTAATATTTTTCGCAGACAGTAGTAACGCATTTGGTATAAAACCGTTTTCACTTCCGGCTTGAAGAATTATTATACGCTTTCCTCTCGAACATGGCGCATTTAAACTACACTTTTGAGACTGATCTACCCAGCCATACTGAACAGTATCATGTGTATCAAACCAAGTCTCATCTAGGTATACCGTATGCCTTTTTAATTCACGTTACTTCCTTATTTTATTTAAATACTCTTCACGGAGTACAAAAATACGCCGCAATTCCATTATAACCATTGGTTTATCTAATTTCTTATAATTAAAAACGCATGCTAATAGTATACCGCGTAAAGTTTCTAAACTTTTATAATTATAATCAGGATAATCTCGTAATTTCTCTTGAACGATTTCTAAAGTCGGTACAATATTTTCTTGATATAAATTATAAACCGTTTGCTTTATAATATCTTTTGTAGCATCGTCAACATTTGCAAATTTTGTTTTTTTGTTTTTCCGCACCTGCCAATGATCTATAACGTCACCGCGCTTAATAACCCGAGAAATAGTGTTAATAGAAATTTTAGTTAACGTATTAATTCGCTTTATTATAACCGCATCTGATTTTTTATTATCTTCATTTTTAAAATAACCCTCTGACACTGAATGTGTAAATCTTTATTGCAAAATTCGCTACTAACCTCACCTGTTGGCGATATCATATCTTCTGAATTTAAATTTTGATTTGGATTTCCATTTTCTGATTCAAAAGGTCTACAAAACGTTGCCATAATATATGTAACTAATTTAAGGTTATCAATTAATATGGGCAAAAATTACAATACGTAAACCAATTATTAAACATGAATTACCGAAACAAAGATATATCTAAAGTTAATACTTAACCGCCCCAAATAATCTGGACTCTCCGCCTCCGCACTAGACACTTACTTTATGAGTTATATAAAAACTGCCGCAAAAAACTACCCCCAGAGCACTGCACGCAACAGAATACAACGGATCATTAAAAGCCGTCAACAAGTCGCGTGCGTACCCCACTTGTTTTCGCGCTGTACAACCACCAGTCTAGAGAGAGCTGGGTTCCGACGATACAGAGTGGATGTTTAACGGGACAAATATGTTGTTTTCATGCCATTTTTTCTACTTTGGAGCCTAGTAAACTAACTCACTCTGTATGACAATTTTAAATGGATTTTAGGCTGAACATGAGTGAACCATTTTTAAGTCTTTAATAGTTTTTTTTATAAATTAACTAACCCTACAAATACTATTTTGCCGTAAATCAGCTGTTTCGACTCGTTGCATCTCACTCTTATGTTGGCGTCAATTCCTCTCATTCTCTAAGATCTATCTAGTGACTATTATATCATTGGTGTAAAGAGATTCCATTTCCACACAAGGTTTATATTTAGTGATAAGTCTAATTTCTAGCGGTAAAAGATTCCATGCTTTGGGAAATGTACGGATAAAAAATCAATGACAAATATTTTATTTAATTATTTTTTTTATTATTTGTGCTGACATAAACTCATTTGCAGTACTATGGGTTTGAAACACTGAAGATGTAATCTTTACAAATAGTTGTTATTCTAAGCATACACGGAAATACAGTGTTCGGTTATTGCATACATCTTCAATATATAAAAGATGTGTATGATGTTTTTTTTAAACGTAGATTGTAAGATATAATTTTTGCAAATATTTACTTTCTTCAATGAGTTCTTCCCCAAATATTAATTTCTGTCTATTTAACTTTTTTTGTCCCAATGTCCAAAGACGAGAAAAAGTTTATTTATTTGTGTATATTAAGCACCTTATTACCGATAAAAAATGATTACTTAATCTTGCCTCATCAATATGTTTATAATCAATAATTATTAAACAGCTAATATTTATCTCATAAAACCAGGTTTAAGTTCAACGACAGAAATAAAAATTTTAATATCTAATTTTTTGACAAAGTGTATGGTACATATCGACCTCAATATTCGGTGATTTTACTGATCGTTTAAATACTTTTCGATGGGATCGAATATATTTAAACCACGTAGAATCGTTTAAAATTTACAGGATTTTTCAATTAAATTAAACAAACGTCACATTAGCGATGTAACTTATCGTATATATCTGGAAAATGTTCCAACCAACGATTTATTCCTATAAATTACTTGGTTGTGTACAGTTTTCTACTGAAAAAAATTGCACTAAGTATATCTTTCGAATATCCCACACACATATCTGTCCTACAGAAATATGTATATATATATATATCTACAACTGCTATTTTTTCTTTTGAAATTTTCATACGTTATCTGTTAATTTTAGACGGACACTATTTTAAGTTTCATGATCAGTTTTAATATTAAACCAACCTTGATTATTGTTCTTGTTTTTATTTTTTCTCACAGGATATATATATTGGACCCAATATCAAATATACGAAACAAACAAATTTCGAAGCTTATTGAACTTTCATAATATTATAAATAAGTGGTAATTTATAATATACCACAATTTATCTCATAGAATAAAAAATTCAAACTGTTTTTTTTTTAAAACGTGTCGAAATCATTTATGATTTAATAGGTAACTACAGTTTTTTCGGTTTCTGTTCAATATTTTTGTCTATTTAGTCCATTAAATTACAAAGTTGTAAATAAGTCTGTTTTGTTTTCCCTTGAAATACTTTCGAACAAAAAAAGTTTTTCAACATTACCCGGTGTTGAAAAGTGCTGAAAATAACCCCCCAAGGCTCGAAAAATGGGGTTCGCAAATATCTGCCAAAGTATGCAAACTAGAACATTTTTGTTCAGACAAAAAATTGTATAAAAATTGTTCTTATAATTTTTTTTCGAGAATGTTAACTCAAAAAGTCCCCTTATATCAGCTATGATGGTACTATGGTCGAGTGTGAGCAGCGTTGCCAGAGACTATCCAAAAAATGTACTATTCTTTGATGAAAGGTGCACTAGATTTTGTTCTATGGTACAAAAACAAGATGTATGGGTGTACAGCATTGTCAATGTTGCCAGATTGTTTTTTTACATCAATAGATTTTAGTGAAACAGAAAACACGTTAATTCAGCTAAAATTTAGTATAGATAAATACAACAGTTAAATTAAAAAGTGTTAAACACAAAATAAAACAGAAACAATTGGTAATAAAAAGAATATTTTCAAAGGATTGTAATATACAGTGCTTTTCAGATAAAAGTATCCAGCTTTAATAACTTTTGTAATACTGGTATTTAGGAAAAATCCAAAAATACGTCAATTTATGTTGAAAGGGGCAAGCATTATGGCTTATTTAAACTTACTGGAAAAGTAACCCCCTCACTCCTAGCAGGATCTCTTTTTTTTTAAATTACCTTTCATATTTTTTAATGAAACATTTGGGTACTCCTCTTTGAGCTGATTTCAAAAATGTTTAATACTTGTAGGTTAAAGTGGTTAGTTTATGAGATAAATAATTTTTTCTACAACCCTATATAAAATGACGTTATTTTGTAATAGTAAACGTACAGCGAAAACGCGATTTCCGTTGCAAGTGAGAGAATATATTTTCGTCTCTAGTGACAAAAGTGACGTTTATATTTTTAACCATTTTTTTTGGGCTTGCATAGGTATATAATGTTTTTACGATTTTAAATTATTAATAAACGCAAACAAGAATTATTTTTATAATTAGAATACAACTTTTTATTTAATAAATATATAAATTAAAAAATAAATTGGATTTAAAAACCATTTATATCTAGTGCCCTGGTTTCATTAGTTTGACGTTTCACCATTTTTATCTAGTGCCCAGGTTTCATTAGTTTGACGTTTCTTGTGAATTGTCAGTTTGCTCTAGAAGTATTTACTTGAAATCATGAGCTCCGATTCTGAAAGTGAATTAGATTACAGTCATACACCCGAAGAAATAAAAAATCAAGCAGAGGAAACTTCATTAGATTTACTACCAATAAAATCTAAAAAAAGGTATGAAGAAATATATACAAAATTTATGGAATGGAGAATTGAAAATCACGTAAATTCATTTTCGGAGAATGTGCTGCTTGCATATTTTGGATTTTTGGCGTTTCATTGTGATTTTTTATGATAATTATTATGATATACTCTGGGTTGTAGAAAAAGTATAGTGTTTTACTCGTCGAAAGTATTTTTTAAAGATAAAGATAAAAAATGCTACTTTCGTCACTCGTTAAACAATATACTATTTCTTTTAATAGCACAAATTTTACTTATTTTTTACTTTCACCTTATTTGCCTGTAATAAAATGGGTTGTACAACAGTTCAAACTCTTAAATCTTTTTAACTGTGCTATTTATTATGAAGTTACAATAAGTGTTCAAAATAAGTACCATTCACTTCCATATAATGCCTCTCTGACATTGCTTAATACGGCTGGATTTAATTGTCGACATTCATTTTCTATCCTCTCTCGTAAATTATCCAGAGATTCTGGTTGAGTAGCATAAACTTTTGTTTTTAAATACCCCGATAAAAAGAAGTCTAGGGGTGTTAAATCCGGTGACCTAGGTGGCCACTCCATCATCTGCCCTCTTCTACCTATCCAACGAGCGGGAAATGTTTCGTTTAAAAATTGTCAGACAGGCATGGCATAGTGTGGGGGAGCTTAAAAGAAAAATTGTTTATCTCATAAACTAACCACTTTAACCTACAAGTATTAAACATTTTTGAAATCAGCTCAAAGAGGAGTAACCAAATTTTTCATTAAAAAATATGAGAAGTAATTTAAAAAAAATGAGTTGCTGCTAGGGGTGAGGGGTGCCTTTTCCAGTAAGTTTAAATAAGCCATAATGCTTGCCGCTTCCAACATAAATTGACGTGTTTTTGGATTTTTCCTAAATACCAGTATTACGAAAGTTATTAAAGGTGGATACTTTTATCTGCAAAGCTGAAAACTTGACCAAGTAAATCAGTCAGTAAATAACTTAAAACTAAACTAGCTAAAAAATTGTAATAGGTATATAAAATAAAAATAAAATCTGTTGACTAGAAATTTGAAAGAGCACCTGGTTTCTGTTTTTAATAAGGCTTCCATTAATAACAATGAGTTGTGCCTAATAAAGATTTTGCTATTAACCGGAAATTGTAGGTGTTGGACGATAAGCGATTTCTGGTTTTGGTTTTAATTAAATTCAATTGCAAAAATATTGGCAGTTCAAGAGAAGCGATACACACTCTAGTGGCTCTAATATAAACTGGTCCCCGCCAAATTGTTTTCCAATCACACTCTCACATTGTTTTATTACCATTGATTAAAGAGCCTAATGGTCCGGCTACACAGTACGTTTTGCCTGAGAATATGCCTGCAGAGACTCGTTCGCGCAGGTAAGAGCCTGCATATAGACAAAACGCGCGATGTTTACACGACGCGCGATACCGTCTTGCCATCTGTATGCATACTCTCAGGCAAAACGTACTGTGTAGTCGGACCATAAGCCACGCTTCAATTACTCGAAACACGAAATAAACAAAGCGTTCTCAATGGTTCCAGCTGTCAAAAAATTTCCACCTAAATATCGTGGCGCCACGAAATAATTTCCTAATTTTTTTTTAATCACCGTGATAACTAGACAAAATTAAGGCATTTTATTGGTTAAAAAGTAGAGGTGTGAAATTTTCGTTAAAAAATATCCTTAAATAAACAGAATCTGAGATAATGTAACGGATCAGTGATCAGTTTTTTATTTTGTTTGCATCAGATTGCACCGATTTTTTTATTTATTGTTCCCGCGAATTAGTTACATTTAAAAAATTTAATCAAATATTTATAAACCTTTGAGTGCATTATGACTCGCTAGATTACTATATTTCCATATTAAATCATAGATTTACATGAAATTGACTATAAAATAAAGCAGGTTTTGAAAAGTTGAATTCTAAGTCTCCTTTTGAGAACCCCATCCATAGATACAGGATATACAAAAAATTAAGCTCTTTTAATCATTAGCATTAGGTATATATGTAAATTCATAGTGGATATGAAAAATTTCATTATTTATAAATATAATTACACAATTTTATTTTTCTGTATTCGAATGCAATAAAAAATACCTTTTTTATATTTTGCACTTATAAAAATCTTCATTATAAAACGCATTTGCATATCGTAATGAAATTTTTACGCACGCAAATTTTTGTTTTAAATGTTTCGGAACATCAGTGACGTATCCAATGACAATACTATTGACAATGACATTTGTGGCTAATAGCAATTTATTAATTTTAAATTGTTCTCTTAGAAAGTATTTGTAAATATAAATATCTTTTACTTATATTACATATTAATATTGGTGTATTATTAATTTTAAAATATTTTAAAACATTAACATTTGATAATTTAAATTTCAAAACTGTCAAATGTTATAAAGTACACAGTACTACCAACATACTTTTTATAATCAAAATTTTCCTATTTTGCATACAAATAATAAATTGATTTAAAAAATGATACAATGGTAAAATATAAAAAATATTATAAACAGCTTATTTCATATGGCTGTTGTGACACTCATCGCTTCGCGATTCGTTTTTTAAACTTGAACTCGTGTCATAACAGAATTCCATACGAAATGCGTTGTTTAATATACTATTTTAGTGCTTGATACGAAAATGTTAAGTAACCAACAATATTATAAAATATTTACGGTCGAAGAGACGCCCACTTATAGAAATATTTATTGGAATGTTAAAAATAAATTGATGGAAAACGTTTGTTCGATGTACGCGCAAAAGTATTTTTTTTTTATTGATAAGTAAATGATTCACTTAATTTGATTTTCACGTACTACAGTTGTATGGACCCTGGTGGTCTAAGGCATAGTTAAAAATAGCACAAATTACTGCAATGTTAATGAGGAAACGCCGAAATGTATTTTTTATTTATCAAATACAATATACGAGGTTTTAAATATTTTCCGAAGAGGTACAATGTTTAGAGGTAGCTTTGATTGCTTTGGAAATTATTTAACTTTTTGTGTGTTTATTTATTACATGTTACTAATTATCTGTTCTTTTTCTTTGTTACAGAACTACCCGCCGAAGAAGGTAAGTCCTACTTGTGAAAATTAGGTCACCAACATTAGAGCATTTTAAAATTTATTATCTTTACAACAGAAACCAGGAAATATTTGCTTTTGACTTCATGCGTGTACTAAAAGTTCTACTCAATTCAGTTATCGGTTCCATTTTATTTATAGAAAATAGCTAGCAAATCGATTATCCGCAATAATCAAAATTATTTTTAATGTCCAAGGTTACAAGAATACCTTATTTTTAATTTAAAACTAGGAATCATACGAGAATAATTTATGTTTTTAAGCAAAATAATAAAAATAAACTCATGGACAAATTTACCGCACCACTTTATGAAATAACCACAAGTTTTCTTGCTTGCGATCAGAGGCGGATTTGCAGTCCTAGTCGCTTTGGGCTCCTTGGACCATCAGCCGCCTTTTTCTCAACACATACATAATTAATGAATTTACACACATCGGAAAAGAATAATACTCATTTAATATATTTATTTATGCTTATTTTACATATACCGAAATGTTTTCTTTAAAAAACATTAAATCTTAAATTGATTGGAAGTCCATCTTATTAAGAATAATAAAAAACTCTTAGTTTTAACAAAAATTCCAATATTTATTTAAAAAATTGCTTTTTTAACCTCAATGACGGCCGTTTCGCTGATTAGCATAAAAAAATTGGGAATGTAAGAAATTAATGGAAAAAATTACGCAATATAAGGTATTTGGGTCCAATAAATTCAAAAATTATGTTTTTTTTGAGGTTGGATCAATAACAACTCGGAAAAACCAATTTTCCTGGAAAGTTTATGTTAAGAAAATTATTTTTCATGAAAATGACTTTTTCCCGTCCCAAAAAACCCCTGTATGCAAAATTTGGTCCAAATCAGAGAACAATGATTTTTTTTTCGATTTTTCAAAAAAAATTTTCCAATTTCGTTATAGATCATTCGCACCTGCGAATGATCTATAACGTCACCGCGCTTAATAACCCGAGAAATAGTGTTAATAGAAATTTTAGTTAACGTATTAATTCGCTTTATTATAACCGCATCTGATTTTTTATTATCTTCATTTTTAAAATAATCCTCTGACACTGAATGTGTAAATCTTTATTGCAAAATTCGCTACTAACCTCACCTGTTGGCGATATCATTTCTGAATTTAAATTTTGATCTGTATTTCCATTTTCTGATTCAAAAGGTTTCCAAAACGCTGCCATAATATATGTAACTAATTTGAGGTTATCAATTAATATGGGCAAAAATTACAATATGTAAACCAATTATTAAAAATGAATTACCGAAACAAAGATATATCTAAAGTTAATACTTAACTGCCCCAAATAAAAATCTGGACTCTCCGCCTCCGCACCAGACACCGACTTTATGAGTTATATAAAAACTGCCGAAAAAAACCACCCCCAGACCATTTAATATGTACTTTAAAACATTCATTTTTTTTTAAATCATTGGTTCATTATCTGTCTTTTTATTTTCAACTATATAGGAATATTTTTTTATATCTAGCAATATAATTTTATCTTCAATTGTAAATGTGGTCACTTTCTTTTTTCGGTTTTTGCATATCAGTCATCTTTTTTATTTACTATTATTTATTATTTCTTAATGTAAAACACAAAATAAAAATATTATTTAGGGGTATGATTTCGTTTTCAATTCGCAATGTTTGGCACAGAACGATACATCTTCACAGAACATTCGAAATTTTGTGCCTTCTACAACGTTGCCAACTTGGTTTGCTGATTTAATAAATCGCGATCAACATAAATGAATTAATGAATGTGTGCTTGAAATTTGGTGGAGATTTTGATTTTTTTCTTTTACAAGGGTTAGAGAATAAAAATAGATTAACCCAGAGTTAGGATTTAAGAGGGCTGGGGTGGCGGTGGTTTTATGTGGATGTCGTATTGTCCTGGGTGAATTTTGAGTTGAGGCTGGGAGATAATGGCTCGGTGTGGCAGAAGAGTGCCAGTTGGGGGGTAGCGAGGTCTGTGGGGCGTGGCTTCAAAGAATTCGTAGACAACGGGCCCAAATTTGGGTGGCATGTTGGACATCGTGGGGAATCGGGTAAGGAGCTGTGGCGATATTGTTCCAGACCTACACAGAAGACCTGTAACCTGACAGAGCGCCGGGGAGGGGTTAGTTAGGCTAACGGGGTAGTACGAGGAATGGCGAAGATTCCTCGAAGAAATTACCCGGGTTTTGTTGGAGGGGAGATAAATGTTTTGTTGCATCCCCCGGGAGCGGAGGATAAGGTTGCGGGATGATCCCCGGGGTGGGTTTTAGCGAATCGCTAGTGGTGATGTGTCGAGGAATACGTAGTATTCCTCGGGGAGGGTGTCTCGGGGGGTTGCTTGAAGTAAGCGTAGTGAGAGATATGGGGTTTTCCTCTTGGGTTTTCGGGAGCGGCGGTTGATTTGCCAAGGGAGTTTTAGGGAATTTTTGGCTAATGTAGGACATTGTAGGTTTTTGAATCGTTCTAAGACTGGGGTGATGTTAGTGTTTTGATAGAATACATTGCTGGGGGTGAGTCGTTTTTGGTATTTGCAATATCTGAGGATGCTGGTGGAGGTGGTGCTGTATAGAATAGCTTTGTAAATTGGCTCATCTCCGGTCCAGGGTGGACTTTACGTCTACCGTCCAACAGAGGGTGCGAGTGTATCTCATTCCACAGGTAGCCGGCTTCGTTCCGGAGTTCGAGCCTCTCCCCCCAAAGCACTATTCGGAAGTTTCCGGGAAGAAGTTTTTGATGTAGAGAGTCGGGGTGTTTGATAAAGATAAGTTGGGATTTGTTTGAGTTAAGGGTAACCCTCTATTTGAGACACCAGTCGGAAAATGTGTTGAGGAGTTCTTGGAGGCGGGTTTGAAGGCGGTCTTGGTTGGGAGCGGAAGTAAAGATTGCAGTGTCATCTGCGTATAGGTGGGTGTGGGGGTTCCGTGGAGGTTCTCCTTGAAGATTTCGGCTTTTTGCTCAGATGTACGAATTTGTCGACCTCGGATAGATAAAAGTGAGTTTGGTTTTTCTTTTTTCCAACTAGGGCGTGGAATTTTTGCCAAAACAAGTTTCCTTTCCTGTAGTCCAGGACCGCAGTCGTAGCGATCAACATGGTGAAACAGGAAATACTGTTAAGTCGGCTTAACTATTAAGTAGAACTTAATCAATCAGAGATCAGTCATCTTTTGGTGAAACTGGGCCTAAGATTTGGCAATTTCAATTCAATTCCGTGTTTCATGTTTCCTTGTTTTTTATTAATGGGATATTTAATCTCATTATTTGTTACGGTGGATTATGGATGACCTTAGTCCTCATTAGACAAGGTTTGTTTACAGAAGCAGTTATGATACTTATCTATATTATCTTTATCAAACTGTTAGTCAAGAAGCTAAAAACAAATATTGGAAATTATAGTTTGTTCTTAAATTTTTTTGATTA
Source organism: Ophraella communa (assembly GCA_035357415.1). Taxonomy (NCBI): domain Eukaryota; kingdom Metazoa; phylum Arthropoda; class Insecta; order Coleoptera; family Chrysomelidae; genus Ophraella; species Ophraella communa. The sequence goes on from CM068979.1 coordinate 67,612,064, forward strand.
CTATGTTGCAGAGATAGTACAAATATTTTTTGACATATTGGCATTACAAAACCATGCAGTATTTTGTTTCTACTTACTCTTACTACCATGCCAATACACATCTCAGATGTGGTAATAAATAGTAAATGATCATCACTATTAAAAGTATATTTTAATGTGATATTATAACCCAAACATTCCAAACTTGCTTATCTCATTAAAGCTAATGGTTTCAGTGTAATCAATATTCACCAAAAGTGGCAAATAACCAACCTCTTAATTAAAATTTAACTAGAAATATTTAAATTATTGTTCATTGTTGCCTAAGCATTAAATAAATTAAAGTTTAATAATGGAAAATTTATATTTAACTTTTTTTTGTTTCTTAATAAATTGACATCTGTCAAACAAATATTATTTTTCTCAAGGGGTTAAATCAGGAGTTAAAAATTTTTGTTCAATCTGTACCGCACTCAAATATAAGATACAATTAAGTATATAATGGAATAGTGAAAGAGATAATGCTAATGTGGCACTTGCCACCCCCAAATTTTTTCTCGTGTAGCATCTTCAGGTTTTTGTTTTTGATAAGAATGTTCTTTAGTCATTTTATTAAAAGTACACCTTCGGTTCGGCTTTCAATCAGAAAGTATAGGAAAATAGTATAAATATTATACAAAGTGCAGCTCAATTGTATTTAAAACAATTTGTTTATTTAAAATGGAGTTCAAATGTCTATAAACAGATAACTTGTATACTGTATGCCTCGTGGAAAAAGCGTTACTAAAACTCGTGTGTTAGGACAGGGCCATCTCCAGCCCACGTCACCACACATTTTTAGTTTGTGACCTAAAATAAATGTCAGACTTATATAGGGCCTTAATATTAATATTAAACCGTGCCACAACGACGAATTATTTCCTATTTAAATAACATGGTGTTTTTGTACTTTTTGCAATTAATTTTTTTTTTCTTTAATCATTCCATCTAAAGCTGTGGCAAGTCATTATTTTTGTAGTAAATTGAACGTTCTACAAAAAGTTTTTAATAATTTTTTCGATAAATTTACTTACAATTAAGTTATTCAAGGTCAACGTTCAACTCGAAATAATTTTTTAATAGTCTTTGTATTTTGACCGAAAATGTATCATTATTTATATTAAAATTTATTCTCTATTACGAAAAATATCTGATTTCAACTGTATTATAGTTAAAATTGGTGTTATACATTCCGATAAACAAAAAATTCAACTGCTTATATAAGTTGAGATTAAAATAGTAAAATTTGTTGGTAAAAATATCACAGATATAAAAAATTCTTTAATACATTAATGAACAAAATTTATTTTATCAAACATTCTTTGGTGACATTTGGATTTTTTTATATTCAGCATATATTTAATACTCCTATATAGACAGGTGATACAACAAAAATAACATCTTTCAAATCTTTCAAAATATTTGACCGAATTAGAATTAATAATAGAATCAAGAGTTTGAGTCAAGATATCAATTAAAATCTGTTGAAATGAAAATAAAGCGTTTAGGAAAGTGGTGCTTGTCCTCTTCGCTTGATTTTACAACTGCCACTGTTTTTACAGATCCAACAAAATAGCTGGAACCAGATATTTTTTGCAATAAAAATAAATTTTAATATAAATATGAAGATAAATTTTCACTTATAACATGAGAGCTTAAATTATTTCCGGAAATTTTCTTTCTGAAAATAACAAAAACAGCAAAATAAAACCACTCAAATATTAGGGGCTTATACTGCAGCTGATTTGATTTACTCCTTGCTAGATGTCATTGACATTTCATACCTATGGAATTCTACTTTTCCCAATAAACTCGTGACACAATGAAAACTACACTTTTTGGAGAAACCTTACTATTTTTAACTTATTTCCTCCTTTTTATTTTTTATTTAGTTTAGCAACCTTTTTATCAAATTTTTACTCCGTTTTTCTTATTCTTTTCAGTTATTTCGACCAGCCTTCCTATCAATAAATCAATCAATCATTAAAATTCCTTATTTAGTCTAGTCGAGAAGTGAGTTTCCTGCCTAAAAGAATAAATTTAAAAATATGGGAATTGGTTTATCGAATCCAGAATTAAATTCTGAGAATGGGGAATTTTTGCCTATAAACATTTCAATTGTTATTAACAAAAAAGAAGGGACAAAAAGATGATCTCAGTTTTTGGGCAATAACTATGAAACTATTAAAGATATCGCCAATATTAAAAAAGATCCTAAAAGAGGAGAAAATATCACAAAAAAGTCTTGATCAACGGAGTTGTACCTCCATTATTTATAATTTCAATTTTTCCAAATAATTTTCTTTTATAATATATTTAATATCAATTTAAAAATCTGAAATAATGGTAACCTTATTTAGACACTTGAAGGTATATAACCCTGATATAAACAAAAATTAAGTTGATATTTGTTAAAGTTATTCAATTGTTATCTAACTAATTGTTTACTTACTTAAGCTGAAATAAAATATTTTATTATGGTTTCAATAAAATACCTAAAGTAAATTTTTCTCTTGGAGCTTATTGTTATTTAGATTAACTTTTCTTATTTGTTTGTAACAAAAGTTCCGGATTTTCATTTTTTGTTAACATAGAAATTTATGTACATTATTTAAACTATATAATAACAGATTTTATTATAGCTTAAGTAAGTAAAAAAATAGTAACAATTGAATAACTAAATTTTTTTATGTCGGGGTTATATTTCTTCATGTGTTTAGATAAGATTATAATTTTTCCAGATATTTTAATTGAAATTAAATATAAGAAATATTTATTTGTTTTACTAGGCATAAAAACACAAGATTAAATCTGCTTTTCTGTCGTGTAAAACATATAATTTTTTTTCCAATTCCAAGCAAAGTCGACTTTTTCATATTTAAATTGCGTTCCAGTATCAATATCCAAATAACTAAATTATTTTATCAAAGGTAACTGGACCCTGCGTTACTATGTTTACCGCTGACGACGTTTGTTGAATAATGTTTGTTTACTGTTTACTGTCATTGTCAATTTTTAAAAGTTGTCATGTTAGAAATGGATTTACTGCAAAGTAAAGATGAATTGATGCAATTAACACCAACTGAGACAAGAGACCAGGCGCGAGATGTGAAATTTAACCTTTTCCGGAAAAATCATGAATTGTGTATGAACTCAGTTTATTATCATCAGCATCATTTTGAGGTTTCTTAATGTCATTGTCAATTTTGATAACCACTTTGATTTAAATTATTACTTGGAAGATTGCCTAGCAACGAACTTTTTCTGCCCAGGCAGTAAAAGTGGACTTTTTCTGCCTAGGCATTAAAAAGTACTTCTAAGCCTGCCAAGTCACAATAAAAGGCCGCTTTTAATATCATTTGTAGAAAATGTCGCACTTTTCTTACAAGGGTGAAAGCTGTGCAACACACGAGTGGATATTTGTTATTATTGACGCTATTTTTAATTTTTAGTGCCCAAAGACGTCCTTTCGTTTTTCGACATAATCTCTCTTATTTACACATTTTTCCCACCTGGTCGAAAGTTTTTTAATTCCTGTATGAAAGAATGAAGCTGGTAGTGTCAGTAGCCAATTGCGCACGAATGTTTCTACACCTTCGTCGTCCTCAAAGTGGTGACCTCCCAGTTCTTCTTTAAGTGGTCCAAACAAGTGGTAGTCACATGGCGATAGATCACGACTGTAAGGCGGGTGTTCAAGTATTTCCCAATGCATTAAGCGCAATTTTTCCTGAGTCAATGCAGCTGTGTGTGGCCGAGCATTGTCATGAAGCAGATTCGCACTTCGGATAGACATGTCTCGTCTTTTTTGCCGATAATCAAGTTTCACTGCATCCAGCAGTAGGCAGTAGTACTCGGCATTAATTGTACAGCCTTCGTGCAAAAAGCAAGCAACAGTACACCCCTGGAATCCCAGAAAACCGTTGCAAGAACTTTCCCTGCAGAAAGACGGGTTTTGGCTTTTCGTGGTGCTGCCTTTCCAGGTTTTCGCCACTATATGCTTGCCCGCTTCGACTCCGGTGTGTAATGATGCATCCATGTCTGATCACAGGTTACAATATGTTCTATCCACTCATTCGCCTCAGCTCGATATCGTGCCAACAGCCTTTCACACACGGCAAGACGGTTTGCTTTGTGTTATTCCGTCAAAAGACGAAGAACCGATCTTTTTCGGTAACCCAAATCAGGTTGCGGTCGCCTTTAATCAATTCACTAATTGCACGAATATTTGCTCCATTTCTGCTTGTCCAGGGTCGGCGTGCATGATTCACGTTTTCCACTGCCTCTCGGCCGTCTGAACATTTTTTGTGCCAGTCGTAGACTTTGGTCTTTGAAAGTGTTTCATCACCAAACTGTGCAGATAGTCGACGATAAATTTCGGAAGGTTTTACGCCCTCCCGTGTCAAAAATTTGATAATATCCCGTTGCTCAACAGACGCGTGTACCTCCTGCTCAGACATTATGCTATTAGCAATTGATTGACTTCGCCGCATCAAACAGACGTGCTCCCCTTCTCTTGACATCCCCACCTAACAGACAAGCTACCCTCCCCTTATATGTATGTATGCCTGTATAAATTAGGGGTGATAGTTACACTGCGACCTATAGGATCTATTGTGTCCTCCCTTACTTGCCATGTTCTGATGTTTTCTCAGATTTAGAGCAGCTTCGAGTCCTATTTTCCTGAGGAAGTTTAGGACATCGTCGGGCTTCAAATCTGGTGGATCCTCCTCTTCTATTTCATGTGCTCCTATGTATCTGACCCTAGAATTCTGCAAGGCAGGGCATTCTGAGAGTATGTGTATTGAGGTTTCATCCTCTTCCTCACAGAATCTGCACTTTGCTTCATCTGCTAACCCTAGTTTCTTCATGTGGCTTCTTAACCGGCAATGCCCAGTTAATATTCCCGTTAGAATTCCGAGCCTTTTTTTACTGAGGTTGAGGCAGCTAAGATATCTCTTCTGGTCATAGTTCGCCAGTAGTATATTAGATTGCCTCAATCCTTCCAGTACTTGGAGTTTTCCTTCTCCATTTCTTCCCTTAGTTTACTACTCTACTGCTGATCCCACAAGATGGTTCTGGTCCCAAATGTGGGGTTTCAGCTCCTTTTTTTGCCAGCTTATCTGCTGTTTCATTCCCCTCTATTCCTATGTGTCCCGGGACCCATAGGAGGGTGACAGTGTTCTTCTGGCCTAGTCCATTTAGTTTGCCTAGGCATTCCCAAACCATCTTCGAACTGATTATATTTGAGCTCAGCGCTTTGATGGTTGCTTGACTACCCTCCCCTTACATCCCCTCCTAACTATATAGCAGTACATCAAGCCACTGTCGAAAAAGTTTACGTCAGACTGGTAAATATGCGGTTCCTGACTTTAGGAGAAGAATATCCATTGGCAAGGAACTACATGAAGGTTACAGTCTCAAAGCTTATAGACTTCGTTAAGAGAGTCGGACTGGGGGATGTAATCTAACTTTTCGAGGACCACAATAGATCTGAAAAGGTCGCAGTGTAATAGGCTTCTGACCACCTCTTAAACATCTATCTATCTACATCAAACCACTCCTGTTACTTATGGCGCGCTAAACAGAAAATTCCGGTTCATAATTGTTTCGCCCTGTCCTCGTATATTATTCTATAACATAATCTAATCACCATGCCCTTTAGCAGCAACGTTTTTTATATGTTTCTTTTGCATTTCGTATTATTTTTATCAGTGACTTTTGCAGGTCATCATTTACATCGATACCATCAATCATATCAATCTGCTGCAGGTTTTTCTAAATTTTCCCTAATTCTGCTGGGTACTTATCATTTATTTTAACTGAAAGTTATTCATACGGTATGCGCTTCAGTCCTATGTCATTTATTTAACGGTTGAATAGTGAATAGGTCGGTTCTTTTATCAAATTTTCCCAACATGGATATCTCCATCGAACCGTCACATCTCGTCGTAGAAATTGATGCTACCATTATGTAAAATTAGGTCACATACGGAATGTTTACCACGTTTACCAATGAAAAGCTTTTAAATGCATTAATTTTAAACCAAAATTTAAGGGCACTCTACTCTCAAAAGACTCTTTAAATCGAATTAGTCGGTTCATGTTCATATATACGAAATCCTATGCAGTTGTAGCGGAACACTTTATGTAAATATGGGTTGTTTTCGTCTAACATACTACACAGAGTAGGTACAGTGACGAGGCAAGCAAAATAAACAACTATTCGATTTGTCAAAGAATAACAACATTACACCGTTAAATTCTAATATTATTTAGCTATGAGACTTTTTATATTGGACCATATAAATACAAGAATTATGAACAATTTAATCAATAATTATTAAAATTTAGAAAACGTTTCTATTCGCAGCCTCTGAAGTTTGGAATTTCTTAATAACTTTCAAACCAGGCCGTTTTTCTAAATAAAAACAACTACTTCCTGAGCTATATGGCGACACCTACTTATAGATATATACCTACTGGCGTAAAAGAATCTGCATCCTGTGTTCCAGAATAAAAGGTATAATCTTTTTCAACAAAAATTATGGTTGACTACATTAAGTTACCTGAGGCGATCTCATTATGTATGCCAAATTCGGTCATAAATGTCGAGGAGACCGGATTATAATAATTTAAAATAGGCAAAGCAGGTAAAAATATCTTGACTAATCCAAAAAGGACTTAATACCACAAAAAGTCTATGCCATGTACGAAGAGCAACGCATACGAGGTCTGACTATTAAATAACGAGACTGTTTATGAAAAAACAAAATTATTTTAAAAATTATTCTACAATTGGTCAAAGCAATGCTGGAAGTCTTCTTTTGTAAGAGCTAAATCAGGCGACTACGGCGCGTGTTCGAGCACTGGAATGCCTCTAGCGGCTAAATACCGCTTCACAGACAAAGACAGGTCGACCTGGACGTGGTCATCTTCGGTGCTCTATCGACCTTCAGAAAACCTTTTATACCATTCGAAAACACGATCACGAGATAGAGAATTCTCACCATAGGCCTATTTCAACAACTTATAGAACTTAGTCGGAGTTTTTTTTTTAATTTAACGAGAATTTCACATTGATCCGTTGCTCGTGTTTTCCGTCACACTTTGTTATCGGCACGAGAAAAAAATACGTTTCTAACCTCTACAGTAAAAATACTACTACAGCGACAAAAATGTGTTTTCGTACTGGAATAGTAGATCCTTCCAGCTATCTAACGCTGCATTCGTTTCCCACCCTACCCCTCTAGGACGCTTTCTGCGCGCGCAGTCTCGTTATTTAATAGCCAGACCTCGTAGCTACATTACATGCTCTGAAGCAACGTCTCATTGATGACGAAACTCAGATAAGTTGTAGCATCACTAGTCTTTGTAGAAATCTGTCTAAAATGGGATTCAGATGTCGTACAATTAATAAAAAGCAAGTCCTTATGGAATCCCATCAACTACAAAAGTGGCGTTATGAGTATATAACTTCAATAAGAAAATATCGTGCCGAAAATCTTCCAATAATTTACCTCGACGAGACGTGGTGTGACACCCATTCAAATAAAAGCTCCTTTAAATAAGGTCAAAATAATCACCATTTTACATGCGGAATCAGAAGACGGTTGGGTCCCAAATGCCTTTTGGCTTTCCGCAAAAAATATAAAAGATTTCTGCGTGGATTACCATGAAGATACAACGGCACTGTTTGAAGAATTATTTAAAAATTGGTGTTTACCAAACATTCCCCAGAATAGTATGATAGGAATGGACAATGCAAGCTACCAAAGTCGCCAATTACATAAGGCTCCAGGTACAAATAACACGAAATTAGAAATTCAAAACTACATGGCGGAGAATGATATATATATAGGGTGTTTCTTAAGTAATCTAAAATATTATATGGGGCGCTTCGTTACTCAATTTTAAGACGAAAAGTTTATATAAACATGTGTGATAGGTGTTGTCGTTTATGAGATACAGGGTGTTGAATTTATTGTAATAAGTCCGTTCTGATTGTACGTGAAATTAATTTTTCCCGGTGACGCTACTGGTTTTTAGAAGTAATACGCAAAAACATGCTTATTCTAAGTGGCCTTTGCAATAATGTTGACAAGTGTCAAATTTGAAAACCAACGCAAAAATCGTACATTTTTATTTGATCGACTCTGTGTTTAGTTAATAACTATGCCAGTGTTTACTAATGTTGAAATGGCTAATATGCATTTTTTGCATATTACCATTAGCGAATGGTAATGCCTTAGAAGCTAGACGTACGTATGCCCAGCGTTATCCAAATAATCGTTTACCATGTTCAGATACGTTTACTAAGTTACATATTCGTTTACAAGAAACTGGAACTTTTGCTAAATCGAAGAATATTATTGGACGACCCAGAACTGTGAGAAATCCCCAATTGGAAAACCAGATTCTTCAAATTATTGACTAACATCCAGAAACGAGTACAAGAAAAGTTGCAGATGAAGTAAATGTTAGTAACAAAACTGTTTGGAATATTCTAAAAGATAATCCATATCACCTTCAACGTGTTCAACATTTGTTACCTACTGACTATCCATTACGCATACAGTATTGTCAATGGATTTTACGTGAAATCGCGAACAATCCGAATTTTGTGGCCAATATTCTATTTACGGATGAAGCCAACTTTTCTAGACATGGGATTATAATTTTCATAATGACCACATATGGGCAGATGTAAATCCACATACCATAAGTGTAAAACGATTTCAACAAACATTTTCGGTCAATGTTTGGCTTGGCATCATCGATGATTATTTAATTGGACCATTTTTCCTTCCTGTACGGTTAACCGGTGAGACATACCAACATTTTCTAGAAAATGAACTTCCACTTCTTTTGGAAGATGTACCTATTATTATTAGAAGGCGCATGTGGTTCATGCATGACGGAGCTCCTCCACATTTTTCAGTGATTGTACGCGAGTTTTTAAATAATGTTTTTCCAGGCCATTGGATCGGACGAGGATCTCCACACCCGTGGCCCCCTAGATCACCTGGACACAATCCTCTGGATTTTTGTGTGTGGGGATATTTGAAATCGCTTGTTTACACAACACTGATATTAAACGTACAAGATCTTCAAAATCGTATCATAGACGGCTGTAATGTTATTCGTAACAATCCTGGTATCTTCGAACGTATTCGACAATCCATTAGACATCGAGCGGATTCTTGCATTTTAGCTGGAGGTGGACATTTTGAACATTTGTTCTGAAATGTATTATTTTTTCTTTATGTTTAACACATGTTGCTTGTAATAAAATAATAAAAAAATATAAATCAGTAGCGTCACCAAGAAAAATTAATTTCACGTACAACACCCTGTATCTCATAAACGACAACACCTATCACACATGTTTATATGAACTTTTCGTCTTAAAATTGAGTAACGAAGCGTCCCATATAATATTTTAGATTACTTAAGAAACACCCTGTATATATACACGAGTATTTTGGAGAGCGTTATACCAAAAGTGAGCTTTTAGAAGTTCCATAGACATTTTCTATTAAAAAATGTCTGTTTGAGACGCATGGGCAGAGGAAATGGGCTATATAGTACTACGACTTCCACCCTACTATTGTGTATTTAAACCCATTGAGCATGTTATGCGGCATCAATTAAAGTCAAAGATTAGATCAAATAATATTTCACCCACTTTAATTGGTACTGTTGTAAATTTAATAGTAAAAAGTGTTAATGATATTTGCGCAGATCGTTGGAACAATTCATTTCGTCACGTAGTATCTGTAGAAAATTAATACATTTCTCAGAATCATAGTATTATTAAACCAATTAAAATACATTTTGATGAAGGTAGCGACAGTGAAACAGAACTATTTGTGTATAACATTATAAATGTAATTATGTAAATAAAACTAGGAGTGATATTTAGAATTTTACTTAGTTGTTTTATATAGCAAGCTTCAATTTATTATAGTAATAAATATACGGTACGAAGGTTAGCATCTGTTTTACTTATAATAATCATATTAAATTACCTAAATTTAATACATAAATATATCAAATCTGGTCATAAATACTTTCCATGTTCATTGACAAGCTCTTCCGATACAATGGGATTAAAGCAGGTAGCTTGACTGCAGTCAATTAGTTTTCTTGAAAAACATTATAGATACCTACTTATGTCGTCCTGATGACGGAACAATAATATCGAAACCGGTGTGCGAGTAGTTTGACAAATTTGATCAATAATACAATGAAAGACGAGACAAGAATTGCGGAAGAACTACTGCACCATTTGGATGCAGCCATATGGGACAAAAATGGATGTTGACTTTGAAAAAATTGGACTATAATAAATAAAGTATAAAAACAAAGTTTAGACCTAACGGCATGTACAGATCCTGTCGTAATAGACATTCTAAAAGTTGCTCAAGCTTTGGACTGCCATAAAGGTGTGTGCTGGTATCTACTGTTTAATTAATGAATAGTGGACTTGCCTCGTACAATTTAACAGAAAAGTGGGTACTCCGACAATCGGGAGATAATGACATATACTAAGTGACATAAAAATCCGAACACCCATTATATATTTATAAATTTACTGAAGCATAATAAGTAAATGATAAAAATTTTAAAATTATTGCATTGCTTTAAAGCCCTTTTACCTTTAATAATGTGTGGATGCACCCCGATGTGTTACGCATTCTCCAACGCGCCTAGGCATGCTTCTGATCAGGTGGTCAATGTTCTCCTGTGGTATCTCATTCCAGGCAACCACCAACTCCTCTCGAAGTTCTAGAGTCTGAGGAGGACGTTGCAAATTGAGCAATCTCCTACCCATCATATCCCACACGTGCTCAATTGGGGATAAGTCGGGAGATCTTGGTGGCCAAGGTAACAATGTGACATCATTATGTTGAAAGAAGTCTATTGTGACTTTTGCGACATGTGGTCGGGCATTATCTTGTTGGAAAGTTGGATTTGCCAGGGTGTCAAGATAGGGTAAAAGATGGGGTTCTAAAACTTCTTGGATATAACGCTGTGCGTTACCTCTGATGAAGATTAAAGGTGATCTCGAACCATAACTCCAACATTTTGATGAACATGCCTTTTTTTGCAATTGTCGACTATGATAGCTTGCGTTGTCCATTACTATAACGCTGTTTGGCGGAATGTTGGGTAACAGACAATTTTTAAACCAATCTTCAAAAAGCTCTGCTGTCGTATCTTCGTGATAATCAACACAAGAGTCCTTAATAACCAACCATTTTCTGATCTTGCGTGTAATATTGTGATTCGCTTCCCTTTATTTGATGGTACTTTTGTTTTACACTTATCAGAGGAATCATACCATCCTTTGGAAGGGGTGTCATACGTATCAAACCACGTCTCGTGGAGGTAAGAGTATTGGCCGATTTTCAGACCGGTATTTTCTTATTGAAGTTATATATTCAGAACGCCAGTTTATTAAACGTGTGGATTCCATTATTACTTAACTCTTGTCAACTTTGCGATATTTAAAGCTCGCCAAAGAGTAGTGAGGCCACAGTTGATGTGAGTTTCGTCATCACATCTTTTTCCCAGTATTCTAGACTTTTTGTGACACCGGAATCTTTACGCTTTTTTCTTGATTCCATGGAATTTTCAACAATTCGTCTAACTGAAGTAAGAGGCACCTTCGTCAAATTACTGGTTACTCTTGCTCCAGCACCCGCGTTATATCCTTGCTGAAGTAAGGAACTACACACATTTTTTATAATGATTTTCGCGTCACAAGATAAGTGATTCTTCTTTAACGAACCACTGGAAGAATCACTATTACTTTTTATCCACGGACGCCACATACTGCCTATTCTGTACGTTGGGGTATAAAATCTTTGCTATTAATGTCTGTAATAACAAATAAATGTTACAAAATTATTGCACGCCGTAACACAAGTGAACACTTCCAATGAAATACAAAGACTAAAATGAACAAGAAGGGTAAGCTGTAATCCTGTACAATCCCTCTCTGAGAAACAAAATTACCTGAATTAGGTCCTTTTACATTTCTGATGTGCATCTCGGATTTTACAACTTAGGGTCTAATTGGTTTTATTATAATCCTTCAGTCAATACTATTTATTGTGAAAACTACTATACGACAGAATTGTCTGAGATCAATAAAAAATGGTGTCAAAATTTGTTCTCTATATCGCAATTGATTTAATGTAACGGGTCTTCTACCCTCGTCTTCCACGAAGTAAGAGCCCAATAATCCATTACCTGACACTGCGCACTAAATCGTTACACGGTCAATATGAAGAGGTTTCTCTACGATGATATCTGATCGTTCAAAACCAAGAAAACGATTTGTCTTTCGATTGATAAATCCATTCAGATGGATGTGACATTCGTATGTAAACCAAACATAAAATAAGGGGTTGTTCATAAACCATTGCAAAGACTAAAGCACAATAAACAACTCTTGATTTCTTGTCTTGTCTTGTCAAGTGTTGCCCAATCTGTATTTTATAGGGAAAACCACCAATCTTTTTAAACATTCTTCGGGTAGACGTTTCACTCAAATTCATTTTTAGAGATGTTCTGTGGCGACTTCTTTTTGGTGATTCTAACACCTTCCTTGATTCGCATCTGTTGTCACGGTAACTGGACGACCAGTACAGCTTTTGCGTTGAATTAGAACGCTTCCTGTTCGCCGAAATTTTTTCAACGACTCTTAACAAGTCCCAATTAGTTGGAGCAGGCTTCTGAATAGTGATTCCCACGAGACCTCTCGTCTGCAAGAGTCTCGCATCCAAAAATACATAATATATGTTCTATTTAAAAATATATTATTTCGATCTGTATATGAAAAAATAGATGCTGCAATGAGTTGAATTTTTTATTTAAATTTTAACCCTACAGCTTTTGTCTATAACATTTTTTCTAATAAATGCGCAAAAAAGTACTTAAGAAGGATTCAAATTATAAATGAACACCTTGTACATTAGACGAGACTTTTGCGAGACGCGAGACGAGACTGCGGGCTGCGAGACGAGACTTTATATTTCGGTTGCGAGACGAGACTTTATGAAAGTCTCGTTGGTCTCGTGGAAATCACTACTTCTGAAACTCTTTTGATCTAACATTCCCGTATGAGGGAAATAATACTCAATATTAAATATATTTTCTTGCCTTGATAGTTTCTTAGAATAAACAATGTATAAAAATAGTAAAAATACCACGACAACTATTGTCACTAGTTTCATATGACGCGATTTTATTTGTTCGGCTTCCTGATTTCAGTGTCCTTTGTATTGGCGCATACCGTATTAACAAAGAGACTAATTTAAACTTTATAAGTTTCTTTCACATACACATTTTAAATAGAATTTCTACCTAGATTGATAGATTGAAAATAATGGCATATCATTTAGTAGAATGTTTAGAATACAAATTCTATTATTGTTGTGACGTTACGTCATTATAATGGATCCTAAATGGATTTGTATACATAATAAGTTGACATGTAAAGGTTCTGCTAAATATAAAGCGCCGTATCTCAACGATACAGGAGCTCGATTTTGTCACAAGCGGTTACAGAGTGCGGCTGACATAATTTTATACATTAAAACGGTCAAAATGGAATGATTCTTTTTTTTTAATGACGACACAAAAAAAAACCAAGGTGTCACTGGTCGTAAAAAATTAGTGGAAAATAAACGCTATTTATTTCAATGTTGGCGGGAGATCAAGACAAAAACCATATAAAAAATGCGACTATCGGTAAAAACATTTTAACAAAAATGTTTGCTTGCCAAAATTTGTTCTATAAATATACGTGGGTATTTTAAAGTTTTACAGGTCTTAAAATGTTTATCGACAAAAAGGATCCAAAAATTTTTTATTATGCAACAAACACTTGATTCGATTTATTAATTAAATATTTATTGTGTGTAGAGATTGTAACTGTTTTTAATGAATCTAATATTCGAAATGTACCATATTATTCAAACTAAAGAGAACACAAAGAAATGGAGTCTACAAAATTCTGTAAATAAAAGGCCATATCTAGTGATGAGCAAGACTGGTCTTGGTCTTGTGGTCTTGGACCAACTTCAGGCTGCAAGATCAAGACCAAGACCGAACAGTGCAAGACTTATGCAAGACCAAGACTTAGCATTGCAAGATATACGCAAGACCAAGACCAAGCCTGCAAGAGTCTTGCGGTCTTGCGTTTTTTAAACATATAATTCGAAAAATAAAGCAGCCATGGATTTACCGTGGGTGCAGGTAGAAAAAATTTTTCTACTTTTTCAGCCATGGATTATTTTAAACTCTAAAGCTTTGGTTTCCTGGGATAGCGGTGCCGCAATAAAGCGGCCGTAATTTGACGACCGTTCAAGACGGCCGCTATCGGTGAGCACAGACGTAAAATAAGAGTTTATCGTTATTGACCGCCTAAATCCATTTTTGTATTTGCTTTCGTTTTGTGTGTTTATAGTTTGTTTTATATCTTGTGTATAGTTTCATTATTTGACAATAATTAGAGTGTTTCTGTGTTAAAAGCAAAAAATGGATGATTTGGACTTGGCAATGATAATATTTTTGGAAGACAAGCCTTCATCGGAAGAAGAAACGAAAAGGGCAATATTTTTCAGTATTCCTAATGTCTATCTTTGACTATTTTTGACTGTGTGTAGTTTGAAGTTGAGTAAAATATATTCTTAATTTGATCGTAGAAAAAGTATAGTATATTATTCTTGCACAAAACCTATGCCACACATCGTGTGGAATAGATTACTTTCTGCACTTATGACACAATATATTATTATGGATCTAAAACATAAAGTTCAGAGAGTATAGCCAATGCAATGTTCAAGCTGAAGTAGAAGTACCTGCAATTGAGTAGGAATGTCTAGAGAAACTAAAAGATTATTGTAGAAAGAACCCTGTAAATCTGCTATAAATCAGTATAATATTAATAATGAAGATCGCAAAGAATTACAGCTAGGCCAAGTTATCCCGGGAAATTATAATTAAAGTTGGCATATCGAGAGCAATGACTTGAATAAAAATGTATATATTTTACCCACGTTGAAGTAATTCTCAATGGACCCTGCCCGGTAAAGAAACATCTGAGAACAATTGGCATAGCTGATGCAGTAGAAAGTATATTTTGTGAAATGGAGGATGAAATCTCCATACACCTACTCACAAACTGCTGTGCTCTAAATAACAATAGAGAACTGAGTGCGGTCATCAAGAAAAGTAGCTGTAACAATATCCTTCCAAAGAGACAGGGCGCCAATTTGTAACCATATTAGTTCCCAAAAGGCGCCAATTTGTAACAATACTAGTCCCGGCTATGAGACTCAAGGAGTGGTTCGACTCCAAGTTAATGCTTACTATAGAAAGGATTGGTGGTATATAAGAGTTAAGGGCGCCACTATCTTTTTATACGTTACGAATAAACAACAGAAACTACACAAAAACTAAGGTAAAAAAGATAGAAATACTTTGTAATTAGACTGAATTTGAAAGCAAAAAGAAACTACATTTAATGTCAACCGAACACGCTGCACCCTCAAGACTTATAGTCCGTGGGTATACATCAAACCGTTATTAATGAATATTTGTTTATTAATAAAAAAAATGGTAAATTGCCAAAGGAAGTACAAACGGAAATGTTCTAAATGGATTTGACTGATCTTTGTTAGTAGAATGATCCGGTAGTCTCGGTTTGTGTACCGATGCTTGTAGTTGGGGTGTTGGCTGGTGGTGGTGGATTCTTCATCAAAGGAACTGCTACTATTTCTGCATCAAAAGGAAATGCTATTATAATCGGTATATTTCTGCATCAAAAGGAACTGCTACTATAATGGGTATATTTCTGCATCAAAAGGAACTGCTACTAGAACTATATTTTTTCCTGGTAGCGGGTATATTGCTCCTTACTAGCGTAGCGTAGCGGGCTGTATCTGTGATACAACCAGAGAAATGTATTGTCTAAGTTTCGCGGACAACTTGCCACTAGGGATTGTTTGGACGAAAAGGGATGAAACGAGGTGTTTGCCCTAATTTATAGCAGTATTGACAGGGGTTTCCGGTTACGTTCGTTGGTAAGGGTTTTGTTTCGGGTACGTTCTGTTGTAGGGATGGGTTTGGTAACGATGATAAGGTGTCTAATATTCAGTGGGTCAGGGTTGATTTTAGGGTTCGGACGGTAAACTAAGGAAAGGTAGCATGGCGATAGACATGTTACATAGCATAAGATAGAACGATATGTTGCAGTATTCTAGAATTCTGTACAATCTGTAGAGATTGTAAGCTGGCTGGTTTTTTAGACTTCATTTTAGAAATTAAGCTATTATCTTACTAAACTAAAATTCCAAAATAGTAGGCACTAAATTCTCAGAAATGACTGTGACGTTTTTGCCTTAATCTGCCTCTTGCAGTGGCGTACGGAAATTATACTAAACAGATGTGGAAAAATTAATTATTTAAAAACTATATCCACAAATAAGAATTAAATTACATTATATTAATTATATAAAAAAAATATACACTGTGTCCACGGATGGAGTTGCTAAGAGGAGAAAAACCTTTATTATTAATTTTATGACAAAGTTATTGTTATAAAAAATTTGCATCCTTTGGAAATAAGATTGACATAAAAAAATCTGAGATCGGATGTACAGGGTGTTAGCAAAGTAATAAAACGTGAAAATGTTTCATGAGAAAAGTAGGCACCATTATTATTATTAATGCAGCCGTGTGCATGAGATTTCGATTTCAGACCTATAAGAGCACTTTTCCTACCTCTTTTCATAAATTTAATGTTCATTTGCTTTAATGTGCGCAATAAAACACGTCGTGATATTTTGGGCATCGATTCATCGGAACTTATTTCGGCTGCGACTTTTTTTAAAGTTGGGATTTCATTTCGGAAAAAGAACGAATGGAATTTCCTACGAATAGCATATTTGGTGCAATCATCAAGCTGAATTTGTTTTCTTCCTCTAGTTTCAATGTCTTTAGATACATTATCACATTTACCTTCATTTTCTTTAAATGTTTTAAGAATTCTGTGAACACTTCTCGTCGACACTTTAGTTAAATCACTACACAGATTAACTACGTCATTATGCAACATATTCTCATTCCGTTCACGGAGCCCACAATACACATTGTATATAATAGTTTTTTCTCCTTCGGATAAATTTGGACGTCTGCGTTTACTCTGACTGCTTTCACTTTCCATATTGCTCACAGTTCACAGCACAAAATTAAACTGATTTATAATGATATTTCCCTTGTTTCAGTCCTTAAACAAATCCCTTGGTTTTTACCTGATCTGATATGAAATTACCTTTTTTTTTACTGTTAATCGTTTTCCTAGAAATGTACCTGCCTAATTATTTGACGTCTACTACATTATTACTTCGTACGAATGGATTAAATGGATTAACTGTATAGAAAGTGTATTATTCCTCTTTTATGTTTATCTAGGGTAGGTATTATACAAAAATATCATTATTTATTATATTATTGAAAAGGGTATTTCCAATTTTAGAATTTTTACAACAGAAATTCCAAAACTGTCATCAGTGTTGAAACAGACCTAATTCGTTATAACTGTATTATAATAACAGATCAAAGAAAAAAATAATATTTACATTACGTATTATTCAACGAATGTTACGCTCATGAATGTTAACCTAACCGTGCTCAGCTGATGAAGCAATATTTATATCTCTCTCTATCTTACGGCAAATTTAATCTACCTCTCTTTTTTCCGCCCCACAAACGTCTCTGTGTACGCAACGTTGCCATTTATAAATTTTAGTCCCAGAATATAATTCAAATTTTTTTATATTTAATAAACATTGATGTTGTTGAATATATTTCATTAGCAGGAAGTTTCTTTAATATTTAATATTTTTTAGTATTTAGTATTTAATGAATAAAACACGTTGTCCGTTATTCTATGACCATTTAGTTGCGTGTGTATGATTTAAATAGAAGATGATAAAATATATAGAAACCCAACCTGACAACAATGTTTACGTTTTAATTCAATAATATTTCTGAGAATTTAGTGCCTACTATTGTGGAATTTTAGTATAATCACAATAAATGCTCAAAAATTAATTGGTTCATCAATAACATGTTTTATGTGTATTTTTGTTTTTTTTTTTTCAGGCAAGTCCATATGGCAATTAGTTTTAGAACAGTTCGATGATCTTCTAGTCAAGATTTTATTATTAGCCGCCATAATTTCATTCGTGAGTATATCAGTATTTAAAAAATAATAATAAATAGTTCCTTATTCTTATATATAATTCATTCAAGGGAAAACTACGAAAATGATTCGTAAGCGCTCGTCTTTTTCAAAATACGTAAAATGATTCATTTCATTTCATTTCATTCATCAGTAACTAAGTTAGACAGCAATATACAAAACGTAGAAAACTAATTTATAGCATTCGGGGTGATTCTGGCAACAGATGTCACGCTTTGACTTTATTAGTTTGTTTAAAACGGGAGATTAGTTTTGTTTACTGTTTGTTGTTTCTGTGAGACGATAAAAATCGATTTAATGATTGAGGGATTTATTGCTTTTGGTGTACTAGCTCTGAACCGTATAGTCGCTTTATTAAGATTGGTGTGAGGAAACATTTGTGTTGGGAATTTAACAAATGTACTGCGTGACATAGAAACCCGAACGCCCAGTAAAATGATTTTATTTTAATGGTACTTTACACAAATATCAGGAGGATAGTAAATCCAATTTATTTATTATAAACCATTTTTGTAATAATCATTCTCAACAATGAGTCGATGCGCCATGGTGGCTTACACATTCAGCACGTCTAGACATACTTCTAATCTGGTGTATCTCATTCTAGGCCACCACTTCGTTTCGCAGTCCAGTGTTCGAGGAGGCTGCTATAGATTATTAAGTTTTTTACCCACCATGTCCCATGTAAATAGTCCAAAGTTGCCCTTGCCACATAAGGTCGGGCATTATCCTGTTGGAAAATGGGGTTTTGGAGAGTTCTAAGTCATGGAAGCAAATGTGGTTCCAATATTTCATTCATGCAACGCTGAGCGGTCTTGCTACCTCTGATGAATGTAACCTAGAACCATAAGCAATGACACTCCATACCATTATCGCAACAGTACGATGTGCATGTCTCTCAACAAAAAGTTGAGGATCGCGGCGTTCTCCACGTCGCTTTCTTACATATGTGCCCGACTGTCATGCATTGCTAAACAGAAAGGGGATTCATCGCTAAATACTACTGTGTGGCATTCCTGATCCCTGCTAGTCTTTCTCTACTCCATTCAGGGCAAACAACAAATAGGGAAATAATGTATAAAACCTTTGAGTAGAACTCCAATACAAATGAAATATCATTATACAAATGTAAAATTCAATTTTTAAATCCACAAATTAACGTAAGTTTTTTTTGTTGAACCCACAACAATCTCTCCCAAAAATAGTTTACCCCCAAAAAATGATATTGTAATTTTATTTAAAGACTCTAGACTCTAATAAAAAATTAAAATAAAGTAAATAGCAAAAAAGTATGATAAAAACTCTATTTACCTCTAAGCGAGAGTGTCCTAAAATAACCCATTTTACGTTAAAATGTGGAAGTTTGTACAAAGGTGTCTTATTATATTATATAATAGGTTTTATAGCTTTATACACAAGAAGTTTTACTTTTCTTTAGAGGAAAGAGTTATTGGATGAATTAAAAAATAATTCATGGGAAAATGAGAATGAGACAGCAGAGGAAGATTGGGAGGAGCAGATAATAGTGAAACTATTCACGGAGGGAGGAGTGGATTCGGGAAGTACAGAATATTAGAGTAGGGAGAACAATTAGGGAGATAAGGACGACAGAAAAGTGGTAGGTAGAGGAGAAGGAAGAGGCATCAGGATAAGAAAAATCATAAAAATGGATGACCTGAGAAGGGATATGGTAAAGAGGTTGCTGAATAACAATGGGAGCACTTCTAAGAACTATTCAGGGTGCTGAAGGAAATAGATTTCTAGGAAGTATGGAAGTGGCCAAGGTGATATTGGAGAATGTGTTAATTTTTGGAGGAAATAACAAATGTTGGAATTGAGGAAGAAGGTAGTAAGAATGGGGGTTTTAGAGAAACCCAGCGAAAAAATGGGAAGGAAATCCCGTGGACAGAGTGATGGACTTGTGGAAAGGGTTAGGGAGCACATGGAGAAATTACTAGTGTTTTTCGATGTCTGAAACGCATTCAATAGTGAAATAACTGGGAGTGTGTTTGGGTAGCCAACTATTCTTCAAAATAAATATGCTGGAAGAGACACATAAGGCGAAAGTAAGGGCAGCACATCTGAATAATGTGAAAAGGTCGGGAGAGCAGAGTATGTCATATGGGGCGAAAGTATGGAATGAACGAGCTTGGGTTAGGGGCTAGAATAAGGCCACCCCTGCGGGTATAGAAAGGGATGTTACTGGGGGTAGCGCAGTGGTGCTGTCAAGGTACTACCCTTTGGATGAGATTGCTACAGCTGAAGTGCGACCAGAGAGGTAGTTTAGGAACGGATGAAAAGGAAATGGAAAGTAGTAGGAATATGTATGGGGTATCCTAAAAGGGGCGATTAGGAGTAGAAGAGGTGTTCACTGTAGTCAAGAGTAGAGTATCTTCTCAACAATTGCAAAAGAGAAACTGGAGTATGCGAGAGGTGTGAAGTAAAAGGCATGCTGAAGGAATAGAAGGTAATTAATGGCGCTAGATGTAGAAGTGATAAAGAGAAAAGTGGCGGAGTGTAGGGTGGTATAGTCTTTCCAATTTAAAAGTGTCATACAGACTCAGTCTAGAGAGAGCTGGGTTCCGACGATACAGAGTGGATGTTTAACTTTTAAATGGATTTTAGCAATTAATATTTGAAAGACTATAACTCCAAGGTGGAGTAACGGCGAGTTTTTTAGGTGGGTTCGGTTGGTAGATATCAACTTGGGAATGAGTTCAGTACTGTATGGCACTTATTCAAACATGTTTCCTACCTCGACCCCTTTAAGAAAAGCTTTTTATTTAAAAATTAATTTTTTTATAAACAATTCTAAAACTTAAGGCATTGCTCCAAGAATCGCCTTGTTATAAAATTCGGTAAAACAGATTAATAAATCACGTTCGTTCCTTTTTACCGATAATTTTGACGTTCAATCTCGGTTTTTATTTTAAAAATACTACAAAGAAAACCGACCATCACTGCAAGCGTACATTAAAATAACACAAAAAGTAAACTTTTTGCAACATATCTGGTTAATGTTGAAATAGTGGCATCTGTTGTTTATTCCAGATAAAGAAATACAAAATTTTAAACGAGGTATTGTTTTGGAATTCCGATGACGTAACTATTCATCTTTTTTTAATAACATTCTTATACATGTAAATGAATCATTTGTCGCTATTTTTTTTTGAATGTTTTTGATTTTTATGGGAAGTGATTTATGTAGGTTTTCAATAATTTACGCATTTTTAAAGCAATAAACATTTCCGTATTTATTAACTTTCATTCTGAATGATATTATTTGAAGTCAGCTGTCGAAAACGCTTCAGATCGATTTTTATGTAGTTAGTCATTCTAATATTTTAATTGCAGTTTTCCTGTTATCGTTTTTTATAGAGTAGTTGGAGTCTAAATACCTTTTTTATTTTAATTATTTGCGATATAAACCTTCGTACTCTGGCATTTCATTTCGTTAAATTCCCCTTTTATTTGGTATACGATAAAAAAAACCGACAGTTTGCCAAAAAATATCTTTTAATCTCTGTTAGCTTTTCTTCAACAGACGCCCCCACGTTAGGCGCCAAATGTGTGAGACCGGTATAATAGGTATGCACAGTTTTTTTTCCATCGATGGTTTGTTAGTTTTTGATTTGAAAAATAGTTAATTGATTAGGTTGATGAAGAAAGGTGTAGCAAAAAACACAAAACGTCAATAAATGTTTAAAGGCGAAATAGTATACTGATTTATTGACCAGAATGAAACAACAGGCAGAATTTTAAGGTATTTCTACCCAAATTTATTTATTATATTCAAAGCTTTCCCTTTACCACTCATTTGCTTATCTTTCAGTGTAGATCTAAGGGTTGGTGAAAGGTACCTATTTAACAGTTTTCAAGTATATCTTGAAAAAGATTGAATCTAAACTTTTGCACTCTTCTGTAAAAATTCCATTTATTCAGTTCAAATTCCTTCAAATTTTTTTTTCTTTAAGTCATCTCCTCTTCAATACATATTTATTTCTATTCTCAAAACTTTGGTTTGAAAGAACCAGGTTCTATAATTCCTTCATTAAAATTTCCTGAAAAAGGAAAAAACGGCTTTACTGTTTTTCACAATATTCTCTTTGATGGCTAATATCTTTTTCCATTCCCTTTTCCATTCGTTCAAGCCATAATTTGTCAAAGAAGTTTTTAAGTTACTCTTGAGACTCTTCCAAAACATGTTTTTTGAACGAATTAATGTTTTTCTTTAAACTGCTACTAAATCGTTGACCACGCAATATACCTTTGATGTTTGGGACGAAGAAGAAGCCATTGAGTGCTAAAACAGAACTGTCCGGAAAATGAATCATTAATTCTATGTTTTTTCTGTTCAAAAATGTACTTGTTTGACGAGATGTTTGGAGCTCGTAGTGTCATGATGGAGAATTAATCGTGTTTGTCAATTGGAATAAAAACCTTAACGTTTCCATTTTATGGTAAACTTAATTCTCTTAATGAAATTGATTGTAGTAACCTTTACTTTGTGGTCCATCTGACGATGCTAGTTTTTAGCGAAACAGCTGTCATTGCATTTAAAAACGTATTTCGCGAATAAATAGTTTAGTTCAACATTTTAGTTGTTTATTGTTCTTAATTCTCTTAACTTACTGTAAACTCTAAAACTTTTATACTAAAAAATGTTGGAACTTTATTATGGTGTTGCCAGATTTTATCTGTTGACTTTAATATAAATAGTTTCCGTCATAACCGGGGGATAAATCATAACAGACCTTTTAGGTTCGATAAGAAGGGACGTTTATATAATCAACTTATGTCTTATGCCATAGGCACTAGAGCAGCCTCTTCTTTTTTATTCTATGCTATTTTTGTGGCTTCTTTCTTCATTAAAGCATCTGCTACTTCGTGTCATTCCACATTCCACGTCTTCTTGGGTCTTGTTTTCTTTTCTTTGTATTTTTCCTTCCATGTTTGCTTTGCATGCCTTTTAGACCTGGAAATACTGACACAAAATATCCTCAGCGGTCCTATTACGCAATGACAAAAAGAAAAACAATGGTCATAGCGCTCGCATCGGTAGCCCAATCGCTGTATTGTTTCTAACTTTATCTCTCCGCGTGATGCCCTTAAATCTCTTAAGATATTTCATATCCATGACATGTATTTTACTTTTCAGAATCCAGCTTTACTTCCGTTGGTTAAAATTGGTCTAAATATTGTATAAACTGTCATTTTAAGTTTTCTGCTGATTTCCTATTTGCCAATAAATGTTTTGTTCATTCCATGATAGGTTTTTGCTGTTATTGCTCTATCACGTTCGAAAATAGGGGTCCAGACCTCGTAGTCTTTCCTGTCGTAGTTTGTTAGGGTTAATGACTCTCTTCATCAGACTATTCCATTCAAATTGCAACGAAACACTCTCGAATAACGTTTCCAGGTCCAGAATTGCTATACAAAATTCTATGCTGGTAGTTCTACTTACTTTTTTCTGAAATTTGTTTTACTGTGAAGATGTAATCTTGAGTGCTTTGGTCTTTTCTAAAGACCGAAGCTTAAGTTTGTATTGTAGTATGATTTCGTACACATTTGATGCTATGCTTAGTAAGGTATCACTTCTTCATTTCAAATCTTATTAATGCTTTCTGTTAGCTTGTTAACACAATGTTCAATTAAGTTTTTTAGCATGATTTACCTCTTATGGTCTTTCTTATGGTTTTAAGTTGTTTCTCACCCTATTTATGAAATAAAACCAAAAATATTACTTTAAACAATAATGTTAATTATTGAAATTTATTATACTAATCCTTACTAAGAGAATCAAACAACGAAACGTTTTTTTTAACTGCATTTTTATTCATTCCTGCTGCCCGCCCCTAAGTTTTTAGAATAAATTTTAGGTTAAAAGTAGATTGTCATTAGTTTTGGTGAACAAATATATCTGTTAACGCGTTGAGTAAGAGAAAAGAACAGCCGGTTCCTTTTTTCGTCAGATAATTTATTTGAAAAAGCGGAACATCGCACATCACTCAAACAAAACATTCCATTGGTTTCTACAGTTCCACAAAATTAGCGAGCTACAGTTTTCTCGGTTTGTTGACGTTGCAAATTGTTAATATAAAACGTGCAATTAAACCGAGTTGTTTATTTAGGTTGTTCTATATGAAGTATTTGATTTTAGTAATAATAAAAACACTGAACGTGTCTGCAACAACTTGGTGTACAATTTATTGATCATAAAATTCGATTGTATATTTTAGTTTCTTGCTGATTCGAAATTTGTAAAGTAATGTTATTTTATTCGTGGCCGACTGTTTTGTCTGTACATTATATTTTAAACAAAATCAATCTGTTTATCCTGCAATTCATCCCTAATATTAAAAAATTTCTTAACGTATCTTTTGTTTTTTCATTTCCAGGTATTAGCTTTATTTGAAGAACACGATGGAGCGTTTACCGCATTCGTCGAACCTTTTGTAATCCTATTAATTCTTATCGCTAACGCAGTAGTAGGTGTATGGCAGGTATGTATTGTTCTTTAGCATCCCTTTAAATAGTTAATTTGGTTATTGAACTTCAATTTTTAACTTTTTTTTTTCTATTTAGGAAAGAAATGCCGAATCGGCTATCGAAGCTCTTAAAGAATATGAACCTGAAATGGGTAAAGTCGTCCGACAAGACAAGTCCGGCATCCAGAAAATTAGGGCGAAAGAAATCGTACCTGGTGATGTAGTAGAAATCTCTGTAGGTGATAAGATACCAGCTGATATTCGTATTATCAAAATTTATTCCACCACGCTTCGTATCGATCAGTCTATATTGACGGGAGAATCGGTTTCTGTCATCAAACACACCGATGCTATTCCCGATCCCAGAGCAGTCAATCAAGATAAGAAAAATATTCTTTTCTCCGGTACTAACGTAGCTGCTGGTAAAGCTCGAGGTGTCGTAATTGGAACTGGTCTCAATACTGCCATTGGTAAAATCAGAACTGAAATGTCCGAAACCGAAGAAATTAAAACTCCTCTACAACAAAAATTAGATGAATTCGGTGAACAACTATCTAAGGTTATTTCAGTCATTTGTGTTGCCGTATGGGCTATTAATATCGGTCATTTCAACGATCCCGCTCACGGTGGTTCATGGATCAAAGGCGCCGTCTATTATTTCAAAATTGCTGTGGCTCTGGCCGTAGCTGCCATTCCTGAAGGTCTTCCAGCCGTCATTACTACCTGTCTCGCTCTAGGTACTCGTCGTATGGCCAAGAAAAATGCCATCGTTAGATCTTTACCATCTGTAGAAACCCTTGGTTGTACTTCTGTCATCTGTTCTGATAAAACCGGTACCCTTACAACCAATCAAATGTCGGTCGCTCGTATGTTCATCTTTGAAAAAGTAGAAGGCAATGACAGCAGTTTTCACGAATTCGAAATCACTGGCTCCACTTACGAACCTATCGGAGAAGTATTCCTCAAAGGACAAAAGGTTAAGTGTTCAGATTTCGAAGCTCTCCACGAAATTGGTACAATCTGCATCATGTGTAATGATTCCGCCATTGATTTCAACGAATTCAAACAAGCTTTTGAAAAAGTAGGTGAAGCCACAGAGACCGCCCTTATTGTCTTAGCCGAAAAAATGAATCCCTTCGGCGTTACCAAAGTCGGCGACAGAAGACAAGTCGCCATTTGCGTTAGACAAGACATTGAAACCAAATGGAAAAAAGAATTTACTTTGGAATTCTCTCGTGATCGTAAATCCATGTCTTCTTATTGTACACCTCTTAAATCATCTCGTCTTGGAACTGGACCTAAACTATTCGTCAAAGGAGCACCAGAAGGTGTGTTGGAAAGGTGTACACACGCTCGTGTCGGAACTCAAAAAGTTCCTCTTACAAGCGCTCTCAAGAAAAAAATCGTCGAGCTTACTGCTCAATATGGTTGTGGACGCGATACCCTTCGTTGTCTCGCCTTGGCTACTGCTGATAATCCAATGAAACCAGAAGAAATGGACCTTGGAGACTCAACCAAATTCTACACATACGAAGTTAATCTTACTTTCGTTGGTGTAGTTGGTATGTTAGATCCTCCACGTAAAGAAGTTTTCGATTCTATTGTTCAATGTCGTGCTGCTGGTATCAGAGTAATCGTCATTACTGGTGATAATAAAGCTACTGCTGAAGCGATCTGCAGACGTATCGGCGTGTTTGGTGAAGACGAAGACACCACTGGAAAGTCTTATTCAGGTCGTGAATTCGATGATTTGCCAACTTCCGAACAAAAAGCTGCCTGTGCAAGAGCTAGGTTATTCTCCAGAGTAGAACCCGCCCACAAATCAAAGATTGTTGAATATTTACAGAGCATGAACGAAATTTCTGCCATGGTAAGTCTTTCTTCATATTTCTTGTAGCTTATTTTTTTAACTTTTAACCTCCGTAGACTGGTGACGGTGTAAATGATGCTCCAGCATTGAAGAAAGCCGAAATCGGTATTGCCATGGGTTCAGGAACTGCTGTAGCTAAATCTGCATCCGAAATGGTGTTGGCTGACGACAACTTCTCATCTATAGTAGCCGCCGTCGAAGAAGGCCGTGCCATCTACAACAACATGAAACAATTCATCCGGTACCTTATTTCCTCCAACATTGGTGAAGTCGTTTCAATTTTCTTAACAGCTGCTCTCGGTTAGTAAATCCAATTTTCGAACTTTCCAAGTTTTATCATATTTTGTTTGTAGGTCTTCCTGAAGCTCTTATTCCAGTACAACTTTTGTGGGTTAACTTGGTAACTGACGGTCTTCCGGCTACCGCTCTTGGTTTCAATCCACCTGATTTGGACATTATGAAGAAACCTCCACGTAAAGCAGACGAATCTTTAATCTCTGGTTGGTTGTTCTTCAGGTACATGGCCATCGGAGGTTATGTAGGTGCTGCGACTGTAGGAGCCGCTGCTTGGTGGTTTATGTACAGTCCCGAAGGACCTCAATTGAACTATTACCAACTGGTAAGTGTTGATGGACATCATTTATATTAATTATATAACTAATTAGTTTAAAATTATTGATGCATATATTTGATTGGATCCATATGAACGAATAATTACTTCGGGATAAACTTAAATGAAGAACTAGTAGTTTGAATCCACAGAGTGTAAAACGTACAGATCAATCATTATTTATATATGAAAGAGGTGAACAATAAGTTGCTGATACTATATACTTGTTAGATAATCCCAAACCACGAATCTGTCGATATAGTTACTTGGTTGATGGAAAACGACGTTAAAGTCTGGTCCAAAGACGCTGGCTGGTTAAGTTTCATGTTAACAACCCGTTAGGCAACAAACAAAAAATTTATTTTGTGATAATTTTATTTTGTTATAACAACACTTGTCAAACCTTTGTAACAAAAACTTAATCACTTTTTACCACCATTTAACCAAAAAAAACTTTATAACAGTTTGACAAATTGTTAAAAAAGTTCAATAAAGGTTTAACTTAATGTTAGCTAACCATGAGTTAAGGTGTTAAATAGAATACTGATTTGCAAGAATAATATTTATTCAAATGGATTCTGGAGTTTAAAAACTGATGCGTGGCCTGCTCAAGCTCAAGCCCCTTCTTTGGTCCTAACCAACTTTGTTATGTAAACCGCGTTTGTACATTGGGAATGAAACTAAAAAAAATATGACTGATTGTTTTTTTATACTCGGTAAGTAAATCCCGAGATGAATACAAAAAGATAATATAAAACGTGATGGACGTTAATAAAACGAAAGAGAAA
The DNA here is from genome assembly GCA_035357415.1 of Ophraella communa. NCBI lineage: Eukaryota > Metazoa > Arthropoda > Insecta > Coleoptera > Chrysomelidae > Ophraella > Ophraella communa. The sequence goes on from CM068979.1 coordinate 67,640,118, forward strand.
TAAAATTGTTACAACAAAAGTGACAATAGAAATGGACAAAAAATTTGCAGATGACCCTGTTATTTTATGCTTTGATCTGCGAGATAGCGATTTTGATTAAAATTAAATTACTCTTCTACAATATTCAGTCAAAGCTGCAGTAGGGAATAGCAAAATGTTACACAATAGTCAACTATTTTGGAAGCCACTGAAATTTGGCTAAAATATAAACAAATATAAGAAAATATTACGGTTTGGTGATTGATGAAATTTGAATTAACCCTGAATAATCTTTTTTTTTCAGACACATCACTTGCAATGCATCGGAGGCGGTCCAGACTTCAAAGGTGTTAACTGCAAAGTTTTCAACGATCCCCATCCAATGACAATGGCTCTCTCAGTCTTGGTAACAATTGAAATGTTAAACGCTATGAACAGGTACATTAATATTCACATATTTAAGCATTAACTTCTCAATTCGATAGAAATTCAAGATTTTGACATTTCTAGGATTATAAAACTATTTAGAAGTTGGTGAATGACGTTAATAATGTATTTCTATCTATTTTAATTTAAATTATATTTTCTAGCTTATCTGAAAATCAATCCCTGATCGCGATGCCTCCATGGTGCAACTGGTGGTTGATTGGATCAATGGCTCTCTCATTCACTCTACATTTCGTTATCATCTATGTTGACGTTCTTTCAGTAAGTACTTATAGATCTTTGATAAAACACAGTAACTAAGCTACACATTTATAAACATTTGTACTAATTTAGAGATTCATATAAAAGTGTTTATACACCTTAGATAAGCTATAGGCACAACTATAATCACCATAATATGATTGATACAAATCTAATATTATTTTTATAAGTTTTGTACAGTAGAAAAGTACTAATACTTATATTTAATGGAGGAAATTACAGATGATACCATAATGATCTGCTGAGAATGAGGAACTGCTAATTTGAAATAAATCTGCTTGAATAAGTTACTAAGAGTACGGAAAATAAACAGCTGAGACCCAAAAAAGTATCATCTGAAAAACCCATGCCCAGACAGCAGCTGGGTGAGGTAGAAATCTACCTCTCCAAATTTTATTGTGGCTATTAATCGCTTCGTCCATTTAGCTTGTGTATCTGCAGTCCATCGTCTTCGCCACTTTATTGTTTTTTGCCTTTCTTCTCTTGTGACAGTTTTCCGTCCCTCTATCGCAGTTCTCTTGTAAATGGTCGAGAGGAATAACCCCAGCTATCAGAAACACAGTCGCTGCTGACACAGTTCTGTACGCGCATGCGACCTTCAACTCGCGCGTTCGCTGGACCGACATGATTGTCTTCCGATAAATCTCGGCCAAGATCTCCGCCCTGTAGAGTAATATCGAGTGAGTGGACCTGTCCAAGAGCTTTGACCCTCTCGGCTGCTTTCTTGATTGCACACCGAAGTTGAGGTCCATAGTTCAGTTTCGTGCTCAGGGTCACCCCCACATATTTAATTTAGTTCTCATCACTTGGTTTAAAGTAGGTTTTGCTTCACAGTCCGAGCCTTGATGAAGATTGATACATCGTGAGCTCAGGCCTAACCTCTGATATCTCTACTCTTAATAAGCCGTCGTATAGTATGTTCCACAAGTTCGGCGATAGGATACAGCCTTGGGCTACGCCTGCTGTAATCCTCCATTGGACATATTACTTCAGTAGTTGCTGATATAAAATTCACCTTATTTTTTATCACACTAGTACACTGCGCGCCATATAAAACTGTTACTAATATTATAATCAATCAATGCTAAATTAGCTGTTATGGTAAAAATCTATTATATCATTTGTATACAAACAGTAACTAGCTTTAATTTAGAAACAGGGTGACGTAATAAATACAAAAATTTACATTGTTACAGGTTCGAATATTTTTTTAAATAAAATTTGGTTTGTTTATTAGATGATTTTTTTTAGGAGAAATCCGTTAAGGACTAACCTTGGTTGTAATCGCCAAGAGTGTGACACTCACCCTAACAGGCATACTCACTAAAACTCCTCTTATCCCCAGTATAGCAGTCGGGATCGTTCTTTTCAAAAACCTACATCAACTGCTATACGGACTGTTTTTCAGTTTCTCTCGCGCGCTTGTTTCTTTCCTTTGTCTCTTTTTCCCGCATAATATGCTTTATCATATTATGCACCGTTTTCCACCCGTCTTCGGATTCTACCATTATTTCTATAATTGTCTGACGTTTATCCACCTTGGAAATTTTAAGACCGTATGTTTCGGGTAGTTTCTATCTCTTCCCCACATATGATGCATTCCTCGTTATCGATCTTTTAAATTCTTTTTAGGTATGTTCCAAAGGAACCGTGTCCAGAAAGAAATTGGGTCAGGTAGTAATCCACGTTACGATGCTTACATTTCGTCCAAGCCTTGATGTCTATGATTAATGCCTTTGTCCATGTGCTTTTCCCTGCGTTCTCTTGATTTTTCCATTCCTCTTCCCACTGGAGTAATGTCTTCTCTCTTTCTTCATCTTTCGCGATTTTTGTTTTGCCATCTGCTCTGTCATGAATTCTCTTTCTTTCTTCCACTAGAAGATGTATTGGTGGGACTCCAGCAACAACCTGTGTCACTGTTGTGGATATAGTCTTGTAACCACTAATTACCCTCATCAAGGCTTTTCTTTGGATACTATTACTTTGTACGAGGCATGTTTTTAAAGTAAGTACCGTTTTGATATAAAAAAATTAAAACAAAACCTTTTTTACCTGAAAGAGCAGTCTTTCCTCTACCCCTCCAAATAATTTCCATTATTATTAAGGCACTTGTCTTATCTTGTATGCCGTCCTCAAAGAAGCTTGCCGCTAGACTGAACAACCACTGCTGCACAGTTTTTTATTTCATCATTGGAATGACGTTTCCCCGCAGAATGCGTTTTCAAGTGCAGAAACAAATGGTAGTCGCTGGGTGCTAGATCGGGACTGTATGGAGGATGGATGAGAACTTTGCTGTCCACTTTTTGAATGAGACAATCGGTAACGACTGAAGGTCGCCCATTTCGTTACTCATCATGAAGGTTTGTGCGGTCATCTTTGAAGGCCCTTACCCATTTCCGCACCATTCCTTTACTCATGTTTTTACATAATGGTTTGGCGATAAGTGCCAATTCCTTTTAAGCCTTTAACACAGAGAAAACGAATCACAGCACGCACTTCACATCTGTGGCTTCCCAACTTATCTAGCTACAATACACGCATGCGCTAAACCGCAGCTGCAGCGCTGCGGCGGCGTAAATTAAAAACGGTACTTACTATAAAAACATGCCTCGTACTTTTCTATTTTCATCGCTTCCTACCACACTGGTGCTCCGTATAGCAACGTCGACTGCACTGCTCCATACATCATTTGTCTCTTTTTTCCCCTAGGCCCTTTGATGTTGTGCATCAACCCGGCCAAAGCTGCTAGTCTGACTTCCGCCTTATTTTGGCATACTGTACATGCTTTCCAAACGTAATTTTGTTGTCTATTACTATACCTAAATATTTCATTTGGGTCCCACTTTCCACTTCTGTTTCTCCCACTTTAATTTCGACTTTTCTGTTTCTTTTCCCATTCATTATTACAACCTCTGTCTTTTCTGTCGCTACTTCCAATCCTTTTTATTTCATACATTCCAATGTGAGTTCTACCGCTCCTTCAGCTTTTATTAGATGACTAACTTAAAAAAATGTAAGACATTGGTCAAACTGTTGTAAAAAAAATAGATAATGGAACACCAGTTTTAGCTAGACAAAGCTTTAACTGATTATTTATAAGAAAATCCCTTTAACACGGCAAGACATGCAGAAAACTGTTTTGGAAATTAAGAACATTAATAATAAAGCTTCCACTTTTTATGCAAAATATTGATGTTTTTAACTTAATGATAGCTGTTTCGCTAGAATTAGCATCGTCAAATTGACATATTGAAGTTACATTTTGTTTCTTTGTAGCTAGGTAACAGTTTTATTTTGAATGTTCTTAATAAGTTGGACTTCCACAAAGCAAAGGTTAATACAATCAATTTCATTTTGGAAATCATTCGTATTTTATAAAATTCACTTAAATGGGCTGGCATTGTGGATAATGCGCTTTGACAAATTTGACACATGTGACTGTTTGTCATTTTGATTAGTGTTGGAGATTATTTATTATATCTAACAACCTACCCAAAAGAAGGAAATAAAAAAATGTTTTAAAAAGGGATTTTAATCCCAAACAAACATTTATTATCGAGGGTTCCAAACTGAGTGATATTTTATAACACTTTTGGAATTAATGATTATATCATCTGTTGTTCAGATGACCAACCACAAAACATTTCTTTGTTTAATACCAAAGAAAAATTTGAAATGGAAAACAAGAATATTTTTCAAAAACAGTTCTTCAATAACCTTAATAAAGTACAGATCTTTCGTCTAAAAAAGTAAAATAAAATATATTAAATATACAAAAAGACATTTTATTTAAACGAGTTATTACTATTTCCCAACAATTAGTTAAGTTTGGTTTACATGAGGAAAATAAAGGTGTATCAGTTTTATATGACGCTGAGTGAACCTATCTGCATTGAATTACATTTATTTTATTTGTTTTTAGACTTTAATGTTTTAAATTAAATTAAATTAAAAGAATTGGATATTAGATGATTATCCGTACTTGTTTAATGTCATTTTCAATTTTATGTCCAATAAAAAATACACTTTTTACAAATATTGATACATTCTTTATTCTGTTTGTAGGCTGTATTCCAAGTGTGTCCATTGACGTTAGAAGAATGGATGACAGTGATGAAATTCTCAATTCCAGTAGTATTACTTGACGAAACGTTGAAGTTCGTCGCCAGAAAAATCGCAGACGGTGAGAACTTCATATACACTGTACATTGGATGGTACTAATGTGGGCTGTGTTCTTTGGCTTTTTGCGTGTGTGCCCTATTTAAAAAAAAATAAATGAGTAAATAAACCAGCGGCGTGTGTTTCACGAACAACTGCCTCATCAAGACGAGGATAGAGCTTTATAGTGCGTAAACGGGTGCCTTAAATTAATTATATAACCAATATTGGTTATCTAATTTTAAACAATACTCGAAGATTTTTAAATTTATTATTCCAAACCCTTACACGTTCTAAAAACAATAAATCCGACAATATTTGTTAGTCATATTTTTCAATGTTTAATTCACGCATTTCTCTCATTTTTATATAAACCCATGTTTTTTTTTCGTTTGCTCTCTGCTAATGTATTTTACCTCTTCTATTACGAAACATTGTAGGAGCTCCTAAATTAATAATTTTCTGAATTTGAGGACATTTATTTTTGTACAAGTTTTCTACTTTATTTATCGTTTGCATTGATTTAGAAATCGGACTTTCACACATTTTTAAAATCCAGTGTGCTTGATCCACTACTCTATCCATCACTTCGTAGTAATTTTTTCTATCAACCTTGTCGATGTGTTTTAGGTTGTGTAAGGTGAAAAAAATCTAAATGATTGTCGTTAAAATTAAAACAGTAGATCTGAAAACGACTTTCCTATTATTTTATTGGTTTTATTTTTTAGATTGGGTAATTGCGCGCATAATAAACCGGTCAACTAAACATCTAGAATAGTTCTATGAAAACTGTATAGTTCGCTGTAACATTTCATTTTTTTCCATCCATTTGTAAAAAGATATTCATGGAATGTATTTCTGTTCTTGTTCATCGATTGTTCGCCTTTTTAGAACGTTTCAGAAATCCTAGTTAGTTAATTAGATGCAGTCATATAGTTAACCGTACTTTTTCTTTTTCTATGAATGATGCAGATGGTTGTAAAATGAAGTTTAACCCAAAGTAGGAAATAAAAGTTATCACCCGTCGTTACACACTAAAATGCAAGTCTAACCATTGCTAGCTTCCCTCTAGTATCAACATGAAACTGGGATAATTAAAAAGAAATATTAAGATGCTTATTTGATTTTAATTTTTTGGCGTCTTAATACTTTTCCCCTCCAATAAAACGAAGTGAGAAGTCGTCGAATATCCAAACAGAAGTAAGGCAAGTCTTTTGGCCTATATTTATGAGTGTGTTGTGATCTGTAGTATAAAACTTTTTTAAGACTTGAAAAGTGGCTTGGTTTATTCTCACAATGTGAAATTATCAAAACGCAACAAGACTGACGTTCATTGTTCAGCAACGAAACGTGTGTCGGGTGTATCGTGACAGTTTTCACGCATTAGCTTAATACGTGACGTATACGGAGTTACCAACAATAAACTACCTTTTTATTCCGACGGTATTGTCGTATAATTGGTACTTAATTGTTGATGATACTGTATATCATACAACATGGACATCTTAAACGTTAAAGACGTACAAGCGTGTACGCCGAAAGTTTTTTCACACATGAACCATTTAAATAAATACAAGATAAGATTAAAGAAATTTTAAATATTTAAGATGTCCGATGTTTTCGGTGTACGAGGAAACGTTTCGGATAAAATGGTGACTTGAAATTTAGTAGTTTAATTGTAAGATCCGAGTTATTTTTGTGAAAATGTACTTTTAAAAACAAAAATAAACGATTCCTCGTATTGTTTTCGGACATTGTCTCAATTTCGTATAGACTGTTTTCGACTTATATTTCCGGTAGTGGTTTTTTAGATAAAAACAAAACTTTTTGATATTTATATATTATATGTATATTGAGAGAAGTAAATTTTTTGGAGGCTTCAAAAATATTAACATCCAGTTTTTAAATTTTATTTTCATTCAAAATTCCGTTAAAAATTTATGAAGATACTTTATGCATATCTAACAGAGGGTAAATTATAGCAAGGGGCTTACCTCAAATTATATATTATTGAGGATCTTAAATCTAAATAATGTCGGACTGGAAAAATGAACTCACCGGCATTTGAGTTAACTCTGATACTTTATAAAAAATATTGTACCAAAACGTAATTAAAAGTTGTTTTGAGTTGGGGTCAGAGACAACCCAGAGACGCCCAAGTACATGTTAAATTTTAAATTATTGAAAAATATAGAAAGTGGGTATACATAAAACATAAATGGACGGTGTTCTGCAACAACTGGTTAAGCCACACCGCTGTTGTTTTGTAGAAATTAATAGTCACTTGAATGGCTCTAGAAAATGCATTTCTTAAGCAAATTGTCTGTCTATTTTTTTCCAATTAGATATAAACTCAGTTAAAATGAAATCAAATAAATAATAAAAAGAAAAAAAGGAAATACAAATTTATTAACAAAAAAAATATTGTTGTAGGTTAGACAAAAAAATATTTAACTGAAAATAAAATTCTTTCCAAACAAATCTTGGTAATTATTTATTAATTAGCTTGATCCTTAAGTTGCTCCTTGTCAATTTCAAAATCTGGATTGAAGTCCAAGGCCTTCCACATCTTCCTCATAATCTTCACCTTCAACCGTTTTTAAGAAGTTATAAAATGGCAATGCATCTTCTGGAATTAGTTTTAAGATATCGTTAATATCTTTTATTTTCTCCACAGACAAAGCTCTACCATTTGGCCACAACGAAGGAAGCTCTAAGTTTTTTAAAACGGGCTTTCTCCCTTTTCCTGCCTTTTCAATATTTACCTCTGAAAATGTAAGGTCCTTTATGTATAAAATTGTCGGGTTGTCTTTTTTTATTGTAATTGCATGTGTTTTTAGCCAGCTGATGCAGTTTATATTCTAAGGTTTTCCGTTGTGCCAAAAATTTCATGCTCCTAGTGTCATTTGTGCTTATTTAAATAAGACAGGGATGTGCATGTCCTAAACTTATGAGTTAACAAGGATAGAGCTAGCAGGACGATTTTATATTTCAATTAAGCAATAATAATGCTCATGTACTTGACTGCCTCTTTGGTTGTCACTGTTGAAAATTATTGACGGTTATGGTTGACTTCAAAATGAAATTAGCCTGATGTGATTGGACTTTTTATCGTTCGTGCAGGAATTGTTTCTGCTGACAAATAAAAATTAATATAGAGTGATATTTTCTAGTAGAGGAATTTATACGTCCAAATATATAGTAGATCTTAGTATAGATCAAACTTAGGGGATGTATGTTTGAAAAATAAATAAATAGTTCTAGTACCTACTCATATTATTATTGTACAAAATTGAGACAGTGTGCACCGGCCCTAGCTATAATTTTTAATGACTCGATGATTAAAAGAAATTGGTCCAACTCGCGGCATTATATTATATTATACACACACATTTTATTTATTATGAAATATATACACGCTATTAGAGTAATTTTAAACGCATATTTTGAAATTTTTGCACCGTTTTAAAGAAATCTTTTTATATATTTTACTTTATTCTTTATTTTTATAAATCCTACACAACAATGTTTTGAATAAACCTTTCATTTTTCACTATTTTATTTGTTGGGTTGTAGCAATATTGTGCCAAAAATCAACAGAAATAACCATCAAGTCTTAAATTTTCTACTAGTTAAAACAGTATTATGAAAACTGGTTTATATGGTTTGCAATAGCAAAATAATATATTATAAGGATAATATATAACAGCAGCAAAATATTTTTTCCTCTAATTTTTAATTAATTGCTCCCCCTCCTCCAAAAATGAGGTGCGGGATTTTTGAATATGCGTATTTATTCTTTATATTTGATATGATGAAAATAATTAAATATTATTGTTTTTTAACCATCGAGAGTTGTAATGATTTTTTTTACGTTTTATTTTGTAATATAGTTTAGAATAATTGTGATCTAAGTCTCCCATGAATAATTTTAAATAAAATTATATCTTGGGAGTTAATTTATTCATAAAAAGTAACATAATTTTTAAATAATATATTAAATGTACAAAAATACATTTTGCCCATTTTTTTTAAATTAGCAGATATTTTTAAATTTACAGAATTGGTCAAAAAGTTGTAGAGGAACACATTTTTGTATCGAATCTGAAATTAATAGTTCTATCGGAATATTTTTCTTTATTGGATATCTTCGACGATACGATTTTTATACTTTTTACTATATAGAATTATTTTTGTACACTTTTTGACTTCTTTTGTGTCTAAAACAGTCTAATAAAATTATTCGATAAATACAATACATATAATAAAAATTTAACAATCCCGTAAACATAAATTATTAAATATACGGGGTGGTTTGGTTTTTGTTTTATGTTAGTAGGTTTCAATATCCAGAACAAATTTTCTATTCTCTCTTTTTTTTAGCAGTAAATATATTTAGCAACATGCTTGCTCATGTAATTTGGTATTCTTATTAAAAAATTGATATGTAAATATTGTAATGGGCCGTGTTGAATTTAAATAAAAAGAAGAATAAATTTTTGATCTTTTTTCTTTTTGTGATGTTTTTTATAATGTCTTAGCTTAACATGATATAGTTAATGATTGAGGTTGACGTTTTTATTTGTTGTTGCAATACTCTTTTTATATTTTTACTTAGTTTTTTTTTGTCAGAATACGCATTAAAGGTAAGTTTTTTTCCATAATTAAATCTTGACCAATTGAATCATAACATCACTATTGTTCTAGGGATAATAAATCAGCCTTGTTCTCTGTCCCTGCAGAGCCTTAAAGAGACATTTTTAAGGCTTCTATGGGGTGCTAAAAATGGCATTTTTAACACGTTTGTAGAAAAACATAGGTATCAGCATCGAATACATAGTTAACAAGGATTTAGAATACAAAATTAATCAAAAAACAATGTTAAAATTATACAATTAGTTGAATTTAAAAATATTATGAAAAAGATATGATTAAAGTAAAAGAATAAAGAAGCATTAAGTAACTGTTGGTTAATTAAAAGTAATGTTTAAAAATCAATAATTACATATTAAAATTAAAATTTAAAAGAAACAAATAATGTGGGTCGAAAAAGAATAATATAGAAAAGATCAAGTCATAATGAAACTAAAAACTTGGAAGATTATAAATTTAGAGATGAAAAAATATATTTTGATAAACAATCAACGAAAAGAGGGAGCACCCAATAATGGAGCTCGATGTATAATTCTTGGAAAGTACTATTGTCATGGAAGGTTCATTGTCTCCTCTTATAGCCTGATGATGGCCCTCTGACCGCAACATGTCGCTTTGTAACAGTAACATTAAGTTATTGTGGAATGACTTTGAGTTTTATTGCTACTAATTTATATTGAGCTTTTAAAATCTCTATCATAGTAGTAGTAAGAGGGCGAGGGCGAATAAATATGACCCGGACTTCATATTGATTTATAATACCTTAGAAACGGAATATGTTATGGTAGCAATAATACCTGCTATTACACCTAGGGCATTATGATAATTCCCGGAAATTTTATTGCTTATTCAATTTTATTTCTCTCTTAATACAGAATTAAAATCCATTTTATACAAAAAATAATGTTTCTTCAAATACTAAAAATTAAAGTTTAATTCCAAAATAAAAATTACAATTTTGAAATGTCCCGGAAAATGTAGCTGATCCCACTATAGAATGGTCGGTGTTTTTTGTGATGGTAGAGGTGGCAGCACTAACGCTATTTTTTTATAGTTTGTAAATTGTACATTAAAGAATTTTCAATAATCGATACGGAATTAACTGAATTGGCAATCATTTTGGCTAATTTATTTTTGGATGAAATAGTTTCTTCTATATATTCTTCAGCTACTGAAGAGCTCAACAGGTTGTACTGTACAGCGACTCTTTCTATAGGTAAGAAAGAATCTCCTTTATTCCAGCTGGTCTTAATGCTGCGTACTTTTTTATTAAATTTAAAGCGCCTAAATCTTCTTTAATGATAGTAAAACTTTTTGAAGTTGAAGTTTTAGTTTCTGGTACCTTTATAACCAAGGCCGTTCCTCTATCTTCAATATCATCAATGGTCATTTTGACCAACTCATCTCGTCTTAAACCTCCAAAAACACCCATTACCAATATGACTTTGTGTACCAAGTAGATATTATCTACTTAATAAATGTTATTATTTGTTCTCCTTCCAAAACTTTAGACTTCTTTGGGACATATCCTTTCGACTTAACTTTTAAAAAAGATATGAGACGATGGTATTGCGAGATGTCTATATTTTTATAGACCATTAACGTAGACCTTAGGGTAGAATACTTGGTCCAGAGAGAGTTCGGACTGTATTTTTCCGACTAAAAATATTAAAATTTGTTAAACATATGTACCTATTAAAATAAAATCAATAACTTACAAGTTCCTGAAAATATGCCATTAGAACGGTTTCGGTTATTTGAACAATTGCGTTGGCATCTTTCCAAATACCAAATATGCCATATTCCCGATCATACTGTTGCCTTGATTTAATTGGCAAAAGATTTTCGGTCGCTTTTATGGCCTTTTCTCTTATATTTTGTAGAATTTCTTCCATTTTAAGCAAATATTTAAACAAAAAATGCCAACTGACTAACTGACAGAAACATCAAAGTCAAATTTAAATGATCACTGCAAGTCACTTGATAAATTTCTGTAGATTATTTTTGTTCATAAAAATCAATTTTTAGGTAAAACATAAAGCATTGTATGCACCACGGGCATTGTTAGACTCTAATACCCATCAGGCGGAAACCTATTTCCACCTTCCGGGCATTATCGTCCTTAAAAGGCCCGTCCTTACAATGCCCTTGATACATTATGGTTCTAAATTGTGTTCATTTATTCATTAGTAGACTGTTTTATGGATATAAAAAGGGTGTTGCAACAACAATAAAAACTATATAGTGTATTTATTATTAAATACGACTGCGTGTAAAAACAAGATTCGCTAACAAAGCACTAATTGTTTATGGTGCATTTTTGCTCCTGCGAATCAAAATTTTATGAAACTCTGATGGATTACGCTAGAGTTTATTAAACATTTCTTTACATTCCAAGCTGATACTTTAAAAACCCGCGACTAGTAGTCAAACTAAATATAGATTTGATTTTTGAATAAGAAGTAATTACAACTTTTCTAATTCGTTGGCTACTGATCACTAGTTATGATAGTCAGAAATTCAGTTGTTTACACGACTGTTGCTATTTAAATATTCGAAAAGGCCTTTGCAACTAGCTGGATGTGCTTTTAAACATTCTATCAACGTTTCTTGTTAATATAAGAACGATTGGTACGTCAACGAGTACATACTCTGTACATTCCGCTACTAACCTGTTTGTTGTTTTTAACAAAAAGCTCTTTATCTGTGAAGCCTACATGTAAGTATTAAACGAAATTTATTTAAAATTTACTTGTATCATACTCATCAGTTTTTTTTCATTTTTCACAGTACCCCAATCGATATGCCGAATGTAAATAGCTCGTCACGAAGACTAATCGAGCCGAGTTTTGGAGTGATAAGAGTGCCTTTTCCTCATCAGGAATGGATTTTTTTGTTAAAACCTTTTTTTAAACTCTGTCAGTTTGTGAATTTGCAATTACTTTAAAAATAAGAAATTTAAGGACAAAAACTCCTGTAGCTTTGCAAATATAATTTTCAACAGCATGATTTTTCGCTTTGAAGCTGCATACTTCTACTTAGAATTTAACCGCTAGCTCAATTAAATACTGCAATTACATAAACTATAATTTTTTCTTAAAAAAACTATCAAATATGAATAGTTAATAAGTTATTGGTTTAGAATACTTTGTCTAAAATGGCAAATTATAATTCAAATGATTTAATATTCACAGACTGGCTATCCTGTTTTACTAACAATCCGAAATTTTTCTAATTTTGTTAATTACAATTTTATTTTAATTAACATAAAAACTATAAACTCCTTTTTAACGTACGCTTCTGATTTTTTTTCAGTTGGTGAAGTCGTTGTTGATAGATGGTAAAACTGCAGCAAAATGAATCCATGCTTTTTAAAATAAATACCTTCTAGATTAATTTTTAAAAGACTCCGCTGGCTTTCTTCTTATTTTTTTATTTAACGGGTAGCTTTTAGCTTCCGTTCCTTTCTCCCCGCTAGTCGAGTCGCAATATTATTTTTTTTAACTTTTAAAATAGCTATATGAAATTTTCCAATTGCTTTATTATTTTTTGCAATATATTTGTGTTTACATTCATCTGGAGACCTGTGATTTGGTTGAAAGGCGCGTTTTTTTTAAATTATAGTCTTTGTATGATCTAAAGGTGTTGTGTACCCAAAAGATTATATATTCAACATTAATACGGTAAATTGATGTTGATATGAAAACTAAAGCCGTAAACAAACTTTAAACACTCTCATACAAAGACTCTAGATAATCACGAAAATGTACATATAACTAAGATAAATTAAAAAATTGTTATTGTTTTTACTCCCAACGTGGTGTAAAACATTAAAATCAACTTTTTGAGATCAGCACAGACCGGGAATCAAAAGAGAGAAGGAAGTAGCCTCCTCGACCCTCCCCTGAGTGTTGTTGCGCCACGTTGTTCTTAGTTTAGTTCATTTTTTGGCCACGGGTGTTAAAAGTGGCTTCATTTGTTTCATATTAATTTCCTCAAGCGTTTTTACCAGTTTCTGGTTATAGTCAAATAGAAAAGGTATTTGAATAAGTTCATTTCACTTGACGATGATTGGAACCAGGTAAAAGGAGCTATTCGATTTTGGAAAGATAGACGGTTTGAGCTGGTCTCGACTGATATGGTTGCACTTGTTTAAAGTAGCCAGTGTATAAGTTATACATTGTAATTTACATCAGTTTTGTAAAACAAGATTATTTGTGTAAATAAAGTGACGGCTTTCTGGCTGTCGTTAAGTTATACGTTTCTTTTATTTCTTTACTGAATAAAATTCTTAGACCATGCAAAAGTTTTCGGCGCTGTAAGGCAAGTGAAGAATATACTGAAAATCAAGCAGCAGAAAGACAATATAAAGGGACCCAAATATGCATTTATACTTTATTATGTATTATATTATTTTATTAACAAGTATCCGTCATGTCGAATTAGAGCTGATTTTCCTAGATTTACAGCCTTATTATTATAACAACTTTTTATATTAAGTAAACTATAGATTCATTAAATATGTACACTTAAACACTGCTTTTTAGTCTATTACTATGTATTTTTTTAAATCTATCAAACATGCATAGGCTACATACCCAACTACTCATTGACAGATATGCACAAGGAGCACGCCAACATAAATATCATCTTAACATGTAATAAAGAGATGATATTAACTGGAGTAACGAAATGGAATGGAAACTATGTACGACGTAGATGCTTTAGCTAGATTACGATAAAATCGATAAAAGGTATCGTTTTCATCCAGTGGTTGCTTAGAATGTGAACTGTTGTTGGCGATTTTATTTAAGTAAATAGTGATATCTTTCTTTTTTATACATGTGTGTTTTGAGTCAATATTGTTAACTTTATATTTGTATTTTATCTTTACATTAAGGCATGCTGTTTCTTTTTATAATTAGCACTATTAAACATAACTGTTTTTTAAACACTGATGATAGCCTAAATGTTAGGCCGAAACTAGTCGCGAATATTTTTGTGCATCATAATTCATAAAATTCTATGACCTTGACTTTGAATTTTTCATTTTTTATGTATTCATTGCTTTATTCCTTTTAAGTTTTTATAGTATTACCATTATATATTTATACAATGGTATTACTTAGCCTTTCTGATTTAAATAAAACTGTTAAACTTTATTTGGAAAAACAGGAAATAATATGTGACAGGGCCTCCTGGATGAGGAGTGATATCATCTCCTGTAGTGGTCCTTGATTGTTTACCTTCAAAAAAGCTCTCTAACTGCATACGTTCATAGAGAGTAAGAGAAATTCCTCTGAACAGGGCAGAGTGGTCAGCATTACAGCTTTTTTACTGTTTCACACGATAGTTTTACTAAAATGTTAGCAGGCCTCATTTTAATAAAGGAATTTCAAACTCAATATAACTTGCCTAAATATTAATAGAGGAGGGTCAATCCTGGAAAATCATTTGATTCCATACTGTACATAGCTGGCTGATAGAAATGTCCAAATTTCAGTATATTGTGACGCCAATATCTGGTAGCAATTTCGTGGTATCAGATATTGGCGGCTGATACTGCTTTATTTTAAAGTTTAATTTTATATTTTTTAAATAATTTCAACATAATATTTAGCTGTACAATCTGGTCAAAAAATTTAAAATTAAGTAGAATATGGTAGGCATAACATATCTCATTCCATTAGTATGTACATACTAGAACTAGAATGGTGTGCTTCTTGGATACTGGTGGAATTTTATCCAGGATTCTTGGACGACAAACCAAGTTATCTGGTTATAAAATTTTGTATTGTTGTAGTCTGTAAGGCACCTGCTACCTCAGTACTTCCTCTAGGACTGTTACAATCCCAAGTCAAACCACTCATTGGTATTTAGTGAAAGTTGTTTGTTGAATTTTGGCCAGCATGTGAGTAAAACATATGTGACCATGGACATGATCATCGTTTGGTAGAAATGTGTAGGTATCTACCCAAAAATTAGAATTTTTAACCTTTAATAAAAACTTGGTCAATATTTGTATTTAACAAAATAAATTATGATTATAGATTGTTTTATAATTAAATTTATTATTAGTCTTCTTTTTGTGATTCTCTCAGTTTTTGAATAACTTTTACTTCATTTTGACATTTTCCATCAAAACAAGTAAGTCCTTTAGCACACACTGTTTTAGATGGTGATGGAAGTATGTACGCAAACTGACCACATTCAGCACCTTCACCTAAAAAAATACAATCTTAGCGCTTCTTTCACAGCGTTAAATACAATAAAGATAATTATCAAGTTAACAAATAATAATATACTGTTGACTAATACCTAGTATGAATATGTCGAAATCTGTAAGTAAAAACATTTCAAGGAGTGTTTATCAACAATAGTATTTCGCATTACATTAATCAACATATTTATTTATGACAAGTTTATCATCTAATCTCATTAATCTGACCTTAAAAGTATGTTGGTACAAATTCAACAACAGTACCTAAATGTTTTATAAGGGCAAAACAAATACCTAATATAAAAACATTAACTTACTTAAAACTGTAAAACAAGTATCGCAACAACCACATGTTGCAGGCGAGGGCCTTAATTCTTGTCCCAATCCACAAGAAACTTCTTTGCATAATGTTTTGTCACAGTCTGGACACACTAAACTTTCACCCATATTTATAAATGCAAATATGAACAACAGTACAGTTATAGTTACCATATTTGTTATTAATAGGTCTGATTCTTTGTTAGAAAATTCAACACTAAATGGAATTACGTTCTACAGCGATAATTAATAATAAGTATAAGACATAAGATGTTCACATTCGTTGTTATATTCTATGAATATAAACATTGTATAAATAAAGATAAAGACTGATTTTCATTATTTTAAATTTCATCCTATTGGTTAGGCAACAGTAAATGCGATGTTTGTTAATCTAAATACGTCAGGATCGTACTAAATGAATTTGCGTATAGTAATTGTGCTCAAGGAAGTGAAAAGAATTATGATTATTTTTTAATACGTCTAAATTTCAACAAAAGCATTTCTAATTTTTGATTTTCAGTCTGCAAAGCTTTAATTTTTTCATTGTTCTCTTCTATTTGTTTTGAAAAATCTTCGATGGGATTCCCTTTTATTTGTATTTTGGTATTAGTATTTGTAACGGAGATAGAATTTAGTCCTGACTGAAGGAGTTTTTCTTGAACCTTTACCTAAAAACCAACACGTCCTTTTAAAAATATTGTTGCAACCACAATTTTTAATGTTCCAGTATACTCAAGTTACCTGAAAAGTTTTGATTTCTTTACTTAAATATTCTGCATTGTCTCCAACGTCACTGGTTAAAATTTTAATTTTGTTTTCCATTCCATCTTGCATCTTTGATATATTTTTAATTTTAGTTACAAAATTATCCAAACATGTATGCATTGCACAACATTCATTTAGTAAAGAGTCTTGCTGTTTCTCAATTACCAAATATTTTTCAGTTAGTTTAACGATTTCTTTAATACATTTTCCAATAACTTCTGTTGCTTTGTTACATATTTTTTCTGATGCGGTTTTCTCGTCCTTAAGACGAGCGTTTATTTCTCTGTAAATGTTTAGTGTAGTATTTAAATCTTCGTTATTTGTTGTTAGACTTTCTGAATTTTGTTCTGCTTTCAGTTTGCTTATTTCCAGTTCTGCTATTTTGTTTTTCAGAATGGCGAGCTGAACTGCAGCTGAAATCATTAAAGTATCTGTAAAACTATACCCAGAAAATTGATGAAATCTGTATTGTTACTAAAAATTTATAGTGCCTATGTATTGGCATAAGTTATTTACATGTTTAATAAAACATCCTATAAAATGGTTATCTGTTAAATAACTATTTTCAAAATAAATATTAATTTTAACTATCCTTTATACAATTTTGCCTCAAATTTTGTTTCACTTAAGAACAGACCTGTTAGAAAACAATATGTATTTTTGATTAAATCCAATAAATGCAACCAACTTGTGTTTAAGTTACCGTGAGATATATTTTAACTGGGTGATAGTTGATATAGGTGGTTGATAAATACACTGTTACACTAAAATCATTATAATTATATTTCTAAGTATCAAAACTATAACAACACTTCATTACTATAAAAATAACTTTAAATATGCTAGCGGACATATATTGAACTTGAACGCGAATAACGTCTATCTATTTATATTCGTAGACCATTGATATATTTACTTGATTTATTTACCAGACCTTAGTTAAAGACACGCTATGACCTTGAACGTGATGTTATCATAACACAACTATGCTCTTCTAGGTCGTAGATATTTAACTATAGTAATTTAATTAAATATACAAACTTAAAGTCTCCCAAAAGGATTTCATCAATCTTGGAACCATTTGTGTACCACAATAGTGAGCTCTTCTCCAGCTCTGGTTCGACCTCTACAACCGTATGGTGGTTTTATATAACCACTTAAAATGGCGTGTCAAAGTCAAACTGGCATGATGTGCAATGGTTGATTCAAGGACGCTAGTGGAATTTTGTCTGGGATCCTGAGATGACAACTAAATCATCAGGGTTTAAATTTTGTATTTTGTCAGTGATTATTGAATTTTTGGCCATCATACAAATCGAGCATAGGTTACCATGATGTGTAATGTGAAAGGGCCGGGAGAATGGAAGAGGAGAGTTATTGGTAGGACGGTTGAGCAGAGTATGCTGTACGGAGCGGAAGTGTGGGGTGAAAGAGCGGGGATCCATGCAAGGATAAAGCCACTACTACAGGTACAGAGGGGGATTTTGTTGAGAGTGGTACCTGATGGCTAGGGCAAAGAGGTAGCGTTTTAAGGGTGCCACAAAAGAGGAAGCTCAGGATTGGATGGAGGAGAAAATGGTGAGAAAGTGGGAAGGATTTGAAAGTGCATTAAAAAGGGCGATTGGGAGTAGGAGTGAGTGGATGGACCGAGAGTTTGGGGAGGTAAACTACTTTTTGACCCAAGTGCTCACTGGGCATGGGTTAAGATTGGGAAAAGAGAGACTGGAATATGCGTGAGGTGTGAGGTGTAGGATGATGAGGGTCATGTGTTTAGGTGATGAAAGAACAAGGAGGATTTAGAGAAATTGGAGAGGAGACTCAGGGTAGCAGTCTATTGGGAGAACATGGTGGAGATAATGTTGAGAGGAGAGAAAGAATGGCTAGAGGTTAGCGAAGTTGTGGAGAAAATGGTTAGGAGAAGGGAATGTTTTGATGGCGAATAGTATGAATGGGTGAAGAGTGTGTGAGGGACCGCCGCCCGTCTTGAAGTATGCTAGGGTAGTGATTCCAAGGCAGGGATAACGGCAAGTTTTGAGGTGGGTTTGATTGGTAGGCATTCTCTCGAGGGTGAGTCCAACACTGTTGGATTCTGAATAAGGACTCATCGAACATGAGTTTCCCATCTCATCCCGAAAAAAAAAAGATTACCATGGGCTTGATAATCGTTTGGTATGACCAAAAGATCATTTACGGTATGAAGTCCAGCTCGCCACTAAGGGTTTTCGATCCAGGATCACTCCTAGATATTTTACCTCGCTAAAAAATAATAGTTTCATATTGTTCTTTGCTGAAGAGGTCAGAGAGTCTCTATATATGTCTTCTGGTGACCAGAAAAAAATTGGTTTTGACTGGGTTGACCTTTTCTTCTGCCACCCCTTCTGTATGATGTTTAGGGAATTTGTATTACGCTTGATATAACTTTATCATGCTTGCCCTTTGTAGTGACGACCAGGTCATCTGCATAACCTTGAATCGTAAAACTAGTCATGCAGCTTTGATAGAAGGTCGTCTACGACCAAAGACCACAGTAGGGGTGATAGCACCCCTCCTTAAGGACACCCTTTTCTGCTGTCACCGCCACCCATTCTTCTCCCATATTATCTGTAATAATTGTGGTCCTTAACAGTACTACTAGTAAGGCTGAGGTCTGTGTTCCTCTTTTCTAGTGACTTTTTGATGGATCTAAACGGGGTGATATTAAAATCAGCCTCGATGTTAATAAATTCCAAAAGAGGTTAGGCTTAATGGTCTCCCTGTCATGTGTATAAAAGCTGCCTCCCTCCAAGCTTTTGGTATGTATCCTAGCCCTTTGGGATTATCCTGAATTTATTTCCCTCTAAAATATAGATTAAACGGGAAAAAAAACTTTTTTCGCCTACCTTACCGGAAATTCAATCATATAAACACCAAAAAATAGGACAGAAAGTATTTTTTATTAACCCAAGGGAGGAGAATTCTTAACATCACGATGTTTTTCTCCTAGTATTGAAAAAGTGTTTGTCTTGGATTTGACATTTTTAAATCATATATAATATTCTATAAATTATTAAGCACAGCAATCTAAAGCAATATCACAAAAAAGTGTATTTGATTTTTAAGCAAGTGTCCGATTCTGGATACGTCATGATGAAGGTGATAATAGGGACATAAAGCAGATCTAAAAATCACTAGTTATCCGTATCGCAATGCGCATGTGCAGAAGTGATACATGGGTTTCGTTACGTTACATGAAATCAATCCGTTACGTTCTACCTAACGTACCGTACCGTATCGCATTACTATGTTCCATGATTGCGTTTTTCAACGATTAAGCGACAAAAGTGATGTTGTATGCTCAAAAATCATAACCTTATTTTCTGTTCATCAATCATAACAAACATTTCTGTCATATGCGATAATGGATTTAAAAAGAAAAAGATTATTAGATTATTCTACAGTGGCAATGACGACATTATTTGTATCGGGGCTATTTTTTTAGGTTAAAAATTAAAACACATGAATGGTTACGTTACGTTACAAACTCATTTGCTTTATACTTATTTTTGGTTAGTTACGTATCTCCGTTACGTTACGTATACGGATAAGGATACGTGATAAATTTTTAGAATTGCTTTATGTCTCTAATAGTATAAATTTTTAAATACGAGTATACTCTATTAAAACGCCTGCTGGCGCAGTGGTATACGTGCTTGCCTCTCACGCAAACGGCTAATGCCTACTTGCCGCCCTCTAGACTAAATACTATTTAATTAATATCATATAGTTATGTTATAAAAACAAAATGTATTTTAAAATTATTTTTATATTTTGCACTTATAGAGCAAGAGCCCGTGAACCCCAGACCTTCGTTATTTTATAAAAGCTGAAAGTTTGTCAGCGCATGCTCCCAAAAGAGGTAAGAACGATGGACTATTATGAAGTTTGGGTCACCGTGGCTTTGGCAGGTAAACGGTACTAAAGGTATGTAAAATACCGATCTAAATTCATCAAATAATAAAGTGTGATTTTTTGGTATTACCTTCAGAATATTATTAAAAATCACGTTATTGATTGCCAGACACTTAACATTGTGGCAACCCCTTGACAGACACCCCTAATGTTCATGAAATTATAATTCTACTTATGTTATAGTATAAAATCTGATTTTTATATATAATACTTAGGTAATAATTAGATGATGTTTCCTCATCAACCAGACATTTTTGATAGTTCCAACCCCTTGCCAGACAATGGTGTAGGGTCCCTGTAGGAGCGAGCGCGAGACAGTATATGTATGCGGGGTGCGAGTGAGATGGCGAGATAGTTAGGTTAGGTTAGGTATTTAATGGCCGTATTCATAGTCATCCCTTAAGTATGAGTGTGAGGGTAAGGGTAGGTTGAGGGCACTTGGGTGTTTCATAAACAACCCTCAAGATTTAAGGGTCCCTCAAGTCACCCTTAACTCAAGTGAAGACGTGACTACCCTTGAGGGCACCTTGAGAGTTTTATATTCGACAGATTTGACATATCTTATGCTCTGTATAGGTTATTATATTACATTATTGACATTTTTTATGGTAGTAAATAGGTATTACATATATAATAAGAAATAGTTATTTATGTTTAGGTAGTTTGTTATTAAGGAAGAATAGTTATTATATTTATAGACAGTTTGCATACATTTTTTTTTTGAAAATGGAAGAATTTGATGAACTTTTTGAGAGTGATGAGGAATTTGAAGAAGTAAATCGTTTGCCGAAAAAATATATTAGGGACATGCAGAATCCTTTGGAAACGTTTGAGGAACGAGAATTCCAAAGATGATTTAGATTTAGCAAAAACTGTGTCACCAATGTTTTACTGCCACTTGTACTACAACATCTGATTAGACATAAGGTGTGTTCGGGGAGCACGCTATTTGCGCCATTTGCCGCTATCTACTATTCCTCGTTTGCGTTATATGGCTCTTGGCGCTACATAGCTCGAAAGCGTGATCCCCGAACACACCCATAGCAATCGACAAATTCAATAATGAAGATATCAAAAAGTATGAGCGCATGCTCACAACCATAGAACGGTAAGATAAGCCAGCACAACCAACACAAATGCATTAAAAACCCCGAAAACGTGTTTACTCACTTAAGGGCTGGTTAAGTGATGTTTATGAAACAAGTAAGAGGTTGAGTGCTAAGTGACCCTTACCCAAGTCTCCCTCAGTGCTCAAGTTGAGGGTTGACTATGAATACCGGCATTACACACCTTTAGTACCGTTTACCTGTCAAAGCCACGGTGACCCAAACTTCATTATAGTCCATCAATCTTCCCTCTTTTGGGAGCATGCGCTGACAAACTTTCAGCTTTTATAAAATAACGAAGGTCTGGGGTTCAAGGGCTCTTAGACTATTATAAAAATCTTCCCGATAAAACGCATTAGCGTATCGTAATGTAACTTTTACACACGCAAATTTTTGTTTTAAATGGTTGGCAACATGAGTGAAGTATCTAATGACAAGCCTATTGACAATGACATTTGTATCTAATAGCAATTTATTAACTTTATATAAGTAGTTACGTTCTTTTATTCACCGGTGGCTCCATCAATCCACCAACCACGTTCATATATTCTTTGGTGAAATCTAGTTTGACGTAACCACGCGTTCATTTATTACTGTGTTGTGCACCAAAATTGCAAACCCAAAGAGTGACGTCACTTCCATCATTAATGAATACATGGTGTGAAAAAGAACGTACCTAGTATATGTCTGTTGTGACATTGGTCCTTTAAAAAACTCGTCGCTTCGCGATTCGTTTTTTAAACTTGAACTGGTGTCATAACAGAAAGCCATATGATATTGGGTTGTTTAATATACTATTTTCTAAACTGTTTTTTACAAAAAAGTTATGTTAAACAGCTGTTGGTTAAGTGGTCTCAAAACTTCCATAAAGTAATAGTTGGTACAATAAACCCATTTTTGTCCAAAATTTTCTTTCTAGTTTCTTTATCTAGTGTAGACCTTAAATTAGTATTTATTTATTTTGTTAACTAACTTTTTTTGAAGGTATCGTTTAAAGTAATATTCTCTTGTTCTAGAAGACAAATAGTTCCTTTTTTATTTTGAAGCTGTTTAGTCAAAATTTGAACTTGGTCGCGTAGTTCTTTATTTTCGTCATCAGATTTCATTAGTTTTTCGATCAATTCTTTCAAGCTTTTCTCAATTGATGTCGTTGTATGCAGCATACAACCAAATTGGGTCAAATCGTGTATACTGCTCGTAACTCTCCTAAAAAAAACACAATTTATATCCAATAGTTTTGGGTTAATTAATGAAAACTCGATAAAAATTTTTATAATTACCTTACTTGATAAATATCATCTTTGGCAACATCAAATACGTTCAATAAAAACTTCATAGACATAATCGCCGTTGCGCAACTATCGCAAGATGCCATAGAAGCTATATCTGTTTGAGTTTTACAATGTTTCTTACTCCTATTTTTTACAAGAACTAATTTTTCCGGGTTTGTCTCTAGCGAATTTGTGGAGGATTTTATTTCAGTCTGGAAGTGAATATGATCAAACTGTTTTCTAGGAAAACGTTAGAATATGAAAATATAACCCCAAAATAACAGGTATTAAGGAGGAATGTCAACAAATTTACAATTTGAAGCATTTTCCTATGGTCTAATTTATAGAATGTAATTACTCACAACGCCAAAATTCTTGGACCTACTCGTATATTTTAAAACGAAATATTTATCATGGCTTTGTTCTTTTGTACATTATTTAATCTTTATTTATTTCACCAGTGCTGGGCATCTACAAAAGTTTACAAACGCAATTTCCTATAATTTTAGATACACATTTTTAAAAAGTGTTTCATATCGATTTAGCCTGTTTAAGTTATTATTGAATTGTTCTTTTCAATTATGCCTGGCAATAGAATTTCAATATTTAGGGCCATATTCATAGTTCTTACTTAAGTCGTCCTCAATCCTTAAGTTTACCTTAAGTACAAATGTCAACAAAGGACCTTCCTTAAGAATAAGGAACCCTAGAAGGTGACTTAAGCATTCCTTAACATCATGGGGCAAGGCCTATGAAATAGCGGTGAAAAGGATAGATGGAAGCAAGAACGTGGTGCTAGAGGAAGAGTGGGAAAATGAGATAATAGAAAAACTGTACAAGAGTGGAGAAGGAAGAGGGGATAGGGCCGGTATAGACGTGGGAGATAAAGTAGAAGGTGAAAGGCATCAAGGTCAGGAAAGCTCCTGGGGTGGATGGCTTGAAAGAAGATGTAATAAAGATGTTACTGGAGGAGAATGGGGACTATTTCTGGGAGCTTTTTAACAGGATAGTGAGGGAGGAAGAAATCCCGGAGGTATGGAAGTTGGCCAGAGTGACAGTGGTAAAGAAGGTGGGTAGAGAGGGGGCTACAGGACCATGTCTGCTGTGTGGTATGGGTAAAGTGATGGAAGGAATAATAAAGGTTAGGATTGAGGAAGAAGTAAGGAGAAATGGAGGAATTAGGGAAAACCAGCATGGGTTTACGACAGAAAAATCCTGTATCTCTTCGCTGGCATTACTAGTGTTCTTCGATGTGGGGAACGCGTTTATTAGTATCAGCAAGTGGGGGGTGTTGAGGCTCGGAGTGGGTGATGGGTTGGTTAATTTGATTGAAGCTTATCTAACGGCTCTGTTTGTAGTCGATTCTGATGGGAGGAAGTACAGAACGGAGGTGGGGATCGGTACTGGGACTGACGCTCTGGAGGTGTGTGTTTGATGAGGTTTGTGTTATAGTATATGCGGATGATGTGTGTCTGGTGTGTACGGCAAAGGAAGAGGCGGAAATAGAAGGGAAGGCGAAGCGGATTTGTAGGAAGATTGTGGGGAAGATAGAGCAATGCGGGTTGAAATTAGCGGAAGATAAAACGAAGAAAACGAAGAAAATTCGTATGGATGAGGCGGTGAAATATTTGGGTGTGTGGTTGGATAGCTAACTATCCTTCAAGCACCATATGGTGAAGGCAGCAAGGCTGGGGAGACTGATGTGTAATGTGAAATGGCCGGGATAATGGAAGAGGAGAGTTATTGGTCGGATGATTGAGCAGAGTATGCTTTATGGAGAGGAACATTGGGGAGGTGAACTACTTTTTGGCCCAGGTGCTCACTGGACATGGGTCAAGGGTGGGGTATCTACATAAGATTGGAGGCAGTGTATCGGGAGAACATGGTGGAGGTAATGTTGAGAGGGGAGAAAGAATGGATGGAGGCAGTGGAGATTATGATTAAGGGAAGGGAACATTCTTGATGGCGTGAGTGGTATGATTGTAGGGCGGGAGTTTGTGAGTGACTGCCGTCTGTTTTAAAGTATGGGTAGGGTAGTAATTCCGGCGGGGATAACGGTGAGCTTTGGGGTTGGTTGGGTTGTTTAGGCGTCCTCTTGGGGATGAGTCCAAAACTGTTAGGTTCTCATTAAAAACCCATCGAACATGAGTTTCCCATCTCAGCCCGAAAAAAGAAAACTCATTTTAGGAGTGTTATAACATGTTATTGACAAGTAAGTGTCAGTGTTTATTTTAATATGGAGTATTTAGATAATTTTATTGATTTTGTTGAATTTGTGGAAGAAAATGTTATAGAGAGGATACCTAAAAGGTATATTAGAGATGCGGAAAACCCATTTCAATTTTGCAAAGAACGTTATTTTAAGAGATGATATTGGTATTCAAAAGAAATTATAATATGTGTTTTATTGCCATTAATTTACGAGGATTTAATAACGATCAATAATCGCGATTGGTTACCTATGGCTCCTATTGAACAGTTGTTTTGGGGGTCTTAGAAATTATGCAATGGGTAAATTCACAGTAAGCATTGTTCAAAAAGTGTATAGGTTAACTTTTTTGTTAATTATTATATTTTTAGATTTTGGTGGGTACCTTCGAGGGGTGTCACAGTCTAGTGTTTAGTGTTTAAAAAAAAATCTGTATTATTTGCAAGACAACTCAGAAGTTATGTAAAATTTGCTCAAAATAATCAAACAAATATTAGGGAATTTTATGAAATGGCACATACAAATAAGAAATAATCACAACCACAAACACACGGCACACGGCAAAAAGAAGGCAGAAATGGGCGTTGCCAGATACTCATTTTATTTAAGGATTCCTTCGTGAAGGCAGGCTTGAATATTGATTATAGAAATCATTAGGGATACCTTAAGGCCTATATAAGACATCCTTAAGTACACCTTCAAGTACCGACTGTGAATACGGCCCTTAATAACGCAAGAATAGTTGCTTTGCAGGATGAGGGTCTGCCGACTCATCAAATAGCGGATAAACTAGGAATTCTTCGCGCATCAGTTATTCGAATAGTGCGATGGTACCAGGAAACTAACTTGCCAGGTCCGATTTGTGATCGAGGAGACCATTAAGAGTACCCAGGTACTGTCCAGACACATATCCGATTGTTTACAGTAGGCACAGGAACACAGAGACTGGATTTTAGCTCAATGGCGAAATTTCATTTTTTCGGACGAAACCAAATTTGGTTTCGTCAGTGATAGTCGGCTACAAAGAGTTTGGAGAGGGCAGCTAGAGAAGAAAGGTTAATTTTTTCAACAGAAGTCCCCGAAATGATATGAGATAATTTCAGTTTCATGGATGACAATGCTAGGCTCCATCACACGAGAAGAGTACAAAATGCACTGTAGATTAGGAATATTCGAAGATTACCATGACCAGCAAATTATTCAGACATGCATTGAATGTATAAATAGACTAAATGTATTTTGTAATACACTTCTTGACTTATAATAATAGTTTTTCATTTTGACAAACATAAGAGGGTCCAAGAATTTTGGTGATGTGAGGTAGGTATACACATTCGATGAATAAATTTAAAATGTCATACCATCTGATTTATTACAATGTCCACAATTTCCCTTAAATTCTCAAAGCAACAACCAATAGTGATTTGCGTAGGTCTAAACAAGAAATTGTTCTCTGCTCCATTATCATCAAGTTTTATATTTTGCTCGATTGTCATTACAATTAGTCTTAAACCAACGTACAACCTAAAACACATTTTAATAGCATAAAACATACGATGGTGGTTCGAAAAATAAGTTTCATTTTAAAGTGAATTTTTTTCGGCAAATTATTCAATATCAAAATATTTATAATCTTACCTATCTATTATTAATTCTAACACTAGTTTAACATTGCTAAATATGGATTCGTCTTGAATGAATTCGTCTACAAATTTATAATTCTTTGTAGGAAATAACCAAGAATTCAGATCGCTGCTATTCGTATTTATATTCTCAATTGATTTATTCAGTGTATGCAAATCCTGTTTCAGAGATAGCAATAACGTTTTATTGACATTATCCATTTAATTATATTGAAATATTAAATGACAGTTTTCTTGTAAATTTGACATTGATAAAGCAGGAATTAAAGATATTTTATTAAACTTACAAAACTGTAAAATATTTTTTCTACGCCCATGTCTATAAACGTCAAAAATCGCACTGTCGACATTCCTTGTAAGTAACATTTAACAATAACGTGCACGTAATGAGATCTCATAACATACACGTACATTTAGATAAGAAAACTTTTTTTATTTAATCAAATTCAAATTGAAAATAAATAGATGGAAATAGACGGGCGTAGAAAAAGTATAGTACGTTACATGAGGTACTCGCCGCTGCTCGGCTTGCTGCATAAACTTTTTCACTTCGTGCGTAATGGGTTATTTACACCGCTTGTTAAGCAATATACTTTTGTTCATAATTCATTTACGCCTGAACGCAGAACGTATAGCGGCATAAAATGTCCAGGGCAGTATTTTACTTCATGGTCTTGCGTATTGCTAATATTGAATATAAAAAGTGTACATAGATGGTTTATTAAACAGTGGTGGTATTGTTTGACTGGTGTTCACAAAGTAACTTGAAAGTAGTTACTGCATCTCCACTCAAATGGGGTTTTTTGAGAACATCCAAACAAGGTATGGACTTACTTATATTAGATTAGTTAAAGAATGACCCAAAAATAACATCAAGTTAGCAACTTTACTCAACAGGCATATTATATTTCTCTTGAAATGTAGAAAACATCATATTAACAACAGTACAATTAATGTAAAGAATGTATTGCATTGCAGAGGGGACAGAGTGGGTAATAAAATACAGAACTTTAATAATAAATTAGTAGGTACTAAATCTAGAAATTAGTTCAACAATTGCAAATGTAAAATAGTTGGAGAAGCAAATTTAATAACTTTATTTTGGCCTCTTATGACAACTGTCATTATTTTGATACATCGAATTTTGTTCAAAGCGTTTTATCATTTGCATTAAAATAAATTCTATAAAATCGTTTTTCTTTTAAAACCTCTTATTTGTTATTTTTATTTTACGGTAAGTAGCAAATTAACTTCAAACAGCAGCTATAGTAGTTATGTATAACACAAAAAAATACTGACAAGATAAACAAACAATCAAAATATTTACACACACGACAAAGTAATAGTAGCCATTTTTAACTCAGATTCATTTCGTGAGGTTTGTAGGTATGACGTCAGGGTAAACGTCAAATTTTTTTACTGTATATGAACGACAAGAATAATATTTTCCGCACTATGACATTATTATTATTATTATTATTATTATTATTATTATTATTATTATTATTATTATTATTATTATTATTATTATTATTATTATTATTATTATTATTATTATTATTATTATTATTATTATTATTATTTCCAGATCTTCTCAGGTTTGTGTCCTGGTATTTTAGACAAGGTGCGGGCTGATGCCATGCACTTCCGCCTATTGTTGGCTCAAGAATCTCCGCACTATCCTTGCGGTATTGAGTACAACAGCTTTCTGAAGTAAGATGTAGGTGTTTGTGTGCAATCCCAGCGTTTCGAGGCTTCCGTAAAGTTCTTTTGGTATTACACCCGTGCTGGAAATGACAATAGGTACAATAGTCACCTTATTCAGCTTCCACATTTTCTTGACTTCGTCCGCTAGTTCTATGTATTTGCGTTTTTTCTCGTGGATTGTGGTAAGTATATTATGGGTGTTAGGTATTGCTACGTCTATGATATAGGCCTCCTTTTCTACTTTGTTTCTCACTACTATGTCGGGTTTATTGCACGGGATCGTTCGGTCGGTAATGATAGATCTATCATAGTAGATGAGATAATTGTCGTTCTGTATTAATGCAGGTGGCTCGTACTTGTAATATGGTGTCTTGCGGGTGTCTTGCTTCAATCCCAGCTTGTAGCAGATATCTTGGTGTATCACGGCAGCAACTTGGTTGTGGCGTTGTAAATATTCAGTCTGTGATAACATGCTACAGCCTGATGTAATATGCTGTATGGTTTCAGATTTTTCCTTGCACTTCCTGCATCTATCTTCTGTTATAGTAGAGTCCTTTACAATGTATTTCAGGTAATTTTTTGTGTTGATGACCTGGTCTTGGATGGCCAACATAAAACCTTCCGTTTTCGGCATGAGATCTCCGCAAGTCAACCACGCGTTCGACGCTGTAAAATCGACATGGTTTTGGTCGAGTTCGTGCGGGTGTCTCCCATGTAAGGTCTTGTTTCGCCATTCTTGATGTTTATTTTTTTTGCTCCTGATGGTTTCATTTGGTTGGTCTGATTCATTTGAGAGGTTTAATGGCGTGTATGCCTTGTCTTGCAGACAGATGCTGAGATGGAGAGGTGAGACGTGTTTTCTTTGGTGGAAATACTGTCTCATTAGCTTAATTTGTCCGTTATGTAGGTTTGTGATATCAGTCAGTCCTCTTCCTCCTTCTTTTCTCGGGATGGTCATCCTCAGTGTGCTTGCTTTGGGGTGGTGCTTCCTGTATTCTGTAAGGATTGTTCTAGTTTTTCTCATCAAGTTTTCGAGGTCTGTTTCCGTCCATTTTATCACTCCAAAAGAGTAGGTAAGCACCGGCACAGCTATAGTATTCAAAGCTTTAAATGTGTGTTTGCTGTTAAGCTCTGTTCTGCATATTGTCCTTACTCTGGACACGTATTCTCTTGAGAGGTCTTCTTTGATCTTTGTATGGTCTATTATTTTAGCTTGTTGGTATCCCAGATACTTGTAGACATCCTCTTCATTCATTGCTTCGATGAGGCCTCCTGTTTTCAGTTGCAGTTCGCCTGGTTGACATTTTCCTTTTTCAATATTGATAATTTTACACTTGTCTAATCCAAAGGTCATACTAATGTCCTTGGAAAACTGCTCTACTAGGGTGATGAGTTCCTTCAATTTACCTGGGGATGGTGCATAGAGCTTCAAGTCATCCATATAGAGCTGGTGTGATATAATATGGTGTGTTTGTTCGTTCTTAAGTGCGTATCCAATGCCCGTTCTGTTAAGTAATTTGGATAGGGGTTTAAAGCCAGACAGAACCATAGAGGGGATAATGAATCCCCTTGAAAGATGCCGCGGGTTATTGCGATTTCTGGTGAGTCTATTGTTGTTTCTAGTCCTTGTGCACTCTTTTTCTGTCCTACCTTGACTGATAGTAGGATCTTTGTTCTCCACCCTTTCATCATCTGTTGTAGGCATTCTATTAACACTGGGTGGACTTTGTATGTTTTTAGGACTTTGATTAGCCAGCTATGTGGCACCGAATCGTAGGCCTTTTGATAATCCACATAACAGCAGGATAGTTTTCTGTTCTTCTTCCTGACCTCGTTTAAAATGACCGAGTCTATAATAAGCTGTTCTTTACTTCCTTTCGTGCCCTTTCGGCATCCCTTCTGTTCTTCTGTCATTATCATGTGGTTTTCTACATGTTTATTTAGAATATTGGTGATACAGGATGTCAGTATTTTGTATATTGTTTGCAAACATGTGATCGGCCGATATTTAGACGGGTCTCTGCTGATTCTGCCCTTTGGTAGTAGGTATGTTTTCCCTTCCGTAAGAAAGTATGGTATACTTTCTGGGTTACTGATGAATTTGTTCAGAAACTCCGTTAGCTTGTTGTGTGTGCTATCTAGTTTTTTATACCAAAAATTATGTAGATTATCACTTCCTGTGCTCTTCCAATTGTGCGTGTTGTTGATGACTTCTTTTGTTATTTCTACGGTGATGTGTGGCTCTTCCATTGGTTCTATATGTTCGTTTTCTTCCTCTTCTTTGATTAGCCAGTTCGTATCTAAGTTACATCTCGTATCCTGGTTCCAAATTGCCTTCCAATATTCCATTATTTCTTCTTGGGTGGGTATGTTTTCTGCACCGTTTTGCTCGTTTTGGTTCGAATCTGTTTTGAGAGCCCTATAGAATTTCTTTTCATTTGTCTTAAACTCTTTATTCTGTTGTCTCCTTTTATCGCTGGTTGTATAGCGTCTGAGCCTATTGCTTAGTGCTGAGAGTTTTTGTTGGAGGGTGTCTAAGCATTCTTTGGGCCCATTGTTTGGCGAGTCTCTTGGGGTGTGGACTCTATATTTTTTTTGGATCTCTTTGACTTTCTTTGAAAGTTTGTTGCTGGGATTTCCTCGGATGTATTCCATTAGTCTTCCTATTTCTCCTCTTTTGGTTGCAATCTTCTTCACGAGTCTCCTTTTCCATGGTGGTACATATTGCTTCGTGTTTCCTCTAGCCCCTTGCTCGGTAATTTTAGATCCGTTGGCTACAGCTGCAGTGTATGCTGTACAGTATATGAGATCGTGGAGCTCGGTAAATGTTTCGGTTTCAGTTTCTAGTAATGATGGTAAAATTTCAGTGTTGAGTGTGTCTATGATCTTGGCTAGTTTTCTTGACGTTTTTTGCTTAGGTATATACGGCCTTCTAGTTGGGTCCATTCCTTTGTATTTTTGCAGTGTTGTACTCAGTAATTCTTTCAAGTGAGCAATGTAAAGTCTGATTGTCTCTCTATCCTCTGCTTGCTCTCGGTCTTCAATTGTTCGTATGTGGGAAGGTGAGTCTTCGTTTATTTCTCGTGAGCTGTCCAGTGGTCTGTTGCCATCATGACTAGATACAGTTTCTCTATTTTGCACATCTGGACTAGGGTTTGTTAATATTGACACTGTTGACTGACTAGGTTGGGAACTAGATATTGGTTGGTTAATTAGGGGTTGGCTAGTTGATTGTACTTGTGGATTCCTTGCTTCTATTTCACTATTTTGGTTGTCTTCTCTTTCTATAGCCTCTCGGACTTCTCGCTTTATTTGCTCAATCATTTCTTCAGATAGGTATTTCTTAGTGAGTATTGCTCTTCTTTGATCTGCTACTCGTTGTTCTGTGACTGGTATGTTTGGGTGTTGCGCTGTAAATGCTTCATGCAGTTTCTTTCGGAAAGCTGTTGTGTCTGTCTCGAGTCTTGTAAGGTAGAAATAAGTACGCATAATGTAAATATTTAGGTCTTGGGTCCATTTCATACGTACCCTGGTTCGTCCTGCTAGGGTGGTCTCGGGTAGTATGGGATTGGGATTATCCCTCCGAGAAACACTTCTAGTAGTCACAGCACTTGTGGCTGGGATCTGGCTGTTTTCAGGCATAAAGGCATCTATGGTTTCGGGTATCCCGACCGTGGGCTGCCTTGTTCTTCTTGTTCCACCACGGTCACCACCGGCTCGTATACTGTCGCTTCCAGCGGTGGCTCCAGAAGCGCCCTGGTGTTGCCCCCCAGGAGGTAGCATTGTTCCGAGGTCTTTATAACTATTATTTTGCTCCATATTCATGTTGAATTTGGGTTTACCATTTCCCTGTTCGCCACTCCAGTTCTTGTAGAGTGTTGCCCGTCTCCCACGTGGCTATTGTTAGATGCTCGGACGTAGGGTTGGGTTTTGGGTTTTGGGAGGCTTATTATTATTATTATTATTATTATTATTATTATTATTATTATTATTATTATTATTATTATTATTATTATTATTATTATTATTATTATTATTTTATTATTATTATTATTATTATTATTATTATTATTATTATTATTATATATCACAAACTACTGCCCAATTAATGTAATAAGGAATAAATATATTTATATATTTGAAATAATCTTTGTATTAAAAAAAATATTGAAGTTGGGTTTTATTATATTCTTGAGTTTTAAAATAGTAGCATTTCCTTTAATTTATAAGTAGCTAGTTACATTAGTAATAAACCCCTTTTTTTAAAGAAATAATTTCTTATAATCCAGAAGTATAACAATACCTAAAACAACTTCAATATTTATCCCAAATGATTTTTGTACAGCGGGTAATCAATAGCTACATTAAAATATTGCTGCCTTCATTTATTTTTTACCCCAACCACGCAGATGGCGCAATGATAAAGTCAGAACTACAGTGACTGTACTACCAACAGTGGCGACAATCGATGTATCGATTTTGATTGAACACCCAATTTTTAGGTATAGTTTCTCATAAAGTACCAAAATGAAATATATTTTCTTAAAATACTTTAAAATAATGATTTTTAAAAGAAACATTTAAATTCTCTGTCCTAAATAATACAAATCCATCAAAAAGTTTGCCTCTGCCACTGTTAGTAGTACAGTCACTATAGTCAGAACTCAAGTTTATTGTCTATGTATATTAGATATATAGTAGGTTCGTGACCAATATTTCACATAATCAAATAAAACTCAAAGACTGGATTACGAATGGACTCTATAAAGTCTATAAATCATAAAAATACATTCTTCCAGCTATTAAAAAAGAGCCAACGAATTTATCTTCAAAGCAGGAATATAAAAAGTACAGGGACACACTAAATCATTCAATAAAACAAGTAAAAACCAATTTGTATAAAAATAAAATAAATAGCTTGAATAGTAAATGAAATATTTCCGAACAATCAAAAGTCATATTTTTGTTTACCCACACAACTCGATTTACGAGCTTTAGCTCGTAGAAAAGAGAGGGGGCTGAAATGTAACAACCGTCCACAATATTAGTCTGAATATAAAAATTAACCAATCCTGTACGAAATAGTATATTGTGCAACTAGCATGCAATGATACCCATTTTGCACGAGAAGTGATACGAACGTTTGTGCCATGATCGAAGCGAGTGGCACAAAGTTCGTATCACTTCGAGTGGAAAATGGATGTTCCGTGTGGGTTGTACACTATACTTTTCCTACGACCATACTGAAATGTTTATAAAGAGTTATTAAATGTCATTCTTGGAGAATTGCTTAACTGTTGTTTAATCGTGAAATTGTCTGAGTTTTCAAAAATTTCGGTTCTTGAATTTTTAATCTATCCTATTGAAGTAGATGGTTTGTTTGTTCAATTTTCAATCGATCCTAAGATTTTATTTGTTATGTGATTTTTATTTTTCAATGATTCGTCGATGTACTCCTCGGCAACTGTTGTGGATTTCCACCCACCGTGTCTTTTTAAAGACGTTATGTCTTCTCCACTACCTGCCAGTTAGAGTTGTTGCAGACGATCTGCGGAAGGTGTCCGGTGTATAATTCCGGGTTGGATATCCAAATTTGTTGATAGTTAAGGAACAGTTAGGAATCTCCAGCTTTCTTAGGGCGAACACCTGTATATTCTTTAAAGATTTCATAAAAATGTTCTGTTATTGTAAATTTTCTGGAAATTTTTTGTTTGTGCGTTAGGTGTCTCAACTAAAACTAAAAGTTTTTGAAGTCCTATACTCCTCTCATGTGAAAATTTTAGATGTCTTTTGACGATAGCCATCTGAAACACGCTTAATTTTGCATACCTATTTACATCATTATTAATACTGTGCCCATAATGTTGAAGGTTTAAATTTCTTGGAGATAATACCAAATTACACCAACAGAATATTTTCAGAAAGTGAATTTGTTTTATGCTCTTTACGCCATTGAATAAACGAATTATATACGAGTTGGTATTTCTCTTTCGATTTTTCCGGTATTAATTTGGCACACATATCATTTTCGGCTTCTCAAATTTTAGGCGGTGTTAAATCTAACTCACTATTAAAATTGTTGTTTATTTGGAGGCACAACAATCATAGCCTTCTTACATTAGTCATGTTCTTGTATTTGCTACTGCACAACAGACGACGCGGCAACATGACAATTTTTCTGGCAGTGACTAATATTCCGTCTTACTAAGAACAATTAATAACTGCACAGTTAAACTAAACTTCCACTATTTATTTGAAATATTCGCTTTAAAATCAATTACAGCTGTTTCGCTATCACTAGCATCGTCAGATTGACATATTGAAATTACATGTTTTTTGTTTGTAACTAGGTGCTTGATGTTACAAACAAAAAACATGTAATTTCAATATGTCAATCTGACGATGCTAGTGATAGCGAAACAGCTGTAATTGATTTTAAAGCGAATATTTCAAATAAATAGTGGAAGTTTAGTTTAACTGTGCAGTTATTAATTGTTCTTAGTAAGATGAACTTCCAAAAAGTAGAGGTTAACACAATCAATATTCCGTCTCTTCATTAATATTTTAACACAAAATTATACAATGAGGGACGTCTAAATCCAAAAAAGCTATAGGGGAGGGTGGTCCAAGTGAGACAAAAATCATATTTCTTCAAATAAAACTCACAAATTTCAAAAATTAAATTTAATTCCTTAACTATGGTTTAGAAGCCTATTTAAACCAACAACAGAATGGATTAAAACTGAAGAAAAACTTAACACAAATTGTGAACACGCCTTTAATTTTTTCATGAAAACTGTCTCACTGTGTACCTCATGCGGGGCACAGTGAGACAGTACTCAGTACACAGTGAGACATGGGTATTTCAGTCTCCTTAGTGAACATCGAGTCCCGAAAATTTTATACCAAATTTTAAAATGTTGCATTGTCGCTTGGTGGCGGCGGGCAATGGATCTGGAAGCACAAATACCACATCTGTCTTTCTTACAAAAGAGACATCTTCAACATTAGGAAAGACAAAAGCATTGTCAATTTTATTGGTTTTCCTCACAAATGATACTTTGAACTCTCCATCTTGCTCTTTTACTTCTGTAATTAAAAGAAAAATAAAAAATAAGAAATAGTACGAAGTATTATAGCTACATTATTACCTGTTACTTTCCCAACATAGTGTATTCTACCAGGGAACCGTACGAGTACAAATTTTCCTTCTGTTACTGGAATATTGGGATTTTGATTAAGCATAAAATTTTCTTCATCCATTTTCATGTCCGAGGAATCCTCTTTATATACGACTTCCTCTACACTTTCACTACTTGTATCGCTCTCTTCTGAAATCTTTTTGCTCTTCGATGGCTCATTGCCTTCTTTTGTTCCTTTTCTTCAATAATTAACTTCTCAGGGGTATCGGTTAACACTGCACTTTTTTTATTTCTTCGTGCTCTGGTAGTCTTCCTTGGTCTTGCTTTAGGAAACCCTCGTATAATTTCAGGGCTTAAAAACCTAATGCCTTCTTTTGGTGAAGTTACTTGGGCAACTTCAGTTACTTCAGCTTGTCGACTTGGTGTCTCAACATCATTATCTTCGTTACCAGAATTTATTGCAGCAACATTAACATGACTTGGACCTGGTTCATTAGATACATCTGTGCTCTTATCGGTGTCTAATAATAATAGTCTATCAAATTGATTGTACTAACCCTTACTTTTTGGAAGTCCATCTTATTAAGAATAATGAAAAACTCTTCTAAAAAATTAAATACTATTCTAAATAATTATGGTTACACATCTAAATATTCAGTACAAAATTCATTAGATTTGATAAAAAAATTAGATAAATGTAAATTACAAAATAATACTAAG
This sequence comes from Ophraella communa, assembly GCA_035357415.1. Classification (NCBI taxonomy): domain Eukaryota; kingdom Metazoa; phylum Arthropoda; class Insecta; order Coleoptera; family Chrysomelidae; genus Ophraella; species Ophraella communa. The sequence continues at coordinate 67,676,669 of CM068979.1, forward strand.
TTAGTTTCATTTGATGTAACTAATATGTTCTCTAAAATACCTCCTAAAGAATGTATAGTTCTAGTTAAAAAGCTATTAGATGAAAGAAATATCCATCCAGGAATAATATCAGATATAATTGACTTATTTAATGTATGCATTAGTCAAAATTATTTTACTTTTGATAACAAAGTATATATTCAAAATGAGGGTCTTCCAATGGGAAGTTCCATTTCTCCAATTTTAGCAAATATTTTTATGGACAATTTAGAAAACCTAATATTTAATTCTAGTTATAAAAACAATATTGTATTTTGGTATAGATATGTTGATGATGTGTTAGCAGGATTTGTAGGTAGCGAACGACAGTTAGATATATTTTTTAATTATATTAATACCTTGCATCCTAAAATTAATTTTACTTTAGAAGTTGAAGAAAATAATTCAATTAATTTTCTAGATTTAAAAATTGAAAAAGTTAATAATTTACTAAATTATTCAATATACAGAAAACCAACACAAACAGATGTAACCATACCATATAATTCAAATCATCCTATAACACATAAATTAGCAGCTTATAATTCTATGATACATAGGGCATTTTCAATTCCAATGAACAAAATTAACTTTGATAAAGAAATTGATATCATAAAACAAATAGCTACATCTAATGGCTACCCAATTCATTTAATAAATACATTAATTAATAAGAAAGAACAGAAAGTGTCATTAAACCTAATATTTCCTAAGCAAACTAAAGAAATTAAAAGTTATAAAAATATTACATATTGTGGAACTATTTCCAATAAAATTTCAAAAATAATATCTTCGGCAACATCAGCATTAATATCATTTAAAACACAAAATAATATTGGTACAAAATTGTTAAATGTAAAATTAAAATTACCTAAATTAAAAAAATCTGGTGTTTACAAAATTAATTGTCCAAAGTGTAATGCTGTATATATAGGTCAAACACAAAGAAATTTTGAAGTAAGATTTAACGAACATTTAAGAGCATATAGATTAAAACAACCAGATAAGTCAAATTATGCAAAACACCTACTTGAACATCCAACCTCACTCTTACAAATCAATGACATCCAAATACTACACACTTGTAATAAAAAACAAAATTTAGATTTCCTTGAAGAACTTGAAATAAAAAGACATCTAGCAGATCCACAATTTAAAGTTGTTAATGAACAAATAAATCTGGGAAGTTCTCCACTTTTAAAGTGTTTGCTTTGATTGAGTCTTCATTTTATACATAGATAAGACGTAATTGTAACACAAATATATTAAGTTATTGTAAAGATCAGCATGATATAGTTTTTTCCTGGTTTTTCTATATCATTGCACAGTTATACTGATCTTAGAGGGAAGTACATCCAGGATAATCCCTTAGGGCTCATAACATCTAGGCTTTAATATTGTTATGTCTTATTACTTCCATACTTGGTCTAGCCTTATAACTACCTAATAAACATCAGGTACCTAGCTACAAACAAACAAAGTGTAACTTCAATATGTCAATCTGACGATGCTAAGTCTAGCGAAACGGCTGTCATTAAAGTTAATAAAGCAATTTTTTAAATAAATATTGGAAGTTTTGGTAAAACGAAGAGTTTTTCATTATTCTTAATAGTCTATCAGTTACGCTTGCTGGAAGAAAATCGGCATCCCCAAATATATCGGGGTTAAAGGGATGAATCCCCGATCTCCCAAATCCTTTAACTATATTGCCGGGGGTAAAAGCATCCAAAAACGCAAGGCATACACACTCGGCTATGTTGTAAATTGTTAAAGGAATACCCGGATTATTTAGCATCCATTTGTCACATTCTCTGTTATAATACGATTTGAACGGACCGAAAACTGTTAGATCAAGGGGTTGCATTTTATTGCTGCAATGGATAAAAAGTCCAGCCTCTCTATCCCTGTTCACTATTTTTGCAGATATGTGACACTCTGCATTATCATAAATCAATAGAGAAGGATTATTTATTGAACTATTTGTTTGTTTGATAAAATGTTCCAGTACCTCGACAAATAATTCGGAATTCATCCAGCCGCTTTATGATGCTAACCCTAATGTATCGGGAGGAGCACCTTGTAACATATGCGGCTTAAAAAATTTCCTGGGAAAGTGAAGTGTTTTTATTCAAAATATTACGGAGATTTTCGAAGAAAATTCCTACATTGTACCTATTAAAAGAAGTCAGTCTTGATAAGCTACAAGTCTCTGGTTGTCTTATGCTTAACGTTTTGCAGCGTTGCATAAAACCTCGTAGCCAATCTTCACCTGCCATTTTTGTTAAATTCCAGGATTCTGGCCTTTTCAGTTTATTTACAACAGAAACTTTATACGCCAGTTTACGAACGTCTAAAGTCGTTAGCCCATACGCCATTTTGCTACAGGTTTCCAAATATATACTCTTTAAAATTTTGTTCTTGTTCCTCGTTAAACACCAATCTGCAGCTATAATTAGGGGTGAAGGAGATTTTCCCTTCAGTCAAGCGTTTTTCAGCAACATATCTTTGCAACGTTTGAAATTTTACAGCACATAATTCGGAGGCTCTTCGCAAAGACATGTTCTCATTTATAACCAAATCAACCGCCTTACTCATTGATTCTTTTGAAAAGGTCGCAATTTTTCGTGGTTTCTGTTTTCTTACCATCTGAAATGAATTCATAATTCATTATCTTCATTAAAAATAGGAAAAAAACTTTAACTTTATTTATAAAAAAATATTATCAATATTGAAGATGAAATTTATTGTACTGACGATGCTAATTCTAGCGAAACGAATGTCATTGAATTTAAAACGTATTTTTGAATAAAGAGTGGAAGTTTCATTCAACCGTTTAGTTGTCTTAGGTTCTTACTTATGACCAAATATGTGTTTTTAAGTTATTGAGTCCATGGAAAAAATAGTATATACCATTCGGGAAAAATGCTATTTTGTTCTCGGTGTTCTCCTCCCTTATAGTATAATTTACTATTTCGCCACCAAACTTGAGTTTAACCGATGCAATGGCTGATTATTTTATTGTTTTTGCGTAACGTTCGAATCTATATACAATACGCAGGTACAACATTGGAGAGAGAAGAAGGGGGCGTCTAATCTTTCAAATATACTTTTACAGAATCCTGTTAACAATAATTAGTACAGTTTTTGAACTGATCGCGATTCATTTAAAAACAATTATTCATTATAATGAAATTATTGATACCTAATGTCTTAATTCTTTTTATTATATATAATTCAGTGGATTCAGATGAATTGGATTTCAAATATCACACTAACGAACAATTGGAAAGTATTTTAAAACAATTTACAACTAGAGGAAACAATCGGTTGAAAAAGAACTTATACAGCATTGGAAATTCATCGGGACGGCCTAAAAAGGGTAAAGTATTATTATACTAAAGCATTTGTTATACTTAATCGTTCCAATAGGGAAGTGCGTTGTTCTCAAGATGTGAGGACTATACTAATTAAAATTTATAAAATAAATTAGACATTTATTTTCTTGTGTACTGAGCTTTTGCAGTAGCAGTAGGTGATAAATTGCCTACTAGGAATACATTAAATTTACCGCCTATTTTTTGGTTATTTTGACTCTTTCTGTGTAACTATTTAGCTTAATTTTAATTACTGTTTTAAATTACACATTTAAATAGTTAAATTTGTTATCGCTGAACCAATTAAACGAAAAAATATAAGCTGCCTTAAGATTGCTGCTTGCTTGGATATATCTTAAATTTTTAGCTTACATTGATAATGTATCAGCAATCAAATTAAACTGATTAGATCTCGTGTACGAAAATGGCACAAATAATTTCGACATAAATAAGTCCGTGATAAATGTTTGGAAATTTTTTATATCCAGGGTGATAAAAGTAAACAAACCGCTTCCCTTTTGCATTTCAAATGAAGTATATTTTTTTAGTAAGAAGCTAAAATAAGATTTTAAATCATTGTCATTGAATTGAATATAATACATAAAAGAACAACAAATTTAGCTTCTTTTGTAAAATAAATAAAATAGTCTTAAAGAGTTTCAGAAAATAACAAATTTGGTATTATCTTATTTAAAAGTTGTCGTGGATACTGGTGGTATCAAAGTAGCCTGCCTGTTACTTTGATAGAGCTCACTGTAAATGCTTTAAATTTTGGGTCCAGGTCTAGTACTAGATTTTTATATTTTTATTTTAAATATACAAAAATGAATCGCAAATAGTTAGTGGTTAACATGATAAAATTCTTTGTAGCAAAATAATATAATATTAGATCTAAATCAAGGAAGTATCTGACAGCTGTGATTAATGACCTATTAACAACTACTGTGATTAATGATACCATTAAAGTCGAGCAAACAGGACTTCATTATGTAATAGTTCTAGATAATAGTTATTTATTGTACAAGACGTTAAAATTGTACTTTATCTTCGAGAGCGTTTTTTAGCGTAGAGACGTGAGTCGAATTAGTTATGCTCGAGAAAACAATGCGATTTTATCGTCGTGTGCAATACAACATTTTTTCTATAGCAAGACTTCAAGTTCAGGTGAAAAATAGAATTTCAAAGAAAATTGTAATTTTGGGCATAAAAATCGCAATTGTGTTGCTCTGTTGTCAAACATATGTTTTGGTTTGTGCGAAGAATATTGTTGCATTGTTGCGTTTTGTGTACAAAGTGAATAAATACGAAATGGACGGAAAAGAATTGACACAAGAAAAGGAAAACCTACCATCAGATGTAGAAAATACAGCTTATTGTTGTCAGAAAAATCTAGGATGATGTATGAGAAAGAATACCAGTCTTTTAAAAAGTGGAAAAGCATTCAGAATATCAATGGCGTGAGTAAAAAAATACTTCTGTGAGAAAGTATATTGCCTTGCACCCCAAAAACGTACATCACAGTAAGTTTTTTGTGAATTACCGACAGCAAAAGTGCACTACTCAACTTGCAATTTCAGAAATATACACGGGCCATTGTTTCCGTCGTTCTTCAGCTACTATGTTCGCAAATTCTGGAGCTGATCAAGTAAAACTTAAATGTTTAGGTGGATGGAAATCGTCATTGCAGAATCTTACATTGAAGAATCAATAAGCAATAAGATTGCTTACAACACAGTTTTCTACTACTGTTAACTGTTTTGCACTTCTTGCTTACTATTTTATTGTGATCTTTACAGCCTGATGATGGTCTGATCTAGACCGAAACCAGATGCAATAATGGACTAGTTTAGTAGGATCATATTAATCAAAATGATAGCAATATATATTTAGGATAAGATACCTACTTACTTATATTGGTATTCATATTGCAAGTAATTTTTCTCATTTCCTAAAATTTAGTAATAAATAATTAGTAAGTTTTAAACGTAGCGCCAACTAATAACCAATAATGAAGTGTGTTTAAAAGTCAACGTTGTCACATTTTAGCTACGTTCGTTTCAAGTATTCTCAAAGAACTGGCGGCACAAAACACCGTGTTCTGTGACTAACTGATTGTACCAGTTGACAAGATATATGACAGGAGAGAAAATCGTGTTAATCTGTAATAAACAAGCAAGACCCCTATTCTTGACGGTGACAGAATAGAACAGCCAATAGAAAGTGGGTGTGGTTCTATTGAAAATGCCAAAACCGTATTCTTGAAATTCGTTCTCTCACTGTACCGATAGAAGGGTTGCTCCCCGAGAGAACAATTACTTCTATTGGTTATTTTTGAAGGAACCGCTATAACACCAAGAGAAGGTGTTAGGGATTTTTATTTTCGAACCAAAAATAGTATAGAAGCAATTTCTTTCAAACACCAAACTCAACCAAACAACAAATTAAACTAACGAAAATGATAGAATATTTTGTTTAGTGTTTTACTCCTTATTTGATAAAGTGTCAATCAGAGAACAAAAATATCGATATGTTTATCTCTTTTTAATGACAACAAATAAGAGAGAGAGATAAGTTTCTCGGTTAATATTAAAGCATATCGACAACATCGCAAATTTTCTACCAATCTTATTGAAACACGTCACTTACCACTTATGACGTATGTAACCATTACATTTAAATTTCAAAAGCCGATTATGGCTAGAGGATTAATTTTATAAAAATTTTATTTTTATGCAAATATAAAAAAAATCACTAAACTAGTCCATTGTACATTACTTGAATAATAGTCTGTGGTTTTGACTTTGCGATTTATTGGATCTTTTCTATTTCTTAATTAAGAAATTCCTAACTTAGGAAGTACTTAAATAGGATATTTACCTAAATCGAATTTGACCACCCTAGAAAATTCGTCAGTAAAACATAAAAATTAGATAGGCACTGTCAAATTTTAACTTTGATTGATTACAATATTTACTGTTGTTTGTTGTATTTTTAGTGAAAAGCTGTTATTGTTACATATTGTTTATACTGTAATTATGTTTAAAATGAAAAAAATCTGGCTTGTTTTACAGGCTGTCAACGAAATGTCAACAAACAAGGACGAAAACACATTATTTTTTAGGTTAACTATTACTTAAATGATTGTAACATTGGGAAGCTCCTAATGCCCTTAAGTATTACTTAGCGCAGGGTGAAATGCAAAATGCATTTAGGAAATCCGGTTTAAGTATTTCCTAACTTTAAGGCCCAGTTTCACCAACAGTTTTAATCCCGATTTAGATCTTAAGCAGAGCTTTTGATCACGATTAACCTATTGATACGTTTCGCCGTGGTCAAAAGTTGTATAATATCGACTGGACCCGTATTCTTGACTAAGGGAGTGAAGCTTCCCGAGAAAAAATATATTTTTTCCTTGTCACTGCAATGACAGAGTAACTAAGCAAAATAAAGATAAAACATATGTTCTCTCGTGAAGCTCTACTCCCTCAATAAAGAATAAGAGCTCTGATCGCGATTTAGAACAAATCGTTCATTTTGGTGGATTTATCTAGTAAAGCCCGATTAGTTTAGATTTTAATATTTTATTATTATAGATATGGACAACACATTTTTCAATATTTAATATATTGTTTGATTTCATGATTATTTCCATAATTTAGATAATAAAGATTTTAAGACAATGTTCCGACTTCCAAAAAAAGCTGCTGTTCAAATACTGGAATCTATTCAAGACCTCGTTGAAGACTGGCTAGAATTTGCAAACGATCATTCCTTTGTGTGTTTCCAATTTTCGACTCCAATAGTGGTTTCTGCTCCCTGCACTGCTTTATCCCCATCCATTCCTGATCTATACTTATCGTATTACTCATTTTTTCCTTTATCTTTTTGTTTATAATTTCACTGTATTTATCCTTGTCGTCGGTCGCATTAAGTTTATTTATATTCCACCTCCTTTGTCTCGTCCTATTTTCTTTAATTCTTTTCACTTTTTGTCTAATTTTTGCGATGACCAGGAAGTGATCAGAGTCTGCGCATGTTCCTCTATATGTTCTAACATCAGCAGCAGTAGGTACAAAGCACAAATAAAAGCCACGTAACGGTTAAATACCTTAACATTAATGAGATAGCGAATTGGAGATGATATTTACCAAAGGAAAATGTTCATTCGAATAGAGAACTCTTGGAAATAGTACATTTTCTGAAGTTGATACCGTCCAGGACAAGTTTAGGAAGAATCCTAATCTCATGCTCCCAGAATTTCGCGTATTACGTATTTTTTGTTTAGTACCACAATCATTTTTACCTATCAAGTATGCCGTATTTTTTATTTTTTTGTTATAAAACGGACATTTTTTCCTTAATCGAACTTTTCATTCTCGTCCATTTGCTTAATTAATATATAAATTTAGTTTCCAGAAGGATTTGCATTAAAAAGTAAATTACGATTAACCCTCCATTTTCTAAAGTTGATGATTTTGTCGAATACGTGGTTATTCCTTTTGACGGCATAGACACCATACATCAAGTCAGTTCTGCTATTGCCTCTGTTCGTCCTCTGCATATTTCACATTTTTTTCGGATTCATTGATTCATAATCTGTCTTTTTATTTCCAACTATATAAGAAATTTTTGTATAGTATCGACCAATATATTTTTATTTTCCACTGTAAATGTCGGGTCTCTCTTTTTTTCCGGTTTTTACTTGTCAGCCATCTTTTATTTACTATTGTTTATTATTTTTAACGTAAAAAATATTACGCATTGGTTGATACAGAACAATACATCCTCATAGAACCATCGAGTTTTCTGCTTTCCACAACATTGCCAAATTGGTTTGCTGATCTAGTCGTGATTTAATAAATTGCGATCATTTTGAAAACCGAGAAATACTGTTAAGTTGGCTTAACTATCAAGTAGAGCTAAATTAATACGAAATCAGTGATCGTATGGTGAAACTAGGCCTAAGAATTGGTTGGTGAAATCGGGCATTGATGTTTGGCGCTGTATATAAAACTATATTTCGTTTTTTGTTAAATATTTTAGTTTCTCTCCAATCTAGCCAGGTTAACATGCCACTGGTGGTTAAAACATTAAACCATGGCCGCTGCTCATACAAAGCAAAATTGTTTAATAAAAGAACTGCGACTATTAAGTAATATTATTTTTTTTAAACGTATTAGAAGTGGATTTATCAAATAAACGTTACGTAGGTATAGGAAATAAACGAAAAGAAAAATGATAAGATGACATTGAAATATTAAATCGAACCATTTTGAAACTAATAAACAAACTTAAATTGTGTTTTTTTATATATCGTAGGCGATTTTAAAGATAAAAGGGTTTTACTAGATTGTTTTTTTCTAAATCGATATTAAATTTTGTTTCTATTATTTCTATATCACTCAAATAAACTTCTAAAAAACAGTAAACTATATATTATATTATATATTTATATTTATCACTAGTTCATCTGAGGGTGTGTCATTTTGTATGTCGTTTCTAGTGGAAGTTATACACGATAATGCAAGATAGAATCCTAATGTAAATACTTAAATCAAACTATTAAGATTTACTATTATTTATAAGTATAGACTAATACTAATTTCTGCATTTTTTCAACTACTTCTTATTGCATTTGTGGTTAAATTAATATGGATCTGGGTGAATATTTATAAAACAGGCATTCAACCATCGCCTCTATGGGTATTCGAATTGACAGCAGCTGAACAGGATAGAATTGGAGTACCTAACGTAAAATTAATTGGTACTATACATGGAACAGAGCCTGCAGGACGGGAAGTACTTCTACACTTTATAGAGGTAAAATCATGTTGTTGAAAAATATCTTAAACTAATAAAACAGAACTAGAACTAAGTAATCGTGTGACAATCAAGTAATTAAAGATTAAAGTACATCGATTTCATTCTCTCAAAATACTTCTTTTCCGCAGTTACACACTTGTTTCAGCGTTTTATTCCAGTTTTCCAAACAGTTTTGAAAGACCTTGACTGGGAGCTCCGCTCCTCGAACCGTATTTCAGGCGGAAATTGACGCCATTGTTTCATATGTGGAGAGATTGGAGCAAACCGATCCCGTACATAGAACAATAGAAAGCTATCAAGACATTCCTCAATAGGAGAACTCAATAAAGATTTGCTGGTCGGGATTCCTGGCTATTCTGGTTTGGAAGGAAATGAAAAGGCAGACTCTCTTGCAAGGTTGGGTGTCGCACGTATTTCTTTTGTACCAGAACCTATAATTGCCATCGCGATAAGTATTGCCAAATATTAATAATTTACCAAGATTGGTTCATTCAAAGGCTTTTATACATCCTTCGAAGATTGTCTCTAAACAAATAATGTTAGGCTATAGCAGGTACGAACTACGTGGTCTAACTGGTCTTTTAATATGCCACTGTCATCTGAATCATCATGGAATGTCGCCAGATCCCATTTGACGTCTTTTTCTGGAAGATGATAAAACAGCATAAAACAGTAACAGCATAAAACAAGTAATTTATGGTGAAAATGCTGGTTAACATACTGGCCAGGTGGTATAACTGATAATGCACTGTCATAGAAGCAAATAATCATAGTTTTCACTTTGGATTTGCTTAATCGCGCCATATTCGGTCTGAATGAACCAAGAGGTTTGTGATTATTGGGCCTATAAGGTTCTTCACTGCGAAACAGATGTAATTTTAATTTAAAACATTTACATTTCACCAAATAAACTTAGCTTCTTAATAAAGCCGATTAGTTTGTTTGGTGAATGATATTTCAAGTCCGAGGGCGTGAGAGAGAGACCCTGCCAAACATTAGATACCTGATTCTAGCCGCTGCGGGAAGGCACAGATTATATGCTCTGCTGTTTCATCATCTTCCAGACAAAAATGGCAAAAGACCTGTTAGACAACGTAGGTCGTGCCTGCTACAGTCTAACATTTGTTTGGAGAAATTTTTCGAAGGCTTTTATAAATCCTTCGAAGAGGGCAGCAGAACAGAAAAGAAATTTCTGGCAAAAACATAATAGACAAGCCCTAATAACCTTAAATAGACAACGTATTATCTCAGAGTTAGCACTAGAGTGCCACCAAAATTTAGCTAACGCCTCGGTAGATAATAATATCCTACTAAGGTGGGTGAAAGGGCACGACAGGAGCAAAGGTAACCGTATTGCTGACTCTCTGGCCAGGATGGCGGCTGGACTGAAAATTTTGGGACCAGGCGACACTCATGGTTTGACGACTTCGACAATTGCGGAACTAGCCAAATTTTACACCTGTACTCATTCCCTTAAGAGATGGGATGACACCAAAGGATGCAGTTTTGCCATGATTACCCTGAGCGACCCTGAGAAGCTGGATACGAATAAATATTTGGCGATTACCAGGAAGAACCTACGTTTAACAGTGGGATTTCTGACTGGACACTGTCAACTAAGGAAACACCTCCATATTATGGGGCTAGTGGACATGCAGGAGGTGTGAACAGGAAGATGAAACTGTCAGGCATGTCTTATGTGAATGTCCAGAGCTATCGTCGATAAGAGAGTGTGTGTTTGGTGAGTCTTGGCCTACACCTGCCGACATTAAGGAGATGCCCCCTGGTGACCTGTCTTACTTCCTGGATAAGGCAGGATGGACAATGTCCTAGGAGGGCGACTCCTTGGGAGGATGTACAATGGGCCATATTGTGGCCTAAGTGCCCTTCCTACTCTACAGATACAGAGATAGAAGGCATCAGACAAAAGTCTGATGCTCTTCCTTTTGTCCAGGCATTTAGCGTTTTTTTTGGCAAAACTTATCACAAAAGAGGATATCGTATCCAGAATGATCATGAATCCAAAACAGCAATACTTTATTGAGTTCTCCTATTAAGAGACACTTTTTTGGCAGTCTAAAACCAATTTTGACGTTACACGGTGAGGGCTACAAGGTAAGAGCATCACTGGTAGTAAAACAATAAGAAGTTTAAAGAAAAATTTAATGGACGTTCAATATTACGTTACTCCATTTTCGAGATATACTCCACCAATACATGACCCCCACCCAATACAGCTAGAGAACTAAAGAAGGTAACGAAGGAGTGCAAGTATCGATAGAGAATTGATGTAACCGAAATTTCAAATTTACAATGTTGTTATAAGAGAGGCTAAAAAATTACTTAATTGTCACATTATGTATTACGAATTTTAGTCAGATACTCTTTGATAAATAATTTCTAAAGTATTTTATTTGATTTGTAGTACTTGATTGACCAATACGAAAAAAATTATCTTGTAACGTGGCTTCTTAATAACACGAAAATTCACTTTTTACCAAGTTTAAACCCCGATGGATTTGCGGTGGCCAATCAGTTTTACTGTTTTGGCTGTTCGTCTTGTTATGGTATTGGTGTTACTGACGAGGATATTGTTATAACTAGCAATTTCCCAGACTATTTCCATACGAAGGAGGTTCTAGAACACACTGCGGAAACATTGGCAGTTATGAAATGGATGGAAGACGTGAAATTCATTTTATCAGGAAGTTTCTTCGGAAGCTTTTTGGTTGCCATATATCCTTATTGTAACAAAAGTAAGCATTACATTTTTATTAGTGAACCAGTACATTTTATGTAACTGTTTTCAGCTTTATCAAAATATAATCTGAAATGAAAAAGTGCTTTTGGTGTTTTTTTTGCACAGTTTAAAATTTTTTTTACATAGAAATATACTCGTTACAAAAAGTATCCCATAAGAGTTATGAAGAAAGTTTTTATTATTCTCTTTTCATTTTTTGGGAAATGATAGAAGGAAGGCTTCTTATCAGATCACTTATGTAATCCAAATTTTCCCATTCTTCTATTAAAACATTTTCCAGCTCATCAAGGTTGTTTGAAGCGATATTACGAGCGAGTTCTTATGCGCCTGTCCAGGTAGTCCCAAACATGTTCAATTGGGTTTAGGTCTGGACTAACTGCTGGCCAATCTAAAACTTGGATACCAACCTCTTGAAGGTATTCCATTGTTATTCTGGCAACGTGCGGGAGAGCGTTATCGCGCATTAGAATAAAATTATCTCCAATAATTGGACAAATGGCACTACATTTTCCTCAAGAAACTCCCTTATATACCGATCACCTGTCAGTGATCCCCTACGAAACACAATTAACTCCGTGTGGCCTTCAAAAAAGATGCCTCCCCATACCATAATCGAACCACCTCTATAATTTCTGGCTGCTCTTATGTTACACTGAGCAAATCGCTCAGCTGCCCATCTATAAACTGGAATACGTCTATCGGATTCAAAAAGTGAAACTCTTCATTCATCCGTAAAAAGAATATTAGCCCAATCGTTAATATCCCAATTAATATGTTCTCTTGCGAACCTTAAACGTGCTACACGGTGGGCACTGGTTAACAATGGAGTAATAGGCATTCTGGGTTTGATTCCAAAATTCCTTAATTTGTTTCTAACCGTATTGACAGATATTCTAACATTACGGACTCCAGAGAGAACATTTTGCAGTTGCCTGGCTATAACATGACGAGTTCGCAAAGTCTGAATTCTTAAATAACGGTCACCTGCAGGATTAGTATACCTGGCACGTCCTGGAACTGGTCTTCTATTATAACTTCCAGTTTCTCTAAACCTTCTTAAGACTCTAGAAACGTTGGATTGGTTGATTCCCATGACTTCAGCAACATATTGCTGAGATCTTCCATCTTCAACGATTTGAGCTGCTTATTCTGGGGTTAAATTACTCATTTTTACTTAAAATGTTTCTAGACACTTCTAAATTATACAAATAGGATTTATCAAAATTTATTCATTTTTTGTTTTTCAACAAAAAGGCGATTTAAACTGTGAATATTTTGGGTTTTTATACATCTAAAGGATACCATACACTCATATTAAAATATTCTGAAAAATGTGATATTTTATTTTACACCATAATTCAATTTTTAAAATTATGTGATACTTTTTGTGTATGATTCAACATTTAAATGTTTTAGACGAAACCCATATAGAAAATCCAACTCCGGATGATGATGTGTTTCAGTTCTTGGCTAAAACCTATGCTAACAATCATCCAGTTATGCATAAGGGCCTAAAATGTCCCGGTGCTACTATTGGCTTTGATGGGGGTGTTATAAACGGTGCATCATGGCATAACCATGACGGTAAGTAACTTACTACAGTAGTATAATAGGTTGACTGAATGGACAGAGATCTTAGGGAGTAGAAGAAACTAACCGTGTAGTGACACTTATGATATTTGTGTTTTATTAGTTAAGATTTATGTAGATACGGAAGTTTTCATGGGTAGATGCCGAATTATCGAGAAAGTTCCATTTGATCTCGAAATATCTAGAACGCTTCATTTGTCTATAAACAAGTGGAGGGGTAGTGAAGTGCAATCCAGCAGAGTTCTTGTTAATCAGTGATGATTTAACATAAAAAAAGTACATTATGTACTGAATAAAAGGTCTTGCTAATATGATTATCTCAAATAGAAATGTCTTCTTTAGTCAAGGGATTTATTGTTTTTTATATATCCCTTTAATAAAAAGTTTAATGACCTCAGATGACAGCTGGCCATTTCATCTCTCCTTTTATTCAACAACTTATAAAATATAATAGATCGCCGAACCTTACGCCCTTGGATTTTTTTGTGGGGTTATCTCAAGAACAAAGGATATGCAACACAGCCAACTAGCATTGCAGACCTCAAAGGAAGGATAACTACAGAAATACGGTATATTTCACCTCAAACTTTAAACAAAATTTGGGATGATTGGGATGATTGGAGACTGTGTCTCAGAGTAATAAGTAAATATAGAGCCACAACAACACAATAACATACAGTTTGTAGACAATAGCAATGGACCTGTAATTGAGAGAGATGGAAAATAAAATTGACATCTAGAGGTGTAGGTAAACACAGCCGTGCAGTGGCGTGTAATTGGTTAGAGTATCACCGTAATATATAAATGTTAATTAAATAATTTACACACATTAAAAATATTTGGCACCATAGTTCTAACATATTTTTATCGGAAGGAAATCTAAAAGGATATATGTTTTCATTATTAATTTGATTTTTTTATTTGTAATAAATTTTAATTGAAATTGTTAATTCTACGCCAATGAAGTGAATAACCACAAATTATACACGCTTTTCGGGTTCTCACCATTTTCAATATTGAAAATAAATAAAACACTTTATAAAATTCACTTAAATACACAAAAATTCAGGAAAAATCGAACAAAGCGCTAATCACCTCTAGACAATAACAAACAAAGGCACTGATGCCAAATTTTCGGTTTGGATATTTGATACAATTGGTGCAGAGCCTTTTTTATCAGTATTATCGAAAGGTAAGAAAGGTAATATTAAAATGTATTAATGAATATTTTCTCTGACTAAAAGTCTCCTCTTAAAAGTAAAATAAAATTGTTGTAAATTATATTATTACGTTTTTGTTTCCTACTTTGTACTTACAAAACACAACGTCTGGCAATCCTCTGCTGGTAAACAAATCTGTCTCGACGACAAGTAGTAGGGAATATGCCTACTCTATGTTTACCTATTACTCTGAGAACTGTTTTATTGCCAACAACAACGTGGATAACATTTTGAGCATTTGTTTTAATGTAAAAAATCAATTACGTCAAGTAAAATTATAAATAATTTCAAAATTTCACCCTGTACAATTCATAATAGACCGTACATGGTATAGTTCGTTGAAATCGTATTGTTAAGGAGCTTTTAAAATCATAAAAACATACAGGGTGTTTCATTAAAAATATAGATCATGGACGATGCCAGACTTGCTAGTATCACCCTGTACATTTAAATTTATGTTTTAAAAGCTCACATTTGAATTTCAAAGTTGACGGATCCCAGCGTTTTTTATAATCTTCTAAAATAACCCCACAAATCCTTTTATTCCACACTGGTTTTCACACTGTATGATCTACAATTAAGGTATATTTTTCACGTATGGATCATGGTAATCGAGATATACAAATACATTTTTTTTCGAAATGTTGGCATTTTCACCTTAATTTAAAATATTTTATGTAAAGGTATTAGAATTAAATAATTGAAATATTTAAAGGCTTTTTGACAGCATTTCAAAATAAAAAAGCCAAGAAAAAAATTAGGACGAAACCCATTTCCTTTGAGCATTTTTTAAAAAATCTTTTATTTTAGTATTGCGTCTATTTTGAAAAATTCCAAATTCGTTTTGATATTTGTTACAAAAAAAACTTTACCGTTTATCTACTGGTAATTAACATTCTAATTTTAATCTTGTTGATTATTCGAAGTGAGAATAAAGATTTTTTTTTTAATTATTTCTTTTTATTGTTGCAGCTGATATGACGGATTATAATTACATATTCCGCGGTTGTATGGAAATACGATTCGAGATTTCCTGTTGCAAATATCCCGATACTAGCGAACTTGCAAGCATTTGGCAGGATAACAAAAATGTAGGTAAACAAGGATATTTGATAAAACGAAGTAAATTTAAATTTCAGTATGGTGAAAGTTCGAGTTCTTTGGTTAGACCAAAGATTGCTAACGGGGTCGTATGCAAGGGGAATACCCTTGTAATTTATTTCATTAGTATACGCTGTAAACCAATTTTTGTTATTACGTGGAAAAGTTTAATATGCATGCCGAAGATTAGAATCAAAGTACATGCAACATATGTAATTTGTACATGGTTGATGAATCATTATTTAAGGCTGTTTCCCTAATATTTCGGCTATTTAAGAATAAAATCGTTTAATTTTTGCAGATACATTCAAAAGAAATCTGTAGGTTTTAGATTTTTATATTAGGTTTCTGTTTAAAAAAAAATGAAAACTAATATTTAATTTTGTCAATTTATCAAAATCTAAATTTTGGAACCTACTTCCTTATTTTTAAATTGATTGTACTAACCCTTACTTTTTGGAAGTCCATCTTATTAAGAATAATAAAAAACTCTTCGTTTTAACAAAACTTCCACTATTTATTTAAAAAATTGCTTTTTTAAAACTCAATGACAGCCGTTTCGCTAGACAACTGGCATCGTCAGATTGACATATTGAAGTTACTATTTGTTTGTTTGTAGCAAATATATTAAGTTACTGTAAAGATCAGCATTATATAGTTTTTCCTGGTTTTTCTATATCATTGCACAGTTATACTGATCTTAGAGGGAAATACATCCAGGATAATCCCTTAGAGCTAATAACATCTAGGCTTAAATATTGTTATGTCTTATTACTTCCATACTTGGTCTAGTCTTATAACTACCTAATAAACATCAGGGACCTAGCTACAAACAAACAAAATGTAACTTCAATATGTCAATCTGACGATGCTAGTTGTCTAGCGAAACGGCTGTCATTGAGTTTAAAAAAGCAGTTTTTTAAATAAATAGTGGAAGTTTTGTTAAAACGAAGAGTTTTTTATTTTTCTTCCTTATTTTTTCTATATTTTTCTATCTAAAATTTGTTTCTAAAATGAAAATAATATTATTTTGAACTATTAAAAGTATTTCGCGCTCTCTCACCTTCTTGCTGCTGCTAGTGCGCTATGCGCTCGTGAGAATTATCGAATCCGCCAGGGTCAAACTCTAGGATTTTAGTGAAAATTAAAAAAAACACTTAAACGAATGTTTACAAAATTATATGTCTGTCAATTATTATACAAAAAGTTTCTTTAAGTAGTTTAAAAATTTTAAAACGAAGTAAAAGTTAATGAAATAATTATATAACTCGAGGGACCTATTTTATTATACACACTAGTAAAGGGGGTGATCAGAAGATTTTAAAATCAAACGCATTACAAAAGTTTACCGAAAACCGTTTACACTACCACTACACCAACACTGCCTGACGCGCGTTTCGATAACCAAGTTATCTTCTTCAGAGACCGAAGGTAAACTAAAGCGCGTCAAGAAAAGTCATGCTTCTCCGCCTCATAACATAACATACTATTTCGCGCTTAAAATTGGCTTTGCCGCCAAAAGATTTACCGCAAAAGATTTACCGCGCTAAAAATGTTATATGTATAAGGTTAGTTTGTAGACATAGCTTTAGTTTACCTTCGGTCTCTGAAGAAGATAACTTGGTTATCGAAACGCGCGTCAGGCAGACAAAAGTGTGTGTAGTGGTAGTGTAAACTGTTTTCGGTATCAGTTTCGTCAACGGTTCCAGATTCAACATTTTACAAGTTTATATAAAATTAGGGCTCTTTTATTTGGTGCACTATTTCAGTTCTTCTCTAATATCTCTGTTATTTTTGAATAAAATTATTTTATTTTTTGCACAGGTATTCAGAACTAAACTGCGAACATTCTGTAGGTTTTAAATTTTTGTGGTGGGTACTCGTTTAGAAAAAAAAATACTAATATTTAATTCTGTCAATTTGCAAATATCAATTTTTTTAAACCTAGGTTCAGATTGTTCCTTGTTTTCTTAGTATCTTTTTAATGAACGTATATGAGTTTTGAGGTAAATCGTTTCGAAATAATAATATTATGTTGCTACGTCGACAAAAGCAAATACGAGACCCTCTCTGGGATCGTTGAAATTTTGTTAGACTAGTTTTCACAAACCTTTACCTTTTTTATAAATATTTTGTTTTAAGCTACCCGGAAAATATGAAAGTTTATATATAAAAGAAAGGTTATCGCAATCAGCCAATCACGAGCCAATGTTAACGATTAGAAATTGTAAATATAATTGATATAATATAATGACCAAATGATTTTATCAATATATTGTTTTTGGGGATTTTCCATATTGACTAGGGTCGAAGACTTTATTTAGACAACAATACTTTTGGAAATTTTGACAAATTCTAATAATTTAAATGGGGTGCTGAACACTTTTTTTTTAGTGTAAATATAGAAAGTAAAGGTGGAAAAAAGAAAGAATAATAAATTTTTGCGTCTTAAATATGATCCAAATTTGAATTATTTAATTTTAAAAATTTTACAGCGCCATCTAATAAGCAAAAGCAAAACTGATGATGACTCATACCGTGTAAAGATCAGTAAAGATTAGGTAAATTTGTATTTGGACGTTGGCAACACTTAACCTTTTAGTATTGATATTGACAGATGATTGGCATGTATTCAAATTTAATTATTGTTAATATTGACGAACAAGAATTTTAAGCAACGAATTAACGCCAATAATGATTAAGAAATGTACACGTTTTTAGTGTGTCACGAAAGCATAAGCGTCACAGTAACAGTCATGTCATACCAACATCATGTCACCAGAAATTTAGTTATCTTTCAAAATGCAAATACCCAAAAAATATTAAAATAAATTAAAATAAAAAATAATTTCACTTCAGGAAAGATTTAAAATGGTTATAATTTCTCATATTGCAATCTTTATTTTATTTTGAATTAAAATTAAATTTTATTTTGGTGTCCACCAAAATATGGCGCCGAGATGACTAATTCTCTTGGCGCCATATTTTTTTTTTGAATTGTACTCACATTTTAAAATATAATATTTTTATTATTATTGACTCCAAAATTATAATTATATTTGATTACAGTCTAAAATTTACATAACTATTAACAAATTATGTTTAAATTGCTTTTTTTAGTGAGTGTTCAGTACCCCATTGGATCAGTGATGACACTTATTGTATTGTTATTTGGTTATCGATTTTAATCGAAAACTACAGCTAGCTACAGCGACATGCACACTCCCACCCAGGGATCATGTTTGCTTCTGTTAACTTTATATGTTTCCAAAATTTTTACTCTTTCTGTAACTATAATTTACGTACCTAATACCTGAGTTATCATTTAACTTGTTTACTGAGATATTCAATAAAAAAAACTATAATTTTTAATTTAAATATTAGATATATTTTGCGAGATTAAAAAAATTCACAACTAAAATTTTAATCCAATATCAATTTTTGAAAAACTAGAGATTGTTTCTCATTTTTTTCTGTTTAAATATTGATTGCATTTTTTTGCTGAAATTAAAACATACTTTTGAGATGCTTGGTTTCGAAATATTATTATTTAGAGCTGGTGTAAATGAATCGCCCTATTATTGCTAGGCACTACCACATCTACATCAAAAACTTGGTTAATAAAAAAACAAGAGTGAATTTACCAGTTTTAAAACTAGTGGTTTTTTAACTGTTGTCTCTTTCCTAGTCTGTTGTTAAAAAACACTAAAAGTAAATAGTGACTTAATTACCAAGTGGATTTTTTAAATAAAGGTATGTCTTAATTCTCATACTTTTTAAAGGAATCTTTTATAATGTAGCGTTTTACTTCTCGATTTTTGCGTCGCGAGTTCTAATTGCTGCAGAGAAAAAATAAAGTTTGACTTTGCTGCATTCTATAATTTTTGTTCGTGACTAACTTATTTAATTGCTGCATAAAAACTTAAAGGGTTGTACATATAATCAGTAAGGAGCTATTTTGTAATAAGTTTTACATGTTCTGAAAAATGTGGCAGTTATTTTATTTCATAGATCATCATTGTCTATACTTTGGTGGTGGAAGTCAATTATCCTAGGATTAATAAAATTTAAAATAGAAACATGTTTTTCATTAAGCCAAGGGCCTATTTAAAATATCAAACATAAAAATTAACCCATGAAAGGCATCCATTTCTACTTTGTGGGTAGAATTCAAAATAAATTGAGTAAATAGCGGTAGAGGACTTAGGTTGAACAAGACTTTTATAGCTACTGTTGGAGTGCTTGTCATGACATCTGTAGCACTTAGGGATATATGCCTCTATGTGCTATTAAAGACTATTACCGCTCTAGCCTGAGCTGTATTTGGTCACCACACTACCGATGTGTGTACACAGTATTGTTTCAGGAATAATAAAAATTAGGTTATGCAGTTTAAGGTGCTTGGTTATTAGGGGATGAGAAAGTCAGTTAATTTGCAAAACAGGAAAATTAAAACAATCATAATATTATTAAATTTCTATTTAAGTAATTAGAATGTTAAGTTCAATGTGAGTCAAGCACTTCCCTTCACTGCGACCAAACTCGGGCTTATTGTTGCTCAACCCTAAGGGTTACAATTCGACATCCAGTCTGCACTTCTTAACAAAGTTCAAGAACGATTTTGGCAGGACTTGTCTAAAGTCAATAGGCTGAAACTGTATGACACCAAACGATCCTGTTTATTACCAAAGCGGGGCAGTAACAAAGAAAGTACTTTGTCGATTCGTCTGACACCCTGCAGTAGCGACAGTCCGAAGCTTCTTCTTCAGGTAGTTTCTCAAATGACAGTATCCAGTCAACAATTCAGTCAGAATGCTCAGATGACTTCTACCCCATTCCAGGAGCTGTGCTGTTTTGTTACTTGAAAGTTGAGATATGAACACTTTCGAGTAGGTGAGCCCCGGTATATACTTCCAGTACAAAAGGGTTTCCCTTACTGTCCAACTGGAGATAATGTCCTGGTGTTGCTTGTCGCTATGCCAAGAAATGGTTTCGGCCCAATAAACGTGAAGTCCGTTCCCTTCTTTGCCAGAATGTCTGCTCTCTCATTGCCGTCCACTCCGGCATGCACTGAAACAGAAACTAGTGTTACTTTGTTATTTGCTCCAAGATTATTTACGGATTCGATACAGCTCCATAGCAGCTTCTTCCCTTCTTTGCCAGAATGTCTGCTCTCTCATTGCCGTCCACTTCGGCATGCCCTGAAACCCAAAGTAGCGTTACTCTGTAAATCAAAGGAATTTATTATGTTGACGAAGTCATCATATGTGGTAATAAAAATGGATTAAGCTTTCTAATAACTTTAACTTATACTACCTTCTTCATCCTTTTTTAGCTAAAGATGTCCCACACATACTCAAATATTCAAATATTATGATATATTAAAATATCCCACATATATTTAAATACAACTTTGCCAACTTTGCTTTCACCTAACCAAAAACAAATTTTTGTACTTACCTATATGTAATTTTTAGATTTATAAAAATCTGTAGTAAATGGACTCCTTGAAATTTAATGATCATGTGGCATTACACCTTTGTTTTTAAAATATCTTTATATAACCTAACCGAACCTAACCTAACCATTGTGATGCATTTTTAGTCACTACTTCAGTACGTCATGCAAGCGAATCGAGGAGTGACAGGACAAGTTTTGGACGTCATGACAAATAAACCTGTACCAGCAACCATGAAGATTTCCGGTAGAGATATGGTCTTTAGAAATTTTAAACCAACTGGAGAATATTGGAGGATATTGTTGCCTGGTCAATATCAACTAGAGGTTCGTAACATTATTCACAATTTATAGTAACATCAGTAAAATTCTGTTTAGTAATATTTTAAATTTTTTCAGATCGAAGTTAACGGGTATTATAAACAATATCAAAATTTTACTGTGAAAGATTATGGAATAAATTATCCCCAGCTAACAAAATTAAACATTTATCTTTTAAATGCGTCCATTCCAACAACAACAGAAACAACAACGCAAATAGCTACTTCAACTACCATTACAACAACGTCAACCACTCAGAAAACCGAGGATTCTAGTAATGTCGAAGAAAGGTTATTTACTGTACAACCAAATAAGACCAGCTTAGGAGACTCTATTAATTATAATAAAATATTTGGTGTTGTTTTATCTGTAAATATTGTAAGAATATTCTTAGAGACATCTCTATTTTAAACTAATTCAAATTATGAGAGGTTAAAGCTACTTTAGACTAGTAGGGTAAGTTCAAAAAGTTATAGAACATGAATGTGAAACCGTCAGCTTCGTGGACATTTTTATTGCGTTTTGCATATTTAATAATTTCCTTGGAAAGATATGAATATTTATCATTTTTATGACTCATCCCACGCAGTAAGGGTTTAAGTAAATGGGAACTTAAGTATAGTAGCCTTAACGTAACTGTGACAACTTCTCTTAACTGTTTCTCTTTTTAATTATGTTAGTAATAATTTGGTTTTCATTCCGAATAGACCTAGAGCATTGGTTCCCAAAATTTGGCTGGCGACCGACTACTGGTTGTAAAGATTTTTCGCCACCCACCAGTATAGTATATCACCAAAACCTAAGACTAAAGTCATTAAAGTTTAAGATTAGATTTAATTGGAACTCAGCTCACTCATACTATTTTAACGACTGAAATCTTTGTTTATTGCTTTCTATCAGACACTGCACTGCAAGTTGGTTTCTATAGTTATTTTTTTAGATATACCAACGATTAAAAGGATTTCTCAGACAGATATGTAGTACTTAAATCGATCAAAAACTTCATAGCTTTTTTAGAAATCCCGGATATTCTTTTCTCGGTTCAATACAGAAGGACACTCTTTTTTTTCTTTAATACAATGTTCATCGCCGAGTCCAAGAACAGTTCAATAAGTGCGTCTTCTGAACCAAATAAAAAACTGTTTTATATGTCTTCTAATAAAATTAATGAAACAACCGAAGTCATATAGGAAGCATCTGTAGTCGATGAATCTGATGCTTTGGATAAATTTTCTAATAAAGATTCATCTGGAGAAATGGAAGAAGTAAAAAACGATGTTAGTTTTTCACATTTTTACTTAGAGAATAAGCTTACATATAAGGCCATTAATGATCTCCTGCTTGTTCAAACTTTTTGTAACATTAAACACTCTTTATGGTCTTTCCTAATCTGTGGTATTAAAAAGCTTGTATTTTGGTCGATTAAAAATGAGAAATTTAGCGTACAAGTGGTACAAAGTGATGAAATTTACTCTTAGGTAAATAAAAATTAAGTTGGTTACTTCAGTAGTTATCACATTGTGGAAACTACGACTTTAAAGAAACAATACTCAGCTTAAATATCTCGCCACCATTTTGGAAACTTTTCGAATAGTTGATTATACTAACCCTTACTTTTTGGAAGTCCATCTTATTAAGAATAATGAAAAACTCTTCGTTTTACCAAAACTTCCAATATTTATTTAAAAAATTGCTTTATTAAACGGCTGTCATTAAAGTTAATAAAGCAATTTTTTAAATAAATATTGGAAGTTTTGGTAAAACGAACAGTTTTTCATTATTCTTTTCGAATAGTCATGAAATTTTATAAATTGTATTTATTGTCCGGTTTCTCAGCTATAAGGTCATCTATGGTAGATACATCTGATGGGACACAGCGGCTTAGGTGTACAGTCAGCTTTAGAATAGCATATACATGTTAAATGTGAATTTCGTTTACTTACTGAAGATATAAAAACGCCCTTTAAACGCCTACATTAAATGGTTTTTGGGGATTTAGTTTATTTACAAGGGACAGAGGGACAGGCAATTTGTCAATAAAATACCTTATGCTGCAAACATTAAAGATGTGGGCGTGGACAACGTTTTAGCTGATTTCAAATTTATTATTATTTAAACCGTGATTGGTTATACACAATAAATAGGCCGTCCTTATAATTAAGGTCGTCCTTAAAATTAATTCATTGTAAGCAATTTGAGTTTGAAAATGTATATGCTATTCTGAACCCGATAGTACATATGTTAAGTGGTTTGCAGTTCTCAGAAATCACAGAGATTGAAGTCTACGGGGTAGCCCCACTTATTTCTCCTGCATGTCCGAACTCTGTTTAGCGTTTTCTAAGTTTCCCAGTTTTCACCAGTTCTTGATTCGGCATCATTCAATGTTTTAGGTTCCTCGTCTTGTGTCGATCTCAGGAAGCTTCGCCTTGATTTTAGTCGCCGATGGGCCATAGAGGCCATAGGCTGCTTTCCTACGGATGGCAGGAGCGGGTGGATTTTGTTCAGTTTTTGTTTTTATGACGTAGAACGTCATAAAAATAGTAAATCGCCGCTATTACTGAGAGAAGTCAAGTGAGCATTAAGTATAAAAATTGCAATCTTTTTATTGCTGACCGGGATGAATATGTTTGTGCAGGTCTTAAATGACTTACATAGTATAGCTGTTTTCAAGCGTTTTACGGGCAAGTATCTTGCAAAAAGTAGCTATTTTTAACGGTTTTCTTTTATTATTTCACCGCTATAGCCACTTCAATTAGATTTTTTTTTAAATTTTGAATTATATGATTTAATCTGTAAGCAACCCAGAATTCGTTCGGAAGAATACTACACATATCCTCTAAAGAACCTACAGAATCCTGTGCAAGGAAGCAAAATATTGAAATTATTAAGATAAGCGGGAAAATGTTCACAATAAGACTGTTTATCATTGAGTTAATATTTTTGAGTGACTATTTCACTAGACTATATTTAACTGACAAAACTGCATAGCAACGGCACGTTTCATATTGACAATACGTAATATCTCAGCGACAAAATTATGTCTGGTATTTTTTAAGTTGTCAGTTTCACAAACGTCATTAAAGCGTCTTCATAATTTTGAAATGAAATAATGAATCCAGAAGAATATCAAGATTCGGGTGCCGGTCAGGCAAAGAAATCAGAAAATTTGTTTCGGAAAATGTCCCATTGAAGACGCAGAAGTCCAGAAGCTCTATTTGGAACCAATTCTCGGAGTTCCTACAGGTGAGAAATTTAACACTTGAAAAATGTTACTACCATAATGGAACTATACCAAAAATTCTCGAGGATTACGCCTTTAATATGAAAAAAGGCAATGCGAAGACTATAAAGAGTCGTCTGTAAAGTCAATATGGAATACAACAGCAAAAATGGTACAAGAAAAATATTTTACAGAATGCGGCATAAAAATTGACCCTTTCACGGATATATCTTTCAAATGTGCAAAATTGGCCATAGACACCAAGCGAAGGCGCTTCAAAGTTGTCCAGAAAAAAGAAAACTCAGTTCAAAAGCATTATCCACCAAAGAACTATTAAAAATTATCAAAAGCTACGACGAAGAAACCCCCGATGGAGCACAAAAAAAGTTTTTTCACCTTTGCTCATTTGAACTTGCTTGGAGAGGCAATGAGGCCGTAAACTGCAAGATTAACTTTTTCCAGAAGGAAGTTGATATTATGGGAGAATTTACGGGTCCAATTGAATACAACAGCATTTTTTCGAAAACAACTCAAGGCGGATCAAAAAGTTTGGCAAGCAGCAAATGGTTGGTAAGAAATTCATCAAACGAAAATGTATGCCCAGTTAGACTATTCTTGAAATTAATGGAAAAAAGAGGACCAAAGATTGTATCAGACAGACTCTTTCTTACCGTTCACCCCAATTGGAGGAATTGATCTTGGTTCAAAAACTGTCCACTCGGAATAAACACCGTCTCTAAGTGGACAAAAATGTCAGCTGAAAAAATTGGAATAGACACAAAAAAACATAAAATAACAAACCATTCTCATCGGTCTTCAGCTGTGACCTCCTTGTTTAAGCAAGGTGTTGCTGAACAGGAGTTAATTAAATTAACGGGTCATTCAAATGCAAGCTCGTTAAAACCTTACCTGCAGCTGGATTCCAGTCACCACGAGAAGTTGATCGAGAATCTCAGGACAACAAATGTAGCTGGATCTTCGAGAATGTTACATGTAAATCATACACAAAATCAATCTTTAGTAGAAAAGAACGCGCAAACTACTATAACTTATAATAATTGTACATTTGATATTGTTACCAAATAAACAAAAAATATGTTTCGTTGATGTGGTCTTGTTTTTTTCGTGAAATATTCTTGTCGAATACCATTCGAGAGAAAATTTTTGTCCTGGCCAAATTTTCTTCTGGTTTTATTCAAGTTTGTTGCTTTTTGGCAATTTTCGCGTAAATTGCCAAGCAACAAACTTTCATACCAGTCGAAACTTTTGCCGGCAAAATTTTCTCTCTTATCATATTATATACGATAAATTAACTCCAATGTTAAAATGTCATATACCTACAAACTATTTTGTCATTTTGACATCGATAAAAAAGGTGCATCCTTTTTTATCGCTTTTTTTATCGCATGTTCCTCAATCTAGTAGGTGTGTATCAATTTTGCATTATTGTTGACAGGTATTTAATTGTCAAATTTAACAATATAAAACAATACTACCTTTTCTTTGCAAAAAACATAAAGTATGAACCGATTTGGAGAGGTTTCACATGAACAAATTACAAAAAATATTGAAGAGTCAATACCGAAGTCAACAAAAAATACGAAGTCATCAATATGGAAACAATTCATGGAGTTTTGTCAAAGCCGAAATTATAAGTTGGAAGAGAATACTACAATACAAGATCTAGCAAAAATATTAAAAGATTGGGCTTTCAATATGAAAAAAAAGAATGGAGAAGATTACAAAGAATTTGCGGTCAAAACAATATGGAACACGACTGCTAAAATGTTACAACAGAAATATTTTAACGAATATGGTTTGAAATTTGATCCTTTTACAGACATAACCTTTAAAGAAGCTCGGGATGCTAGAAATGCCAAAAGAAAACTTCAATTGATTCCAACAAAAAGAAAGACGTGTTCTTCAGCAATAGACAAAGAAAATATAATAAAAATGGCAACACTATGGAATATAAATGAACCTGAAGGGCTGCAAAAAAGATTCTTTCATATAGCTTCTTTCGAATTGAGAAGCTGTTAATTGCAAAATTTATTATTTTAAAGTAGAAAAGAACCAAAATGGTCTTCCTACGGGTAGGATTGAATATAACACCATATTTTCGAAAACGGCACAAGGCGGCTCGAAAAAGTTAACAGACAGCAAATGGTTGACTAGAAATGAAAGTGACGAAAGTATTTGCCCTGTAAAACTATTCCATTTGCTAGTAGAAAAAAGAAATGAACATATTACTTCTGACCGATTATTTTTAACTCCAAATCCTTTTTGGAAAAATAAAAATTCTAAAGGTTGGTACAAAAATGTTCCTTTAGGTATTAATACCATATCTGTTTGGACAAAAAATTCTGCTGCAAAAATTGGATTGGACATAATCAATAATAAAGTTACTAACCATTCAAATCGTGCCAGCGCAGTTTCCCAATTAGCCAAAGCAGGAGTTAGCGATCAACAGCTTATTAAGATAACAGGACACTCGTCATCACAATCGATTAAACCATACCTCCAAATTGACCCCGAACACCATGAACAACTTATAAATAATTTGAGACCCTCGGAAACAGAATATTCAACATACGTAGAAACACGAGAAGAAAACATTAAAATCAGTACTCCCCAACCAATATTTAATAATTGTATTTTTAACAACTGTTCTTTTAACTAGTTTAATTGTTTTAGAATGAATAAATTTTATTGTTTCTTTATATAATTAGTCGTTAATTTATCTTAGCAAAATACACGCGATCTTTTTTTTAATGGATAAATTTTTCTCTTCATCTCAAGTATTTTCCATCAGTAATATTACGAAAAAAACTGAAATGATAAAATCTAATTTATCTAATTTGGATTGGCAAAATCTTTCGATGAATCGAAAAATTTTCCGGTAAAAAAAAGCTCTTGTGTATTTACTGTTGAAAAATAACGCAAATGGCTAATTCTCTTATCTTTCGATTAAAATTATTATTTATGCAAAAAGCAATAGAAAATCCGCGACGTTAGTAGTAGTATATTAGATTATATTGTCTTAGGTGATATAAACCAGTCTGACTTCTCTGCACTTGAGGTACGGTCAAATTTATATCTTTTTTACTCATTTCG
The DNA here is from genome assembly GCA_035357415.1 of Ophraella communa. Lineage (NCBI taxonomy): Eukaryota > Metazoa > Arthropoda > Insecta > Coleoptera > Chrysomelidae > Ophraella > Ophraella communa. Next base: position 67,704,668 of record CM068979.1, read on the forward strand.
AAAAGGGCATTTTGCTCTTTCATAAACCTCTAAGCTTGCCTCAGTCCTGGCGTATTCCTCCATTGACATCGTAATCGATCCTCTTCCCAGGAACGGAGTTCCTTTTTGATGTGGCTTTTTATTAAATCACAAAGGACTACGTATGTTATTCTTTACCTATAATATTTTTGACCGATTTAAGAAATAAAAGATCTCCCGGCGCATTCATCCCCATCATAATTCAACTGTTTCCAGTTTAGGTAGGTTTTTAGGTGAAAATTCTCACATTTAATGCAGAGCTAAAAAATTAAAAACTTAAAACAATGTTGTCTACTTCGTTGAGTGTCTAATCTAGTCCCTTGTATTCATTGAAAATATTGAAGCTTATTTGCAGTTGTTAATTATTTAAATTAAGTCGATTTTAATATATTTTAGTTAGTTTTTTAGCATAGTGAAAATAGGTCAAAAATTAAGAGTTAATTTTAGACTGTGATAATTTTGCATAGTATTGCAAATAGTGCTAGATTATTGAACATTTTTCTGTATCAGAAATTTAGTATTTGGTATGTTTAAGAAGTGGGCAGCAAATTTAATTTTTAAACTAATGTTTTTTTTTTAGTTTTGTTTATTAACATATTTAATAATTTAAGAATATATATTTACATAATTTATTCATAATTACGCTGCCTGCTTACTTTTTTTGTTCTTATATTAAATTGTAATTAAGTAAAACTTCGGGAAATTACAAGTACTTTCGGCAGACAAAGTATTAAAAATTACATAATAAATTATATTTCAAATAATATTTTTTGATCATATGTTGTAATATGAGCATTATCAGTTGTATATAATAAACAATATTTACATAACTCTTTTTATTTGGCTTAACCGGCATGAAGAACCTGAATAATCCCTAAGAAAAAGTTCTATTTACGCAGAAACAACGGAAAAAAATGAACAAAACCCATATTATTTGTCCAATATGGTCATGTGATATCTTTTTGAATCACCTAACAGAATTGGGTTAAAAATCTTCTTTTTGGTGGTTCCTCCATAATAGTTTGTAACTCTAAAATTGCGATCAACTATTATTGGGCTCTGGACGACTCATTTGTCATTTGTGATTCAAACTAAAGATGAACCTGTCTTTATACACAAGGGTCATAAGACCAATGCTGACCAATGCTTCAGGACTTTAGTAGACAAAAACCCAGCATGCTTAGTGGGGTTCAAAGGCAAAGTAGCGATTAGACAGCTCCAACAGAAGCATTAGAGGTTTTACTAAACTTACTACATTTGCATATTTAGAAATAAGGTGAAGCTATTTAAATGGTACAGACTTTTGAAGGTCAGGCCTCAATAAGCTGGAGGCAAAATACCGACCAGGAAAAGTTATATCAAGAAATAAAAGCAGACTGTTTTTAGGGATGCCAGTAGACGGAATGGTCCCTAGATAAATCTTTAATAAAAATTTTTAGGCAAAAAGATGAAAAAAAGAGGATTGGGAAACCAGATCCACCGTAGGTGAAGCAGACTCTCTTTGGTACATGGACGACTCCAAAACCGACAATAGAGTCGGGAGCGATGTGAAAACGCCCCATTAACTCTCACACGGACGAAACTCAGTAAGGATAACAGGAGGACTGGTAACTAGACACTACAGGCTCAATAGACACATGAGTATTTTAGACTAGACAGAGGTAGCTCTATGCAAGTTTTGTCAGGAAGAGGAGGAATGTATTTTCTAGAACAGCAGGCTATATAAAATGACAAATTCAAACTGGTGAACTTCGTTGGAAGGACAGGGGTAGATTAGTTACTTTAAAATACAAAGGGTAGAACAATAGACTGCAAAACGGTACCTACTATGATCGTCACATTGGGAACATGGATAAAGAGATACCTATCAGCTGTAAAGTATTTTTATTGCTTAATAAAATCTTTAAGTAATCAAAGATATCTGCATTTATATCTGAATAAATTGTTAAGATAATTTGTTTTTCTTTATTTTACGTTTTCCAATTCTAATGAAATAAATACATTTTAACCAAAGATTAGTAGTATTTTCTTAAGAAGTCGGTCAGGACTTTATTTTTTGTATCAATTAAAACCATTCAAACCAGTCAAAGGTGCTGACAAAGGAACAAATTGAAAGCTTCATAAGGGACGCTCCAGATAAAGAATATATATTACTCAACTTGGAGTTGCTGGAGGTTGCCGAAGGGAAGAGATCTATAATTTATAAGTTAGTGATGTGGAGGATATGGGTACTCAGCTAGTAGTTAAGATTAACTAGACAAAAACGCATATTCGACGAGCTTTCACTGTGATTATTAGTGATGAGGTTCACTATTTGGATGTGTTTAGAAAATACATGAACTTACGGCAACACGTCTCCCTGAAAGTCCTTTTGGTGGGTTATAGACAAGGAAAATGTCTATATCAAAGAACTGGTATACATACTGTTGGCGGAGCACCTAAGAAAATAGCTGAGTTCTTAAAACTAGACCAACCAGAAAGCTATACAGCTTCAGGAGGACATCCTCAACGTTGTTGGACAATGCTGGAGCTGATCTTAAAGTTCTAAAACAGCACGGTGGATGGAAGAGTTCTTCAGTTGCAGAAAAGTATATAGAAGATTCGATTGAAGTCAAAAACAAGATTGCAAGAATGATCCAAAGGGGCGAAAGTTTTGTTGAAGTGCTACATCACAGCCACACGTCTTTCGCGATTACAGAAAACACTGTAAATCCATCAACAACTCCATTAATACATATTGCTGGCAACAGCAGTTGTACAATTGATGTTAATCTTCAAAAACTAGAATAAAAGCTTAGTTTATGTTGATTCACTTATTATTTTAAACAATATTGGGAGAATTGAGGAGTACTGTAAAGTACAAGTGTACTTTACCTTACAGTATGAAAAAAATATCTTTTCATTTTGCATCAGCTAACCTTTCATTCTGTCAAATGGATTGAGATTTAGTTCTATTCAAGTGGTCTCTGTATTTTTCTACCTTGGTTAATAATGAACAACTTTATTAACTCAACAATAGTCAATAAAGTATAGAGGATAGTAGTGAAAAAATAGGTTATTAACAATGATCTTTTTGTATGGCTTTGATATATTTTCTCACATTCTATATTACTGTTTATGTTTTTTTAGGAATACGGATCTGTATTTTTACTCTGAAATTTTATTTTTAAAACACTTCTGTATACACTGTGTGGTTATACAAAACTATAAAACTTTTATAAATAAAAAATAATCTGATACTCAAGTCAGTGTTCAAACCACAACCGTTGATATACAACATAATAAAACTGTTAAGTTAAATTCTGTTTAGAATCTAAGATATTCTATAAATATGAACTGTGTCGGTTGGAGAAAAGCGGTGATATTTTCCGCTTTTCTAATTTATGCGTTTAGTGAAATATTTTGCGAGCTGGAATTTAAGTATCATACGAATGAAGAATTGGAAAATGTTTTAAGAAGATTTCAAAAAATTGAAAGGAAGGAATTATCGATTAAATTGTACAGCATTGGAAATTCCTCTGGTTACGGTAAAGTATAATACCTTCAAAGTATTAAAAATGTTTAAATTATGTCTCTGCAACGTTTTGATTCATCAATTGTTTCTTTATATCTCCAATGTTTCTTATTTGTGTATCTCTGATTTGTAAATATGCCTATTTATTGAGTCCTGTAAAAATATCCATGATATTTTTAGAGGGAAGTGGTAAATGTGAGAAAATGTATTCTTTTCGAATACATATGTCTTTATTTATTAATAAAGAGAAAATTTGTTGTTAAAATATCTTACCAGCACCGCATATTATCTATAAACAGATAACATTTTTATCATTTACTTTTAAACAAATTCAACAATTTTTCTTTATTTTGCGATTCATTATTAAATTAAACTTTGTTTTGAAATCTCACTCCATTGCCAAAAATCGTTTTCTAAACACAGCCCTCTGTTATCTGTGTATTGTTTATTTACAGGTTCTCCATTTTGTCGACAAAATCCCTTTCAAATTTCCTTTTGTAAAGGTTTATATCTGGCTGTGTCATTTCTCCAATTTTTCTTAAAATGTCTTGTCTTTTTTCACATATTTACTTCTTGAAGTCGTCAGTATTTCAGTTATTACAGTTATTAAAATTATTGTTATGTTAATGAAGTCCAAATGAATCCTTAATTAATGGTTGCTTTGTATGTACTATCGGCTTCAGAATAGCATATATGTCGCAGGCTTATTGTAAAATTAGTCTTATTATAACATGCCTAGGCTTTTTCAATACGACTAGGCGTATTGTAAAATGACAGGAATAATCAAGAATCTCACAATTTGACTAATAATTTCAGGCGTATTATGATGCGCCTGCGTCTCGTTAGGCTTATTGTGAAAATTAACCTGTATGCGATTGTTTTTTAATCCGACTACACGAAATTCGTCGTATTGTTATTCGACTGACGCTACGTCAGGCGAATTGTATTTAATCATTCACGCAGTGTAAACTATTTAAAAATAAATACAATTTCGGATTATTTATTACAACATAATCCGCTTTTATGGCATTTACTAGTACATTTCATATGAGCTTTAAAACATAAACATTTATTGTTGCGACACTGTGCCTTGCTTGGTATGCAAGAACACTTTTTAAATCCCTGTCCTTCGAATTTTGAAAATAATCTTAGAGCTTCTCTTAACGAAATTGTTTTTCCTTCCGGAATATTAACTGTTTCGTTAGTTTGGCAGTGAGAAATTTCATCTCTGGAAAACCATCGATTCAACAAGCCATGTGAGGTACCAATTTGATAAACTCCGTTGCCGTTGGCGGTATTCACTATAGTTCCTAATATATTTTTGGGATCAAGTGGTCCTCTACTTTGGGAACTTCAATAGCAATATTCTGGCCGATATCCAGAGGCCTTAATTTTTTATTGCTGATTTTTATTTTGCTGATTATTATTTTGCATTTCGCCTGATGTATCGTCAGTCGTATTATAATACAACGGATTTCGTGTAGTCGGATTCAAAAACAATCGCGCACAGGTTAATTTTCACAATAAGCCTAACAAGAAGCAGGAGTATCATAATACGCCTGAAATTATTAGTCAAATTGTGAGATTCTTGATTATTCCTGTCATTTTACAATACGCCTAGTCGCATTGAAAAAGCCTAGGCATGTTATAATAAGACTAATTTTACAATAAGCCTGCGACATATACATTTTCAAACTCAAATCGCTTACAATGAATTAATTTTAAGAACGGCCTATTTATTGTGTATAACCAACCACGGTTTAAATAATAATAAATTTGAAATCAGTTAAACAGTTGTCCACGCCAACATCTTCACTTAGTTTGGAACCCTCGATAATAAATGTTTGGTAGGGATTAAAATCCCTTTTTTTATTATATCAGTGCAAAAATGCAAAAAAAACCTATTTATTCGGGACATGACCGACCCTTGTAAATAAACTTAATCCCCAAAAACCATTTAATGTAGGCGTTTTAAAAATTGTCACTCCTATGTTGTTGAAGAAGGGCGTTTTTATAACTTCGGTAGGTAAAGGAAATTCACATTTAACATGTATATATGCTATTCTAAAGCCGACTACATTAGTGTTATTTTTTAAATATTATCTTGTTTTATTTTCGAAATTTTATTTAGAAAATGCTTCTAGATAAACCGTTCCCACTTTGGGTTTTAAGTCTAACTGCTGCCGATCCCGCCCAATACGGCGTTCCTAATGTTAAGTTGTTGGGCAATATCCATGGGAATGAAGCTGGTGGACGAGAAATTCTTTTACATTTTATTGAGGTACATTCATTTTTGAGGTTTTTATTATAAAAAAATATGTATTAATCTATTTGTTTGGAAAGGCAGGATAAAAAAGTTAAAACACATCTTATGTAGTCCGGGATGTTCGGATTGAATCATGGATTATTTTCATGATTTTTTTTATAGAAAATACTTTTTTTTCATAGAATATTATATCCAAAATCGACTCCCAAAAATTTCCTATATCCCCCATCAAGCACAAACTTAGAAAACAAACACCATTTAGAACTCGTGAAGGTGGAATCAGATTTGTATTTTATAACACTCTATGGCCTCCATGATAATGAATTTATTTTTTACTATACCCGCTAGTTTTCACTGAGGTCTCAATCTGCTTACTCCTCAGGGACAACTGACGAGTTTCGGTAGGTGTCGGGTTTATATGCTTAGGAGCGGTGGAGGGAGGGAGAACCGAAGGCGGGAAACTATTGGGAGGGAAAAATTGTTGGCGGGTAATTAGAGGTTTCCATGTTGGGGGTAATCGTTGTCCGTCATCCCGTTTGTTGATACAGTTTGGACGCTTTTCGATTTCGACTGCTTCTCTAATTATTCGAGTTTTTAAGGAACGAATATTGGATAAGGTTCGGGTATTAGGGAAGTTAATAGTATGACCTCTTTAAATTTTATGCTGGGCTAGAGCATTGTTTGATTTTGAATGTTTTACGGATAGGGAATTTTCAGAAATTCTGGTTTGGATTCGCCGGTTGGTTTGACCTATGTAAGTTTGAGGATAGTCACTACAGGGTATCTCATATACACCATGACTTTCATTTGGAAATTTGTCTTTTACAGACCGTACTAATTGAGAGATTTTTTTGTAAGTTGTGAAGATGGTTTGGATATTGGCAGAATCTTAGTAATTTTGTCAGTCACAGCTTCGATATATGAAAGGGTAATCCTGAGTGGAAGATTTAGATGATGGAACCAGATTCCATCTGATAGATCTTTGGATATGATTTTTCTCAAAACCATTTTGTAAGAGGGCATTTTCAATAGGAATTTTGGTGTTTTTGATGTTTTCGAATAACTCAGATTCGTTTAGAAGTAAATCGACAGAATTAGCGCGAAAATTCGACCACTAGTGGTATTACTATTAATAATATAAGGCATTTATGATATAGAAAATGTTTTTACTATAGAAGAACCCAATAATTCAAGTACAATAGAACTGTAAGCGATAATATATCTTTTGATGTTAAATAAGATGGGGTCTGGTGTGATAAAAGTCTGAATTGGTGTTTTTCGTCCATGCAGCAAACGTAAAAAGTTCGATTCCCCTAGGTTATTTCTTCCTTTTCAATAACAACATTAATAGCGCTGTTCAGATATTCGGATACATCTAGATATCTTTGAAATCAAAAATCATCTCTTTCTAGAGTTTGAATCGTACCCAAAAAGGCCTAGAAAATGTCAGACATTTTAGACCTGAAAATTTTGTAGTGGCAAAACTGAATGGATTACCGGAAGCTGGCCACAACGATTTAACTATTCTCAAATATGTTCTATACCAATGTAGGAAGTGGGTTTTGGTTTTTGGTTATGTTTGTATTTGCGTGGTAGATTGGATTGTTATTTGTTTGACGCTTGTAGTATTGTTTTGCTGTTTATTGTATTGGTTAGTATAATAATAGCTGTAATATCTATGAGACAATATGAAAAATACCTTTTACTACGCCCATGTCCGTAAACGTCAAAAAAAGTGGCATTTAACAATAACATACAAGGAATGAGGTCTCATAATATACATGTGCGTTTAGTTAAGAAAACCATAAATTTCTGTGTTTAATCAAATTTCAATGAAATTTTTAATTTTCGTCAATAGAGAAACATAAAAAACTTTTAGTTTTAAAAAAATTCCTTTTAAATTAAAAGAGTAATGCTCCTAAATGTAGGCGACACATTATTGAGATCTCATAACATACACGTGCGTTTAGATAAGAAAACTTAAAATTTTTTTATTTAACCAAATTGCAATGAATTTTTTTTATCTACGTACTACTTTATTTGGTTTATTTACAAACTTTTATGTTGAAGATAATGAAGTAAACAATTTAATAGTGAAGATATTCCAAGATTTATTGTTTATTAACTACTTTAAATTGTTGATCTGTTGGAAGTTCTTCAAGAAAATTTTATCACAAATATATATAATTTGAATGTCATGAGTGTGTATGAGTGAGTTTGGATGTTCAAGTAGGTATTTTACATAGTTCGACTTACATAAATTATATAATCTGGTGCTTGCAAAATTAATTGTCCAAAGTGTAATATTGTATATATAGGTAAAACACAAAGAAATTTAAAATATTCAATGAAAACTTAAGAGCATATAGATTAGGTTAGGTTAGGTTACAACAACCAGATAAGTCAGACTGTGCAAATCACCTACTTGAACATCCAAACTTACTCATACACACCAATGACATTCAGCCTGGCGAGTTCATCCAACCCTTATATAAGCTAAACTAATAGAATAGCTGCAGATATTCAAGCCGTAAGCGGCAATAATTGGTATTGTTATTAAAGCTTTAGGCTAATTTATTGTTTTTTATTAATTAAATAAATTTTCGATCATAAAAGAAAATAGTATAGAAATAAGTAATTTCCCTCCATTCTTAGGAAATCTTACAGCAAATGTTTTTCAGTATCTGATAGATGAATACGATAAAGACGAGAAGGTCACTTGGTTACTGAAAAACACAAAAATACATGTTGCTCCTACGGTTAATCCTGATGGTTTTAAAGAATCTGGTAACGTGTGTGATGGAAACTTTGGAAGGTACATTCCCTTAAATAATATAGATTTGAACCGCAATTTTCCAGATTATTTTCTTAAAAATCGAAATTCGAATATAACAAAAGAAGCGCAAGCTATTATTCATTGGATGAATCATACGAAATTTATTTTATCTGCAGCCATACATGGAGGAGCTGTTGTCGCCAATTATCCCTATGACTTCAATCCAAGTAAGAGAAGGCTCATTTCTTTTATACTCCATTGGGTAAAGTATACATTTTAAACACATTTTATTTTTTATTTTTTTGCTGATAAAAACCTATTTTTATTATGTATTTATAATTAACTTGCTCTTTTTCAAATACCAGGCGATTTAGAAATTAAGTTGCATGCGTCTTTCAATGCGAATATGCAGAAGATATTGCCAATTAGGGCAATGAAAGCAATATTAAATCTTACTTATCTTCTTATCAAGGAGGTAGCACCGATGACGTTTTTTTATGGTTTATGCCTGGTGTAGGGTGCGAAGCACTATATACTCCATGTGAGAAATGGCAATGAACAAAATCCATAGTTATATACTCCAAACCTCTGGATATAAAAATTAATTAGGCTATTCGTAACCATGCAAATATACTTCAGACTATCCCAACTCAGAAGGTAACTGACTTGCTGGCTAGAAAGACTGCTTCGACCTAAAAGACCTTTATAGACCTAACAAAGACAGCATTGCTTTACCCAAGCTACACTCTTTACATAGGGAGGTAAAGACAAAGGGCTAGAGACTTTCAAATGCTATATTGACCTACTCAAATAAAGCCATACAAAGACTGCTACCTACGTTTGCCTGCCACCTCTTTATAATCTCTTCTTTGGCCTTGTTTCTCTTCTTCTTCCTCGACCGTAGTCCTTCCCTGTGATGTCAAGTTGCACATTTCTCTTAATGGGGAATAGGTGGTATGGCAGCTTAATACTTCGTACCTAATCTACAGATACTGCAGGACTATTTTATAGAATTTAAATGCTATTCTAATTAGACTTAAAGCTTCGTCCTTTTTATCAATATTTTAGGAGCCATTCACCAGATTGCTTCCATGTTGGCCAATAAAATGTCTGAAATATGTGTGTGTGTGTGTGTGTCAAAGATAATGGCTTGGAAGCAAGTCCATTAGCCACCTATTGCTGTATTTATGTATATATTTATACTTTACTTGGACTCCTATTTCCTTAATGAAATTTATTAAAATCTTCAGAGTGTTACTGTTAACTGTTGCCAAAATATGTGGTAGGTTTAGAGGCAATGCATGTGCTGACTAGTTTATTGATTTTATCAAAATATTTTTTGTAACGAAAAAATATGTGGTTCAGATCTCTAGTGGAGTTAATATTACAACTACAGGCCGAGGATTGTACTAGGCCAAATATAGCCAGGTGCGTTGGGAATCGTCCGTGATTCGTTTTAAGCCTAAAGATAGTAGCAAAAAAGAATTTGGTGGCATTATGACTAAATAGATGTTGGTTTGGAGAAGGTAAAGTTGAGTGGATCTGGAAATACGTATTTCGAGAGTTTTTAAACGCGTCTTTCCATTGTTCTTTCCATTTTAACCTTGTGTCATTTTTTATTAAGTTATACAAATCTTTTAGAGGGTAAATGTTGCGAAAAAGTCCATTTTGAACAGCTTCTTTAGCAATTAGTATAACCAAAAGATAATTTTCAAGCCCCAAGTCTTCCAGAAGTTCAGCTCGCCACTAAGGGGTTTGAATAAGATTTTTTCCAAATCATTGTTCCAAGTTGCTATTTTACCTTCTCGAAAAATGTTAGTTTGATATTCATAGTAGAAGGTAAGAGAATATCTGCGTCTCCTAATGAACGGTATCAAAGTTGTTTAGCATGGATTAACCTAAACTTCTTTCTTCTGTTACCATCTCTCTAAGATGTATGGGGCAATTTGCAAATAAACATGGTAAATACAATATTAGCAAATTAAACTTTTGCAGTGATTCTGATAACAGAGAATTAACATGAAAATTAATGAAAATTAAAAAAAAACAGACTCATATGTTTAAATTTTCATATTTGACGTTAACTCTGTGTTATCTGCAAAAGTTTAATTTGCTAATATTGTAGGTATTTACCATGCAACTAAAAGGTATTTTAGTTGCCTTTTCCATTTATAAAAGTTTCTAGTATAAAAAAGTTACAGAGATTAAACTTTATACCTCTGGTGGATTTTCTTAAAGTTCCTGAAATACCACTGGCTGTTTTGAAGAAGTAAATGGCTGTAGTGATAATTTATAGAGTATCGTTCGGGCATTTAAAACACGGCCCTTTCTTCATTTTTATACGATATGTGGAATAAAAAAGTTCTACCCGGATTGGCTGTCTATTTTTTCGAGTTCATCTGTGAGTAATAATTGTTTTAAAAGTTTTCTCCGTAGTTAATAAAATAAAAGTTTGTCCTCTTAAAAAACAACTTAGCAGAAACTATCAAAACTTTTGTTTTATGTTGCAGATAGCGACGCCAATATAGAGTTTCAAACACCTGATATGGATGTCTTCAAACATTTAGCTAAGGTATATTCAAAACATAATCCAGAAATGCACAAGGAAAAGCGATGTCCGAATTTCGATAGAACATTTAAAGGTGGAATTACTAATGGTGCGGCTTGGTATCAATTGGAAGGTATTCATTGTTTTTGTTTTGATTTTAAACAGTAATAAATATCCCTTTAATATATTTAAAAGAATTAAAAATCATTGAATACTTATTAAAATATATGAAAGTAGGTACTCAATTTCAGGTAAGAACAATAAATAACTGAACGGTTAAACTAAACTTAGTTTATCTAAACTTAGTTTAACCATTCAGTTATTTATTGTTCTTAGTAAGATAAACTTCCAAAAAGTAAAGGTTAACACAATCAATTTCAATTTCAGGTAAGTGTGTGAGTGGGCTTTCTTAGTCTTTTAATGCCACAGACAGCTACAAGAAACGGCTTTTCCCTAATGATTATGGGTCTGCATATTCGGAAATAGACGTTAGAACGAAAAAAATTATGCTTATAATAATAAACTACCTAGCAATTCAGAGAAAACAGAAATAGTGTAATTCTCTAGAACTGTAGAGGAGACTTTCACCAGAAATATCCTACAGGTTTTTCCAATAATTTAATGTTTTAATCATTGGCAGTTAGTTCATTATCAAACTATCTACTAGTTTGGAGTTTAAGATACGCAGATATTTTGGATAAGGTCCAGGCACAATTTTATTAGCTGGAAGAGTCATATTTTTTCCAGGTGGTTTCTCCATTTCGTCCGATTTTCTTCTATTTCTTCGTTAAAATCATATATCTGCCGTTCTCTTCTAATATCTATATTTCGAATTCTATCCAGCATTTTATAGCCCTTAATACTTTGAAGAAATTTCATCTCGTCTTAATCCTTTGTTGGTTTCACTAAGCTCTGTTGTCTGTTGTGTAAAATATATTTTAAATAGTTATTAAAAATTCTGGAAACTTTAAAGCATAGACTACCAAAACAACAGCTGAAAATGCCTAGCATTGGCGTTAACTAACACTGGGCACTATAGTAGAGCGATCTGTCTTATTCTTGCAATTCTGCTAATATTAGGGATACTTTATTGATACAATACAACATCGATGTTATAAAAAGTTTCTTCTTTCTCGAATGTTTGAAAATCTTCGTGAACAGGACCGTTCTTCTCTTGAGAACTGACGTATTAGTTTCTCAGAAGGCTGTTGACCAGCAGCAAAGTTTTCGACAATTGGTTAATTGTTTCTTTTCGTTGTCAAGAGATACATTTTTCACCTTTGTTTTAGAATTATGTGGAATGACTTGTCCATCTTATGACTACTTAACATCTCTGTATCTCTATATCCATCTTATGTATATATAACATGCTCTCCAGGAGAGCAATAAAATTAGTGAGAACACTATATCTTATGTAGATGATCTAGGGAAGAAAGTTTTAAGGAACCACTTTGTGCTTGAATGCACGAGGCGCCCAACATCATAGAAGTTGAATTCATAAATAATTTGGATTGAAATGAGGTATTTATTAATGCATGACTTCTCCAAATTATCTTGGGAATATCATGCAGGCAGTGAAATATTTTCATTTATAACGACAGCAGCTGATGGTACTCACTTCGGCAAACTTTAGAATAGTGCCCCTTTTTGTTACAAGTTTGACAAGTATCGTCGGAGACATGACAGTATTTTTTTATCGGTTGCTGCTGTTGATGGTTATGGATCTGGACTTAATCTACCGGTAAGTTAGGTTAGGTTTGGTTAGGTTAGGTGAACTTGATACAGCATTAGGTTGGTATACAGAGTAATTCTGTGAAGTTATTTCTGCAGTCTCTGGGTAAACGGTTTGATCAAGTTATAGAGTAACAATTTTCAATATGTGCTGTAGTATTTTATTTCTTTTTTTGGGCCAGATTAGATTGTCCTTTCCCACTACGATCTTTGCAGATCTATTGTGGTCCTCCCCATATTTAGAGCTCGACATCTAGCTTTATCCTTTTTATTAGACCTACAAAATTGAAGTACATGAATTTTACATCATTGTAAAGGGAGTTGAAAGACCTTTTAAATGATGGATCATTCGACACCCCTTTCCATTTAAGATTTTAGGGATGGTGCCACCCCCGCTTAGGGGGCTGCAAATGATAATGTGATTTTATGCCAATTTTGTGTCCCCTTCGATAACAAAATCGACGAGCCCGATCGTTTTTTTTTAAAGAAATCATCTGCCAGTAAATGCATCTGTTTCGTTTTCGGTGCGCCACCCTGTATGTGTCAAATATGAAATCTTATATTCGTAAGTTTGGCAATTACTAATGTAAAAGAAGATATTAGCATTTTATAATTAATAAATAAAGCCAATTTTAAAGTACTATTCACTGCTTTACCATAATTCATAGATATGAAATGCTTGAAGGCTCTTTTCCAATGCTTACGAGACATCGCTAGGATCTATATCAGATTCTAACTTGATATTGAAAAAATCGGCCCTAAGTGACTTCCCCACTGCCAATTTTGAATAACTATGATATGATTTAAAATATTTGGAGTATCTAGGTTTTATGTAGGTATTTTTTTAGGTGGAATGGGGGATTACAACTACAATTATCATGGTTGTATGGAAGTTACATTAGAAGTATCATGTTGTAAATATCCTTCAATTACGGAACTTCCAAAACTTTGGAACGAAAATAAATTGGTACCTAATAGTTTTATAAAATTAAAAAATAAATATATCGTCGGTTTGCAGCATAAAGTCACTAACTGACATTATTTTAGAATTGTGTTATATGAGAGGTAACTATTAGTTTTCAATAGTTCTATGTATGCATAAAGTCATTAAATATAAATAAAGTCAGTGTTATAATAAATTTGAATTACTAACTATAAGGTGAAACAATATTTCAAAGTCATTAAGTTACTTACTTTAACTCGATGCATTGCAAAATGTTAATGTCACTTAATGACTTTTTGCTGCAAACCGACGATATGCACTCCATAACAATTATCACATCACTCATTATTTTATAAATATTTTGCTTTTTTAAACAAATTAATTATTCTAAATATTAAAAATTTAATAAATGCCATATTTCGAACATCAAATGAAGTAAATCATCCATAACACAAATGTGACTCAACAGTGAATACCAGGAAAATACCAAAATCAATGTCACCGATTTTTATTATCAAAACTATAAAACAGCGACTAGTTTCGGCCTATAAGCAGGTCATCATCAGGCTAGGAAAAACATATAGATGAGGTAAAACAATGCAGATTACAGTAGGGGAGAGTGGGGTAAAATGGTCCCCCTAAGAAAAAAACTATCCAAAAATGGGAAAATATTTTTAAAATTTTATTTTAATATGATAAGCCCCTAAAAGAATAATTTATTTTAACAAAACACCACTTTTTTGAAAAAAAACTTTATTCACTTCTTAAAAAAAACACAAAATAAAAAAAATTGCAAAGGGATCATTTTACCCGCATATTGGGGGTAAAACGATCCCTTCTACAAACAACTTAATAATGATACTTTGCGAATATAATATCAAGAAAAAAGTCGTTAAAACCTAATTTTTCTCTGAACTCTGGCTAACGCAAAAGGAACATCAGAGCAATGTTCACAAATGAACTCATTTTCGTCTTCTTCAACTCCCGCACACAATTCGTGAGCCCATTCGAAACATTTTCTGCATTGAATCCATCCGTCAATTGAAGTAAAATATTCCTCGGAGCAGTAGAGACATGTTGCATTTCCCTGGTTGTCTTCTGAATCCGAAGAATTGGAAAGACTTTCTTTTATATTCTTTTGTTGTTTTGGTTTCTTTTGCTTGAGTGTCTTCTTATCATTTCTGTTTTTCGTTTTAATTGTCTTCCCTTTTACTTCTTTCTTGCTGATATCCTCTTCAAGAGCAGTTTTGTATGGCGTGCTGGTTAAAACTGCACTTCCACAAGATTTCCTCTTTGTTGCGTTCCTCTTGCCTTGAATTTTAGGAAAAGGTTGACATTCTTGTGGTGTAACTGTAAAAGATGAATTCATTTGTTTATCTCGTTTTGAGCTAGGCCCAGGTTCAGGATTCTTGTATAGATCGTTTGTTTCGCTAGAACCATTATCTGATTTGTTGGTTACGTCTGCCAATAAATCAGATACGTTACATGAACTGGATCCTGGAGCCATATCCTCACCTTCATCAAGACCACTAGGTATTTGATCGGTTACTTCAGCTGCTAAAAAGTCGACATCTGAAAAAGCTCAGGGTCAAATGGAAATATTCCAGTTTTGCGGAACCCGTTTATTCCATTTGTTGGTATACAAGCCTTTAAATAGCCCTTGCAAAATATTTGGCTGATTTGAAACACTGTCACGGTTCTACCAGGATGATGGTTCAACCATTTTTCTAATGCCTGGTCTAAATAAACACTAAGTGGACCCATAACAGCAACGTCCAACGGCTGCAACTTGTGCGTGCAGTGGGGAGGTAAACACAAGATGGTTACAAAGTTTTCTCTGGCACTTACAATAACATCGAGATTTCTTGTGTGCGATAAATGTCCATCTAATATAAGCAACACGGGCTCATGAACACTTGGCTTCACAAAAGATACGAAATGAGCAAACCACTGCTTAAAAACTTCTGTACGCATCCAACCACTTTCATTACAAGCAAAAATGGTACCCGGAGGAGCTCCGTCTGTCAGTTCGGCCTTCATTCGCTTCCTGCTGAAAATAAGCATTGGGGGGACAAAACTTCCCGCAGCTGATACACAAACTACCGCTGTTGTCGAAATTCCGCGCTCCGCTGATGTTACCCTCGCCACTTGTTTGGAACCTTTTTTTGCTAAAATTCTCGAATTTCGCCCGGGAACAGTAGAAATCGAAGTCTCGTCTACGTTATAAATTTGGTGAGGGGCATAATTATTTTTTGTATAAATCTCCCTCAACAGATTAAAGAACTTTGTCACAACCGGTTTGTTGAATGCTCTTGCTCTAGCAGCTGAGGTCGCTTCAGGACATCTCAAAGAAATCTCTGGATGTCTTCTTCTAAACCCGTTCAACCAATATTTACCGGCAGCTTTTTCGACATGTGAAAACTTGTGGGGGAGTTTGTTCTGTTCAGCAAGCTGATAAGCCAATTGTCGCAAATCACGCAAGGTCAGTCCATACATCCTACTTTCAAAATCTAGGATGTGCTTTACTAGTTCTTGCTCTTGTTCTGGCGAAAATACAGGGTGGCGGCTGCCAAGTGACTTCTTCTGTAGCTTTGCTACCTTATTTTTGTCGATTACACGCCGCTTGAGCGACATTCTTGGCACATTGAAGATTCGCGCAGCGGTTTTCACAGGCATTCCTCGCTTAACTTCTTCTATAGCATTTTTCATATGCTCAACATCCCAATTTTGCCTATTGGTTACTCGTTTATATGTTCGTGGCATTCTGTAAGAGACGTAAAACGAATTTAAAAATCAAAATTATGATTTAAAACATTTTTGCAGAATCTAAGGGGTAAAATGATCCCGGGATCATTTTACCCCCCTACTAGAGGATCGTTTTACCCCAAAGTGATATGCATTAAGTTTTGTTAATTATAAATTTAGCTGCATATATTAATTGAAAATGGATACCATAAATCAATTCAGCAACTCTTCCTCAACAAAACACGATAATAAAAAAATCAGTCATTCACAGCATTTAAAAAGAGCACACTAAAAAACAAATACCTTACCTTATATCATGAACGGAAAAAACACAAGTTCACTGATTACTAGTCGGATTCGAACTAAATTGTGTTTACGATCGTTGTCTCCTATTAGCCGCTTCGTCTAGTACAATGTTGCCAATATTACACTTATTTTGCACGAAAGGCGAACTTTTAAATACAGTGATCATTTCAACCCGCGGGGATCATTTTACCCCCCTCTCCCCTAAATTATCAATAAACCTAAATTAGTTACATTTAATATCAAATTGAAAAGATAATTGCTCGAAATTACAAGCTTGCATATTACAACAAGGTATATGGTGAAACTAATGAACAAAAAATATGACATCAAAATTAAAAAGTTGAGATCTAAGGGAAATTATGTAAGAAAAGACAAAGGACATTACAGACTAAATATGGCATTATTAATAAAATTTGAAGAACTTAAGTTCATCAGAAAACAAAATTGATCTTTATTGCAAAGGAGAGTACATTGAGGATGAAAAAGTCTTATTCAAATCAGAGATAGGAGTGAAAGTCTTAAATAGACTAAAAATGGGTAGAAAAACTGAAAATAAGTATCTTAAATGTGAGCTTAGCTTGAATGTATCTAAGTTAAATGTTCATAACCAAGAGCTTACACTCTTCGTTTAACAACTTCTTGATCTCTAAGACAGTACAAAAAACTAAAATTATATACTAAAAATATTCTAAAATACAAGTGAAGCTGTAATTTTTGTGAGGCTGTATATTAATATCTATTAAAAACTATTTAGTTCCTTATTAACATTATTGATTGAAAATGTTTTAGTCGCTATTACATTATTGCATGCAAGCGAACAGAGGCGTTACAGGAAGAATTTTGGATTTTACTACTAAACAACCCATTGAGGCTAAATTGAGTATATGTGGAAGAGAAACAGTGAGGTTATCAACAGGTACAGAATATCAAATTTTCTTTAACAGTTCCTCAAAAACTGGAGAATTTTGGAGACTACTGCTACCAGGAAATTACACCCTAAAAGTAAGTTTTTATTTGAACAGACGCTATAAAAAAATATCACTTAAAATAAATTGTCAACAGTTTACTGTATGCAAAACGTGAAGGGTCAGAGATAACAAAAGAGTAATTAGTGTACTGCCATATGTAAACTTCAAAAAACCTCACTATTCAGTATTCTATTTATCATATAGACACAAGCCAACATGTTTCCTCTTAACTCCGGTAAAACTAAAGGTAAGGTCCTTCTTACTTCCTATGTCCTTGCACTTCTTACAGTAGATATACCGACTAGAAATTGATAATACAAAAATCGCCTTCTTTGCGAACGACGTAGTATTATCAGCTGCAAATTATGATAATATAAAAGCCTCACAAGCCCACTCAAAGACTAAGCGACCTAACATTTCTCCAAGAAGCCAGCAAAATATTAGAAATGATTAGCAAGATAAGATAAAAGGAATGCCTCATTGTGGATAGAATGTTATTTTTTTATTTTTTGATTTTTAAATACTTTGTATTAGTAACAGTTTTTGTTGATGACAACTGTCAGATTCAGATTTAATTTTAGTGTAGTTGCGTTACTTTACTTGGTTGTGAAACTTTGACTTTGACCTCTCGCATTTTGGTTCATTCTCAGAAACAAAGCTATTTCTGGCCAAGCGTATACGTTCTTCACTTTCTACTTAATTTCAGGAGAAATCTAAAAATATTACTAAATGAGTAATAGAATGATCAGCCTTGCTCAAGGCTGACAAACAACTCCTCTTTCCCACACCTTCAATATATCATCAACTGGTCAACTAAATTTTTGTAGTTAGCTCTTGATGGTGGGAAACTTTCGACCAAGGATCTGACGGGAGATTTTGGTTGCATATCTTGAAGAGGATATTGAAACTTATCTCCTGGACCAACATCTTCATCTTCGTCTACCTTTCTTCAATTCTCCTACAGTTACATTGATGGAAGGTTGGTGGGAGAGGATTGTATGTATGAGTAAAAAATTGTTGAGATGTAATTTAGGAAAGTAATATGTTACTTATGATGAGATGATAACTTTCATGTGCCATTGTGAAGCCATAATCATTTCTTTACCTGTCACCTATGCTTATGATTCTCCCGATGAATTGGTTTCCATTACATTTTCCATTATGTATTCAAGATGCATCAGAATCAGTGAAAATCATGACTTAGATGCTATAGTTAGAACAAGTATAGAGAAAAGATATTGATCTCCAGTCCAGATGAATATCCCGTTAGTTCTAGGCTCCACAAAGAACCTACAGTAACAGAAATCGAAATAGGGAAAAAGCTCAATCTCGACCTTTAGTAGTTAAATCAATTGCTGAGAAGAATGAAAAAGTTGTTACCAGATATGGTTCTAAAATCAACGCTGCCAAGAGAAATGGAGTTTAATTTGGTTTTGCGTTGCAAAATGGGGGAGGATGTTGCGATAGAATGCTAAATTTTGTTTATTTATTTTTAAATAGTTTGCATTAGTTACATCGATGTTGTGTAGCACAACCGATTTTGGATGACCTTCATGGAATTCATCGGAGACCGAACTATGAGTACGATTGACTTCACTATACCAGCCATAAACTATGGATGGTGCTTTATTGCTATACAAAGAACTGACTTCATCGACACATACTTCTTAAGAAATTTAATATTTTAATTTTTTAAGAAATTGATTTTATTAACTCGCTGAAAATAAAAAAAAATACAAAAATTGTGCATCAAATGGTTGTCAGTAGGGGAGAGGGTGGAGGATTTGAACAGTTTTTTGTCGAGATCAAACAGTTAGTCAGTTTTTTATTTATATTTATCAAACCTTGTAGAAACCGTGGCTTGATTATTTTTTATCAATTTTTTGTAGGTAACATTAATATATAACACTAAAAAAAATTAGAGGAATCGATTTTTCTCGATTACCAATTCTGTTTAAAGGCTCCTGTTGGTGGGGAGCATTTGAACACACCATGAGAAGCATTTAAACGCAACTAACAGCTATACAATAAAGTAACAAACGAAATAATACATAAACCCTTTGAGCAGTGGTAACAAGATGGGAACATCTCTTGAACATCTTGAATATTTTTTTAAATGTTCCAGTATTTTTAGAAAAATATTAGCTGTCAACCAGCCACTTTCTGGAGAATTTGGATAACCCACACTTCCACTTGGTGCACCTGCTAATAACGAATCAATCATTCTTGCCCTGGGGAAAAAGAAAACGGGTGGAATTAGATTACCGAGATAATTGCACACACTGTAACTAGTTTTCCCCTTTCTCCGGATACCACTTGTCCGACTTGTTTAATCCCTCTTGCAGCAATAATATATGGGGTTGAACTGCAGTCATAACAACTGTTTCATCCAGAATATAGATTAACTCTTCGGTGAAACTGAATTATTTCATAACCTGGCAATAGTTATTTTGAAAGGCTTCAATATTCGTTTTATTGAAATTCGTTGCTTGGGGAGGATTTGAACAGTGTTCAAAGCGTACCCACTTGACAAGTTCAAAGCCTACCCAGCCTACAATTTTGTTATTTTACTATTTAATCTTAGAACATGGTATATATTTTATAAATACCAATGTATAGGTACCAAGGTATAGGACAGGCATAGATCTAAGCATGAGAGATGCATGCGCAGTCTGGCTCTTAAAAATTACACGTAATTCAAGAAATTTAGTCACTGTTCAAAAGCACCTCGTGTTCAAATCCTCCACCCTCTCCCCTAAATTTGTGCTAAAAAGGTCAAACTTTTCTCTGGTAGTTATTGACATTAATGTTGCCAGTTTCCGAAATATAAGTAGAACCCTCGTAATGTTTTCTACACATTCTACTCACACTATAATTCCGTAAGAAAATTAGTTATCAGATCAATGGCTATTTAATGATTTTTTTTAGGTAAAGGCAAACGGTTACAATACTCAATATAAAAAATTCGTGGTAGAAGAACACAAGCCCTTTCCAAAATTAACAAATTTAACAATTTATCTATTTAATTCATCCATATATCATCCACAAACTACTAGCACCAGTACTTCCACAGAACAACCGTTAACAGCTTTATTAACAATAAATAAAAGCCTTAGAGAAGAAAATTCTGGAACTGAACAGTATGCGCTCGGAATATTGGAATCAACATCTGGGTCGGCTGGTTATAAAAGTTTCAATATATTTTATTCTTTCTCTTTATTTATATTATTAGGTTTATATGTCTAAGGGGCATTTTTTAAAACAACTATTCTTTCTCATTCATTTTGTTTTTATACTTTTTAATTTTTTTTTGTACTTCATTTTGCGTTTTATACTTTTATACTTTTTAATTTTATATTATTATTAAAATTTATATTTTTATATTAATTACTACTTATTTTAATTTAAGTTTTAAAATTAGTTGTATCAATTAGTTTTAAATTGATATCTTTTGTAATAAATGTTAGTAAACAAAATTTGTTAATTTTATATTTAATTATCCCTTGATTACCCATGAATTAAATTACTCACATTGATACTTATTCAAACAGTTAAGAAAAGTTTCAACTGTTGGACAAGAGCCATTTATTCGGACTAAATGTAGCCACAAAGTTGTGCGATTCACCCAAGCTGTAAATGTGGATTACTATATCAACATAAAAAATGAAAAAATGTTGATTTGTGGTTTTTTCTTACTTTTCATTCTATGGTTGAAATCTAAATTCAGATCTGTGGTTTATTTCTAATTTTACTTATATCACAGCACACCCTCCTAGCAGTTTAACTCTTATTCACAATTTGTATCCAAGTTATATTATTGCGCCCACCCACTTGAGGGCGTATCTGTAGCGTGACGTTACAGTATCGCCCTATCGGAGGAAACGTGAACTGTCATCACATATTTATAAACTAATCTTGATTTGTCATTTCATTTTTAATTGTTAACCGTTAACGTTTGAATTTTGAATTGTGTTTCGCCTGTGCTTTTTCCGTTGATTATCGTTAAATTGATTAATTAGTTATTATTTGTGAAAGTTTCTTCCAGTTTATTGAATTTTATATTTTAGTTTATGAACTTTTTAATTGTTCTGTATTATAAGAGAATTAGAGCAGTGTAAGTATTGTGTGTTAACATTTATATGTTAATTATTTATAGTATATTTATATACTATACTATAAATTTTTTTACTTTTTTTAGTATAATATAAGCATGGCATCTCGTAAAAGAACGTGTTGTGTTCCTAGTTGTACCGATCAAACAAGTAAGAGGCATCGTTTCACCAAGGGTCCCAACATAATTAATATTTGGATGAAGAATATAAACAATCCTGTGTTAAAGGAGAAAACTCCAAAACAACTTTATAACAATTATAGAGTGTGCTATCAACATTTTGACCAGCAGTTTCATAACTCAGGATTTCAGAAAGAGTTGAAACCAGGTGCATACCCAACTCTACTTTTATCTGGTAAGTAGATACAACTTCAAGTTATATTGTAAGTGAATAAAATTATTTGATTTCAGATACTTCAGTTATTCTACCATCATCCACAACGGTGTCTTTGGAAGCTCCATCGACATGTAGAGAAAAAGCCTGCAGGTTGATAATTAGATGCATTATCTTTTTTTGATGCATACAAGTAAATAAAATAGCTGCAGGCAAAGACTCCAAATATGAAAAATATTTACCTAAATAGGGTCAATAATGCTTCCTACATTGACCCAATAAAAGTACAGGCACACAAATCCTAAATAAATAGAATCAAGAGAAAAAAGTAAATTTAATTTTTTATATTTCTTATTTATTTAATATAAACTTGATGAACAACGTCGAAGTTTTCTTTAAAACCCAACTTTCCAAAAATATTAATAAAATTTTTATTGATATGTATAGTTCTGTGTTCTGGGCTGCGTACACTAGCGCTCGCAACATGAGGCGGGTGGGCCCAGTACTAATATATTAGATCTGATAATTAGTAGAAGAGTTAGCCTGCTAGAGGGTGTGCTGTGACTTATATGGTCGACGTAGAAAATGAAGATCTGTGGTTTATTCTTAGTTTTCCTGGTATGGTTAAAGTATAAATTTAGATCTGTGGTTTTCTTGGTCTTCAGTTCTATGGTTGACATAAAAATGTAGATCTGTGGTTTTTCTTAGTTTTTCATTCTGTGCTTGACTTAAAAAAATATAGATGTTTTTCTTCTTAGTTTTTAATTATATGGTTGACATAAAAATGTAAATCTGTGGTTTTTTCTAACTTTTCATTCTATGGTCGAAATCTAGATTTAGGTCTGTGGTTTATTTCAATTTTACTTCTATGGTAGACGTAAAAATGTAGCTCTGTGGTTTTCTTTGGTTTTCATTCTATGGTTGACTTAAAAAATGTAGGTCTGTGGTTTTTCTTAATTTAATCTATGGTTGACATAAAAATGTAAATCTGTGGTTTTTTCTTAATTTTTCCTTCTAGGGTCAAAATCCACATTAAGATCTGTGGCTTTTTCTAACTTTACTTTTATGGTCGAAATAAAACCGTTGATCTGTGGTTTTTCCTTACTTTTCCTTCTAGGGTCAAAGCCTGATCTGTTTTTTCTTATTGTTCATTCTGTGGTTTGACAAAAAAATGTAGATCTGTGGTTTTTTCTGACTTTTCCTTCTAGGGTGAAAGTCTACATTTATATCTGTGGTGAAATTACTTAAAAAATCAGTTTCTTAAACAAGAGAAAATGTCAGAAAGATGGGTGAAGAAGTTTAACTTGCAGCATAGAGTAGGTATACCGATCTCTAGACCGGATACCAGATTCACGAGGGATATGATCTCGAACGGAAGGTTGTGTAAGAATGATTAAAAACTGCCATATTTACGGGCCATGGACCGTTCACTTACTGATTTTCCAGCACTGATGCCGGAGATAAGCTGCGTCTATCAATAGTCGCTCACTTTGCCAAATACGTCAAACTTTAGCCAAGTGGACTGTGGGTTGTTTCTATGTATGTGTCTTCAATCGTGACTTCAGTATCTGCACTCAACAAGAATTGCATGGCATAATATTTACAATTTAGTATAAATCAGACATTCAAACATTAATCTGGTTGTCGAAGAGAGGAAATCTAAAATGGGGTTCTTTATAGATGTCAAAAACGTCTTTAATATAGCGAAGTGGAGCCAAGTCATAGAAGCCATGGGGACTAAAGGAGTAAGTGACTAACTCATCGATCTGGTGAAAAGTTACTTTTGTAGCAGTATAAAGATCATAGGTAAGAAGGAAATATCGGTTTCACAGTGCAACAGGGCCCTGTAGTCGGGCCTCTTGTGTGGAACGGATTATTCAATGGGGTCCTGGAACTTAACCTGGGGGCCAATTGCAGCTAAGTAGCCTATGTGGATGATCTTGCAGTGGTAAACTCAAAGGATAAGGAGGAGCTTCTAGACCGAGTCAACCTGGCTTCTTACAAAATTAGCTCATGGATGCTAAATAAAGGATTGTTGATAGCACCGGAAAAGAACGAGGCCATTATTACTAGGAGCAGTCGAAAACATCATAGACGGACTAGAGATCAGGCCAGAGGAAAAATATCTTGGAGTGTTTTTGGATGACAAGCTGTCATACAAAGGACATGTAAAAAGGCCATGTGAAAAGGCCACCAAGCAGGTGACTGCACAAGGATTCTTTACAAGGGGATCTGGGTACAACTGCAGGAAGATTTTGTATGGGGTAGTTGCCTCCGTTATTATCTCCGTGGCTCCAGTGTGGGGTCAAATCATGAAAATAAAAAAAAAAAAGAGAAATATCCTAGTTTTCACACAAAGAAGGATGGCATTGGCATGCGCATAGGATAGTATCCTTCGAGGTGGTGGCTGTAATAGCTGGCATACCATCAATTAACCACATGATAACAGAAAGGTGCAACCTGGCATCACGAGGGAGGAAGAAAGAGGAAGGCCAAAGAAGCGACAATGGAAAAGTGGCAAGTAAGTTGGACAGAGGAGGAAATAGTTGCACAGTGGACCAAAGAACTGATTCTGGATATGAAGCATTGGGTGGCATGCAAGAACAGAAGGACGAATTTCTACCTCACACAAGTTCTATCGTTCATGGAAGTTTTAAAACCTACACATACCGAATAAAAAAGTCAATAACAGGAAAATTTAACATACAATATCGACCTGCTCTCATTGGGAAACGCTCTGAAAAAATATATAGGTGATTATGGGGAAAAAGATGACGACAAAAGAATTAAATGCATGAATGATGACTGGTAAAAGCAACTGGATGCAGGGTGACGCTTATATCAAGGAAGTGATGGAAAAGAAAGTTGAGTACGAGAGGCTGCGGAGATGAAGTTAGTGAAACTTTCTGTAGTCTGACGGTTTGTCTCGAAACACAGCCCCGGACTACAGGAAAGAAATGGGGTGGTTTTAGTGATTAGACCTTTGGGAATAGTATGAATGGGTGAAGGGTGTGTGAGGGACCGCCGCCCGTCTTGAAGTATGCTAGGGTAGTGATTCTGAGGCGGGGGTAACGGCGAGTTTTGAGGTGGGTTTGGTTGGTAGGCATCCTCTCTAGGGTGAGTCCAACACTGTTGGGTTCTGGATAAGGACCCATCGAACATGAGTTTCCCATCTCAGCCCGAAAAAAAAAAAAGACCTTTGGGAAGTCTTACACTATTGGGGAAGGACGAACCTGTACCTAATGTGCATCAAGCATTTCCACCCATAAAAAAAGTATTAAAAGTCATTCCAGTGATTGGGGTAAAAACAAGTAATTGTGTGACGTCCACTTGTATAGGATACATTCATTTTTAGCGTTATTGAAAAAACCTGAAATAGGTCGATGTTTATTCTTAAATTGACAATGAATAGATAATTTCGTATCTTTCTTTGGATTTTCGCGGCAGCTTGAGCTTTTTCTAATATCTTCGGCGGAGTGCTCATATTAGAAGCCATTTTTGTAGGTGAAGTTGAGAAAATGTTCATTCTCATACAAAACTTGACAGTGTAAATGACATGGCGTTTATTTCCATAACATACTATGAGAATATGAGACTTATTTTTGAGAACTTGTATAATGTGTTGCCGACATTTAGGGCCATTACTCTTTTAATTTAAATGGAATGTCTCTAATATTAATAGTTTTTTAACGTTTTTCTATTAACTAAAAGTATGTTAATCGACCAAATAAAGTATTACGTAGATAAACATTTTATTGCAATTTGATTAAACAAGAATACTTAAGTTTTCTCATCTAAACGCACGTGTATGTTATGAGATGTTATTAGGCGCATGTTATTGTTAAATGTCACTTACAAGCAATGTTAACAGTGCGATTTTTGACGTTTACAGACATGGGCGTAGAAAAAATTATCTACATTAAGTTATTTAGTTTTTCGCTAGTACTCTTATGTTTGATAAAAAAGTACCACCCTGTAACTGTGTTTCTAGTAATGGCTTCCCTAGGGACTTCTTTTTATGTAAGCAAAAAAACCAGAATAACTACTCTGAATAAGCTTAATTTATATATAACTTGATTTACTTTATCATTTACAGTTATTAAGTTAAACTTTACCCACGTACATTCAAGTATTTTGAATAATAATTGAATAGCCGCAAGAAAATTTAACACCTGATGATATAAACTAGCATTCATTTAAGTAAACTGAAAGTTAAAATCAACGATTTTTGTAGTTTTCTTAATATTCTTTAATACATATTGATCAGATTTTAATGATGAATAAATATTCCAGTTTCCAATAAACTATTTATAAAAACAAAGTCAAATAAATACTAATCGGTTAAAATGTCGTTTGAAATGTAACTAGTCATAATTTACAGGTAAAAGGTATGCTTGTAAATCAATACGTAAAAATATAGACAATAAATAACACCCTGACAGTCATGTTATTTATTTATTTGCTGCAACAATTACACATTCATTTATACAAATTGATTTCTACCTATATTTGCTACAATCATAATTAGTCACATGTATTTAAAAATAATACATATGGATTTACTAGTCCTCATGAATAATCCTACGTATTGTCTTGATATTTACTTCATTTTATGAAACAATTTGCTATTTTTATTTTTTGTCTCATTTGAGTTATATTACATCTATTTAACAAAATATTTTAGCGTATTAAATGGAATGCCACACAGAGTTTTAATAGTTTTGTTCAAGACTTTTATATTTTTAATTTAATTCTAATTTTATTATACAAATTTCGTAGAATTTATTATTTATTGCGGTTGCAAAAGCTCTCGAATAGATTTTATTCTAAAATCATCCTAATTTAAAAATTCATTTAATCAACTAATAGTAACCGGTGAAAAATTTTTAATATATTGGGTAAAATTAATAAAATAGAGCTATGAATAAAATTAAAATAATTACAATAATTACAATTACAATTAAATGCAATTACAGCTGCTTCGCTAAAATTAACATCGTTAGATTGACATATTGAAGTTACATTTTTCGAATAAAAAGTGGAAGCTTCTCTCAAACGTTTAGTTGTTTACTGTTCTTAATAAGATGGACTTTAACATAGTAAGGGTACAATAAATTTCATCAATTTATTTTTTATAATAAGCTCGCTGGTTTAAGTTTTGAAAAATTATTAAAAAAATAATAATAAACTGTAAGATGTCTATCGCCATGCTACCTTTCTTTAGATTACCGTCCTTACGAACTTTAAAATCAACCCCGACTAACCATATATTAGACATTCCCTTACCACCGCTACCGAACCTGTCCCTTAAAATGAACGCAACCCAACCGAAAACCATTGTCACCCCCAATGAATTACGATACAACCAATACATTGTCCCTTTTTCTTGACGAAAACTCGACGAGTCAGTCGCACATATACAAGGCGCCTAAGATTATTGGCCTTAGGGGACCGTTTCTCCACTACCAGGTCCATTGCAAATGAGTGGTTTGCAGAACACGGAAGACCTACTGGTATGAGAAGTGTTTACCGACGAATAAGACGTTTTGGCCTGTTTTCATACCGACCACACTGGGTTCTCCCTTTAACTTCAGAACACCGACGTAATCGCTTTGAGTGGTGCAGAGAACGGTCACTCTGGGATCAGGAATGGAACAGTATTGTCTTTAGTGACAAGTCTCGAATTTGTTTAGGCATGCACGATGGTCGAGCGAGGGTTAGAAGACGACGTGATGAAAGGAGAAATCCACGGTTTTTTGTTGAAAGGCATGTTCATCAAACTGTTGGAGTTATGGTTTGGGGTGCTATAGCTTATGTTTCGGGATCACCTTTAATTTTCATCAGAGGTAACATGAACGCGCAGCGTTATATCCAAGACGTTTTTGAACCCCATATTTTACCCTTTCTTAACACCCTGACAAATCCAACTTTCCAACAAGATAATGCCCGACCACATGGCGCAAAAGTCACAATAGACTTCTTTCAACATAATGATGTCACATTGTTACCGTGGCCACCAAGATCTCCCGACTTATCCTTAATTGAGCACGTGTGGGATATGATGGGTAGGAGATGGCTCAATTTGCAACGTCCTCCTCAGATTCTAGAAGAACTTCGAGAAGAGTTGGTAGTTGTCTAGAATGAGATACTACAGGAGGACATTGACCACTTGATCAGAAGCATGCTTAGGCGCGTTGGAGAATGCGTAACACATCGGGGTGCATCCACGCATTATTAAAGGTAAAAGAGCTTCAAAGCAATGCAATCATTTTGAAATCTTTATCATTTAATTATGCTTTAGTTAGTACTTATACAAAATTTTATTAAAATAAAATCATTTAATCTGGGTGTTCGGATTTTTATGTCACTTAGTATATTTGTGTGCAGTGGCGGCAGCATTAATCATGAAGTCAACGAAAAAGAAACAAAGAAAGCGGTCCAAAATATGGTTATTGAAAAAAAATCACTTTTCTCCTTTTAATTTACCTGCTGAACTCAATATAGAACCTGGAGGTTGGTTTCATTATTTGAGAATGAATTATAACACAGATTGTATTCTTTTGTAACCCCTGTAATTATCAAGCAAGACACCCACTTAATTTCATTTTCCATAAACACGGAAAACCTCGATTTTTTTCTATAAATTCTAATAAACATTTTCTGCTGATCTATTGAATATCAGCAAGATTAAAGTCGTACGTCACAGATAAATTCGTAGTTTTCAGCACACACACTACTGACTTGTTTAAAAATATGAGTTTTTCTAAAAAATTCGACAGTGAAAATTATTATATCCGTCGGTTTAGCACGTTAGCGAAACCTATCAACAACGCAGTCTATGGGTACCTTTACCTACATATAAAAACCAAATATAGTTCCACAATACCACATTTATATGCATTTGCCATTTACAATCATAATCCAGCTACCATAACGTCTTCGATTACTTTCATATAACTTATTGAATTTAGTTCTCCATGCTCTCTAATAAAAAAACAATATCGAAACTGTTTTAAATAAAAACAATAAAAATATCAGCGAAGTCTAAGTGCTGAATGTACGCAATTGTACAAGAACGTTTTTGGAAGCATTCCAAAATCATTTCCGGAAACGGCATACTAAAAAATAGATCACACATAAATAATTTTGCATTTTCTTTGCGAGTCTGTATTAATGATATTCATTCAAACATATTAAAATTATTACTTAAATTTATCGATTTTCTTATTTGAAATAAAGGAATATGGCAATTATTAAGAATAATGTGTGTCCACTAACATTAAAATACACTTGGTTGCAAGATTAATCGAACAGCCAGATTTTTCCTACAAACTCTTGTGCAAAAAAGTTTTCAAACGAGAATTTAACAGAGAAAGAGTAATTAAATTTATTGTACTAACTCTTACTCTGTGAAAGTTCATCTTACTAAGAATAATAAACAATTAAACGTTTGAACTAAACTTTCACATTAATGCCGTTCTACCGCTTTTCCGTGGAGCGAAGTGGAGAGGTCCCTCATCCATCCCATAAAGTATTGCTGCACGTAATACTCGCTTAGTGCGAATACCTACAATTTAATGTCAAATAGTTCTATCTTATTTCAATGCTCAATGAAATTGAACTTCGTCTAGCACGTCTTGTGCAACAATCACAAACCTACTATATATCTAATATACAGTGTGGGCCACAGAAAACAGTCCATCTCGATATTTGGCAGTGTACCATGTGCGGCATATCATTAGAAAGGTATTTAGATGAAGTATTCAGACATAACGATCTTTTACAATTTTTTTTTGATATTTGCACCGTCTTTGCAAAATTCTTAATTCATTTAAAGTACAACACCTCTTAAAAATGTAACGTAACGCCTATGGTTTGTCATATCAGAAGTAAATAAAAACAAAGAAATATTGCAAAAGCAATAAATTAATGGTAATGTAGGAAAATTAAATAAATTAGAAGTTATAATACATTAAACAATTCAATTTACTCAAATTAATATTGAATTATTTAGTTATAGATGTTCAAAATGGTGTCCATCGACTTTCATACAATTGTAGAGCTGCTGCTCGAAATTACGTCGAACGTTTTGAAGCATTTGAGGGGTTATTAGGCTGCATTCATGTACTATTCGTCGTCTTAGTTCTTCCAATGAAGTGAGTTCGATTTTATAAATTTTGGTCTTTAAATAACCCCACAGAAAGAAATCCAGGGGTGTTAAATCGGGGTATTTTGCAGGCCATTCAATAGGGCCTCTCCTTCCAATCAATTTACTTCTGATATGACAAAAAAAATGACAAACCATAGGCTATACGTTACATTTTTAAGAGGTGTTGTACTTTAAATGAATTAAGCCTTTTTTGCAAAGACGGTGCAAATATCAAAAAATATCGTAAAAATCGTTATGTCTGAATACCTCATCTAAATACATTTCTAATGATATGCCGCACATGGTACATTCCCTATTTTAAAATAAGGGGTTGGGGAAGTGGAAGGGAGGGGGTTGACAAATGACAGATGTGTGTATCGTAAAAATGTTCCCCCCTTGGAACAAAAATCGACCTGTTTTCTCATTTTCTTAAAATCTTATAAATACTGGCAAATATCGAGGTTGACTGTTTTCTGTGGCCCACTGAAACAAAAACTGCTTACTAATTTTATTCTGGTGTTATTAAAAAAAAATTTTTAGTTGAGTGGGTAGGTTCTTCCCTAACTGTCTTTATAGTTGGAGATAACAAAGCCGGTACTCAGGACTTGGTTATCTGATAAGATGTTGAATAATACATAAAAATACGTTAAACCGACAAAAAAAAAAGAGAGAATTTTAGGGCGCCACTAATTTTCTTTCCTAAAAGAAAATTAGAAAAAAAATCAACTATACAAAACAGCTAACCTTTAATTGTTGTTATTTAGAGTATTTAAAATGGACAGAGATTAAATGCCTTAAAGTTTCTGTGTATCAAATAAAACTTCGTAAATGGTAAGAAAATACAAATTTAATACTACAGTGTAGGATTTGAGTCACAAAAAATATGCAATAAGAGAATTTTGGTTAGTAAGAATTAGTTATTACAAAAAAAATACTATAATGTACAAAACTGACAAGTTTAACATAAAAAAAACCTGATATCTTAACCACGTTCTTCAGTTCGTCAGGTAGTGATGTGGTAGGAACAGCTAACGAAGTTCTACACCCTTAATCTTGAAGGAAGTGTCCACCGTTCTGGACCAAGGCCGGAACTGAAACTTGTTGGTTTCACGGGGGTATCCAGGAACTGTTTCTCCAAAACAAATTTGGCCTCTAGAGACTAGGCCTTAGTTACTGTGCTGGTAACTATCAGATACTGTGCTGATATCTCCCAGTTTTTGAGTCGATATCTCCCCGAAACTGTGCTATAAACATAACGCGTGGTTACAAAAAAAATAAGAGAACAGGAAATTTACATGATACATCTCGTATTTCAGTCCAGATACGTTTCTTAATATATACATACAAGTTTTATTTTATTAACTGAATCAGCTTAACGATTCGTTCGGGACAATCTTTATTATAAGAAATAATTTCATTCAAAAGAAACAAAGCAAAAAAACATTTTTAAAAGATAATTTATATTGTAAGAACGAATTTTAGCAAAAAAAAGAGAAAGAGAAAAATAAATTATTTACGTTAAGATACTTTTAAGCAATAATTTTATAACAGAAAGCAAAGAAACTTATTGATAGAAGCTAAAATGTCATAAAATGTCGTAGCCATCTTTTCTCAAAAAAACCCAGGCTGACATGTATTTATTCGATATATTTAGCTTATAAGCAACAATTTAGATAAAAAGAATTATAAATATTAACATACCAGTAGTCTACGATAAAGTTACCCCAAACCAGCACTCCAATTTTCACGATATAGGTAATTTAAATTTATATATTTAACTACTGCACAGTTTCACGTAAACTATTTCAACGACATTCATGCCAAAATTCCACCATGCCGGTATCCTACCTCGTTTATAACCGTAGCCAACAATGTTTGAGTTGCGCAGTAATAAAGACTTCAATTATCTATTTTACGTGCTTTAATATATTCCAACAAGAGAAATTTTTGAAAAATAATTCGTTTTATTTCCGATAGTAAACCGTACTGGTTAGACCAATAGTCAATTACTCCAAAAATCTAAATATTGAATAATTTGTTAACTAAAAATGTAATTTGAAATGATAACTGCAAAGTTATCGTTTCATACCCCTAATAGCCAGAAAAAAAAATTTTTACCAAAAAAAAATTTTTTGATAATGTATATATTCAACCCCCATCCCTATAATATTATTTTCAAAATTTTTCCCAAATTACGATAAGATAAGAATCTAAGATTTCTAAGGTATTAAATACTCATTCAATGGAACAGTCTACCCAGTTAGCAACTGAACTTACTCAATACCCCAGGCAAAGACTAAGAAAAAAAATAAAAATATAGATAGCTCTAAGAAAGATAACAAAAACTCAACGGAAAACAACCCCCTTACACAAGTTCTGACATGTCTGAACCCGATGTACACCGGCAGGCTAGATGGCGAAAGTCCCTAGGGTACAATATAGAAACAGAGGGTGGTTCCTGTTGGAAGTGATCCCACAAAATTGAAATTGCGCACCCTTAGCTGCAAAGGGAGCCTCATTTTTCAATTCAACTGTCTCCACACTACACCGTAGCAACTTCAGTCACCCCTCACCGCAATGGAAATCGATCCCAGACAAGACATAACGTCCAGTTCAGAGTACTGCCAACTCAATGATAATATAGCATATCATTAACGCTAAACTGGTATCCTGAAGGGATAACCGACAAAAAAAATACTTATAAACTAATAACAGGGAGATAAATCCAGAGAGATATAATGAATGGATCTCTAATTTCATTACACTGCGACCCAATCCTGTGAAGTCTTATCTCCCCAAGTCCTCTCGTTCTGATAACACCCTACACCCTCAAAGGTGATGGTTCCCTACTCTGGCGTGTCCATCTATGTACAGTGCCTCATCACTCGAATCCCTGGTTCAACAATTTTATCCTACAGGATGACCACACAGCCAGGCTCGCACCCATAATGAGATTAGGCCTTAACACAAAAAACTAAGAAAACACGGAATCTACTTTTTTGTCAGGAAAGAGAAAAAACCTCCAAAAAAAATTCCGTCATGGGAATACTATTGCAAGATATGGCGTCAAAATCGGGATAAAATGTGCTTAGATACTACTTCTCAAGAATAACTAAGCAAGTGTCAATATCGGGATAATCAAAAGCGTCAAAATCGGGATAGTCAAAAACAATAAAACGAAAGGAAAATCTTACTATGCTGAAAGTTCTACCTTGAAAGATAGACACAGAGAATCACATGGCCTACTTCGTTACAATGGGTGGTGCTGGAAAGAAAGAAACAACACATAAATCAGCTGGTTGTAGATGCGGTATAAAAGAACTGCCAAGAGCCTCGCACTCACATAATGTGGTCCCTAAGGCACGAGCAACCCCTGCTGAACTCACCTACAAATCTGACACAATATGACAACGAAACTACCTGCACCAACCTCAACCAAATGATAGAAAACGTGGCCTAAAAGGTGGTTAGGTTGAAGGACTCTTACCTCCCCGCCTGGACAATCCTCGGGTGACGGAATTCTCAAACCCCCAGTCACAGGGAACAGATAAGATACAATCAGGTAAGATAACAATAATAACACATCGTGAATATCATCGAAGATAACAAAGATTTTTGGAAACTACAAATACTTTCTCACTGGAATGGACGAATATTCTTACAATAACATATGTATCGCTACATCATGTCAAAAAGTGAGATAAACTCCAAACTTATTTGCATAATTCCTTAATTCTCATAAGTCTAAGATAAAGATACGAAAATATATATTTTCACGATTGCTAGAAATTTTAATTTATGCGGTACGATATATCAAGATAATTTTAGTTATTTTACATGGTAAAAGATAATTATTTATTAGATGTAGAAAAACATTCAAAATCGGTACATTAAAATTCTAATTCCCTACACGGAATTAAATGCATGCGGAATTATATAACAAAAAAACCAATTTAGAATAAAATTTTACAGTTAATTAAACATACAGAAAATTATTATATGCTTTTGTGCTATACTAGGTAAGAAAAATATATTAGACAACGTTATTAAGCAGGTTTAGATAAGATACGATATATGACCCCTAAGACATAAAGAACATGTACACTGAGACATATGAAACATGTCTTCTGATGCACAAGATACGATAAGATAAATTTTCGGGTGCCATTTCCTATAGCACGCAAAAACTCTAGGTAAGATAAGTTATTTCAGTTTATGTCATCTGACACAATTCAACTGAAATCGGTACGATAAGATAAGATATGATAATATAAGATAAGGTAATATCCTACAGCATGGGTAATAGCACCGGTTAAGAGAAAGAAAAGTCTACAAAATTCGGATATATAATATGGAGCATTCTAATTTTAGCGATACTAATTAATATTCCAACATTACATTCCTCAAATTTCTTGAACAAAAATAAATATTTATTCCAAAATACTTTCAAGTTTTACATTTATTTTTTTTGCGCGATAAATCTAGTTTACCTCTTAATTAATTTTACTTACAGCATAGCACAATATACACATGGTAAAATAACTAATAATATTACTTTCCAAAAAAAAGTATATTTGAGTAACTACAACAAACAAATAACTATTCATCATCAGAAGATTCTGAATATGGAGTATTATCGTTATGGGTAAAGTCACTTGAATCATCAGTAGATACGTTATATTCTTTAAGATCTTTAACATGCCAACGTCCAATATTTTTGCCATTACTATCTTTAAGTTCATAAATCAAGGGAGATATCACGCGGTTAACAGTACAATGTATGTATTTAGGCATAAATTTAGCAGAAATGAATTGAGCTTTATCTGATTTTATATAATTTTTTTTCCAAACATGATCACCTACATGAAATTTAATATTGCGTTTACGAAGATTATACCGGTTACTTGTTTTAATGTAAGCTTTATGTAGTTTTTTCCTAACTTCTTCGAAAATCTTAGACATTTCTTGAGTATCCTGTATACGGTGGATTTTATTGGAAATTGCAGGCTGATTATTTGCATTATCTGCAATATTCCCAAAAAATGACCCTGACACAGGCACGTTTCTAGCAAACACAAGAAAGGATGGTGGAAAATCTGTGACTTCATGTTTAGACAAACGAATAGCTTGCGCAATTTTTTGTATCTCAACATCCCAAGATCTATGATCAGTAAAACAATAAGAACGAATTGCAGTAACTATTGATTTGTTTACTCGCTCGGTATGATTGGCTTGTGGAGTATAATTTGAAGTATACCATATACTTTGGACCTCATATTTAGACATTAAGTTCTTAAATAACTGACTAGTAAACTGCTTTCCATTATCCACAGCTACTATCTGAGGAACACCAAAAATCAGAAATACATTATTTTCTATAAATTTAACAATAGCAGAAGAGGTAGCTTGTTTTAATGGTTGAATTAAAACAAATTTAGTAAAAAAATCTACTATTACTAACGCACAAGTATTTCCCTGACGAGATCTAGGATAAGGACCTATTAAATCACAGGAAATTAATTGAAAAGGAAACTCTATATTACGATATTTACCCATGAGACCAGCTTGAGGTAAATTTGTAGGCTTACAGGCAGCGCAAACTTTACAACGCCTCACATACTTTTGCACACTCTGCCTCATTCTAGGCCAATAATACAATTCTGAAATTCTTTCCAAAGTTTTAAAAACCCCGAAATGACCTGCAGTAGGATCATCGTGAAATTTAGATAATAACTCAAGTCTATTTTCTGTCGGAACTACAATTTTCCAGTCTGTTAAATTACAAATATTAGCATATTTATTAAAGATATGTTTGTATAAGATATTATTTTCTACTTTAAAACTTGGATAACTATCTGGATCTGATTGAATCTTGATAACCATATTTTTATACCATTTATCAGGTTTTAGTAAAGATAAATTTAAGACATTAATTTCAGGCAATCTAGATAAAAAGTCAGCCGGAACAGTACCTGTCGCTTTACGATGAACAATGGAGAAATTGTATTGTGAAAGCTGTAAAATCCACCTAGCTAATCGTGGTGATGGCTTTTTCATATTGTTCAACCAAATTAGAGAAGAATGATCGGTAATGACAGTAAAATGTCGTCCAAGAAGATAGTAACGAAAATGGTCAATTGATAGTAAGACTGCAAGCGCCTCTTTCTCCAGTTGTTGTGTATTTCTTTTGACATTTATTGAGTTTTTACTAAAATATGCCACTGGATGTTCCAATCCATCATCCAACTGAAAAAGTACACTTCCAATACCTACATCACTTGCATCACACATGAGATAAAATGTCTTCTTAAAATCAGGACTACAAAGTACAGGAGCGGTAGTTAAAACAGTTTTTATATCTTGGAAAGCCTTTTGAGCTTCCGGTGTCCAACTTATTGGTTGATGTTTTTTCTATTAGATAAAAGATCTGAAATAGGAGCAGATAATGTTGAGAAATTGTTTAAGAAACGACGATAATATGAAACTACCCCTAAAAATCTACGTACCTCTGTAGTAGTTTTCGGTATTGGATAATTACTAATAGCTTTTGTTTTTTCACCATCAATACTTAACCCGTTTTCATCCAAAGTATACCCTAAATAACGCAAAGAGGGACGACAAAAATGACATTTATCGATATTAATCGTTAAATTTGCGTCTCTCAACTTCTCGTAAACTTTGTTTAAAATTTCTAAATGCTTATCAAACTCTGAAGTGCAAACTATAATATCATCTAGATAGTAAAAACAGTAAGGTTCTAAAGATGGACCTATCACCATATCCATTAAACGTGACATAGAAGCAGGACTTGAAATCAATCCAAATGGTGTACTAGTAAATTGAAATAAACCCCTGGAACGTATTGCAAAAGCCGTTTTTGGCCGAGACGACATTTCTAAAGGAATTTGATAGAATGCATGTTTTAAATCGATACTAGATATATATCGCGTATCCCTAAGTTGACTAAGAATTACCTCAATATTTGGAATCATATATGAATCTGCCTTTGTTTGTTTGTTTAAAAATCTGGCATCAAGAAGTAATCTTATACTACCATCCGGTTTATGAGTTAAACAGATAGGAGAACAATATGGTGATTTACTTGGTTCAATAACCCTAATTTTAATAAATTATCTATCTCATTATTTACATGAACTTCCATGGCTTGAGGCAATGGATACTGTTTTATTTTAAAAGGAGGAGAATCTCCTGTGTCGATATAATGCTCTAAGATATGCGTCCTACCTATCCTATCCTTAGGGCTAATCTGTTTAAATTTTTCGATAATAATATCAAGTTTAGCTTTTTCATCAAGTGTTAAAGTTGTAACATCTTTAACAATATTAATGATATTTAACGATAACGCATTTAAATTCATAGTAAATTTAGAAAAATCTATTTTAATATTGAAAGTCTTTAAAAAATCCATTCCTAAGATAACAGTTTGAGTAACTGAAGGTAAAATATATAATTTTAAAATCCGAGATAACTTATCTACTGTGACGTAAGTTTCTACAAACCCGCCTACTTCATGAAAAGTACCATCAGCAGTTGACACTTGAAATTTTTCGGAATTAGAAATAGGTATAGATAACTGTTGTACAAATTCGAGACCTAGAGAACCAAAAACACTCAAATTACTTCCAGTATCAATCAGACAAGAAAATGTCTTCCCAAAAATAGTAATATCAACATACGGCCTATTGTCGTTACTTTTACGATATAATGAGTCCAAAAAGAAATCGTTAGATACTTGTGAATTGAAAGATTCTTGTAATTTAATTGTATGATTTTGTTTATAGAAATTTTTAACAACCTTTAACCAACCCATCCAATCATTTTTATCGAAATAAGATAAGTTAACATTTTTAAAATTTTTAGACACATTTGATAAGGAACAATTTTCTCTTACTGATTGCTTGTGGACGGTGTAGTTTCTGATGCTCTTGAACTTGTTTGCTTTTTTGAATTGTTTTGCTTTGGATTTGTGTTTCC
Organism: Ophraella communa; assembly: GCA_035357415.1. NCBI lineage: Eukaryota > Metazoa > Arthropoda > Insecta > Coleoptera > Chrysomelidae > Ophraella > Ophraella communa. Next base: position 67,743,072 of record CM068979.1, read on the forward strand.
TGAAGGATTTTGAGGGGCGGAATGAGTCACCAAAGCATGGACCTGACCGCCATGTTCGTTTTTGAACACTTTGGACATTTAGATTTGACAAATCCAGGATTCCCACATCCATAACAAAACATTTTCATTGCATATTTACATTGAGAATAAGTATGATTATTTTCACCACAATTCCAGCAAGCTTTATGTGAAGTTACAGTAGACACCTGTCTAGTATTATTGTAATTTCGAGATCGAACAGGGGAGATAAAGGTATTACTCAACTGAGGCTCTAAATAGATCTTTGATTTTCTTGAATCAAAGTTTGCGTTTTGCGATTGCTGTGAATATGCAAAAGATTCTTCTAATTTTTTACATTTATCAGTTAAATCTTCGATACTAATGATATCTACTAACGCCAATGGTTGAGCATAATTTGACAATAAATTTCTCTTAATTATCCTTATTTTATAAGATTCATCCTGTTTAATTTCTAAACGATTAAAAAGACTGCACATAGAATTAATGAATAAAGTAACTTTTTCATTTTGATTTTGCTTTCTATTTTTAATTTCATCTAATAAATCTTCCTGATAATTATACGGTAAGAAGTCTGACTTTAATTTAGCAACTAAATCTGACCAGTTTTGAAATTGACTTTTATTATTTAAATACCAATAAAATGCTTGATCAGTGAAGAGATCTGCCGCGCTAGAAAATAGTTCGATATCAGTTACACCGCGAGAAATCTTTAAACACTCTACACGTTCTAAAAATCCTGCCAGCGATTCATTTTCTGATACTCCCGAAAAATGTAAACCCCATTTAAAGATCGGTACTGGTTTAGCAAAAGCAAAACTTTGATTATAACCCACAGGAGTTGACTGAGCCGGAACATTGCACTGTAATTTACCGTCAAGCTCACCCTCTAATAACAAAACTTGAGTAGACAATTTTTTTTTTGTATTATCCTCAGCTTCATTGTTACTTGACAGACGAGAAACCCTATTACTTACATGAGCCAACCTACATGTTAACCTAAGATATTCTTGGTCCCTATCTGAACCTACAAAGTCAGAAATTTTTTTGTTCAAATCAGCTAAAGATAACTCAATACCACTAACTTCCTTTTCAAACGCTAAAAAAACATCTGGTAGCAAAATAGAACTGCGACCGGAAGACTCTTGAGCTAAAATACCCCTTAACAATTTCCTACGTTCCGCCACTGTCGGTAATACTTCGACATTACGATAAGCTAATTCATGTTCTAACTCATGGCTTAATAAATATTCGACCTTCAATTTATAAGGCAAAGACATTTTAACAGAATAATACGATAAAAATTTCAATAGAAAATAATGTGAATGTGTTTTCAAATCTAATTACCCAAAAAAACTGGAAGTAAATTAAAACCAAGCTACACAAATATGTTTGGACTGAAGGTCCCAAAAAAAGATAGATAACGTTAATTGACTATTTAGTGAATATACGAATCTTTAAGCTTTACACTTATTATCGACACTACTTAACATTTTTTTAGAGATAGGAAGAAATATTTAACACACAGAAACTATTTTGTTTAAGTCAATAATAAAAAAGATACTAAAGTTAAATTTATTGTCAATTCCCCCAAAAACCCAGAAGAAAAAAATTTTTAGTCTTAAAAATTTTAAAGAAAAATCCAGATAACAACCACTAAAGGTCATGACACGTTGGGCGCCAATGAAACAAAAACTGCTTACTAATTTTATTCTGGTGTTATTAAAAAAAATTTTTAGTTGAGTGGGTAGGTTCTTCCCTAACTGTCTTTATAGTTGGAGATAACAAAGCCGGTACTCAGGACTTGGTTATCTGATAAGATGTTGAATAATACATAAAAATACGTTAAACCGACAAAAAAAAAGAGAGAATTTTAGGGCGCCACTAATTTTCTTTCCTAAAAGAAAATTAGAAAAAAAATCAACTATACAAAACAGCTAACCTTTAATTGTTGTTATTTAGAGTATTTAAAATGGACAGAGATTAAATGCCTTAAAGTTTCTGTGTATCAAATAAAACTTCGTAAATGGTAAGAAAATACAAATTTAATACAACAGTGTAGGATTTGAGTCACAAAAAATATGCAATAAGAGAATTTTGGTTAGTAAGAATTAGTTATTACAAAAAAAAATACTATAATGTACAAAACTGACAAGTTTAACATAAAAAAAACCTGATATCTTAACCACGTTCTTCAGTTCGTCAGGTAGTGATGTGGTAGGAACAGCTAACGAAGTTCTACACCCTTAATCTTGAAGGAAGTGTCCACCGTTCTGGACCAAGGCCGGAACTGAAACTTGTTGGTTTCACGGGGTATCCAGGAACTGTTTCTCCAAAACAAATTTGGCCTCTAGAGACTAGGCCTTAGTTACTGTGCTGGTAACTATCAGATACTGTGCTGATATCTCCCAGTTTTTGAGTCGATATCTCCCCGAAACTGTGCTATAAACATAACGCGTGGTTACAAAAAAAATAAGAGAACAGGAAATTTACATGATACATCTCGTATTTCAGTCCAGATACGTTTCTTAATATATACATACAAGTTTTATTTTATTAACTGAATCAGCTTAACGATTCGTTCGGGACAATCTTTATTATAAGAAATAATTTCATTCAAAAGAAACAAAGCAAAAAACATTTTTAAAAGATAATTTATATTGTAAGAACGAATTTTAGCAAAAAAAGAGAAAGAGAAAAATAAATTATTTACGTTAAGATACTTTTAAGCAATAATTTTATAACAGAAAGCAAAGAAACTTATTGATAGAAGCTAAAATGTCATAAAATGTCGTAGCCATCTTTTCTCAAAAAAAACCCAGGCTGACATGTATTTATTCGATATATTTAGCTTATAAGCAACAATTTAGATAAAAAGAATTATAAATATTAACATACCAGTAGTCTACGATAAAGTTACCCCAAACCAGCACTCCAATTTTCACGATATAGGTAATTTAAATTTATATATTTAACTACTGCACAGTTTCACGTAAACTATTTCAACGACATTCATGCCAAAATTCCACCATGCCGGTATCCTACCTCGTTTATAACCGTAGCCAACAATGTTTGAGTTGCGCAGTAATAAAGACTTCAATTATCTATTTTACGTGCTTTAATATATTCCAACAAGAGAAATTTTTGAAAAATAATTCGTTTTATTTCCGATAGTAAACCGTACTGGTTAGACCAATAGTCAATTACTCCAAAAATCTAAATATTGAATAATTTGTTAACTAAAAATGTAATTTGAAATGATAACTGCAAAGTTATCGTTTCACCACAGTACGGGTCGTATCTTTCTAGTTTTAAGTTATAAAGTGGAACAGAAGGCGTCAAAATGTTATGGACGTTGATGTTGATTAACTTTTAGGTCGAAAGGACGGCAAATATTTTATATCAAAAATGTTAATTTATATTAAAAGCATTAATGTCCCATATTGAATAAAAAAATGAAATTAAAATAATAAATTTACTAAAATTCAACGCCGGTGAAGCCGGCTCTGTCTGAGTTTTATTATAAGCACAAAAAATTATAAAATCATATAATTGGTTTTTTAAAGAAAAGTAAACTTAATTGTAGTTATTAAAAAAAGGTTTTAATTATTATAAATAGAGTTCTAAAAGAGTTTGGGCTAGTTGATTGTGTTTTATGTAGACTCCGTTATATATTGCATCTATAAAAATGTGTTTTTCTGAAGTTGTATTGAAAATAGATAAATTTACACCAAAAAAATGGTATTTTTATAAGGAATAATATGCATTTTGTATTTATTAGCTTGTGTTAAATGATTTTACTTGGAAATAGTATCCGGGAACATTTTTACAGGAATCACGCCCTAAAGTTTAATACATAAAGTGCTCATTTTGACCTTAAGAAATAACGTGTTAAGATGAAATTATATGTACAATTACTTTTAAAAAAGTTTAGGATAATCATAAAATAACAAGAAGATAAAAAAATAATGAATTTTCTACTTTGTATTAAAGAACTGCCAAAGTGTTTTATTGTTATTAGTTGTGTAGGTGCGTACCTTCCTGGGTTGCAGGTATGTGGGAAACTGAGGAAAAATTGTTGGAATAGCTTCATGGAGCAAACGTACTCTTGAATTTACATTAGTTTTATATAACCAACATTCCTCAAAGTGTTTTGAGCAAATCCCATCATTTTTAGTTGGTTCCCAATCCTTAATTTTGGTGTTACCTAATTTGCATTTTTCTACATCTGTAGGAAAGCTCTAACAAAAAATAAAAAAAGTCCATGAAATACCTACATGTTTTCCTAAGTAAAAACTCCCCTATTTCACAGTGAAAATTTCGTTTTGACTTAGACGTTTTTACATTAATCTCTTATTGAAATGAATATCTAGATTTAGTTTAGAGAAACTTAAAAATTGCTTATCTACGCCACTAATATAATGGCTGTTTTGAAGCTAGAAAATATATTATTTATGCAGATCTAGAATGAAAATTATTAAACCGCGTTATCCAAACACATACCTTAATTTAATTATTCAGAGATAACTCTTTTAACCATTTAAAATAAGTAAAACCACAAAGGCCATTGTATAAAATCGTTTGTTTATCTGTGAAATAAAATTCTAACCTCCAACAACAATTCACTATTATTCAGTTCAAAAATAAATTACAATCTCAATAATTTTCACATAAAAATTCAAAAATTAAGCACACGCTGTATTTGATTTGTTTGCCACATATAAAATGGCGTCTGCTAAAACTGTGTAAAGGAATGTACGCTGAAAATAAAGCGAAGTGCGATATCCATGTGCTTTCCTAATCTAAGAATGAAATCGTTTTGTGGTCAAAGTAGCCGATTACGTTAGTTTTAATAAAAAAAACGTTTTCTGTGACCAAAAACCAATGGTCTAATGTTATCCTTTCCAAATAATAAGCAGCATTGACTTTTAAAAAACAGTATTTTTTTAAAACAAAACTTTATTGGCGGCTCGAATCGTTTAGAGAACAATCCTACCTATTGAGATTAATAAATTCGAAAAATACACCTGGAGAAAGAGAGAAAAAATAAATTTCTTACGACTGCTACTAGTATTTCTTCAGTATTTCTTTGAATCGTCGGAATTGCATTCTAGCAATTACAGAGACATTTTAAAACCGATTCTTACGTTTATAGCGTATTAGTAATTACGATCTTAGATGAATCGTTATGTAGAAAAATGCCGTCAGCTTCCGATTAAAAAAAAAGTCAAACGTCGACTGCCAGGCGTATATACAATATAAGATTTATCTTATTGGAATTGTTGTAGATGCGAATAAAATACTATCGGTACCATATCACACTCTGGATGCGAACACCACTACCACCGAAGAATGCATTGAGAAACGGGTTTAACAGGAAAGTACTTAGAGTTAGAGTGAATTTGTATTAAAAATACACGCAAATGATTAATCAAGTTGGTTGCATTAAAACTTATATATACAAAATTCAATTTCATGCTTTTACTGACTTGTTTCAATAAATAAGAAAATCTATTTTAAAATTAAAACTAAAATGCGTTTGTCCAAGAGTCATAAAAACTGTATGTAATAATAGCGTGCAATAATAGATGCACGTGGATAGATTTTCTTTATTTATTGATATCTTGAAGGTATTCAGGGGCGGATTTTATTTTAGCGGGGTGTACTACGTAGAGATTATTTTTTTTTTTTTTTTTTTTTTTTTTTTTTTTTGTAGATTATGCAGCGTCGACTACTAGGTCATTGGCTGCGTGGTTTTATACAGTTCAATTTATATTGAATATATACACATACATACACATGCACACACACATATACACATATACATTAGAGTTTCCAGTAGAAACCAGTGCATTTAAGAAACGATATCGTTGCTCTAAGCAGATCAGGGTTCCTCAAGTTTTCTGCAAAAACTGTGGAGAGACCAAAACTGTTTCTGAGATTAAAGATTATTTAAAGCTTGACACTCCATTATGATATGCATTACTATTAACCGTATTTCACATGACGGGCAGAGTGGATGGTCTCGACCAGAAAGCAGATAGGAGTGTGTTAATACAGTGTGACCTAATCGAAGTCTATGGATCCGAACTGCTTCTTCTCTATTCATTTTGATATTAGGTGTCCATTTAACTACACTAGGTTTTATTGATCTCAGCTGAGTAGACTCAGCTTCCCATTGCCTTTGCCACAATTGCATAACACTTTGAGAAATGTTCGCCTTTACATCAGAAACTTTAACTGTTGTACAATCTATTGTATGGAAGGCAGCAGCCTGTCTTGCGAATTGATCAGCCTTTTCATTTCCAGCTATACCGACGTGCCCTGGTACCCATATGAAAATTACAACTTTGTGCTCATCTGTCAACACCTTTAGTATGTGGAGACATGCTAAAATCAGTGGATCACGGCTATAACGATTTGACATTGCGCTTAAGGTGGACAAAGAGTCACTAATAACAAGTGTAATTTTACTTTTTGAGGCTACTTGACAATATTTCAGCGCTTGTAGTATGGCATACTGTTCAGCTGTGAAGATCGAAGTTATGGGTTGGAGAGTCCATGAGTGAGCTATTCCGCCGATAACAATAGAACAGCCCACCCCCGACACGGTCTTTGAGCCGTCGGTATATATAACTTCAGCACATGGGTACTGTTCAAGAATGGCTTGAAAGTAGCATTTCAATTGTATCGCTGGCGTGTTACTTTTGGGGAAGTCGTTTAGCTTTGTATTGATTTGCACAGATGGGATCTGCCAAGGAGCTACTTCGTTACTACATTCATAGACTTTCATTTTGGTCATATTTAATTCTTGAGCTGTTTCGCTAATTCGTACATTGAGGGGTCTTGTGATAGTACGCAGTCGATTATACACATCGTCATATGTATTCAGTACAGAGAAATTTCGATGATGTGGAATAGCTGATATATTGGCATCATATGAAAGTATGAGCCTCTTTCGCCTCAAGGCTAAAGGTTCAACAGCTGCTTCTACGTGAAGGCTTGTTGCTCTGGTTGTACGAAATGCTCCAAGACAGTAGCGTAGTGCTAAGTCTTGGATAACTACGTAGAGATTATTAAGTTTGTCTTTAGATTAAGTTTATTGTACTGCTTAAACCTTACTTTTTAGAAGTCCATCTTATTAAGAATAATAAAAAACTCTTCGTTTGAACGTGACTTCCAAGTTTATTTGCAAAATTAGGTTTTAAATGCTAAGATTAGCATCGTCAGATTGACCTTTAAGTTACATTTTGTTTGTTTGTAGCTTTTTAACCTTTTTGTTTAGGTAGTATTAAGGCTGGACCAAGTATGGAAGTAATAAGACATAACAATATTAAAGCCTAGATGTTAACTCTTTGAGGGGCGGAGGTACTATCGGCTTCAGAATAGCATATACATTTTCAAACTCAAATCGCTTACGATGAATTAATTTTAAGGACGGCCTATTTATTGTGTATAACCAATCACGGTTTAAATAATAATAAATTTGAAATCAGTTAAACAGTTGTCCACGCCCATATCTTTAATGTTTGCAGCATAAGGTATTTTATTGACAAATTGCCTGTCCCTCTGTCCCTTGTAAATAAACTTAACCCCCAAAAACCATTTAATGTAGGCGTTTAAAGGGCGTTTTTATAATTTCGGTAGGTAAACGAAACGCCCTTCTTAAACAACAAAGAAATGGCAATTTTTAAAACGCCTACATTAATGGTTTTGGGGTATTAAGTTTATTTACAAGGGTAGGTCATGTCCCGAATAAATAAGTTTTTTTCGCATTTTTGCACTGATATAATAAAAAAAGGGATTTTAATCCCAAACAAACATTTATTATCGAGGGTTCCAAACTAAGTGAAGATGTGGGCGTGGACAACTGTTTAACTGATTTCAAATTCATTATTATTTAAACCGTGATTGGTTACACAAAATAAAAAGGCTGTCTATTCAATGTAAGCGATTTGAGTTTAAAAATGTATATGCAATTCTGAAGCCGATAGTACATAATATGTACCACAAATTCGCACATTATATGTGCACTGGTATAAAAATTGTAGCACTTATTTTTCGTCAGTCAACTTGGTTTGCAGTGGTTTGTTTCGTGAATCTCCACTGTCCAATGTACTTAGTTAGGTACATCTATTTATGCGTAGATGGCAGCATGTGTTCCAATTTTTATATTTAATCAGAGTGACAGCCATTCAATTTATTGTGTTAGTAAAAACGGCTTGTTCAGCACGTGGGATTTTTTAAAACTGTTTTTTTTGTAAAAATAAAGTGAAGGAGATTTAGTTTAGGTAACATGATATAGTATTATACTTATAATTATTGAGAAAAACCATGGTTTCGCAGTTTGGTGTCAGTTTTTCTTATAAAAAATGTAATTAGTCCAAATCCAATATTTGTACCACCGCACAGCCAGACAATCATATATTTATTTACAGATACAAATAATGGGAGACTTTCCTGAAGATCTGCCATTCAGATGAGAGGGTATGTCCCTAAAAAAAGTATTGGATGAATTGTATGTAGATGATGGAGACATCACAGAATTTAGTGAATCTCTCCTAGAATCCTGAATCTCTCGTAGAAGAAACACAGAATCCCGAAAATGAAGAAAGTTCTGAGGAAATGGAAAATGAATCAGTTATGGAGTTAGTAGATTCGGATCCAGTTGTCCGTTGTCTCTTAGACTGCAGCAACTAAGAAGAGAAAAAAAGAAGACAGGCAAATCAAAATTCGTTATAAATTGGCAAAAAGAAAATAGCTCAATAAGGATTATCCTGGATGTACTTCCCTCTAAGCAACATCAGGTACCTAGCTACAAACAAACAAAATGTAATTTAAATGTTAATCTGACAATGCTTATCTTAGCGAAACGGCCGTCATTGCAATTTAAAACCTAATTTTTCAAATAAACTTGGAAGTTACGTTCAAACGAAGAGTTTTTTTTATTATTTGTCTTTAGACTTAAAAAGTTTACTTTGCCATACATAACCTCAAAACCGGTGGTTAAAAATGTGATTGTCATATTTACCACCTTTTTTTCAGGAGCAAGCTATTCAATGTTATTGCATAGTTCCAAGGAATATTGAATAAAGGTTTACAGTTATATGTTTTCGAAACCACCGAAACCAACCTATTGCTGTGTGTGGCCTTCGTTACATATACAGGTTGTTTCTAAATTCATGGGACAAAATTCAGGAGGTATAATTGCTAGTATGAAATTAAGATGGGTTTTTCGTATAACAAAATTTATTCAGCCCACCCAATAAAGGTCATATCACACTAAAAAAGATTACCCGTGCGTCATTGTATGTAAGCATACGAATAGGATAGAGAAGACAATAGTTTATAATTTAATATTATCGTTTGATATTTATAGAAAAGGACAGCACATAGAAAAGGTGTCGGTGATATGATCGTTGAATCGTGACGCACGGGTAATCTTTCAGCGATTCAAGTGTATACGCGTGCTTATGAGTATAATTTGTATGTCTCATTACTTTTGTATATGCCCTTTTTCTTTGTATTTATTTTAGCCTGATGATGGTCTAAGACCGAAACTAGTCGCTCTTCAGTAATTTGAATAAATTTAATGTTGTGGATTGACTTTGTATTTCATTGATATACTAAATTAATTACTAAAAAAACAACGAAAATGTGTCTCAACACACTATGGCGTTCATTCCAAACAGACATATTTGAAATATTTTTGTAAATTGTAGAGCATCCTTCAACAATAATTATAATAAGTAAAGGACTGTAGTACTTAGTACACACTTTGGATAAAGTGGAGAAAAAGAGGGAAACTTTTTTTTTAATAAGTGTGTATATTAATAATTTAAAATTTCATAGCTAAGCACTTTCAACCATAAAATAGCCCATATAAATTTATATTTTAAATCACCTTTTAAATTGTTGTGGATGTCCGTGTTTGATGTGTCCTAGTGTGTTTTGATGATCTATCTTGGGAAATATTTAACTTGACATTTAGCTTTGAAGATAGCCTATTTTATGGTTGAAAGCGTTTAGCTATGAAATTTTAAATTATTAATATACACACTTATTAAAAATACAAGTTTCCCTCTTTTTCTCCAAATAATTATAATAACTAATATGATGTAATTAAATGTGATACAATAAAATCATCAAAAATTTCTATGGTTGCTGTTGTTCAAGTTGTATTAATAATAACATTATTTATACAAGTAGGTCATAGTTAAAGTATAGTACGTAACTCGTGCTGTAAAGCATTTTACGCACTCACTTGTGATAGAATAATATTATCACACCGATTAGCAATAATAGCATTAGCCTCAGTTGGCTGTCATTGTAGTGCAATATTTGAGTAACTGTCAAGTTTATTCGAAAATATAAAAAGGTCATGATTCGGAATTAGAGTGTAAAACTACATCACTTGAAGAGTGTAAATAATATATTGGAAAATTTACCTTAAAAAAATCAAAAAATGAATATGATAAGTATTACAAACTGTTCATGGATATAAAAACTTTGATCGTGGAGAAAGTATAGTCTGTTACTTGGTTATAATAAAAATTCGTGATGTTACTGTGTAAAACTTTTTCCAAAATGACCATTTATAGTACTTGTATTACAAAGTGAATCATTTTGTACGTCGTTTTACAAATAACTATTTCGATAGTGATATAAAATACAATGTGTTCTATTTAAAATTACCAAGAAAATAATGTACTTGCATTTTGACTTACCCTATATTTGTTTTAACGAATATTATGAAAACGAATATGTTTTATAATTTTTAAGAATTATTAAAAAACTGTGGTTGCAATAGATTAATGTTCCTATACTCCCTTTTAATTATACAGGGAGTTAAACTTGATAAGATTTTCAGGTAATATTGGTTTCAAATTTAAATTTAAATTTCAAATTTAAAATAGAATACAGAGTGTTCCATTAAAAAAAAAACATAAGTTTGGTGTGCCACCATCTTATGGAAAACCCTGTAAGATTGTAACTAATTTTAAAATGTGGAGTTTGGAGCTACCTATAATTTTTGTCAATAACATTTTTTTGTAAGATCTATTGAGCTTCCTTACACTTATCAATCACCCTGTATTGCAAAGGACGGACAAAAGGTTGCCAATACTAATATTATCAATAATATTATTAGTTTGGTTAAAATTTTGCAGCAAAAATCCATTTTTTAAGGACTGATTCTCATTTAAATTTAATATCTTTATTTTACCCTTTTTATAAGTAATTCTTTTGACTAAGAACTTTTCTTTTAAATTCAATTTTTAAATTGAATTTAAAAAAGTAAGATGGACTTCCACAAAGTAAAGGTTAATACAATCAACAATCAAAACGACTATAAAGAGTAGAAAGGCAGGCGCTTAAGTGCTTTTAATGTACTAAAAGAAACAGAAAATAGTATGAATACCCTGTCGCCGTTTTTAATTGTAAAATTTGATTTGTAAGTAATACGCTCCTGTCCTCATTAAAGCTGCTATCTAATTAACGATAAATTGAGATCAAATTACAAAAGTTCGCGATACGTATTAAATACAAGCGCAAGTACGAGCATCAGAAGACAACAACCAGTCAACGAAAGAACGGTGCATCGAAAGACCTACCGTACTTGGAAACTACAAAACAAGAATTCCGATTTATTTTCTTTTTTTTTCATTCTTTGTTATTACATAAATCTCAGCGACTTTTTACACGAGTCTTGATCACCGTTTGTGTTTCATTAAAACTTCCAGAAGTTTATTCAGTTACACAGGTGCACAAAGTTATAAATAATAAATGTTTGTTTTATAAAAAATATAAATAAAAGGAATTACATAATATGCGTTGTAATACAGATTTAATGTAATACAAAATTAAATATGCACATCTTGTCAGTAATGTTAATAAATAAACAAATGATTTCCTTGAAAAATATGAAGATGTACCTATAAGTTTCTTTTTTCCATAGCTAATGTTAAAGTTTACTTTGTAACATTTATTTTCTGGAGTTATCCGACCCAGTATCCTTTCCGTTTCATTTCTCTCTTCAGTCCATCTTACGCATTCGAAGAAGGTATGTTCGGCTGTATCCGTAAGGGCGCAGTAAAAACAAACATTTACTGTCTTCGCTTATCTTAAAACGATGGAAATAGGCGTTGAAGCAGCCGTGCCCTGTAAGGAATTGCGTCAGGTAGCAATTTACCTGTCCGTGTTTTCTGTCCACCCATGGTCTGTCAGGTAAGAGTCTTCTGGTCCAGTGTGCTGTTTCGTCATCTTGTTCCCATCTTTGTTGCCATTGATCCTTTGTTATGCGATTGGTTGCTCTACTGTCGTATCCTTGGCTTAACATAGTTTTTTCCTGAACGAGCAGGTCGACGAGGGGTACTATAGCTATCACTAGTAGTGCCTTAGTCGACGTGGTCCCAGATGCGCTGGCGATTCTGATGGCAGTTTTTCTCTGTAAGGATGTGCGGATTTTTCTGTAGGTTTGTTTTTTCATTGCCCTTTGCCATATTACCGCTCCGTAGAGTACTATCGAGTTTACCACCGCACACAGGATAGGTCTTGTACTTTCTTTGGGGCCCCCTAGGTTAGGCATGATGCATCCCAGGTTGGCGATTTCTTTACTAGCCTTTTCAGCTGTTTTTCTTATGTGATAGCCCATGTACATGTTTCTGTCTAAATAGACGCCTCGATTCGAGGTACTGGATTGATTTTCAGGTCCGCCAAGTATACACTTGGATACAGCAATCTTATTGCTTATTGACTCTTCAATGTAAGATTCTGCAAAGGATTTCCATCCACCTAAACGTTTAAGTTTTACTAGATCAGCTCCAGAATTTGCGAACATAGTAGCTGCAGAACGTCGGAGACAATGCCCCGTGTACATTTCTGAATTTGCAAGTTACAAAAAATCTGCAATCTTCTTGGGGATAATATATATATAGTGTTAATTCCCACCGATTGAGTAGAGCACTTTTGCTGTCGGTAATTCACAAAAAAATTACTGTGAGGTACGTTTTTGGAGAGCAAGGCAATATACTTTCTGACAATTTCCAAGAAACTTACTCCACTTTTCTTGTCAGTAATACAAAAGACCTATCCTGCTTGGTTTTAGTATCAGATAATGAAAAGATTATCACCGATTTTCTGTGTGTTTTTAGTAAGGTGGTAAAGTTAAGTTATTTAAGTAAGAAGGATTGTAAGGACATATTAACATTTGAGGTAGGCTGCCTTCCGAAAATGTTTATAGTAGATACATTCTGAGTTATCTTCTATTTTTCCTCCTGCAGATCGAAAGCCTATATGTTATTAGCCCTAAGGAATTATCCTGGATGTATTTCTAAGATCAGTATAAATGTGCAGTGATATAAAAAAAAACAGGAAAAAACTACATCATGCTGATCTTTACAGTAACTTAATATAGTTTAATAGTGGAGAACTTCCAAGATTTATTTGTTCATTAAATACTTTAAATTGTTGATCCTTAGATGTCTTTTTATTTCAAGTTCTAAATCTATATTTTGTATACATAGTAAAGATTACTACAATTAATGTTAATTATATTTTTTTTTTATTTTTGGAACAATTGGGGTACCAGTAAATCATTTCAATATATAGCAATTTTAAAAATGAATTTTGAGAATTTGGTTTCCTCGCTTGAATATTTCTTATTTCCATAAACTCGGATTGTTTTTATTGTATTGTTTTTCGTATCTGGGAGTTTCTTTCCGCGAATTCCGGCCATTTCCTAAAATATAAGAGCGTCGTCCCGGTCGAGAGTTTATGCAACAGTAAGACGTCGAGATGAGAAAAAAAATCTCGAAGCCAAGACTTTCAGACACGAGGATAAAAGCCCATAAGAAATTAAGATATATGTGTTATGTGACACTTTAATGCGGTATTGTTCGAGATAAGTGTTATTACTGTGTAAGTCTGCGAAAGAATGTTCAGATACTGTATGTGTCGACCGATTTTTATTGTTTTATTATAATTTCTAGTTTCATTCTGTTTAGTTAATCTTGAGAGATACTTGGAAGTATTAATAATTGTTTGAAACAAGTTACAAGAACTGCCATAAAAGATAACCTTAAATAATAGGGTAACTGTACCATACATGTGTTTTAAAAAAGAAGAATCTACGTTTGTTTATGTCGGTATAGGTAGTTAAGAATTGCATACGGCACATCTAGATGGCTCCTATGCAGGTGCGCACCTCAACTGTCATATAACTCAAGGTGTGGCAGAGGTACGCTCACACAATGGATGTAGTATCGAAAGTAAGTGTATATGTGTGGATGTCATTGTCCTTTCTACATGTTTATTAACGTGTAGTATTTGAATTATATAGCCGTACTATGGGTACTCTTGATCGAAAAAAGTCAAAATAGTAAAACACTACTAGATAATAGGTTATTTCGCTTTTTCTTTCATTGTATTGCTAATTGTATCTTATGTTATAAGTCTTAGTCCATACATAAAGAAATTAATATAATATACACACCAAGGAATATCAGCAATAAAGATATACTGTAGACAAAACTTAAATATAAGGGAAGGAACCAGCCACTAAAATCTTCATGATCAAGATCTGTGCTTCAAAGATAATGAGTTAATTTAGAGTATTTTAAGGTCTGCTTTTATTTCCTGATATAACTTTTGTGTCCTTTAGTCTGAGTACTATTGAAATTGCCGCCCCTTGACAGATGATAACTCAATATATTTTCTTTCATCTAAACACAAAGGATAACAAAATAATAGACCTTAATGTCTTGCATACAAAAAAAAACTTAAAAAGTAGCATTGGCCATCTTCCCCGGAGTGTCAGTCAAAGATGACCTACTAGATAAGGAAAGATGCCCCGGTATAAAAAATACTTATTACACTAAGAGATAACATAAACTGTAGTAAAACGTCTTAGGTTAACTTAGCAGAACCTTCTAACTCAATATAGTTATGTAGTCAATATTATTTTCTCCTCAAGGCAAGTACTTTGCCACACAAATCACAAAGGTTTTCGTATTTAGAACAACCTTCATGACTCCATTTTTTGCAGTGCAGATACTGAACCCAGTCATCACCCCTTTTAGTGTTTTTATAGTTTTCCCCGCATCCAGTACATTCAGCATCATCTGCCTCACTAACTTCGTTGTCTTCTTCTTCATAAGGTACACTTTCATCGGTATCTGTATCGGATCATATTTTCTCCTTTTTTCTCTTAGGGAGACCTTTTTTGCTCTTCTCTTTGGTCTGTTTCTTCGGTTCCTTGTTATTTTTCTTCTGCAGCTTACTTCTCTTTTCGGTCAAAAAACTTGACCTGAACGTCATCATTCAGCGGATTGCAATCTTGGGGTTCATCATTCTGATAGAACGGACCGGGCAATGGGTTTTCGATAGTAGACACTGAAACCTTGGTTGGAGTTAGGTTAGGTTAGACCTGGTAGGTTTGGTCGAACCTCTAACACTTCGTTTTGAAACATTATAATAGTTTCTGTGATGCTCAGGCCATCTAGCCTTTGAACCACACTAAGCAGTGAAATAGTCTCAACATGATGGTGGTGCATTTTTTGGTATCTTTAGAGTCTTTTTAAAGTTATACCTAGAGATCAATTAGTTCAAGGGCAGTCGTAATACACGGTCTGCTTGATCTCCTAAAAGCAATTATAGCTTTTTGCTACATCTAGGTATTTTGACTGAGTTACAAATGAAATCTATCCCCTTGGTTGCTGGTGGCTTTAAGCCTTTTAGTGGTCTTTTTCTGGTGAAGGTGACCATTGCTGTTATTTGAGGTTTGACCAATAGGTCCTCATCCTCACATCAGTTGTCCACTTCTTTTAGGGCCACTCGTGGGCCCTGAAACTATGCAGGTCCTAGTCCCTTTGCGAACATTACCTTTCTACTTTTGCTTCAAGTAGTAGCTTCTTCTAGAGAGGTCATGATTACTCCTACTCGCTATAAAGGCAGGGATTTCTCTTCTTTTGAGACTGACCCGGAAAATACGATATTAAATGCCTCCTCCACGTTTAAGAAAGAAGGTATCGCTATGTCGTTGACTTGCTGGCTGGTAAGCGTATTAGCGATCACTGAGGGGATTTTCCTTCAGCACTTTGTCCCTGATATTTCCGCCTTTCCAGTGTTTTAACCAGGAAAGATGACAGACTCATTGGTATATATGACTTAACCCTTTGCCATGTCTTTGGGAGGTATCTCCATGCCAGACTGACATTAAAGATTTTACTTATTTGTGGTATGAGCTCTTTGCTGTCATTGCTAACTTTTTAATGAAAGTTGATGTTTTGTTCACTTTCTTGTTTATTGTTTTTAATTCTACTAAATATTTCTCCTCCGGCGACCTCGCAGTCATATAAACAAGACACTTCTTTGTAGCCATCTCTTTAATGCTATTATTATTAACCCAATTTTTGTAATCACAAAAACTGAATCTTGCCGTCACCCGGGAGTTACACATCGATACTTCCAATATTTTGTATCAAATATCAAGGCTCTTCAAAATACTATTTTTTTATATTCTTTTTGACCCTGAAACTTCAAAGCTTTGCCTCTCTCAAAATTATTCCATCTTTTTTTATATATGTCTGTCTAATGGAAGAACATTGTGAGTGCTTTTTGTTGATTATATTTAAAACCTTATTGAATTTTCCTGTATTAAAGATGAAGTTAATGGAAATTTGATCTTTACACGTTGGTTTTGACTTACATAATAAAATGTGTAAACAGATGCACATTTACTGGGAATTTATTTATTAACATCGCCCGATTTGACGTTATTGCAGCAATTAGCAATTAGACAAATCCAAATATACAAAACGATATAGAATCTATTAAAGTTTAATGGTCTGTTTAACTAGCAATATTTTACCAATTAGAGTTTGTAACGCCTGCAGTTAACTGCATTATTTTTGGTTTTATTTGTTGGGTTTTTTTTTATTCATACGATGGCTTAGCTTATGTCAATTCAATACGAAACTTACTTTGAAAAATCAATTGGACAAAAACAAATTTATGATCATGAAACAGGGGTTGCTGAAAAGATTGATAGTTGATTTTTAGTTTTCTTAGAATATAACCTTAAAATTAAAATACAAGCTTAAAAACTGCATAAATTCATGTTTAAACTTCTTATGATATAAGAAACAGAATAACCATTTCCATTAAAATGTCTACAGAAGTTTTTTTATTGATTATTTTTTGACGTTTCTTAAAACCAATGAAATGCTTCTTTATTTGTCACAAGGGTAATTTTCAACCAATGATGTCATTATTATAGTGGGAATAAATCTCTTGTGATTATTGTCGGGAATAATCACTGTAGCTGTTATTTGCCTAGCTACTGTCAGATACTTGTCAAAATAATTACTTAACTGTGTCAACGCGAAATATATTGTAAGTAATAACTAATTAAATTAAATGTGAAAGTTGACAATTCTTGTACCAAGAAAACAATTACAATCTTACAATGATGGTATGAGTAATTTGATTCTACTGAGAAACTCTAAAAAAACACATAGCTAATTAGTTCAAAAATAATACTTAATTGAAAAGTTCATTTTTAGGTTTATGTCCATTTAAACTGTAAAACCAGGCTGGCAGCTTACTTAACATAACCACACAATATGAAAAGGAACGTTTAAATGATTGCGTTCGATGGCGGGGTATAGTTAGGGTGTTCTTATATCTTCAGTTAAGCGTATGAACATCAGTTCTATAACTAATATTATTCCACAGGTATGGTGGAGATTTCTCTTTTACAATTTTAAAATAAAACAATAGTGAGTGAACTTCTCTCCGATGTTTCATATTTAACCATTTAACAATCTTAAAAGTATGTCTAATAGAACTTACGAATTCCGAAAATAAGTCTAAGACAGGAGTTTTGTAATTTTTGTATCCTGTTAATATCAAAGGAATTTATGCAGGAATTATATAAAACATCACAATAATTTAGAGGTGCTAGAACCAGATCGTCGCACAACAGCTTTTTCATTGATCTTCCCAAGACTTGGTGGCTCGATATATAGTATTTAAAGCTAAATAACAACAACTAAATGCAAGTACTGATATGATGAGAGAATTTTAAATCTTGATCTAACCAAACTTTAGTTTTGATTCAAATTCTATATTATGATTATTTATTAAAATTTTATCGCAATGGTGTTGTTTAAAAAACAGTGTATGAACTTTTTTGCCAAAAACTTTACCCTTTGTCTTTGTCTCATTTAATTGTAAGCAATGTTTAACTGAAAACTGGTAAAGGTTGCACAAACCAAAATTAAGTGCTGATACAGCTTGTTGAGCTTCTTGCGGATGGAATGATATATATAACTGAGTATCATCAGCATAATAATGTTGGGAACACGATAGAAAACATCAGTAAAGTTTGAAATGTAAATAGAAAAAAGAATGGGACCTAGTATGGATCCCTGTGGTACACCAGTTTTCACTAGATATAGAACCAAGGCACTTTACGGCTTGATATCTGTTACTCAAGTATGATCTAAATAGATCAACAGCGCTATTTCCCAGACAACTATAGTTTAATATAGAAAACATAAGGTCATGGTTTAGAGTGTCGAATGCTTTAGAATAATCAAACAGTAATAAAACTGTTAACTTACCCTGATCATGAGTCGTAATAATGTCATCTGTAATTTTTAAGAGTGCAGATGTGCAGCTATGACCAATTTTATATCCTGACTGAAATAAAGGAACGATAGAGTTTTTACTTATATGTGCTTGTAGCTGTATAAGAATCACCTTTTCTAAAATTTTGGATAAAGTAGGTAATATACTAATTGGTCACAGCTGATGTAGGGCTGTGGGATTACTTACCTTAGGTAGAGGAATGACAAAAGATTTTTTTCAAGAATCAGGAAAGACAGACTTTATCAAAAAAAAGTTAATTACATGAGTAATATATGGCAAAATAAACGGTGCACACAAATGTACAGTAAGCATGTTTATACCATCATGTCCAGAGACTTTGGTTTTAATGCTTTTTATTATATTAAAGACTTCCATTTCAGAAACCGGCAGAAACTTCAAGTTCGATTTTACAGTATTTTTTGTACAATGATCATATAACCTTTTGACATGGGGATCTGGACTCATAGTGGGAATGGAATTTAAGAAAAATTTATTAACTTAGTTTACGTTCCAAATACTAAATATGTCCGCTGGATTTTGATCTTTTTTAAAACCTACAATATCGTTTAAAGTTGACCACAAATCTTTAGATGATTTACTATTTAATCCGTGTTGGACAAAAGCGTTTTTCTCCCGCTTAATACTTACTGAGACTATATTACGCAACTGTTTATAACGTTCCCAATGCGTTTTGGTTTTAGTTAACTTGTAGATCTTAAGTGCTTGATCTCTATCATACATCATAGCCTTAACTCCATGGGTTAGCCAAGGTGCATATTTTTTTCGTTATTTTAAAAGTTTGAATGGGGACATGTAAATCTAAAAGACTAATAATGTTAGTGGTCAAAAACTCAACTTTTCTATTAATATCAGGCAATTCATAAATTATATTCCATGGAATGGATCGTAAATCATCACAAAACTGTTGGTAGTTCAAATTTTTAGAGTTTATTTTAGGTTAATTTATTGCTATTTTAAAATTTATATTAAAGAGTATTATTTCATGGTCACCTATTTCTGGAATATGTTGAGTTGTCTGGTTAGTTATAAGTTCTTCATCAGATGTTACCAAATGCCAGACTCTCTGAATCTAAAATTATTTTAAGCCACATTTGTTCAATTTCCCCGCTACTTTGTATAACACTACCTATATTTAATACTATTTTTCATGTAGACACACCAACACCTCTCCCACGAATCTCATCCCCCGATCCACTCTTTCAAAAATGTATCCCGGTATATCAATAGCATTATTCGATATATTATTTTTAAGCCAAGTTTCATTTATAGCTAATAAATCCAAATCATGTTGTAAAATAATATTTTTTTATTTTGCATTTATAAAAATCTTCATTATAAAACTCATCGCTTCGCGATTCGTGTCATAACAGAATTCCATATGAAATGCGTTGTTTAATATACTATTTTAATTTCAATAAAATGCGAGCATTAACACTACCGACTTGTAAAAGTTTTTGCATGATTAAGCCACTAAAATTGTTAATATATAAAAAAAATGATTACTTTTAATGTTTGTAATGTATTAAATTTATTGTATTAACCCTTACTTTTTGGAAGTCCATCTTACTAAGAATAATTAAACTTGGAAGTTGAGTTAAAGCGAAGAGTTTTTTATTATTCTTTGTAATGTATCTCAGCAAAACCAAACCACGTTCGAATATTTAAAAAAAAAATGGGAAGGAAAAAGAAAACTATGACAGTATTCTTCAAAATTCACAAATATGCTATGTTTCTCACTGATTAAAAAAAAAGCAGCATACTTTGATACAGTCCCCTCAGAAAACCAAACAAAATATTCTACATAAATCATCAATTAATATTTAATCATAAAATATCACATTGTAAGTATCTTGGAGTGGAACTGGATAATAAATTAAATCTCAAATGTCACACACCACAAGTTAAAAAAAACTATATAGAGCCAAACTATTCAGATCCCTTACCTATAAAAAACAAGGCATTAATCTAAAAACTGCTAAAAATATATATATGAAATGATTTGTCGTCCATTAATAGAACATAGCCATCCACTTTTTCTAAGTTCCCGCACTCCTACAATTAAATATTTACTGCCGAAACTAGCTGTCTCAGAACAGTAACAAAAATACGACATCCCGAAAATCCACTTTATAACCCACCCAATCAAATGCTTTACCTCGCCTGCGGCTCCTGCAGCAACTTTAATTTTCGTGAATAAAAACCTTCTTTACTTGCTCGTGTAATAATATACTATTAATAAATTTTCTTATTAAATTATGAACTAAAATGCACTGTATTATTTGTGATATGGTGCTCAAAATAATTAAGATTTAAAAAAACAGCTGAAATGTGTAGTGGCTCGTAGAGTAAAATGATAAATATTGCTCCAGACAGTTATTATTAGATCACCGTCAAACTTTCCTCCAGGTTCTCACCTTCTTTGAGACAGGAATAATGTCTTGTATTTGAAAAGTGTATTTTTTAATCCTCAGTAATGGATAACTTTATCAACTTTTAATTAGATTTTCCATTATACCCATAATTTACTTAAAATTTTTATTTATTACTGTAGAGTTTTTAACTTCACTTTTTCAGATAATTGTCTTAAGTAGTAAATACAAAATTTTAACTGCTAAAAGTAAGCTATAAACTTTAGTGTATTCCGTGTTATTTTAATAAATTCGTAGTACATAAAGCACCGGGTCGTTGGCATTAATGGTTTTTCAAATCTCCCGAATGAATCCTGGTTTTATTAATGACTAATGTGACCATAAATTTGACATTTTTACTACAGAAAATTATGAATCACCGAGTCAAGTTCCATAAATATTCGTTATTACTCTGTTTTGTTCGTTCCAACCGAACATCAATGACATCGATTGAAAACAATACATTGTTATGCTGTAGAGGCTTTCAGTGTAGCTAGACAAGGGTATTCGACTGTGTATTGTGGTAGGTCGGGGCTTGTATGATTTCTACTTCATACTTCAAGTGAATTGGATGTCGCGTAATACCTATAACGAACAAACGTTAAGAAAAAACTCCAATTAAAAAATTGATATTAAATCTATTGTGATCATGTTTGAACCTAAATTAATAATTACTTCATCCATTCTTTAAGAAATATTGATAACAAAGAGCTTTGAGCATGGTTTTCGCGTATTTATTAATATATAAAGCTTCAGATACAACATTGTACAATTTTAAAACTATTTATATTAAACAATATGTAGATATAGATTAAGTAAAATTAATAAGTAAGAACTACGAATAAATTCAAATAATCATATAAACATAATAACATTAAACTTTCACATCTTAAATCAACCATTTAACATCAAAAATAGAACTTTTTAAACAAAAATTTCACTATTTATTCAAAAAATTGCTTTTTTAAACACAATGACAGCTGTTTCGCTAAAAACTAGTATCGTCAGAATGACACATTGAAGTTTTGCTTGTGTTCCAATTACGTCTTATCCATGTATAAAAGGAAGGCTCGATCAAAGTAAACAGTTTAATAGTGGAGAACTTCCAAGATTTACTTGTTCATTAACTACTTTAAATTGTTTATCTGCTAGATGTCTTTTTATTTCAAGTTCTTCAAAAAAAATCTAAATCCTGTTTTTTATCACAAATATGTAGTATTTGAATGTCATTGGTGTGTATAACTGAGTTGGATGTTTAAGTAGGTATAAGATTTACATTTAATTATTCTTATCATGGATGGCCTCCTGGAACGGCTTACTAAAGAATGGTTCTATGCACAAGTGTACTCCGACGACGGATCGGTCGTAATAACCGTAACAAGTTTGTCTCCAAAGTATGCGAGCGCATGCAAGTAACCTGCAACATCATTGAACGATGGTGCAATGAGGTAGACCTTTCAGTTAATGCGTAGAAAACCGAAATTGTTTTATTCACAAAAAGGAGAAATATTAAAAACGCCAAGCCACCGAAGATATGTTCGGCACACTTCTAGAATTTCTGAAGGAGGCCAAATACCTTGGGGTAGTGCTGGATAAAAAGATGACCTGGAAATCACTTATTGGCAAGGCAATAAGCTAGTCAATAATTACACTGTAGCAACTGCGCCAAGCTGTAAGGAAGAACTGGTGAGTAAATCCCAAGGTGACCAGTGGTGGAGAGGTAATGGATTACCCGCAAGCTGGCGCATGTATGGAGGGTTGCAGGCATAAGAGTCAATGGAGCGCTAAGGACAACATCCACACCAGCGATTGATGTCCTCCTGGGATTGCCGCCTTTGCCCATATGGATCATTATGAGTACAATAGCGGATTTCTTAGAGACAATGGGCACTGGTAAGGGCGTAGCGAAGGCCACACAAGAATAGCACAAATGGCAGAAACAGAGCTCCCACTCCTGGCTCACAAAGCTGTCCCAAAAGCAGATAATTTAAGAACGGAAAACAAGTACAAGGTCGTAATCCCACCAAGGGGGCAGTGGGGCGAAGAACAAGTAGAATTTCCCCCGGGGAGCATAGTGTGTTATACAGATGGCTTTCACATGGAAAATACATCAGGAGCAGGTGTTCTGATAGAGAACGCAGGGGTCCGAAAAAGCCATGCAGAAATATTTGCCATCCTCAAAGCCGCAGAACTAATAGAAGAAAGGGACAACTCAGGAATCCCCGTTAGCATTTGCTGAGATAGCCAGGCTGCTCTAAAGACGATTTGTAGCCGCAGAACTAGCACGGCACTAATCCAGTAATGCGCAAACAGCCTAGACAGACTGACCTCAAGGCGAGATGTAACCCTATTGAGTAGTCTGGGTCTTTGACTACGCCCAAAAGGTGTAGATGTCTTCTAAGACCACAGTGGCCAGTAAGGACTTCGATAGGCAGGCGCAGCTGTAATATGGATTTATCCAGTAACCACTTTGTCCGGATAGGTGATTTTTTGTTTCGTCTGCCTAAGGCCACTGCAGTTGATCCATTGTTCTTCTAATCCTCTCTCCGCCCATTCCTTGAGTAGCGTTGAGGTTTTGTGCTCTACTTAGCGTCATGGCTTTCAGACGAAGGTCGAGGCGTTTGGGGTATGGCTAAAAAGACCCGAAGGGCCTACTTGCCAGGCATCAGCCACTCCGCCCGCTACATTTTTTCATTCATTCATACATTTAATTATAATTCTGTTTTGTTAAGACTTTTGACCAAATAAAATGAAAATCTCTCTTTTAGAAGGGATGTACATAATTTAAACTTGAGGTTTAAGGGATTATTAACTCCTTCAAAGTTTAAAACTGAAATGTTTCGGCGCTTCTTCACATATCAAATATATTGTTGTGCGAGTACGCCTCTGGCGCTATGACCCAGACGCGAAGCAGACAGAAGACGCGAGAATATTCCAGAATATGTTTCTTTCAACGGCGCTTGATGAGCGAAGCGATCGAATGATCGAGACGCTTCCCAGAATAGACTGGAATATACTCGAACAATATTTACTTATATAAAGGACCGATTTGAATATTTTGAGTTAGTTAGTAGTATGTTGTTAGATAAATGCGAATAGAAATATTGTCTTACATAAATTAAAGAATTGTAAATAAATTGTGTTATATAAATTAAACAGTGTTAGTGATTTAAATAGTATAAAAATAAATTAAAAAGACTAGTAGAAATAAATAAACGTTACAATATTATCAGCTTTACAATTCAATTCCTCAAGAATTAAAATCTTTTAGTTTGGGTACCTTTAATGTTAAGTATAACTCATTGCTCTTACATAATCAAGTGTAACTACTTTTATTTTCCCAATATCTATCTATCTATATAATTTCAATAAATTATAAATTGGTATCTAATTTGTAATGTGTTATTTTTTTTTGAATAATCCAAGGGTCCAGTGGAAGAGCATTTTTGTAGTGTTCTTCACGATTCATTATAGGAAATGAACTTCGCTCTTTATTTCCAACCTTGTCAAATTAAAAAAAAATTGTTTTAGTGTATGTAATGTGCTGTATTGGAAATTATAAAGACATTTATTACTATTATTATTATAAAAAATAAATAACTTCATTCCTTTTCAACAATTTTGAATCCTTCTTGGATAAATTCTGTTTAAAACTTTTTTTTAAGTTCATTGTTAACCATTAATTTTTTTTTAAACACCCCAGTAGAGCTACGGATTAGTCCGTCTGTGATAAGAAGTAAGAACTGCAAAAGTTCATATATTTATTGACTAAAAAATAAAATTTTAACTTATTTAAATAATCAAAACTTCTATAATCTTTAATAATATTAAGAAAATAATAAGAATCCAAATTTTGTTGTAGACAGTAACAAAGAGACTGAGAGACAGAAAGACGTTCTTTTTTTATTCTTGGTTGTTCTCCTTTTACATTCAATTCGTTAAAATAAACTGAAAATAGAACGTTCGGATTTTGAATGAAATTTAATGTCTTACTGACCCCTTTATGTCCCACATTGTCGGATTTTATTAAATATTGGTGTATATTGTTATTTTAAAATTGTTCGAACAACGCTGGCATTGTTGATGAATGTATTTGGACGTCGTTCAAAAATTGGTTAATAATTTCTAACTGGGCGTGAGCAAGTTCCACAAAAAATATATTAATTTTTTTTTATTTTTTAAGAAACTCGTTCAACCTACCAAACAAGGTTATATATTTATGTTTAATTCATTTTTAAATATAAGTACTTCAGCTATTTTCGAATTTATTCGAATAAACAAAAATACAATTAAATAGAAGGATTTATGCGATGCAATGTTTTCAAATCAAAGATAAACATTAAAAAATGCCAAAATCTTAACTATTCCGAATAGTACAGATGCTAAATGTAAATTCAATACGTCAATCTGACAATGTTAGTTATTTAGTGAACCAGCTGTAATTGTAATTTTAAACCTAATTTGTTCAATTAAACTTGGAAGTTAAGTTAAAAGAAGAGTTTTTTTATGATTCTTCGTAAAATAAATAATCTTTATATATTTATATTATATTACATATGTAATATAATATATAATAACCAAAAAAATCATAAATTATTACCCCCCAACCACCCTAATCCCTATTTATATGTATAATTTTGTATATGTGATGTCGATTATCAAATTGATTGTGGTAAAAAAATAGATATAAAAAAATTATTGCCGAGGGACGGTCTAAACATTATTACGTTTTTATTTATTCTTATCATACTCTTATTAAATTACAAGCTCTATGGGTAATAGACTTGCCTCTTAGAGACGATCCTTTGAATACACTTGAAGATTACGTCCCAAAATGGTAAACTGACTTCACATTAGAGTCATAACACCATTGTTAGTTAACTGTTTAGTTGTACTATCGGCTTTAGAATAGCATGTACATTTTCAAACTCAAATCGCTTACATTGAATTAATTTTAAGAACGGCCTATTTATTGTGTATAACCAATCACGTTTTAAATAATAATAAATTTGAAATCAGTTAAACAGTTGTCTACGCCCACATCTTTAATGTATGCAGCATAAGGTATTTTATTGACAAATTGTCTGTCCCTCTATCTCTCCACTGATTCCTTTTTTACTTCACTTAGTTTGGAACCCTCGATAATAAATGTTTGTTTGGGATTGAAATCCCTTTTTTTTAGGTAGGTTGTTAAAAATAATAAATAACATTCCATAAAATCAAAGATAAAATATAAAAATATTTATTTTTAAATCTACAACATGCAGTTTCTAATAAATCTTGATGGTACTAATTTTAATTGTTTTTATGTTGAATTTAATATTCTAAAATAATTTTTGTTAACGTTTTTCTGTTACGTTCGGATCAAAATGACCCTATATTTATTTATTTTATATTTTATTTAGTAAATAAATAGGGTGGTAAAAATCAAAATGTATCAATACATTTTAAAAATGAGCCGTCAACGACAGTGTGAAAAATGTAATAAATATCTAATAAACATAGATATAATAATCAAATATTTAGGTTGTTTTATTGTTCTTTGTGTAAAATAAATTATTTTTCGTGCAATCGCACGCGAAGTCAGTATTTCGCGTTCTCAGCACAGTCCGCGAAATTTAATTTCGCGGCCGTTACCCATAGCAACGGCCGCGAAACCAAACGTCACTTCCAAATTTGACATTTCTAAAATACTACAAAGACAAGGATTATTTTTTATTGAATACCAACAAATACATAAGTTATATTATTTAGGATGAATATTTACATTAATTGTACAGTTTGTATTATTACTTATATTTACTCCAGAAGTTGAAGCAACTACATCTAGTGTTTCTGAATAATGGTTATTGCCTACATTCAAACCAGATACCATATCGCTATCAGTATCAGACATTTTGCGTTTTGACAAGAACTGTCAAAATATATATTGAAACATATCATTTCCATAGCACACGGTGATATTGTTAAATGAATTGAAATGCTGTTGATTTTAGAGCAATAATATATTTATTTACAACTATCTATTTTAATAATTTTAACGATTGCACGAAAAATAGTGTGTATGCCATGGCCGCGAAACTTTTTAACGACCTCAAGATTATCTTGCCTCGGCCGCAAGCGGCCTCGGCGATAACTGTTCTTTCGGTACGTTAAAGAGGTATTTCGCGGCCTTAGCATACAAATAACTATTTTATAAACAACAGACTTGTTTTTTTTTGGTTAAATATAATTTATTATGCTTAAAAATGTTTTTGGATTATTTTGTGTGAATTTGTAGATAGACCGGGACATGACCGACCCTTGTAAATAAACTTAATCTCAAAAACCATTTAATGTAGGCGTTTTAAAAATTGCAACTCCTATGTTATTGAAGAAGGGCGTTTTTATAACTTCGGTAGTTAAACGAAATTCACATTTAACATGGATATGCTATTCTAAAGCCGACTGTACATTTGCCCAGTGCTGCGGGCGACATAAATATTAAGGTAAAAAGAGGAACCAATAAAGCAGTGACACTATTTCTATGTGATGTAGTAATAAAAATTAACCCAAAGTAATACAAAGTGGACTGGAGTCCTTTGAAATGTGGGATTAAGGAAAATGTTGAGAATAGTATAGGCAGTGATGGAAGAAGTATTGAGCACTACAAAAAAAGGGAACTTTAGTACTTCGGACATATTAAATTAATAAAAGCAAATATCTTTTAAAGTACGTTCTCTAAGGAAAACATTATTGCAGAAGACGACTTGGAAAATAGTTATTTTTAAATACTAAAAGATATGATTCTCATAAACTACTATTGAATTAAGAACAATAAATAACTGAACGGTTGAACTAAGATGGACACAAAGTAAAGGTTACCACAATCAATTTTACTATTGAATTATTTAAAGCAGTCGTTAAGTTATTATAGCCATGCCGATGTAAAGTAAATTAATACTGATTTTTTTACCAAAATGGGCAAGAAAACAATTTGGAAAACTAATTTGTTTTTTTTCTATTTCGTGTACAGTAAGAGTTTTAGTTTCCTTAGTTTAAAAGTAATCTATTTAATCTTGAATATGTATCTAGATAAAATAAAATTAAACTGGATTTAATTATATGACGCTTGTATTACACTGGCACATGTTCAACAATTATTTAATAAATATATATAGAGGTTTATAACAGCAATAAAATCCTACTTCTTTACCTTGTGTGACAACTCTTCATGGCAAAAGACCACAATCACATTGCGCCATTAAGTAAAGATTAGACAAATAATAAATTCGCGATGAGTCATAGTGCATGGGCGTAACTCTACAATTTTTTGAGAGGGGTAACTTGTAGAAAAATAATACCTGTTGTTATTGAGTCTTAAACGAAGCAATACATAGGCTTGCTTATGATACAAATAGTACCCCGTTTAATCCAATATGAAGATATTCTTCTCTCTTGTCTTCAAAATGGAATTTCACAGCTTAACTTGTATATTGTCTATAATAAAGCCTAGTATTTCACATTTTCCCGATGTCTTATAACTTATAATGTGACCAAAATATTATAATGTTCGCCGTTTAATAGTTTTAACTATTTCCAGATTTTTTCAATGCGATGGAGAGTTTGATTGTTGCTGACTTTGTCCAAACTGTTCTTTAGTAATCGTCGGTACATCCACATTTCGAATGATTCTAGGCATTTATTACTTCCGTAAATATCTATGCCTCTATGCTGTACAAGCATGACCGTCTCTAGTGCATGGCAAAGGTGACACTGGTCGCGGGCGCAAGATCCACAAGGGCGCCTAAAAGTAGAAGCCACAACAAAGGCCAACACTTCCATTTTTTAATTTCACTGTACTTAAGATGAGCAGCAAATGGTTTATATAATACGTAACATGCATATTCTTTCTTTCTTGGCATGGGTAGAAATCATTCTACCTGTTGTTTCATTCTGGTCAATAAATCAGTATACTATTTCGCCTTTAAAGAGTTATTGACGTTTTTTTTTTATTACATCATTCTTCATCAACCTAATCAATCAACTATTTTTCAAATCAAAAACTAAAAAACATGAAAAAAAAGATGTGCATACTTATTATACAAGTCCCGCACATTTGGCGCCCAACGTGGGGAAAATGCAGTATAAAAGTAGGTTCTATAGATTTTATAATCAGCGGGCGCTGTTTAGTATATTCTTATATCTATCGTATCTGGTACCTATATACGGCTTTGAATAAAAGAAAATTGGGGCATTCTTCCTTTAATAAGCTTTTCTTGTGTAATGTCTCCTAAGTCCTTTATTGTTTTCTATTTTTACTGAGATATCTGGAAGGAGATGTTCTGATCGCTGAATATTATGTCAAGGTACTTATGTATAGTATTTTTCACAGTAAATGGTATTGGCTTATTACCTAATTGCAATAAACTACCCGACTTAATCTCATTGTGTAGATAATCATCAGGTAAAAGATGTGCTACAGGGTCGAACTTAAGAAATGTGAATTTTGCATAATATAGGAGATATACAAGTAATTTATTTAAATGTTACAAATCTATTCTATATTTAGTTCAGTGTCGATATCCTCATCTAAATTAATTATAATTGGAGCAATTGATTCAACAGAACAGTACGAGTTTTCAACATTTATAACATGACTAACAGAACTTTTTCAACTCTCGGTAGGAATGTAATTCATGCAGTTCCTAATTAATTCTATCACACTATCACTTAAAGTCGGAGAATTATTTTTTCCGCACACACTCGATTTAATATGGTGCCACATAAGCTGTATGGGATTGAACACGCAGTAGTAGGGAGGTAGTCGTAACACTGTATGTCTCAATTCTGCAATTGTATCACAAACATACGTTTCTTTTAAAGAAAATGACTGCACACTTGTAAAAGTTCTTTTTTTCCTCAAAATATATGTCATTTGCAGCCATGAAGTTTTGAATCTCCAATTTCGTATTCTTTGAGCCAGGAATTTTTTGCAATTGTCGATTATGATAGCTTGCGTTGTCCATTACTATAACGCTGTTTGGCGGAATGTTGGGTAACAGACAATTTTTAAACCAATCTTTAAAAAGCTCTGCTGTCGTATCTTCGTGATAATCAACACAAGAGTCCTTAATATTTTTGGCAGAAAGCCACATAGCATTTGGGATCCAACCATTTTCTCTTCCCTTTATTTGATGGTGCTTTTGTTTTACACTTTTCAGAGAAATCCGACCATCCTTTGGAAGGGGTGTCATGCGTGTCAAAACACGTCTCGTCGAGAGACCTTATATATTCAGAACGCCAGTTTATTAAACGTGTGGATTCCATTACTTCTCTCTTGTCAATTTTGCGATATTTAAAGACCATTGCAGACAAAACTCGCCAAAGAGTAGTGAGACCACAGTTGATGTGAGTTTCGTCATTGATGAGCCGCTGTTTCAGACTTTTGATTGTAGGGACCCGCTGCTCATCGTAAATAGTGTAGATTTTTCACCTTATCAAATCTTTTTTCCAGTCATCTAGACTTTTTGTGACACCGGAATCTTTACGCTTTTTTCTTGATTCCATGGAATTTTCAACAATTCGACTAACTGAAGTAAGAGGTACCTTCGTCAAATTACTGGTTACTCATGCTGCAGCACCCGCGTTATATCCAATGAAATACAAGGACTAAAATGAACAAGAAGTGCAAGCTGTAATCCTCTACAATCCCTAAATCAAAATTACCTGAATCAGGTCCTTTTACATTTATGATGTGCATCTCGTATTTTACAACTTAAGGGTCTAATTGGTTTTATTATAATCCCTCCGTCAATACCATTTATTGTGAAAACTACTATACCCTGATGATATTGGGCTTTTGAGTGATTATCCACTTCAGCTTCAAAAAAATATTAATATTCTTGAAAATTGTTGTCTAATATGCAGGGTGGAGGTAAATCTTACAATATCAAAGATAGTTGTTTTCAGAAAATGTGGAATACTTCCTTGTATGGAAAGGTGAGAGATCAATTGAAGTTGTTAACTCTTTTAAATACTTGGATATAACTCTGTCGCCTCGTCTCTACTTTCATACACATATTAAATACATAGATTCTTTGTTTTTATTTTAGCCATTCGCACGAGGGCATACACCCTTTTATACTGCACTCAAAGGTACAGTACTGCGAGTGGGCGAAAGAAAGATTTCTGGTTCAGAGATGCCCTTGATGTTTTCAGTTGCACAGTCCAAGTATGCGAATTGGTGCCATTCTAGTGTTACGTCTGAATGTAGCTTGTGGTGATATTAAGGAAGCAATATCTTCGGAACACTGACCATGGAAGTATTTGTAAAAAAGTGTTAGATCCCCAACAATTGTTCGGTGTTCTAGAGTTTGCAATGAATCTGTGAGCGCTGAATTCTTGAAATATTGTTGGAATCAGTCACTACTAGAATTGACAAAGATGTATTTGATGTTATATTATTTCCATTCATTGTTAAGGTTGCATCTGGGCAACTCGTTTTGAGAGAAAATGTGGTGTATTGTGTTTTGGCCGTATTAAAGTTGACCAGGTTCCTACTTCTCCACTTTGTTATTATTTTTAAGTCTGTGTTGATGGATTGAATTTGTAGAATTCTTCTTCTGTTAGACTCCTGTATGGAGAGCGGGTGATTTCATGAAAATGAGATCAAGGTACTGTCATCTGCAAAGCTGTAAATCGGATTATGAGTAGCACAGAGAATGTCGTTAATATGTAGTAGTAATAAAGTCGGTGATATGACGCATCCTTGTGACACTTCAGCATTGACTGGGTATGTTTTGGAAGAAACTCCATCTACTACAGCCTGAATTGTGCGGCCTCCCAGGAAATTTGCTATCAACCGACACAGATTTTTAGGAAATCCATAAGAAGGAAGCTTGTTCTTTGTCTAAAGTAGCGCTTAACGCAATTTGGTCAGGTCGTATTAGGTACTTAAAACATTAAGAACAATAAAAAACTCTTCGTTTTAACGCAAATTCCACTTTTAAGTAAAAAACCTAATTTATTTAATTATTCTTAGTAAGATGGACTTCCAAAAAGTAAGGATTAGTACAATAAATTTACTCAAAACATTGTTTCCGTATCACATAAGTTTCACTTGTTTGCTTCCGTCTTTCGACCCATAGCTTGTTACGCAGCGCAAATATGGGGATTTGAATAATATTAAGTATTGGAAAAATTATGAAGGTTTTTTATTACAAAGTTATATTCCCTACCTACAACTACTTCAAACTTCATACTTCACCTGGAAGGCTTTTTCTTCCAAACTTCATACTTCACCTGGAATGTATTTATATATGTATGCATGTGTGGCCTATAGGATCTATTGGATCTATCTATCTATCTCTCTTTACTTGCCATGGGTCTGGTGTTTTCTCAGATTCATAGCTGCTCTTCTAGTCCTATTTTCCTAAGAAAATTTAGGATATGGTCTGTCCTCAAATCATATAAATCATCCACTTTTATTTTATATGCTCCTGGGTATCTGTCCCTAGAATTCTGCGAGGCAGGTATTCCGAAAATATATGTATTGAGATTTCGTCCTCTTTCTCACAGAATCTGCAGTTTGCTTTATCTACTAAGTTTACTACTAAGTTTACTAAGTTACTAAGTATAGTTTCTTCATGTGACTTCTTAACTGGCAATGCCTGGTTAATATTTCTGTTAAAATCCGAAGCCTCTTTTACTAAGGTTGGAGCGACTAAGAGATTTCTTCTGGTCATAGTTCCCCAGCAGTATCTTAGCTTGTATCAGTCCTTCCAGCTGATTCCAGTACTTGGATTTTTTCCTCTCCATTTTCTCTCCAAGATTGCGCTACTGCTGATGCCACAAGATGGTTCTGGTTTCAGATGTTGGGGTTGCACTGGAAACGATAATGCGTAAAACTTTTTTGTTTGACAGTTGGCCAAAACTGTTTAATAGATATGGGATACATTTCAGAGATTCTCTTGGTTAGATACTATCATGGGAACATCAGAATGCAGAATTTAGAGTAAATTATCTTGATATTCCGTGTGCGTATAAATTAATTAATTTAAGTGTGTATTTTATGAAATACACATACAGTATTTAGACATAGTATGTATAATGTATTCCACCAATTAATATGTTAATAATAAAAAATGACATTTAATTATTGTTCATCGGCTGATATAAAAAACACCTCGTTTATTCATGATTTATTAACAAACGATATTGAAGAACCCAGAGGACAAGTTTATTAATTTGGAAGTCAAAAATTGCTTTCAATTAGTGTTCACTAATAAATAATTAGTTTGTAAAGCCTCTTTTATAATTCAAAGCGTTCTGTTCCATAGGTGGTATATATGCGGTTTACTTGTAGAACTGTAAATCCCAATTCGATTGTTACAATACAATTTATTTATAATATTCTACCAAATAAAAGTATTATATCGGTTAACAAGTCTCTGGTCTGACAATGGTAACAAAATGATTCAATCAAATTTTTAACTTTATTTATAAATGTAGTTTTCTTATAAGGTTATAGAATCTTTATTTTTTCGATATCTTTTATCTTTTTTGTAAAACAATTTCTGTTTGCTCTCAAAATACGCTTCAGTTTCGGCAATAACTTTTTCATCGTACAGAAATCCCTTTTGGGTTCTGCAATGAGCCAGTGGTAGCTGGGTACAAGATCTGGAAAATATGGTGGATGCGGCAGAAATTCGAAATCCAATTCATGTAGTTTAGCTATCGTTTTCACCGGTTTGTGCCACATTGTCTTGATTGTTTTAAACTGAAACCTTTTCTTGGTAATTTTAAACGATCTAACAAGCCGATGTAATAATAGCTCTTTGTTTTACCACGTTTCAAATAGTCAATATAACGTATCCTTAAATACAGAGGCCATAATCTTCCCAGGGGAGTGTTTGGACGCTTTGATGGCTTTCACCATTTGCAGTACACTGACTGTCAAGTTGACTCCGAGTTATTGAACGCAAACATGCCCAAAGAGATCATTGAATAATGGATTCCTAGTAGTAAACATGCCAGCCATTTGGAAAGTAGTTTTTCAAAATAGGCTCTTAGAGCGGCGCTACAATCCAGGTTTATTTGGTTCTCGATTATTAAAAAAAATCTTACGTTAAACTTTCACCCCATAATATTTTCCCACGTCTTATACGTTTTTTCTTTTTCTTAGTTTTCGCTAACTGAACTCTTTTTACAACTACATTATTGGTTATACTTTACAAGTCTTCCAGTCATGCTGGTTACCGTTGTTTTATTAAATATTCTAGCGGTTTCAATACCGAGTTCCTGTATGATTTTTTAGTTTCTTACTTTGTTCAGATTACTGTTTCTACAAATTCCTGTTGGCCCTACCTACCAATAGTATATTACAAAACAAGTGTGGAAAGTGTAACATTTTGCACTAGTTAAAGTTTAGCACGAGCCGCGTAGCACGTAAAAAATCCTTCAACAAAAGTATTTTTTAAAGTAAAATCACAGAATACACCTTATTCTGTGGTAAAATCCAATCAGCCTTGGAACTTCACTATCTGGAGAACAAATTTTCTTTCAAATGCATAACCCAGTAATCTTTTTAACATTTGAGTTTTCTTGTATACGTAGTATGTATTTGAACACAAATCACAACAAATATTTTCAAAGTAATGTAATAATAATTGACACAAAAATAATTGTAAACAGAAACACAAACATAACTTCAAAAATCCACATTCGACACATGCACGGAACATAACACAATATAAAAAAGAAGAATAAATTGTTCTTCTTTCTAAAAGTGTTTTTATAAAAATAATAATACTGAATAAAAATATTTTTATTTTTTAAAAATTTAAAAACCTAGAAGAAACTTTATTCTTACTTTATACAGAAAAATTTGTATTGGCAATTACAATACAATATTTGACATAAGGAAGATTTAAAAAAAATAAATGGTCCTTGCTTTGACATTCATGTGTTTTTACTATTGATAAATTTGACGTAAATGTCACAGATCGTAGAACTATTTTTTTTACTTTTCAATACGTGTATTGATATTTACTTTTCAATACGTGTATTGATATTAGCTACTTGCTTAAGTACAAATAAGTGTGCAAACTAGCACTTTCATATGTGGTCGTAGGAAAAAGTTATATTTGGTTTGTCTTTCTTATTATTTTGATTAGTTCTTTTTCCTTGACTTACAAATTTTGCTAAAGTTATTTCCTGATATTTAAGATTCTTAAATTTTTATCTATTCTTTTTCTTATTTTAAAAATTTGTAGCTATTTGCTCCTAGCATTAATTATAATATCATCTGCAAATGTATAGGCTGATATTTCTATTTTCTCTCATTTTTTGTACCTAATATAACTTATATTTTGTTAAGTTTTTTATAAGGTCATCCATAAGCATTAGAAAAACAGTACGACCTAAATTTTCATCTTTTACTTCAAGAGGGGCGGTGGCCCCTCACACACTCTCCTTTTACTCCTGCCACTCACAAACTCAACAATATTCCCTTCCCATAACCATGCTCTCAACTACTCCGCTTACCTCCTCCCATTCTTCTTTCCTTCTCAACTTTTGTCTACTCTTAGACCGTCTCTTATTTTCGTCTCTCCTGTATTGTTTAAAATCCATCCTCACTTCTCCACATATCTCGCTTTCACCATGGATAAACACCTTCCTCCTAAAAACCACCTCATCCAATATATCGTGAGCAGTCCCAGACGTCCAAAGGTTTATTGGCAAGACTCTCTATGGGGGACACAATATTTCTTGGACAGTGTACTAATCACCCCTAAGACCCTCCATCGATCTCCGGACCTACCTCTTTCTCTCTGTCTAGCCCCACCTCCTGTATTTCGTGTCCATCTAGAGGGACCCTCACATTTTTCTCCAGATCATTTTCCCCTTGTCCACATCGCATCTTCTTTGCTTTTGACCCCTTTCCCCGCATATTCTGCAGAGGGCTGCTTGTCTGAAGTTTTTGGACATGTGTCCCTCAGCCTTGCAAAGCCAGTATTTAGCTTCCTCCTTTCCTCTCTCTACCTTACACCCCGCTGCCTTATGGCCTTTAGCCCCACACCCAAAACGCCTGCCCTTCTCTCTTCCCTTCATAACTGATACCCTATTCCAAACCAATTGTAACTCATTTTTCCCCACCTCCATATTTATCCCATTTTTCTCCCTTACCACTTTAATTACCATCATTTCATTTCATTTGAATATAGCCTTTTCTTATTCAACATTTTCTTCTTTATTTCTTCTTATTTTCATCTAGTTCCGCATTGCACCTGTTGGTTTTGTCTTTCTTTTTGTGTTTTTGTTCCTTATTTTCTTTGTTGGTTTTTTATCATTTCTGCGATCGGCGTGTATTCGTGCTTTTCTCTTATTTCTGCATTCGTTGTGTATCTTCTTAAATCGTGTATATTCTTCTATTATTCTGTATATTTTTTTATCCTTTCTTCCCATTAATTTTATGTTCCCTTTCCAATCTGCTACTAGATTTCCCACTTCCTCATCTTTGATCCACAATTCTATCACCACCATCTTGTTTGGCCTATGGAGTATTCAGGTCCATAGGTCATGGGTTGATCAGCCTGTCTGGCCAAAAAGTCAGCAATGCGGTTACCTTCTGAACTAGCAAACTCCTTCGTCCAGGTCACTGTGATTTTATCTGCCCCCAGTTGCCTTAGTCAAGGATCGATGACATTCTATCACTGTTCCCGAAGTTATATATTTCTGTTGGTTATTTTATTTGCTACTATAGTTATGCCAGTCAGTTTTCCATGTTTTCTATAGCCCAATGAATTTGTATTTCCAAGGATTTTGAGTAAACTTCATATTCCGATCCATATTTTGATTTAGATGCGAGTAGATATCTATTGTACCTGCCACGTTGGTTTTTTCTGCGTTCTTTAGAGATATGGTATAGAGTTTGTTAAATTCAAAACTTGGCGCAACACAGTCGATATTCGCCTGCAAAAGTGGGACAGGGTTTTTGTTATTTATTATTTGCACTATATCTTTCTAAATACCAAGAAAATTATTATTTATTGTTAACGGTGTTCTCCAGATTTAAATATTTCATCTTCAATGTATCTCTTTTATTACTTCCACTTCTGAACATTCTATTTTTTATTTATAATCTGATTGTTCTACTCATTTATACTTTGCATAAAAGTTCTAAAAACTTAAAAACTGATTTATTTACATGCGGATCTAAAAGTAATATTGAGTAATTTGCTTAGAGAATATTTCTTAATTCATAATTAAGTTGGAGAAATCATTACTACAAACAAACAGAAGTGAACAGTCGTCCAGTGATTTAAAAATCTCTACAAATCTCCTCTTTGGTACCCGCCATTGTACCGTACACTATATCTTATAATAATTGATTATTCATGTGTTTTCTTTGAAATAGACCACAATCGTAGTTAATACTATACTGTTGGAAATAATCATAAATTGTCACATGAACTATTATTTATGGTTTTTCGGTTTTTTTCTTTACATGCATTCGGATTACGAGCGTTAGTCATTGATTGTGCATTGGTCATAAAATGTACATAACAGGAAGTTTAAACAGAATAATATGTTCCACAAATTTATATGTATTTCTGTTTTACTGGAAGTGAATTAGAGATACAATAGATATTTTACATTTTGGAAAAATAAATTAATGTAACTGAATACTCCGACAGAAATTGTATAATTTGATTAATTTTTGTTCCAGATGTAAAATTTAATTTCAATTTCAGTTTGTTTTAAAATATCTGGTTTATCTGCACCTGGCTTTTATGTAGGTTATAACAAAGGAAGGATCTTTTTCCTGGATAGAAATGTATTCAGCCAATATTTTTTGCTGTAATTCAATGTAATTAGTGGTATAATCTAAGAATAATAAACAAATGAACTTTTTAACGAAATTTCCATTATTTATTTAAAAAAATTCCTTTTTTCAATGACAGCTGTTTCTCGCTATATGGATATTATGTTTAAGAGTGTGTTCGGAGAGCACGCTTTCGAGCTATGTAGCGCCAAGAGCCATATAACGCAAACGAGGAATAGTACTAGATAGCGCCAAATGGCGCAAATAGCGTGCTCTCCGAACACACCCTAAGTGTCGTGGAGAATCCAACGTCAAGTTCACGTCAAAATAATGTGTCACACAACCATCCTAAGGTCTTTCCATAAAGAAAAACTTCATCCATATAAATTGAATTTTGTGCAAGAACTAATAGAAGACGAT
Organism: Ophraella communa; assembly: GCA_035357415.1. NCBI lineage: Eukaryota > Metazoa > Arthropoda > Insecta > Coleoptera > Chrysomelidae > Ophraella > Ophraella communa. The sequence goes on from CM068979.1 coordinate 67,781,397, forward strand.
CCAGATCGTAGGATGGATTTCTGCGAAAGAATTATGAATAAATTGAGCAGAAATGAAATAGCTGTTGGTACAATTATTTTTTCCGATGAATCAACATTCACATTGAACGGGAAGCTACTAGTTTCGGCTTTTTGAGAAGCCATCATCAGGCTAAAATACAAACAAGTTTTACAATATAAGAAAAGAGATTATAATAATAAGGCTTATACCTGAAATGTATACAGGGTGATTGATTAGTGTGAGGAAGCTCAGTAGATCTGTTATAGTAAAATTTACAAAAAAAAAGTTATTAACAAAAGTTGTAGGCAGCTTTAAACTCCACATTTTAAAATTAGTTACAATCTTACAGGGTGTTCCATAAGATGGTGGCATACCAAACTTATGTTTTTTTAAATGGAACACCCTGTATTTTATTTTAAATTTGAAATCTGCTTAACTTCCACATCACAACAATGTAAAGTTTTATTATGTTATACTGGGTATTTAAAAAGTTATAACCAATATTACCTGAAAATCGTATCAAGTTTAACCCCCTGTATAATTAAAAAGGAGTATAGGAAAATTGATCTATTGCAACCATAGTTTTTTAATAATTGTTAAAAATTATAAAACATATTCGTTTTCATAATATTCGTTAAATCAAATACAGGGTAAGTCAAAATGCTAGTACATTATTTTCTTGGTAATTTTAAATGGAACACCCTGTATTTTATATCACTATCGAAAAGTACTAATATCATACTTCAAATTTTATGAAGTACTCCCTATACCTAAAGTTATCAGTTTTCTAGATATTTTTATTTTTCCATCAAAGTATTGATTTGGTAGATATTTTAACGTCTACCAATAATTATTGTGAGTTGGCCATGATTGGTTTGTCAGAAACTGACAGTTTGACATTATTGTTTATTAATTCAGTATTGTGGTACACCGTAAATTAGCAACAATTATTATTAGCAACAATATCAATTTAATTTAAATTAGAAATAATGAATTTTACTACTAATGAATTGGTAGATATGATCTGGGTTTTTGGGGGAATGCAATAAAAATTCATTACTCTCCGCTAGAATTTATCAAGAACGGTTTCCAGATAGGCGGCAACCTAGACAAGATACATTTGAAAAATTGAAAGATCGATTTAACCGCACTGGTTCAGTGAAATATGAAAAACATGAACGAACAAAACCGAGTGTGACAGAGGAAAACGAAATGAGTGTGTTGATGGCAGTTACAGAAAACCCACACAAGTATAAGGAGCATTTCCCATGAACAAGAACTAAGTTACTACTCTGTTCAAAACATTCTATCTAAAAACAAGATGCACCCTTATCATATTCAAAAGCATCAAGAATTAAACAATGATGATTTTCAGAAACGAATAGTGTTTTGTGAATGGGCTTTAGAAAAAATTAATGAGCAGAGAGATTTTTTTGATTATGTTCTATTTGGTGATGAAGCTACCTTCCATCGAAACGGTTCTGTTAATAGGCATAACTTTCACTACTATTCAACAAGTAATCCATACCACATAGTAACACATAGTCAAACAAGATGGTCTCTAAATGTGTGGGGAGGTATCGTCGGTAACTATGTAATAGGTCCATATTTTTTTGAAGATAACTTAAATGGTGAGATTTATTTAGATTTTATCGTAAATCAGTTACCGATATTATTAGAAGAGGTTCCACTTAATATACGTGAACAAATGTGGTTTCTACATGACGGTGCTCCTGCGCACCACAGCGAATTAGTACGTGGTGAACTTAATGATCAGTTTTGAGAAAGATGGATCGGAAGGGATGGACCGGTCAGGTGGCCCCCAAGGTCACCAGATTTCAATAAAATGGACTCATTTTTTTGGGGTTACGTTAAGAACGAAGTGTATAAAATATCTCCAACAACAAGGGATGATATGAAAGATAGAATCCGAATTGCATTTCAAAATATTTCTTTACAAATACTTAATAATGTAAGCAACTCTTTCAATGACCGCTTTCAAGCATGCATAAATGTTTTAGGAGGTCATTTTGAACATCTTACTTGAGTAATATAAGTTAAAATTACTGTTGTTTTTTATTTTTCTCTGTTGTTAATTTTTTTTCTTAATTTTCAGTCGGTTATTTTATATAAAATTTATTTGAAATAAATTGTTTTCTTTTCTGTAACGCTATTACTAAATTAATAAACAATAATGTCAAATTGTTAGTTTCTGACAAACCAATCATGGCCAACTCACAATAATTATTGGTAAACGTTAAAATATCTACCAAATCAATACTTTGATGGAAAAATAAAAATATCTAGAAAACTGATAACTTTAGGTATAGGGAGTACTTCATAAAATTTGAAGTATGATATTAGTACTTTTCGATAGTGATATAAAATACAGGGTGTTTCATTTAAAATTACCAAGAAAATAATGTACTAGCATTTTGACTTACCCTGTATTTGATTTAACGAATATTATGAAAACGAATATGTTTTATAATTTTTAACAATTATTAAAAAACTATGGTTGCAATAGATCAATTTTCCTATACTCCTTTTTAATTATACAGGGGGTTAAACTTGATACGATTTTCAGGTAATATTGGTTATAACTTTTTAAATACCCAGTATAACATAATAAAACTTTACATTGTTGTGATGTGGAAGTTAAGCAGATTTCAAATTTAAAATAAAATACAGGGTGTTCCATTTAAAAAAACATAAGTTTGGTATGCCACCATCTTATGGAACACCCTGTAAGATTGTAACTAATTTTAAAATGTGGAGTTTAAAGCTGCCTACAACTTTTGTTAATAACTTTTTTTTGTAAATTTTACTATAACAGATCTACTGAGCTTCCTCACACTAATCAATCACCCTGTATATGATACAATTTGTATATATAGGCAGCTTACATTTTTAAGGGTTAAGCTTGTGGGTAAGAGAAATGTTATAATACGAGTAATATGCATTGCTTTGACCAATGAAAAAACGAATGGAACGGTATGTGGCGAGGAAAGGGGAGCATTCGATTGTAGAATAATTTTTAAAATAAAACTCTTTTTCATAAGCAGTCTCGTCATTCAATATGTTCCGCCGTTTCTTTGGCGCTTTCGCAGAAACGAGAGTTTTTACTTTCCGATTTTCTCAGAAAAATTGTATTGTATATGCCTCAGCTAGAAGATTTTACTGTGACAGTAATACAAGATTTATTAATTCTTAAATTACTAAAAATTTGATTGACTGTGGAAGTACAACTATGTTTCTACTGTGGTAGAAATATATTAACAGAAGTGCAATTTTTTCTTACTAATGCAATGAAATTGTTTAACTACCACCGATACGGTTTTACTACTACAGTTAGAATATCTTACTACTGTGTTAAAAATATTTTCAAGATTGGTAAGGTAAATGCAGTTTTACTACAGTATTTAAATTGTTGTACCAAAGCGGTAGGACAATATTACTGCTTGTGTATAACGATATGTTCTATACGGTAATCCTGTATATATTCTGGGTATGCTTTGGGTATTGCGTTGTGGAATTAAATAATGAAAGTTCGTGAAACAACGTGTAATATAAATTCAAATATTACAATGTCACTTATGACAGAAAAATTTGTACAAAGATACTGTGATGGAGAGTTTAGTGTATTGTACTTAGTATATATTGTATATGATACCTTCTATATATTACTACATCCTGCATATCCGTATATACCAATACAAATACTAAATGCTAATTAAATAATATTGAAAAACTGTTTATTTGTAATTGATTGTGTTAACCGTTACTTTGTGGAAGTTCATCTTACTAAGAATAATAAATAACTGAACGGTTAAACTAAACTTCCACTATTTATTCGAAAAATACTCTTTAAAATTCAATTACAGGTGTTTCGCTATAACTAGCATCGTCAGTTTGACATATTGAAATTACATTTTGTTTGTTTGTAACTAGGTACTTGATGTTGATAAGTAGTTAAGGCTAGACCAAGTAAAGAAGTAATAAGACATAACAATATTAAAGCCTAGATGTTATTAGCCCTAAGGGATTATCCTGGATGTATTTTCCTCTAAGATCAGTATAACTGTGCAATGATATAGAAAAACCAGGAAAAAACTATATCATGCTGATCTTTACAATAACTTAATATATTTATGTTACAATAATGTCTTATCTATGTATAAAATGAAGACTCAATCAAAATAAACAGTTTAATAGTGGAGAACTTCCAAGATTTATTTGTTCATTAACTAGGTACTTTAAACTGTTGATCTGCTAGATGTCTTTTAATTTCAAGTTCTTCTAGAAAATCTAAATTTTGTTTTTTATCACAAATGTGTAGTATATGAATGTCATTGGTTTGTATAAGTGAGTTTGGATGTTCCAGTAGGTGTTTTGCATAGTTCGACTTATCTGGTTGTTGTAATATATATGCTCTTAAGTATCCAAAATGTAATGCAGTATATATAGGTCAAACACAAAGAAATTTTGAAGTAAGATTTAATGAACACGATGCTAGTTATAGCGAAACAGCTGTAATTGAATTTTAAAGAGAATTTTTCGAATAAATAGTGGAAGTTTAGTTTAACCGTTCAGTTATTTATTGTTCTTTGTTTATTTGTATCTACAACTCATAATAATAGGAACAATGAAGAGAAACCAACCAAACTAACAACATAGCTAAAATGTAAATTAAATAAAGAACATGTTATAACTCTAGTTATTAACTAATTCTTGCTTTACTCATAGATTCTAGCTCAGACAGGTCCTAAAAAAATAATGAAAGATTAACATACAATATATTTACTTTTCTCAAATCCTACATTATTCATGGAAAATGCCCATCATTGTTCTCATCTAAATATTAAACATTTTTTTTAATGTACATTATAATTAATATAAACATTTGATGAGTGGAGAAATTATTGAGTTTTCAAAGCCCAAAATTAAAATAAAAATACTGTAACGTATGAATAGACTAGCTGAATTTGCTTCTTAAGTGGTACAAGTATAAGCCAGAGCCAAAATCTTTTTTATAATATTTTACATATAACAGATGTTGGTACTTACCCAGGAATGTATTCACTTAATCTCCTGAACCCAAATATTTAAATGGTTATTGTATTGAAACGTCATTATCTTCTTAACAAAACCTCCAAAACTGCCAATAAACAATAATATTTATACTGCACATGCACAATGCGAAAAAATATGGATGCGATGTGCCTCGTCTCAACTGAATCACACCACCGAAGACAATAATTTTTTCCCAGTTGATTTGCCGATTAGCATGTCAGAACTAAGAGTTCTTGGGATATTTTGCAGAACTATTTTACCACCATTGTTTGAAAAGTATTAATATTTCGCAGATTTAATTCGCATGTTTTAAGGAGGTGGTTAGAAAACTGTTACTGGTAATGGTGTAACTGTGGTAGCAATAAAAATTACTAATGCAGTGAGAAAGGTTTACTGCCATGGTAATATAAATATTATGTATTTGATTTTTACCTGTTGCAGTAAAAAATATTACTGCCACAATAAAAATGTAGACGGTAAAATATATCTCACAGTTCTAGTAGTACGGCCATAGTAAGCTTTTAAGTAGTAACACATTCTTATTGAATTATTTTCCTCGGTGTAAGGAACACTTTATTAAGGCAACGCACAAAAGTGGTGTGCGATAAATCCCTAATATCATTGTCAAATATGTTTAATAAAACTATAGTTTATCTTAAGATAATTAAAAGCCTCAGCTTAGTAAAAATTATCCCCGATGTGAAGTCCGGGTCTGTTCTCAGTGCTTCCTGGTTAAAAAATACTGGCAGCGAGGAAATGCTATAAGCGATCATGTACAGTATAAAATAGTTGTTGGTAAGATGAATCAGGAGAGCATCCGATGAAAATAAAAATGAATCAACTTTGTTCTATAGCACTATGATTGTATCGTTCTTATATAAAAAGCACTCGTCGACTAATTTTGAGGTTTTCATTCGTCATGAATTTAAAGTAGAACAAAACCAGCCACAATACATTATTAAATCACTATAGTAATAGGATATTTTAATATCTAGACTTAAAAACGGTATTAAATAATATTGAAGTAATATAATTGTTAATAAATAGTAATTATGCGCCATGGTAGAAAAGTGAGTTATTATTACACTTCTATACCGTGGCTCATGAGGTACTGGAGGAAAATATGGCCCAGTTAAACTTAAAATGTTTCTTAAAATTGGAATATCTAAACTTTTAAACTTTATTGTATTTGTCAAATAATAAAGTTCTTTTTGTTTATTCATGAGTGTCAATTCAAGATTCATACTGGTAATACTTTCAGAATTGGTGTTGGATTTATTGGACGGAAAATGTAAAACATTGGGAACAACTACAGACTTCCTACTTCTAACGGAAATGCTCTCGGGAATGTACCCATTCTCTAATTCACCAAACTCGACTTCTGCATGGCTCGTATGGTCACTTGCAACAGATTTTTCATCTTTCGTAACAATACTTGCATTCTGAGCTGCTTTGTCCAATTCTGATGCATATCGTAGCGGTGGAACTCCTTTGTTACATCTCTTACTTTTTCGCACTTGCTTGAGATTAAAGAATACCGGAGTATCTTTGTCAGCAGATACATCCAAAGATACAATTTGTAAAATAAATATTCTAACTTACTTGTGAAGAGACACATTAGGGCTTAAATATTCCGGTTTTTTACACACTTGGCAATGACGAACCATTTCTTTCACTAAATTTCACTTAGGTAATATTATCAATAATTTTCGCCAAAAAACACCAGTAGAACTTCAAAATCTCGCAACAATGCCTGAAATATTTAAAGAACCTGTGTCAAATTTCATAGTATAACCGCTCCTACTCGTGATATCATTCAGACAAACCGTGCGGCTTTGTCGCTTATTGAGCAACTCACTTCTATGACCTAACCGAATAAAATAGTTGAATGGTTAAATATTCCAAAAAATGAGTTGTATAATTTAGGTAGTTATAATTCATAAAATATTAATAAGAGATAGCATTTTGGTCACAATATTTTTGCAAATGTAATCAACAAATACTATAGATGATTCAATAACAATCACAAATCTCTTACCTTAAATGAGAGCAGGCAACATCAAAGCACTACAAATTCTAGTCGGCCATATCAAGGTGACACAGTCGATCAGAAATAGGCAATGTTTGAAAAAGTAAAAAAATAAATAGTTCCTTCCCATCTGATGTTACATCTATGTATAAAATAAAAAATATTACCGGTTACATAGTAACATTACTTAAATCATTACTTAGTTTGATATTAAAATTGATCTGTGTTTATCATCTATTATTGAAATTATTTAATTATATTTAGAAACTTGTACTATAGAGCGAGTCACAGTCATTATGCAGCGTGGCCGGCATAGGCCAATGTAAATCTTATGGGCGAATATTTAACACTGTTGCCGCTTTGGTTACGGCTTGAACCACAATTAACTCAGCCAATTTATTTTCGTAGAAACGTTTTATTATGAATTTTGCAAAACAGATGTATTCTATATAATAAATATTATTAAAAAATGGAATTCAAATCTATTTATGTAGATTGTAATCAGTATATACCTGATCACTTGATGGATTATTTAGGTCTCTACTAAATATTTCAGACAAATCCTAATCCTATTGCCAGTGAAAATATTATTTAATTACAAAGATGCTAATTATTTTTACCTGTATGATCCCTTGATCCTCGTAAACCGTTATGTAATATTCCTGGAATGTAGAGGTAAGTAAATGTACAGGTAAGTAATAACATAGGCAGGTACCTATCTGTTTCTGCTGATAAACGAAAGGGCATTATTGAAACAACAGCCATGCAGTTAGCAGCACCGTTTGAAAAATTTAAACAAGGTGAAAATCTTCATCGTCAAACCAAGAGGCTTTTATTGAATATTTTAACGTATACGTTGAATACAAAAGATGACAAAAGTGTGACAGCGAAAATAGAACTGATTTCTGAAATGACTGGCCTTAGTGTGAGAACAGTGCATAATCTGAAAAGCGAAGCCGCTACTGGACCTTTGACATCGCCAAAAAAACGAAGACGGAACAGCAGCCAGGCGAATTCAAGACTGATCACCTACGATGAAGGTATCCAATCGCAAATACGAAAAGCTGTGCATGAATTCTACTCCGAAAATATTCCACCAACACTGGCAAAAGTTCTTGCTAAAATAAATTCAAACGAAAATGTACCAAATTTTTCTAAAAGTACGCTAAGACGCTTGCTTAACGATATGGGGTTTGTTTATGGGAAGAGAGGAAGAGACTCGATTCTAATAGAAAGAGCTGATATAATCGCCTGGAGGCACAAATATTTAAGATCAGTGAAGAAGTTCCGCGAAGAAGGATATAACGTAATATATCTGGACGAGTCATGGATTAATGTGGGCCACAGTGTAAATTTTGAATGGAAAGACACTACCATAAAAAATGCCCGAGATGCATTTGTCAAAGGACTGACAACAGGACTGAAGGCTCCAAGTCAACGAGGACCGAGATTTGTTCTTCTTCATGCAGGCTGGAAAGACGGTTTTCTTGAGGGTGCAGAAAAAACTTTTCTGGCAAAGAAAGGTGCAGACGATTACCACGACGAAATGGACGCAGAAGGCTTTGAGGCCTGGTTTAAAGATCAATTGATCCCTAATTTGCCGAAAAATGGAACAAAGAATGTTGTAGTGTTGGACAATGCGTCATACCATTCGGCGAAGTTACCTTTTCCAAAGACAACTTGGAATAAGGAACAAATAAAGTACTGGCTACTGGAAAAAGAGATTTAGGTACTTCGAGAATGATTATTTAAAAACAGAATTATTGGCTACTGCAAACGCGTTCAGATAGCAGTACGACCTAAGAAAAATAGACGACATTGCCACGGAACATAATATAACAGTCCTACGATTACCACCTTATCATTGCGAATTAAATGCTATTGAAACGGTGTGGAGCCAAGTGAAAGGATATGTGGCTCGTACTTTTAAAAAAGAGGATGTGGAAAAACTTATAAAAACAGCGTATTCGCAAGTAACCCCAATGCAGTGGTCTAATTATGAAAAAAAGGTAGAGAAGACAGAGGAAAAGATGTGGCAAACAGATCATTTAATGGAAGACATTGAGCCAATAATAATAAATCTAAATGAAGACGATGAAGATGAAGACTTGGATGAATTTAAGTTAAAATACGAATTTATTAATTCATTTACTTATTCTATATTTTGTTTGTTACAACAACCCGCCAGAAGAAGAAAAATCCTAGGAAAAATCATCGAAACGTCGGCAAGATTTCATTAGCTTTTCTCTGTTAATCGTTCTCCCTTAAAATTTAGATGACAGCTGACTTTTTACCACTCGTCTTATAATTTATGTATATATTATTATTATTGACATATTTTTATTATTAATTATATTATTATATTATTATTTCATAATTTGACAAAGGTCTTTTGTAAGGCCGCTGTATTTATTTATTTCTTTATACGTGATAATTAAACGTATAAAATTTGAATATTTTAGCGGATTTACAATGTTTTCCTTTAAACGCGTAAAATTTATCTAAAAGCATAATTATAAATATTCTTAATTACTCACTAAACGATTTTCAAATGAATAATTATATTCCCGCGCCAGTTGGAACCAAATTCGAAGAACATGCCGATATGGCAACGCCGTCGTCCATAAACGCAATGCTGCATAATAACTGTGACCCGCTCTATAGAATAAGTACTTTCATGCTAACCAATACCATTTAGTGACCGTATACTGCAAATTATGTATGAGAATTTCTGTTGAAACAATTTTATTTGTTATCACCATTAAGCTAATTTCTATGTGTCTCAATATGTCTTTTGGCAACGGTTTTTATGAAAAACAGATTAACAATTTTCTTCTAGACCCTCGTATTTAAGTGTAAATTACATTTATCTAAAAAAGAGCATTAATTTCTTTTAGTGTGGTCTGTACTTTTAATACCAGACAATCCTTTCCCACAATAGGGTACCATTTTTAGTAACAACCATTAGAAGTAAATATATGCTAGCTGTTTTAGTTCCATGGGATGGGAACGACTTATGCAGACGAATATATTCAAACAAAACAAGCGTTAGTATCGGAATAAAGTTTTTCCCTTTTTTCTAAAAGTAGGCACCTTTCTAGTTTTTATACATTTATTCTCTGGGCATTCGATCAGGACCGTAACCAATAAATTGCACATCTATAACTGAAAGTATTAAACGTTTTCACAGATCAAAAAGATGTTTAATGCATTTTTTTATAGCTAGATTTAGGCTTAGTTGTACTAGCTTAGTTTTATTATTATGAAAGTAACAAAGAACTCTTATTTACTTAATTACAGTTTATTACAATAGCATTTTTAGACAATTTGTTCAATTGACCGTTTGTTACAACTTTTATCAACAATAAATGTAGGGTAAGAACTGAAATTACATATGCACCACACTATTAGGACAAATGATTGGAAGTTTGAATTATTGATTATAAATGATTAAATTGAAGAAAATCAAGACTAGGAAGTTTGAGTGCCTAGGTCCCATAGTGGGGAAAGGGAAACGTTATGAACTTCCACAGCTGGTTCTCCAGGGGAGAGTCCTAGGGCGAAAGGGACCTGGCAGGAAGAGAATCTCTTCGCTAAAGAATTTAAGAACAACGACCGGCTGTTTTAAAGCATTTTAAATAGAAGAAAGTTTTTTTAAGCACAAAAATCGTTCTTTGTGTTGAATTTTTATAAAAAATTCCAACAAATAAATGTTTCAACATTATATTAACGCAGTTTTAGCGCAATGCATAATATCTTTGATACTTAGTACTTGAGTATTTAAATGGATATATGTATGAATGTATGAATGAGTTAGGGGTGATGATTACACTGCGACCCATAGGATCTATTGTGTCCCCCCTTACTTGCCATGTTCTGATGTTTTCTCAGATTTATAGCAGCTCTTCGAGTCCTATTTTCCTGAGGAAGTTTAGGACATCGTCGGGCTTCAAATCAGGTAGATCCCCTTCCTCTATTTCATGTGCTCCTAGGTATCTAGCCCTAGAATTTTGCAAGGCAGGACATTCTGAGAGTATATGTATTGAGGTTTCATCCTCTTCCTCACAGAATCTGCACTTTGCTTTATCTGCTAACCCTAGTTTCTTCATGTGGTTTCTTAACCGGCAATGCCCGGTTAATATTCCCGTTAGAATACGGAGCCTTTTTTTACTGAGGTTGAGGCAGCTAAGAGATCTCTTCTGGTCATAGTTCCCCAGTAGTATCTTAGATTGCCTCAGTCCTTCCAGCTGATTCCAGTACTTGGATTTTTCTTTCTCCATTTCCTCCCTTAGTTTTCCTAAGATTACTCTACTGCTGATCCCACAAGATGGTTCTGGTCCCAAATGTGGGGTTTCAGCTCCTTTTTTTGCCAGCTTATCTGCTGTTTCATTCCCCTCTATTCCTATGTGTCCCGGGACCCATAGTAAATGGATATAGGAACACCATTATACTTTTTAATTCCACTGTGAAAGCTGTAACCAGACTCTAAATACAAAAGCTGAGAAAGTTATGGATACCTAAAAAGAAGAGCTGACTACCCACTAGCTTTTTTAAATTTAACTTTGTAAATTTTTCTGATCTGACTGAATTTTTTCATATTTATAAGTTCCCATAAACAAAAAAACAATATTTTTGTGTTCATAAATTAACATGTAAGTAACATTCTTTATTAGTTAAATTAACAATATTATCAAAATGACTTATTATCTAGCGGACAGAATATGATGAGATACATGACTTGATAAATGTTTGACCTGCATCCCTTGCTGTAGTTGACAGTAACCTAAAGAATGTATAAATACTTGTTAAACCTTGTTTATTGTGTCTTGATAAATATTGCTCATTCTTTCTTTTAATTCTTGAATATTTGCTAGTTTCTTTTGATACACAACATTTTTTAGGTCCTCAGTTGTCCCGGAGGAGCAGGCCTCAGTGACAACTAGCCGGTATAGTGGAGTAGACAGATTGAGTCCACAAAATCGTACTAAACTCCACCCATCCTAACCTATTCTTACTCTCTCTTGATAATGACTCCAAAGTGGGAGTGGAAACGCCGAGACAAAAATTCTTCTGAACGCCGTTTTTCCAGAAAACTTAGTAATCATTTATATGTATTGTACTGCACTGTAAACTAATTTAAACATCATTAGTTATAATTAATTTGGTGCTGCGAACCTCACTTCGCATAAGACTCATCCTCCATAAGATAGAGTCTCTCAAATGTTCGTTTTCTTTCCTAGTTTTTCTCTAGGACTTGCATTTGGTACAGGTGTCAATTTTGATAGAATACTTGCCCCAATAATTCTGTAATTTGTTTGCTTCTACTAAACAACTTCTTAAATGGTCCAAGTTTATGAGCTGTCGTATGCTAGTGTCATCCAGAACCTCAAGACAAAGAACCCTTAACAAGAACTAATGTGGCGGGATCCTATTTTCTTTACCCAATAAAAGTTCCTCTGTATATTAAATCACATTCTTTAAAACTTCTTGCCCTTGTCCCCTTCGTTACCTTTTTTTATCGGAGATTTTATTTCAATCAATACCATTTAACGTTCTGAATGTGTTTGACCAATAACCGTCGACCACCACCCATTTTCAATAAGTTCAATTGTAATTTCAATATGTCAATCTGACGATGCTAGTTATAGCGAAACAGCTGTAATTGCAATTTATAGAATAAATAGTGAAAGTTAATACAACCTTTTAGTTGTTTATTGTTCTGAGATACGAGTAATTTTATCTTATTCAGTTTTTTTGAGTAATTTTGTCTAAAATAAAAAAGTTTGAGTCTAGAAAATAAAAATGTATCTAGTAAAATTATACAGGACGAATGGTATTTAAAAAGATTATTTTTTGGAGCATTCTGTACAAAAACCACTTTATTTAATAATTTATTATTAATTTTCTTAAATTGATTTTTTGACAGTTACATGATTTTATCAATTCTGGTAAAACGAATAGTGGTTTTATCAGTATAAAACGGAATGATTGGCTAGCATTTAGCACAGAACATTGAAGATTAAGCGTTTTCATTGGACGAAATCACAAAATTGTGATATTTTGACATGTGAAAAAAAAATAATTAAACTCAAATTTTAAAAACTGTAAGGAACTATATTAGGAAAAGCCACATTCCTGCTATCTCCAATCTTCACAGGCGTTCAGGAATAGGCTTTTTCCTTTTGTTAAAATATGTACTATTGTTTTTATCAGCTATATTTTTAATTTTTGGTTGAATTGTGGGTTGTCTATCTCCTTCTTTTGTCTGATTCTAAACATTACTTTTCCTTGTTTTCATTTTAACAATAGTATTCATAATATTTATTTAGTTTTCCTTTTTGGTCCTTTAAATCCCTTTTTACCTTATTCTTCGTTCCTTTTAATAATGCATCAAATTAAAAATACGTGTAAGTTTATTTAAGCTTCTATTAACTGTTCTGTAGTGATTGTAATATTTGTAGTCGGTTTTAGAGCAATTTTGGTTTTTATTTTTTATCACAAATCATACTACTATAAGCAAGAATCTGATCTTGTTCTACAAATTATAGATTGGTTCATTTATAAAAACTAACTTAATTACGAAAAATGTTAGTACATATCATTTTGTGGTTCACAAGTTAATAAAATATATTTAAACTTTAAAAATCTACAAACAATATTTTATCTACATTATTCAATATGGTGGCCCATAGAGAATTTGCTTTTTCTGCTTATGTGTTCTTCTGTTTCATATTCAACTTAAAGAAATATCTATAATTATAGAATTATATGGAATAAATATATAATTAGTGATTAGGTTGGGTTAGGTTCAATGCGAATTTATTGAAGCTTGTTATGGCAGAGTTGGTTGATTAAGGTGAAGCGGAATTTAAATATTTAATACAATATTTTATCGAATTAATCTAGCCACTAACATAAATGTTTGCCCAAAAATTTACGCCCTGCGCATTCGCCATTTTATACATCACCCATTGTGTTTCGAACCACAAACCTGTACAAATCAGCTCAAAACTTCTAGTCCTGTCCTTTATCATTTAAAATCCTCAAATGAATTTATATACGTAATTAATTAGTGGTTTTTTATTCACTCTCAATAGAATTAACCTTGTCGGTGACTGCAAATCGAGCTGAATTGTTTTTTAAGATTAGTTCGATCGCGCATCTTGAATGATGGATGTTTTTTTCCGCAGTATCGATCGTTTCCATTCACTGATTTATTTCCATTTGTTATGCCGTTCGATTCTATTCTTTTTTTATTTTTAACGGTCAGCGAACTTGCGGAAACATCCCGGAAAATATATGGAAAAAATATACATATTTAAATCGAGATTACTAAGCTAATGTAGGTTTTGATGTTTGTAGTTACTGGACAACTTTTTATGTTGTTATACAAGAAATTAAACGACGTATTTGTCACGTTTGAATTTATCGTTAAAGTATATAATTTCTCCTGTCACTTTTAGCAGCATGAGAAAATCTACTGCAGGTGAACCTTTAAGTACCTGATAGGAGAATTTTTTATATATTTATATTACCAAATAAATATTGTTTATTTTGAAATTTGAAAGTAATTTAGTCTAATTTGTATTCCAACTATTTGTTATATAATATCACGTTGGTCAATAAGTCTTTATAAAGATAAATAAAACAGTAATGAAATTTATTGTACTAACCCTTACTATGTGAAAGTCCATCTTATTAAGAACAGTAAACAACTAAACGGTTGAATGAAACTATTTATTCAAAATTACGGACTATTAAATGAGTAATGAAATAGTATACTGTGTAACAAGCATAGAATGATACCCACTTTGCACGAAAAGTGATACTAACACTCTTAATTTTGCGTACATGTTTGACAAATTCCTGTATTGGTCGGATTCTGGGTTAAATTTTAACCTGAAGTTAAGTCTCCATTGAGAAACCGGGCCTAAGAGTTGTTCTTAACATAAAATACTGTGCCCATAATGTTGAAGGTTTAAATTTCTTGGAGACAATACCAAAATGCACCAAGAGCATATTTTCAAAAAGTGAATTTGTTTTATGCTCTTTACGCCATTGAGGGCTGGTTTATTAATTGGCAATATTATACATCAGTTAGATATCCGTCAAATAAAACTAACTATCAGATAAAGTTCCAGTTTGTTCGGAACCGGTTTATCAACTAATTTTTATCCTCTAGTTAGTTAACTGATAGATAATGAAAGTTGGCAATGCTGATGGATGAATGTAAGCAATCTCATTGGTTGTTACAAGAACAAGGTCATGTCACGATCGCTTTGTTAGGTTATTGTTCTTGTTTATGCAAAATTTTGTCATTTTACTTTCTAAAGAGTTTTTGATTGTTGATAAATATACATTTTTTGGATGATTATATTCTGGATCACGACGAAGACGAGGATATTGTGCAAGTTCTTGAGTACGAAAGAAGGCCGTACCTATACAGTTAGGGAAAGAGTAGACAACTTTGAAAAGTGGGATGACCAGGATTTTCATGTAAGATTTAGGATGACAAAAGTGACTGTTCTGTCAATATAAGAAATCATTGAGGATTCACTTGAGTTTTGTACTGAGAGGTAGGTGATTATAGATTTCCAGGTTGCCTCCGTTTGTTTTATTCTCGATGACATCTTTATGTTTATTTGCAATTTTTAACAGCAAATTTCTCTCATTTGCTGTGAAATTGCATTATTTCTTCTTAGTCGTACTAGTACTTTCCATTTTTCACTTTGATCAAACCAAAGTAAATAAGACACACCAAAACTTCGGAATCAAAACAAATCAACTTTTCTTCAGGTATATATAATATAATATACCTTAACCTCCAGATATCGACCTAACCGCCAGTTGAAAGTTACAGAATAATATTTGACATTTTAGCTGTCGGATAAAGTTAACCTGTTGTTGATAAACCGACTTTTCCATAATAACTGATAGTTAAGGATTAACCTTAGAACAAAAAGAAACAGGAAGGAGTATATGCAAAATTACCTTGAGTCCAGAAAGGAGCTTGCATATGGCGGCCAACTGTCAATTTTAATTTCCGTTTCTATTGACGTACCGAAAAAAAATAAAAATTATAGTAGGGTTTTTATTTTTAATAAATGTCAACCAATCAATTGTGTGAATACAATTAGTTTTCTAAATAATTTAGTATTTATAAGAACCGAATGATACGCCTATGCGCTTATTTTTGACATTTATATGCAAATATTGCTTTGACAGTATACTGTAAATATAAACAATGAGTCATACTAGGAGCTTCAAGATGGCCGACTTCCGTCGCAAATTTTCCTTAAAGTTAATATATGGCAGACTCCTTCCTGTTTCTTTTTGTTCTAAGGGATTAACTGACAGATAAATTGCTATTGATAAACCGGCACTGAATGAACGAATTAACTATATGCGAGTTGGTATTTCTTTTGATTTTTCCGGTATTAATTTAGCAACCATATCATTTTCGGCTTCTGAAATGTCAGGCGGTGTTAAATCTAAATCAATATCACTATTTTCCATGTTATTTTAAGTAAAAATTTACTTATATTATAATACTATATTGACTTTTGTAAGCTATATTAACAACCAACTGCCTAGCCTTCTTACATTAGTTATGTTCTTGTATGATATGGTTCCATAGTAATTAGTGCAAAATAGAAACCAGTGTACAATATTGATATGGGCCGTCGAAGATGCGCACTCGTCGACCCTACTATCAAACTAAATACACTCTCAGGGTGGACTCAGTTGAAGGTTACCTAAAACAAATATAATATATAAGATTCATTTGAATCATCATCCAAATCAACCCCAAAATTGACTAACCGTGGAAACTTTTACCATTCCATACCAAGTGCTGCCGAATTGACATCTCATCAATGATGACAAAGTAATGGTTTATTTGAATTTTCTATAAGTTTACGCAGAGTATTGAATGATCCAATTGTGAAACCAGGAGCTGCATAGTTTGCAGCCATTTCCCAATAGTGCTTCTATGGGGCAAACATGTTTCAAATACTGTCCTGATATACTTGTAAGCTTTATAGGAGAGAAAAAATTTAAAGTCAATGCAAATTTTCCTAATTCAGTTGGGTATTTTTTATTTTTAGACATTGCATTCTTTGTAACAATTGCTTATTTACACTACTCACATTTTCTAATAAAATGGCTTTTTCATTATCAATCAAGTTCTTATTTTTCAAACTGGTTATTAATTGTTTAAGGGAAACAACTTTTCTTTTTAGCCTGTTTATAGATTGTTTTAATCCCCTTATTTTTCTAGTCTTCTCTTAACTTCTAATAGTTTCTAGAAGTAACTTCCATTTCAGTATTTTTAACCAGGACAGTCAGCTGTTGGGTTTAATGACTGTGTTGAGGAAGTAGAAGGACCAGGTTCTGTACTCTGGATATATTCAAATGGTGCTCTCTATTTGGCCTAGAAAAAACAATATTTTTATATAAATATTTCCAATTCACAAAAAAATTAAATTATGTTTTACTTAGAACTGCCAAGGTGTTTTATTGTTATTAGTTATGTAGGTACATACCTTCCTGGGTTGCAGGTATGTGGGCAACTGATGAAAAATTATTGGAACAGCTTCATGGAGCAAATGTAGTCTTGAATTTACATCAGTTTTATATAACCAACATTTCTCAAAGTGTTTTGACCAAAGCCTATCATTTTTAGTTGGTTCCCAAATCCTTAATTTTGGTGTTACCTATCCATAATTTGCGTTTTTCTACATCTGTAGGAAGGCTGTAACAAAAAATAAAAAGTTCGTAAAATACCTACATGTTTTTCTAGTGAAAATTCTCCTATTTTACAGTGAATAATTCTTTTGTCGTTTTGAGTTAGTCCTTTTTGCATTAATCTCCTATTGAAATAAATAGCTAGATTTATTTGGAGAAACTTAAAAATTGCTTACCTACGCCATTGGTAAAATGGCTGTTTTGAAGCAAGAAAATATATTATTTATGCAGATTTAGAATGAATATTATTAAACCGCGTTATCCAAACACTATAATTAGATGAATTAAAGACTGAATAATTACATACTTAAATATAATTACTCAGAGATAACTCTTTTATCTTTTAAAATAGAAAAATCTACAAAGGTCATTGTATATACAATCGTTTGTTTACCTGTAAAATGAAATTCCTATCTCCTTTTCTCGCTGCGACTTCGGCATCCGTAAGCTCAACAATTCACCATTATTCAGTTCAAAAATAATTCACAATCTCAATAATTTTCACTTAACAATTCCCAAATGAAGGACACGTTGTATTTGCTTTGTTTGCCACATAAATAATGGCGTCTGCTAAAAATGTGTCACAGAACGCAAGCTCAAAATAAAGCGAAGTGCGGTATCCATATGCTTTCCTAATCTAAGGTACGAAATGACTAACTTTGCATTGAAGTAAGTGTCTATTTACATTCTTTTCATAGTGATCGTAGAAAAAAGATTTATTCATTTTGTCTTTGCATTTGACATTCTGTCAAATAGATCAAGTAGTCCCTGTCTTTTTTTACCTTGGTTAAAAATGAACAACTTTACTACCTCAACAAAAGTCAATAAAGTGAGGTATTATAGGCTAGTAGTGAAAAAAATAACTATCGTATTGGGATGTCCTCGTAAAAACTGTTTATCCGTGAATAACATCCAAACAACCTACCTCAACTATACTCCAACTTTCTGTTAAGCTGATAGTGCTTTGTTCTCGTTATATAAAAAAATTACGTCTGAAATTATCAATATGCGATAAAACCTGTCGATCAATTTGTATTATAGACTAAATTTGACTTAAGCTTATTTTACTTTATGTCTCGTCCTCCCTTAGTAGGTATTTTATCTATTAACTTTCGAAGAAACTAAAATGAATGTTATTTCACTTAAAAATCTGCCTTAGTTTCACTCTGCCCGTCTAACATTTATGCAATAAAAAGAACGTACATTTTAGTTCAATTGTTGGTGAATCTATTATAAAGACCTGGCGCCATTCACAGGTACTTACACAGTAGGATAAAATATTTCGAGTGGTTTCCAGGAATTGGGTTGATACAGGAAACGAATGACCACCTACAATACAATAAATTCGTAAAAAGTTCAAATTCTAAAAATACGAGGAACAGTTAAATAAAATATACCATATTTCTTATATGATTAAATGATATTTAAACATTTTTTGCAAATAAAATAAAGAAATTTGCCATTTTCTATATTTTAATTAATTAATATTGAATGATATAGAATTAAAGACAGCATTTTGTCACATGGAAAAAATTAAAAAAAACCTAATCACCTAATTTCTCAAAAATAATTAAAAGTTTCTGAATGATACCTGACTTTTTTAGCATTGGTGTGATATTTGAGTTCAACCAATAATTTGCATTTACTATTATTTTTATTTAAACTCTTATCTTCAAATGATCACAAAAATATTGTGCTATGGTTTACTCTACAATGCTAGTCTACCATTAGTTTTATCTACCAAAATACAAACAAAATATGTAATAGATCATAAAAGTGCGACGTCGACTTCCATATTGATACTTCTGAAAATGTTTCCAATGAAATTCTATATTCAAGTAGATCTCCATGAGAAAATTTTTAAACTCCGGTATCTACAATATATTCGAACATTATCGAATACCGAAAACATATTTGTGGAAAAAGATATAAGAAAAGGTGAGAATAGCTACAAAATTCAAATGAAATGTGAAAAAAATAATTGAGGTTATGTAATTTTAGTGTTTACTTGTGCCGGTATTCATAGTCCTCCCTTAAGGAGGGTAAGGATAGGTTAAGGGCACTCAGGTGTTTCGTAAGCAATCCTCAAGATCTAAAGGTGGCTCAAGTCACTCTTAAGTAAAGATGTGACTTCCCTTGAGGGAACCTTGAGTGTTTTATATTCGACAGTTTTGTTTTGACATCTTTTAGGTTATAGCACCCACAGTAATCATTATTTTTTGATTTTATGCTCTGTTATAGATTATTATATTACATTATTGACATTGTTTACGGTAGTAAATAGGTATTACTTACAATAAGAAATAGTTATTAATGTTTAGGTAGTTTTATAGTTTGTTATTAAGGAGGAATAATTATTATATTTATAGACAGTTTGCATAAAATTATTTTATTATTTTTTTATTAAAGAATTTAAAGACCTTTTTGAGAGTGATGAAGAATATAATATATAAGGGACATGAAGAATCCTTTGGAAATGTTTGAGGAACGAGAATTCCAAAAAATATTTAGATTCAGTTGAATACAAAAAATATAAAATTAACTTTTCGTGTTCGCTGTAGACCATCTTGTGTTCCATTGTTCTTATAATATCAAAATAAAAAACTGTACTCTAAACTCTAAAGAGAATACAACGTGACACTACTATCACAAAAAAAGAACAAATTTTAATATGACGATATCAAACACAGAACAAAATGTGTTTGTTATTTGGAGCAGGCTAACAACCATAGAACGCTAAGAAAAGCCAGCACAATAAACAGAAAGTAGATAGAGATAAGTATTAATATTGTATAAAAAATAGAAACAAGCAAAAATAGCTATAAAATAGGCATGATGACTGATTTTTAAAAACTGATCCACGATGTTTTCACGTATATACTTTATCTAAGATAAATGTTATTTTTGCAAAAAAATAGTTTTTAAATGAGAAATTTACTTTTTAAAAATGCATTTTAAATTTTACGCCAAAACGCTAAAATAGTAATGGCGTCTATCTATGACATCATCGATTCGTAAATACCATAGTTACGTTCTTTTATTCACCGGTGGTTCCATCAATCCACCAACCACGTTCATATATTCTTTGGTGAAATCTAGTTTGACGTAACCCCGCGTTCATTTATTACTGTGTTGTGCACCAAAATTGCAAACCTCAGAGTAATAAGTATTTTGCTTACTTATTACTCCGAGTTGCAAACCCATTCCATCGATGTATGGAGATGGATCACTGGTGACTCCAACAATTCAGTCATCAAAGAGTGACGTCACTTCCATCATTGATGAATACATGGTGTGAAAAAGAACGTACGTCATTTATACTACACTGCGACCCGTGTGATCTGTGGTAAAAACGTCAAACTTCAAACATTTTGTAGGTTAAAAGAGGGTGGTTGAAAAAGTTTATTTTGTTTTTACTTATTTTGTGCGATTATACCTAATAGTTATCATAGTCATGAATCCTAATGTGTATCGATGGTGTGCGGTTCCACAATGTAAGAATACATCAATAAAAACCCCGAACAAAATATTTGTTTACGTTCCAATGTCAATGTCAACAATATTTACGAAAGTACGACGTCACTCTCTTCTGATTGGTGTTTCAGCTAATATGGCGGATTGTTAAAATTAGTGCTTATATTTTTACTAAAATAAATGTAATCACAGATGTAATATAAAAATGAGTAAATTCTTTAGAATCTCCGTATCTTATATAATTATAACAAATCAATATTTTAATGATTTTTACTGACTGTCATCATGCCTATTCAAATGAAATATTATTGGAAAAAAATTGAGGTTATGTAATTTTAGTGTTTACTTGGATTTGAGATTAACTCTTCTTTTTGATGTACCTACGTTTATACAAAAAATAAGTGTAAACCACGTTATCAAGTTGTCACACATTGAACATTTAAACGGTAAAGAAAAACTGATATCAAGAGGAGAAAATGCAGTGCTATACTAAAAAAATGATATTCGGTTCTGAAATTAAGATTTTGAAGGGGTCTGTTCCTGCATGTATGCATTATCTAACGTATAAAGTGGAGGTAAGATATAAGATATTACGTAAAGACTATTGGAATCACTATTTTCAGTTTAAATTTGAGAGGAAGCTGATAATTGAAAACGCTGATTGAAACTTTGTACGTAGCAGACAAAACTTGAACTTGGAACAGTAAAAAAGATCTACCCCCAACATTTTTTCACGTCGCAATTTTATCCCTCAAATATACCCTCAACAGATAGAGACTTGACTGCACAGGAAATCGAAGAATTCACTTACCATAGTGACGTTCAGTCCACCAAAAGTATGAAAAATGGTAATAAATCTAATGATACAACCTCACCACTCTAATAAGTATTTCTTTTACGTAACACCAACGCGATGATTACGATTTTATGTTCGAGGTATGTCAACTGCAAGAAATATGCACCTATATTATTAAAAAAGATAAATAAGACAACCTGAGAGTAATAAGTAAAAATAGAGTAGGCATATTGCCTGCTATTTGTCGTCGAGACACATTTGTTTACCAGCAGAGCATTGCCAGACGTTGTGTTTTGTAAGTACAAAGTAGGAAACAAAAACGTAATAGTAGAATTTACAACAATTTTATTTTACTTTTAAGAGGAGATTTTTATTCAGAGAAAATATTATTTAATACATTTTAATATTCACTTTCTTACCTTTCTATAATTCTGATAAAAAAGCTCTAGACCCATTGTATCAAATATCCACACCGAAAATTTGGCATCAGTGCCTTTCTTTGTTATTGTCTAGAGGTGATTAGCGCTTTGTTCGATTTTTCCTAAATTTTTGTGTATTTAAGTGAACTTTATAAAGTGTTTTTATTTATTTTCAATATTGAAAATGGTGAAACCCCGAAAAGCGTGTATAATTTGTGGTACTTTGCAAAATGATAATCTAACCTATCACCGGTAAGTTATTCACTACATTGGCGTAGGTACAATTAGCAATTTCAATTAAAATTTATTACAATTAAGAAAATCAAATCAAATCCTTACCAAAATATGCGTATTAGATTATTTAACTAACATTTATATAGGTATTACGGTGATACTCTAACCAATTACACGCCACTGTACGGCTGTGTTTACCTACACCTCTAGATTTTTCCCCTTTCAATTATAGGTTCATTGCTATTGACTACTAACTGTATGTTATTGTGGCACCTCTATGTTTACTTATTACTCTGAGAAGACAACCATTGTATAAATTATTTATTTGAAATTAACTGACAAACTTTTTCTATAATTTTTTTAACGTATCACTACTATGAATTAATTTAAAAAACGTCACAATAATTTTGAATAGACTTCAACTAACTTACTATAACTAAAACTCTATTGCCTAAATGTTTAACGGATTTCTTGACAATTTGCATCTAATTTGTTTATAAGCTGTGCTAGACTTCACGCCAGAATTGTATGAAAATGTTTTTGTTTCTCACCGTATAAAAGATATACACATTAAAAAGTTCACTTATGGAGGTTTATATTATGCAAATTCATTTTCATTGGAAACATGCCAGGACTGCCAACCTAACAGTTGACGTCACGATTTTTTATAATAAATAAATATAAAAAAAACATACCTAGATTCCATAAATTCGATACGGTAAGGTCCCATATTGTTAGAAAAATGTTACTATTACCCTATTACAATAAACTAACCTCCAGATTTCATATCGAGTTATAGTGAAGGTCACTTTCGGTAAATCAAATAGA
Source organism: Ophraella communa (assembly GCA_035357415.1). Taxonomy (NCBI): domain Eukaryota; kingdom Metazoa; phylum Arthropoda; class Insecta; order Coleoptera; family Chrysomelidae; genus Ophraella; species Ophraella communa. The sequence continues at coordinate 67,804,996 of CM068979.1, forward strand.
GTTCTAATTACCTTGCCGCATTTATTTTAAACAAATTATATTAGTAATATAATCAATTCTGCAAGCGTACAATTTATTATGCAGCTACGTGTGTAGATACTTAATTGGACGAACACAAAAGTATATTGTTTAATAAAATCTATTGTACTTTGAGCGTTATTTTAATAATTTTTGAAGCGCTATTTAATACTTCATAGTTTAATAACTTTTTTATGAGCAAATAATGACGTTGGCGGGTATGAATAGGGAGTAGAACATTAAAAGAATTCAATATCGTTAGTTACATTTTTATCTTTCATCAGTTGGTATTTTTCTTTCTTTCTATTTTAAGTTTAATGAATAGAATTACATTTTTTTTTTTCAGTACCAATAGTACTTTTTCTCTTACTGGGAGCACTGGTACCTTGACGTTGGATGTTCCACGCTGACTCAGATATTCGTGTGTGATATGGAGGGCTTGTTAAGAAATAGCTCAAGAAAGAAAGCGGGATGCTCGGCTACAGGCTTCAGGGGATCGTGCTGAGAATGTCTAGCGAACGTTTAAGGATGCTGCGCTATCTATAGATAGGACCAACTGCACCAATTAGCCAAGAATTCTGCTTCTCTACTGCACCGATACGACGATAACCCACTGGACGGGTAAGATCGTCCTTTTTCCATGGAAGGAAGCCAGATAAAAATGGATGACAGTTCAGGAAATACCTATTGCTCACATCTATGTGGTCTTCGTCCTTGAGTTTGCTGGTATGTTCGAACTACAGGGGCAACAGGTTTTAAAAATATTGCGTACCATGAATGAGGTTTAAACAATTTGGAATAGCATGTTTTCCGGAGTCGCGGAGTCCAGGAGTCCCGGACAGACATCGACTTTCTGTATGGTTTATGGGTCTGGGATGTGGCTTATGCACTGTATAATGATGGCTTAAAAACATTAAGTGGTTTGAGAGCTAAAGTGTACTGCAAAAAACTAAGAGAGCTGGTCAATCATCCTGTTTTCAACAACCATATATTTATTTAGTTAGACAGCTCTAAAGGCACTGAGCACCAAGCGTCTGGATTCCAACCTGGGTGAAGTTGCATTGAATCCATGGATAGTTTTGCTACAGATAAAAAAGTAACCCTGTTCTGGGTGACTGGACACGAGAGGATGAATGGCAATGATAAAGCCGACACTCTTGCGAAAAGAGTGGAATCAGTATTTGGTGAATTCAAACCAACAAAAAGTACTGTCAAAGAAGTTATCCTGAAATGGACAAAGAAAAAACTGACCATTTTATACAATAAAGCAATGAAATATCGGAAAGCTCTATGTCCAGATAATTATTTTGGTGCTCAATCAGATAAAAATAAAGAACAATTGATAATAATCCTGTTTTTTGATAATAACCGAAAATCTACCCTAAGTCGATGAACTCCGAGCCACAGGTAGAAGAAGTACATCCTGGTATAGAAATAAACTTCGGTAGATAGGTAAATTTATGAGATCCCTTCCCCATGTAGTTGCATCGCAAGTTCAAATCGCCGTGATAATAATCAATCTCTTATAGAAGAGGTAAGAAAATTAACATGGAGGAATCGGTGAAATACCTAGATGTGTGGTCGGATAGCCAGCTATCATTCAAGATTGATCTGTAATGTGAAAGGACCGGGAGAATGGAAGAGAAGAGTTATTGGTAGAACGATTGAGTAGAGTATGCTGTACGGGGAGTACGTTCAAGGATTAAACCACTACTGAGGGTTCAGGGAGGAATATTATTGAGGGTGGTGCAAGGGTACAGAACAGTGGGAAGGTTAGCAGCGGCGGTGTTGGCAAGATCCTACCAATTGGATGTGATGGCTAGAGCCAAGAGACTACAGTGGAAGAGCGCGATGAGAGAGGAAGTTATGGATTGGATGGAGGAGTAAATAAGGTGAAAGGAGTAATTGGAAGTAGGAGAGAATGGATGAGCAGTATATTCGGCGAAGTGAACTACTTCTTAACACAGGTGCTGACTGGGCATGGGTCAAGAGCAGAATATTTTCAGATTGGGAAAAGAGGGACTGGAGTATGTAAAAGGTGCGAAGTGGAGGATGATGTAGTGCTGAAGAACTTGGAGGAATGACTCGGGGAGGCAGTGTAATGGGAAAATATGGTGGAGATAATGTTGAAAGGGGTGGGAGAATGGATGAAGGTGAGTAGAGGAGTGGAGAGTATGGTTAGGAGAAGAGAATGTTTATGAGTGACAGAGTAAATGGAGTGAGTGTGAGGGACCGCCGCCCGTCTTGAAGCATGCTAGGGTAGTGATTCCGAGACGAGTTTTGAGTTGGTTTTGGTTGGTGGGCGTCCAACACTGTTTGGGTCCTGAGGAGGACCCGTTCGAACATAAGTTTTTCCATCTCAGTCCAAAAAAAAATTGTAGAGGTATAAAAAGAAGAATTAGTTCCAGTTCAGTAAAAATTTGCAGAAGTCCATCATAATGAAAAAAACAAAATAAACAACAGCTAAACAAAACTTAGCAAAATAGACTTCCACAGAGTAAGGTTTAGTACAAAAATTTTTATTAAGACATCATAATCTAATCTTATAAATGACATTCTTATATCTGTGGCAAATGGGCTAGTTTCCATGCCAAAATTCATCACCAGAAGGAACAAGTGAAATTATTTTTTTTTACTTATCAATCAGACAAACATGTTTCTTAGTTTTGCACTGTTATTTACTAGTTTCTATCATTATTTGATGTCTCAACTAAATATTTTGCAAATTACCTAATTATACTTTGAGCCTTCGGTAGTTTTTAGTTAGGTCAATGCCAAATTCTAGCCTTATATCCTACACAGTAAACGAAATATTTTGTTAACTTTTAATTTTCTGCTTTTGGGTAAGCATATCCCCTGGACTTTGTTGACTTTGTTGACGAGTGTTGTTATCTACATAAAGGTCAGGGCACTTTTCATCCGTATATAATACCATAATATCTTTCCCCAGCAATAAAGGCCGACCCTTTATTAAATTTACGACATTACACATAATAAACTTAATTTAAAAAATTATCTAATGTAATAACTATTACTCCCTAATGAAATATAATTAAATATATCTTATAAAATTAATCTTTACCCTGTAGATTTAATGTGGCGGTGATCTTTTAACATCATTGAATTTAAAAAATTTATTGTCTATTAATTTTCTACACTTTTTTATTTGATTTTTTTATCTACATAAAGAGGAAGTTGTACCTTACCAATTAATAAATTCTTATCAGTGAAATATGTCAATTAAAAATATAATATATTAATTTGAAGTTAACACGGGAAAATGTAACTTGTGCTTTTAAAGTATTTCAATTGAATATTATTTAGATATATAGTAGATTCTCTATTAAGGGGGAAGGTCGGATAACAAGAAAACTAATAAAAACAGCGACATAATATAAGTAGTATATTACATGACAAGTGTTGTAACGATGCATTTTGCTGCCTCGTGTAAACTTACCGACGAAATGATTAAGATTATCTTATCAAAAGATGATAACGTGGAAGCGTTGCACCTTAAACGTAAGTATTTTGTTTTTTCTATGTTGATAGTTAAAAGTTTATTATCAAATAAATAGTTCTTTCTTTAGAAATCTTCCTATGAATTTCAAGTACTTTCAGCTTTCTGCATTGTAGAAAATAGCCGTATCGTCGGCAAAACCCGTTATTTCACTAAATATCATTTAGGTAAATATTAAACAATATTGGACGTAATATTGACCCTTGAGGTACACCAAACATGAAGCACATACGTACAAGATTAAGGAGAAAAATAATGGTACAGCAAAACTTTACCCACGTGCACAACAACAAAGCACTAGAAAACGATTCAGATATCTCTGTATCTGTAATTCTAGAAGGGTGGGTCACCCCACTGCACTTAGACCACATTTGGCCCATTGTGCGTCCTTCTGAGATTGATCCTACCTATTAGCTCGTCAATCATCCTATCATCCTACCTGTTTAAAGTAGGTGATAAGTTGGCATGTGTTAGCCAAAGGATGTGCTCAACTGTCTCATCCTCTTGTTCGCATAGTGGGGTGTCAGATAAACCCAACCTGTTCAGATGTTTTTGTAAATGACAATGGCCAGTAAGTATGCCTGTGACCAAATGCAGGTCCTTTCTGGTCATGGTCACGTATTTCTTGGCTGCTTTGCTATTCGGATACTTCAGAAGTTCCTTGGAGAGTCTGCAACCTTTTTCTTCGTCCCATCTTCCACTGAATTTGTCAAAAGAGCGTTCCTTTACTAGGTCAACCACCGCTAATGTCGGCAAGCTGACAAAACTGCCAGGTCCCAAGATCCTTTCTAAAAATCTAGAAAGAAGAATTCGATTAATACCATTATTTGAACACAACATATGGACCTTTTATATAAAAAAAAGAAAGAAAAATAAAATACCCATAACCAACAAAATCGTTGAATCATGGCATACATGGTTCCTTACTCGAATGCTGAGAATCATATTGATTTTGATCAAAATTCTTCAACTCATTATAATGTTTTATCTATAATGGATAAAAATAAAATTTTCATAGCACACATCCACTTCTGCCTACTTTTAATTTCCATCTATTCTTTTACTTTTGTATTATCAAAGATAAACCATTTTGCACTTGTACTGCAGTCGATTTTAACCATTAATATGTTTATTACTATTAATATGTAACTACCATATTCTATTACACGTTATATTTTGTCTTATATAAGTTAACTTTTGTAATTCTTCATTCTGACACATTGTGTTCTTCTCTTAGAGCCTGAAGATGGTCTTGTGACCGAAATATGTTGCTGATGTAACATTTTCATTAAATTACTTACTGTGGATTGACTTTGAGTTTTATTACTACTGTTTATGTGTTTTGCTTAACTTTCGATAGATGTAGCTGCAATTAATAGCATGATAAATATCGTATGAATACTTCCGTCGTTCCTACGACTTGGAGCGTGTTACGTTTCTCAGTCTAACAATTCCGATTAATCATACAGATTATCAATTTATCGATAAATAAGTCCGAACAAGTAAATACAAACAGTAGCCGGTATCGTGGAACGTACTTATTTAAAAAATAAACAATTATTTGTTGTTGAATTACATGCTAACAAATGTATCAATCTTTAAAACGTGCTTTGAATTTCTTATCTTCAATTTAGCGGAATAATGTTTCTTAAACAACCAACTGTACAACCTTGTAAATTTCAATAACAAGAAAAAAATCTGATAGTACCTTCCGAGTTGACGACAAATTCTTAAAAATCAAGTTTCCCGTGTCATTACACTATAATCTAGTTACTTAATAAATCGTACATGTAGACGCGAACAATAGTTTGCAAAAGATACCAATGTTTTAAAAATTGGTATAGATTTTGACTGTTAATGTTGGTTTTTATTTCTTACTATTAGTCCAAGAAATATTAGGATATGAACATTGTTCGTTTTCATATGGCTGATTTTTGGCACACAAGGAAATTAAGATTAATCAAACACTTGGACTTTGGATGAGTGAATTAATGGTGAGGAAACTAAATGGAAAGCCATCGGAATCCTTTCATAGCTCGATGGATACACACGGACCTCCAAAATAGACCTTTCTTTTTTCGGAACCATCAAGGATAATTTACCCACTTCAATTTGATCAAACATGGAAAATGCCCCAAGATGATATAACAAAAATATAAAACTTTTTGAGATAATTTATCTCACAATAAATCTGAGTGGGATTCAGAATTTAAACCAAAATGCCATAAAGTGGTATAAGGACGTTTCCAAGCTAGAAGAGGGAACTGGAATAGGAATTTTTAGACTGAGAGCCAAGTACTCAGAAAGCTTGTACGCATACTGAAGCATTTTTCAGACAGAAATCCGAGCTATGGAAAGATGTGCGGAATTCAATATTTAAAAAAACTACCGCAGACAAGATATTGTGATCATGTCAGTTAGAAGATGGTTGGGAATGCCTGACTAAATGAACTAGGTCAGAAGAACACTGTCACCCTTCTATGAGTCCCAGGACATATAGGAATAGAAGGGAATGAAATTGCATATAAGCTGAAGCCGAAATCCCCCATCTGGGACCAGCACCATGTAGGATCAGCAGAAGGGTAATTTTAGAAAAACTAAGAAAAATCCAAGTACTGGAATCAGATAGAAATACTGAAACAAGCTAGGATACTTCTAGGAAACTATGAACAGAAGAGACCTCTTAGCTGCTTCAACCTTAATAAAAAAAGGCTCCAAATTTTAACTGGAATATTAAACGAGCCTTGACGGTTAAAAAGTCATATCAAGAAACCAGGGTTAGTTGATAAATCAAAGGGCACATTTTGCGAGGAAGAGGACGAAACCTCAATACACATATTCTCGGAATGCCGAGAATTCTGGGGCCAAATACCTAGAAGCACACGAAATAGAAGACGAGAATCTACTTGAAGAGCTGCTCAGAAAACATCATACCCATGGGGGGACACAATAGATCTTATAGGTCGAGTGTAGTTATTTCTGCTAATTGCAATTTTGAAAAATCATGAAAATTTGTAACTTTATTCAACTATTCAACCTGTACAGATTTTAACTTTAATGGAAGTGATAGTGGCGGGGTTCAAAGTTTTTTTTTAACATTGCATTTTTCTATTTATAATTTTGGCTCAAATAGATTTTTTGTAGTATAAAATGTAGTTTTGGTCTTTTGATAAAAAATTAAAAAGTTTTGCAAAATCTCAAGGAAAAATAATTTCAACGAAAAAACGTAATATTTTTTAAAAAAATTATTTCAATATACATATTTATAGGTATGTTATATATAGGTAGTTACCTCACTTTTTTAACTAGTTTTGCAAAATAATTTTTCCCAATCCCTAAAGTTTTAACCCAACCCTTTCTGTTTACCTAATCACTTTTAGTAAACTAATTTCATAAAATAATATAAATCTAATAGCAACTTTTTTTTGGAAAAAAATTAAAGCTTTTATCTTCTTGGTCCACCCTAATATAAAAGTAGGTACTATTTTAATTCAAAATAAAACGAATAAAAAACTTTTTATATAATTACAATTAATTTAAATAACGTTTATGCATGAATCGTTTCCCTTACTTGTTTAATTGAATGTTTCCAGCTTTCACTATAAGAGTATTAGTAAACAATTAAGACAAAAAGAAAAGTCAAACTATGCAAAACACTTACTTGAAAACCCAGACTCATACACAGCAATGACATTCAAATACTAATGATTTGTGATAAAAAACAAAATATAGATTTCCTTAAAGCACTAAAAACATCCTAGCAAATTCACAATTTGTAGTTGTTAATAAAGAAAAAAATCTCGGAAGTTCTGAATTGTTAAACTGTATACTTTCATGGAGTCTTCAATTTTTATATATAGATAAGGTGTACATGTAACACAAATATATTAAGTTATTATAAAAATCAGCATGATATAGTTTTTTACCTGGTTTTTCTATAGTATTGCACAAGTTATAATATTAATGATCTAAGGGAAAAAATCAGCCATCAAAGCGCTGAGCTCAAATATAATCAGTTCGAAGATGGTTTGGGAATGCCTAGGCAAACTAAATGAACTAGGCTAAACTAAATGAACTAGGCCAGAAGAACACTGTCACCCTTCTATGGGTCCCAGGACACACAGGAATAGAGGGGAACGAAACAGCAGACAAGCTGGCAAAAAAAGGAGCTGAAACCCCACACTTGGGACCAGAACCATCCTGTGGGATCAGCAGTAGAGTAGGAAAACTAAGGGAAGAAATGGAGAAGGAAAAATCCAAGTACTCGAAACAGCTGGAAGGACTGAGGCAATCTAAGATACTACTGGGGTTAAAAAACCACATGAAGAAACTAGGGTTAGCAGATGAAGCAAAGTGCAGATTCTGTGAGGAAGAGGATGAAACCTCAATACACATACTCTCAGAATGCCCTGCCTTGCAGAAATCTAGGGCCAGATACCTAGGAGCACATGAAATAGAAGAGGGGGATCTACCTGATTTGAAGCCCGACGATGTCCTAAACTTCCTCAGGAAGATAGGACTAGAAGAGCTGCTATAAATCTGAGAAAACATCAGAACTTGGCAAGTAAAGGGGGACACAATAGATCCTATAGGTCGCAGTGTACTTATCACCCCTAATTCAGACATACAAGGGGAAAAATATTCAGGAAAATCCCTTATGGCTAATAATATGAAGGCTTCAGTATAGATTATCAGATAGCCTTAAAAAAATTTAACAAATTGTAACTTCAATATGTCAATCTAATGTATGTCGAAACAGCTGTCTTTGAGTGAAATAAAAACATAAAAAAAATTTATCCCAAAAGTTTCACTGTTTATTTTTCAATTCAGTATATCTCTGAAAATACCTTATTGAGTTTAGTCACTATAAAAACAGTAAAATAATTTCAATTGTAGATAATAAACAAAAGCAATTTTTGCCATAATAATAAAGATATAGTATAATTTGAGTGATATCAATTTGTAACTAGTAATATTTTATTGCACTATTATATTTTATAAAGCTGTAAATAATTAAAAATAGTTTAGAATTGATTTCATCATTATATAAGGTACTTTACCTTCGGTCTCTGAAGAGGATAACTTAGTTATCGAAACGCGCGTCAGGCATATAAAAGTGTGTGTTGGTGTAGTTGTAGTGTAAACGGTTTTCGGTATCAATGACAGCTGTTTCGCCAAAAACTTGCATCATCAGATTGACATATATGTCATATATTAACATAATTGTAATGTATTCAATTGATGTAGTTTTGTTTTGTTGTTATGTGTTGACGTTGGCGAATTAATCAATGTCAAAAATCTAAAATAAAAGTAATATTATAAAGTAATTGCATTTTTGTATTGGAAATATTACATAATCTGGCGACGAGATTGTGGAAAGAACTAATAGCGAATATAATTGGAATCCTTCATGAATTTGATCCTAAAACTAATGATTGGTCCATCCATTGGAAACAGTTAAAGCAATTTTTCTTGGCTAATAGTATAACTGGTGATAAAGAAGATAGAAAAAAAGCAATATTACTGAATAGTTTACATCAAAACGCCTACAAATTACTAGAGACATTATGTGTACCTGACAATCGGGAAGATTGCCAATTGGATTATTTAGTCAAGGTATTGAATGAATATTTTGTAAAAAAAAATTTGGTTTTTGTAGAACGTTTTAATTTCTATGGAGCGAGTAAAAGGCATCAGGAGACGGTACAAGAATGGTTTGCCCGTTTGCAAAAACTTTCCATGAATTGTGATTTTGGTATTTCATTGGACACGAAGTTATGCGATAAATTTATTACGGGATACAACCCGGGAAGAGTGAGAAATAAGTTATTTGCGGCAAATAGTAATGTCACCTTTAAAGAAATTTTCAATGTTGCTCTGATGGGAGAAGCGGCTCAAGCGGGAATTTTGGAATGCTCAGAGGTGAAGGAAGAACAACCTAGTGAGAGTATCAATCTGGTTTCGCAAATAGAGAATAAGAGATCTAATCTTTCAACATCATTGTCTTCCGCTAGTCCTTCTACATCAAGTAAGTGGTCTATAAAGAAATCGGCAAATGTTAGATGTTTTCGATGTGGTAATAACCATTATCTAAATCAAATCCATTGTCACTGCACAATCGAATCTGATTCAAATGTCTCTTCCATACATGATTCGCGTCAAGAACAGAAACCAAACAAACATTTTTACCTATAATTTTTTTTATTTTTGCCTTACACCAACCAGGTTTCGTTCCTCGATAATCTCTCACATAAACAATTTCGCCAATATTAAAATTTATATATTGTTTCCCCTTATAATTTCTTTGATTTTTGATATTTGAACAAGTAATGTTTTCTTTGATTTCCTCTTTACTTTTAATTGTTTCAACGTATTTAGCTTGAGGCCGAATTAAATCTAACCTTGTACGAAGGGATCTTCCCAAAAAAACTCTAGCTGGTGTTTCTCCAGAAGAGCAATGAACCGTATTTCTATAATTGATTAAAAACTTACATAAAGAAAAATGAACATTATTTAACTGATTTTCCGAAATTTCTTTTAACAAAAACTGCTTGACTGTTTTTACTGAATTTTCCGCTGCTCCATTGGAGGCAGGATTATAAGGTGGAATGGTTATGTGTTTGATGCCATTTACCCTTAGAAACGTTTCAAACTCTTCGGATACTAATTGAGGCCCATTGTCTGACACAAGTAGATTAGGTAAGCCAAAACGGCAAAAAATTTCTCGGAGAATTTCAATCGTTCGTCTAGATGTTATCGAATTCATCGTAAAAATTTCTAACCATTTTGAAAAAGAATCTGTAATATTTAGGAAATACATATTTTTTAATGGACCCAGGAAATCAATATGAATTCTTTGCCAAACCTCTGATGGAACTGGCCAGGGCTGTAAAGGTGTTTTTTCTGGTGTACGACAAAAAAATTGACATTGTTCACAAGTTTTAACCATCTTCTCAATATCCCTATTCATCGAAGGCCAACACATATATGATCGGGCTAAAGATTTCATTTTCACAATTCCTAAGTGACTGCTATGTAATTCCTCTAGCATATTTTTTTGAAGCTGTAAGGGAACAACGACCTTATGCCCCCACAGCAGAACATTGTCATGAACATCCAATTCCCATCTTCGTCTAAAATACGGTTTAACGTCTTCGTTACACTTATTTGGCCAACCATTTAACACCCAATCTACAATTCCTGACAATATTGGATCCTTTGTAGTTTCTTTTTTTATTTTACTCACATCAATTAAACATTCTTTTGCGGTCGATATATAGTTTAAATTTATATTTACATCACCCTCCGTTAAAAAATCTTCATCCATTTTTGATTCTTTATAGTCCTGAATTTCCTTTAATGGTAAACGAGAAAAACAGTCAGCAACATTATCTGTGCTATTAACATGCTTGATTGAAAAATTAAATCCGCTGAGAAAATATGCATACCTTTGTAACCTATTTGCAGCCATAAGAGGTATGCCCTTTTTGGGACCGAAAATGTTAACCAATGGCTGATTGTCGCAAATCAAAAGAAAATGTCTACCATACAAATATTGGTAAAACCGTTTCACGCCAAAGACAATAGCCAAAGCTTCCTTATCCAACTGCGAATACTTTTTTTCACAGTCTGATAAAGTCCTTGATGCAAAACATACCGGTCTTTCTACACCATCCTTATCTAATTGAGACAGTACTGCCCCCAATCCATATTCACTACTATCCACTGCTAAGATAGTTTTCTGATCCGGATCAAAATAAGCTAAAAAATTGTCAGATGATAAAATTTTTTTTATTTCCATAAAAGCACTCTTACAACTAACATCCCAGTTCCAAACAACTCCCTTTTTAAGCAATTCATAAAGAGGATTGATAATATTCGGCATACTAGGTATGAACCTGTGATAAAACGACACCATTCCTAGAAAAGACTTTAACTGAGTCACATTAACCGGGTCAGGAATCTCTAAGTGTGTAATGTATTCAATTGATGTAGTTTTGTTTTGTTGTTATGTGTTGACGTTGGCGAATTAATCAATGTCAAAAATCTAAAATAAAAGTAATATTATAAAGTAATTGCATTTTTGTATTGGAAATATTACATAATATATAGTGTTTTCCTTTCAAATGACACTATTCAATTACCAAAAATTAAACTATGTAATATAGAGCATCACTTGATGTTGCATGTAACCGACCCTGAGACTTCAATTATTCATAATGACAAAAGCGAATTGTTATCAGACTGTCATACTTTTCTTGGGTTATCGCTAAATGATTAAATGAACGGAATCCAAAATATTTCCTACACATATAAATCTATAACGACCACACGTACTTTCATTGCACATGCATTGAATAAATAAAATCCCACGAACAATTAAATCTCTAATTGAGTTATCGACACTCATTAGAAATTGCTTTGGATTGTCTTCGGTAGTATTAATGGCGCCTGATGCAATAAACGCAAATAATCTATAAGGTAAATCTAAGACACACTTTGTTGTATCTACAGGGTAAGGCTAAAGATAATTTAACGATAAAATAATTTTACAAAATATTGACAGAAAAATAGAAAAAAAACGCTTTTTAACAATTTAAACTTAGTGAAAGTTTAACATGAAAACACAATTATTGAAAATTTTTATGAAAAGAGTGAGAAGCAAAATGAAAATCGTATATTAAATACTCTACCTAGTGTATGTCAGTTTTTTTTAATCTACTTTAAGGCAAAAAATTGTTACTCAATTGAATTCGATTCAATTTTTATTTTCATGTATAAATACATAACATTCATCATAAAAAAAAACAATAATAAATAAGCACCTGAGGAGCTGACATTACCCTAAGCAACCAAATGCTTGTTCGGTAATATCACGCTACTCAAACACTACATGAAATTGTAATATTTATGATAAGCAGTAAACAAAAAATATATATTATATTTTTAACAAATATGTGACATTAATAATAATAAAAAAACAGAAATAAAAATATGAAATAAATGCAAAGGTAATGACATCGAATGTTCAGCATGGGAAACCATTACATTCAGGATGACTGACAAGATACTGTTGTTTAACTTCTTTTTTATATACATTATATTTTTTTATTGTTTTTAAATATGGAGACAATTGATTATATAATCTTGGGCATAATGTATAAAAAAGTTTTTTGCGACAGATTCTTTAATTAATGTAGTTTCTTGTACCCACATATGCTAAAGGTGGTTTATTTTTTTCATGATATAATTGAAGTAAGCATTGATATGTATACATAGTTTGAATATTTGACATTTTGGATTCTCGGTACAATAGAAGAGTAGAGTGTAATCTGCTTTGTTTAAAGATTATTTTCAGAAGTAAATTTTGTGCAGTTTGCAAAATGCCAATTGAAATCTTGAATGCTCCACCCCAAGCTATTATGCAGTATCTTATTATTGACTCTGCAAAAACATTATATATTATAATTAGGTTTTTTTCTGACATAATTTCCCTTAGCTGATAAAATGTTCTCATTAAAACTGTTATTATTTTCGCAACATATGTTATGTGTTACGTCCATTTTAAATATTGATGCATTATTATACCAATAGTAATATATTTCGTTTTTTCAACATTTAAAGTTAGCGAATTATCCATAAGCCACAATTGGATTCTATTTAAGTCTGATTCAGCTTTCTTTTTCACCAAATCCCATGATTTATCCGAAAATATTAGGACAGTATCATCAGCGTAGCAAATCAAATGCCCTTTGAACTTTTTGATTTTTGAGACGCTGTTCATATATATTAAACATAAAATGGGACCTATAACTGTTCCTTGTGGTATGCCCATTTCTATTTTGAGATCAGTACTGGATACTTTTCCTATTTTTACTCTTTGGGTTCTGTTTGTTGGGTAATTTTCGAATAATTTTAGAGCTGTACCTCGAATGCCATAATTACATAATTTGTTTAGTAATTTCTCATGCTCAACAGTGTCGAAAGCCTTGGCTAAATCCAAAAAGACTGCTATACATTTTAATGAATTGTCCAACGCACCCACCGTTGTTTTGAGAAAGTCAATTATAACATTTTCGGTATTAGAATTTTTAGTAAAACCAAAAGAAAAGACATTAGCCTAACTTTTACATCTCCGATTTTGCTGAAATTCGGGCATCTTTTTGTACCCTTTGAAAAAGCTTTTTATAAATTTTTTCAAATTTTTTCATTCAGCCAATCGAGAGATCTGAATTTTCGAAAGTTTCGGGTATTTTTTTTAAATATCCATCTTTTGTCCGATTGGGGATTTTTTTTAAATACCTTGTTTTTTGATGAACTTTTTGAAAAATTTATGCAAAAAACAGAAAAAAATTATTAATTTAAAAATTAAAAAAAATTATAACCAATTATTATCCCATTACGAGACTAGGCTTTAAATTTGTGTTTTGAAGAGTAGAAATTTTGAGAATTTTGTTTTAACATTGTAATGAAAAAAAAACAATCAAATTTATTATGACTAATTTTTTGCAAAAATTTTTCAAAAAGTTCATTAAAAAACACGAAATTAAAAAAAAAGTCCCAAATCGGACAATTTTTCACCAAGTTATGACTATTTGAAAAAAAATACCCGAAATTTTCGAAAATTCCTCTATTGGCTAATTAGAAAAATTTGAAAAAATTCATAGAAATCTTTTTCGAAGGGTACAAAAAAATGCCCAAATTTCAGCAAAATCGGAGATGCAAATCCAATCGGTAGGATGAGTTGCCATGGAATGCCCCAATATAAAAAAGGATTTGATCTAAAGTTGTAGAAATTCTGTTCAATATAATAACGTAAAAAATATGAAAATAATCAATTTTTTTATTAAAAACCCCGGTTTTTATAGTATGTGAATTTGAAATATGGATTGAAATATGTTTGAAAGGATTTCATCTCTTAGTAGTCTTTCCCGTTATACCTACTCGTATGTGTATTTTTCAGAACAGTTTAAGAATATCAAAATTCAAGTCCATACTTTTTTATAGCTGGGTATCCTAATATTCCCAAGTGAATTACCTTAATAAATGGATTATATCCAACCTGGTTCTAGGTAAATCAAAAGCATTCTGAGTATTCAATTATTCAATGAAAACTGTTAGAATATATTCTTAAATAGTGTATTTTCCTTTAGCCCTTTTTTTAGTAACAGTTTAACATTTATTTAAGTATAGCAGAAAAGTAAGATAAAATTCTACAGCAAGGGGCCCCTCAAATTTACTGTTTCAATAACCACTTAAAGTTGAGACGATAAACAGATGATCTATGGCAAAATTATAGTTTAGATTAGACTGTTTAGTCTAACGGAAATAATGAGGCTATTTTTTCAAATTTTTCCGTCCGATGAACTGATTATTACGTAAAAAATGAAGATTCGATTGCTAATAATACATATCTATACTCAGTTTATTTTGTGAACATTATTTCAGTTATACTCTAATTCAATTTTTATTATTACTGTAAAATCAAGAAAGATAAACAAATCTGGAAAATCTGTGGTGTTTAAAAGCGAAATGCTGAAGTTTCGAATATGAGAGAAATTTTAACTGCTGCAAATGGGTTTTCTTGCTGAAGTTGAGCTTAAGTGTTATCCAAAGAGCTCTTGAGTCTTAAAATTTTATTAACTAAGTAAGTCATTAAATAAATATATTGTTCGTTTTTCATATCTTTAATAATTTCGTTTCTGCGTAGATAAAACAAAAACCAAGCTATAAAGTTTGCACATTTGTATATGGTTATATAGAAGATGATTCAATTGATATATAGGGGGTTATTAAAATATGCACAAAAAACGTGTAACAAGACTCATAGAAGAATAACACTTAATGGAAAATATAACTGATATACAGTCAAATCTATATAAGTAAGAACTGGCTAAGTGAGAAAACTCTATAAGTGAGAATAATAGCGGGGATCTGGCATTTTCAGCTCCCAAAACTTTTATTAGGGAGAAGCCAAAGCTCTGAAAAAGAGAGTCGTTTTTCCCCTTGGACTTCCGTAAGTTTGACTGCTAATATCTATACATCTATAAGCGACAGTCAAGCTTTATTTATTTATATTATTTAGGAGGAACAAATAATGACAAAACAAATTACAAATTTAACATCTGATATTTATGACTTTCGTGGAACTTCCTACTATTGTTTTCTCGTCAATATTATACCTATTATATTTTGTGGAACTAAAGAACGTTGCTGTGTTACTTGCAGTGACTAATTATTGCTGCGCTGCGTATCTCTATAAGAAAAAAACCAAGAGAAAATCCATGTACCTGCATTAGTGAGAAACTTGGGTTGGTGAGAAACCTCTGTAAGGGAGAATGAGATTTTGCTCCTTTAAACTCTCACTGTACTGACTGTACATTGAAATAATAATTATTCAACAAAAGATAATTAAAGAGATTGTTGCACAAACTAAAGCGTTGGATCCCTTATGATCATCTCTAACCCATCATGAAATAATATACAGGGTGTCTACTTTGAAAATTGATGTAATTTTCGAAAGCACCGGAAGTTGGTGAGTAAGTTCAATGTTGAGTGTTTCCAGAAATATAGCCTGAGGAACAAGAGAGAAAAGGGGGCTGTACTATGAATATGTCTCATATGGTGTATCAATGGAATTATCTTCTATATAAGCGTATCCATATCTATTGATTGTTTCTCACAATCTATAATTTCATATTTTATAATATTTTCTATTTTTTCGATTTTGGGTATTATACCTCTCCCTTATGGTTTGTACCTAGAGCAAACAATGCTGTAATAGTATATTAAACAACGCATTTCATATGGGCTTCTGTTACGACACGAGTTCAAGTTTAAAAAACGAATCGCGAAGCGATGAGTTTTTTAAAGAACGAGTGTCACAACAGCCATATGAAATAAGTTGTTTATAATATTTTTTATATTTTGCCATTTTATCATTTTATAAATTAATTTATTATTTTTAAGTAAATTACGAAAAGTTTATTTTTAAAAAGTATGTCAGTAGCACTGTGAAATTTATAACAATTGACAGTTTTGACATTTAAATTATGAAATGTTAATGATTTCAAATATTTTAAAATGACTAATACACCAATAATAATATATTATATAAGTAAAAGATGATATTCTTATTCACAAATACTCTCTTAAAGAAGAATATAAAAGTAATAAATTGCCATTAGCCACAAATGTCATTGTCAATAGTCTTGTCATTAGATACTTCACTCATGTTGTCAACCTTTTAAAACAAAAATTTGCGTGCCTAAAAGTTACATTACGATACGCAAATGCGTTTTATAATGAAGATTTTTATAAGTGCAAAATATAAAAAAACATTTTAAATAATTGTTTAAGCGCATGCTACAATTTCCGAGAGATGTGAAGTTGCAAAATAACACTACTCATTTTTCCAGTTTTACTACCTAATTTTGTCGAGTTTGAACAATTTTTTTCTCAAATACTGTTCATTATATTTCGTTGGACCCACGATGGCTTTTGATCGGGACATTGAAAAGTTCATCATACCAAAAAATCAGCTGAATTCCAGAAGGCCATTTTCCATTACGTTTGTGCGTGGTCCTTTTCGAATCAATTGTCTGGGTAGCAGTTACATATTTCACAGGTGACATTTTTGACATTAGACCGTTTATGGTGCAAACTCGAATTTTCTATGCCGGATAAGATCTGAGGTTCTATGTCATAGGTAGGGATTGTGGAAATGAAGAGGGAAATTGTTCCGATGGTCGAGGTGGTGTAAAAAATCACATAATTTATTAATATTGGTTTAGCAATATTAATAAATTTAAAATATTATTTTATTGAGTAATGGGTTTTATTCCTACATATACAGAGTGAGTTTTATGTATGGAAAGCAATTATCTCGCAAATGGCTTGCAAGCTTTATATATATTTTGATATTTGACGATTTTGAAATACGGCCGAGCTTATGTTAGTATTTACATTGTTGTTGGATTTTCCGTTTTCTGTAAATCTAATGATCTTTGTTATTTTAAACAGATCACTCTGTATATTTTTTGTTTTTGAAATCCTTGAAAAATACTGAATAGTTTTTAAGTAATATTTTCTATACTTCATTATATCCGCTCAAGTTAAAATAACACATTAATATGGCTAGGATTGAACAAGCTAGTTTAATATTAATAATGTTTAACATTTATGTCTTTATCAAAATCCCATAGAAAAATCTCCTTTCAGTACAGTGGTAAAAAAATTTAACAAAACTGGTGCAGTAAAAGATAAAGTAAAAGGTAATAATGGCGCAGAAAAATTGCAACAATTGAAGACAAATCTTTAGATATTTGCATCATGTTAAAAGAGGGTCCCCGTTTAAGTAGTAAAAAACATAAAATAAAGATGCTGAAAATTTTGTTCGTTTACTTCAATTCAACAAGCCTTCCGATCTTCAAAACTTTGCAAAAAAAACATTTTGTAAGGAAAAAGTCTAGAGGATTCATATCGGGCCATTCAATAAAACGGCGCCTTGCAATCTCTGTAATTATGACATTTAGGTATAGAAAATGTTACACGAAAAATATTCAGTACTTTTTAAAAAATATACAGGGTGATCCGTTTGAAACAAAGTTTATTAGATTTAAAAAAAACGGAAAATCGGACAACAATGTATTACAAAGTGGTCAATCATCAAAATATATAAAAATTGTGCAAGCCGTTTCCGAGATAATTGAAGCGTTCCAAACATAAATTAGTAAAAATCATGGGTTGGGACGTTCCATAAAGCCACTACTGCAGGTGCAGAGAATGGGTGGAGATTAGCGAAGTTGTGGAGAAAATGGTTAGGAGAAAGGAATGTTCTGATGGCGAATAGTATGAATGGGTGAAGAGTGTGTGAGGGACCGCCGCCCGTCTTGAAGTATGCTAGGATAGTGATTCTGAGGCGGGGGTAACGGGGAGCTTTTGAGGTGGGTTTATTTGGCATCCTCTGTTGGGTTTTGGATAAGGATCCGTCGAACATGAGTCTCCCATCTTAGACCGAAAAAAAAATCAATAGATCATAGGTTTTTTAATATATCTGTTTTTCTTCTTCTAATTTTCTCGAATTTTCTATGATGTCACCCGACGATTGATCTGTTAAGTTTTTCGATTCCAAAGAAGAAGAATTCCTTTATTCTTATATCTAATTCTAGTTTCCAGCGTCAGTCGTTACTGCCATCCTGTCCATGTTAGTGGTTCGTTTCCTATTTTCCCATCAGAGTCGTAACTTCAGGATTGTTATAAACCCCAACTAGTTAGTATATCAAGTGTAATTTTACTATTATTTTTCAAATTACAATAAATTTTTCATAACATTTTTTTCATAAATCTACAATGTAAATGTTTATGTTTGTTATTTTTTATGTATAAGATATAGATAAATAATTGTAAATTATTATGTGCCTATAGAGAGATGTGTATAAATAGTATATTACAAGAGGAGTTTTGTAATATACTTTTTCTACTACTGACAGTCTGATATCTGAGTACTTTACAATTTTTATTTATTTATATTTATATTTATAGTTATATTCTGGCAGCTAAAGAATACAAATGAACCAGACTTGAAATTCTTCAAATTTATTCTTTATGGCTTATTATAATAAATTTTCAAGCACAGGGACTATAAATCACACTATGCTAATGTCAAACTTAATTTTGTTGTGAAACTTTTGACAGTTCAGAATTCTTTTAATTTCAAAGTTTACTTTATACTTTTAAAGCCAAAGCCAACTTTATAAATTCAAAATTGTTACAAAAACCCTCCTATTTTGTAACACCTACTTTTTAAAATAGTTTTTGCAAAGTTCGATTTTCAGTCATACAAAACTGTTACAAAATGGGGGGCTTTTTGTAACAGTAGTAGAAAAAAATATTGTTTACCATTGTATAACACCAAACTACGTAATTATATTAAATCTATTTATAGAGTAATGTAATTAAATAATTTTGTAAGCAAAGCTATCTGTTTATTAAGTGTGTTCTTAACATGATGGGCTTCCACAAAGTAAGGGTACAGTAAATTTCAAAATGGTATTATTAGATTACAACTCAATTAGATAATATATTATAAATTTGCAATGGTAGATGATGCCTGAGGCAGCGAAAAAAACGCACACAGCAATATTCAGCCCGAAGATCATGGGTCTAATCTAGAAATTTTATGACGTCCAGGATTGTTATTACTATTTTTTGTATTTTATATCTGTATGTACAACTTTAACACAAACAAAGATTATACTTGGTAAACTGAGAACCGATTGACGTACTTTATTAAATAAAAGTTTAATCTTTAATCATTTAGTCAGCCACCTACACCATTATACACCTGAATAATGTGATAAATTTATGTATGACGTTATATATGTAAACAGAACCCATCTGATAGGTTGACCGAACACGCAAAAAGGCAGATTAATAAATTTTGAATATATACGTATATCCCTTTTATGATATCAATAAAATTTATTATAAATTTTTGTTTAACTTCCGTTTGCATGTTTGAAAACGCTGAATCATGTTTAAACAAGTATCTAAATACTATATATTGATTACGTTTTCAGCTTTAGGGTAGCTTCATTTCTAAAAATATCCACATTACGTCAGTGGATTTCAGTGGGTTCTAAATAGAAATGAAATCTCTTCAAACTGCAATGGGGTGTTTATAGCATAGTCACTTAATCTGAAATGTTATTTGTACAGCAACTATTTACCAGTAAAAAATCTTTTCTGTATTTACTTTATTAAGCATAATTATTTATGAATATTGTTACTCCCACAGAAAGATAAACCCGTGCATGGGTGCAAATATATAATAAATTTAGAGGAATAAATGTTAAAAACATACATTATCATCTAAAAGGCGAACATGTTAGTTAAGAACAAATTGCATGTAAAATAAATCAATATTAATTCCAAAATCCAAACTATTTCAAATGGAAACAAAATGCTTTATTAGAATTATTGACAGTGATTGCAGTTTATGTGTTTATATTTTCAATGTAATTATGTATTTTAGTTCATGGTATCTGTTGTATCTAGATCTTAACTAAATAGGTTGATATGCTTGATATTTTTTAATTCATATTGTAATAAATTATATAATGTTGAACCAAGATAATAATAACTTCTTTGTAACATATTCGATAAAAAAACCAAATCTATGGCTTTCAAAAGGAAAGAAATTATTTGTACAAACATTGTTATTGAAAATAAAGTAAACAAGTACCACACTTCACCTACCTAGTATGTGATCTTACTTTTGAATACGAGAGCGACAAAAAATGCATAAATTCCAATACATCTGTGGAACTTTGAGAAAATCCCTCAGGAATAAGACACGAAAAGAAACACAACTTAAATTCTATAGGGTTATGGCCACACCCGTCTTACTCTATGGTTCAGAAACCTTGGGGAGCAGGATATGTTTAGTACCCAAGCAACAAAAATACGACACTTGAGATCTATAAAGGTCTGTACACATGTCCGTCCTTTTTCAGACGTTGCTGACAGTCCCATACTGCCTTTGAGGTAAAGTCGTAACCTGCCATCGACATCAGTACTGCCTTGGTGTTTTTATATAAAGTTAACCACATAGGCCCCTATCTACACACACTTTTGCACTCAGCCAGAGTCATAATTTCTACCACAAACACTGTGGCCAGCTTTCCCCAACTTATTAGTCAAATATTCCTGTCCCAGATCCCTTTGGCTTTAAAGAACCATCAGTGTACCAGGTGATAGCCCTATTCATATATGACGCCATCAATTCTTTTGTTTTCACTATAAATATTATATTGTCAGATCCCACTATATCTCAGTCTTTAGGCTATCATCGCTTCACCTTTAATAAAGATGTCTAGTACGACTTTCATAGATGCAGTTGATGTTTCTTTCATGGCTCCTGTTTTATTTTTTTTTTCGGGCTGAGATGGAAAACTCATGTTCGGACCCAACAGTATTGGACTCACCCTCGAGAAGATGCCTACCAACCAAACCCATCTCAAAACTCGCCGTTACCCCTAGCTTACTTCAAGACGGATGGCGGTCCCTCACACACTTTTTCCCTATTCATACTTCGTCTTCTCCTAATCATTTTCTCCACAACGTCGCTAACCTCCACCCATTTTTTCAACCCTCTTAACATTATCTCCACCATGTTCTCCCAAGCTTCCTCTCCAACTTCTCTAAATCCTCCTTGTTCTTCCAACATCTAAACACATGACCCCCATCATCCTCCACCTCACACCTCACGCATATTCCAGCTTTTCTCTTCCCAATCTTGTGTATATACCCCACTCTTGACCCATGCCCAGTGAGGACTTGGGTCAAGAAGTAGTTTAACTTCCCTAAACTCTCGGTCCATCCACTCAGTCCTACTCCCAAACGCCATTTTTAATGCACCTTCATATTCCTTCTACTTTCTCACCATTTCCTCCTCCATCCAATCCTGAACTTTCTCTTTTGTGGCACCCTTCCACCGTTGCCTCTTTGCCTTAGCCATGAGGTCCAAAGGGAATGACCTTGACAGCACAACTACTGCTATTGCATTCACTGTCCTGTACCCTTGTACCACTCTCAACAAAATCACCCTCTACACCTGCAGTAGTGGCTTTATTCTCGTATGGATCCTCGCTCTGCATACTCTGCTGAATCGTCCTACCAATAACTTTCCTCTCGGCCCTTTCACATTACACATCAATATCCCCAACCATGCTGCTAGTAGGTACTCTCACCTTCTCTGCTGCCTTCAACATATGGTACTTGAAGGATAGTTGGCTATCCAACCAAAGACCTAGATACTTCACCGACTCCTTCATGCGAATTTTCTTCCCCTTTACCATCACCCTAACTTCTCTCGTCTTGCTTCGTCCTTTGACGAGTAATCCCTAATCTTCCGCCACTTCCAATCCGCATCGTTCTATCTTCGTACACATCTGGTCCGCCTTTCTTTCTACACTCCGCATACACCGTAATCTCACATCCTTCTCATGGCTCCTATTACTCCCAAGTATACTACTCTTTGTGCCTTTTGTAGGGTGGTCACAGCCGTGGTCTACTGGAATTTGGGCCACCATACCTCACACCACTGCGGCCTGGCCATCATTAGTGTGGTCTGAATACGACCTGCAACATACATCAGGTGGCTATTCCAGGTGAGCTTGTCGTCCAATCTTACCCCTAGATCCTTTTTTGTGAATGGGTTTAAGAGGATTCATTGCTAATTCCTCCCTGATTAGTGTTGGTACACCAAGAAACTGGTTTTATGTTTGTGTAGAAATGCTACATTGTCTATAGACAATGTGGAACTATCTTGATAAGACCCATTACAGGTACACGACTGATAGAACGCCTGTCACATAGAAGTGAGCCACAACAGATCTTCAGTTCGCAGTTGAATGGACGTTTATCCATCAATGACATAAAATATAATGCTTTATACTTTGAAAGGTTTTCTGCCTTAATAACCAATTGAACAAGTTCAGATTGGGCCCTTTTTTATTGTATAAATCAATTCCCAAAACATGAGTCTAACGTATATGAACTTGTTATTTTGCTTCATAAGTAACCTGCACAGTTTGTATCCTCACTAAAATACAAATGCATGTCTCTTCCATCTTTAGTACTGTGCTTCTTGTGCTTTTAATTATTTTGTAAGCTTTTCCATTTATCAGTTTATTAATTATGTAAATATTAATGGACTAGTTTAGTAAGATCATATTAATCAAAATGATAGCAATATATATTTAGGATAAGATACCTACTTACTTATATTGGTATTCATTTTGCAAGTAATTTTTCTCATTTCGTAAAATTTAGCAATAAATAATTAGGTTTTAAACGTAGCGCCAACTAATAACCAATAATGAAGTGTGTTTAAAAGTCAACGTTGTCACAGTTTAGCTACGTTCGTTTCAAGTATTCTCAAAGAACTGGCGGCACAAAACACCGTGTTCTGTGACTAACTGATTGTACCAGTTGACAAGATATATGACAGGAGAGAAAATCGTGTTTATCTGTAATAAACAAACAAGACCCCTATTCTTGACGGTGATAGAATAGAACAGCCAAGAGAAAGTGGGCGTGGTTCTATTTAAAACGCCAAAACCGTATTCTTGAAATTCGTTCTCTCACTGTACCGATAGAAGGGTTGCTCCCCGAGAGAACAATTACCTCTATTGGTTATTTTTGAAGGAACCACTACACCAAGAGAAGGTGTTAGGGATTTTTATTTTCGAACCAAAAATAGTATAGAAGTAATTTCTTTCATAAACCAAACACAACCAAACAACAAATTAAACTAACGAAAATGACAGAATATTTTGTTTAGTGTTTTACTCCTTATTTGATAAAGTGTCAGAGAACAAAAATATCGATATGTTTATCTCTTTTTAATGACAACAAATAAGAGAGAGATAAGTTTCTCGGTTAATATTAAAGCATATCGACAACATCGCAAATTTTCTACCAATCTTATTGAAACACGTCACTTACCACTTATGACGTATGTAACCATTAAATTTAAATTTGAAAAGCCGATTATGGCTAGAGGATTCATTTTATAAAAATTTTATTTGTACAGTTGAACCACTATAAGATGCAAATATAAAAAAAAATCACTGAACTAGTCCATTAGTTTTAATCAAATAATACGTAAAAAGCTATCACGAATAAAAAGTCAAAGCAATCGTCTTGTAAAACTAAAATTAACTGATTATTTTTTATATTTTGAGGGTATGTGTAATCAAATCAAGTGGTTATTCCGTTGCTGATTTGTTTTTATCAAATCTGGTCTACGTTATATATCCTTTTGCCTCCATGTGGTCGACGCAATTATTATCAGCGGAGGTCATATACCTAAGTTCCAGTTTCATTAAAAAAATAACAGACATGTAAATAACTATTTAAAATATTAGCCATAATAAGGGGTTAATTTTACCTTGCAGTTATTTGCGAGAATTGGTTCAGTCATAAAAAATATAGAAAATATTAAATTTAAATAAATCCTACACATAAAATAAGTTATATAATCAATTACAAGATAGAGAAAGGGAAGGTAAAAGTTTTGTAAAATCACAAATCGTTTGTTGAAGGGTTCAATACTACATATCGCCAATTTCTACATTTCTATTAGGGTACCTTCCACTTCCTTTTTATCACCACGAACAAACCTACCCTTAAAATAAGAACACCGGAAACCACTGTCAATACTGTTATAAATTAGGGCAAACACTTCGTTTCCTTCCTTTCTTCAACCAAAACCCGCAATGGCAAGTTATCTGCAGAATTTAGACAATCCCTTTCTCTGATTGTATCACAGAAGATACAGCCCGTTACGCTACGCTAGTAGGGAGAGATATACTCGCTAGTAGGGAAAAATATAGTCTCTAGTAGAAAGCAATATACCCATTACAGTAGCAGTTCCTTTTGATGAAAAAATATACCCATTATAGTAGCAGTTTCTTTTGATGAAGAAATATACCCATTACAGTAGCAGTTCCTTTTGACGAAGAAGCAACCACCACCAGCCAACACCCCAACTACAAGCTTCTGTACACAAACCGAGACCACCGGATCAGTCTACGAAATAAGATAAGTCAAGTCCATTTATAACTTTTCCGTTTACATCTTCTATGGCAATTTACAATTTTTTTATTAATAAACAAATATTCTTCAATAACAGCTTGATTTATATACCCATGGACTATAAGTCTTAAGGGTGCAGCGTGTTCGGTTGACGTTAAATGTAGTATCTTATTGCTCTCAAATTCAGTCTAAGTACAAGGTGTTTCTATCTTTTTCACCTTAGTTTTTGTGTAGTTTCAGTTGTTTAATCGTAAACTTATAAAAAGATAGTGGCGCCCTTAACCCTTATATATCACCAATCCTTTCTATAGTCAGCATTAACTTGGAGTCGAACCACTCCTTGAGAGATTCTCATAGCCGGGATCTCTTTTGGGACTGGTATAGTTACAAATTGGCTCCCTGCCTTTTTGGGAACTACTAATGTTACAAAGGAGTTTATGACCTGCGCAGTAAATGATTTAACATTTTTTAATTTTTTCTGTTTTATTGTATTTTTTTATGAAAAATTTGTTTATTTTTATTTGGGTATATTGTAACGCGAAAGAATAAAGATTAACTTATTTGATCGAATTTTGATTTATTATTAACCAATGACAAAAGAAAATTACATATTTTTGAAATATCCACTTCAACTGCTGAGCAGTGTATATATTATATAATCATTAGAAATTGAATTAATACATACATTCCACTTACAATTTAATCGATACATAAATTAAATCTATCTAATTAATTATTTTTTAAAATCATCCTTAGACTTTTCTGATGTGTGCATCAGTCAGGTAATACAATAGTGATGTTACATACCGGACATATTTGAATGCATAACTTCTCCACTTTGGACTTTATTTTTACTTTTCTTAAATACATTAATTTGTTGTTAACTTTTTTGAAAATAAATTTAAAAAATTAATTATCCAGAAACTTTAAAAATACACATATGTCCAAAAGTTTGGAATATTTAGAAATAATATATCTACGCCAATGGTTTTTTAAAAACTCTTGTTGATATTTATTTTAAAGCGTTTTTAAATAAAAATAATACTAAATTTGATTCGTTTTTGTATTAATTTGGTCATATTTAATTGATTTTGGTGCTTTCACATTATTCCAATTCTTGTTTAAATTTCATTTGAGCTGTTTAAAAATGCCCAGAGACATAATATAATATTTTAATAGGTCTAGAGTAATTGCTTTGTTACAACAGGGCTTTAGTCAAAGTGATATCGCGAATATTGTTGGTGTTACTCAGGGTGCTGTATCAAAAATTAAAAAAAATTCCAAGACACAAATGATGTGAAGGATCGTCCCAGAAGTGGCAGAAGTCGATGTACAATAGCAGCACAAGACCGGCAGATAACATTGATAGCTCGAAGAAATCGACAGGAATCTACAAGTGGCATATCCAGAGAAATTGCTAGACTTGAAGGACTGAATATCTCAAGGCAAACAATTACACGAAGATTAAATGCGGTAAATTTGTATCGCAGAAGACCTGTACGCGTTCCCAAACTAACCTATCAACAAAAAATTGTAAGGTTACAATGGGCTCAAGAAATGTTACACCATGGTCCTAACTGGAATTACGTGATGTTCTCTGATGAATCAAGAATTGGCTTGGTTTCTGATTGGCGAAGAACGCTAGTTTGGAGAGCCCCATGAAGACAAGCCCGATTAGAAACAGCCCAACCACTGGTGGTGTGTACATCGAGGAAGTTTTAAATCCTGTTGTGCGTCTATTTCGGGGGCGGTAGGTGATGGATTTGTGTTTATGCATGACAATGCACCTCCACATCGAATGTTTTTGAAAGAAGAAAGAATATCCACATTAAGATGGCCATCAAATTCCCCTGACATGAACGTCATTGAATATGCCTGGAACATTCTTAAAACACGCTAATGCGAAGCAAAACCCTCCCCCAATTACTCGACGAGAACTGAAAGATGCTGCTAGTGAAGAATGGGAGAGAATTCCTCATGACCAGCTCGACCATTTAATCGATAGCATGCCACATCGCCCACAGTCATGCATACAGGCCCATGGGGGAAATACTGATTATTAATTTTATTTATTCTTTTGCTTATTAATTTACTTTAAAAAATTTGTAATATAAAATATTGTACATTTTTCACCTCAAAAGAATAAACAATTACACGAAGATTAAATGCGGTAAATTTGTATCGCAGAAGACCTCTACGTGTTCCCAAACTAACCTATCAACAAAAAATTGTAAGGTAACAATGGGCTCAAGAAATGTTACACCATGGTCCTAACTGGAATTACGTGATGTTCTTTAATGAATCAAGAATTGGCTTGGGTCCTGATTGGCGAAGAACGTTAGTTTGGAGGGCCCCAGGACGACAAGCACGATTAGAAACAGCCCAAACACGTGTTCCATTTGAAGGTGGGAGTATTATAGTTTGGAGTGGTATTATAAGGGGTACACGGACGCCTCTCCTGGTTTTGGAGAGAAGAATCACAGGTGCTGTGTACATCGAGGAAGTTTTAAATCCTGTTGTGCGTCTATTCCGGGGGCGGTAGGTGATGGATTTGTGTTTATGCATGACAATGCACCTCCACATCGAACAGCTGCAGTACAAAATTTTTTGAAAGAAGAAGGAATATCCCATGAAGATGGCCATCAAATTCCCCTGACATGGACGTCATTGAACATGCCTGAGACATTCTTAAAACACGCATTAAGAAGCGAAACCCTTCTCCAATTACTCTACGAGAACTGAAAGATGCTGCTCGTGAAGAATGGGAGAGAATTCCTCAAGCCCAGCTCTATCATTTAATCGATAGCATTCCACATCGCCTACACTCATGCATACAGGCCCATGGAGGAAATACTGATTAATAATTTTATTTAAAAACCTTTTTTTGCTTATTAATTTATTTAAAAAAATTTGTAATATATTGTACATTTTTCACCTCAAAAGAATAAATCATTTTTTTTGTATGTTTATATGACTGAGATTTATTTAGTATTGGTTAGATTTGTAGCAAAATGATGTTAATTTACATCAAAAAAATTATTTATAAAAATTAATAATAAGATGAAATGTTTCATTATTTCAAACTTTTGGACATATGTATATATTAAATAATTTACATTTAGAAAAAATATACACTGAATTTATATTTTCATAAAATCTACAAGAGAAACAGAAACAGTAATTTAAATAATTTATATACAGATGGGCAAAAATTTGGAACAAATTTTGACCATTCTAATTTAACAATTTCAAATTTAATTGAAATTAAAACAAAGTTTCAAAGTCACAATGGATGATACCCGGACCAATACATTTGACCCACCTTGTATATGGCTTAATGTTAAATACTTTTTTATTGACCTGAAATACTAATTATAATTAGTTGGTTGTTCCTTCGATGTTAGTAATATTCGTATTCTATTCGGCAGTGAAGGAGACAAATTTTATAAACATAGACTGACTAATCTGTTTGTGTGCAAAATACCCAATTGTACAGTATTTATTTTCAATTGGGAGAGATGCTGCCATGACAGCATCACCAAGGAAGCAAGGATAACAGTGAAAACTGAATCCTTGACAGTCGTGGAAGGGGGTCCGCTCCACGCAACTGGAGAGTGTGTAACATAATATCTGCGTTTGAATATCCAACACAGGACCACTATAGTGCAGTGCCGTCTAAACTATCGTAGCGTGCGGAGAGTTCGACTGGTGAGATTATTGCTAAGTTTTATTACGTCGCACAACCAATATTGTTTACATGGGGATCGCGATTATTCCGGAACTGAAAGAACGCGTGTGAGAGTTTGACGATTTTATTACAGTAAAGTTTTCGCGCTTATTTTATTTCAACTTAAGTAGGCCCTGGTAACATCCGTTGACTTTATTCAAGAAATACTCGGTAAGTAAAAACAATTGTGTTAAAAATTGTGAACTTTGATATTTGCAAAGAGGTAATTTTAATATATCGAGTGTACCTACGTTCGGGTTTCTCTTTATTTTCAGTTTTCGCTCGTTTGCCAATCTTACGAAATACATTTTTTGTTTTATTTTAAATTAACAATATTCTTTTTCAAGTGATTCAAACATTTTATTTTTACAATAAAAACAAATACAGGAAACCGTTATTATTATTTTTTAAATTAAAAGGAAAATGATTGATTTCAGAGGAAATAGCGTTTAAGATGACGCATTTTGTTTGATATATTTAGTTCAGATTTGTTTATTATTATGATTTAGGCAATTACATTTTAAATAAACATTTTTATCATTTAAAGTAAATCTAAGTACGATGGTTTGGCAATTTTTTTGTATTGGAGAAGAATTTGTCTTTTCAAAAATTAAAAATTACTTTTTTACCATTGTGTAATTAAACCCATTTCTTTTCGCGCTTTCCTAAATAAAAGCCAAAAACAATTATTATTTTTTATCTCAAAATCTAATAAAGTAATGAAAAATTTAAATGCTTCAATTAATTATTAAAGGAATGCGATAAAAATTATATAACAAACAAAAATCCACGATTATACGGAACCGTTAAATTAAATAAAACATAAAAACCAATTAGACCTGTAGTAGTTTTTTACGTTAACAATGCTAATAATATAGGTATCGACTGAAATTTGAATAAAATACCAGATAATTATGGAAATACATTTTAAATAAATAAAAATTCATTAACTTTAATGGATTAAGTAAATAAAGATAATTAACTAAGTACCTAATGCTAGATTAGTATCATTTGATGTCACTTATGTTCTTTAAAAATCCTCCAAGAGTACATAGTTCTAGTTAAGTTGTTGGAAAGAAGCATTTAATTTTCATTTAATTTATTATTCTTTAAATCTAGTTCTACAAATAATATTTTATTTTGCTAGATTATAAACAATGGTTAGGTATATTTTTCAATTATAACATCTTGCACCCGTTGCCCCCCAATAAAAATTTTAAATAAGTAATTCAATTATTTTTTTAATTTTAGAAATCCAAAATTAATAATAGGTACAATAAATTTAATATATAGAAAAAATCGACGGAAAAAAACAACAATGCTATTTATATTTAAGCTATTTAATGATACATGTACAATTTTCAATTCTCATGGATAATTATAATTATAGAAACATTAAAACCATCAATCAAATAGCTGCATCCAAAACATTTAATTAATTCATAAAGAGAAAAATATTATTGCAAGTTATTTTTTTTAAGCAACCTAGAGAAATTAAAAGTGCTTTACAAAAATTTTCATTAATTAAATTAATTAAAATAATTTCTTAAATATTTGGTGTAGTCTAAATACTACTTAATAAATATTAAATAAGATATAATTTACTAAGAAAATTTAACAATAAAACTTTTTAATAATAGTTTATTTAAACAATTAGCTTTTTTTTTAATTAAAGAATATTAAAGAATAATACATATTTGGCTGGTAACTGTTAATTTACTTCAAACATAATAAGTGATATAAAAATCCTAATACCCAGTTTAAATGATTTTATTTTAATAAAATTTGGTGAATTTATTTATTTTACTGAAATAAACAATTGATAAAATTTTCAGCCTTATCAGTTAAAAATTCAGGTTTTATTCTGCTTTTTTTGAAATCCACTAACAATCTAAAAATGAATATTATAACCGTAGTAAAGATCCAAATTTTGCGGATTTTGGTTCTTGACATTCTTTGCGATTGGTTACGATGCCTAGGGTACGGAGACATGTACGATTTCGTCAACTTAGTGAGTTTGATAGGGGTCGTATAGTGGGACATCGGGAAGCTGAATTTTCTTTTCGGGGAATTGCAAGAGCAAGGGGCTCTGGACGCTCTCGTAGAACAACAGACCATGAAGATCGCCGCCTAAGATTATTGGCCTTAGGGGACCGTTTCTCCACTACCAGGTCCATTGCAAATGAATGGTTTGCAGAACACGGAAGAACTATTGGCATGCGAAGTGTTTACCGACGAATAAGACGTTTTGGCCTGTTTTCATACCGACCACACTGGGTCCTCCCTTTAACTCCAGAACACCGACGTAATCGCCTTGAGTGGTGCAGACTGCAGAAAACGGTATTGTCTTTAGTAACGAGTCTCGATTTTTTTAGGCATGCACGACGGTCCAGCGATGGTCAGAAGGAGCAACCACGGTTTTTTGTTGAAAGGCATGTTCATCAAACTGTTGGAGTTATGGTTTGGGGTGCTATAGCTTATGGTTCGAAATCACCTTTAATCTTCATCAGAGATAACATGAACGCGCAGCGTTATATCCAAGAAGTTTTAGAACCCCATCTTTTACCCTATCTTGACACCCTGGCAAATCCAACTTTCCAACAAGATAATGCCCGACCACATGTCGCAAGAGTCACAATCAAGGTCACAATAGACTTCTTTCAACATAATGATGTCACATTGGCCACTAAGATCTCCCGACTTATCCCCAATTAAGCATGTCTGGGATATGATGGGTAGGAGATTCCTCAATTTACAACGTCCTCCTCAGAGTCAAGAAGAACTTCGAGAGGAGTTGGTGGTTGCCTGGAATGAGATACCACAGGAGAACATTGAGCACCTGATCAGAAGCACACCTAGTATGCTGGTTTTAAAGCAAAGCAATCATTTGAAATTTTTATCACTTACTCATTATGCTTCAGTAAGTACTTATACAAAATTATATGAAAATAAAATCATTTAAACTGGGTGTTCGAATTTTTGTCACTTAGTATATATTCCATAGAATATGCAGCATTTTTTGGTTTGTGGCGTTATAAATGTAAAAAGTTGCATACAAATTAAAACAGTGGCAATATTATTCACCATTATAACTCTAAAACCTCCGGCTATCCATATAATCTACTAAAAGTTAGGTCTGTGTAACCCCTAAAATCTTTCCACTAACAATTTTTTTCACATATAAAAGCACAAGATATTTTTTGTATTGGATAAATTTTTATTATTTTACGGAATAGCTTGCAAATTTTACGAAAACATTTGGATAAGATTAAATTTAGCCGGTTAATAAAAAAATATCGAGTGCTTTTTCTGCTAGATAATTTCACTCCTGTATATAAAATATCATTTGAAACTGGAAGTGTTTTTTTATCGCTGGAAATAACAATGCAACTTTTTTATCTAGTGTTCATAGTTGTTAAGACATCTAGCAGATCCCCAATATGAAGTTGTTAATGAACAAATAAATCTTGGAACTTCTCCACTATTAAACTGCTTACTTTGATTGAGTTTACATTTTATACATAGATAAGACATAATTGTAAAACACAAATATATTAAGTTATTGTAAAGATCAGCATGATATAGTTTTTTCCTGGTTTTTCTATATCATTGCACAGTTATACTGATCTTAGAGGGAATTACATCCAGGATAATCCAGGGCTATTGACATCTAGGCTTTAATATTGTTATGTCTTATTACTTCCATACTTGGTCTAGCCTTAATACTACCTAAACATCAGGTACCTACGAGGGGGCCGACGCGCCCTATTTTGGTGTACATTATTTCAAAAATTTGAAATATATTTCAAATATTTCAAAAATATTTCAAAAACATTTTAAAAATATTTCAAAAATTAAATTATTCAGAACGGAAACAATATTGAATTGAAGACGTTCAGAAAGCCAAAAAAATGTAGAAAAGGCTAAGATTACAGTTTACACTCTTTGAGCTTTGACTGTAAGCTAATAAGTAGTTGACTTGAATCTTTTGAGAATTATAGAGAATTAGTTGATGAAAACAAATAAAAGTCTTTCATGGGGTGGTAATCAATAGAAAACGCTTTCTAAACATTAGGCGCGTTCAGCCAAGCTAGCGTTACACAAGCGTTGAGTAAGCGGAGGGCGAATTTGACCGCTTAGTGACAGCTGTAGCATTTTTTCCAGCGAATTTATTTTCCGCTAAGTTGATGAGCGGTTCGATATGTCAACAACAACTATCAACAATTATAATAACCATTAAGTTAGGTGAAAATTTCTATATTTGATTTTTATTAGTGTATAAAATTTAAATATCCGAGAATACATATGCAACTGTAGAATTTAATGTTGGGGGAAACATAATAGGTAGAAACTAACTTTATATGATGTTACATACAAAGACGTTCAGCCACCTTCAAGCGCCTTCACAGAGCGCCACTGCCAGCGCTAACTTTGTGCTAGAGTGGCTGAACAATCATTTTCTTTGGAACAAAAGCCTACAATAATTTAAAAAGTAAGAAACACAGACATTTTTTTGTAAATTGTGCTTAAGTAAAATATAAAATAAAAAAATATTTTTTCTAAAAAAAACAATATTACTTAGTAAATCTTTATTGAGATTTTTATAACTTTAACTAATATACTGATAAATAATACTGTAAAAGTAAATCAGGTAATCTGAGTAATTATTTTTTCAATGTTTTGTACTTTTTAATTATCATAACTCTATCACACCTTTTCAAATAAAATGGATGTGTACCAATAAGCTGAATTGGCCCATAAAAAATATACTTTCGATCCACCACTTAAATGTCATCATAATATATTGTAAGAATTTTATTTTGATTCCTTCCTTCATGAGTTCATCATTTTGAATAGCTATCATCCGCATCCTAAGTACCAGTTCTTCATGTAATAAACGGCATAATATCTTTGATTTTCTATTTTGATGACTGATTCTCGATCATATTCTGAGTTCTCAGAATTGAACTGTTCTGTGTCAGTATCATCCAATAGAGCAATACTGTTATCGTTTTCCGAGGTTGAATCAGAACCAGAAGTACTAGGAGAGGTAGCAGCAGTGCTGGAAATACTTTCAATTTTTTGAAAAGCATCCGCTGAAATTGTTATCTTTCCATTAAATGTATACAGCACAAATAAAATTCGATATCCAAAAACGTATACTAGATATTAGCCAGTACTAACTCCGTTTTACTTCCTTTTTGTAGCTCGTAAAAAGTGCCTAGACATCCTTACATTCAGAACATTCCTACCGGCAAGCATGGCACAGCTAGACGCTTGTAAAAGTCGCACGCTGTTGCCAAATTATTTATAAAATAAAAAGTAATACAAGAATATTTCAAATATTTCAAAAATATTTCAAAAATACTTCAAATATTTCAAAAATATTTCAAATATTTTGAAATAATTTCAAGTGGGGTGTACATTATTTCAACGTATTTCAACCCGTGTCGGCCCCCTCGGGTGTTGTCAAGCATGGCTTCGAGAAGGCCGTACGCAAAGAGCAAGGGGCTCTGGACGCCCCCATAGAACAACAAACCATGAAGATGGCCGCCTAAGATTATTGGCCTTAGGGGACCGTTTCTCCACTGCCAGGTCCATTGCAAATGAATGGTTTGCAGAACACGGAAGAACTATTGGCATGCGAAGTGTTTACCGACGAATAAGACGTTTTGGCCTGTTTTCATACCGACCACACTGGGCCCTCCCTTAAACTCCAGAACACCGACGTAATCGCCTTGAGTAGTGCAGACTGCAGAGAACGGTATTGTCTTTAGTAACGAGTCTCGATTTTTAGGCATGCACGATGGTCCAGTGACGGTCAGAAGGAGAAACCACGGTTACGGTTTTTTGTTGAATGGCATGTTCATCAAACTGTTGGAGTTATGGTTTGGGGTGCTATAGCTTATGGTTCGAAATCACCTTTAATCTTCATCAGAGATAACATGAACGCGCAGCGTTATATCCAAGAAGTTTTAGAACCCCATATTTTACCCTATCTTGACACCCTGGCAAATCCAACTTTCCAACAAGATAATGCCCGACCACATGTTGCAAGAGTCACAATCAAGGTCACAATAGACTTCTTTCAACATAATGATGTCACATTGGCCACTAAGATCTCCCGACTTATCCCCAATTAAGCATGTCTGGAATATGATGGGTAGGAGATTGCTCAATTTGCAACGTCCTCCTCAGAGTCAAGAAGAACTTCGAGAGGAGTTGGTGGTTGCCTGAAATGAGATACCACAGGAGAACATTGACCACCTGATCAGAAGCATACCTAGTATGCTGGTTTTAAAGCAAAGCAATCATTTGAAACTTTTATCATTTACTCATTATGCTTCAGTAAGTACTTATACAAAATTTTATAAAAATAAAATCATTTAAACTGGGTGTTGTCACTTAGTATATATTCCATAGAATATGCAGCATTTTTTGGTTTGTGGCGTTATAAATATAAAAAGTTGCATACAAATTAAAACAGTGGAAATATTATTCACCATTATAACTCTAAAACCTCCGACTATCCATATAATCTACTTCTAAAAGTTAGGTCTGTGTAACCCCTAAAATCTTTCCACTACCAATTTTTTTCACATATAAAAGCACAAGATATTTTTTGTATTGGATAAATTTTTATTATTTTACGGAATAGCTTGCAAATTTTACGAAAACATTTGGATAAGATTAAATTTAGCCGGTTTATAAAAAAATATCGAGTGCTTTTTCTGCTAGATAATTTCACTCCTGTATATAAAATGTCATTTGAAGCTGGATGTGTTTTTTTTTATCGCTGGAAATAACAATGCAGCTTTTTTATCTAGTGTTCATAGTTGTATTTGAAGTTAAATTTTTCCCTTAATATATATTTTTTTAATTCAATACGGGGAAATATATGCCCAATTATGTATATTGTGTAAAAATCGCACTATTTTTTATTTTAACAGGAAGAAAATTAAGTACATTACTAAATAGAGTCTAAATATAAGCTCTTCTAGGCACTACGATTAATTTTTACGAGATCCTTAGTAGATCCTACTGAGTTCTGAATCTGGAATAGTGCAGTACTTCTTAGATCCTAAGTTGAATTTAATATCTATACTCTTCATAATAGGAATAAGTACTTAATATTGCATTTTACAATGAGCAGATCTCAGCAGAGCCTAACTTGGACCGACTTGGACTTAAATTTTGACTCTGTTATTGAAATTCATTGGAAATAGTTAGAGAAGATGCAATATCTTTCTAAAAAAGAAACAATAGAGTTTGGTTTAATTTGCAACATTTTTCTCAGTTGTTTATGTAAGAGCTAATTATATTCTGAGAGCATTTTTTACATTATTTCAACTTACAAGAGCAAATTATATTTTTTTTAATTACTAATAGGTAGTATAGATAAAATATAATTAACTAAACTAGTCTTTTTACTTTGCAAGAATGTTCAGGGCAATTCGTTACTAATGTTCAATATGTAGGTCATTGTAAATATTTGTAAATGCTTTTTAACGAGCTTTTTAATCACAGATATTTAAAAAACTTTTCCACTCTGTTATCATTAGAAAAAATACTTTCTTCACCTATCTCTATCCTGGTTTAATTGTAGGGAGTAAAGTTCTATTTTTTTCCTATTTTGTGATCACACAAAATCACACTATTTAGAAAAAAAATTACATTAATAATGGTCGAATTTTTTCCTGGATTTATGGGTTTATATGGGCATATAAACATAAAACTAAAATTTTATCTGGAATTAAACAGGTAGTCCTTAACTTGTTTTTTAAAATGGTTTTGTTTTAAGGTTTTAAACTCTGCGGTAAGGCCATTGTACAAGTTGTAAGTTCTAAACGTTATATGAAGAACTCATCTCGGAACTCATTTTAAATGTTGAAGAGGAGTACCTACATGGGAGGAGTAATCAAACCTTTGAATCTAAGATTAAGAGCATGTACATCTGTTCGATATTTTATTTTATATACTAGCATGGAGTTTCCTTCTTTCATTTTAAAGCCATAAACAAGCATAAAACATAATTTTTGAACCTTTTGGATTCTGCATTTGTCACTTTCATCTAGACAAGGTCCATATACCACATCACCAAAATTAAAATGAGTTAACACTAAGGCATCAGAGAGATGATGTTTTTGCTTTACTATTAGTAAATGACGATGCGGATAAGTAATTTTAGAGACATGCAAGATCAGTATCCACAATAAATCCAAAATTTCTGGCATTATCTGAGACTGCAAGTTAATCGCTTGAGATATTTAGTGTTAGATTTTGTTTAACTGTTGTCTTATCTTTGCCAAAAAAGAGTATCATTGATTTGTTGCGATTAATCTTTAAATTATGTTCTCTGAAAATGTAATTTAGGTCTTCTTGTATTTGAAATTTAGCCAGTGGCCAGTCTTTAGCGTAAAATGGAAAATATTATTATCATCTTCAATGGTATTTAAAAATATTTAATACAAATTTACAAAAAATACACTGAATGTTGTTTGAAATAAGAAGTGAATCAACATAAGCCTGTAAACTCTTTTTGGACATTTAAAAAAAATGTAACGTAAATGTCAATTTGTCGATGCTACTCTTAGCGAAACGGCCGTCATTGTAATTTAAAACATAAAAAAACTGAAAAAGTAGAAAATTGTTTCCACCTGAACCCAGGGTAAAGAAACTTAACAGTTTCTATACCAAGCTTGACCGTTTTCTACGAAAAAACAACTACTTCCCTGGCTATATGCCCCAACGGACATTGATTTACATTCCAATAGAAAACGTGATGGCGACCGACTTCGTCGATACTTAAAACCATCTCTATCGATTCATTTGCAAATCAACGGGAAGAACAATACTCTTAGACCGGTTTCGACATGATTGTGTCTCATCAGTACGAGGTAAGTAGTTCTTCTCATCCCGCAGAGCAGGATGCAGAATGATTCTTTTAAGCCAATACATAAACCGTGAATCCACGATTCAATGATAAAGTCGCAAAAGCGACATCCTACCATTCATTTGCAAACCAACATGTCAAAGGTAACTGTAATCGAAAGATAACAATAAATAAATTATTTCTATAAGGTGCAGTCAATAAAAAAACTGAAAAAGTAAAAAATTGTTTCCACCTGCACCCATTGTAAAGAAACTTCTATACCAAGCTTGGCCGATTCAAATAAACTTGGAAGTTACGTTGAAACAAAGTGTTTTTTATCATTCTTAATAAGATGGACTTCCAAAAAGTAAGGGTTAGTACAATAAATTTCATTAAGTATATAAATTTAAAATTACTTTTATGTTGAAAATTTTCGTTCGCATTAATATATACTTGTATTTGATTAATAATGTGATTTTATAATAATAATTGTTTGAAATTAACATGAGCTCAGGCAGTCATAATCGAAAAGTTTTTTTTGGATGAATAGGTGATAAAAATAAATTACAACAATTGGCGCCCAACGTGGTGCGCCAATTCTAAAGTACAACAATTTTAATTTAAGTAAGTTCAATTTAATTTTAATTTGTTTTTAATTTGGGTTATACTTTGGTACGCCAATTAAAATGGTATAATAATTTTGTAATTGATGAAAATTGATTGTATATCAATCCATGTATGAAATTAGCATGAGCTCTGTCTTTCTCAGGCAGGCTTAATCAAATGGATAAAAAAATAGTTTTATTTAGATTTACTAGAGCTCTAGCCCTCTTGGAGATGTTACCAGATGTACTCTCTGAGTTTTTCCTCTACAATTTTTAGCTCAGGTAGTCTTGCCTATATCGCAAAAAAAGTTTAAACCCTTGCAGACTTTTTATTTTTATTTGTTTGTCTTTAAATTACCTATAAAAATGTTAAATTACTTTAATAC
This sequence comes from Ophraella communa, assembly GCA_035357415.1. NCBI lineage: Eukaryota > Metazoa > Arthropoda > Insecta > Coleoptera > Chrysomelidae > Ophraella > Ophraella communa. The sequence goes on from CM068979.1 coordinate 67,843,724, forward strand.
TATTTAAGAAAGTACAAACATAAAACAACCAAAGAATTTTAAATATTAAAGTAAATGTGAAAACAAATTAAATAGAATAAAATAGTTTTTATTCGAGAACCTGTTGTTATATTTAATTAAATTGAAAATATGTTTCTTAATCGAACATAATTCACACCAAGACTATGATAAATGTTAAAAATTTTCTAGTTCACTCCCAAATAACTTGGTACATAAATATATCTTGACAGATATGAAGATAATATGTTAGCCAAACACCAAATCATTTGTGAAATTTCAAAAATTAATTATAAATCCATTTTGATTAAACTACCAATTAAAAAAACAAGTTTTAATAGGAGCGTAATCACAAGATCATTAAAATTTAATTTCTATTTAAATCTTTCTACTTGTTACAAAGTTTACTTAGCTTCAATTTCAGTCATAACACATGTCGTTAAAGTGCTGGTATTAAGTAGAACTAGTGATGTGATAAGTACTAATTATATTCGGTATAAAAGCTTAAAATGTTTTTTAGTCGTTTATAAACTGTTTTTAATATTTCTTAGTCTTCGTTGGTAATAGTTTAATTATTTATCCTCTGATTTCAGTCAATATAAAAATAATAATGAATTCACTTTTTAACCATAAGTGGATTGACCCTTTGCCCTTGTTTCTTGCTATTCATTTTTCTTTAAATCCTTAGCCATAATTCTATTGAGGATGTCTAATCTTTAAGAAAGGTTCTGAAAGAAGTGAACAACTGGTGCAAGGATGAAGGCTTATCCGTCAATTTTCAAAAAAAAACAGAGGTTGTCTTCGCCAGGAAAATATAACAAGACTTAAAACCATTATTAATCAAGGTGATAGGAATTCTGTTTATAAGTCAGGATAAATGCAAGGTGAGACCCTAACAAGCTGGAGGCAATGTACCAACCATCAGAAAATAAAAGTAGACCGCGTTTTAGGGCTGTCCACATACCGAATGATCCCTAGGTATAACATATGCATGTAATGTATAATTATTTTCAGGCAGATACCAGATCCAGACCAAACATTTTACAAAGGCATATTCCTACTCTTACGTGAAACAAAGTGTGTAAGAATGATAGTAAGCTCAATAGTCACATGATTCTTATAGGCCAGATAGAGATAGGCTTAGAAGGTTCAGTTCTATGCCTCTGTGAAGGCCTGACAAGTTTGCGGTTTCTACAACATGGAGAGGAAATACCGGAAGCACTTTGCTACATGAAATGACTACTTCCAAGTATGATAAACTTCATCAAGGTGTTAGCACAATACATCTTGGTCGCAGAGTATCAGACTAATAGGACGTTCCGATTTGTAATTTGTAATCTCGTCTCTGTCAGACTTTTTGTAATAATAAATACAACTAATTTAATTGCACAACGAAGACATAAGCCAGTGATACAACGTAATAGTTTATTAAATTGGAAAGTTTGTTGATTCGAGATTAAAGGGATTTAAGGTTAAGTTCATTTCAAGACTTTCAAGTCGAGATTTATTTGGTCTTCCACCAGACAAAAAATTGGCTAAACCAGCCAGAGGTGACACAAATTACTTGAGATAAATATTATATTATATTCCCTAAACAAATATTTAAATCTGATGGTAAAATTTTACAGAAATACTATTCTTAGTTTAGTTTTGGGCACATTTTTTCTGGTAGTGCAAATACATAACTTTATCATTAATCTTTTTTATATTATTCTTTTATGTCCTTTTAGTCTTTTTTTAACCAAAATCCAATCCCATGATTTTTAATGAAATAAGTGGAGGTTTTGTTTAAATGTTTCGTTGTTTATTGTTCTTATTCTTTTTACTTTTATTGTTGTTGATCGGACCATCTTGTGTTCTAAATTTTAAATAATTATTTCTTTCACCTGTCAAAATATCACAGTTTTGCGATTTCGTCCAATAAAAACGCTTAATTTTGAATGTTTTGTGCTAAATGCTTGCCAATCATTCCGTTTTATACTGATAAAATCTCTAGTCGTTTTACCAGTATTGATAAAATCATGTAACTGTCAAAAATTCAATAACAATATTGATCAATTAAATAGCGAAAAGTAAAATAGTGAAAATTAGTGAAAAAAACAACTATAAATTATTAAATAAAGTGGTTTTTGTACAGAATGGTTCTTGTTAGACCTTTATTTACGGTTAAGGATCGACCTGTTTTCTTGATTCCAATGAGATAGAGCCTCCTTCATGATTCCCTTCTTTGTTTGATTGTTTTTTACAATCTGTTAATTTCTCCAAACTTTCTGTTTCTACTGTTATTTTTAAACTATATATCTTTTCATTGGGATAAAACATTCTTACCATTTTTATGTTCTCCCACATTTCATTCCACATTTTAATTTAACCTACACACTTATCAGACTTTATCTTCGTTAGTAGCTTCTGATTTTCTTTTTTCTTCAGCATTTTTACTTCATAAATCTATTATTCATCGATGTTTGAGTTTTAAAATTCCATAAATTAATATGCAATTTATGCAATCTACACATACAAATAAGTTTGTATACGATTTTGTGATATTTTGATCTTGCTTGTTTTATCGTAACTTAGACAAATCACGTAGTACTATTAACGTTTTTCTTTATACTTTGTTACCTAAATTTGAAAAGTTTTATTTAATATAATCAGATAACCTCTAAATCATACTTTGTTATAACTATTTATGATTCTTGTTTCTTTATAGCCTGATGATGGTTCGAGGACCGAAACATGTCCCATTTACAGTTATAAGCTTTATTATTAAAATTGTGGATTGATTTTGACTTTTATTGCTACGGTATTTCAAATAAATATGCCTAATAATTTTCATTTTGGCAATTTTCTCTTAATTTAATTATGTAAACAGGTAAAAAATAAATAATTATTCAAAGTATAACTGTGTTGTTACGGCGCTGACAACTGTCAATACTATCTAGTGTACAGGTTAATTCAATAGGAGGGGTACGGGCATTGATTACGTTAATAAAGTAGCTCCTGTTAAATAATCAAATAGATATATTAAATTGTCATAAAAAGAATAAAGAAATTCATTCAAAACATTTGAGAGTTCTTATGCCAGCTTCCTTTGAATTTTTCGTTTACCCTACGTCACTTGCCCTCTGCTCTATAATACCACTGAATGTTGTTTCCCTTTCCATTTACTTATCCTGCTAGTAATTAAAACATTATGAGTATATTCTCTTAAAAAATAATGTATTTATTTAATATTGTTATTTGTAAACCAATTGTCTTTCTGTCTGATTATTAAAGTTTTAATAAATTATATCATAGGTAGACAACATAAAATACATGCAATTTGAATTTAAATCTATCATTTTTGATTGAATCTTTACTTTTTATAATTAAAAATTGAGTCTAACAGCGAAAATAGATTTAGTGAAAAGATATCCATTAATTATTAAATTAAGTGGTTTTTGTACAGAATAGTTCAAAAAATAATCTCTTCAAATACCACTCGTTCTGTAAAATTTTACAATATGACTTTTTATTTTCCATACCCAAACTTTTTTATGTTAGGCTAAACAAAACAAACTGAATAAGATATAATCACTTCAGTATTTTTGCCAAATAAAAAAGTTTTCCTAACTAAAAATTAATTAGTGAAATTTTAAGGACTCGTAGCATTACCTTTGCTTAATTTAGTAACAAATGTGACGTCTGGAGTTAAATAAGAATTTATTGATTTGCAAAAATCACCACAACATTGCATGTCTTTAACAGTATTGCTATCCCTAGCGTGATTCATGTGGGAAGGTACTTTACTTCTAGTAATGGTAATGATAATAATAATAATAAGAATTATGAATAATTTCTATAAAATTTTATTTTTGTTTTGACTGGTTGTTTTCGTGTTTCACACGACATTTAAAAATATGAATCACTTTAATTATAAATTACCGTTAAAACGAATTTATTTACAAATATAGAATTTTTGGAAATGTCGAGTTAGTGGATTCAGATAATTATGATTTGCATACAACAGACAATTTCGGTGTTAGACTAGTGTAAACAAATTTTCTAAGAAGTTTGTAATAACAGTGTTTTTCATAGATAAAAATACTGCTCACTTTTAACTCGTATATTCATATTATTAGGATTTTCCATAAATTAATCACAACAAGAATTGGGTGTTAAAATAAACAATTTATTTAACTTTAGTCTACTAGTACACGACTTTCGTTGAACATATATCTACATATTATCTCTCCTTTGTGAAAATACCTAAAGGTTATCAGTACTTAATTGAAATAATAACCTTTATTTAATCAAAGAAAAGTCTCACGAAATTATATAATTCTCACTGACTGACTATTCAGTAGATTAATTAGTTGAATCCCATTTACCTATTTAAATTTATGGACTTAAGACTTTCGGAGCAGTAACCTACACCAACTGTTTTCTAATCACATGGCAAATGCTTCCCTTTAAGAAAATTTTAAAAATATACCATTCATTTAAAGTAATTGGTAAATTTAATAATATCGCACTTTCATGGATTCAACTTACTTAGATCTGAACGGTATAAGTTGCAGATTAACTTCCTTGAAGTTCTTTGAAGTGTCTTCATACTTCCAAAGTAGGTGATTCTACAGTCTTTAGTAGTTTTTAATTATTGCATATTTACTCTTCTTCCTTATCGTTGTAAGATCTATTGATCTGTTAATTCCGAACGTGCCTTCCTGGTGGACGGTTTCCCATCAGTTTTCCCTCTAGAACTATATTCTATTTTCGGGCATCCTTTTTTCGTGGTAGTACCATCCTCGTCTTTGTTTGTCTTCTCCATCTTACTATATCTTTTATGCCACATTGTTCTCTGATGTCTGTTCTCTGATTTCTTATTCGATCCCTTCTGATTTAACCAGCTAGCATCCTCATTAATCTCATCTCAGCTACCCCTAGCATACTTTTAGTTTTACTGCTTCTTTAGTTTCTATTCCATACAACATTATGTTGATTTGACTCCTTATGTTCATTATTGGTTCATTGCTGCTGTATATATCTCTGTCCAGGTATTTGAACTGCATCACTTGATCTATGAGTCTGTCCTGGATTACTAGTTTGGGTTCCTTCGCGATGGTCATACTTCTGGTTTTTTCGATGGAGATGCTCATATTAAGTCGTTGTCCCATTTGGTATAAAGCTGTCTCTGCAGGTCATCTACGGTTTCTGCGAAAATTGCGGCATCGTCGGCATAACCCACCAAGCTAATAGGTGCATTATTTACATTTGTTACTAAATTAAGCAAAGGTAATGCTACGAGTCCTTAAAAGTTTATAGATTAATTTTTAGTTTCGAAAAATTTTTTACTTGGGAAAAATACTAAAACAAACCGAAATGTGATCGTCCATATAACGAGTGATTATATCTTATTATTATTTTGTTTAGCCTAAAATAAAAAAGTTTAAGTCTGGAAAATAAAAATTTACATAGTAAAGTAGTATTTGAGAAGATTATTTTTTGAAATTTTTTATTTATTTTTTCGCATCAACCACTAAGTGTTATTAGCGACACAATTGCGTAACATTGTGTTTTAAGAAGTTTGCAACATTTTTAGTTCTACAATTTTCATCTAGGATAGATATTAATCTATTAGGGATGTTAAAGTTTCTTCTAGTGTTTTTAAGTTTGTCGCACTCTACTAGTATGTGATATGTAGTGAGATTTTTAAGACAGAATTCACATGTTGGGGTTATTTTTTGAACTATTCTGTACAAAAACCACTTTATTTAATAATTCATCCCTGGTCGATCTACCCTTTCTACCTTATATACTCTACTAGGCTCTTTTATCTCAACTACAAATAGCATTTAAATAGAAACTACCAACTTCGAGTTACCAGAATTGCAGCAGATACCCACCTAGCATTATAGTGAAAGTATTTCAGCCTTTTTCCAATAGGTCATTGATGGACTTTCAGCTTACTGCTGAACCCCAGGGATTAAATCTGGAACAAAAATTAGTTAAGCTCATTATTTTAACTAATACGAGTAATTATTGTTAACAGCCAGTTCCATAATCAAAATTTAAGCCTCCTTTACATGAAAAAGTGACCTTTAATGAAAAAATGAGTCCCACAAACCAATTTTGTAAACAAAAGGACACTCCAAAGCCTCCTTTGTCGTAAAGGCTGGACAACTTGCGAATGTATTTGTAAATGTAAATGTATTTTTAAGGTAAACATAACCTATTATTGGCCTGTCATACACAGTGTTCGGTTCGGTTGTGGTTTAGTGGCTTATTGAAAGTTATCTGAGGTTGACTTCATTATTAAGAATATTATGGCAAGTTCTAGTTCTTCATCAGATGATGAGGAAATGATAGTAATAGTAAGGAGTTTCAAATTGTTTGTTTCATTAGCATCTTTGTCCACAGTACATTAAAAACTACAGAAAAATTCTATGCAATTGCTAGTTTCCCACGTGTCATTGGACTATACGGGTGATTGATTAATGTGAGGAAGCTCAGTAGGTCTATTATAGTAAAAACAAAAAAAGTTATCGACAAAAATTGTAAGCAGCTTTAAACTCCACATTTTAAAAGTAGATTATATCACTAGGAGTAGAAGTGACTCTTTTTGTGTTGAGTTCTTAGTTTGCAGCCGGAGCGAAGCTGAGGCTGCAATCAGGACGAAAACAAAAAGAACGTTCTACTCCGTGTAATATATACTATTTTTTCTTCAAGCGTGTAAAATAAATAAAAATTAAACAAATATATTTTACCTACCTTAAACAACAAACTTTAGTTCTCACTGAAATAGTTGTCGCCATCTTACTTTTTTTTTACAGTTGTCAAAGTTGTTGGTATTCACGCATTGGAAAATAATATTCAATAACAATAACGTAACCGTTGTTTAATATATATTTTTCTAATTTGGATAATTGACAAATATTAATTAAATATTTTGTATAAATATTGATCAATAAATCGGTATTATTATTTAAGAAATTTTAAATGAACCTTACTTTATGACGTCATAGGCTCCGCCCATAATTTACTTTATCTCCCATGGCCTTTTAAAGACTTTATCTCCCAGTAATCAATAAAGACGTACTTTTACTACGTATATACATGCACATAAAGATGCATTTATTGACCGCTTGAAGAAAAAATTAGTTACAATCTTACAGGGTGTTCCATAAGATGGTGGCACACCAAACTTTTGTTTTTTGAATGGAATACCCTGTATTTTATTTTAAATTCGAAATATGCATCACTTCCACATCACAACAATGTAAACTTTTATAATGTTATACCGGGTATTCAAAAAGTTATTACCAATATTACCTGAAAATCGTATCAAGTATAACTCCCTGTGTAATTAAAAAGGAGTATAGGAGTATTGATCTATTGTAACTATGGTATTTTAATAATTGCTAAAAATTATAAAACATATTTGTTTTTATAATATTCCTTAAATCAAATACAGGGTAAGTCAAAATGCAAGTACATTATTTTCTTGGTAATTTTAAATAGAACACCCTGTATTTTACATCAATGTCGAAAAGTACTAATGTCATACATCAAATTTTATTAAGTACTCCCTATACCTAAAGTTAGAAGTTTTCTAGATAATGTTTATTTTTTCATCAAAGTATTTAGATATTTTAACGTTTACCAATAATTATTGTGAGTTGGCCATTATTGGTTTGTCAGAAACTGATAGTTTGACATAACTGTCACATCCATACAATAGGATAGAGAAGACGTAGCATCTGTTCATTTAAGTTTTGAGTTCCAAACTAAGGTCTAGTATAAGTATAAGAAAACAAAATTAATCTGATCTTCAACTCTCCTTGCTTTACAATCTAATGCAAAGATGATCCTAAATTAAAAAGACATTTGCGTTTTGTGTATTTCTTCCATTATTTCCATTTCACCGAAATCCTAAGTAACTAAAATAATCCAATGATATATGTAATGCCTTATGTTCGATACATTAGAAACAACTCAGGTTTTCTTCGATATGGTAGTAATAAAGTGTTTCTACTGAAGTAGGTACCATGGATTTTTTATTAAACTCCGAGAGACATATTTTTAATCGAGGTAGTAAATTAGCCATAAATTATGACACAATCAGATATTTAAAATGCGGTTTTGTGAGGTTTTTATGAGTATTTTTTATAAGATAATAAAATGTTTTTCAAGTCACCGTGGTAGTTCTGTCGTGTATCAAAACAAAAGCAAAACGAGACAACTAACTCGGCGTAGATCATAAAAAACGTAGACAATTGCTACATCATTAAGTCATGTATTCAGTACTAAAAGGTGTGTATTTATTAGCTAACCAACGATTTGTTCTAATAGAATAAAAAACTAAAAAAATTACAACTTACAAATGTAACATTTACTACAGTCGTTAATAGTGTCACTACGTTACTACTGCAATTCTTAGCTATTTCCAAGGTAAACTAGGGCATCTATTTAATAAAAGAGTTATTATAACTGCTGTTTAAATGGTAATTGTATTAACAAATATAAATAAGTAGACAAGAAGTAAATGATAGAAAAAACTAAAAAAACAAGCTTTTATTACTAACCAAACTAAAAAATAGAAAATATTTTTTAATTACAAAAAGTTTTTAGTGCAGCAGTGGAAGGTCAAAAAATCATTTATAAATAATCATTTATAAATAATTTCTCCAAAATCAAATTGTAATAAAGTTTAAGTTATTGAAAAAATAATTCAATTCATAGATAGTTACTGTCACATTTAATTTGTTAGCACCCCACTATTTGCAATTAAAAATTATTTTCAAATTTCAGGTTTGGTTAGCAATAATAGCTTGTTTTTTTAGTTTTCCTAAACTATCTACCATTTATTTATTATTTTTTAGTTCGATTTATCAATTGTAATTTTTGTTTCAAATCTAATTTACACATTCCTAAAACTAAAAAAAACCAGTCTTAAACTTTTTATACTATATATCCTTTTTAACCACTCTATATGCTTTATTTTCCATTTTTACTCTTCCAAGAACCTCAAAATTCCAAAAATAAAATGAAATATTCCTACACTTTTTATTCCCCCCCTCGCATTGAATTTTTAAAAAATTTAAAATCTTTAATTAACACAATTATTGAAAATACAAGTTTTCTATATTTTTCTCCATTCTATCCAAAGTGTGTACCTACTAAATACTACAGCCCCTTAAATATTTTTTTTAATTTTTCAATAATTGTACCTTCATTTAGTAAGAGTAAGAATTAGGTACACTTCCATGCAAAAAATTTAGGTCACTTTATAGTATATTAAACAACGCATTTCATATGGAATTCTGTTATGACACGAGTTCAAGTTTAAAAAACGAATCGCGGAGCGATGAGTTTTTTAAAGAACGAGTGCCACAACAGCCATATGAAATAAGTTGTTTATAATATTTTTTATATTTTGCCATTTTATCATTTTTTAAATTAATTTTTTATTTTTACGTAATTACGAATATTTTGATTTTAAAAAGTATGTTGGCAGCACTGTGTAATTTATAACATTTGACAGTTTCTAAAATTAACCTTTCTAATATCTTGAAGCTGATTACGTAGCGAAACTGCAGTTCTATTCCACAAACTTGACATTAACAAAAATCTTTCATCTCTTTGACTAGTGGCTCTTTTCCGGGTCGTCTGGTTATAAGACCATTCTCCTGGTAATTGGTACACATTTTGTACAGCACAGAGGCTCTTACTAACAATTCTGGCGGTATCACGTTGTCCTCTACCATCTTGTATGAACGCTACAATTCGTGCCACATTAATAGGATCTAGAAGCATTTTGGACCAGTAAATAAACAATAAATATCAATGAAACGTTACTTTACACAATAAACCATGCAACGGATTGGTTTTAAATAATAAATTATCAATGCAATATGAATTCGTAATTAGCGCTATATTTTGTTGTTAACAAGGGTTGCAAATAAGGTGTCAGAATGTGACAGACGCCAATTATGACAAATAGCATCCATATACAACAATATACATGTCATCGCCTACTATGCCCATGACCCTGATTAGTTTTATTTTAAGATTATTTGCCATTTCTTAAATTATTTAAAGTGACCTAAATTTTTTGCTTGGCAGTGTATTTTTTAAAATTTACAGTCCCTTTTAAACTATTACTTTTGTTCAATACAATGTTAACCAATTGTGTCAATCGTTCAACTTATGGAAAATAATTAGATTTATAAATAAATTACTGAAAGGATGCAATCAATGTTTGTGTTAATTATCATGTTTATGAGCATATTAGTAATTAATTTTAATGTTCTTTTATCTCGTCGATAACATTTAAACGACACTTAGTTTTTTATTATGAATTAAATTAACAAGGAAACAATGAAAACATAAAAAATACTACATGTCCTCCAATACATTCGCTAAATTACAATTTTTATTGAAAACTGGTTGGTGCCCAAGGCTTTGCCCACGAAAAAGCATCTGCTGTGATTCTCTCAGGTGTTCGCTACATACTCGATTTTGTTTGGTTTTTATTTATGATCACTAAAAGAAAATCTAAAGTTCATGTCACAGAATTTTATTATTTTTACAAATTAAGCTACTATATTCTGTTTCACAAAGATATAGCAAATAAATCTCAAACTATTTATAAGATATAAAAATTTATTGTAGACGTAATGCATAGCAGTTTAAAATAAAATAATAGGAACAATAAAATATATATTTACTCTGCGATTAAGTTATTCTAGATAATTATATTCCCTTCAGCAAACCATGCTGGCTTTCCTTTCAAAAAAAGGCTTTTCCCAGGCAAAAACCATACTTTTTTAAAGTTGTTTTTTATAAAAGTTATTTGGATATGAAAGGAATACCATCATCCTGGCCTGTCTCCATCAATATTTTGTTTTCCGATTTATATTATAACGAGTGCAGTTTTCTTCGAATGTCACATTTGGAGTCTTCATAAAATATTTTTGTCGGTCATGAATTTTCCTTCGATTTGGTCTGATATTTTTATATCTGTAATAATTTAAAAATCGTGAACTGTCCAATTCCTTCGTTCTGGCCATCGCTCAGCACTTTCTTGCACTTTCTACATTTAAAATTATTAAGAACATTAAAAAATTAAACATTTTAACAAATTGCTTTTTAAAAACAGCTGTTTCGCTAGAATTAGCGAAACAGTAGCCCTACCATTATTCGTAGGTCCTGTCTGCTCATATTCAGCAGCATTTGACACCTCTTTTTAGAAAGATCTCTTAAAAATGTCTGAGTGTCTCAAACCCTCTAGCTCGAACCAGTAAGTGAGCTCTTTGTATTCAACTAATATAAGACAAACGTGAAACAGCAGAATACGTCACCGATTATGACGTAACAGCAAAGGATGGTGGAACATACTATACTCACCATTTAATTTTATTTTATTTTTACGATTTCAATATTAATTATTTCTGTTTCAATGAGAACTATCTAAAAGCTAAACAAATATTAATTAACCAATACTTGTGCAGTTTCCGACAAAAAAACTATTTTATATTTGAAGAAAGGAAACACCAATGTCAATGTCACAAATATTTATTTATTGTTGTATGAATTTGTTGTAAAAAAGCGACTAGTTTCGGCCTACAATACGGCCATCATCAGGCTACAAAGAAATAATACATTACAATACATAGCTGATAGAGAAGCAATTCACAAACAATCCTTACCTATTAAAGTCAAATACAATATATATAATGTTAAAGAAAATTCCAAAAAGATTGCAAGCATTGCAGTTGAAGGTTTGAAAATATGAAACTAAATTATTTTGCTTGATTTAACTTGGTTATCCATTGATTGATTTGTATCTCGTTTCCTGAATGATTGCAGTATTGTCGTTGATTTGTTCTTTTCCTTAACTACTTCGATAACAGTTCCATTGATCATAGATACTACTATTTTTCTCTTGTCCTGTGACTTCTCTTAACTTTGCCTTCCATGTTGTTTACCTATGTTCTATGATTCCACTATATACTTGTCTATCGCCATTACTCCAAGTTCGCATGCTCCTTGTACAGAGTAAAAGTAATAGTTTTACCTAAGTGCATTTATAAAGTGCTTTTCGTTGCAATTCAATGCATTTAATCTTTTTATTATTATGGACTATGTTTTTAATAATTTGTTTGACCATGCATCTTATTATTTATAATTTGGTGCTAATTTTAATACCTCTCCTAATTTTCTTTTCCATAATTTTTTGTAATCATTCCCAACTTTCTTTCCTTTTGTGCGTGAGAAACCTTTCTCTGGGACATAATAGGTATGTCTTTTTGTTTTTTGGACCTGTTTTACACGGGTTAAAAACCAATTTTCACAATCTTTTTCATACCACTTTCAATTATGTAGATCTCTCCTTTTTGGATACATCTATACCAAGGGTTCTTCAACCCTTCTTAAAACCTCCAAATTTACCACATAATATCTAAATTGAGCTCTAGGCTTCTCCTTTGCCTCCTTCAACCTTTACTCTTATTGTCCATTTTCTCCTTTTTTCTTTTTTGTTTTTCAATGTCCAAAACCAAATAAAAATTTTGACTCCTATTACATTTTAACTTCATCTACAGCAATTTAATTTGGATTTGATCATCGGTGGTCACCATACTTTGTATAAGTGCTTTTAAACAAAACAAAGTTGAAATTAAATTTAGTTTCATATTTTCAAACCTTCAACTGCAATGCTTGCAATCTTTTTGGAATTTTCTTTAACATTATATATATTGTATTTGACTTTAATAGGTAAGGATTGTTTGTGAATTGCTTCTCTATCAGCTATGTATTGTAATGTATTATTTCTTTGTAGCCTGATGATGGCCGTATTGTAGGCCGAAACTAGTCGTTTTTTTACAACAAATTCATACAACAATAAATAAATATTTGTGACATTGACATTGGTGTTTCCTTTCTTTATTTAAGAAGAGTCAAGAAATGGATGATTTGCTTCATTTATTTTATATTTTTTTCGACTACTTTATTGTCTTTGATTTTTACTCATCGCCGTCGTTATCTGCTTTAAAGCCGTTTGATTTTCCCGCCTGTGTTTTTTGCAGAAAAATATTTCTATTTAATTTTAAATTTTTTGTACAAACATTATTTTGTGTTTTATAAGTAAAAGATGATATTCATATTCACAAATACTTTCTTAAAGAATAATATAAAATTAATAGATTGCTATTAACCACAAATGTCATTGGCAATAATTTTGTCATTAGATACTTTACTCATGCAGCCAACCATTTAAAACAAAAATTTGCGTGCATTAAAGTTGAATTACGATACGCAAATGCGTTTTATAATGAAGATTCGCAATTCACTTAGATGAGCTGGCATCGTGGATAATGCACTTTGACAAATTTGACACATGTGATAGTTCGCCATTTTAATTAGTTAAGTTTTGTTTACATACGAAAAATAGAGGTGTACCAGTAACGCATGAATTTAATAAATTTGTCTATAAATAAGTTAAGCTTATAGGAAAAAATAAATAAATAATTCGTACCGATAAAAAAACGAATCGTATCATTGTTTTTAGTTTTTCTTTACTTCTATACTTAAGGGACAGATAATTATCCTGAATAATTAACAATTTTTCAGAGCGTCTGCTATTTGCATATTATTATCATTACGACTTTGCCAAATACAAAGTTGAAGTTCTGCAAAACAAAATTACACAAACAACAGAGAATTTTTATTACGTAAGAATTGCAAATTAGTACATAAACTTTGGTTCATAAAATATCTGTTTGCATGATTTGAAAATACCAGATGGGAACTTGGTGTTTACCGTATCGTCGTGATTCAACCAATCAACATTTCATCGAAACCTAGTACAAAGAGCCTCGAAAAGCGAAGCAATAAATTAATAAGTGAAATTTTAAGAACCCAAACACTGAAATTTACACCTTTCAGCAAATCCCGTCGGCTGAGAGCTGTGTTATGGCTAGAGATTGCGCCACTTATTTAAAACGTAACAGTATACTTGGAATAGTCTACTGAATTTAATGATCCTGTAAACATTGTTTTGACTGTATATCAATTTATTTGATTTAATTAGAAATTATTGCATACATTTAAGAGAACTCATTAATGTAGGTATCAAATAACAACAACAAAAGTTTTAAACGCGTTAAAGAAACCCTTTTTATTCCACAGCTCTTTGAATTTTATAGCTTAAATGGTCAACGCTTGAAATTAAATTATTCTAATGTAAAGTTATATTGGTTTATCTTTAATTTTTTTCTGCGTGTACGAAAAATTGATAAATTCGTTCAAGGTCGGATTCATTTATAAAACATAGTGAAGGGAATACCTAGTAAAATGTACAATGAAAATATTTATCTTTTACAGCAGTTTCCTGCGAAACGATTATAATTTTTTAAAATAATTTATTCACAATATTTAATTCCGTTAAAATGATTGCTAAATTTTTGTTTGTACATAAAATTCTCACCACTGACAAATAAATTAGCGCTATTAAAAATATTCTTTTTGTAAACTATTTGAATTAACCTTCATTGAAGCATGTCAACAGTTATTTTTTATATGAGTTTAGTGAAATTTTTGAGGTTATAAATAATTTTTTCGACGATCGTTAAAAAAAGTCCACTTTTTTTCACAGTTATTAGTTCATAAAGTACCACTTTTTTTCACGTGTTAAAAAAAGTTACTTTTTTTAACATGTTAAAAAAAGTAAAATGACAGCTTACAGTCTAGTTATAAGTTTTGTCATCAATTTAGTGGTCTGTCACGATAGCGTATGAGCAAGCACAAGGTCCTACTAAGCAAGAGGTCGTCGGTTCGAATCCCGCGTCGGAACTATTTTTTTTTATTTATTAAATACTTATACCAGGGATAGGTTATCAAAACTGGGAAGTATTTAAAATTATTCCTGTTAACCAAATTATAGAAAATTTCATTATAAAACACATAGAATCGGCCAATCACGTCACCTATGGAAAACCAAATAAGAGTTGACATTTTAGAAACGCTAAGTAATTTGTTTGTGATTTGACAGTTAGTATTTCGTGTACTGAGTAAAATGGAAGAAAATAATTCGAATTTCGAGGAAGAAACATATATTTGTTATATTTGTTCTCTCTGTTTATTTATCTACAAATTAATAGGCTACATTCTGTTACTAATTCTGCAACAAAACGGAAAATAAAGTAAGTATGGGACAAAATTTCTTACGATCGTCGAAAAAATATTGTATGCAACACATGCATAAAGTGCCTTTTTTCACTCTTGGGATTGCGGCACTCACCTTCGGTTCGTGCGCGCAAATTTCCCAATCGTGAAAAAAAGTACCACTTTATGCACTTGTTGCATAAATTACTATTTTCGACGATCGTTAAAAAAAGTCCATTTTTTTTCACAGTTATTAGTTCATAAAGTACCACTTTTTTTCACGTGTTAAAAAAAGTTAATGACAGCTTACAGTCTAGTTATAAGAAGTTTTGTCATCAATTTAGTGGTCTGTCACGATAGCGTATGAGCAAGCACAAGGTCCTACTAAGCAAGAGGTCGTCGGTTCGAATCCCGCGTCGGAACTATTTTTTTTATTTATTAAATACTTATACCTATCCAGCGAAGAGTACACATTTATTTTTAACTTACAGAAACGGAAAATGTATTAATCAAAGAATTGGTATAAACCAATTTTCTAAAATACCCTTTAAGGTAGCAAAATATTTAAATTTGGCCGAACCAAATGCCTACACGGGCCATTCGTTTAGAAGAACCTCGGCGTCACTGCTCGTTGATTCTGGAGGTGACTTGCTTCAGCTAAAAAAACACGGAGGATGGAAGTCCAGTGCAGTGGCCGAGGGCTATGTTGATGGTTCATTTATGAATAAAATAGACTGTGCTTCCAAGATTTTGAGTGGCGTTAATAAACCAGCATCAGCGCCAACAACTTCGAGTACTTCGACCACTTCAACTAATGTACAAAATTGATTACACCTCCTAGATATGGCCAACAATAGAGGTCACGAATCGATATCAATAAGTCAAATAAATTCCGAAAAAAATTCTTTATCGGAGCCAAAAATTAATATCATGAACTCAAATAATTGTACTTTCAATATAAATATAATGAAGTAAATAATAATTGTTACACACGATACCTAATTATAATTTGTTATAATAAAAAAATATTTAAAACAGTTCAATAAATAAATTTGTTATATTTGTTCTCTCTGTTTATTTATCTACAAATTAATAGGCTACATTCTGTTACTAATTCTGCAACAAAACGGAAAATAAAGTAAGTATGGGACAAAATTTCTTACGATCGTCGAAAAAATATTGTATGCAACACATGCATAAAGTGCCTTTTTTTCACTCTTGGGATTGCGGCACTCACCTTCGGTTCGTGCGCGCAAATTTCCCAATCGTGAAAAAAAGTACCACTTTATGCACTTGTTGCATAAATTACTATTACAGTTTACAGAAATCGCGGAGACGAAATATACTTCTTAGTCCAGATTAAGATATTAAATAATGGAATAGAAAAGGAAAGTTGTCAAATGGAAGAAGAACAAGCCAGTTAAGAGAAGGAAAATTAACAATATTGACCACCAGTTTACAATAAATGTTAATAAAGAAAAACCTTGCTTACGACCAGGAAACCCATATACTGTACGTTGACTTAAAGAAATTTAAATATTCGATAATAGTATAATGAGTATAATATTAACAGAAGTTGTTTAATATTAACTTAATTAAATAAATTTTATTAAGTATATTATCAGTCATAGAAGATCATTTATAGTGAACAGTCAGTGAACAACCAGTTTTTAAAAGTAAACGTAAAAATAAAGTGTTAAATAATGACTTTAAAATACAAGTTAAAACAATCAAGAAGTAAAACAAAGTGCTAAATAGTGACATTAAGAACATAAGTTTAAGATTTATACCAAAGTAATCAAAAGTGTAAATAAAAACAGAAGAAATTATATATGTACTTATTATTTATAATAACATTAAAAGAACTATAATCCAATACTGGACTATATCCATAAATCGAATTGGAAGAACAATTATATTACACAAGGAACCAAACGTCTAACAACACGACCACAATATTTTGCCAAAGTCGGAAATTCCACGTATCACTTCGTTGGTTTCCGTTTTTCATAGAGCGACTACGGATTTTTTTCACCAATCAGAAAACAGGACTCTACAATAAGGTCAGATAACGATCTACTTCAAATAAAACAAAAAAACGGTCATTACCTCCAGTAACAATCAAAGAGCTGAGAGGAAAATGCTTTCGATGCGGAAAAGAAGACCACCGTGCAAACGAATGTGCAGTCATTAAAAGTAAATGTTTAAGATGCAAGAAAGTAGGACATTTAGCACTTACTTGCTCACAATGGAATCCAAATACAAACCAAATAGATGACGATAATAGTAGTGAAGAAAATATGGGAGAAATACACCTAATAAAAACGGAAATGTCAGAAAAGTACATAATTCCTATCAGTATTAAAAATAGACTGGTTAATAAGGAATTCAATACAGGGGCTACCCTATCCTCTATATCCTATAAACTTTAAAAGAAACTTAATGTTACAAAGAAAATTTTTAATTTCGACATGAAATTCAAAACACACTGGAGAAATCATTATCTAACCGATAAGATAATTACCGTGGAAACACGTCTTAGGCGTTCTCCAAATCCCAACGGACAAACACCGTACCAACTAATGTTTGGTCGGGACATTCGTACGATGCTTCACGTCATGTTTCGAAAGCCTGCCATTTCAAGATCAAAATTCCCTCATTCGCCGAAAATGGGAATTCGGCACAGTAGTTCGGAAAGTCGGCCAACTACACTACGAAATACGCACTGACGCAGGGGTACTGTACCGTCGGCATCTGGAGCAGCTGTTGCCTGTCCCAGGTGTTCCTTTGGAATAAGGGTGAAGGACTGATATATACTTCACATTATGACATTTGTAGATATTTCAATTAGTTGCCAATTAAAAATATATCTGTCGTAATCTATAGATATCAAACAAACATTGCACTTTCTATCGATTACTTAAACTAGGTACATCATTAAAAACATTATAAAATTTACCTAACCTATTACATTAATTTTTGACATTCAACTTTGAATTAAATTATTAGACTATTTCTATGTTTCTTTTACTATATTATTTTATCCCGATTTAGTTTAGAACAGCACTACAGGTCTGGATGACCACGGCCAAGGTTATCTTTCATCATTCTTCTCTCCTTATTTCTCGCTTTATATTGCTAATCCTATATTTCCATTCTTCTTAAATCATCTGTCACTCCTCCTAATCAGTTATCCCGGGAACTTCTTCGTTTAACCCATCTGTCTTCACCCATTCCACAAATGTAACCCAACGGTCTATTATTGTAAATCTTGAATTTTCTTTTATACCTCTTCTTGAACTAGATTAAAAATAATTGTGATTAAGGGATGTTCTTGTCACCTTACATTTACAATTATAAATTTTCTGTATTTGTATCTAACTTTTTGGTTTTTGTGTAATTTCTACTAATTTTCTTAACTTATCTAGATTATTTAACTTTTTATGTTTTTATACAGATTTGACATAATTATAATAAAATCTAAGTGTGTCCAAATTGAACAAGGTCATTTGTAATGCAAATTTCATTTATTTTTATAGCCTAATAATTAAAATTATATATCAATATAACACGTTTTTTAAAATCAAATACTTACAACTGATGATATAACGAAACATTTGCCTCGCCATTTTAAGCAGACTATAATAATGTATTCAAACTAATTAACATATTTGTTTTAAACAAATAAATCCTCCAATCTGTCTCGTGCAACATTCTTTCTCATTATTTACACTACCAGCTTGCTTTTATTCGTCTGTGTGTATGTTTTTTTTATCATCGTAATTACGAACTTTATTCTTTTTATTTTTAAACGTTAAATATGTTACAATAAAAATTCTTTACTTGATATTTTTCGCTGGTACAATGTTACAATAATAAATCAAATATTTTTAATTGGCTGTTTAACATTCAGAATAGTCCCTGAAGACTTGTAGATCTCCTTTTTTAGATTGTGATTCGAGAATGTATAAATAAAATATTCATAATGCGAAGTTAAATTTAAAACAATAGCTAAGTAATTTATTGCAGAATTCTCCCTCTCGTTCGGAGTCATCTGCCTCAGAAAATATCGGCGTAAAAAATATTTATGGGTTCGTAAAAGAGATAATACTATAAATGGTGTCAAATTGGTGAGATCAATATCACTAGACGATATGATTTTTATAACACTATTAAAACATTCAACTGCAATTCAAATTTCAAATTTTTATATTTGATTATTTCCCATGCTTTGTATTAACCTTAGAACATAAAATAGTAAGGAAGTATTGCTCGTTCAAGGACAGGTGACCGGGATGGTTATCCAAGATGGCTACCGGAAGTTACTTTTTAACAGGGGCGTCCTATATTTTTATTTGTAGAAAAATAATTTCCTTATTGATACATAATATCTATTATTCAGTATGGACACTAATCATTGTATATTAAAATAACCATTTAAATAAGGAAAGTAGAGGACAAAATAGAGTATAACATTGCCTAAAATGGGGGTACCAGATTTAAGGAAATAAAACCAGTTATATACTACACAATTTTTATTAAAATTTTTCATTCTACCACTATTGGCCCTTAAATTGAATTTTGTGTAAACATGTCTAATTTTTTCTACATTATTTATTTTACTTTTACATATATAATAAATTCTTGTTTTTAAATATACTTCACAGATGCTTTTTATAAGTTGTTTCCTACGAGGACTTTCAGAAGTAGATGGTAGAGTTTCAGGAACAGGTACTGGTGAAATAGTTTCACTGCTAGTAGTTATTTTCTCTTCAGCATAAGGGTCGTTAGTCCTTACCTGCATAGAAAAGGTATATATTAGTGAAATATATGTTTAAGTAAAATATCTGTAAATAGATTTGAGAAAAAATATAGATTTGGTCAATGTTATTAAAGCAATTTGTGGATGTAATAATTACTTATATATTTCATTCTTGCGATTTTAATTGTAGGTATAGCATTTGGTACTAGTAAAATAATTACTGAAGAAATTCTATCAAATGATTGTTCTGTAAAATGTTGTGAGCCTAAAAAGCTATTCTTGTCTGGACTCCAGTTATCTTTATCCACAATATTTAACCATTTTCGTCTAATATTTTCATCCCGTGGGAAACTGTGAATGTAATAATGTGTTAATTAATACACAAATACATTTATTGTACAACTTTGCTTTAGAATACTCCATAGAGATAAAAATAATTGACATATACAGTTATGAGATTAACCAAAAAATTGTAAATTAATGATTATTAAAATAAAATATCCTCTTTCCATTATTGATACGCCTATGTCACTTTAAGTAGATAGGTTAGGGATCAATACAAAGTATTAATTTAATTTAAATATAAAAATATAGTTTATGTTTATATGTATATTTATTATAATAATAGCTACTTACCAATAAATAATTAATCCAAATTTTTAACAGAAAACTAAATTTTTATAACTTGTTAACAAAGTATGAGTCATAAATGGTTATCCAATATGGCCGACTTCCGTCGCCAGATTTTAACATTGTAGATATAACACAAACTCCTTCCTTACTATTTTATGTTCTAAGGTATTAACCCATGAAATGTCACAATTTTTGACATTTAGACCAATCGTAGTCAGTTATCAGCGACTATTTTACTAGAGGAATAGTTACTTCAAAACGTCACATAAACATGTCAAATACTTCTGTCAGTTTTATTATTATTGTAACTGTATTCCTAATGTTCGTGTTCTGTCAATAAAGTTTTGTTCTAATTTACCTATCTGAAGTTAATTTAATCTTCGCAGGAAATAATCTTTCTAAAGATAACACGACGTTGCTAAATTTCTCGAATATTTTACAATTTGATTCGAGCTAAAGCTCTCGGGCTTTAATCAGCCTATTAATGCCACAATTATGTCTCATCAGATTGATATTAAAACGCGCCTAGGCATGCTTCTAATCAGGTAGTAAATGTCCTACTGTAATATCTCATTCCAGGCAACCACCTACTCCTCACGAAGTTCTTCTAGAATCTGAGGAGGACGTTGCAAATTGAGCAATCTCCTACCCATCATATCCCACACGTGTTCAATTGGGGATAATGTGACATCATTATGTTGAAAGAAGTCTGTTGTGACTCTTGCGACATATGGTCGGGCATTATCTTGTTTGAAAGTTGGATTTGTCATGGTGTCAAGATAGGGTAAAAGATGGGGTTCTAAAACTTTTTGAATATAACGCTGCGCGTTCATGTTACCTCTAATGAACATTAAAGGTGATCTCGAACCATAAGCACCCCAAACCATAACTCCAACAGTTTAATGAACATGCCTTTCAACAAAAAACCATGGATTTCTCCTTTCACCACGTCGTCTTCTAACCCTCGCTCGACTGTCGTGCATACCTAAACAAAATCGAGACTCGTTACTAAAGACAATACTGTTCCATTCCTGATCCCAGAGTAACTGTTCTCTGCACCACTTAAGGCGATTACGTCGGTGTTCTGGAATTAAAGGGAGGGCCCAGTGTGGTCGGTATGAAAACATGCCAAAACGTCTTATTTGCAATGGACCTGGTAGTGGAGAAACGGTCCCCTAAGGCCAATAATCTAAGGCGGCGATCTTCACGGTCTGTTGTTCTACGGGGGCGTCCAGAGCACCTTGCTCTTTACGTACTGCTTTCTCGAAGCCATGCCTGACAAGAACTAACCACGGTGTCTACACTTCTTTGCATTCTAACTGCAATTTCCCGAAGTCCCACTATACGACCCCTATCAAACTCACTAAGTTGACGAAATCGTACAGGTCTTTGTACCCTAGGCATCGTAACGAATAGTAAAGAATGTCAAGAACCAAAATCTGCAAAATTTGGATCTTTACTACGGCTACAATATTCATTTTTGGATTGTTAGTGGATTTCAAAAAAAGCAGTATAAAAACCGGAATCTTCAACAGTAAAATAAATAAATTCACCAAATTTTATAAAAATAAAATCATTCAAACTGGGTGTTCGGATTTTTATGTCACTTAGTATATATTTTGTTGCATATCTCTTCTAGTAATTTTAACATATTTCCTGAAAGCAAATGAAGTAACAGCATAATATAAACAATTAACTTCACTGAAAATGTGTGTTCTGTTGGTAGTTTTACTGCTATATCCACGGTTATAATGAATATTTTTCTGATTTTGAAGAAGCTGTAGATTTCCTAGGAACGGATTTGTTAGCCAACAAACTCTGTAATTTAGTAATAGAGTTATACATGTTAAAACATTAAAATTGCCTGCCTTCAAGGACTTTTATTGGTTAAACTGTAATATCTCAGCTTATCTACTCATATAAATATAAAATTAATTCACTGACTGATTGATTGATTGATTGTTGGCATACATCTAGAGCTCAAACTGCTGAAGGTAGAGACATACTTTTTGATGAATAGATACCTTTCATAGAGTAGGTGTGCACTATGGAAGAATTTTTCGAAAATCCATCTCAGTGGGTAAAATGGATATTAAAAGTTTGTACGCAACTCCTTCAGAATTCAGATGCGTCATTATCGTCAACTGCATTGCATAGTATTTTGGGCGAGTTCTTGGTGGAGGTAGTGGGATTTTAGGTCAATGGCGTAGGTAACATTTTTTTAGGGGGTTTAAATTTATATTTATTCCATTATTTAGTTGGGTTAGGTTAGGTTATAATATTTAATAATAAAAAGGGTTAATCATATATATTTTGTAATAAAACATTCTCAATAGTTCGGAATTTATTTTTTTGTTTTTATAACAGATTGTCAAAAATAAAAAAGAATTATCATTTTATAACAATCTCTTGGGGATCGTTAGTTAAACCTTAAGTGATCCTATTTTACTGGTATTTTAATTTTTGAAGCACCATACGAATGTAAATTTTTCTGGTAATTTTTAAAACTACTGCACCTTCCGAGCTATTCTATTGGAAACCCAGCCCCAGGGGGATTAATTTATAAATGAATTATCCAGTATTTATAATGTTTTTATTATTAAAATAGTACAATATATTCATTGTCCCCTAAACTGTAGATCGAAAATTTCCTAAGTATAAAGTGGAAAGTGTACCAGCCGTTAAAAGCGATAAATTAACTAAAAAAATTCTATATCAATATTCCTTTTTTTGTGTAACAAAATTATGTTTACCCAACATTCCTCGACCTGAAATAATTAAAACTAAGTAGACAGATTAGATTGAAGACATGTCACGACCTTTTAACTATTTTATTGTCAACTTATCATCGACGTTTTGAAATATTACCCCATTGACAGAGGTCGTTGAAGATTTTATGAATTAATCGAAATTATTTTGTTTTTAAGGTTTCATTGAACAGGAAGTTGTCGTTTTGTAATCAGTAGCGCAGCACCTACGGTTTGTGTTGTTTTCACAAAAATAGTTTTATCAGAACCGTGTCAATTTAATGGAAAAATATTCCAAGGTAATTTATTTAATTCATTCTTTTGGCACTTTTATACGGTCATTATATGTTTTTGGACGTTAAAGAGGAAAATACATACAAACCCCGTGTGATCTTCCAAAGTCTTGGACGGTAACTTTTTATATTTGCTTACAAACCTTAGACCATATACAAATAGATGTCAATTTTCTGTCCTTGTTGTAAAGTCAAAATAACTTTGTTGTGTTCTATAACTATATGTTTACAAACAAATCCACGTTTGAATAAAACTTCTTCGGTTGTTTTCGTATATCTTCGGCTGCACTGTCTCTTATAGCATGGAACATTGCGAATCATATGTAAACATTAATCTTACCCTGTTCATAAACTAATTATGGTATTGTTTTCGTTGTATTAATTTTGGGTTAAAGTTATGATTTAAGAATTTTGATTAGAGTTAAAACCTTTTTAGGTACCTATAAAAAGATATTTGCGCCGCTGATATTTGTTATTGGTAAACAGTACCACACACAAACTTTATCCAGTAGCTCCACGAACTTCATGCGACAAGGAGAGACAATATTGGCTTCAATATGTTGTTCAGAAAAATGACGTCACAGCCAGTCTATTTGTTTA
The DNA here is from genome assembly GCA_035357415.1 of Ophraella communa. Taxonomy (NCBI): domain Eukaryota; kingdom Metazoa; phylum Arthropoda; class Insecta; order Coleoptera; family Chrysomelidae; genus Ophraella; species Ophraella communa. The sequence continues at coordinate 67,867,900 of CM068979.1, forward strand.
TGGTCAAAGTTACAAACAAACCTCTTTGTAATTATCGGGAAATCCGATATTATTGAAAAGCATTCTGAACGCAGTGTCAAAGAGAAGGATATATCTCAATGCCCAATGATAGAACCGTTCCTCTTATCTTTATTAATAATCTCCAAAAATTTGTTTTTTCAAAAAATGTGCTCAGTATGCAACATTTTTAGATAAATCGAAATACTCTTTTTCCATGACCATCACAGAATTTGCCAATTCTGAAATCAAATTTTACTACAAAATGATGAAATTACATCTCTTGAGATTGAAAAACTATTCTGCAACATCTCTGCTCCCATGCAATTTAATAGTACATTATAAGGAAGATAAATGCGTTATTTTGACAGAGCTACAATGCACCAAGGATAAAATAGCATCTCTTCCTTAATCTCTCCCATAATATCTTCCACATTATAGGCGCAATATTCTATGGCTAAGTCCTTCTAATTTCATTTTGAAAATTGTACAACATTATACTTCATTGGGAATAATTTTTTACTTGTTTTAATTTTGATGTCATCGAAATTGATGTCTACTGCCGATCGTGGAAAAATATAAATAATCGATTACTTCTATTTTAATTTTGATGTCATACAAGATGATTTGAGTGACTGTCAAAATTATTGCTGTCACGTTTCGGTTCGAAAATATAGAAAAGATCATGAACTTTTCCATCGACTTCAAATTATTATTTATTATAGTACAGTAATTTTTTCTCCACTTTTTTTGATCCTTAATCCTTTCTTTTCAATCTCTTATGCCAATATCTGACAAGTCTTGGTTCACTTGGTTCACGGCTTCTAGCCATTTCATCCTTGGCACTCACTCTTTTCTTTTTTCACATGTCATTTTCATTTGATATTCTTTTTATGGCTTTCTTTTCTGGCCATAGATAAGAGATATACGCAGTTAATTGTCGTAACTGAGTAACTGTCAAAATTATTGCTGTCACGTTTCGATTCTATAACATAAAAAAGATCATGAATTTTTCTAACCACTAAAAATTAGTGTGAAAATACACCACCTGAAATTACAAAAAGTTTAAATAATATACTGGAAAATTTATTATCAAAAAAATCGAGCAATAAATATTAAGACAATCACAAACTGTTCATGGATTTAAAATCTTTGATCGTAGAGAAAATATAGTCTGCTACTGGGTTATAATGAAAATTCGTGATGATCGTTTCCACTCTCATCAAATTTTCATTCTAACCTTATTACAGAATATACTATGCTTCTGAAAATAATTAGTAATCGTTATACTTGTATATCAAGTGAGTAAAGGTTAAAATTGGATTAATATTTTATTGTTAATGTGTTTAGTTAACAATTATTAGATGCATAACTGAAAAGTTGGGTGAGGTTGGGTTAGAATTTATGTGGGTGGCCGATAAACGTTACATTAAGACCTGCATTGTCTATCGTGGCTAGCCCTTATCCTATACCTGTTATAAAGCTCATCAGAGTCATTGACAATACTTTTGTGAAGTCCATCAGAACCCGTTGATTTGCAAATCGATAGAGATGGTTTTAAGTATCGACGAAATCGGTCGCCATCACGTTTTCTATTGGAATGTAATTCAATGTCCGTTGGGGCATATAGCCCAGGAAGTAGTTGTTGTTTCATAGAAAACGGTCAAGCTTGGTATAGAAACTGTTAAGTTTCCTTACCCTGGGTACAGGTGAAAACAATTTTCCACTTTTTCAGTTTTTTTGTCTAATAATTGTTTTTATATACTCGTTAATGTGACTGTGCAATTAATAGTTCTATCACAATCCGCAGGTCATTTCTGCTAAGTTTAGCAGCTCCTGAGTTCTCCTTTCATGCTTTTTGTGTCTTAAACCTTCTAACCCGCACCAGTAAGAATGTCTCATCCTATCTACCCAGTTCTATAATTGCTCGTATAGTTACTTCCTTAACTGCATTTGGGAATGGTTCCAGATCTAAATATTCCTTCAGATACTTTCTATTAGCTGGAAGCTGCATTAAAACACAAAATTTCACTTGGGGTTTCTGCCTTTAAGCCCGTTTGTAACTATCAATGATTCATTACAAGTTTTAGTCAATTTTTTAGGATCCTAAATTCAGGACCATAAACATTCAAACAATAAAATCAAATGTATGCAATGTGAACATGCGCACTGCAGTAGGCGGGAGCGTCCTAAACTTCTTCTTATATTCCTTGCTTTTTACTTTATACAGGCAAGGGATTTCTCTGTATAGTTCGATTAATTATATTACTTGGTCATGTGACCACGACATTTTGCACTTGCCAGAAACTATTTGGAATACCTAGGACTCTTCTCTTTGTCTAGGACACCGTATCACCACGAATGAAAATGAACCGCTTATGCTTATGTACAAACAAGTACAATCAATTTAACAAATAACGAAATAACTTTCTATTCTATTCAAATAACAATAACTAAAGTAGGGGTTATGTTATGTTACATAATCAGTCATACCAATTTCTGCAAAAATAAACAACATTGAAGTATAAATTACCCTATATTTTTGCTCTAATCTGCCAAGTAATTGATAGAAAATAGGACCGGTTCTATAAATATATCACGTCAATTAAAATTAAAGAGAAATAGGACATGTTTTGATGATTTGAAAATTGACACATAATGTCTACGTATTTATCAATTATTTGGGATCATAAAAAATTGACTAAAACTTGTAATTAATCATTGATAATTACAAACGGGCTTTATACACAATTATATCTTGTAGTTAAGCTACTTAATTCACCTAACTAACCAAGTATTTTTTCGTATAGTCATTGAACCGGAACTAACCGAATGTTATATGCTTTAACGCCCATTTGACTATCCTATTGACTGTGCCACTTAATTTTCAATTTAAAAAAAGAACTTTATTTCTAAATACATCACATGCAATACACTGATACAATAACTAAGAAAATAAAAGAGAGTAACATTCTTACAACTCTTGCAAAATAAACAGCATTATACTACATATCCAAAAAGTTAAGAGAAAACGCACAAGTTATAACATCGAAAGCTTTTTAAAAGTTTCTTCATTTATCTCATGACAATTTACCATGAACTGAAGTGAACTAAAAAGATGAACGTTATATCTTTTCTCTTAAAGAAAGTTTCAGATTTGCGATAATGGAAACAACATGTCATTCATTTAAAGACATCAATTGCAAATATTTTTGTTATATGCTTCGATTATTTAAATTACTTAATCCGCGACTTGTTTTATAATATTGTCTACTTAGATAAAGTCATTAGAGCCTCTAATTTAATATAATGTATTACAGTCTAAAGAAGAAAAAAAAGGATAAGCTAGCAATATATCTATATGGTCACGCCTAAGAGAAATCCCATGGAATTTATCATTATGACATGAACATGGTGAGAAAAAGCAAATTATAATTACATTTAATTGAAACGTGTACCAAGTACTTTATAATTAATCGACTTAGAAATGGACATCGTGATATGTGCTGTAATTATCAGTTTCAGTTTTCTGTCAAATCAAATATGCATTAAAATTCATTAGGCAAAAAGGTTTTTTCAATAAATTATAATGAATCCCACTGTATAGATTGTATCTTATATATTTAAATAATAAATAATGAAAAACATTGCAGTGGAAATAGAAAATAATGCCAAAAAATACTTATCTCGATCTGTTCTTTTTTGCATCATTGTTCTAAGAAAAAAACTGCACCAAATTCATATCAAAATTAATGTATGTGGTTAAGAAAGATTTTTGTAATGTTTGAATAATGTAATAGAAAAGTAGACAGTTGTGCTTAACGATCAAGGATGTAGCAGGAACAAGATGTTTTCCATGAAAAAAAAAGTTTTGGAGAAGCAGTTTTAAAAGTCAAAGTGAGTTAAAAATATTCTTAAAAAAGTGAAAAAGGGAAATTTAAATAGAAATATAATTTGAACAGTAAAAAAACTGTGTGGAAAAAGTATTTAAAAAGTAAAAGAAGATGAAATAGTTAAGTTAATTAGGGTAAATAACCCATTAAAGCCCGTAATTCCCCTTTAAAGATTTCTGGTTAATATTTTAAATATAAAATAATAAATGCTTTCAAACATAATTTCTGAAAAAAATTATTTTTTTATACTCCTTAAGGACTACAGTTGCTACTGGCATAAACTGTACAAAATTTAAGATAAATTCAAAACAAGTTTTATTTTAGATTTTACCTTTTGCACAAAAATAAGAGCTTCCTTTGCCACAAACCACATCTTCTATATTGGATGTCACCTTTTCTACGAATTTCTTCCCGCGCAGGTGACCATTGCAAAGAAGAACGAACACCAGGAACTTTACGAGATTCACCAAAAGATCTTAAAAAAAAACAAAATCGCACATTCACGCCTGAAGTTAAAGAGTGGATTATGGTCTTCTATATAAAAGCCATCCTTAGACAGAAAAAATATCAATGCTCCAGACAAAAAGAGGCCACCACCATTTTTTTGACCTTATTCTGCGGTAGGAGGCTACGAACTGGTCGGCTAGATCGATACCACCCATATAAAGATTGTACTGGAATTTTCGATTTTTCAATGCGACTGTATCATGAGATGTATTATGAGATATATTGAGATAATTTTCCCAATACAAATTAGTTTTTGAATTTTAAATTATTTATTTGTCTAATGTTGTTAGGGTAGGCTTCCAAATTCCAAATTTATTTTAATTTATTGTATTAAATTGAATTTTGAATGATTAAACAAATAAAATTTTATCAACTGATGCCTATCTAATTTATTTTTACCTTATCTATTCTTAACTAATTACATAACTAACCTTAACTACCGCAGTGTCCATTTATTGTCTTTTTTCTCTTTAACGATCTTCCTTCACTTCAATTTAACTTCCTTGCCCTCCAGTTGTTTTCTTTCTATACAATATCAACTAGTTTATCTGTTCACCACTAAACAGTTACTTATAAATGCTATTCTTCAGTTATTGGTTTTTACCTTTTTTTATTTGATTTATTTTTAATAATGAATTGAATTGCTTCTTTAAATGATCTTCTTAACGCTCTGACTATTTAATACAATATCTCCAAATTTTTCTCAAAAATTTCCAGCTTTTGATCTCTTCTCCAAACATCAAAAACTCTTTCTGCAAAAACCACCAGACTGCTGCTGGCTGCTGCTCATCTATTTTAATATTCTTCTATAACTGCCTCGCTTTTTTATAATAATTAAAACTTAGCTTAATTCTGTTTAAATTATCCTTTTTTTTCAAAACTATTTTATCTTCGTTTCTTCTAATCCACCAACTGTCAAACTTCTCTCCCTTGGCAACGAAACTTCTCACTCACTCTCACTTACACAACTTATCTATCCTTAACCTAATACAAGTGCTGTTTACATTACATAATTTTTTTTTACTCTAAACTAATAAACTTTAACATTTACTTCAAATTTTTACTTTTCTCCGAAAATAAAAAATAGAATATTAAATTAAAATAAATTTTGAAATAACCTTTCCAATATATTATCACAATTACTCAATAAATTTTTATCATTAGGATGGACAAAAGGATCAATTTTTGGTACCTCGCTTATATTAGCAAACCACTTTATATCAACATTCTTTTTTTGGGGTTCGGTTGAACCTTATTATAATTTCGGTATTTAGGTGCATTCCTTTTGTTTCTAGGTGCACTAGTAATACGACCGTTATCTGGTTCTTCCGATTATAGGTCTTGTTTTTCCAGTTCTACTTCTGGTCCTCTGGTTCAGTTTCTTGTTCATGGATATCATCATCGTAGCGTACAATAACTTCAGGTAAATGAGGTAAATGGTTGTAATTTTCATCAACTTCTTCATCAGAATCTTTATCAGTATCTGCATTAGGTGGTTCATATAGGGGATAAATTTCGGCAAAATTCTAGAATAGTGCCCCCAAATGAATTTCGACAATTTTTTGCATAGGGCCTTTTTGAGGTATTTTTAATGGAATGACATCAAAATTTCCGCGCGGAAAGGCCGATTTTTGCGGAAAAATTAAAAAAAAGAGTCAAAATTTGGAGGTTATGTGCGATATCCGACAGGTTCAAGGTCACTTAACGACACGTACTGAAACTACATAAATACTATATCACAACGCCAACGACTATATCAATAAATGTAGACATTTAAAGGAAAAACACATATAATATGAAGTGTGTTTATTGATAGTAAAGTACGAAAAAAAAGTCATTTAAAAAATAACAGTGATAATTTCAATCGCTGAATTCAAATTTACAGTAATTGTAAAAAATAAAACGGATTATTTAATACACATAAAAACATTCGAAGTAATATGTATAAATAATTTCAGATACATAATAATTTTAAGAAAAAAAGGAGGATAACGTAAATTATATTGATAACAAAATAAAAATGATTCTAACCAAAGAAAATCAAAGTAATTCTAATAAAATTAAAAAAAAAATTAAATTAAATGGGGACGCATCTAGAAGTCTTCATCATCCCCATCATCGGACCGATCTTCGTCCAAATCTTCTCGACCAACCAAGGGATTATACAACTCGCTCGCCAATCGGAAAAATTCAATTGTACGATCGAGTTGTAAAACCCGACATCTTTTAAGAAACATGTAGGTACGTGGCCAAATGGCCAGGCACATGTGCCTTGATGCGGCCGGAGGCTGTCATCGATGTCTTTGCAGCTCGCCAAGAAGATTCAATGGAGTTGGTATGAGCACCCGCCTCCGGATCCTTGAAGGTTATGGAGTGGTTAACCTGCGCATAATAAAAAACAAACATTGGTAAATCAAACCATATAACTTTGGTCAGACCGGGCCGCATGATGCCAAGCTAGGCATAGCGTAGCCAGACCGGGTCAAACGGTGCCAAAGCAGAGCATAGCGGGGCCAGTCCGGGCCACAGAGTGAAAGGTAGGGCATAGCGGGGCCAGACCAAGCCATACGATGGCACATAACGTAATCTGATCTAACCTAACCTAACCTAACCTAACCTAACCTAACCTAACCTAACCTAACCTAACCTAACCTAACCTGACCTGACCTAACCTAACCTAACCTAACCTAACCTAACCTAACCTAACCTAACCTAACCTGACCTGATCTAACCTAACCTAACCTAACCTAACCTAACCTAACCTAACCTAACCTAACCCAACCTAACCTAACTTAACCTAACCCAACCTAACCTCACCTAAAATCACCTCAACTAACCTCACCTCAACTAACCTAACCTAACCTAACCTAACCTAACCTAACCTAACCTAACCTAACCTAACCTAACCTAACCTAACCTAACCTGACCTAACCTCACCTAACCTAACCTAACCTAACCTAACCTAACCTAACCTAACCTAACCTAACCTAACCTAACCTAACCTAACCTAACCCGACCTAACCTAACCTGACCCGACCTAACCTCACCTAACCTGACCTAACCTAACCTAACCTAACCTCTGTCTGACCAGGTAAATAATGGCAGTTTTACTCACTACTGTCTAATTTCACCGTATTCATTTTTTATAAAATTTCTATAATCGCTACAGCTTACCTTCAAGTGCTCATACCCTTCTTGACCCAGGACATCATAGGCTTTCCAATAATCGGAGATTATGGTTGTCCCGAGCTCAATCCATTTCTTGATAATGGGGATGAGGGTGTCCCTGTCTCTCTGCTCCACTGGCACCATAAATACCCGTCCGAAGCCTCTCTCGAAACCTCCAAAAACCCACTGCCCCTCGATACGATGTCCCCGGTGGTACTTCCTTCGCCCAAATTTGGATTCGTCTATCTCGACTACAACTCCTGGGCCGCCTAATTTTGTGGGTCGTTGCATAAAATACTCTAAGCAGACTTCGCGACAAAATGAAGCCCAATCCACACCAGTCTGGCGGGAGAGCTCCAATTCCTCGCAAATAACTGCTAGAGGTACGCATTTGACCCACAAATTTATGAACCCGAGGATCTGCAGTAGAGGCAGTTTTGACCGCGCAAAAAATGTTCCTGTCCTAAGTTCCACCCGCGTCGCGCACTTTTGAGCTTTTTGCTTCCGGACAGATATTTTATGGTTGCGTTGCCAAATCCAGCCATCTAATCTAAAATGCCAACACAGTAAGCAATCAACAAATATAGTGAATATATAAGTCTTACCTATCCTGCATCCTCTGCAAAGTTAACGAATTGCCACACGCCGGACATTTATAATTCCCTTGCTGGGGAATAAAACCCCACCGTTGTAAATGCTGTGGCAATTCATCTAGGTTTCCTAAAATTGCAGCTAGCCGCAGTAGATTCATGACCTAAATACATAAAAAAATGAAACTTGCAATCATTCAACAAATTTCACTTACCGGACTAGAAGGAGCAGATGACGACGATGATGACGACGATGATGTCGACGCACAATCCATTTTTATGACTTATAATTATAATTATAATAAAATATAAAACGTTAATACGTTAACTGTTCAATAAGGCTTTCCAAATAACGTGACATAAAGATGGCGTCTGTGGGCAAACCTTAGAACATAACACTGTCAAAGTCACAGACCGCATATAATCAAAGTTTAATAAACCATTCTATACGTGGTTTTTGTCAGTCATCCTTGTTTGATCTACTTCCACAACCAATCACAAGGCATGTAACAGGCATTTTTCAACTTATAACGTTAACAGGTCCAAATAATATATAAAATCTATTTTATAAGGTCGCAAAAACTATATTCTCTCAACAATAAAAACTTCTACACCAACTTAAATAAAGAAAGAACTATGACAACAATAGAAAACAATACTATTGTTTGCCTACAGCCGCCATGTTGAATAATTTTTGACAGATCGTTGGAAAGCCTAATAGATAAACAAAAAAATGGCGTCGTTTCATCAACAGGGTCGGGATTTTATTTTACGATTCGATTGCTAAAAAAATTCGACAGAAAAAAATTCTATTTCACGATCACATCGTGACAACTCGATCAGAAAAATTAATAAAAACTCATCGTTTTAAACAAGAGCAATCAGTTCGCGCATGCGCAGAAGTAGTAGTGAACATGGATGTCATCTACTAAAAATAATTATTTAAAAAGAAAAATTATGTAGTGAAAAACGTTTCCGCGGAAAAATTTGCAGGTTTTCCATCATTTCCCCACCCATACATACGCTGTGCAAAAAATTGTCGAAATTCATTTGGGGGCACTATTCTAGAATTTACCCTAGGCGGCAATGCTTTGGGATGCTGCCATCTTCTTCCATCTTTAACCAACTCGTGAATAAACTTCTTTCATGGATATACCTATCAGAAAAGTCTAATTACAATATGACCTTACAATGGCTGATATTACAATATAAAGTAATAAATTTCAAAACTGAACAGATATGTATAAACTGACACCTTTTATCATAAATATTTGACAGTTAAAATAATGAAATATATCTTTTTTTACTTATATACTTACACATATGTATTTGCTGATGTCATAACTATCAAAATAATTTTATACTCTTCAAGAAACTTAGTGTAAAGGGAGAAGAGATAAACCACAATTTATAAAAATAAATATAATTTCTTTATTCAACAAAGTACAAATAATGAAAACGATAAATTGATTAACTACACTTTTGCATTCTTTTTGGAATAGATAGTAACTAAGAAAACATTAGTACGATTAAAAAAAAATCTAACACGTCAACGGTCCATCTATCCTACCGCAGGAAAGTGAGAAAGACCTACTTAAGAGGTAGGAGAGATGGACTTCGTTCAACACACTCATTTTCCAAGTCGCTAAACTGTCCATTTCCACTCGAATGGTTGTCTTCAGAAGATGAAGATACACTAGAACACTTGCTCTTTATTCTTTCTTTACCTACTGATTTTGTTGCCAATTTGGAACCAGCTTTTTTCGTATTCCTCATTTTTTCTTTTTTGTTTTTAATAAATTCAGGTGAAGTAAATTCTGATATTTTTTACGCACCTTTCTTAGAGCTAAAAATACTACAGGTACAGGGTAAACTTCATCCAGAGCTTTTCCAGCTTAATATGAGCAGATATAAATTGACCTAATAAAACACCTATAAATTGTGATGGGATTACTGAATAAGCACACAGTATTCTTAATAGGCATATGAAAACAATTGGACTGGCATAGATTGCGGATCTGGATTCTGTTAGGATTCTGTCGAACCTACTTTCCGCAACTGCCGAGAAACTTGGTCTGTATGAACTCGAACTTCATAAAAATGTCGCCAACGACTCTCATGAGTTTTATCAGGGGCATAGAGCTGATAGAACGGCTGTAACCTAGGATTGAGCCAAAATAGATCTTTTAGGTCGCAGTGAAAGGACAGTGGATAGACCTTTTACATAGAACTAACCTAACCTAACCTAACCTAACCTAACCTAACCTAACCTAACCTAACCTAACCTAATCTAACCTAACCTAACCTAACCTAACCTAACATAACCTAACCTTAACCAAAAGATATCTGAGAATTTTTTTATAATTGAAAATTGACTGAGATAAACTTAAGATTTTTTAAATTTATGCTAATATTAATTGCTAAAATCCATTTAAAACTGTCATACAAAGTGACTTAGTTTACTAGGCTTCAAAGTAGAAAGCATGGCATGAAAACGACATATTTCTCACGTTAAACATCCACTCTGTATTGTCGGAACCCAACTCTCTCTAGACTGGTAGTCTGTTTGACATTTGATTCATCCTTATATCTGTAAGTTATTAATTGTTTTAGTATTGTAGTTTTTCCCTTTGTTAAACATTACATTAAATTTGAAGCTCCCTTAATACCTACATCGTGGTTATTGTAAGTTAATAATCCTAAACTATTCTGTTGCAAAATCCTAAATAATAGTTAGTTGATCCTCCACGTGTACCAGCCAAGAAATGGTTTTATTTTTATTTGTTTTCTAGCATTTTTTTAACGTATTACGTTACAGTGTAAACACAACTACTTTGCCGGTACACAAGCAAGGTCATTAATCGAATAGTTTGAATTTTTCCATACGGGATTCCCTATAAAAAAATTGCCGAAACATTAATGTTTATGTTAATTTTTATTATTTTTGCCTGACAGGTATGCGAAGAGTACAACGCCACACCCGGAACATAAAATTATAAACAGAGACGTCTCCACTGTTTTTAAAACAAACAAAAATCTTCATTACAACAAATATTATAATTAATGTTCTGTTTTATAGCATTGATACATTTTAGCTAATATCGTATAATTATTTTCATTAAAAGGAATAATTGATTTTGATAAAAAGGAGAATACATTTTGAAATTTCATCGGTATGGTTTCCAACCAACCAGAGTCCGTCTCTGTTAATTAAAACTATGATATTAATCAAGATGTAAGATTTTACTTGTTTATATTTAAATACCGGGTTCAGATTTAGTCGAAGAAAAGCAAGTTCAGAGAAATTTTTTGTTTACGCACACACAAAATCTCTAGTAGAAACATAATTCTCAGAATGTTATGCAGGAGTACGTTTTGCATTTTAGGAATTGGTTTTCTTGTTGCTATGAAAGAAATTTCAGATTTTTAAAATCCACTTAATATCGGAAACGTAATGTTGAATATTCTTACAAGTGTTACTCGCATTTCTAAACATTCTGCATATATCTACACTTTCGATAAAAAAGAATTGGAAACCGTTTTAAACCAGTGAAATATTCGCAATACTTTCCGAGACCTCTGTCTATTCAATTTTATTTTTTTTAATAAAAATCTAAAATTTGCTGTAACAAATTGAGTTTTAAAAGTTTGATTTTTTTGGGACTAAGATAGGAAACTCATGTTCGAAGGGTCCTTATCCAGAACAAAACAGAGTTGGACTCACCGTCAAGAGGATGCCTACCAACCAAACCCATCTCAAAAACGTTACCTCCGCCTCGGAATCACTACCCTAGCATACTTCAAGACAGGGTGCTGTACGTCACACACTCTTCACAACATTCATACTACAAGCGCTATCAAGAATATTTAATTTCCCTAACCCTCCACTGCTTTGCTAACCTCCACCCATTATTTTTCCCCTCTCAACATCTGCACCATGTTCTCCCAATACTCCACCACCCCAAGTCTCCTCTCTAACTTCTTGAACTCCTCCTACTCGTTTAATTCCTCATTCTTCCATCTAAATCCGTGACCCTCATCATCTTTCACCTCACATCTCTCGCATATTTCAGTCTCTGCCTTCCAAATCTTGTGGGTCTTGACCTATTAAAGGATTGATTAAAAAAGATTTTCTCCCACATTTCGTTAATTGCACTCTTTGCACTGAGGTTAAAAAACAAAATCATTGAACGTGGCGTAAACTGAGCTGACTGGATGGAAACAAGGGCCCAAGATCTTTTTTGTCTGATTTTTTACCCAATCATGGTATTGAACTATTAGACACCTGCAGTTTTTTACCGAAATCTGTTTAGATAAGTGACTAAATCCCAATACATATGTTTCAAGCTAAGTTTTCGGAAAAAGCCCTTTTTTTTTCAAATGAATTGGATGAATAAATTAATTAATCAGAACAGAAAGTGTCACTACAACTAATATTTTCTAAACAAACTAAAGAAATTAAAAATTATAAAAATATTACAAAGTAAGGAAATATTTTCAATACAATATTAAGCATATCGGCACCCATTTGAACATCCAACCTCGCTAATACACACCAATGACATCCAAATACTACACATTTGTGATAAAAAGCAAAATTTAGATTTCTTTGAAGACATCTAGTAAATGAACAATTTAAAGTTGTTAATGAACAAATTATGGAAGTTCTCTACTATTACACTGTTTGCTTTGATTGAGTATTCATTTTATTTATAGATAAGACTTAAATGTAACGAAAATATATTAAGTTATTGTAAAGATCAGCATGATATAGTTTTTTCCTACACCACCAAATACATCAACCGATATAAAAATAGTATTATGATTTAAGAAAATTCTTTTCTTGAAAAATATTTTGATTGTACTTATTATTTTTAAGCATTTGTTAAACTTTTTTTTCCAAAACAAGGTAATAACAGTGTATTATTTATATTTAATGTGTTTGCCCAATAAATAATTTCTAATAAATACATTTTGATATTTAAATATGTTTTTTAAAACTGCAAAAAGAAATAAAAACAAATATGCATAGCTATAATTTAAAAAAAAAAAAATTTAAGAAACTCCTCAATACAAGTTTTTAATTACTATTTTTTAAATTACTTTTTTCTACAAACATCAAAAAATGACAAGGTTCGAGCATTTGCAAGAATATACGAAATGACCCTTTTTTTCATTTTTCTTTGTTACTGTATGACACCGTGTGCGAAATAGTGTGCGAAATACTTACTTCGCACGCTGCATGTAAACTATATGGGATTTTTATATTTTAACCTTTATGTTCCTCAATTAAGCAAACATCCAAGAAATCATTTATTTATTAATGTGTAACAATAATTATTAAGGCTTTCAAATTGTGAGAACATTTAACAATACCTAATTTTATTTATTATTTACAATGTTAACATTAATGGTGCAGCCAGTGCACGAACCAATATTTATTCCCAAACTAGATAAGTCAGATTCAGCCCGTGATATCTTAGTTTTGGGAGTTGGAAGACTATCCACCGCCGTAGAGGTGACAGCACAGTTATAAATATCACGCACGAAATTGACGCAAATAAGAATTCACTCCAAAATAATGAAAATAATTTTTCGTGCAATCGCACGCGAAGTCAGTATTTCGCGTTCTCAGCACAGTCCGCGAAATTCAATTTCGCGGCCGTTACCCATAGCAACGGCCGCGAAACCAAACGTCACTTCCAAATTTGACATTTCTAAAATACTACAAAGACAAGGATTATTTTTTATTGAATACCAACAAATACATAAGTTATATTATTTAGGATGAATATTTACATTAATTGTACAGTTTGTATTATTACTTATATTTACTCCAGAAGTTGAAGCAACTACATCTAGTGTTTCTGAATAATGGTTATTGCCTACATTCAAACCAGATACCATATCGCTATCAGTATCAGACATTTTGCGTTTTGACAAGAACTGTCAAAATATATATTGAAACATATCATTTCCATAGCACACGGTGATATTGTTAAATGAATTGAAATGCTGTTGATTTTAGAGCAATAATATATTTATTTACAACTATCTATTTTAATAATTTTAACGATTGCACGAAAAATAGTGTGTATGCCATGGCCGCGAAACTTTTTAACGACCTCAAGATTATCTTGCCTCGGCCGCAAGCGGCCTCGGCGATAACTGTTCTTTCGGTACGTTAAAGAGGTATTTCGCGGCCTTAGCATACAAATAACTAATCAAGAACTGTCACTTTGAAATAATTGTCAACAAATGCCATTTTATTTCCATAGTTACAGTACCAAATTACTTGATTTGGAAAAACAGTTCAAATCAGTCCAATACTTTTTTTCATATTAAGCTAAGCGTTTGTAGAAAAAGTTTTGTTTGCATCTCATGCGCGAAATACTTTGGTGATCTCGATCACCAAAATAGCATCTCGCGCACTAGATACCAAAATAACTATTAAACCATTGCACACGGGAAAAGCACAGTAGATTTCATTTTTTACCATTAAACCTAAGTTATCTAGAGCAAAAGTTCTAACTCGAATATTTATTAAATTATTTCCTTGAAGAACTGGAGATAAAAAGACATCTAGCAGATCAACAATTTAAAGTCTTAATTTTTAATTCATAGATAAGTCGTAAATATATCATTGCACAATTTTACTGATCATATATATACTGAAAAGTTATAAAAAATAATAACTATGTTAAAAATAAAATCTGAAAATAAGTATTAAACTTGAAAAACTGTCCTGTCTGAAATAACAAAAAAGGAGGAAATAAAGTACAATTAGCATACTTTGGGAATATTCTTTATAAAATCTCCTAAATATGAAGAATATTACTACTTGCAAGCTATAAGTAGATAAGTAGCAAATTATAAGTAGAGCTCTTCTGGCTCGCGATAAACAAAATTAAGATGGCCAATATTCTAAACAGAATAGGGAATATATGAAAATTGAATAAAAAAAAACAGTAAGATCAGACAAATAACTTAATTAATATTTTAAAGTTAAGATATAAATAAAAATCCAAAATAAGGTATCTTGATATCCTTATCCAGTATAAATATGGTTGCACTTGCACTGTCAATCAATTTAATTATTGTAAACTTGTTAAATATTGATATTCGTATGCCGCAAGTTATTACAAAAGATCAAAAAATGCTTTAAGAAAGGTTTCGTAATTGATTTTATATCAAATAAAACTAGTGAGCTTATAAAATATACACTTTAAACAAACATAACTCACGCAAAAATATTTTATATGTTAACAAAATTGCGCTCTGCTGCCGTGTTCAAAAATGGTGTAGTATTGTAGTCAAATAAAAAGAAGAATATTAGAGAAACTTCATTTAACATTTTCTAGATTCTAATACTATTTTAAATGCTTTTATACATACAATACTTATTTACATTCTGTTGAAGACAGTATACTTACTAACCCAAAATATTTTTGGTCATATATTCAAAAAAAGAAAGGTAGTACCAGAATTCCAGCAAAAGTATCTTTTAATGGTAACATTTTTGATGAGCCGGATTCTGTTGTGGAGGGATTTGCAGACTATTTTGAGAGTGTTTACGTTCGTACACAACCTGCATCTGCTTATTCTAATATCATTAACAGTCCACTTTGTACTATTTCTTAACTATCTGAGAAAGATGTTCTGACTGCAATGAATAAATTACTTACAATAAATACTATTAAAACTAATTACTTACCCTTCTCTTGTAATTCTTCTGGTTCGCCAACATTCGACGGACTATGGATAAATGATAAACAGTCTTTCTTAATATCACCCGTTAACAATATAAAATACCTAGGTATAGTTATTGACCAACATATGAAATGGAACTCGCACATTTCTTTTATAATAAATAAACTAAGAGTTATATTGTATAAATTTAGAAAGCTTAAAGATGTATTGCCTGAGGAATATATGAGAACATTATACCAAGCTTTGGTAGAAAGCCACCTTAGATATGGAATCTTAGTATGGGGAAGTGCGTTGAAAACGCATCTGCAACCACTAGAAGTTCTACAACGACGTTTTCTAAAACTTATCTATTCTAAAAAATCTTGCTATCCATCTGATGCTCTATACTCTGAATTGAAAATTATGGATGTAAGACAATTATATTTCTTTCATTTTTCTTAAAGCTTATACCATGTTATATATAAATTTTAGCGCATGTATGTATCTGATCCAAAATCTTTTAATCTTTTATACTTATTTTTTTATATATTCTTATTTATAGATATATTAATAATAAGTATCTCAAAACAAGTGTTCATTCACTTTATGAGAAATGTCATTTCCTGCTGAAACAAGTGTTTTGCACTTATTGTCATCTAGGCTTTATTTACTTTTCTATATGTTCAACTTTTTCTATTTTGTAAATTTGTAATTGTGAATAAAGCAATATTATTATTATTAATGAACAAGCTTTCGAACAAATTTACGTCTGTAAGAGACAAACTTCCTAGTTTTCTTATGAGAAACTGTGCTCAAGTATTTGTAAAACCATTACATACAATTTTTAATCTTATTATTCCAAAATCTACATTTCCAGATATTTGTCCAGTTCTGAAAAGTGGAGAAAGCGGTAAAATAGATAATTATGGGCCTATATCAATTTTAAACAATTATACCAAAGTATTGGAGACGTTGATGTATGATCAAATCTATAATCAATTAAATAATTCTATTTCTTTAGCACAACACGGTTTCATGCGTCGAAGATCTATAGCTTCCAATCTAGTCGAAATTACACAATACATTGCTGAGGCAATTGATGTGATTTACACTGATTTTACAAAGGCTTTTGATAAAATTCGGCACATCATACTAATACAAAAACTGAGTAACTTTGGCTTCAGCAGCTCTCTTTCTAAATTAATTAAGTCTTATTTAGATAATAGAATGCAATTTGTTGCTTATAACTGCCATTCATCAAAAATTTACGGTCAAACATCCGGTGTACCACAAGGATGCAATTTGAGACCCTTGCTCTTTCTACTATTTATAAATTATCTCTCTAGTCTATGATGATTTGAAAATATACAAAGTGGTTAATACAGAGGATGATTGTTTACTTCTCCAGTTAGAATTAAATAAAATTATTGAATGGTGCGAAAATAATAAACTCTTTCTTAATTCAGCCAAATGTAAGGTTTGCACATTTAGTAGGAAACGACAGCCAATTACATTCAATTATAAAATCAATAACTTCGATTTAAGTGTAACATTTGACTTCGACTTAAAATGTATTGAACATTTATATTATAAACAATGTAGTATCACAGGCTAACAGGTCTTTGGGGTTTATAATTAGAAATTGTCATTGTCATGACATTTATGAATTTGGTTGCATTGAAAATATTATATTTAACGCCGGCTAGATCCACACCCTGTATTTTCGTTCATAAATTAGAATCTGAAATTTCTTTCCGTAGATATATTTTATTCATATAAATTGATATCTTGATCGAAATGTTCCTCTGGTTGCTCATGCTTTTAAAAAACCTGGAGAAACTTCAAAAATTGTAAGATATGACAAAATTTTTCATTAAATCTATCGTTTAAATAAAGATGAAATGAAAAATGAATATTAATTTTTTCTGGTATAAAGTTTTTTCCTGAATTATTTATTTTTTGCTTCTCTTAGCTTTTGTTTTAATATTGGCGAACTTTTGACCCGATACAATTTTTTAATATCTGGCTCAATAATAGGCAGAATTATTTCAAACATTTTCCTTCTTTTGCAGTAAATTTAATGACAATAAAGAAAAAGTGCACCCTACTGGGAACGTCTATATAGATCAAATAATATTAAAAGGGTGTAATATAAAACAATGACATCAACAACATACAGTATCCGCCAAAATAAACAGTACCGAAAATAAAAATTAAAATTAATTTTTAATTTCTGTAATGTAAGTGTTCAAAATGTTCACCATTTCGACGCAAACAAGCTTCATATCGATTTTGTAAGTCAATAAACATATTTATAAAAAGTGGTTGATGGAACTGCCGAAAAATATTTTGTATTCTTTCCCGTAGTTCGGCAATATTCGCCGGCGGATTTTCCGAATGAAATATTTTTCCTTCATTATGCCCCAAATGTATGCGTCAGGTGGCGTCAGATCAGGTGAATGAGAAGGATATTCGAAGTCTGTTATCGAAATGTTGACGGAGTGAGTCTAAGGTGCGTACAGCTGTATGGCTCGTTGCACCATCTTGTTGGAACCATTGTGTGCGAAACTGTAGATTTCGTGCACGGCAAAAGTTATTTAGATCTCTCACAAAAGGTATAATAATTTTCTCTCTATAACGTTTTTGGTTGACAGTAAGTGGATTCTGATTATCATCTTCAACGAAATAAGGACCAATCATTCCATTACCAGATACCGCGCACCAAACGGTAACTCGAAGACTGTGGAGTGGTTTCTCTACAATGACATCAGGACGTTCAAATCCAAGGAATCTGGTTGTTTGTTGATTAATATAGCGGCTAAGATGAACGTGACTCTCGTCTAAAAACCATATGTTTTTCAAAAATTCGGGATCTTCGTAAATTAAACTCAACTTGCGACCACAGTAAATTTCTCTTGCACGTTGGTCCGCAGCAGTTAGTCGTTGAATACGGTATGGATAACCACCAATTGATTTGAACATGCGACGTAAAGACGTTTCACTAATGTTGAGTTTACATGCAGTTCTTACAAGACTTCTTTGAGGTGATTGCACAACTTGGTTAAAAACACGTCCTTCATTTTCGTTAGTGCATACTGTTTTTCGACGACCTGAAGAACCTTTACGTTGACACAATACACTACCAGTGCGACGAAAGTTTTCAACAACAGCTAACATCACACTTTTACTAGAAGCTGCTTTATTCAATTTTTGTTTGATATTTTATTGACACCTGTTCTAAGCTTGGACCATCATTACGACCTTTTCCGTATGAACGAAAATAATGCTCTACCAAAAACACTTTTTCTTCCGTTGTTAGAACCATTTTTAAATCAAATTTAACTGCAGCGGACTATTAATATATCAACTAATGACAATTAAATCAAATATGACAAATCCATATTACATAAACAACTCCACAGCACTCTCTGTTTCGGCACTGTTTATTTTGGCGGATACCGTATTTTAATTTTAAAGTACAAGAATTACATTAGTACTTGTAATAGACTTTTCATAAGTTACTACCTAATAAGTTTTTCTCGTTCTAATTACAAAATCAAATCTAACGCGTTTATGGTAGTAGGTACCGATATCAAAGAAAATTGAAAGTTAAAAATATAGTTTACAGTGACGTGGTATTCATTAAATTTCAGCCCAACTATTTAAAATCTATTGGTCATTGGATATTAAAGTAATTAAAAAAAAATCAAATCAACCATATTTAATAATATTTTTAAAAGAATAATTTTTATTGTAAATCAGGTTTTATACGACTAGATTTACATGTATTACTGCTTACATATTTTTGCTTTGGTTTTTATTGTTAAAATGTTTTTTCTACAAACGTGTTAAAAATGCCATTTTTAGCACTCCATAGAAGCCTTAAAAATGTCACTTTAAGGCACTGAGTGCCTTAAAATGTTTATGGCACTGCTGTCAAAAGTGAATTGTCAGATTTTGAAAGCAAACGTCAAAATATTTAGATTTTATTTATTAATATTAATAGTACAATTTGTGCAATTACTTTGTTTGAACGTTTGTAGAAAAAATATTTTATGCTATACATGTTAATAGTACCTTTTAAGGCACTCATGTGAATTGCAAACCTTCACATGAGTGCCTTAAAAATGTACTTTTAACACTTATATCATAAATAACTATTAAATTAATTATCTGAAACACATGCCTACATTACTTAAATACGAATATACTTTCCCAATGATAAAACGGATGAACTAATTGTTTTAATGTTTCTTATAATTGTTCTATGTCTAACTGAAAGTGAGTGCTACGCCACTGGCGTAAACGTTCCTGACACACTTGTTTTCGTTCTTTTGATGTTATCTTGTGTTAAATCGAACAGCAAAAGTAACATTACGTAATTTCTGATTTAATACAAAAAAAAAACAAATTTTGCTATTAAATAAAACAGGTAGAAACTGTTAACAGCATTAAGATTTGTGAGATTTGTATTGATTTATATGAAATTAAGAATTAGATTTGTTAATTGATTTCGCAATGTCGATGAACGTTTCTCTTTTCAGTGCATGTGTCAAGAATATTAAAATGTATCGACTAGATTAAATTATAGAAAATGGGAAATACCGAAACAGTTTTGTTTATAATTTCATTTATGTTAAATGTTTGTTTATAAAGAGTAAATTTTATTAAAAAATAATATTAATATAAACTGTTTTTTACAATATCAACATGAATTCCTGATAAACAGTCAGCTGCCGTCCATTTTCCAAAATTAATTTTTCACCTAAAGTCATATACTTAAGCACGAACTATTTTAACACATAAGTTACCAGATATTTTGTATATAAATATCATTCCTCAAACTTTTCTTTAGTGTGCATGCTCTAATTAATCCAACAATGATTGGATTGGATGATATCCAATTATGTACGAAACATCCTTCACTGCAACTCTTGTTGTTTGATTATCATGTTAACAAATGACATATTGGAGTTCAAGGATTGTTATCTGCATGAAGAGAACAATTTTGGATGATTAATAAACTATGAGAAGCATAACCTCTTAAATTATTCATTTGCTCTAGTTACAATTCCAGGTAATTACTAATAATATTTTTAATCCTCTTTTTTTCACGTATGAGTAATACAATGTGGATTTTTGAAATTTATGCTATCTTTCAAGAGAAACGAACGTATTAACCTTTACTTTGTGGAAGTCCACCTTACTAAGAACATTGAAAATAAAACCTTTTAACACAACTTCCACTTTTTATTCAAAAAATTGCTTTTTTAGCTCAATGGCAGTCAGATTAACATATTAAAGTTACATTCTGTTCTTTAAGGCAGCTACCTTAGTTAAGCTAAGTTAATTAAGTAGTGTTAAGATTGGATCAAGTAGGAAAGTAATAGGATATAACAATATATTAAACTCAAGTGTTTCAATAATACATGGTGTCAGGTAGACTAGTTTGAGCCGGCGTAATTATTATTATAACGAATAATAAAAAACTCTTCGTTTTAACGTAACTTCCAAGTTTATTTGAAAAAATTAGGTTTTTAATCACAATGACGGCCGTTTCGCCAAAATTAGCATCGTCAGATTGACTTATTTAAGTTACATTTTGTTTGTTTGTAGCTAGGTACCTGATGTTGTTTAGGTAGTATTAAGGCTAGACCAAGTATGGAAGTAATAAGACATAACAATATTAAAGCCTTGATATTATCAGCCCTAAGGAATTATCCTGGATTTATTTCCCTCTAAGATCAATATAACTGTACAATGATACAGAAAAACCAGGAAAAAAACTATATCATGCTGATCTTTACAATAACTTAATATATTTGTGTTTTACAATTACGTCTTATTTATGTATAAAATGTAAACTCAATCAAAGTAAACAGTTTAATAGTGGAGAACTTCAAAGATTTATTTGTTCATTAACAACTTTAAATTGTGGATCTGCTAGATGTCTTTTTATTTCAAGTTCTTCAAGGAAACCTAAATTTTGTTTTTTATCACAAGTGTGTAGTATTTGGATGTCATTGGTGTGTAAGAGTGAGGTTGGATGTTCAAGAACGTGTTTGGCATAGTTTGACTTATCTGGTTGTTGTAATCTATATGCTCTTAAGTGTTCATTGAATCTTACTTCAAAATTTCTTTGTGTTTGACCTATATATACAGCAACAAATGTGGAGATTGACTCATCTATATTTTGATATTTTGATAAAAATTTGTGCTGCTCAGTTAGAACGTTCAATTTAGGTGACAAATGGTTCTGTAGTAATACACTAAGTTCATTGTAAGTCCTAGTATTGGGAGACTAATAATATGAATAGTGGGAAATATTGGGAAATCTAGCCTCATCGCTCCACAATATTTTTGATAAAAAAAATACTGGATCATCATTAATTTTTAACATCATTCTTGCAATAAAATCAAGACGTCTTTGGTCATCACCATGTAGTAATCCTTGAACTAAGTGCACTTTAAAAGGATGGTAATTAAAATCTTTTAAAATTCTATGAACCCAACTTCTTGAAATACCACTTTCATTGGCGAGGGTTCTAATAGACACCTTGGTATTAAAAGATTTTTGTCACATTTTACTGTGCTTTCAATTGTACCTCGTTTATTATTTGGAAAATGTCCCTGTCTAAGTGAGCGTTCCAAATTCTTAAATGTTGCTTCACCTGGGATGTTTCGATTCGGAAACCTTTCTTGATACAAAAATCTCTTATTTTTCAGACATTCTCCGTAAATCAGTATGATATCAACGTATTCTTCAAGCGAAAATAAATAAAGCATATTGAAATTTTATACACAATTACTTTTATTCCAAACGTCAAGAATAATAATTGTTGATCTGACAGCTGAAATCGTGGCAACCTGACTTAAGGGCGATATCCAAGACAAAATAACCGCAAAATTTTTTCAAATATTATAGACTTTATTATAAGATATTTTTTTGTGAATTTTAGCACACGCATTTGGAAGATAATAATGTCTGCCTCTACTAAGCCCATATAAAGAAAAACAAAAATTATCAAGAAAAAATAAATACCAAAATATTTACAAAACAGAGTTCGTACACGTATAATAGTGTAATAAAATTATACTATTTATATATAACATTTTTCTAATTGAAACTTTGTCTTCAATCGATACATTGACAATATGAAAAATCCTAGGACCGTAGAACCGTTTTTTAAAAGCATAATTCAAATAAAAATAAAAATGACAAATAGAGCACGATTTACCTACATACCAAAAAGCTTCTGGCAAGATTTGAAATGTGTGTTGCAGCAGGTGGACTACAATTCGAACATCTAATGTAAATAATATTAATTGTTATTTTTATTACATTTATTTTTATTGTTCCTTTAAGATTTAAGGCTTTCTTGATTAATTTAACAAACATAAAAAAAACAAACTGATATTTTCCTGATTATCTACGAAGCCATTTTATTTTTGAAAAATTTGTTAAATAGACGATGGAAGACCAAATTCAAAATTATAAAAAAATGTACAGGGTGCTATTAAGATATTTAAAGCTAGGGGTAGTAACTAAGGGATGAATATTTGGGGGATAATTTTTTCTAAGCCATATTAAAGTGTATTGGAAATGGAATAGATCAGTTTTCGTCCAATCCGAGAATCTTTATTCGCTTAAGAGATCTAGCCTGGATAAACTAGTCTGGGACACCCGGTATAATAAAAGGTTTGATCTGTTTAGCATTGCTACAGATTTGATCTGTTTAACATTGCTACAGATTTGAAATCAAAAGTTAAAAAAAAAGGAAATATCTGCAAAAAATAAAAAATAAGTTTAAAGTACACCGTTAAGATAAGTAGAAGGGGTGTGCTTAGTAAAAGCAAATTGTAACGCCATTTGTTTTCAAGATAACGGTTGTTGAATCATTTATAGAGGGACTGAATCGAACCAAGTAATATTCAACATAACATTTTTAAGAGTAAATTTACTAATTAAAATTTCAAGTGGATTTAAACATCATTCAATTTATACCAGAAAGAAACTGTTTGTAAAACTCAATACCATTTTCAGAATATTTTTATTTGAAAATTATGAAGTGATAATCTATGTTGGTTATAATGATAAAATAATTATTAATTAAACAAAAATCACAGGAACAAATTTAGAATAAATAATAAGAACATAAATTAAAATTTCATTAGAGGATTAACGCCTGGGGATCAGCTTTGATTTCATTAGTGACGGTGAATTATGTCTATCAGTTATTTAGATGGTTTTATCTCTGTAGCAAATACTATTATTGTATTGTTTTAGAAGCAGTTACAAGACATTACTCAATTTAGGGTAATATTAAGAACATTAAAAATCAAACTTTTTAACAAAACTTCCACTTTTTATTTAAAAAATTGATTTTTCAACTTAATTGAGTTTTAAACTCAACTGAGTTAAAAAGCAATTTCTTGAATAAAAAGTGGAAGTTTTGTTAAAAGTTTTATTTTGAATGTTCTAAATATTCCTTTAATTTTCCCTAGTTTCCTGTAACTAAGCTAGTAAAGAATTGTACATTGTTTGATAATTTTAAATTATAATTACAGCTCTATTTTATTTTGCAATACTTTGTTATTTGCATACTACTCCTTTTAAAAAGTCACGGATTCATTCGGTGAATTGTGAAATTTTACAATATCGTTGACTTCTCATGAAAATGGCCATAATAGAAGTACTTCAGAAAACCTGCGTGCAACAGCTGGTGGTTACTATAATTATATATTTAATAATTATAGTGGTATTGAATATTAATCAACAAACCTATTGTTACAGATCTCGATCATGGTTCTGCAAGGATGTTGGTACGGTTTCTTCATCTTCACACTCTTCTTCATGACGGCATCTGCAACCAAATCACAATTAGGTAATTTAACACTTTTTTTATATTAAATATTTTAATAATTTTAATAATGTTCATTACCTCAAGGCTTGTTCTAAGGTTAAAGCTTTTCTTCTTTTATGAACAATGTTTATTTTTAAATAATGTTTTTAAAATACTTTTTAAAAATCAAATAATTATCATCTTGAGAATTGAATGCCAAAAATAATTAATAAAACGTGTTAAGTGTTAAATTGTATGTCTAAAATAACAAAAATGTAATCCACACTATGATAACTAAGACCCGGTTGTAGTTGTGACAGATCAAACTAAGTTCAAGTAAACTGCCAGTCAAAGTTGTACCTAGTTTAATTCGGTATTCTGAGTGGGAGACAAAATCAGCGTAAGTTCTGATAAATTCCATTTATATCAAGTTGCATTGGCTGCACTGAATCCCTTTTTTTGTCGAATAATTATGTTTCGTGTCCAATATTTAATGTCATTGTATATGGTTACGATATAATGTTATTGGTATCTATAGATTAAAGAAGAAATTATTCGATTGTCCTTCATTGATAAAAAAAGATCTAAATAAGGTGAAATAATGATGAACCCCCAATAATGCTCGTTTATGCTAAGTGTTCACTTGAGACAAAATCTTGAGAGAAAATCTCGAGATATGTCTCAGGATGATGTTCATTTGAGATCAATTGGGTCTCGAGATAGGCATGGGAGACTCGCTGGTGATTTTTAGTCTCGAGACCAAGACAATTCCGTGTCGACTTGAGAGTCAACACACACAGTCTACACTGTGCAGTGCCCAAGTGTCGAATTCTTCAAAATGGATTCACGTCAGGTACTAGCTTTTATCATCGCGTATAAGATTGTACAAAAACGAAAAACAAAAATGAAAGAAAAAGAAGTTTTGGGTAAAAAATTGGATGGATCATCGAATGTACTTGGGAGCTGGTTCAGCTCTAGTAAATGAGTTGCGTTGCAGTTTGAATTGCTTTTAGATTTAGTAAAACACCAGATAGTACTTAACTGATTCCTTAAATTGTGTAACTTCCTTTGTATTTTGTTTCCACCACAATCTTTAAATTTTGTTGCGAATTCTTTAGTAATTTTAATTAGTAATGACCTATAGTAGTAATAACGTAGATAATTTTTAATATTTTTTTTAAAAACAAAGCTTATTTGCAATACCATAGTGCACATTTTGACATAATTATTTTAAGAATGAATCCATAAATATAATTTTATATATTTGGTAATGTTTACTTTAGCAGACATTATATGTTACATTAACTTCATTTGAAACTGTATTGCTTGATCAAAAGTTAAATATTATTCTTCCCGAATAAGTTCTTTTGTAACATTAATTGTTATAATACTTAAATTTATTGTACAATACTTTGTTTACTATGTTATTAATACCTAATAAACAATAGTTTAACAAATACTTTCACTATATATATTGGAAAATTAACTTTTATATTTTTTTATATTTTTAATTCGATACATCTTTCATTGTATGTCTAAAATAAATTTTTTATTGGAAACTAACTATAAAAAAACAAAAATACTATATTTTAAAAAAAAACCACTCACATACTTTTAATGTTGATGTATCATCGATAAACGAGCTTTTCGTTGTGCCTGTAACATTTCTTTTAACGCATTTTTAGTTACAGGGTCAATAGCTACAAAATGTTTCCACTTGATGTTCAAAAGAACTCTTTTATAAATGTTATTTGAAGTATTGTTCATCGATGTTAATACAACGATTGTAATTGTTCGTTGTACATATTTGTTTGCCGTAAAAGTTTCATAATGTCAATTAAACAGTGTACATTATTTATGAATAAAACAATTCAATAACAAGATGTACCTATTACATAAAACTTCTTATGTAAATAGATACTGAAAATAAGTACATGATTATTACATGTTTGTTTTAAATTCATCAATAAACATTCAACGATTGATTAACATACATACAGATAATTTAAAAAAAAAACTGCAAATAAATGCTGATGAAGAATGAACTTAAAAAAACTACGATTGAAGAATTAAATTATACAAAAAGAGAGGATTTTAATGACATACTTCTTATAACAATGGGACACAGCCAAGATCTGAAACGTATAATAATACTGACAATCTTGAAATAAAAAGGTTTCTGGTATGTCCATTAGCTGGTATTTTCGGACGGCCCACCCAAGAGCGAATTATCCTTCAGATATGATTTTAAGTATAATGTCGTGAATTTTAAATTTCATGTAATAATTACTTAACAAAATTAGTTTTAAATCGTGCGCTATAATGATGATTTTTGTTTTATTTCAGGCGTAATTAAAAATTGTAAGAAAACAAGCCTTATTTTGGCTTAAATATTAAAAAAATTAAATTTTTGTTGTACCGATCTTGAAAAAGTAAGACAATAGTAAAATTACAAATCACTTTTATGAAATCATTATCATCATCATCATTATTATCATCATCAATGCCGATAAATCCCGAGGGATTATGGATAGGACAAAACGCCTTCTTCAATCCATTTAACGAGGTGAATTACTCCTCTTGTAACAGTTCGTCTGTAATCTTTTATCTGTCGTAACCTTTTCTACTATGATTTTCCATTTTTTTCTGTCTCTGCGTAGGGTTTTCCACTGTTTGATCCTCAACAATTTTACATCTTCTTCCACTTGATCCCACCATTTACTTTTAGGTCTTCTTCTTCTTCACTTTTTTATAGTTGTTGTTTCTAGAGCATAAGTAATAACTGGTCTAATTAGAGTATTTTTGTTTTTTTGCTAAATGTTTAATATTTTACTAACTTCTTCTTTACGCCGAAGGCTTGATTTCATTTCAAAATTCCTTCTTTTATCCTTTCTTTTTAGTTTGTCCTATCAATTTTCTTGGCTGAAGGTTGATACACTTTCGCAGTTCTAATTTTTTACTTTTAAATGTCCATCCTCACTTTGAGTTTCTTTTCCCACTCTCATTTATTTTGTCTTGTCTTCATTTATTTGTAATTCGAATTTTGGTGCCTTCAGTTTGTCTATCACATTTATTAAGTATTTTTTTGCTTTGGCTAGAATTGTGAGGTCGTCAGCATAAGCGATTACTTGGATTTCATTCATCATGATATTTTTATTATTCAGCTTTGCTTTTCGTATGATGCCTTCAAGTGCCAAATTAAAAATGGTTGGGGATATTGGACATTCTTGTTTTACTTCTTTATTGACATTAAATTCTCTCAATTTCGTTGGGATTCCTAGTTGTCCCATTTCATCTACCATCTTGGATCTTTTCATTGAATCAAATGAAGTTCTGAGGTCGATAAAGATGATATGCATTTCCAAATTGTATTCCTTGGACTTTTCCAGAATGTGTTCGATAGTATTTATTGCAGTAACTGTTGATTTGCTTAGTTTAAATCTATTTTGATAGTACCCTATTATTTTTTCGGCGTATACTTTCAATTTATGGTTTATTACGCTTGCAAGTATTTTGTAAGTGGTAATGATTAGAGTTATGGATTTTACATATTTTTGAATCTTTTTTTTTTGTGAATCGGTTTGATTATTCCAGTATACCATTCAATTGATATTTGTTTTCTCTCCAAAGGATACCGCACTTTTCTTATGGAAACGGGAGCACCGTCAAATTGTCTGAATTTTTGATATGTACTAATATTTGCTGTCCTGATCAAAAGTCTACATGGGCCCAACCTTATCATATGGCTAGATTTTAAGATACCTAATAGAGAAAATAAAAAAATTTGTTGTTTACAGGGTGATTCGTGCTATCACAGCTATCACAACTGACTTGAGCTTGTAAGATGATAAAAGCAACAAATCCAAAAGAGCCGGCGAACAATAGAGACAATTTTGCTATTTTATTTGCTTTAACTAGAATAAATAAATCTTAATGTAGACTTATAAAAATTAAGTGGCGAAATTAAATATACAGGGTGATGCGTTGGTATGGCAGAGTTCGACGGATTGATTGACATGTACCTCTCGATTTCAACTCTACACCAAATGATTGAAAAACTATCATTGATGTTAAATATATTTACAATGTGACAAAAATCCTAAAATATAAGTAGAATAGACCTACCTCAAAACCAATAAGGTTCTACCTGACGGCTGATGTGGGAACGAGCTTAAAAACTAAATTAAATCACACCTAATAATTAAAATTCAAAACGAAAAAAAAGCAATAGCAATATGGTTTCTATTATTTGTTGATTTTGTTATCTTATAAGCTTAGGTCAGATCACCCTATAGATTTGAATTTTTATAGCCTACCACCCAATAATACAACGTTGCAATATAATCTAACACAGTGTGTAAAAATATTTAGTTTACAATATTTCTTATTTTGTATTTATATTGTATTACTAAAAAATGTTATTTTACAGATTAAACATTTAATATTTAGAAAAGTAGTCGTAGGATCTAATTTTACCTATAAGAACTTTTAACGAGGACATTGAGATCTACACTATATCCAATATTCAGAAACTTTGACGGTGATTTTTTTTAATGATATTTGATGCTAATCCACGTCGAACGTTGTAAAAAATACTCGTACGAAAATTTTCACGATTTAATTCCATTTTTGGGCTGAGATAAATCTTTTAAGTTACTGTAAGCCACAAAAAGAGCGCTAGTATGTCAAAACGTTCTCAAAAATGGCCAACTTTACGATAGAGCTGTCAGTTGCCAGATTGCAAAACCAGGGTTGCCAAATCCTGAAATATAAAAGGCAACCCTCGTATTTGATATTTTCATTTTCTGTGGTACTGTATTTTAATTAAAACATCTATGTAAAGAGTTTGAGTGTTTTTTGATATACTGTTTCTTTTAACCTCTTATTTTTGCTATTACCAAGTAATGATCTGTATCTGCGTTCGCTCCTTTGTATGTTTTTGTATCTACTGTTTTTTGAATATCTCTTCCGTAGTTAGTGTATGATCAATTTGGTTCTTCGTGCGTCGGTCTGGAGGTCTCCAGGTTACCTTGTGTTTTCTTGAATGTGTAAACTTTGCTGATAAAATTGACATACTTAGCATTGCGGCAAGTTGGCAATTTTCAAAATATCCGGAAACGAATATCCAGAAATATTTGAATATTTCTTCCGTAGTTGGTGTATGATCAATTTGTTTCTTCGTGCGTCGGTCTGGAGGTCTCCAGGTTACCTTGTGTTTTCTTGAATATGTGATAAAATTGACATACTTAGCATTGCGGCAAGTTGGCAATTTTCAAAATATCCGGAAACGAATATCCAGAAATAATTTAAACTCTTGTGAAAATTTTGTTTAAAAATAAATAATTTTTCGTCAAAAAATATTGTTAACTTAAAATCAAGTCGCCACATTCAATGTATCAATGGAGCAATTGTATCAACTCTCGATTAATTTCCTTTTATGTATACTTGCCTTTCTGGTTTTTAAATATTGTTTTGATGCAGTAAAGATAAGAGGTAGGGGATATTTATGGTATACATTTCAGTACTGTTCAAAAAGAAAAAAAAACAAAATAGAATGGGTTTGGAATATAAAGATTATAAACCTTTGTTTGATGTAACTTAGTCCACCCACGATGACCACCTGTGAGTCGATAATCGTTCAGTAGTAAAAAAACACAATCGGACTTTTGCCAATCAACATAAACCTAAACAAGTTGTATGTTTAGTCTGGTTCACAAGGTAGTTTAGCAGTTTATTAACGAATATTATCTCGATCTTATTATTTTGGCAAAGTACTTACCAACTTGTTGATTGAAGGATAATTTTCAGCTTCATAGGCAAAAGAAATCTATTAAAACATTTACAAAATCTACATACATATTGACAAATCTGTTGGCTATTTTGTATTACTCCGTTTTGACTGAGATTAAGAGTGTATTATTCATAAAATTTTTTACCGCCTGTATTTTTTAATTTTTTTAAATCAAGTAAAATTATTAATTAATTAGTTAATTAAGAATACATCAGGAAAAACAATGGGAAAATTGGATTTTTAACAAAAAATAATTCTTATAAAACCAAAAAAGTATAAGAAATTCTTCCCAGGGTGTTTCTTAAGTAATCTAAAATATTATATGGGGCGCTTCGTTACTCAATTTTAAGACGAAAAGTTCATATAAACATGTGTGATAGGTGTTGTCGTTTATGAGATACAGGGTGTTGTACGTGAAATTAATTTTTCTTGGTGACGCTACTGATTTATATTATTTTATTATTTTATTACAAGCAACATGTGTTAAACATAAAGAAAAAATATTACATTTCAGAGCAAATGTTCAAAATGTCCACCTCCAGCTAAAATGCAAGAATCCGCTCGATGTCTAATGGATAACATTACAGCCGTCTATGATACGATTTTGAAGATCTTGTACGTTTAATATCAGTGTTGTGTAAACAAGCGATTTCAAATATCCCCACACACAAAAATCCAGAGGATTGTGTCCAGGTGATCTAGGGGGCCACGGGTGTGGAGATCCTCATCCGATCCAATGACCTGGAAAAACATTATTTAAAAACTCGCGTACAATCACTGAAAAATGTGGAGGAGCTCCGTCATGCATGAACCACATGCGCCTTCTAATAATAATAGGTACATCTTCCAAAAGAAGTGGAAGTTCATTTTCTAGAAAATGTTGGTATGTCTCACCGGTTAACCGTACAGAAAGGAAAAATGGTCCAATTAAATAATCATCGATGATGCCAAGCCAAACATTGACCGAAAATGTTTGTTGAAATCGTTTTACACTTATGGTATGTGGATTTACATCTGCCCATATGTGGTCATTATGAAAATTCATAATCCCATGTCTAGAAAAGTTGGCTTCATCCGTAAATAGAATATTGGCCACAAAATTCGGATTGTTCGCGATTTCACGTAAAATCCATTGACAATACTGTATGCGTAATGGATAGTCAGTAGGTAACAAATGTTGAACACGTTGAACGTGATATGGATACAATAAATTATCTTTTAGAATATTTCAAACAGTTTTGTTACTAACATTTACTTCATCTGCAAGTTTTCTTGTACTCGTTTCTGGCTGTTGGTCAATAATTTGAAGAATCTGGTTTTCCCATTGGGGATTTCTCACAGTTCTGGGTCGTCCAATAATATTCTTCGATTTAGCAAAAGTTCCAGTTTCTTGTAAACGAATATGTAACTTAGTAAACGTATCTGAACATGGTAAACGATTATTTGGATAACGCTGGACATACGTACGTCTAGCTTCTAAGGCATTACCATTCGCTAATCCGTACAAAAAATGCATATTAGCCATTTCAACATTAGTAAACACTGGCATAGTTATTAACTAAACACAGAGTCAATCAAATAAAAATGTACGATTTTTGCGTTGGTTTTCAAATTTGACACTTGTCAACATTATTTCAAAGGCCACTTAGAATAAGCATGTTTTTGCGTATTACTTCTAAAAACCAGTAGCGTCACCGGGAAAAATTAATTTCACGTACAATCAGAACTGACTTATTACAATAAATTCAACACCCTGTATCTCATAAACGACAACACCTATCACACATGTTTATATGAACTTTTCGTCTTAAAATTGAGTAACGAAGCGCCCCATATAATATTTTAGATTACTTAAGAAACACCCTGTATAATAGTTTACTTAAGGGGAGGACAATTTGGTATTTGATGTGGTTAAAAAACTTTATTAAATATTTTAAGACCGTATTCTTAAGTCCCATCCTTTATAGGATATCTGTCAAAGTTTTATATTTAACAATATTTTTTAATCAGAAAAAAGTACAAAATAACCAAAGGCGTGAAAAAAATTATGATGAATATTTTCTGAGCAGTCAAATATTTTGAAAATCGTCTTAAAATATTCGTGCCCGAAAGAAAATTTCAAGGAATAATTTAAGCTTGCGTGGTATTCGGTAAGAAAATGTTACACCATACTTTGTAAAATAATTTTTTCACTCTTTAATACCTCCTTTTTTCCATGACGTCGTTAGTAACTTTTCTACCAGTTTTGAATGATAACTGGCGTTATCTAAGATAACCACTGCAGCACTTGGCAAAAAGTCCAACAGCTGGAAAAAATAATCTTCAAAAACATCAATTGTGATAACCCATTTTCTACAAAACCATGTTCACCGCCAATGTGTGCGATTACCTGGAGGAGTATTTAATCCTGTTAAATATCCATCCAAAAATTCCTGTTGGGAATTTGAATTATTGGTGTCCATTCTCATGCTTTAGAAACAGTGTGTCCTTCATTCAACCATGTTTCATCTAAATAAAAGATAGTTCTTTCCTCGCTCCGAAACTTTTTAATACTTCTTAAGTATTGTGTTCTCCAGCAAAGATTTTCTTCTGTTTCATTCAAAAACTTTCGTTTTTTATGCGATTCATACTTAAAACTAATTGGACTTGTCTTCTAATGATATATCTATTAAAGTTATCGACCATTGTGGACTTTTTTCCTACGTGTTTTTTTGGTTCACTAACATTTCTCTGTTTTCTCTCACTTAAAAATCGATAGATATTTCGTTCACTAACACCGGTCATATTGGAGCACCTAGTCAATACATCACGAACAGTTGTTGATGCATCTTGATATATTAGTGCCTCATGAACATTTAAAACAATAGTTTTTTCTCTTCGAGAAAATGCACTTTGTTTTAAATGAGCCACTTCTACTGGAACAAAACTCAAACTTGACGCCATTTTCACTACCGAAAATGTTCTTGGAGTAAAACAATAAAAATATAGATCACAATATAAACCACCAACACTAATGAGTATCTATATTGTTATGTATTAGGATATAAACAAATCCTCAATTTATAGACTAATAACGTACCTATCTGTTTTTGCAATTATACACATAGGGTTTCCTTAATTCCTTAACACCCCTAATTACCTCAATTTTTTTAACGATTTTAACGAGAATAGAATAGAATTTAGGGTCTTGTTTACAACATTTTACGATTTACAGTTTGGCAAACATACCTGAAACTGTGAGAATAGACACGCCCATGATGCGCATTCGTCGTGCGACAGATTCCAGTGAGATTCCGAATGCGTTCTGACCTTATTTTTCGGGTATGCAGTGATAATTTCATAGTTTTAGCTATGTTTGCCAAACTGTAATGACTTTTCTTAGCTGCCAACTTCAAACAAATGAACTGTAGTTTAAACGTCTGTACCATAGAGAAAAATAAAACATTTTATTTGTCTATGTTCTGTACGTTGCTGTTGAAGCGTTCTCTATGGTTTCAGCTGTCATAGAATTTCCACTTAAATATCGTGGCGCCACAAAAAAATTTCCGGAAATTTTTTTAGTTCTCATGGTATCTAGACAAAATTAAGGCATTTTGTTGGTTAAAAAGTAGGGATGTGAAATTTTTAACAAAAAACGCCATTTTGTTGGTTAAAAAGGAGTGTTAAATTTTTTACAAAAAACACATCATTAATATGATGCAGAGTTGAAAGGGTTTAATCTCTACTAGGACCTCTTAGATCTGTTTTGATCTCTACTGATATTGATTTGATGCTAGTCTAAAATTATAAACCCTCGTACAGACCTAGGCCCTAGATAACATCATGTGGTACGATATGTCTACCACAGGTCATGCTAACCAGGTGTAAAGGGGTTTCTTTCCTTCATCTTTGCAGAATCTGGTAGTTCATGGTTCCAAAAAGAGTGTCTTGGATTGTCTTGCCTGTGGGAGATTTCCCTAGATATGATTATTCTCTGTCATCTTTAGCTCAAACATTTAATACCTAACTGGTGTGAAGTTAGCGGCCAATTTCCAGCAGCCGTTTTCAGTCCAGCCGCCAAATGACCAGTGGCGTCGGATGTATATATTTAATATATAAAAATAAAGAAAAATTGATTAGTTAAAATCTTCGTATAATTTTGTGTAAAAACTTTTAATAAAGAAAGGTTTATGAACTAAAATATCATAAAAAGCCATCTGTGTTAATATGTAAGACGAAGTGAGAAAAGCGGAAAAAAGTTAAATGACAAAAAAGTACAAAAATGTATATTAGGGACCTTAGGAATAATTTAGCCAAATTCATTCAATTTTCAAAATTTCTCTCTATTAGTGACCCCACTCTACCCCTTAGACAGCTTGCGATTCCATAAAATTCATGGAGGAGGTTTATAAGAACAAAATGAAACTATGATGAAAATATTAAATTGGCTAAATATTTTTTAGGGACTTTAATCTATGTTTTTCAAAATGTTTCTATATTAATGACCCCACTCTACCCCTTAGACGGCTTGCGATTTCATAAAATTTATGAAGGAGGTTTTTAACAACAAGATGAAGTTATGGTGAAAATATAAAGTTGGCTAAATATTTTCTAGGGACTTTAATCTATGTTTTTCAAAATTTCTCTATATTAAAGACCCCACTCTACCCCTTAGACGGCTTGCGATTTCATAAAATTCATGGAGGAGGTTTTTAAGAACAAAATGAAGCTTTGATGAAAATATTAAGTTGGCTAAATATTTTCTAGGGACTTTAATCTATGTTTTTCAAAAATTTTCTATATTAAAGACCCCACTCTACCCCTTAGACGGCTTGCGATTTCATAAAATTCATGGAGGAGGTTTTTAACAACAAGATGAAGCTTTGATGAAAATATTAAGTTGGCTAAATATTTTCTAGGGACTTTAATCTATGTTTTTCAAAAATTTTCTATATTAAAGACCCCACTCTACCCCTTAGACGGCTTGCGATTTCATAAAATTCATGGAGGAGGTTTTTAAGAACAAAATGAAGCTATGATGAAAATATTAAGTTGGCTAAATATTTTCTAGGGACTTTAATCTATGTTTTTCAAAAATTTTCTATATTAAAGACCCCACTCTACCCCTTAGACGGCTTGCGATTTCATAAAATTCATGGAGGAGGTTTTTAACAACAAGATGAAGCTTTGATGAAATGGCTAAATATTTTCTAGGGACTTTAATCTATGTTTTTCAAAAATTTTCTATATTAAAGACCCCACTCTACCCCTTAGACGGCTTGCGATTTCATAAAATTCATGGAGGAGGTTTTAAGAACGAGATGAAGTTACGGTGAAATTATGAATTTGGCTAAATTATTCCTAAGGTCCCTAATATACATTTTTGTAATTTTTTGTCATTTAACTTTTTTCCTCTTTTCTCACTTTGTCTTACATATTAACACAGATTGCTTTTTATGATATTTTAGTTCATAAACCTGTCTTTATTAAAATTTTTTACACAAAATTATACGAAGATTTTATTTAGTCAATTTTTCTTTATTTTTATATATTAAATATATACATCCGACGCCACTGGTCATTTGGCGGCTGGACTGAAAACGGCTGCTGGAAATTGGCCGCTAACTTCACACCAGTTAATACCTATTCTTACCTATACCGCAAATGGTCCTGGTCCTATGAACTGGGAGTTACTTGCCAGGTCTTCATTACTTAGCACATTTTAGAGGCGATGTTATATCTACTCCCGCTGCAATATTGCATTAAGAGAGAAGTTGCAGCTGGTGCCTTACGACTGCAATAGACTCAAAACTTAAAACCTGGTGATTTGGTTGGTGGTCATCTAAGGATTCTGAAAGAAATTCCATTAGTATCCTTAAATCAATCAGTTAGGTTAGAACTTTAAGACGCTGTTTGAAGTAGTTATACATTTACACAAAAATATTAGTAATTGTAGAGATTAACGTGGTATAGTTTTTTCCTGGTTTTTCTATATCATTGTACAGTTATACTGATCTTAGAGGGAATTACATCCAGGATAATCCCTTAGGGCTATTAACATCTAGCCTTTAATATTGTTATGTCTTATTACTTCCATACTTGGTCTAGCCTTAATACTACCTAAACAACATCAGGTACCTAGCTACAAACAAACAAACAAAATGTAACTTCAATATGTCAATCTGATTGTTGTAGCGAAACGGCTGTATTTAACAATCTATTTTTTTAAATAAAAGATAGAAGTTTGGTTGTTTATTATTGTTATTAAGATGAACTTCCACACAGTAAGGGTTAGTACAATAAATTTAACCAACATCTTCATAAAAAATTAAATATTGTCCAGTTTTGTTCTCACTAAGCCTTTAACAATTAAGCAAAAATAAGGCATTTTTAGGGCATAATACATCCAGACACTGCCGACCTGTCATTGTCGTCATTCTGGAATGGAACTTCGATAGGTCAATGTGACGATGTTTGCTTAAAACAACTGTCACAAGGGAAAAAACTAATTTTTTAATAAAATAGCCAAAGAAATTGTTAAACCGTTGTTTGTTCAGTATTGTAAATATAATAAAGTATTAATTTTAAATATTTAAATATTATATTATAAGCTGTTTGTAGGAAGTAACTCAAAAGCTTGCTTCCCCATAAGTTAATTCATGTTTACGTGGTATTTCATAGTTAGTTGTACCAATAAATTTTCATTTATTTTAAAACTGGACATTTTTATCATAAATTTTTGCAGTGAATTAAAATATTTATAAAATACGACAACAAAATCGAATAGCAGGTGTTTAAGATCAGTCGAGAATAATTCAAAGAGACCTGTAATTCATTTTCTTCTGTTAATTATTTTAATGAGACTTATTTATAATCCCGTGAAACCTGATTTGCAGCTACTGAATTATACAAAATTCGTTGAATAAATTTTCGAACAGTAGCTACCGAATTCAGCATGATTCTAAAATATATGACTTATTACTTGATTTAATAACATATATATTTTTTCTTTATTGACAAAAAAAATTATTAGTTAAACAGGAGCTTAGGAGTTTAGAATTTCCTACAATACATTAGGTAATTCAATACCATTTGTAGAATCATATAATTACAACAACTTTTCCCCGCTGAGCAATTAAATGATCAGTCTACTTAATATTTATAGTAACTGAGAATATTTTTATTCTTACATCTGTCGGAAACCTTCATGAATTTATTTATTTCAGTACACAGAGAAACATGATCTTTTTTATCTGCTTTGTATGCAAAATCATAGACTACCTTTGACTTTTTGGGAATTACTGATAATAATAATAAACTTGTGAAGAATAATGAAAAACTCTTCGTTTTACCAAAAATTGCTTTATTAACTTTAATGACAGCCGTTTCGCTAGACTTAGCATCGTCAGATTGACATATTGAAGTTACATTTTGTTTGTTTGTAGCTAGGTACCTGATGTTTATTAGGTATTAGGGATTATCCTGGATGTACTTCCCTCTAAGATCAGTATAACTGTGCAATGATATAGAAAAATCAGGAAAAAACTATATCATGCTGATCTTTACAATAACTTAATATATTTGTGTTACAATTACGTCTTATCTATGTATAAAATAAAGACTCAATCAAAGCAAACACTTTAAAAGTGGAGAACTTCCCAGATTTATTTGTTCATTAACAACTTGTGTAATCCATTCGATTATTTCACGAATAAAGTAGATCCATAAACTGTCGCTGTATACTGACTGTTGGATTTGATATTTTTTGGTTCATTTTCAATAATACTCTCCTTTGTAAATTGTATAAAACACTCACCAAAACGCTACAATTTTTTCTATTTTTAAGGTTTATCTGACATTTATGAGTGTTGTTTACTGTCGTCTAATGACAAGGTTTCAAATGTGTTGTTTTAGTGACTTGATGCTTTCTCAGTGCAATGTTCTCTCTGCAGTGCTATTACCGCTGTAAGTTTTCGATAATTGTATTGCTTTTAAGGGACATTATATATATGAGGAAAATATTCCTTTATACAAAGCAATGTATAACAGAGAAATTAATGTAATTGCATGGGGTTATATATAACTGTACTTAACAGATATGATAAGAAACTAATAGATAAGCTAATTAATCGCAATATTTTCAATGAAACCTCCTTGTGATATACCTTTTTCCAACGAGAATCAAACGATAAGAAATTAACTTTGGTATTCAACCCCAATACAACAAATTATTAAATAGTTCACTAAACTAGTATCAATCTTTAGACAATTGTTAGGAAATCCGAAGGATAAAATAAAAGATATTAAAAAAAGTGGTATATATGAAATAAGTTATAGTAATTGTGATAAAAAGTATTTTTGGGGAAACCAAAAGATCCGCGAAAACTAGATTTAAACAACATTTAGCTCTTTTAAAATACATACGCATAGAAAAATCTAGCCTGTTTTTACTTCAAAACCATTCGATAAATGTAAATAGTTTAAAATTGTTAGAACATCAAACAATAGATTTTTGGATGGATTTAAAAGTATAGAAATTATTAAGTGTAAAGAGGAACTACTCTACCGTATAGTTTGTTAAAACAAAATTGATTTTAAAAATGTTTTAGCACTTAAAATTTGGCTTTACTGTCTATAAATTTATCGCTGAAACATTTAACTAAAAACCGCCAACGGATCCAGACTCAGTTATTAATAAAAATGCCTCAAAAGTAATTTTTCACTACTGACCGATATACAGCTTTAAACTTCACATTTTATAATAAGTTACAATCTTACAGGGTGTTCCATAAGATGGTGGCACACCAAACTTATGTTTTTTTAAATTGATCCCCTGTATTTTATTTTAAATTTTGGTTTCAAGATATTTCTTTACAAATGCTTAGTAATGTAAGCAACGCTTTCAATGACCGCTTTCAAGTATGCATAAATCTTTTGGGAGGTCATTTTGAACTACGTTGTTTTTTTATTTTTCTATGTGGTTATTTTTTTTTAATTTTCCGTCGGTTATTTTTTATAAATTTTATTTGAAATAAATTGTTTTGTTTTCTGTTATGCTATCTCATTACTGAATTAATAAACAATAATGTCAAACTGTCAGTTTCTGACAAATCAATCATGGCCAACTCACAATAATTATTGGTAAACGTTAAAATATCTACCAAATTAATACTTTGATGGAAAAAAATTCCTAGAAAACTGATAACTTTAGGTATAGGGAGAAATTTAAAGTATAATATCAGTACTTTTCGATGGTGATATAAAATACAGGGTATTCTATTTAAAATTACCAAAAAAATAATGTACTTACTTGCATTTTGACTTGCCCTGTATTTGATTTAACGAATATTATGAAAACGAATATGTTTTATAATTTCTAACAATTATTAAAAAACTATGGTTGCAATAGATCAATATTCCTATACTGCTTTTTAATTATACAGGGGGTTACACTTGATACGATTTTCAGGTAATATTGGTTATAACTTTTTAAATGCCCAATTTAACAAGATAAAACTTAACATTGTTGTGATGTGGAAGTGATTTAGATTTCAAATTTTAAATAAAATACAGGGTGATCCATTTAAAAAAACATAAGTTTGGTGGTGGCACCATATGAAACACCCTGTAAGATTGTAACTAATTTTAAAATCTGAAGTTTAAAGCTGTCTACTATTTTTATCAATAACTTTTTTTTGGAATTTTTACAATAACAAATCTACTGAGCTTCCTCACACTAATCAATTACCCTGTACCTAACTTTATTGACTTTAGTTAAGGTAGTAAAGTTGTCTAGTATTAAACAAGGTGGAAAATACAGGGACTACATGATTAGATCTAAATCTCAAACCATTTTACAGAGTGAGATTAACTGATGAAAAGACAAAATGAAAACGTATTTTCCTTTACTGGTTTAATAGTCCAAAAATTACAATTAAATACCTTATCCATGTATTTTCATAGCAATTTTTACAACACAATAATTATTATCAAATAAAAACAAAAAATTCTTGGATAGGTTATTAATTACCTTGTCAATGTCATGTCAAGTGAAATGGGAGTGACTGGTGTCACGTCCAAAATTATTATTATTATTAGTGCAAAAATTCTATATGAGCCATAGTAGAAAATTGTATTATTGTCTCGGATCCATTAAAAAACCTCTGAGCTTCGCCTCTCGAAGCATAATTACTATTATATACTCATATATAAGTAATCTTTAAGGATAAAGTACTATCGTATCTAAGTGCTATTGCGCTATGGCAATATACCAAACAGCGCCCCTATTTATTAAGTCGATAAAACATACTTTAATACTCCATTTTCCCCACGTTGTTGGGCGCCAAATTTGCGAGACTGTATTAGGTTTGCACACAGTTTTTTTTCCAGGAAATGTTTTTTAGTTTATGATTTGAAAAATAGTGAATTGATTGGGTTGATGAAAAAAGGTGTAATAAAAAAACGTCAATAAATCTGTAAAAGCGAAATAATACACTGATATATTGACCAGCATGAAACTAGAATGAAACAACAGACAGAATATCTGGCAGAATTACTTTGTCTATAACAAAAAAGAATGAAAAAATATGTCTGCTCTTCGTCTAAATTACAATGAAATTATTGAAAAATAGAAGAATTTGCCTTTGTTGTGGCTTCTATTTTTGGCGCCCTTGTGGATCTTGTGCTCGTGGCCAGTGCCAACTTTTCCACGTCCTAGATACGGATATGAACGGGTGACAGATGTGTGACGGATAAATGTGACGGATGATTGTGACAGATCCGAGAGGAATGTATTTTGATGTAGTTGCTTGTCATAAAGGGTAGAGCCCGTGATTGAAGAAAAATATTTTGACAGGCACTTGACATGATATATAATTATTTTAGGTTGGTAGTTATTCGAGAACATTCCAGTAATATTTGGATTTTAGTAAATAGTTGTTTCGAGAAAAATCGAAATGTCAAAATTTTGGTTTATAAAGCTGGTCATTCGCGTTTGGAGTAGTAGGGTTCGTTTAACCTTTGTGAAGTTTAAAAGTAAAAAGTGACAATTAGTAATTTGTAACCAGCTGAATTCTTGTAATCAAACAATTTGTAAATAAATTATGTTTAAAGTCCTCACAAGTGTTTCAATATTATACACCAACATTAAAAAGTTGAAAATATTTCCAATCAAGCGTAATTTAAAAATTCTTCTTAGTTTTACAACACACCTAGTATATGGTATGTATTTATAATTACAGTATCATTTATCTTTGTTCTTCATGATTGTTTAATTATTAATTTTATCGATAATTATTGGTCAGATATGAAAGTACGTTCCACCACTGTTTAAAAATTTACCATTTTTTTTTTAAGAAAAGTGGGGAGCTATCGGCACTGTCTTTAAGTACCGGGTGGTCCTTTAGGTGGCTCCCCCTCGACCTGACAAGTTAAAATTTTCTATCCCGCCCATTTACCTCTATGATTTACTGACCACTTTGAGAGGTTACAATTTAATTTTCAGTTAATATACCTGACCAGGGCACACCTTGTGTTTGTTTTAGTGGGTTCCCATGGTTCGGGGATCGAATTTTTAAGCCGTTTGGTCAAATATAATACAGATCATACTTTTATACTTAATAATAATCAAATAATTTTTAACTTTTACTATAAAATTAAATTGAATACGATTTTTTTAATATTCAGATACAGGAATAGTAAAATCTTGGGAATAAGCTTAATTATTATAATTATTGTTACAATCACCATAAGTTGAAAAAAATTACAAACAATTGCAAACGTAAAAATGTTTTCTTTTCAAATAAAATTAAATAAAATATTCGATTAGGGACACGAGATCACGTAAAAATGTAGGTGCTTGTTTCAAAAGTCAAATTAGCCAAATTAAAAATAGTTTTAATTTATTCAACATAACAAAATTAACGAAACATAAAAAATAACAAACAAAAATAAACAAATAACAAGGGTAGGAAATAAATAATTTTATGAAGATGCTGTTTGTGCAGATGTGGAAAATTGTATGACTGCCTTTGAGAAAAGTAAACGCCTGCTGGATTAAAATGTTGTTGGTCAATCTTTTTCTTCTTTTTTGTTGTGATAATGAATAAGAAACTCTCGAAAATACGAGAATCTCAAATCAAGATCTAAAATCCTATGTTGGATGCCAATATGGTACATCAAAATTGATATCATGGTGCAGAGAGCAGTGGGGACACCTATTTGAATTAATAATTAAGGTATATAAAAAAGAGATAAGGAGCATGCTTCGGCTAAGGCTGTTGGATGCATAAAAGCGAGCGAACAACCGAAGATAATGATTTTTGATGACTGTAAACAATGTTGTTTCGGGTCCACAAGGGGAAATACATAATATGTTTATAGATAGCTTGGCTTCATTATAATTGTATAATTTATAATTTGAATGGTGAGTCAAGTCACATGTGTGCCACATGTGTTGTTAAGGTGTAATAAATAACAAAAGTTTATTAAAACCAGAATTTATTAATGGTTAATTGTACATAGTTAGACAAGTACCAATTAATTTATTGGAAAGATAAAAAAATCGGCAATGGTAAGCTGATAATGCTGTAATAGTATATTATTACACGAGCAAGTAAAGAAGGTTTTTATCCACGAAAATAAAAGTTGCTGCATGTAATCATTTGAGTGAATAAAAGTCTTTGCTTGCGAGTATAATACTATACTTTATATACGATCAAGTATATAAAAACTTTTCAGAAACACATTCGTACTTGTGCCGTGATTTTTGTGGTAGAAGATTTTCTATTGCAGTCGTTGCAATATTGCGAATGTCAGGTGGCGTACAGGACATCTCGTTGTCTTCTGTCGACATTTTCTTCAGTCACAGTCACAAAAAACTACCTTAAAACCTACGAATTTCACTTTGTACGTTTTTGCTGTCAATTTGTTTGTTTGAATATTTGGTTATGTTACCGTAGCAAATGAAAACTGTTGCCAACGTAATAATGGGGAAAACATAAAAATCCCAATCTGTCCGGTCCTCATTCCAGTGGATAAAAGTT
The DNA here is from genome assembly GCA_035357415.1 of Ophraella communa. NCBI lineage: Eukaryota > Metazoa > Arthropoda > Insecta > Coleoptera > Chrysomelidae > Ophraella > Ophraella communa. The sequence continues at coordinate 67,911,400 of CM068979.1, forward strand.
CCTGTCAATTTTACCCCCAGCTAAGAACCAATCAAAGCTCTCCTTTAGGTTATCGATGGGTAAAATGAGAATTTACAGTGGGGTTTTGACATCAATAAAGTTTGTATTATGCTATGATCGTAGATAAATTGTAATATTCATTGTTTTTTTTTCATTTTCGTATTTTATTGAAATTGATTTTTATAATAAACAGGTTTGCCTTTCTCACCTAGTGAATATTTATATTTACCAAACATGATGTCTGGATAAATTTTTGGTTATGTTTAACTCTCCAGTTAAGTTGATTTGGAATAAGTTGATTTATTGCTCTGTAATTTTCGGGTTCGTTTCTGTTTTCTTTTCTGAACTTGGACTTGGACCGCCATTTTTGAGTAATTCATTGGGAAAACCGGTACTTTTCCCATTTTTAATTTTTATGGAGGGCTAATTCCACTTCTGGTTAATCTCTCTATCAGATGAACAACAAGGATTTAGATCGGATTCTGTTTTTGTAATACGACAGATAACCGAAAAATCTATCGAATATAACAATATGTGCTTCATAGATTTGGAGAAAGCCTTCGATAGGATCCAAATAACTGACATTAACTATATGACCATCAAATTCCACATAGTATTAAAGCAATCGAAAACATTTATAAAGCAAATCATATTCAGGCAAGAATAAATGGAGAACTCACAGAACCAATGCCAGTAAAAAATAGCATCAGGCAAAGAGATTCTTCCCACTGCTTTTCAATATCATTATGAATTAAATAATAGTGAGACACACACTCTAACCAAACCCGTCCCTTCCAGAATGCATCCCTCTAGGAGCGGTGCATTCCGGAAAGAACTTCCTACACCCCCCATCACGTCCAATGGGGGCCTCAGTCGTCGGGATTATGCTCTTCCTTCCACTATCTTGGTTCGGAGATAGTTTCCAGGTGTCTTCTGTTTGGTCTAGGATGGTGCTTTGCACCTATATCTTCTTGTCTTCTTTTTAGGCGTTCAAGAGTGTGTGTTTTTCGCTGCCTAATAGTGAGAGTATCGAGACTAAAAGTTTATAAAATAAGGAAAGCACAATAGGTTTGTTCCAACCAAGAAGCAAAGAACCGTTCTAGAACTGTAATATTACCACTCACAAATTACTATTTTAGAACGGTTCTTTGCTTGGTTGGAACAGACCTAATACTATGCTACGCAGATGATGCGGTCTTCATAGCGGAAAGTGAAGATGATTTGCAAAGACTCGTACATTTCAATGTCATAGCCAAAACACTTAACATGACGATATCCGCTAATAAGACCAAATGCATGACTTTATCTAAAACACCAATAAGATGCAAAATTGTTGTAAATGACAAAATCATACAACAGGAAATGAAGTTTAAGTACTTGGGTATTGAAATCATCGGTTGTGCCGACATTGAGAACAAGCTATAAAAGCCACAAGAACGGATAAGGGCAAAGGCCCTCATCCTGCCTTCAATCCCAGATGCCCTAAACGAACAGAACCCCCAATCCTCCCCCAAGAAACCGCACCCATTACCCTACCTCGCCCCAAGAAACTCCTCGAGTTCCACCCCCAAACCCAGAGACTCATCGAAGTCTTAACCACTGCTCTGCTTAACGCCGTCCCCCACTCTCGCGACATTGTCGCACAAACTCTAAACCGGTTATTGCCTGTCACATACGGCATTAACTGCACAATTCTTCAATCGGGCAACCAAGCCCACTTCACATTCTCTCCTGTTCCCAGGAGAGAATAGATCCACAACTCCCTAGATTTTGATGGACCTAGTCCTAGGCACTATCAACTGCCAGGGACTCAATCGAAAAAGGAATGCTCTCAAGCATAGCCTTTTTCAAGACAATATTCAAATCATCGGTCTCACCGATACTCTAAGCAAAGTCCCGCCCAATTTTTCCGGCTACCAAACATTCCATAGAAACAGGGACCAATTCTCTAGAGGTATCGGTTTCCTTGTCCGCAACGGAATTGCTACCACTACTCTTACACTACCAGCCCACCTCTCCGACTTGGACTGCTTCGGCATCCAAGTCACATCGAATAACACTTCTTTCAACATTTTCGTGTACTACAAACACCCACATCAGCCTCTCTCTACTCAACTCCTACAATACGTCTCAACCATCCGCAATTCCGTCATCTTGGGCGACTTTAACGCCCGCCACACCATGTTCGGAGACACCTGTGTTAATCCAGCCGGCACTCTCCTAGTCAGGGAACTGCTCGCCCTCCCCCTGATTAGAATCAGAAACCCCCTCCCCACCTACTTTGGACACCTTGGTGCATCCATTGTAGACCATATAATTTGCTCTGCAAATTTAATATTTCACTTCGATAACGAATGTTACATTGGAACAACAATCACCTCCGACCACCTCCCTCTATTGGTCAAAACTTCACTGTTTGATCCAATCAAACCACCGCCAACAACTTACACTTATCAAAATTTCAAAAAAGCTGATTGGCAACTGTTCCAACATCACATTTTAACATCTCTTCCAGACAATCAGACATGTCAATCCACTGAAGACATCGACATGCAAGCCCAAAACTTACAATCTCTAATAATCGATGCCCAAAGCATCGCCGTCCCACTCACCACAGTCAGATGTGACTTCCACGCCCTCCCAAACAATATCGTCCAAAAAATCCGTCAAAAACGACAACTTTATCGCCTCTTTCTTCGAACAAGAGATCCCAATGTCAAAACACTGGAACCGACTGAACGCCACGGTCAGGCTTGAAATTAACAACTTCAAGCAAACGCAGTGGAGAAATACCACTGCGGACCTGGACTACAGGAAGGGACACTTGTTCTGGCAAAAATTCAACACCCTAGTCTCTAAAAAGAAAAAACCAAACTCTCACCTATCTGTCCGAGGTCAACAATTCCATACATCTGAGCAAAAAGCAGATATCTTCAAGGAGAACCTCCAAAATACTTTTATCTCCCCAAACAATCCACTTTTTCGCAAGAATTCCACTGCTCAGACCGACCTCCTTACCCGTAACATAACCCGCAGCCCACATGTCATCACCCCCCTTAATGAAGAGATTCCTCTTCACTCTCCATTCTCCATTGATGACATAAAATACTCCTGCCGTACTGGAAAAAACACAGCACCTGGCCCCGACACTATTTCTCGCCAATCTCTAAAAAATCTCCCAGAAGCTTTCTTCCCGGTCCTTCAAAATCTCTTTAATGATTGCCTCAAACTCTCTTACTTCCCCAAATGTTGGAAGACAGCCAACACTGTCATGATTCCTAAGCCCGGAAAAGACCCTACTCTGCCTGAGTCATACAGACCTATCTCCCTCATCAGCGTTCTGGGGAAAGCCCTTGAGAGACTCCTCAAGGACCGACTCTGGAACTTCTGCGACGCAAACAACATCATTCCCCCATTCCAATCAGGCTTCAGACCAGAGCACTCTACCCTCACTCCTTTGGTCAACTTTCAATCTATTATTTCCAGAGCCCAAAACAACCGTCACTGCAGTGCAGCAATATTCCTAGACGTTCAGAAGGCTTTCGACCAGGTCTGGCACGCTGGACTTGTTAGAAAGCTCATGAGCATCCGCCTCCCCATCCCTTTCGTTAAACTCATTTACTCATACCTAACCAATCGCACTATCAGAGTCAGATCTGGTAGTTCCTTATCCCAGCCTTTCACCCCCCTTGCCGGAGTCCCCCAAGGATCCATCCTTGCCCCACTCCTCTACCTAATCTATACCCACGACGTTCCCATCCCACGGAACCCCCATACCCACATCCAGCTCTATGCAGATGACACTGCAATCTTCTCCTCCGCCCCCAACCGAGACAGTCTCCAAACCCGTCTCCAAGTCTATCTTAACTTATTCTCCAACTGGTGTCGCAAATGGAGGGTCACCCTTAACTCTACTAAGTCCCAACTCATCTTTTTCAAACACCCCGACACCATCAAACAAAAACTTCATCCCGGAAATTTCCGAATAATACTCTACGGGGAGAGGCTCGAACTCCGAAACGAAGCCGTCTACCTGGGGGTGAGATACACTCACACCCTCTGTTGGATGACTGACGTAAAGTCCACTCTGGACTCAGTCAGGGGACGAGCTAATCTCATTAGAGCGTTAGGAGGAAAATTCGGCAGAACCCACCCCTCCACTCTTCTGCACACCTACAAAACTTTTATTCGCCCACTCCTCGACTACAAAGCAATTCTATATAGCACTGCCCCCACCCGCATCACAAGCACCATCCAGACTTGTGAACGAGCCATCCTCCGATATTGCAAATATCAAAACCGTTTCACCCCCAGCATTGTAGTCTACCAAAACACGAACATCACCCCCGTTCTAGAACGATTCCAAAATCTCCAATCGCGCTACGTCCAGCGCACCCTTCTCTCCGACAACACCCAGGCCAAAAACACCCTAAAACTTCCATGGCAAACAAATCGCCGATCACATAAGCCAAAGAAAAAAATCCCCTATCTCCCACTCCGCCTACTCCAGACAGCCCCCCGAGACACCCTCCCCGAGGAATACGAAGTATTCCTCGACACATCTCCTCTAGCGATTCGCTAAAACCCACTCCGGGGACTACCCCCCAACACCATCTCCCGCCCCCGGGAGATACATCAAAACATCATTCTCTAACTCTATAAATCCCGGGTAACTCCTTCGAGGAATCTTCTTAATTCCTCGAATACCCCGCAAACCCCTCCCCGGCGCTCTGTCAGGTTATAGGTTTTCTGTGGTTTCCCTATAACACTTACCGAATGGCTGACAGGAAGGGAACAATACAGCCACAGCTCTGTACCCGACTCCCCACGATGTCCCATCGCCGCCGCTTCCCCAACGATTTGAGCGCGTTCTCTGCTGGTTCTTCGAGTCAATAAGCCAAACCCCCGCCTCGCTACACTCACTCACACTCACCGGCACTCTTCTGCCACCTTCCACCACACCGAGCCATTGTCTATCTATCTATCTACCCCTCAACTCACTCAAACCACCCAGGGCAATACGACTTCCACACAACTACGCCACCCCAGCCCTGTAGAGGATCTTAAATCCTAAATCTGGGCTCATCTATTTATCTTTCAACCCTCGTATCAATTAAAATCAAATCTCCACCAAATTTCTTTCGCTTATTCATTCATTCAAGTCAAGTCTTGGATGTATAAAACAGCAATCCGACCAATAATGATATATACAGCGGAAACACGGCAAACATCAAGGTGTAAACAAATATTAGAAATAACAGAAATGAGAATTCTACTTAGACTAAGTGGGAAAACATTAATGGATAGGGAAAGAAGCGAAAACATTAGAAGAACATGCGGGGTCGAGAACATAAATAAATGAGTACTGAACAGAAAGAAAGAAAGGAATTAACACCTCAGCAGAATGAATGACGAAAGAAGAGTGAGAATAGGATGCGATAAATCTCCAAACGGGTCGTAGAAGCACCGGATAATCGAGAAACAAATGAAGCGATAGAATTACTTAACAATAACAGGGAATCGAAGAAAAACAGGCAAATGCCTTAAATAAAAATGGAAGAAGAAGAAGTTGATTTTTGAAAGTTTTCGTCAACAGTTATTTGTTTAGGGATCTTAATAGTACATTTACGTTTAATTTTACAAGTAATGTCTCATTATTTATTAATTTTATTCTTTATGTATTATTTGTCCATGATATAAAATAACAACAGTCATTTCTGTTGCCTTGCGCATAACATTACGAGGATACTATACAATAATAGGTCTTGTGTACCATTAAATAATAATAATAGCGTTGATTGCCCAACAGTTTTCCATTTACAGAGCAAATTGCATATCATTTACACATTATATACTTTAACATACTTACATATATTCAAACAACAAACTTTAAACAAGTAAAATACTAATAGGAAATCATTAAACAAAACAAATTTGTAAGTATTTTTCTGTATAGACAAAACTAGCAAATGAAAATTCGAAAATTATTATGCATACTTTACATTAAATAAAATATTAAAAGTTAACATCCGAAAATTGCATTTAAATTTAAAATAAAATCAATGTAATACAACGCAAAGTAAAAATAAACAAAAAATTTATATCACATTAACCAATCAAACCTGTCTGACAAATTAATCAACATAAGAAGACTATTCATCATGAAAGCTCCAAAGAAACTTGGATGGATGTAAATTTACAGTTAAGGTGTACTTGAGTGTTAACATAATTAATGGGATTCATATTCATTTCTCTGCAAATCTCCAAATCCTCCAAAAGGTTACTTTTATTATAATTGTTGTTCGGTAGTCTATGAAGAAGAGTGCTATTTTTATTAGGAAAGAAATTGTTGCCATTGAATGAAATGTGATGGCCAAAACTAGATGCATTGGGTCTATTCAAGTATTTCATAATCCTAGCTTTTAAAGCTCTGTTTGTTCTGCCAACATAGGAAACAGGACAATCGTCGCATTGCAATTTGTAGACACCACTTTTAGAAAGCTTAGGAATATCATCTTTAGTTTTATAGAAAGGTGATTTAATGTAATTTTGAGTCTTAAATGAAATTATCAAATTGAAAACATTAGGAGTAAGAATTTTACACATGTTATCAGAAATCTTACAAATATTGAAGCGAATTTTATCAATAGGAGAAGAGAGTTGTTGATTAATTTAATTTTCTTAATTCTGCTGTCTATAATATGAGGAGAATAACCATTATTATAAATAATAAATTATTGGCGTGTGGATGGTGATTTTCATAATGCACTAGAAGAAAGAAAAAATGACACATTTTCACATAAAATAAAGAGAAAGTATTATAAAATCCTAATAAACAGTTAAAATATCTGTTGGAAATAGTTTTTACGAAGAGAGCTGCATTGGATGAATCGAAAGCAGTAGAAAATAATAGTATTCCTAATTTTAATAGATAACTTCTGTAAAATGTAAAAAAAACACTGTGGAGGTGAGTCATGATTTCCAATAATGTAAATTTAGGAAAATAAGAGGCCATATACTCACAAAATTGAGTAAATAAATTGATTTAGAAACCTAAGATATAGTGTATTTGAAAATCAAGAGAGAGTAAATTCCCAGAAAAGTTTTGCAGTTATCAGTGTTAAAGGCAGTAAACCATAGACGTGCGTTTACTGCTATTAAATTAATATGGAAATAGAAATATTTAATTTGTTTTAGTTATTTATACCTAGATTACCAATTTTAGATAGATAAAAATATTGAATGAAGAAATGAAGAAAAAGTCAATATTATTTTAGGCATTTAGTTTTAGGCATATGTTTATTTACAATAATGTATATAATATGTACAGATAATTACAATTACTTATAAATTAATATGAGCTAAAAAAACAATTAAGTAGGTATATGAGAAAAAAAACCAACCGCAAGAATAAAATTTGACGAGCAACATGCAAAAAATACGACAATATTAAATCTTAAAAAATAAAAATCTAAAAATAAAATTAAAGTACATAAATTAATAATTTTAAAGTTATGGTTCCTCGCACTCTGTCAGAAGATTCACCATCTGATTCTAGAGAAATTACAATGGGCTCTATAGTAATATCAATTATGTTATCTAGCTCCAACATTTTTTTTTCTATTTCTGTAACGTGTCTAATACATTTTTGCCAATTTTCACTTGTTACTTCAGATATTGCCTTATTGAAGAGATTTTTAGCATCTGATAATTTAAAAGTAGTGTTATTTCTGGCAACATAACCTTTAATTTGAGCCCATATCAATTCTATCGGATTCAGCTCACAATGGTAGGGTGGTAAACGAAGGATTTCAATTTCTCGTTTTTTGGCTATCTCCTCCATATTATATTTTTTATAATTTTGCTTATGTTTTTTAGCAATAGTTAACAATTCTGCCCTCAGCATTGTATTGTCAAAGACTAAATTTTTAGAAGATAACCATTTTGCAATTTCATCCTTTTTCCATTTAGTGGTTGGTAAAGGTTCAAGTAATCTGGAGTGGTAACTTGCATTGTCCATTACAATAACCGATCCTTTTGGTATGAATTGAATCATCTGTTCAAAATATTCCTCAAACACGTCTCCATTCATTTCTTCGTGATAATCAACGGTTTTTTTTATTCAAATAAGAGTAAACCATTCTTAAGAAAACCGTTTGTACTGCCTATATGACAAATAATTAATCTTTTACCTTCTCCTATAGGTTCCTTAAAACCAGTAGTATATCCTTCTAGAAAAGCTTGATGGGATGATTTTATATTTTTGTCTTTCCAAACTCTTCCTACACAATGTCCTTAATTAACCCATGTTTCATCTAAATAATAAATGTTTTTATTTTGAGCTTTAACTTGTTGTATTCTTCTGAGGTACTGTCTTTTCCAACATACAATTTCTTCAGAATCAATTAGCATTGAGTGTCTGCCCATTTTTTCAAATTTAAAGTTTAACTCATGTAACGTTTTCCATAGTTTATCCCGGCTTATTGTGGGTAAATCAACATCATTCGTAATGGCTTGCAAAACTTTATCTAAAGTTGGTATTTGCTTGTTTATAAAAAATGAGTGAACAAGCTTACGAATAGCATTTTACAGGCCTCTTAGGCCTACTGTAGTAACAATGAAAGATCATAAAATAATGTGATAGTCCAAGAAATTTAATAAATTTTGTATTGAAATTAACAAAAACAATTTAGAATGCATTATAAATATTGAAGTTTTACCGCACGTACTGTTTTTGCATACCGAATTAGTTTTTATTCTGGGAATTTACTCTCTCTTGATTTTCAAATACAGTATAGTTTTGAGCTTTGACTAAAAATGTTATGGTAAAGATTTAACAAAAAATTACTTTTTATAGATTTAATTTTTTACGGCAAATTAAAATAGTTTAAAAAATTGTTTTGATTGTTTATTCATTTAGTCAATACACGAGACACTATTGTAAGTGATTGTCTAACGCTGTGAATAGTAAACATACAGGTTTACCCCAAAAAGTAGATTTATTCTGATAAAAGCTTCTAAAAACTTGTTTATCATATTATACTCTACATTAATACGCACATTTATAATATTAGCCTATAATTTATTCCTATATACTTATAAGAAGAAATAATTACACTTAATCAGAAACTTGTAATGATAATTTATTGATAAAAGTACTACTTGTTGATATTAATCACTTTGTCCTTAATTACAAAATGTATCTTTTGCCACAAACGTTATGATTAGAATTACAAAATCTACCGAACAGTGTCCTTTGAATATAAAAAAAATTGTTACCCTACAAAAACTAACATTTATCTTACGCCGTTCCTGTCTTTTGAGTTATTTTTAATAGTTGACACAAATTGATCCCCCGTGGTAGATGATGTCTTCACTTGGCAGTGGATGCGCGATGACAGGTATAAAATCCCCAATGACTTTTGGATATTTCCGAAACTTGAGCGTCTGAAAACGAAAGCAGCCCATTTTAAATCTAATTTAATTTTTAACGTTATGTGTGCGGTTTGCACAGCTGTCGTGTGAATATATTAACATCTTTTTTTGTCTACTTGGGATGTTTTAAAAGTGACTAATTACTATGGGAATGAAAAATACTAAAAATATCACTCCGAACGATTTCATTCATTAAGTACCTTCATTTAGATTTTAGACAAAGTTTTTATTCTATTAGTCCTCTAATGAAAAATTTAAAACGAACAACACAGTGTTTAAATTATTTAAATAAGTTTATAATTACTTCTTTGACCAGCAATGTTTAGGTTATCTTTGATTAGGATATATTAGGAAGATTTTAATAAATTTTATTAAGGTTCTTTATACAGTGCTTTACAGAGAAAAGTATCCAACTTTAATAACTTTAGTAATACTGGCCCGGCTAGCTCAGTCGGTAGAGCATGAGACTCTTAATCTCAGGGTCGTGGGTTCGTGCCCCACGTTGGGCGCCAATTTGTAATATTATTTGTGCGTTGGGCGACAATTTGTAATATGAGTTACCTGTTGATAGTGAATTTATAAAAATATTTAGTTAACTTTTTTGAAAAAATAACAATATACCAAAAGAAAAAATGTAATTTACAATAAAACAAACATTAAGCTTAATTTCGTCTTTAATTAGTAGTAAAAGATACTTCAATAATTAACAGAATTTATAAATGTTTATCACACAAAAATTATGATAGTTAAATACCTCGGTTTGGGGTGAGTAAGTTCATTAGCTCTGACTATTGTACAATATTTGTTTCTTTAAGAAATTATAAGGGCGCCACTGAAATCTTTTTATTTTTTATGATACTACTGAAGAAAGTTGTTTTAAGCTGAGTTATTTAAATAAGTATCATAAGATGACAGAAAGATGTCAGAAAAAACTGTCTATGAAGATAAAAAAATGATTTGAAAATGTACAAACATATAAAAGATAATAAGATTTCCTTGGTGCTGAAATTAATGAGGTAGAGAATACGTTACAACAAAATAATCCGCAAACAGTTCTTTAAAAATACTTATTCTAATACAGTTGACGATATAGATAGATATACACGGAAATAAAAGAGAAAAAATATGGGAACAGTAAACTTGATAGATCACAATAAACTTATCTGTTACAATAGTGGACGATCCTTCGCCGCACCTTGGGGTCGCTACGGCACTGTCTAGGTGGTTCCACATGATTATGGAAGATCACTAGTGGAGGGATGATCTGCCCCAGTTGTAGAGATAATCCAGTTAAGAATGTACATACGAAAGCTTAAAGTTTACAAGCTGTTCAAGTTTACGGAATCTCCAAATTCAAGAGATGCTTCTGGTTTACAGAATCTTCAATTAAAGAGTTGCCTCTAGTTTACTGTATTATATTCCAACTTTCTGTATATGACAGTAAATCAATAGAAGAAATGAGACTGGGAATGATTATTAAAACCTCTTGAACTCGATAATGCCAACTCATTAGTACACCTCGTAGCGTAGCTACTTTGAACTTCCAATTATAATTATAGAGACCGTATTCATTATTTTATTATTAAAAATGTTTTAGGATAGATGGAGCTAGCGGTACTAATTGAATTTAATATTTAGGATACCAGGTGCTTAAAATGTTAACAGGTACTGTTACAATTTTTTATGTAAAATTTGGATACTCCTCTTTGAGCTGATTTCAAAAATGTACTTGTAGGTTAAAGTGGTTAGTTTATGAGATAAACAATTTTTCTTTTAATAGCACAAGTTTTACTTATTTTTTACTTTCACCTTATTTGTCTGTAATAAAATAGGTTGTACAACATTGTGTGAAGTTGAAGGTTTCGTATATCAATTTTTTTGTAGTCCCTGATTGTTACTGTTCTTATTTTTCATGGCGTGCTGGCGTACTTACTTGAAATATATACTTTACATTTTTATGCAGTATTGGTGAGATATCCATATCTTTGCTCTTTTTATCAATGTATCTACATGTAAGCAAACATGGGTATGGAGAAATGTAAAGTACATCTGTGTTTTCCTTATATTTTACCTTTTAAGGACTACGTCGTTTGTTAAAAATTCGGCGATAAATCCACATCTCAAAGGCCTTCCCTCTATTTATGCTAAATGTTTGAGTGTCCTTGCTTTGGCTCCATAGAGTAATATCCTTCATATACAAGTTTCAGTCATATTTGTACTCTGATATGTGTGTCAGTGAGTAGCCCCCATTTTTCAAAAAAATATTTATATTGTTTCAAAGACACTTTGGTAAAATTAAAGTTTTCATACTTCTCCTTTTTATCAACTGTTCGGTTTTTCCAAATAGTGACTCTACTTCAAAATTGTCTAACATATTTTTTTATGAGGGTTTGTGTAGTATCTTTATTAATTACATTATTTTATAATAATGATATGTTGTTTATTGATTTCTTACATACATAAATAATTTATTACTTTAATTTTTGTAACATTGACAATTTAATTTACATGAATATCATTCTAAAATTAAGAAAACAAAACAACATTACAATCCTCCCGTTAAAACCTATTGATTGAGCATAGAAAAATTACGCGCGATAAGAAGTGTGTAACATTTATAAAACAGTGTAAAAAAAACATAATTCATCATTGTGTCATTACAAATTAAAACAAGAAAAAAAATCTAAAACTGAAACGGTGAGGTGCAAGCGCATATAAGTATATAGGCAATTGTGCAAACAATATGTCATTATCTTTATGTTTATTCCAAATATTTAAAACATTTCATCCATTCCATGTAGTTAATCGATTAAATCATGGACATGTAAACGATCTGGATTTAATATAATATATGTAAAGAAAATATATTTCTTCAGTTAAGTAGTGGTTAAGTAGTTATTCTTAAGTATCCTTAAATTCAACATTTTGAATGTAATTGTCAAAAAGACAGTTCTCGACAGATTGCATTGTATGAACGTTAAATGTTGTTTCTCTTTTTGTAGGTAAGATTATTTTATAATTGTATATCCAGTTTTGTAAATAAAAACTCTTTAAGTAGAGAAACTCAAGTTTTGTTCTTCGTGTTAATTTCTGTTATAGAAGAAATATCATTATATATATTTTTTTTTAATATTGATTTAATCAAATACCATTGCGAATAAAAAGGCTACTGACGAATCTTCAGAACAGCCGGAATTCAGAACTATTCTTGGAGATTTAATGTCAATATCAAATATTTCCGCTATATCTTTTGCGTCTTTGAATATTGCCGAACATCTGATCTATTTCAAATAGAGCAAGCTTTATTGGCGATTGGTTTTTATAATTACGAAAAAAGTTGAGAGGGTTAATTAATTAACATATATGTTGCCAGGAATGTTGCCGTGCATCTATATTTACTAATATTAATTATTAGGTATATTTTTTTTTAATCTGTTTTGTTAAACAAGCTGATAACAAATAACAAATACATTTTTCTCTCATTTTTTGCTGCAGCTAGAAGAATGAGTTTTCCAAATATTTCATTTGAAGAAGGCTTGATTAATTTTATTAGATTATATTAAAATACACTGATCGAAACATTAATATTTACAATACAATCAATTATGTTTTAGTTTTCAAATTGCTTTTATTTCTTTTTTAATGTAAGATAATTTAAATAAAGGATTAGAGCATCCACCCGGCTTCAAACTACTTTAAAATAGTGATTCATAAACAGATCTAATACGATTCTGTTTCCAAATCATGTTAATGACTTTATATTGTTTGGTTTAATGACGGATTTTCGGCCCGTCGTCACTGGGATTCCTTTTAGAATTAGATCATCGTAAAATAATAGTAATTTTTTATGTTGTTTGTTTTCAAAGAAACCCGAAACCTTTTTGGTGGGTCCATTAACGAGACACAGGTAGAACTCACTAAGAAGGAGCGTAGCAAAATCAATTGTGAGGCTTTTTAGATGGTTAACTACATCTAAAACCGTAAATCCGAGGTCCAGATAACATTTTTTTTAAATTTTGTTTTGTTTATTTTTTATTCAGGTGAGGCAAATATATACATTCGCGACAACTGAAAGAGATTTAATGGTTTTTAACGATTTTTGCGTTAAATTAGGTTGCTTCTTGCAATATAGATAATTTATTTTTTTATATTTTTGCTTACGTATTCTAAAATCTCTAATTGTTAAAAATTTCACAGTTATATCTATTTATTTAGCTGTAGATATAGATCAATAATTTTCTTTCTTACTTCAGAATTCTAATTTTCCCGATTGACACTAAAGAGTTATCCACACACGTCAGCCAATTCTACCTTTCTGATGCATTAACTCCAGCCATTAAAACCCATACATAGGTACTAAGAACATTAAAAATAGAACTTTTTAAAGCAAAACTTTTACTATTTATTCAAAAATTTACTTTTTTAAATTCAATGACAGCGGTTTCGCTAAAAACCAGCATCGTCAGATTGACATATTGTAAGATGGACATCCACAAAGTAAAGGTTTATACAATCAATTTCCATACATAGGTACTTTTCTGATGGTGGATTTTTATTTGGTATGCATATTTGTTTAGTGTAGGTACTTAAATGTTGGTATTGTAAGACTTAATCTATTTGATAAACCATCCACTCTATAACTCAGGGTTGACTTTGAGAGCCTTAACAATTCTCCTTCATTTTCTTCGGTCCTTACTTGCTGCTTACCGTTTACAGCGTTATTTCCCGTTCGCTAAGTCTGTCTATTTTGCCAGTCTGTTGATACTGTTTATGTAATACTCTGTGTTCATCTTGTTTTTCTCTTTGTTTCTTCTATGATGTTATTCATTTGAGCTTTTTGGTATTCGTTCTTTCCCCATGCGTACCTGTCCGTACCAAATCAGCTTTTGCTTTTAAATATTCTCTCTTGTTGATTTTGAATGTATGTATGTATGTATGTATGAATTAGGGGTGATAATTAGAATGCGACCTATAGGATCTATTGTGTCCCCCCTTACTTGCCATGTTCTGATATTTTCTCAGACCTATAGCAGCTCTTCGAGTCCTATTTTCCTGAGGAAGTTTAGGACATCGTCGGGCTTCAAATCTGGTAGATCTCCTTCCTCTATTTCATGTGCTCCTAGGTATCTAGCCCTAGAATTTTGCAAGGCAGGGCATTCTGAGAGTATGTGTATTGAGGCAGCTAAGAGTTCTCTTCTGGTCATAGTTCCCCATTAGTATCTTAGATTGCCTCAGTCCTTCCAGCTGATTCCAGTACTTGGATTTTTCCTTCTCCATTTCTTCCCTTAGTTTTCCTAAGATTACTCTACTGCTGATCCCACAAGATGGTTCTGGTCCCAAATGTGGGGTTTTAGCTCCTTTTTTTGCCAGATTATCTGCTGTTTCGTTCCCCTGTAGTCCTATGTGCCCGGGACCCATAGGAGGGTGACAGTGCGTTCTTCATGCCCAGTTCATTTAGTTTGCCTAGGCATTCCTAAACCATCTTCGAGCTGATTATATTTGAACTCAGCGCTTTGATGGCTGCTTGACTATCCGACATGATCACAATCTCTTGTCTGCGGTAGCTTCTTCCAATATTGAGTTCCGCACATCTTTCGATGGCGCGGACTTCTGCTTGAAAGATGCTCGGGTATGTGCCCAAGCTTTCTGAGTATTTGGCTCTCGGTCCAAAAACTCCTATCCCAGTTCCCTCGTCTAGCTTGGAACCGTCCGTATACCACTTTATTGTATTCTGATTTAAATTCTGTATGGTGTCTTCATCCCATTCAGATTTATTACTCAACCTTGTGATGAATTTTCTCACAAAGTTGAATTTCTTTGGCATATCATCTTGGGGCATTTCCCAAGTTTGATCAAAATGAAGTGATCGAGGTTTTTCCCTGATAGTTCCTTCTTTGATCATTCTATATATCGTTTTCTTCCTTACACTTTCTAACAGAATGTGCAGTGGGGTTAAGTTTAAAATCACCTCCATTGCAGCAGTGGGGCAAGTTCCCATTGTTCCAGTGATACATGAACAGGCTAGTCTCTGAATCTTCGAGAGATTTTTCCTCGTCGTACTCAGATTAGCCCTTGCTCCCCAAGCCACTGCCCCATATGTGATTATTGGTCTCACTATTGCTGTGTACATCCATTGCAGAATACGTGGGTTGCATCCCCAGTTCTTTCCTGCAATGTTCCTGCACACCATAAGGCCTTGGTTGCTTTGTGTATTACTTCGTCTTCGTGTTTATTCCAGAGTAACTTGCTATCTAGGATTAGCCCTAGATATTTGACCTCTGTTTTCCACTCTACGATGTTCTCCCCTATTCCTATGATTTTTAGATTTTGAATTGTTTTCCTTTATTATAATTTGTCACAAGTTCTAATTTAGACTTTTATATTTGTAATTAGTAATAGGTATAGAAAAAAAGTCAATTGTTAACAACTAATTTATTATCGCAATAAAAAAAAATTATTTTATCAAAAAAGATTCCACATTTTTTATATACTTAATCTTTTAATCTATAACTTAAATATTACTAAAGCCTTTTTTAATGAAAAAAACAAATTAGAATTTATTTGGTCAGAAGTCTGTATAAAACAAAATTCTTATTACATATTTATCTATACTACGGTTAAATTACATTTGATTGTAACTAATTATTGAAACCAAATATTTCTTATTTGTTAATTGAATTATAATTAAAATTATCCAATTAAATAGATAAAAATATAATGTAAACTTATCCTATACGATTCCTTGTTAAATTACCGTTCTGAGGAAATTGCAATTGATCTATGAGTTTTTTTCTATGAAATAATTGTCGCTAAATGACGTTTCCTTTGTAGCATAACATAACAGATGTAACCCAAAAGTTTAGTCAAAACAATAATATATCCAGTTATTATATTTTTTATACTTGTTGGTGTTAATTTTGGCATCTTTCTTTGTTATTTTAACATTTGGTTAGTTTAAAATACAATAATGAAATAAATATTAAAACCACCCTCAACCAATTATATAGTTACATGATATATTAATTAATTAAAATATTATTGATAGCATAGAGACATAACATACTTAAATTAAATTTCAACAATTTTATTAGGATCATCGTTTGATATTGAAATTGAGATCTGTTTATCATCTATTATTGAAATTATTTAATTGTATTTAGAAATTAATATTTTATGGTTACATTCAACTCTTTATGTAAATTATATTATAAGACAATTATTGTTGAAATAACTTTATTTGACTAGTTAAATCCACTAATTTATAATCCTTTCAATACACTATTGTTTTTGTTTCTAGTCTTATGTTATTTTGCGTTTTTTTTTCTTCTGCCTGTTTTGCCATAAAAACCGTTTCTAAAGAAATAACTTCTATTGCGTTAACAACCTACTTTTCTCTGTTTTTTCTGGGGGTTTTGTTGTGTAAATCTTTTTGACCCTGTTTTTAAACTACAGAAAAGGGCAATACGTTATGTTTTTGGCCTACGTCACAGAGCGCATTGAGAACCCTATTTTAAAAAATTCAAAATTATGACTCTTCTGGCACTATTCATCTTAGAATCTTTTGGCTTAGTTCGCAAATCTATCCTCAAAGCAGGGACCACTCCATATATACCCCACGAGAGATGTTCATTTGATTATGCCCACCTCTACTCTTACAAAACATTCTATTATTTATAATGCAAGAAAAATCCACCAGTCATATTAAATTCCGCAAATTGACTAAAGCATACCTTCAGGAGAGACCATACTATAAAGTAGCTGAATTCTGTGATATATCTTAGATTTCTGAATGACATGTAATAAGTAGTATGAAGTATTTCATAATTATTCTTTAGCTAGTAAGTAGTAATTAAGATTGAGTTAAAAGGAGTGAAAAGTTTATGTTTGAATATTTACATTTAAATCATGCATATCATTCTTTTTCATTTTTGTTTGTGTTTTATTTATTTATTTATTTATTTATTTATTTATTTATTTATTTACTTATTTATTTATTAATTTATTTAAATGATTTTTATTGTAACCGATCAATTATTGTTAATTGATATTTAGATAGTAGGTAGGTTATTTTTATTTAGCTTTGTCTATAAAATTTGTTAAATTTTGGTTGACAATAAAGCATTTTTCTCTATCACTCTCTTACCTTTATAAAGAGATCAGTGCACCTATCACTTTTCCTTTAATTATTCTATTTTTTGTGGCGTTTTCGCTTTTCATTGTCTCTGTTAGTTTTATTCCTAGTTAGGTATATACACTGATTACATTTTTAATTGTCCCATATTCTAAATCCAATTCTTCAAAATAATTTTTTTCTATACATAAATATTGGAATTTTAGACCTTGTTTATTGCTTTTCTCTATTACTTTTCTACCCATATAATCCAAGACTTCTTTGCCTTGGGCAATAATCACCTGGTCATCTGTATAGTGCAGAATAGGTATATAACGTATCATCTCCATTCACTTTTCTTTTCCATTATCTAAGGATAAACCACCTTATTTCAGACCTTTTTTAATTTAGTTTTTTAACTAATTTAAAATGCTGTTAATTTTTTAATTATTATTTTGTTTAAACCCTCTTATAAAATACTTAAATGCGCTCCTGTAGTGCAGAAACAAGCAGTTAATAAGACTAGAGAAATTGCTTTCAGCGTGTCGATCACGCACTATTATTACCTACAGTTTTTATTGATCTTTGATAAATGAACCATTTTATAGTAATGGAGAATTTGTATTTTTTACCAACCCGAACATTCTTCAAACTGTCTACGTAACCCTGTACGTAACTCATTACATTTAGATTTACTAAAATTACCGAGATCGCCATTTATTCACAAGTTTCCATGAGAGATGTTGCCCCCAAGGGACGAGTTATTCCGCAGAGTGTACTTATCCGCCCATCAGTAGTGAGCTTTTGAAACTAAGTTGGTATGAACTAGTATTTCAGAATATTATGAGGTGGATTACATCTTTAACATTTTCTACAAAAAGTCCACTTTTAACTGTTATTGACTTCATTAAGACATTATTCCTTACGCGTACTTGTGGCAATTCCATGTATGGTTTTATGTTGTTATCGTTTTATTCAGTGAATTGTTAAGTTCTTTGAATTTTTATTGCGACGGGTTATATATGTGTTTCCGTTTTCTATAAAACTAACGCATGTCAGCCAGTATACAGGGTAAATGTTCAAATAGGTAACTAACGGCAACTAAATTTCTTAAATTTTTACAAAATTATTTAATGAAATTTATTGTACTAACCCTTACTATGTGAAAGTCTATCTTATTAAGAACATTAGACGTTTGAACAAAACTTCCACTTTTTATTATAAAATATAGATTCAAAACACAAAATAATGTTGGTACAAAATTGTTAACTGTAAAAACAAAAGTACCTAAATTAAGGAAATCTGGTGTTTACAAAATTAATTGTCCGTCATGTAATGCTGTATATATAGGTCAAATACAAAGAAACTTTGAAATAAAATTCAATGAACACTTAAGAGCATATAGATTGCAACAACCAGATAAGTCAAACTATGCAAAACACGTTCTTGAACATCCACACTCATTCATACACACCAATGATATTCAAATATTACATATTTGTGATAAAAAACAAAATTTAGATTTCCTCGAAGAACTTGAAATAAAAAGACATCTAGCAGATCAACAATTTAAAGTAGTGAATGAACAAATAAATCTTGGAAATTCTCCACTATTAAACTGTTTACTTTGATTAAGTCTTCATTTTATACATAGACTAGCTGACCCTGTGAACTTCGTATCACCGGAAAAATTTTTTTTACAACTTTTGATTCGTGATTATCAACCAATCCTATCATAGGATGACAGAAATTGAAACTTTGACAACGAAGTACAATGGCACACCCACGAATACATATAACAAGGATGTGAAACTCGAGTGGAGAGGGTAGCAGGAGAAAAGGCGCCTATCTGGGCAGGGTTAAATTCTCGGTCGTTGCGTACTCCGTACTGCGCAACAGGCTGTCTTTTTCTTTGTGCGAGCGAGACAACCAACCGCATGTGTTTTCGAATAGTTATGATCGTATGATGTTCGAACTGATGCGCAGTACAAAGTACGCAACTACCTTATACTAGACTCCGCCCAGATAGGAGCCGTAAATTCAGCCACGGGCGCTTATAGCTCGGCATAGGAGTTTCACATCCTTGTTATTTGTATTCGTGGGCACACCCTTTCCTTCAAACGATCTAATGTAATTTTTACTGTCAAATGTCATTTAGCTGTCAACTGTCATTTTTCCGCTACCAACTGTAATTTTTCAGCTGTCAACTGTCATTTTTGACATTCGAATATCATTTATAACTGTCTTATGTCAATTTTTACTCTTAAGGGCCGGTTTATCAATTGAGGGATAACTCGCCGAGTTAGCCAACCCTGGGTTACCTCTAACTCGGTGTTAAAATGTAAAAGTGTTTATCCAAGCTTTTTTAACCCCGGGCTAGCAAACCCACGAAATGCTGAAAGGTTGGCAATACATTATAGCCGTTTAAACTTTGGCAACGTTGTATTGTGCTCGTTTTTGACATTTCTTGACTATAATAACCTAACTTATTTGGTTTTGAATTTGAATTTTCGAATATGGCGGATAGAAAAAGAGGAAGTAATTTTTCCGAATTCGAAAAAACTGTACTTATTAGATTGTGTAATAAATATAAAAGCATAATTGAATGCAAAAAAACCGACGTTGTTTCCAACAGAGAAAAAGAGAATGCCTGGCAAAAAATATTGCAACAATACGTAGTATTGTCAACGGATTCTGTAAGTGTACCTTTCATAGAATTTTACTTGCTAATTTTGTCAGATTTTAATAAAAAGAAAGGCGGTGCATTTGCAACTTTCAAAATACTGTGATATCAAAGAATTAAGTTTAGGTGGTTATTGTTTGTTAATAATTAATTGATCATACATTAATACATATTATTTCATTTTTATGTTTTTCATTAGACAAGGACTGTAAAACAATTAATCGAAAAATACAAATCGGTCAAGAAAAAAGTTAAAAGTGACTATTCGAAAAATTTGCAATATGTAAGGGGAACAGGAGGTGGTCCTTATGTACCTCCACCTAGTCCTAAAACCGACGAAGAAAGAGAATTATTTGAGACCATCAAATTAAGTGTGGAGGGCCTAACAAACCCATTTGATAATGACGGGTTAAGTGGTAAGTATTATGTTTTCGTGTCTTGATAATGCAGATTTTTTGCAAAAAAGTGTAAATAGTAGTAAGTAAAGCAGTTATTTTTTTATATTCTTTTGAAATAAAAATAGGGTATTATTTATCAGTACAAATGTTAGTTATAATAAATAATCAAACCTAAAGAAGTTGTGATATATACTGTTATGTAGTTAATAAAAATGATGAGTCAAGTCTAAGTAGTAAGTAAGGCAGTTATTTTTTTGATATTCTTTTGAAATAAATATAGGGTATTATTTATCAGTACAAATGTTAGTTATAATAAATAATCAAACCTAAAGAAGTTGTGATATAATATATTGTTATGTAGTTAATAAAAATGATGAGTCAAGTCTAAGTAGTAAGTGAGACGGTTATTTTTTTGATATTCTTTTGAAATAAAAAATCTCTAAAACAGGACATGTTTTTTATTTAACGTTTTAATTTATTGTTGGTTAGCAAAATAATTATTTATTAAAAAGTCTCTGGCATTGCCGATTAAGTTTTCTTCGAGTGGCTCTACATTGATGTTTTCGTTATAGTTAATGTCTCCCAGTTCATTGTCATGTGGTGGAATATCTTCCTTGTTATCGATGGCAATGTTGTGCAAGACTGCACAGGCCATAATTACACATAGTGAGGTTTCTAATTTGAGCCTCAGGCCAAGGGACAAAGCTGGAAATCGCCGCTTGAGTACACCATATTGGCGTTCAACTGGATTTCTTGTCCTTCTTACTGTAAGAAAAATTGAAACATTTTAAACACTTCAGCGAGAATGTTCGCGGCTTATATATTTTAATCTTCGAAATAACCATTTTTTAATTTGGTTACTAGTTTGTTGAACTCATTATAACTAACCTGATTCATTATATAACTCCTCAGCACCATTGCGGATTTGTAACAATGGGGTAATAACATGCATGGTATTGCCATACCCGCTATCAGCAACTAAAACAGAATTTCCAAATTCACCAGTTTCCAAACGGTGTTTAATTTGGGAGTTATTAAAAATGGTTTGGTCATGCACTGACCCTGGCCACCGTGCAACAATGTCCATTATCTTCAGATTCGTGTCAGAAACTGTCTGAACATTGATTGAAAAATACCCTTTTCGGTTGCGGAAAGTCTCTGCATTATTGCCTCCTAAAAAAGGAAATAACCACCATTTTCAATAATTTTTATTGGTCTCATGACTATACATGAGTATATACTCACCAGGAGATTGTATTTTGATATGAGTACAATCCAGTGACCCTAAAACTCTTGGCATTCTTGCAATGCTATAGAAGCTTTGCATTATTCTAAGGCGTTCCTCCTCGGTTGTTGGTATTTTAATAAATTGAGGGGCAAGCGATGCAATTGCAAATGTCACCCTTTTTACAATCGCACAAGCAGTTGCTTTGCTAACATTGATTGTGTCTCCCACACTAAGCAAAAAACCACCAGTTGCATAGAATCTTAGTGTCAGAAGGTTGATTAATGGGTGATACTGATTGGTTCCTGAAAAAAATAAAGGATTGTTTATTGTTCCAGTAATAGCAATTGGAAAAATGTGTGGAGACTAAAGACTTAGTAGGTAGTCTCCACCTAACCACTGCCTTAAATTAAATTATATAAAAAAACACCTACTACATACCTGTTAGTGCGAAATTCTATCATGTCTTCTATGTGCTCCAGCACAAGCAAAACTGTTTCTTTTTTTAATCGAAAACGAGCGAAAAAATCATGCTCATCATAATCATCAAAAGGATTTTGCCGTGGCCTTACAATGTAGGGCCGCCGCTGATGACCTATAAATTCTAGGACGTCTTGGTCGTCATCGCTAAAATCTAGGTCTTCCATTATATTTACAACTGATTGTGATATTTGACAACTGAAAAATACGGAAATTATAGGTTAACCCAGAGTCAAATCCACTAACCTGCCAAATTTGCGCGAGTTAAGATAACCCAGGGGTATCCCTCGAGTTAACAGTTGACCTGCGATTGAAAAACACTTTTGGCAGTTTAACTCAGGATTATCGTTAACTCGAGGGGTAACCCTCAATTGATAAACCGGCCCTAAATGTGTTTTTTAACTGTCTTATGTAATTTTTTTACTCTCAAAGGTCATTTTTAGCTGTCAACTGTCATTTTTAATTTTAAAGATCATTTTCCAGTTATCAATTGTTAAAAGTCATATTTAACTGTCAAATCTCATTGTCAGCAATTAATGGTAGATGTAATGAAATTTAAAAATGGTGTACTTTGTATGTATGATCATTTTTATGAATGGAATAATGCGTGATATTAGACGTTGTCATTTGAATGACATTACACCTTTTGCTGTATTCGTTGGAACTTTGGCCTACTACCTTTCTAAGAATATGTAAATCGTCATCTTCTGTTAAATTCACCCTTCCATTTTCAGCTTGCATTTTTTTTAAATCTGTGCTTGTTTTGATTTGAATGTGTTTGAATACTTAGTTAGCTTTTTTAAGGGTTTGTCAACTAATATATTCGTAACCTAACTTTACCATTGGTATATTGTCGATTAAAATCGGGTGGATAATACCACGATTTAGAGATACGCAACGATCTTTAAGTGCAACATAAAGTAACAAAAATTGTTACTATGCATGCTTAGCTGTCATTAGATACCTTTACGTTTATTTTGATGCAGCTGCCTTGAGTCTTCTACAATTAAACATAAATCGCACTCGACAAGAATGAGCTCATGATTTATTTTTTGAACTGAGTTTATTTACAAATAGATTTTAATTCATCGTAAAAATGAAGTAAAACACTTTGATTGATATTTGTTTTCAACTTTATTCTCCTACAAATAAGCCAAAAGAAATATAACTTTAATAAATTAAAATTCCCGTTCAATTCTGATCTTCTATTTACCTAATTCGCAAATTGTATTAAAGACAATCATTTTTCTAAGAAATAATCTTCTGACTTCACTTAAATATATTAGCGTGTAAACAATAAAGTTCCTATTAGAAAACTTAATCGAGTTTTACAAATCAACATGCAAAAAACTTTGTAGTAAAGGAAGACAAATATTATTAATATCAACTAAGTAATATTTGAATATTTTTTATTTCTTTTTCTTTCATTAAAATACTTGCATCCTCCCATTTTATAACATGATTATATTCCCAGGAATGTCGACACGCAGCAGACCTATTATACCACACGCCTATTAATTCCTGTTGACAATACTTGATAATTATAGGAACGTGACATCACATTCAAGTGGAGTTTGAGATGTTTTCAAATAAGCCCGATCCATAATCTTTGAGGTATGAAGCTGTTTCTTCTGGAAAACATGTTCTAAATGTCATGCAACCATAGAAGATGTTTAAATCCAATCATCTTGCTAACACCTGCAATTAAAATTGTAAAAATGTTTAAATTTAGTTTGTTTCACTAGATAGGGAAAAATGCCAACTTGGATTGGAGTTCAAGTAAAGTTTAAGACCCCTGAAGAGGTAAGTTGGTATTATGTTTTCTGCACCAGAGAGTTATATTGGATTAAATATATGCAACGTACCTACATGGCTTTAAGCTATACTAAAATCGATCAATATAAAAATAGTTTATACAAATTCTCGTATTACCTTTATTTTTCGAATAACATTATATATTTACATTTAATTTGAATGCTCAAATTTTGGTATAAATCTGACAATCTGACAATCAATTAATCTGACATTTCAAATGCTGTGGTTGATTTCTTGCTTCTTAATATTTCTTTTATTTAAATGATAAGTAAAAACAGTTTTTCCTATCACATTAAGTGATAAAAGAAAAATTTTATTAATTACTAAATTTGTTTGGGTTGAATTTGTAGCTGGTAAACAAAAAGTTATTTAAGGCTCTACAAAAAGTCTTTCCTGTTAATTAAAATATTTTCAGGAAGCGTCAAAACAAAACAATTTTAGTTTAATTTAAGAAGGAAACTACATTATTCTACTTTTAATCTAATAGTAAGGGCTTATATAAAAGCGAACTTCTTGTTAAAGTTTTCAGTAAAATTCCACCAAAACATATTTTTAATAATCCATCGTATTTAAACAAGATAAAAAGCTTTTTCATATGTATTTACTATAAAATGTCACAATATTTTTTTTCCTGGGAGCCATACGTGTGCCGGTCCCACGTCAGCCTCTTGAACTTGTTGTGTATGTTTTTAACTAAGACCTGTCCAGAAATTCAGTTCCCTGTGTGAGTTTATACGGGGTTGGGATAAAATATGGAACCAAGTAAATATCTTTTAAACGAAAAGAACGATATTTATGAAAATTTGCAGGTAAGTGCAATGGAACAAAACGCATCTGATGTACATTTTTTTGATAATAATGTACTTCCGGTTTAACCGGAAATGCCATCAACTTCTTTAATTTAAATGGGACCCCCTATATATTTTTACAGATTTTGAAAGAGCTTGTTATTTTGAATTCATACATACTGAGTTTAATGTAAACAAATTTGTAAAAACGAGGAATAACTCACTGTTAGTAGTACAATAGATGTACATTTCATTATTTTAGAATAATGAGAAACAAAATTACTTCAAATGTTCAAAATGCTCGCCGTTTACTTACTGACAATATGCCATCCTATTAACAAATTTTTAAGACGCTTTCCAAGACTTCTCCACGTATTAGTTCACATTCATCAATAATTTTTTGTCTCAATTCCTGTAAGTTTGTTGGTCGTCTAACGTAAACACGTGATTTTAGATAACCCCAAAGAAAAAAATCTAACGGGTTAAGATCCGGAGAACGAGCAGGCCACTCTATGAATCCTCTACGTCCAATCCATCGATTTGGAAAATTCGCATCCAGAAAATCCCTAACCCGTCTATCATAGTGGGGAGGTGCTCCATCTTGTTGAAACCAAATATTTTGTGGTAATTGCCCATTTTGTTGAAGTGCAGGAATAATTTCGTTATTTAGTAGATCCAAATACTTGTCACCATTCAAGTTTCCGTCGATAAAAAATGGGCCTATAAGCTTATTTTCGACAATTCCCATCCAAACATTTAACTTCTGTGGATGCATGGGTATGTGCTTCATGAATCCAAGATTCTCATTTGACCAATACCTTGAGTTATGGCGATTAACTGTTCCATTTAAACAAAAAGTTGCCTCATCGGAAAAAACTATGCTAGAAGCAAAATTTTCGTCGGCATTACGGATGTCCATTAGCCGTTCGCAAAATTCCAGCCGTCAGTCAAAATCATCGTATGACAATTCTTGAACCAACTGTACCTTATACGGATGATACTTTTCACTTTTTAATATCTTTCCTACAGAACGTCGACTGATACCATGGTTTAGTGCCAAATTTGTGGTGGAAGTTTTAGGTGATTCTTCTAAATCGATTGCAATATTTTGTTTAACAGTTTCGTTCGTTGCAGTCCGCGGTCTTCCAGGCTTTAGCAAATTTTTTACCATCCCAGTAGTATTAAAACATTGTAATGTTTTAGTTACTGTTGAGCGTGATATAGGATTTCTCTCCGGATGCAAATTATTAAAAATATGACACACTTCTTCATGAGTTCTAACACGATCACCATAACCGATCATCATTAAAATTTCAATACGCTCTTTTTCACTTAATTGAACCATTCTAAATTTTGGAATTTATTTCTTTCAATTAGAATTTGAGACTTGAAGAACAAAAGACGTACTAAACAGTACTTGTTTATTTATTACTCTGCATACAAACATCAATTAGTTTATCTAAATAGTTTTTTGCTCTAATGCAAAAAAACTCAAAGGAGGTTGGTTAAAGTGCTGTATTCCTCGTTTTTACAATTTTTTTACACTAAACTCAGTATGTATGAATTGAAAATAACAAGCTCTTTCAAAATCTGTAAAAATATATAGGGGGTCCCATTTAAATTAAAGAAGTTGATGGCATTTCCGGTTAAACCGGAAGTACATTATTATCAAAAAAATGTACATCAGATGCGTTTTGTTCCATTGCACTTACCTGCAAATTTTCATAAATATCGTTCTTTTCGTTTAAAAGATATTTACTTGGTTCCATACTTTATCCCAACCCCGTATAGTTTGCTGGTTGGTCGTAGAAGTCTTCTGTGGTCATTTGGGGTTTCCCATACAGCATCTGCCTTCTGTGACCCAGGCTCTCGCAGTGGCATAGTATCTGTAGCGCTGTTTCGGTTTGCTTTTGATACCGTCTTCAAGTAAGTTCTTCCTTATAAAGCCCTAATTTATGCAGTAGGTGTAGTTCCCATTGCTCCAGTTATTCCAATACAGGCGAGTCTTTTTATCTTGCTCATTTTGGTCTTATAGCTGAGACTTGTTCCATTTTTGGACAGAATACGTGGGTTACACCCACAGTTTTTCCTTGCAATGTTTCTGCACACCATAAGGGCCTTGGTGGCTTTGTGTATTACTTCGTTTTCGTGGTTAATCCAGAGTAATCTGCTATCTAGGATTAGCCCTGTTTTCCACTTGACGTTCTCCTCTATTTTTAAAGTGAACTTATTTGTTTTGAGAGTTAAGCATCTACTGAAAAGGCCTATTATATTTGAAATAGTTGTTATTGTCACATAAATGTCAATCTTTTCAATAAATTGTGGATATTATATTAAGCAGTTGTTTGTGTTCTTAATATGATAGACTTCCACCCAGTAAGAGTTTATACAATAAATTTCACTAAATTTTTTATTGCAGTCTTTTCATTTTTCGGTGGAATGGATTAGATTTCAAAAATAGCAAAACATAAAACAAACATTGACTGAAAACTCGAGAAAGCGGAACAAAGTTCTAAAAGATTATATAAATATAATTTAGGAAGGTCTGTTTGTAAAGTTGCTTCCTTTTTTAGGTGATAAATGGATAAGTGCTTTCTTTAAGTGTCCTTTTTCTCTCGAAACTTTTTTAGATTATTATAACATATTTTATGCTAGCTACAGTATTGTTACGTGGTTCTTTAATGAAATTCACTTGGAAATCATCAAAAACAAAGTAATTTTATTTTAGGCTTCAGCCAATATAGTTTTTAACAATCGATCAAATTTTATCAACTTATTATTCTGAAATGTTCATAACCATAGGTAAGTGCAAAGCATTTACTGAAATAGTCTATTTACTTCTTTTACCTATAAAAATTCTGTTTTCTGATTAGTTATTGGAATGTTGCAAATTTGAATAACGGTATATTATCAAAAATTTTGACAAGAAAAATAATGGTGATTATTTTCCTTGCTTTATATTGACCAATGAAATCAACGACTACTTCACTAGACATGATATGAGCTATCTCCCTAAAGTTAGACTCAAAAAGTGTCCACAGACTATTAGTAAATATATTGTCTAGATTGGCGCTACTGTCGTTTTCTGTGGAATCAATTTAAAATTAAAAAAACCTTGAAATGGAAAAAAAAATTATTTCATCCATTTTTATTTTTTCATCCCACTCTAATTACGTATGGCACTTTTTTATTCTTATAAAAATGTCAAATACTACTGGCTGTTTTTTATATATGTTTTACTCAAAACCGAATTTTAATTTTCAATTTTAAATATTAAATTTTCTTTATTTGATTAGGGTAGGGTTCATAAAACAAAATTTATTTGAAATTTTAAATAATTAACCAATTAAATATGTTGTCTTACATATCCTTTCTGGTCTGTTGCTTTTGAATTTTTACTAGTTACTTCTGCATTTTTTTCTTCTTCAACTTCTTTTTCTTCTTCATTGATTTTTGCCCCCTCCTATTTGGCTTTCAATAATATTTTTATCTCTAATTCCAGTAAGATGTTAATCCATTATACCGATATTTGATGAAATTCCCGTTTCAATCTATTTATTTACCATCTCAATGTATTTTTATTGTCTATAATCACTCGATATAATCACTTATATTCTTTTCTGTACCTTTCCTTATATATTCTTTTATTCTAACTATTGTAGTTTCCAAATTTCTTGATACTTTTTCTGATATTGCCTTGTGTAATTTTTCCAGGTTTCCTTCTTGTTTCACCTGTATTTTCTTTACTTCGGATTGTCTTTCCATTAAATTTGTTATCTTCTTCTCAAATCCCACCTCCAAATCACAAAATTTCTTCTCTATCTGTTTTTTCCATTTGTTCTGTAAATCTTATTTGTTTCTCAGTTGTTTGTTGTATTGGTCTCTGCAAACTTTCTTCCATTTTCTTAGTATTTTTCTCCATTATTTCTTGTACTTGTCATTGCAAAGTCTCTTCCAATTTCTGAGAATTTTCCTACATTTTATTTTCCAACAATTTTTGATTTTCTTGTTGTTTTTGATTAATTTTCTTTAACTGCATCAACGAATTTTTTCAATCTATATGGCGCCTTCTGACAAGCTGTCTTTTAAATACGTAATTCCATTTTCCTTTTCTACTTGACTTTCTTTTTCATTCTGTTTACTATCTTCTACCTTTCTCTACATTTTTATGTATTTAAGTTGGAAGTTGTTTGTAGCTAGGTATCTGATGTTGATTAGGTATTAAGGCTAGACCAAGTATGGAAGTAATAAGACATAATATTAAAGCCTAGATGTTATTAGCCCTAAGGGATTATCCTGGATGTATCTCCCTCTAAGATCAGTATAACTGTGCAATGATATAGAAAAAACAGGAAAAAACTATATCATGCTGATCTTTACAATAACTTAATATATTTGTGTTACAATTACGTCATATCTATGTATAAAATGAAGACTTAATCAAAATAAACAGTTTAATAGTGGAGAATAATAAAAAACTCTTCAATTGAACGTAACTTCCAAATTTATTTAAAAAATTAGGTTTTAAATTTTAAAGTAACTTAAATGTCAATCTGACGATGTTAATCACCGAAATGGCCGTCATTGTAATTTACAACTTATTTTTTTAAATAAACTATTATTTCGGATTGCTCCAAAACAGCCAAGAAAATACCCTTCTTTGTTTAATGTATATTAAAATAAATGCTAGTGCGCCGTCTTCGCTGATGCAGAAACACATTTATTATACGAAATTCAAATTGTTTACGATTGGATGTAAAACTGAGCAATTTATCGGCTCAGAACAAAAAATTGAACTTTAGGACATCCTACTTATTCAAATTTTATGCAAAATATCCATTAGCATTCATAACTTTTTATTTTATTTTTCATCCAAACCAAAACACTTTACTTATAAATTTACAATTCAAGTTTTTTTACGTCCGTAGTAAGCATGAAATGTTATTGGATTAATAAACATATTAATTATTGTTCAATTGCTGATAATTAATTCTAATTCGTATAAATATGATAATCAATATCATCGAAACCCGTTCTTGGATAATTATAATTTTATTTTAAAGATGATATCGTTAAAGTTTCAAATTTATCATTCATTTTACGAGTTTATATATTTCGCCTAATTAGACATATATCTGGGGATACAACACTAAGTCCATTTTCATAACTTTACAGGAGAGGAGTTTTAAAGTTTTTTTCAACAAAAAGTGTTATTGGCACAGCTATTTATTGAGATGTTGAAACAATATTTCTCCAGAACATTCTATTTATTGTTATAGTGCTCTATTCCTCTAACAAATATGAAAAAAGGTAATTTTAACTCTGTAATAAAGTCAATATGGAAAAAAATGGACAAAGTGTTGTATCCCTCCGAGGTACAGATATTTTCTTTATTCTTCATTGAAGTGCATTAATGTATTTTCCCAAAAAATTCTAATTTGATTTTTGGTTTTTAAAGTTTTTTTTTTTATACAGGGTGTTTCAAAAAAAGGTAACACCGTCTCTAGGATAGGTAAAAAACTGAAAAATAATTGGGGTTTGCTTAGTAAAATTTTTTTCTAACGCCATCCGTTTTCAAGATAAAGGGCGTTGAAGAAAATGAAAAATTACACATTTCTTACGATTTTGCCGAAACTACTGGCACCATTGCAATGAAATTTTATACGAATATGTTTTGGAAGCTGATATATTCCATGAATTTGTTTTTATAACTAACTCTCATAGAGGGCGCTAGTTACACGATTCATACAACGTATTATTCAACATAACTTTGTTTAGGGTAGAATTATTAGTCAAAACTCCAAGTGAACATAAACATCGTTTAATTCTACACCAAAAAGGTACTCTTGGTAAAACTCGATATTATGTACCGTTTTCGGAATATTTTGATTTGAAAATTATGAAGTATTAACCGCTCCTCGTATAAGTTAATGATAAATTTATTAATTAAAACAACTAACAATAAGAAAATTAAAATAAAGACAAAGAACATAACATAAAATTCAATTAGAGTTATTTATAAAAACAAATTCATGGGATATATCAGCTTCCAAAACATATTCGTATAAAATTTCATTGCAATGGTGCCAGTAGTTTCGGCAAAATCGTAAGAAATGTGTAATTTTTCATTTTCTTCAACGCCCTTTATCTTGAAAACGGATGGCGTTAGAAAAAAATTTCACTAAGCCAACCCCAATTATTTTTCTGTTTTTTACCTATCCTAGAGACGGTGTTACCTTTTTTTGAAACACCCTGTATAATGTTATATCCCCATTCTACGTTCTAATATGATTATCTTTGCTAGATTTCCCGCTAGAATGACAGGAGTCGCTAAAATTTCAAGTGAAAGCAGCTCTTATTTCTATTACATTCTTTTGGTTAACATATTTCCACATGAAATTCTTTTTTTTGTAATGTTGGAATCATCAAGCACACTATCATTGGTTTTTATTAAAAAAAATCTTTCATCAGGGTGACCAACGAACTCTACTCTCCATCATGATTACCACTGACCTCCATCAGATTTTGACACCGTTTGGATATCTGCATTAGTGTATAAACTAGCCCAATCTAGAATCTCAGTCTAACTTACTTACCTACTCTGTAGCTCTACAACCCTTTGTGGCTTTAATTGACTGTACTATTTGCCTATAATAATAAGGTCTTTTATCTCTCCATCTGGTACGTGGTCATCCCGGTGGTCTTCAGCCTTGCGGGTTCGTTTTCCATACCAATTTATTTGATTCACGCTGAATGTATCCTGTCCATCGCAATCTCTGTGCTTTTGCCTATCTCACAATGTTCAGCTGCTTATAGAGTTCTATTTTTTGTTTGTTCTTATTCGGCTCCTTTGCCTGTCTTCATCTCTGACTGGGCCGGATATTTTTCTCAAGACTTTCCGTTCGAAGCACCTTGGTTTTTCTTCTGCTGCTTTTATCAGTGTTCAGTGTTCCATAGAGTTCTATTGGCCTTATAACTGCTATTTGTACCATGTTGTTGGTTGAACTCCCACATTTTTCTAGCATTGTCCAATGTTATTGAATCTATTTGACAATAGCTTTTGGAGTTATCTACGCGCATCTTTGTCAGTTTAGTGAGTTTTTTTTTGTATTGATATTTCGGTCATTGCACTCCATAATTCGACGTCTATAAATAGGTTATGTAGTTGTTGGTTGAACTCCCACACTTTTCTAGCATTGTCCGATGTTGAATATCTGGTCTATTGTTGATCTGTTTTTTCTGAATCCACATTGGTAGTCCCTAATGGGTTTATTTTAAGCATACCATTTTACTCCCTTTCCTATGTATTGGGATAATTACACATTCCTTCCATTTTTCTGGTAGCTGTTCTATTTTCCATATCGTAGTAATCAGCAGATGTAGTTGTTTGTATAGAGCGTCTCCCCCATATTTGAGGAGTTCTGGAGGGATGCCGTCTATATTCGGTATCTTGTTTTTTTTTATCTCGTCATAAGTGGGCAATTCTACCAGTGGGTCTACTATAATATGGGTCGTCGTTGCGTTAGTAAGTTAGGGTACCCCAAGGCTTTGTTTTGTCACCAATGCTTTACTCGATGCTACTCAGACTTTTCTTATAGCACAACTGTGCAATACACTGAAAACTCTTGATGTATTTGTGGTACAAATAGCGTAATTTGTATTCTATATTTTATAAGCCTATAAATATACATTTTGGTTATAATATGTATTTAAAACAGCCTAAATACGTAATTAAAAACAAAGCTTTTACATTACTAGCTGCATAATGACATCAATTTCTGATACATTACCGGGCGCTGCTATTCAGCCTGCTCATTGCTTTTGTGAGCTGGTACGCACAGAAAGTTAAAACTTTTATAGTTTTCTAGAGCTTTCGAGATTATGACTTTACTAAAGGAGTAGGGTCTGTTAAAAATGTCTGTTACAAAGTTCTCAAAATACCGAAAAGTTTTACCGAGTAGGTATATTATATTATTTAATTAGAAATACTAGTTTGAAATTACAACAGCTACGAGAACAAATTTAAATTTAGAGTTATGTGTGTGTGTATCTTAATAGCTTAACGCTGCTTTAACTTTGGGCCTTTTAATAATCCAACAAGAGGGAAAAACTGGGTTTAAAACAGTTTTAAAGGATCAATGCTTACCCGAAGAGAGAAAATAATTTAACATTTTCAATAGGTGTACAAGAAAGGAGGAAAAACATAATATGAATGCTCTGCTCTAAAGTATATACTAAAAATTTAAGAGAAAACATTAAGATAGTATATACGTCACTCTCTGGTCAGAGAAGCTGCTCGATCCATGAACCTCCCATAGGTTTACCAAAGTCAGCGATGACTAACCTACTACTAACCACTCTCTCATCTATTATTTGGAGAGAGATGGAACGACCCAGAAGGCAGTAGACTCTAAAAGGAGTTACTTACCTACACAAACCAGTACACAGCTAAAAATGTCCTGGAAATAACCAGAAAACAACTCAGAAGTGAGGTGGATTTTAACCGGTCCCTGGGATCTTAAAAAACACCTATACAGGATAAAGAACAGTAACACACTATGCAGAGTATGTGAACAAGAAGAGGAAACCGTTAAACACATCTTGTATGACTGGTTGGTGACAAGCAAAGCAATTTGAACTTTACTGGTTACTGCTCTAAACAGTTCTCTTGTAGATAGAGAAAGCCAAGCTCTAAGTTTTCTCAACCAGAAAATTCTACGCCTTCCAGGCCCTCTTCTACCAATAATCAGAAGGATTAAACCAGACAGAACAACAAAACAACTACTAGATAAGGAAGCATTTAAAAAAGAAGAAACGATGGATTGATAAAATAGCCAAATTGGAAATTAATGTAATAAATAGATAAATGTGGGTCTAGAATTCCAATCCAATGCCAAAATGGCAGTAGGAATAAGAAAAGATGAAGAATATTTCAGTTCAGATTGTATTCCACTGCTGTAATCAATATTTAAGCAAGAACAGTTCAGCTAAATTTTACTATTTTTGATAAAACCATTCAAATTACTGATATACCGCATATTTACATCTCTACGTACTGTTTTAAAGTCACTGATCTATTAATGATTGGCAAATAATTTAACGAGTCATAGCTAACACATTTTTTATAGTTATTTTATATTTATTTTCGTGCAAACCCGAACTTTTATTTATACACCATTCACTTTCTGTTATTCGTTTAATCGTTCAGCTGGGAAAAGTTAATTAAAATGTTTAAAAAACATGCACTTTGTGTTATAAACACATAATTTATTAGTCTATTACGTTATATATAGCGGGTTTTATTTTTAATAGGGCAATTAATTTCCTAACATAAACAATTGATGAAACGTGGTAGTCGATTATAAATCGCAGTATCATCCAAAACCGATATGATTTATTACTTATTAATACATTTATTTAACATTTTTGCGTTTACATTTTAACTACTTTTAATATAATTGTTTTCAAGCATCTTCGGTTTTTTCATTCTAACATAATATAATGAATTTGCAAAGAAGGTGATAATTAGAATAGTTGAAATAGTCTGCAAGCCTTCAAATTACTAACAGCAATCATAAAAGATAAGATAAAAAATAAAATAAATATGGAGGAAGAACAGCAAGGCTTCTGAAAGAACTGGAGTACAATTGACGCAAGAATGTGCATGGAAAATAAACCATATAGTACAAGACTATCTAAGAGGTGAAAGGGAAATTGTAACTCAATAACAACGGAATCCGAATGAGGCCGATAAACAGGAGAAATCCTAGTCGAATGATGCTGAAAATTTAGGTGAAAAAGTCGTCAAACATTTGATGACTAACATGGAAAATAAAAAACATAAATATCGACAACTTTTTTACCTCTGTCAGTTTATTAGAAAAATTAAAAAAAGATAGCATACACACTTTTGGAATGCCAAGAAGAAGAATGCTTTAGTTTAGAACCCAACTTCCTGTGTATTCAAAAACAGTTAATTCCTTTGAAAAAAAAATTCAGACTGTATGACGTCACTATTATTGGTCAACCCCACATTATAAAAGTACCAACAAGTACCTGTCAAAATTAGTAGTCAAATAATAGAAGAAATTAACAGTTGGTATTTTTCCTGAAAACCAGAAAATTCAACTAACTTGCAATGAAAACGATGTTGTTTCCATAAAAGGCTCTATCTTATTAAGGTTCCATCTCAATGTTCCTTTAGTATACAGAAAAATTCACCTGCAGCAACGAAAAAGGTCTTATTAATGGTCACCCTATAGCTTTTTAAGATGTTGCATAAATAACTATTCATGAAATTCCCGAAGAAAAGTTAAAAATAGAAAAAGGACATCTCGATAAAATCCTTAAATTGCAAATTTAAGAAGAAGCAGATGAACTACCGATGTGCAACTTGTAGCAAGACAAAAAAAGTACGAACCAAATGGATGTGTGAAACCTGTAATGTACCACTTTGTCTCGGAAAAACAAAATACTGTTTTCAAAATTATCACAGATAGATTTTGCCCTAGAAGGGCAGTGGTACATTATATTATATACCACGCTATTACAAAAAACTGAGCAATTTAGAAGAAAAAATTTTTGTTTTTTATCTAGGAATGGTTTTAGTTATGTTATGAAATAAAAACTATATTTTTTTAACTTTTATTTTTCTTGCCCCAGTAGGTGTTTTCTTTGAAAAAATTTTTTGCCCCTGAAAGAGTTAAATGTGGTACCACACCATCTTGCATAGAATAAATAATCGTTGGAAAGAAACACCAGCCTAAACCTTTACTCTAAAATGAATCTGATAATAACGAATTTTCTAACTTTTGGTATTTATATCCCAGATATACGTGTTATGATGATTAATAACTCCATTTCTTGTAAAAGTAGTTTCGTCAGTGGATAAAATATTATTTTTATATTTTGCACTTAAATAAAAATCTTCATTACAAAACGCATTTGCGTATCGTAATGTAACTTTTTCTACAAACTTGTTAAAAATTCCATTTTTAGCACTCCATAGAAGCCTTAAAAATGTTTATGGCACTGCTGTCAAAAGTGAATTGTCAGATTTTTCTTCGCTTCGCTCATTCTGCAAACCTTCACATGCGTGCCTTAAAAATGTACTTTTAACACTTATATCATAAATAACTATTTACGCACGCAAATTTTTGTTTTAAATGGTTGGCAACATGAGTGAAGTATCTAATGGGAAGACTATTGACAATGACATTTGTGGCTAATAGCAATTTATTAATTTAATATTCTTCTTTAAGAAAGCATTTGTGAATATGAACATCATCTTTTACTTATATAATATATTGTTATTGGTGTATTATTCATTTTAAAATATTTTAAAACATTAACATTTGATAATTTAAATTTTAAAACTTATAAATTACACAGTGCTATCAACATACTTTATTAAATCAAAATGTTCGTAATTTACATACAGAAAATAAATTAATTTAAAAAATGTTAAAATGGCAAAATATAAAAAATATTATAAACAACTTATTTCATAAATATGGCTGTTGTGACACTCGTTCTTTAAAAAACTCTTCACTTCGCGATTCGTTTTTTAAACTTGAACTCGTGTCGTAACAGAAAGCCATATGAAATGCGTTGTTTAATATACTATTTTTCCATAGCTAATGTTATAACAACTGTTTTAAGTAGATAAAGAATCCTTTTAACCGCAAGAGTAGATAAAATGACAATTTAACAGCAAGAAAAGATAAAATGTTTTAACTTTTATTTTCATTCACCAACAAGTTACGCTTCAGCATCGAATAATACGACCATAATGACGATGGCATCGCTTTCTTCGACTTTTCAAAAAAAATACGCCAGCAGTATTTTTTCACTCACGCCATTAATATTCTTAATGCTTTTTCACTTTTTAAAAGACTGGTATTCTTTCTTATACATCATCCTAGATTTTTGTGGCAACGCTGCATTTTCTACATCTGATGGCAGGTTTTCCCTTTCTTGTGTCAATTCTTTTCCGTCCATTTCGTATTTACTTACTTTGTACACCTAACCCAACAATATTCTCGCAAAAACCAAAACGTAACATTTGTTTGACAAGTGTTGACAGAGTAATTCACCGAATACGGAACTACGAATAGAATGGCAAGAACCTAGTTACTGTCTAGATCCGTATGCGACATCGAATAGCAGCGGTTGTGTTAAAAAATATTGTCGATAATACAGATTCCTTAAATTTATATCTAGTGTCATCTATCTGTCAATAAGAAGTACTCTGCGATAAAATAGACAGCTACATTTTAACGAAACTAAAGTAAATATATATGTTTACAATCAAAAAATCATCACTTGAAAATATGAGGGACATCAAATATGGGAATAATTTCTTTGTCATTGATCACAAAACCAAAATTTCTATTCTCTTTTTTTCTTTTTAAGTATTCCTCCTTCGTTTCACTCATTAGCAGTCTAATAGCTCCGACATTATTTTCACTTTGGTCACAAACTGTCGATACACAAACCTATACTTTGACATTTGCAGATTAAAAGCTTCAGCAAATTTTTTAATGCCATGGATTTATGAGCTCCTTCATTGAATGTAAAAGCTAATGGTTGCTTCCACTGTTTATACAGTCCTTTCAGCATAAAAACGTTTGCATGATCTGCTAGTACAGGTTTTCTTTCTTTATAAATTACAATTTGATTTATTCACTTACCAGGTAAATTTAAAGTTGGAACTGCTGTTCTTATAAGACCTCTTTTGGTACCTAAAACTTTACAGTTGCTAGAAAAATGTCCCTCACAAAATACATCTTTTGTATAAATGTCTTCAACTGACAAGTCTTTATAATTTAAAGACTGTATCTTTAAAATCCACTCACTAAACACACTTGGTTCATTTTTTGGATAACGATGTATTTTGCCTTCACGATTTGTACATTTAGGTACACAACATTTCCTTTTAGATAAGGGGGGTTGATAGTTTAAATTCATTTTAGGGACAGAATTATTTGGAAGCACAAAACCAAATACACCAACAAAACTAAAAAAACTGAAGACAAAACTCCTGCTCTTTTCCTGATTCTCAGAACTACTGTCTCTCTTCTTAATTTTCTTAAAACTAATTCTCACCAAATACAGATTGATAGGTACAGATCTATTAAATTAAAAAGTATTGTCGTTAATAGTATTAGTAGAGAGACCTCTTCCGAAAAATAGAACAATTAAAATGAGTAGACGCAACGATCAGCGCCATCCTATGGTTGTGTTAAAAACATTAATAAGTTTTTGCGGGAGTATATTTGCTTTCATTTCTATTCGTAGTTCCGTATTCGGTGAATTAATTCATATCAACACAATTGCGATTTTTGTCCCCAAAATTACAATTTTCGTTCTATTTTTCACCTGAACTTGAAGTCTTGCTATAGAAAAAAATGTTTTATTGCACAGGACGATAAAATCGCATTTCTTATCGAGCATAATTAGAGCGTCTCGATTGACGTCTCGACGCTAAAAAACGCTTTTGAAGATAAAGTACAATTTTATCGTCTTGCACAATAAATAACTATTATAACATTTATATTGCGTCTATTTTCTTCTAACGTTTTATTCAAGTCGTGTTCCATATTTTGTTAGATACTTTATGAAAGTGAAATCTGGGTAATGAGCAAGACACAACAGAACAAACTGAAGAGCTAGGAAAGAAAATGCTAAGGAAAATTTATGGATGCAAAAGGACAGAGAAGAGATTTATACACTATGTAATTATTCCATAATAAGGAAAGTGATGATATCAAAATGATTAAACCACGGCAGAGAAAGAATGGAAGAAAGAAGGGATGTCAAGATTCTAGCATGGAGAACACTAAAAAGGAAAAGAAAAGAGGTAGACTGATGAGGAAGTGAGAGGAGGCAGTTATGAAATATATTGCCAAAAAACCAATTAAGGGACGGGAGAATTAGTAAGGAATAGAAAGAAGTGGCGTCTAATTATAAAGCTATATAAAATTAGATTAGGTTAATAGGTAATTCTTTCAGCCTGATGATGGTCTTATAGGACCGAAACTAGTTGCAACAATTAATAAAACAGTTGTGGGATAGACTTTGAGTTTCCTTTGAACCTTTTGTGTTTCAACCCACATTTGAGATATGGAAAGCTTACAAGATTTATATAAAATTAGAAAGATACGCGATTGTTAAACTGACAGAAATAATGTATTTATTGATCCCATACAAATAAATGAAGTCTTTAAGACTAGTTTTCATATTGGACGTTTCAAGATTCATTGCATAATTTTAATTTCTTCAATTCAAAACAGCAGGTGTGAACTTACTTGATTTTCATTAAATTCCATTGGAGAAAAGAAACCGATTAGAATTCGTATATATGTAAATTTTTGTTCATTACTTCATGGCCTACAGATATATTTTAAAATTAAAATCACAGACTACATGAGTGCGACTTAGTAACGCTTTATTTTTAATTTAGGTAGGGCACTAATGATTTTAATCTCAGCCAGAGGCGTATCTAGTATCAATAATCCAATGAAATGGATAATGCAGAAGAAGTAAGGTGCCGAAGGAGCTTGTTTGAGCTAAATTGCGATTTTCAGTTAGATATTAGTTACCGAACAATGTAATTAAATATAACTATAGATTATTGTTATTTTTAATAATAATTTGTTACGTGCTGCTTAGAGGCATGATATTAATTTATTTAAAAAATGGGTAATTACGATACGCTACTGATTTATTTACATTGGAATTTGTGATACATTATATGGCGATTCGGCTCATAAATAACATAAAATATTTGAATATTTAAAGATACAATGACATATTTAAATTTGGAACTAATAAATGATTTATTTTCATTTTGTTAAGAATCTATATAGGTACAGCATGCCGGGTTATTTATTATAATCAAAATTTATTAGATGAAAAACAATGAAATTCCGGTCTTAGATCATTATGTAAGGATTTTTTTAAATTAATTTAAAAAAATTTTTTTTGAGGTTTAATCTTAGGCAAAATTTTACCGACCAATAATATTTATATGTTAGTGATAAATTTTAGTTTTCATTGTTGCTCCAGTCCGTCTCTGTAAACTTCCTATTACATCTTTCAATCAGGGTGCACGGGGGCAAATTTCGGCCTTGCAGTAAAGGATCTGTCCAGTACAGTATCTAATATTGATATAGTACAGAGTGTCCCGAAAAGAATGGTCATAAATTATACCACTGATTCGGAACCCCACTCACCTATATACAATAGTGCACACAAAAAAAGTTACAGGGTGCTAAAGTTAAAAATTTTAAACAATTTCTTTTAACATTACCGTTTTAGAGTTTAACGTTAATGTATGAAAATTTATAGGAATTACTAATAGAGAATATCCAATAAATTGGAAACAGTTGCATTCAATTATTTTGATTTATTATGGATTTTCAGAGGGGATCAACACCCCTTTCACTCCCTAACTTTTTTTAGGGCTATAATTTAACAAAATATGGACCAATACTGGAATTAAACGTCTATTCTTAAACTTTTGTGTCTCTTTGTATTTCTTTGTAAATATTTTATTACGGAAGATGCAGCCACCCTTTAAAATGCCAATTTCAATATTGAATATTTAAACTATATTTTCACTAACATTAAAAACATCTTTATTATTTAATGACAATAATTTATATGCAAACAAGATATTTGCCTTAGCTCAAATGTTCAATATGACCTCCTCCTTCCTGCATACAAGTTCTACATCGTTTCAGCAAGGAATACCGAATATTTTGAAAAATTAAATGTTTTTGTCGAAACTCGTTAGCAATTTGCAAAACTCGCTGGCTCAGTTGATCCTCACTGGTTATTTCCATAGAATAAGCATTTTCTTTCATATATCCCCAGAAACAAAAATCTAATGGATTCAAACGTGGACCGCGCGGCCATTCAATTGGTGCATCTGGCCCCCTTCCAATCCAACGTCCTGGATATTTTCGAAATAAAAAAGCTCTAACGGCGCGGCGTTACTAAAATGTGGTGGCGCACCATCTTGCATAAAATACATTTTTCGTCTAATTGCTAATGGGACATTTTCTAAGCAAATTGGTATATCATTTTGTAAAAATGAAAAATAATGTTCCCTGTTTAATTTGTTTGAAAGAAACACTGGCCCTATCAAATAGTTATCGATTATTCCAGCCCAAACGTTTACTCTAAAATTAACCTGATGATGACGCACTTTTTACTTTGGGATTTACATCAGCCCAGATATCAGTGTTATGGTGATTAGTAACTCCATTTCTTATGAAAGTAGATTTGTCAGTAAATAAAATATTAAATTGATTGTACTAACCCTTACTCTTTGGAAGTCCATTAGGAATAATAAAAACTCTTCGTTTTACCAAAACGAAGAGTTTTATTTAAATAAATATTGGAGGTTTTGGTAAAACGAAGAGTTTTTTATTATTCCTAAATAAAATATTATTTATAAAATTTATATTGCGTCTATTTTCTTCTAAAAGCCAATCACAAAATCCCATTCTTTTAGCATAGTCTTCTGGAAGTAATTCTTGAACTTCTGTGATATGAAAGGGGTGAAGTAACTGGTCCTTAACTGTTCTTGATACCTTGATACGAGGTACTCTTAATACAGCCGCTATATTTCTCATGTTCGTGTCCGGGTGTTCGTCAACAATTTCTATTATATCATCTGCATTCGCAAGGTCTTTTGGACGACAACTATTACCAAAAAGTTGTTTTTTTTAAGTGTCTGTTTCTCTTAAATTTTTGTCAATAGTCGGAAAAATTCGACTATCTGGTACATTTCTATTAAGGAACTTATCAGTATAGCGCCTTGCAGCCGCCGCACCATTTCCTTCACATTTACCTAATTAGAAAATGAAAGTAATACATACAACCGCTATTTTCATAATGAAATCTTTACCTAATACTAAGTGCATATCAGCCATTTTTGAGAAACTGTAATTATTCATTTTGAGTTATTAACTAGAAAAACTTTTCTACTTATGTCAAAAATGCAACAACAAATACCCTGACAGTCATCAATCAGAGACTACTCAATTATTACATGTAATAATTAATAGGTTGTGTATTCTATATACGTAGCAGATTTGAAATAACTTGTAAATAACATTAATTAAAATTATGTATTACATTAGATTATTATTTTACTACTATTTATTATTTTATAAATTATAATTTAATAATAAAGATGTTTTTAATATTTGTGAAAATGTAGTTTAAATATTCAATATTGAAATTGACATTTTAAAGGGCGGCTTTCTCTTCTATAATAAAATATTTACAACGAAATACAGACACAAAAGCTAAATTATATAATGTTAAATTATAGCCCTAAAAAAAGTTGGGGGGTGAAAGGGGTGTTGATCCCCTCTGAAAAATCCATAATAAATCAAAATAATTGAATACAACTGTTTCCAATTTATTGGATATTCTCTACTAGTAATTCCTATAAATTTTCATACATTAACGTTAAACCGTTTTAGAGTAATGTTAAAACAAATTATTTAAATTTTTAAATTTAGCATCCTGTAACTTTTTTGTGTGGTAAGTGAGGTTCAATCAACATATTTTTGGCCACAGAATCTGTGGTATAATTTATGACCATTCTTTTCGGGACACCCGGTATGCAATAGTTCAACTTTTATGTGGATCTGTGACTTAAAATCGTCAAAATCCTAAATCAGTTTAGTAAATAACTTGGCCCAATGTAAAAAAGGAATGCTAGATAAAATATATAAAAAAATTGAAAAACTATAATAACATAATAACAGGAACAATAA
This sequence comes from Ophraella communa, assembly GCA_035357415.1. Lineage (NCBI taxonomy): Eukaryota > Metazoa > Arthropoda > Insecta > Coleoptera > Chrysomelidae > Ophraella > Ophraella communa. Next base: position 67,954,132 of record CM068979.1, read on the forward strand.
AGGAAAATCAACTAAACTAACAACATAGCCAAATTGAAAAACATGTTATAAATGTTAGCTATTAACTAATTCTTGCTTTACTTATAGATTCTAGCTCAGCCAGGTCCTAAAAAATATTAGAAGATTTAAATACATTGTATTTACTTTTCCTAAATTCTACATTATTCATGGAAAATGCCTATCATTAATGCCCTTTTCTAAAAATATGTATTAAACATCTAATGTACATTAAAATTAATATGAACATTTGATGAGTGGAGAAATAATTAAGTTTTCAAACCCCAAAATAAAACTAAAAATACTATAACGTATATACTTGCTGAATTTGCTTCGTAAGTGTAAAAAGTGTAACATACATAAACCTTAATTTTATCTTTCCAGAGTGTGCGCCAGAGCCAAAATCTTTTTTACAATATTTTTACATTTAGTAGTATATTAGTACTTACTCAGGAATGTATTCACTAAGCCTCCTGAAATGGTTGACGTATTGAAACGTCATTCTCTTCTTAACAGAACCACCAAAACTGCCAATAAACAATAATATTTGTACTGCACGTACACAATGCGAAAAAATATGGATGCGATGTATGTACCTCGTCGCAACTGATTCACACCATCAAAGACATTAATTTTTTCCCGGTTGATTCGCCGATTAGCGTATCGAAACTAATTTCGGCATTAATCGTAAGGGTTCGTGGGATATTTTGCAGAGCTATTTTACCACCATAGTTCAAAAAATATTACTATTTCGCAGATTCAATTCTTGTGTTTTACGGAAGTGGTTTGAAAACTATTACTGGTAATGGTGTAACTGAGGTAGCAATAAAAATTACCGATGCAATAAAAAAAGGTTTACTGTTATGGTAATATAAATATTATGTATTTGATTTCTAGCTGTTGCAATAAAAGATATTACTGTCATAGTAAAAATTTAGACGGTAAAATATATCTTAAATTTTTAGGAGTACCGCCAACAGTTATTGTTAGACAATCTAATAATGGCAGTTAAAAGATTTTCCGCCATAGTAAACTTTTTAGTAGTAACACATTGAATAATTTTCCTCGGTGTACTTTAGCGATCTGGTACAGAATGTACTGAGTAGGTACCATTATTCTTAATTTCAGTGGTGTGATTGTTTCTCGTTTTCTTGTATCAATCCAGTTGATTTCACGGGCAGACATTGAACTCGTTTATTGAAATGACGCGTTGTCTTTTTATCTTTAAATACATAATCATGCAAATCAAGCATTCTATGAAAGTGAGCATATATTTGGATGTACCCACACACGCAATGTTTTGTATACAAATAAAATCGAGTAACAATGGTGTTGGGAGTGCAAGTGTTTATGATAGTAAGTGCTACTTTAGGGGACTATTATAGTGTCTTTTTATACAATCAGTTATCAATAGTACTTGTTTTTATATAATACATGTATAAATACTTTTAAATTATTGGTTACCATGACTTTTACCAAAGGATTGTGTTAGTTTGAAAAGTTATTCCGTTCCAAAATAACAGTTTTATTAGTAACTTTACTCCCTTCTGTGAAATTATACAAAACGGTACATATATCGGACAGCAGTCATACTTCATACAATGGAAATTAGCTTACAATACCTATGAACGTAGCAGGTGTGCAACTGCTTGGAAGGCATAAAGATAAAATATAGGCCAGGATTTTATAGGCAATTTGCATAGGCACTGATTTCTTTAATGAGTACTAAAAAATTATTTTCATTGAATGTACTCATGTTATGGTGGTTTATGGAGATTCAAAAAAATACAAAGGACAGAGAGGTCAAGAGAGGACAGTATCCGCCAAAATAAACAGTACCGAAAATAAAAATAACAATTAATTTTTAATTTCTGTAATGTAAGTGTTCAAAATGTTCACCATTTCGACGCAAACAAGCTTCATATCGATTTTGTAAGTCAATAAACATATTTATAAAAAGTGGTTGATGGAACTTCCGAAAAATATTTTGTATTCTTTCCCGTACTTCGGCAATATTCGGCGGTAGATTTTCCGAATGAAATATTTTTCCTTCATTATGCCCCAAATGTATGCGTCAGGTGGCGTCAGATTAGGTGAATGAGAAGGATATTCGAAGTCTGTTCCCCTAGAAATTATTCTATTATCGAAATGCTGACGGAGTAAGTTTAAGGTGCGCACAGCTGTATGGCTCGTTGCACCATCTTGTTGGAACCATTGTGTGTGAAACTGTAGATTTCGTGCACGCCAAAAGTTATTTAGATTTCTCACAAAAGGTATAATAATTTTCTCTCTATAACGTTCTTGGTTGACAGTAAGTGGAATCTGATTATCATCTTCAACGAAATAAGGACCAATCATTCTATTACCAGATACCGTGCACCAAACGATAACTCGAAGACTGTGGAGTGGTATCTCTACAATGACATCAGGACGTTCAAATCCAAGGAATCTGGTTGTTTGTCGATTAATATAGCCGCTATGATGAACGTGACTCTCGTCTGAAAACCATATGTTTTTCAAAAATTCGGGATCTTCGTAAATTAAACTCAACATGCAACCACAGTAAATTTCTCTTGCACGTTTGTCCGCAGCATTTAGTCGTTGTCCAACTTGAATACGGTATGGATAACCACCAACTGATTTGAACATGCGACGTAAAGACGTTTCACTAATATTGAGTTTACATGCAGTTCTTACAAGACTTCTTTGAAGTGATTGCACAACTTGGTTAAAAACACGTCCTTCATTTTCGTTAGTGCATACTGTTTTTCGACGACCTGAAGAACCTTTACGTTGACACAATACACTACCAGTGCGACGAAATTTTTCAACAACAGCTAACATCACACTTTTACTAGGAGCTGCTTTATTAAATTTTTGTTGATATTTTATTGACACCTGCTAAGCTTGGACCATCATTACGACCCCTTCTCCGTATGAACGAAAATAATGCTCTACCAAAAACACTTTTTTTTCCGTTGTTATAACAATTTTTAAATCAAATTTAACTGCAGCGTACTATTAATATATCAACTATTGACAATTAAGTCAAATATGACAAATCCATATTACAAAAACAACTCCACAGCACTCTCTATTTCGGTACTGTTTATTTTGGCGGATATCTTAATTAACCTAGTAAAGTAACATTTTGTTTGTTTGTAGCTACAAAGAAATAAAATGTAACTTCAATGTGTCAATCTGACGTTGCTAGTTTTTAGCGAAACAGCGTCATTGAGTTTAAAAAAGCAATTTTTTGAATAAATAGTGGAAGTTCTGTTTAAAAAGTTCTATTATTACTGTTCTAAAAAAAGTATATCTGTAATATAGACCGACAGTATGCAATAAACAGCATTGTTAAAACAATAGTTAAAAAAATTGTTAAATATCTCTACTTGATGTTTAGATTAATTTACAAACAAAGCTTGACCCTTTTTTGGCCGTTTTTTAAATAAAAAAAAACAACTACTTTAAAGAACACTGTAGTTCAGGGGGCTCCAACATTTTTGACTCAAGGACAATATACATTTTTGGGGGACATGATAGCCAGCAATATTTCAGTGCTGAAAGAGGAGCTAGGGTACACCTAGATTTTTTTATAATTAATAGCTAAGCGGCGGTTTTTGCCTTAAATTGTATTAAGTTTCTGTTTCCTTATATGATTTTATTTTTGGCTAAAAATAATCCCTGCGATAAAAAAAACCGTAAAAAAACAATTATTATATTTGCTATAAAAAATATATTTGTTATGTGGAAGGAAGGTTATTACAAGTAGGTCTAATAGAAACACGCTTTGATAAAAACGCAAATCTTTTTAACTTACTTTAAAATGTGTATTTTATTAAATTATAATAAAATACAACAAGAAAGTGTGTAAACCTAAAAAAAATGAGAGGATTACATTTGTTTGCCACTTAATATTTCAGCTCAAAACAAAAATATATTATCAGATAAAAATATATTTTGTTATTTAGTATGCGAATTTTCCGTGGGCCGGAAAAAATCTGTTTGCGGGCCGTGGGTTGGAGACCCCTGCTTAAGACCGTCTCTATATTTTTGCAAATGAAAGGGAAGTCATACTACTCGAATACCGATTTCCATATTATTGTGTCGTCATCAGTACGACGTAAATACTCTTCATCCCCAAGAGCAGGATGCAGAATGATTCTTTTATGTCAATATCTATACAAAACTGATAATCGAAAAAAAATAATTGACGAAAATAAATTTCAAAATACGAAGCACAGTCAATAATATATGGGTGCCAATTGCTCAAAAATGCAATGCGCACCTCCAGCAACCAAAAATACAGAAAAATTGGTGATGACACAAGAATCGATTTCGACTAATGTAGTAGAATTGGACAGTGTATTCAAAAAGTCTGGGTCGTTTGTATTCGATAGCTGCCAGAATATAACTACCTATAAATATAAATGTAAATAAATAAAAATTGTAAAGTAGTCAGATGTCAGACTTTCAGTAGTAGAAAAAGTATAGTACAAAACTCGTGTTGTAATGATGCCTTTTACTGTTGAGTGCTATAATTGACACAACACTTGTTATGTAATATACTATTACACAACAGTCCGATGACAACCTACGCGGTCCCATTATTCTACCGCTCTTGAAGTTTGTTTCTCTATAAAATCCCCTAAAATCTTCCTTAACTCGCTTTTTTAAAGTAAATTTTCATTTGTGAAAACTGTCCTAATTACTTCCCTCTTCTTCCTATTCAAGTCTACTCCTGTCTTTGTCTTTTCTGTGATTATGGCCTATTATCACACTTTAACTTATTATCACACAATAATATTTGCCGTGAAAAATCAAGTAATCTTCTTCACTCTTGCTGTTTGTTTAAAAACACCATTTTGTCAAAAGTGCAATAAAAGTTGCTACCATATTTTTGGAGCAGCCTCTTCCTTAGCCTTTTAGATCCTTAATTATGTTCAATACAAGGCTATTTTTCCCAAGATCATATTTCCTACAATTTGTATTGGTTGTTTCCTAGCTAATGTTTGAACATTCTCATCCATTTTCGAATTATCTTTCCCAATCATTTATTTTATAAGTTCAGAATCAATTGGTTGCACTTGGGCATGCCACCTTTATGTATACATGTTACACAGCAAAAATTCTTCTCATTTTTACGCTTGTACATTGAGACATTTGGCGTTGTAAAACAATTTATTTTTTACAGTATGTTTTTGGCGTAAAAATAAATTACTTACTGTTCTAAATGTTAAGAGATGTACCTACATCTGGGAGTGCCTCGAAATGATGACAGAATAACAACTGACAACTACATAGATAGGAAATATGTACGTCCCGAGAATTAATCCTAATTAATAATGTTTGAAATAAACTTCGTCTTGTTTTTCTTTTTTTAATTTTATGTACTTTGATGTTTTACGTTGATAAAGTGTTGATATCTGGTGAAGTTAAACGTCAATAGAATACATTTCTGATGTTTACACTTTCGGCAAATAAAGAATAAATAGTATACTTATCTAAACGGATTCGTAGAAAATAAATTATTCAATCAATTAGAAGGTGGTTAGTCATTTTGCGTATTTTCCACATAAGAGAAAAATAAAATTAATTCGACTATAGTTATGTCAATCTGGCGATGGTAGTTTTTAGCGAAACAGCTGTCATTTAGTTTAAAAAAGAAATGTTTTAAATAAATAGTGGAAATTTTGTTTAAAAAGTTCTATAGACTTTCACAAAGTAAAGGTTTCTACAATCATTTTTTTTTAAATAATTCACCCATTACCAAAAATATTAATATATTTGTAAATAATTTGTTTCTTGGTTCCTCCGTATTTAATTATTTTAATGTATTTTTTTAGTCTTCATTTATTTTGAGTTTCTAAAGCTAAGCTTTAGTTATCTCAGTGTGGGACTAGCTATTTTATAAAATAAATCATTTTTCCATTAATTTTAAATAATTTAGCAATTATTTATTTATATATTTAACTGTTATTTTTAAGAGAATATTATTTTTAGGCCAAGTTTGTATGCTGGTCTTCCAGACACAATTGGTTAGAAAGAAGGATAATATACCAAATAAATATTTTAACAGACTATATTTATCCAAATAACATATATTAAATAACATGATATTTAATCGCAAGCTGGCTAGCTTAATTTAAGACATTAACTAACGAAACTCGAAAGGTGTTATAGTATGTACAAAAAGTACGAGGAGTAATAAACCCTAATTAAGTATGCAAAACCTTTACAGGGAGCACCATGAAATTTTTGATAAATCTCTTACTTTAAATTACATTTCTTCCGTAAATCTAAAAACCAGGTAGATCGACCCCGTATTTGTTTCAGTTGTAGCAAAGTTTAGGGTTTCTTCATTGTTAAAGGATTAGCAATAACGCAATGCAGTGGTGTGTATTTTGAGAAAAAAATACGTTTTAAATTATAATATAATAAAAAATGAAAAGAAATAATTATTGGAATACATTTATTACTTATATTTTATTCTATATCCGACTCGGAAGAGGAAGAATCGTTGTTACCATTAATAATAATAGGGTCGATTAAATCATCACAAATATTGCCAATTTTCCACATGTTTGCCTCTACTTTGATAATATGCTCGATACAGTTTGTCCAATTTTCCTTACTAACATGACTTACAGCACTCTCAAACAATTTTACAACATCGTTTATTTTAAAAGTAGTATTTTTTTCCAACTTCCCCCTTTACCTGAGCCCATATTAATTCTATGGAATTAAGTACACATTGATATGAAGAACTGATATACCACGAGAAGAAGCCATTTCTTCTACAATGTAGGTTTTGTATTTATTCTTGTTCATTTTTGCAATTCTGTAAAGTTCTTTCCTTAGTGGATCTTTTGAAAACTTAATATTTTTCGAAATAAGCCACTCCAAAAGCTCTGCTTTACGCCAACGACTTGTGGGCAATGCTTATCGTAACCGTGAATGGTAACTTGCGTTGTCCATAACAATAACAGACCCTTTTGGAATTAGATCCAACATTTGGACTAACCATTTCTCGAAGACATCCCCATTCATATCTTCGTGATAGTCCCCCGTGCGTTTTGAAATAAAAGTTAATAATCCACCATCAACAAAACCTTCAGTACTTCCAACATGGACAATGATAAGTCTTTTTCCTTTTCCAGATGGTGGCTGCAAACCTAACGACAAACCTTCCACGAATGCCTGCCTTCCGCTTTTAATGTTTTCATCTTGCCAAGATTTGGAAACTGTATATCCAGCATTTATCCATGTTTCGTCTAAGTAGAAGATGTTCAAATTTTGTTCTCTGGCATGTCGAATGCTTCTTAAATAGTCTCTTCTCCCAAAAACTATTTCCGGTTTATCTATCAGGAGAGATTTTCTATTGTGTTTGGTATATCTGAAACCCACATCTTTCAAAAGTTTGCATAATGTCATTCTTTTGGAATATTTTATAGTCCGTATCTTCCTGCACTGATGTCATAATTTTGTCAAGTGTTGGAATTTCCTTTCGTAATTAAAATCCATGGACTTTACGCCTTAGTCTTTGTTTTAATGACTCATCGATCTCAATTAGTTTTCGGCCTGAAGGAGTTTTAGGGGGTTGAAGAGTTCCATTCTTGCTTTCTTTTAGTAATCTATAAATTGTTGATTTAGCAACACACAACATAGCAGCCGTTAATTCCACAATATCAACACTTACACTTGGATCCTTGTTTTTCAATGATATATAACAATTCAATATCAGAGTTTTTTCATTTAAAGATAATGGACCTGTTTTTGGTTGTTTAGATGGTCCTTGGCTTATCGACATTGTTTGGTACTTGCACAATTAACATTCAACAAATGTTTTAAATATATTCCAACTGTTTACAATATTATGAAAACCATACAACTTCATACAACTTTACTCAAAGAACTAATACTAAGTACTGATTTAATGTACCTACTTTCTTTTAAAATAATATTCCCGATAATGTTTCTAAGAAAACTGGGTTGTTTGGAAAATCCCTCTCAATAATCGAATAATCTGTAAATAAGTGTAATCGTATTAAGTCGATTACAGTAGGCCACTTGCGATTTAAAATTTATGAGAAAAATTCCCCAAACACTATATATAGGAGTGATACAAATAAAAAATATTCATGTTGCTTCTTTGAATTTAATAAAAATTGTAACGATATCTTGCTATCTTGACTTTAATTAATTTTAAAAAAATATATTTCATTGTAATTTGTTTGTGACAATATTCAAAGTTTGAATTAATCTTCTTACAAAAAGAACCGAAATATATAAAATAATTATTGTTACAGATTGGTTTGTTTTCTATTATGAATAAACTGTGTTGCCTTTCTTTATCAAACTTACTAAAATTTATGTACCTCTATCACTTTTTTTTATTAAAATTAGTACATCCCGTTATCTCTGACCTAAATCGTATATTCTTTAGCATAGCTGCAACTCATTCGTTCAATACAAAATGTACCTTACGGTATACCTTTTTAAAATATATTTTGGTACGTCTATGAAATCTACTTAAATGAATGATTTATTACTCCTTGTCCTTTCTATATTGACTATAAAACCTTTTATGAACTACTTTTCACTTAACTAACATAACCATTCAAGAAAACAATACCCGAAAAACGGGCATTAGAAGCATAAAAATGGATATACCTTTAATTTTATTATTTTATGTTCAATAATTATTTTCTTTAACTGTGAACATATCACAGTTTTGCGATTTCGTCCAATGAAAACCCTTAATCTTCAATGATTTGTGCTAAATCACATCATCAATTCATTTGCATTCACAAGTTCGGTAAAATGCTAGAAGAAATTGCTACTTTTCTGGGACTATCCCATGCGAAAGAGTATACCGGGCACTGCTTTCGCAGAACTTCGGCCACGTTGCTGGTGCATTCAGGTGGGGACATAACAATGTTGAAGCAACATGGATGAAAGTCAATATAGCGGAGGGCTATATTGGGGACTCGCTAGCCAATACGTCGAACATCGGCAATAAAATATTTTCTTGCGCTTCCGGAGTACCAAGTGTGGATACAAAAGTTGTTAATTTTACTGGAAATGAGAGAAGTGGACAGAGTTCAATTGTATTAAATGATTCACCATAAATATATCTAATAAATAAAAATTTCGTGTTGTAGTTTGTAGTTTTTATGAAATAAAACCAGTTTATTATCATCAGCATCGTTTTGAGTTTTCTTAATTTCATTGTCAATGTTAATAACCAGTTTGATTTAAATTATTACTTGGAAGGTTGCCTAGCAACGAACTTTTCTGCCTGGCATTAAAAGTACAACTTCTTAGCCTACCAAGTGTCATCAAAAGGCCGCTTTTAATGTCATTTGGAGAAAAAAAAAGGTTAAGTTGTTTATTATTCTTGATAAGATTGAGCTTCATAGAGTGAGGGTTAGTAAAATAAGTTTTTTGGTATGAATACTACGAAAATTTGTTTTTCTCCATTTCTTTTTCTTTCTAGAATTTGGTCTACTTCGTTCTCTTGTTTTATTTATTTTTTTATTACTTAACAGTTCCATAAAACAAGCTATTTAAAAACGCATTAATTAGCAGATATATCTGATTTAATATCTATTCGCATTTTAACAAATAATGAAAAAGTAACCTCAAAGCTATAGCATAAATAAGCATTCAACATGTGCTTGTGCCAGTTTATTAATAATTTAACAATTTATGTCTTCTAATGATGCAATCAAATTGAAATGAAAAGTTGTTTTTATTTCTTTTTGAAAAACAGCCGTTATCTTAACCATGAATGTATTTTTGTTGTTAAAGTTGGCTATAAACAAATTAATAATGGCTTTCTTACACCTGTAAACTCATTATATTATTTTTCTAATAACTTAAATATGTAATTAGCGACACCCAGAATGCGCCAAGTAGGTAGTGGATTATTTAGAGAATAAGCGCGCACCTTAATTTTTTATGTCATTGTTTTGACCTAGAAATTTTAATAAAATCCTTGTGCAAATTTCACTTTACAGATGTATGTATGAGATACATATCTCATGACCTAGTCAACAAGAAGTGTATTAATGACTGTGCATACGAGGGCTGTCCAGAAACACCAAATATTTCACCAAATCATATATCAGGAAAAAATCCCGTATCCTATAATACACTGCTCAACAATAGAAGTGAACATTACAGAAATCTATAATTTTCTTTTGTCATTGGTTAATAATAAATCTAAATTCGATAAAATATTATTCTTTCACGTTACAATATACCCTGCTAATAACTAGCATCGAAACAGCTGTAATAGCATTTTAAAACGTATTTTTCGAATAAATAGTGGAAGTTTAGTTCAACCGTTCAGTTATTTATTGTTCTTAGTAAGATGGACTTCCACAAAGTAAAGGTTACCACAATCAAAATCATTTTCAAAAATTAGAAAAATCAAAGTTTGATCAGAGTTTAAAAAAGTAGTTTAGTCGGTTATTCACAGGAATCAAAAGATTATCTAGTATAGATTCCAAATAAAAAAAGCTTTTAGTTTTAAGAGATATCCAAATTCTTGAAAATCAATTTTGAAATGAAGTAAAAGGTCAATTAATTAATTTTTTTATGCAGAGTACCTACATTTTTTATCAAATAATTTCCCATTTAATACACATTTAATAATATACAGAATGTTTTAATAAATAACCAATAACACCAATAATTGGCATACACATGTGTCCCAAAGTTTGGAATAATGGAATATTTTATCTTTTTATTAATTTTTATAAATAATTTTTTTGATGTAACAACTCTAACCAATACTAAGTAAATCTCTAAGTCAGATAATCATACAAAAAAAAATTATTTATTCTTTTAAGAATCCACCCTGGGTATATTTATAGATATCGAAGGAGCGTTCGATAAAACGACTTTCCCAACAATCACCCATCAACTCAACTCCAGGAACATACCCCTGGTGGTAGGAGATTGGATACTCAAGATGCTCTTTAGTAGAGCAATAAGTATAAATGTAGAAGACATTACTGTGAGGGGACTGGTAATGAGGGGATGTCCGCAGGGAGGGGTCTTATCACCCCTTCTTTGGAACATAGTCCTGGATACCCTGATTAGTCACCTCAACAGTAATGGTTTCTACACAATTGCATATGCAGATGACATAGTTATCTTGCAGACCGGCAAATTTGTGAACACACTGTGCGATAGAGCGCAGGATGGCCTTAAATTAATAGAAACATGGTGTAAGATTAATAGAAACATGGTGTAAGGAACACTCACTGTCGATCAATCCCAAGAAGACAGAGATGGTCCTTTTCACTAGGAAAAGAAGCTTATCGGGCTTGAAACCCCCCGAAATCTTCAAAAGCAAACTAAACTTCGCTGAAGAGGTGAAATACCTCGGTATTACCCTCGACAGGAAGTTAACATGGAACTCGCACATTCAGAACAGAGCAAAAAGAGCATATGTGGCCTATGAGCAGTGTCGGAGGACAGTGGGACGCACATGGGGTCTCTCGCCCCGTGTAGTCACCTGGATCTACACAGCAATAATAAGACCTATGCTAACGTACGGAGCTATTGCATGGGGACCTAAAACTCTACAAGCAACGGCTATCCAAAAACTGTATCAAATACAACGAATGGCTTGTCTGAACATCACAGGAGCCATGAGAACAATACCAACCGCGGCAATGGAATTGGTTACTGGTCTGACACCTCTCGACCTGCACGTCAAGGAGGTTGCGCTAATGGCCATGCTACGATTGCGCACGGCTGGTGTAAACCCCGAGGTAGGAATGGGTCAACTGAGGCTGGGCCTGTGGAGGGAGGCACTCACTGCGGTGCCTCTGCTACAGGCGGCCGGTGACGCAGTTGAACCCAGGTTTGTGTTTAATAAACCCTACAAAATACAAATAAAACAGAACACTGAGGCGGATGCTGCAAATGCAATACGCATATACACAGACGGCTCAAAAAACAAGGAAGGATCAGGGTGTGGAGTCTACTTCAGATCACTTAGCCTAAGGATTAAATGGGGAATGGGAAAAAATACCAGCGTGGTTCAAACAGAACTGGCTGGTATCTCAATCGCCGCAAAAGAGATAACCAGAAAAGAAATTTCTGGCAAAAACATAATAATCTACACTGATAGTAGACAAGCCCTATTAACCTTGAATAGACAACGTTTTATCTCAGGGTTAGCACTAGAGTGCCACCAAGATTTAGCCAACGCCTCGGTAGATAATAATATCGTACTAAGGTGGGTGAAAGGGCACGACAGGAGCAAAGGTAACCGTATTGTTGACTCTCTGGCCAGGATGGCGGCTGGACTGAAAATTTTGGGACCAGGCGACACCCATGGTTTGACGACTTCGACAATTGCGGAACTAGCCAAACGTTACACCCGTACTCAATCCCTTAAGAGATGGGATGAAACCAAAGGATGCAGTTTTGCCAGGATTACCCTGGGCGACCCTGAGAAGCTGGATACGAATAAATATTTGGCGATGACCAGGAAGAACCTACGTTTAACAGTGGGATTTCTGACTGGACACTGTCAACTAAGGAAACACCTCCATATTATGGGGCTAGTGGACATACCTCTATGCAGGAGGTGTGAACAGGAAGATGAAACTGTCAGGCATGTCTTATGTGAATGTCCGGAGCTATCGTCGATAAGAGAGTGTGTGTTCGGTGAGTCTTGGCCTACACCTGCCGACATTAAGGAGATGTCCCCTGGTGACCTGTCTTCCTTCCTGAATAAGGCAGGATGGACAATGTCCTAGGAGGGCGGCTCCTTGGGAGGATGTACAATGGGCCATATTGTGGCCTAAGTGCCGTAGGCGATGTGGCATGCTATCAATTAAATGGTCGAGCTGGGCTTGCGGAATTCTCTCCCATTCTTCACGAGCAGCATCTTTCAGTTCTCGTAGCGTAATTGGGGGAGAGTTTCGCTTCTTAATGCGTGTTTTAAGAATGTCCCAGGCATGTTCAATGACGTTCATGTCAGGGGAATTTGATGGCCATCTTAATGTAGATATTCCTTCTTCTTCCAAAAAATTTTGTACTGCAGCTGTTCGATGTGGAGGTGTATCGTCATGCATAAACACAAATCCATCACCTACCGCCCCACGGAATAGACGCACAACAGGATTTAAAACTTCCTCGATGTACACAGCACCAGTGATTCTTCTCTCCAAAACCAGGAGAGGCGTCCGTGTACCCCTTATAATACCACTCCAAACCATAATACTCTCACCTTTAAATGGAACACGTGTTTGGGCTCTTTCTAATCGGACTTGTCGTCCTGGGGCCCTGCAAACTAGCGTTCTTCGAGAATCAGAAACCAAGCCAATTCTTGATTCATCAGACAACATCACGTAATTCCAGTTAGGACCATAGTGTAACATTTCTTGAGCTCATTGCAACCTTACAATTTTTTATTGATAGGTTAGTTTGGGAACACGTAGAGGTCCTCTACGATACAAATTTACCGCATTTAATATTCGTGTAATTGTTTGCCTTGAGATATTCAGTCCTTCAAGTCTAGCATGGATATTCCACTCGTAGGTTCCTGTCGATTTCTTCGAGCTGTCAATGTTATCTGCCGGTCTTGTGCTGCTGTTGTACATCGACTTCTGCCACTTCTGGGACGATCCTTCACATCATTTGTGTCTTGGAATTTTTTTTAATTTTTGATACAGCACCCTGAGTAACACCAACAATATTCGCGATATCACTTTGACTAAAGCCCTGTTGTAACAAAGCAATTACTCTAGACCTATTAAAATATGATATCATGTCTCTGGGCATTTTTAAACAGCTCAAATGAAATTTAAACAAGAATTGGAATAATGTGAAAGCACCCAAATCAATTAAATATGACCAAATTAATACAAAAACGAATCAAATTTAGTATTATTTTGATTTAAAAACGCTTTAAAATAAATATCAACAAGAGTTTTTAAAAAACCATAGGCGTAGATATATTATTTCTAAATATTCCAAACTTTTGGACATATTTGTATATTTCGGCATGTCGAACCTCTTTAAATAAATTAATTAAAGTGCAAACATTTGCAACAGGAGATGACACCGGCACATTTATTTTGGCACTACGACCTGCATATTTGGCATCGAATCCAAATTTCTCTTGCACCTGAGTTTGAATACAATTCGTAACAGTAAAGGCAACTAGCATATTTTCGTGTTTTCGGAAATTCCTCCAGAACGGATTCGTCTTCATCAGAAGAGTCATTGTCAATGACAATTCATTTTACTGCCCTGACTTGTTTTCTCATCTTCCTTTTCTTTTCAATAACTATCTCTTTAAGTTTTTTAATTTCTGATGTTGAATTTAAATGACCTGATTTTCCACGTTTTTTACTTTTTCGTTTATCAAAGCCAATGCCTGCAGCTTGAGGGAAAGGTAAAATTTTCTTCACTGTAATGTCGAGAACTGAGGATGAAGATAATTTTAGACCACATTTAGATTGCTCTTGCATGTCTAATTCCATTTGTTCTTTATCTTATTGATGTTTCCCATAACCTTAATTTTTTCCCGATAATTACCATACAATAGTTGCTTAAAACTGCAGCAATAAAAGCAGATTCTAGTTGAACGTAAAACAAGAAATATCTAACATTATGCTTAGCTACTTTTTTACATCCATGCTTACCAATTTATGTACCTATTTGATGACAAACAGCTTATATTTACGTGAGTGCTTATAAACAACTACTTAGAAGCCTCATTCGACCGAACCAATTAGGCAATCCAACAACCTGTCAAATAAATTCCAATATGGCGTCTCAGGGCAAATATTGAAAGTAACCAACGTTTATTTATAGATAACCGTGGCTTTGTGTAATAAATATATTGTCTGCTTTTACGGCAAAGGTCTGTTTTCGTGTTTATTGAAGGTGTTTGAGTTTGACAAAGGATAAAATGTCTACCACTTGTATTGTGGTTGGTTGTGGAAGCCGTTCAAGATAACTTGTTAAATAATTTTTTAATTACAAGTAAAAAATCAAACAAAATTGTAGCATTAAAAAAGTCTTTATTTATAATTAATTACCTAGTTATTGCTTTGGAGCAATTATTGCAATACCAAGGTTCATTCCTAAATTGATACACTCAAAATGAAACCATTTTGTCTCACAATTATCTTAATAACATTAATAAGTAAACAAAATATTTTGCAAGTTTTCATCATTACCTTTTACTAATATCAGGATGATCTTGTAATAACTTCTTTAAATAACTGCTCTCCATCTCACAATAGCCAACAAATCTCACACAAATACTACAAAAATTGATCTAAACACAGCAAAAACTTTTGACACAATGGTTTTCTACCTCAAGTGTCACAAATATTTGCCCTGGACGGTCATATCGGATTACGTGCTTTGGATAGCCTAATATGTTGGTAGTGTAATATGCGCGGTATATTTAAAAATACAACTATTGGTCCATCATTGGCAGGGGTCCATCACCTTTCCCCTACACCAAATCGGATTTTACGTGGGAAACCTGGAAGGCCACTAATAGACAAAACAGGTAAACGAGGAAGACCAAGAAAAATGGTTAACAGTGAACAAGCAACAAATAATATAAACGACGTCCAAGAGAAATATTATGATGATAAAAATATCGAAATGCAAAAAGAACCAAGTAAAATATTTGTGGTTGCAACAGAAAATAAAGAATTAATTGAAGAAGCAAATTTAATAGATGTAACCTTAAAAGAAGCAATGATTAGGAGATGAAGCAATTGCATGAAAGGAAGCAAATACCGAAGAAAACCGTGATTTAATTAAAAATAAAAAGTGTGAAATAGTTGATCGTCCAAAAGCTCTTGTTACGTGTAAAATTATACTTAGACATAACTAAACCAAATGGAACAGTTGAAATTAGAAAAGCAAAAGTTGTTGCTCGACCATAAGGAATAAATTTCACTAATACCTTTGCACCTTTATCTAGGTTGGAATCTATTAGACTTTTGATGGCATTAGCTGCACGTGAAGATTTACCAGTTAGGTTAGGTTAGGTTAGGTTAGTTAAATAGATGATTTAGCAGCTTATTTAAATAGATTTCTGATAAATTGATTGTACTAACCCTTACTTTTTGGAAGTCCATCTTATTAAGGATAATAAAAAACTCTTCGTTTTAACAAAACTTCCAATATTTATTTAAAAAAGCAGTTTTTAAATAAATATTGGAAGTTTTGTTAAAATAAAGAGTTTTTTATTATCCTTAATAAGATTTCTGATAAAAAAATATGTGTGGAACTTCCAGACTATCTTAAAAAAGCATTAATAACCTTTACGTACACCCTATCGTATTATATTCTGGATTTCAATATTTCACAGGTTTACTCATTTTGACACAATATCATCAGCGTACATTAAACTGTTTTTAATAATCGAATTCATATGTTTATATCCTATTAAATGTTTTAATGCGTTCTTCTATCCCTTTTGTGCTTCTTTTTATATTTATTAGTAAAATTACGTTCCAACTGGATTATGTAATATAAATTACCATTTTTGGAAATTGGAGGAAGTACGTCACTGCCTCCTCAGTTTCAAAAAATCACCGATGATTAAGTATGATGTATTTGTGACCAACAACCAGTTTCCTTTGATACATCTGTTAAAGTTTCAACCACTTACAAACGACTTATTATGTGTAATTTTTTTACTATGAAAATTCCAACTGTCAATTTTAATAAAGGAGAGTGCATCAATTTTAATTAATTTCCACTTTCTTTACCGTTCGTCTGTTGGTACACTTGCTAAATTATTTCTGGTATATTTTTTGTTAATATATGTTATTTGTCTGCAACTTGATTAAGGTATTCCATTTGTACTTTAAATTGATTGCTATTTTTTAACAATTTAGTTTTTTTGAAAGGGTAAGTTTGTGTTTTTATAAATCCATTTAAAAGCATCTTACACCACAAGGGCCGAAAGTTGAATATTTGGTCCCTGGGCGTCCTGGTTAGGTTAGGTTAGGGCCTTGTCCTGATCATGACCGAGATTTAAAATTTTGTCCCTATCAACAGGGATGAAGATTTACTTCGACAGTTGAATTATCGGCCCCGTGCTTTATGATGCGAAGTCGAAACAGTAATTATTTACAAAAGGTACTCCGGACCAATTTCCGGAATTTTAGCAAAAATAGTTTATAAATTAAGGAAAATACCAAAATCGATGTTACAGATTTTTTTTAACACAACTAAAGAACAGCGACTAGTTTCGGCCTATAAGCAAGCCATCATCAGGCTAGAAAAAACGTATGGATGAGGTAAAACAATGCAGATTACATTAAATTAACCTATCTCAAAACTAGTTACATTCAATATCAAATTGAAATGATAATTGCTCGAACCAACAAGCTTGCATATTGCATCGAGGTATATGGTGAAACTAATGGAGAAAATTGTGTAAAGAAAGACATTAAAGACTAAATATAGAATTATTACTGAAACAAAATAGATCTTCATTGTAAAGGGAAGCTCACTGAGCGTGAAAAATTCTTATCCAAATTAGAGATAAAGGTGAAAGTCTTGAATAGACCAAAAAACGGTAGAAAAACTGAGAATAAGTGGTTAAGTAGCTTAAAATAGAGCTTAACTTGAATATAAGCTCTTGATTGAGAACAATTAACTTAGGAAGTATAATTGTTGGCCATTCGTAAGGGCCACAAGTCATAAATACCATGAGCAGTATCAAAGTTATTTTTGAAGTTTTAAGACACATTTTAACGTTGTGTACAAGTTGTCCATAACACTAAACTAAAATATAATGAGACACAAATAAAACTCAAAATCAGAAACCACACTATGTATGAAATGGCGGCGATCAGAGTATCGACGCTTCAAACGAAATACGTGGAACCTAAAATCATTAGAACATAAAATAAGTGAAATACAATACAGTCATGAAATCATAATGTCTTTGGATGAAATTAGCAGTATGATAAGAACTAATATTAGAGAAATAAAGAATAATGGTAAGCAAGTTGGGTCGAACAACCATATGTAACAACAATAAATCATTCCAATTCCAATCAAAAGCAACAAATTAATCAAATTGGCTGACCAACAATACCTGAAAATACAGTTAATGTCAAAATTGGTAAAGAAGAAGAAAAAGGTTACCAGTTAAAGTATACAATACAAATTTATGATCAATAATCGATAAAATTACAATTTATTAAAAAGACTACGAGCGAAACCATGAGAAGAAAAAGAACTGTAGCCATACAAAGAGATTAAAATTAAAAAGAAAGATTAAGAAAAATATATGGGTCTTTAGGTTTAAGCTGTTCATTCAAGCATAAAATATCACTACGATTGGCAGCCTCGTTATTCTCAAGCATCTCCAAGAGATTTATTCTCGGTCCCTTAAAGCATTTATGCAATCTGGAAATATTAGAATCAGAGATAATATGGTTAGCAAAAGATGAAGGGGAAGTAGTTGGGTAAAAATCTTTATATTTATTAACTTGAATACGATGTTCATTCACTTTAGTACTCAAGAGACTGACCAATGTAAACTGCATTACAATTATTACAACATAATTTGTATATTCCAGGTGTATGCAAGCAAGAACAGGATCTTTAGTGTTGATCAAGAAAGAGCTCAAATTGTTATTAGTTTTAGAACCAAACTTAATATTATATTTTCTTAGGATATGGCTAAATTTATAAGAAAAAGGACCAAAATAACTAAGAGAGCCTAAATAAGAATCGTTATCAGACAATGAGACTGGAAGGACATAGTCAAAACTAAGTCTATGTTTAGTAAAGAACTTATTGTAAAGTTTATTGATAAAACTGATAGGATAATTGTTATTGGCAGCAATTTGTTTAATAATATTTCTTTCTTTCTTAAAAGATGAATAAGAGGGGGATATTGAAAGCTCTGTGGAAAAAACTATTGAAAGCAGCTGATTTGTGTGATACACGATGATTAGAGTAATAATTGATAACAGAATCAGTAGTAGTAGGTTTACGGTAAATATCAAAAATAGTTAGTTATGGTTCATTGACAACGAATTAAGCATTCATTTAGTGCGCTCATGCATATTTTTCTTAAAATTAATTAGAACTAGCTGAAACTATTTTTCAATCCGCCACCACTTTTAGCAATATGGCTTCTGAAAATATTAATACTTGACCAATAACACACGAAATAAATGAATTTAACATAGGTAAATATGTTACAGTTTAAATTTTACTAAAAAAACATTGAAAACGCAATCTTATAATAACTAAATTTATTTGATAACTTACTTTTAATTGGCGAATATAATTCTACTGCAGCTTTCCTAAAAATATGGATCAACACTCAGCACCACACTATTCAATACTTTGTTTTGTTTAATTTAAACATGCACAATTTAATATTTGTTTAATTAGATATAGGTACTCTCTAAAATGCTAATTTTACAATTATCATAATTTGTAATTTTCTTAGCAAAATGTTTTACTTAACAACGCAATTTATTTTACAATACTCAAACTAAAATCAACTAATCTTTTTAACAGCGCTATCTGATCCAAACTACCCATCTGTATGAAAAATTATCGATTTTTTAGTAGTATAAACAGTAATGTTGAATCTAATACTCGCTCCCCGACCAACTGAAATAAATCAAAGTGTATTTTATGTCTCTATCGCTCACCTTAATATCTTTTGTTTATTTATACATACTCCTATTTTTTATTCTATATTAAGATGGGAGATATTCACGTAAAATACGCTTAATCCATCTCAGTTGTTCGGAGAGCGACTATTTTTTTATTGTTTATTATTTTAAACAAATATATAACAAAATAGATTGTGCCGTTATATAGATGAATGGTTAAATTTGCAATACTCAAATTTGGTCCACTATGAAGAACAAAATGTCCAACACATAACTTATCAGTCTTTCTCTCTTGAGGTTTCAAGGTGTAATTTTCATAGATACGTTTTTATTTGCATTTTCTTCTGTTATATTCTCTCTTTATAATTTGTTTTATTAATTTTTTCCTCTATCTATATAAATTACGCCACTGGTAATTAATACTCACCATGGGTCCAGCATTATGTAATGACTTGAAGTTTTATGCGAATGTAAAGATTTTAATCTATTAAATTGAAAAATATGCACGTTTATTTAGCATTTTTAATTTCTTGAGAGTCATATGTATTTTGCGGAAAATATTTAAACTTTTGTACATTTATCCTTGCATAATCTGATATTTTTTTATAGATGTACAGCGATTTTTCAATCTTACGCCGTTGGAATTTTAATCAACCTGATAACCATCTATGTTTACGGTGAACGTATTGATTGATTTGATTCAGTGTTTTTTATATACCCTCTAATTTTCAATATTTATTAGATTTCTGTTCTTTATCTAAACTATTTGTAGCTAGTTGTTTTATCCCAATATTGTTGCTAAAATTTAACATAACTTAAATAGTTTTAATATGAAAATCCATCAATACAGCATCATTTTAATTAGCTGTGACAGCAGAAATATTAAAAGAAGAACAATGCATTATTGTCTTACATAATTTTATTAAAATATCACATTTTGCATGTTAATTATAAATGTATGTATTAGTGGAAAGAATTCTGTTCAATACAGACAATAACATAAATGTAGGTGTATTTAAATTTATCAAAAGTCTCGATCTTTCATTTCAATTTGAAATTAGTAACTTAATACTCTAGTAAAGGATCTGATTTCAATATAGATACAAAATTGTGACGCAATCTCATAAACTAATGATAAATTATGTCAGAGACTTGTACTTGTAAATAAATGTCATTGCTTTTGAAATATATCAATGTATTATTATTACTGTTTACATTAAGCTTAACCTTACATTTAATTGTATATTTTTTATTTCTATTACCAGAAATAAATTGTTAACATACAATATTCAGAGAAATGATAAACAACGTTAGCTAATTTTTTACGAATAAAATTAAAATCTGGTTTAATAGATTGCTATAAAAAATATATACTGTGACACCCAGTTTAAATGATTTTATTTTTATAAAATTTTTTATAAGTACTTACTGAAGCATAATAATTAAATGATAAAAATTTCAAAATGATTACATTGCTTTAAAGCCCTTTTACCTTTAATAATGTGTGGATGCACCCCGATGTGTTACGCGCCTAGGCATGCTTCTGATCAGGTGGTCAATGTCCTCCTGTGGTATCTCATTCCAGACAACCACCAACTTCTCTCGAAGTTCTTCTAGAGTCTAAGGAGGACGTTGAAATTGAGCAATCTTCTACCCATCATATCCCACACGTGGTCAATTGGGGATAAGTCGAGATATCTTGGTGGCCAAGGTAACAATGTGACATCATTATGTTGAAAGAAGTCTATTGTGACTCTTGCGACATGTGGTCGAGTATTATCTTGTTGGAAAATTGTATTTGCCCGGGTGTCAAGATAGGGTAAAAGATGGGGTTCTAAAACTTCTTGGATATAACGCTGCGTGTTCATGTTACCTCTGATAAGGATTAAAGGTGATCTCGAACCATAAGCTATAGCACCCCAAACCATAACTCCAACAGTTTGATGAACATGCCTTTCAACAAAAAACCGTGGATTTCTCCTTTCACCACGTCGTCTTCTAACCGTCGCTCGACCATCGCACATGCCTAAACAAAATCGAGACTCGTCCCTAAAGACAATACTGTTTCATTCCTGATCTCAGAGTGACCGTTCTCTGCACCACTCAAGGCGATTACGTCGGTGTTCTGAAGTTAAAGGGAGGACCCAGTGTGGTCGGTATAAAAACAAGCTTAAATGTCTTATTCGTCGGTAAACACTTCGCATGCCAATAGGTCTTTCGTGTTCTGTAATCCATTCATTTGCAATGGACCTGGTAGTGGAGAAACGGTCCCCTAAGGCTAATAACCCTTTGCTCTTTGCGTACGGCCTCGAAGCCATGCCTGACCACATCTAACCACGGTGTCTACACTTATTTGCACTCTAACTGCAATTTCCCGAAAAGAAAATCCAGATTCCCGAAGTCCCACTATACGGCATCTATCAAACTCACTAAGTTGCCGAAATCGTATAGGTCTCCGTACCCTAGGCATCGTAACCAATCGTAAAGAATGTCAAGAACCAAAATGCGCAAACTTTGTATCTTCACCACAGCTACAATATTCATTTTTATATTTTGCACTTATAAAAATCTTCATTATAAAACGCATTTGCGTATCGTAATGTAACTTTTACGCACGCAAACTTTTGTTTTAAGTTGGGTAGAGGGGGGAAGTATCTAATGACAAGACTATTGACAATGACATTTGTGGCTAATAGCAATTTATTAATTATATATTGTTCTTTAAGAAAGTATTTGTGAGTAATAATATCATTTTTTACTTATATAATATATTATTATTGGTGTATTATCCATTTTAAAATATTTTAAAACATCAACATTTGATAATTTAAATGTCAAAACTATCAAATGTTATAAATTACACAGTGCTACCGAGATACTTTTTGAAATCAAAATTTTCGTAATTTACATAAAAATAATAAATTAATTTAAAAAATTATAAAATTGCAAAATATAAAAAATATTATAAGCAACTTTTTTATATGACTGTTGTGACACTTATTCTTTAAAAAACTCATCGCTTCGAGATTCGTTTTTTAAACTTGAACTCGTGTCATAACAGAAAGCCATATATTTTAGATTGTTAGTGGATTTCAAAAAAAGCAGTATAAAAACCGGAATCTTCAATTGATAAGGCTGAAAATTTTATCAATTGTTTATATAAATTCACCAAATTTTATTAAAATAAAATCATTTAAACTGTGTGTTCGGATTTTTATATCACTTAGTATACATATGCCACACATTTAAGAGAACGAAACTAAAAAGATTTAAAACTTTTATCACTGACCTGTCCTCATATATATATATTTTTAATCTGCTGGACCGATAAATCTGTCACTTTTAATACAACGCCTAATTTATTTTTGGAATAAACTAGTTAAAAAAATCGAAGCGGAAAAATTAGCATTTATTAAACAGTATTTTAAAAACGGCTTGTGTCTTATTTAGGACCGTAACATTCCGAATTGTATCGTTTTCAATAGTAGTAGTTTTAGCAGTTTACATTAATTATAATTTTTGATTTATGTAGTTATTACAACTAAAAATTTGAAGCTTAATGCAATAATCCCGTACATCGACAAACAGGCACTAAAATACAGAGAAATAAAAGTAATTAATGTCATGGATACTCTTAATCCCTGTATTTATATCTGTTTATGGCAAATAAAAAATCAATTTGTTTAAGTTTAAGTATATTGGTTGCTAGTTAACAAAATTAAAATATGATCTTCTTTTTATATTGAATATTTGTGATTAATTTCATCCGCATTTCTGGCTGTATGTATTAGGCTTTCATTTGTCCTCAAATCTGGTTCATTGCAATGGCAGATTTTTTTTACCAGGTCCATCCCTTCGATGATTAGTTGAGATAGCTGGTATTTTATATTTGGACCAGTGAAAATTTTTAATTTCTTCTCATAAATCTCTAAAATACAACATATATTGAAAAATTCATTTTTTTATACAGGTACTATATTTAACGGAAGTGGCCTGACATCGCTAGGGCGAGTTTTCGTTGATACTACAAATTCCATGTTACCGCCCACATCAGACATTGAGAATTTTAACCTACCAGACAGATTCTAAATATGTCTCCTTTCGCGTTGATGACTTAATCACGATAATAAATACACGCCTATTTTCTACACTGTAAAAACACTATTAAAGTAACCTACATAATTTTAGTACATCCATTTAAATAACATGAAAACAATTATTAGAATTCGGCATTAAAGGTTTGATACCTGACCTGGCTGTCATAAACTTATTTTTAGAAATATAAGTTATTTAGGTAGGTAATTTCATAAATTAAATGTTTCATTCATTAAATGTAGGTAAATATGACTATGAGTTGGATAAAATGGTAAAAATAGTAACTTACAAATTATCTATAATAAAGGACACGACGAATATCGCGAGCTTTCTTTTATATCCAAATTTGGAGTGAAGTCCCTTGATTACTAGGAGGGCTATTTTTTTCCAAGGTTCGATTGGTCACGAAATGAAACAACAGTACAAATTTGAAACTTTTCTATTAGTAATACTTCCTAATACATTACAGCTATTTTTTAACCAAGTCTTCACGCCAATTGAAACATTTGACGTAGCGTGGGACTAACTTGCCAATGCCCTCTTGATAGACCGTCATCGCCTGCGCTTATAACCTTCTTTGTACGCTGGTCTCCTTTCGCTTTCCTCCTAGCCAGCGTTTCATGTGAGCCAAGAGGTGAAAATCTAATGGGGCCAAGTCCAAACTGTATGCTGGAT
This sequence comes from Ophraella communa, assembly GCA_035357415.1. NCBI lineage: Eukaryota > Metazoa > Arthropoda > Insecta > Coleoptera > Chrysomelidae > Ophraella > Ophraella communa. The sequence goes on from CM068979.1 coordinate 67,978,560, forward strand.
GATCGAAAACGTCCCACTATAAACGCTGCAGGAGATTCGTGTTGGCAGCTGCAGTGTGCGGCCGAGCATTGTCATATTGTCATGGAGGAGGACAATGCCTGATGACAACATCCCCTTCCGCTTATTCTGAATTGCTGTCGCTTATACACGTTTCACCTACACACGACTTATTCGGCGATGAATTTCGGATGCATTGCACCCCTCAGTCTGAAGAAATCGAATTACACCGCGCACTTCACACTTGGCGGGCGAAGCCATGTATAAGAGAGCGCTGCACGTTCACTACTGACGGGACTGAGGTGAAATGCATATATTCGTGGGTGTTTTACTGTCACGACCGATCGGGCCTTGAAAAAAAATAGCCCTCGTATTTTGGCGTTTCTCTGCGTTGGGTTCATAAATGTATGTTCTCAGCAGGGTTACATAACATAGAGTATACAGAATTGTGACCAATTTTAACCTTATTTTAAATGTAAGTGACCACCCTAATACACTTAGAAATCTCGTATTCTTAGTGCATTTAACTCAAAGAAAAAAAACTATATTTTTTATACTTAAAGACATTAAAACATATTTAAAATTATTTTAAATCTTTTTTTAATGAAGAAGAATTAACCCGATTGTATAAGAAGTTACATGAGAAAAGGTGTAAGGCATCCCAAAACATCTGGTTTAACCAAGAATGTCTCGAGAAGAATTTAATACCCAAATATTTAAATATAAAATGTAAATATTTTTTAATGACTTATATTGTTTCATCTTCGTTTAACTTCACAAATTTTAGTTGTTTATGTACAGGGTAAGTAAATAGTAACGACGAAATTTGGTAGAACCTTTACTATGTGAAAGTAATCGAATTATGTAAGTTTTGATTATGAAAGAAATTAATTGCTTAATTATTGTGTTAATTAAATACTTTTTATTACAAAAAAAAACCGTTTACTTCATTTTCCTTTTCTTTTGTTTTATATCTTTGCATTTAAACTAAAAATTTTTTAATTATTTCTCTTTCTTTATATTAACCAAAGAAATGTCACAATTTTTGAAATTTAGACCAATCGGAGTCAGCTATCAGCAACTATTTCACTGGACCTAATATCGGCGAATAGAAATAGTCACGTCAAAATGTCAAATACTACTGTCAGTTTTATTATTATTTTAGTTGTATTCCTGATGTTTGTGTTCTATTAATAAACTTTGTTCTAATTTACTTATCTGAAATTAATTTAATCTTCGCGGGAAATACTCTTCGCAAATATAACACGACATTGATTAATACTCTGCTATATTTGTTGTTACTAAATTTCTCGAATATTTTACAATTTGATTCGACATAATGTTGCAATTAATAATAAATTGACTAAAGCCCTCGAGATAAATCTCTCGGACTTTAATCAAAATATTAGTCCGAAAATTATGTCTCATCAAATTGATATTAAAATATTCTCGTAATTTAGATAAACAAAAATGGCCGACTTTTCTTCGTCCATCTATCAGAACGGGACTATGATGCCAAGAAACGAAGTTTCTCTAATATTCTTCTTTTTATTTGAGTACAATACTACGCCATGTTTGAACACGGCAACATTGCGCAATTTTGCCAACATATAAAATATTTTAGCATGAGTTAAATTCGTTTGAAGCAGTTATTCATCTTTTGTAATAACTTTGATGACGTGAACCTATATTTATACTGACTATTATTTAACTAGGCTTATTTGGAGTGAATATTTAGTAGATTAAATAATTTAGTATATCAAAATAAGTAGAGGAATCATAAAGTAAAAATTTCTATTGTTTTATTTAGTAACAATACGCAAGATTTTTTGCGAGACGGACCTGAACAACAATGAGAATTAGTGTAAGAAATAAGAAATTCAAGGAGAGCCAGAAATTATCTTAACTCATAATTTACAATTTTAAAAGCTTCCATCCATTTGCCAGGCCGTTTTAATGTTGTTACCGTTAAATTGGATACACGTAGTCATTAAAGAACACTTTGGCTTAAAAATTTTCTTAAGAAAATCCCTTAAGAAAACAAAAGCTTTAGAGAGGATTATGTAGCTTTTAATGGAATACTCAAAAACGGCCAATAAGAACAGAACAAAGTAGAACCGTTAAGATATATCACTGTAAACATTATGTCCACTAATTTTTATTTTCAATCATTCAGAATGTAAGGTTGGCGATTGTTGTTCACAATATAAAATATACAATTACAGTAAAATTAAAACAAAAAGCGTTGCATGTCATACATTTCAATGTCATCATTCATCAGTGGTAGTAACACAAAATTTTTGGAAAAATAAAAATATCTCCCATTTAAAATTTAAATATTTTAGAGTGGTATTGTTTAACAAGAAAGTGCTGTTGCTAAACAAAAAATATCTAAATAAAATATCGGATATATTGTTATCTTCGTCTTATCCAAAATTTACAAGAAGAAAATTATTAGTACCTATCGAAAATTGTCATTATCAACTAACAGGTATTTAGGGTTAGGTTCTTCTAATATTTTGATGTTATTAAAAAATGTGTTCCTATCAGTAGTAATATCCCAAGGACAGTGATAATCACGAAATAATTTTATTAGTTTCTGAAAGCACTTTACTTGGTAACATGTTACCTAATGAAACGTGCTTGTCGTGTTTCGTTGTGAAACGTGTTTCAAATTGTCAAAAGTTTGACATTTGACGTAACATCATGACGTTAAGCCAGGTTTACCGTTCGAATTCATTGTTCTTCAATTAAGAATATGGAATAGCATAGAATTCATGTTTTTTTTTAATTAAATCATTAATGTTATATTATATTATAAATTATTTGTTAAAGTATATAACCTCCGATTTGATTTTTCCTTCTTGAAAGATAAAAATTAAGTGAAAAAGTTCTTAGAAGTGTACTTAATATACTTAATATTTTTGTTGAACATTACATTTTATTATAGGGACAAACTTGAGAATGTAGAATTTTTAAAATTTAATATGTTGTGTCACAAGGCGAAAAGTGGACATTAGCAAATACCAACTAAGGGATATTAATGCCTACCTTTATGATATTGAAGAAAAATAAAAAAAAAACTGTTGAGAATCGAACCCTAGCCGTCTGCGTAAGAGGCAAGGCAAGGCGCGAGAGCCGTCTGCGCTAACAGCCGTTTTAATAAAACATGCTCATATTTAGAATTGATACTATTACATCACCTTCATCATGAGGTATTCAGAATCGGACTCTACTTTTCAAAATGGAATGCACTCTTCTTGTGACAGTGTTTTAAATTTTTCGCTTCATAATTTATCGAATTTTGATTGAGAAAAGCTCTCACTTTGTAGAATTTGTCGAAATCTATATTTCCGACTTACAAATATCAAATCCAAGGCACTCTTTTTCAATGCTTAGTTAAAAAAATCATGGCGTTACGAATTTTCCATCCTTGGGTTGATAAACAATATTTTCCGCCCTATTTTTGGTGTTCAAAATCATATTAATATATATTTTAACTTGTTCACTGTTTTATTTTTTATTTCACTCTTGACTAACACCGCATCAATCGAATCCCGGAACTGTATGTAATTATTTCTGTTCTATGGTATAATTATGAGTTTTCTGATTATTAAACTTGATAAATTCCGACTTTTCTTACTAGTTTTGACATATGGCAACATCACAAATATGGCGTCCAACGTCCAACGCTTTTTATTTTAATTTTACTGCACTTTATCTAAAATACAATAATTCTGAGATTTTCTAGAACCCATAAAGTTTTAACAAGAGGCAAGACAATATTTATTGATTTATTTAATAGTTAAATATTTATGAATTTAAAAAACTTTAATAATTAAATGGCTTCTGTTAACCATTGACCAACCCACTATTGATTTATAAAAAAGGATAAATCAAATTTTAATTTAATATTTTCTTTGTTACAGTGGGTTCCCGTAAAACCTGTTCGCTAGAAGGGGCCAAATTTTCCGTAGATAATATAGAAAAAGGAACGTGTTTTACTTGTGTCTGTAAGGTAAGTCTTTTTATTTATGTATGTTATTCTATCATTACTTTGCTAGATTTAAAATAGTTATTACCATAGATTCTATTTCATACTATTTCAACGATAATGAAAACAGGATACTGTAGCTGGAGGGCCATATCTAGGTACTATTGTTCCTGTGGCATACCTATACTAACCAGCGACCCCTATTTTTTACCAGTATTTTTTAATTTTTGATCATATACAGAGTGTCCAGGAACTTAATGCCAAAAATTCGGGAGCAAATAGAAGAAGTCAAAATAATGTTAGAAGTTCAAATAAATTTTTGTCATACGAGCCTTCGTTTCCGAGTTATAGACCTCTAAAGTTTCGAAATAAAAACTTTTATTTTGTTATAATTTCTAAACTATACATTGGAATACTATAAAATTCCAGTGACGGATTGCATACATCCATGTCCTGTGTTTGACAGTATAAATGAATCTACATTACGTATAGATAAGCAGAGACGGCTTGTGCCCATTGGTTAATAATCCGTAATTTTAATAGGGACCATCTGAATAATATTTAAATTTCAAAAATAAATTTTCCAATCCATCTACTAATGAAAATGTACTCTTGTTTGAACTCGATAAAATTAAGGGTTTAGGAGAAATTTGAACTTTTAGATCTGATCGCCATATTTTGTAAAGACAGACATTCTGAAGAGAACTATCAATAACTCGGAAACGAAGGCTCGTATGATAAAAATTTATTTGAACTTCTAACATTATTTTGACCTCTTCTATTTGCTCCCGAATTTTTGGCATTAAGTTCCTAGTTGGGTAACAGCTTTAAAAAAAAATAAGCAATATCATAGACATTTACTTATTTCTATTGAAAAGATCGAAATATATATGTATAAACAAAATGCATAAACATTAAACAAATTGGCCTAAAACACAAATGAAACATTTTTATATTTATAAAGTAAATTGGTATAATAAAATTGATTGTATTACCCCTTACTTTGTGGAAGTCCATCTTACTAAGAACATTAAAAACATAACTTTTTAAACTCAATGACAGCTGTTTTGCTAAAAACTAGCATCTTCAGCTTGACATATTGAAGTTACATTTTGTTTGTTTGTAACTAGGTAATTGATGTTGATTAATTAGTTAAGACTGGACCAAGTATGGAAGTACAAACAATATTAAAACCTAGATGTTATTAGGCCTAAGGAGTTATCCTGGATGTACTTCCCTCTAAGATCAGTATTACTTTGCAATGATATAGAAAAACCAGGAAAAAACTATATCATGCTGATCTTTACAATAACTTAATATATTTGTGTTATATTATTTTATCTATGTATAACATGATGACTCAATCAAAGTCAACAGTTTAATAGTGGAAAGGTTTATTTGTTCATTAACTACTTTAAATTGTTAATCTGCTAGATTTATTTTTATTTTAAGTTCTTCAGGGCCGGTATTCTCAACTCACTCCTCTCACAGCGAGCGATCACAAAAGGGAGTGATTTTTTTGGCAGCGATATGGCTTTTCTAGATTCTCATGTATCCCTCCGCTCGCAAATTTATGACACGAGCAACTGGTACACATGAAAGCGAGTGAAATAAAGCACTCCTCTTTGACAGGAGCGATCCATGCGAGGAGAGGGCATGAGAATCGATTTGGCAGTGAATTTCACTCCCCTCGCATTCAACGACAACAATATCGCTCCAAGCGAGGACCTGAGAATACCGGCCCAGGAAAATCTAAATTTTGTTTTTTATCACAAATGTGTAGTATTTGAATGTCGTTGGTGTGTATGAGTGATTTTGGATGTTCAAGCAGATGTTTTGCATAATACGACTTATCTGGTTGTTTTAATCTATATGCTCTTAAGTGTTCATTGAATCTTACTTCAAAATTTCGTTATGTTTGGCCTATATATACCGCATTACATTTGGACAATTCGCTACCTACAAAACCTGCTAACACATCATCAACATATCTATACCAACATACAATATTGTTTTTATAACTAGAATTAATGATTTTGTTTTCTAAATGATCCATAAAGATATTTGCTAAAATTTGAGAAATGGAACTTTCCATCGGAAGACCTTCATTTTGAATGTATACTTTGCTATCAAAAGTAAAATAATTTTGACTAATGCATACATTAAATAGATCAATTGTATCTGATATTATACCTAGATGGACATTTCTGTCATCTAATAGCCCTTTAACTAAAACCCTCGGTGTTTAATCAGATTATTTATCCTAAAATTATATCTCCTCAAACTGATATTAAAATATTCTCGTAATTTAGACAAAACAAAAATTGCCTACTATTTATTACCGTTGATAATACACATAATTTTTTTGCAGTATTTTTATTTTTTTGTCAATAAGGTTTTTACATACACATATGTATTACTTAAAATATTTATATTATTAATCTTACTTTATTTATTTTGAAATTTAATACAGTCGATATTAACGATGGACACTGTAAAAATTTGGATCCGTGTTTCTCCTTCCTTCTTACATAATCTGCACACTTTTGTACCGCTGACCTCGATGTTACATGTGTCTATTTCCAAAGTGGCCAGTCAGTACTCTAACCGATGTGCAGATTGTTTTTACTCAAGCCTTTTTCCTGAAGTCTTTTATAAGTGCTTTAGAATGTTTCAGACCAGGAATATTTGTCAATATAGGTAAATGGCTGCATTATTGCAGTACGTATTTAGGGTGAGCTGGGATAAGTTTACGTTATTGTATAAGGTTTTGGTAATATTTTAATTATCATTTTGTTATTTAGATTTGTTTATAATAACACAATACTTACTCTTCTTTCTATGTCGCTTCAACAAACGTATAACGTTTTCATATCCATGTTTTTTTTCATATCCATGTTCATATCCATTTGCATGTTTTTTTGACTTCTGATGATCCGAAAAATAACTCTATTTGGGTTTCATGAGCCGCTACATAAATTTTACAGTGTTTTATTAATTGGCCACTTGAAGAGGCTTCATAACTTTTTTATAGTTATTGTTTCGCTAATATCGTTATTTAATTAAATGAACATATACCTAATCTATAAACTATATTTATTTTTATTTTTATTCCTCGTTTCGATATCCAAAAATAACGATATCATTAATAAAAGCAATAAGAAAAAACAAAATAAAACAATATTTTGTAGACCGATACTAGAGTACCTATAAAAAATGTAATTGTTGAAAAAAGTATGGTATCATTTCATTTCATTTGAAGTTAGCCCTTTCTTTCTAAATTTTCCTTAATTTCTTCATATTTTTTCCCCAGTTCCGCAATTGCACCTGATTGTTTTAAATTTCTTTCGTTTTTGTTCCTTAATTTCCTCCTTCTGTAATTTTCCTTTGGAGTTTATTTCGGCTGTGATCCAATTATCTTGATTCTTTTTGAATTTTTCCAGCTTTTCCTGGATTTTCTAGGTATTTCCAAACATTATTTTTCTATCTTCCTATTAGTGGTATATTGGCTCTATAATGAATTAATTTATATTTGGCACTCCATCCAATTTATGCTACTGTTTCTTTTCCAATTTTTCTTGTTAATGGGTTTGTTTTTACTGTCTTCTTATAAAAGTGTTCTGTTTTATTTTTTATAATTTCTGCCAACGGCGTGTATTCATACTTTTCTCTTATTTCTGCATTTGTTGTATGTCTTTCTGCTCCTTCTATTAATCTGTAAATTTTTGCTTTTTTCCTTTCTAAAGATTTTTTGGTAATGGTTTAAAACCATTAATAATCATTATTTTGAACAGCGGTAACTAAATTATGCATAGTTTTGTATCTATTAATATAGAATAATGTACAAATAAATCCACAAATTGAAAACTTGTGACGTGTCGAAATTTAGTTTAAAATCTGACATCTATCAAAATATCGAGGCCACATTGAAAATCACTCATTTACATAATACATGGATATAACAATTCTCCCACGCTATTTTAAGGATCAATAATATTCTAACAAAGGAATAAATAAATAATATACACTTGTCACAAAAAGTATCGTATAATTATAAAAATTGAATTATGGTATAAAATAAAATATCACATTTTTCAGAATATTTTAATATGAGTGTATGGTATACTTTAGATGTATAAAAGCCCAAAATATTCACGGTTTAAATCGCCTTTTTGTTGATAAACAAAAAATGAATAAATTTTTATTAATCCTATTTGTATTCTTTACATTTTAAAATTTATTGTGTTTGTTTAATATTTTATTTGGAAGTGTCTAGAAATATTTTGAGTAAAAGTGAGTAATTTAACCCCAGAACAAGCAGCTCAAATCGTGGTTTTAGTTGAAGATGGACGATCTCAGCAATATGTTGCTGAGGTCATGGGAATCAACCAATCCAGCGTTTCTAGAGTCTTAAGAAGGTTTAGAGAAACTGGAAGTTATAATAGAAGACCAGTTCCAGGTTTAGAGAAACTGGAAGTTATAATAGAAGACCAGTTCCAGGACGTTCCCGGTGTAGTAATCCTGCAGATGACCGTTATTTAAGAATTCAGACTTTGCGAACTCGTCTTTTTATAGCCAGACAACTGCAATATGTTTCTCTGGAGTCCGTAATGTTAGAATATCTGACAATACGGTTAGAAACAAATTAAGGAATTTTAGAATCAGACCCAGAATGCCTGCTACTGCTCCATTGTTAACCAGAGCACACCGTGTAGCACGCATTATGGAGGTGGTTCGATTATGGTTTGGGGAGGCATCGGTTTTAAAGGCCACATGGAGTTAATGATGTTTTGTAGGGGATTACTGACAACTGATCGGTATATAAGGAAGGTTCTTGAGGAAATTGTAGTGCCATTTGTTCCAATCATTGAAGAGAATTTTATTCTAATGCACGATAACGCTCACCTGCACGTTGCCAGAATAACAATGGAATACCTTCAAGAGGTTGGTATCCAAGTTTTAGATTGGATAGCAGTTAGTCCAGATCTAAACCTTATTGAACATATTTGGGACTACCTGTACAGGAATATAAGAACTCGTAATATCGCTTCAGACAACCTTGATGAGCTGGCAAATGTTTTAATAGAAGAATGGGAAAATTTGGATTTGGATTACATAAGTGACCTGATAAGAAGCCTTCCACGGAGAAATAGAGATGTTATTAGAGCCAGAGGTGGCAATACCAGATACTAATATGTTAAATTTATTTATTTGCTGGAGATGTTTGAGATCAATGAAGCTGTAAATGATGATGATCTTGTATGCCTTATTGAACAGTTGAAACCAAATGATCCTTATATTTTCTTTAATCTTTCTTTTAAATCCTGATTATACCCTATTCTCTTGTTCTTCACCTTTTATGTGTCCTCCACAAAGGTCTTTTTAGACTTTGCTTTTTGTTTATTTTGTTATTTAATACAACATCAATTAATTCTCAATTTTCAATAGATTCTTCTTTTATTTTATCGTTAATGATAGATCATAGATAATAATTTGTAAACAGTTTATATTCACTGATTTTATGTTATATTTTTTGCTGTATTGAACTAATTCTCATTACTTAGATATTGTACGTTTACATTCATATGCTGTACTTGATTGTGTTGTCGTTGCAATTTTTCTTCACTACTTGTTCTAGGTAACTTTGGTAACGTTTTTCACTAGTGTCATGTTAATTCTGTGGTTTATTCCTTTAATTTTACGTTCTGTCAACTATGACTTACGTCTTACATGTTACTTTACTGTGTTTCTCGATCTTATATTGTGCAGTTCACGTGGCTTTGCTTATTTCTTAATGTGGGAATTTATCCTAATTTGTTATCAATTTTGGCCATGGGTTATTCCATTGCCTATTTTTATGTTTTTTAACATTATCCTTTTCTTTTATATAATCTTTCTCTCTATGTTAATTTTGGAGATTGTTAGTTTGTTAATATTTCACCGCGAATACTTTCATGTCTTTAAAAGAGACTACTCGGTTTTATTAATTAAAAACCATAAATTTTCTTGCAGTAATGGTGTCTTTGGGTTTTTTAGGTCTTTACCTTCTCCTAATCTTGGAGGTAATTTCCTCCTATCGTTGGAGCACATTTCATTACGATCATCATCTTATGATGATATTGAATTAATTCTTTATCTTTTTTAACTATTAATCAAATTCTTTTTCTTTTCTAACTACTAATTAATTATTTTCCCAATAAGCTTATTGTGTTTAATATAATTTATTGTCTTTTCTTTGATGTCACCATAAAAAATATGTTCAATTTATAATCATTATATAATTAAACCCAAATGTTTTAATTCCTCCCTTTTGGACAGCCTTGTTGCCGCAACACATTCAACAGTTTTTCGGTTTTTATGTAATATGTACAGGTAAGATTAATTAACTTACTATCATGTTAAGTCTGATTGTTTCCATTATGGTATTCTTATTTTTATCCTGCAGTATAATTTTTATATCAATAAATGCTTGTGTGACATCGACATTGGTCTTTCCTTTCTTCGTTAAATTTATCGTTTATATTTTTTATTTTGTTACTTTGTATTATTAATCCGGTGGATTAATAAATTCTTCATGCTCTATTTCTACATAATTTTTAATTGGATTTGATGATTGCTCATCTTGATTTGGATTTTGCTCGTTTTGATTTGGATGGAATAGTTGTTCTTGGACAGGATTCGATGAATGTTCGTCTTGACTTGGATTATACATTTGGTCTTGACCTTGTGGTATACATTGAGATAAAAGCTGATCATTGGGACATTATTTTGAACTTGACATTATTTTGTACTTGATTTTGGAGTATACTATTATCTTTTGGAACCTTTGTTATTTTAATTTTATCAGTATGTCTTTTTAACGAGTAACCATTATCTACTTGTACCTGATAGGGTGGTACACCAAACTTTTTTGTAACAGTTACAAATTTCCTTTCATTAAACCTAACTTGAACTCTATCCGCATGAGTTCTAATCCTATCCTCGTCGCCAATTTGTTGTATCAGTTTATTTTAAAATCTGACATCTATCAAAATATTAAGGCCACATTGAAAACCACAAATTTACATAATACATGGATAAAATACATAGCGTTTATGATCACCAATCTTAAAACGACAAAAAAGAAGATACTAGTGTTATAATAACGAATAATTATATAATTATGTACCTTATAAATGTTAAAATCGTTCTAAATTGCTGTAAGGTTATGAAATACATTACAATAGTATCTTAGAGTCCGATAATGAAATAAAATACTTCAATGTATGTTTTTGAGAAGGCAGAAATATTTCGTTATTTAATAATGCAATTATTACAGCCTTGAGATTAACATCGCTTTTTTTAGATAATTATAATTATTGGAATAATATTAACATATTAATTCTGGAGTTTATAATTTTTGAAATGGGGCTCTAATTTAGCTGTAGAGGTTTTGGAAATTCGCGTTCCGTTTATTGAGAGCCGCTGTCTTAAAACTAATTTGTAAAGAGGAGAGATAACCTCGAATACGAAAACAATCTTTAAATACAAACGGGTCGTAAAACCAGTTGCAGATTTCGTACAAACTCGCGTACAAAATTAATAAGTCTTGTAAAAGCGAACGGTGTAGAATTACATCGATGATATGTGAAGAATGTTAGGAATTTCACGAAGAGTTATGTCCTCCATCCGAAAGATAATTCATATTGATATATCAGGTAGGCCGTGGCGAAGAAGACACGAACAATTGAACGTCACATTACCCGTTAATCACGAGAGATTCAGAAGAAGTGGTTTTTAAACAAATAATTACTTGCTGTTTTTAATAACTACCGATGTTGAACGAAACAAATCTTGTAAATAAAACGTTGAGGGTTACGAAACGCTGTTTCGTATAATTTTTAAAGCATGGGGTTGATCCCAAAACCGATAAATCAAAGTGGGTTGTTGCGGAAAGATCTCTATATTTTTCGGCGCATATGAAAGAGCAACTTTCTACTGATTATAATTTATGGGAAAGCCACAAAGTAAAATTACAGCGTAGTAAAACAACATTCAAATACTACACATTTGTGATAAAAAACAAAATTAAGATTTTCTTTGAAGAACTATAAATAAAAAGACAACTAGCAGATCAATAGTATAGAGTTGTTAATGAACAAATAAATCTTGGAAGTTCGCCATTATTAAACTGTTTACTTTGATTAGGTCTTTATGTTTTATACATAAATAAGACGTAAATTAATGTAACACAAATATATTAAGTTATTGTAAAGATCAGCATGACATATTTTTATCCTGGTGTTTCTATATCATTGCACACTAATACTGATTTTAGAAGGTAATACACATCCCTTAGGGCTAATATCTAAGCTCTAATATTGTTATTTCTAAACAGGTTTTGATTCACATAGCTATAGCCTGATAAACCGACTGTTTACTTAGATGTAGTTGGCGACATGACACGTTCATTATATAAATTAAGTTAATATAACATAATTTATGTCTGCATCAGGTAAAAAATAAAAAAAAATGGCATTTTATATCCATTTTTTTAAGGAATATTTTTTATACAAAGACCTAAAAGTAGCCCATGCTAATTTAAATACTACAACCAATATTTTTAAAAATTTTTGAGAATGCCGTTTGTTTCTTGCTTATCCTGAATTGATATATTCTTTAAATCTATAGATTCCTTTTTCATATTCAGGGTATTGCTAGTTTTGTCAAATCTTCCCGATGAAACTGAAATTTTTGACCAAACTAAAACATAAATAAAATAAATATTAAAGCTTCAGTTTGTAAATTTATGAAAATTAAAAACATGGTGCTTGAAGAGATCACTAATAATATTTACACTTCTTTTTGAAACTGTTGTTAATGAAAATAAATAATATAACCTATTTCTTTGCTGCTTTGGAGTGTGAGCATCATTATCGTTGTCAACTGGGGGCATTAAATTTGGGCGGGCATGTTTTCGACGCTAAAGTACCTGAGGGTCTTAAAAGTACCCTTGTTTTGGACGCTGCCAGAAAGATTATCGCAGGTAAATTGTGTTCAACAATATAGTGCCTACAATAAAAGGGAACTGATGTGATAATAAACTTCTTAGGTAATTTTATCTCAGGTATTGGCAAATTTGTGTAAAGAATACAGGTCAGGATTAAATTTGCAAAAATAATTTTTTATTAGAAACGCATATTAAATGATATTGATATTCACAATAAAATTTAATAAAAATTTAAATATGTTAATATATCAATTCAGTTTCACCATCACTATCGTCGTCTACATTAATTATAAGGGGTTCTATGTTAGTATGAAATGCCTTGTATGAATCATCCACTTTTATAACATGGTTTATTGTTCTTTTCCAACAATCAGCGTCTGGGTCATCTATATTTTGCCGAATTAATGCAATTACAGGACATAATGTAAGTATAGTATCTTGGGTCCGCACTTTGTTCTTTAGTTTTTCTACATATGCTCAATCGGGTTTGAATTTGCAGTAGTAAGGAGGAAGATGAAGAATTGTATGTCCTTTGGATGCTGCAATTGTGTCACATACATATGTCTTCTGTATGTTAAATGTCCTAAGAACCTCTAAAAGCTGCGTTTTTTATATCCTTCTTCAAAGTAGATACATGTTGTTTTGGAGCATAAATTCCTGGATTTCCGCTTTTGTATTTGAAGAGCCTGGAACCTTCTTCAATTGGTGACTATGGTAACTGGCATTGTCCATAACTATGACACTATGCGGGGAAATATTTGGCAGTAAAGTGTTTTCGAACCAATCCTCCAACAATTCGGCTGTAGCATCTTGGTGAATATCTAACAACGAATCTTGAATGTTCTTCGCCGAAAGTCCCAAACTATTTGGAATCCAACCATCTTCGGATCCAGCATGAATAATCGTGATCCGTTTTCCTTTGTTCGATGGAGCTTTTGATTTTCATCGCACTGTTCCATCAGGCCACCCTTTTGCCGGCGTATCGTGGGTATCATACCAGGTCTCATCTAAATAAATTATTGGTCTTTGTAAAGACCTGTAATCACTTATGGCAGTCAAATATTCAAAACGCCATTGCCTAATCCGTTGGGATTCCATAATAACTTGCCTTTTGTCAATTTTGCAGTATTTGAAACTTAGTTTGGATAAAAGTGTCCATAGGTTTCCAATTGATATCCTTATCTCATTGGAGCTCCTTAGTCTTGTTTGCAATGATCTGATAGTTCTTCTTATCAAATATTTATCTACTATCGTTTCATTTTCGTCTCGGATGAATTGGCCTCGAAATGTGAACTCTCACTGATGATTCCGGTATCCCTGTCAAATCGTCGTTGAAGAGGAACAGTAACACAGGGTGCCGCTGATGCAGTTTCCAGAGGACGAAACTTTTTCACAAAAAATATTAAACAGCACAGACTAACTCTCACTACGGGAACACAAATATAAATGATTATACTTAACCCAAATAAGACAAATACAACAACCGATCCTGTATGCAAATTTTGACCATAAGCAATAAACCGTGACAGACGATCGCAATTAAATTGGTTTATTAATTACCATCAGTCCCCTTTTATTGTACGCATTATATTGTTGAACACACTTTACCAGATATTAGATTAGGGTTTTATGATGGTCATTGAAATGTACTAATAGTTCGATTTACTTTTCCTAAAATCAGTTATTATTTTTGTCAGAGAATCCAAAAATAATTTTCTCCGATTTTGAAATTGCTATCCACAATGCTGCGCGTTTTGAATTTCCAAATGTGCACATTAAAGGGTGCCGTTTTTATCTTATGCAAGCTTGGTAATATCGGCAGTTATGACTTAATTGGGGAATATAAATTGGCAGACAGTGAAATATCAAAATGGCTAAAATATATTTTTGGGCTACAATTTTTACTTCCCTCAGAAGAATCTTTTCCGACTACTTATTATACAACTACTTGGATAGGTTAGGTTAGGTTAGGTTAGGTTAGGTTAGGTTAGGTTAGGTTAGGTTAGGTTAGGTTAGGTTAGGTTAGGTTAGGTTAGGTTAGGTTAGGTTAGGTTAGGTTAGGTTAGGTTAGGTTAGGTTAGGTTAGGTTAGGTTAGGTTAGGTTAGGTTAGGTTAGGTTAGGTTAGGTTAGGTTCGGGTGCTGGACCCGTTCGAACATGAGTTTTTCCACCTCAGCCCGAAAAAAAAGGTTAGGTTAGGTAAGGTTTGAATATGACCAACTCTTAGACATTCCAAGCTTAATCTCTAGAATTTTATTACCTGATTTTCCATTTACATTTCAATTAGATCCAGCGTCCAAATCATGTATGCAGAAACATTTTTCAGCGTCGAATTTTAAAGTTAGCGTCCAAATCATTCACGCCCTTAGATTTATGTCAGATGACAAAATGGTCTTATTTGATGTTGACTGACTGCAGGTAATTTGAGGCCCATACACAGAATCTAAAACCGTTTACACTACCACTACACCAACACACAATTTTAACTGCCTTACGCGCGTTTCAATAACCAAGTTATCATATTTAGAGACCGAAGGTAAACTGTTTGCCTTTGCTCACTGAAGAAGATGACTTGGTTATCAAAACGTGCATTAGGCAGTAAAAAAGTGTGTTGGTGTAGTGGTAGTGTAAACGGATTCGGTAGTAGTAATACCACTAGTGATCGAATTTTCGCGATAAGTCTGTCGATTTACTTCTAAAGGAAAATGTGTTGCTATTTAAGCAACTTAGTCTAGTTTAAAAAAGACAGACTTATATCACGAGTGGAATTTGGTGAGGTATATCACGAAAAAAAGATAGGTCAAAACAGCTACCTACAATAATATTTTTGACAGGCTTTAATCATTGCTTTGAGATCGGTACGTATTGGTTGACAGATCATATTAGGTGAAAATTTCGATATGAGTGATATAGTCATCATTATTGACGAGATTCTTCTAAAAAAACAACTCTTAACATGAAATAATACCAGAGAACTTATTTTTTGTATTTTTGTCTCATTGAATATGGAAATTATCAAAATAAAATTTCCAGATACACTTTCTTCTACCTTCCTCTATGGTTTAATGCAATTTCAATTAAAATTCCACTGTTCTCTTTTAAATTAACCAGCAATAATTGATAAAATTTTCCGATCCAGTTAAGCTGTTTATTGAAAAATTAGTTAATAGTGTTGTTTGTCATTTTAACCTTTCTCTAAAATCTGTATTGGATTGTAAATAAAAACCATAAACACCCTGTAAAGTTGTGAAAACCAATTAAGTGTAAATTTCCAACTAATAAAACTTTCAGGAATTTTACCTAACACAAACAAACTTAATAGTTTTAATGTATTCATTACTTTGTATAACAAGGTAATAAATACGTTATAAAAACGGTGATAACTTTTGAAACGCAATTAGAAGTGCTGCCGCTAGATGGTGTTATATTTAAATAGCTGTAAAATCAGTAGAGTTCTAGTATTGACTTTTTAATAGTCTTAAATGGCTGTTTTGGGCTAATCCGGTAAAATATTTTTTCATTTAAAAAACTTAAAAATCTAAGAGGAAAGAACAGATATTTGCTTTTAAATTCAAGTTATGGGCTTTTCATTTATTTCTATCAATGTAATTTATTGTATTAACCCCTACTATGTGAAAGTCCATCTTATAAAGAACAGTAAACAACTAAACGGTTGAAGCAAACTTCCACTATTTATTCGAAAAATACGATTTTAAATTCAATTACAGCTGTTTCTCTAAAAACTATCATCGTCAGATTGACATATTGAAGTTACATTTTGTTTGTTTGTACCTAGGTACTCAATGTTGATTAGATGTTATTTAGGCTAGACCAAGTATGGAAGTAATAAGGCATAATAATATTAAAGCCCAGATGTTATTAGCCCTAAGGGATTATATTTTATTTTGGTATAGATATGCTGATGATGTGTTAGCAGGTTTTGTAGGTAGCGAAGGACCGATATATTTTTTTGATATATAAATACCTTGCATCCCAAAATTAATTTTACCTTAGAAGCTGAAGAAAACAATTCATTTAATTGTTCATAACTCATTAATTTATTCATTACAAACATTACAAACAGATGTAACCATACCATATCATTCAAATCATCCTATATCACATAAATAGGCAGCTTATAATTCTATTTAATGCAAGAAAGAACACTTCGACTGGCAATGTAATATAATGTAGGCACTGTCCACTGCGACCTGTGAGATCTATTGTGCTTAGACGGTGGGTTTTCCCGTATTTAAAAGCACCGCCTCTAATCCTATCTTCTTTATGAAGGTTAGGATATCGATCGGCATCAATTTAGTTAAGTCATCCTCTTCTATTTCGTGTACTCCAAGTTTTAGAGCTCTTGTATTTCCTAGGGCAGGACATGCTGTGAGTATGTGTATTGAGTTTTCCTCCTCCATTTCACAATACCTGCGTTCTGCCTTTTTCCCAATCCTCTTAGTTTACAGTGTCCCGTTAAGAGACCTGTAAGAATTCTTAGGCTATTTTTGCTCAGCCCAAGACATTGTATGGACATTTTGGGATTGTAACTACCTAGCAAGGCTTTTGCTTGTCTTATCCCTGGTAGGTCCTCCCATTGTTCGATCTTTTCCATATTCTCAATGCCTCTGAGTTATTGAGGATGGACTGTACGCTATGCCACAGAATGGTTCAGGTCCAATTAGTGACATACTTGCTGCCCTTCTGGCAAGCGTATCCGCCATTTAATTTCCTTCTATTCCCGAGTGTCCAGGGAGCAATAGAAGTGTAACTGTGTTATTCATGCCCAGTTCGTTCAGTTTTTCTAGACACTCCAAGAGTAATTTGGATATTATTACGCTGGAGTTGAGTGCTTTAATTGCTGCTTGATTGTCAGACATAATAGTTATGTTTTATTTGTAGTATTTCTTTTCAATGTTGAATTACGCACATTTTCCAATTGCGTATACTTCTGCTTGAAAAACGATAGGATGTGAGCCTAAACTCTGGAGGTGCTTTATTCTAGGTCCGTAAATCCCTATCCTTGTGCCTCTTTCAGTTTTGGACCAATCAGTATACCATAAGATTGTGTTCTTGCCTATCTGTGATATTATTGTAGGATCCCATTTTTAACTGGCAAAAAAATCGAATATTTAGTAATATTTAATTGAAAAATATGGGAGTGTTTGACATTTATTAAAATCTAAATTAGTGAAATACATTTTTGGCAACTGCTCATGTTTGGATATATCACATCACAGAAACAAAGCTGGATCACAGAATCACAAAATTCCATGGTTAGGCAAGTAAGTAGATAAACGTTTGGATTTTAAAATGTTGCCAAGTATTAATTGTAATTTTGTAATATCAAGCATTTAAAAATTTTTAAAAAACTATGTTCTGGATTGTTTTAAAGTTTTTAGGAGTGTATTTTTTATTTATAATCTATGAGAAACTAAATTAAAATAAAATTATGCATAATGCGGTGAAGGAGTTTTAAGTGTGCACTTTTGACATGTTTTAATTCTGTATACAAGATGCAACAATGATCGAGTTCAACATATGATTATAGCTAATAGCAATTAGAAAAAGATTATTCTCATAACATTAATACATTTTGAGGTTATTTCGTTAAATGAATAACAGATTTTTCATTCATTCAGTGATGTTTTGTGACCTTGTCATCTTTTTTAAGGTTATACATCTAATTATTATTTGTATCCTACGAGTACGAGTGTAAAAGTGATTTCAGAAAGAATAAGACAGTCCATTCCATTAACTATGTCACCTTTTTTAAGGTTATACATCAAATTATTATTTGTATCCTACGAGTACGAGTGTAAAAGTAATTTCAGAAAGAATAAGACAGTTCATTTCCATTCATTTAGTTTTACCTTCAGAGCAAGTAACCTACAGTTTTGTTTTGAATTAACCCTAAACCGTCGCAGGAGTCACAGAACATCACTGAATGAAACATAAATGTGTCATTTATCTAAATAAATAACCTCAAAATCACTTGATATCAAAGTTTTAATAATTTACTCAGATTCGGACGACGCGACGGTGACTTCCTGGATGAAACAAAAATCGATGAAGAAAAAAATTGTATCAATATTTTATGAAAATAATCTGTTTCCAGTGTTAGACGATTCTAGCTGGTACTTTAAGGTTAAAATGAATTGCTGAACTCGTTTATTGGAAAAAAGTTTTGCAGATCACTTTCTAAAATGCGTTATAATAATAGTTTTCAAAAAATCTTTCACCAAACTATACCCCCGATAGCACAACCTTACACCCACACTCAATCCCATCTCTTAAGGCTTAAGAGATGGGATGAAACCAAAGGATGCAGTTTTGCCAGGATCACCCTGGGCGGGATCCGAATAAATATTTGGCGATGACCAGGAAGAACCTACATTTAACAGTGGGATTTCTGACTGGACACTGTCAACTAAGGAAACACCTCCAGGCTATGTGGCTAGTGGACACACCTCTATGCAGGATGTGTGAACAGGAAAGAACATGCATGTTTTATGTGAATGCCTGGAGCTATCGTCGATAAGAGAGTGTGTGTTCGGTGAGTCTTGGCCTACACCTGCTGATATTAAGGAAATGTCCCCTGGTGACCTGACTTCCTTCCTGGATAAGGCAGGTTGGACAATGTCCTAGGAGGGCGACTCCTTGGGAGGATGTACAATGGGACATATTGTGGCCTAAGTGCTATGGGTCTATACTCACTACTCACCCTCCCTACTCTACAGATACAGATACCCCCTAATAATATTCTATCCTACACCGCTGCGTATGACTGTATAAATGAAATTCCCATTCAATAAGAAACTATATGTAATTACATTCACAATTTCCGAGGTAGGCAAGTGTAAATCAATACATATAAACATTTTAATTATTATCATTTGTAAATAATGACACTGAGGAAAAAAAAGTTATTAAAAAGTATCTTCGCATTTTTATTACTTATTATATTCTTTAATAAATGTAATTAAATTTAATTGTTGATTGAATCTCTATACACGGCATCTGATAATCATTTCTTTGAAGTAGCATTTTCCGTAAATGGAGTAGAAAAATGCAATAACATTCCTATTGAATTGCATAATAGGCATGCGAAGGGAAATTGGCATTTTTGGGATGTAGGAGTTGCTATAAGTATAAGGAAGTAACAAATAAAAATATATTATTTTATTTTAAATAACAGATTTAACAATAGTCCCTCTATCTAAGAATACTTCTAATGCAATTAAAATAAATCTACCCAATCACCTTGTAGCAAAATGTCACCTACTTATTTTTCTATACACGGAAATGCTTCGGCTATAAATAAACACAAAATTGCTCCATTAAGTGTACATAGTCAGTTATTAAAGTGCAATTAAAAGTGTATTACAAAAAAAATTGTAGGTGTTAAAATAATTAATAATTCATTTATTAGATACGTACTTACCCAAAGGTTGAATATTACACGTTTTCATTTTATTTGATTGCATGGTTCGTTTATTCCACATATCCAACTACTCATCCGTAAATATGGAGGAAGTAGCTCGCAAACATTAACATATTATCGTCTTTATTAGTAATAAACAGGACAATATTAACTGGGGAAACTGTAATAGATATTTACGTTACTAGTCCTGTAATTACGCAGGGAGTTACAGTGAGTTGTACGAAACTAGTACTGTAAAATTTTATCGGACGTGTGACGTACAACATTTTTCATACTGTATTCTAAAGCACAAAAGAACAGTGAAAAAATAAAATATTAAAACAAATATTAAAAGTATCGAATAAGTATCTCATAAGTGATTTATGAATAAAGTTTTTATTATTCTCTTTTAGTTTTTTCTTCAAGAAGTTTCCTTATATACCTATCAGCTATCAGTGATCCCCTACGAAACACAATTAATTTCGTGTTGCCTTCAAAACAGATGCCTCCCCATACCATAATCGAACCACCTCCATAATTTCTGGCTGCTCTTATGTTACACTGAGCAAATCGCTCACCTGCGCGTCTATAAACTGGAATACGTCTATCGGATCCAAAAAGTGAAAATCTTTATTCATCCGTAAAAAGAATATTAGCCCAATCGTTTATATCCCAATTAACATGATCTCTTGGGAACCTTAAACGTGCTACACGGTGTGCTCTGGTAAACAATGGAGCAGTAACAGACATAAACCTTCTTAAGACTAGATTTATTTTTTATTTGATACACAGAAACTTTAGAACATTAAATCTCTGTCCATTTCAAATATTCTTAATAACAACAATTAAAGGTTAGCTGTTTTAGATAGATGATGTTTTTTCTAATTTTCTTTTAGGAAAGAACATTAGTGGCGCCCTAAAATTCTCTTTTTTTTGTCGGTTTGACGTATATTTTTTTATTATTGAACATCTTATCAGATAACCAAGTCCTGAGTACCGGCTTTGTTATCTCCAACTATCAAGACAGTTAGGGAAGAACCTACCATCTCAACATTAATTTTTTTTAATAAAATTAGAATAAATAATTAAGTAAGAGCATTGTTTCATTGGCCATGATTTCAGCAACATATTGCTGAGATAGTTTATCTTCAACTAAAGCCACGATTTGAGCTGCTTGTTCTGCGGTTAAATTACTCATTTTTACTCAAAATGTTTCCCACTTCCAAATGAAAAATTAAACAAACGTACTGCACACAAGGAATTTTAAAATATAAATAATACAAATAGTATTTTTTATCAAAATTTATTCATTTTTTGTTTTTCAACCAAAAGACGATTTTGGGCTATTATACATCTAAAGGATACCATAGTTATATTAAAATATTCTGAAAATTGTGATATTTTATTTTACACCATAATTCAATTTTTAAAATGATGCGATAGTTTTTGTGACGAGTGTATATTTATCGGCGTTTGCTTTATGAATAATTTGCACTTAATGCCAAGAT
The DNA here is from genome assembly GCA_035357415.1 of Ophraella communa. Lineage (NCBI taxonomy): Eukaryota > Metazoa > Arthropoda > Insecta > Coleoptera > Chrysomelidae > Ophraella > Ophraella communa. The sequence goes on from CM068979.1 coordinate 68,000,470, forward strand.
GGGACAATGCAAAAAAACACAATTGTGTATATTAAATGTAGGAGATCTAAGGCAACTATAAAATAAGAAAGGGGCAACTGAAATGCAGCTGAAATTGCATCAATATTTGATGAAAATACTTTATTAGAATTATGAAATTAGTACATGCGATAAAAATATTATAAAATAAAACAATAAATATTAAGCGAAATAGAACAACATAATATACACTGTAGAAACCACTTATGGAATAATGGTATATTATTATAATAATAGCCATTATATACATGCGAGTAGAATACTTTACTTTGTTCACGACTTTCAAATAAAATTTACTAGTAATTATAAAAAATCTTTATTTTATAAAGTAAAGTACAATGTAGTAGCAGCATTATCATTTGAGTTCCTACTTAAATTACTCCTTATTTAAGTCAGAACTATCAAAAAGCCAATATTTGATTTTGAATATTGCTTTTATACTTTTTTTACACAATATAGTTTGATTTTTAAGTTTTTATGTAACTAACACATATTTTAGGACAAAATTATATTTATTATTATAGTGCCAAACTTATTTAATCTAATAAAAATGTATTAAAATAAATTCCAGCCTTAATATCAAAAATTTCATATAATAAGCCATCATCAACTGTATCCTATAAATTTGGATTTTATTTTGTTAAATACTTCTTATTTAGCACTATTTAGCAAAATTACAAATCAAAAAGACTGCAAAGACAAAGAAAATTGCAGAATAGCATGTAAATAAAATTTCATATAAAATACTCGTATTGAATAATATTCGTGTGTATCTGTGTATAAAGTATACCATATACCAAAGTACATTCTGTATAGGCAACACTTATTACGCGTGTGTGTATTGGAGTGTATGCTACCGTGTTATGAACAAAGAATAATATTCTCATACCAAGTTTAGACATACGTGCTGTTTTGACGTCATACAGTGTATAATGGTTCATTATTCACTAGTGAATAATGGGTAACATTATACTTGACAGTTTTCTCTATTTACTTCCCTGTCCAATGTGAATGTTGATTCATCGGAAAAAATAATTGTACCAACAGTTATTTCATTTCTGTTCAATTTATTTATAATTCTTTTGCAGAAATCCATTCTACGATCTGGATCGTCTTCTATTAGTTCTTCCACAAAAGTCAATTTATGTGGATAAAGCTTTTTTTATGGCAACACCGTAGGACAGTTATATGACTCACATTATTTTGAAAAGAAATTTGACATGAACTTGACTTTGGATTCTCCACGATACTTAACATAATATCCACTTTCATATCTACATCATCTTCAACGAAGTGCGGTTTTTTCTTTAATAGTTTGACATGTCCAAGTTCTGTAAATTGTGCATGAATTTTAGACACAGTACCTTGTGGAATATTAGGCAACTGAGGATACTTTTGATTAAATAAGTTTGCCACTTCAACTTGACTTCTGCCATTATCGCCGTAACCAATCATTATTAAAATTTCAATCCGGTGAGTCTCATTAAAATATATCATTATTCATTATTACTTCGCAAGATATTAGTTTTTGATTAAGAATTGGCAAAAACGATATTTAAATGTTAAGACATCAACAAGTAAACTAACCCCACAAATAATTTTATTCCATAAATGGTTTCCACACTATATAAACCCAGCCAGAAAAATGTCATTTTTTAACTTTTTAGGGGTCTGCAATTTGACTAGTGAAGATACTTTAATATTTCATTAAATAGTGAGATATTATTAATTTTCTTAGAAAATATGCAATAAAAAATGAAATAACTGATATATTTTTATAATTTATTCTGTAATTTACCTTTACTCTTTAATAAACAATAAAACATTATTTTGAAATCTAATTTAAATGCATTGTGTTATAAATCGTGAATCAAGTGATTCAATTAAATAAAAATACGTGATTAAATCACTTTTGTATTAAATGTTTTTAATATATTGCCTAACAATCAAATAATATTAATCGAAATTGCGATCACTGTGTTCTACTTATTACATATTGTATTAACCACAAAATAAATCTAAATATCGAATAAGATATTAAATTATCGATTACTTAACGTTATTATTCAATTTTTAAATTATGTATAAATAGTGTCATAATATGTAATTGGTAGTTTCTGGGAAACAAACACCGCGCTCGGTTTGTTCGTGTACGTGACTATGTATATCGGGTATAGATTTGATTATAATCGTGAATATATTTTTCACATCTAAAAACATCTAATAAAAATATTATAGTAGAAGTGTATGTATGCTTTCTTTAAAGGTTACTTTTGTTTGGGCAATCATCCAGTTCAATATTAAATGCTTTATAAGGTGATAGATTCTTTATTGTTGTTCACAAGCTCGATCAACGTTAGAGGATTGTCATGCAAATAAATTAAATAAACTTATCTTTATAAGATTTTACCAAAATATTTAATATTATGATTGATTCTGCGTATTCGTGAACGTCATTACAAACCGCATTGAGGATTTTTTGTGGGGGAGTTTAAAAAAAAACCTTGTTTCTTATTTGTTTAGTAAAAAATGTGATTATATTAAATGTATTTCTTACGTTTATAACAAATTCACAGACATTTCTGAATTAAAGAAAAACTAAACTAATATATTTTACCAATGTATAAATAAGAAAAAGTATTTCTTATTGTTTCAATAAAATTTTATATTGTAGAAGTTACCCATAACTCAAATGTGGATGGTACGAATAGTAGCAATAAAACTCCAAGTCAACCCACAGTATATAATTTATTGATAATGTTACATCAGCGACATGTTTCAGTCAAAAGATCATCTTCAGGCTCTAAGAGAAGAACACAATGTGTCAGAATGAAAAAGGAAGAATTACAAAAGTCAACTTATATAAGACAAACTATAACATATAATAAAACATGGTAATTACACTAATAGTAAATAATTTACAGTAACAGTTACAGAACAAATCTACTATTTTCCATGGTCTTAAACTTATTTAACCAAGAAAGTCCTAACTTAAATAATATAAAACTCTGGTACACCTGTTTCGAGACAAGCTATATAGTCAGGAGTATTTCTAGAAGGGCACAAATGACGTTTTAAAAAACCTACTTGAACACGTTCTAGCACATTTGCGTAACGAAAACTCCAGATTCCTGCGCTGTAAGATAGAGATGACAGGATAATCGACTCATACAATTTGATTTTAGACTGCCAATTATTAATTTAAGAAGCCTGAATAATTTTTGAAACAGCTCCAATGGCTTGGGTAGTTTTTAAAGCCGTTGTTTTGGACTTTTCCAGAAATAAAGATGACCGTGAAAACTGAACTCCTAAATAATAACAGCAATTTACTACATCTAAATTTTGATTTAAATATTTAAACTTAAAACTATTTACATTTTTATACCCTCCTTTTGAAAATACTATAATTTTCGTTTTCTTACAGTTTACAGTGAGATTATTTGTAGCTGAATACTGTTCCAATGTTATTAGCTTCCGTGATAAATCTATTTCAGTTGCTCATAATGAGAAGATCATCAGCATAGAGCAATAACATTACACTGTGATAAGTATCGATATTTAAACCTCCTTACCCATTTTCTTTAAAATATACTTCTATGTCAGAAATAAACAAAGAAAATAAAATACGACTTTGGGACCCACCCTGTAAGACAGCTTCAGAAAGATCAAAAACTTCATTGTAGGAGTTTTTAGATTTAACTCGAATATTAGCTCTAACATACAAGTTGCATCTTACAACTAATGATTAAAGGAAAGATTGAAGGGAAGAGATCAATCGGAAGGAAAAAACTGTTTTGGCTAAAAAATATAAGGAATTGGACTGGCCTAAATTTCGAAGAACTGTCGAAAATAGAGAATCTGAAATGGTGATCGCTAACCTCCGTTAAGGGGACAGCACTGAAAGAAGAAGAGGACCCCACTGTATACCTAAATCACCCAGCCTGATTGATGTTTTAGTATTCGTGATTTAACAAGTCATATACCAGTACCATCCTGACAATATAAACATGTTAATCTGCTAAAAAGAATTATATAATTTTATTCAACGACCTTTTCTAGTTTTTTATTTATTTGTATTTCCTTTTTTGTTTTCGTGAAAAGTGTTTTGTTGTTTTGAATGCGATCGTGTCTAATTTCCTAAAAACGTATCAAATGACTTTTCATGCGAATGCACGTCCTCGTATTATCTTCAATATTTTTGAGACATCTCGTTCCATAAATGTGTCAACAAGTCTATAATTTAACAACAATCTAATCTCTGATATATTTGTTTTTCCTACTGCCAATTTAATATTAACATTCACTTCTAGGTCATATACAATAGAAAGAAAGTTTTTGTGCCAAAATAAATTAAAACCAAATAAACAATGAGCCACCTGATCCTGCTAAAAAAATAAACAACTTACCACATTTGTTTGACGTCTGATTTTCGATTTTAACACAAACTACAGTAGTTTAGAGTAAACGGTTTTATTTATAGTCTAGGACGTTTAACTACTAGTAAAAAGCGTAATATTTTTTTATACAAGGCGTATCTTATCCTAGCTATATCAAAGAACGTTTTATCGTTTCCTGGTTTACATCCTCCGTCATCACCAATTCGAAATTTACATGCTTATTTTATTTGGAATTATTTAATTAAATATTTTATTCATACATATTCTTTAGGTTTTTTACTGTCCTAATGGTATTTTATAAATTTTAATTAAATTACAACTATTTAAGGTCTTTAAGTGTTTTTTTCCGTACAATGTATGTAAATTAAGTGCTCGAAGATTTAAACTTGGCAGTGTATAATGGTACAACTGTCAGCCAACGTAATAATACTATAAAAAGTAGTAACGTGTGAGTAGCATTAGTGGTAGGATAATGTGTAGTAGGATTTATGTTTTAAATGGGACGAATTTGTTATGAAATAATTAAAAAACAATTTTGCCGCAATATAACCCCCAGAAATATTGTAAGGAAAGAATTATAACAATAATAGTTTATTGTTCACACGTAGTTATAAGTACATAAACAAGTGGGTGGCTGTTTTAACAAACAATTCTTTTTACAAATTATAAAGAACAACAATAAAATAAAATAAACTAATTACATCTAAAAGTATCACAAATATTAGAACTATTAAATTTACACTGAAAAACACAGAAATTTTAGTTATGAATATATTTAAGTATTTCCTTTTTAAAAATCCTAAGTGACGAGTTAGATTTAATACTATTTGGTAATTTGTTATAATGATCGAAGCATTTAAAAAATAAGGAATTCATGGACGTTCGTTTCTAACTCTATGTAAGTTACTGTTATTTCTGGTACAATAGTTGTGAATGTCATTATTAAAATTTATGTATTCCTGAAAGTAAGGTGGCACTAAATTATTTAATATTTAATGTACAAATACCATTGTCAAATAGTATATTCTTTGGTACACTGAAATCCATTTTAGAGATGTAAGCATATTTGTTATAGAAGTATATTTACTACATTTTAAGATTATCCTCATACCCCGATTCTGTAGCTTCTGTAACTAAGCAGTCTGATTTAGGTTAAGCAGGAACATAACAGAAGAACAATAATCGAAATGAGGTTGAATAATAACCCCCCCATTTTGTAACAGTTTTGTATGACTGAAAATCGAACTTTTCATAAACTGTTATAAACAGTAGGTGTTACAAAATGGGGGGGGGTTGTAACAGTTTTAAATTTATAAAGTCGGCTTTGAAAGTATAAAGTAAGCTTTGACATTAAAAGAATTCTGAACTGTCAAAAGTTTCACAAAAAAATTAATCAAGTTTGACATTAGCATAGTGTGAATTTATAGCCGCTGTGTTTGAAAATTTATTATAATAAACAATAATGAATAAATTTGAAGAATTTTAAGATGTGATCAGACTCTCAGGAGGAGTTTAGTAATACTCCGCTAGAAACATTGGAAATGGCAGCAGCTAAACTGGATAATTTATTACCAGAAAAGTCTAAGGACCGCTATGAACAAGTTTATGAAATATTTATGTATTAGAATACATATTAATTAACAAACATGTTCGAAATCATACATTTGAGACTGGGAATCCTTGTAGTTGTAACATGTTCCATGGTACATAAACAAAAGCTCTTTGATTGTGTGATTGTTACATTTCCTATAAGAGGTCATTCCTACCTTGAATGTGGGAGTTTGGTCTAATTAACCAAAAAAGTTGATGTCCCACAGCAATGGGTGGAAGTTTTTAAGAATGCCAGATGTAAACTACGACCCTTTGATGTAGTAGAATGTAAGCAAGACATGTTTTTCGCATGGACAGAGTTTTTGGCACCAACCTACAAAAAGAAGTATTCATTTTCCACAAGACCGCTAAGAGAAATTCGCATAAACCGTGAACATCAAAGAACCAAGGAAACCAGAGAAAATTATAACGGAGCAAGACAAAGTTTCATTGTTGCTGGGCCGAATTTGACTTGGGATTCCCAAATTGTTGTATAAAGAGGCTACATTTTTTTGACTTGGATCGTTTTTGCACTTTTTTGTGTATTTGAAAAATTTTTATTTATTTTCTTTTTTAATGAACTTTTTTTTGTAATAACTTCGTTAATTTAAACATAAGACAAATAAATATTTTTTTTTTTTTAGTAAATACAAACGTAACACTTTCAAACTTTAAAATTGATTTATCTCAAAAGGTGTCAAGGGTGACTTAGATCGTTTTTCCCGCGTGCTCTTAAAATGTATTGCGCATTATTCTCAGTATCGATAGTACACTTAAAAAGGTTAACATTATCCCAGCCCTGTGTTGATTATACACTTCCTTATAATAAATGTATTTATTCATAAATTTCATATTTTCCTGAGATAGAGTAATCAAAATTTTATCGACTAGTTATTTTTTTTTAATAGATTTTAGTCATTGCTTTTTTATGACATGCGTCTTCCAAAAGTAAAACCCGTAAATATAGAATTTTATGCATATCAGAATTTACAGAGCCGAAATAAATTAATTTCAAATAAATTAGCATTTTGAACTTATTTTACACCAATATTTAAACTAATTCAAATATTAATTTTAATAGAATTATTTGTATAGGATGTATATTATTAGAGAGCACTCACCTATCATACAAGAATACCAGTCATTCAAAATGTGCCTCTGGCAAGGACTTTCCATCGTCTTCGGGATCGCAGGTCTTGCCTCGGGCTATATATTTATTGCGCCACACGATATGGCTAGGAGTTAATTCGGCTAACATTTTTATGTGTTATTATAAAACTAAATAAATGTTTTCAAACATACGGTATGGGCCAAAACAAAGGACACTGAAATCAGGAAGATTGTGTCATATGAAACAAGTGATTGTTGTTTTTAAACATTGTTTATTCTAACAAACTCTCAAAACTGTTCGAAATGTTGCTTACAACGCAAGAAAAAATATTTATTATTGAGTTTTATTTCCGCTCATACGGGAATAGACGATCAAATGGACCTAGTTTGTTAATGGTTGCCAATCAATTTCGGGAAGAAATTTAGAAACCTGCACCGACTGAAAAGGACTTGTTAAGAGTCGTTGCAAAATTTTCGACAAACAGGAAGCGTTCTAACTCAGCGCAAAAGCTGTACTGGTGTTGGAATCACCAAAAAGAAGGTTCCGCAGAACATCTCTAAAAATGAATTTGAGTGCGAAACTATAGGAATATTAACGTATTATAAATTTAAGTATCATTTATTCCTATAACAGATAAATTGTTTTATTGACATTCAATATTCACTGACTAGATCTCTATTGATTTCTTCCAAACAAAATAATCTTGACAACTATTGCCGTGGGAACCATCTTTGGTCGAATATAGCACTCGCTACACTACCCTCTTGAGGTTCAATATTAGAAAACCATAGGTTTTAATTTTGCTTCCATTCGCAGCACTCAGATCGTAGTTGAAAGGAGAGCGACGCTTATGAAGAAGACGTCGATGAAAACAACATAAATCGGAACCAGTGTCAACAAGGAATTTGTAGTTCAATACTTTATCGAATATAATGAGACGGCTTTTTGAGAAATAGCAGTCAGACGCCATCCTTATGAATTGTTTTATTAGTTTTCCGAAAAACTGCAAGGCTGAATACACCTTTTAGCTTTATGCTGAAATTTCGAATGATTGCTGCATAAACTATTTGAAAATTTTGAGTTTTCTCGTAAACGAGATGGACTTATTTGGTTAGAATTACGTTTCGAACTACCAGATCGAAAACGTGAGCGTGGACGAGAAGCTGAGTTCAGAAATTTGCTTTTGTAAATTAGCAATTGCGTTTAAGAGGCTGCTGTCGGTACCTTTTTTATCCTTCACTGCATGTACAGCGATGGTCGGCGTCGGTGATACCTCGATAATTTTGTCTGTCAATTCAGCGAGATTTTCGAGAGTCAAGTTCGATTGCGATGCGAGGATGGCTTGTACGTTTGATGAAAGTCGTTGCAGCCAGAGCTGTCGAAGGAGGTTATCTTGCACCACGGTTGCACCATTAAGAGAGCGTAGTTACTCGGATGCGGATAACCGTGCGACTAATCAGACCAGAAAGGCGGCAACTTAACTGCGACTCGCTGCATAGTCTACATTTTTTACCTGGATCGGTTGTTGCTGCTTCTGCATCTGTTGTAGTTGATGACGCAGCTCCTCAATTTGTTGTTGTAGCGCGTCGTTTTGTTGCTGTAGCCCTTGAGCTCCGTCCATTTTTTTTTACTTCACGTGAAAACAGTGACCATTTTCACAACACTACAACTATTATCTTCACATACGCGGGGTCACCAATACAGGAATATTAACATTTTGACACCATTTTTTATTGATCTCAGACAAGTCTTTACCAGAAACATGCAGTTGACTACCCAATGGTTCCAACAGGACGGGTACTTGTTATACCACAACAGCATCTTTAGATCTGATTCGAGAAAATTTTGAAGACCGCATAATTTTCCCTAACACGAATTTTCCTAACCCTTCTCATTCATCTGATGTAACAACTCTTGATGCTAACGTATTGGGTATGGCATTTTTACAGAAAACCCACCGGCAACTATTGATGAACTCCGTGAAAAATTTAATCAGAAAGATGCTAAGTAATCTTTTTAAGTGTTATGAGTACTGCTTGGAACGCAATGGCAAGCACTTTGAACATATTTTGTATAGAAACAAATCTTTAAATTCGCATTATTTGAAATTATGTTATTTAATATTTCATGTTTAATAAAGCTTTAGTTTTTCGCATACTGTACTTTAACTTTTTTATTTGCAAAAATGTCCAATTCACCAAAAGTATTAGCGACGGAGCTATTATAGGCTCTTAATATAAAATCGGGACCGTCTGTTTTAATGATCTAAGAATGTAAGATTTTTTTTTATTATTTCTCCAAGTTTTAATTCTTTTAATATACAGGGTGATTGATTAGTGTGAGGAAGCTCAGTGAATCTTTTATAGTAAAATTTACAAAAAAAAGTTATTAACAAAAATTGTAGGCAACTTTAAACTCCACATTTTAAAATTAGTTAAAATCTTACAGGGTGTTCCATAAGATGGTGGCACACCAAACTTTTGCTTTTTCCTACAGCTATAAAACGGTCTTGAGCAGGAGTTGTACCTCGTTATCGTTCTCCTCCATGCCTGTACGCTGCAGACCCAGTTTCCAAATATCGATTCCGTGCACGACTGACAACACTATGGTACACATTTAGCCGTGTACCAACATCTTCGTGTCTCCAATGTACTAATTGATCGGTTGCCACTGTTTCTAATCACCGTAGCGCCTTTTCTTTTCAGGGAAACAGATTTACGGACTACAATAACAAGTCACTGCAAGCACCTCTTCGCTACTAAAATGTTAGTATTTTAAAATAGAATTCCTACAATTCTGGTTAAAGAAATAACAGCGTATAAAAAGGAAAAAAAATGACAAAAACAATTTGCTACTGGAAAAATTTTAAATGTAAATTTACTACGATAAACGTTGGTTATTTATTGCCAACGATTGACATAGCATATTTAAACTACATATAGTAAGTATACCAATTAAATGTAATTCTTTTGCTACATTGATTAAGCTAATATTGGACATTAAAAAGTGTTTTATTACAACAATCTGTAAAATACCATTACACTTATTTTATTATTGAATTACTAGTGTATTGATTCTGCAGTTACAAATAGTAAAAGTTGTAGTATAGTTGTATTTTTAGTTAAATTACAAATTACTTTTCAAAGCTTTATTGTGTAAATTTACTCAATAGGTGTAATATTTGATTATTTATGTTGTAAAATGGCAGTAGTTGCTAACATTTTTTACTTTAACTTTTAGCAAATTTCCATATTGAATTAAGCAACATTTTATATTCAGCTGTAATAAGTTGATTACTTATATCATAAAATCGCAGTAGTTATTATTGATTTTTGCTTCAAACTTATATTAAATTTAAATACTAAATTAAGTAAAATTTTACATTTTAAATTAGGTAATTTTGCAACGTATCTAGTATCTATATTATTTCTATCAATTTATAATTACGAAATTTTAAAAAACAGATAAGCGAAAGTATGTTAAATTCGGTAGCAAACATAAGGGAGATAAATAGGTTAACAAAAACATCTAACATATTTACTATGTTTACTTTGTTTACCTAATACCGAAATTAATATGTTCGCTTATGTATTAGAGTTTTGCAATTATAAATAGAAATACTATACTTATTTAAATGTAAATTATACTTCTAGGTACTCAGTTTAAAAAAACTACAAGTTAAGAAAATTTTTTTATTATTTTAATTTGAACAATAAAAACAAACCAACAATTGGAAGTAACAAAAATAAGTGAAATTCCACTAAAACTAATCAACAAATATACCTACCTAAGTAAATAAAATGGAATACTTGTACACTGTGGTTCAACCAAAACTCAGCAACTCATCTAGGATCAAGTAGCATCCATAGAAATAAAATATTTAAATTCGTTTGTTTTTGAGTTTTCTAAAATATAAAATAATTTGATATTACTAGACTTATAATAAACTTTGGCCTATTTTTGGACAAGAACAATAAATTTATTTAAATCAAATAAATGATATTCACAAGTTGATCTTACCTATTTCCACCATAACAGGAGAAGGAGTGAAAATAGTTTCCAAAATAATATTTTCTGGTAGTACATCCTGTAAGTATAAAAATGACAAGTTAATGTATAGGTAGGATAAAAATATGTATATGTACAAACATTACCTTAAACAGAAGCACGTAAAAACTCTTCTAAACTCAGGTCTCAGCAGGCACCCTTGTGATGAACTACAACTAAGCCGTTTGAAGCGAAATGGACGCTCCCGTCGCTCCCTCATCAAAAAATAGAACACGTGACAATGTTTACATTTTTAGTCGTGTAAAATTACACTATTCACGATGTAATTTTACAGTTAAATATTAATTTTGCAGTATTTATTTAATTTTAGACTATTTTTACATTTATATATTAAAATTAAGAAATGTGATCAGGTAAATTTTCAATACTTTGGTAAATTCACACCATTAACGAGCCTTTTTTAATTTAAAAAGTACATTTGTTATACAAATGTAATTTTAAATAATTTCCAATGTATATTGACTACCGTTTAGTTAATTTACTTAAATTATAATTTAAAATTTATATTTACACCAAGTTTACTTAATTTTTTGATTTACGATATTCACAAATAAATTTTACTTAATTAACTTCGTAATTTTTAGGTTGCTTTAAACTACTTTTGCTATTTTAATAATGTGTTATTAATTCGTTATACCAAATTCACATTTTATTAGTAATTAAACATCATTGACTTTAAAACTAATACTGAAATGATTTAATAATACACATTTTTGTGGATATTTACATTTATTTTATATTTAGGTACTACATAAATATGGCAAATATTTTCATAGTAATAATCTAATTCACATGTAAGTTTAGACTTTTTATAGTGATAAACAGAGTTTACAGTTAGCATGACACGTATATTTAAAATATTATTTTTTGTACTCAATTTTCTGAAATTTAAAAAATATCTACTTCAATTGTTGACCAGTCTACTCGTATATAAGAAAATGAGAACTATTCATATGTCCCAAATGGTTACACGCACTTTCCAAGGAAATATGTACTTACCGAATAAAAAAGGTAAAGAGATACACCAGCGTGTTAAACAAAACTTTATAGAACACTATCAGGTTGATAAATTTCAAAAATTTTTCCGTAATTATTAAAGCAGACAGAGTAAAAACACGACAATAACTAATGTCAATTTCGTTAAAAACTGTTTGGATTGATGACGCTGTCTTTGCAGAATCGACAACAATATTTATCATAGCTTTATTTGTGTTACATATCGTGATGTTTTTTGCGAAAATGTATAAATAATTTTCAGTATCACTGAAAAGTACGTATTTATTGTAATAGATTTTTTTTTGTTACAGAATGGTTACGTGACGTGTACCGATGGATGTCCAAAAATTGACGGCTGTCATTTACTGGAGGAAGACAGATGCTGTAAAAGATGTAAAGGTATGTGGTCTAATTAAAATTTTACTCTATACCTATTTGTAAAATTACCTGTCTCCAAAAACTGCAAGAATAAATTTATAAATGGGTGGAACGAATAAAAAATTTGAAAATTATACCAGAAGAAGATGAAAATCGAAGTTCATATACACTGGAATGCAAAAATAAAAAACTAATCTCGTCAGTCAGTTAAACAATCTGGTAATTCAGAATATTGACCATTTTGGGAAATTTTTCTTTTAATGATTCTACATTGTTCCAATAAAAAAGTACAACATAATAATATTCACTTCAACAGGATATTTCCGCACAAAAAATCTGTATGTACAAATATGCACGAAAAAAATTAAAAAAAAAAACAAAAACTTAATATTACAACTTTTTAATAGTTTTTAAAAAAATCACTTAATTATTAATATTTAAGAAAATATCTAGTTTTGACATTTATATTTATGTATATTGCAAGAAAGAAATTACTACACTGGAGGTAAACATGAGTAGTAAATACCATTTTTTCAGTAAATGGTGGTTGCATAATTTTAAGTAAATTTTTAAATAATAATTACGAGACATCTAATAAATATGCATGGTTTATGTTGGTATTTATGAATATACTTTAGGACTATGGTTTTTAAGTACTCAGTTGAATATTTGTAGTTAATATAAGTATTATTGTTTCTAAAAGGAATTTACAATTAATTCAAATGAATTTATTAAAATGTATATAAAAATGTGGAAATCTCCACCACAAAGCTCTTGTGAATATACTTAAATAACTTAACTTGAAGATAAAATAAACCTAAATAACGAATCGTGTTTTCTGATAGTTTTAATTTGAATGACTAAAGGGATATAGAAAACCAATCGCTTCTCGACCAACTGACACAAGACATATCATAGAGTATATTCCTTTAATATCTGAAACTTTGTTGAATATTTTTATTTGAAAAATTTTCAATATTTTTCTTTAGATATTATGAAGAGTAATATTAACAAAATATAAACTTCTACGTCAGTTTTTCGGAAACCGATCATTTTTCCATTTAACAAGATTTGATTTCTTATATAAATAACAAGAGCTTTTAATGCATTTATATATTGAAAAGGTATATTTAGGGTCACATCAAATTTTATTTTGGTTTTATTATTATTTTCGGAAACGTCATAATTTGAAATAAACTGTCAAAGTGGACCTTTGGAGAAGATGATGGTAACCTGGTGTTCGTAGAAGAAGTGAGAAAAAGAATATTGGGAATTAAAGGACAATAAGCGGTAGTTAAGGTTAGTTTAATTAGTTAAAATAGTTAAGTAATTAGTTAAAACTAGATAGGTAGCAGATAGGAATTTGTTAGGCATTAGTTGACTTTGGAATTATTAAAACTTCAAAATAATTAAAAAAATTAAAATAAAGTTAATGTTCAGTTGCGATTCACAATCGGTACCGACAGGTCGTTGTTATTAACGGTCAATAGGTGTTCTGTTTTGAATTTAACGTAATTAATTTTTAAATCCAATAGTTATAGTGTTTATTTATTTACTTTTTTGCCGAGCTACTGTAAGTACCTTTTATCCTTTAATTGTACTACTTCCGCCCCGGACGATGTCCGGCGGCGAAAAAAACATGAGCGGCAAGGACCCGCCAGCTTTACAAGGAAATTATACCACTACCAAACCAAATGTGCATGTTGAGGACATCATTGCTGATGAAATTATGATTGATTCGCCAAATTGTTCTTTTAATAATACATCACAAGAAATTCATAATTTACCTAAGTCTACAATTTATTCAGGTTCTTCTAACGATTCAACACCTAAAAACTTACCAAACGTCGATAAATACAACAGTAATTATCGCCGGTTTAACGATTTTAACAACAGGTTTCGATCAAATGATTCAGGTCCGTATTATGTATTTGTTGAACATCGTGAATTGAATATTGGTCGTTTACACCCCATGAAATTAGGAGAAATGTTGATAAGCTTAGATTTTGATAAATATATTAAAGAAATAAATAGTGTAGGTCGTAATCGTATTAAGATAGAACTTATATCCAGTACCAGCGCAAACAAACTTGTTGAAAATTCTTTTTTTCAAGAAAAAAATTTAATAGCGTACATTCCCAGCCACTTGACAGAAAAAAAAGGTTTAGTGCGTTACGTAGATACTTCATTTAGCGAAGAAACCTTACTCAAGACTATACAATCAAACGTTTCAATAAAAAGAGTTCAACGGATGACTAGATCAGTACAAAAAGAAGACAATAAAGTGGAAAGAATTCCACGACAAATGATTATAATCACTTTTGTTGGTAAACTTATACCTCAATACGTTTACATCAATAAGGTACGTTGCCCAGTCGAATTATATGTTAATCCTGTCATGCAATGTATCAAATGCCTCCGATACGGTCATTCCGCTGCACAGTGTAAGGGAAAGAAAAAATGCCGAAAATGTGGATCTGAAAGTGAAGCGGATTGTACAACTTGTAATGCTTATTGCATCTATTGTGAAAACACCAGCCATAATTCCACTTCCAAAGAATGCCCAGAATTTAAAAATCAAAGAAGAACCAAAGAGGCCATGGCAAACCTAAACATTTCATTTAAAGAAGCTGCGAAAGTAGTCAATAACCCTAGCTATACAAGCCTGATTACTAAGAATAGATTCGCCCCCTTAATCGCTTCCGAAACAGAATTTCCAACACTAAAACCGGTTAATAATGAACCACGTTTATCTATCTCATCGATAGACAACAATGCTAATGCACTATCAACTGCATGTAAACCACTTGCTAAAAAGAGAAAAACAGTGGATACAGCTCCTAACTTCCCACCTATTAGAAGAGAATTTAACACAAGCTTTTGTGCAGGTCCCGTCTTTCAGTTTGGGGAACATAAACCAGACAACGAACTCGATACATTTATTACTAAACTTAGCTCTACCTTAAAGGATACAATTAAACAATTATTCTCCAAAACCAACGGCGCACTAGCAAATACCTTTAATTTGAACGAAAATGAATTAGATAGTAAGATTACAAATGCTATTAAAAGTCTCTTTACATAATCTATGGCCCTCAGGAATTTGAAAATTATTCAGTGGAACTCCAGATCTTTAATTTCTAATAGGTATTCACTATATCAAATATTGGAGGAAGAAAATTTTGATATTGCCATATTTTCAGAAACATGGTTTAAGTCTTCAAATCATGTTACCTTAAAAAACTTTAATATTGTCAAACTTAACAGAGCTGACGGCTATGGTGGAGTAGCCATTTATATATCCAATAAAATGAAATACAATATTATTAACTTTGAAAAAAATTTTAACCCAAAAATTGAAATATGTGGCATAAACGTCTTTATAAACAATACAAAGTTATCGGTAGTAAGTTTATATAGACCGTCTAAAGTAAAAGCTACAGAACTGGACTATACAAATATATTTAAACAAATTCCATTTGATTGCGTAATTGGGGGTGATTTTAATGCTCATCATTATTTGTGGGGCTCACCGACTTCTTCCAAAGAAGGTGATATCCTTACGGAAACCCTTGAACTTTTCTCAAACCTTGTTGTAGCCAATGATGGTAGTGCTACTAGAATTTCAGCGCCAGGACAAGCTAAATCCGTAGTTGATGTCACTATTGTATCGACCAAATTATGTTCCACTTGTTGCTGGTCAGTTCTCCAAGATACGTACGGATCAGACCATTTCCCTATTCGCATCGTCCTTAACGATATAAATATCATCAATAATTCGGCTACCCCAACTTTGAGATGGTCGATGAACAACGTTAATTGGAGTGTATATAAATCAGAGATAGATAAATCAATTTCAACAATGCCTAACCTCACTAACGCAAACTCTATGGCGTCATTTCTCATTTCAGAAATTACCAACGCTGCAAATAAATCGTGCAAAATCCTAAGACCATCCCGGCCCAAGTCTTATAAAGGAGCACCTTGGTGGGATGAAGCATGTTGCAAATTAGCTAAACAAAGAAAAGATTGTTGTAAAAACTTTAGAGTCAGTATGTCCATACAAAACTACTTGGAGTATAAAAGGGTTAATGCGGTTTGCAAAAAAACTTTTAAAATTAAGGCAAAGGACAGCTGGGCACAATTCTGTTCAAGCTTAAACAGACAAACTCCTCCTACAGATATCTGGAATCGAGTAAATCGGGTACAACGTAAGAAAGGGGCCTTGGTACATAATGAGGCTGTAATCGAAGATCTTTTTTATAAAGTAGCTCCAGATTTTGTACCCTCATATATCAATCCTCCAGTACACAAGGACGAGACTCATTTTCTTTTATCCTCCATTACCACAAATGAACTGATGATTAATATTAAAATATCAAAAAAATCTAGCCCTGGACTTGATGGTATTAACTATCTAATGTTAAGTAATTTACCTAATAGTGCACTACAACTTCTATGTAAAATTTACAACCACATACTTATCAAAGGTGATAATTGCGATGCCCTTAAGAAATCAGTTATTATCCCAATACCAAAGCATACAGATCCAAACTCTGCGAGACCAATTACTTTAATGTCTTGTATCCTGAAAACATTTGAACGGATAATGAAGAATAGATTGGAATGGTGGTGTGAAAGTAAAGGTTACCTTCGTGAGTTTCAATTTGGTTTCCGTAGAGGTAAAGGTACAGTCGACTGTGTATCGCACTTAGTCACAGACATTCAATTAACATTCTCACAAAATAACTACCTTTCTGCTTTATTCGTAGATATTTCTGGCGCTTATGATAACGTGATGCTACCATTACTGTATAATAAACTCACAGAAGTAGAAGTTCCCTCTAAATGTGCATATGTTTTGGTTAATTTGTTCATCAATAGGCAAGTCTTCATTAGGTTCGAAGATAGGCTTTTGGGTCCAAGAGCAGTCTATAAAGGTCTTCCACAGGGCTCTGTACTTAGCCCCTTACTATTTAATATATATTCTACCACCGTACACAATATCAGTTTAGAATGCACTATTTTACAATATGCAGATGATTTTTGTCTATACACAAAGGACACAACTCTAGACCAGTGCAAACTAAAACTTCAAAAAGCAGCTCTAAAATGCCACGCATTATTTGATAACTATAGTCTCGAAATATCACCCGGAAAATCAGGAATTGTAGTCTTCACCAGACACCGTTTACCAACTCTTGACACTATAAAAATCTCCAGCTTCGAAGTTCCCGTATACAGCAAGTTTACTTATTTAGGTATCACGTTAGATACAAAACTAAATTGGAATGATCACATTAACAGTTGTATAACAAAGTGTGAAAAAAGCATTAATATCTTGAAGACGGTAAACCGTTACGCGTGGGGAGCAGATCCTAAAATAAATCTTTTATTTTATAGGGCATATTCAAGAGCCATTTTAGACTATGGCAGTTTTTTGTATGGTTCTGCTACAAAATCTCGTTTAATTAAACTTGACAGAGTTCAATATAAAGCACTTCGTTTAGTGCTGGGAGCCTTAAAAACTACCCCAACTGCGGCTCTGTTGACCGAATGCAATGAACCGCCTTTACACTTAAGACGAGTTTACTTAGCCGAAAAGTTTATTCTCAAATGCAAAGCAAATAATCAAAACTCGTTGTTAGCAAAAATTGCATCACTTGCAACAGAAAATCTAACAAATAAATGGTGGATAAATAAACAATCGCCAGTACTAGCAGATGCATACCCCAACATTGCTAATTACCATTTAATGGCTAACGGTATACCTTTCTTCAAAACAAACTTTGACGTATTAATGTTTAAACCCGTAATTCAGTTTCCCAAATACGACAACTTAAATATGTGCAAACTCCTCATACAAGAAATCCTGGAAGAAAAGCAGTCATCCTGTAAAATATATACGGATGGTTCCAAAAATAAACTGGGAGTAGGTGCCGCTTTTTACATCTCCAACAGCAAGGAATCTTCAATGTTTAAATTACCGTCGGACTGCTCTATATTTACTGCTGAATTAGTAGCAATATATGTCTTTAGAATGGATTTACAAAAATTTATCAAACGTTCAAGATTGTATGATATTGTCTGATTCCAAGTCTGCACTATTATGTTTACAAAATCACACAAAACATATTTATTATAATCCATTGGTATCAGATATAATAAATATCTTAACGCAGTTACACAGGGCCGAGAAATCGGTTTCATTTATCTGGGTTAAGGGCCACGCAAACGTACCAGGAAATGAAAGAGCCGACGAGCTAGCTAAAATGTCTATTAACGCTGGATCACTGCTAGATGTATTATATAAATGGGACGTTGTTCCACTAAGAAAAAAAGTATTATCTGGTAACTGGGATATAGAATGGTCCAACGTCTGCAATAATAATAAGAGCTATTATTGTCAAATATATCCTACTCGACCTCAAGACCCTTTCTCGGAACGAAGTCATCCCATAAGGAAGATCAATACGATGTTTTTCAGATGTATCACTGGACACGCAGCTGTTAAGTCTAAACTTTTTAAAATGAAACTTACTGACACAGAACTTTGTGATTGTGATGGAAGTGTGGATACCATAGAACATTGTATATTTGGATGCCATCATAACAGGCAAGCAATTCAATTCCTAACTCAGTCATTACTAAAAGAAAACGTACCTCTGCCACAAAACGTTATCTCTCTCTTTTATATTGCCTGCAGAAACCATAGTATACGAACTATTTTGTGGGAATTCTTTAAGCGATCAAAACGTAAATTTTGATAGAAAGAATATAAATTGTTGATCTTCGTTGTAGGTGAAGCAGTATTAATGTTGTTCCTTTTGTCTTCCCTTTTGTTTATTTTTATCCTATCTATCCGTTGCCTGTCTTGTTTGTGTACATAAAGTCGCTATGATGGGCACCTTAGCGTGAAGAGAGTACCAACGTATATTCCTATTGTTAGTGAGGTATATTAACATAGATATTATGGTTTCTCAGTTATTCGTGGCTAAAAGGGTACCCAGGCCCAAAGCCATTAATTGTATAAAAAAAAAAAAAAAAAGTTAATGTTGGAACCCTACCCTATAAATAATTAGTAATTTAAAAATTAAAATTCAAAATTTAATTCTTTATTGAGAAAATTAGAAAATCATCTCAATTGGCGCCCGAGTAGGGACCTGAATAAAAGGGTCTCGATACAATTTAAATTAATAAATAATCAAGAATAAAAAAAATGGAAGAAAGAAGAATGAAACTTAGGGATGGAAAACAAGTAGGGGAAATGCGAGAAGGACAGATTGAGGAGCAGAGGGAAAGAATGGATTCAGAGGTACAGGTTGACGAGGAAAGGAATAGAGGTGCAGGAGATTTTATAGCAGATCATTTGATACAAGGACATGAGACAGAAGGAGATGGAAATGAACAGGGTGAAGTAGGAATGTTTGAAAGATGTGGAAAGAGTAAAATGAGAGAACAAGAGACCGATAGAAGACAAGAAACGGCAAGGAGTGATAATTGGTTAAGGGAAATGTTGATTGATTTGGGTAAAAAAATTGATGAAAATAAATAAGAAATGAAGAAGAAATTTGATGAAATAAAAGTAGAGATAAACAAGAAATTTGAAGAAAATAAAGTAGAGTTAAACAAGAAATTTAAAGAAAATAAAGATATGAACAGAAAACTTGAGGATACTGATAAAAAATTGCATGAGAATATAAAAAATATGAAAGAGGATTTAAATGAAGATATAAATCATGTAAATGAAGATTTGAACAAGAAATTGGAAAACCCTGAGATGGAAAGTCTAACGGAAATGAAGAAAATCGGGGAGGAAAACCAACAGTCTACAGAAATGGATAATTTAAAGAAAAATGGAAAAGAACTTAGGTTGGAAGTAGCAGAGAACACTAAGAAGATTAAAGAAAATACAGAAAAGATCACAAATTTGGACAAGGAGATAATCAAGACCCATAAAAATATTCAAATAGAAGAAAATATGGATAAAAAAATAGGGAATTTGAAGGTACAGGGTGAAAACCAAGGAGAAAGTATGGAGAAATTTAATGGAGAAGAAAAAGAATTTGAGAAAGAAGAAAATGCAGAAGTAATTAATAAAAATTCAAAAGCAACAGAAAAGGAAATATATAAAGAAGTTAAAAGAGAAAAAAATAAAACAATTAAAATAATTCAAATTGATATTTCAGATGATACGAAAGTTTATGAAAATGTAACAGGAAAGGAAGCCAAAGAAAAAGTTACTAAATTATTATTGATTAAAATTCAAACAGTAAAATGCATAAAAATTTTATTAGAGAAAAATTGGAAAAAGGTAAAAAAAAGGCTTTTCGATGAATAGGGGGGACGTAGTAGTTAGAAAATGTAAATAGATATAGATGAAGGGATTTTTAGAGTAGTATCTTAAATTAGATAATAGAATTTTCATGATAAGGTTTTAAAATAGGTAGTCGGATTTTTTTATTTAGTGGAAGAGGTGATTAACAAGAAGGGAAATAGATATCTGGATATACAAAAACAAAAGGGAATTAACAAATAAAAAACTAATTAAATAAGAAATTTGAAATAATAAGAAATTAAAATTTTCATAAATTAAAATTATATATAAATTGATGCTAAATTTTAATTGGGGGGAATTGAAAAGGTATATTTAGGGTCACATCAAATTTTATTTTGGTTTTATTATTATTTTCGGAAACGTCATAATTTGAAATAAACTGTCAAAGTTAAAAAAATAATTTATTGGGTTAAAAAAAATTTTTTGTAATGTTTTGAAGTCTCTAATAGTATAAGTGTATATAAGAAGTGTAGTGATAGTGATCAAGAAAGTTGGTTGCCGAGGATCGGAAGTTTGACAGTGAGTTGATGGATGAATAAAAAAGTAAAGAGAGGTAAGAAAGAAATTAAATTTGGATGGTTGAATTAAAAAGGTCAAAGAGTTGAAATAGATAATTTAAAAAGTAAAAAGTCTAGAGGAAGAAGTTTAATCAATAATAAATAAAAAGAAACCAGTTATAGAAGTTTATTTAAATAGTAAAGCAGTTCCAGTTTATGAAGAGAGAATTATTTTGACGTTTCAGTAGGAGATTAAAGAAGAGAAAAGTAAAGTTAATATTAATATTTACTTGAATAGTAAATTTATTCAGAAAATAAATAATAAAAATATAAACTGATTAAAACTAAAGTAAGAAAATAAAAAAGGAATAGGAAGATAAAAGTATTGGAAAGTGGACCTTTGGGGAAGGTGATGGTAACCTGGTGTTCGTAGAAGAAGTGAGAAAAAGAATATTGGGAATTAAAGGACAATAAGCGGTAGTTAAGGTTAGTTTAATTAGTTAAAATAGTTAAGTAATTAGTTAAAACTAGATAGGTAGCAGATAGGAATTTGTTAGGCATTAGTTGACTTTGGAATTATTAAAACTTCAAAATAATAAAAAAAATTAAAATATAGTTGATGTTGGAACCCTACCCTATAAATAATTAGTAATTTAAAAATTAAAATTCAAAATTTAATTCTTTATTGAGAAAATTAGAAAATCATCTCAATATATATTGAGATGATTTTCTAATTTCTCAATAAAGAATTAAATTTTGAATTTTAATTTTTAAATTACTAATTATTTATAGGGTAGGGTTCCAACATCAACTTTATTTTAATTTTTTTTATTATTTTGAAATTTTAATAATTCCAAAGTCAACTAATGCCTAACAAATTCCTATCTGCTACCTATCTAGTTTTAACTAATTACTTAACTATCTTAACTAATTAAACTAACCTTAACTACCGCTTATTGTCCTTTAATTCCCAATATTCTTTTTCTCACTTCTTCTACTAACACCAGGTTACCATCATCTTCCCCAAAGGTCCACTTTCCAATACTTTTATCTTCCTATTCCTTTTATTTTCTTACTTTAGTTTTAATCAGTTTATATTTTTATTATTTATTTTCTGAATAAATTTACTATTCAAGTAAATATTAATATTAACTTTACTTTTCTCTTCTTTAATCTCCTACTGAAACGTCAAATTAATTCTCTCTTCATAAACTGGAACTGCTTTACTATTTAAATAAACTTCTATAACTGGTTTCTTTTTATTTATTATTGATTAAACTTCTTCCTCTAGACTTTTTACTTTTTAAATTATCTATTTCAACTCTTTGACCTTTTTAATTCAACCATCCAAATTTAATTTCTTTCTTAACTCTCTTTACTTTTTTATTCATCCATCAACTAACTGTCAAACTTCCGATCCTCAGCAACCAACTTTCTTGATCCCTATCACTACAATTCTTATCTACACTTACACTATTACAGAATTCAAAACATTACAAACATTTTCTTAACCTAATAAATAATTTTTTTGACTTTGACAGTTTATTTCAAATTTTGACATTTCTCCAAAAAAAATAAAAAATCAAATATTAAATTAAAATAAATTTTGAAATGACCCTTAAAAATACCCTTTCAATTCCCCCCAATTAAAATTTTGCATAAATTTAAATTTTATTTTGAATTTATGAAAATTTAATTTTCTTATTAGTAAACTATCTCATGGTCTTATTTTATTTTTATGGTATATTATTTATTCTTATTGTGGCATGTCTTCATGATATTTAAAAACACTTTCAATATTAAAAACTCCTCTGAATCGGCCAGTATTTGGATCTACCAACCGATAACTATTCTGAGGATTTTCATTATCAACCAAATATGGACCTTCAAAAGGTAATAACAGTTTTCCACAAATATTCTTTTCTCTTCTGGGTATTTGCAAAGCCCTAATAATAACTAATTCTCCTTTTTTGAAAGTCGTCCCTTTCTTCCCTCTCTTGTTTATCCTCTTAATGTATCTATTTGCTTGTTTTTGTAAATTCTTATTAACTTTTTCTAAAATTTCATTGATTCCCAAATGTCTATCTATTTCCCATTTTCTTTCTGGTAAATTGCCAGTCATTAAATATTCTGGACATTCCTCTATTACACCATGCGGGGTTTGGTTTAAAAATCTTTCTACCTGTGTTAAATTATTTTCCCACTGTTCATGATGTTTTGTACATAAAATTCTTAAATATTTTAAAATCTCTTTCACATATCTCTCTGCAGGATTTGATGATGGTTTTCTAATGCTAGTAAACTTTAATTGTATTTGATTATCTTGACAAAATTTCCTCAATCTTCCACTTTCAAAATATGTTGCATGATCCAAAATGATTTTGTCAGGTTTCCCTACAATTTCTTTAAAATTTTTTAAACACTCTATTACTACTTTAGTGGTGGTTCTCTTGCATGGATATACCTTGACATATTTTGTGTAAATATCAATCATTACAAAGATGTGTTTGTTTCTTTGCACACTATGGACTAGATTACTTATAAAGTCAACTGCAACTACTTGTAAAGGTTTCTCTGACAAAATTGGTTTGGGTATATTTATATTATGATAATTTTTTTCTTTTGTTAATTGACACACTTTACAAAATTTACAGATTTCTTTAGAAATTACCAGATCCCGTTTTGCATAATAGTTTTCTCTGAACAACATCCACAATTTCCGTGCTCCAATGTGTCCATATTCTTCATGTAGATTTTGTAATATGTCTCTAGCCAAACCTCTGGTAATAATAAAGACCTCTCTATCTTCTAATTTTTTATACCAAACTCCATCAATGTTACAAGCCTTTTCTTTTATTGTTTGTTCTAGATTTTGTTGATCTTCCATAATCTTCCTCAATGAATAGAGTCCTTCTTCTTGCTTCAATCTGTTAATACCAATCCTAAATTTGCTCATTTCATGTCCCATCTGTGTTTCTCTGCTCAAGATGTCTGCTATTATATTCTGTTTACCTGGAATGTATCGGATCTCAAAATCATACTCCTGTAACAAAAGTATCCAGCGATGTACCCTATTATTGGCATATCTATTCTTCAACATAGCTGTTAGAGCTGAATGGTCACTCTCTAATATAAATTTTGCACCTAGTAGAAAAAACCGTAACTTAGTGATACAGAATACAATACTTGCCATCTCCAACTCAGTAACTGAGTACTTTCTCTCAAAACTTTTTGTCACTCGTGACACAAAGCTTATTGGAACTTCTAGTCCTTGTTGGTTTTGTATTAACACTCCAGCCAGTCTTTCACAAGAAGCATCTGTCCTTAATATGAAGGGCTGATCATATTGTGGATGGTAAACTTGTAAGTTCTTCGAAAAAATTTGTTTTAACATTTGGAACGCTGCCTCTCTTTCTTCTGTCCACTGCCACTTGACATTTTTCTTTAGTAATTCCATCAAAGGTAACTCCATTCTACTCAGATCTGGGATGAGCCTTTTATAATAGTTTAAAATACCTAAAAATCCTCTAAGAGTTTTTAAGTTAATTGGAGTCTGAAATTCTTGAATGGTCTTTACTCTTTCTGGATCCATGCTTACTCCTTTAGTGTTTAAAATATAGCCTAAATATTTAACCTCTTGTTGGTAAAATTGACATTTCTCTAGATTTAATTTTAAACCTGCCAATTCTAATTCTTTCAAAACTATTTTTAGATGTTGCAGATGCTGATTTATATCTTCTGAGAAAATTAAAATATCGTCGATATAATGGAGAATAAAAGTTTCATATTTATTTAAAATGGAATGTAAAGTTCTTACCAAAGCAGCACATGAACTCTGTAACCCAAAAGGTACTACGCAAAACTGGTAGACAATTCCATCCACCATGAATGCAGTGTATTGTCGACTTTTCTTGTCTAATGGAATTAGCCAGAAACTGTGCTTAAGGTCTAATTTTGAAAAAACTTTTGCCTTTGTGATTCTACCAAATATTCCTTCAACATTCATGGGGCTTTCATACTGCTTCTTTGTATAACCATTAATATTCCTTGCATCTAAGCATATCCGGATTTCCCCCGACTTTTTCCTAACACAGGTAATTGCATTTATATATGACGAATCACTTCTCTCGATTATTCCATCCTTGAGCATTTTTTCTAGTTCTTTATATACCTCATTTTTAATTTTATATGGAATGGGATAAGTTTTAATTTTAAAATTTGTAATTTCTTTTGTTACCTCCAATTTATGTATATACTTGTTTGCAACACAAATCTCTTCATTAAATAATCGCTGATGTTGGTTCAGCAATTTTCTTACTTCTTCTTTGTGTTCTTCTGCACAAATGTTTTCATATTCGTCTACTGGCATAGCCTCCATCTGACATAATTGACAAATTCCTTTATCTACGACATTTTCCTTTTTTGTATTAATGAAAGGTATTACATCTTGGTTAATTTCTAAAGAAGAATTCTTATAGTTAATAGTCATTTTATGATTTTCCAATTCATCTGTTCCCAAAATAATATCAAAATTTAAATTATTAACTACCAACATTTGCATTTTATAACTACCAGCCCCTATTTGTATATTTTCTATTAAAGTACTACTTGTTTCATATAGTTTTTTATTGTTCGCTCCCACTAATGATATTTTATTAGTTTTAATCACTATAATATCGTTTATTTCCAAACTATCCATTAAATTTTTGTTTATTAAAGTTACTTCAGATCCGGTATCAATTAAAATTTTACATTCAATATTTTTCAAAATTCCCTTTATAAATAATAAATTTGTAATTTCATTTTTTTCTGATTCACTACTTTCATGAATAAACTCTCGTGGATGTTCGTATTTGGAAGAATAAATAATATTATAGACATGGAAGCGATTTATTGAAAATTTTGCTCTTGTTGTCCAGGCACAGTCCCCAAATTTTCTTCATCTGGCCTAATCATATTAATCTGTCTCTGGTGGTCATTCTCTCTATTTCCCCTACCATCATTTCGATTCCCTTCATTATTCCTGTAATTATCATTAATTTGTCTCCTGTTTTCCCTATCCCTATCCTGTCTTTGATCTCTTCTATTCTGTTGCCAATTATTGTTCCTGTTCCCATTTCCATTGTAACCCACTCTATCGTTATGTACATTACTGCTATTTTCCCTGTTTCCATATCTATTGTTTCCATAATTGTTATTACCAAAATTTCTATAGTTATTCGGTTCATGGTTTGCTCTTCTTATCCCATTATTATTAAAAACTTCCCTATGATTCCTATTGTCATTTCTCTCTTGCCCTGTATTGTAACAGTTTTTTCCTGTTTCTCTGTTACTTCTTTCCAACCTCATCAGATAATTAGACAAACCTTCCATTGTCTTAATATTATGTAGTGCTATGGTTTCAGTCACTTCCTGATTGAAATGTCGAGCTATGTATAAGACAATTTCCTCTTCTCGTAAGCTTGGTTCCAAATATTGAGCATTGTTGTACACCTGCATGGCATAAGCATTAAAATTCCTGCCCCGATAATAATCAAATTTCCCGAAATATAATTTTTCCCGATAGTTTGCTTGCTGATTTTCCCCCCAAAAATATTTAAGAAATTCTTCTTCAAATTTGGCCAAATTGTGAATGTTCTGTTCTTTGTTACAGAACCATACTAGTGGATGACCTACTAACATACTCCGTAAAATTAATTTTTGCTCTATTATATCAGTATTATGTTTAAGTTTATTTCTAATTATGTTAATGAAAATTTTCGGATGAATTGTATTTAAATTTCCATCAAATTTGATACCTATATCTTGACAATTATTTACCCCTGTATAAAAGACCGAACAACCTTGCCCTATATGTCGTCGTACCTGATCTTCTGCTCTACCTATTTCCTCTTGTGTTTGTTTCCTAAACTTCTGCAATTCTAACCCTAACTCTCCTTTAAATTTTTCCATACTCTCTTCTTGTTTTTCACCCTGTTCCTTCAAATTTCCAATTTCTTTATCCATATTTTCTTCTATTCTTTGAATGGTTTTATTTGTCTTGATTATCTCCTTGCCCAAATTTGTGACCTTTTCTGTATTTTCTTTTATCTTCTTAGTGTTCTCTGCTACCTCCAACTTAAGTTCTTTTCCATTTTTCTTTAAATTATCCATTTCTGTAGACTGTTGATTCTCCACCTCCATCAATCTTCCTATCATTTCATTTCTTACTTCTTCTTTTGTCTTTTTCAATTTTTCGTTTAATTCCTTCGACTTCTTTTTTAACTTCTTTGTTTTCATGTTTAATATTTCGTATTTCTTCCATGCCTATGCTGAATTCTGTTGTCAACTCGGTAAACTTCTTTTCTACATCTAAAAATTTCTTATCCAATTTCTCCTCTAGTTTCCTGTTTAATTTCTCATTATTTTCATCCAAATTCTTCTTCATTTCTTCTTTGGTTGCATCTAAATTCTTCTTCATATCTTTTTTGTTTTCATCCAGTTTTTTATTCAAATCAATCAACATTTCCCTTAACCAATTATCACTCCTTGCCGTTTCTTGTCTTCTATCGGTCTCTTGTTCTCTCATTTTACTCTTTCCACATCTTTCAAACATTCCTACTTCACCCTGTTCATTTCCATCTCCTTCTGTCTCCTGTCCTTGTATCAAATGATCTGCTATAAAATCTCCTGCACCTCTATTCCTTTCCTCGTCAACCTGTACCTCTGAATCCATTCTTTCCCTCTGCTCCTCAATCTGTCCTTCTCGCATTTCCCCTACTTGTTTTCCATCCCTAAGTTTCATTCTTCTTTCTTCCATTTTTTTTATTCTTGATTATTTATTAATTTAAATTGTATCGAGACCCTTTTATTCAGGTCCCTACTCGGGCGCCAATTGAGATGATTTTCTAATTTCTCAATAAAGAATTAAATTTTGAATTTTAATTTTTAAATTACTAATTATTTATAGGGTAGGGTTCCAACATCAACTTTATTTTAATTTTTTTTATTATTTTGAAATTTTAATAATTCCAAAGTCAACTAATGCCTAACAAATTCCTATCTGCTACCTATCTAGTTTTAACTAATTACTTAACTATCTTAACTAATTAAACTAACCTTAACTACCGCTTATTGTCCTTTAATTCCCAATATTCTTTTTCTCACTTCTTCTACTAACACCAGGTTACCATCATCTTCCCCAAAGGTCCACTTTCCAATACTTTTATCTTCCTATTCCTTTTTTATTTTCTTACTTTAGTTTTAATCAGTTTATATTTTTATTATTTATTTTCTGAATAAATTTACTATTCAAGTAAATATTAATAGTAACTTTACTTTTCTCTTCTTTAATCTCCTACTGAAACGTCAAAATAATTCTCTCTTCATAAACTGGAACTGCTTTACTATTTAAATAAACTATAACTGGTTTCTTTTTTTATTTATTATTGATTAAACTTCTTCCTCTAGACTTTTTACTTTTTAAATTATCTATTTCAACTCTTTGACATTTTTAATTCAACCATCCAAATTTAATTTCTTTCTTAACTCTCTTTACTTTTTTATTCATCCATCAACTCACTGTCAAACTTCCGATCCTCGGCAACCAACTTTCTTGATCCCTATCACTACACTTCTTATCTACACTTATACTATTACAGAATTCAAAACATTACAAACATTTTCTTAACCTAATAAATAATTTTTTTGACTTTGACAGTTTATTTCAAATTTTGACATTTCTCCAAAAAAAATAAAAAATCAAATATTAAATTAAAATAAATTTTGAAATGACCCTTAAAAATACCCTTTCAATATATATAAGTTTATTTCAAACAAATTTAAATTTTGGAAACAATTAACAAAAATCTTCCTCGGGCATATTGTTTGTTTGTTAAAGCAAAAAATCTATATTGACACATAACAACTACATGTGGATCATGAATACCAAATATTAGAACATTAAAAGAAACGTGAGCTTTCGATGTTTTGCAATAAAAAATAAAAATGTACTTTAAATTATGCAACCACCTTTACGATACGTATTGAATATTATGCAGCCAGCTTTTGCTTATGAAATTCTACAAATTACTTGACATTTATTTGTAAAAATATAAATGTCAAAAATACATATTTTCATAAAATTATTATTTAAACTAAGTATTTTATTAAAACAGCTATTAAAATATGTGCAAATAAATGACAGGTGGTTTAGTGTTATATTCAATATTAAGATGCAATTTGGTATTTTAAAAACTCTTTTTTGTGGAAATATTTTGCTTATAAAACAGCATAAATAGTGAAAAAGTTATTTTTTTTGCTTTTTCATTGAAAAACAATCTTTTTTGTGTACGAATACCTAGGAGAAATTATTTATAAAGTTTAAAAACTAGATATTAAAGTAATAAACGGAGCAAACAGACCAAATAAAATATTGAGGGCAACACCGCACCGTCAACTTTATCTATAAGATCACCTATAAGATCTTTTGTGTATACCCTACATCTATATTTTAGTCCAAAAGGTCTAGGCTTCTAAGAAAGTCCATTATCCGTTTTGGAGCTAGGTTTGTAATCTGATCAGGATCAAGGAATACCTGTTCCAGATATTTATGGCGTTGCCGAACAATTACTCTGCAATTGCAGATAATATATTCTGACGTCTCATCTGCCTCATCGCAGAATCTGCATGTCCCACTGTCCAATATGCCCATTTTGCAGAGATGGTATCTGAGTGAGCAGTGTCCATTGAGAATTCCTGTGATAACTCTGAGATCAGATTTCTGAAGCTCTAAGAGTAATTTCGCGTAGCGGGCAGAGGGTCGTAATAACCTTTTTGCCTGTCTTTGGCCTGGAACATTTTTCCAGTAGGCTGCACTGAGTTCCTTTTCATATTTTCGAACTTCTTCCATTATGCGGCTTTTTGATATGCCACAAAATGGTTCAGGTCCGATAAAAGGAGCACAAGCTCCTTCCTTTGCGAGACTATCGGCAATCTCATTTCCGACAATTCCTTTATGCCCTGGCACCCATAGCAACGTTAATTTGTTGCGACTAGCCAGTTGTTTAAGGGATTGTTTACAATTCCAGGCTATTTTTGACTCATAGGTTGTGGACTTCAGAGCCTTCAAATCAGCCTGATAACCAACTACATCTAAAAATTAATAAATTTGAAATGGCCGCGCAAGCGCTTCAGAAAGGTGACCTTAAATACACCTTAACCCTTAAATTTTCTATCGTTGCACCTACAATTGTCAAAAGTTAACATAATAGCTAACATAGGTTTAACAACCAATATGCAACTGGCCATTTTTAAAGTAAAACATTATTTGAAAAAGTAAAAATAGAAACAGAAACAAAACTTAAGGTTTACAATGCTGTATCCATAAATATAAAGCTGACTACACAAATCTGCTTAACGCAGTGGCAATGAAAAAATTTAAAAAAATCTAAAAAAAAGAAATAGTTAAGAAGAAAGGGTCTTCATTATCTATTTCAATTTCAATCCTTCGGCGAGGGATCAAAAGAAATAGAGACATTGAGATTTCAAGACTGAAGAAACACTAATTTCTTTTTTATATTTTGCACTTCATTATAAAACGCATTTGCGTATCGTAATGTAACTTTTGCACACGCAAATTTTTGTTTTAAATGGTTGGCAACATGAGTAAAGTTAATGACAAGACTATTGACAATTACATTTGTAGCTAATAGCCAATCTATTAATTTTATATTGTTCTTTAAAAAGGTATTTGTGAATATGGAAATCATCTTTTACTTATATAATATATTATTAATGGTGCATTATTTATTTTAAAATATTTTCAAACATTAACATTTGATGATTTGTTAATTCGTTTTTTAAACTTGAACTCGTGTAATAACAGAAAGCCATATTAAATGCGTTGTTTAATAAACTATTCTTTTGTTTTGGTAGTGTTTGTGATATTTTTGCGTTTAAGAACCGAATCAAATTATTTTTTAACAATTTTATTAATTAACTGTTTAGGTTGTATGTACAACGGATTTCACCATGCCAGCGAAACAGAATGGCGCAGCCCCACTGAACCTTGCACGGTACTACGATGTGAAGCTGGAGTTATCACGATGTCACAATTAAGATGTCACACCCCTTGTTCTAATCCCCTTCCACCACAACCCGGAGAATGCTGTCCTACTTGTCCCGGTAAGACTAAACTTAATTGTCTTTTACTAAAATTAAATCAGTACCATTATTTGATCAACGAAATGAAAAATTAAAAATGCGACTTTCCTATTTTCCCTTTACCACCTTGTATATAAATTTCCTAAGCTACGAATTTTCTGGGACAAAGGACGTTATTACCCTTTGATATTTTCACCAATTACTCGGTATTTCTACGACTTGTACATGGTTGGTATAAGATAATTGAATAGTAATCGAGAGTTGGATAATAAACATCATTAAATTTTATACACAAAGATTTCAAAAGAAAAACTAACGAATGCTTCGTTTGTGATATTAAGAAGATCGCTGGATTTTGCTTCCAGCTGGTATTATTTTGTACAGGGCCGAAACAAGGAATGTTCGGATCTTGATTAAAACTTGTACTGAAACTAATACATATATTTACCTCCAAAGTTGTTTATAATAATAATTTATTTATTATATTAATTAAGAAAATGACTAGTGAATAGATTATGCTTTCAACAGAAACATTTGTCACTATCAATTCCGTTCTAATTTTTTTGTATTTCGGTGGCTTAGTGGTGGTATTTTTTTAGAAAGTGAGTAAGTAGAAAAATAAAATATAAATCAATAGTGCACAACATAATAATTAAAAATTAAAAAAAAATAAAGTAATAAAAAAAGGTGGGCATATATCGATTGAGCACATTTTATTACCTGCCTAAGTAATCCTTCTAATCCCGGTTATCGATTGCGCCTCGGTTTAAAACGAAGATGGAATGAGGTGTATCGATTGCGCACAAAATACTTACCTGAATATTAGAATTTCAAAAGGTACTGTTATTTTCAAATTCACGATACTTTTATATTGACCATATTAAATGAGTCAATTTTATTAATTATACATAACCTAACCTAACTAACCTAACCTAACCTAACCTAACCTAACCTAACCTAACCTAACCTAACCTAACCTAACCTAACCTAACCTAACCTAACCTAACCTAACCTAACCTAACCTAACCTAACCTAACCTAACCTAACCTAACCTAACCTAACCTAACCTAACCTAACCCAACCTAACCTAACCTAACCTAACCTAACCTAACCTAAACTAAACTAACCCAACCTAATCTAACGTTAAATAAATAAAATATCCAAAAAATTATTAGGTACCTAGAACACAACACATTTATTAAAAAAGAGTTTATTCAATATGAAATAAAACAATAACATAAATTGCCTATACCTATACTATTTTTTATAGTAAATGCTCACTGCTTTTACAAAATCAAATCCCCAAAAAGAATAGATATTCTCTAAAATTCAATTTTGGAAAATCAATTATACAAAAATATTGCAATAACAATGATAGAATTTATAATTATTCTGCCTGTCTCACTTGGGGCGCAAACGATGCAGACCTTTTCCAGTAAAATTCGAAAAGGCACATTATCCAAGTTTTATTGTGGGTTTGGGCGCAGTTGATATTTCCCAAATAGTTAACTAAGTACTCGTAAATCATCCATATCTCAAATGTGACTGATGAGAAACAACCAAATAAAAAACACATAGTCAATGTCACAGATTTTATTATTTATGATAGGTAAAAAATATTCGCGACTAGTTTCGGCCTAATATTCAGGCCATCATCAGTCTCTAAAAAACAGTTGTGTTGAATAGTGCAAATTATAAGAAAATGGAAGAACACACTTTGGTGTAAAAATAACTACAAATTTAATGTTGACCTTATTATTATTAATCAATAAAAATAGAGGTTATTATCCTCTATAAAATTTTGTGAAAATAATAAAAACTTACAATTAAACTTATAAAGTGAAAATGTAGTGACAATTAAAATTAAATAAAATAAGTAATGAAATGGTATATTACATATCAAGTGCGGAAAGTGGAATATTACGCACGAGTAAAATTTAGCACGAACCGCGTAGTGGCGAGAGCGGAAACGTAACGAGTGCAAGAAATACACTTTCCAATGCGTTGTGTACAAGACTTTTCCTACGACCCCAATATTTCT
This sequence comes from Ophraella communa, assembly GCA_035357415.1. Taxonomy (NCBI): domain Eukaryota; kingdom Metazoa; phylum Arthropoda; class Insecta; order Coleoptera; family Chrysomelidae; genus Ophraella; species Ophraella communa. The sequence goes on from CM068979.1 coordinate 68,034,047, forward strand.
TATAATTATGAATTTTTTAACTTTATTTTATAAAATTTATTTTAATTGTTAGTCATTATAAAAATTTAAACGGATTTAGATATTGCATAGAAATATAATTAATTAAAATCATTTCCCAGGAATTTACATCAAAATTCTTTATTATAGTTAAATATTTTAATTTTTTCCTGAACTTCATAAAAATTTAAAGTTAAATGGTTGTTGAAACAGTTAATGAAATAAATTGGAATTTGAGAAACGTTATTTGTTATGAATGTACTTTGAACATTTTCATTTACGTTTAACTGCTATTGTGTGCGCCAATCACCCCTATGTAGAGCTCCTAGCTCAAAAAATTTAATTCAAAGTGCAACAAACTCTGGTAGTAATATTAGTATGAACTATTATACAAAAATTCAAAATAAATTTACCACATACACAACAAATAGGTATACAGGGTTTTATTACCCAATTATTCACCTGTAATTCTCAATTTTTTGTTGTTTCTGTTATGCCTACCCATAGTAAACCCAAATTCCACTTATTGTAATTTTATAACAATTCTTTTAGAAATAATAAGGCCTTCACACCCTTCTATAAGCAATAAAATAAATACTAAGGACTTTTTTACTTTAGAACTTTGGCACAACCAAAACCATACCTATGTGTATATTTGGTTGCATAGATAATGCAACTCATACAATTTTTTTTATAAAAGTATTAATTCGACATTTATTTTACCAAAATATATTATTTCTTGATCAAATTGAACAAACCAAAGTGATTTATTCACAAAAATTAATAGTTTTTTATTCGTTAATCTTGTTTAAATTATTACGTTCTGTGCGTTTTTAAAAAATATCACGCGTGTGTGCTATTTCTTCTTCTTTTCTTATTTTTCCGAACGCGTATGATATTACTAATTTTCGAAGTGTCAAAACTGATTGTTGGATGTCGTTTTCATAGGGGGTCGTAGGAAAATGTATATAATTTAACTTTTTATGTATTTAAAAAAAGGGGGATGGCGTTGAACATAGACATAGAGATATAAAATTGTGTATCTGTGGTCTGATTATAACAGATAAGAAGAAGAAGTTACAAGAAAAATCTAAAAACATTATAAAATAAGGGTAACAATTTCTTGCAAGCATGACAAAAGAGTCATCAACTAGTTAGTAACTATAGTAAAAAAGTAATAGCAACAAATTGGTTAGTGTTAGTGCAGTAACTTAATAAAGAAGAAAAGATTTGGGAGGTTATGTTGAGGCCAGCACTAAGATTAATTTAAAAAAATGATGGTAAGCATCAACATAGTAAAATATATAAAGATGGTCACATTAGAGAGAAAACAAACCGTATTGGTGAAGTAGAGAACAGATATTAAATAAAGGAAAAATGAAAGACAAAATTTGTATTTTGGAAATTAAGATAAATACAACTGATAAATAACTTTTAGATGGTGGAAAATGAAGTTAAAAGGGGTTTTTAAAATGCTTTTATCAATTTTAGGATTCAAATAATGGATAGTATTATATGAGTTGCCCAGTCCCCAAAATGTTTAGATAAGACGTAATTGTAACAGTATATATATTAAGTATATTAAGTTATTGTAAAGATCAGCATTATATAGTATTTTCCTGGTTTTTCTATATCATTGCACAGTTATACTGATCTCTGAGATGAAATACATCCAGGATAATCCCTTAGGGCTAATAATATCGAGGCTTTAATATTGTTATATCTTATTACTTCCATACTTGGTCCAGCCTTACCTACTTAATCAACATTAGGTACCTAGCTAAAAACAAACAAAATGTAATTTCAATATGTCAATCTGACGATGCTAGTTATTTAGCGAAACAGCTGTAATTGTAATTTTAAACATAATTTTTTCTATTAAACTTGAAAGTTGTGTTTAAACAAGAGTTTTTTATTATTCTTCGTAAGATGGACTTCCAAAAAGTAAGGGTTAGTACAATAAATTTAATTCACTGAAATCTTCTTTGCTATCGAATTCGGCCGCCATGTTAACTGAAGCTTAGCATGGCTTAAACGTAATGTGACATTATGATTTGTGCTTTCGCTAAGAGATGGTGCTAATGGTAAAATATTGAAAATATCGTATAGGCACCTCTGCTCCTAGCTAAAACTGATGTTTCTATTTCCAATTATGAACCTACTTCATTGTTTACAGTTTTGTGGTATAGACACTTTTGGTTCTGAGCCACTCAAATATTTTATTGCTTTTATTGCAAATCGAACTAAAAAAAAGAAAATCATTTTTAACTACAAAGAGTTTATATTATTATTATAGTATTAGAAAGTCAAAAAATTAATCATAATTAATCACCCAAAAATAAAATTATAATAAATTTTATGTTATTGAAAGAATAATTCAATTCAGAGGAACAAGTGTGGGGTACAGTTTACTATAACAATAAAACATTATTATGGATTTTAAAAACATTTTCAAGCAAAGTCAAAAGATTAAATATATTCTTAAAAATTATATTACATCTTTTACATAAAATAATACTTAGAACTAAAGGATTTATCGCGTTAATAAAATACAAAAATTTTATGTTTGATTAATGATAAAAGAGCTTTGTTCTTCTCGCCGTTCTGAATCCATAATAAAACATTCTGTGAGTGCCAAAGTGGTTGAAAAAGAAAACAAAAATGGACGGTGAATAAATTCTATAAATTATTTTTCGATTTTTGAAATTTAGTCTGCCATCTTTACTTGTTTTTATGGATACATATTCAGTACAATCTTTGGTGTTTTAAAGATTTCCCATTATAGTTTTTTGTAAAAATAAAAATTTTTGCGCTAAAAAAAGATTGTGTATTGTAATAGAAATATTTTTCTTGCGCTCTATTATAAAAGTGAATATTTCTCGAGACTAGTGCAACGTTTATCAAATTTTTCCAGCGATTAGTTATTAACATCGTGCAAGTACAGTTATCCATTAAGTTAAATCACGAGTAAATGAACAACTATTTATAAATATAACAGGACACTCATCATCACCATCAATTTTACCGTGACTCCAAACAGACCCTGAAAAACATAAAAAACATTAATTACTTACCATCATCAGATACTTACTATAAAATGAATCAACCTATATAAAAATATAGAAAGAAAATGCTAAAACAATTAAGAACTTGTGAACTTGAACACTGTGGGAGGTATTTGTTTAGTGTTCTTAATATAATAGACTTCCACAAAGTAAAGGTTGGTACGATAAATTACATCCCTTTTTTAGAATGAAAGAAATGCGTAAAAATTATTTTTCATGGTTTTGTACTTTCTTCTTTTATCTTGGTCTTGGTTTTGGTCCTGATTATCTTTCTATTGTAACAGCCTTTTCAGTAAAATGGGGATTTAGTTGGTAGCATTGATTTCGTTTTTAAAGCTTTACTTAAAACTTTTTCATCATCTCATCTTAGACACGCAGTATATATTCTACATCACCCTGCAGAAACAATCACTAATATTTCACTATATAAGGTTTATTTGGCATCGTTTGAATGGGGTGTTTGCCGTTACTTTGCTCTTTTCTACTTCTAAATACTTTTGTGTTTCCTCTTTAGTTAGTTAGTAGGTGGTTCTTCTCTTCTTTAATCTAGAATATTTGACATTAGCATAATATTAAATTATATAACTAGGCGGTAAAGTAGCATTTCTTAGGCCCAAAAAAAGATATGGACAGGCGAGGAGCAGCCACTTTTTGTGGCATGAAAAGAGCACTTTACATGGTTTACGATGGTTTATTTTATAATAATTGTTGTTAATTTTTTCTCTAAAAAAATGTATTTTCTAATATAAAATTCATATTGGCACACAGCTTGAGCCTTCCCACCCATTGCTAGCGCCGTCAACGGAATAAAAGAGCAATCGAGTTAGAGATGGGCAAACATGCTCTTTATGCAACAGTTTCAGCTATTTTCAAAAAACAGTTTAAAAAAATAGATACCAAAAAAGTTACATATAGCTCAAAAGCTTAACTCTAACAACACTATTATTTTATCAACTATTTAGACGCCTAGACGCAATTAAACTTTTTAACGTTATGTTAAACGTTTTCCAATGATTAATTAAAGAAACTGTTACAAATAACATATTGCTATTAAACAACCCACCTCTACTAGAAGCAACACATAAACAACCAACCAAGCAAGCACGTGAAATCGAAGCTCGTATACGTGTTAATCAATGTAGGTGTGAACAATTTACAAGAATTATATCATTTAAAATTATTTATTCATTATTTATATATATTGCCACCCTCGTGCCTCTCTGTTTAACCCGTGCCACCATTTTCCTTAGCACTTCCATCCCCATATGTTTGTGCCTGTGCAGCCCAACACTGCGAACATCCGGCTCAGTAACTCAAAAACCTTCTTCTCTTTTCTCTCCGCAGTCCTTATCTCCTTGATCCTCTTCATTTCCTCTCCATTTCCTATCAGGATCGGGAACTTTTCCCGTTTCCCCTCTCTCCATTTAACTATCTTCCTTGTTTACCTATACTACCTTAACTTTTTCATCACCGACTACTGAACTTCTCACCTTAACTTCTATGCCTTCCCCCTTTTTAACATCCCAAACCCTATCTCTTACTTCCGTCCACCCTTCCCAGTCTCTTTGCCCTATTTCCCATCTTGATTGCATTCTCTCCTTTTAACCTCTTTCTTCTTGACCCTCCTTTCAGCTGACTCCTGTTTTTTCAACTGTTTCACCCTTTCCTCCAGCCGCTTTACCATTTCCTTCAGGTCCTCTACATTACCCCAATCTTTCCCCCTTCCAATTTGTCGTTCCCCTCTACTCTTCCCCTTCTGCTTTCTTTTCTGCTCCCTGTACAACCAAGATGATACTTCTTTACTCTTCACCGTCTGGCGTACGTTTTACCTTCCTGGATTTTCCAAAGATACCCTGCTTTTTCTTTTTTGCCTCAATTACTTCCTTTTCTATTTTTTCTTTTTCTTGCAAACCACATCGCCCGAGTAGCTGGGAATTGATGGTCCACCACCACAGAGCCCGCTTGTGCTGGTAAGGCTGGGTACTCCTGGACGTCACCAGGTATCCCGGAGGCACGGTTTATGACTGACTTACGCGCAGCCATTCATCCATTGCCACGGTAGCTAACAATGTAATTTTCGGATTGATTATCGAACTTTACTCTTCTAGGCTTTTTTTCACAGTTGCCTCCGGACGCAGTAGCTACCGCTGCTCAATTCACCCAACATGGCTGTCTCCCCCATGCTACCGGTTTTTTTTATCGAGGTTTACTCCTCTATTTCGTTTGATTCGCGAGCAAATAATGGGGTTCTTAAGTAGGATCCTTATTTATTGCTTATCCCGAGAGTTGGTCAGTCATGAGGTTCTTACAACTAAAAAAAAACCAAGTTCCGTGACAGACCACGCCCCCTGGAGACACCCTATATGAGCCATTGGGACGCGCCATGTCGGGTGGAAAGCCCCCTACCCGGAAACTTGTAAGAGATATTAGTGGTGAACCACTTCCAACATCCATCATCCAACCCTGCGACTGACAGCAAAGTATTATTTAACAAACACAAAATTCCTTTGAAGCAAAAGATGCGTGAAAAAACTCTTATACCAACTATATTTAGAACTAATTAATTGAGGAATATAGTAGATGATAAAAAGATTTAAAATAGTGTATTATGACGAAAATAAAATAATATTGTAACGTTAGATCATTAAGACTTCAATAGCTGGTAATGAAGCGGTGACAGGCAACGGAATTCAAAAGAAGTAAGAAAATCAGCATGGTTGCCAAAATCTTGAAGATTTGTCATTGTATTCGTATAGTGACCAAAAATTCTAATCATAGAAATAAATGTTATTATGTTAAAATTAAGAGTAAATGATTCATACAGCACAAAGGATTTGTAAAGATTTTGCAGCTTAAGTCTAAATTAGAATGTTCAGCCGTTAAACTTTTTTATTTTTCTATATAAATAATGAACCTCATTTACTGTCGTTATTTTTTTTTGAGACAACACTTTTAATCAATAATAATAAACTGTTTTCATGCAAAGATAAGCCCTCTCTTCCTTATACAATTTTTATTTCACCTTGTTTGAACTCTCTAGAATCAGTAAACAACTTTAAAACATTTTTTAATGTTCTGTTAATATTTTACCCCACCTTAAAACTGTCTGGTATATTATTTACACATATCCAACGAAAAATTACTACTTTCGTATATCTTAATGTCCATCTACAAAATTAAATTCCGATCGCTCTTTTTGTGTCTGCTGCTTTTATCACAGGAAATATCATCGATCTCGGAAAGTACAGTAGCCGTTCAAACAACGGTACAAATAATAGATAGTGATCAAACATGTTGCTACGAATAAATAGTCCAGTTATAGCGTTGTTAACAGTTCAAATTAAAACACGGTGAGAGGTTTGATATTTTCGATGTAATTTTTTAATAATTAGCAACAACATATTTATCTTTAATCTACAGCAATCATGTTTTTTTATTCCCCTTGATATTTCAAAAAATTATTTCAGTTTTTCTAAAAAAACAGGAACAACAACCTTAAAGCTACTGTATATTTGATATGTTTATGGAAAGAGGTCACCCGGACATTTTTAGCAGCCGTGATACATGATACAAAGAAACAAGGCAGGACAGTTCCTTGTAGAAGGAACAAAAGTATTAAAAAGTGTCCATCGAAAAAAACCAAATTAGGGGCGCCACAGTAGCAAGAGTAAATGGTGTCACAGGACGTTAAAAATAGTAGAAAAGAAGAATTTGTCCTGTGATCGACTATGTCAAAATTAATTGTCAACTACACAAATCACGAAAATATTAAATTTTTTAACCCAACTCACTTCACTCTGTTTATAACCTATGGAGTGTTACTCTACTACGTTGGTTTTGTACCGTTGTGATACTCTCGCGCCATTTACTATTTGCTACTTACCGCGCTGGAGTTTTTGATATCATTCTTATACAAGTTGGTCCTCTTTCCTTCTACACTCCATAATTCCTTTGTTATAAATTTATCCAGTTCGCGCACCTTTTAGATTAGGTTATATTAATAGTAGTATTTTTTATTTGAGACTTTTTTTAAATTTGCAAAACTTACTCTTTTCTTTTTGATTTACTTTTTAAGAACCACAAAATTTTTTTTTATTTTAAGGCATATATTCATTAATTATTAAGTAATGATTATTGTAAAAAATTATATTTTTTTAAAAACTGTGATAGAATTTATAAGAAAAGAAGTTGAGGAAAAATTAAGTTTCAAATATCTTCTTTTTGGCAACAAACAAGAAATAATAACTAATTACCAGGAATTAAAATGGTGTGCTACATTTTATGAAAAATTAATCAAATAGCAAGCATATTGGTGATCGAGGAGTTTTACAAATAAAGTGAGAAAGCAAAGAAAGAGTTTGGAAAATAAACAGCAACTTTATACCAACTTTTATATGGATTAGAAGCATTTGTAAAATATTTTAACGATAGTTATACGTTTCTTATTGGAAAAGGTGTTTTTATTATTTTGTCAATAAAGAGAGTTTTGTACAGGGTGATCAGTTAAGGGTAGCGAGCGGCCATATCTCATAAGATATTGGTCGTATATATTTGAAAAAAAAAATGATAATTAAAGTTGCCAAGAGAAAATGCTGTAAATTATTTGTTTGTCAAACGTCCGCTAGAGGGCGTAACAACCAACACCAAGTAGAAAAATAGGATTTGTAGAGAATTTTGCATAAAGAAAGTATATCGATGATATCATTCTCATATTTACTGACCATTTCCCCATATTTTTTGTCTATAACGTTTAGTTCTATCTATCAAAATAAAGCGGTGGTGGAAGTTCAATTCTTTTTATAAAAAACTAAGATTTCTCCCGTTTCTTTTTACCGATTTTAGCAAACTTAGGCTCATATGAAAGAGCATAATTTGCACTATAAAAGACATATTTGGTTTTGAATTTTTGACTTTTCCTGTCGCCGCTAGATGGCGTTAACTGAAATGATAGCAATTTTTTGAGTTTTTATAGTGCAAATTATGCTCTTTCATATAAGCCCAAATTTGTTGAGATAGGTCTAGCGAAACGTGAGAAATCTTGGTTTGTTTAAAAAAAAACAATCGAACCTCCCCCACCGCTTTATTTTGATACTTATAACAAAATCTTTTAGTAAAAAAATATGAGGAAATGGTCAGTAAATATGAAAATGATATCATCGATATTTCATTATGCAAAATTCTATATAAATTCCATTTTTCTACTTGGTGTTGTTACGCCCTCTAGCGGACGTTTGAGAAACTCGAAAATAATTTATAGCAATTTCTCTTGGCGACTTTTATCATGATTTTTTTCTCAAATATATACGACCAATATGTTAGGTTAGGTTAGGATAGGTTAGGTTAGGTTAGGCCTCATTTATTGCTTAAATGTAAATATATGAAATGATAACATGTAGTGCAAAAAAGATGCTTGTGTTTTGTGCGCATTTTACGAAAAAATAAGCCTCAAACGCTTTAAAAATATTATTTTACCAGTAACTATAAATAAACAAACACAATATGGCCGTGATGCCGGCCATATTATTAGTTAGGCAATCAAATATACAGAAAATGTCAATTCATTAAAGTAAGTAATACATTTTTCAAATCTTTGATATTAATGATAAAATGTAAAAATGTAATTTTTGTCTATGGCTGCGCTATTCCGCTACGGATGAAAAAAGCAAATGGCAAAATTTCGCTACCCAATGCAACATATTAAGGAATGGACTGCCCAATCTCTGACGACACAACCTATAATAACTAAGTAAAAGGTGATCAGTTAAAAACTTTTGTTTTCAAATCGTGTTTAAAACAGTGTAAACTGATTTAAGGTTATGTGTGTTTAAGGTTTTGTAAATGTTATTTCTTATTTACAATGATAGTTGAAAATGTTAATGTGTTTTGAACTTGTTGTGGCAATTGCACTAAAAAAAAGAGTTACAAATATTTTTGCTTTTCTTCAAATACACTCGGTTTGTTTGGAAATGTTCTTACTATCACGCCTCTAGTGACGTCACATGCTCAATTTCATACCTTGTTTAATTGTATCATTTAGGCAGTAGGAAAAAAATATTGGTTTCATCAAATATATCAGCCATTGCTTTTATTTAGTTGTTCGACTTATGTAATAAATTAATTTTTATGTCAATATTGGTATTTGTGGAGGTTTATAGAAAACTAACATTTATAAAGGGAAATTTTGTAATAATTAAAATGGGAAATATTAAAAAAAGGATATTTTTAACTTTTACTTTCAAATTTTCTTGGAAAAATATTTTCTGGCTAAATAATGATGAATCTGTTAGTTATTATAATAATTTTTATTTTAAACAAAATGAGCTGTTATATAAAGCAAATTTAATATCCTGACAAACTGCAATTTATTAACGGTGAATTAAGTTTTCAAATGTTCAAAGAGTTGCATGATCTCCAAATTTAATAAAACGATAAAATAAGTTTAAACGCCGCTGTTTGTATTATGTGTCTACTAAACCGAAGTAAGTTACATTTCGGATAGGCCTAAACGGTAGATGGAGATAGTGAAGCGTCTCTGCAATCCACGCATTGTGCAGGTGTCCCAACACAACAGAGCGAATTTAAATGACCTTCGGGTTATAAAACGTATACACTATAAATTAATTAAGTTAAATAATCTCATTTGGCTACAAAAAACTTGAAGGAATACAGAACAGGACTTGCACAAACATAAATTATTGTCAGGCGTCCGAAACAGGTATTAATGGAGGTGGCACACGCGATATGACGAATTTGACTTAAAATAATTTTTACAGGAATCATTAATTACATTAGGCGACACGAATTTGCTAATAATAATACATCGGATGAGTATATTTTTATTTTTGCTATTTAATTTAATGAGGTCAATCCCAAAACAAAACTACTAGGAAAAAATAATCAATGGAAAAATTTGCAATTTGCAAACGATGATGAGAATGGAGTAATCCTACTAAACAATGATTCAGGAGTAATAAAAAACTAAATAAATAAGGCAACAATAGATAATTTAAAAGTAGGCAGGAAAAAATATTGCAAGAAATTAATAAAATCTTTGTAGGATAATGAAAAATGCTCAAAGGATAAAAAGAAGTCCTAGTTTTTCCCATAACAATGGATAAATAATCAATATTTGAAAATTTCAAATATCGAAAATAATATATTGGCAATTGCTATAAAAAACAAAGTCAATACAATAACATAAAACAAAACTTGTCAGTATCAGTGTGGTCAGAGAAAAAATGCAACAGATCCTCCATATGATATTTATAGATTTTTATTTTTCATTTAAGTCTATAAAAAATATAATTCTGTAATAAAAGAATTAAAAGCCTCAGACAACTTAATAGGTTTACTTAAACTGATTCTCATACTTTTAAACCAGAGGTTCCTAAACTTTTTTCCCGTCACCACTTTAAAATTTTACTGGTTTCGGTGGACCCCCTGCTGCTACATTTCTACTATATTCTCAAAACTCGTAAAAAAATGTGAAAATTAGATCTAACGATGGAAATTTCTGCCGTAAATTCGGAGTGGTAAAAATAAAAAGAAAAATACTATATTTTTTTGTATTCTATTTACTAAAATAATATGATTACATACTTAATAGAATTAAAATTAAACATTAATAAGGTAACCTAACTTCCACAATGCAAATCAATAATTAAAAAAAAATAGTTTTAATTTTAATGGGAGGGATGTACTTGATGGACTGATAGAAAATTATCAATATTTGACTTCAGTTTTGAGAGGAATAACCGCAAATCTCCTTGTTTTGTGATGTTGAATCTGCTCCTTTTTTTGTTAGTAGGTTTGTAATAACACTGAAACTTTTTTTGACAAAGTATGACGAGGGAAATGCTATCAAAAGTTTTCTCACAATTTTCCACAGCCCAGAATATTTTTCGGGTATTTCTGCTTGCAGCCAGAATATTTTACAGCCTTTTTTAAATTTCACCTTCAGCTCCTCACTGGTGCTAAGCTCTAGTAGTTCCTCTTGTAATACCACATCCATGGTCAGAATATCTTCAAATCTATTTTTGAAGTCATCATGCAGGGCATTTAAATGTTGAACGTATGTCTGAAGAATTCGCGCCGACTAATATTTTGCTTAATAAATTTAAATTTTTCAAGAAAATCCGAAATTATACCCTTTGTTTGTATTATATTTAACTGTAAGTTAATATGAGAGCTCATTTCCTCAATATGTCTTTGTACAGTGTTGTTAATCAAAAGACTTCTTTTGAGTGCGTCATGCATACGTTTTTCACCAATCATCGCACAAAAGTACAACCTTGTGTCATAAGCATAATCTTGTAAGGTATGAATGAATTTCGGTTTGAATGTATACATTTTGTTTTGCTTAAATATTTTCTTTAAGTGACTCTTGCAAAAACCAACTTCCACTGCTCTTTTTTGTAGACTCAACTTTGACGAATGCATAGCTAGTGCAGTAGCTGCATCATTCTCCTTAACGTACGAATTGATATCCTTATCTCAGTGGAGCTCCTTAGTCTTGTTTGCAATGATCTGATAGTAGGCACCAAGTTTTCTTCGTACATGAAGTAGATAGTTCTTCTTATCAAATCTTTATCACCGTCATCAGTGGTTCTGGAAACACCACTATCGTTTTGTCTTCGTCTCGGATGAATTGGCATCGAAATGTGAACTCTCACTGTTGATTCCGGTATCCCTGTCAAATCGCTGGTTCCTCTTACAGCAGGAGTAAAAGCCCAACCCCTTTGGACCAGCTTTCTTTGGCATCAAGGGATAAAACTCGTCGTTGAACAGGAACAGTAACACAGGGCGCCGCTGATGCAGTTTCCCAAGGACGAAACATTTTTCACAAAAATTATTAAACAGCACAGACTAACTCTCACTACGGGAACACAAATATAAATGATTATACTTAACCCAAATTATACAAATACAAGAACCGATCCTGTGTTCAAATTTTGACCATAAACAATAAACCGTGACAGACGATCGCAATGAAAGTGGTTTATTACCATTAGCCCCCTTTTATTGTTGGCACTATATTGTTGAACACACCTTAATAGTTGATATTTTTCAGAATGTAGGATGAATGACCAAATAGTGACAGACGATAGAGATGTAACGTCAGACGATCCTTGTTTACAGTGCCGTTGTACGGGAAGAAGAATGGTTTGTTCGAAAAAAGCGTGTCCTGTTCTTCAATGTACACCGCTTAGACAGATTCATCCTCCGGGAGAGTGCTGTCCGAGATGTGTCGGTACTAGAGCCTTAGTGACTGTCAAGGATATCTGTTATATAAAAACTTCCTTATTCCGGTTAGTACAATACAATATTCACAAAAAAAATAAACTATAAGGTCTACCTATATCCTTAAATCAAACTGTTAAAATTTTTTCTGATGGATATTTTTTCCATAATAGGACACAAATGTATGTTAATGTTTGTTTTTGTCTTTTTAGAGATGGTAACAATTTCAGCGTTGACAAATGTACAAATTGTACATGTATAAACGAAACATCCATCTGCAAAAGATATACATGTCCGATATTAGACTGTGCTCCCGATTTGCAAAAATCCATTCCAGGAAGTTGCTGCAAGAAATGCGAGATCCCTCAACAATCGGACGAATTCAAATCTGTCTGTTTTTACAACAACAATCTCTATCAGGCAAGTCAATTGGTTTTATAAATATTTATTTATATCAAAATTTTTAAAAAACTACAATTTTGGAGGTCGCATTATAAAATCCTGCTATGCGACATTATCAAGGAGTTTTAATAGTATGCAATATCAGTTCACGCACAGCATCAATGGTTTTCGGAACACTAACTGATGTTGGACGATCTGCACGAAATTTGTCTTTGAGTGAACTACGGCCACGATTGAATTCACCATACCATCGATAAACACTGATGCTTGATGGAGCTTTATCGGCAAAAGTTCAATTAAGTTCATCCATGCACTGTTGCTGAGTTAATCCACGTCGAAAGTTGTAAAAAATAATCGCTAGAAAATGTTCACGATTTAATTCCACTTTTGGGCCGAGATGAATCTTTTAAGTTACTGTAAACAACACAAATAGCGCTCGTACGTCAAAACGTTCTGAGTACGTATAACCTCAAAAATGTCCAACTTTACGATAGAGCTGTCAGTTGTCAGATTGCAACGCCAGGGTTGCCAAATTCCGAAACATAAAAGGCAACCCTTACATTGGTAACGTGAATTTTGATATGTATTTAGTAAGAACATCATAAAAATATCATGAAAATAGAACAATTTCTATTTTTTTTACTTCAAAATATACTATGGACATGCGCACTACCATATTTCGCCTTGCCTATTTCTTGCATGGCATAAAAATTGCTTAATGTGAAGCTACTTTTACACATTACTTAAAATAGGGATAATAACAGTGACCATTATTTTAATAAATTAAAGAAAATTATTTTTCATTACACGTATTGTATATAATTGTGTTTTTTGCTAGGTAGGATGGTCAACAATGGAAACTAGACGCCTGTAAATCTTGCATTTGTACAAGAGGAATGCCCAGCTGCGCTATTACACGATGTAACGCTACGGCAACGGCGTGTACTTACGGCACAAAATTTCAAAAAGTACCGGGAGAATGTTGTCCGCGATGCGTGGAAGGTATGTTTATAAAAAAAATAAACTACTAAATTATCATAAGAAATTTTATAGTGCAATAAAAACCTTTAACATTTTTTAAAAAATTAATTTTTTTTTTAATTTTTATTATGATTGACCTCTTTAGAGGACCTTGCAATAATCCTATGGGAATTGCCTATATTTTTGATATTTTTTTAGATTTCGTCATTCTAAACAAAAGTATTCATAGGCACAAGGTGCCAAAATGGCCACGGAGCTGCCAAAGCTATCTAGACAAGGTGCAAAAATATTCATTTTCAATACTATTTACAGATATTAAAAGCATATTTTATTTATTATACATAATTAAATTTAAAAAATCATCATTTGTATATCCTAAATGTGCCATTATTATTAGGTTAAGGAAATTAAAGGCAAACTATTATTACACCTTTCACACAACGGCATACAACAAGGTGACTATTAAACAATAACAATAACTGACATGTGTCAGAATATTCCATAGGCGACTTGATAAATTAATTTTTTGTGACAAAAATGTATAAAGCTGATTTATTTGAAAACTGCAGGAGATAGGTATAGGGAATAGTAATACATATCGATAGTGGACAGCGTATTCTTCTAAAATAAATAATCACATACAGGGTGTCCCATTTGAAAAAAAGGAATTACGCGAAGATTGTGGATTCCGTTTTTATTCCAATTTTGACAGCACCCTGTATAATAAAAAAGGTAACTTGACAGTGTAAACGATAAAGCGGTATGTGGTAAATAGTTCCTGAGAAATTTAAACTTTTATTCAAATTACATTAGAGGATATTGAATTTTATGTACATGGTAAAAAAGTGTCATTTTCATATAAAAAATATTACAACTCAAAAACGGTTCAAGATAGGTATAGGGAAATATCAACAAAAAATGTTCAGAATAACGTAAATATTCCTAAAATTTAAAAATATACAGGGTCTTCCATTAAAAATAACAAAGTTATGTGCGACTTCCGGTATAACCGGAAGTAGAATGGTGACGGCAATATTTTCATTGAATAGCTCATTATTCAAAACCCCCTCATGCCAATGTTCATATTTCAGATACCTTTAGTTCTCGAGATATCTCTAATTGACCGTTCATCTGCCGCACCCTGTATATGAAATATAATAGGGTCATATGAAACAATAGTTGTCTTGGTATTTTTAAACATTATTTATGATTGAGTATTATTTCCGCTTATACGGGAATGGACGATAAGATGGAGGTAGTTTGTTAGTGGTTGGTAATTACGGAAAGAGTTTCAGAAGCCTGCACCGACTAATAGGGACTTGTTAAGAGTCGTTCCAAAATTTTAAGAACAGGAAGCGTTCTAACTCAACGCAAAAGCTGTACTGGTCATCCAGTTACCGTGACAACAGATGCGAATCAAGAAAGGCTATTTCACTAATGTTTCGGATTAACCATTTACTGTCCGCTAATCTACGGCCTCCTCCTTGGCAGGTTTTTGAAAATACTGAATTATATTCTATTCTATTTGTGCTTGTTCCATCATGAAACTTTTCTTCTTGAAAAAAATCCGTCAAACAGTTGACTGCCTCACCTCCTCGAGATGCTAGCTCATAAGATATGAGATGAAAAAAATTTTTCTGCAGACCTTCCGGCTCGTTTTCATCGTAAAGCTTCAAAATTTGCAGCAATTCTTTGTAAGTAAAAGCCGATGAGCTTTCTTTTCTCTTTTCCGGGTTCAATTGTAATATTTTGCGCGTAGCATCTCGGGCACTCCTAGCAGATTTAAATCTTACATCATTAAATGGATCTATTACAATACCGAAATCTTCGCAATATTTTTCCTGAACAAGTTTTGCTGTTACGTTCCACATTGTTTTCACTACACTTTCTTTATAGAAGGATCCACCTTCTTGCGCATGTTGCTTGCCCAGTCCTTTAGAGTGAGGGCAAATTTTTCCACCGAAGTTCCTCGTTCTAATAAGTGATTTCTTTCAGCACAAAACTCTTGAAGTTCTCTCCATACTGTCATTTTTGACTTTTTCGTATTCGTTGGCTTAAGATTGTCTATATTCTTGTCAATATCTACAGCAGAAGGATTTCCAAACCGCGACATTGTTGTCGCCACAGGTGACGCCAATGTGACAGCAACTGACAGTGACACAAAACGATTTGATTTATTCATAAACTTTTCTCATAAAAATTATAGTCGCCACAGTTGATGTCAATGTGACAGCAAATGACAGAGGCACAATACGATTTGTTTGATTCAAAAAATTTTCTTATAAAATTTAACTCGTGCAATGAAAATGAATCGATAATTTTCATTGCACTAGTTAAATTACTACTGATAATTATTATTTATATGATTAAAACACTTTTTCAATCATTCTTTCCATTTATTTTTATAATAAAATATTATGTGTTCCTAGATATGTTTAAAGTAATATCATATTTGTTTCTATTTACAGTTGACGGAGCGTGCATGGTGTTCGGAGATCCTCATTACAAGACCTTCGACGGTAAAATTTACACATTCAAAGGAATCGGAAAATATCAGCTGACAGCTGACTGTACCAACAACACGTTTTCTGTAAGAGTTGCTAACGTACTTGTGGACGGAAATTCATCCTCCACCAAACGAGTATCTGTGAAGTATTTAAATATGAGGCTCAGTCTTCAGCAAAAGGGTAGAATTAAATACAATGGTACAATAGTTACCGCCCCATTCAAAGTGGACGGGAAATTCAGACTCGAAAACAGAAAAGAAAATTCGATAGAATTAATACTGAACAACGGAGTGAAAATATTTTGGAATTTTAAGAGTATCGTAGATATTGCTGTACCGGCTTATTTAAAAAACAACGTTTGCGGACTCTGCGGCAACTTCAACCACGACGTACGCGACGATTTGACGTCTAAAGCAGGCAAAATACTTTCCGATAGAGAAATCTTGGCGTTCGGAGCTTCCTGGTGTCTAGGAAAAAAATCGGAGTGTGCTAAAAAGATAAAAATTCAAAAATTCGTCAAACCGATCAAACCACTGAAGAAAAACGCCTGCAGGTTCTTTAACGGCGATATATTTTCTAGCTGTAGATCGAAGTTAAGCGTTCAGCAATACTTTAAGGCTTGCAAGATGGACATGGATCACTGTAAAGGACATAAATGCTACTGCGACAGTATGATGGCGTATGCTAGAGAATGCGAGAGACTCAGCGTGAACCTGGTTAATTGGCAAAAGCATACGTTATGTGATTCGAATAGTCTTTTAACTCGAAGGAGGCGACCGAAAAGGTTGCACTCGCATCATCGACGTGTACAAAACCAAGATGATTTGTTGCTCAGAGAACTGCCAAAATTCCTAAACAGAACGCGTAGCTCCAAAGGCGTACCACTAACTTAATTTTACCATTTAGGCTACCTAGTCATTCTCAGTATTTTAGACTAGACGAATATTTTAAATGTACCGTAATAATTTTAGGAAACACCTAAAACTGATTTAACTGTCGATTCTAAACAATTTCCTGATAACCTAGACTTTTCAATATGCAAACAGTTACTAAAGATAATGATTTTTCGCTTTAGTTAATACAGAGCTTAACACATTACAATTATAGATTTCCAGATTGCTCTGGAATATTGATCTTTTATGACCATAAAAGCACTGCGTATTGTGTTCTTATTGGCTCGTACTTTAATTTTAATTGGTCTCAGACACTTTCACTTCGTCGGCTTATTTCAGCACGTTCATTCCTCAACACCCAAGGAAGTATGTCCACTGTAAAACTTTTTACAAATTCGTTATTTACTCCGTTCAAATTTTCTTCTACGTTTTGGTATTGTCGTCTACTGCTATAAAATGTTTGAAAGGTTATCTTGTAAGTTTATACTCACATCACCAAAATTCTTGGACCCCCTTATGTTTGTCAAAATGAGGCACTATTATTATATGTCAAGAAGTGTATATTGTATATATATTGTATATATACTACATTGTATATAGTGTAATGCGTCACGAGTGCAGAAAGTAATCTATTCCACACTATGTGTGAAATGGAATTTCTGCATGAGTGGTACCTACATTATACTTTTTCTATGATCAAATTAAAAATATATTTATTCAACTTTAATTATTATGACTGCAAAAATGTTACATTTTTCTTTGTTTTTACAGTCTTTTCTATTTTTTCAGAAATAGTTATTCCACTAGTAGATGCTGTTTCATTCTCAACAGATTGCAATATTTTATTTGCTAATGACATTTTGCTTGAGAGACTGTGATCGATATATCCTTCTGCTGTTGTGGTTGATTTTCACCCGCCATGTCGTTTGATTGCTGTTAAATTTTCACCATAGTCAGCCACTATCACGGTCGGTGACCGTCGAAAACAATGACTGGTATAGTTTTTAGTATCTGGCAACTTCAAAAACTTGCACTGTAAGTTTCCCTTTCTGGTAATTTGTAAAAAAATATTCATGAAATACATGTAGGGGAGAAGTTTATCATATTTTTTAAATATATCGTAAAAATTTCCGTTAAGTGTAAATTTTCTTGGAACTTTCGGTTTTGTTTTTGCAATATTAAAAACAGCAGCCGAACCCATGTCCTGAATATCACACAATTTTAATTTTTTTAACTCTTCCCGTTTGCATGCACCCGTTATGCCGAATACTAGGACAGTCTACAAAAAAAGTTAAATAAAGAAAGGAAAAACCAATGTCAATGTCACAATTTTTATTATTATAAATATTGCAAATTTAAAGCGATACCAGTTTCGGCCTACAATACGGCCATCATCAGGCTACAAAGAAAAACACATTACAAACTAATTGGAGACTAATACAATTCCTTAAGCTCAATGAAATTTAATCATATAAAATACATAAAATATAAAAGGGGGTTGAAGCACCCTAAGTACCAAAACTATCCAATAAGAAAAGCAATTTTTGGTTAGAGACCAAAAAAGAAGAGATTAAAATATAGTTATGAACGCATTTAAAGACGGTTCTCACAACTTTTCTATTAATAATTTTACTTTTGTTGGGAGATATATATCATCAGGAGCTTCATGTAAAACTGTATGAATGTATTCATTTGTAAGAATTTTTGATTTTTTGGCGGCATATCCTTCGGATTTTCTTTTTTACATTGAGTATATTGACTACATTGTCGAAGCATTAAACTCTTTAGATAGCTCTCCAAAGTAAGCTATCATAACATGTTCTGAAATGAATTGTACCTTGTTGGTTTTTCGCCACTCCATGAATATTGAATAATATGTTAAATTTTACCTTTTTAAGGACGTTTGGGGTAACAACTCTTCGATAAAATTATTTTCCGCTTCTACAATGTGTGAAGAAATATTTTCAACATCACTAGCCATTTTAATAAACTTTAATTTTAACTGTCACAGATAAATAAAAGTATTCAATTGACAGATATCTCATGTAACTTGATGAAAAAACATAAGCATTCATGTTTATATACTATAAAACCTCATTTTTGTCAAAATATATTACAGGTGTGATGGTGTAGTGGAACGTATACAGCTTTAAAATTTATTAACTTTCAATTTGACATAAGACCGGTTGCATTCTTCTCAAGAACACTAAACGGAAGTGAGAAAACCTATCCTGCTGTCGAAAAGGAATCTACTGCTATTATCGAAAGTCTGAGGAAGTGGAGACATTTCTTGATAAACCGTCAATTCAAACTTATAACCGATCAGGAGACTCTCTCCTTCATTTTTAATCTCAAGCACTCAAGTAAAATAAAAAATGATAAAATTCAGCGCTGGATGTTAGAAATGTACTGTTATAGTTTCGACATCTCCTATCGGCCAGGAAAGTTAAATAAGATGGCTGATGCACTGTCCAGAGTATGTGGTGCTACTGTCAAATGTGATCTGTTTGAACTACACCGTTCTCTGTGCCAACCGGGTATCACAAGGATGTACCACTGGATCAAATCTAAGAATTTACCTTTCTCCGTAGAAGATATCAAACGCATGACTTCTGCTTGTTCTGTCTGTGCCGAATTGAAACCCCGTTTCTGCAAACTCCATAATAATTATCTAATCAAAGCTACTCGACCGTTCGAAAGACTCAATATTGATTTCAAGGGACCAGTTCTTTCCAGAACAGGAAATCAGTACATTTTGACTATTGTTGACGAGTACTCGCGTTTTCCTTTTGCATATCCCTGGCGTGATATGACGTCCGATACAGTGAAGAAACACTTGTACAATATATTCAGTATTTTTAGACTTCCCGCTTACAGTATGGGGTGCTACAAGCACTAGCACCCCATACAACCCTGAAGAAAATGGACTTGTTAAGTCATCCTCGTCGTTCAGCTGACGGCACGGCCATTCTATTATGGTTCGATTTTAAAGTATGTAACCTACTAGATACCAATCTTCCCATTCTTTTCATTACCCTAGAACGCCCAGTTCTACGTCTACAGTTAACGCTGTTAGTTTCCTGATACAAACGCACTATTCGAATAACTGATTTCCGAGGAATCCTTAGTCTTTCCGCGATTTCATGATTCGGCAAACCCTCCTCATCCAAAGCAACTTTTCTTGCTTTATTATATATTGAAAATCTATTGCAAGGTATAATTGCAAAGAACAACTCAACAATTTGTATCTAAAATTATAGGAAATTATTTTTGTAAACCGTTTTAGATTAAATTTAAAAAAGAACAAGCCATGATAGATATTTCGTTTTACGAGGGGGTCCAAGAATTTTGGCGGAGATGTAGGGCAAACTTTGTACATTCCTTTGTCCTTTTAAAAAATCATATTTTCTAAAACATTACTACTAGGAAGTTATTTTTTACATGTTCTAGGTTTTGATTTAATGATAATATATATTATAATTGAATTTAGATAATATAAGTAGTCCTATTTTGACGAAACTTTATTACTGGTAACATTTAATTAATAAATTTCGGCTAGTCTATTTTCCAAAAGAAAAATAGTAGCAGGGTATTGGATTAAGATTGTTAAACAATTTTAGAGGTTATTCCAATAGCTCTATAAGTTTTCCCTTATTTGTACTAATCTTGCTGCTTGCACTAAAACGTATTTTTTGACCCTATCTAAAACCTATATAGTTTTTAAACAGTGCAAATAAAATTCTAAACCTTTTTTATGCTATTGGAATAAATATACCTAAAAAATTATTACTGCTATTATTAAAAAAAACATATATTATCTATGTTTAAATACAATGTTTAATAATAATAAATATGTTAAAAAGTATTGTATAAATTATAGAAGTTCCAAATACTTTCATGTACTAGTTGTTTGATGCTTTGATGATATGATCGTCTGGGAAGCCATCAAGTTTATAATTATTCGCCTAGTGTTGACAGCAACATAATATTATAGCTGTGGCTTTAGTAACAATTCGAGATTGATAAAAGTTTTTCCTTACAAAGCTTTTATAATAGATATTAGACCACCTAATGGTGTAATCCTATATTACCGCGAAGGTAATTAATTTAAATGTTATATTTACCCTGCTACAAAGTTAATGTTGTGTAAATATCACTTAAAGTATTACAAATCTTTGTATATTTTGTCTGGTACGTGTCACCTTGCATAGGTTTTGATGTAATAATGTAGTTAAGATGATGGATTCGTAGGGTCAATAATTAGTTTCATTTTTTGATGACTTTTAGATGTTTAGATTCATAGTTTCCAGTATATTCAAAGAAATGTTTGCTCCGTTTTAATTAAAAGGTGTAATAATATTTTTAGATTGATCTCGCATTGTGTGTTGTAAAATTGAGAAAATAAGTTTCTTTCGAATAAGTATTTATTTTTAAAGCTTAAATACTGCCGATTTATGTAAAAAAAGTAGTAAGACGAAGTTTTAAAGGTGTATTTAAAGCTTGTAGAAAGGAAATCAGTTTTTTGAAATTCAAACAATACGTACTTTTTTGTATAACTCACAATAAAAATGGGTAATTTAAGGTTTGTCAAAAGTTTCAAAAGTATTTTAAAAATAACTTGATAACGGTATTATAAAATTTAAACATTAAGCTGGGTTTATCAAATTGAAATACCTACTGTTGTCATGCTTTGTAATAATTAATGTCCACAACAAAAAAACTTTGATTAAACATCTTGCAGACTTTCTCATCCCTCTTTGGCAGCAAGATACAATTCTTCATGATTTCTAACGACTTTTGTTGTTTCACAATAAACCCAAGTTCGAGCTATCACCTATTTATTCTAAACATATATCCTAGAGCGTATTTTTTATGATCTGCATCAAGCATGTAGTCACATGATGAAGAATTAGAGAGTAAGGGGGATGGGAAAGCAATTTAAAGCCTTATTCTTACTCTTACTACTTTCAGCTGACTGTGAATTTAAAATGTGGAAAGTGAAGTGGTGATTCTATGCTTCACACCTGTTTAGTGTTTGTCCCTTGTTTAAATTGTCTATAATCTGCTTCTTCTTCCCACGAATTAAGATTCCCTTTCAAAGAAATCTAAAGGAATTTAAAAATCATTAGTTATAATTAATTTGAAGCTGCGAACCTCGCTTCGCTCGGCACGCTGTGATTCACTTATAATAATATTAAATTTAAACATAATTGAGTTATAACAAATGAGTCACTGTGTTTGTTAAATAAACACACAACCACCAAAGATAATATGGAAATGACGATCGTAGACTAAACGGGTAAAAACGGGTTAAAAAGAAATTACAATGTTTATAAATAAAATAACTTCATTGCTTTGCTTAGACTAATTTCTTCTACACTTAAAAATATTGAATTTACTTAAACAATAAGCAATAAAACAATATCCTGTTCCGAATGTCTCGATTTGTACTAAGGATAAGGAGTGCAAAGTAGGTTCTGGACCACTACTTCAAGTTTTCGCCGCTAGATGGCGTGTAAGGCGCCATTTTTTATCCCCTTTTAAGTTAGCCATCCCCTTAGGACCATCTTCTTTTCCCATTTTTCATTTTATCTTATTCCTCATCAACCACTTCTTTATTTTCATAGCCAGAGGATCTTACACAGTAGCGCCATCACGGCGAAACCTTGAAGTAGTGGTCCAGTACATACTTTGTTTATACTACTAGTTAATCTAATTTAAAACTACCACACTAATACTTCAAACCAAATTAAGCAGATTCTATAGGGAGTAAGAGCCATCTCTCCAGGGCTCTTATTCATGATTGAGGGATTAGATCTTCACAAGAGAATATATGTTTTATCTTTATTCTGCTTGGTTACTTTGTCATTGTCTCGGGAAGCTTCACCCCCTTAGTCAAGAGTAGTATTTTTTCTGCTCTTTCTTTAGCGCTTTTGCAGAAAAGATAGTTCTCATCAAGGTTCTCTCCTGTTAGTTTCTTAAGGGATCGCTTACATTCATAGACAAACTTTATCTCAAGTAAAAGATATCACAGTTTTTAATGCTACCTGACTGCCTGTAAGAATATAGAAGTATGTTTGCGAAGACTCTTCTGGATACTAACGTCTATAGCATGTATCTGAGTCTGAAAGATGGTTAGAGCTTTAGCAAGGTATTTAAGTCCTCTTTCATTACTGGTTCGTCTTATATAAACTAAACGTTTAAAAAACATCCACCTTCCACCTTTCATTTAAGATTTTTAAATCCAATGTCAGCTCTTTCGATAGAATTAGCATCGTTATATTAACATGACAATAGCAGCGAAACATATGTCATTGCATTTAAAAATCTATTTTTTAAATAAAAGATAGAAGTCAAGTTAAAACGTTTATTATTCTTAGTAAGATGGACTTCCACAGAGTAAGGGTTAGTAAAATAAAAAAAAAGATTTTATTAAATCTTATTATCATTATGTGCGATCTCAGGTCAATTATTGATATTAGAGATAAATGATGCAGAAATAAGTGTTAAAAACATAAAAATAAAAGAGCTGGTAAGAAATGCCAAAATGTATTGAAATTTGATTAAATTATTACTCATTTTTATTGCCCATGGCAGTTATACAAAATATTTTCTATGAAATTTGTATTAAATACTTACATTATGTTTTTTCATTGATTTAAAAGTGAAGGATTGATGTCTGAGATATAAAAACGTATGGTAGGTTAGGATAGGTACATTATTTGTAGAGTTGTGCCAATAGAATTGTTGTAAATAGATGGCTTGACAATATTTCTTGGAGCAAAAACTATACATTTTATTCAACATACACACATCGGAAAAGCCTAAGGTTATTTTTAAAAATCAACGTCGGTTTGTCATGAGTTAATTTAGGTTAAAATTTATAGGTTCTTGGTTAATATTAATTAACGTTTATTATCATATATGCCGAAATATTTTCTTTGAAAATATGAAATGAAATCTAATTAAAACAAAAGAAAATATTTCAGTTTAACCAATTTTAAAGATTAAGTGTTTTCATAAAGAGAAAAATTGAGATTAAAGTGTGACCTCCACGTTGGTTTATCACTGCTCTACATCTTTGGCTCATAGACAAAATAAGATTATAAATATCAGTTTGAGGTATGCTCGTCCACTGTGCTCTCAGAAGCTTTCGAAATTGAACAGGTGCATAACTGTTACCCATATTTGGAGTGATTCTACGTTGAAGCATATCCCATATATGCTCAATTGAATTTAGGTCCGGATATTGTACTGGCCATGGTAAAACTTCCGTTCCCTCGCTTTCCAACCAGTTGGTTACAGTACGTGCAGTAAGTGGCCGGGCACTATCATGCATTAAGCAGAAGTTTTCACCAACTGCGCCTGCAAATGGGTCCACAATAAGACGAAGAAGAAGATACTAAAGATACACAAAAATTTAAAAATTCATTTTTCTCGCAGTTGACACAATTCTACAAACTGAGTAGTAGTTTCTGGTCCTCTTATCATTCTATCTATAGCATCGACCATTCCAATTTTGACCGACTTTGCTTACTGGACATCTGCGGAGGCTATAGGCTGTTAAATATTGACGATCATGCGACATTTTTCTTCTAGTTGTTTTGGAACATGAGTCATTCTCAGATGTTACAAATATCAAAACCGCCGCACCCCCAGCAACGTAGTCTATGAAAACACCGACACCCCAGTCCTTGATCGATTCAAAAATCTACAATTGCGCTATGTGTAGCTCATCCTACTATGACACCACACTAGCCAAAAACACACTAAAACTCCCTTGGCTAATCAGCCGCCGCGCCGCTCTAGAAAATCAAAAATAAAAACGCCATATCTGCCTCTACGCCTACTCCAAGCAAGCCCAGTACCGGGGCCTATCCTATCACCCGTCTCTGAAGGATACATTAAAACATTTATCATATTTTCCTACAAAACCCGGGTAACTTCCTAGAGGAATCTTCACAATTTCTAAAAATACCCCGTTAGCCTAGCTAACTCCCCGGCGCTGTGTTAGGTTATAGGTTTTCTGTGGTTCCCTATAACACTTACCGAATAGCTGAAAGGAAGAGCCTAATACAGCCACAGCTCTGTACCTGCATCCCCACGAAGTCCAACTCACCGCAAAATTTAGGCTCATTGCCTGCGAATTCTTCTGCTATCCGCCCAACAGATCTCGCTACCCCCAAGTCTTCTATGGCTTCGAGCCATTATCTCCCAATCACATCACAAACCACAATCTACCCAAATATCACACCAAAGGCAATACGACTGCCACTCTTCAGTCCTAGGGCTTAGTTATCTTTTGTTATTATTATTATTATTATTAAATTATAAAATCTCCAGCAAAATTCGATACTATCCATCTATCTATTTTATTATATCTATTTTGTAATAAGGGCGTTGAAATGGACTGGTGGAAAAATTTTGAAATTAAAAAGAGTGTTGCTGAAAACCAGGAAAAATGCTTGAATAACATTACCGAATTTGACGCTCCTCTGGTTATGCGGTCACTTTTACGCCGGATTCAGCAAAGTAGGGAGTCGGGTGGAGTAGCCCCCTCTTCAATGTCAATGTTCATTTTTAATTTGTAGAAAATCATTATTGTCAAAAAAAACATAAAAAAATCATTATTGTCAAAAAAAACTTTTCTAAAAATTTAAACAGAAAAATTTATTACAAAAATATAAGTAATTACAAGTCCTTATTATTATGGAACTGTACAAAACAATTTCCAACACAGTGTCCAGGTTTTCCAGGACACATACTACACTCAAATATGGTGTCTTTTCTTAAATTATTATTCGAACATACTTTACACCTTTTTCTCTTTATCCGACCTCTACTATCAACATTTAAAATTTTTGAAATGTTGTTGCAGTAACCGATATTGTTTCATCAGGGTTTTGTAAAAGATTTCTGATAATATCTAAACGATATTCATATAAATTCATTCTCCTACCAATGTATGGAGTATAACTTTTGTATAAATAATGGGAATTTAATAGCAAAACTTGAAATATGTGAATTCCTATTTTTTTATACCATCTCATTGTCTTTCGTTCACATGGATAATAAGCAAGCATTTGATCTTTGCGATCAACACCACACATAAACTCGTTATATTTGGAGATAGGTAGAGGTTTATTTTTTTTTGTTTTCAGTTTCGATCAGGTCATTTTTAAATTCCGTAGATATGTACATAACGTCTCTTTTATCTTTCCACTTTCCTACTAAAATGCCATCTTTGTATTGTCCTACTGTCTGCCCTTCTGTTAATTTAGCTTCTAAAACTTTTCTAGGATTTCCTTCTCTCTTGGCAACTAAAGTTCCTGTGCAGAAGGTATTATTTTGTAAAAGCGTTCTTGCTAAATCAACACTCGCATAAAAATTATCAATAAAAAGAGAATGTCCAACGTTAAGTTTATCTCTCATTAGCTCTAGGACTACTTTTCCGGTGTGGCCTTTTCCACCTGCAGAGTCATAACG
Organism: Ophraella communa; assembly: GCA_035357415.1. Lineage (NCBI taxonomy): Eukaryota > Metazoa > Arthropoda > Insecta > Coleoptera > Chrysomelidae > Ophraella > Ophraella communa. Next base: position 68,060,618 of record CM068979.1, read on the forward strand.
TCCTGTATATAATTTCATATTTAGCGTCAAGCCGTTGGGTTCTGCCAACACATACAATTTCAGTCCGTATTTGTGACGTTTACTTTTCATATAGATTCGAAAACTTAATCTACCTCGCCACAATACCATACTTTCATCGAGGGATAGTTTTTTTCCAGGTTGATATATTTCAGCCATTCTACTACTTATTAAAGTAATTTAAAAGTGGTTTAATCTTATACAATTTATCTTCTAATACACCCCCCTCTGGATTTCTGGCAAAATGTAGACATCTAAAAATGAGCAACTAACGATCACGACTCATATTATTATGGAAACATTTTAATTGAAAAAGAGGATCAGTTTTCCAATAGTCTTTGTCAACAGAATTTGTCAACAATTTATGTTTGTATCTGTCTACAATGTTGTTATAATGCGGTTTTTTCATTGCAGAACTTGATAATGATTCCATAGAGAATCGAAACCGGTCGTCCAATAAAAATATTGTCTATATCTCTCCATTGTAACAAAACGCATGTATAAGCTTCAAATTGCAAAAGTAGCATATCCGCACTGTACAACAGGTACAAGTAAACTGTTTTACAGAAATACCAAAAGTGGTGAACAATTCTTACTTTTACCGCGGCGCATAAACGTTTTGTACGAAAGTGGGAATGCCTGTAAGTACCCCCGTGCGAGTACTACGGTTAAAGGGAATCGTAAACATTAAAAAGAGGAGTAGATACTAATGTCGAATTAACCAAAGATTGTTTTGCTCTTGTTTGTTATTGTCTTGTTTATAAATACAATTGACCTGTTAGGAACGAAAATCAGGAAAAACGATATCGGTCCTGCCTCCTATAATTATTCCACCCCATACCGTGATGGTGCCACCTCTGTATCTGTTCACTTCCGGAACATTTCCAGTCGAGAGTCTGGGTGAAATGAAATCCAAACCTACATTCGTCACTGAATAAAACTGTAGCCCAATTCTGAAATTCTTGCCACCATTTCAGTCTTGAATCGCGATTACCTCCAGACTAGAGACGGGCCAAACTGCGATTTTACTGTGGCTAATTAAAATTGAATTGAATTAAAATTGAACTTAACTTGTGATATATTAACATTAATTAACCAGAAAAATCAAAATTTAAAAGATACGGTATTGATAAATAAAGAATAATTTAAAAATAGAGCTAGTTCAATATTTGTTATATCGTATTTAGCTAATAACGAATTTATTCTTTGCTTATACTGCATACTTTATAATGTAAAGATGAAAATTTTAACACAGCAATACTTTGTAAATAAAACTCTTTACTAGCATATTTAATTATATCTCAGCTTATGGTTTATTTATAATATTTATTTTAAGTAAGATCATGGATATTTTTACAACTCTTAGTTCTTCCTATTGACAATTTCTTATCTAAATCAATTTTTATTTAATTTAGCTCGTTGAACGGGATTTGGAATCTGGGAATACCATTAGGTTGTAGGTAAAATTTACCTACCATAATTTAGCAATTGGTATATTTCTTATTTTCTTATCTTATTACAGTTATTACTATTTACCCCCTGTAGTAGTTAAATGAGTAATATTTGAGTGTCATTTTTTTAAAGCAGTTATGAATTAAAATTTGAATAGTGCACGTGAACTATAGTGATTTGATATGTTATACTGCCGATACTGCTATGTTATACTGCTAAGCTACGTCTCCTTTTCTGCTACTACTATTCGCTGTCACAGTGGAAGCTTTGGCTATCGCAATTGCAGCCCAAACGGTGCAAAGCAGAATAGTCACAAAACATGTGACATATTTTGTGGGAATAGTTCAAACGTTCCGAAATTTTGCAGCTACTTCGGCTTTGGTTTAGACCGAGCAGACTGCGACAGCATTGTCGGTTGACATCTCAGGGGGCGTCTACTGAAGAAGATTTAGCACTGTATCTCGACCAATAGATAAGTTATGCACTCTTTGTAAAGTCGTAACTACTTCTTTAATTTACTGACAAAGCTTTGGGAAACATCCATCCGCTCAACAATTTGAGTTTGCCGCATGCCACCTTCAAGAAAACCTAGTTCTTGATTAATTTCGTCTAAATGGGAATTAATTTAAAATTTAAACACTTTAGCAATTCTACTCTTTTCATATTTCATATCTCAGGATTGTTTTATTTTTTTTTGAAGAACAGTTATATTTATCATTAGAAATTAAACTAATACATATACATTCAACGTGCAATTTAATCGATAAAAAAATTAATTCTATTTAATTAATTATTTTTTTAAATTATCCCCAGACTTTTCCGATGTGTGTATTTATACAAAATGTTCTACTTTAATAAAGACATGGTAAAAAAACGTTTTGTACTTTTTTTAAATATTTTGTTGTGACTATGAATACTTACTGTTAACAATAACTAAAAGAAATATTGTCACCTTGTACGTATGTTGAAACATAACTTGGAATTATGTATATACAAATAGTACTATCAGTTATGTATAAGTTACTTCTATGTTATAGTAAAGTATTTTAGCGAAAAAAGAAATGTGATAATTTCTTATTTGTAATTTGACGAAAAGTGATTAAGTAAGAAAAGAAAAATACCTTTTATTTTTTAATAATATTGACGTATAGGTACAATGTAAATAATCTCTACTTTACTATTTTTTATACTTTTAGTCAATGTTTTTTGTATGTATATATGCAAATAGGTTGTGTAAGTTAAACAAAAGATGGATCTATATGTGACACGTACCAAGATTCTTTTTATGTTATTAATTTCCGTAAAATACATTCTTGGTAGGTTTATAAGGTTTTTTGTAAAATATTTATTTATTTATAATTAAAAAAAAGCTTGATTGTTGTTTGGACAATTTATGTTTTATTCAATAAAGGGAATACATTTTTCAAGCTAATTATATATTTATTGTGCCAAGAATGCGTTTTAGAACGTTTTTGTACCAAAGACAGTTTGTATTTTTCAATTTAAAATTGTTTTTTACTGAATTGTTTTCTATTAAAGACAATTTGTTTGTATATACGTTTTAGTATTTCATTGTTTTGTGCATGAAGATCTCTGTGTATTTTTAAGAAAAATAAAATTAGACTTATGTTCAACTGCGTTTGTTTTATTACTATCATATTATACCATAAGGCTTTTGGCGGTTTCTACCTCTCCTCTTAATATAGATTCGTTTTAATTCTGAAAAATGGCCATATAGAAATTGTAATCTGGATTCCTTCTTTGCTATTTGCATCTTTCTTATTTCCAACTTCATCCATGTTTCTATTCTTAATTATATTGGAAGCAAGGTCTTGAAAATCAAAAAAATCCGTATACTTCAATTCGATGACTTCATACCGGTTTTTCTTTGATTTGTTTTTGGTTGGTACACTTTTAAAAATCTCCTTCCAATCGTTCATTATAAAAACTGCTATTCTTTTTTTCCTTTTCTATAGCTGAGTGCATATACGAGTGACCAGACTCCAAAAATTTGTGCTCAATAATTTCAATTGTGGCATGATTTTTAACACAATATAACATTGCTGCTGCTACATTTTGGTTTCGGTTCTGACCTCCGCAAGTGTCAGAGAACATAGATAAATGTGTAATGTTAGAGATGTGTATGTACTTGGTCAGTATAGTTGCAATTTCATTGGATCCCCTCTTTCCATTAATTTTATTTCAACAGAAACAAAAACCTCTATTTTCTTTTCCCCCATCATAAATTGTTAAATTAGATATGCACAATTTTCTGCTATAATATAACTGTCCTATGTCTGATGATAGTAGTTGAAGCACACTCTGCAGATTAAACGTAGAGCCCTAATATCAGACAGTTGCCTAATATCGGATAGTTCTGTTTTGAAGAAATCTCTAATCTGATTACGAAGAAACCCGTCTACAGTTTAGCATGGAGCTTATCCCAAGCCCTCTAATAATATTTTAGTGTATCTCATAGAACATAGATGTCTCTAGTATGGCTTATACCGAACTGTCACATTCCGAGTTTTTAAACGTGCTAGTTGAAAACGTAATTTTCAGGTAAGTTTTTAAATTTGTCTCTGTAGTTTAAGTTAGTCTATAATATGTCTACTTCAATTCAGTGCATGCGGACGATGGATTATTGTAGTTTTTTTGTGCCATAACCTTGACCTTTAACAGGAGACAATTTGCCTAATATCGGATGGTCAAATTGTCTTAATATCAGATATCCGATATTAGGACAAAATATTTCTTATCTATCTATATAATGCCTACATAGCTACATAGATAAAGAGAATTCCGAAATTGAAAATAGACAAAAGTAATCATCCTAAAAAAACAAATAAAAAGAAGGCAATGACAACCAAAGTTAGGAAGAAGAGTGTTAAGAACGAGGAATCTTTTAGTTCATCTTAAGAAGATGGAGTGCTCATTTTAGATGATGATTCTGACATGGACTGTGACATTGAGGCAGAGGAAGCAGATTGTATGTTTTGTTCTGAACTCTTATCTGAAGATACCTCGGGTGGACAATGGATTCAGTGCTCAAAATGCATCAGGTGGGCTCATGCCGACTGTGCTAATATAGACAAAGACACATATTTGTAATTTCTGCCTCGATGGCTAGTTTTATATCGTTATCCTAATATCGGATACCCTATCCGGTATTCGGAACATTATTTTTTGTCAACGTAAATTGACCATTTTTCGAAAAACTTAAATTTTATTTTTTAACATGTGGCAATGATTGATTTTGGTTTAATACATGATTCTCTATAGCCTATTATTTGTTTTATTTTCAAATCGTCGTAGCTTTATTGATGTATTCAAATTAATATTAAGGTTCATAAAAAAGTATCCGATATTAGGATACTTTACTCTAATTGCCTGAAAACTTTTATTTTATCTTTTTGTTTTGCTTAATAGCATTCTTCTTTCCTGTTCACATGATCCTCGTACAATTTCTTAACCTGTTCACATTCCTTTGCGGAATAATGTTGTGTGCAAATACTGCACTGATCTTTTTTGTAGGTGTAAAAGGAGAGGGTGTATTGTGTACAAAGAATGTTTTTTTATACATTACTCAGAGGTTGAAGGCAATTCTTCAAATTTAGCAAAGGGAAGATCATAGAATTTATTGTTTTGCTCAGAGGTTAAAGGCAATTCTTCAAAATTAGCAAAAAATAGATCATATAAATTACTGTTTTTCTCAGAGGTTAAAGCCGATACTTAAAAATTAGCAGGCGGATGAAGTTCTAACTTATTCCAATCTTCGTTAACCTTTTGAAGGTCCTGTAAATAATGTTGGATGTTACCTTTCATAACGTTATAATAATGAGCCATAAAAAAACATAATTGGAGTAGGCTTTGAAATTTTGTTGGTTATGAAGATACTCTAATGTTTGACTATAGAATAACACTTTAACCTATAGAGAGTAGGCTTAATCTCATATCATACAACTTACCATTGTTTTTTACACAATTCAATTATCTTGCTACTTTTTTTGGACATCACGACATCACGAGGTAATAATTCAAAAACTCTTCAAAAACGACAACTCTCTTGAGGTGATCGATGTTAAACTCTTTATTGTTTATCTAGCGATCTCTGTTGACTGATGATTTTCGAGTTGGACTCGTCCGTTCGTCACACACGTGTTTTAAAAATTCACTAAGTGTATAATAATACAGTTAAAATCTCACTAAGTTACTTAATGAATTTTACTATTGTGAAGAAAGTAGTATCAATGTACTAAGTGAAATTTACTTCTGAAATAGTATGTTTTTACCTACAATATGCACTTAATGAGTTTTCCTCAGAGTAATAAGTAAACATAGAGGTGCCACAACACAATAACATACAGTTTGTAGTCAATAGCAATGAACCTATAATTGAGAGAGATGGAAAATAAAATTGACATCTAGAGGTGTAGGCAAACACAGCCGTACAGTGGCGTATAATTGTTTAGAGTTCACCGTAATACCTATATAAATTTTAATTAAATAATTTAATACGCATATTTTGGTAAGGAATTTATATATACAATTATGGCATGGCACCATTCTTCTAACATATTTTTATCGGAAGGAAATCTAAAAGGATATTATATGTATTTCATTATTAATTTTATTTTCTTAATTTTAATAAATTTTAATTGAAACTGCTAATTGTACGCCAATGTAGTGAATAACTTACCGGTGATAGGTTAGATTATAATTTTGCGAAGTACCACAAATTATACACGCTTTTTGAGAATTCACCATTTTTAATATTGAAAATAAATAAAAACACTTTATAAAGTTCACTTAAATACACAAAAATTCAGGAAAAATCGAACAAAGCGCTAATCACCTCTAGACAATTACAAACAAAGGCACTGATGCCAAATTTTCGTTGTGGGTATTTGATACAATTGGTCTAAGCTTTTTTATCAGTTTTAAAGAAAGGTAACAAAGTGAATATTCAAATATATCAAAGAATATTTTCTGTGAATAAAAATCTTCTCTTAAAAGTAAAATAAAATTGTTGTAAATTATATAATTACGTTTTTGTTTCCTACTTTGTACTTACAAAACACAACGTCTGGCAATGCTCTGTTGGTAAACAAATCTGTCTCGACGACAAGTAGTAGGGAATATGCCTACTCTTTGTTTACTTATTACTCTGAGGAGTTTTCCATATGAAAGAATGGTAAAAAGTGGACACTTATGTATAATTAACTCTATTTTAATAAAAATTGTACTTAATGAGTTTTACCTCTTAACCGACGATTTCTAAGTTATTGTTTACGGCAAGCCCCGTTTAATCCAATAATTATTACCCGATGGTAATGACACAATATTTTAATTTTTTACCTTTTACAACAAATGCGTATCGTCTGGAGCATCTTTCAGATACCTATAAATTTGTTCGATTTTTTATTTTTAAATCCATTCGATAGCCGTTTCAGTTGGGTGATTAGTTTTGGATAATTTGATATGTTAATGTTATTATTAATGTTTAGTGTAGTTCCCAGCATTGAATAAATGGCCCATAGTGAAGATGATATTATAGTTTTTGATAATTCTTCAAAGTACGCAAGGAAAACATTCTCCGAAAATGACTTTACGTTGTGCTGGTGTCGTCAATCCATAAGTTTTTGATACGTAATTTCGTATCTTTCTCTGGATTTTCGCGGTAACAAATTTTGTGTGTCAGCTTGAGCTTTATCTCTGGCGGAGTGCTCATAATGTCATCATTTTCACTACTAGAAGACACTTTTGTAGGTAAAGTTAGGAAAATGTTCATTCGCATACAAAACTTGACAGTGTAAATGACATGACGTTCCATCCAACTCTTCGTTTATAAATATTCTTTAATCTTATTATCAAATGTCTCGTCCATAAGACGTTACAGACGGATCTGTTTTGCTTCATATAAGTATCCATTACAACCATAAAGAAAGTTAACGCACTTTATCCCTCAAATCACTTTGTCACGTAGCTTTTATTTATTATTTACTACAGCTACCCAGAATGATTGATAGTAACTGAAGTTTAATTCCGAGATATCACGATAAACATAAATGGTTGACCTCTCAGATCAGCTGCGTATTCCGGAAGGTTAAGTTCGTGTATTATAGTTGGGATTTACTTTGTTTTCTGTAAAAACCTCTTTGTGCTTATGCAAGAATGTTACACATTTTAATAAATATAGTGCAGTGACTGTTAAAATTTGTTTTTCTTCAAATACACCTTTATAGGATTGTCTGAAGGTCACTTTAGAGACAGTTCACCCAAATTTTTTTTGTAAAATGAATATTTTTTGTAGATTCTGCTCTGTAGAACATAATTCCATATCTCATCACTAACTCAAAAGTTGCATGGTATAGTCTCTTGAAATAGCCCTAGACAAATAATTTTGTGTAGACATGTGGAAAGATATAAAGGAAAGAAAAAGACAACAGCAATGCATTCGTCACATTTATTACCCACAAATACATGGATTTTAGGTATAGAAATAATCTTTAAAAAAATTTCTCCGCGTACACATTCTGTTAAAAAATATTTATTGCATATGATATATTCTTTCCCTTAATTAATCGTTATAATTGTCCGAATGTGTACGCAGGTATATGTTGTTCCGTGGCATATAAAACTTTATTCATCGACTAAAATTTGTATAAAAACAAACAAAGTTTTTAATATACCCATTTTTTTAGTGCTTTTATTTAACAGTGTTTATACTAAGACATTCAAAATTCTTTTCGAAACAGAACCAAATATTTATAGAATTTTCTTAACGTTTTAAATTTCCAAATGCAACTCTATTCAAATAGAAAAATACAAAAGCAGTCTGGCTGCATAAATATCTTCTAATTTCGCAGGCCACTTTTACTATTAGTTAAAAATAAAGTATTTAATTGGTCAGGTTGAAATTGATAAAGTAATAATTTAGTTATAAGAAGACACTAAATAAAACAAAAAAAAATCTATATGCAGGGTGTGTCAATCTTACCACAAAGTTCGGTATATGGGTTGTTTTAAGACATATCGAAAAATGTTCTTGACAAAAATAGTAGATATTTTTAGGGTCCTTATTTTGAACTTATCTTAAACTGTACTAAGTGTTGTATAACTCCGTTACAAACCAAACATATGATTTTTTAAATGAAAACCCCTGTATAGTATACCGAATCCTGACTGCTCACATTCGAAGTTTTGATATGTTGTACAGAGTCCTTCAAAAGGTATGGACTTGATTATGTGATAAAAATATGAAAATCAACGCTCTGTAGCTTATTGTAAGATAAAGAAAAAAAAACTATTTTGTCTAACAGAGTTTCGTTATATGAAGTAGTATCATCGTATTCTATTAAATATTAATAATTTTCACTTTTGTATACAGGGTGGCCGAAAACTCGAAACTTGGAAAATTCGATTATGTAATTTTTATTTTTGTTAAGCATTCCCTATAACCAAAATTTATGGAAACAGATTTCTGTATCTGTAGAGTAGGAAGGGTGAGTATAGACCCACAGCACTTAGGCCACAATATGGCCCATTGTAGATCCTCCCAAGGAGTCGCCCTCCTAGGACATTGTCCATCCTGCCTTATCCAGGAAGGAAGACAGTTCACCAGGGGACAGTTTCATCTTCCTGTTCACACCTCCTGCATAGAGGTATGTCCACTAGCCCCATAATATGGAGGTGTTTTCTTAGTTGACAGTGTCCAGTCAGAAATCCCACTGTTAAACGTAGGTTCCTCCTGGTCATCGCCAAATATTTATTCGTATCCAGCTTCTCAGGGTCGCCCAGGGTAATCCTGGCAAAACTGCATCCTTTGGTTTCATCCCATCTCTTAAGGGATTGAGTACGGGTGTAACGTTTGGCTAGTTCCGCAATTCTTTCTAAATCCTTTGTAAGCATTTCTAAGGTAATTTCGTTAACGGCATCAGTGATAGCTCGTTTCAAATCTTCAATATTACGGTTTAAATTATTTGCGTAAATTTTTTGTTTTAAGTAGCCCCATAAAAAAGTCTAAAATAGTTAAATTGAGCATCCGAGCATCCATCATAGACCTTTGCTCCAAGGGAATATTTTCAGGTATTAAGAACTTGTCAAGCACACCAAACATGAACTTTTTTAGCAAATTGACTATTACAGTTAATCTTGTAGCTCGGGTTTTCATTAGCCCAATATCGACAATTTTGGGAAGAAACCACTCCGTTTGTTGTAAACGTTGCTTCATCAGAAAACAAAATATTATTATGAAAGAATCGGTCACGCATAAGTTTTTCACCAATCATCGCACAAAAGTCCAACCTTGTGTCATCGTTTTACAAATATCAAATTAGCAGACACACATCTTCCCCACGGAGCAACGGTAATACTAACCAAGCAAGGAGAATTTATGCGGAGCAACATCCTGTACAATCCATGTAATAAATCATTTTAAAGACTAGATCAGCGTATTCGCGATACTGTTTAGTGCTCAAGTCCAAGTAAAGAAAATCGTACTCTACGGAATGTTGACTTTGTGTACCAAGTTTTGGAAAAATTTGATGATAATCCGAAAACAAGCAGTTATGCAATTGCCCATGCTATGCATACAACCCTAGCATTTGTATGAAGGGTATTAAAAGAATACGAGAAGCCTCCACACCATATTCAAAAAGTGCAATCATTAATTCCTAAAAGAGTTTAGTTTGCCGAATGGTACTTGGCGGGGCGGGGTGGTTGATGCCTGGCAAGTAGGCCCTCCGGCCCTTTTTTATCATACCCCAGGTTCTTCCCCCTCTGTATTTCACTCGTTCGGCGCCCTCTCAAAACGCCTCGACCTTCGTATGAAAGCCATGACGTCCCTTGGAGGGAGGGTCTACTTCCTCGACTCTCCGCACTTCAAAGATGTCTTGTCTGAGTTGTGTGTACACCTTACAGGTGCCCAAGAAGTGGTAAAAAGTTTCCTCCTCGTCACAGTTTGGGCAATCTGGGTCTTCGACTACGCCCAAAAGGTATAGATGTCAGTAAGGACTCCGACAAGCAGGAGCAGCTGTGATCTGGATTTATCCAGTAACCACTTTGTTCCAGCTTTGTCAGGATAGGCGATTGTTTGTTTCGCAAGCCTAAGGCAACTGCAATTGATCCATTGTTCTTCTAATCCTCTCTCCGCCTATTTCTTGAGTAGAGTTGAGGTTTCTGCTCTGCTTAGCCCTATTATTGGCTCGGGTCCGTAGAAAGATTTGTTGGCTCCCTGCCTGGCAAGTTCATCTGCCCGCTCGTTGCCTACTATTCCGCTATGTCTCGGTACCCATAATAGGGTTAACTTTACGGGAAAATTCACAATCTGGCCCATGTGCTTCCTATTCCACAGATAAGTTACAGTTGTATATTTAAAAAAAAAATAAGTGGCGAAAAAAATATTGTGACAAAGAGAAAAGAAAATCAACCAAATATTAAACGAAACAGGTAAAGATACTAAATTCATATTTATATTTTTCTTTTGTAATAAATTGCATTGGTTAAAGCTGTTTCTATAATATTTTCTTTGAGTATTTCGCTTAAACTGATTTATTGAAAATCAAATAACATAATAATTGGACATTTACCCAATAAATAATACACCATTAGAATAACCTGAATATATGCATAACTTTTTCGGTTTTAAATAGCCAACCGATCTTCAATACTCACTTTTAACGAAACACTCAATAAACAATAAACTTTATTAGATTTTCACAAACATTTCTAGTAAAATAATTTGAACAGATAACTGCACTGCAATAACAAAATTTCGACTAGGTCAAGAAAACATTACGAAATCAACAATATTTGTACACTAGACACCCTACAACATTTAAAACGTGATAGACTAGAATTAGCTATAGAAGATTATTTTTTACGAGATATAGCAGATTTGACAGACAAAGATAACGTTAAAAGTATGAAATATACGTAGGTACTATAAATATATGTTTAACGTAAATATTTGGTATTTGATAATTTGTGAGACGTTTCGAGAGATTTGTGATACACAATACTTTACTATTACACGAAAATTGTGGAATTTATTAAAGTGTATTTTACAGATTTTTATAAAAAAATATTTTTAATTGGTAGGGTCATCATACTTATTTAAAAGTTTAATATTTGTGACTTTTGATAAATATAATGAAGCTCATAAAAGGTAGAACCTCGCAAATCTTTGGTCCTGTATGAACTGCTTGAAATTTTAACACAAGGTAGGGAATAGTCCAAGGATTAAAATCTTTATCGAACCGAAGAGTGCCGAAGCCTTGAGGGCGGTTGCCACCCCATCACGGGGGTGGACGGCTTTTATCAAGTTTTGTCCACAGGACTCAATTAAAAAATTGGTTTTAAGCAAAAAATATTTTATAAATTTGTTTATATAACTAATATTTTTCAAGTTATTCGTGGTTGAAAGTAACAATTTTAAGACAAACAAAATCAAAGTTTTTAGCCGGATTTTCAGTTTTTTTTTTAACTTATTTCTTTCTTTTTTAATGATAGAGTGTTTTTTCGAAAATGATTTTGTAGGGTTTTTTAAGAGCTACAAGGATCTGTAATTCCTTAAGACCCGTTGGGTTTTAAATGGGGTGATGTTGAAGGGCTCAAAAAGGGTGGTGCTCGTTCGTAAATAAATGTTTTAAATAATTATATCTCGTCAAATTTTCACTATAAGGAAAATCTACGTACAGGAAAATTATAGTCATAAAAAAGCTACAATTTAGTATTCCTTAATTTTTTTGTATCTTTGGTATTTTCGGAGAGATTTTGAATAAACTGGGGGTAAATATAAAATTATGAAAAATTGTTTTCCATTTTCAGCTCTAATTTTTAAAATTAGTCATTTCAAATTGGTCAAGGAGGGGTAGTTAGGGTGATGTTTTTATTGATATCTTCTTATAAAAAATTAAGCACTGACTTTATTTTTATTATAACACTTAATTTTTTTCTGCATATTTTTTATTAAAGAAAGGTCTGATTCTGTTCTTTAAAGAATATGCTATGGGTTTTCCTCGATAAATTCATCTTTTCCCGCTATTTAACCTTGAATCTATACATTTTTGCATTGAAAGAAATAAAGAGAATCAACCAATCAACACGACGTAAATCAGTTTGCATAGAAAAATTATAAAAATTTTTCTTTTGTCTTTACACAGCTTTTTTGATAAATTGCATAATTTTCAAGTTATTAGCGAAAAATCGTAACTTTCAATTAGTTTTAAAAAAAATATGTTTAACCACATCATTTAAAGTGTAATAAAAAATGTCCACCACCGAGATGAGGTGACAACCACCCCCCAAGGCTTTGGCGTCCTTCGGTTCGATATTGATTTTGATCCTTGGACTATCACCTACCTTCTGTTAAAATTTGAAGTCAATCCATCCAGGAACAAAGAATTGCTAGGTGAAATGCTTCGTTCCTGTACTTAAAAAAATATAAGTTCAGGCTTCATCAAGTGAATCTGATGAAGCAAACTTATACCAACATTGAATTGTTTATGTATTAATGACTTAATAATTAGTAATCAAATATACAGTATATTTGGAAAGATAAAAAACTTTGCTCCGAGCTTAATCTTATTGGGAACCATTTTTGTAGAAGAAAAAAATTAAAAACTATCTTTGTAGCTAGGGAAAAAATAGTGACTTACGTAGTGGACAATTTTTATATGTAAATTTAGTCTAGCCAAAATTTTTAATTTGTATAAAACTTTTTTTAATCATCTTCTACCTAACTATTAAACAAAACCATCCTTTTGTTTAAACAGATTTCTTTAAAAAAGGCTTCTAAAGGTGAGTATTCACTTGTGCAAAACACTCCGAAGAAACCAAACGCTCCGCGCTCTTCAACAAACACTTTGCGCTGATCATTCGGGCTGTTTGCAGTGTTTTAGTGTTTGTTGCGTTCCCACAAATACTCGGTGTATTTTAGTTTAAAGTTAGCTTAAGCAGACCTGTCATTCTTAAGATTTTTAATTATATTACCATTAAACCATGGAGGATAGGTGTTTTTTGATTTAAGTGAGTACTTTGGGCAACATTAATCCATAATATTATAAAGTTTGACAAAAAAATATGTGCAAGCTTCTTCACAGTTATTAAAAGTTTCTAAAAATGTTCAGTCAATGTTAGACATTAGGTCGTACATAAGTGAAAAGTTAACTAAAATTACAGCAATTCTGAATAGAGCTCTCCAAATTATAGTACGCATGTTTTATCCAATGCTGGATGCAGTACAAATGGAGCGTGAGATCTAATAACGCATCAGCTATGTTTATAGAAAATTAAATCAAAAAGTAAATTATACTCGTTTAATACTAAATTACACTGATTCAGTTCAAGGGATTCTGCAAAATCTAAAACAGCTGTGATTTCTCTATTAGGTGATTTAAGGTTATGTAAATAATCTGCAAAGTCTGAAATATTTAAATCACTAACAATAATATTGGTACTATTGTGCAAAATATAGGTATAGAGCCTTTGCTTCAAACAGATGCTTATCCCATCAAGTGGAGTTTTGGCAGTAAATATTTATTTAACAGGTAAACATCTTGAAATGAAATTTTTAGTTTTACAAGCAGAATTTCTATAAACCTTAAGGTTGGAAAATTAAAATCAGTTAGGTTAGCATGTGATAATAAATCAATATGTACTCCAATAAGAAAACCACCACCACCCCTGATGGTAGTGTTGCTAATAAAAAAATTGCTATCTACTTTGTAAATATTATAATAGTCAGGAAATGATTGCAAATCATTAATTCAAGACTCAATCCAAGTCACCGTAAAACCAAAAATCTAATAATTATTTTGAGCTACAGCATTCAAAATTTGTACCGTTTTAGTTTTTAGGCCCATAGTATTTTAATAGAATATCGATAAACTATGATCATGACTGCTGGTATGCGATTGACTACAATTTACATCTACAGGAGGTTGCCGATATGTTAACATTAGCTGCTATTTATTGTGTAATTCTGTGTAATATATACATTTATCCTTCTCCCAGACTGCATGGTTAAAGTCAAAATTTGTATCTGTTAGTTTTATGCAATTATTTTAGATTTGCAGTGTATTTCAAGTATTGTTAAAGTGATGGTTCACACAATAATTATTTGTAACACGATTGACAAAATGACCCACTTCCTAACACGAGTGCTAAAAATGGTCATTTTGGTCAAAGTTTTACACAGTATTTTTTATAATTCGAATTTATTTATGTTTTTATATAAAATACTTTAACAAATGGTACTTTTTGTGGTCATTAAATTATGTTGGTACTTACAGAAATGACATATGTCAGATATATCAAGTAGGGAAGTTTAACTGAATTGTTTACTTCTCTAAATTTGTTTGTTAGTGTTTTAATATATAATTTATTTTTTTTAAACATTTTTATTTCGAGTTGTATTTAAAGAAGTTTTATTTTGTTTTATATAAAAAAGTTTTCTTTTGAGGTTAAGTAATATTATTTTAAGTTTTTCTCACCTTAAATATAACTCAAACTATTCCTAAATAATAATAATGTGTTAATATAGCACTATAATGGTAAAAACTCTGCAAAAAACAAGAAAATCCAAAATACAAAAAACTTCAATGCAAACTAACTACCATAAGGCCACAGTTTGTTTGGATATAAATGCTATGACTTTTGTCAAGCAATGGTGAGAGTGACGTCACACTAATGTGGCGTATTGGCAGAACTATAATTAGGTTATGGTTATGTTATGATCTGAGGATCTATGTTCTGCCACCGTTTTAGTTAATTTGAAAATTGTCTAATAAAATACATACAATTTTCAACTGTGACACAAAAAATAACTAGACGAGTATGGAAAGATTTCATTTCCACACTCCGTTGAGTGTGGAAATGAAGTCTAATGTAAACGCGAATTATAAAAATACTGATAAAGCATTAAAACATTAGTAAACAGGTGAATTATGAGGAAAAATTTTTTTATTTTATTTTGTACAATAGATTTGTTAAAATTCGTTGTTTATTTTGTCTTATACCTAACGTCCTCTAAGCAATCATACTCTCTATCGCTAAATTTGTCTCACAAATCTTCAAATATATTTTTTTGAAACTTTTAAAAAATATTTTCTAAAGCAAAAAATTATCCTACTCATTCAGACGAGTTATTATTTACCCTAAATATACTATTTACAAAAAATATAATATATTTATATTCATCACATTTTGATATGTGTCGAAACAATTTGATATGTATTTTTTTTTATTTTTCGCCAAGCAAATTAAATTGCGAGACTATAGAAGGAAATAAACCCAGATTACAACTTTCGTATTAGCTTTTTGCTTTAATCGTCCCGAACAATAGACAGGTAACAAAAATAATTGTTATTTGTACGCATTTGCACTCGAAAATAAATTAAAGTTTGCAAAAGTTGAAATATGATTTATTTCGTTCAAAAACTAAAATGTATACCTTTATATTACTCTAAATTAATCTAAATTTACTCTTAAATAACATTATGGCATCCGCTGCTCTGCTAACAGAAGTGACTAATAACCTAAGAAACTAATCAAAGGTGTTGTTTTAGTAACTTAGTTGTCATCTACTATTGCTTACTTATTTTTTGATAAACTATTAGTAACATTAACTACAAAGAATATGTACTTTCAATTTGTGTTATAACAAAATGAAAACAAACTAAATTCTCCAAAATGATTATTTTCCCATTCGTTGCAAAAAATATATTTAACAAATATGTCTCTATTTTGAGGTTTGTACACTAATATAGCAACAGCTATATTAGGCTTTCCAACGACCTGTCAAAAATTATTCAATATGGCGGCTGTAGGCAAACAATAGTATTGTTTTGTATAGTTATCAAAGTGCTTTCTTTATTTAAGTTGGTGTCGAAGTTTTTATTGTTGTGAGAATATAGTTTTTGTGACTTTATAAAATAGATTTTATATATTATTTGGATTTGTTAACGTTATAAGTTGAAAAATGCCTGTTACATGCCTTGTAGTTGGTTGTGGAAGTAGATCAAACAGGGATAACTGACAACAACCACGTATAGAATTGTTTATGAAACTTTGATTTTATGTGGTCTGTGACTTTGACAGTGTTATGTTCTAAGGTTTGCCCACATACGCCATTTTTATTTTACGTGATTTGGAAAGCCTTATTACTTAATAGTGTGTAGTTTTCTTGATTCTAATTATATCACTATTAAAAATTTGCTGCATGAGATACCTAAAGGCTCTTTTCGTTGACTACAAAAAGTTGCATTTTACATACTAATTACCGGATGAAAAATCGTCTATTTTTGAAAGCAAGCACTTTTTTAGATCATTTTTGTAGATCCATGACAATTTGTCATTTGCTCTTGTCAAATGAAATATTTACGAAAAACTCATTTTTTTCTTAATTTGGAATAAAGATAGGTACATAAAAAAATAAACTATAAAAGAGATTTTGATTTTCAGTGTCCGCGAATATTTAAAATTATGATCTAGAATGTAGTTGGGAGAGTGGGATGTAGCAAACAGGTGAGTTCTTACTTTCATAAAGGTATGTAGAGGACGACGAAAAAACGTAATATATTCCTGTATTGTGTCGTCTATTAATTTAAATGCTCGACTATAATAGACAGTTTTTCCACCTTGGTACATAAATAACTATTTTAACAAGATAATTGTTTAGTTGGTGATTGCAATTATTCAGTTGAACGAATGGAAAAATATCCTTTTAGTTCCAATATGGATTATAAAAATAAACAGAACAACCAAATAAGGCACTGATCAATATGATCCAACTTAAAAACTAAATATACGAATATTCTTGTTACCTCCATTAGAAATATAATAGAAATAATATAAATATAATTCGTATTTCTTTATATATTTCATGATATGTATAAATTTTGTTCAATTTGATATGTTTTGAATAGGAGAAATTCACGTGCTTCAAAACTATTCATTTGGTAAAATCATTTAGCTTTCTAAGATATGTGGATGGTATCACAGTGTATATTTATTTCTACTTTGTGCCGTTTCATTCTTACTATAATGTTATATTAGTTCTGAAGCAAATGATGTATCTGCGACATGTTAAACAACACATTTATCGTATTTTAAATATTTGACTACACATACTACATATTCGGGTTGTGTCTAATCTTTTAAAGCATTAGGTATACTTACCTACAAATTTTCTTTCAATTCAAAAAATATTTCTCGTTATCTCTTGGTTAAGAAAAGGAGCCATTTATCTGTTAACCTGAATTGATAAAAGTAGTTTGATAAATCTATGGAACGTAAAAGCAAATCTTTAGAAAATTCTGTTATTATCTTCTAGCTTTATAATAATCTTTCCTTAAATTTATTGCTGGGTTTTTCCTCTAAAATAACTCGGGCGTGCATAACTTATACGAGGAAGACCTTCTAATAATGTGTTCGTCTACATTCTCCATTTTCCTTCTCAATATACCCAACCTTTAAGTTCATAAAAGACAGTGATATTATGAGGAATAAACAACCCACACAGAAAGAAGTAGAAGAAACACCAGAAGCATTAAAACTTCACTTTCTGCTTTATGATTACACACATTTGGTTTGTTAAACTATTTCATAATCCCATCTTCATTTTTGACAGTGGGCCCAACTCATTAGGATAACAAAGTTAGATAATAATTTCCTAGTAGCCCATTTGAACTACCTGACGTTTCTGTACTTTCGTTCATATTAATTTAATCCATTATTATTAAAAAGAAGAAGAGAAAAGAAGTCTACTTGATAAATAAGTCTACTTGATAAAACTAAGTACTCTTCCCAAATACAACACTTAAAGAAGTTAACTTAAAAGATGTTTTAAGACTCATTCACGTTCTCATTGAGTACGTAAATCCAATTAAATAATATTTTTTACGATCACTATGAAAAGAATGTAAATACACACGGCTTACTTCAATGCAAATTTCGTACACTGTGCGGAAAAGTGTGCGGAATTCCCTTTACCGCATTCTGAACATGGGCATACCTATTACCTATTAGATCTTCCATGCATCTATCGTAGGAGGCTCACGGTTCGTGATTTGTAATATATTGAGATAGATCGCAATTGTCGGCCCTAAGATCAACTAATCCAGGTGACCAGGATTTTTTTTAAAGAAAATTTGATTGTCATTATATGATAAGAATTGTCAGATTATTGATATTTTTTGAGAGAATTGTCAGATTGTTATTTTAAAAAGTTTAACTCTTTAATTAAATATTTATGATAGAGTAAGGAGCATTATTTTTCAAAGAAATAACAGTAAATTGTTAATAACAAGAAAAGAATATAAAGAATTCCAGAAGTTTTAAAAGTAAATATAGGAAAATATTCCATAGGGTAATTTCGAAATTAAAATTCCGTTTGGCGACAACAAAGTAGAAAACCATTAGGAATTCTAAATCAAATACCAGAAAGGAGACAGTAGTCCAAGTCGTGTACAAAAGAAGAAAGAAGAGGGAAATAAAGTGAAGATAAAAGTAACCTTCAACTGAGTCCACCCTGAGATTGTATTTAGTTTGCTAGTGGGGTCGACGAGTGCGCATCTTCGACGGCCCATATCAATATATTTATAATATTAGAAAAATAATACATAAGAATTTATATAAACTTCTAATCTAAATATTTGACAACGCGACAAATCATTATATAATTGTTTTAAAGTATAATGGAAGTAGTTGATAATAATTCATATTCAGAAGATGAATATATGGAAAACACCACCAGAAATTTTGGAGATTGCTTTGAATGCAACTCTAAACCTTTTGCCAGAAAAATCAAGGGAAAAGTATGAATGCGCTTATCGAAAATTTATGGAATGTATTTTATAAATGGGTAGGTTTGTAGTACCTACACCTACGTATTAAACAAGAAAAACAATATTTTTTTAATTAAAGTTTTAGGTATCCTGATGGTAAAACATCGTAATAATTTAAAGGATATATTTGGGGCATTCCATACCAATTCATCCTACCGAATGGATTTGCATCTCCAA
Source organism: Ophraella communa (assembly GCA_035357415.1). NCBI lineage: Eukaryota > Metazoa > Arthropoda > Insecta > Coleoptera > Chrysomelidae > Ophraella > Ophraella communa. The sequence continues at coordinate 68,080,114 of CM068979.1, forward strand.
TTTTGCTGAAATTTGGGTTGAAATTTATGAAGGTTTTTAAATCGGGAGATATTATCCCCATCAATATCCCATGACGAAGCTAGACCTAAAATTTCTGTTTGGAAGAATAGAATTTTTGAGAATTTAAAAAAATATTGAAGGATACAAAAATTCTTAAAATCCTTGCTTTAACTTTGAAATAAAAAAAACCATCAAATTTATGATGGATAATTATCTGCATACATTTTTCAAAAAGTCCTTTATATAGGATTTTTACGATAAGTTGACCATGTCGTCATTCCTAGTTAATTATATTGCCAACAAAGTAACTTAAAAATAACTGACAGTAGATGAGATTTACTTGTAAGAGCTAGGAAAATTAAACGTGTACGGTGTACAGATTGGTAACAATTCGCGCTGTTGCCACGAGCCAATTGCCACGCGTCATTATTGTATTGTACACGTTTGACATTCGATTGTGGATAATTGTTTTATTGATTTTGCGTTCAGTTATCACATTCCGATTTTTTTCAACAATTAATCAGAGGCCCGATTCTATTTCACGAATTCGATTATGGAATCGTTCGATGTTTTTTCCGAAATCTGATAAATCGGTGATTCATTATAGAGAGTTCAAATACTTTTTTGGTACGTTGAATAATATATTGTAGAATGACTTATCATTTGAGTTATTCTTTTATTCATAATTTTTTTTATAAATATGAGATATGTTTTTTGCATTCATTCATAAATGAATTTTATTATCATTATTATTGGAAACCACAATATTCCCATTTGATAACTTAAATATTAGCACAGCACTACCAGTTAACCTAGATGAAGGAAAAACAACTCTGCGTGACAACACCGCAAAATTTTATGCTCTGACGTCATTGTCAACTTATTGTAAAAATCCTATATCTCCTGATTGGCTGAATGCAAAAAATTAGAAAAAATTGATAAAAATCATTTTTGAAGGGTACAAAAAAATGACCAAATTTCAGCAAAATTGGAGATGCAAACCCATTCGGCATGGAATGCCCCATATACAAGCCTACTGTAGTAATTTGATAGTAACTAATGTAGGCAGCAACTTTTTCTCCACACTCAAAATCAAAAAAAAAGTTGGTTTGTAGGATAGAATGTTGTGAAAATGCTTATGAAGTTAACAATAAGCGTTTCCACTACTTTCCGATGGAATCTTTTCTTGAGCTTAAAATTCTAAATATTAAAAATTTCGCCGAACCTAAAAATATGTTTTACTTTTAAAAACTTTAGAATGGAAATAGTTCAACTACCACATCAGAAACATTTTTGTTGGGCAACCACTTTCATACATTATTGGTATAATCATATATTTTTTTATCAATAAACTTCATATTGTTATTTGGGTCAAACCTGTTATCCTTTTTTACACTTTATAGAAATAAACGTGGCAGTTTTCCAAACGGGATGTAGAACTTGAGATATGAGGAAAAATTCCATTATCCGAGAAACTGGATAGGAGGTTCCAATTTTATACATTCTCAATGAATTTCTACTACATCACTCCTTTGTTTTGGCCAAAGAACAAAAATAACGTATATCTACTTCAAAAATTAGACCTTTTAAGAAATGTGAAATGTGTGTAGTCGAATATTTTTTATACAATGTTTTTATTCGACAAGCAGCTAGTTTGAAAATAATTGATGCTGTTTTGTCGAATATTAAAATACTGTTGCTCCAGATACTTATGCCAAACAATGTTTTTAAATTATTATTATTGAGCAAATTATTAAAAATCAATGTATAATCGGTCTGTGTTTAACGATTTTTAACTTAAATTGGGGAAAAATAGTCCAGGAGAATCTGACATTGAAAAATTCTAGTTTAAATTGATTTTTTACATCAAAACAAATAAAGATAGCCTTGTAAAAAATAGTTGATTTCAATTTTTTTAAATGTTAGGTTTTAAAACCTAAATTAAGTTTGCATAGTTAAAAATTCCAAATAACATAATATTAATTTAATATTCATTTTCTTTCGGAATAAGTCATCTAAATGCAAAAACAAGTTACATAAAATGTTATTGAAAATAATTTAGATGAAATAAATTGTTTAAGAAACACACACACAAGAATATTATTAGAATACTCCTAGAAGCATCTGCTGGAACATTCGAATATTCTTATAATATTACCACAACATACTTTATATATTATTGGAACGTTCTAAGAACATTCTAAGAGGACTTCCACATTCTATTAACGTTTATGGAATGTTCTGGGAAAGTCTAGTTTTAAGAATATCATTAGAATATTTACTTGTAGTTTTCTATAGATATTCTTTTAACCATATTAAGGAATATTATTTTATCTTCTTATTACTTTCAAGTAATATTATTCATAAAATGTATTAGTTCAGAATATTCCATTAATATTTGGTATATTACTGGAACATCCTATAAATATTCTTTAGAATATTTTAGAATATTCAACTTTTGCACCTTATTGTAATATTCTGAGAACGTTTGTGCTATCTGGGATTTTATTTGTTTTGATTTAAGATATCAGTTTTAACTTAAATTCACTTTTGATTTCATAGACTCCTGGTCTTAAATATTTATCATCCGAATTTAGTAATTTATTCTAAGTATTTTAAAATTTTAAAAATGGTTTTGTGCGTTTATTTCAAAATTTCTGTAATAGGTACATTTATATTCAGCAGTGAATAGATTCCATATCAACCATAACCTCCAATACAAGAATTAGAATCCCTTAATGAGAATGACTTTCAAATTTCCTTCATTTGAATACTATTTATGATAAATGCTAACTCTTATCAGGTTTATTATAATTGTTGCTCAACTTAATTTGTTTACAGGATAAATAGGTGCGTAAAAAAGTTTTGTACAGCCGATATCAATGGATTTAAAACTCCATCAACTTTGCATATATAAAAGTTTCTAATCGATTTAGCTGTAATCTGTTAAAGTTGAGAAACAAACTTCTGCATGTTTAAGTGGCATTAAGTTCCTTGGGGAATTTAGTAACGTTGGAAATATGATCTGTTTAGTTATTCAAAAAGCGAGTGGAAAATAGTTTATTACTCGGAGAGTTTCTAAAAATATCAGACACTGTGACAAGAGCTGGTGAAGAATAAATATAAAGTAATGGTTTTTGAAGAAATTAACTCCACATTTTCAAGTAGTTTACAGAGACATTAACGGACTGCTTCTTTATGTACATGTTGAATCAGTTTAATTTTCTATTTTTAATTATACTTTTATAAAAAAACTTACTATTTATTGTTGGGTTGCTATACAAAAAACTACTTTAAACTTATACCAACATGTCTATACAATGTAACTAGTTGGACCCAACATTAGAAAATATATTCAATTTTGAAGTTATGTGCTATTATATTTTAGATGAAATTTTTATATTGGAGTCCATGTTATTTTGTATTACCTTGTGAGAGATTTTGGTTTTTGCTAGATTTGTCTAGATGGTATAGAATTTGCATTGATTCGAAAGATGCCAGGCAACCATTATTTGTGACATAAAACCTTGGCATGGATGGACTCATAGGAGTGAATTCAGTTAAAATGTCTGATAAACACGGTGAATGGACTGTTCATGAGATAAAAACCAAACTTAAATAACGTACAGGCAAAAAGAAGTTCTTATACAAAGGTAAATGATGTAAAATAAACCTAACCTCAAATTATTTTACTAGAAACATATTGATAGATGAGTTTTTATCAAAAAACAAATAAACCGATAAAGTATTTATTAGAAGCACACGACCGTAATAAAAATTATACTATGAAAAAGTTTTAATATGAAAAAACAGGTTAACAGGTCTGCATTGACAACAGCGCCACTATTTGGAACTATGCCATCGCCCTAATATACAAGGTGAAGTTTTTGAGCCTTACGAACAGCTTAGATATTTGAACTACGAAAAAGGGCACAGACAGGTAAAAGGAACAGATAATTCTAAAGCTCTTGATTTGTAAGAAAAGTAAACTGACAGCAACCACAAAAATTTAATGCTTACCAAAGCATGTGCATTTGATGCAAAACAACTGCTCTAGATTGGCCCTGTGAAAGGAATACGGTTTATTATCCTCGGAACAAATGGCTTCAGCAACAAGCAAACATTTTGTGGATAAAACAATACATCCAAATACTTAAAAATACATTTTAAAAACTACGCAGTATTAGCTCCCATTAGGAGTAATGAATATCTGCACGGCAATATAGACATATAGCTCCTGTCATTTTGGCAACTTAACCTCTTTCAAGACAAATAATTAATGACTTGGTGTATATAGGTATAAATGAGTATATTTATATTTTATTTTATCGAAATTCATAAACCAACTACTGGACAAAAGATATGCAATATTCTTTTGTTTACCAATAATAATAATATTTATTAGGAAGCCATCATTTATATAAGGAAAGTCAAATCGGTTATATGTCTTAGTCAATTAAACAATGGAGTATAATGCTTCGGCAAGGAGCCCCAGAGGGTAAAAGTTGCAGGAAAAAATATCAGCCTGAACACGGCACATTACTTATTTAAGTACTTGAGTTCTTACTTAAGTAGTAATACCATATTTTAAGGCTCTGTGGTTATAATTACAAGCATTAGTACCTATACTGTTATATTTTACGCCCAAGATGTAACTAAACCAGATTTTACTTTTCACAAGATAATTTCTCTGGTATAATCATTACTGTTTATGTATAACTTATGAATTGTCCTGGAAGAACTTTTTATTATTATTATCAAATGCAAAGTTGTGAAGTTTTTAAATCATGTATTATTTATTATAGTAAAAAGCTGCTTGCATTTAAACCATTTTTTTTAACTTTCATAATTCGAATGATAAATATATTAACAAAAAAAATATTAAAACAAGAATTTGCTAAAAATAATTGGGTTTTGTAATATCGTTTACTCATCAAGGCAAAAATTGGCAACCTTATAGTTTATTGGTTTTATAAACTGTGGAGTAATTAATACAGTAACAATTTATTGCATTATATTTTTCGTAATTCACAATATTTAAATATTCCTTAGAAATTTTGTCCCTTAATTTAAAATGTAAGCTTATATTAACTTTTTTATTCTAGTCATTGATTGGCTTAAATAAAATATATTCCAATAATTCCCGTTAAAGCAGTAACATTTTTCAACAATGAGAAGAATAATTTTGATGGTTAACATTTTACAAATTCTTTTTAATTGAGATAAAAGATACAGTGCCTAAAATTTTACCTTGATCAGTCTCCATAGTTAGCGAATCACAATGAAATTAACCTAAACTAACAAAATTAACATTATTCCTCCGGCCAACCGAGATCTTCACCCACAAGTTCGTAAAACTTTTGGTTGTGCTCCCCGAAATATTTTCTCAGTTTTGATATAACCTCGGGATCTACCCTCGGATGTTTTCTTCCTTTAGTCTCTCGCAGACATCTATGAAACGTGCGCGTTAATAAAGTTAAATTCAAATAATTTTACACCTTACCTGTCGGAAGTTTCATTTCTAAGACAGTAAAATCCCTTGGTTTCGTTAAAATAAAAGTTATGCGTTCCTATTCTGGCTTCTAGTCCAAGAAACTGTTCAATCTTTTGGATTTGACTAACGGGATCTTCTATAAGCAGATCGCCATTAATGATGAGCAACTGATCTCTAGAAAAAGCCTCTAACCATCTGTGCATATAGTTGTGGTACGCTGAAATAGCCAGAGGTCGATAAGATTCATTTATGGAGCCGTTGGGAAATAGCGCTAATTGCTCGAAGGATTTTGGGATTGGGGTAGGTAGGGTGGGGGAAGCTGTGGCTGCGTTTGCCCGTAGTTGGGTGTAATCCGATATGGCACGAGTGACTGGTTCGCGGACAATAAGAAGTAATTTGATGCTGGAGTTCATGGCTCGGATACGTTCAGGGACCTGAAAACGAAAACGATAGAATGATAACATACTGTAGGCACATTAAGAAACAGGCATAGCAATGCCTAGAAGAAAGAAAGAAGAAGTTAAAATGTCTTATGTAATATTAAAAACAAGACCAACAACCCGAAAACCCAGCTTGATTCAAAAAATTATTGGGGAATAAACTAGTTTAAAAAAAGCATGAAAAAGATTTCAAATTCCAATAATATATTTGGGTTAGTCCGTTTTTAATAGGCTTTATATTAGCTTGCACTCTAAAATGTTTTGTATAATTGGATTTTTAGTAAATATAATGAAATAATTTTAAATTTTCGATGTCTCATGCTTCCTGGACGTAATTTTTGTCTAGTCCATTCCATTCTTCTACCGCTGCTACTCTGAAGTATGTTTCGTGGAGGTTGCTCCCGAGCCTGAATTTTTTTCTTTCGCAAATCCCATCCATGTTCTGTTACGGACATGTCTCGTTCGACGAGGAGGAGCGTTATCATCCAATATTTTTTTGAAGACTGAGTTATTTAAGACTGTCTTCAAGACTTCTGGGGATGAGTCCAGTTGATGATGCGATGATCGGTACCACCTCCACTTTTTCTGCAAACCACATCTGCCCTAATTCTATGGCAAGATCTATGTACTTTGCTATCACTTCATTATATTTGTCCAAAATGTTGTTATTGTTCGGAACTGCAATACCGACTAACAGCACCGATTTAGCTTTCTTATCCACTACTACAATGTCAGGTCGATTATTCGTCACCTGTCTATCGGTGATAATGGACCCATCGTAGTAGAGTCTAAAGTCTGCATTTTCGAGCACTGCCTGTGGATTGCACTTATAATAAGGTGCAAAAGTATTCAACAATCCATATTTGTTGGCTAGTTTCTGGTGGATAATGTTACACAGTTGGTTGTGCCTGCTTGAAGAGAAGAAACCGGAAGCAGAAAGCTATATCAAATTGCGATCATCAAGGTTGATGAATTTCATCAGAAGGGTAGGGTTAGATATTGTGCTTTAAAATACAAAGGGTAAATATTTTTGAAGCTCAATTAAATACACATTGTACATAATCTTCATTAAATTTAATAAAACTCTTACTGAGCCAAATTGTCTCAATTACTGATGTATGTTCTAAAGAATTACGTTGACTGTCTCTCAAAGAATTTTTTTACAGCATTTTTTACTTTTTATTTCTGTCTAAACGCCATTTTCATTGACGCAAGAATATGAAAATCACAAGGGGCCATAAATCAAATCGATACGTTGGATGCACTTGGGAATGAGGCCGAGGCTGAGCATTGTAATGGAGGCAGAGATATACCACATGACAGCTTCCTTGAATATTTTTGTCTTATTGCTTAATGGAGTCTGTTCAAAGTTTCACTATAAATGTTTGCATTAATGTAGGGTAGGTTTGTAAATTATAATTGTATCTAAGGGTTTATTGTAAAAAAAACCATGGGAATTAGGGTAAAACATAATGTCATAGTAGTTAACACATTATTATACTAGTCTTTTATTTTAAAATAAATATTTTTGACTTATGAGGTACATACAAAAAAAACTGTCACATTGACTTTTCTAGTTTTCGTTAAATAATAGATATTTACGTTACCAGTCCGGGAAGTGACTTATTATGGACGAGACGACGGAGCCGAGTGAAGAATATCTAATCGAGTACCGTAACAATCACTTCACGGACGTGTATCGTACTATATTTTTTTTCATACTACCTTTGGTTTTAAACGCAATAAAATATAAAACTAAAATTACATATTTGATCATTTTATTAGTCAGTAGTCATGTAGACTGCTTTGAAAAAAGTATGTTACTTGATTTATTCTTAACATGATTGATTTGATTTATAAATAAAAAATGGACAGCGGTTACCAAGTAACAATGTAAATAAAGGCAGACATATTGAATTTTTCTGCACACACGAAATATCTGCGGAGAAAATGGATCTGAAATTAGATGAAATTGCTAAGAAAACTGCCGAAGCGATAGGGCAAATCATTCCAGTTAAGTCTGCGAAAAGATATCAAAAAGAATATGCGCTGTTTTGCAACTGGCGTGAACAACACAATTTGAAAAGAAGTGCTGATGAAAAGTGTTGTTGGATGTGGTAAGAACAGTTTTTTTAACGAATATTCTTTTTAACGGTATACATTTTCAATCAAAAACATTCAACCCTTCTTCATTATGGTCCAAATACTCGATGGTAAAATCAATGATTATGGTTAATGAGAATGTCAACATATCAAGTTTCACAAAGTTGATAGCTTTTTTGAAAAAACAAAATGTAGACCATCAGCCAAATCAGTCGAAGGTGTTGACAAAGGAACAAATTAAAAGCTTCATGAGGGACGCTCCAGATAAAGAATATCTATTACTCTAAGTGATAGCATTACTTGGAGTTGCTGGAGGTTGCCGAAGGGAAGAGATCTATAATTGAGAAGTTAGTGATGTGGAGGATAGAGGTACTAGTAGTTAAGATTAACCAGACAAAAACGCATATTCGACGAGCTTTCACTGTGATTAACAGTGATGAGGTTCACTAGTTGGATGTGTTTAGAAAATACATGAATTTACGGCAACACGTCTTCTTGAAAGCTCTTTTGGTGGGTTAAAGACAAGGAAAATGTCTGTCTCAAAGAGCTGGTATATATACTGTTGGCGGAGCACCCAACAAAACTAGACCAACTAGAAAAGTATACAGATCATTGCTTCAGGAGGACCTACTCAATGTTGTTGGCCAATGCTTAAAGTTCTAAAACAGCATGGTGGATAGAAGAGTTCTTCAGTTGCAGAAAAGTATATAGAAGAATCGATTGAAGGCAAAAACAAGATTGCAAGAATGATCCAAAGAGGCGAAGCTTTTGTTAAAGTGCTACATCACAGCCACACGTCTTCCGCGATTACAAAAAACACTGTAAATCCATCAAGCACTCCATTAATACATATTGCTGGCAAAAGCAGATGTACAATTAATGTTCATCTTTAAAAACCAGAATAAAAGCTTAGTTTATGTTGATTTACTTATTATTTCAAACAACATTGGGAGAATTGAAGAGTACTGTAAAGTACAAGTGTACCATAAAGTGCAATTTTCCGAGCTCGTTTAAGTCCAGTATGAAAAAAAAATTAAGACAGCTTGGTCACATTACAATATTTTATTTTGCAATGTCATCATTTAAAATGAGAACGAGAAACTAAAACAAGAAGCAATACTTGCTAACAATTTATTTTTATCTGACGTTTAAGAGTGTCGTTCATATGTCAATTGGGGCGCCAGCTAGCGTTAAAACGTAAAATTTATTTTCTCGGGTAGCCGTGGAAAAGATAATTTTCTCGCCTCCGTAAAGCTGGTAAAAGTTACTCATAGTGTAGGATAAAAATATATGTTTTACAAATTAGAATATGAGTGTTTGTTAAGATTAATGTTGATTTTGTATATTTAAAAATTGTTATAAAATATCATACATGGAAATGTTGACTCTATTAATGAAATAATCATAATTTTTGTGGCTTATTACACCTTCTTAAAAACTTAAGTTGGATATATCGTTCCCTTAATTTAAGAAAAAAGTATCTTTAAACGATTAAATGACATCTTTTTTAAATAATTAGGTATTAAAACGACTTACTTCTGGTGTAACAAAATAGCTGGGACTCTTTTCAATGGTAATTTGCCCTGGGTAAGAATGCGGCATTTGCATTCTGTACCATTCCAAACCTTTGAAATAATTCTCGTCTCTATCGAAGAAATGTATCTCCCCGGCCGCTTTTTGAATCATCGGATGTAAATAGAGCATTTCAAGTAATGCCCTTGTACCACATTTTCTCACACCCATAATAATAGCCTAGAAATAGAAATGCATACAATTTCATGGCGGATTTCGTTGAATTTAAAATAGTTGCTTATATACGGGGTTATCAAATACCTGTCATTTTTTATTTAAATTAAATAATAAAGGATAAAAAGAATAAATTCTTGTCTACTTAGTACCTGCGGTAGTCTTCTGGCGGCAGATGGATACAACCTCCTGGAAAGAAGAAGAACTGGAGGCCTCGAATGTTCCACATTTGTTGTTTGTAGACTGTTAAGGGCACTGTCGTAGATCAAATGAAATGTGAAGAAGAGCGAGATTAGCATAATTGTTAGAATTGCTAGTGCCATTTTTGGTCGCGAAACGCCAACTACTAAGACACAGTCCGAGGAATCTCCCTCCATCGATTTGATAGCTGCTTTGGGAAGCCATCTATAAAAAATGGTTAATATTCAACTCACATTGAGAAGCAAAAAAGCCACAACATAGTAAAAAGGTTGACCAATTTTAGTAGTTTTTCGAAAAAAAAGAAGTTTTTTGCAGTTTAAATATACAAAGCTGTAATTTCAACTATAATAAATAAGTAAATATTCCACTTTTATTTAAAAAACTGGCTTTTTTAATTAAATGACAGATATTTCGATAAAAATATCATTGTCACATTCACATTTTGGTTTTTCCAGGTAGCTAACTGATGTTAATTAAGTAGTGCTTAGACTATACCAAGTGTTGAAGTAATGAGACATAAGAATATTAAAGCCTAGATGTTATTAGCGCCTGGGTGCAATGAGTAGGTAAAAAATAGTTCTTTAAACGATCTGATATAGGGTTTTATTAATTTCATAATCATTATTGGGGTAAAAATAACCAAATAATTATCTATTATAGAGTATGACATATAGTTCAATAAGTCCCGAGACTGACCCAGAGATGGCGTGATTCATGTCAAATCAACCTTATTTTTTAAAAGTACCAACCTTTAAGTGACATGTACCAAAATTTAATATCAATCGAACCATAAACAACAAAGCTACTGTGGTGAGAGTGATGCTCCTTTTGCATTTGTTCAAAAAATGGAAAAAAACGAATATCGTGTGTTAATAAAACATTGCTATTTAATGGGAAAAAATACAGTGCAACCTAAGCAATGGGTTGAAAAGTGTTACCCAGGCTCTGCTCCATCGAAAACAACGCTTTGGCGGTGGTATGCTGATTTCAAACGCGGTCGAATGAAGCAGTAACTCCGGGAAATATTAAGCAAGTTTTGAAAATAGTGATGGATGACCGCAAAACGGAAGTTTCTGAGATCGTGAATATATCGACCGGAAGTTCCGCACTTGCTTACAGTTGAACAAAAGCAACAAGAGACCTGTTTGGCACGGTTTACTCACAATAAACAAGATTTCTTGCGTCGGTATGTGAAAATGGACGAAACATGGATCCACCATTACACTCTAGAGTGGAATCGGCAGTCAGCTGAGTGGCTTGCAGCCGGTGAGAGTCGTCCGAAGCATCCGAAAACGCAACCGCAGCTGGCGAAGTCATGACGGCAGTTTTTTGGGACGCGAACGGTATAATTTTATCGACTACCTACCTTGGAATAGCGACTATTACATTGAGTTATTGGTGCGTTTGAAGGTCGAAATCTTTCATCAAGAAAATGCACCGTGCCACAAATCATTGAAAACAATGGCCAAATTGAACGAGTTGGGCTTCGATTTGCTTGCCCACCCACCATATTCTCCAGATCTGACCCCCAGAGACTATTGGTTCTTTGCTGATCTCCTAGCCATCTAAGCCTTTGAGATTTTATGATTCCAATAATACTAGGAACTTTATATAATTTTTCGACCTCTATGTTCGTTCTTCTTATCCAAATTCCGTTTTCCATTTTTCCTCCAAATTACAAATTTGATTTGAACAGCTGACAAAAACATACGATTCTAATTAGCTGGATCATAAAAGTAACCTTACATTTATATTTTGTGTTTGTTAGTATTGAGAGTATAACTTTAGTTTACAAACCTGCCTTCAGAGTTTTATGTCATCAGTCAGTCAGAGATGACTGATGACACTTCATCCGTTTCCTTTAGTTACTGTTGTTAATTCGTTGTTTTGATTTTGTTTAACATGTAAAAAAGGCTTGTTCTCTTTAATATAAAAGTGATTAATAAAGATTTAACATAATTGCCTGTGGTTTTAATTTAACAATGTTTATAGAATTTATATAAGGATTAACTGAAAATGAAAATATTGCTTATCAATAAAATGTCACACAACTTATGCCTGTCTAAACAGTAACAGTATATCCAAATGCGCGTAAAAAAAAGTTCCTAAACCAGTGTTCTACTACTGTTACAAAAAAAACGCATTTTGTAACAGTTTTGTATGACTGAAAATCGAACTTTTCAAAAACTGTTACAAAATGTGTTGGTTTTTGTAGAAATTTTGAATTTATAAGGTCGGCTTCGAAAGTATAAAGTGAGCTTTGAAATTAAAAGAATTCTGAACTGTCAAAAGTTTCACAAGAAAATTATTCAAGTTTGATATTAGCATAGTGTGAATTTATAGTCGCTGGACTTGAAAATTTATTATATTAAGCCATAAAGAATAAATAGAAGAATTTCAAGATGTCGTCAAACTCTGAAGAGGAGTTTATTAATACTCCGCCAGAAATATTAGAAATGGCAGCAGCTACACTGGATAGTTTATTACCAGAAAAGTTTATGGATTGGCGAAAGGACAAAAAAATATAAACATTTTCTGAAAATGTTTTAATGGCATATTTTGGAGAGATAGCAACAAAATACAAACCATCTACTATTTTGTCGATGTACTCAATGTTAAGGTCTCAATTAACCATTCGACATAATATAAACATTGCTACCTATGAAAAATCAAAAGCATTTTTAAAACGAAAAAGCGACGAACTTAAGTAAAAAAAATCAAAGACTCTAAGCGCTGAAGTTTCTAAAGAAGCTTCCAATAGTAAACATCTATTAGATAAGGTAAGTAGTTCAAAGTTACTTTGATATCTTTGTTGCATGTATGTTCTTTGATTCTATAATGACTATCAATCTAAAAAAACATTGGTAGTAACATTTTTCTTCATATCTTCAACAGGCTGTACTTATCATGGATGTAAGTGGCGCATGTCGCAAAAATGAATTGAAAAATATTAAATTAAATGACATTGACGATACCGGAAAATACTACCAGATACTAAAACAAAAACTGAAATCAGGAAATCCGTACGAAATATGTAAATAATACATGGTAAAAAGGACACTAATAAAGGATAAGAATATTCAAAGCTTCTTGTAGATGCATGAGGAGATTTGCTGCAACTTAAGAGACATGGGGGATGAAGATCATTCACAGTAGCAGAAGGCTACGTAGACAAATCCATGAGCACAAAGAAGTTGACAAAATAATCTCTTCGATTTGTCTGGATGAGGAGTGTAATGAATAAAATTTATCATTAGACGATATTAAGCCCAACGCTCCAGAAAATCCGGGTCCCAGTTGCTCAAAAATTCAATGCGCACCTACAGCAACTAAAAATACAGAAAAACTAGTGATGACTCAAGAATCGATTTCAAATAATGTAGTAGAATTTCAAATGTATTTGAAAAGTGTGGGTCGTTTGTATTCAATAGCTGCCAGAATATAACTATAAATATAAATGTAAATAAATAAAAATTGTCAAGTGCTCAGATGTCAAACTTTCAGTAGAAGTAAAAGTATAGTACAAAACTGGTGTTGTAATGATACCTTTTACGGCCTCGTGTCAATAAACTTGTTACTTGTATACGAGAATTATAAAAATATATTTATTTTTTCCTAGGAACCGTCAGTGCGCAGGTCCCATTTCAGCCTCTTGGACTTATTGTGAATTCTCCTTTATTTAAGTACGACTTGTCTAGACATTTAGTTCCCTGTATGGGCTTATACTGGTTCTTTGCTGATTGGTGGTAAAAATCTTCTGGGGTGATTCGGGGTTTCCCTTATAATATCTACCGTCTGTAATCTAGGCTTTCGCAGTGGCATAATATAAGTAGCGCTGTTTCTGTCACGGTCATGTCCTCCCAATGATAAAACGTACAATCATTCATATTAGGAACTGTGTCATTCCAAATTCCGAAGCACGTACAAAATTAATGCCGTTTTTAATTAAGGTACGAGCTCTGGGTGCTTCCTGCCAAGTATCATATAGTATTTTTGATATTATACTTGATAAATATTTCTCTGCACTAATATTCAAGGTAATTATTAATAGTAGGAGAGGATTTTAAGGTTTTATGCGGGTGCATCAGACTAATATTTATATTGCACCTTATTGAAGAATTCCACCATGTACGTTTTCTTCATATAGGAGGGTGCGTCTAAAGTAGCCGACTAACAATGTAAAAAATCGATGGTTAGAAATATTCGAGCGTGTCAAACTAAGATAAGGCTAATTACATACTGAATAAAGTACATTTCAATAATCTAACTATAGGAGTGTGACGTAAAATAATGGGAGGGTCAACAACATGGAAAAAAACCTTGACCTTGCCATTGCCATTGCCGACGCGGTCGATTTTTTAAATTCAAATAAAAAAATAAAAAATAAGAAAAGATTTACAGAAGATGTTAACAAGCCGATCTAGGATAAATCTTAAAATCATTAAATATTATTTTATACATATGACAGTTTTGGTCGATACATAAAACAGAACTATTGGAATGCCAGATAGGGCATGGAATCTAATTAGATACTAATTCTTTCTCTGAGGTTATGCACGAAAGTAAAAGGTTATGTCTTTAGTATTTAAATGAATTAGAAAATATTAAGGCTTTAAACGAGAACTCTTCAGTTTAAGCAAGATCACATAAGTTGAACCCCAAGAGTTTTTAGTCTCATATCAATTTTTCTTTCTCTAACAACAGCAATGTTAGTTGAGACGAAAAAAAGAACTATTATAGTGCCAGGTAAACACCTCAAATTTAAATTATCAATTGACATTCTTTAAAGTAAACAGCTCAAGTATGGGCTTGTGATATGTCGTTTGAAAGGTCTCTTCATTCTCCTTCCAAAAAATAAAATATCTGATATGTAATATTTAATTATTCAGAACAAAAAAATATGAATATCATGAAGTAAATGTTCAAAATGCTCACCGCTAACGTAAGCATCCTAATGTCTTCTAACGTTAATTAACATATCAGGCGTGACCGATCTTTTCGCAAGAGTTATTCGTTCCCTTAAGTCATCTAAAAAAAAGTCCAATGGGGTAAGATCAGGTGGTCTTGCTGACCATTCTATTGATCATCGCCTCTCTATCCAGCGATTTGGAAATGTTAAGTTGAGATACTAACGGAAATTGAGTTTGTAATGTGGAGGTGGTCCATCTTGCTGGAACCATATGGTATTTGCGGGAGCTTAAGGGGTTTTCTGGATCAGGAAAAAACTTTACAAAATTGGCACCACATTATTTTGTAGTAATGCTAAATAATTATCGCCATTCAAATTCCCCTCAACGAAAAAGGGACCATTAATATGGTGTTTAACAATCCCTGTCCAAACATTAACCTTTTGAGGGTATTGTGTATGGTCTTCTTTCATCCATTGACCATTTTCCGTTGGCCAGTAGCACCAAATTTGACGATTAGTATGACCGTTAACGGAAAAATCGCACTCATCAGAAAACATAAGTTTTTCTAATTGGATGGTATTGTTATTCAAAATTTCCATCATTTGTCCGTAAAAATTTGTTCACCTATCAAAACCGTATGACTGACATTAAATGTTTCGGATGCTTGCCTACTCGATGTTTGTTGGTTTTCCTCAAACTCAAGCATCACATCTATTTTTATATCATCACTAAGTGCACTGGCATCTGCTTTACATGTTTCGCAAAATTGCTTTTCTATTTTACTAATTATACCTTGGGATATAGGCGGCAAATGTGGAAATTTTTCATGAAATAGGCGAGCAACTTCCATTTGTGTTCGGGTGTTATCACTGTAACCAATCATCTGTAAAATTGCTAGTTTATGTATTTTTATGAATTGCAGTGAACTAAATTCAAACAAAAATTATAGAATAGACAATATCCTGCAGCTATAATTATTACAAACCAATTTACTTAGGCGTTTTAAACAAACTAACATTGCTATCATAGTTTTTTAAAGGATAAAGTTGTTCCATACTTGACGGAATCCTATTTAAAATAATACGTTCACGTTCTTTTCGTTTAATTCGAGTATTTGGCAAAAATTTACTCCAGACTGAAGAGTATATCTTAAAGATTAAGAAAAATGTGAATATTAGCAAATATCCCCAATTATGTTCCTGTTTAAATCGTAAATCTAAAGGTTATAAAACAAAGAAACTTTTTACGGTCAGTCGTAGGAAAAATATAATGCGCACCTCGAGGAGAGGCCAATTACGTTTACTCGCGAATAATCTCATTCGGTTTATAATTTGAGATTTATCCTTCCCAGTATGTATTATACTAGTTTGGAACTTTATTCTTTAATAAAACCTAACCAAAAGACCAAAAACTTTATTAATACTTATGATCAAAAACTTTGAACAACTTAGCCAGTTCTGTACTTTTTTCCGCACACGTTTTTTTTCTGTCTGCGTTATAAAAATGAAAGTTTCATGAATTGACACGGAAAATGTATATGTAGAGACGTGTCGTGACACGAGATCAAAGTTCAACAAACCTTAATTTCACTCTCAATTAATTCCGTCAATTTGCAAGATGATCTCCGTCAATTTTTTAAATAAACGCTACAGTATATAGCGTGTTTGATACTAACCATTAGAGCAAAACGGAAAAACGTTGGCGTTTTTTATTTCCGAGACATCCAATAAATAGGAAAATTGAGTGACAAGGGAATGCAATTCGGAATGTAATAGCTAAGGATATGTTTTGATAAATTTGACAAACAGGTAGTAGAAATACATCAAGAAAGAAAAATTACAAAATATTTGCATTGCGTGGTTATTGTTAAATAATCTTAATTAAATTGATTTTATATTACTTTTTTTTATTTAAATGATCAAAGTGATTTTTTAAAATTGTTCTTTAGTTAATTATCCCAGTTTAGGTATGCAAAAAGGCTATTTTAAACACAAAATGTAAGCTTAAAAATTTTTTGACGTTAATACAACTTCTTCATGTGTAATACTTTGTACAGAGCATCTTTCATCTCTCGCAGTGCTTATATCTTGACGCACAGATAGTTGACACACAAAGGTGTTGGTCTACAGAGCAAAAACAAGGGTGAATCTGACTTAGTAATCTATTCACAATTTTTCAAGAGGAAATACACTGCTTAGAAAAAATTGAAAAATGTTAAATCATTTACTGCGCAGGTCATAAAGTCCTTTCACGAAAATTAATATCATGTTGGTCCACCCCTAGCTTGCCTTAGTTCTATCACTCTATTTGAAACAGTGGCTAATCAATGACGAAACTCACATCAACTGTGGCCTCACTACTTTTTGGCGAGCTCTGTCTACAATGGGCTTTAAATATCGCAAAATTGATAAGAGACAAGTAATAATGGAATCCACACGTTTAATAAACTGGCGTTCTGAATATATAACGTCAATAAGAAAATACCGGTCTGAAAATCGGCCAATACTCTACCTCGACGAGACGTGGCTTGTCACGCATGACAACCCTTCCAAAGGATGGTCTGAATCCTCTGATAAGTGTAAAACAAAAGCACCATCAAGTAAAGGGAAGAGAATCACAATATTACAACCAGGATTAGAAAATGGTTGGATCCCAAACGCTATGTGGCTTTTTGCCAAAAATGCTAAGGGCTCTTGTGTTGATTATCACAAAGATACGACTGCAAAGCTTTTGAAGATTGGTTTAAAAATTGTCTGTTACCCAAGATTCCCACAAATAGCGTAATAGTAATGGACAACGCAAGCTATCATAGTCGACAATTGCAAAAAATTTCTAGCTCAAAGAATTGGTGATTCAAAACTTCATGGCTGCAAATGACATATATAGTTTGAGGAAAATTATACAAAAAAAGAACTTTTACAAGTGCTGCAATCATTTTCTTTTAAAAAAACGTATGCTTGTGATACAATTGCAGAAGAATTGGGACCTACTACTGTGGGTTAAATCCCATAGAGCTTATGTGGCACCAACTTATATCTAGTATGCGCGGAAGAAATACTTCTCCGACTTTAAGTGGTAGTGTGGTAGAATTAATTAGGAACTGTATGAATTACATTCCTACCGAGAGTTGGAAAAGCTCTGTTAGTCATGTTATAAATGTTGAAAACGCGTACCTTTCTGTAAAATCAATTGCGCCAATTATACTTAATTTAGATGAGGATAGAGATAGCGACAGTGAACTAAATATAGAATAAAATTGTAACATTTAAATAAATTACTTGTATATCTCCTATGTTATGCAAAATTCAAATTTCTTAAGTCCGACCCTGTAGCACATTTACATCTTTTACCTAATGTATCATTTAAAACACAAAATGGTATTGGAACAAAATTGTTAAATGTGAAAACAAAATTACCAAAATTAAAAAAATCTGGTGTTTACAAAATTAATTGTCCAAAATGTAATGCAGTATATATAGGTCAAACAGAAAGAAATTTTGAAGTAAGATTTAATGAACACTTAAGAGCATATAGATTACAACAACCAGATGAGTCGAACTATGCAAAACACCTACTGGAACATCCAAACTCACTTATACACACCAATGACATTCATATACTACACATTTGTGATAAAAAACAAAATTTAGATTTTCTAGAAGAATTTGAAATTAAAAGACATCTAGCAGTTCAACAGTTTAAAGTAGTTAATGAACAAATACATCTTGAAAGTTCTCCACTATTAAACTGTTTACTTTGATTGAGTCTTCATTTTATACATAGATAAGATATTATTGTAACATAAATATATTAAGTTATTGTAAAGATCAGCATGATATAGTTTTTTCCTGGTTTTTCTATATCATTGCACAGTTATACTGATCTTAGAGGGAAATACATCCAGGATAATCCCTTAGGGCTAATAACATCTAGGCTTTAATATTGTTATGTCTTATAACTTCCTTACTTGGTCTAGCCTTACCTCCTTATCAACATCAAGTACCTAGTTACAAACAAACAAACTGTAATTTCAATATGTCAATCTGACGATGCTAGTTATAGCGAAACAGCTGTAATTGAATTTTAAAGCAAATTTTTCGAATAAATAGTGGAAGTTTAGTTTAACCGTTCAGTTTTTTATTGTTCTTAGTAAGATGAACTTTCACAAAGTAAAGGTTAACACATTCAATTGCATTAGAAATATTTTCACAATATGTAATACTTTTATAAATTTTAATTTCTTTAGTTTATTGAGGGAATATAAGTTGTAGATTTTTTGTACTACTATCATCTTTTTAGTTTCAATATTTTTTTGGAAAAAATCAAACTTTTTCTTTCGGAAAGAGGAAAAATGATTTACTGTTGTGAAAAGTTGTATTTTATGTTTTTATGATAAAAACCTGCCCCCAACCCTTTCCGCCAGTTTCGGAAAATTACTCCGGTACTGGGCACCTTTCTTAGTAAAATTCAAGTATCTGCTATTTTCCTGTCATTACTGCTTCGAGATTTTACCTCCTTTCCTGCATTAAAATGCTTGCCTTTATAAGTTAATGTTTTAGACATTCAATCCCTGTATGCGAAATCTCTTTAACATATCCCTTTACATTTTTATAATATTTACTTCATATATTTTATTCAAGCATTGTTTATTTATAAGTTACAAAAATTAATGATTTTTAATTGTTTTTATTATTATTACGTCTCTTTTAAGACAAACTACTAAAATTAGCCATTAAGCATTAACGATTCAGTACAAAATCTGTATATAATTAAAATTCTTATTGAAAGATAATTACATTATTATATAATACCGAAAAATAAAATAACTAAAAACAAATACTTACAGTATATCGAAATGTGGCGGCCGGACGCATCCTCTTTTTGTGTCCGTTTTCGTAGGGCTCATTCTTAGCATCAAAATTCATCTACCTCCATATCATTATTGACGTTTTTCTGTAACAAAACTAACTTTTTATAGGTGCACTGTGGAAAAATAATATATAAATGTTATCATACACGTTATAGTCTCACAAACACAATACAGCTTAAAACATTTTACATATCTACAATATTTTATTACTAAATCTTAAAAGATACCATGACAATGTTCCATCTAAGTGTAAATAAACAAATGGTGAAATTATCATAAAATAAGATCGTAGAATGAATATGTGTTTAATAAAAAAATCTATAGATTAGATAATATTGGGGTTATGAAAAAGATAAGAGATTTGGAAGCTGCAATATACTGTGATTGCTGAATATGTAAAGATATTTTTAATACCTTTGTAATTTTTTTTTAAATAGTAAAATTTAAGAAATATTGGTCAGGAAAAATAATTAAGATTTATCACTTTAGGTACAAAAATCTGAAAATCAATGGAATTTAAAAATAATTTTCCGCCTGTCTTTTACAAGAGTGCATTATATTTTTAAAGGAAGCCTCCGATTCTGAATAACTCTTGATGAAGTTGAGCAAACACGTAATAGTATGAAATCCTCAATACGAAATTATTTTCTAAAAGTAGTAGTAATAAAACTCAAACTCAAACCACAGTATGTAATTTAATGAAATATTACAACAGCGACATGTTTCGGTCACAAGACCATCTTCAGGCTTTAAGAGAAGAACACAATATGTCAGAGAGAAGAAATACAAAGTTAAATATATAAAAGACAAAATATAACATACATACTGTGGGTTGATTTTGAGTTTTATTACTACTATTCGTACTATCCACATTTGAGTTATAGATAACCTCTACAATTTATTTTCTAAAAGCCTGCAAACACTGTAGTTTAATTCTGGACTACTACAAAATCTTTTAAGTTTTTTCTTAGTAGTCATAAAAGTAGGCTAATGCCCACTTTTTGGCCTCACTGTTTAAGGATCTGATAAGGCTGTTCAGCACAATTTTCAACAGTAGAGATCATAGCACCACTTCCTGTGAACAGCCTCTCACTGCCTTACCTTTCAGATTTACATAATTGGCACAATCTGCATATCGAAGACAGAATAACTAGTCAATATTGCCACTTGTTGTATATATACCCTCTAGTTTGCAAGCTGCTTTAAAAAGTTGAAAGCTTCCCATACAAACAAATTATGCGACCTATTATGAGAATCCTGCTTCCTATACCACAACAAAAAGCCAGATAGTCGTATGCAAGATGTGCAAAATAATTGCTTAAAAATGGCGTCAAGGTAAGGACCCGATTGCTATCTTAAAAATGGTACCAGAGAGTAGACATCTAGGGTACGTGATAACTCATTTCATCTATGTAATTCTGTGTATAAATATGTTTCAGAAATATATAAATATTTTTAAGCATCATCTTTGTATATCATTGAATAACACAATGCTGAATGATACTTAAGGCTCATCCTTTAAACGGTTGCGAACTTAAAATATCAAGGGGGTGCGAGCGGTTAAAAATTTCAAAGCTAACGAAGGCGTGTCAGTTGATTATTTATCCCTTTTCCACTTATTTTGCCGTTAGAGTGAGAAACTATTCGGATTCTGGGGTCAGGATTTATTTATATTTGTTTGTGGGATTTTTTATATTGTTTATGGATATTTTTCGTGATTGTGTATTGTGTTGTGATTTTTAAAAATGTGTGGACGTTTAGAAATGGATAAGGTACAAAAAAAAGAATCTTTTATCGCAGAGGAAATAATGTCCATGTAAGATTCAGTACGAAGAGACTAAAGCGTAAACATTTTTCTTTAAAAAAAGAGGTAAAAAGTATGACGCCTGAAGAAGGTATTAAAACCAAAAAAATTTCCTTTTGGAAAAAGGATGGCATTCATAAAATGCATAACTGGTATTATCAGGTACAAGGATAATTGCAAATGTCCAGGTCATATTGTGTACTTGCGGTGTAAAAATCGAAACTATATTTCATGATCCTGAATTCTGGGTAAGAAGCATGAAACCAGTTCTTTGATTGTATTTTATCGATGCAAAAAAATTTAGAAATATACCTATTAGAGAACCGCAATATATTCTAGGGAAAAAAACAAAATAAGAGGAAAAGGAAAGGAAAACCTCAGATGTAGATAAAAAAAATAATAATATTTTTCATAATTTTATAATTATCCGAGTTTTCGTTTTTAAGTTCAACTTAATTTCTTTAATAATGTTCATTTATTATTTAAATTATTTCACTGTTGTGTTTGCAAGGGTGTAATGTGGTCGTTTTGGAAATTCCAACCATTATAATATTATTATTTATACATTTAATTGTATTTTAGAGATTTAACTGCGTGACTGCGTCATAAAAATAATCTGTTTATTATCGATTTAATATCGTTTATTGTCCGGAATTTACCTATGCCTACCTTAAATGTTTAATCCTATCCTTACGACGACATATCCAGTCTCCCACTGCCCCTACCTTTTTTGTGTTCCCTCAATAATAACAATGTTAAAGAATTCATTATTTTGTTTCTATAAATCCCTAGCATATTACTTGATATTTTATATACCAAGAATGGTAATCAATTGTAATTGAAAGTAATAATAGCAATTTTAATAATTTAATTTAATTAATTTGTATTAATAAATATTTAAATTGATAAATGTTTGATATTGTTAAAATGTTTCTAAATGCAGCTCTTATATCACAGGCGGCTTATATTCTAAATGTTTATGATTAAGTTATTAGGTAATTAAATAAAAATTGAATCATTATAGCAATAAACTTTTAATAGACAAATTTAAAACAGAAACTTCAAATACTAATAAATTTGATTATCTTATATAACAAGAAAAGATCAAAAAAAAAATAAGAAAAAGCTTTTTATTGAACAAAAAAAAACTTATTTCATGAATAAAATTATTAATAAATGTATAATCATAATAAATAAGTTTCTGTTAAATTTTATTAATTACTGAAAATTAAATGAATTTTTTGTTTGTTAATTATTTAAAAAGAACCAACTGAATCGAATTAAGAATAATAAAAAACTCTTCGTTTTACCAAAACTTCCAATATTTATTTAAAAAATTGCTTTTTTAACTTTAATGACAGCCGTTTCGCTAGACTTAGCATCATCAGATTGACATATTGAAGTTACATTTTGTTTGTTTGTAGCTACGTACCTGATGTTTATTAGGTAGTTATGAGGCTAGACAAAGTATGGAATACTTGGTCTAGCCTTATAATTAATAATAAACATCAGGTACCTAGCTACAAACAAACAAAATGTAACTTCAATATGTCAATCTGGGATGCTAAGTCTAGCGAAACGGCTGTCATTAAAGTTAAAAAAGCAATTTTTTAAATAAATATTGGAAGTTTTGGTAAAACGAAGAGTTTTTTATTATTCTTAATAAGATGGACTTCCAAATAGTAAGGGTTAGTACAATCAATTTTTTTAAACTGAATCGAAAATTATGATATTTCATATAAAAAAATGTCTAAGTTCAACATGTAGAGTCTTTTTTTGGATTAATCAAAAGAAATTGTAGCCTATCTAGGAATTGAGCGGAATTTATATTATCACTTTTGTACAGGTCAGTACTAATAAATGTTTGTTATTAGGTAATACAATTGTCCTTCACAACCGATTTAAGGATACAGTTCAGTGTTTGGTGGTTGTGATTGTTCTCTTAAATTGTTTATAAATAGTGAGTACCTATTCAATGTTTTCATCATTACACCCCGAGAATGTCTTTAATTACTTACTTTGATGTCACTAATTTTTACTTTAATTCTCACTAGGAATTATTTTTACATACTGTTTATTCTCTCACTTTCTATCGACTATTCTCTATTAGTGCACTGACTGATGATTTAAATTCATTGACCCCTATTTACTTACTGATCGATCTATACTGACTGATAGACCCTCATTGACTGATCCCAACGACTTCTTATTAACTGTTTTTCCAGTCTTCTAGTATTCTGGAAAGATCTTCGATGTTTTAAGAACAATGTTAATTTAGTATCTTACAATTCTCCTCTAGAATATTGTTTTTAAAAATATGTCCATCTGGCTTATATAGGTATAATTAGTTTTACTAATATTTCTAATTCCACCGGAACAAATTCAAACGAATATCACTGTCTTCTTTTATCATATTACAGAGATATGTGTTTTTCTTTGAATCTTTTGAGTTATTTAAAGTTTTTCAATTTTTAAATCTAAAAAATTACTTGAGTTATTTTCTTCAATTTCAAGTGTAAAATTAATGTTAGAGAGGTTGTGTTTAAAACATTTTTTGGTTGGTTCTTAATATGAAAGACACAACACATTTCGTTTCGTATACAATAAAAATTGTAATGAAAGTCCCAATTAAAATTTTAAAAAACCATCTTATTCTTCTATTAAGTCTGGATTTCTCTTTTTATTTTGTCTCGGTGTTAACAGACGGGAGCGAAATGCGAATAGGTTTCATTCCTAACAACGAAATGAATATGGGAACTCCAATTCAGAATAAAATGATTGGATTAAGGTGCGATACCGTCTAGACAGACGAATAGAACGTAGACAATTGAAATAACCCTGCCAGAGAAACCATAATTAATTATGGGTTTAAAAAGTTTATTCAGTTTTGTTGAAACTATGTATATTTCATCAGGTATTATACGAAATATAAAATTTCACTATCACAGCAATTTTTTTCTTTTTAAATTCAAGATTTTCATTTTGGTTTAATAATAATTTACGAACAACTACACAGTTATATTTAATTTAAGAGGGGCGTCCAAAGTTTGACAGCTGAAAACGAGTGGCAAGCCTGAATTGTACTCTAAATTTGAATCATTTTGTAAACAACAAATCTAAAGAAAGCCAATAAATTACGTATTAAAATTTTAACATAATATAGTTTAGACCTTTCTCTTGGAGATAAGATTTTTTGCTTGAGTTTCAAATTGTAATAAAAAAGTTACTTGCATTTAAGTGATTGTATGTTTTTAAAAAGTTTAATAATTTGTCGTGACAATTTTAACGCTTGAACCTTGTCCCCGAAAGAAAGCATAGAGAATGCCATTAGCAAAACATGAAGTTAAAAAAAGGTATATTTTTTGAGATTTGTTGCACGCAAAATTTAAACATTGCACGAACCTGTCAATTTAGTTCTACCGTTTTGGTGGCGCTTTTTTTCGGAAAGTACGTCTTTTACTCCAAATTCATACATTTGTGTTCTGTGACTACACTTCACATAACCACAAAGCAGTTAGTGGTTTATATTATATATTGTAATGAATATTATGATTTCAAATATTGTTTATTGATTGATTAATTGATTTATATTATTATTTAAATGTAATGTAGCAACAAGATCTTCTTTTTCTCAGGGGTGTTTGGTTACACAAGTTTCCAATTGGATTGTTAGGTGTATGTGAATGAAAAATTTGATTAAATTATAATTATAAATTTATTATAAAATAGTTAAATTAAAACAGTAATATTGAAAGTTTAATAATGAAACTAGTTAGGAAAAAATTAAAAAGAAAGGCCTTTTAGTAACTATAAAAGAACTTACTTGATGTTGAATTAAGTTAAATTAACCAATGTTATTTGTGTAATGGCAAGTAAGATTATCTAAATACACTAATTATTGAGTATCAAGTAAATTCCTTTGTTTTTAAATTATAAAACTTAACTAACTACTACAAAAAGTTTACAATTTTATCTGACCTTGATGTATAGTCCTGCTTCCTGATTGGTGGAAAAGGTCTGTAGTCGCTCTATGAAAAACGGAAACGAACGAAGTGATACGTGGAATTTGCGAATCTGGTAAAATGTCGTGTTGTTAGACGTTTGGATTCTCGTGTAATATTATTGTTCTTTGTTTGTCCCTTCAATTTGATATAGTTTAGTGTTTGTTGGATTACAGTTCCTTTTATTGTACTATTAATAGTAAGTACTCTTATATTCTTCTTATTTATCAAACGAAAATGTTTTAATTTCACTTTTTGATTAGTTTTTTAATGTCACTTTTTGGCACTTTATTTTACTTTTTGATTGTCTTAATTTGTATTTTTAATGTCACTATTTAACACATTATTATAACTACTTTAAAAACTGTTTGTTTACTTTGTTTTAACTGATTGTTCACACTCACTGATCCAATAATATATTACTACCTCACGACCTCTGTTCAAGTCTTTTATAGGTTTCAAACTTTCTAGAAACTTCCTGAAATATCATTTGCTAAGAACACTATATGCATCTCTCTCTTTTTTATGTATGACTAGACATACTCACTTCGTCTATTGTCGATCATTCGAGAACAAAAATATAGTAAAATATATCTGTCTCCTTTTTACACATTATCTGTCTTTTTTTACACATTATATAATTAATTTTCCCGAAGTTTCTAGTAAGTTTTAAATAACATGTTTATGTACAAGATATTATATTGATACATTACATAATAAAAAATTATTTCTAACTTAAAATTCTCTTACAAATACACAACATATATAATAAAATAATACAATATAATAAAAATTATTTGATTAAGTTATATTAAACAACTTCTGTTGATATTATAATCATTATGCTATTGTCGAATATTTAAATATGACAATATATATATTAATCTAACTATATTACCGTTTTGTGATGTTAGAAAATATAAATCATTTTTGGGATCTGATTGTTAAAACTTATAAAACATAAAATTTAATTTTAAGGTATCTTTTCACAATTTGCCTTTGTACGGTTTACATTTACGCATTGTCCAACTGTGATTAGTGCAAATTTACAAACTGTACAGAGTTTTTTTTGTGTAAAAGATACCAGTTAAAAAAAGTTATAATCCTATTACATACATTTTAATTTTAATTGATTCCACAAAGTCTGGGTTGGCAGTTTTGAAATATAATTAATAAAGTTATAATTTAATACTACAATTAATTTTATTAAGATAAACCCATAACATTCACCATTGTGTTTAGTACTTGCAAGAGTTCTGTTAACTAATTGCTGATAGTCAGCTTATCCCGCTTCTTCAGGCTTGAAAACAGGTGCACTTAGATACTATATTGGTTAGTTATCATCATAGGTTATTGCAAATATTGCAATATTTTTTTCCTTCGCACCATTCACATACATTCAAAATAAAAATGAACTACAAGTTTTATTGTAGGTTGTACATTACTTTGTACCCCATGTTTCTGTACATCATGGATTTGGGTGGTAATTTACGTAGGTATGTCCAATACTCTCTAAAAAATAAATGAGATTTATTTATTTAGGCAGTAAATAATTAACAAAGTACCTACTTGAAGTCTAAAATAAAAAATTTTTAGACCATTCCACTTTAGTTCAATTTTTCCTTAGACGTTCCAAGGAGTTATTCTTGAGTTCTTTTATTTAATAGAAAATATACAGGGATTTTTCATCTGTTTATAGTCTCAAGGTCAAATGAACGTGTATGTCGTGGAAATTTACGAAGCAAAATTTATATTTTCATCTCTGTCTTAAATAAAGTCAACAAGCTCTAAAAATATTAAATTTATAATAAAAATACTAATTTGAAACCCTATCGCATTCAGGCAGTCTTATCAAATTAGAAACGCCCCTCTTAAGTATTAATCCCATTTTGGTACAAAAACTTTTGTATATCAGTAAAGTGATAAAAACTAAAAAGTTTAAGCCCACATGACGAATATCAAAAAGGACAAGCTACGTATTTTGAATAAGAGTAGAGTAGAATTGGTACTGCGATACGAACTGCAGTATTTTGCCTCAAATTAAAATGTAGATTCTAAGCTTATTATACAGATTATATGAATTTTTGTTGTGTTGTTTATTTTTTTTTCGTTTTTTTGCTCTTATTTATATCAAGGACTCCTATATGTACTTTTAATGGAAGTCAGTTTATGTACTAATACCAGCCTACCAAAGGTACCAAAGGTACCTACCAAATTTCGGCATTCGATTTAAGGAATTATCTTTCTTAAGAATTTTGATCGAGAAGAAAAATATGTTTTAAAAAATGTAACAATTTCTAAAAAACCGCAATGTAAACTAGAAGTTTCGTTTTAAATTTGTAACCATATTATGACGTTGGGCGTCAATTTGTGATATGATTTAAATGTTCAGAGTGAATTTATAAAAATATTTAGTTAACTATGTAATTTACATACATAAATGTTTATCACAGCAAAAATTATGATAGTTAAATACCTCGGCTAGGGGTAAGTTCATTAGCTCTGACTATAGTACAATATTTTTTTCTTTAAGAAATTATAAGGGCGCCACTGAAATCTTTTTATTTTTTATGATACTAGTGAAGAAAGTTGTTTTAAGCTGAGTGATTTAAATAAGTATCATAAGATGACAGAAAGATGTCAGAAAAAACTGTTTATGAAGAAAAAAAAAATTAAAATGTACCAACAGATAAAAGAGAAATAGATTTCCTTGGTGCTAAAATGAATGAAGTTGAGAATACGTTACAAAAAAAAAATAATCCGCAAACAGTTCTTTACAACTACCTATTCTAATACAGTTGACGATATAGATAGATATAAACGGAGATAAAAGAGAAAAAAATATGAGAACAGTATACTTGATATACCACAATAAACTTATCTGTTAACAATAGTGGACGATCCTCGCGGTACTAATTTAATTTAATATTTAGGATACCAGGTGCTTAAAATGTTAACAGGTACTGTTACACCCCCTCTACTCGATATAAAAAATTTTGCAGAAGGCAAAATTTTTGTTGTTTAATATCTGAAAATATCTCCAACGTAAGTTTAAGCAAAACAATTACACAGAACAAGTATGTATTGTAAGGAACAAAAATAACATAGGAAAAGGTTAAAGTTATTCAAAGAAATATGGATTAGTCAGTATGTCCTTGTTGTCACATTCGTTACTTGTATGTAAAAGTAACCATTCCAGAGTTGCGCCAAAGATATCAGAGAGATGGCCTCGTGCTCTGGCGATTTGCTTCAAGGCAGCACTGCAATGCAATACAAAAACTACAAAGAAAGGTAAAGAAGAAAAAAAGGACAAAAACTAGTAAAGAAAACGCAAAGGAAAAATTAAAAAAATAAAAGTTAGAAAGAAAAGAGAAAAGAAAGCAGAAATGTGTTAGATAATAATCATCAGATAGAGAAGGAAAGTAAAAAAAAAATAGAAAATTAGGAAAGATAACATAAACGAACTTTAGACAACTCATTAGTACACCTCGTAGCGTAGCTACTTTGAACTTCCAATTATAATTGTAGAGACCGTATTCATTATTTTATTATTAAGAATTATTCTTTCGGTAAGATGGAGCTCGCGGTACTTATTTAATTTAATATTTAGGATACCAGGTGCTTAATATGTTAACAGGTACCTACTGTTACAAATTATTATTCTCTATAGTCTATATACGGCGCGGAGGGCTGACCCTAACCCAGTTTTTTGAAAACCTAATTAGGACATTTAATCAATTAACCTACTTTCTACGTGTTCTAAAGCATCCTTTATATTTTCTCTATAGGTACAATAGAATTGTGAAGATTGTGAATTTTTGTTAATTTAGTATTTGTAGATTTGATAAACTGTTGAGTATGTATGAGAGTATCTATGAGATTTACGCACAACTCAGGCAGGACATCTTTTGGTGTGCGAAGAATCGAGAAAAAGACTTACAAACCCTTCCTACAAAGGATGTCGACGCGTTCATACGAAGGTCAACGCGTTTTGGATGGCACTGAACCTACTTGCCTACTTACCAGGTATCAGCCACTCCGCCCATTATATTCATTAAAACATTCGTGATCACCGACAAGGAAACCGCCAATCCAATCAAAACTTTTCTATGATAAGATTTAAAAACCAAAGAGCAGGTCCATTCATGATAAAAGAAAAGATTAAAATCTCTCTTAATCTAGGGCGGTATGCCACAGTGTTTCAGGCAAAAATAGCTGTCATTTACTGGCGAGCTCTTGACACCAATAGGCAAATGGTGCAAGGAAGGACTATTGATATATTCTCAGACAGCTAAGCAGCGAAAATTCGTTAAACGCAATGAAGGTCAATTAAAACCTGGTATTGGACTGTTTAGAAGCCTAGACAAAAGTGGGCAGCAAAAACAAACTCATAGGCATAATGGATATAGAGGAAACAAAATGGCGGACCTGCTAGCCCTAGAAGAAACAGTGAAGCCTCTCAACTGACCAGAATCCTTCTGTGGCTTAAAAAAAGAAATTTACAACTGATCTGACGTCAAAAGTAACAGAATATCTGTTGAAGCACAAAAGAAACAATACGAGAATCCTCGTAGGTCTTTTAACAGGAGACAACAGGCTCAACAAGCATTTGCAAATTCCTGTTAAAGTTGTATTTCCTTAGCATTTGATCTGTTGGCATTGTTAGAATGGTGTTTCCTTGCTCATTTTTATACAATGCAGTGGTGGAACGTCCAGTTTCTAACGCTGCTGTAGGTGCAGTTCGCATTGCCCCTGTTATTCCAAAACAGTTAAGTCCCAATTTGAAGTCACCAAAACGTAAGTTTTGATGTTAATTCTAAGCCTCAGTTTAACTAGAATTGTTTATATACTACAATTATTAATAAATATACAAATACAAATATCCAGTTATCTAAAATACTGGATGTCTCATATCGACCCACACTTAGAAGTTTATGGGGAACGGATAATATTAGATGGATGAAATTTGTTATACAGGGGTTTTCGATACTTCTGAATTCAACTAAAACATTTTCAAATTTATATCACTTTTGGTTATACCGGAAATTGACACCAACTTCACTATTTCAAGTGGAATACTAATTTTATTTCTTTTTAGGTTATATGATTAAATTCAAGGGCCACTTTATGTAAGGTAGTAGGTACACTTCTAGGTGAAGGTCGATATCGGACAGCCTGTATGTGTCCACATTTAAGTATATTTATATGTAATACCGAGAGGAAATGATCTTCACTTTAATAAGAGTATAAATTAAGCAACATAGCTGGTTATCTCCGATCAGCAATTGAGTTGAAAAGTCAATAAAAATAAAAAAATACCCTTATTTATCATGAAACTATGTACGCTACATCAAAATCAACTAGCTTAAAAAATGTTTTATATTTTCAACTTCGAATAAACTTTTTTACTTTATTTTCGGATGAAATAATTTTTCAACTTTTTTTCAGTCATCTCTATTTATTTGTCGTCTGGTTTCATTCCACTTCAATTTACCTAAATATCATATTTTGCTGAATGCCTTTAAGAGGGCTCAAATCGAGATAACTCATATAAAATGTAAAATAAAAAAAGCCATCTTTATGATATGTTTTATGCGCGAATCCATTTTCTACAAGCAACCTTTCTAAAAATATCTTGCCACTTGGAAGTTCCATAAAATCCGAAAAGTATGTATACAATTATACCAAACACAAGATACACTGAATCTTTCAGAATTAATAAAAATAATCTGTTCTTGAATCGTTTATAGTTCTAAAACTCTAACAGTAATTCTTCAATGCGGAGTCTAAACTAATTAAAGTTAAAGGTTTCAAATTTGTATTCCGAATCCCTTTTGTGAGAAAAAGAAATATTTTTTTACATTTTATCTTAAGGGTGGTTAAATAAAGTTTAAAAATATTCAGTACTGTGGAAATCGGATCTTGACAAAATTAATCTTGATATTTAGAAATCGTAAAAAAATACTGTTTAAAAAAATATTGTTCAAAGGAAAAATTTGACATTAAAATTAAATGAATGGACATTTTTAGTAAGCAAATTTATTGTAGCAACCGTTACTTTGTGGAAGTCCATCTTACTAAGAACAATAAACAACTAAACTTTTGGACCAAACTTCCATCTTTTATTTAAAAAAACTAAAAAAGTGGAAAATTGTTTTCACCTGCACCCAGGATAAAGAAACGCAAAAGCGCCATCCTACCGTTCATTTGCAAACCAATAGATCAAAGGTAACTGTAATCGACAGATAACAATCAAGAAATAATTTCTATAAGGTGCAGTCAATAAAAAAACTGAAAAAGTGTAAAATTGTTTCCACCTGCACATTTTATTTAAAAAATAGATTTAATAATGCAATGACAACTGTGCAATGATAGAGAAAAACCAGAAAAAACTAAGTCATGCTGACCTTTCAATAACTTAACATATTTTTGTTACAATTATGTATTACCTATGTATAAAATGAAGACTCAATTAAAGTAAACAGTTTAATAGTGGAGATCTTCCAAGATTTATTTGTTCATTATCAATTTTTATTGCTGATCTGCTAATTGCATTTTTATTGTCAGTTTCCAAGCAGAGGAAATATAAATTTTGTTTTCTCAAAAACTTCAAATAAAAAGACATCTAGGAGATCAACAATTTAAGTCTTTATCCACATTTTTTATAATATTTATAATTAAAATATAACTTTTTATATTTTGCACTTATAAAAATCTTCATTATAAAACGCATTTGCGTATCGTAATGTAACTTTTACGCACGCAAATTTTTGTTTTAAATGGTTGGCGACATGAGTGAAGTTTCTAAAGGCAAGACTATTGACAATGACATTTGTGGCTAATAGCAATTTATTAATTTTATATTGTTCTTTAAGAAAGTATCTGTGAATATGAATATAATATTTTACTTATATAATATATTATTATTGGTATATTATTCATTTTAAAATATTTTAAAACATTAACATTTGATAATCTAAATGTCACAACTGTCAAATTTTATAAATTACACAGTGCTGCCGACATACTTTTTAAAATAAAAATTTTCGTAATTACATAAAAATAATAAATTAATTTAAAAAATGATAAAAAGGGCAAAATATAAAAAATATTATAAACAACTTATTTCATATGGCTGTTGTGACACTCGTTCTTTAAAAAACTCATCGCTTCGCGATTCGTTTTTTAAACTTGAACTCGTGTCATAACAGAATTCCATATGAAATGCGTTGTTTAATATACTATTGTGACGTTTACCTTAATTCATTTTAATTTATTCTGCATTGAAATCCGTTAAAATTAAGTTCTGTACAGGATTCATGTTTTAAGATGAACAGAAGTATAAATTCTTAAAATTTTCCAACGAAAATCTCGCTGATTATACAGTTGTAATTATTCTAAAGAGTACCTACATTTAACTCTCAAAATAGTTTTACTTTGCTACTATAAAATGTGATTCAACGTAAAAAACATTGTTAAAAAATTAATTTAATTTAAAAAATTTATAACCTTTTATCATTAACCAACCAACCATTTTTTAAATTAGATAGAAAGATAAAAGCCAATGTTACCAAACTGTAGAAAAAGCTGAGGAAATCCAATAAAGAAAAACAAAAAATTAAAACTTAATTTTTACTACATACACGTCATCAACCTCGTTTTATGAATATATGGCAGCTCCAAGTAAGGCAGTTATTAAACCAAGCCTATTTTAGGGATATTGGACTCAGTTTAAAATTATTGTTAATAATAATGGGTTGAATGATAATGCTGGTAAACATATTAAAATGGTCTGCATTGGGTGTGCAAAATCTCCCAAAAGATGTATGTGACAATTAAAATCAGCCCTAAATCTGAGATTTGTCGATGCTAATTTGATCGAATTGTCCTGTGGGCAGTTACATAACACGATCCAGCTGCCATTGCATTTACTTACGATACAAAGTTCAGAGCCCTTACAGAAAAGTATTCATCACTTCCCCATTAGACACTCAAGAGCATGTGATAGCTAGATAATGGCATCGTAGATGTAGAGAAATCCAAAAAATTGTGCGGCTGTAAGGTCATAAAACATCTTAAGAAGGATATTTATTTAGAAATGGTAGCTTCGTCCTTAATGAGGAAATTCACATGGTTGAAGTTTAATAGAGGTAAGTAAAACTTCAATAGTTGGCAATAAAGAAACCCTTAACGACCTTTGCCATGAGGTAGAGAAGGGCATATTGGTTCACTCTGCAGAAGTCATGGTAAAAGTCGTCTAAGGATTTAAAATGTTTAAAATTGGTTATGAAATACGTTGATTGATTTTATATACAAAATCAACAGAGATTCCAGATGATGCTACTACCAACGCTACTCTACTTTGTGTCCCATTTGTATCAAAAACTAATTAAATTAAGAACGCCTTACCAGAAGAAACTCTTTCATTGCCAACATTTAATCAGTGGAACACTTTCCACGGGTTGATTTAAAGGATTTTATAGAATTATTTTTTTGTTTATCAAATTCAGGATTGAAAGCAATGAACATTTATGTTAAGGTCGTGAAACAGTGATGTTAAGGTCGTCGATCAGTTCGTTCTCCAATAGTGATCACAAAAGAGGTAGAGTACTATCTTCTTAAACGTGACTTCTTCTTCGCGTGCCTTACTCTGTAGAGAGCGTATCTTAAGAATTCTGGACACAGATAATGGGGACGTACAATTTAACGCCGGATCGGAACAGCCAACATACTTTCGGTAGTTTGCCATTGTCTTCCGAAAGGCAGCCGCAGAACTATATTATTAGATATTTTTCATCTGCACTGGAGATCGAACCTAGAACCTTTTGCATGCTAGTTAACGCACTTGACCAGCACCCAACGGCGACTACTACTAAGCGTGACTGCAGGAACAAAGCTATAAAAATCATTTCCGATAGCCAGGCGGCGCGAAGATCAATGGAATCAAATCGGAGCGACTCCAAGCTAGATTGGAAATGCCTTCAGGATCCAATACGTCTAGAGGAAAATAACAAAGTAACCTTACTTTGAGGGGAAACAAAAAACGGACCTTCTAGCTGAGAAGAACTGAAGGAATATTTCTAGGCTCTGAGCCATTCAGCAGGTCTTGCTGCTGATTATGAAAAGACAGGATCTACGAATTATTAAAGGACTATTGACTGGACACAGTCGCTTAATAATGAAATAATAAAAACAATTGAACTGGCAGAGAGTGCAGACTCCACATTCTGTCAGGCTTAAAATGAAATGGCGGACCATATCTTGTGTAACTGCCGAGAGCTCGAGGGAGAGAATCAATAAATTTGGTCTGCATTAATTCGAGCGTATGAGCTTCATCAGAAGCATGATAGAATGACTATAATCTAATGGTAAGCCACAATAGATCTCTCAGGTTGCAGTAAAAGAGAAGTTGAACGAACACTCACATAGAACCTAACCTAACCCAACCTTCCCTCTGTGAGCAGTCTCTAGTAGCCTCCTGCTCCTTCTATATACATAGAATTACTAGCTTTTACCCGCGACTTCGTCCCCCAGAAAATATATAGATTAATTCTAAATTGATCTTTTGTAATTTAGAAGACTGTTCTTCTGGCTTTCTATTTTAGCTTTATCATATTAAGGTGTACCTATTTCAAACCTATTCTAAAATATGTTCGTATTCAAAAACAACAAATAATCATATCCGTCTCTTCTTCTCAGTATTATTTCTTTTACAGAAAAATTAAAATACAAAGGGAAATGTTTATGCGGATTCCTCTTTGGTTGGATAGAAATGCCGTAAATAGAAACCCTTACCTTGATTTCAAAGGATTTATGACCTAGACCGTAAACCATTGTGTATATCTGCCAGATCGGTGTGCAAAGCCCTTCGTTTTGTTTAATAACGTTAGAAACAATAAAATGCGTGATAGGTAATGCACACTGCTGCTTCAACCCTAATCCCTTTATTTCGACTCGAAACCTTGACATACTTCATTTTCCAAAACGAATACCTACATCAAAGGTCTGCATCATCGTGATATCTATCAGAACATGCTATCGAGCAGAACAAATTAAATTACATCAATAAAAAGTTAAAGTTACACCACACTATCATTACAAATGTAACAGTTATTTTTAAAAGTAATTAAAAAATACCAAGTGAAATTGATTCAATAAATTTAATTTTAAAATCAATATCTTTGAAGTAAACATATGGGTTTATATCTTTTTCTTATTCAGAAAAGATTCTAAATTACATTTTTAGGGTATTTCGGATCCCCGGAGGATAAATATATCTCTAGACAGTGTACATTCTCCGAGATTAAATTACTCATAACATTAGCTTTGACAAGACACAAATTATTTTCGCATGGTTGATTTTGTGAAATAACAGAGCTGGGGTGTTTCGGGGATTGGTGTGTAGAATCTCTTTATTATTTAAAACGAAATAAAATTGGGTCAACGGTTCGTACAAAAAATAAAGAAAATCAGAAAGTTGGACGAGCTCTTATAAGTACAAAAAGTTGAGCTTTAATCATTTGAAGTCATGTGCCATAGGCGATTTGGAAAATAAAAACATGTTTCACCTGTTCTAAAATTCCTAAATGAGACTTTGGAGAAACTGTAAAATTAATCATTACCAAAAAAATTAAAGGTTAGATTGTTTTTACAAAAAATAAAGCTTGCGTCTGTGATTACATGTATATGAGTTACAACAAAGACGTTACAACGTTACAACAAAGACTTTCTTGTAACAATAATAACCAAATTAACTAATTATTCTTCCTGTGACTTTAATGATGATGATAAACGTTTACTTTCCAAAAGCTTGAATTATAAAGAAAGTAAATCATCCATATCTCAAATGTGACTGATGGGAAAAACCAAATAAAATATCACAGAACTAACAAAGAAGCAGAGTTTTATCTTTGATTCAGAAGACCTATGCTAAAAATAAAAATTTCCATCAGAACCTAGTTTTAAGTCTCCACTTATAACTAACAAGGAAATTGAAGATCTTAGACGTAAAATGTCTGTGAAAGACTTATTTAATTCTGTGACATTGACTTAGGAATTTTTATTTGGCTTGAATTATGCTTTGGCTTCTGGAAAAATCATGCTTACCGATATGGCTGTTCCAATGGGAACACCAGCAAAAGAACTTTTAAACTTAGGTATGTTAATTATTGGAATTTATTAGGGAAATAAATTACATTTTTTAGCGCTAGCACCATCTATGATAGAGGGTTAGAAATAATATGAATATAGTTATTGACTTGTATAGTACATTCATGATTTAAATCTGAGCCGTACTACCTTCTGTAGATGAGTTTGAGCCTTGAGTATAATATAAAATGATTGACATAATCTTCTAGGATCTCTGGAAGGTTCATTTTCACTTTCTGTGTGAATCAGAAAGAAGAAGGCAGAAACCGCAATTGGATACTTCCCGAATACATCTTGCACCCATTTTCCGATTCAGAAGATTATATCATCGTGGGATAAACGTCACACCGGGTCATAAAGAGGTGGCCTTACTAGAGCTTTCGTACGATTTTCATTGATATATTTCATATAATGAGCAAACTTGTTTAAAATTATTACTTTATTAGCTTATTGTTCATATTCTTTGGTACGTTATTAATTAATTTAATTATTACCTTTATAGCTCTGTCTAGTTCTCACTTTATTACTATTTTGTTCGTATTTTCCATTCTTGACTTTAGTGTGTAAATTAGTTTAACTGTGCAATAAAACAGAAAAATTTGATCTTTACAATAACTTAATATACACTAAGTGACATAAAAATCCGAACACCCAGTTTAAATGACTTTATTTATATAAAATTTTGTATAAGTACTTACTGAAGCATAATAAGTCAATGATAAAAATTTCAAAATGATTGCATTGCTTTAAGGTCCTTTCACCTTTACTAATGTGAGGATGTACCCCGAGGTGTTACGCATTCTCCAACGCGCCTAGGCATGCTTCTGATCAGGTGGTCAATGTCCTCCTGTGGTATCTCATTCCAGGCAACCACCAACTCCTCTCGAAGTTCTTCTAGAGTCTGAGGAGGACGTTGCAAATTGAGCAATCTCCTACCCATCATAGGGAGGTCTTTGGTGGACATCATTATATTGAAATAAGTCAATTGTGACTCTTGCCACATGTGGTCGGGCATTATCTTGTTGAAAAGTTGGATCTGCCAGGGTGTCCAGATAGGGTAAAAGATGGAGTTCTAAAACTTCTTGGATATAACTCTGCGCGTTCATGTTACCTCTGATGAAGATTAAAGGTGGTCTCGAAATATAATATATAGCACCCCAAAACATAACTCCAACAGTTTGATGAACATGACAAAAAACCGTGGATTTCTCCTTTCACCACGTCATCTTCTAACCCTCGCTCGACCATCGTGCATGCCTAAACAAAATTGAGACTTATCACTAAAGACAATACTGATCTCAGAGTGACCGTTTTCTGCACCACTCAAGGCGATTACGTCGGTGTTCTGGTGTTAAAGGGAGGACCCAGTGTGGTCGGTATAAAAACAGACCAAAATGTCTTATTCGTCGGTAAACACTTCGCATGCCAATAGGTCTTCCGTGTTCTGCAAACCATTCATTTGCAATGGACCTGGTAGTGGAAAAATGGTCCCCTAAGGCCAATAAGCTTAGGCGGCGATCTTCACCGTCTGTTGTTCTACGGGGGCGTCCAGAGCCTCTTGCTCTTTGCGTACGGCCTTCTCGAAGCCTGACAACACCTAACCACGATATCTACACTTCTTTGACTCTAACTCCAATTTTCCGAATCCCGAAGTCCCACTATAGGACCCCTATTAAACTCATTAAGTGGACGAAATCGTATAGGTCTACCTTAGGCACCGTAACCAATCGTAAATAATGTCAAGAACCAAAATCAAAATCCGCAAAATTTGGATCTTTACTACAGCTACAATATTCATTTTTGGATTGTTAGTGGATTTCAAAAAAAGCAGTATAAAAACCGGAATCTTCAACTGATAAGGCTGAAAATGTTATCAATTGTTTATTTCAGTAAAATAAATTACAATTACGTCTTATCTATCTACAAAAAATGAAGACAATCAAAGTAAACAGTTTAATAGTGGAGAACGTTATCTCTGTACGCCCCTGATATTTATTTAAACCATTTTCCCCAGAAATTTTAATCCCTGTAAAAGTTTTTCGTATAAATATGAAAACACCTTGCTGTGCTCTTTCAACTTTGAACTGAAAGTTTAAAATCCGGTTCGCAGTGTAAATTATCTATAACAATAAATGTTACTTAATCAAATTAATCCGTTGTTTTACTTGATAAAAGTACTCTTATATCCGGTTTTAAAAACTTCTAAAATGAGTTTTCCCAACTTTATCTAGCTAACTCTGTTATGTGGATGTTAGCTCCATTAAAATTGCACAAGCACTGCAAGTCCACTATTATAAGATTTCTTGAAAGGAAGTTGCAGATGAAAATTTGTTAAAGCATTGATTTTTCGATGAAACGTGTTTTAAATATTTAATTTAGCTTCAGAAAATATACAGATTGCTTTTAAGAATTTTATTAAAGCGATTTAAAAACGAAATACAAAAAAGAAGAAGTTGAACAATATATAAATGAAAGACTCTCAAATCGAATACGAGTTAGTCAAGAAATATTTAAAACATCGATTAGAAAATAATACAAACATGGAATAAAGCAGTCAACATGGTTGGGTTTAAGAATTTAGATGGAATGGAAGAAACAAATATTATGTTCAACAGCGTATTCAAAGAAAGAAAAAGAATAGGAAAATCTCATCTTAGACGGCTGGAACGAGTTCATGGTTAGTAACGTTTAAATATCCCGAGAATTTTGCATTCACATGAATAAATTAAATTCAAACGTACTTGGCATGCCACTGCAATGTCTTACAAACTCTCAAACGAAGGCAACTAAATATGAATGGGTCGAAACTATTATAAATTCGAAGTAAAATGATTGTGTTAAACTTGTTAAAGTGTACAAACTACAATAATTATGATCTGATATACTTAACAGTTAAAATATTTTTATTTTACTTTGTGCTCTCCAGTAGTTTTTATAATAAATTCGTCTCTAGTGCACGATTTTATTTTAATTGATTCAAATTTAACCAGGAGTTTATACAAAAAATGTGTATCAAAAAGTCAACGGGGCACCTGTAGTGTAAGATTTAGTGGTTTACTACCGATTGTAATGTCTTAATGTTTGCTCTTAAAAACTATATATTGTAATATATATACAAATTTTGATAGGAAAATTAATAATTTATTATTTTTATAATTATGTGTTTTATGTTTTTAATTATTATATTTATGTTTGTGGGGCTAAACATTATTGAATTGTGTATATTTCAATGTAATTTTACCTTATTTTGATATTTAATTAAATTACGACTCACCTTGTATAAATTTTATGAGCATAAGAAAACTTTATATCCTCAGTAGTCAGCTCAACCGAGTTAAAACAAATTTAATTCACTTTTATAAATGATATAGTAAATGTACATTCAAATCTCAATACAACCCTGTTTTATTCTAACAAATTTTGACCTTCAAATATCAAAAGAATTATAAAAAATCGATTCTTTCTTTGAAAATTATTTATCGATTTTAGTACTACTTCATTACTAATTCGAATTTTGATAGGTTTATCTTGAATATATCAGCAAACATTTAATTTATTAGTTTATTAGTTTTTAAATCATGTGATTAAGTGTTTATACCTACTTTAAAAGTGATAATGTTTTAAGGTATCTTTAAAAGTAAACACGTACCGTATTTAAATCACCCTCCAGAAAATGTCCACACCAGCGCTCTCTAGTCTGTGTTCTATATTCCATGTAACCTTGTAGACAATATGGCGTCAGTAGTCCTCTCCGATGAACGAATTTCTTGAAAATGTTATTGCTTTTTCAATCCAGGAATTATACAATCAGGTAGGTGGTTATTAAATATTTCCATTCATTTACTTTTTCCTATTTTATTTAATTGATCCTACTTTAAATAGCTTTAACATTATAACTTTTTTAACTTCACAGATTACATAGGTTGGAGTAACAATTTCAATTTTCTTATGACCGGTCAGCCATTAAATCTAACCGATTTTCAAATTTGTTTAACGTGGACCTGCCTTCGTAAGAAATGGAACGGCCCCGAAAATTGGAAATTTCTCGGTATTTATACTTTTTGTCCAGAAATGACATAAACGATATCAAAAATTTAAATTCAATTGTTTTTTAAGTCAATTTTTTCGAAATGTTTCAATAAATCTATTTAATTAATTATACTTTATTGCTTGATTAATTGAGTGATAATTAAACTTAAACTATTATAATTATTAATAAAATAACTCTCCCTATTTAAATTTCACTTTTTCCCTGTTAAATTATTGAATGAAACGAAGCGATCTAATGGCTGCCATTTATAATTTTATAATGAGATTTAAAAAAATTGTGAGCAAAAATACCTTATACCTAAACAATTTTTGCATAAACACAGTCTCTTTCTGTTGATCCAAAAGTCTTTTTTCCGGTCTTTCTACCTGTCTACTCTTTCTCTCCAACCCTTTCTAGATCTTCCTTGTTTTCTTCTTTTTCCTGGTTGTTATTGTAGGACTCTATCTTCATCCATCCTCTGCACGTGACCTTTCTACACGAGCTATTTGTTTCTAATGGCATCGGTAATAGTATCTTTAATCCTCATGATCTCTTTCACTCTCTCATTTGTCATTCTTTCTCCTTTAGATATTCTCGCTGATCTCCAAATGTCCATATATATAGCTCATAGTACCTTCTTCATCTTTTCTTTAAGTGGCCAGACTTTGTGTGTTTTTCGTCACACATATTTATTGGCACGAGAAAAAAACACGTTCGTTTCTAACCTCTACAGAAAGAATACTACTACAGCGACAAAAACTTGTTTTCGTATTGGAATAGTAGACACTTCCAGCTATCCAACGCTGCATTCGTTTCCCACCCTACCCTACTAGGACGCTTTCTGCGCGCGCAGTCTCGTTATTTAATAGCCAGACCTCGTAGATAAAAATGACACCACCCAAAATACGAAACATTAAACAAAATTATTTTGCCAATTTAATATAAATTCAGAAAAACAGCGGTAAGATGTAAATTGAAAAAAAGTTTATTCTTTTTTTTAATATGTACCTTATAGAACTGACAAAGTTTAATTTGAAGCTTTACTGACCTATATATTTCAATGAAGGATCTTTCACTTTAATCTTTTATTGGGACTGGTCTAGTAAATTCGGAGTATTAGACTGTTTTTTTTGCTTTGAAGGCCTCGGGTTTATTTTTTTGAGCTAGACTGGGTATAAAGTTGAAATAAACAATTTTACTTTATTTGAATATAAATACATTTCAAAGGAATAAAATTAAATCAAAACCCAAGACGTATACAACGTATTTAAGATTAATTTAAAAAACTATTTAACCAGTTCCCCTAATTCAACTTGGTCAAGATTGCAATATATTTAATAATGAAATCCTTTTATACGAGCAAGTTGTAGAGTATATGGTTTTCTTCACCACAAGAAAGTTCTATTAAAGGTCATGCAGGATAAATGTCCCAAGGAGAGCCAGATGTAACTATACCTACTTGCATTGGATAAAAGATTACTCATTAGGAATTATTTTTATTACTATTTCGTTAGTTCCATAGTCAAAAACGCGGTAGTTGACAAAAACTTATCTAAATTTATTGTACTAACCCTAACTATGTGAAAGTCCATGTTATTAAGAACAATAAACTAAACGGTTAAATTAAAATTTCACTATTTATTCGCAAAATACTTTTTAGATGCAATGACGGCCGTTTCGCTAGAATTAGCATCGTCAGATTGACATATTAAAGTTACATTTTGTTTGCTTGTAGCTAGGTACCTGATGTTGATTAGGTAGTATTAAGGCTAGACCAAGTAAGGAAGTTATAAGGCATAACAATATTAAAGCCTAGATGTTAATGGGATGCTAAGGGATTATCCTGGATGTAATTCCCTCTAAGGTCAGTATAACTGTGCAATGATATAGAAAAACCAGGAAAAAAACTAGACTTGCGTGCATAGAAATCGGCTTTGACTTTAACTATATATTTTTTTAAAAGTATTCATCAGATCAAAAAAATATATATGCTGTTTGAAACATATTGTTATGTATTTGGCATCTGTCAAATAGTTGTCAATTGCTTAAGCTTTTGTCAGTTACGTCTTGCAATTTCTATTTTAATTTTTACAATAATAATGTTGAAAATTGTATTTAAGATTAATAAAATAAAGTTATTTTGCGAAACATAATACTGGCGACGAGGATAAAAATCATACCTATTGAAAATGGCGTCAAATTACGTGCTAGGTGAATTCAATCCTGATTGCCCAGAAAAATGGATTAATTATGCTGAAAGATTAGAATTCATGTTCGAAGCTGCAGAAATTACCGAAGATGCGAAAAAGAAAGCTAAACTGCTAGCGATGTGTGGTGAAAAAACATACGATATTATTAGTACTGAGTGCATTCCGAAAAAACCTAAAGATTTTACTTATAATCAAATAATTCAAAAATTAACCAATAGATTCGCACCACAAGCATCAGAAATTGTACAAAGATTTATTTTTCACAAAAGAGACCAATCAGAAGATGAAGATCTAATTACATACATTGCTGAAATAAAAAATCTAGCTGAGAAGTGTAATTTTAGTGACCGAGACAATATGCTCAGAGATCGATTTGTTTGCGGCATAAAAAACTTGGGAATACAAAGGCAATTACTTGCTGAATCAAAACTTACGTGGGAATCAGCTACAAAAATAGCTATTGCTGTAGAAACTGCCTCTAAAAATGTAGAAAAGTTACAAACCTTCGATTCCGTAAGTAGTGGAAACTTGGATAGCGTTAGAAAAGTTAATTTACAAATGAGGAACGAAAATTTAAAGGAACATAATGAAAGAACAAGAGAAAAGAGAAATAAAAATGACAAAATTGTTTGTTTTCGTTGTGGAAATTTAAACCATTATGCTGATAAATGCAGGTTTAAAACAGCTACTTGTAATTACTGTAAAAAAGTTGGACATTTGCAGAAGGTCTGTTTACAGAAGATCAAAAATGGTACTAATAATGTACAAGAAGATGACGATGAAAGAAGTGGAGACGGTTGCGATAATATTTTCCATTGTACTAGTGAGAACTGCAAACCTCCGTACATAATAGACTTAACGCTTAATAATAAAAAATGCCGTTTTGAAGTTGACTCGGGCGCTAGTCACACCGTTCTCGCTTACGACACATTCAAAAAAATCTGGCCAACCAATCCTCCAGTTTTGTCAAAGAGAGAAAGACTACTTCGTGATGCACAACAGAATATAATCCGAACTGAAGGAGTATGTGAGGTAGAGGTTCAGTTTAGGGGAAAGTGTGCTATTTTGCCATTGAGTGTTTGCCACAATTTTGCATCTAATTTATTGGGAAGAAACTGGTTCGATGCTCTAGAAATAAATATTACAGGAATAAACAAGTTACAAGTACAGGTGTGTGATGAT
Organism: Ophraella communa; assembly: GCA_035357415.1. Lineage (NCBI taxonomy): Eukaryota > Metazoa > Arthropoda > Insecta > Coleoptera > Chrysomelidae > Ophraella > Ophraella communa. Next base: position 68,124,253 of record CM068979.1, read on the forward strand.
ATAGATTCAATTATCGCTAAATATCCTGATGTTTTTATGGATACCCTGGGAGAATTTAAGGGTTCTCCAATTAGCTTACAAATTGATAAGAATGCAGCTCCTATTACTTTGAAGGCGAGAAATGTACCGTATGCTTTACGTCCAAAGGTAGAAGAGGAGTTAAATAGATTGTATCATCAAGGAGTTTTGGAGCCCATACAACGTGCTGATTGGACAACACCAATTGTTTGTGTAGTAAAACCTGATGGGGCAATTCGCATATGTGGAGACTATAAGTGCACATTAAATAAAGTTCTTTTGCCTTACACCTATCCAGTGCCATCAGTGAACGAAATGTTAAGTAAATTAAATGGAGCTAAAGTTTTTTGCAAATTGGACATGGCTCAAGCATTCCAACAGTTGACAGTAGATGAAAACTCGTCGGAATTACAAACAATAATTACGCACAAAGGTTGTTACAGAGTTAAAAGACTGCAGTTCGGGCTCACGATTGCTCCTCAAATTTTTCAGCAGTTTATGAACAATTTATTGACAGATTTACAGGGCGTTTTTCCGTATTATGATAACATTTTAATATGCGCGCCTTCTTTGCAAGAACTGTGTGAGAGACTTAATCTTGTACTTGATCGTTTTAGTGTAAAAGGACTCAGATTAAGAAAAGATAAATGCGTATTTTTTGCCGACTCGATCAAATTTCTTGGTTACGTTATTGATGCTAAAGGTATTCGCCCAGATATAGACAAAGTCAAAGATATACAAGACGCTCCAGCTCCTAAGAACAAAAAAGAACTACAGACTTTTTTGGGTTTGTTAAACTTTTACCATTCTTTTCTAAAGGACAAAGCTACTATTGCCAAACATTTGCATAAGCTACTTCACAATGATGTTAAATGGAATTGGACTCAAGTGGAGCAAAATGCCTTACAAAAGGTAAAACAATTGATAACTTCAGATTCCTTACTTGTACATTACAGCACATCCGAAGAATTGGTATTATGCTGTGATGCTTCCCCATTTGCTGCTGGAGCAGTGCTCAGTCATGTTCGGAAAGGAAAGGAGTTACCCATTGCATTCCACTCAAAATCATTCTCGGAAACGTAATGTCGGTATTCACAACTAGACAGAGAAGGCCTAGCCATCATTATAGCTGTAAAGAAATTCCATAATTATCTTTGTGGGAGAGAGTTTACGATATATACTGATCATAAACCTTTGCTTGGAATTCTGGGAGAAAATGCTTCATTACCAGAATTAATTTCACCAAGATTAAGCAGGTGGGCAATATTCCTTAATAATTATAAAAATAAACTTGTGTATAGGCCTGCAAAAGAAATGACCAATGCCGACGCCTTAAGTCGTATACGTTGGCCCGAATCTGATATCCATAACAGCCCAACTATAATTAATAATGTATTAATGATCGAACTTGCTCCAGAAAACTGCATCAAAGCTGATGTTATTGCTAAATTAACTTTAACCGATCCAATATTGTCAAAAGTACGGGAATATGTCTTGAATGGATGGTCTACTGCTAATGTGGATAAAAATATTTCAGCGTTCATGTCCAGAAAAAATGAACTTTCGCTTTATAAAGACTGCTTACTATATGGCAATCGAGTCGTTATTCCATCTATTGCCCAGAAGCAAGCATTGACAATGTTACATTGCACACATCCTGGGATAGTGAGAATGAAGTCATTGGCACGCAGTTACATGTGGTGGCCCAACATGGATACAGATATTGAAGACACCGTTCGTAGATGTCATATTTGTCAAGAAAATCGAAATGAACCTAGAAAAGCACCTTTACATCCCTGGGAAGTACCAGAACGTCCTTGGGATCGAATACACATCGACCATGCTGGACCATTTCACGGCGCAATATTTCTAATTGTCGTGGATTCTTACTCTAAATGGCTTGAAGTACGTCGAGTCAATACAACTTCATCATCTGCTACGATTTCTGTACTCAGACAACTGTTCGCCACTCATGGTTTACCATCAGTAGTAGTAAGCGATAATGCTACATCTTTTACATCAGCGCAGTTTACCGAATTTCTTCGTAAAAATAATATTCGTCATGCCCGAGTAGCCCCTTATCACCCCTCATCAAATGGACAAGCAGAGCGAATGGTCCAAGAGACTAAAAGAAACTTATTGAAAATGGGTGGTGGTGACTGGGATCTAAAAATATCCAGATACTTGTTTGCACAGCACACAACACCTTCAACAGTTACTTGTCAAACACCTGCAGAACGTATGATGGGTCGTCGTTTGATTACACACCTAGATGGTCTTCATCCAAATAAAATCTCCGATAAAAAAGAAATTATGAGAGAGACGGGGACAAGAAGTTTTAAAGAAGGGGATTTAGTATACAGCCGAAATTTTAATGGGAACAAAAAATGGAATCCCGCCACAGTTGTTCGTATCAAAGGACCTTTGTCTTATGAGGTTTTGGAAGACAGTGGCATACGACAGCACAGACATGTGAACCAATTACGAAGTCGTTTGGTAGAGACCAATAAAATTAAAAATGATTGGGACACGTATCCTATCAGAGTTGATTTGCCACCAATGGAGCAAACACCTGTACCAACTGCAAGTCTTCGGGAAAAATCATTAAGACAAAGAAACACCCCGAACTATTTAAGGGACTATTACTTATAGGGGAAGAGTGTTATGTATTTGGCATCTGTCAAATAGTTGTCAATTGCTTAAGCTTTTGTCAGTTACGTCTTGCAATTTCTATTTTAATTTTTACATTAATAATGTTGTAAAATTGTATTTAAGATTAATAAAATAAAGTTATTTTGCGAAACATAATACATATGAAACGTGTTTATGTGGTCATTGTAACGAAAATAACAAATTTGTCAAACATGAAAATCATTGCGTTTGCAACTGAAATTTGCATACTATTCAATAGACGATTTGGAACAGGCAAAAGGCGATTTACAACTGCTCGTGATGACCGCTTTATTGTGTCAACAACATTAAGAAATCGTCACCTTAATGTCGTTCAAGTGCAACGACAGCTCCATGAGGTACGAGGAGTGGCTATTAGTCAGTGGACAGTAAGACAAAGACTGCAGGAAAATAACCTGAACCCTAAAACACCTGTGTTTGGTCCAAAACTTACTCCAGCTGGATCATCTGAATTGGACGTTGGAACAATAGGGATTTGTTCTGTTCTCAGATGAAGAGCGATTTGCAGATTGCTGTCTTGAAGAGCGGAGTGCTGCCTTGAAGAGCGGAGTGCTTATGAAGGTGGTTCTTGCATGATCTGAGGTGCGATTTCAATAGGAGTACGAACCGACCTTGAGTTAATTCGTAGGTGCGATCGTGTCCACGGAAAAGGAGGATTAACGGCTGCCAGATATATCAAGGAGATTTTAGCAATGTATGTGGTACCTTACGTCGACTACATTGGAGACGGATTTACCTTTATGCATGACAACGCAAGACCACACACCGCAAGAATCGTGCTAGATTATATTGCAGAGGTCGGTTTGCGGGTTATGGAGTGGCCAGCACACAGTCCTGACCTAAACCCGATCGAACATTAATGGAATGAGCTAAAACGAAGAATTCGAGCTAGACTTCATACCCCAAACTCGATCCCAGAGCTTATTGTTGCTGTAGAAGAAGAGTGGCTTAACATCCCACAAGAATCAATAGCAAAAAGGGAATAAAAAACAATAAATAATACATTTCAAATGAGAATTAGTTTTTGTAGAAGTATTTTCTTTGGAGTACTGAAGAAGATATTCGAAAACTTTGATTTGTTACCCTATTTTTTTAAAAACCATTGGTGAGCATGGTATAAAGTCATATGATAAGTAAGGGGTTCAAATAAAGATGGTTTCATACATTACCCGCACCATCAATTATATATCGAATTTCATCATTATGTGATATTTAATGAAAATATATTGAATAGATTATTTAAACAGTATAACCCATAAACCAGTAACTGTGCCAAAATTTAAAAATATCCCTCTTCAAATGTATTACAATTTTATATACAATTTATATTCAATCTAGTTTCGTAAATCAACCAAAATTACTTTAGTACAAGATGATGTACCTTGTGTTTGATGCTTTCACGTTAAATATCAAATTATAACGAAACCAATTATACAAAGTATCTATATTATAATTAATATTTTGATGTAAGCCGAAACTTATCTAAACTTTTAATGATTATACTATTTTAACAAGGAGAACAAGGAGAACCTTTATATTGATTTTCCTTGCTTCAAGATATTTTTAATATTTACTTTTTTCATATATTTATTGTAATGACCAATAAAAATTAGGTTAGGTTATAATTAGTTGAAAATTAATTTTTTGTTAATACATTTTTGTTATTTACATAGGCTTTTATGTCTCAGGCGGGCTTATTCGATCATTCTGTTGGATAAAGAGGTATTTATAAAGAAAATTATTTGTTAACAATAAATTTATTTTGGCAATTTATTGATAGATGTAAATTTACACCTGTTAAATTTATTTTGAATTAATTAATTGTTAAAACCAAATAAATTCGTTACTTATTTATTGAATTAGAACTAAAATTATCTAAGTAAATAGATACAATTATTATATAAACTTATCTGACCTGATTCAACACTATAGCCAATTATTCTTTTTTTCGTAGTTGAATTTTGCTACCTGTTGAAAATTGATGATGTTCTATGGAATAACGAAACTTCTTGAAGGATGACGTTCACGTTTTTGTTTGCTTATAAGCTTTTAGTGTTCTTTAAAATATATTTTCAAATTTTGATGTAGTGATGTGATGTTTTTATGTGTTTTGTTATAGTTTTACTTAATTTTAAGTGGTAAGTATATTGTTAAATACTCTTTTAACAAAGAAAAGCTTTATAACTTTCAGTCACTAATCACTTAATATTTAACTTTTTGAATGTAACTATATCTTTACTGTCTCTCACTTCAACTGTTACTGTCTTATATATTCTTCAGTTTTTCTAGATGTTTCTTAGATGCTCTAATACATTGAACATCTGAAACTTTCCGTTGACAAAATGTTCTATATTTGTTCTACTCATGAAGACAAACATTTATTTATTCTAGATTTTCTGATTTTTGTAATTTACTAAAATATTTCGATCTTCGTTTTATACTTACATGATAAAGTTACTTATATTATTTCTTTTCTAGAAAAGTATGTTTCATTATAGTATACATAATAAATGTAAACTATACAATAATATTACAAATCAATAAGCTTATAAACTAAGTTTTCCTAATAAGCAATAAAGTCATTTTAATAGAAATGTTTATCCGATGTAATATTATAAATTATAATCAGTTCAGCCTTGTATCAAACCTTAAAACTTACTTAAAATGAGATGGTCTATGTCCTTTTGAGAAATAGTCACTTGCACTTAAAGCCTTATATTAGCTAGGGTTGGATAATAATGAAGTACTTAAGCAAAATCTATATCAGTGTTCTTTTTTAATTAAATTTATTGTACTAACCCTTACTTTTTGGAAGTTAATCTTATTAAGACTAATAAAAACTCTTCGTTTTAACATAACTTCCAAGTTTAATTGAAAAAATATGTTTTTTAAATCACAATGACGGCCGTTTCGCTAAGAAGCATCGTCAGATTGACATTTAAGTTACATTTTGTTTGTTTGTAGCTAGGTACCTGATGGTTAGGTAGTATTAAAGCTAGACCAAGTATGGAAGTAATAAGACATAACAATATTAATGCCTATATGTTAATAGACGGAAAATCCTCACTGCATCAGAGGACCATATACAATGCCCTCAAAAGGTTAATATTTGGGCGGGAACTATTAAAAACCATATTATTGGACCTTTTGTCGTTGAGAGGAATTTGAATGGCGATAATTATTTAGAACTACTACAAAATGTTGTGGTGCCAAGTTTTGCATTTAAAAAGTTTGGGGTTGTATCTGTCACTCAAATTTGACGTGCTTCGGGATTCTTTATAAATATGCACACTAACCGAAATAATTAATTTATTTCATTTGGTTTTTCCACACTGTATGACAGATCGGGAGATCTAGGAAGCCATATATGTATGGAATTAGGGGTGGTAAGTACAGTGCGACCTATGAACTCTATTGTATTCCTCTTACTTACCATTAGCTGATGTTTTCTCAGACTTATAGCAGTTCTTCTAGTTCTACTTTCCTAAGAAAGTTTAGAACATCGCCGGGCTTCAAATTAGGTAGATCCTCCTCCTCTACTTTGTGTGCCCCCAGGTATCTAACCCTAGAATTTTGCAAGGCAGGGCATTCCGAAAGTATGTGTACGGAGGTTTCGTCCTCTTCCTCTTAGAATCTGCACTTTGCTTCATCTTTTAACCCTAGTTTCTTCATGTGACTTCTGGTTATAGTTTCCCAGAAATATGTGTTAGACCTTCCAGCTGATTCCAGTAATTGAATTTTTTTTCTCCATTTATTTCCTTAGTTTTTCTAAAATTTCGCTGCTGCTGATCCCACAGGATGGTTCCGGTCCAAAATGTCAAGATTTAGCTTCTTTTTCGCCAGCTTATCTGCTGTTTTATTCCTTTCTATTCCTAAGTATCCTGGGACCCATAAGAGGGTGACAGTATTCTTTTAGCCTAGTTCATTTAGCTTGCCTAAGCATTCCCAAACCATCTTAGAACTGATTATTCTTGAGCTCAGTGCTTTAATGGCTGCTTAACTGTCCAACATAATCACAAAGATGCATGGGTATGTGCCCAAGCTTTCTGAGTATTTGGCTCAAAGATTCCTATTCCAGTTCTCCGAGAGGCCATGGAAAAAGGTTCAAATCGAAAACATTAAAAAATCTATCGTAACTCGGACTATATGCTGACGTTCATTATCTTGTTGTAACATTTTGAAAATATGGCAGAACTACGGGTTCTACTTCTTTCTGTATATAGTGAACTGCAGACATATACCTATTATAAAGACTAGTGGAGACTTGCCACCTACACTAATTGCACCCCACACCATAACTCCTACTGTTCTTGTTAAGTGATGGGTTCTTGCTACGTTCAACAGAAAAAGCCAAATTTCTTTTCTCTCCACGCATCAATCAAGCTCGTTGTCAATCCTCGTGAATCCCAAGATTCATCTAAGAATATTACCGATTGGTATTCTTGGTTCCAGTTAGCTCTTTTACGGCACCATTCAAATCTGTTTGTTCTATGCTCACGGGTCAATGGAAGCACCAAGTGCGTTCGGTAAGAATATGTAGCCTAAAAGCACTTATTTTTAATAAACAGATGACGAAGTCATAATTATTTAAATGCTTATTGTTTATAGTTTATGTTGGTTCTTACCACCGAGTATTTAGTCCTAAATTGTAGACATCTCATTGTTTTATGAACAACCCATTTGCAAAAATAATAAAGTTATAATCACATTCTAATTAAATACTAGAATTATAAGAAATACAATTTTTTAACATCCCTGTTTTTGCTGTTACTTTCCTATCACTATGTAATGTAGTATTCATTTTTTACTATAAAGCTCAAAACTACATAAACTTGTGTGGCTCATGTTCTGCATTGGGCAGAAAACCATGGCTTAGCCAATTGATTATTAGTAGTAATTATTATTTAAATAACATTATACAAATGGCAAAAAAAATCAACAGATTTGTCTTGTATAAAATGAACACATTCATGTTGTATGTGTGTATTTATATCTTTAAATTAAACATTCCACAGGCACAATTAAAAGTCTTTAAGTTGTCAGGGTACAATGCGCTCCGTAAATTATTTTCTATTTGGGTTTAAACACAAAATAAGGTTATGAAGCATTTGAAACTCGGAAAAATGTGTTTGAAATATTAAAATTACGAATACGCTTTCATCGTTAACAGTTTCCTTTGTCAGTTCTTTTCTTTTGACCAAACTTTTCCACAGACAACTAAATACGCAGCGAGTTAAATCAAAACTTCTAATATCATTTGCAATTACGTTAAGTTCCTTCGTTATTCTGGGTAGGTATAATAAACTCTAATAAAAGGAATGTACGAAAAACTTAATTTTGCAATTTTCTTGAAGTTTATGTAGTATTTTGGTTATTGCTTGTGGCAATTAACTAAACTATCAGCTTTTTACGAATTTAATGTGAAATTAATAGTACGTATATTAAAGTATAAGTGACCGACTGAAAACTAAATAATTACGGAATACGATTCCTGAAAAAAAGGTTACTCATAGTCACCAGAACAACCGATCGAAAATCATCGGTAAATTGGGTGAGTCGGTGACTGTCAATGGTGACTGTGACAACCTGAATAATTTGTGTGTTTGATCATCAAGGATTAAATTAAATATTGAAATTTATGTGGGTATAAATAATTATTATTATATCCAATCAATATTTTAACGCCATATTTTTCTATTTACATTAGTTTAATATTTATGTGCAGCACTACTAGCTCCAAAAAAAAAGATCCCGGCTAAGAGACTTTCCCAAGGAGTGGTTCGACTCCAAGTTAATGCTCACTATAGAAAGGATTGGTGGTATATAAGGGTTAAGGGCGCCACTATCTTTTAAACGTTACGAATAAACAACAGAAAATACACAAAAACTAAGGTGAAAAAGATAGAAAGGAAGTGTATAAACGGACTTGACTTATCTTTAGTATTTGTGTGATCCGGTGGGCTCGGTTAATCCATCGATGTTGTAGTTGAAGTATTGGTTGTTGGGGGTTGGTTCTTCATCAAAGGGACTGCTAATGTGGGCTATATTTCTTCAGAAGAAGGACTGCAACTATTGTCTAGATTTCTCCACAGAAAGGACTGCAACTATTAGCTATATTTCTCCATAGAAAGGACTGCAACTATTGGCTATATTTCATGCTGGAGGTAACGTAGCGGTAGCGGTAACCTAGCGGTAACCTAGCGGCTTTATCCTCTGTGATACAGCCAGATAAATGTATTTTCTGAATCTCGTGAACGACTGGTCTCTAGGGGTGGTTTGATCGGAAAGAGAACGAAGCGTGGCGTTCTGCTAATTTATAATGGTACTGACAGGGGCTTCCGGTTACGTTCGTTCGTTTGCAAGGGTTTTGTACGTTCTGTTGTGGGGGGTAAGTTTGACAGTGGTAAGGTTGTGTCTAATAATACATTGGGTCGGAATTGATTTTAGGGTTCGGGGGGACGGTGACTTAAGGAAAGGTAGCATGGCGATAGACATGTTACATATGTTAATCCTTTTCAGATCATGACCTATGATATCTTGGCATGTGGCCACTGTATCGCAACTATGGGAACACTAGCGTTGATTATATAAAAAGAATTAACAGCGAAACACAAATGTTTCTTCAATTTTGAAAACATCAAAGTTGTGATTGAAACAAGGAACATCAAAAAAAATAATGGTGATTGAGATAAATGACTCAGTAGTAGTGCTATTTGTTCAATTTTACGGACTTCAAATGATAGTGCTGAATGTTCCGGGATGCACACATGCTTATACTACTGTTTGTTCAGGAGATGAAGCTATTAAATCCAGGAACCCCACTATTACAAACCCATAGGTCCCCGAGCTACTATATCATCATCCGAAGAGGTATCAGAAGATGAAGTGGATAAAAATTGTCTTACAAAAAATCTTCCATTCTACAAAAATAAATAAACTTGGAAAATTGAATATTTTTCAAAATGTTGTCATTGACGAGTGACGATTGATCTTCCTTTCGTATATCAACCGACATATCTGTCAACCACTAATTTACCAGTCCGCCATTTTTGTGAACCGCTCGGTTCACCATTTTTGAAAACGGAACATAGCCTTAGGTATATTTTTTGATTTAAATGGGTAAACTCACACAAGAAAATCGACAGCACATTGAAGCATTACAAGGTGAAGTATTATTATTCTTTTCTTTATCACACTGTATATTATGTAGTTTACAACTATGGGATTTTTAAATTTATTAACTTATTCAATGGCCTATTTTAAAATATTACTTAATCCCGATCAAACAAATAACAGTTTCCCTGTGTCCCATTTGTTTTTGTAGTTTTTAAAACAGATATACTATAGGTAAAAAAATCTTTTGCGAAACTTGTTAGCATTTTCTGGCAACAATTGTTCGTATCTAAATTTACTTCCACCTTAACTATGCAACGCATCCATACTCCTTTCGTGTAGAGCTTGACCTTGGCTCCGTACACCGGAATTCGGCGGAAAATCGTCCAGGAACGCTACAAGCCACGGAGATGACGTCACATTTACCCCGACGTCGTCGTCGGCGGATGTCGCTCTTTCTGAACACCACCGCGGTGTCAGAGACGAAAGAGGGGCGTAAAGCAGCTACCGAAAATACTCTTCAGCATTTAGCGATGCCTACCTCTTTGAAAGGGTTTCGCTTCAGGAAAACAGCTATTTTTAAACTAGAGCTTGGCAATGGTTTCGAAAGTGCTTGACAAAGTGCTTGCAAGCGCATTGCAAGCTTTGAAAATTAGTAGATTAGAAGTAAATAATAAGGAATAGTAAAAAAAGTGTTTGGAGACTAAATGTGCATTTTGAAAACACGCGTGATAAAATGCATTATTTGAAAATGGATCAGGTTATACGTAAGAAGATGCTGTATTTATAATAGGTATTGTTGTACAAAATACAACAATTAAATTTTATTTTTAAATGTTTATTAATCAAACACTCTGTAACGTTGTTTTTTCCTTTTATTAATTAAAAATTTTTTTATTGCACATAAATGTATATACTAAGTTAAAAATAACATTTTATGTATTGTTACAAACATTTCACATTTGACTCATGGTTATGTTGATTTTGGCTACTGTTACTATTTAATAAACTTAGATAATCGATCACTTATTGTTTTTTTTGGTTGTTACTTTTTTGGTAGGTTTGGAAGTGACATTTGCAAAGGTAGTTGTCTGGGGCAAATTTACCTGGCGCCCATTAACATCATTTGGTTTATTTTTTTTTACTCTAAATTTCTCTTTATAAACCCCCCCCCCCCATCTCCACTGCTGGCGGCAACACCTGTACGTAGGTATAGTGACTTAGTAAATGTTTTTATTTTAACATTTTTGGGAAGATTCGTCACATTTTGGCGCCAAACGTGGGGCTCGAACCCACGACCCTGAGATTGAGAGTCTCATGTATTATATTGCATTTGTAAGTTACATTTAAAAGAAAGTACTTTGATATAAGGTTTAAATTAATTACTCTGAACTTTCATAATCTCGTTTTTTGAATTTACATCCACAACTTCGTAATTAGAGGGTGCCCTCGAAAGTGGCAGAATCTTTTACGCTGGACGCCAGTAGGTGGCGCAATTCAAAATGCAAATCATATACATATTGCAACTGTGCTTTTCAAATAAATAGCGACAACTGGTGACAACTAATTACAAGCATAGTTGCAATATCTCTTTGATTTGCATTTTGAATAGCGCCACCTATTGGCGTCCAGCGTAAAAGTTTTAAGACTTCAGCATTCTATATCGTTTCAGCTGTCAAAAAATGTACATTTTATTGGTTAAAAAGTAGAGGTGTGGAATTTTCAGTAATAATATAACAAGAGAGTGAAAATAAATTGAAAATAATTTGACAGATTGTTTGAAAAATTGTTGGCAGGCAACAAATGGCAACAAGTTTGAACAAAATCTGTCAAATTATTTTCTCATTTATGGAACTCTCGAGTTATATTTGACAAGATTATGATTTGATTCACAAATGTTTACAATAAAACTATCATAAAATTATTGAAAATTTTAATTCAATTAATTATTACTTACAATATATTTTGCGTTGATAATTATTTTGAAAAGTATCTGATAGTTGCTGTTGCTAGGCAAATAAAAGTTACAGCGTTTATTTCCGACAATAATCACAAGAGATTTATGCCACTATAATAATGACATAATTGGTTGAAACTTACCCTTGTGACAAATAAAGAAGCATTTCATTGGTTTCAAGAAACGTCAAAAAAGAATCATTGGAAAACAACATACTAATGGTGTATTTTCAAGGATATTGAACAAAACGTTATTATTAAAACATATTCGTAGGGGTCGTCCAGACACATTAGCCATTTGCTCTGGCAAACTACTATATTTGGTGACCTACTTTGGAAAAAGACATAGACATATAGTTTGTAACAAATTGTAAAAGCTATTCTTTTACTAGTAAATTAATAAACGCTCATTAACAAGTAGGTAGAAACTGTCATTTTAATTTTCTTTAATTTGACGGTTGTTAGTTTTGAAAAGAATTAAAAATGTCTCAAGAATTTCAATGTACACCTCCAGGGTTAGTCGAAATAGCTAATTCCAATATTGAAACCACGAAGTATAGAACACAGGAGTCTGAACGGTATCGGGTTTTTCATAGTATTCATGTACGCAATAAATATACCCAGATTATAGTTTTCTTTTCTGCCACTGGTGGCGCAAATATTCGGGACGTACCGTTAGTATTATTATTATTACATGTAAACATGTACCTGTACCATGAACTAGCACGCGAATACGGAAATTCCACATTTCTCAGAGTATTTTTTTCCACAGAGGTGTTAATAGCAACAAGATTTGCCGCGTAATAATTTAAACGAGTACTTCTTAAAGAGTGGCGCACTCTACTGGCAAAAAATCTGTCCCGTAAACTGAGGCCATTCGCTCAACATTACGTTCAGACTCCTGTGTTCTATACTTCGTGATTGAAACCTTAGATCATATACAAATAGGCTGGCTGTGACGTCATTTTTCTGAACAACATACTGAAGCCAATTATCTCATAAAGTTCGTGGAGTTACGGGATGAGGTGTGTGTGTGGTACTGTTTACCAATAATAAATATCCTCGGCGCAAATGTCTTTTAATAGGTAACAAGGTAAAGGATAATAAAAAACTATTCGTTTTAACAAAACTTCCAATATTTATTTAAAAAACTGCTATCATAAAACAAATAGCTACATCTAATGGCTACCCAATTCATTTGATAAATACATTAATTAATAAAAAAGAACAGAAAGTGGCACTACAACTAATATTTCCTAAACAAACTAAAGAAATTAAAAGTTATAAAAATATTACATATTGTGGAAGTATTTCCAATAAAATATCAAAAATAATATCTTCGGCAACATCAGCAATAATATCATTTAAAACACAAAATAATGTTGGTACAAAATTGTTAAATGTAAAAACAAAATTACCTAAATTAAAAAAATCTGGTGTTTACAAAATTAATTGTCCAAAGTGTATTGCTGTATATATAGGTCAAACACGAAGAAATTTTGAAGTAAGATTTAACGAACATTTAAGAGCATATAGATTAAAACAACCAGATAAGTCAAATTATGCATAACACCTACTTGAACATCCAACCTCACTCTTTCACACCAATGACATCCAAATACTACACATTTGTAATAAAAAACAAAATTTAGATTTCCTTGAAGAACTTGAAATAAGAAGACATCTAGCAGATCCACAATTTAAAGTTGTTAATGAACAAATAAATCTGGGAAGTTCTTCACTTTTAAAGTGTTTGCTTTGATTGAGTCTTCATTTTATACATAGATAAGACGTAATTGTAACACAAATATATTAAGTTATTGTAAAGATCAGCATGATATAGTTTTTTCCTGGTTTTTCTATATCATTGCACAGTTATACTGATCTTAGAGGGAAATACATCCAGGATAATCCCTTAGGGCTAATAACATCTAGGCTTTAATATTGTTGTCTTATTACTTCCATACTTGGTCTAGCCTTAATACTACCTAAACATCAGGTACCTAGCTACAAACAAACAAAATGTAACTTAAATGTCAATCTGACGATGCTTCATAGCGAAACGGCTGTCATTGAGTCTTTTAAAAAAGCAGTTTTTTAAATAAATATTGGAAGTTTTGTTAAAACGAATAGTTTTTTATTATACTTAATAAGATGGACTTCCAAAAAGTAAGGGTTAGTACAATCAATTTAGGTAACAAGGTCTTAAGATAATAACACAAGGTTTTAATTCAAAATGCTTAAATCATAACTTTAAGCCAAAATTAATACAACAACGAAAACAATACCACAATTAATTTATTAACAGGGTAAGATTAATGTTTTCATATGATTCGCAATGTTCCATGCTATAAGAGATAGTGCAGCCGAAGATATACGAAAACAACCGAAGAAGTTTTATACAAACGTGGATTTGTTTGTAAACATAAAGTTATTTTCGCTTCACAACAAGGACAGAAAATTGACGTCTATTTGTATATGGTCTAAGATTGAAACACTAATTCCGACAAAGTCACGAAAAGTGTATGATTGTGTTTATGAAAAAATTATAAAATGGTGCAAAGGAAATAATGTACTTACATATATACACAGAAAATGTTAAGCTTGGTTATTTTACGAATTTGTCAAGAAAATTTAAAAGTTCGACACTATGGGCACAATATTCAATGATTAAAACTCAATTAAATATCAAACGTAATGTTAAAATGAAAAATTATACCAAATTAACTGCATTTTTAAAGCGACAGGGAGAAAATTATACACCGAAAAGATCAAAAGTATTAACAAAAGACCAATTTGAAAAATTACTTCAGGATGCACCGAATAATGTATATTTAGCAATAAAGGTAGATAAATCATCGTTGACAAATAATATCCTTTAGATATGTACCAGGATAGCTCAGCAGTAGAGCTTTTGCGTTCAGTCTCGAAGGTATGCGGTTTGATTCTCACCGCCGGCCGGTTTGTTTATTTTCTACATATTTCAACGTTGTTTTTAGGTTATATTAATATTTGAAGTCACAGGAACCTGTAGATGCGATGAACTATGCCGTGCCGTGTGGTAATGGTTAAATATAAAATTTCAAACGTTCCAAACGACGTTGCTGTTTTTGAAATTAACAAATCCTCAAGAATATACGGGACATTCCCTTCGTAGGACTGTTTTAATGATAGCCTTCTACTCCTAGTAACATAATATTCTATTTTATTTATTATTTTATTTTTAAAATAAACACGATACGTTGTTTTATTGGGGAAAGAGTAATTAGAAAAGTAATCAAAGCGTTTGGTAATTGATTTGACAAAGAAGGTACTTGCAAGCACTACAAGAAATCAATGATGAATTCAAGCAATTTTTAAGTGCTTGGTGGTTGGTAATTGAATTGCGCAATTACTTTCCTTAGTAACTGGTAATTGTATATTAGCACTTTTTTAGAGTTCTTTGTTCAGCACTGTTTAAAACAAACATTTTCTGTAAAATTGGCATAAAAATATCCCAAAGACGATTCAACTGGGGAAACAAAAACGCCATTTTCTGAAATAAAAATTGAAATTTTTAAATATATCGGTGTAAAATGTAAACATAACCATTTAAGAACAAACGCAGATAAATTTAAAAGTATCTGTGAAACGAAATCCAAAAAAGATCATGGATTTTATTTTCAAATTCGCGCTACCTTTATTAACGCTCTGGTTGGGTAGGATTAGCCAACCTGAAACGTTGATGTTAGAATGCCGGTACGGTATCAGTGAGTCAAGGTTGGCTCGGCTTTGACGACCTGACCTCGGCCCTATGAACATCATCCTACGCCTCACCGCCGCTTTTATATTACCGGCTTGTTTGGTCATTCGGGGTGTATCTATATTTTTAACCTGGCAAAAGCAGGATTTTTTTGTTTTAGTAAAGTTTTCTAATGTAAGAGAAATTTTGTTATGGATAATTAATTCAAGCTGGAATTTGGTTTATTATGTATTATAAGTTGACAAAATTTACATATTTGTCTAGGCATTTGTTGAATTTAGGTGAATATGCATAAAGTGTAATATAAACATCTTTAATATCTGGACTAGAATGCTTTATAAATTAATATTTAGATTAAATTTATAGTATAGTCTTTCCAATATTGTCCCGTTAAACATCGTCGGAACCCACCTCTTTCTAGACTGGTAGTTGTACAGCGCGAAAACAAGTGGGGAATGCACGCGACTTGTTGACGGCTTTTAATGGTCCGCTGTATTCTGTTGCGTTCAGGGGTTTTGGGTTGGTTTTTGGCGCTAGTTTTTATGTAACTCATAAAGTCGGCGTCTAGTGCGGTGGCGGAGAGTCCAGATTTTTATTTGGGGCAGATAAGTATTAACTTTAGATATATCTTTGTTTGGGTATTTCATTATTAATAATTGGTTTACGTATTGTAATTTTTCCCCATATTAATTGATAAACTTAAATTAGACACCCTATTAACACCCTATATAAGATTTTACTAATTAAAAATGTATACTTTATATAAAAAGAAATTGTTCTTTAAAAACCGCACCTCTCTATGGTTTTTAAGTTCAGATATATTTGCAGTTAAAATAGGTCAGAAACTTCTAGGACACCCGGTATTTGACCAGAAGCTGACATGGAATCCACAAATCCAAAAAATCACACAAAAGTCTACAAATAAACATGGGGACTCAACCCAAATATGAATCTTTGTATTTACACGAGGGTCATAAGACCAATGTTGACCTATGGTGGACAAAAACCAAGCAGGCTGGAACTTGGTGGGGTTCAAAGGCTAGCATTCCAGAGCATCACGGAAGCTATTAGAACGGTCCCAACGGAAGCATTCGAGGTTTTACTAAATTTTCATCTTTGCAAATTCATATTCAAGGGGAATTTTTGTCAATAATACATAGACTATTGCAAGGTCAGGCCCCAATAAGCTAGAGGAAAGGTGCTGACCAGAAAAACTTATATCAGGAAATAAAAGCAAACAGTGTTTTAGAGATGCCCGTAGACCGAATGGTTCCTAGAAAAGCTGGACAAGACTTGGAGGCGAAAAACCAGAAGCAGCAGCCTATATGAAACGGCCACTATCAAGGCAGTTGAACTTCATTAGAAGAGCAGGCTGTAATCTTGTACTTTAAACATCCTACACATGCTGCAGCGCCGTAATTTCCACCTGAAACACTGAGGTCAGCTTCTCCAAGCTTATGCTGAATTGCTCCATAGGTCTGACCCCAAATATTCCTATACTAGTTCCCGTGGGCTTTTAGAACCATCAGTATATTAGGCTATCGTGTTTTTTATGTACAAGAGTTCAATGTAAACAAAACAAATTACACTTGCACATCAAAACGTTGTAGATTTCATCTATTGACGTTAGTGTTGACAGTTTTAAAAATATAAATAGTACCCTCTAGTAAATGTTTTTTAAAAGTGTATCATATATTCCTAGTTAGGTAACTGTTCTTACTGGTCACTTTATTAATGTAATACAATCGGCTTGATACTTTATACTGACTGGTACCACTACAGATGAGCACGGACATTTTAACCAATTCTTCTACTATTTTACTGGAATGCAAACAATACACTCATCACAAGAAATAGCTGTTGTTGGCTAAGAATGATAATCTTTTAATAAAATAGTAGAATAGCTTCTAATGCCCATTGTGTATTATAAATATAATAAACTTTCACAAAGTAAGGGTTATTACAATACATTCCAATTTTTTGAAGTTTAATCCTTATCGAAAATATAAAACTAATAAGTTCACGGCATAAGTAAATTTAGAACAGGATTTTTCTTTCATAATAAAAATGTATTATAGAATACTTAAAAATCTATATATCAAGGTAAAAAGAATGATTAAAAATAACTAATGGTTTTTTCCAATAGTTTAATTACTTATCGGTTATGTTTGGTTCTATATAGGGGTTTAAAATTACTATTGTACAAGATAAATACAAACAGATACAATGTAAACACCATAAATAAGATTTAATCTTGATTTGTATTGTTATTTGCTCTAGAGAATCCTGGAATATAATAATTACAATGTTCTTTTTTGCTTTAACACAATCCTACATTTATGCAAAACCAAGCGAACTGTTTTAGGTCAGATGCAATATGTTTTAAGGATTTTAAATTCAATAGATTTTTCTTATAGGTGTCTACAAAATTTTCTGATTTTGTTAATAATGTAACTCTATTAATTTGAGGTTTCTGCCTTGGCTAGATTTGATGTTTTTTCTCCCATAAACTTACTATGCTGTTTTAAAAGCTTTGTGGTTTAAAAAAATACCATTATTATGGTTTGAAATACACTTCAACATCCATACTATCCCATCAATGTAGTTAATTTGTTGTATGTCTTTTTACAGTAATATCTAGAATTTATAGTTTTAACAGTTTTTAAGTAATTCAAGAGCAAAATTCCTTTAGTATTCAAAAAAATCGTACGAAAGATAACTAACAATACAGATCAACATCAAGCGTTCGAAATGTGGGGTTTCAGAAGACTGTTAAAGATACGCTCATATCACCAACCTTAGATCTTGAGAAGGTTGGATAGAGACAGAGAACGTCTGACCATAGTAAAATGAAGAAATGCTATATATCTTGGCCATAAATTTCGCAACACAAGTAAAAATTTCAATTATGGGAAGAAAACTTAAAGAAAAACGGGATATAGGTAGGAAATATTATTTATGGCTCAAGAACATCATAGAATGGACGGATCTAGACGCCCACTTACTATTTAGAGCCGCACAGAACCGAGAACTTGTCTCTGTAATTGTTGCCAACATTCGTTGAAATGGAAATGGCACTTCAAGAAACAGATTCCAAAATAACTTCTTTATGACCGATTTCTACCCAAAATTAGCGGAATAACCAAATGCACACCTCTATTTTGTCTCTTATTTTGGTCCAACTACTGCAGATTACAATTTAGAATTTAAAGCTGACATTTTGATAGGCCACTTACTATACGTATTTGCGATACAGACAGAGCAAGTTATGAAGTAATCAAGTAAAACCACTTCTTCTATTTCGTGGCATTTAAAGAAGCAACCAACTGAGACTTCAGCCTTTTCTTTGGAGGAAACACCCACAGTGCCCTATAGATTTGGCTAGAGCCCAAAAAGATTTTGTACTTGGAGCATTTATCAGTTTATCTGGTTGTAGGTCATTTTAGCTTTTTTTTGAGTTGCAGGCATTTCTTGCCGTAACAAAAGCATTCCTGTTAGATGTCGATGGATTTTGTGTCCACTGCCTGAAGGCATTATCTTTGGCCTCTACGGAAAGTTGACAATCTTTCCTGTGAACCAGGGCTTGTCTTTCTGTGGTTGCTTGAAGGAGTTAGGTATATAATACTCCATGCCCTGCTTGATAATATCAGAAACTATTTTAGCACTTTTGGATAGATTTTTGGACCTGAAACCAACGTTGTTCCATGAAAAACTAGCATAGAAGTTACGAAGCTTTTCCCAGTCGGCAGCTTTATAATAGACGTGGGTTAGCGGCATTTCCTTGAACCGTCTGCATTGTACAAGTCGTTGAGATTAGGTTGTGATCTGATTTTCCTAACGGAGTAACAACGTTCATGATTTTAAACTTGACCCCACTGCACATTCTGCTAGAAAGTGTAAGGAAGAAAACAATATATAGAATGATCAAAGAAGGAATTATCAGGAAAAAACCTCGATCACTTCATTTTGATCAAACTTCGGAAATGCCCCAAGATGATATGCCAAAGAAATTCAACTTTGTGAGAAAATTCATCACAAAGTTGAGTAATAAATCTGAATGGGATGAAGACACCATACAAAATTTAAACCAGAATACCATAAAGTGGTATACGGACGGTTCCAAGCTAGACGAGGGAACTGGGATAGGAGTTTTTGGACCGAGAGCCAAATACTCAGAAAGCTTGGGCATATACCCGAGCATCTTTCAAGCAGAAGTCCGCGCCATCGAAAGATGTGTGGAACTCAATATTGGAAGAAACTACCGCAGACAAGAGATTGTGATCATGTCGGATAGTCAAGCAGCCATCAAAGCGCCGAGCTCAAATATAATCAGTTCCAAGATGGTTTGGGAATGCCTAGGCAAACTAAATGAACTAGGCCAGAAGAACACTGTCACCCTCCTATGGGTCCCGGGACACATAGGAATAGAGGGGAATGAAACAGCAGATAAGCTGGCAAAAAAGGAGCTGAAACCCCACTTTTGGGACCAGAACCATCTTGTGGGATCAGCAGTAGAGTAATCTTAGGAAAACTAAGGGAAGAAATGGAGAAGGAAAAATCCAAGTACTGGAATCAGCTGGAAGGACTGAGGCAATCTAAGATACTACTGGGGAACTATGACCAGAAGAGATCTCTTAGCTGCCTCAACCTCAGTAAAAAAAGGCTCCGAATTCTAACGGGAATATTAACCGGGCATTGCCGGTTAAGAAGCCACATGAAGAAACTAGGGTTAGCAGTGCAGATTCTGTGAGGAAGAGGATGAAATCTCAATACACATACCCTCAGAATGCCCTGCCTTGCAAAATTCTAGGGCTAGATACCTAGGAGCACATGAAATAGAGGAAGGGGATCTACCTGATTTGAAGCCCGACGATGTCCTAAACTTCTTCCGGAAAATAGGACTCGAAGAGCTGCTATAGGTCTGAGAAAATATCAAAACATGGCAAGTAAGGGGGGACACAATAGATCCTATAGGTCGCAGTGTAATTATCACCCCTAACTCATACATACATACAACAACGTTCATGGTGAAATTGATTGTGTTAACCTTTACTTTGTGGACAATAAATAACTGAACGGTTAAAAACTTCCACTATTTATTCGAAAAATATGTTTTAAAATTTAATTACAGCTGTTTCGCTAATAACTAGCATCGTCAGATTGACATATTGAAGTTACATTTTGTTTGTAACTAGGTACTTGATGTTGATAAGTAGTTAAGGCTAGACCAAGTAAGGAAGTAATAAGACATAACAATATTAAAGCCTAGATGTTATTAGCCCTAAGGGATTATCTTGGATGTATTTCCCTCTAAGATCAGTATAACTGTGCAATGATATAGAAAAACCAGGAAAAAACTATATCATGCTGATCTTTACAATAACTTAATACATTTATGTTACAATAATGTCTTATCTATGTATCAAATGAAGACTTAATCAAAGTAAACAGTTTAATAGTGGAGAACTTCCAAGATTTATTTGTTCATTAATTACTTTAAACTGTTGATCTGCTAGATGTCTTTTAATTCCAAGTTCTTGAAAATCTAAATTTTGTTTTTTATCACAAATGTGTAGTACTTATACACACCAATGACATTCATATACTCAATATGGAGTTGTTTGAAACCATCAATAGGGTATTTTACTCTATATGAAAAAAAATCTAAAATATATTATTGAGATAGCTCAGGCAAAAAGCAATGGGTATGTGTAAGTTTTAGTTCATGAAATAATAAAATCATTAAATTGATTGTACTAACCCTTACTTTTTGGAAGTCCATCTTATTAAGAATAATAAAAAACTCTTCGTTTTAACAAACTTCCACTATTTATTTAAAAAACTGCTTTTTTAAAACTTAATGACAGCCGTTTCGCTAAAAAAGCAGTTTTTTAAATAAATAGTGGAAGTTTGTTAAAACGAAGAGTTTTTTATTATTCTTAATAAAATCATTTTTTAAATTCCGTTTTTTATCACTACACAAGAGTAGCCGCCATGTTATTGCGTCACTCGGCTGTGTAAAATGACACTTTACTGATACTTTCATGTATAAAGAAAATGACAGTTGTCAACTTATTTTACTTACTTTTTACTTTTTTAGTTATGGTGAAAAATAGTTTAGATGGGTACAAACTGGTTTTGTTGTGTAATAAATTGAATCTTTTTGCTACTTTAAACCAAGTTTTTCTCAAATTTAAATCACAAATTATAGATTCAGTGTTCTTACACTTGTGTTCTTGCATTCCGGAACAGCATACCAACGATAAGTGGAATAATGGCTCATCTTTGAGATAAAAACATTTATGAAGAAGATACAAAATATCAGCGAATTTGTTTACGCTGCGAACTGACGTCATGACCACAGAGTAAATAATTTTGGTCAAATTACGCGCGAAATTTGAAAATATAAATTTTAAATGAAATTTTTAGGGTACTAAGCGATTGGATAAAAAATTTGGTTTTTTTTAGTATTTTATACGTTATACCAACTGCTTTGTGAACGAAGAATGGATTTAGATATTGAAATAAACCATTAATTACCACCAAGGCTGGTAGCAACGCTACCTCTTATGAAAATTACACAAATAGGTGGTAAAAAATATGGAGTCGGTATTTGTCAAAGTATACTGATAGAGTTGTTATATTACCCCATTTTTTTATTTCTCTTATTATTTAATAATAAAATACTACTCTTTAATACTTAATTGGGAAAATATAAAAACATTTTAAGTTTTTTATGATGTCAAAATTGTTAAAACGACACAAGTGTCCTTATGGCATACCTATCCAAACTTTCCTTCATCATAAATTCCAATTATGTTAATAAAAGGTATCAACAAGTTTAACAAAGTTTGTGAGGATAATGGCTTGCATTATGCCAAGTGGGATATAATATGCTAAAAGTGAGTAACGATCGCCTGATGTTTTGAAGAAGATTGCTGAGTTTTTCAAACGGAATACAGGAATGTACAGACTTTTGTAGTTTTTCACGCCAATTTCCATACTGAAATTAACCAATTAACTTTATACTTTGTCAAATCATTGGGGAAAATAATTTTTGCATTTTAAATATATGGTTAAGGTGTTAGTAAGAGTTAGGGAATTTTTACTAAATTTGATGTTGGGAACATGTAATACGTTTCCGTGGAACTAGAAAACAAATTAAATTTTAATTTATAGATCAAACATTTTCATTCCTTAAATCCTATTAGTCTAAGAGCTAGTGAACCCCAAAATCAATTCTTTGCGTTTTTAAATGCTTATATCTTCGTTTTTAATAATGTTACGGCTTTCGATGTTACATTTGATATGATATTTTTGGTAACTATTAATAGACTATTCAAAAATAACTTTTCCAAATTTTTTATTTCATTTGTTTAACTGTTATTTGCAATTAATCAAATTTATATAAGGTTATCAGTATTCCAAGCTCCAGAACATGCAGATGTGTTAATTCTACAAACAGCTATTGATATAGCTAATACTAATAAAAGAGTTGTAGTTGTCGGTACTGATGATCTAGTTGTTTTAACAATACCTAACATCTGAAGGAAAACGTGTCATATTGAAACCTAAGTTTTTGAAACAATCTGAAAATGTCATATCGTCTCAAGACTATCATGTTTTCTTTTTTATGACCTCTTTCATATTTGCAATACTTGTAATAGTTTAATAGTTATTGCAATTTTTTTAACTTCGTTTTTTGTTAATAATAATTGAAATTTTGAGTAACAAGATAATTCAAAAATTCCCCATACTCAGAATTGAATTCTGAATCCAACAAAACAAACCCCATATTTTAAAAATGATGCTATTATTCGTAGGAAACTCACTTCTCTACTAGACTAATATATGTTGTTCGATTTTATCCTCAAAATATGTGGCAAGTAAAAGAGATAACATAGATACTCTGTAGAAGTTTTATGAAGCTAGTCTAGGTAGACCAGCTTATAGCTACCTGGACAAATTGATTTTAACATGATTATGTGATAAGTTTTTGTTTTATATATGTTTTATGTTCAACGTTTGACAAACAAGTCAATGTCATGTAATATTTTGGAATTTAACCCAGAATAAAATTATTATATTTGCAATCAATGCATTATTTTATTTCTAACACATCTAAAATTCTCTTTTGTCTGATCAATTCCAATTCCATTTCTAAATTAGAAGTGACTGATTGCTTTGAATATTTTGATCTTGCTTCTATTGACTTTTTGGAAGATGCTGGGGCTGCTTCAGATCTGCTGTTGCGCACATTAGTTGAAGTCTTGAGAAGGCACATCATGTTCAGATTTGCTTTTTGGACATACCTTTTTGAATACGTCTTCACGGCGTTCAAACACAGAATGGACTTTCTCTTCCCCATTCGTCACCGCTTTGAAACTAGTCGCAGCAATTTGTCTACCATATCTTGCAGGAGGAACTCCTTTGTTACATCTGGAACTGCTGCGAACAGTTATATCATCTGCACTCATATTTTTAGCCTATATCTCTACAGGATGTTTAATTTAAAACTCGAAGGACCACTGTTAGAAATAAAATAATGCCTTGATTGCAAATATAATTTTATTCTGGGTTAAATCCCAAAATATTACATACTCCAAGATCAGGTTTTCTTATAAAAAATTTAAAAAACACAATTCTAGAAACAAAAGTATCAAAAAATCACGTTTATAAATAATTATGCATAGTTAGAGAAGAAATAAAAGAACAATTTCATAAGCAATTACGTAGATAAAATTTTCGAACACATCTCCAAATATGACCTTAAAATAGTTTCAGGTGATCTGGATGTAAAAATAGCCAGAGAATAAACATAAATCTCGCTTCATGAAATATGCCGTTGAAGATATAGCAGAAAAGAATCCTTAAAGTATTAACTACAGTTGCGCCTACTACCTCCATATCATTGCGAATTAAATCCTATAGAACTTATATGGGCAAAACAAGTTAAAGGATATGTTGCAAGGCACAATACCACATTTAAAATGAAAGATGTCAAGGTATTGTTTGATAAAGCCATTATGGAAATCACATCAGAAAACTGGCAAAAGCAATCCAGCATGTTTTAAAAGAGGGAAGATACAATGTGGGAACTGGACAACTTGGTCGATCGGGTGGTTGACCTATAATTATAACACCAGGGATGATGACAGTTCTTCGGATAAAGACTATAGTTATATTGAATAATTTAATTGAAGTGTAAATATACGTAAAAGTTCTTTCGTGTGTGTTTGTTCTGCTGTATTAAATTTGTATTTCCTTTAATATAATTTTTATGAATGCATATATTCTTTAGATCAATTATCCCACTAGCGCGCTTCTGGCGCAGTGTTTATCCGTCGATAACAATGGACTAATCCCTAAAAACAGGGTGATACCTACTCGTTTCTTATGAAACGATAGAATTTTTGCAATGCGGTCTAGGAAGTGACAGAATTTATTGACGGATCACCCTCTAGCCCTTTGAACACTTCTACTAGGTTTTATTACTTCTATACTCTTTTTGAAATAAACTTTAACAATATGTATCAAAGAGAAAAACTTTTACATCCTATCCGGTAAAAATATCTTCTTCTATACCCAAAGGCGAATCAAGTCTTTTCAAATGTTCGTTTTGGATTACCATTATTTCTTTTTTAATAACTTCTCCGAACGTTTTTCTTTTCATGTGCAATACTAGCTGGCTTAGGTACTCTTCTCTAAATCTTTTTTATTATAAATTCATTCTTATCTTCTGAATGTGTCTCAGATGCCTTTTAAAAGACCTAACATCAATTTCGTCCATATAATGTGTTCCGATTTCCCACCATCCACCCCACCAAGGAGGTTCAGGATGATGAAATTTCCATTTTATTTTTTGTGGAGTTATTAAATTTTTTCCGTTATTAGGTAAGTATTGATTTAAAATTGTTTTTCTTTATTTAATTAAGCAAGAAAGCCTTGAAAACTGGCTCTGTTTTTTTATCCAAATTTAAAATCAGTTAGAAAAGAACATACAATACAAGTCTGGTTTTTGTTTCAATGTAACAAGATTTAAAACTCTTTGGATTTTACCATTTTTCATCTCGGTTACGCCTAATTATGTTGTGATGTCTTTTTTACCCTGCTGCGCAATATTTATATTGTGATCAATAATCGCAACGTTTTTTATTATATAAATTTCTTCCTTCTTTCATGTTTCAATAATTAGGTTTACTCTGGACTTTTTTGTTCTTTAAAATTCAATTTTCTTTTCGATTTAACGTTGGGCAACTGACATGGGAAGGAGCTCGTATATATTTTTTAATAAACAAAATCCGTTTATCCGCTGAAATCCGTAGGCCGTGGCCTTGTCATATAATAAAAGAAAATTTAACCTTTCCCGTTAACTACTAACACGAAATGAACGACATTGAATTAATACAACTGTGTGTGTCATTTGCTGATTTTATCTATCCGTTGTGCATGTTAAGATAAGCTCGACCTGGAGTTGTTGCTAACTTCTTAGTAAATGTGACTGCATCGTTTAGTGTTTAGCGTCAACGGCGTTTTGTTTGGTTAATTTAAAGTTGATTAACTTAATTACTTTTCTGGCACACGACGTCGACAATAATTAGAATGTCGTCCTTTTAATTTTGGTGGTGTTTAAGTGAAAACCTTTAGTTTATTTTTTCTGGTCTACAAGATAAGCTGCATCTAGTTGAATCTGTATAAAGCGTATAAAAAAACAATAATTTCTTGTCAAAGTGACAAAGTGACATCAGGAATAAGCACAAAAAAGCACACTTGTCAACTATATAAAGTTGTCATGTCTGTAATATGTACATGTACTCAGTAAGGTTATTCAAATCCCTTGGTAATGTCCCAACTATCTTTCAGGTGGAAATACACGCTATAAATATTAGTGTTCAGGAGTGTCTTTGTAAAGGCACCTGAAAGAAGAACATCTATATTCTTACAGATTGTAATATTAGTTGGTCGTTGGGCGTCAATTTGTAACCAAATTATTACGTTTAGCGTCAATTTGTGATATGATTTACATGTTGAGAGTGAATTTATAAAAATATTTAGTTAACTTTTAAAAAATAACAATATACCAAAAGAAAAAATGTAATTTACAATAAAACAAACATTAATCTTAATTTCGTCTTTAATTAATTGTAAAAGATATTTCAATAATTAACAATATTTATAAATGTTTATCACAGCAAAAATTATGATAGTTAAATACCTCGGCTAGGGGTGAGTAAGTTCATTAGCTCTGACTATAGTACAATATTTGTTTCTTTAAGAAATTATAAGGGCGCCACTGAAATCTTTTTATTTTTTATGATACTAATGAAGAAAGTTGTTTTAAGCAGAGTTATTTAAATAAGTATCATAAGATGACAGAAAGATGTCAGAAAAAACTGTCTATGAAGATAAAAAAAAATGATATGAAAGTGTACCAACAGATAAAAGATAAATAGATTTCCTTGGTGCTAAAATGAATTAAATTGAGAATACGTTACAAAAAAATAATCCGCAAACAGGTTTTTTATCAAAACTTATTCTAATACAGTTGACGATACGAAAATGATTTTGATATTACGTTTAAGAAATAAAGAAAAACGAGACAGCGGTATAATATTATAAATGCATTTATTTACGTTGGTCGACTTATCTTTTTTTACATCTGATCCATTGGTTGATCCAGGAGAGGGCTGGTCCAGTGAAGGGTTGGCTTGATGAACAGTCCACCAATGTAGAACAAATCAGCGGTAATTCGGTAGTAACCCAGTAATGTCTTTGAACTTGAAATTTGTAACGTCTTTTAACTTGAAATTTGTAACGTCTTTTGACTTGAAATTTGTAACGTCTTTTGACTTGAAATTTGTAACGTCTTTTGAACTTGAAATTTGTAACGTCTTTTGGTATTGTATATTCCAATGCTGTGTATAACACCAATGGCAATAAGAGAATGAATCGTGGTTTAAGGTATTGGACTATGCCACATTAAAGATCGTGTATAAAGTTTTATACTGACAGGAATGGTGTCGGTTGTCCGATTACATCAATGATTAAAGTTAAAACATTTTAAATATGACAAATAATTACAAGTAATATACGTTTTTAGTTAACATATCATGTTACAAGATATACAGGTGGTTTTAAAAGCTCTGAGTTCTTTTACCCAGAATTGAGATATCTACCCTATCCCAATTTTTTAACGCTCTACGGCTGTTTTGTTGTAAGAAAAGTGGGGTATGCCTTGCCTACAGAGTCGGAATCAGACAAAATGTTTTATGTTCCGTTGTTATTGAGTTTTTTTATTGTTGTTTCTGCAAAGATTTAAAATATTTATAGTTTTAGTTTATTCTGTTTGGGTTATTACTATTATATTATTATTTGTGTAGCATTTACTGTTAATTGTTTTCTAGGACTGTAAATTCGTATTTATTATCGATATATTATTAATTCGTTTATTATTACTTTGTGCATCATCTAAATTTAGAATTCATAAATTACATTGTTTTCTGTCCGCTTGTATTCCTTTTTATGGTACATTGTTGTGATATATCACCGTTAAAAAATGAAAGAGAGAATGTGTTAACAATTTAAATTTTCTTTTTTGTATTATATACAAAAGTACTATATTACTATGTGTTTGCAAATACCGACCACCCGTTAATTCTTCACTAGGTAATAATACTTTTTATTTCATGTTTTGGTTTTTATACATGCAATTAGAGAAAACCTCTAAATAAATTTTTTGCGAATGTTAATAAGAATCTGCTGGAAACTGCGAAGGGGTTTAATGCGTCTATAAGAAAAGACCATATTAGACAAGATCCTCGACTGTTCCATTTGGTTCTAAAAGCCGTTTAGACGATTATATATAAGCGATTCGCGACGCGAAGTCAGTCAGTTATAGTCTAACGGTCTTAGGAAACGCGAAAGCATTCGAAGAATAAAAAAATAAGTCTTTATAAATAGTGTTTTATTACAGTAGTATAAATAAATTGACATGCACCGAGTGCATATCAATTAAGTAGAAATTAAATGCATATGTAAATTAATAAATTTAAGTGTTTGTTTTAGTAAACAATTAGATAGTAGATAGCCGCAGTGTGTATAATTTATCCCACCTACAAAAATAGTATAAATAAATTAGAAAACATTACAATACACATATTTTATGTCGATACGTAATTAAGTAGCTAACAAACTGTTGCATATTGTGTCGCTGTTCGTTTTAAAAAAAAAGTATAAAAGGAAATAATTTGTACGTCAAATGAAAATATATCCCTACCCGAGAATCGATAAAAATTTCGATTAAATGGATAAATAATAGAAATGTCAGGAAAGAGAGACCCTCGGGTCTCCTGGTTCTCAACCGTAACTTTATCTATCGGAATATCCTGAACTTTCGAAAAGTCCGATAAATAAGGCCTTTCAACCTATTGAACTTTTTTAGGTGAAATCAGAAAACGGAATATCGAAATTTAATAGGTGCACCGTGATCCGGATTTTACGGATGAATTAGTAATTTCTTACAGCTTAATCCCCCCATTTAGCTTTTAATTTATTAACTACCGTTAAAATAATTTACTGCTTCCGTTTAATAAATAGATTTTAGCAGCATTGATAACGAATTATCGATGGTTAATGAAGCCTACACATTTGTATTGTTTTTAAATTGCTTCAAGTTTAATTGTAGATTGTTTTAAACATTCACAACTTTGTCTTTAACATTTCTTCTGAAAACACTGTAAAGGTTATTAAAAACGAAGCCAAAATTTACAAAAAATAAAATTACAAAATTATTATAATTGATTGATTGATTTAGAAAACTTGTTAAGTCAGTAAAGTTGTCTAATTTGTGTTTAATTTGTTTTTTTGTACATCCTTCTATTTGTCTTAATCCATGCTTTTTGGTTTTTTAATTTTAATTATTTTTTTTATTATTTTAAGTTTGGAAAGATCACTGGATACCAACAAAATAATAAGTGGTAGGAATAAAAACGAAATACATGCTAATACTAAAAGCATTAACATTTTCTACAAAATATATACTTAACACCTAAGGAGTAACTTTTTCTGGAACCTACTACCCACTACCCAAAAATATTTACTACAATTTGAAGAACCGACTATTTTTTCTACAGCAAATACTTCAATTCCAAGTATAACTTTGGTATTTACTTGACGTTAGCTAAGTTGGTAAAATGGCAGCTTCACTGAAAATCTGATAGAATACGCATTTTATTCACTTTTATTATAATAATTATTGATTAGGTAGTATTAAGGCTGGACCAAGTATGGAAGTGATAAGATATAACAATATTAAAGCCTAGATTTTATTAGTTCTACGGGATTATCCTGGATGTACTACAGTATTTACTGTGCAATGATATAGAAAAACCGAAAAAAAAATGTTTTCATGCTGATCTTTACAAATATATTTCTGTTACAATTACGTCTTATCTATGTATAAAATGATGACAATCAAAGTAAACAGTTTAATAGTGGAGAACTTCCAAGATTTATTTGTTCATTAAATATTAAATTGTTGATCTGCTAGATGTTTTTTTTATTTCAAGTTCTTCATGGAAATCTAATTTTTTTTAATCACAAATATGTAGTGTTTGTATGTCATTGGTGTGTATGAGTGAGTTTGGATATTGAAGTAAGTGATTTGCACAGTGTTCATTGAATCTTACTTCAAAATTTCTTTGTGTTTGACCCATATATACAGCATTACATTTGGACAATTAATTTTGTAAACATCATTTTTTTAATTTAGATAATTTTGTTTTTACATTTAACAATTAAAAAAATCTGGTGTTTACAAAATTAATTGTCCAATAAAGTTTTGTTTTGTATTATTGGTAAGTATAGGTCCCCATTAATTCTTTAAAGGCTTTGTCTTGTGCAGACTTCATGGCAGGTGTCATCTTTCTATCCAGAATTATCTTATGATTTTCTAACATTGTAACAAAGGCTAATTGTAAATTTTCTTTTTAATATTCTTCTTGATGAGGCATTTCTTTATCTAAAGACATTTTACACAACTACGAGTACACTAACACTTTAATATTTTAATAAAATAAAGCAGCAAATTTGTAGACTTGTTACAACGTGCTTATTATTTAGCAGAAATTAAAATAAGATAATTCTGGACATTTTTTTTATTTAAATTAACGTGCATGTGACAACTATGGCCATTAGCACGAGTTACAATTTACAATAAACAATTTATACAGAACAATATATATATGAGCTATTTTAAAATACAAAATAAGAACGGTAAGATATAAATACATTATATTTTGTTCAGAAGCTGTTCTTTCTCCAGGAACTTGAAAACTTTATATAGTTGGTCGGCGTGGCTGAGGATCTCTTTATAGTTGGTTTTTATTCCATTTTGTTGTCAAGAATTGGTGAAATATGGGCATTCAGTTAGGATATGTTTGATGCTATAGTGTCTTGCGTTGCAATACAGGCAGTTTGGTTGTGTGGATGCAGTCATCAGGTAGCCGTGGGTAAGTCTAGTATGACCAATGCGAAGTCTTCGTACGATAGCCATCTTTCTCCTGGATAATCCAGGACAAGTAAATTGTTTTATTATCGGTTGGATTTCGTGAAGTGCATTATTAACTCCATTCCAGTGATTTTGCCAGGAGTTATGGATGGCAAGCTTTAGGTTCGCTGGACATTTAAATGCAAATACGTGGTATAAAAGAAGATAATACAAGAAAAGTAGTAAATACTTTTACACTGATTTGCTTCAAATTGTATGGAGAACTTTAGAATAACAAAAAAAAACTGTGCCTGATTGTCTTTTTTCGCGGAAAGTCAAAAAATAAATTTAGGGCGATTTTTGGTTTTAGTTATATGCATAAGAGAATTTGAATTTATGTTTAGAAATAATTGGTTTTTAAACTTTTAATATGTATCTTTCAGTAATTGAAAAAAACTTTGAAAACTATTTTTTTTTGTCCGAGATAATCAATTATGTATTCATCTCGTAAACCAGGTTAGGTTAAATTTATTGTACTAATCCTTACTTTTTGGAAGCCCATTCTTCTAAGAATAATAAAAAACTTTTCTTTTTAACAAAACTTCCACTACCTATTTATTTAAAAAGCAAATAGTGGAAGTTTTGTTAAAACGAAGAGTTTTTTATTATTCAAGTTGGTTCAGGTCAGAAGAATTTCTGTTAAATTAAAAAAAAAGCCAGAAGGTGAAAATGTTAATAACAGAAGACACTGTTTTCATGTTATTCTAAAGGTATCCAAAAAATTGGAAGCAAATCGCTGCAGAGCGTTGTCAAAAGTTTAGCCCATTTGTAGACCCTTAAAAAATTACTAATGTGCATAGTTTTTAATTCTGGTAATTAAGATAAAAAATTGACTGTTGAAAGCAACATTTTTTTTAGTATTGTAAGTTTTTTATTATTTTAAAATATTTTTAATCAGTAACCAAATTAGTTTCTACATTTTTTTGTGTCCTAGATATCACTAATAAATATTTAAATTTATATTAATTTGATTAAATGATTAAAGATTTAAGAGTCTATTTTTCTACAGCATTGGGTCAGTTTTCGTATTTCTTGATTTATATATAAATTTTGTTTCACATTGCAGATGTTCATTTTTTTAATTAAATGGACTTTTTGAGGCGTAAAAATTCTGCTTTAGGCCCTATGTACTTTTTAAACTTTTTCTAGGGAGTATAGAATTACCTCCTATTAGACACAACTCCTCACAGACTCTCAAGCAGAGGGTCAATTGGCGTTGTTGTCTCTCGTGTACCACATTTCTATCCTGAATATTCATACCCAAATACATCCTATCGAATATACTATTAGAAGCAGCGTCTATTACTTTGAATCCAACAATTACCCTTTACATTTGAATAGATACTTCTTCATCTTCTTATATTTTCCCTACCCTATGGGCATTTGTAATTTAAGAGAAATGAAATTTGAGTACCTCAGTATTAAAGTATCCTATTCTTCTTCTTTTTAGTCCTAACATCGTTGTCGATGTATGGTGATTGATATGGCTGTCACCAGGGATTGTCTAAATTTTCCAGGAATTACTGAACGATCCTTTTTCAGCGATTCCGGTCATTTGCTTTCCTTGCTGCGAACGCAAGACTCGAGTTCGTGAGCTTTTCTACCACTTCAGTCCAACGGGTCGGTGAGCCTATTCATCTTTCAAAATGTCCCATCCTCTTTCTTAATTTTCCCTTATTCCTTTTACTTTCAAATTTAATATTCTATTTTTCCGAAGTGTTTTTCCAAACTACATATTTATTTGTTTTTCTAATCAGTAAATCGTTAGATGTTATCCCAGTAGAAAGGTTTAGTTATTTTTATACATTGTTTAAACATTTCTTTATATTTTTAATGCCTCTACCTAATAAAGGTGCTTAGATTAAGATAGGTTCTATGTGAGTGGTCGCTCAACGTTCCTTGCAATGCGACCTGAAAGATCTATTGTGGCTCACCCCTAGGTTATAGTCCTTCTATCAGCCCTATGCTTCTGATGAAGCTCATCTAAGGACTTCGATGAATTCCTTGGGCTCAAGTTGATGCAGACCAAATTTATGAATCTCAAGTCCCAGTTACACAAGATATGCTCAGCTGTTTCATCCAGTAGTCCTATCATAATTCGTAGGTCTAGCTCTTCAGACCTCTTTTTAGAGAGATCTACAAATGACTTTGAATGTGCCCTCTTGCTCGAACCAGTAAGAACGTCTTCTTCGATCTACCCAGTTCCTCTGGCTACGCTATTCGCTATGCCTAGGAATAGCTCCAGATCTATAGATATTCCTTCAACTCCTTTTCTGGCTAGAAGATCTGCTTTTTCGTTCCCTTCAATACTAGTATGCTCAGGTGCCCAAAGTAAGGTTAATTTGTTATTTTCCTCTAGACGTATTAAATCCTGAAGGCATTTCCACACTAAGTTAGAGCCGATCTGGTTTGGTTCCAGTAATCTAAATCTACCTTACTATCGAAAATGATTTTTATAGTTTGGTTCCTGCGTGATAGAGATGGAAAAACTTAAAAAAAACTTTTTTTTAATGTTGAAATTATTCAAATAAAATCATTCTTTTTACGGGTACAACACATATCAAAAAAATTGGTTCCATTCTAAATGTAGTCGTTTTAACATTGTTAAACAATTTTTTAGATGGTTTTAGCTTTTGGTGTTTTGCTAGGATGTTTTTGCTAACATTGTGGAAGCAATTACTTCAGATCCGGTTTTCTTTAGTTACATGTTTCGTGGCTTAAACTAAAAAAATAATTGATCCAAAAAGCGAGAACCGCTGTTGTTGGAATCGAAAGGAAAACCTAATTTTCATAATAGTTTGATCGCGTGTACTGACAACACCATTTTGTTTTTATTTTATCATGCGCTTTTTTTGTCTTCATTAAAAGTAAATGGAATTTTGAACGAATTCGAACGATTTATGTGCTATGCATAGTTTGCGACCAATGCACCGATAACAGGAATATGGGAAAATTCATTTTGATCGAAAAAATCGACATTTTTTTTAATATAGGTAGTTGGGCATCAGTGATGGAATTTTCAAAGTGAATAGTTTATTTTGTGATTTTAAAACTAGATCAAAAGTAGTTATTGATTTATAATAGTCACAATTTAAAATTTTACAAACAAATCTATCGTTCTTTCTCTTGATAACTTTGGAAAATATTAAAATTTATGAACTTTTAAAAATCAATTGTTCTATTTTAAATATAAACTTCTACAAACAAATTGGACAAACAATAATATAACATACTAAAAAAATTAAGAATAATAAAAAACTCTTCGTTTTAACAAAACTTCCAATTATTTAAAACGGCTGTCATTAAAGTTAAAAAAGCAATTTTTAAAATAAATATTGGAAGTTTTGTTAAAACGAAGAGTTTTTTATTATTCTTAATAAGATGGACTTCCAAAAAGTAAGGGTTAGTACAATCAATTTACTAAAAAAATATCATTAAATTAGACTAGACCAAAAAAAAAAGTAGAAAATAATCTAAATCATAAAAAAAACTAATAAAAAACCAAATATTATTATATAAGTACTCCTTTATGTTCTTTGAAGTTGTATTTCTAACATTGTTTCTTCAAGTGGAATATTTTTTGAGCGAAGCCAATTTTTAATGCCTTATTTTTGTAGATACAATAGGAGTTTTTTCCAACTTTAGGGAATGGTAAGAGGCATTGTCCATAAAAAACAACCTAAACAACATAATACGGTATAAAATTTAATTACTTCATATTAGTTATTATAATTTTTGTTTATAATAACACTACAGATATAAAATATTAATGGTAATGTATGCGCATACTGTCACACGCATGCTCTAATATACAAACAACATTTCAAAAACGTCGGTTTGGAATGAACGTCATAGTGTAGTGAGACACATTTTCGATATTTTTTAGTAATTAATTTAGTGTTACTGATCGGTTTTTCGCGTAATATTAAAATATATTGTATTCTAAATATTCAAAAGGGTTTTGTAAATTGACTGAATTGAAATTAAAGTTACAGAACAAGTAAAAGGTATCTCTTACAGGTTATGATTGTATTTACAGGTTGAAACACCTTCGTAAGTATTCTTAAAAAATATTTTGTTAATACATATTTTCTAAATGTTTAAATAATTAACTTTATTGCCTAAAATAATGTAAATTAATCTGGAAAACGTAATTAAATACATTTATTATTACATTATTATCTATTTAGACAGATAAAAAAGTGGTTTGATCAAACGGAAAAAATATATAATTCTAAATAACTGAAAATATTAAGTGCTAAGTGCTAAATATGTAAATAAGAGATTTTGTTTAAAATTCTGTCATCTATCAATAGTTACTAAGTGGTTGCTAGGGAAGCCGTGCGATTTATTTTACAACTGTGCGTTTTCTTCACCGTGCGTTATAAGGCATCTTACATTCATTGAGGACTATGTATTAATGATCGCTTACAGGGATGGTCGTAGGTAAAAAGTTAAAAATCACGAGCTGTAGTTTGGTTATTGTATTGGCACCTTCAATTTGAATATAGTATAGACCTTAGAGGGTACAGCTAGAAAAAATTTGAATTTTTTTAATCGTTGATTGCTCCTCGAATTTAAAAATTTATTTTCATTAATTGTTTGTCTAAAACCAAATAAGCTCACAATTTCTTATTGTAAATAGCACTATTCTAACATTATTTTAGTAATTGACTCAAAGTTTTGGGATTCTAAAATGTGTATAGTAATAGTAGGTTGAAGTAAAGTTTAATTTATTTCTTGAGAAGAATATCAAACATTCTTTTATTATTGTACTTAGTAGTCTTTTACATCGTGGACATCAGCGAAAATTGCATGTTTCTACCTTTAGTAATTTAATACGGCTACGGATTCAGATGGAGTTACATGTAAGTAATCAAGTTAGTCGTAAATAAAGCTCCTGATTAACAAACCTAAAAACTTCTCTACAGTTCAGAATATTACTATGCTGTACATTTTATTGATTGTACAAAAACTATAAAAATGCATTTCAGTTTTAAATTTAGAAAAAATACGGTTTCTAATAGAAGTAAGTTGTTATCAATAATGGATTTCTGTGTTGTCTTTTTGATAAAATTTCTTAAGATTTTTTTAATACCAATTTAGTATTTGCTTATAGGATTTTAAAAGTGTTGCATCCAATCTACGTGGATAGTTCAAAGTTTTTTACTATAGACAATACGTCAATACAGACAATCTCTAATACTATCTTGACCTAATAATGTTTTAACACAATTTAGTTTAATCTATTGTTTTAAAAACATTTTAAAATACTGCTGCATCTCGTAAGAGGATACGAGATTGCCAATGTGGGATCTTTCCTATTTAAAAAAGCTAATCGTGCGACAGAAAGTTTCTGATATTCCGGATACTAGATGTCGTTCGTGGCGAGAGCAAGCCAAAACTCAAACGGCACTCTACTACCATTTCAAGCATACAGATGAAACCGCAATCATACAAAATGTCAACATCAACAGCAAGAAACGAGAAAAGCATGCCAAATATCTTGATTTGGCTGGGGAGCTCTGCAGGCTGTACCCAAAATACGGGGTTAGGATAAAGTATGGAACCAAGTAAATATCTTTTAAACGAAACAAACGATATTTATGAACATTTACAGGTAAGTGCAATGGAACAAAACGCATCTGATGTATATTTTTTTGATAATAATATACTTCCGGTTTAACCGGAAATGCCATCAACTTCTTTAATTTAAATGGGACACCCTATATATTTTTACAGATTTTGAAAGAGCTTGTTATTTTGAATTCATACATACTGAGTTTAATGTAAACAAATTTGTAAAAACGAGGAATAACTCACTGTTAGTAGTACAATAGATGTACCTACATTTCATTATTTTAGAATAATGAGAAACGAAATTACTTCAAATGTTCAAAATTCTCGCCATTTACTTGCTGACAATATGCCATCCTATTAACAAAATCTTGAGTCACTCTTTCCAAGACTTCTCCACGTATTAGTTCACATTCTTCAATAATTCTTTGTCTCAATTCGTGTAAGTTTGTTGGTCGTCTAACGTAAACACGTGATTTTAGATAACCCCAAAGAAAAAAATCTAACGGGCTAAGATACGGAGAATGAGCAGGCCACTCTATGAATCCTCTACGTCCAATCCATCGATTTGGAAAATTCGCATCCAGAAAATCCCTAACCCGTCTATCATAGTGGGGAGGTGCTCCATCTTGTTGAAACCAAATATTTTGTGGTAATTGCCCATTCTGTTGAAGTGCGGGAATAATTTCGTTATTTAGTAGATCCAATTAAATACATGTCACCATTCAAGTTTCCGTCGATAAAAAATGGGCCTATAAGCTTATTTTCGACAATTCCCATCCAAACATTTAACTTCTGTGGATGCTGGGTATGTGCTTCATGAATCCAATGAGGATTCTCATTTAATCAATACCTTGACTTATGGCGATTAACTGTTCCATTTAAACAAAAAGTTGCCTCATCGGAAAAAACTATGTTAGAAGCAAAATTTTCGTCGACATTACAGATGTCCATAAGCCGTTCCCAAAATTCCAGCCGTCGTATGACAATTCTTGAACCAACTGTACCTTATACAGATAATACTTTTCACTTTTTAATATCTTTCCTACAAAACGTCGACTGATACCATGGTTTAGTGCCAAATTTGTGGTGGAAGTTTGAGGTGATTCTTCTAAATCGATTGCAATATTTTGTTTAACAGTTTCGTTCGTTGCAGTCCGCGGTCTTCCAGGTTTTAGCAAATTTTTCACCATCCCAGTAGTATTAAAACGTTGTAATGTTTTAGTTACTGTTGAGCGTGATATAGGATTTCTCTCCGGATGCAAATTATTAAAAATATGACACACTTCTTCATGAGTTCTAACACGATCACCATAACCGATCATCATTAAAATTTCAATACGCTCTTTTTCACTTAATTGAACCATTCTAAATTGTGCAATTTATTTCCGTCAATTAGAATTTGACACTTGAAGAACAAAAGACGTACTAAACAGTACTTGTTTATTTATTACTATGCCTACAAACAACATCAATTAGTTTATCTAAATAGTTTTTTGCTCTAATGCAAAAAACTCAAAGGAGGTTGGTTAAAGTGCTATATTCCTCGTTTAAAATTTTTTTACACTAAATTTTACAATGAATTCAAAATAACAAGCTCTTTCAAAATCTGTAAACATATATAGGGTGTCCCATTTAAATTAAGGAAGTTGATGGGATTTCCGGTTAAACCGGAAGTATATTATTATCAAAAAAATGTACATCAGATACGTTTTGTTCCATTGCACTTACCTGCAAATTTTCATAAATATCGTTCTTTTCGTTTAAAAGATATTTACTTGGTTCCATACTTTATCCCAACCCCGTATAATGTCGAATTGGTGATGGTTATTATTTGTCTGTTGGGGGCATACAAGGTACGATATTGGCCAAACTAAGAAAGATTCTAGCTTCTCTAAAATTTTCTAACCAATTGATAATACAAATGCAAAGGACACTAACCGAGCTGACGCTCATGACAATAAAAAAAATGTTTGTAAACATACAAACTAAAAATGGGGTTTGAAATGTAGACCTTGCGCTATACATCGATAGCATTGCATTAAGAGAAACTGAAGATGCGGAAAATATTGTGCTAAGGTGGATTAGATTAGATTATGTAGGGTCGAACTACTCCAGATTATAGTGGACCTTTTTACTCCATAGGATCTGGTCCTCCTTAACAGACTCATTTAACTGTACAAGGCCTATAATTAGAAATCTTTGTCTTAAAAAATTGCAAAAAAGCAAAACAAAATGTATTCAATTGAGATACGATAGAAAGTAATTTATACTATGTAACATATAATATTTTGAGATCATGCAATATTACTAAAGGCAAGTTCTATCAGATTTGAAAAGCTCCACAACTTATAAATATTTGTACTTTGCATGAGCTCTTTAATCGCAGGCGGCTAAATAGATGTTTCTATTGGATGGTAAATTAAAGAAAGTTGATCAATTATATGTTTTATCTATTAATTAATTATTTATTGTTGATTGTTTTGAAATAAGTATTGTCCAGGATCTATTCTCTCTTCTTCTAACGCTTTCTGTAGTCTATACATCAATGTTTGTTCAGATTTGTCGATATCCAGATTTCTGGCTTGTAATTTCTTTTAACTTCTGTTAGACTAAGATATTTTAATGCTTTTACATCAGTGAAGTTTTCAGCAGAAACCAAATCACTGGCACTATTCTGCTGCACGTAAGCAAGGCGTGTGGCGGAGTGTGGCATGAATGTCTACTCTTCAAAATGGACGAGTTTGACATCCCGAGATCCCTAGTAAAACTACTAGGATCCTTCCTTGATGGAAGACTCTCCAGAGTCAAGATCAACAATACAACTACCAGATACACGAAATTGGAAGCTGGGGTGGCACAAGGAGCAGTCCTTTTACCCTTGCTGTACACCATATACACAGCGGATATACCAAAAACGATGAACACCAGGTTATCCCTGTACGCTGACGACACAGCAATATCAGCGCGTAGCACACATTCCCGCCTGGTATCCAGATATCTACAAGAAGCAGCTACCCTTGTAGAAAGATGGTGTACAAAATGGAAAATAAAAATCAACGCAGACAAGACACAGGCCATACTGTGTCAAAAAAGAAGACAACCAACACCGGAAGAAGTGGAAATCAGCGAGCAGAGAGTTCCATGGAGTTCCACGGCGAAGTACTTGGGAGTCACCCTTGACAAAGGGCTGACTTTCAAAGAGCATGTCCAAACGGTTGTAGCGAAAGCTAAAACAGCAAGGTCTCAACTACAGTGCCTGATAGGACGCAACAGCGACCTACTACTGCGCACAAAACTGCTGCTCATCCGGACCGTGATCATGCCGATCCTGACATACGCATCCCTGGCTTGGGGGCAAACTTGCAAAACCAACAGGAACATGGTACAAGTTCAGCAGAACCTATGTATCCGACAGGCAGTGAACGCACCCTGGTACGTTCGCAACCAAGACATCTTCAGAGATCTGGAACTGGAAACAATTCTAGATCTTATGAACGATAAAGCGGAGATAGGTTTTGCCAGACTTGAAGACCATCCAAATGCGGAACTCAGGTACCTGCTAGATTACGACCCGGGCGATGGGCAGTGGAAGTACGTTAGACCGAAGCACCAGCTTCTACCACAGTAATCACAATTTAAGTATGTTACAGGTACTCCAAGAAGAAGATGACCCAAAGAAAAAGACGAGGCCGATCTAATCAGATAACACGAGATGACCAATGAAGCCTGCCAAACCGAAAGAGACAACAACAAAAGGACACCAGTAAAAGATGCCTAGCATCAAACTGGTTCAACGGACAAGACAACAAGTCTGTTCTTTGAACCGAAGAACTGTAATTTGTACAGACCGGTACCAGGAGGACCGGGTGTGGTTGGAAAAGGGGCGCGGGAGTCGATATCCTAAAGACTGGATATGAACCCTTC
The DNA here is from genome assembly GCA_035357415.1 of Ophraella communa. Lineage (NCBI taxonomy): Eukaryota > Metazoa > Arthropoda > Insecta > Coleoptera > Chrysomelidae > Ophraella > Ophraella communa. Next base: position 68,164,824 of record CM068979.1, read on the forward strand.
GCTTCGGGCTTGTACAAATTAGGCTAGGTTTTAATGCTTTTCTTGATACTATTTTGCTATTAATAGTTTATGTATTAAATGTGTCTTTTTTCTACACCTATGGAATAATATGTCTATTATTTACGGTTTTTCTTTAAATAATAGTAGTAGTTATATTTACCTGTTGGCTTATGAACCATAAGCTAACGGTATTTTGACCAATCACAGGCCACGAATTTCATAAGCCAACAGATATTCTAAGGTTTTATTAGTTGTCCATGGCAACGGAAAAGGTTCTACAATGATGTACAATAATTATATTAAATTTAGTACTTTTTGATTCTAAAGGCATATTTAGTACCTCTTTAAAAAATTTGGATGAAATAATAATTCAATCTGGTTAAGAACACTAGGTTACCATAGCAACCATTTTTTTATAAAAAGAGTGCCGGCTTTCGCATTTGCATCTAGGATTACTAATATAAGAGATAGTCAGATTGACTAATGGACAAAATTAACTAATCTCCCCAGTAAATTGAATTTGTAAAGCAAAGGAGGTGAAATCTCACCGGTGGTGAATGCCATGAATCATGAGAAAAATTCAATAAATAAAAAATTACAAAAAAGGTGGCAGTAAAAAAACTTAACACTGCTACGCACAATAAAGTTGTTCCAATCGATCTAATGGTAGAGGGAAAGGTTGTATTGTGTGAACAATAAATAAACTTTGCCTTTACAACAAAACATTGGGATCAAGGAGTTTAATTTTTTAAGCAAGGGACAAGGCAAACTTTAAATATAAAATGAATGTTGGCACAGAAAAGATAAAAATACTTACAAGGAAATAAAAAAGAGATCCAAAGAAACAACCAAATAAAAAGTTTCTTACACATGCAAGGCCTTTTTTACCTTAGTAGTAAACTAATTTTTATATGGAAAAGGATCAAATACTACTCGTATAAGATCTTTCGTCAAAAAACTGGACAAATATGGAAAAGTTTTTAATATTTTAAAATTAACAAGACAGCAAGAATATATTAATAACAATTATATAATAATGACAATTCTAATTATTTATAAAAATCAAAGTGACAACAACAAGTATTAATAGTCTTCGAGACTCGTCCTACGGACACGGGAATTTATCACATTTCAGTTTGTTTTCGTATTATTGCCAAATAAAAAATTTTCGTCGAAACTAAAAATTTATAAAAGGTAATACCACGAGTCCTTAAAATTATATTTTGGCCAGAGACACCAAGCGAAGGCAGCTTCAAAGTTGTCCAGGAAAAATAAAACTCAGTTCAAAAGCATTATCCACCGAAGAACTATTACAAATGATCAAAAGCTACGACGAAGAAACCCCCGATGGGACACAAAAAAAAGTTTTTTCACCTTTGCGCATTTGAACTTGCTTGGAGAGGCAATGAGGCCGTAAACTGCAAGATTAACTTTTCCAGAAGGAAATTGATATTATGGGAGAATTTACGGGTCGAATTGAATACAACAGCATTTTTTCGAAAACAACTCAAGGCGGGTCAAAAAGTTTGGCAAGCAGCAAATGGTTGGTAAGAAATTCATCAAACGAAAATGTATGCCCAGTTAGACTATTCTTGAAATTAATGGAAAAAAGAGGACCAAAGATTTTATCAGACAGACTCTTTCTTACAGTTCACCCCAAAAGAAAGAATGGATCTTGGTTTGAAAACTGTCCACTTGGAAAAACAACGTCTCTAAATAGACAAAAATTAGAATAGACACAAAAAACATAAAATAACAAACCATTCTCATCGATCTTCAGCTGTGACAGCCTTGTTTAAGCAAGGTGTTGCTGAACAGGAGTTAATTAAATTAACTGGTTACTCTTTAAAATCTTATCTGCAGTTGGATTCCAGTCACCACGAGAAGTTGATCGAGAATCTCAAGATAACAAATGAAGCTTCGAGTTCCCAAATGTTACATGGCAATAATATACAAAATCAATCTTTAATAGATAAGAACGGGCAAACTTATAATAATTGTACATTTAATATTGTTAACAAATAAACAAAGATTATGTTTCGTTGATATTGTCTTATTTGTCTCGTGAAATAGTCTTGTCGAATATCATTCGAGGGAAAATTTTTTCGTGGCCTAAATTTTTTCTAGTTTTATTCAAGTTTGTTGCTTTTTGGCAAATTTTCGCTTATGAAATTTTGACAAAATTTCATTCGCGTAAATTGCCAAGCAACAAACTTTCATACCAGTCGAAAATTTGGTCGGCAAAATTTTCTCTCTTATGATATTATATACGACAATTCTAATTATTTTAAAAAATCAAAGTGACAACAACAATCCTGTGGTCGGGCATTATTTTGTTGAAAAGTTGTATTTGCCAGAGTGTTGTTCGACACGCTCTAGACTATAGTCTAGTAAACAAATAGACCTTCACTTTTAACAATTTTAATGATTATCCCGCATAAAAAACAGCAATATGCTGATAATAATTTCAGTTTGTTTAAATTTGTGAAAGCTTCAGTAGTTTTCACTAAAGGAAGATGAATATTTGTCTCTCAATCACAGCGAAAATCAGTTAACGACCTGCAATTAACTTAAATGTTTTATCTTTACTTCTGTTACAATAAAAATTAAAAGATCGATATTTTACGTTCCCTTCATTTGTTTTTAAAATATTTCTTACACAAGAATTCAACATTTTTTAGTCAATTTTTTATGAACCGATGTTGATTTTCAGATCGATAAAAAATGGAAATGGCATTTACATTCATAAAACGTAGGTATCGTTCTGATATTCATTTTCAAACTTTATGCCTACTCTTTAGGGTTTTTTCCCAGCGATTCAGGTAAGTTTACACAGTCAGAAATTACAGATTACAATGTGGGAGTTTTTTATCATCCAATTTATTATGAGTATGGAGTGTAGGGTTAAGAAAAACCTTAACCTTCACGATGTGAAATAAATACCATGACGTAGCATTATGGAAATATCGTTTGTGGTTGGAAATAATCCCCTCAACCCTTCATACATCAATAAAAGAACATTTTACTCTAGGGCCACGCTACTTTTATCCCAGAGGGGAGCAAACAGAAACGGAACCGCAATTTGTAATTTTGGTCAAAGTTTCCACGATAATTTGGTGGTTTGGTTCAGCCCAATGATTAGGTGCTACTTAAATAATCCAAAAATTGATAGTTATTTGAGGTTTTTACTTTTTATGTAAATTTATAGAGGAAGGTAAAAAAGGAGAAAAGTAAATGCGTATTTACTACAATTTATATGTAAAGGTAATTAATACAATATAATTAAATAGACGCCTGTACATTTAAATTAATAGTATTCGCGATTTTTTCGTTTCTAAATGAAAAATCATAAAAAGATTGTTTTATTTTCTTTAAAAAACCTTCAAAATTAGTGGTCGCACATCCGAAAATTTAATTAAAGTAATACTACAAAGATCTTCAAATTAAAATACACAGGATGTGGAACATAAAGATTACAGTAGCTCCCATAGTAATCAAAGCCACCGGAGTAGTCTCATACAAAACAACAGAAGGCATCAAACAGTTACACTGCCTGATGTCCCTTCAAAAAACTGTTGTGTTGAGCACCGCACATATAATCCGCAAGGTGCTATGTATAAAGAAAAAGGAGGATTATTCCAGGTGCAAGGTATGCACATGGTGATTCTTCTACACCAAACGCAGAACCATGGTTGTGGGATGATAAAAAATAATAATAATAATAATATTAAAGAAAGGGTAACAATGGTCCCTGTAGCTTATAAGATATCTCAAAAAACTTATTTTACAAATTAGTGTCCATTCAATAATACAAAAGCAATCATTCTGAGAACCGACAACATTGTAAGAAAATACAGAATACAGAAAATATACAAATATATTGAGTCTTTGATTATGTTTGTTAGGAATTTAATAAACATCTGTGCAGTTCCGCTGCTTGTTTCAAAGGTTTATGGATATTTGGTAACAAAGAGTCCCATAAAATCTAAGCATCAACTACAAGCAGAAAACCTCGAAATAATGATAATGTTTAAACACAAAAATTATGGACCTAAAACGCTCTACATGGTCGATATCATCTCGACCTAAATCAACCACACACTGATAAAATTGCATCAAATAGGTGGCTTGCTGACGGTACCTTGTTCCCATAGACTAAAGGATTTATGCTAACTATTTAGGATTAGGTTATAAATACTAACAATTACAAAAAATTATTATTGGACCAAAAAATAACATGTGTAGACGTCGGAAACAATACAACATATACCATCAAGATGTTGAACTATAGCCAGCACGGATTATTTACGGATACAACCAACTGTGTAACATTATCCATCAGAAAGTTACCAAAAAATGTGGACTGATGAATGTTTTTACACTTTATTATAAGCCGAAAATGCAGTTCTAAACAATAACAATATTTTGGACAATTATAATGAGAGTGTGGGTATAAAGAAGAATATTGAAAATTTCTTAGAAGCACAAAATGACTAATCCAGAGGTATTCGAATGGATGAACAAACCAACAGAGGTAGTATTACTCTCAACTACTGCAAATGATTATGCAAGGAAATATTGGTGGGAAGGCGCAACATAGGAAGGAGAAGAAGGTCTTAGTTGAGAAACCTCGGGGAGTGGTTCTCTTGCAGCTTCATTTAAACGTTTAGAGCGGCAGTATGCAGGATTAAAATTGCCATGATGGTAGCCAATCTTCGCAGCGGAGATGACAGGTAAGAAAAAGAAGAAATGAAAAGATATCAAAGTATTATTCATTTCAAGATCCTGCGAACTGGCTATTTTATTTTTATTAGGGGTTAACGAAGCTCTGGTTATCACTTCCATTTTATTATATTACCTAGTTTGGACCTTTACAGGTTTAGGTTTAATATTTTCAAGGAATTCTTGTTATTTAGTGTTGTTATTTTATTTACTAGTTATTATTAGCAGAAAAGGAAAGAAATAATGGATTGTGCGAGAACAACTTTGTGGCGATTTTTGAAGAACAACGGATTTAAATTTAAGACTATCAGTCTATTATGGAGAGAAAGAGACTGGTTGTATGGAGAAACTAATATTTGCAAACCCTAAAAAAATATAGAGAATGCGGCAGACCATGGATGAAACCTGGTACGACACACATGCAACGGTGAAGAAAGCGAAAATGCAGTGTAGACATTCCTTCAAACAAAGGAAAAAGAATTAGCATTCTACATTGTGACAGTTCTGACGGTTGGATTGAACGAGCGATACCTATAGAAAGTGAAGTCGCCACAATGGACAATCAACACTGGACAAGTTGCATTGAATATATTAAACAAGTAAATGTAATGCATTTTCTATTTTAAATAAATTGATTATAAATGTAGACAGTAGTGATGACGATGAGATCGATACTGATATTGCGAAAGATTTAAAAAATAGTAGTTTTTTATTGGATTTACGAAAAAAACAAATTTGCTTTTATGTCCCGTTTCAGTAAAATAATTGAACAGAATAGGCGGTATAAATACTACCCTGGGGGTCTATTCTCGAATGTCGAACAAAATATGTCGCATTCGACATTTGTCGATGAAAATTGTCGCACAACTTCAAATTGTGGTATTCTTCTACTTCGCATGAGACATATTTGGTCGAATATCAGGAGCTGGCAACACCGATTTAACGATTCTCAAATATGTTCTATGCCAATGTAGGATGTGAGTTTTGGTTTTTTGATAGTTATATTTATATCAATTTGTATTTGTGTGGTAGATTGGATTGTTTTTTGTATGAGGCTCGTGTTTAAGGTGGATTCATGCAAGCAAAAATTAAAAAGCTTCATTCAAAACCAGCAAATTACAATTACAATTAGTTTTTAGAATTAATAGTAAAAGCTTGGCATATGACTAACAATACTCATAACTTTTAAATTAGTGTTTCCACTTATACTTACAATTACACTTACTTTAGTATTATATTGGTTAGATTAATAATAACTATATACCTATTATGATACAATCGGAAAAATACTTTTCTTCAAGAGATGTAATGCACTTTCACGATTCCCTTGTTTTATTAAGGGTTCTAGATTAATTATTAGTCTCTACCTAATTTTTTAGTTAATTTAAACGTTTTAATAAACTTTCTATGAGATGAAAATAATGTAAAAACTTTTCTACATATTCCTCGTCTCTTTCTTGATTTTCTAAATTTTCAATAGCAATTAATAAAACTGCCATTTTCTTTCTACAAAAATATCTGAAAAAGTACCAAACAAAACTATTGATAGCTTCTGTATATTCCTTATGGTGTATTCATTTTATGTTTTTTTAACGTTGAAATAAAAACATAAAAAAGAATTGTGGTTTTTCATTTCCCATATAAATTAACAAAAATTAACATGTATAATGGTAAGCTACAAATTTCGCAAGTAATGAAATTCTCGCATTCGACATAAATTGTCGGCTGCCTTTGACCATTCTACAATTTGTATATCAAAAATTTGCAAAGGTGACTTTTGAGAATAAGGTTATTCAGATTTTCTTGGACAAAGAGGATTTCTCGCATGCGTCAAAATATGTCACTGTTTGAGAATAGGGTCCCTGAGCTTTAAAGTGTCGGCTTAAATAGCTATTAAAATAAGTCAGTCCGCACGAAGTATGACATATTAGATAAACATTGATTTTTTTTTATTATTATAATGGGCCATCAAGAAAGGGTTGGTAAAAAAATTTTGCGAAAATGAATTAAGCAAGAGATACAAATAAAATAAAGAAAACTCGATGAATATTACGCAACTAATAAGCATTATTTCATTTTTAACTGTTCATGTACATACCGAAGATTTTGACATTTACTTGAATATTATTATAAGATATTGTTTCCATAAAAGCCCCATGTCGCGTGTAACATGAGAAAATTCGATTTGAATGTATCAGGCTAGGTTCAGCCCCATTTCCGAACAAAAAGGTCGACGGTTTACAGTTTTATTCAAAAAAATTTGCCATAAAATTTGAATAAAATTTTAATATATAAAATAAAAACTTAATTGTTTAATGGTACCAAAAGTTAGTTCATTAATTTAACAATCTACGTTAAAAAATGTTAACAAACAAAATGAAGATATAATTAACCGAAGATTCAAACAAAAATTTTATGGAGAAGATTCAATAAAACACTAAGTCAAACCACAGACTTTTATTGAATACAATTATTGCAAGTTGTTTCGGCCTGAATCAGACCATCATCGGACTGTAAAGAAGAAATAATGAATTATAGGATGTAAAAAGCAGTTGACAGTGATAAAATGTAATATTACAGAGATCAAAAACAAATTATTTATAAATCTACAGTAATTGAAAAGATAGCAGCTTAAACAAATCAAACAGCATGGTTATGTAGTCAGGATATTGACCAGGATAAGTAAAACTTTTTGTTTAATTTTCGAGCTTCCAAGTTATTTTTTAACTTTCATAAGGAAACTATGAGATAATAAATTGCAAAATATAAAAAATCTATAAAAGCACAACATAAAATCAGAGAAATGCTCACAATCTTAAAAGCAACACGTAATAATAAAACAACGGCACAATTTAATAGTATATTACGTAACGCGTTGGTTAAGGAATCAATTACGCACGAGCGAGGGCGTAATTGACCTTAACCTACAAGTAACTACTATACTTTATCTACGATATATTAAAAACTAAGAAGGTATTTATATATACGTTTATTTTTAACAATTTACAGAAAGCTTATAAATATATACCAAATTTAAGAATTTATAAAAACTATTTTGTATTAATGTTAATGATGAAATAGGAATAATTTTTAAAAAATCTCTCATTCGAAAAACTCATTATTCACTTGGTATACATAGTCCTAATATAGCGTACAATTAAATAAAACAAAATTGACATTGAATAAAACATTTTTTTGGGGTTTAATTTGACAGGTAATAAATAAAAATAATCGTCATATATTTTTGGAAAATAAATTTGTTGTACCGGGAATCGAACCCACGCCCCTTCGCTTGCAAGAAGAACGCTCTAATCTCGGAGCCACCACCTGTTAGGTTATTTCTTCTACGACATATTAAAAACCAAGAAGCGGTTTATGTACACCTCAATTTTTAACATTTTATATAAACTTTATAATTATTTATATAATAAAAAAACTAATTTTACATTTGTGCTTATAAATAGTCATAATATAACGTACAATTAAATCAAACCAATTTAACATAAAACTATTATTTTTTGACATTTAATTTGACAGGTAATAAATAAAAAAAATCGTATTACATTTATTCAAAATAAGTTTGTCGTACATGCATGGGATTTCAACTCACGTCCTGTCTATTACTAGCCGAAGGCTCTAATTTATGATCTACTACCGCTTTGAAATTTGACAAGCAATGCAAACTTGTATTAGGTTAACGATAGATAAGTAGTGTAAGTGAGAGGAAGTAAAAAGTTTCTTTGCCAGGGGATAGAAGTTTGACAGTTAGTGAGAAGAAAAAAGTCAAAAAGAGGCAATTAAGTTGATTTTTTTTAAAGAAGTCAGAGAAAAGTTAAAAATAATTTAATTGGAAAATGATTAAATTGAACTCAAAAAGTTTTAATTAATGCAGCTATAAAAGGTTATAAAGTAGAAAAGCTATAACAGATTCATGGTTTATGAAAGAGGTATGGTATTTTTGGTTCGAAAATTTTTAAAAAAGGAAATTCAGAGGATAAAGTTATAATTATATGAATTTAAAATTGAAACGAGAAACGAGAAAAAGACAAAAGTAATGGTGATCCAGAAAAATCAAAACATTCCCCTACCCATAGCAATAAACAACAGAATGCTTGAACAGGTGACAAAGTACAGATACCTAGGGTGCTGGATTAACAACAAACTTGACCCTGAACAAGAAATAACAGCAAGGATTGCTCAAGCGAGAAGTAGCTTTATGAAAATACGGGGGCTGCTCACTGACACACATATCAGTTTACAATTGAGACTGAAACTTGTTAAATGCTATATATGGTCGGTATTACTCTATGGCGCGGAAGCTTGGACACTCAAAACATCTAGTATGAATAAAGTGGAGGCCTTTGAGATGTGGGTTTATCGCCGAATTCTAAAAATTCCCTGGACAGCACGAATAACAAATGAAGCAGTTCTGCAAAGGTTGAAAAAGGAAAGAGAACTCCTAACATTAATAAAAACCAAGAAAACCAGTTACTTTGGTCATCTGCTAAGACAAGGAAAATATTATATCCCACAATTGATAATAAAAGGTAAAATAGAGGGAAGGCGCGGCATTGGAAGAAAAAAGTTGTCCTGGATGAGAAACATCAGAAGATGGACGGGACTAGGGTTCGAAGAACTCATCAGAACAGCAGAAGATAGAGAGAGTTTTGCCATGGTAATCGCTAACCTCCATTGATGGAGATGGCACTGGAAGAAGAAGAAGAAAATTGAAAATAATAACATAACATTAAAAATAATAATGGTATAAGAGTAGAAGGTTGGAGATGAAAGTACCAGGAAGTAAAAGAAAGAGTCGAGAAGAGGGAAGGAACATATAGAAGGAGTTTGAAAATAGTGAAAGTAGAAAAGGGCCCTGCAGTAATTAAGGTAACTTAAGGTAGTTAAGGTAAGTAGGAATTAGTTAACCAAATAGATAGGAAATAATTAGGTATCAGTTTAGGTAGATAAGAGTTTGTTTGATATTATTCAAATTTCAACATAAAAATTATAATAAACTACTCTAATTAATTAAAGACAATTTTCAAATTAAAACTTTAAAATAAAATTTGGTATTGAATAAAATATCTCAATATATATTATTGCATCGCTATTACGTATGACTTGTTTAACTATGGTCTTAACCAGGTCTTAATCAAGGCAATACTGATGTGGGAGTAGATAAAAATGATTAAAAGGTAATTAAATTTTTGTAATGAAGTAAAAAATTAAAAATATTTGGTGAACAAGTATCAATAAAAATATCAGAACCGAAAAAAAAAACATTTTAAACAGACCTAAACATATTAACTCTAGTTCATTTTTAAATAGATACTTATTGTAGTGGGTATACTATTTTGATTCCATTATATTCCCGACAATAAATAAGCTTTTAGTTAGCTGAAAAGGACTGCGTTTATACGTTAATTTGATCAATTTATTTTAAAAATATGTTTATCGAATCATTTTTATATCCTAAAGTTGTTTATCTGATAATTCAGTGGCTATAAAAACGTCAATAATCCATTAGGATAGTGCTCAGATTTTTACTTATCTAGTATAAACCCAATTATCGTTGTCCTTCATGAATTATATTCGCCAGAAAACTTTAAATTTTTCATGAACGCCAGAATTGACTCGGTTGAACTTTTCCCAACCGGAAAGTATCCTTGACTCGGTTAATAAAATGAATAGTGACTAGACAATACCTGGAAAATGGAAAAATAAATAACGAAAGTTCGTGCCAACTTCGGAAATGGAAACGCACAACTTAGTGGTTGGAAAAAGGGTGTAATTAATATTACAAAAGTTTATATTCTCAACCATAATATGAATGAAACCTTGAATGTTAGTTCGGATCTAAAAATGGAAACTTCATATTTAAAACATGAATTCAGGGTATAAATTTAACAGATACAATACACGGATATATCATAAATAAATTTATCCACTACTGTTACATAATGAGCTCATAGTACGTCTGTTTTCTCGACCTTAGTATCCCTAGCTAGTACCCATTAAACACGGCAGTGATTAGTGAAGTTGTAACGTATCTGGTAAATAATTCATTTCATTTTGGGGTTTTCCCAACGCGGTTAAAATCATCGTTAGTAATACCATTATATAAAAAAGGAGATCCAGAACAGTTGGAAAATTACAGACCGATAAGTATTCTACCAAGTTTCTCTAAAATTTTAGAACTGGCGATGAGTAGTAAAATAACAGAATTTTTTGAACAATGCAACCTTTTTAGTAAGTACCAACATGGTTATTTAAACCGGAAATCGACACAAACAGCGGTATTTCAATTTACACAAAATATAATAAATTTAATGGAAAAAAAGTTTTTGGGTTTGGGCATGTTTTTGGATCTTTCAAAGGCCTATGATTGTCTAGATCATCAACTTCTATTAGTTAAATTAGATCAATACGGTGTAAGAGGTAATTTATTGAAATGGTTTCAATCATATTTAAAAGATAGGCAACAAAGAGTATGCATTAAGCATTGTTTTAAAACATTTTTATCAGAGTTTGGTAGTCTACATGTGGGTGTTCCTCAAGGTAGCATTCTTGGTCCACTTCTATTTATTATATATATGAATGATCTGTGTCAAAATAATGTGATGTTAAACCAATTTATAACTCTGTATGCAGATGACACTAACCTTCTGGTGGGTGCAGAAACATATCCAGAGGTAATAGGGGAATGCGACAGATTAATAACTAGTGTCAAGCAATGGTTTGTGATGAATAAACTGATTCTTAATGAATCCAAAACAAATGTTATTCTTTTTAGCAATACACATTTAATGAATAGACCTGAATTAGTTAAGCTAAATAAAGTTGAATTTAAATTGAGTAACAATACAAAGTTTCTAGGAATGATTATAGATGAACAGTTAAAATGGTCAGTACATATTGATGTAACATCAAGGAAATTAAACAGCATTACGTATGGACTCAGAGTCGTTTCAAAGTATTTAAATAAAGAAACATCCAAAATATTAAATTTGGCTAACATTGTATCGGGGTTAAGGTATGGCATTATTTTGGGGGGTAGTAACAATACAGCTGAAAAAATTATTTCAAATACAAAAGAGAGCATTACGAATCATTAATCAAATGAAATTTAGTGATTCATGCCGAGGAATATTTAAGTCCAGTAACATATTAACCATGTATAGTTTATACATATATGAATGCTTGATGTTTGTGTTTAAAAATCAGGAAATGTTTAGGGCTCCTGGTTTGGTGAATACTTATAATACATAATACAATCAGTTTCTGTACACAGAACATAGATTAACAGTCACTGAAAGATCTCCTTACTATATGTCCATCAAATTATTCAATAAATTGCCAATAAGAATAAAGCAATTGTTACGTACCAATAAATTTAAAAAAAGAAATAAAAAAATTGTTAATTAATCTAGAACCATATGGCTTAAATGAATACTTAGATAATTTAGAATTAAGATAGAATTTAGAATTAAGCATAGTTTGTTTGTATATGACGTCATTTCGTTTTGTGTTGCCAACTAAATTATTATTTGTCAACATTATTTTGAAATAAATGAATTATTATTATTATTATTATTATTATTATTATTATTATTATTATTATTATTATTATTATTATTATTATTATTATTATTATTATTATTATTATTATTATTATTATTATTATTAGTACGTCTGTTTTCTCGACCTTAGTATCCCTAGCTAGTACCCATTAAACACGGCAGTGATTATGGACTCATTAATCACGGCTTTCTTGCTATAGCTTTAATATTACATTGCTACAAACTAACGGTTTTAAAATTTTATCCAGTAAACCACTAAATATTTTCAATTCAGGTCTGTACCTACCTTCAATTTGCCGATGACCAAGTCATGATTGCCAATAAGAATGACTTGGGGTATATGGCAAGGAAACTACAGGAGGAATATAGAAGATGGTGTTTAGAAATAAATACACAAAAGACAAAATATTTGCCTATGGGTGACGAACCATTGGACCTCCAATTGGAAAATGATAAAGTTGAATAATGCATGAGTATAAATACCTTGGAACGATCTTCGACGGGACAGGCACAGATGACAAACATATTTCAAATAAAATAATTCATGCAAGAAGAACAATAGGCTGCATAAACAGCATTTTATGGAGTAGCGAAATTGGTAAAAAGCGTAAGATTTCTATATATGAAACCCTTGTAAAGAGCAGTTTGTTGTATGGAGCAGAAACCTGGCGGATCACAGAGAAAAACAAAAGGAAAATTGAAGCTGTGGAAATGGACGTATTTAGAAGAACAATAATAGGTGTATCCAGAAGAGACAGAATTCGAAACGAAGAAATACGTCGGAAAATAGGAATAGAAGATACTATCTCAGTGGACATTGAAAGGCAACAACTAATATAGTACGGGCACCTCCAGAGAATGGAAGATACAAGGCTACCAAAAAAAAATATGGAAAGGATACCAACAACCGCAGAAAAAAGGGGAAGACTAAAAAAACATGGAAAGAAGGAATAACGAAGGAAATGAGTCCAAGGGATCTGAGAGAACACCAGTGGAATGATAGAAAGGCGTGGAAATCAGGCATCAGCACCTTTATATGTGTTAGCCGAAGTAGCTTATACAATTTAATTACGCTCGTGTGCGTAGATTTATCAGTGTTTTAATATTATTTGCTAAATTGAAAATGTGAACCGATTGAATCAGTGTAAATAAACACACAATTCAAATATTTTAAGTCACAGAAACATTAGTTTTTATGTGAAATCTACACCAATTGTTCTAATATTACAATTTTCAATAAGTACAATTAAATAGAAAGAATAATGAAAAACTCTTCGTTTTACCAAAACTTCCAATATTTATTTACTTCCTTAACTATAATGACAGCCGTTGGAAGTTTTGGTAAAACGAAGAGTTTTTCATTATTCTTAATAAGATGGACTTCCAAAAAGTAAGGGTTGGTACAATCAATTTACAATTAAATAGTATTATCTTGTAATATTTTTTGCATAGATAACTAACATAATTGTTAAAATAAAGTAATAGTTTCTATAAATATGTATGTAATGTAACCAGCATTATAAAAATGAAACTTCAACAAAAATATTTAGTAGTTGTGGATAAAGTATAGTATTTTATGTGCGTATAATGGTTTTTATTCACGTTTTCACCGTATGTAAAAGTACAAAGTTTCGATGTTTAGTGCCAATTGTAAAGACAAAAACCTTATAGCTAAGTTAGCGCCAATTGGTTTAGAAGATTTTCTAAATTATGTACTTTGTAATTTTAATGTGTTCTATTATATTCATATAATATACTCATAGCTCAAAATAATGAGCTAGTCGATGTAAACTGTATTATTCGATAATGTACTTGGAATATTGAATGTTATAAATAAATAAATATTAATTCTAGTTATAAAAACAATATTGTATTTCGGTATAGATATGTTGATGATGTGTTAGCAGGATTTGTAGGTAGCGAACGACAATTAGATATATTTTTTAATTATATTAATACCTTGCATCCTAAAAATTAATTTTACTTTAGAAGTTGAAGAAAGTAATTCAATTAATTTTCTAGATTTAAGGATTAAAAAAATTAATAATTCACTAAAATATTCAATATACAGAAAACCAACACAAACATATGTAACCATATCATACCTATAGTTCAAATCATCCTTATAACACATAAATTAACAGATTATGATACATAGCGCATTTTCAATTCTATTGGATAGAAATAACTTTGATAAAGAAATTAAGATCATAAAACAAATATAGCTACATCTAATGGCTACCCAATTCATTTGATAAATACATTAATTAATAAAATAGAACAGAAAGTGGCACTACAACTAATATTTCCTAAACAAACTAAAGAAATTAAAAGTTATAAAAATATTACATATTGTGGAAGTATTTCCAATAAAATATCAAAAATAATATCTTTGGCAACATCAGCAATAATATCATTTAAAACACAAAATAATGTTGGTACAAAATTGTTAAATGTAAAAACAAAATTACCTAAATTAAAAAAATCTGGTGTTTACAAAATTAATTGTCCAAAGTGTAATGCTGTATATATAGGTCAAACACAAAGAAATTTTGAAGTAATATTTAACGAACATTTAAGAGCATATAGATTAAAACAACCAGATAAGTCAAATTATGCAAAACACCTACTTGAACATCCAACCTCACTCTTTCACACCAATGACATCCAAATACTACGCATTTGTAATAAAAATCAATATTTAGATTTTCTTGAAAAACTCGAAATAAAAAGACATCTAGCAGATCAAAAATTTAAAATTGTTAATGAACAAATAAATCTGGGAAGTTCTCCACTTTTAAACTGTTTGCATTGATTGAGTCTTTATTTTATACGTAGATAAGACGTAATTATAACACAAATATATTAAGTGATTGTAAAGATCAGCATGAAAAAGTTTTTACTTGAGTTATACAGTTATACTGATTTTAGAGGGAAATGCATCCAGGATAATCCCTAAGGACTATTAACATCTAGGCTTTAATATTGTTATGTCTTATTACTTCCATACTTGGTCTAGCCTTAATACTACCTAAACATCAGGTACCTAGCTACAAACAAACAAAATGTAACTTAAATGTCAATCTGACGATGCTTCCTAGCGAAACAGCTGTCATTGAGTCTTTTGAAAAAGCAATTTTTAAATAAATATTGGAAGTTTTGTTAAAACGAAGAGTTTTTTATTATCCTTAATAAGATGGACTTCCAAAAAGTAAGGGTTAGCACAATCAATTTAATTAATAAAAGCAATGTAAATCCACCATGTCCTTTAATTGCTAAAATATCAGCACCAGAATAAGCTAGAAGTTGAAGATTGTTTTTATAAAATAGCTCTTTATTTTTTCTTGTAGCAGTAAGTATCGATACCGATATCGATTAGCTTCGTATAGATATTTATATGCGATTAATTAGATTAATACATTTCAGTTGCTACTGTGGTAATGTTTCCATTCTTGTTATTTTAGAAGCAATTCCACAAAGTGTTCTAAAGAATCCAAAATTAGGACAAATAAAGATATGTTCAGAAAAAATTTACATTTACAATGAGCACTATTGCCTGGGAGAATCACTAAGAAGATATGAATGAGTGAGGTAAGTGTGGCCTATTAATCTTAGTCCGCAAATTGTCCCTAGTAGTTAGTCGTTCTTTATTGCCATTTTGTTTTGATAACTTTTTTATTTCCTGTTTTAAATCGCTAAAAGGAATAGGAACACCTTCGTCCGGTGGATCTTCAGTGGCTAATTTTGCTGCCAAGTCAGCGAAACTGTTGTAGAGCCTCTGTCATTGCCTCTGTTATTACTAGACAAGACAGTCGTTGCACTTTCTGTAACTTAGCACATGCCGTTCATTGTTAAATTTTTGGCCACCACTATGGGCTTGATAACCGTTTGGTATGACCAGAAGATCATTTTCTGTTCCAAGTCCCTAGTCTTCCCAAACGTCCTGCGGCAAGTCCAAGTTAGTTTTTGATCGATGTTTAACATTTAACTATTTTATTTTAACTTTTTTTTTCTTATCTGACCTAGCCCGACTTTTTGTTAGCTTAATTTCAATCAAAAAGCAAAACAATTTAAATGCTACATTAATCATTTCCCCTATTTTATTATTATTATTAATATATCAACCATTACTCGTTTTTAGCTATCATTTATTATTACTGGAATTCCACTTTTTTCTGTCACTATTATCATCGTTATGTCAGCATTAGTTTAATTGACTTTTAATATGACCTCTTGATTACTATTAAAGCTATTATTTACCAAAGTCTTTAACTGTTACATCTAAATATTTTACTAACCTCCTCTTCTATTTTAATTTGTTGTTTATGTTGGTTTTATGTTTGTTGATTTTCCATTCTTTGTGAATTAAGATGCTTTGTAGAACCATCTTGTCTCTTGTATTTTTAGTAATTTCATCTCAGAATAAACACCTTAAAATATTTACTCTACACAAACTCTTAAACCTTAGAAACAATTTTACTGTAACACAACTATAATTTAAATTATAAATATTAAAACCAATAAAGAGGATTGAAAATGCCGGGTACTTTTAGTTTTTGCGAAAATTAACTCAGGTAACTACAAATAATTGTTTTAATAATTCTTGTCGCTAATGATAAAATATTAATATTATGCAATAGCTGGAATATCAAATTAAAATTGGTTATTTAACAAATACACACATATCGATATTTTTATGAAATAAACATTTTTTATATGTTGCTTTTATAGTTATAAAAATTAAAATGATCTTGTGAGCAAATATTACTACTTTTACAATTTTTTATTGATAATTATATACTAAGTGACATAAAAACCCGAACACCCAGTTTAAATGATTTTATTTTAATAAAATTTGGCAAATTTATTTATTTTACTGAAATAAACAAATAATAAAATTTTCAGCCTTGGAGTTATGGTTCGAGATCACCTTTAATCTTTATCAGAGGTACCATGAACGCGCAGCGTTTAATCCAAGAAGTTTTAGAACCCCATCTTTTTCCCCATCTTGACACCCTGGCAAATCCAACTTTCCAACAAAATAATGCCCGACCACATGTCACATAGTGATGTCACATTGTTACCTTGGCCACCAAGATCTCCCGACTTATCCCCAATTGAGCACATGTGTGATATGATGGGTAGGAGATTGCTCAATTTGCAAAGTCCTCCTCAGACTCTAGAAGAAGAGAGGAGTTGGTGGTTGCCTGGAATGAGATACCATAGAAGGACATTGACCACCTGATCAGAAGCATGCCTAGGCGCCTATTTAACTAAGATTGTTTATTTTCATGCTTTCAATTGATAACAGTGTATAGTCTCTTTCTGTTTTATGGGCATTCACTAAACATTGCACACTTGGGTTACATTAAAGTTATTTGTTACATTTCCTTGTTTATAACTTTCATATACCATTTGTAGGAACTTTTTATATACTTAAGGTTACTATTAAATAAAGGAATTATCTGCAAATATGGAGAATAGTATTTATTTAATGTTGGAACTAATAAGTACAATTATTCTATGAAATTATCAACAGGATGTAAGTATTTAATACTTTACTCTTCAAAAATATTTTCTTATGCATTTAATAATATACCTGGTTTTACATTATCACTCTGTGTTTTATATAATAGTTATATTATTGAAACAAATTGGATACTATTGAAGAAATAAACAGAACTTTATTAAGGATTAAATTAATATTTCAAGTTTTTAATGTAACTCATTTATTTTAATATTAATGTTTAAATTGTTTATTATGAAGATTTAATATCTTAAAAACATTTAGAACATCACAATATGCATAAAAATAATGAAAACTCCTTTTTTCTAAATAAACAAATAATATTTAATGACCTCTACAAATTATTGATGAACTGTTTCGTTATTTAATATATTTACGTGACAAGGACAATTGCGTGTGGAGATATCCAGGCCTACGTTTCATATTAAACAACTCAGTTTAATTTTATAAATGAAATTTATTATTGTCACTGCTGTAGTACTCGCTGTGTCAATATTTTTATTTCCGACGTCAATTAATCATCATTTGGCACAGTGAAACATTTTAAATGTTCCATTTGTAAAACCGTTTTTCCTACAACTTCCATTCCGTTTCGATGGGAAGGAATATTTTACCTATTCAACGACCCTCAGATGGAATTTGTGTCGTAAGAATAATTTGGAAACTCAGGAATTTTTCATAAATGGTTTGTCTATGATAATTCTTAGGATGTTTACTCCAATTCCAATAATACAGTTACAATAAGTAAAATAGGTACATTAATAAAATGTTCAGTTAGAATTCTTTGTACAATTTGCACTATTTTAAAATATCTAGGTTTTTATTTGGGAATGAATTATTTTACAACTAACTCATTAAATTTTTAGTGAATTTAAGTTTGTTTGGAATAAGCATGTGCATGTGTCCATTTAAATCATCATATCTGCTTGGTAGTACTATATTTTGTTGCAGTTTGAGTATTCTTTCTCTATAGCTTCTATAACTTTTTGTCTAATTGTGTTCTGTTTTGTTCTATATTTATTAGGATTTCCCTTTTATACTACCTTTACTTAAAAATTTAAAATGGAAAAGATAATTAAAGTAAAAAAGGATACGATTCTCACTATTATTAAAAAGTTCTTCCAGAAAGAATTACATTTTTTACTAAAGTGTAACTTAACCAGTAATTTGGTGATTCCATGTCGAAACAATTACATAAAATATAAAAATCAACCGACATGGCAAATTGTGGAGTTTAGAAGAAATTCTAAAGAAAATATAAGTTAATTTTATTTCTACTAAAATAAAATACACTGCATGTGGATAACTTAGTTTATAAACAGACTTAAGGTTAATCGCCTTTCAACATAACACAGAATAAAGAAAAAAAAGTTCTTCAAAAGCATTACTATTGAGTCAAGTTTATAATAAACAAACCATAGTGATGATGTTCTATGAGAGATTAGGTAATGGTGGGATTAACGATAGCAAAGCATTGTCTTCACTATAAAAATACTTTCAAAAATATTCGTAGACATGTTCGACTATTAAAAATATAAAATATAATGTGTCAGCTAATACTGCAGCTATAAGGTCGAAATTCATTTTTTTTATTCAACATAGTTGCCTTCAAGGGCGATACAGTGATTATAGCGACCTTCCAACTTCTCGATACCATTTTTGTAGTACTCCTTCGGTTTGTTCTCAAAATAGGCTTCAGTTTCGGCGATTACCTCAGTATTAGAGCCACATTTTTTTCCCGCGAGCATTCTCTTCAGGTCAGAGAAAAGGAAAAAGTCGCTGGGGGCTAGATCTGGAGAATACGGTGGGTGAGGAAGCAATTCGAAGCCCAATTCATGCAATTTTGCCATCGTTTTCGATGATTTGTGACACGGTGCATTGTCTTGATGAAACAACACTTTTTTCTTCTTCATATGAGGCCGTTTTTTCGCGATTTCGGTCTTCAATCGCTCCAATAATGCACAGTAATAGTCGCTGTTGATTGTTTTTCCCTTTTCCAAATAGTCGATGAACAATATACCGTGTGTATCCCAAAAAACTGAGGCCATAACTTTGCCAGCTGACTGTTGAGTCTTTCCACGCTTTGGTGGCGGTTCATCGGCCGCAGTTCACTCAGCTGACTGTCGATTGGACTCAGGCGTGTAGTGATGTAACCAAGTTTCAGCCATAGTCACATATCGACGCAAAAAATTGGGTTTATTACGACTTAACAGCTGCAAACACTGCTCAGAATAATCAATTCGTTGCTGTTTTTGGTCGATTGTGTCACGCGCGGCACCCATTTCGCACAGAGCTTCCGCATACCCAAATATTCGTGAACGATACGTCCAACACGTTCCTTAGATATCTTTAGAGTGTCAGCTATCTCGATCATATTCACTTTTTTGATATTTTCGTCGGTAACCACCTCTTTTGGGCGTCCACTGCGTTCACCGTCTTCGGTGCTCATTTCACCACGCTTGAATTTTGCGTACCAGTCAATGATTGTTGATTTTCCTGGCGCAGAGTCCGGAAACTCATTATCAAGCCAAGCTTTTGCTTCAACTGTATTTTTTCCTTTCAAATAACAATATTTAATAAGCACACGAAATTCTTTTTTTTTCATCTTTTTGAAAATAACAAAAGTTGCTTCACTAAAAATGCAATATCTCACAAACTAATAGTCCGACAGCTGTCAAATTTTTACACGAATCTTTTGAAGGTTGATACTATCTAAAAATGAAATGGATTTAATTCTAGTGTCGTCATCTATAGGTCAGACCGGGGACTTTTCAGCCGACCTAACAACACTTGTACGTAGAGTTGCGCAGAGGGCAACTAAAGCTATAAGCCACATCAGTCGAATAATTCCAAAAACTTGGGGACCAAAAGAGTCCAGTAGAAGAATATTATGCTCTGTCGTAAATTCAGTTGTTTTGTATGGTGCCAGCATCTGCTCAAAGGCGATGAATAAAAAAATCAACATCCTTCTAAGAGCTGCTATCTGCATTGCCAGTGCGTATAGAATAATTTCCAACAAAGCATTACTAGTTATCGCCAGAATGTCTCCCATCTACTTCGAGACCGAGGTAAAGGTAGTAATTAGAAATAATGGAAATACAAGGGACGTCAGAACAAATCTGATGAATAAATGGCAAAAAGATAGGGAGGAAAATAGTGGAACGGGTGAATGGAGTAAAAGGCTAATTAAAGATATAAGACCGTGGGTAGATAGAAAATGGGGTGAGACAAATTTCTACTTAACAAAAATCCCCAGTGGTCACGGAATGTTCAGGGCATACTTAAACAGATTTAAGATTAGGAACAGTGATGCATGTATTTATTGTGAAGAATGTGACACTGCTTTGCACACATTCTTCGAATGTGATATATGGAAAGGTGTAAGAAAAAAGACGGAGTTAATAACAGAGGGGTGCTTACTACGGATAATCTCGTACCAATGATGCTTACGAGTGAGAAAATATGGAAAGCTGTAAGTTGCATGGCGGTTGAAATTCTTAGTACCAAAAGAAGGGACTTTAATAACTTGTCTACAGCATAGAAAAAAAAACAATAGAAAGAAGAAAGGGACAATACGAATCTACCTCTCTGAAGTAATACCCGACGGTAGTTCCAGTGAGGTCCACTTATGATTCAATAGGGAGTTTTTAGTGGGTGAAAGCCCCACACTACCAGAGGAGGGAAGAACTATGCCTCTGATGTGCGGTAGGCACATTTCTACCTGACAAAAAAAAACACTAAGGTGGGGTGAAACTACTTAAACTCATAATCAAATGTATATTATATATCTATATTAAAATCAAAACATAAAGCAAAATGATAACGAATCACAACATACTTTGATTAACAAAATACTAGTTTTTTATCGAACAAGTACCGGGATAACATTGACTGACTGACATGGATCTATTCCGTCCATACATTCGGTCATACAGGGTGAGTTTTACGCCTCAATTATCTCTGGCTGCACGATTTTTATTGATGTGTAATGTGAAAGGACTAGGATCATGGAAGAGGATAGTTATTGGTAGGACGATTGAGCAGAGTATGCTGTACGGGGCGGAACCCTCTCTGAGGGTTCAGAGAGGAATGTTGTTAAAGATGATGCAAGGGTACAAGACAGAGGGAGGGTTAGCAGCAGCGGTGCTGGCATGCTCCTATCCATTGAATGTGACAGCTAGAGCCAGGAGACTACAGTGGAAGGGCACGACGAGAGAGGAAGTTATGGATTGGATGGAAGAGGAAATGGAAATAAGGTGGAAAGAGTATGAAGTAGCGCTAAAAAGAGTAATTGGAAGTAGGAAAGAATGGATGACTAGGAAATTCGGCGATGTGAACAGCTTCTTGACACAGGTGCTGAATGGGCATGGGTCAAGAGCAGAATATCTTCACAAGATTTGGAAAAAAGACAGGAGTGTGCGAAAGGTGTGAAGTGGAGAATGATGGAGGACACGCGTTCAGATGCTGGAGGAATGAAGAAGTGTTGAAGAGCTTGGAGGAAATGTTTAAAAAAAGGTTGAGAATATTGTGGGTGTAGGGTGTAGAATAGAAACATTTAACCTTAAATCCTTTCCCACTCTTGGTTTTTTATTCCATGCAGTGGGAACCCTCCACCCTCTCCTTCGTACTACTGTTGGTTTTTTATTCCATCTAGTGGGACATAATCCCTAATTCCCTCCTCCCCTTCGACCTCTTCACTCCTACCCTACTTATGGTTTCTTACTCCATTTAGTAGACTATCTCCCTAAAAATCCCCATATCCTATTAATTCTTGACAAATTTATAAATAAAAAATTTTTTAAAATCACACACAATATTCAAAACCACCCCTTAATGGAATGTAACATTAAAAATGTTAACACCCTCAACTTCTACTCTTGTGACTCTGCCTGATGATGGTCTGATCTAGACCGAAACTAGTTGCAATAATTGTACATTAATTGAATAAAAGTCTGTGGTTTTGACTTTGAGTTTTATTGGATCTTTTCTATTGGATTCAGCCACATTTGAGATGGATGACCTATCTAATACAAGCATTAACTTGGAGTCGAACCACTCCTTGAGAGAATCTCATAGCCGGGATCTCTTTTTGGAAATAGTAGTGTTACAATACATGGTTCATTTTTCCAATTAATGTTGTTTGTTGAAACAATGTACACTTTACATTGTCAAAATATTTATTTGCCATTGAATCAATGCACGATATTTATTGAGTCAATAAACAACATACATTTGTACAAGGAATGTGGTTTATTATTATTATTAATGTTGTTCTTTGTGTCAATGTACACTTTACATTTTGTATGTAGATCTTCAATGGCCATTGAATCAACGTACGATATTTATTGAGACATCTTATATGAAAACAATGAACATAGTTCATTATTATAATTAAAGTTCATTGTACAATGTACACTTCACCTTCTGTATATTTTTATGGTATAAAATAAACTAACCAGTGAAGAAACAGTTGTATTATAATAGTTCAAAATACTGTACAAATTAAATCTTAAGATATCGACTCCTGCAAGTCCTAGCCCTGCGGAGAATACTCTTTTTACAAGAAGAATATTTACTTTAAAATAAAATGAAAAAAAATTATAATTTTAAGACACTTTTTATGTTTTTTTTTATTTAATTACACTTCCAAACAGATTTCAAAACGAATAATAAGAAAGTGTAATTATTTTGTGTCTCATCATCACGGCTCACTGGCCATACAAACATTATTTTTTTTAATTATCACAAATTCGTTGTAATTCCCATTTTCATAAAAGGCGAATTTTTATTTACTCTGTTTTTGATATTTTTAATTTGTTTATTCACTTTGTTTTATGCCCATTGACGAGCTTAATTAAAACTGAAAGGGTAAGTTGAATAAATTATTTGTCCTATTTTGTTAACTTCACTTCACACTGAATTGGTTGCTGTAATTATAAAACGAGTATACTTAATAAATCGAGTTTTATATATTTTTTTAAAAATAATGAGTTTGTAGAAATTACTTTTAAGGAAATAAAACCGAGTAATTTTTTACATTTCATCAACAAAAGACTTCCGAAAAAGCTTTTTAAATGCTATTTGTGAGGATTGTGCTTCCCTTATAAAACGACGGAAATAAAAATATGAGTCCTCAAAATCAAAGAAAATTAGTAGAATACATTGAAAGGCTGGAAAAGTTTCTCAGGATCTGAGAAGTTTCTTAATTAATAATCAATATTGCAGATTTTTAAATTTAATAAATAAGCAATTTCTGTATTCGAAGGTCTGCTATAATAGTTTGTAGTTTGTAGATTTTAAAAATAATTGAGTTAGAAAAAATTATTTTTAAATTAGTTTTGTTTGATTTGGTGCTGCGAACCTCGCTTCGCTCGGCACGCACTGATTAATTTATAATAATACCTAATCGAAACATAATTGGGCTGGCAAAAATAGTTTTTAAATTTGTTAAAATTGATTTGGTGTTAATATAAATCTATCAATGCGTGCCGAGTGGGTCATTGAACGGTCATTCAGGCAGAAGAACTTTAAAAAATAATATAACTGAATGAACCATAGGACAATTAAATATTGCATCACTTTCTTTTCATAAAGATAATTTGATAAAAGAGCAAGATATGTCTGTATTGTGAATGCAATACGGAGATACTAAACATTATTACGAATAGACCACTGTATTTTTCAGGCATTTTGAAGTTGAAAAGTTTCTAAAAGAAGCAAGAAAAGTTGACTTAATTAAGATCAGGTAATCACCTTGAAAAACAAAATGTAACTTCAATATGTCAATATATTAAATATAAAGTGGAAGTTCTCACAAAAAGCTATATTTTTTAATGTTCTTAGAAATATTTTGAATAGTTATAATATAATTTCACTTTTTTGGACATTGGTCGGGATTTACATAATATAAACTGGTTGAACTAAATTTTGTAAGTAAAACGGTTATTTTCACAAAATAAAATGGTAAAATAGTGTTTATTTTGTATTTTAATTTTTTTTCCACAATTAAGGGTTTGTAAAATATACAGCATAAAGACACTGGCCTTTTCGAGCAATAGTTAATTTTTTATCAATAATAGTAGATAGCCTTTAAGTAACTTCATGAATAACAATAATAAACATTTAAAGTATATTGCTTTTCATAATTAAAAATGCACTTAGAATTATATTATGTTTTCGCAATGTACTCAATATTATGCAACCACTTTTTAAATGTACGTAAGTATACGTATATATGTAGTTTAGGGGTACACGGCGACCTAAAGCATCTATATTGTGTCCCCTCTTACTTGCCACGTTTTAATGTTTTCTCAAACTTATAGCATCCTTATAGTCCTATTTTTTTAATAAAATTTAGGACATCGTCAGGCCCCAAATCATTTTAATCATCCTCTTCTATTTTGTATTCTCCTAGGTATCTGTCCTTAGGATTTTGCAAGGCAAGGCATTCAGAGCGTATTTGTGTTAAGAATTCGTTCTATTACTCACAAAATCCACAGTTTGTTTAATCCAACCCTAGTTTCTTCATGTAAGATGGCTTTACCGGCAATGCCCAGTTAGTATTTCTATTAAAATACGGAGCCCTTTTTTACTAAGGTTGAGACAGCTAAGAGATCTCTTCTGGTAGTAGTGTCCCAGAAATAGTTGTTTTTAGTCCTTTCAGCTGATTCCAGTAGGTACTTGGATTTTTCCATCTCCAAATATTTTTTTAGTTTTTCTAAGGTTGCGCTATTGCTGATCCCACAAGATGTTTCTAATCCCAGAAGTTGGTTTCAGCTTCTTTTTTTCTGTTATTTCGTTTCCTTCTTTTCCTATGTGTCTAGAGACTCATAGTAGGATGACAATGTTCTTCTGATTCATTTAACTTTCGTAGGTATTCCCAAATCATCTTCGATCTGATTGTATATGAGCTCTCTGCTTTGATAACTGCTTAACTATCCGACATACTCACAATCTCTTGCTTGCGTTTCTTTCAATATTGAATTTCGTACATCTCTCGATGGCGCGTATTTTTGCTTAAAATATGCTTGGGTATGTGGCCAAGCTTTCTCAGTACTCCCTTTCCCTCTTCTAACTTGGAACCGTCCGAATGCTACTTTATGGCATTTTGGTTAAAACTCTGTATGGTGTCTTCACCCCATTCAGATGAATTACTCAGCTGTGTGATGAATTTTCTCACAAGCTTAAATTTCTTTGGCATAACATCTTGGGACACTTTTAATGCAGCAGTGGGACAAGCTTTGCAATGTTCAGTCCTCTTTGAACTATATCACTAAAGACATTTTCATACTTTTCTTTTAGAAAGATAACCATGTAAATAAAAATGTCAATAAAAATAATATTGTATTAACTATATCCTTTTATATTAATTTTATATTTTTACCATGAGGTTAAAAAAGACACTTTTATACAAATTTATTTCGAAAACTACTCATATAAATAGTGTTTGCCACTCTGTTTTTGTTTATATATTATAAAAAATGTTTTGGTATATAAGCACCTAATGCTTTTTCCGTAAACAGTTGGTGGTTTAATATAAATAATATTTTTCCACCTTTAGTTTGTTTTAGTTAAAAGAAAATCGGATGAATAATAACCTCTGGCTGGAAGAATTTTCCGCTTCACCGAATCAGTGTAGAAACCTTAGTACCTACCATTTTCAGACTTTTGAAAACTAGTCGAACCATTGTCGAACGTGGAAAGTAAGTTAACAATTTTCTTACGAAAATATGTCGTGGAATAGTATGAATTGAATTTTAATGAAAAGTTTAAGTCCCTTCTATATTAACTAAACCGATGAAAATAAACAAAAAGGAGTAGCAAAGCGGTACAGAATTTAATATTGGGTTCATTATTGCTGATTTGGTTAAACATGTAGTCCTGTTGGATTTATTTGCTGTTAAAGACTTGACACGTATAAATTTTTAGTGAGTTATTAAATATTTTAACAAAAGGGTATTTAGCATCTACAGTAAATGAAAACAGCAAGGAAATAGTAAATAGTTATTGAGAAAACTTGGAGTACTGGAATATGAAGACTTTTAAATTCCAAAGGGCTATTTGTTAGCATTTGTTGTATTCTTGGAAAAAGTAGATCATTTTTTTTTTAACTTTCAGGGTTTTTTTGACAGCCTTGTTCCGTCGCGCACACTTTTTGCTGATTCATATTGTGTAACATAATTATCACAGATCCAACCTTAATAATGGTCAGCTATACAATAAACAACTAAACGGTTGAATTAAACTTTCACTATTTATTCGCAAATAAGTTTTTAAATGCAATGACGGCCGTCATTGCAAGAATACAACAAATGCTAACAAATAGCGCTTTGGAATTTAAAAGTCTTCATATTCCAGTACTCCAAGTTTCCTAACTATTAATAAATAGCAAAATTTAAGAATTTATTATAAATTTGTGGAGTAAACTTTCAACTATCCTGTTTTCATTCAAATACTGTCAGCCAACGAGTTAACATCGTTAATTTGCTACTCGGGCAGTCTTTTACGTTTTCAACGTGTTTTTCTCCATTATTATCAATAGTTTCTATTATAATACTGTGTAGATTGTAGATAGTAATCAACATGGGATAATTAATAATCAATTAGTGTGATGGTTTTATTCACTACAAGTGCTTACTTTTAGTTTTTTGGACTATTTCCAGTGGCGCAGCATTATAAACAACAGGTAACTGATATCTTCCTTTTATATTTTCCTCAGTCCTATTGGGACGTCTGTTGCATTAACAAATTATTGTGCAGTGGCTTTGGTAACCAAGGCTTCTCACAAAAATGAATACCAATAACAACCAAAATCAAATGTCGTCATCACAACCTAACACAACAAACCGCACTAAATCTTATGTTGCCGCAACGCTAAGCAAACCTCCACCTCCCTCTTTTCCAAATAGAGATCAAGCCATTATCTTGCATGCTATACCTAACGCCGTTCTTTTCGAATATGTGAAAGCTATAGGGGACATCGTTACTCCCAAAAACATTACCTTTGCGTCCCGAATATCAAATAACCGTATTTGTATTTATCTATCCTCAAGTAATATCGTCAATGAACTTCTTAAAACACATCAAAGACCCTCTCAAGGAATCTCTAATGTTCACTTCAAATACCCAACGACTACTAAATGACATATCGCTTCTTTATTCGGAAACGAAGGAAAGGTCTCTCAAAAACCGCCTCCCTAGACTTAAAAAAAATAAAGCAGCAAACAAATCTCGAGGACTCTGATATAAGCGCTTCCTCTGAATATCAAACTGATGAAGAATTTAATACCTCTGAATACCTTCATAAATCCTCACAGCCATCCTCAACCCCTTTTAACCAAGAGCCACTTTCAAAATAATACAATGGAACTGCGATGGATTCTTTCCTCGATTGGAAAGAATCCAACAACTAGTGGCAGAAAAACAACCTGAAATCATATGTCTTCAAGAAACTAACTCTAAAATATCCAAACTCCCCAAGCTGAAGAACTTTGAAGGATATCACTTTATTCGTACCAACTGTAATCGTGCCAGTGGCGGCACATCAATTTTCATTTCCAGCGAACTATTTTCATCACACCTTCCACTCACAACAGATCTTGAGGCTGTTGCCATAACCACTTGGTGCCCCAATAAGCTTACTATTTGTAGCATATACATTCCACCTAACCACCCTCTTAAAGAAACAGAACTGTTAAACCTTATTTACCAACTTCCTACACCATATATTCTAGTAGGTGATTTTAATGCCCACAACATTATGTGGGGATCCAACTACACATTCGGTAAAGGTAAAACTATCGAAAGAGTTATTAATTGTACAAGTTCCTGCCTATTAAACACAGGCTCCAGTACACACTTTAACTTCACATCCGGAACCTTTTCCTCTATTGATCTCAGCTTCAGTGACCCCAAATCAGCTTCTCTTCTAACTTGGCAAGTGGCCGATGATCTTTATGACAGTAATCACTATCCCATCTTCATATCTTCCAATAAACCAAATACTCAACAAAACTTAACCAGGAGCTACTGGCGCTTAAAAAATGCTGACTGGACCAGTTACACAACCCAGACGGATACCACCTTATCAACCCTCACATTTACTAACAATATACATAATAACATGTCATTATTCATAAGCGCCTTACTTTCAGCCGCCAATACGCACATTGGCAAAAATGTAATATCACCCAAACGCAAAACCGTTCCCTGGTGGAATGCCTCTTGCCAAATTACTGTAGACGAGCAAAAGTTGGCACTTAAAAATTACCGAAAGAACAATAGTCAAGAAAATCTCTTAAAACTGAAAAAAGCCAGGGCCAAGACCCGTTTTACCATAAAACAAAGTAAAAAATCTTCGTGGAGAAACTATGTGTCCTCACTCAATGATAATGCTAATCCTTCTGTTCTATGGAAGAAAATTAGACAAATACAGGGGAACAACACCAGTCTTAAAATAACCAATCTTATCTCTAACAACAGTGTAATTAGCGAGAATCAAGAAATCGGCGAAACTCTGGCCAAACATTTTTTTGAGAAATTTAAAAGCAAAATCAATCCCAATCTACATGAACCACTGATGGCCTCTTCTCCTCCATCTTCTACCGTAACAACCGAAGACATTCACCATCTAAACGCTTCATACTCCTACTCAGAACTAGCTTCGGCCCTTGAATCCTGCAAAAACACGGCTTCCGGTCCTGACGATATTCCTTATATCTTTTTAAAAAAACTATCCATGGAAGGCCAGCGAAAACTTCTTGAATTGTACAACCTAATTTGGACTTCAAACACAATCCCCAACCAGTGGAGAACCTCAGTTATTATACCCATTAAAAAACCAAATCAAGCAGTTACCTCACCCAGTGCTTACAGACCAATATCATTAACATGTACAATGTGCAAGATCTTTGAAAAAATGATTAATAAAAGGCTCTTGTGGTATTTTGACAAACATAATATAATTGCCAAAGAGCAATCAGGATTTCGACGCAATCGCTCAACCCACGACAACCTAGTAATTCTTCAAAGTAATATTTCCGACGCTTTAAACAAGAAACAAGACTGTATTGCCGCTGTGTTTGATATTGAAGGTGCCTTCGATACCATTAGCAGACACTCTATATTAAATAAACTAACCCTTCACAACATCAATGGTAACATATTTCACTTTATCCAGAATTTTTTATCGTCACGATCGTACAGAGTTTCAGTAAATGGCATCCTTACATCATCCTACAGTCAATCGGATGGGGTTCCGCAGGGCTCGGTGTTAAGTCCAACCCTCTTCAACTTGGTAATAAATGATTTATGTTCTAATCTTTATTCACCCATTAAACATGTCTTATATGCAGATGATTTAATAATATACTGCCACGGACGTTCTGCACTTACCATATCAAAGCTAATTCAATCTGCTGTCGATACACTTTGCAACAGAACAAATCAGTTAGGCTTATCCTTATCCCATGTAAAATCAAAAATCATAAAATTCAGCCGACGTTCTCCGTCCCCATCTCCTCGAATAGTGATTAACAACAATTGTATCCCTGTAGTTGATAACTGCAAAATACTCGGTTTAACATATGACTCACGACTTACCTGGAAACAACATCTACTAGAATTAAAAGGTGAGTGTAGTAAAAGACTCAACATAATCAAAACTCTTTCACATCTTCATTGGGGTGCCGACGAAAATTCTCTCCTTAAAATTTATAGATCACTCATACGCTCAAAAATAGATTATGGTTGCTTCATATATATATCAGCTTCGAAAACACTTCTTGACCTCTTAAATCCAATCCACAATACAGCTCTACGATTTTGCCTTGGTGCCTTTCGATCAAGCCCTGTGGAAAATCTTTATTGTGAAGCAAACGAACCTCCTCTGTGGTTAAGACGACAGCAATTGCTACTCTCCTACGCAGCATCAGTATCCACGAACCCCTATAATCCTGTATACCCCCTTTTCATATCTCCCTTATCCATATCGCACAAAGAACACCCAGTTTTATCAATAAAGCCCATTCCATTAGTGTTATCACAGCTACTTAATGATATTAATTTACTACAAACAACCCTACCAACAGTACCCCAGTCTCCGCCTTGGGCCATTACCATTCCACAGCTTAACACATCTCTTACACGTTACGATAAACACATAACACCTAGGGAACTCATAATAAAAGCTTTTAATAATATCTTAATTACAAATAATTTCGATCTAGTTCTATATACTGATGCCTCAAAAAGTGAAACAGGAGTGGGCTGCTGTGTTACAACTTCCCACTCTCTTATTAGCTCCTCACGGATTCCTCTTTTAAGTAGCGTTCATACGGGTGAATTATTTAGCATACTTCAAGCCATCAAATATATTACCCTAACAAATAAGCACGTAGCTATATGCACAGACTCACTAGCCTCAATCCAATCTATCCAAAATATTTTTACCCAACATCCAATTGTCCAAAATATCCAAAATGCTTACCAACAACTTATCACTTCCCAAAATATATCAGTTACCATAATTTGGATACCATCACACATTGGTATAGCAGGCAATGAACTCGCAGATCACTACGCTAAAATTGCCACAGACTCCAGTAATATTACCGACAATATTCAAATATGTAACGACCTAAAAGCTCACATAAAAAAACGAACAAAAATTATGTGGCAACAGCACTGGGATACGAACCGTTCATTTTTACATGAAATACAGCCGACAATTAATAGCCCTCTCCTTGTCCGTACTGAACTTTCAAGACGAGATCTAATTATAATAAGAAGACTTCGCATCGGTCATTCCAAACTAACTCATGGTTACCTGATGACATCTAGCAGTCGAACCTATTGTCAAAGCTGTCAATCATTTTTGACAATAAAACACCTTTTAACTGAATGCTGCCAATACTCAGTCAGGAGGCAACAGAATCATCTCTCATCAAGCCTACGTTATATGCTTAATAATCCAGAGCAAATTAACCGCTTATTGAAGTTCCTCAAAGAAGTAAACCTTTATCATGAAATTTAATGTATTATTGTATTTATGTTAAACAATGTAACCGCTGTGTGCAAGTGGCCTTAGTAGCCGAGCACGTTAATTTTAATAAAAAAAAAAAAATATCCTGTTTTGTTGATGTAGGTACAGTTATCCGTTGCGCGCTTAACCAACGATCAGCACTATTTGTTGTCTCAGAAAAAAATACCATAAAAGAAAATAACTATTCAAATATTAGTTTTTATACAGTATTAATGTATAATAAATATGGCCGTACGAAGAAAAAACTCGGTAATTCGACTATGGGTTAAAGAAAAATTAAAATAATAAAAGAATATTTAATGCCTGTGATATATAATGTATTTTAGCTTTAATAACAGATTGTAAATTTCATCCTTCTCGAGTATAAATTTGTGTTATCAAGAAATTGCCGCAGTTATTTCGTTTTGTTAAAATGTGTACAATAAAGTTACTTTCATTTAAAAAGCTTAGAGATTTAAAAATATTGTAAGGGTTTTATTGCACTTTTATAACCTTTATAAAACTCCTTTCTATTAGAGAAAAACATACAAAACATCAAAAACGACTTTGAACCGGTTATTATATACATATTTATGTTTTCGTTTGAACGACATGATTTTCATCTGTAAACAGATTCCGGCTATAGCTACCAATATGCCATATTATTAAATTATTTCGTTTTTCTTTAAATACTACTCTACTCATAGGATTATTCTTGTATGTGCTCTGAAAATAAAGGTACATGTTTGGTTGAAAAATATTTTTATTTATTGATGGTAGTTCTATTTCTCTAAATAATTGTTGACGTCTTACTACTAGGATTATGTTGAGAGAACTAAACAAATTCAGCAAGAATGATATTTATTAAGTAGTAGACTAGACTAGACCAAGCATTGGAGTAATAAGACCTAACAACATTAAAGTCTAGATGTAAATAGCTTTAAGGCTGTTTTATCGCTGTTTTCAGCGTTTCCCGAATATCTCGGCTATTTATGAATAAAATTGTTTCATCTTTTGCAGAGATATTCCAAAGAAACTTTCTTTTTTTTTAATTAAAAACATTTAATTTTGTCAATTTTCAACATTTGAATACATACAGAGTGTTCCTAATTTTTTTCTAAAACGAAAATTTAATTGAGTTTTAAATCATTTCAAGAAAATAATATTATTTGGAACTATTAAAAGTATCTGGCGCTCTCTCGCCTTCTTGGTACACTGGTAGTGCGCTACGCGCTAGTAAGAATTATCAAATCCGCCAGGGTCAAACTCTAGAATTTGAGTGAAACTTTTAATATTTCAATACCTTTAAATGTTTTTAATATTTACCAAAAATCGAGTATAAGAAAATGAGTGGTTTTTTTAACGAGTATTTAATAAAATATATACATTTGCAAACTAAAACTACTCTTAGAACTATTTTTTCTGGCTGTTTGGGTTGGTGCATTTCAACTTTACAACTTCTGACGTAGGTTGAATTAGAACCGACTGTTGGTGTATACGGACCGTAACCATATAACCATCTTTGTGTCTGCGATGTCACTTATCCAAAAATGCGCAGTTGCCACTTCAAAAATTAATTTTATTAATTTAGATTTTAATAAATTTAAAAAACGCATAGTGGTATGGTATTAGAATTATCAGTAATCTTTTTTATGTAAGTTTTTTGCCAGTCAAAGAATTATTTTTATAGTTTGAAGTTAAAAACAAATCTCTGTATACCCTGTATACGAATAAATTATTTTATATTTTTATCACGTCGGCCACACCGTGTCGATGTTTTATCTACTATATATTTATGGTTTGAATATAATCCAGCATGTTAAAAAGTTTTACTGGTTCTTTTTCGTTTTGTTCCATTTACTCGAAAACGCCATTATAAATATGCATTATTTGTATAAAGTGCATAGAGATTACACTGCACCTCTTTGGTTTGTTTTTGTTTGATACTGCGAAAAGATGTTGAATGCAATGCATACATTAAAAGGTATTATATGTATATTTTAAGTGATGTTACATCTACATTTGAGTTTTAATTTGACAATTAATATGGCGAATGTAGAGTAAACTCAAAACAAAAAGCTTTGCACGTCATAAATGTGATGTTGCCGTATTAAAAAACTGATAGTTTGTAAGATAAGTTGGGATCTATCATTGAGTATAATAAAACAGAGCAATTGTTAAGGTTTGGGTTTAAGCTAACATGCAAATGAAAAATTGGGAATGTTGAATTAGGAAAACAACGGGTTGCCGATGTTATACACTTTTCAGATAATCCCGTACTATGACTGTAATGCTGATGTTAGTTTCGATAATCCATACAAAATGGCGTTTGTGAGCGGTAAATGCTAACAATGCTAAATCGTTATTTTCCTCTAGAATGCTTAGTTTGCTGTAGCTAGGAATTCTAATCTAAATTTGATACGTTTCTAAACTTTAAATTATTAATCTTAAAAAAATTAGAAACTAAGAACTTACTCATCAGTATGTAGTGTAGCAGAAACATGAAATTTGACCTTGACGAACATATTTAATAATTAAATTTATTCTATTTACTCTTACTTTTTGGAAGTCTATCTTACTAAGAATAATAAAAAACTCTTTCACGTTTATTAAAGCCTAGATGTTGTTAGCCCTAAGGGAGTATCCTGGATGTACTTCCCTCTAAGATCAGTATAACTATGCAATGATATCGAAAAACCAGGAAAAAAATATATTATGCTGATCTTTACAATAAGTATATTTGTGTCACAATTACGTCTTATCAATATATAAAATGAGTACTTCCAAGATATATTTGTTCATTAACAACTTTAAATTGTAGATCTGTTAGATGTCTTTTTATTTCAAGTTCTTCAAGGAAATCTAAATTTGGCGTTTTATTACAAGTGTGGAGTATTTTTATGTCATTGGTGTATAAGAGTGAGCTTATTGGATGTTCAAGTGGGTGTTTTGCATAATTTGACTATATGCTCTTAAGTGTTCATTGAATCTTATTTCAAAATTTCTTTGTGTTTGACCTACATATACAGCATTACATTTTGGACAATTAATTTGTAAACACCAGATTTTTTTAATTTGGGTTACATTATTTTTACATTTAACAATTTTGTACCAACATTATTTTGTGTTTTAAATGATATTAATGCTAATGTTGCCGAAGATATTATTTTTAAAATTGTATTGGAAATACTTCCACAATACGTAATATTTTTATAACTTTTAATTTCTTTAGTTTGTTTAGGAAATTTTAGTTGCAGTAACACTTTCTGTTATTTCTTATTAATTAATGTATTTATCAAATGAATTGGATAGCCATTAGATGTAGCTATTTGTTTTATGATTTCAATAATTTAATTTTAACCATTGGAATTGAAAATGCCCTATGTATCATATAATTATAAGCTGCTAATTTATGTGTTATAAGATGATTTGAATTATACGGTATGGTTACATCTGTTGGTGTTGGTTTTCTGTAGATTAGATAATTTAGTAAATTATTAACTTTTTCAATTTTTAAATCTAGAAAATTAATAGAAATATTTTCTTCAACTTATTTTTTAAGAACTTGATGAAAATAATTCAATTAATTTTTAAGATTTAAAATAACGTTAAACTTTGTGCAGAGTAATAAAGATCTTTCTCAACAAAAAAATGATACATTTTGATTAAAGTTGTTAATGATAAATGTCTCATACAAGTACGGAGTTCAAAAGGGTTGAATACAAGGCAGAAAATGAAATTTTGTTTCAGTTGTTAATATTTGTTTATAATTTGTTTTTTTCTCCTTTTTTTTTAATTGGAAAATATCATGTGAGTAAAAACGTAATTCTCTTCGAGTCAAAGTACAAGGATAGAAATCAAATACAGAAAACAAGAAGTACAAAACAGTTTGCTGCAACATAATTTACAATAAAGTTAAATTAAATATGGCACAATTCTATAATGAAGTAGAGAAACGGTGTAAAGTTTTAAATACGGTAAAAAACTTTAAAAGGAAAAGTTTCAACCAACACATATAAATGTAACAAAATCAAGGATTGTTCATAAATTATGCATTTTTAAAAATTTATCGTTTTTGAAAATGGAAAATGGACCCGTGCATCAAGTGGGAAAGTAAGAAGAATTGGGAAACCACACAGGTATGAAAGGAAATAGAAAGCGGAATTGAATAGGAGGCCAAATGGAGTTGGGGAAGCAAGGGCAACGAGTTTTATCTGCCGTTTCTGATGTAGGAAATTTTCGGAAAATTGATTTGAATGAAAATTTTGTTTTTGAGAGGAATTATTTACTAGCATGATTTGTGCGATTGTCATTATATTCATAATGATTTTCTGAGTAGATACCAATGAAGCAAATCTGTTAAGAAATAACTAAAATAAATAAATTGGTTTTCCTTCAGAATATTTTCGGTTAACTATTAAAATACCGAAACCGTATACACTACCACTACACCAACACACACTTTTAACTGCCTGACGCGCGTGTCGATAACTAACTTTTCTTCTTCAGACACCGAAGGTACACTAAAGCTATGTCAACAAACTAACCTTATATATTGTAATGAATATTATGGTTCTAAAGATAATTTATTGATTTATTTATTTATGAATTTGACTGATTAATATTTGATATTATTATTAGCAACAAGATCTTTTACTCTGGGGTGATTGGTTACGCCAGTTTCCAGTTGGATTATTAGGTATGTGAATAAAAAATTTGATTCAATTATAATTATAAATTTATTACAAATAGTTAAATTAAAACAGTAATATTGAAGTTTAATAAGGAAAAAGAAAGGCCTTTTAGTAATTATAAAAGAACTTACTTGATGTGAATTAAGTTAAATTAACCAATGTTGTTTATGTAATGGCAAATAAGATTATCAAATACACTAATTATTAAATATCAAGTAAATTCCTTTGTTTTTTTTTAAATTATAAAATTCAACTAACTACTACAAAAATTTTTAAAAGTTTACAATTTTATCTGACCTTGAAATAAAGTCCTGCTTCCTGATTGGTGGAAAAATCTGTAGTTGATCTATGAAAAACGGAGACGAACGAAGCGATACTTGGAACCTCCGACCTTGGCAAATTTGATACAGTTTAGTGTTTGTTGGATTACTGTTCGATTTATTGTATTAATAATGGTAAGTACACTTATATTCTTCTTTTTTATCGACCAAAAACGTTTTAATTTCACTTTTGGATTCAATCTTAGTAATGTCACTTTTTTGTCACTTTATTTTACTTTTTGATTGTTTTACTTTATTCTTAACGTCACTATTTAACACTTTATTATGATAACTACTTTAAAAACTGTTTGTTCAAATTGACTGTTCACACTCAGATCTTCACTGTTTGACCTCCAATAATAAACTTCCCCTCAACGACCTCTGTTCAGTCTTTTATAGGTTTCAAATTTCTAGATTATTCGTTTTTTGTTCTAGAGCTTAGTCATTTCTGGGAAAAAGTATGTGTATCTCTTTCTTTCATATATATGACTAGACATACTCACTTCGTCTACTGTCCGATCATTCGAGAATAAAATATTGTACAAATATATCTGTCTCCTTTTTACACATTATCTGTCCTTTTTTTACACATTATATAATCAATTTTCGCTAAGTTTCTACTAAGTACTAGATATAATATTGATACGTTATATAATAAAATAATTTCCAACTTAAAATTTTCTTACAAATACACAAAATATATAATAAAATAATACAATATAATAAAAATTATTTGATTTAGTTATATTAAACAACTTCTGTTGATATTTTAATCATTATACTATTGACAAATATAGAACATTTTTAGCTCCAAAATGTTTTTTCGGTATTTTTTTTGGCGGCAAAACCAATTTTAAGCGCAAAAACATTTTTTCAATAAGTTTTCTTCTAATAAACTATAAGGTGAACTATCTGGGATAGGTGCTTTGTCTTTAATCTATTTTTACACTTAATAATTTCTATACTTTCAAATGCATCCAACAATATATTGTTCGATACATTTATTAACGATTTTAAACTATCTAATAATTGTTCATTTTGTATTTTCAACTATTTATTTATTTTATAGAGATAACATTATGTATTTTCTTTTTATTATATTTTTGTATGGGATTTGTTAACAGAAATTTTAAAGAAAAGTGTATTTCCTCTAAACCTAAGAAATGGTGACTTGGTAGGTGCATGCACCAAATTTTAATATTATCGGAAAAAACGAATATTGTTTTTATATCGTCTTATAAAAAAGTTTATTATAACATACTTTTGGGTTTATATTATTTTTTAATGGTTAAATATTGTAACTTTTCTATTTCTTTCTCATTAAGAATTTTTAATCAACTTAATTCATTAATATTTGATCCACGTTAGTGCATTCGCCAAATTTTTAAATAATTTTGTGCCATGAAAAGGACTACAAAATTTATAGATAAAACTACCCCAATAAATTAATAATAATAAGTAAAATTGCATCCTTTCTATATAAAAACATATTCGACTTTACTTCTTGATGGTGAATAACAATATGTAATAAAGTACTGTAATGTTTTCTTATTTATTTAACTTGTTTTTTTAAGTGAGTAAATTATACACACTATGGCTAACTACTATCTATTTATTTACTAAAACACATACTTAAATTAATTGATCTATATTAAAATTTATATAAACTTTTTTTCTACTCCTTTATCCCCTTCAGACCCGGCGTACATCCCCATGTACATGATATTTATCAAGGGTTTTGTAATTTACTTGAACTATTTCTGATAATTGAGTCCCATTTTACACACAACTGTACATCCAATTTTCAATATTTGACACATGTAGCGCAATCTGTGCATTAAATTATAATTATAGTTATAATTAAATTTTATATCTTCCTTGAAAATATAAAATTCAGGTCTGAAGGGGTTATGTATATTACCTATTTTATGCACACTTTACTGAATGTATAATGTAGCAAATATCGGTCAACTGTAAGGATATGAATTCATATCCATTCTCGTGCGAATATTATGTTTATAATTTAATATTTACTCATTTATTTCGACCAATAACATGCCTTATTTAATAGTTCGCCAACTATTCCTTACTTAAAATTAAGCTGTCACTACTGTCAAAATAATTGTCAAAAATTTTAAAATATTGCGGTATTTAATAATATAGTTTTTTTAATAAATATGAGTGATAGTGATAGTGATGAAGAAGCAATAAATGGTACTTCACCATTTATTAAAATTGTTGCAAAAGAAACATACGAATCGTTATTACCACAAAAATCTAAAGAAATATATGAACATTGTCATAAAAAGTTTATGGAATGGTTCTTGAAAAATAAAATAAAAAGCGTATCCAAAACGTTTTAACAGCATATTTTAAACAATTATCAATGGAAATTAAACCCTCTACTCTCTGGACAACATATTCAATGCTAAAAACAATGATAAATTTAAAAAATAACATTGACATATATTTATCATCTTATCCTAAGTTACGAAGCTATTTAAAATTACACTCTTCAAATTATAAATCGAAAAAGTCAAAAATACTAACGCCAGAACAAATAAAAGAATTTCGTTTAAAAGCTCTGGATGAAGTATATTTATTTACAAAAGTTAGTTAAAATTCCAGTAAGTACCAAATTATTAATTTTTTTCAAATTTTAGATAGTACTAATATTTGGTATACCTGGTGGGTGCATACGTCAAGAATTAAAAAATTTAAAAATAAATCATATAAGAGACTTAGGAGATGAATATCAAGTAAAATTGTTGGACACAAAAACAAAAACCGATAGATCCTTTGTAATTCCCGGAATATTCTATAAATTAGCAAAAAAGTACATACTTCTTAGACCGCCTAAAATGGAGCCATTTTTTTTAAATTATCAAAAGGGGAAATGTACAAAACAAGTTGTTGGAATCAACAAAATTGGGAACCAGCCCAAAATAATTGCTAACTTTTTAAAATTACCTCATGCTGACTTATATACCGGGCATTGTTTTCGCCGTTCAGGTTCTTGCTGATGCTGGAGATGATACATTAACAGTAAAAAATTTTGGTGGCTGGAAATCAACTGCCGTAATGGAAAATTACATAGAAAATTCCATAAAGAAAAAAAAAGAAATAGCTAATACCTTGGTAAACAGTATAAACACAACAAACACAATTCCAGAAATTGAGCCATTAAATTCAAAACCAGAAAATCAGCCATCAACTTCAAAACAAAAGTTGCACCAAAATTTTACAGAAGCAAGATCTTCTTCTGAAGTTACTGATAATTTTTTCAGGGAAAACATAACATATTCAAATTGTACTTTTCACAATTGTAATTTTATTTTTAAAAATTAATAATTTAAATTAATCTAGTTTAATTTTTGTTAACTGCAAATTTAAATAAAATCATTAATATTTTATTATTATTTTCTTAGTGAGTCGTAGAAAACATATTCTGCCCAACTCGTGTGGATTGTCCATATCGCACGCGAATGATTGAGCACTCCGGCGGGTTTAATTATTTTAAAATTTTTTCCATTTGTTTTTTTAGAACTGTATATTATTTTCAAAAGCTAATATTTAACAAACTTGTTGTAGTGATTAGTACTCCTCTAATTGTTCTTGAAGATAAATTGTCAGATATCAGAGGTTAATATTAATATTGCAATGTAGTTTTTATTATACATAGGCCAAAAAAGTTCGTTTTGCATAAGATTAATCATTTTGAAGTTAATGGAAAGTCTTTACTAAAAAGGTTTATAAAAACTGAAATAACGACCGCCCAAAATGGGTTTTCATTATGTCAATAAATTGGAAAGTTAAAAAAATTCATTAAGGCATCAAAACAAAAGTATTTTTAATTGTTAGGAAAAACGACTGAAGTTAATTGGTAATTAAACCTCACAGTCTCAAGGTCGGTAGTAAAAAAAACGAAAAGCTTATTTATATTTTAGGGTCATTATTTAGGGGATACTAATTTACGAGACTTTACAGACACCTTTTGTTATTTTATTCGTAAACGTTTAACAATAACAGTAGGTACATTTAACAAGTTTCTAAAGAGTATAATTAAAAAATCCATATTTTTTACACAGCAAACAAAAAGTAAATTACATCGACTAGATAGATAAAAGCAAAATAAAATGTTTCATTTGTTTCTGTGTATTCTTTGATGTTCTATGCTCTTTCTCTTATTCCGACATCCCCTAGTACGAGAATCTGTTGGTCTTTCCATGTATAAACACTCTTGACAATGGCTCTTATTAAGGTTTTTTTTCATGTAAACTCAATATACCAGGGCCGATAATTTTTAGAATTTCAGAAAAGGTATTTTTAAATAACAAGATTAACGTTTTGGAAAATAAAATAAAATGAACAATGTAATCAAAATTAAATATCTAAATTGAATAGTACAATTTACATGTATATTTATATTGTTTGAGATTTCCTATGACATAAATGTAATTCGAATTAAATAAATAAACTTTCCAAATTAAAAAAATTGCAGCACATTTTTTGGTGAAATTGTACATAATGATAAAAAAAATTTTCGAATATGGGTTTTTTCAATTTTTGGATTTTCTAAGAACATTTCCTATAGTAATGTATAATTTTTTACACCATCAGAAAGTAGATATTTCAACGAACAAAAGCCCTCAAACTTTTTGAAAAAAGCTGATATTTTGATGTCAGAATTATCGATTGGAAATCAAACAAATTACAGTGTATTTGGGACATAATAAGGTAAGTTTTCACCAAATTTTGTAGAAAATTTTTTTTTTAATTTTTCACCCAAATTTTGAGGTTATGTGAAAAAATTGCAAATACAAAAGTTGTAGATCTTTTTATTACCTACAACTTTGCCATTTAACTTTTTTGCATAGGACGTGTAGTTTAGCCGGAAATAAAGATAAACCATTTTTTACCCTTAAAAACTTCCCGAACTCTGATCGACCGTAATTTATTTTTCTTTTCATTTTGATCATATTCCCCTCCCTTTCCAATGGGTTTCATTCTACTGTGGTTTTTTTTCATTTTTAACCATTTTTAAAGGCTTTGGCCCTGGTCTACAAATAAAATGATCAAATAATAGAATGGTCATTGATAAAATATTCAAACCGAGATCATTACTCCTGATTATTTATTCTTCGCATGTCAAAATCATAAACATCGAATAATCTATTTCTGTATTAGCTATTAAATAAATAGGTTGACAAATTCAAATTAGTGAACTATTGATGTTTTATGGTACTAAAACGGAATGCATTGCGGAGTAGCAAACAAAATTAGAAGTTCAGGGTTAGATTGAATTAATAAATTGTGGAATGATGGCGGTGTAGTTGTACCAGTTTATTACATAACGATTCAATAAGAAATAATTTAATGTTTATTTTAGTGGAACACGGAAATAGAATTGAGGTCTTGTGGAAAAATCGAAAATTTCCAAGAATACTAAACTACGTAGGGAGTTTCACTATCAATATATGTATAAGAAACTACTACAAATACATGATAATTCGTATATGGGAAATACAAATTATGTCGAAGCTTGCCACTCATTATTATATTTTCGTGTTTTGATTACTGCTTCGCATCTTCTAAGAAAACGTAATATCAAGTTTATGATTGCATCCTGATCCATCTGAGACCAAATTTTAATTTTTCCTTTTATTAGCTTTCGATTTTCTGGTGGTATCCAACTTATTACTTTTTTGGCAGTCTTTCTTCTGACATTCTTTGGATATGTCTATGCCATATTGTTGGTTTTAGTATCTTTATTCCTTCATTTAGCATTTGATCTTCCTGGGTCCATGCATTTAATCATAGTGTCAACGGCAACCTGTCAAAAGCGGCCAGTTTCAAAAGTCC
Organism: Ophraella communa; assembly: GCA_035357415.1. Classification (NCBI taxonomy): domain Eukaryota; kingdom Metazoa; phylum Arthropoda; class Insecta; order Coleoptera; family Chrysomelidae; genus Ophraella; species Ophraella communa. Next base: position 68,207,549 of record CM068979.1, read on the forward strand.
CCAAACCGATTATATGGAAATTCCCACGGACACCTTTATAATGCGGCCGCGGCCAAATAATCTCAAATTTTTAAAGTCCATTTCATAGAAATTTATCTGTTAATATCGGCCAAAATATTTTAGTCTATTTGTTGATGGAAATACCCAATATTATTAGATATTTAAATAGGTATCTACCTACCTAAAAAGGAATGAAATTATCCGCATTGCTCGGTGTTCCTGTTACATACATATTTCGTTAGTTTAAAAGATTTTTCCGTGTTCAAAAGGTTCTTAATTTGCTATAAAAATATGTCGCAAAGAGGAAACGTTTGTCGCTAAAAGACAAAATAAATATAATCGCCGAAAGTGATAAGTATGGTTTGAGTTCGCGAAAGTTGGCCGATAAATATGGGGATGGAAAAACTCAAATCAAATTAACGATATTATAAAAAATAAAAGTGAGTTGAAAAAGAATGTTGAGGAAGGTGTTAACTTGGAGCAATAACGAAAGGATTGACAGTGGATCAAGTCGTCTACAATTGATTTTGCAATGCCAGAAATAAAGCAATTCCAATATCTGGGCCGTTACTTAAAGAAAAAGCACTCGAGGCAGCAAGTAGTTTGAAGATGGAAAATTTTGCAGCATCAAATGGATGGTTGGAAAGTTTCTGCAAGCGTCATGATATAACGTTTAAATCAATTTGTGGTGAGTCTGCAGATGTTAATTTGTACGACATAGAGGATTGAAAAACCAAGTTACCATTGATATTAAGGAATTATTCTCCACGAGATGTATACAATGCTGACGAAACAGGACTATATTACCGAGCCATGCCTAACAAGACCTTTGCATTAAAAAAATGAAAAAAGTGTTTCCTGCTACAGTTAAGAAATGATTTTCTAAAGCCGGCTTCTCCGATGTTATCCAAGAAAATCCACATTTTAATAATGGGGATAATCTATAATATACCCCTTGCCCATCTTTTCCCTACTGTCCGTAACGAAATTTTAGATTTGGATGAATTTGCTTCCTTTGATATACTATGATATACTTACAGAGAGCCCTAACTTGAGTATTACGGACATTATTGAAGAACTGTGCGATAATGATGAAAAAGACAATTCTGACAATAGTGATGTGGACGAATGTGAAACTCCAAAATCCACTTCATTAAATTATTTGTTGTGCAAAAATAATGGTGAAATATTTATGGATGTGTCTCGAATTTTACTCAAATGGGAAGCTAAGGTTCTTAAATCAAAGCTAAAAAATCTGAAACAAACAAAAATTGACACCTACTTTAAGAAAGCTGTTTTTTTCCTAGTATAGTATATAGTCGTTTTATGTTTTGTATATATTATGTAGTACATAACAATATATTAAAGTAGTTTTCCGTTTATGTATAGATTTATATTTGCTTTAATTGATAAAATGCACTGCAAAACCTGGCAATAGCAGCCACCTTTATCTTAACTTGATTTTATTTTTGTTAAAATATTTCCAGTCGTCACATTATTTTATGATTAGTATTACAAAATCAGATCCATGGTTTTATTGCCTATGCACAGACATTGAGTTTTGGTAAGATTTATTTTAAGCCCACATTTGTCAAACTCTTATTTCACTTGTCTTGCTTTATATATATCTAAGATCTTCTTAATCATTGGCACAGATCACTTTATCGTGGGCGAATTGAAGGGTAAATGTGCAAGTGTCATTATTAATTTGAATACCCATTTCTCTACCTTTTTTTTGAACCCCCTGAGTATCTTCTCAACGGTTTAATATTTTCAAATTAAATTGCTCGTCCCCTTCTAATAAGATCTAAGGAATTCAAAAATGCTATCAAATTTAATGTAGAATTTTTGAATTTCTTAAAAAATTCTATATACAGTAAACTTTTCATTCATATTTTTATTGATTATTTTTTTCACCTGTCAAAATATCACAGTTTTGTAATTTCGTCCAATGAAAAAGCTTAATCTTTAATTATTTGTGATAAATTTTAGCCAATTATTCCATTTTATACTGTCTATTTCACTAGACTATTTTTAACTGCATAGCAAGTGCATGTTTTATATTGACAATACGTAATATATCTCAGCGACAAAATTATGACAGATCCGTTACTAAGATGTCTGGCATTTCTATAGCTGTCAGTTTCACGTCATTGAAGCGTCTTCATAATTTTGAAAAGAAATAATGACTCCAGACGAAATATCAAGATTCGGGTGCCGGTCAGGAGAAGAAAATTGGTTTCGGAAAATGTCCCATTGAACACGCAGAAGTCCAGGTTGAGGTTGAGGTAGTTTCCCAGAAGTATCTTAACCTCAGACCTTCCAGCTGATTCCAGTACTTGGATTTATCTTTCTCCATTTATTTTCTTAGTTTTCCTAAAATTGCGCTGCTGCTGATCCCACAAGATGGTTCCGGTCTAAGATGTGTGGTTTCGGCTCCTTTTTTTACCAGCTTATCGGCTGTTTCGTTCCCTTCTAATCCTAAGTGTCCTGGGACCCATAGGGGGGGTGACAGTGTGCTTACGGCCTAGTTCATTTAGCTTGCCTAGGCATTCCCAAACCATCTTTGAACTTATTATATTTGAGCTCAGTGCTTTGATGGCTGCTTGACTGTCCGACATAATCACAATTTCTTGTCTGCGGTAGTTTCTTTCTATATTAAATTCAGTACATTTTTCGATGGCGCTGATTTCTGCTTGAAAAATGCTTGAGTATGTGCCCAAGCTTCCTGAGTATTTGGTTCTAGGTCCAAAGATTCCTATTCCAGTTCCCTTGTCTAATTTGGAACCGTTTACCACTTTATAGCACTCTGGTTTAAATTCTGTATGGTGTCTTCTTTCCATTCAGATTTAGTACTCAACTTTGTGATGAATTTTCTCACAAAGTTGAACTTCTTTGGCATATTATTTTGCAGCATTTCCCAAGTTTGATCAAATTGAAATGATCGAGATTTTTCCCTTCTCTGATCATTTTGGATATTGGTTTCTTCCTTACAATTTCTAGCTAAATATGCAGTGGAGTCAAATTAAGAATCACTTCCATTGCAGCAGTGGCGCAAGTTCCCATTGCTCCAGTGATACATGCACAGGCTAGTCTCTGAATCTTCAAGAAGTTTTTCCTCGTAGTACACAGATTCGCTCTTATGTCCCAAGCCACTGCCCCATATGTGATTAAAGGTCTCACTATTACCATGTAAAACCATTGCAAGATACGTGGGATAGAGCATGCTTAATATCGGCATTTGCTTATACATATTTTCAATATAATTTCAATATACATTATATGTTACACGAACAGTGTCAGCAGTTAATAAAAGCATTTCTGAATTAATACATTTTGTATTTTTTTGCCGTCCTATATTTTGCATACCTTTCCTTAAAATATTAAATTTTGAATTGGATGAATTTAAGTTAAAAGATACAATTTTTAAGAGATTTTAATTTAAGTATTGGATCCCTTTGAGATTAGCTAAAGAGTTTGATAATGAAAAATCGCCGAAGAGATAATCAGGGGCTGATTCATTTTTAACGATGAATAAGTACGTAGGATATTAATGACCATTTGCCAATCTTTTTATTGAAATATTATTTTTCTTCGATTGCTCCTGGTAGTGATATTGATTTTGTGTTAACAAGTTTTATGTAACCTTTGGACATTTATTAATGAATCTAATAATTCTAAATTTATAATTTTGAGAATAAACTTTATTTTTTTATAATAGCCAGTCATTTTGCTACAAGAGTATTTTAGTTAGGATGGAACTAGAAAATCAATAACTTGCTGTAAGTTGTAAATTCGTTTTTAAACTTACCTTTGACCTCCAGTTCTTGGTGCTGCACCGCAGTCAAGTCTGCTTTTACAATCTGTTGAAGAAAAAGAAAAAGAAATTAGTTACTGTAAAATTATTAATAATATAATTATCAATACAAAACATTTTTTTAAATGGCATATTCTATCAGGATTTATTTGTTTTTTAAGCATATTTACCTGCAAAGAACCCAGAGATTTAATATACTTATTTTAAATAAATACATTGTTTACTTAGGTTTAAAAAAGTATACCAGCATGGTCCAAATAAAATAATTACATAAGTATACCTATCAAAATAATTATTGCCATATGTAACATTATATGAACTCTTTGTTACTTTAACTATTATTGAAGAATATATAAAGCTCTGTAGACAAACAGTGGTTGTGTTATTCTTGTTAATGAGTCCCTCTCCTGTTGATTTTATTATGCACGATATTGTTCAGTTCCAGTCAGTGTCAGCAAGATGGAAGTCAATTAACCTCAAACGCGCTGAACTTTAATGGTTTAAACTTACTACCACATTTTTAAAACGACTGAAATAGTAAATTATACACCTAGTCTGAAAAAAGATATGGTCACCCTTTGAGGCCTGAAAAGAGCGCTTTACTGTCATGGTTTAGAAATAAGTTTTTATCCTACACAATAGTTGTTAATATTTTGTTTATAAAAAATGTATTTTATTACATAAAATTCATTCTACTACACTACGGCCTGGAGTGTACAGACCGCACAGCTTCAGCCTTTCCACCCATTGATAGCGCAGTCAACGGAAGAAAGGAGCAACCAAGTTAGAGATGGGCAAACATGCTTTTTTTGAGCCGTAATCAATAGTTTCAGATATTTTCAAAAAACAATTTAAAAAACGGATACAAAGAAAGTTACATTTAGCTCACCAGCTTAACACTGCCAACCCTATTATTTTATCAATGATTTAGACAATTAAACGCAACTAAACTTTTTTACGTACGTTAAACGTTTTCCCATGTTTAATGAAAGAAACTGTTTCAAATAAACAGATTTATATTAAACAACCCACTTCTACTAGGAGCAACACATAAACAACCAACCAAGCAAACACGTGTCTATAGATGTATGAACTATTTATATGTAATATATCATTTAAAATTATACTGTGTAATCATTGAAAAAATAAAACAAGAAGCAAAACTTGCTAACAATTTATTTTAATCTGACGTTTAATTGTGTTGTCTATTTGTCAATTGGGGTGCCAGCTAGCGTGAAAATTTATTTTCTCGGCTATTCGTTTAAAACGTAAGTTTCTCGCCTCCGTAAAGCTGGTAAAATTTAACTTTTTCATAGTATAGGATAAAAAATAAATATCAAAAGACTTCTTACTACTGTAAGTTTGATATTCTTACTGTATAAATAAGTTACAATATGAATTATGACTTGCCTATGACATAACTTTTTTTTATTTGCTTTTTATTGGATCTATCTAATATTCATGAATTACGAGATTTAATGCTACCTATATATAGACAAAACTGGTGTTTTTACAGTTTATTTTATATTATCGAACATCACACAGGTTTTTAAATCACCAAAAATGAATATTCTCTTTAGTTTCACCTTAATTTATATAATTAAAGATTAGCAAGGATCTTTAGCAAGATCTTTAACATTGTTACTGGAGGATATTATGATTATGTCGGACAATCAAGCAGCTCAAATATAATCAGTTTAAAGATGGTTTGGGAATGCCTAGGCAAGATAAATAAACTAGGCCAGAAGAATACTGTCACCCTCCCATGTATCCCAGGACACATATGAATAGAAGGGAACGAAACAGCAGATAAGCTGGCAATAAAAGAAGCCGAAACTCAACAACTTGGACCAGAACTGGAATCAGCTGGAAGGTCTGGGAAAGGCTAAGATATTTCTAGGAAACTATATCCAGAAAAAATCTCGTGCCTGCCTCAAATAAGGTTAATTGATTAAAAACTGCAAAATAAGAACTTGACAATAAATATTATCTAAATATTTTATTAATACAAGTATAGAAACTTATAACTTAGGTGCAAAATGATTTTATCAATTAATTAAATGAAACCTTTCTCTGAAACTGTAAATTTAAGGTACCTAATGGTACAAAAAGTAGCCTTTAAAGTCTAACCAAAAAAGGAAGAAAAAATGTAGTATTCTACTTAAAATAGTTAAGTTGGTGTCAATTGTTCATTATTCCCCTTAAACTGAAGGTCGATGTGGGACAGCCTTGTATCGTACCTTTCCATGGCCAGCCGTAGTATCATTATAGCACGTACCTCGAGGCTAAAGCTTCGTATTTACAATTTTTCGCTCTTGCGTAATTAGCTTCTTATCCTATACAATACGTAATATACTATTCTTCTTTGGCATATAGATCCATAATTCTATCATTTTTTTTTCCTGTGACTATTTAATTTTTATCTTATGCCCAATTGATCATCTTTATATGCATGATCCGAATATCTACCTGCATAAAAATATTTACTTATACAATAAACGAACTTTCCTTGTAATCATTGCCGAGTTAAAATTATTCAGTCAAAAAAAAGCTCTTAAAGCTTTAGTTTCATAATATTAATTTAGACAAAACCACTTTTTTACTCTTTAAACTTAAATTAAAATCAAATCGATTTGACTCACTTTTTTATTCAATTAGTTTCCAGATCTTTTATCTTAAAATGAAAAATCGTTTAACTCGAATTTATAAGATTATAATGGTTATTTAATTAATGATTTAACTCAATACTATCAGAAGGAGATCTCGTACTTATCTACAAAAAACTCATGATTTTATTTTTTTATTTCAACAAAAACACGTTCTTTAATTAGTAGGTACAAGTACAAGTCTCTTGAGCAATTATATGGATTTTGTTTGTAAAACAATCTTTGGTAAGCTATTTGGTATGCAAAAACAAAACAAAGAGAGGAACTTGCTTAGAGATATGGGGCCGGTTGCATAAACTTTTGTCAAACCTCAAACCAATTTTAAGAATAATTTGATTAGTCGACGAGATTCTTAGGCTACGTTGTTACATTTCTTAGAGTGAATAAGAAGGCTAGACTTTTTGTTGCTGAATTAACTAGATCCCTGTCCAAATTATATATAAAGTGATGTTTTAAATTATTTTTATTGTTTATTGGTTTTGATCGTATGAGTAAATGACAGTTAGCTTATCAAAGTTACGAATTACCATTAAAACAATATTTACTAAATACATAATTTGAATGGCGACAACAGACCTCTTTCATTTCTATTTTTAATACCGTTTTCTAATTCCCTATGTATTGATTCTAGTACTTTTTATTTTATATTCATTTGAAACTATTTTAAAAAATTAAAATCACAGATTATCATAAAAACAAGAGACTAATTTAATTAGTAATTAATTGCACCATCTATTGTTTAGTTCTTTTTAGATGCTGATGAATCATGTTTGAAAGTTTGTAACTGAAATATGGAGATGTAACTTAGCTGCTCTCCCTGAAAAGTCCCTTCAGGGAAACCTATACGGTCCCAAAACTTGTGACCTGGGATTCTTCATTAAATGCTTGGCTTAGATGTAAATATCGGTCAGATGTAGTTGAGGTTTAGTCTGGTAGTATTGATTGATGACAATAAATATAATAAGATGTAATTGATTGTAGTAACCTTTACTTTGTGGAAGTCCATCTTACTAAGAACAATAAATAACTGAACGCTTCAACTAAATACGTTTTTAAATGCAATTACAACTGTTTCGCTAATAACTAGCATCGTCAGATTGACATATTGAAGTTACATTTTGTTTGTTTGTAGCTAGGTACTTGATGTTGATAAACAAGCAAAATGTAACTTCAATATGTCAATTTAACGATGCTAGTTTTTAGCGAAACAGCTGTAATTGCATTTAAAAACGTATTTTGCGAATAAATAGTGGAAATTTAGTTCAACCGTTCAGTTATTTATTGTTCTTAATAAAAATATGTAATACGTACAAAATATGAGTAGATATAAAGCAAAAAGAAAAAGGCCTAAAACAAAATATTGTGCTTTAGTAAAAGGATTAGAAACGTAACTCACTTAAGGTGGTGTGTGGCCTTGCACGTGGCTCCAAATTAGGAGGATGAAATAAATGAAATGACTTTTGGTTCAACAAAAAGTTATAAATATTCACTAAATAAGTGATTCTGCTACTCAGAATAAAACCTTTGTAATATCTCTTTTTTTAAATCCTCTAAAGCGCGGCACGTTTTTCCAAAACAATTTTCCTATATCATTTCATCAAAAACCTTCCGTACTTGAAAACCACTTTTTTAGAAACCTGACCTGCTACCAATGGTTAGTTTTGAACTGACTTTTCAACTAATTTGGCAATTAAAATTAAATTTATGAGTAATATAATAGTAATTTATGTAACAAGTTCCGAAAGTGATATTTTACGGGATGAGTAGGGTCAGCCGTAGGCGAGTCCTTGAGTCTTGTGGGTCCCGTGAAATCACTTTCGGATCGTGTTACGTACAATATTTTTTCTGTGGTAGTTAATTTTTGTTAAAAAGGATTGGATGAATATATTTGCTTATTATAAACTTTTTATTGGAAGTCCATCTTGTTAAGAATAATAAAAAACTCTTCGTTTTAACGGCCGTCATTGTGATTAAAAACCTAATTTTTTCAAATAAACTCGGAAGTTACTTTAAAACGAAAAATTTTTTATTATTCTTTTTTATTATAAAATACATATAACAGTTGGAATAATAATAAATATTAATTACACAATTATAGCAATTACTTTTATTTATATTATTAGGGAAATTCACAGAAGTGGCAGTATTGAAAGTAGTATTATTAGTTGTGTCAGTATATTTGTACTAGTTTTCAGAATATTCATTTCGTTGTGACCCTTTCCGATCTGTGATGCTATTTGAATCTTATTTCTCAAAGAATTTTCTACGCATCCTTCTGCTACACTGGTTGATTTCCAGTCCCCGTGTCTTTTCAAATTTGTTATACTACCACCACCATTAACTAATAAAGTTGCTGAGCTTCTTCGCAAACAGTGTCCGGTGTATTCTTTGGAATGCGGTAATTTAAGAAATTCAGCTATTTTGCAGGCGATATTACCAAAGGTGTGAATACCAATAGGTTGTGTGGTACATTTTCCGTTTTTGTAATATACAAATAATCTACGATGTGGTTTTTTGACGGACGTAATGACAAACATTTTCTGTATAAAGAAATATTATTTTCTCCAATAACGAGAAAGGTTCATTCCATATTCGTTTTGGAATTGGGAATTTTAATAACTAACACGTTCATATTGCCTTCTATATCATCCAAACTGAGTTTACACAACTCCCGACAACAAGCACCTGCCAAACCAATGATCAATGCAACCTAAAAATTACTAAAAAAAGGGGTATTACTTTTAATTATTTACCTTTGTTACTAGGTAGTTATTATCTTCAGCTTCAGACAAGAACTTACCTATTTCTTCTTTATTCAATTCTTCGGATTTTTTTGGTTTGCAACCAACGGATTTTCTTTTAAGAAATGCAATAACTTTGGGATAGCGGCTTATATCTATACAGGGTGTTTCTTAAGTAATCTAAAATTTAAGACGAAAAGTTCATATAAACATGTGTGATAGGTGTTGTCGTTTATGAGATACAAGGTGTTGTACGTGAAATTAATTTTTCTTGGTGACGCTACTGATTTATATTTTTTTATTATTTTATTACAAGCAACATGTGTTAAACATAAAGAAAAAATAATACATTTCAGAGCAAATGTTCAAAATGTCCACCTCCAGCTAAAATGCAAGAATCCGCTCGATGTCTAATGGATTGTCGAATACGTTCGAAGATACCAGGATTGTTACGAATAACATTACAGCCGTCTATGATACGATTTTGAAGATCCTGTACGTTTAATATCAGTGTTGTGTAAACAAGTGATTTCAAATATCCCCACACACAAAAATCCAGAGGATTGTGTCCAGGTGATCTAGGGGGCCACGGGTGTAGAGATCCTCGTCCGATCCAATGGCCTGGAAAAACATTATTTAAAAACTCGCGTACAATCACTGAAAAATGTGGAGGAGCTCCGTCATGCATGAACCACATGCGCCTTCTAATAATAATAGGTACATCTTTCAAAAGAAGTGGAAGTTCATTTTCTAGAAAATGTTGGTATGTCTCACCGGTTAACCGTACAGGAAGGAAAAATGGTCCAATTAAATAATCATCGATGATGCCAAGCCAAACATTGACCGAAAATGTTTGTTGAAATCGTTTTACACTTATGGTATGTGGATTTACATTTGCCCATATGTGGTCATTATGAAAATTCATAATCCCATGTCTAGAAAAGTTGGCTTCATCCGTAAATAGAATATTGGCCACAAAATTCGGATTGTTCGCGATTTCACGTAAAATCCATTGACAATACTGTATGCGTAATGGATAGTCAGTAGGTAACAAATGTTGAACACGTTGAACGTGATATGGATACAATAAATTATCTTTTAGAATATTCCAAACAGTTTTGTTACTAACATTTACTTCATCTGCAACTTTTCTTGTACTCGTTTCTGGATGTTGGTCAATAATTTGAAGAATCTGGTTTTCCAATTGGGGATTTCTCACAGTTCTGGGTCGTCCAATAATATTCTTCGATTTAGCAAAAGTTCCAGTTTCTTGTAAACGAATATGTAACTTAGTAAACGTATCTGAACATGATAAACGATTATTTGGATAACGCTGGGCATACGTACGTCTAGCTTCTAAGGCATTACCATTCGCTAATCCGTACAAAAAATGCATATTAGCCATTTCAACATTAGTAAACACTGGCATAGTTATTAACTAAACACAGAGTCAATCAAATAAAAATGTACGACTTTTGCGTTGGTTTTCAAATTTGACACTTGTCAACATTATTTCAAAGGCCACTTAGAATAAGCATGTTTTTGCGTATTACTTCTAAAAACCAGTAGCGTCACCGGGAAAAATTAATTTCACGTACAATCAGAACTGACTTATTACAATAAATTCAACACCCTGTATCTCATAAACGACAACACCTATCACACATGTTTATTTGAACTTTTCGTCTTAAAATTAAGTAACGAAGCGCCCCATATAATATTTTAGATTACTTAAGAAACACCCTGTATTATTTCTAATTTTAATTGTAGACTTGAGCATTGAGTAATTGCTCCATAAGCTCGAGGGCTTTAAGACTTTTGATTTTTCCATGAAATATGCAAGAATAACTTCTTCATTTATAGTATGCACTTTTTTATCACTGCTCCATTTTTGAAATAAATTGTGGACCAATTTACACCTCTCTTTTTACTTTGTCGACAACAATTCATAAATAGCTCTTTCAGCAGCTTCACTAATCTCATGTGAAATCAATTCGACTTCACTTTCACTATTTATTTCCATTTTTTTGAAATGCAAAACCGAAAACTTTCTTAAATAATTATATCTGACAAGCGTTGTCAGATAAAAGATATTCTGACATTGAATTATTTAGATGAATTGGTTATGTTTACCTTTTTAATAAGTTGTGATTGAGGTATTGAATTTTAATTGAAAGATTTCTCTTTACATAGATATTTTATTTTCTATTTCAAATTCTAGAACCTTTGAAAGAATCACATCATGTACTCAATACTGATGATGTTGTAATTAGAATGTTGTAGAAGATAATTATTCATTAAAGACTTATAACAGCCAAAATATCTGTATCTTCTTAGTTGATCTAAAAGTATCCATAAAACAGGTTGGTTAAGAAATAAATTTATAAAACTCTCTAAAAAAACAGGTAACAATAGGAATTTAAAAAAAAAGAGTCTAAAATCATTTTCATGTTATTGTTGAAGAAAATACCACACAAATTAGAATCGGAACGGTACAAGAAGGAAGCCGCATACTAAGCATAAACTTATTTGCAAAACCTCACGAATGGAAAACATAAAATAGGTAATTTAAAATAGATTAAGAAAAAAACATCAGCTATACGTTCTCACGGGAAAATGTTGGGAAATTGTTGTAAGGGACAAATCACATTATTTTTTTAAATCTCTTCCTATTCTCCATTTGTTTACCTGTTGTTTGTGAGCTGTTTTAGAATAAATAAATCAACACACGTACCATCTTTCACTAACGATCTTTACCATACAAATTTAAAAATAGAAATAGTTGAATTAATATTGAATCAAATGGTTGATATTATTGTTTTCCCCATTCCACTGACAGATACTGCAGCGCCAACTATCGGAAAAATTTCCTCGAATAGCCAAAAAAAATAATTATATAATATCGCTGCTTAAGAAGAAGACCGTCACAACAACCTATTTTCTATGTAAAAGTATCCTAAATATCATATACTAATATTGTGTAAAAGTGTTACAAATTCAACTTGGCTACTCTCCCCTAGATGACGCAGGAATCGATTGTCACAAGTCGGATCCAGTACATAGATTTTACGAAATAGTGTCACAAACCAAGTTAGAACGTTGATTTATTAAGGTAAGCTTAGATTTTGTTAATTCTTTTCAATAAAGAATGTCACAACACAAAAAATGACAGTCTTTTTCCAAATATTTATGTGGTCCTTATGTTATTTCTAGGGTTAAGCCTGTTTTTCCGAAAATGTTGAATAAAAATTTTGTTTATATTTTGGAAAGAAGTGAAAAATTTAGAAATATGTCACTTTTTACCAAAATTATTGATAAATAATATGTGTACATTTTAATTTGATTTTTAATGAAATTAATATTTTTGTTGTACTCAGAAAACATGACTGGGAAACCACCTAGCGTACTGACTTAATATTAATTGTTAGAGAAAAATGACCAGTTTCAAGTTGCAGACCAGAATAGGACAGTTAAGAAACAGTTATATACTTTTGGATCGGATATCATAGACTTGGACCCAACTTATGAAAATAGTTCAAGTTCAGGTAGTAGTGACGACGAATTACATGAGGCAAATAAATCACCAGGTAGCTCACTAATACAGAAAAGAGGCAGACAAATAAAATACAATAACCACAACTGGCTCAAAAACGTGTCTAAACGATTGAGAAATAGTGGAGCCAGTTATAAGTCTATTAAAGTAACCAAGCTTGCCAATAATAAGTCGGAGAAGAGAATAGTTGAGCGTCGTGCAATAGTAATGTGACCACCATGTGGAGTGTAATAACTACTTTTAGTACCTACAAATATTAAGTTAGTTTCATTTTTACATTTCCTTAATGTTCCCTTAAAATCAATGTTAAGTGTATGGGTATAAGTATAATGTAATAACTACTTTATGTATAAAAGGTGTGCACTACAATGTCTCTGCTCGAAGAAACTATCTTTGTCTGTCTTCTACCCCACGTGATAGACAAGAACAGAATTTGTTTGCTTTGGCATTGTAATTGTACCTGCAACTATTAAGAAAGCTGTTAAAATTTTGTATTTTTTATGTATGTATTTTAATAGCAGAAATAGGTTTAGCAATTTTTTTATTTTTTAAACTCTTGATATTTTTAGTAAAAGGTTTGTACACAAGAATTCTTGTTTTATTTTATTTGTCAACCGAATTTCTTATAAAATATTATTTTCTTTAATTTCCTCCTTCGTTTATTGCTAATATTTAACATAATTACAAACAGATTTTTTTGGTCAAAACAGTCACAAAACTATATTTTTGAAAAAAAATGTGAAAAATAAAATTTTTGCAACAATTAATTAAACTCTAGCAATGTAATAATAGAATGAATGTTAGTATGGTCAAAGAAATAATACTGCGTGAGCCAAACCGCTGTATATTGTCAACTTAAAATCTGTAAAATATTTAAATAGCGTTTTCTCACATTTATACTTTTTCAGTTGTGACCACAGCGATATGTCAAGTTCCTGTCAAAAGCTTCTTCCTCATTTACGGACTCTACCATTTATTACATGCAGCTACATCAAAATACATGCATTCCTCTCGCATCTGTCACAATCATCCGTCACACATCTGTCACCCATTGCAATATAATAATTTAGTAGTATATAATCGGCATGAACAAGTCAAAATAATGCGCCTACAGCTTAGACATTCCAAAGTAACTTATAGTTATGTAATCACTTCAATAGAACCATCTCAATGTAAATTTTGTAAAACACTACTTACTGTTAAACATATAATGGTAGAATGTCCTAGATACAACACAGCAAGAGACAATAAACAAAATTACAGATAGTCTAAAAGGATTACTAGGACATCAGTGTATCAGTGATAATATGGTTATATATCTATCGGAAATTAATGTACTCAAAAACTGTAGATAATAAGGCATTGTAATTAACTTTGTCACTAATCACCTTAATAGTTGATGCAAAGTAAAACCAACTAAAAAAAAATTAAACAATGATAACAATCTACTTTTCGGATTACTTGGACTATGTTTTTCTAATTCTTTTTATCTTTTTCTACTGTCGACACAGAAAATAGGAGTATTCCGAAGCTTTGTAAACTGCTGCGTATCGTCGAATAAATACGAACTATCGCTATTGCAATCTGATTGGCTATCTGGTTTACGAAGTCGTCGTAAGTTTACACAACGAATTTGTGATGTAAAAATACGAAGCTGTGGTTTGTAACAATAAAACAAAAAATATTTGTAGTGCGCTTGGACAAATATAATATATTATGTATGTTTTATGACAAACAATATTGCTATTCTGTGGTTATTACATTCATTAAATATTAATTACTGTTTTGTTATGTACACACTAAAGGGACTACAGGAGGGCTTTATTTATTTATTTATTCTTTTTCAAATCAAGTTTTGTGGAATATTTGTCAAAAAATCTTTCAAAATCATGAAATAAGTAATAGACAGGAGAAATAGTGACGCCAAGTTTTTCGAACTGTCAAACCAAATGTTTCCAAACATTTGTTAATGGTTTTATATGTGTTATTGACTATTTTACTGAATTTTCTTATTTTTTGGAGGGTAATTGCTATTTTTCATTTGTAAGTATTCATTTATATGTATCACTAGAGTGGATATACGAAATATTTTCTTAAAACATTAAGACACCACCCTCTAAGTTGTGCATTTTTAAAAATTCCAAAAATACTTAAACAATTGAATTATAAAATATTTTGCTTAGATATGTAATTATTATACCTACGTTATATATAAATGTATATTAATCAAATAACTTAAAAAATGTTGCTTTTGGATATTGATAAGGCTGCCAGAGCTTGTTTTGTTCGGAAACCTTTTCATTAACATTTCACAATTCGATAATTTATGACATAAATATTTATTTGTTATTTATAGGCTTAGGGATCGAAGTAAGTAATGGGCGGAGCTTAATTGAACTTTAAAATGGAAAAAAGCAGTGAAATATAATAAACAATTGTTAATTATTGAATATTTCATGCCGTCCATCCGCAGGGGTAACATGAACGCGCAGCGTTATATCCAAGAAGTTTTAGAACCCCATCTTTTACCCAATCTTGACACCCTGTCAAATACAATTTTCCAACAAGATAATGCCCGACCACATATCGCAAGATTCAGATTAGACTTTTTTCAAAGTAATGATGTCATATTGTTACCTTGGCCACCAAGATCTCCCGACTTATCTCCAATTGAGCACGTGTGGGATATGATGGGTAGGAGATTGCTCAATTTGCAACGTCCTCCGCAGACTCTAGAAGAACTTTGAGAGAAGTTGGTGGTTGCCTGGAATGAGATACCACAGGAGGACATTGACCACCTGATCAGAAGCATGCCTAGGCTTTAAAGCAATGCATAAACAAAATTTTATAAAAATAAAAAAAAAATTATGTCACTTAGTATAAAACGTAACATATTAAAATTATACTTCGATAGCCACGTCCTCTAAGATCACACTGTAGTTTATGCTTCATGCTGGTTTTTGTGCGTATTTTTAAAGTAGGTAAATATTTTGAGTCATCCAACCTGTCTCACTGCTACATGTTAACTTGTTTCTTATCATTATGTTTCATACGCTTGGAAGTTAAAGTGCGAATATCGAAGTGTTTAAACCGTAAAAATTTAAGGAAAAAATGGCAAATAAAAGAAAAATACAGCATTTTAAAAATAAAATAAGAAGGAAAATGAGAAAACTGGAACAAATGTTGGAGGACTCGTATAGTAAGTGAATAAAATAAGGAATATTTTAAAATTAAAAATGCCCAAACTGTTTTAAATGTAAAAAACACTCCTCAGTATAATAACTTGAGGTGTGGATTAAAAGGCAGTGTAATAACTTGCCTATACTAAACGTGCTAATACTGTAATATTGAGTAACATCAATATTATCAGTAAACAAAAAATAAACGGGCCAAAATAATAAAAATGTATTCAACACCTATAGAGTAATATCTTATGGGAAAATAACAACAGATAGGTAGATAATACTGTTATATTGAGTAATATCAGTATTTTCAGTAAAAATAATCAAAAATTAGGTTTTGATTTCATATCATGTGATTGTTCTCTGAACAGGTGAAACTGATTCATCAAGCAGCGAAGATAGCACTAATTCCTCCACTGATGAGGATCCAATTTCCACACAGCCCATTACCAACACCAACGCGGTTGACAAAAATGAAGAGGACTTAGTGGAAATTTTGGGGTTACACCCTGAGGATGAGGCAATCAAAGGACCGGAGATAGCAGCAGATCTAGCTAATAGATGGGAATCTTATCTATCTTCCGGACTAGCAAAGGACATAAGACAAAAACTTATCGATAAATGGCAAGCACCCCAAAATTGCCAAGGCCTAATTGGGCCAAAGTTAAATCCAGAGGTCCTGTCCATTATAGCGGCAAGTGATGCCAAAAAAGATAAGTTCCTGCAGAACATACAGGACATGATGGGTAAGGGATTAACAGCCCTAGGAGTGGCAATATCCCTCATTCTACCACAGAGGGAGAACGTCAACTCGGAAGCAACACAGGCGATGGTAGACGCGGGGAAACTGCTGACAGATATGTTCCACACGGTTTCCACCCACAGAAAATACCAGATAAATAATAATTTTAATCCCAATGTTCAAAAAATCAGTCAACAACAAAAAATAGATAAGTACTTATTTGGAGTGGATTTTGCAGAACAGTGCAAATCGGCCAAAACGGTAGAAATCACCGGTAAGGAACTCCTAAAAAGCAAGGAACAGTCACCCTACAATCATTTAAACTACCAGCGACAAATTTACAAGAAGAGAATGAAACCCGAGACAAAAAGAGGGGGAGACCAGAATGCAGAGAGAGAAACAAACGAGGGCTGCAAGGTGTGGGAAGCAACAGGACTTCAGGAAACGAACAGAACACATGAAGTACCAGTCCAAGGATCGTCGATAGAGGTAAGTTATGCGGGAAGAGTAAAAAACTTCTGGTATAACTGGAATCAAATAACAAACGATACTACTATCCTCAGCTGGGTTAAAGGGTATAAAATACCATTTTGTAGACAACCCAGGCAGAGGAAGGTGCCAAAAGTTAGTTTTTTGTCAAAATACGAAAAAGCATAAACGAACTTTTAAAAATAGGAGCAATCATTAAAAGTACTCACTGTAAAGGTGAATTTTTATCTTCGTATTTTTTAAGGGCTAAACCAAATGGCAAACATAGATTTATCCTTAACCTTAAAAAACTTAACCAATATCTAAACTGCCCACATTTCAAATTAGAAGATTACAGAACCGTAAAAAATTTGATTTATAAAGATTGTTTTATGGGTTCACTAGATCTAAAAGATGCATACTTTTTAATACCAATCAAAAAAAGTTACCGAAAATATTTAAAATTCCAATATAAAAATCAGCTTTTTGAATTTACTTGTTTGCCGTTCGGAATGTCAACGGCCCCATATTTATTTACTAAACTTTTGAAACCTGTTGTCAATAATTTAAGATCAAACGGTCTAACGTCAGTAATATATTTAGATGACATAATACTATTTGGAGAAAATAAACAAAAATGTAGGGAGAATATTGAATATACAATAAAGCTCCTATCTTCCCTGGGTTTTATAATTAATAGGGAAAAAAGCTGCTTAGAACCAACTAAAATTATTAAATATTTAGGATATATTTTTGACAGCAATAAAATGACAATTTCAATTCCAGAAGAAAAGAAGCAAAACATATTTACAAGGATCAATCAAATTAGGGCAAAAAGAACAATTAAAATAAGGGAATTCGCTAAATTTATAGGCATACTAGTTTCAATTGCTCCTGCGGTTCCTTATGGATGGGTTCATATCAAAAACTTTGAGAGACAAAAATATAATGCTCTGAAAATAAATAGAGGGAACTATGATAGGAAAATGAAATTACCAGAAGAACTTTTAAATGATTTTCGGTGGTGGTTACAAAACATATCGCAAGCAGAAACCATGATTACGGAAAAACCCTTCACTTTTATAATTTATTCGGATGCTAGCAATTCGGGCTGGGGCGCCTCTTGTCAAAATCAAGTATCTAGAGGGTTCTGGAGCCACATAGAAAGTTCACATCATATTAATTATTTAGAACTTTTAGCAGCTTTCAATGGTTTAAAATCATTTGCCAAAAATTACAGTAATTGTCGTATATTACTTAGAATCGACAATGTTACAGCAATTGCGTATATAAATAAATTTGGAGGAATAAAATTTCCTAAATTAAGTAATTTAGCTAGGGAACTCTGGGAATGGTGTGAAAGGCGTAAAATCACAGTATTCGCTTCTTACATAAATACTAAAGAAAATGTGACTGCAGATACAGAATCGCGATACAAAAAAAAAATCGAGACAGAATACTCCTTAAATTGGGACTGCTTTAATGATATTAAATCTCTGGGCATACCTGAAATCGATCTTTTTGCATCCTACCAAAATAAAAAATGTAAAAGATTTGTTTCTTGGCACCCAGACCCAGAGTCATGTGATGTAGACGCATTTACATTAAACTGGTCAAATATGTTTTTTTATGCTTTTCCGCCATTTCCCTTGCTACCCCGAGTCGTTAATAAAATTATAGCCGATAAGGCTAAGGGTATTGTGGTTTTTCCATTATGGAAAACGCAGCCGTGGTTTCCCATGGTAGAAAATCTTATGATATCTAAATGTTTAATATTCCCACCTAATCAAACACTTTTATTATCCCCTTTTAGAGAGGCACACCCACTTTGGAGTCGACTTACCCTGGGTGCAGCTATATTATCCGGCAAGCATTTGAACAAAAAGAAGTTACATCATCAGCAATAGATGTTTTAATGTCATCATTAGCCCAAAGCACATTAAAACAGTATAACACAACCTTCAAGAAATGGTGGATTTACTGCCAAGGCAAGGAAATATTTACAGCAAATCAGAATAAAGTAATTGGATTCTTAAATGAGGAATTTAATAAGGGGGCTAATTACAACACAATCAATCAACACAGATCTGCGTTAAATACCATCCTATCTCTTGAAGAGCAAACATTAATTAACAGATTCCTAAAAGGTGTCTTTAGGATAAAGCCAGTGTTTCCAAGATATAACATAACCTGGGATCCAAATCCGGTTCTAGAATATCTAGAAACATTGACTCCCATAGAATCTTTATCTTTAGAGAAACTGACATATAAATTGGTTCTTCTTTTGGCATTAATCTCAAGTCAAAGAGTATAAACGTTAACAAAAATAAAACTGAAAAAATATTGTATTTTTTCAAGATAAAATAGAAATAAGAATAACGGACTTAATCAAAACTTCAGCTCCAAACAAATGTCAACCAAAAATTGTAGCTCCGATGTTCCTTGAAAAACCCAATTTATGTATAATGTCAGCAATCAAACACTACATACAATTAACAAACACTCTTAGAGGTAAATGCGAGCAACTACTTATAACCATTAAAAAACCTCATCATGCTGCGTCGCCTCAAACAGTTAGTAAATGGATTAAAAAGGGATTATTTCTCAGTGGAGTCGACACTTCGGTTTTTAAAGCCCATAGCACTCGCCATGCATCCACTTCTGCAGCCTTTAAATGCGGAATATCAATAGATAATATAAGGCGGACAGCAGGTTGGAGCGAAAAATCTAACATCTTTAATAAATTTTACCACAGACCATTATCAGAAGATACTAAGTTTGCAAAAATGCTAATAAATAATACAAATAAATAGTACAATATAGGTTCTAAGTAGCAAGAAAAAAATGTCCAACTATATATTAAAATTAATTAATATCGTTGACAATATTACAATACTAGTTTAATTATTATAGAGTTTAAGAACTAGAAGTACAACGCCAAATATTAGTCATGTTTATTAAATATTTGTGTTTATTTTGCTTTACATATTTAGTTATATTATTTACAATTATTGATTCTAATTCATTGTATTATGTTAATAAAAAATATTTGATAGAACATATTCTTTGGTTCTTTAAGTCAAGAGATCGCTGTTTAAATCTTTAAACATCTACAGTGTGATCTTAGAGGACGTGGCTATCGAAGTATAATTAGAGGTTAAACGACTTACCTAAGGAAGTTCAATCCTCAATTATACGAGATAGCCACGTTCGAAAAGATCACACTCCCAGCCCTCCTCTTATTACTCACCCAACAAAAAACAGCGATCCAGGAAGGGTATAAAACATAATGATAAGAAACAAGTTAACATGTAGCAGCGAGACAGGTTGGATGACTCAAAAGATTTACCTACAATAAAAAATACGCACAAAAACGAGCATGAAGCATAAACTACAGTGTGATCTTTTCGGACGTGGCTATCTCGTATAATTTAGGATTGATCTTCCTTAGGTAAGTCGTTTACCTCTAATTCTCCTACAATTCAATATGGTTATATATTTTCGTTGTTTCAATTGTGTAAACATTTATTCAAACAATATTTTTAGTAGAACGTTAATGTAAATAAAACGTTACTGTTTTGGTTTTAATTGTTAGGCGTGGGAGGCAATGATTGTATCCCTTCAGCTACGGTTTCATTTGCTTTCGTTTCATTAATCGCTAAATTTTTTACTAAACTCTGTTATAAACCTTACAATGTTCACGATATATAAACAAGCGTCTGCTTCTAAAAAAGTCCATCGTATATTCTATTTATTTTGAATTTAAAAAACTTGTTAGCACGCTCGTCGCATAAAATTGTTAATTTTTGCAATCAGATTTTTTATTCTGAATGCTTCTTTTTATGGAACTTTTAACAGCCTCGAGGCGCCGTCTAGCATTTTGTGACTTATTGGGGTGCAATTTCTAGTAAATAACTCATATCAGTCGAATAAATCAACCTTGAAAGTCGCCCGAGAAATAATTCCATAGCTGGAAAAAAAATAGTGCACTAAATGCAAGGTAATATGTTTTTAAATCGGTGAATTGGCTATACTTTCATCTTTTAAGCAATAAATTTGAAAGATATATAATTGAATTACAAATAAATATACTATTGTAACATGAAAGTACTGGTTAGTGATTTTATCGTAGTTTACAATTTGATTACCAGTATTTAGAAGTGGTTATGTCAAAATTTGATACATAGGTAATAAAAGAATGACATACTGCTTATATAATATAATAAATTAAAATAATAATAATAGTTTATTTAAGACTGTTCTACCGTTTTTCCGTTGAGCGAAGTTGAGAGGTCCCTCATCCATCCCATAACATTTCTCTACACTTAATACTCGCTTAGTGCGAATACCTATAATTTAAAGTCAAACAGTTCTGTCTTATTTAAATGCTCAATGAGATTGAACTTCGTCTCGCACATCTTGTGCAACACGGACTGGCCCCAAATGTGTGTTATTATGTTGATATATTGTCAATTTTCTTTAAATTAAATATGACAAGAAAAATAACTTTCTTATGTCTCTGTAAAAACGGGAGTACGACTTCACTTATACGAGGGTTGCCTTTTATATTTCTGGATTAGAGAACAAAAACAAATCGAGGGTGTCAATTCAATACCTTGTATCTACGGATTCTGACAATATTTAGTGTGCAATACCACGTATCTTAACTATTATAGTCAATTGACTGCTGTATTAATTTTGGTCTAATTAATTTATATCTACTGTTTTTAATTGAAACTACCTCTCTTTAACAGAAACTGTTATTAATTTTTTTAACCTTCTCGAAAATAGCTATTTTGCAGAAATATTAATTATAGAAAATCACTTTATTGTTTTTCAAAATATTCCCCGTGAAGATCTATATTGAGGTATCTTAAAAACATGCATTCTAAATGCAGCAACCGCTTCTTCAGGTGTCGAAAAACGTTGATCTCTCAGTTTATTTTTTACGTACGGGAAAAAAAAGAAGTCATTCGGTGCCAAGTCAGGACTATACGGCAGATGACTCATCAAATTAATGTTTTGGGTGCTCAAAAATGCAGTTGTTTGAGCTGATGTAAGGAAGCTCGCATTGTTGTGGTGAAGAGTCATCCGTCTTCGGCGGTTGGTGGTTTGCCTGATTTCTTAAAAGACAACTGGCATACACATTGTTGTGTACCACTCATAATTGACTGTTCTGCGTTTTTCTAGTGGTACGGTTGCGAAATGTCCAGTTTTTCCGAAAAACAGGCGACCATTTGCTTGGAAGTGCTTCGTGCGCAAACAACTTTTTTTGGATTGGGCTCAATTTGAAACACCCATAAAGTCGACTGCTGTTTACTTTCGGACTCATACGCGTAAATCCACGATTCATCACCTGTTACGATGTCATAGACGTGTTTCGAAGCACCGCAATCGTATTTTTTGAGCATTTCCTTCGACCAATCGACATGAGCCTTTTTTTGAGCGATTGACAAATTGTGTGGGATCCAACGCCAACAAATTTTTTTGACCGTCAAATATTTATGCAATATTAAATTTTAAAATTGTCCCACTAATGCCTAAGGTTGTCTCAATCTCACGATAGGTCACATGACGATCTTGCGATATCAGTTCGCGCACAGCATCAATGGTTTTCGGAACAACAACTTATATGGGACGATCTGCACGAAATTCGTCTTGGAGTGAACTACGGCCACGATTAAATTCACCATACCATTGATAACCACTGATCTTTGATGGAGCTTCATCGGCAAAAATTGAATTAAGTTCATCCATGCATTGTTGCTGAGTTAATCCACGTCGAAAGTTGTAAAAAATAATTGCACGAAAATGTTCAAGATTTAATTCCATTTTTGGGCCGAGATGAATCTTTCAGGTTACTGTAAACAACATAAATAGCACTCGTATGTCAAAAAGAAACAGGAAGGAGTCTGTCATATATTAACTTTAATAAAAATTTGCGACGGAAGTCGGCCATCTTGAAGCTCCTTGTATGACTCATTGTTTATGTTTATAGTATGCTGTCAAAGCAATATTCATTCGGTTTTTATAAACACAAAACGATTTACAACACTAAATATATTCACATACTTGATTGGTTGGAATTTAATCAAAATAAAAACCCTAATATAAATTTTATTTTTTTATGGTACGTCATTGGAAACGGAAATTAAAATTGACAATTGTCCGCCATATGCAAGCTCCTTTTTGGACTCAAGGTCATTTTGCATATACTCCTTCCTGTATCTTTTTGTTCTAAGTTCTGAGTACGTATAACCTCAAAAATGTCCAACTTTACGATATAGCTGTCAGTTGTCAGATCGCAACACCAGGGTTGCAAATCCCGAAATATAAAAGGCAACCCATGTTTGACTTACTAGGTCATAAAATTATATTTACATTTATATTTTAGATACGTTTTTCATATTTATTTATATCTATTGTTCAAATCAATTCTTAATGCAATCTACTAAATAAAGTCAATGATTTAGCTACGCTATAATGAATGTTTAACGTGTCTAACAAAACTTTAACCACTAATAGAAACAACTTAAATCAAACCCTTGAATAATAACCGTAGAAAATTGTTGCATGCACAGCTTTGTTTTAGATTAAAAGTTTAACCTTATTATTAAATAAAAACTACTGTACTCGTATACTTCAAATCGATTTACCTACCTGTATTATAACTATAAACGAATATAGTAAAAAATTTAATTTTATAATTTGTTTCTTTCCTTTTCACCCTATTTCTGACACTGAAGCGTACTCATTCCTTTTAATTTAATATCATTAGTATTGTTAGAGATTTAGAAAATCTTTAATACAAATCATTTACTTCATATTTTAGTTAGGTGCTACATTTTGTGGAAGTCCATCTTACTAAGAAAAATAAATAACTGAACGGTTGAACTAAACTTTCACTATTTATTGGAAAAATACGTTTTAAAATGCAATTACAGCTTTTTCGCTAAAGACTAGCATCGTCAGATTGACATATTGAAGTTACATAATAATAATAATAATATCGTTTTTATTGATAAAGTTAAAAACAAATTACACAAAATAAAGAACAGCATGCAGTAATACATAATATCACTACCTGCAGAGCATAAGACAAAGTTCGCTCTCTTTCATCAAGAGTTCTTGAACGAGAGGCGTTCTTCCACTTAACCATAAATAATTTATACAAATACATAAATTATGTTTCCTATAGGTATTACTAACTATGCTCTATAACTATAACTCTTATAACTATTAAATTCAATGTATTTATAAACCAAAGTAATAAACTTAGTACACGAAGAATCATGCCAAAATGTAACATTTGAAAATCCAAACTATTTTCTAAAATCAGTGTTTCCTATAGGTATTACTAACTGTGCTCTATAATTATAACTCTAATACTAAATTCAATGTATTTATAAACCAAAGTAATAAACTTAGTACACGAAGAATCATGCCAAAATGTAACATTTGAAAATCCAAACTATTTTCTAAAATAAGTTTGTTTTCATCTATTTTTAAAATTAATTAAAGATAGGGATTTAATTTTATCAGGTTAAGAATTGTAAATATGAACAACGTTGTAAGAAAATGATGATTTAAAAAAAAGCAGTTTAATGTTTGGGAATGGATAATTTATAAGAATTTCTTAAGTTTAATGAATGAGCTTAATGTCTTTATTCTATTTTGTCGTAAAGATATGAAGGTGTTTTATAATTTTATGATAAAGTACGCAGCAGTGGAGAAAACGTCTTTGTTTTAGAGTGAGCCATCCTACATCACTAAAACATGAGGATATTTTATGGCGACGACGAACACCACAAATCAAGCGAACACATACAAGAATTTTGTATTAGCTGAAAACGTTTACATTCCGTTTGCAACAAAGCTGGACCATATACGGTATCACCACAATTCAGACGTGATAGTACCAAGGAGTCACAAAGGATCATTTTAGATTTGTTGCAGTATATCAATTTTAAAGAAAAAAATGATTTTTTTATTAAATTAGCCAACGTGATTTTTGTATCTGGGATTGGTGTCAATACGCAAACCCATTTTGCTTGTTTGTAGCCAGCCTTAACTCCTTATCAACCTCAGGTACCTACCTACAAACAAACAAAATGTAATTTCAATATGTCAATCTGACGATGCTAGTTTTTAGCGAAACAGCTGTAATTGCATTTTAAAAACATATTTTGCGAATAAATAGTGGAAGTTTAGTTCAACCGTTCAGTTATTTATTGTTCTTGTTCTTAATAATATTATAATTATTTGTTTAGATAGACGTGTGATAAATCCAATGATAGATTTGCGGAGAGAGAAACGGGCCCTTTTAAAAGTTGAAAAAGCAATAATTATTAGTTTTAATGTGTTTTTAAAATTATATTACTTAATATATTTTGCTATATTACTGGGTCCTTTATTACACGTAACAACACATAATAATTTTTTCTTATTTTTTCATAATGATCTAAAGAACTATAACTTCAATAAGGATGAGTCATAATAAAATTTTGCAGAGTAAATTCTATATAAAATTTCATTTTCTCCACTTGAAATAAAAGGTCTTAACAAAGCGGTCATAAAATAGTTTATTAGGTAATAATTCTTATTGACATACACTTATCCAGCTTTAGGCAAGTCATTCTCTATTTCTTTGTCCTATTGATGAACATTTATAAAGTATATTTCTTGTAATGTTTCCTTCAGGTTTTTTTAAATTATTTATTTATTTGTTCTTGTCCTGTTTTCTCTTATAAGCATATGGTCTACATTACAAGTTTGGGTTTTACATACATAATATAAAAAAATGACTTTCTTCTACCCGAAAACAAAACTTCCGGTATGATTTATTAAATCAAAAGTTCCACTTTACAAAAAAAAGTTGAAAGAACACCTTTCGAGACGATTTTTGTTACTTGCCTCTTACGCAGGCTGCTCGGTTTCAATTCTCGACTACTACAATCTTTTACCCTTTTTTTAACCCTTAACTGGTATTTGCTGCCCTCGCTACACTCTGGTTACACTCTGATTTGGCTTTTAGATTGTGATAATGTAGAGCCGAAAAAATCCAGATTATGCTGATAATTGTTGGCAGTTCTTAACAACCTAGTTATAGGTTCATTTTCGCTATTGTTTGTATGGTGAAATGGAATATGAAACAATTCAATGTTATTAAAATCATTATCATTTCTCTTTGTTTATTAAACTCACTAGGTAACAAAATTCTACGACGTTCTGTATTCTGAAGTATGTTTTTTCATTGGGATATTTAATTATTCTCATTGCTTTGTTTTTGTTTTCATTTTTTGCAGAATGCACTACTATAATTAAATAAATATTGTGAATGTTTGTACCAAAGAATGTAGGATAAATGGAAATGTTCCCAAGGGTAATTTCTGTAGTGTGCCTCTAATGATTGTAATCATTCTTAAATATTAAAAACATGGCAGATATATTTAGTTTAAATTAAATATTAAGGAAAAGAAAATTGAGAAGCTGAAGAAAAATTTTTGACTATAATACGAGTAGTAGCAATAGATACTTAAAAAAATGGTTATAATCAAATTTAAAAAAAAAACAGCATTTTAGCTGCAGTTGCATATTTTATTTGGAAGATTTTAACTCATTGCGGCCTGAATTAATAAAATTTGAAAATAACGTCTTTTTTTACTGAATCTATATACATTTGGGGTAAATAATTAATCCTTTCATAAAAAATTTTAAAATTATATTCAGTTTTTCAAAAAAAATTGAGGCTAGTAGTTTGAGACAATGTTTAGGAGCGGAATTCCAAACGTGGGAGCAGTATTCTTATCTGTGCTTTGTAGATCGTCAGTAGTTGTTGCGCAGTAAAATATTTTTGGGTTCTATATAGGAATCCTAGTTTCTGGGCAGCCTTTTTGGCAATTGTATTAACATGGTCTGCATTTGAAATATTATTTTGGAGACTGTCACTCCTAGAATTGACAAAGATGTATTTGATATTATATTATTGCCATTCATTGTTAAGGTTGCATCTGGGCATCTCGTTTTGATAGAAAATGTGGTGTATTATGTTTTGGTCTCATTAAAGTTGACCATAGGTTCCTACTTCTTCACTCTGTTATTATTTTTAAGTCTCTGTTGATGGATTGAATTTGTAGAGTTCCTCTTCTGACTCCTGCATGGAGAGCGGGCGATGTGATGAAAATGATGAGCTGAAGGTAGGTACTGTCATCTGCAAAACTGTAAATCGGCCTTCCAGGAAATTTGTTATCCATCGACACAGTTTTGTAAGAAATCCATAAGAAGGAAGCTTGTTCAGAATTCCCTCATGCCAGACTCGATCGAATGCCTTGGAAATGTCCAGAGCTACACTGCCCTCCTAAGCCCAAAGGGCGTAACTCAAAAATGGCTAGTTGTGGGAATTAAGCGTTATATAAGCTTATGATTTCGCTATATTTTGGATATACGTATTTTTTTACTAGTGTTTTAGAAGGCTTAGAACGATGAGATCCGGCCAAATTTGTTATTTAAGTGAACGACTAGGTCATTGGGGAGACAGTAAGAGTAAAATCCAAAATATGGCGAAAATTGAGATACGCCCTTTGGACTTAGGACGGCAGTACAGTTCTGGATTCACCATATTTTTCGATTTTCGTTTCATTAATGACCATTTCATATGTTTCTTTCATCTTTGTGTATGTTGCCATTAGCAGACCTATTGAGAGAACCTCTAGCACCAATTGCAACGTAAAATTTAAATAACCTTTTTATTTCTGTTCTTGTGATCTTTGCCATATATTTCAGCGCCATTTAACAGATTGTACTTGATAAATAGATTCTCTGTAAACCCTTCTACATGTCCCTTTTTTCTTTGCTTCTTTTATAAACACTAATTCATCTACATCTTCATCTACATCTCAAATTGTTCACGCCCTATCCTAAGCTAATCGAAATGAGCTAGGAACTAAAATAAGGGTCGATATTTTCTGTATACCCAGCCAAAAGAGTAATTTTATGACGAAGAAAGAGCTGGTACGACGCTCACAGCTTTATTCGTCAACAAGGAGACCAGAAAAACCTATCGCTGAAAGAAGGTTAGCGGGAGGAGTCTTTCTGCACCTCGTCAAGACAGGTATGGTCAAGACTTGACCTGCGACGTACCAAAGATATTTTTGTAGGAACTATGTTTATCAACAACAGCTACTGGTTCTTACAGTAGTGTGGTAGTGGTTACCACCTCATACGGCATCACAACGGGCCCTTGGCGTACGTAGGTTCCATTTCGAATCACCATGTTAACTTACCTAACCTAACCTAACCTAACCTAACCTAACCTAACCTAACCTAACCTAACCTATTGTATCTATACCGGTTTTGTTTTAACAGAACTTCTTTTGTTTAGAAATAGTTGGAGTGAATTAAAAAATGTTAAGCGTATATTTTATAATACAAAAAGAGAAATAATGTAGTAGAAAGTCTCTTGGAATCCTACTTTACTTCCAAACTATAAATCATGCCGTATGTTCATTCCCATTACAAATTTTCAACTTGGAGCTCTCGCATCAAAAGTTACTGGTGGATGTATATAAAAGTCGAGGTTAGAAGTTAACCGAATTCGGGGAACATGCATTTTTAACGAAAAGCTCCTTTCTCTCGCCTTTCTGTTGTCGCCGCAAAACTTTCTTTCGAAAAAGACACGTTTCGCTAGGTCAACTTAAAAAATCTGATCTCTACGATGGCTTTTTAAGGGAATCGTCTGTGTGTCTACAACTTGTTGAAAGATAACAATTAAATTTATGTGAAAAAAAAGGTAAGGCTTAAAAGGTATTTATTTTTCCTAGCTGAGAAACCGTTCCGTAATACAGGGCAATCTTTTGCATTGCAAACAGATGTTATGTGTTTACTGAATAGCCTTGACTCATCCAAAGTGACTCCAAGATATTTTATTTCTTTGGATCTTTTTATGAATTTGTCATTTATTTTAATTTGAGCATCTCTGGAAAGTTTTCCTTTGATAAGACAGTATTCTGATTAATTATGTAATACCTTGAGAATATAAAGTTATGTAGATAGATAGTTTAATAATTATTGTTCTTTTCTAATATAAATACCTGAATAAAAAGATTTGCCATTTATATAATTATACATAAATAAGTTCAATAAAAAATAATAGAATATAAACGTATTCGAAACAATAATACACATTTGAGAAGCTAATTTGATTGAACGACAACGCTTTGAATTGAGAAACTCATTCACAACAAATGGAGCAGTATATTTGGCATCTACTGATGATAGCAAATAATCTATGTCGTTTAAATGTCCCAAAAGCTTAAAGAATTCATTATCCAAACTAAATACCATTATATAATCATGAGGTGAACAAATTGAAACCCAGTATTTAAGGGGGGCGACAGGGACAATCGTCCCCCTCCCAAAACATGCTGTTTTACTTTATTTTTTTTATTTAGTAAAATAAATAAAAAGTTAACAATACAAACCTTTAATACCTCTTTAAGCTACAAATTTCCCTACCTATCTAGTAAGTATATACATTGCTCAAGAATTGAAGTAAATATTACAAAAAATCTGTAATTTTCTTTTGTCATCAGTAAACATAAAATACCTCCAGTTCTGAAAATTCCAACGACCGTGTTCTCTCGCCCACCGATATCTGCATGCACGCTGATCCGCAGTCAACCGTTGATATGAACTACGCCTTCTGGCTCTTAAATTACATACATGCAACCTTCTTCTAACAGTTTGACTAGATATCACTCTTCCGGTAGATAGATAGATAGATGTTTAAGAGGTGGCCAGAAGCCTATTCCACTGCGACCTTTTCAGATCTATAACTCGAATAACTAGATTATATCCCCCAGTCCGACTCTCTTAACGAAGTATATAACCCTTGAGACTGTAACCTTCATGCAGTCCCTTGCCAATGGATATTCTTCTCCTAAAGTCAGAAACCGCATATTTACCAGTCCGTCGCACTGATATAAGATGTGCTCTGGTGTTTCCTCTTCTAGGTGACAGAATCTGCACAGATCAGCCTCTGTCAACCCTATCAGCTTAAGATGCCTGTTTAGCTTAGAGTGCCCAGTCGATAGACTTATTACAGTTTTGACCGTTTTCCTGTCTTTACTCAATAAGTCTGACGTAAACTTTTGCGAATGTTCCATTATGACTGTTTCGCTTGCCTTTGTCCTGGTGAATTCCACCACCATTCCCGTGATTTTTGTGCCACCCATGTTTTCATGGCCGATTTTATTATATTTTTTGCAATGCCGCAAAAAGGTTCCGGTCCAAAAAAGGCATTGATGAGCCTAGTTTAGCCATTTCATCGGCCTTTTCATTGCCTTTTAGACCCCTATGACCTGGTACCCAAGCTACCGTAACCAGATTATTCAGAGCATGCACACAGTCCCATACTAGCCTAGAATTGACCTCTACAGAATCTAGTGTCCTTAGCACCGCCTGACTGCCTGTGAAGATGGCTATTGAGCGGTACGTCCTATCCAGCCTTTTAATTTCTTCTCCACAGTAGTGAATTGCCGTAAATTCTGCTTAAAAAATCGTGGCATTTTGGGATAGACTTACTGGGAATGTTATCCCTTGTTTCCTTCCGGCTACGCCGGCTCCCACGACATAGGGCGTCTTTGAGCCGTCCGTGTACCAGGTTGACTCCGCCTCTACGGGTACACCTTTTTCCCAGTCTTCCCCACCTGGTATAACTATTTTAAATTTATTGGCAAAGCTATATCTCGTGACTGTTGCGTCAATGGGTTGCCCCAAAATGTTATCCGCTTTTAGTTCCTCGATTAGCTTACCATTATCCGCCCCATGCGATTGGCTTATGTGCTGCTGATGATGTATTAATCTGTGCATAGCTGCTCTCGCTTCGCCCTGTATATATATATGTGTTGTGGTGGAATGTTTAACAAGGTAGCATGCCTAAAGAAGCTGTTAATTCTCGAAGCAGTAAATATTCGGTTTCTTCTTGAAGTTACAGCTATAAAGCGGTCTTGAGCAGAAGTTGTAGCTCGTTCTCGTCGTCCATACCAGTACGCTGCAGACCCAGTTTCCAAATATCCATTCCATGAACGACTAACAACACTTTGGGAAACATTTAGCCTTGTAGCAACTTCTTCTTGACTTAAGCCTTCGTGTATCCAACGTACTAATTGATCGAGTTGCAAAGTTTCTAATCGCCGTATCGCCATATTTTTTTCAGGTAAACAGATTTATGGACTTCATTAAAAATATTAAAATCACTGCAAGCACTTCTACGCGACTAAAATGTTAGTATTTTGAAATCGAATTTCTACAATTCTGGTTATGAAACGTATATTTAAAATATTATTTTTGTACGCAATTATCTGAAATTTAAAAAATATCCACCTCAATGGCTGAGGAGTGTACGCATTAATGCTGGAAAACTAAAATGCCCTATTTTCTATGTTTATTCGAGTAAAAGATCATTTATTGGTTATGAAAAAGCTGATCAATTAGTCAAAAAAGGATTAATGATAAAGTTTTTTGTAATAATTATACTGGGAGTGATGTGAATAACGTTATAAACAGAAAACAGATTAAATTTATTATGGTATAAACAATGGGAAAACGTTGTGCAATTTTCAAATATATTCTATACTAATTATGCATTTAAAAAACGTATTTTGCGGATAAATAGTGGAAGTTTAGTGCAACCATTCAGTTTTTTACTATTCTTAATAAGATGTGCTTTCACAGAGTAAGGGTTAGTACAATAAATTTCATGCCATGATTAAATTCCATTCGGCAAGTACTTTTAGAATGAAAATGAATCATGGGAGACATTTAAGTGTCTTAAGTTAGGCTCATTTGGCCCAACTTAACCGTACTCAGAAACCATGTAATTGCAAAGATCATACATAGGCAGATCTTATTCATATTTGTTTAGTTGTAGTAAATACCTTGAAAAGTCTAATAATAGTCCGGTCAATTTAGACTTGAAAACAGTAATGAAATAACAAAAATTCCGACAGAGCTGATTTTTGGTAAATACCTTTATTTTACTATAAAAATGAAAAATTAAAAAGTCCCCAGTTGTCCTATATGTGCTTCAGAAGTTATTCGGGGTCAAAGGTCAAAATTTTAGGTTTTTTGAGTTTTTCTCAAAAACCGTAAGTTTTTTTTAAAAAAATACCTGAGACCAAATTTGTAGATCTCAAAATTCTCTAAAAAAATTGTCCTTATAATTTTTTCTATAAGTATTACCGTTCCTCAGATATCACGATTCTAAGAGTCACGTTATGTATAATGTGCACACGTTTCCACACCACCTGTGAGGTAGTGTACTCAGCGCGTTTTTTTCTTCTCCACCTCAGGCAATTATTACGAAAGGGATTCGATTTCTTCTTGCAGTTTATGAAGCTCCAATGAAAATCAATTGTATTGATAAGTACAGATATTTAACATTTGTCAAAAATACCTGAAACAAGAAGCAAGTGCAGCTATCTTGTTTTCCTCCAACATCGGCATCTGCTATTCAGCACTTGTATCGGGTATATTATCAAGTACAGACATGGCAAGGTAATCAACTTAACCCTGAAGACTGGGGTTGGAAATTAGTAAATAATACTCTGGAACCAATTACAACTTTGCTTCCCCCTGCACATGAAAAACTCCTTAATACAATTTTTTGCAATTGCAAGAAAAGTTGTAGTGCCAAATGCGGCTGTAGAAAAGTAGGACTACAGTGTTCACCTGCGTGTAGCAATTGCCGAGGTCAGTCTCATTCAAATGTTGAGTTAACTACAACAGAGGATGATTCATGTGATGCTGATGAAGAGACTACTGATACATCATTATTTGAACAATTTATGAACACTCAGCAAGGAGAACAAGAGGAAGAAGAAATCGCAGAAGACATGATTGTTGAAGTTACTTATAACGAGTATGAATCAGATTAAAGTATCAAACTAACAATTACACTCCATAAACATTATCAACCCGAATAATCTCCATGCACTGAAATAAGTATTGTGACAAAAAATTACGTAATAGCGATTCGTGGATAAGGCCTGGGAAAACCACGTTAAAAAAAACGCGCTGAGTACACTACCTCACAGGTGGTTTGGAAACTTGTGCACATTATACATAACGTGACTCTTAAATTCGTGATATCTGAGGAACGGTAATACTTATAGAAATAATTATTAGGCCATTTTTGTAGAGAATTTTGAGATCTACAAATTTGGTCTGAGGTATTTTTTCAAAAAAACTTTTTTGAGAAAAACTCAAAAAACCTAAAATTTTGATCTTTGACACCGAATAACTTCTGAAGCACATATAGGACAGATGGGGACTTTTTAATTTTTCATTTTTATATTCTGAACACTGCCAACCGTACACTTTCGATTTGCTAGTTTTATCAAAGAAATAAAAATGAATATTTAAATATTATCATGTCATATTTCTCTAGCTAATGTATTAGCTTAAAGATATTTTTTTCACCGCCCTCACAACTCTAGATGTTGCCAGCAGGTTATTCCTATTAAATTATTCCGATCGAAGAAACTTAGAGGATAAAAAATCCTTCTACGCGTCTGGAAACTAAAATCATTAAAAAATCCATCCTAAGTATTATAACTTTATTGTTGTATTGTACCCTACGGTGATATTTATCAGAAGCTGCTGAATAAAATTACGTTTTTTCACTTTAATTTGTTGGTTTTAATTTAGATGCAACATTTCGTTTCGTAAAAGAAAAACTCAGATCGTTTTACTTTTTTTTTCAAAGAGAAATGAATTATTGTTTTAATGAATTAAAATACTGCATCGTTTTTAATGGGTACGGCACTGCGACATGCCGTAAAATTGAAAGGAATATCATTGTCATTTTTAGCTTTTATCTTAATATTTTCTTACATTTAGAAATAATAATTGGGAAGTATTTTGTTGAATTGAAACAAAAAAATTCTATCTCTGTTGTATAAAATCGATTAACATTGACGTGAGTAACAAGCCAGGTTTTAT
Source organism: Ophraella communa (assembly GCA_035357415.1). Classification (NCBI taxonomy): domain Eukaryota; kingdom Metazoa; phylum Arthropoda; class Insecta; order Coleoptera; family Chrysomelidae; genus Ophraella; species Ophraella communa. The sequence goes on from CM068979.1 coordinate 68,241,719, forward strand.
TTATTCATACATTATTAGCATGACGTAAGAATTGAACAAATTGATCCACTATTTAATGTTTGTTTCGAAGTTCGTTTAGTAGCTTCAGTTTTGATAAAATGTTGTTTATTTTGTGTTCTCATTATGATGAACTTTCACAAAGTAAACAAACACATAATAGTACATTCATGTTCTATAACTTGAGAGTGATTGTGTTGTTCATATGATTGTGGGATTATAAGATATGTGTTGTTAAATTAACACCGCTAGCACCATCTTTACCTGAGAGTTCATAACAATAAATTATAATTAAATATTTCTATAGTTAGTTCAACATTTAAACTCGACCCAACGCAGGTCCCAACGCAGCTGTTGAAATCTTTTATACCTTTACGGAAATATTTATAATCACAAGATCAACGTTTAGACATATCCTTGGGGTGATATTGCATGTCCTCTTCCATACAAAAGAACCTGCGCTGTCCAAACTTTAATTATTGGTGAATGGGCCGGTTCTACTCCCCTCTATTTTATTTCCCATGTGATAATAGTATATTAAACAACGCATTTCATATGGATTTCTGTTATGACACGAGTTCAAGTTTAAAAAACGAATCGCGAAGCGATGAGTTTTTTAAAGGACGAGTGTCACAACAGCCATATGAAATAAGTTGTTTATAATATTTTTTATATTTCGCCATTTTATCATTTTTTAAATTAATTTATTATTTGTATGTAAATTACGAAAATTTTGATTTTAAAAAGTACGTCGGTAGCACTGTGTAATTTATAACATTTGACAGTTTTGACATTTAAATTATCAAATGTTAATGTTTTAAAATATTTTAAAATGAATAATACACTAATAATAATAAATTATATAAGTAAAAGATGATATTCACATTCATAAATACTTTCTTAAAGAACATTATAAAATTAATAAATTGCTATTATAGCCACAAATGTCACTGTCAATTATCTTGTCATTAGATACTTCAATCATGTCGCCAACCGTTTAAAACAAAAATTTGCGTGCGTAAAAGTTACATTACGATACGCAAATGCGTTTTATAATGAAGATTTTTATAAGTGCGAAATATAAAAACACTTGAATGGTATTAATAGTTTTATGTATAGTTTATATCAAACAGTTTTTCAATTATAATTTAGTGTTTTATAGAGTATTCAAATTGAGTTTTCTTGAATCCTACCCAAGGCAAAGAGTCGGGTTTTAAAATAAATAAATTAATAATTTCATTGAGCCAGCAAAATTCTTATAGGGCGTTCAACAATAAAAATAATTTTAATCATAATACAATTATTAATAAATTCAAACATCTCAATACACAAATAAAATAAAATAAAATAATAAACCATATAAAAGAAACCACCATAATATACAGGGTGTTTCATTAAGAATTATCCATATAGTAACTGGAGAAACCTTAGCACTAAATATGAAGATTTAAGCCAAAACACTTGAGTAAAATATTTTTCCTAACCGAGATATAGGGTGTTTTATTTTAACTATTCTAAATGATTGTATCCCATATTTTTGACACCTTCAAATATTTTCTGTTCATACTTGACAAAGAGTTTATACATATTAGGTTACTTTAAACAGTGGCAAAAGATATTTTTTCTCGATTACCAGAGGCGTGCGGTAGGGATGGATACTTTCTTTTATCCCCCTACAATTTACGCCACTGTCGTAATAATTGTTTCTGCATGTTTTTTTGATTCTCCGTCACTTTCTACGTAAATATCATCCTCTTGTCTCAATACGATAGAGTGAGTAGTTTTAGAGTTATTTGCATTTAAAGGTAATGTTTAAAATATCCATTTTATTCCAATAATTCCTTAATAATTTAATCAACCCAACATTTCTAAAGGTTAGGAGAAATTTTTCCAAAAGGATTCATAAATGTATTGAAGTCAATGGAGGCCACTTCGAAAATTTACTATAATGTTAACTAACTAGAATTTTTTTTACAGTAGTCTAAATAAATAATTGTTTCAGTACGTTTATTTTATGTATTCATCATGTTATTTCGTAATGAAAATCATAGTTCTATTTTGTTATAAATTTAAAACTGAAATTTTGATAAATATTAATTTTTAAAAATCATTTGAAACTAATAAATTTTATTTATTCAGTGAAATAGTTATTGACTCATGTGAATTTACGATTAGAATTAACAAATTTTGTTGTCAAGGTGGTTAGATTATTAAGGAATCTCATGTTAAATAAGCAATAAAACAAAAATGGATATTTTAAACATTACCTTTAAATGCAAATAACTCGAAAACTACTCACTCTATCGTATTGAGACAAGAGGATGATATTTACGTAGAAAGTGACATGCAGAAACAATTATTACGACAGTGGTGTAAATCTTAGGGGGATAAAAGAAAGTATCCATCCCTACCGCATGCCTCTGGTAATCGAGAAAAAATATCATTTACCACTGTTTAAAGTAACCTAATATGTGTAAACTTTTTGCCAAGTCTGAACAAAAAATATTGGAAGGTGTCAAAAATATGGGATACAATCATTTAGAATAGTTAAAATAAAACTCCCTATATCTCGGTTAGGAGGAATATTTTATTTAAGTGTTTTGGCCTAAATCTTCATATTTAGTGCTGAGGTTTCTCCAGTTACTATATGGATAATTCTTAATGAAACACCCTGTATAATTACTTTTATTGACGATCACATACGTTGCTCTCAAATGTTTAGTTGAGTCAGGTGGTTCTTAAATTGATTAATAGAGTTACTAAAAATCTGTAAGCTATTAAGAAAATTTGCTAGTTTCATGGCTTTAGGCAGGAACGAGTGCTAAGCATAACTGTATCGATGAAAAAGCACATGAAATGTTTTCACGTGTCTAGTTGAACGAGCTACAAACTCCATTTAAGATGTTAAATAGCATTAAACGGTTTTTTTGTTATCTGTGGCTCTAGAGAGAAAAGATGTTCAATTGATGCTGCCATATACCAGACCCAGGCTATATCTCTTAAACGAATAAAGATTCTCGAATGGGACAAAAACTGATCTATTCCATTTCCAATACACTTTAATATGGCGTAGAAAAAAGTATCCCCTAAATATTCATCCCTTAGTTATAACCCCTAACTTTAAATTTCCTAATAGCACCCTATACATTTTTTTATAATTTTGGATTTGGTCTTTCATTGTGTATTCAACAAATGTTTCAAAAATAAAATAAATTCTTAGGTAATCAAGAAAATATCAGTTTATTTTTTATTTTTGTTAAATTAATCAAGAAAGCCTTAAAGGAATGGTCTGGTCAATCTGATTCCATTCATGGACCAAAGCATCTTTCAATTGAGTTAATTTAGTTGGAATAAAAACTTGTTTACCCATCTTATCTCAGGCGTGTTCAATTGGATTGAGGTCTGGGCTACGTGATGGCCAGTTCATCCTTTGAATTTCTGTTTCGTGCAAATATAGAGATACAGTTCTTGCAATATGTGGACGAGCGTTGTCATGCATAAACATAGTGAATTGGAAATATTGGGCTGGTTTTTAAATTTTAATTGTTGTAGTTAATTATCAATAGCCCCTCGTTGGTTCTGTCAATTTATAATGGTTTAAAAAATTTGAATTTGTTGTTTTATTAATTGTAGTATTTGATTAGTTAGTTTTTATTAACGTTCATTTTTATACTTATAAAATTGATTTATTTTGTAGTTTTAATAATATTCTTCTTAATTCTTATATGTTATATCTGATGTTTTAGCTGAGTTTTATAATTTAATATTATTTGATTTGATATAAATTTTACTTTTTCTTTTGTATTTCTATAGTTGGGCGCCTTATCAAAATTTTAAACTAGCTCAGTCTACTTAATTTAAAATTGAAATTTAAAATCTGACTCTCATCTTGGGTAGGATTCAAATTAAAATAAATATTTAAATATTATAACACAATGAATTTAATTATAAATGTTTCTCAAATAAAATATAAAAACACTATCAATTGGTTTCCATATGCTTATTACAATGATATTTATAAATATCCTGATATGATAGAAATGGAGATGATATACAAAAAACTAATTCACAGTCACAACAAAATAAAAACAAAAATATAAATCCTTAACTATCGGACGTACCTTGTATTACAAAGTCCTTTTGAATAATTGCAATTGTCAAACGGAAAGTAACGAACACTCAGATCGGCTTCTCCTTCGTCTGCTATCGGAAATACAAATCATACAAATGACAAGATGGCTACCCAGGTCCCGTTGTGGAAATGTCGCTCGAATTTAATCTTATAAATTCTATTGGAATCTGTATTTGTTTTGTCCAAATTATTACTTTGGTAAGTAATTTAATATTGTTAGAATACTTTTATGCATGTATTTTTTTGATATTACATGTATTAATTTAACATGAACTGATTTTTGATTAATGCAAACTTTTTTTAGTAATTAATTGATACATACGATGTTAATGCAGCTGCTACTAGAGTGATAAGAGAGTGAATCATCGATTTCTTGACCTTTTTATAGGCTTCCAGGGAAATGACAAATATGACGTAAGATCGGGATTCAATTGTTCATTCTGTCCAAAATTTAACCAAAATCTTACAAACCTAATAGTATCTTTGATAACGTACAGTGAAATCTTATCCTTATATTTACTAAAAATCCATTTATATAATTTTTAATTGAATTCTTCCTATGAAATTTTGGATTTGAAATAGACAAATTTCTTGAGCTGTCAATTTATTCTAGACTTTTAAAATTTGAATTAAAACTATCAATTGTACTTAAAATTACTATAAACGCATTAAACTAGTCCTATTTTAACTGATAACTACTATTTTAAACTCTAAAATCTAAAATTTAAACTTTTAAGAGATTCTATTATTTGTATTACTTACACATTATATAAGATGAGATTATCCGTGTTATCAAAGACTCACAGCTTATAATTAATATAAAAAACTTAATTATTCTACATACATTCTTGTTATATTAAATGTATTTAATTAATGTTTATAAACTAAACTTTTCAATAGTCATTTCACTTTGCACTATCTAAGTGTTCTATCATAAGTTTGTTTGATTAAGTCCAACACTTTAGATATGAGGATTAGTTCACTATATTTATTACATGTTTTTATTTGTTCTTGTGGTTTTTTTAGGTATGCATGATCTATTGGAATACTTATTTGTTCAATATCGAAGACTACAATTGGTCTCCTTATACTTTTGTAAGTACTTCCTTTTTATAATACTAATTTAAATACTTAACTACATAAAATTACATGTTTATTTATTAAACATATGAAAACCATTAATAGTTTTAATTTTTATTTCCTTTTTATTGTTTCAGATTAAAATTTGAATTTGAAAATAAAACTAAGTCAATGGTGAATTGTTATATAAATTTGGACTTATTTATGAATTGGAAATATTTGATTGTGATAAAATAACAACCTATGGATCCTGTACAAGATAAGTTTGTCAAGTACATTCTCTGTTTATTTGAATGTTTATAATTGAAAATTATAATATTGAAAACTGATGATTCGATGAAACTTATTAAGATATCCTTTTATTATAAATCATTGAGGTAAGTTTTACTTATTAAATTTTTAAATCTTAGTTATTTATCTCAATAGATTAATTTCCTACAAATGGTGCAAATGGAATGTCATGTGGTTCTAGGACATCACGAGTATATCGGTCAGCTGTCATTGCTCCGTCACCAACAATGACTAAATCAGTACGAGCGTCCATGCTTATGCCGCCCCATACCATTACAGATCCTCCTCCATATAACTGTCTTCTAGAAAAATTTGCATTAAACCGTTCGCCTCTTCTTCGGTTATATTCTTTCACGGCCATCAGGTAAACTCGTTGATGAGTCAGAAAATAAAATCTTACTCCAGTAATCTATATTCTAATAATGATGCTTCCTGGCAAATCGAAGACGCGCTGTTCTGTGAGTTCTAAGTAACGCCGGGCCAGTTGCAAGTCTTCTGAAGCGTAATCCATTTTCTATTAATTGCCTTCGGATAGTTATTTAGTTAACAGCTACTTGACGTACTTCTTCTTCTTAATGTTACAAAACGATTATCTCGAGCACTTGTAGCTCATCGTCTACTAGATCCTCTTTGTCTCGAAAAACTACTAGTTTCACTGAAACGTTTTACAGCTCTCTGGACGCTACACCTTGTAACACCTAATATTCTAGCAGCAGAATATTGAGACCTACTATAGCAACTGCTCGTGCTGCATCAGTAGCCGTTAAAACCATGATATGGTGATAGTTCAAACAGCAATTATTGCCAAGAAATGAAAATTTGTTATGTAGACAATTAAACTGCAATTGACAAGTAATAAATATTGACAGTTGTCAAATTGTGAGTTGGCCATAGCACTCTACTAGCATTTTGAAGTTTATTCTCTACAGTCATTTAAATAACGATCGTATCAGAAATGTTGAACTTTCTTTAAACCGTCACATTTCACAAACAAATTAAGATATCTCGGTAAATAAAAAAAAACTAAGTATTGGAAACAAATCATAAAGTTCAATATGTGCACATCTACTAGCAGAATTAATCTACAGGGTGAGTCAAAAATAGAGGAAAGCGTTTTCTTTTCTCCCCTGTATATGAAGGGAGTATGAAATTATTTTGAGACGTCAGAATAATAAACTTAAAAGTACAGCTTTTTATCTACAAGTTACAGAAAAATTCAGGGAAATCAGCCTCTGCGTTCGGAAGTTAGAGCATTTTTAAATAAATCAATATTTTGAATAGATCGAATTTTAAGTCGATGAGGGCACTTCTCGAGCGTTCGGTCTCGAGAGTTGCGAGTCGTTGGGATATATGTAAAAGGCGATACACACGCGAAGGAAGTTAGATATTAACTAACAGTGAACAGTGCGCGGAAATCAAGCGAACGGTTAAATAAATCTATATAAATAGTGCTATAACAGAGCGGTATAAATAAATATTAGGACTGATGTACCAAGTTTATATGTATTTTAAAAATAAATAGAAAATATTTGAACAAAGGGCAAGGGGTGGTGTGTTTTTAATCATAAACACCAGTGAATGCTTTATTAGTAGAGTGTAACGAACCCATTTTTACTAGCTTGAAAAGATTTAATCAAACTGAGAATTCTTGAGAAAGATATGCTAAACAATTTATAATGACAGCTGGCATATCGAAATTACATTTTATTTTATAAGACGAGAGGTTTTAAAATATTAAAGCCTAGATGTTGTTAGCCCTGTATATATTTTCCTCTATGTTCAGTATAATTGTGCTATGATTTAGAAACTCATCAACTGTTTTTTTTATGTTAACAAGTAATTAAAAAAATTAAGCAATAGAATTGATTATAATATTTTAAAACAAATTTATGTCTAATATAATGTGGATTAACGTATTTTCATGTAAATAATAAAGTAAGAAAACGCCCTGCAGTCAAGAACGAATCCGTGGGAGGATGTGAACGATATTGAAAGCGGCAAAAAATTGACGGAAGGGAAAAAAATTACTTTTTTCTAGCACGAAAATCTGTAATCATTCATTTTTTTGACGTTTTAATGCTAAATATTGGTTTAGTATTTTGAATTAACGGAGTTTTTGGACAGTATGAATATTTGTATATAACAAATAAATATTCTAACACGTTCATTTATAAACAATGATGTCGAATATTTTGTCTATTTTTTCATGGAAGTTAAAGAAGACCAATAAACTACTTAATCAACATTTGGTAATTAATTAGAAAAAACAAACATTTCCACGATGGAAATGATATTTTTTAAAAACAAAATAATGTATTTAACAACGGAGTTTTACAACATCTGGTATACCATCTCGTATATTAATAATAATAATAATAATAGCAAAATGCTAGTCAACCAAAAGACACAAGACCAATAACTTGTTTAAATAACATCTACAAACTGCTCACAATAATTATAGCTAAACGAATAAAATGCCACTTGGTGGAAAACCACCTAATGCCGATTGAACAAAAGGGATGTGTCAATAACACCTACGGTTGTAAGGATCACCTTCTGACTAGTATGATCGTACACAAAGATAGCAGAGAGAATAAAAAGAACCTGCCCATCGCATGAATAGACTATAAAAAAGCTTTTGATAGCGTGCCGCACAGCTGGCTAATAGAAACACTCAAAATTTACCGAACAAACACTAAACTTCTATCATTTATAATAAAATCTATGGGAAAATGGAAGACAGACCTGAACCTAAGGACAAAAAATAAAACCATGACCATCAAGGACATACATATAAGATGTGGTATCTATCCAGGGGATTCGTTATCACCTTTGCTTTTTTTGTATGGCTTTATACCCCTTAAGCTCCTTACTTAGCAGTACAAACACAGGCTATGCCTGCAAGAACGAAAAACAGAAAATACATCACCTTTTGTACATTGATGATCTCAAGCTTATCTCTAAATCAGACGAGGAACAGCAAGTGAACCGCTTTAGCAAAGATACTAGAATGGAATTTGGCCTTGACAAATGTGCGAAAGTGACGTTCAAAAAGAGAAAACTAGTACGATCAGAAAATATAGAAATTAATCTTGAAACAACAATAAAGGCATTAGACCCGGACGAAGCGTACAAATACCTAGGAGTCGAGGAAAATGATGGAATACAACAAAAGCAAATGAAAGAGGACCTTATTAAGGAATACACCGGAAGAATCCGCAGCATATTGCGCTCAGAGCTAAGCGCTAAAAATAAGGTCACGTCCATGAACTCCTTAGCTGTGCCTGTCATCCAGTACAGCTATGGCATAATAAAATGGACAAAGGCAGAACTGAGAAAAATGGATACGAAGACAAGAAAACAAATGAACATGCATGGAGCGCTACATCCGAGATCAGATGTTGACCGACTCTACATCCCCAGAAAGGACGGCGGACGTGGAATGATAAGCATTGAAGCAAGCTATGCCATAGCAAAGGAATGTCTGAATAACTACTTGAAAATAAAGGAAGAAAATTATAATTATTTCGGCGTGGTATACAGACAAAACCAAAGAAAAACTGGAAAACAAGAACACAAAGGCAAATACCTGAAACAAATAGAAAACAAAAACCCCACAGAACCTGTGGGGTGACGATCTTGCAATATCAGTTCGCGCACAGCATCACTGGTTTTCGAAACAACAACTGATGTTGGACGACCTGCACGAAATTCGTCTTGAATTCACCATACCATCGAAAACACTGGTCTTTGATGGAGCTTCATTGGCAAAAATTGAATTAAATACATCCATGCACTGTTGCTGAGTTAATCCACGTCGAACATTGCACGAAAATGTTCACGATTTACTTCCATTTTTGGGCTGAATCTTTTAAGTTACTGTAAACAACACAAATAGCGTTCGTATGTCAAAACGTTCTGAGTACGTATAACCTCAAAAATGTCCAACTTTACAATAGAGCTGTCAGTTGCCAGATTGCAACACCAGGGTTGCCAAATCCCGAAATATAAAAGGCAACCCTTGTTATCTATTAAAACCTTAATAATCAAGAGACAGAAAGGAAGTGGCTACGGCTACACTAGCAGGATAAATAAATGGGAGAGGTAACGACATCCTGTGCAAATTTGGGATCTTTATCCATTTTTCGCTCTTGACAGTATAAACGATTTAGGGAAACAAATTTTCTGGCTAGCAAAATTATGTTGTTGCTTTTCCATAAAAGCCCTGTTTCAAAACGATTGCCTACTCGCTTGGTCGTCGTTTCCATAACGGACAATCCATATTTATCTTCCCTAGATAAATAAAGAATGCCTTTGCTACTTGTACCTTTGTTAGAATAAAAATAATCGTACTAAAGAATGCAGCAAATTATCACATGTATGAAAACTTTCCAACAGTACTTTGAAATGGCTTAGGCTCATGAAACTTCTTGGCATAGTTAAGTCATAATTGTCTTTTCTTATTAACATTTGAGACCTAACATCTTTAATGGATGTCGCAGGGAATTTTTTAAATAAGGCCAATGTTTTATCAAATAATCGCGATCTAATAGGTAAACTAATATTTTCTATAGTCCTAACATTTTTTAAAGTATAGTATTTTTGGGCATAGTACTTTTTACTTTAACATTAATGCTGCGCGATTTCTGAAAAGTTTTTTGATACCCATTGCTAAAATGTTTCATCAGGTGAATATAATAAAAGATCATACAGCTCAACGGATTTTATGACGGGGTCTTGACAGGACCAATGTAGCTGACCCTGATTCGAATGAAATTAACGATGATTATTGTAGTAAAATAGGGCCATAAATTTATGTCCGATGACAAAGGGGTCCCAATTGGCTGACTGCTGGTGCTTTGCTTATAAATGATTTTTTGGTTAATATAACTTTTAAAGAAGACCCCGTCCAGTTTGCCTTAAGGTTTCTTTATGGAACTAGCTTTCCTTTTAACTTTATATTTCAATCCAAACCAAGAAAGTTAACTTTATTATTATACCTTTAAGCAGGTAATGGCGATTTATTAAAAATCTATTAAAAAACATTGCTTTATACATGTAAAATAGTTGTAGGTACTTACTCGCTGCCATTTTTGGCTTGTTTTTCTTGCCCCATTCATCCCGTTTAACAGGATGCTTAAGATTTCCCACATGGCTTTTCTCTCCCAGAATATTGTTTATAAAATCCGGAGGCTCTTATATAAAATCCAACATCATTTTCTTTTGCTGAAAGGGTACTTTTTGGTTACACCATCACCTTCGTCTTCCAAATAATTCATTTTGATTATTATAATTATATAATTATAAAAAAAATTTAAGCAACTCCAACAAAACAAACTATTAAACTTAACCTTAATACAAACTCTACACGAACTCTACAAACAGCTGATCAAAATATAAAAATATGTGCCAATCATATATTTATGAGATGCCAATGACATAAATTAATTATCCCCAAATATTACCAAAAATCGAAATCACCCAGAATCGCTAAAGATTTCGACTATCATGGCGGACAATTTCGAGTCGAAATTTTCACATAGAATCATAGCCCAGAACTATTCTATGGAATAGAAACAACAACAATTACATTGCACATGACTGAATGGGGAATGAGGAAGTCTCAAGAATGGTAGACAAGAACACCAATATTTATACTGAAAAGTATCTGTTGTCACAATAGGAAGGAGTAAACTCATAGGTATCTTAACAGGGTGCAATAGCTAGTAAACATACACATTGCTAAACCTTCTAAATGGCTCTTTATACATATTGTATCAGGAACTAGAGGAACGTATATTTGAATTTAAAGGTCTTTCAAGACCTTGGTACATTAGGCTTTCGGCTAGTGGCTACAGTATATCTTTATGAAAAGATCAAATTGAACAAGGTACTAAAATAAAGACTAACAGATTTCCTCTTGGTTCCTGAAATGCAAGGCTCGAAGAATAAAATAGTTATTGGTTTTGGAAATGTTCTGTATATAGTTTTCTACTGAAGAAAAGTTAGTCGACAGCTATTTTTTCTGCAACATTGTTATATATTATTGTATTTTCTAAAATAAACATTGTTGTATATTTTTTAATCAAAATATGATTTATATAACTTACTTGAATATTCTTGCACAACTTTAAATTGTAACAAATCAAAAGTAAAACAATGTTCATGTTTCTGATACAAAACTCTTAAAAGTTTTTGAAACTAAAAGGATTTCATTAGTACTAACACTTCCTTTCTTAGAGATCCACTTAGAGGAAAATAGCTTGTTCTAAATACATTAAAATCTCCATCCAAGGTTTTTTAAAGAATATCAAGAAAGTAATAGCTAATAATTCATCAATTTGTGGTGAGACCAAATTATAATTAACATATTTATTAATACCCCTTATCTTGTTGGGTTTCCGAACTTTAATAAACTGATAACTTAGTTGTAAGAAAGTTCTGAAGGAAAACTTTCCCTAACTATCTTAATTTAATGTTGTGTACTATTAATATATTCTTTGTAAATTACTATTTAGGGACATTAATTTCTGAGTTACGTTTAGAATTTTAAGATAAATGACAAATACTCAAATAATTACCACAATATCTTCAAGTTTCTGTCGTATTTAACAGGGAAAAAAATGCCTGAGTAAATTTTGTACAATAAACCTCATAGACCAGGACAATCAGACCTGATCCTTATATAATTCCATGTTTATTTATAAGCTAGGAGAGCAAATCTCGATTACAAATAGTTAAATTAATGTTGAGGCTACATTCTGCGCTATATAGATTCAAATTAGCTTATCGTATTTAATAGATATTCGGGCCTCAGATAATTTACTTCCGGCATCCGGACGCATTCTGCTAACGCCATCGGCGTCGTCGTATCTTGAAGTTAATTAAATCTATGTATATCAATATTTGATTGGTAGGATTACCAAATCGATCGTTCTAGTTATGACAGAATTTGTCAAACATTAAAATATATCACAAAGAAAGTCCCAACAAAAATCAAGAACTCCAATGAGGAAGAAACCATCACAGATCAATAGGGAAATTTTACTTTACGATAAACTTGAAGTAAATAAACAGAGTTGAACTATGTTATTAAGCCGTAAAAATGTGACAAAGCACTTAAGTAAGGAGAACCAGAAAAAAATTTAAATAAATCCAATTAGCAGAAACAAAATGTAACCCATTAAATCAACAACACTTATATTGACCATATTAAAACGGTTCTATAATGACATGTACAGTCGGCTTTAGAATAGCATATACATGTTAAATGTGAATTTCGTTTACCTATCGAAGTTATAATAACTCCCTTTAAACGCCTACATTAAATAGTTTTTAGGGTTTTAAGTTTATTTACAAGGGACAGAGGACAGACAACTTGTCAATAAAATACCTTATGCTGCAAACATTAAAGATGTGGGCGTGGACAACTGTTTAACTGATTTTAAATTTATTATTATTAAAACCACCGTTATTGGTTATACACAACAAATAGGCCGTCCTTAAAATTAAGGCCGTCCTTAAAATTATTTCATTGTAAGCGATTTGAGTTTGAAAATGTATATGCTATTCTGAAGCCGATAGTACGTAGGTTAAGTGGCTAGGAAAAAAACGACACCACTAAGTATTGCCTATATTACCCAAAAATTAAAAATTAAATTTAATTTTTCAATAAAAAGTGGACTCTCACTATTTGTTAGTTTATGATCTTCGCCCGTTTGGTTTACAGTTTAAAATTAAACAGTAATACCAATTATATTCGAAATTTATACAAGTCCAATTTTTAACTAGGTATTTCTTAGCTATGAATTTAGGTTGGTAAAATCCGTTTTAGGTAAAGTATCAAATTTAGGTATTTCCTAGCTTAGGTATTACTTAAGTAGGAAGTACCTAAAATCAAGTTGGTGAAATCGGACAATAGTTCTCGAGTAACCCAAAACCTTCTTAGGCAGTTTGATTGGGATGTTTTCGATCACCCGCCGTACAGTCCTGATTTAGCGCCGAGCGATTTCCACCTCTTCCCAGAATTGAATATTGGAAACAACAGAGATGAAAATACTTAGAAGGATATCAGGGCCGGTTTTCTCAACTCACTCCTCTTACAGCGAGCGATCACAAAAGGGAGTGATTTGATTGGCAGCGATATGGCTTTTCTAGATTTTCATGTATCCCTCCGCTCGCAAATTTATGACACGAGCAACTGGTACACATGAAAGCGAGTGAAATAAAGCACTCCTCTTTGACAGGAGCGATCCATGCGAGGAGAGGGCATGAGAATCAATTTGGCAGTGAATTTCACTCCCCTTGCATTCAACGACATCGATATCGCTCCAAGCGAGGACCTGAGAATACCGGCCCAGGGAAATGTTTGCTAGATAGGGAGAGAAGCGAAAACATAAGGAGGACATGCAATGTGGAAGATATAAATGAATGGGTGACAAAACGGAAACAGGAATGGAACGAACACATTAGTCGAATGGCAGAAGATAGGATAGTAAGAGTAGCTTGAGACAAGTCACCAAATGGACGAAGAAGTATTGGTAGGCCAATGAGAAGATTATGTGATAGTTTAAACAATGCAGGAGGCTGATATAAGAAGAAACAGGCTTAAAGCCTCTATACAAGAAGGAAGAAGAAGAAGAAGCTTGGAGGACAGCGCTTCGAGACTCACGAGGAACTTGAAACTGCCATTTATGAACATTTCAAGTTACTGGCGGCAGAGTTCTATGAAGAGGGCATTGGAAAGCTGGTACTCTGTAACTTAGTTGTAATATATTATGTTCAATATTTTTAAATATTACTTTTTAAAGAAAATATATTCTACTTTCATTATTGTATTTTCATTCAATGATGAACACTAATAATACTGTTTTAATCCAAGTATTTAGAATTGCATTCAGCCTTCACTCTTTCTTTTGCTACTGCTCCTTTGAAACTTTACCAGTTTGTCTATCTGTTAATGTATTATGTTTGATATACTCGTTTACTTATTTTGTGTATTGATTAAGAATAAAAATATTGAAATTATGAAAGCAAATAAAAACCACTTACTCTAACATTAAGTGTAATTGTTTATAAATATTTAAGAAGTAAAAAGCAACTAATTTGATTGAGTAAACTTTGTTCAGTAGAATATAAAAATTAATATTTTACTGGATATTTATTTTTTCAACATTACCTGTGGTTTCCTACATAGAAATCCGAGGTTACTATGCTATTAGGAATGTTTGAAAATCTGCATACCTTTCCAGATCAGATAAAAATAAAATAATTTAAATTGATATCCTTCTTAGGGTCGCCAGTATTATGGAGAAATAATCGTAAAGTAAAAAAGAAGCTTGTGAAAAATCGGCCATTTTATTGTAAGAAAGCGTTTCTTAAATCCAATCGCGTACACCAAGTTTTTCACCTGAAGAAGGAAAAAAGTTAATAGCAATCATTCAGTATAAATGCTATCCTTTTGCAGAATCTGGAACGTGTAAAACAATTTGGATATGTAGGACACTATGAAATATCTTTCACCCAAAAACATTTTCGAAAAGTGTTCCACTTTCCGGAAAACTCCAAAGCGGGGTTAATGAAATGGCTCTTCAAATGGCACGCCATCAACCTCTTTCTTTTCTTTATCGAAAAGTCAAAAAATTGGATCGATTCTTGCATTTGAAAAGTTTTATGTGCCAGTAAAATTGCGATTGGGTCATTTCGCGTTATGAATGTTTATTTGCCATATTACAATTTTTATTGATGTGCTAAAAGGAAACTTTATGAAAAATTTTAAAATTTTTTATGATACCAACATCTTTATTTCTAATTGTAAAAGTACTAATTGAGTAAGTGGTAGACACACAAAAATTAAACTTGACAATAGTAATTGCTAAAATCCATCTAAAAGTGTCATACAGAGTGAGTTAGTTTACTAGGCTTCAAAGTAGAAAGAATGGCATGAAAACAACATATTTGTTCCACTCTGTATCGTCGGAACCCAGCTCTTTCTAGACTGGTAGTTGTACAGCGCGAAAACAAGTGGGGTACGCACGCGACTTGTTGAAGGCTTTTAATGGTCCGCTGTATTCTGTTGGGTGCAGGGGTTTTGGGTGATTTTTTTTGCGGAAAGTCGGAGTCTAGTACGGAGGCGAAGAGTCCAGATTTTTATTTGGGACAGTTAAGTATTAACTTTAGATATATCTTTGTTTCGGTAATTCATTTTTAATAATTGGCTTACGTATTGCAATTTTTGCCCATATTAATTGATACCTTAAATTAGTTACATATATTATGGCGGCGTTTTGGAGACCTTTTGAATCAGGAAATGGAAATAAAGATCAAAATTTAAATTCAGAAGATATGATATCGCCACAGGTGAGGTTAGTAGCGAATTTTGCAATAAAGATTTACACATTCAGTGTCAGAGGATTATTTTAAAAATAAAGATAATAAAAGTTGTACTAAAGCGAATTAATACGTTAACTAAAATTTCTATTTACACTATTTCTCGGGTTGTTAAGCGCGGTGACGTTATAGATTATTCGCAGGTGCGGAAAAACAAAAAAAAACAAAATTTCCAAATGTTGACGATGCTACAAAAGATGTTATAAAGCGAACGGTTTATAATTTATATCAAAAAAATATTGTACCGACTTTAGAAATAATTCAAGAGATATTACGAGAGAATCCTAATTATAATTATAAAAGTTTAGAAACTTTACGATTATACTATTACTTAGAATGCGCTTTTAATTACAAGAAATTAGATAAACGAATGGTTATAATGGAATCGCGGCGTATTGTTGTGCTCCGTGAAAAAGTATTTAGATAAAATAAGGAAGTATCGTGAATTAAAAAGGCATATAGTATACCTAGATGAGACTTGGTTTGACACACATGATACTGTTCAGTATGGCTGGGTAGATCAGTCTCAAGTGTAGTTTAAATGCGCCATGTTCGAGAGGAAAGCGTATAACAATTCTTCACGCCGGTGAAGTGAAAACGGTTTTGTACCAAATGCGTTACTACTGCAATGATCAGCCGACTATCATGAGGATATGACTGCAGATTTATTCGAAAAATGGTTTCAAGAGCAGCTTCTTCCTAACATTCCTCCCAATTCAGTAGTCGTTCCTATCATTCGCGGATATTAAATAAAATTCCAAATTCTAGTTCAAAGAAGGCATATATTTTAGAATTTATGAAAAATAGGAACATTAGGTAACGACAAAACGATATATTCACGATAAATATTACAATTAAAATAAAAATGTTATTAATCTTCTTTTTACCCTTAAGTACCGCTCGTAATACAGTTTTTTTTACATCTAATATTAAATTTACAACAAAGATCACCGCAAATATACTGTCTTAAAAAATGAGGAAAACCAATTATACAAAAAGGAATATCTGTTATACTCAAACTTTGACCATACCCCGTATTAACTATTTCCAAGTAAGCTACCCTGCACGAAATTGTAATAACTTGATTTTATCTATCTTATTCAAAATAATCCATATTCCCGTTACTAAGGTTTGACAAACAACTGAGTTCTACTTTAATTTTATGAATATACAACAAAAATTAAAAACTTCAGGAAGGGTCCCAATATAAAAATACTAGAGACCTTTCTACAAGATGTAGTACTTAATTAAGATCTTTGCGTCCCATTGGTCAATTACCAACTGTCTTTTTCTTTTTTTTTTCTAACCAAGCGATTTGGCCTAGTTTTCCACCCCAAAATTGTTTGCCATTTCATTCATTTTTCCACGTACTATTATTGTTTTTTTTTCTAATAGTGCCTCTAGCAAAACAATAGTATATTACATAACAAGTGTTGGAATAATGCCTTTTACTGCCGAGTGGCAAGTTTATAATTGATACAAGGCCATAAAAGGCATCATTACAACATGAGTTTTGTACTATACTTTTTCTACTACTGTCTGATATCTGACTACTTTACAATTTTTATTTATTTACATTTATATTTATAGTTATATTCTGGCAGCTATTGAATACAAACGACCCAGACTTTTCGAATACACTGCCCAATTCTACTACATTAGTCGAAATCGATTCTTGAGTCATCACCAGTTTTTCTGTATTTTTGAATAATTTTGAATAATTTTCTTGTGAATTCTTTATCGGGCTATAGGGTTTTCATGATCTTCAGTCTTATTTCTTCGATTGGTTTGCTGTCATATACAGGTAGGTATTTATAATTCCTTTTTGTTAAAATATTTATAAAACATCGAAAGTTATATTATGTTTTATTATATCAGATGAGAATTTCAACATATTTCTTTATTATTCGAAGAATCGTTTTATGGTGATTTAAAAGTATTAATAAACATAAAATGGCTAGTGAAAGTAAATTTCTGGAATTTTAATCAAAAATATGTAACGTTGTTATAAAGTAAATTTAATGTAAGAATGTAACTTTTGTAATCTATTATAATACGTAGCTAACTGTAGACTTCGGACTTTTTGTGCCAGAAAAAGTAAATGTTTGTGTTTGACACTGGTAATTTTCAGAAAGTTGGAATATTATACAATAAAATTGAAGATCTCGTAAACTTGAACATCTTTTAAACTTGAACATTTCTTATACTTGAACATCTCTTAACTTGAACATCTTTAACTTGATCATCTCTACAACTTGGGCATTATTTAAACTCGAACATCTGGAAAATTGATCATATCTACAATTTGATCATCTCTAAGAATTGATCATCCCTCAACTCTTGATCATCCATAGACATTTTGAACCACCAAGACAGTGCCGTAGCGATCCCAAAGTACGGCGAAGGATCTCCCATCAACTGGTATTAAAAGATAAGTTTTATTGTTATATCAAGTTTACTGTTCACGTATTTTTGTTCTCTCAATGTATATTTATCTATATCGTTACAACTGTATTAGAATAAGTCGTTTTAAGGGACTGTTTGCGGATTATTTTTTTGTAACTTATTATTAACTTAATTCATATTAGCACCAAGGAAATCTATTTATCTTTTATCGGTTGGTACATTTTATTTCATTTTTCTAAAAGAAAATTTTTTCTGACATCTTTCTGTCATCTTATATCACTCAATTTAAAACAACTTTCCTTAGCAGTATAATAAAAATAAAAAGATTTCAGTGGCGCCCTTATTATTTCTTAGAGAAACAAATATTATACCATAGTCAGAGCTAATGAACTTACTCAACCCTAGCCGAGGTATTTAACTATCATAATTTTTTGCTGTGATAAACATTTATAAATGTTGTTAATTACTGAAATATCTAATTAAAGACGAAATTAAGATTAATAGTTGTTTTACTGTAAAGTACATTTTTTTGGTAAGTATATTGTTATTTATTAAAAGTTAATTAAATACTTTTATGAGTTCACTCTCAACATTTTAATCACATCACAAAATGACGTTCACGCTTAATATTATTACAAACTTTTAAAAATACAAGATTTCAGTGGTCAAAAAAATTACCTGAAGTAGAAGTGGACTATTTTCAATAGCCTTGTACAATTTAATAGACAAAATTTACATTTCATATTCGCCTACGTATCGAATCAAGTTTCTTCGGTCATTTAAAGAAAGAAATTTCGCCAATGCATTCAAAGTGGAGAGCAGAGAGTCGACGATGATTATTACTCAGAGAATTTACTGGCGAGAGATAATTGGTTCATTATACCGTTAGGATTTCTCTTTGGGACGTGCGAGAGTATGATGAAAGGAAGTTATGTAGTTTCGGTTGGATTTCTACTGTCGACTTTAGCCGCAATGCCGGTCGTCGAGACTCCGCTAAAACAAAAGCACCGAGTTAAACAATGGAGAGAATATCACCTAACCCCATACTACTAAAGTTCATTAAATTGCGTAGTAAAGCAAATGGTTATTTTACGACTATTGATGTACCCTCGTATATTGCGCATATACGTGACGGGTATACTGGATGCCTATAAAAGTAGAAATAAAACCTGCAGGAGTCATCCAGGGAAGAATTCAGATCAATTCCGTATTCGCGATCTCCGACTTCAATAATTCTTAGTCGAAATCAAATTGTTATCATTATAAATTGTATCAAAATAAGAAAAACACTCTGTAGTTTTACATTTGCGTGTTTTTATTTTAAAATGAAACGCTTACGTCCGGTAGTTACATTTATTGTGGCAAATTATGTCGGTGGGCGAGAGAACTAACTTTTCTAGAAATAAAGTTGGGCAGTTTGACACGATCCAAAACGCAATAACCGTTCAAAATCAACAATAAAACTAATTATTTGGTGGTAGGAGAGCGAAACTAATCCAATTTTGCGGCGGAGGTGCCAGATTTAAGCTCAACAGGATGGTTCACTGATCACGGAAGAGAAATTGGATATGGTATTATCGACGGAAATAAAGTTAGGCAATCAAAAATAAAAATTTTATATGGAAAAACACTTTTTATTTGCATGCTAATACTTGCAAACGGATTATTGCAAAATATACCTATCACCTACGAAGCAATTCATTAATTTTTAAAGCTATAGGTAAGTGAATCTGACGAAGATAGTTTATTAAAATTACTGTCCAACTGACCAAAAGTTTCCTGAAAAAATAATGAAAGTTTTGTTATAAATTTATTTCTTGCGTATTCTTAATAATTTATTTGAAGTCAATCAAATTTATTGTACTAACCCTTACTTTGTGGAAGCCCATCTTACTAAGGAACCAACTAAACGTTTGAACTAAATTGACTATGCTGGTTGTAGCATAGTATTTAAATTTTTTTTTTTTAATAAAAGGTGGAAGTTTAGTTCAAACATTTAGTTGTTTATTATTCTTAGATATTTGAAGTCAATTTAGGAGCAGATAAATATAATAAAGCACTCAAAATTTAACCAAAATTAAATTACAAAGTAAATTAAATATACAGACTTGCAGAAGGCAAACATTCAAGCTTCTTATACCCAGATAGTCAGATTCTACAACATTATCATTCATCTTCTCCGACTGTTAAGAAAGGATGAGGCAGATTTATCAAAGGTAATTACTTAATCTGCAACTATAAGAGCGATATAAATCCGTATTAATCATTTGGAGGGCAAGGCAGTTTTCCTTGCTGCAAAACGAGGCTATGGAACTGCTTACTCTTCTCAAGAACTCTCGTGTGGTGCTACATACCACTTGGCTGATTAGTCACTGATATCTCCCTGCCAAAAACATTTATGCAAGTTAAGCTTTTACGAAAGGTGAAAGAGGATTGAAGAGTTGCGTCAAAGATAATTACTCCAGTTACAATTATCCTGACTCCTATCCTGGGCTTAATTAGTAAGGGTGGTTCCATCGGTGTAGGTCAATTCCCTATATTTGGTAGCTATAATTCCTTTTTTTTTCGTTCTACGTTTTCCTTCGAATTTACCTTCTGTTATGAGCTTCATCTGTTCAAATTCTCTATGCCGCATTATATGTACAAGATTGGTTGTTTTCATTATTTCGATTGTTCCCCTTAAGCGTGCGCGAGAGTGAGTTTTGTTCAACACTTCCCAGCTCGTCTTTCTTTAGATTACCGTCCTTACGAATCTTAAAAATCAACCCCGACTCACCTTATATTAGACATTCCCTTACCACCGCTACCAAACCTACCCCTTACAATAGAACTTGCCTGAAACAAAACCCTTAAAACGAACCCAACCATCCAACCGGAAACCATTGTCAACCCTTTCTATAAATTAAGTTACAAGATCTGCATTGTCCTTTTTTTCTCTACAAGAACCAGACTAGCCAGTCGAATATTCCATCTGAAATTTAGATACCATTTTTTAGGCTGTATTACAGAAGTACAAGTAGCAGGAAACTAACCGAGCCCACCGGACAACCAAAAGCTTAAAGATAAGTCATTCAATTCATAAATACAAGTTTCCTTCTAGACCTCCTTTGGCAGAATATAATATTTTCAATAAATATTTAACTTCTTCAATTAGTTTCATTTATGTACCCACTGACTATAAGTCTTAAGGGTGTATCCTGTTCGGTTTTCATTCTAAATAGTTTTTTTTTGTTTTCAAATTCAGATTAAATATAAGGTATTTCTATCTTTTTCACCTTAGTTTCTTTGTGTATATTCAGTTGTTTATTCGTAAACGGATAAAAAGGTAGTGGCGCCCTTAATTCTTATATACTACAATCCTTTCTATAGTTAGCATTAACTTGCAGTCGAACCACTCCTTGAGAGCCGGAATCTCTTTTGGAAACTACTATTGTTACAAATTGGTGCCCTGCCTTTTTTGGAGTGTATTATTGTTACAAAGTTCAACTTATTCTACGCATTAAACGGTACATCCATATTTCAAAGGCATTAGAGGTCTTTATGTCTTCACGTTCAAAGTCCACGTCCTTTTAATCTTGCTGCAAAATAAGGCTGTGGAACTGCTGCTTCTTCTAGTGATGTGGGGCGACATAATACTGAGCTGGTAGTTCGTGAGGGTTATTAGAATCACTGATAACTCAAAGTCCCTTAGGCCGATCTGACTTAAGTCTTAAGTTACACTCTACTTATTGTGTCCTTCAAGGAAATCGCAATCAGTCTGACTAGCTTCAGTAGGATTCGTGAATATTTTAATCGTTTTATTGGCTGTTCTTCATTCACTGACTAGGTTTTTTTTTAAATTGGATTTTTAAATCATCCCAACATCACTTATTTATATCGGCTCCAAAAAATTTTTTTTTAAAATACACCCCATTTCTTCTATTAACTGTATTCATCCTTCATGGATTTTTTCTGAAGATTAGCCTTTTACTTGATTTACATTTTTACTTAGTGACTTTTTCTTCTTTCTGTAGATTTATTATGCTACTTTAGTATTATTTATTTTGTACTTATTTTTTAATTATTTACTTTTGTCCTTATTTTTTAGCGTACCTCAATCATTCTATGTAATATTTACTGTTATACACCGGTCCTTATGTTTCTTAACTGTATCTTTTTATTTTTAGCCTGATGATGGTAACTAGTAAACTAGTAGCGCTTTTAATAATAATTTTTACATTAAATTATTGTGGTTTGATTTAGTGTTTTATTGATATTTTGATATCAGCCACATTTGAGATAAGTATGGATCATTCCTTCGATTAAACAAATTTAAGTTTTCTTATTTAAACGCACTTGTGTGTTATGATATCTCATTACGTTCATGTTACTGTTAAATGTCATTACATTAGACATTAACCTAGCGTTTTCTTCTCAAACTAGAATGTAATCTAACTGACTTCCTTTAAAAAGGCGAGTTTTTAATTTTTACGTATCGATTGCTAGGACTATTAATAACTTGTTGGTTAGGTTAGGTTAGGTTAGGTTAGGTTAGGTTAGGTTAGGTTAGGTTAGGTTAGGTTAGGTTAGGTTAGGTTAGGTTAGGTTAGGTTAGGTTAGGTTAGGTTAGGTTAGGTTAGGTTAGGTTAGGTTAGGTTAGGTTAAGTTAGGTTAGGTTAGGTTAGGTTAGGTTAGGTTAGGTTAGGTTAGGTTAGGTTAGGTTAGGTTAGGTTAGGTTAGGTTAGGTTAGGTTAGGTTAGGTTAGGTTAGGTTAGGTTAGGTTAGGTTAGGTTAGGTTAGGTTAGGTTAGGTTAGGTTAGGTTAGGTTAGGTTGGTTTCTAATAAAACGAATTTATTCAACTGTAAAAATTTATGTTGCGGTCCCTATATAGGTAACATACATTTCAAAAATCTTTAAATGTATAGTTGTTTCATATGTCTATCTATAAAAAAATACAAAGAACTTTGGGATTCTAAAATATTGGATCTTTATTTTATATATTTTTGAATAAATGACGAGAACGAGCAGGGAAATTTTTGAAAAAATGTTAGACGTGACTGAGACTCCATATGACGCACCCCGAGATTTTCGTTTTTAGTGTCATAAACATTTTTTTATAATTTTTTTAGAAATATAAGGAAGTCTACACAAAATATAAATATTATGTATTATTTTATTTCATATTTGGAAAAAGTTACACTTAGAGACTTATTTTTTTTTTCAGAACGAGACTGCGACGAGATTTTCCAGTGTGAAGCCCTAAACGTTGATTAATTGATTAATTAAATAGTAATCTTATTAAGAAAGTTAACTTCATTATGTATGGCATTCTGACTATGAATTTTACAGAACTGTCATTGACAGTTCGATAGTATCAATAGATATCGACGTGTAGTTTTCGTCAAACTTCTTATATTTCCTTATATTTTGTTGACATAGTAGCCAAATGTATATATTTTTCCAAAAGCGCCGAAAAAAATGACCATTTTTGAAGCGATATTATAGGTTTGTTTTAAATACAACACCCTATACTTTCTAATACCATCTGAAAGTCTTTCTTCCCCTTTTCAAAAATGTATATTTTATTTGAATTTAATAAACGTTTCACTTTTTTATAAAACTTCCATACGTAAAGTATCACATTTCAACATTTCAACAAGTGATTAATGAGGAACGTTCTGCGAAATTCTTAAAAATGTTTAAATTTTTTCTAACACCTTTGCCAAGTCTCAAAAGTTGGTTCTAAAATTTTCGTAAGAATGCGACTTTTGTTAAATTTTTACGGAAATGTGGCTTTGAAACAAATATAACTGACATTAACAAAGGTCAAAAAGTTATTTATGTAAATTATAAGATCGAACACAGTCAAATTTATTAATCGAAAATGCATACTTTGATAGAAAAAGCGCGATGCGTCGTATTATATGCTGAGATGAAATCACAAAATCAATAACAGTGACCAGAAGAAGATTCAGAACCATTTTTGATAGAAATTCGGCTACAAGAAAATCGATATTAACTTGGGTACAACAATTTACAGAATCAGGAAAACTAGAAAGAAAAACCAGAACACCTAACAACGCTCAGGACAACATACTCAATGATATTCTAGAATTAAGGGAAATTCTAGCACTTAACATTCACAGATTGTATATAAGAAAATTATCTCAAATTTCACAATTTTCAAAAAGTAAGGTTCACCGGCTCCTAAAAATTATTAAATTTAAAGCGTATAAAATACAAACTTTTCAAAAAATATTCAAAGATTTTTCATATCAGAAACATTGTTGGATATGGACTTCAACCTAATTTGAAGCTAATAATGTCAGATGAACATTTCATATTAATTAAAGAGTTAATAAGGATAACTGCAGGATTTGTAGAGATGAAAACCAAGAGCGTTCAACGAATTTCAAAGGGATGGTCCTAATGTAAATGTCTGGTGTGGTGTATCTAAAACTAAAACCTACGACCCCTTTTCTTCTTACACAGACATGCTGGAGCAGTTTTTGTATCCCCAATTACAACAAGATGAAATTATAAAAACCGTATATTTTTAACAAGTACTCCTAAATACATTATCAGATAATATCAGCCATAGATGGATAGGTCGAGCTGGTCCCATCGAGTGGGCCTCGTATTCCCCGGATTTAAGTATACCAGACTTCTTCGTATCGAGTTATGCAAAGAAGGAATCTTTAGGAATTAAAAAATAACATAGTAAATGTGTTTAATAATGGAGATATATAGCAATTCTTAAAATTCATCACGTATATCCTTATTCATATACGTAAGGTAACGGAAATACGTAACTAATCAAAAAGAAGTATAAAGCAAATGGATTTGTAACTTAACATAACCATTCATGTGCTTTAATTTTTAACCTAAAAAAATAGCCCCGATATATCCCTTAACAAAATAATGCCGTCATTGCCACTGTAAAATGATCTTTTTCTTTTTAAATCCATTATCGCATATCACAGAAATGTTTTGATTTATGATAACAGAAAATAAGGTTATGATTTTTGAGCATAGAAGATCATTTTTGTCGCTCAATCATTGAAAAGCACGATCACGGAACACAGTAATGTGATACGGTATTCGACTAACGTAGAGACAGCAAGCAATAGGTTTTGCATCAGAGGGGAAACTATCAGACACTACAGCCACTGTCGTATCATTTTTAGGGGGTTTGAAATTAATACCTTTTTGAAACAAGCAACAAAATATTTTTTAGACCTGAATTTAAGTAGTAATAGTAATTAATTATTTACATGGAATCATAAGATATTTTATAAAATAGAAAGTTGAATTTATTGCATACATTTCTAGATTTTCATTATATTTGCTTTATGCATTTTCCTATTTTTAAACAAGTGTAAGAGACGCTAATGCATATTTACTTGTAAAACGACCTTGATGATTCATTTTCATATTTATATTTACAAATCACACAAACTCTCACCATATAATATATACTCAAATTAATTTAAAAAATGGCTTTAAAAGTAATATCCAAACACTATTAAATTGTAAAAATAACTCTAGATGCAAAACAAATTGACAATAATGGCATATGTGACAATACGACTATATGACATTTATTTCCCCCCCCCGATGCAAAAACAAAGCTCATTTGGACGCTGTCTCTACGTTAGTATATATGCTCGAAGGATACGGTACGTTAGGTACGTGTGACGGATTGATACGTTTCACGTATCTGCACATGCGCATTGCGATACGGATACGGATAACTAGTGATTTTTAGAACTGCTTTATGTCCCTAATATAACACCAGAAATGCTGCAAAATGCATTCAGCAACTTTTGGCTGAGATTAAGATTATGTAGGGATGCAGATGGAAGTTATATGCAACAACTTATTCATTTAATATATATTTTTTTAAATTTATTGTACTAACCCTTACTTTTTGGAAGTCCATCTTATTAAAAAATGAACTTAAAGTTACGTTGTAACGAAGAGTTTTTTATTACTCTTATTTTTTTTTTTGTTTTGATGTGTTCTATGGAGTTATGTTTCGTCCCTTGTTCTTAGTTATTTATACTCACATATCTAGGTGACGCCTGTTTGTTTCTTAGATAGATAAATAAATCCAGATAACACAAATATTTGTTTCTCTTTGTATTGCGTATAAAACATGCGTTAGCAAAAACCAACATTTTACATTCTAGTCAGAAATAAAGAAAATATTTTTGTTACCATGTAAAGATGGCTGTTTTTTATTCACCAGACATTCAACCATAAAATTATATCATACATCTGTAATAACTTACGTAAATAGAGGTATAAATATAACAGAATAATCCTTTATGTAGAAAATATGGAGCTTGATATTCAGCTATGCAGAAAATCATTAACTCTACCTCTGTTTTACCTGAAACCAAAAATTATATTATAAAATACGTTGATATCAAAAATTAAACATTTTTTTTAATTTTGAATAGGGTACTTGTATAAATTTTTTAGATATATCATAAAAATATACATAAAATGGTTATTTGTACAATCAGTTAGGAAAACCACGATTTCTCGTAAGGAGCGGATTTTTGCGAAACGCAAACAAAGCGAGTTGCGCAAAAGAACGCGAGTTACGAAAAATTGTGTTTACCAGCGTGTTTCATACAATATTTTTTATAATGTTAAGTGGGATGTGAATATTTGAATTCAACTTTAAAGTATCTTTTCTAATTTTGACATATAAAGTATATCATACATAATACTAATACAAAGATGTATAAGGGTGATTCTCAGAAAGTGTTACTTTTTCGGCTTCATTTTTTTATTGAAATAATTAATTTTTACATTTGTTTGTTTGTCAAGAGTACCAAAAGTATAGATCAACTACATTGTGGCTCGGTACGAAAAACATCCACATCCACAAGTTAAGGTCAGATAAGTTTTGTAAAACATTGTAGTGGTTAGTTTAAGTTAAATAATTAAAAAAAATAAAAATTTAATTCAATTTCAATAAATGATAAATTCAGATAACAATTTTTTCTTCATTATTGTATAATTAAACATATTTTATTTGACATAAGATCTAGTTCTTTTCTGTTTCATAAAATTCCTTCTCTTATTTTTCTTAACTTTCCTATTAATTTTGTAATTAGTCATTTAATGTATCCGATAAACAAATAACTGTTTTAAATTTGTAAACAAAGTAAATCATCCATTTCTCAAATGTGACTTAGTAGATGAAAAAAGGAAAGACCAATGTCAATGTCACACAAGTATTTATTGATATAAAAGTTTTAAACTGCTGTTACAAAGCTACTAGTTTCGGTCTAGTTAAAGACCATCATCAGGCTAAAATTAAGAGTACAAATGGACATTGATGTGACATTGACATTGGTCTTTCCTTTTCTTCTTAATAAATTTGTAGTTATAATTAATCGATATTTTTATTTAAATATCAAACAATCCAACTAGAAACTTGCAAAACATAAACCCCCTGAAAAATAGAATCTCATGTTATATTAGCAACATTTAAATAATATCAAATATTAATCCATATAAAATATTCATCAATACAAGATATTAGAAACATATAAAACCATATGAAATATCTATAAATACAAATTAATTAAACTATAAGTAATTATTAAACACATAACATTCATTATAGCAATTAATATTCAGAAGTAACATATTTTCTAGATTTTATCCCAATATCTCCACGAGTGCGGGATCTATGCAGGTAAGTTAATTATATTCCGTAATAACTGTAATAATAATAAAACTTTGACGGTAAAAAGTTTTTTCATCCACATAGTGATTTACTGCGAGTCTTTTGCCCTTATTTATAAACTAAACTCAAACGCGTACTTGTGTAAGGCAACTTTAGAGCTAGCATGATTTTGTTATATTTTGTAAACAATACTTCATCTATTCTTATATAAGATGAATTTTAAGCATGGAAGACTGTTAAACCTAAGTTATTGACCACTTTCTTCACGGTATACAGCAAAGGGGTTACGGAAAATTTCGTGAATTGAAAGAAAAATTGGTCTAATGCGTAAGACGTAAAAGGGAAATACTAAGTCCAATTTTTTGATTAAATACATTTTATTACTTTAAAAATGAAGTAAATAAAAGTTTATAAATTATTTTCGGATAATAATGAATGAATTAATGAATATAAAATATAATGGGCGCAGTAGCTGATGCTTGCCAAAGTCCAAATCATTCACTCGTTCGAAACACTACGACCTTCATATGAGAGCCATGACATTCTTTGGAGGAAGGAGGATATTAGTCATCTTCCTTGATTCTTCGCACAACAAAAATGTCTTGTCTGAGTTGTGTGTAAGCCTAACAGGTACCCAGGAAGTAATAAAAGTTATCTCCTCTCCACAGAAGAGATATGGTTTTATGGCAAATGGTAAAGGCCCTTTTGACATATGGCATCCCCACATTGGCCAGAAAGGCCACATTGGCCAGTAAGGCCAATGTGGGGATGCCTGTCTAAGCCCACTGCAGTTGGTCCATGACTGATATGTTAAAAGCATAGACCTAATATCAGAAGAGACAGATCTATTTACTTTTTACTGCTTTAAAAATTACTTATTTATGGTCGACTGTGTCGTATTGATATGGCCGACTGTGCTGTTATGTTGCCTGCTCTCCATTTAAGATAAGAGATTTATGATTGTTATTGAGTCATCTATAGTATTTGTTGATTACATTTGCAAAAATATTGTTACCATAATGCTATCTCTTATGAATTATAACCACCTAAATTATACAACTCATTTAATGGAATGTTTAACCATTGAACTATTTCATTCGGTTAGATAATAGAAATGAGTTGCTCAATAAGCGACAAGGCCGCACAGCTTGTCTGAAGCGCAAAGCGGTTGTACTATGAAATATCTTCTTTTTTAATTATGGGTGTCACTAGACGCAGTAACTCAATATAGGCTGTTTCATCCATTCTAAGATAACCACGTCAGACTTCAGGATTTTCTCTCAAATCTTCGATTAAGTTAATGGTCCGGCTACACAGTACGTTTTGTCTAAAAGCATGCTTGCAGAGACTCGTTTGCGCAGGTAAGATCGTGCATATAGTCGAGTTGCTGAAGGTTTTTCCTGAGGTTATAGGTTCTACGGTTTTACTTGCAACTTGTGGCCGGTCATTCAATTCAATCTTCAGTCCAGCAAACGGTTTCTAGCCAAATAGACGAAATGAGAGACATAAGAAACCTTTCAAAAACAATTTTTAAGTGAATTTATAGACAGCTTTGCCGGCTTTGTGGAAGGTGCAAAGTAAGGAATATTCCGATAGAAACAAGAAAAATGAAGTCTTTTTTATTAATAAACAATACAATAACGCTTTCGTTAAAAAATCTCTGCTGTACTCCTCAAAGTGTATGACTTGCGAGCTCTTTTGAAACACTGCGCAGTCCACTTGCGTGTAGCCAACGTACGGCGTACGGTGTTCCGTCATACCTGCACGGTTTTGGACTGCAGGCAAAACGTTGTGTGTAGCCGGATCATCACATGCGAATATATTGTAATGTTTTAAAATAATAATAAATATAACTTACCCAAAATATAACTTGAATTGAAATAAACTATTCAACAGGGATGTTATTTTCAAATCTTTTCATTAAATAATCAATACACCAAAAATTTCTTTATTTAAGCCAATCCAGTAAATCTTAATTCACACAAGAACACAAAAATATCTTGATAAAATGAGTTCATAAGAATGAGCACTAACACCAGTAGTCGATCCAAGAATCAAAGTCCAAGATACTATTTTGTTTAAGCTAAAAATTAAAAAATTAAATAAGTATTAGAATATGTTAATAATGAATCATAAGAATACAATATTAGTAAGATTGAAGTAGTATTAAAGTATTAAAGATTATTAGTAGATTAAAATCCAAATAATTTATAATCAATGTTAAAAATAATAAGTTCAATAATTTTTTATAAGTAGCTATAAAATAAGAATAAGTAGGTTTAGGTTATTTAAATTTATCATATAAAATAGAGATTATTCAACTGTATTCAGTTAGTAATATAAGGTACAAAAATTTAAACCTCAACAAGTAAATTTTAGATGTTAGAGCAAAATAAATGAATCATAGACAATGATTGTAATTTGATAAATAGATTTTACTTACCCCAGACAATATTTTCAAATTTAATTAAGCATCAAGTGATGAGTCCTGTAGTTTGATGTATCGGATGACAGTACAAGTCCAGTACTTCCTATTTTCTGGTACATCTCAGTTTTTGATAAAATACAATACTTAAGTCAGAATCTAAAAATAAAGATATTGAAATATATTACATGTAAAAACAAAACTGTAAGAAAGTGATGTGTTTGTTTACAAGCTAAGACTGTTTAATTAAAGCTTAGTCAAGGACATTATGAATGATAAATTCAATGAAAAACACTGTAAATAGTGAAGTGATGATAAAAAAAACTGCGGATTATAAACTTAAAAGATGTGCTTGTAGTGGAAAGACATTTAAACTTAATATTAGATGATTAATTGATATTACTATTTGTTATAATTGTATTTTGTTGTAAGGTAATTAATTTTAAGTCGTTCTTTGATGATTTTGGATATTATTAATTCTTTTATTTGATAAATTTTGTATTTGAATCGTTATGACGTAGTAAATTTTAAAAGCAAATAAAAGCTAATATAAGCGGTGTCATTGAAAATAAAAGTTATCTGATCATATTAGAATATGTAAATTTTCAGTTTTTGTTAAAATTAATGGCCAAAAAGAGATATTAGCTCATAATTGTTAAATTTAATATTGATAATTGTCAAAATGGCCGACATTGTTTACTCCGCAAAGTCAGCTGTTTTAATAAGGAAAAATTGATTTTAAAATTCTAAAAATAATAATTTATAATAAAATAAGTTATACAGATTTGATTTGTAACAATTTTAAGGTCAGAAAATGTCTAATTAAAAAGTCGGTTTTTCAAAAATTTGATGTAAGAGAGGTTATAAAAAACAAAACACGCTCGAAAAGGCAGCCATTATTCGATTTTTTGACCGAGGGTATATAAGCCCTTGGAAAAGAAAATTCGGGAGCATTCTAAATTGATCAAAAGGCCACTCCACGTCAGTATATTTTAAAAATTACCATAAATCAATGGCCGACTATTGTTAAAAAATAAAGATGGCCGCATAATAACCTATGTATAAGTTAAAAACGAGTTTATAAACTACTAATAATTGGAAATGGGATTTTTATAATAATAAAAACTATATACATGAAATAAAATAAAATTTTATTCTACTAACCTTGTGATCTAAAACATTGGACGTCTGGAGAAGCAATTAAATTTTCTAACAATTTTATAACATGGTGAGAACGAGATAATTATTCTAGAAGTACTCGAAATCCAAGCATCCGCTCGTTGATGGTTCCACGTGTCTAGAATATCCCGTGTGAGAAGCCGGAAATGGAGTAATTCAGCACTATACACAAGCAACAAGTGAAATACGGTATGTTTTTTGATATCACTTATTACATTCACTTTCCCAATACCTATAAAGTTTGTAAAATAGATTTCAATATCTTTAAACCACCATTTTGATATAATTTCGATTTTGAATAAACAAACTGCTTAAACATCTTGTTAATACTAATGCACACGCTATCTCCTACCTCTCAGTTTGCTCTTTGAAATAACAGTAAAATATCACGTGTTTCTTTTATGCGTGGGCAAATGCGCACAAGAAAAACCATAGTCGCATCATTCAGTAGGTATAAGGTATATTAAAATTTTGGTAAAATAAGTAAAATAAATAGTTTCATCGTTGGATTTTATTGTTTTTTTTTGAACCGACTTCTGTTGATAAGAGTCTTTTATATTTTGAAAATTGATTTAAGTAGATCAAATCTAAAACTATAATAATTTCATATTTAGAGTTTGAGAATAAATTTTTTAATATAATGGTAACAAAATAAAGAGATTTGAGGTGTTTTGAGATTAATAAATACAGAATAAAATTGAAAAACAAATAAATATAAATTATAGACCCACAAAACTTTAAAAAATTAAAAATTTAAAAATATAAAAACAATTTGATAACAACATCAATTTAAACTATATTAATACAAACATTAAATTTTTTTTTTAATTGTAATTTATTACAATATGTTTCTCCGTAGAAGTCATTTTTTACTCCACTTACTTCTATAGCGTCGTTGCTTGTGTGTTTGTTTCTTTTTTATTAATAAACAATACACTGAAACACTGAAATTTGCGTAGTCCACGTTTTACTTTAAGCCTTTGCGTGTAGCCAACGTACGGTGTTCCGTCTTTTTGTTCCGTCATACCTGCACGGTTTTGGTCTACATGCAAAACGTTGTTTGTAGCCGGACCATAAGGTTATTGTCTGACTTAATTTAATATTAAACTTTTAATTCAAGATCAGATCATAATGTCTAACTAGAATTATCTGTTTCATGCCACGTGAAATTTTTAATATAATGATAGCTTAAATGAAATCTATATTTCATTGAATAATTAACATTTACGAACAAAAAGAAGTATTTTTTAAATAAAAATTTGGTTAAGCAAATCTATTAAACA
The DNA here is from genome assembly GCA_035357415.1 of Ophraella communa. Lineage (NCBI taxonomy): Eukaryota > Metazoa > Arthropoda > Insecta > Coleoptera > Chrysomelidae > Ophraella > Ophraella communa. The sequence continues at coordinate 68,274,590 of CM068979.1, forward strand.
CTAGAATTTCCGCTACAAAACATTCCACAAGACGATCTCGTCGTATTAATTTTGAAATAAAAACGTTCACCACGAATTATAACGCAAACGCTTTTCCCCATATTGAATACCGACAAAGCGTTAGCTTAACGCGTTCCAATGTAAAATTCAAATATTTACTTAAACGTAAAAATTATTCGAATACAATATTTGTTAAGTGAAAATGTCGAAAGCTAAAGTCCTAATTGAATGAATCGACATGTATAGAGACCGTAACCAGTGTGTTTAATATCCGGGTTTTCCAACCCAGTTTAATATTAATAACCACGTTTCAAAAGGTGAATTTAATAAAAAGAATCTAGACAAGTTTGGTAATTCTTTGTATATTCTAATGTTCTCTACTCTAGGAATAATTTTATGAAAAATTTGTCTTTGATTAAAAATACACAATATATAATTTGATTACATGAAACATTTTTTTCTCTTTATTTTTATTGCACATTTGGAGGTTTAAATTTATTTTTTAAGCGAGTGTCACAAAAAATGAAGTTTTACGGATCTATTAACGTCCCTAAAGTGTATCTTTTTTGGCGGCTTTTTTACTTTACGGCCGCTTTTTTACTTTACGGCCGCTTTTGCAAACAAAGTCATTATGAGGGCAACCTACTAGACACATTTAATTTGCTTATTTGAGTTATTTCCACGTCCGATATTAAGATTGTCAAATTATGAAGGCGGCCTACTAGACTCACTTAATTTGCATGTTTGGGTTATTTACCCATAAAACAAATAATGCCCTAATTTATTAACTTCGTTATGACCCAACTTCTGTTTATCATACTTACTGTAAGTAATTCTGTACACATATTTGTTACTTAATAATACACTTTTCATTTGGTTAATAAAAATTTGAATCTAATCTTCCAGTTTCGTCTCTGTTTAGAAACAAAATTGTAAAAAAAGTTGTTACCTATTTGATGAGACACTCGCTTAAAAAATTTTGTGTGCACCTCAGCCGTATGATCTTTTTTTGCCTCACCTGAAATTTGCTTTGCTCGGCTACGCCTCGGCCGCAAATTTCAGATTCGGCCAAAAAAGATCAACATTACGGCCTTGGTACACAAATAACTATTTTTCGGGCTGAGATGCGAAACTCATGTTCTATGGGTCCTTATCCAGAACCCAACAGTGTTGGACTCACCCTCAAGAGGATGCTAACCAACCTCACCACCGTTACCCCTGCCTCGGAATCACTACTCTAGCATACTTCAAGACGGGCGGCGGTCCCTCACACATTCTTTGCCATCAGAACATTTCCTTTTCCTAATCATTTTCTCCACAACTTTGCTAACCTCCACCCATTCTTTTTTCCCTCTCAACATTATCTCCACCATGTTCTTCCAATACACTGCTACCCCGATTCTCCTATCCAACTTTTCTAAATCCTCCTTGTTTTTTCCAATATCTAAACACATGACCCTCATTATCCTCCACCTCACACCTCACGCATATTCCACTCTCTCTCTTCCCAATTTTGTGAAGACACCCCACTCTTGACCCATACCCAGTGAGCACTTGGGTCAAGAAGTCAAACTCTCGGTCCCCCCACTCACTCCTACTCCTAATCGCCCTTTTTAATGCACCTTCATATCCCTTCCACCTTCTTACCATTTCCTCCTTTATCCAATCCTGAACTCCTCTTTTGTGGCACTCTTCCACCGTTGCCTCTTTGCCTTAGACATTAGGTCCAAAGGGTATGAACTTGACAGCACAGCTGCCGCTATTGCACCCACTATTCTGTACCCCTGCACTACTCTCAACAAAATCCCTCTCTGCATCTGCAGTAGTGGCTTTATCTTCGCATGCATCCCTGCTGTTTCACCCCACACTTCCGCTCCGTACAGCATGCTTTGCTCAATCGTCCTGGATTGGAGGTTTCAATAAATAGTAGTTTACTCTTACTTGGTTTCTTTTCGAACCCTCAGCTCATGGTATACCTCAAAAGTGAGGCAGCCTACTGCTGTTTTATTTTTGGGGGGGTCAGTATATAGAACTAGTTTGTTAGTATGATTGTATGCTGCTTTGAAAGCTTTCATCATATCATTCCTTAGACATGTTAACGGCCTAAGGTAGGATAGTGGGAGATGAGTTGTTCGAGGATACGGAAGGAAGTAGCAATTCGGTGTTTTCATTAGAAATAAATCAATGAAATTCCTTTGTATTCATATAGTAAATTATAAATATTTAATCCTAAACTCATTACAACGCAACAATTCTGGTTATTTTTTATATAATATCAAATTGAAAGTAAGTTAAAATCGATAAATTCAAATAGAGAAGTCGAAACGGTCGTGACGTCAAAACTCATATCGATGACAGTTTGTTTACATTTAATGTGTGGTAACCAACTTATTCCAAACAAATTTTTTTATTGTATGTTTTATAAGTGTTATTAACTATTTTATTGTATTTTCTTGGTTTTTCGGAGTTAATTACTGTTTTTTCATTGGTAAAGGTTCATTCATATTATTTACATATCACTTAAGTAAATAGACGAACAATTTCCGTAAAAATATTCTAACATAACCTTCAAAGTTGTGCATTGTCATACATTTTAAGAGTACTTACAAAAATGGAACTTTAAAACTCGAATTTGGAAATATTTTGCTTATATGCATTTAATTATGATACTTCCGTTATATTTCAAAGTATAATAATAACAAAATAACTCAAACAAAAGTTATTTCTGGAGATTTATAATGTTGCCGTTTGGAATCATTTCGTTGACATTTCCCAGTTCAACAGCATAGAACACAAATTTTGACGTCACTACTTTCCCAGTCCATTGGAGAGTTGGACTTTAAAGGCCGGTTCATGCAACTTTCATTATAATTACATTATCATTAAGAAAAGTTGAGCACCCAATTTAGAGTGGAGGCGTTCATGCAACACATTAAGGCATTACAATTACATTAAGCCCACTAAGAAGTTGGGAACTTTCAACTTTTCATTTACATTACATTATATTCTTAGTGGAAACAGTAAAAGCGCATGCGCAGTACGATAGCATGGAAATGTGAATTCGTATTTATGTCAAAATTCCTATGTTTAGGTTATGTTGATATTGAAGGCCGGTTTTACAAGCAATAAAAAATATTTTAACAAAATCAAAAATAGAATAGTAGTATAACAACTTGAACTTTTTGAATATTGTAGCAGATGTATAGAACATAACATAAGTTTCAAGTGTCAATAGTGGACAATATACAGAATTTATAATGTATTGAAGTATTGCATGAACGACAACATTTTTTTAGTTAAAGTGTAATTATAATATAATGTTAATGGAATTATAATGTTTGTTTTATTTGTGTTATGCAATCATAAAATGTCGTCAGTAGGGTTTGTGAAAGCATTGTGACATTTTCATGGTTAGGTTAGGTTGGGTCAGGTTAGGTTAGTTTGAATGCAGCTGAATTTCGAAATGTAAAAGCAACAGCGTAAATACTTATATTGTGCTTTTTGCATTAAAAAATATCTTATTGACTGACTTATTTTTATGAAAATCAACAAAAAATAAAGAAAAGAGAGAATAAATATAAATAAAAAACTTCGCACAATCTCGCAGATACACTGTTTACAATAAAATGATGGCGCTTTCAATGACACATATGAGTAGTGACGTCAACAGTCGTTTACGCGGCAAATTTTTGAATTTGAATTTGAGGATGGAATAACTATGCTACAAAATTTTTTAAATTTAAGTTTTTTTGGTTATTGGGGTAATTGATTGCTGCTCTGTCTTCCTGCATGATTTTGAAAAAAATGGAAAACACCGAATTGTTGTCATCTTTACCAAAGGGGGGATTAATTGGTTTCATAAAAAAGGTATTCTGCAGAGCAAGATCAAAAGGAACCACACACAAACCTGTAACACAAACTTGTAATACTTGGTTGGTCTGTCAATTATTGTTAAAAGCATTATCATATTTATTTTGCATCAGTTTTATGAGTAAAAATCGTATTCCAACCTTCTTAAATATTAAAAGGGACAATTATATAATGTTATTTATAGTAAATCATTTTGTTTATTATAAATATACATTTAGTTCTTTGTTCTTAAAGGTAATTTTATTAAAAAGATAGAATTAGATAGATACAGTCAATTACACAATAATTTCAGGATCATTACTTTTGACTTTTAAAATAGTTATGTAAACATTTTCTCTTTCCAAACCAAACAAGGAATTTTCAACAGTATCCTATAACTACAAAAAGTTTAGTAACCAATTTTTTAGGGTATTTCTAAAAGAAGATTTATAAAAACGTTCACAAAACGCGCGAAAACGGTGGTATCTGCATCCAGTGTGACACAGCAATTTCACAATGAAATGTGAATTGTTTTCCATTTCTTGGCGTATTGTTTACATTTTTCCTAACAGTTACAGGACAATTTCGAAAATGAGAATAAAAGTAGGAGATATAACCAAGCAGTAAAGCTAAATATTGCGGTTATATAATATGCTCTGGGATATATCCAACGAACAGGAAACTGTATTTTACATATACATACAAAAAAACAAATATATGTTTATATTTACTAGATATCGTAAATATTCCGCAATAATAAACGTTGTTAATAATACTTTGTAGTATTAAGAATTATATAAATAATTTTCTATCGAAAATTGGAAATTATTTCTATGTTCTGCAAAGCTTTCCTGTGTCAACCGTAAAAGCTTTTGGGTATAAGTAACGCGAAATGCTCCAATTATTTTGTGATGTTTCCAGAATGACTTTATCTGTTGGAGTTCTTTCCTTAATTACTTTCTATTTTTCTGACAGATGTGTAATATTAGAACTGACTGCAATGCTCTGTATTATATGAATTAAAGCAAAACCAAAATGAAAGCTAATCTAAAATGTAGATTCATTTTCATTTTAGTACAAAAAATCACTGTAAATTTACTTTTTAATAAGAAAACCGCAGTAGATTTAAAATTATAAAACAAATTTTCTGAATAACTCATTAACAAATAGAAATAGCATTTGTCTTTTGTATTTGCAAGACCGGAATAAAATTATAAAACTAATTCATTTTAATGAAATTTATTGTACTATACCTTACTATGTGAAAGTCCATTTTATTAAGAACAATAAACTAAACGGTTGAATTAAACTTTCACTATGAAATTTATTGTACTATACCTTACTATGTGAAAGTCCATTTTATTAAGAACAATAAACTAAACGGTTGAATTAAACTTTCACTATTTATTCTCAAATACGTTTTTAAATGCAATGACGGCCGTTTCGCTATAGAATTAGCATTGTCAGATTGACATTATTCCCGAAGAAATCCCTAACGCGCTTGGCCATTCTTAATAGCTGATTTTCTACAGCTAGTGGACTCAGTGTCAAAATTAAAGTGGAGGTGAATTGTTGTAGCGTGTGTTATTAAGTTTTCGGTCTCTGAGACGGATGTTAGTTGTGGTGTATCTTTTGGGGTAAGTAACATTTTTGTTTTATTTTGTAAGAATTGTACTAATTATTAACTGTTTTTGGAGATTTCGATAAATATGACTTCTTTAACTTATGAAGAAGAACAAAAACGACTACAACATGTATGTTTGATGAAGTTGAAACGGACGTAGATGTAGCAGAAGTTAGCGATTCAAGTTTGGGAGAAGACAATGTTGAGATTCAAGAAGACAGTGAACAAGACATTACAGATAACCAACTAAACGGAAGTGGACGCTGTGAACAGGAAACAAAAACTCGCATACCTTGCATGATGGGGACAGAGGGAACCAAGTGGAAAAAAACTAAGTGTCACCCGACGCCATAATATCATAACCCGGTTACCGGGAGTAAAGGGTGAAGCTAAGAGTAAAAAAAACACCAATCGACAGTTGGAGTTTATTTATTACAGATGCAATGTTACAAATATTGTTCTTTACACCAACAAATATATCGTGGCAAAAAATTATTCGGAAACATATGTAGAACAGCAAGAACCACAGATGTCGATGAACTGAAAGCATTTCTGGGGCTTTTATATCTTGGTGGTGTAATGAAAAGCAATTTTCAAAATACTGCTGATCAATTCAGATCACCCGGTATGGGTTTAGAAATGTTTAGGTTGGCCATGTCCTTAGAGAGGTTTAAATTTTTGCTTCGAAATATTCGTCTTGACGATAAAGAAACAAGACCTGCAAGACAAGAATTTGATAAATTGGCAGTAATTAAAGAGTTCTTTGAAGATTTTAACAATAACCTACCAAAATTCTTCTGCCTTTCGAAGTATACAAATCTGTATTCTATTATTATTTGTAAATTATTTTTTGATAAGTTTTTCCTCATAAAATTTATGTTTGAAATGTGCTCATTTTGGGGATGTCAATCTCCTTGAATTTATATAAATTAGAGCTAATAACATAAAATTAACTATGCATAAATCTCATAAGATAGTCCTATTATAACTTTTAAATACTAATTTGACTTCAAAAAAATGAAAATTAAGCTACTACTATCTGTAAGGAGTGTGCTGAAATTTAAGGTCATGTTTGTTTATTTGTTTTCAGTTTATATTTAATAAATTTGCAATTTTTTTAATTTTTAATATTTTCTGATGTTTCGTAAATAATATAATTTGTTTAGTTACCATAGAAACTGTTTCTGTTTTATTTATAGACATTTTAAAAATACTATGTTTTTTTTACCCCAATTTGTTTGTTATTTAATAATCTCATTAAAAATCGTGTAACAAATACAATTTTTCCATTTTTTCCTTTTAACCACCCTTAAGTAAAAAATTTCAAGTCATATTTTTTCCACTTGTTAGGTTTTTCTTAGTCGGTTTCAGAGACGGATATTAGCTTTCTTGTTAAATTTAATCATGTTAGCTACGGAAGGCTAGTAAGGATGTTTAAGTGAACATTTTTTGACAGCTGAAACCACAGAGAACGCTGAAACCTCAACGGACAGACCATCGACAAATAGAAATATTACTAAAAACATTAAAAATAAAATTTTTTAAACACAACTTCCACTATTTATCGAAAAAATTGCGTTTTTAAACTTTTGAATTTTGAATTTTTGTAGTACCTAGTTAGTTAAGATACCTATATAATTTTAAACAAAAGAATCTACTTGATACTCAATAATTACTGTATTTCGATAATAACTTATTTACCATTGCATAAATCACAGTAATTCATTTATCACAATTTCAACATTAAGTAAGTTCTTTTCTAGTTAATAAAAGGCCTTTTTTTCATGTTTTTACATATTACTGTTTAAACTTCACTCTTATAATAAATTTGTAATAATAATTAATCAATTTTTCATTCACATTCCTACCAAATTATCCAACTAGAAGCTCGCAGAACAAAACACCCCTAAAAAAAAGAAGATCTTGCTACTTTAAAACATTTAAGAAAAATATCAAATATTAATCAATCAAATAAATAAATAAACAAATTAATCAGTTAATAATCATTCAAATCATAATATTCATTTCAAAATATTTCTCTATGATACAGATGTTTGAAATAATAATTATTAGGTTTTGTTACAGACGTCAGATTAAATTAATAGTTTTCTCCCAAATTATGTTGTAAAATTTTCTTACCCAATGCCAGCAAACTGAAATTATTTATGGCGCACAAATATTTTTAGAAAATTATCTGTTATTTTTTGTAATATTCGAATAAAATATTTATTGAAAAATAAATGTAACTTGTGTTTAATAGAAATCATACAAGGGTCTTTTGTTCATAAAATGCATAAAGAAAAATTAAAATTAGTTTTAAAGTAAACACACAGTGCTTAAAATGTTGCTATAAGTTTTTTCAATATTTTTTTCTCTATTAGACTTAAAAAATGTAAGGTGTGATTTTGTACATTTAGCAATTAATTTTTCGTATAAAAAAATATAGATGTATGTTTTATAAATTGGTAATGTAATAGCAAAAACAATTTTGATTGTAATTTGCGTGCTCCCACCAAATTCATCAATTTAACACCTCTTATATTTATTCCCCTATTCTTCATGACTAAACCGAGACAATTTTTTTAGATAGGACATAAAAAAAGAAAAATGTACCTCAAATATCCTGCTTCTTACTTTGGTAATGTAGATTTGGACAAGATAGTTGTTGTTAGTGAATACGTGTAATATTATTTTTAGATATCATGCTAACTGTGACTTCAACTCGATCGTATATTAAAAGAATTTGAATATTTAAGCCGACTTAGTTTCTAAAAGACATTTCTCTTGACCTTTACGTAACGCCAATTTCAAAAGCCTGTGAACGATTCGCTTTAAAAACCCTACGTTTGCCACTTACTTGTTAACAGCTCTATCACACGTGCCATAATTACAGAACGTGCTTTGTTTTTCTGCATAATTGTACTGCGACTACCTGCTGATAATGAACAGATCGATAGAGTCACTTAGTTGGATAAATTATTGCCCAGCAAATGTTTACTCAAGTAAGCACAAGTATTACTGTCGTTTACTTTGAAATAAACGAGTGTTAAAAAACGAAGACTATGATAAGAAAAATCAATTTGTATATTTGCGATTGAAAAAAACTGTGTTTTTATATAAAATTCACACTTTTTAGGTTGTTGTTGTTTTTATGGGACTGTTTCTTGAGAAAGTGTTTTAACAACTTCAAAGTAATAAACAAATAAGAAGAGCAATGATAAAAAATTCATAACGGTATGCAGAAAAAATATTAAAAATAAACATGTGCAAACTAATTGATGTATCGAAAAAAATCCCAAATTTTAAAATAGGTGCCATATTTTACTTTTGCTACCATTTGAATAATTGTTATGTGGATTAGACCAATTTATTTAGACATTCATTTATTGTCAAAAATCACGGTTTCATAGCATCCCAAATGTGCTTTCTTCACTTATGTCCGTCACCCACAAACCTCTTCCTTAATTCACCTCTTTTACCTGCCAGCTGTCCTCCATGGACACTTAATATTCCTTTCCTTTATATCATACAAAACAACAAGCTCTTCTTCTCACCTTACAACAGATTCGTTTTCCTATATCTATTATACACTACAGTTTTATTATTCTCTTTACATTTTTTTGGGAAATGATATATAATGAATTTGGAATTATGTTTCAAAGTAGTTTATTAAATTAAAATTAAAAATCAAAAAATAATGGGCATAAATAATAAAAATAATTATACTAGAAAAATCAAATAATAAGTACAAAGTAACAAAATAAAAAATTTAAACGATGAATTTAATATTTTAGTATCTGGTATTGCCACCCTCTGGCTCTAATAGCATCTCTCATTCTCCGTGGAAGGTTTCTTATCAGGTCACTTATTTAATCCAAATCCAAATTTTCCTATTCTTCTATGAAAACATTTTCCAGCTCATCAAGGCTGAACCAAACATGTTCAATTGGGTTTAGGCTGGGACTAACTGCTGGCCAATCTAAAATTCTCTCCAATTATTGGAACAAATGGCACTAAATTTTTCGCAAGAACCTTCCTTATATACCGATCAGCTGTCAGTGATCCCCTACGAAACACAATTAACTCCGTGTGGCCTTCAAAACAGATGCCTCCCCATACCATAATCGAACCACCTCCATAATTTCTGGTTGTTCTTATGTTACACTGAGCAAATCGCTCACTTGTGCGTCTATAAACTGGAATACGTCTATCGGATCCAAAAAGTGAAAATCTTGATTCATCCGTAAAAAGACTGTTAGCCCAATCGTTAATATCCCAATTAACATGTTCTCTTGCGAACCTTAAACGTGCTACACGGTGTACTCTGGTAAACAATGGAGCAGTAACAGGCATTCTGGGTCTGATTTCAAAATTCCTTAATCTGTTTCTAATCGTATTCATAAATATTCCAACATTACGGACTTCAGAAAGAACATTTTGTAGTTCGCAAAGTCTGAATTCTTAAATAACGGTCATCTGCAGGATTATTACACCTGAGACGCCCTGAAACTGGTCTTCTATAACTTCCAGTGTCTCTAAACCTTTTTAAGACTCTAGAAACGCTGGATTGATGGATTCCTATGACTTCAGCAACATATTGCAGAGATCTTCCATCTCCACGATTTGAGCTGCTTGTTTTGGGGTTAAATTACTCATTTTTAGTCAAAATGTTTCTAGACACTTCCAAATGAAAAATTAAACAATCAAGAAATGCACACAAGAAATTTTAAAATATAAATAATACAAATAGGATTTATCAAAATTTATTCATTTTTTGTTTTTTAACAAAAAGGCGATTTAAACTGTGAATATTTTGGCCTTTTATACATCTAAAGGATACCATACACTCATATTAAAATATTATGAAAAATGTGATATTTTATTTTACACCATAATTCATTTTTAAAATTATGCGATATTTTTTGTGACGAATGTATATACAGATGCTTCCAAAACCAATTAATAAACTTCTTGTACGATCATTACCACATAAAATCCACTTTCAACCATTAGTCTATCCTCTATACAGCGCTTATTTAGGTAAACTTTATGCTATTCTCAAAGCTCACTTCTACTTTACGTGCCATCTACTCTTAAAAGATTGGCTATCATCAGGGCGATCCTTTCTTTGGATGCGACTGCTTGGAATAATTCGATTGATGTACACTGATACCGTTCCCTAAGTATTGTACTCTCTAATTCTCTCGACTTCCTCGTTGTGAAACTACAGACTGCTTCAAACATCTGTTTCACTGATTGTCTTTAATTTTGTCTTTTTGATATTAAGCGTAATACCAGCTTCTTTGCTGTTGTTAACGATTTTGTCCATTATTCTTTGTACGTCCTTGATACTCTGGGCTATTATTAGTATATCGTTAGCGAAACGGAGATTATTTATGAGTGTACCCTTTATCTCTATTCCTGCTGTTTTTCAAGCTGTAGCTATACTTGCATACTTTTCTCACCCTACCATCCATCACACTACAAAATTAACACCAGACACGATTCAATCATCGACAGACGTCTTCGTATTGGTCACACTCGTCTGACACACGGATCTCCTGGTATTTCATGTTTCGCTTTCCCCCTCCCATTTCCAAACAATATTCAATCCAATTAACAATCAATTACTTCCTTTCTAATGTAAAGTAAAACAACCATTTATATCTCATCTATCTATCCAGCCTAATCAGTGTATATCTTTTCTGTATCTTTTCTACGCCCATATATGTAAAAGTCAAGAATGGCACTGTCAACGTTCCTTGTAAGTGACATTTAACAATTACATGCACGTAATGTGATTTCATAACATACAAGTGCGTTTAGATAAAAAAATTAAAATTTCTTGGTTTAATCAAATGGAACCACATTTGGAGAAGATTTTACGATCATTGCTACTTAAATACAACTACCAAAAGTAATTTACAGTCCAGGAATGGGCGTATGGGAGACGAATAGCAGTCATATCATAATTGGTTGAATAGCGACTCTAAGACTAGGAACGAGAAGAGAAAACAATGGTGAATCTAAGCTAGAACTTGGGGACAGACCTATCCACAATGTTCCAAGCGTAGATACAAAAATTGAACAATTATTTCCGATATCATTTTAACTACAAGTTAGTTTGGACATGCCTTAGGTATAAGATTCAATATTGCAGCTTAGCAGAATGATTAAACCTACAACCCCTTACCGCATCATGGGTTATATTTTACACAATTAATATTTTCACACATAACATAAAGCCTCATACCAAACTATTTATGCATAAGTGGTCATATACGTTACATATTTCATAAATCTGGTAAGTTAGCGACATCTCTCAGCAGTTTCATACAAATTTGTACATGGCCGCCGTGTGAACAGGTGTTATCAGTTTTTATGAAATCCCAGTCTCTGTAGTACAGTTTGATTTATAAAAATATCTTTAATTTGGAATAGTATGCATTCCGGACATTTCATTTATTTCGTGTATTTCATAAAATGGATTCAAAACTGTATTACGGCACTAGCTGATATCTGTCTATGGATGTACCAGATGGTAGTGAGAACAAGAGACTTTCAGAAGATGGGGAACCGGCTGTTATAGAAGAACCAGAGTCTGACTACGACGTGGAAAATGATATGGACGATAACCAATCAGATATTATCATCCCAGACGGATTTAGAAGGCAGTTCCGATAGCAACGATGATCTACCTTTGCTCGAAAGGTTGCGTAAACTAAAGAAAAATATAAACAAGAAACATCCTACTTGGAAACTTGGAAAAATTTTTTGGTTTTACTGATATGCAACCTAAATTAGAAAACGCAGACTCCTTATGAATTTTGTAACTTTTTCCTAACAAAGGAGATGATCACAGATATAGTTCACCAACGTATATTATATTCAGCTCAAATGAGATCAGAAAAACCCTTGGATCTGACTGAAAAGGAACTCAATCAATTTATAGGGATCTGTATTTATATGTCAATAGTGCCCTACCTAATTCTAGAAGTTATTGGAACCTAAACCTGAATCATCGCTTGATCTCAGATGTTATGGCATGCAACAGATGGGAAGAAATAAAACGCTTTTTGCACTTTGCGAATAATGACGACGCTGTTGAAGCTGGCAATCCTGGCCATGATAATTTTTTTAAAATACGACTTTTACTTAATAAACCAAGTGAGCAACTACTCAAAGTTCCAAAAGAAGAGTATCTGGCTACAGACGAGCATATTATTTTTACACAAACCGTCTATAAAACAATATAAACTTAAAAAACCTCACAAATGGGGATAAAAGTAGTTTGTTCTTAGTGGTGTCAGCAGATTTTCATACGATTATGAAATTTTCGCAGGAAAACAAACCAATATTATCCCCAATGGTTTTCCTGATCTAAGAATGAGTTCAAATATAGTTCTTCGGCTAACACAAACTGTTACAAGGCACGTAAACCACAAACTATTGGCACAAAATGAAATGTTGCCACGTGGAACGGTTAGAATAAACAGAGTGCTAAATAGCAACATGCCAAAAGAGAGTGAACTCAAAAAGAATGGCTGTGGGGCGATGCTGGAAAAAGTCACCACAATTGATGGCACAAACATATCTGTTATTTTATGGTATGACAATAAATTGGTATTTCGTCTATATATGCTGGAAGTACACTGACAGCTGAGTTTAGACAATGATAAAAAATGAGGATATAATTTTCACCTGATTGATTTGATGGTTGTCAATGCATGGATACGTTGGAGACGAAGTGAAAACGAGTTCAAAGATTTACCTCTGGCAGATTTTAAAATGGCCGTAGGAGAGAGTTTGTGTAAATTCAATAAAGTCAGCTCAACAAAGAAAAGAGGCCTTCCCAGTGGAATCATAGATACATTACAAAGCAAGTAAAAAGGGGCTCAATATCAGATTTTCCCATCCAAGAGGTTCGAAGAGATCAATATGGCCATCTTCCAGTATGGTGTGATAATAAGCAAAGGTGCAAATCTTCCTGTGGTGGAAAGTCTTTTATAAAGTGTGAAAAATTTTGGATTTAACCAAAGACAGAAACAAAGACAGAAACTGCTTTTATCAGTTCCATACCGAATAACTTTTTACGTATTATTGCATATTGTGGCATATATGACCTATAAAAAAATACAAAAAATAAATAAATAAAGAATTTTTTAAATATTTTTATCGTAATCCTGATATTTTTTCCATGAAGTGCATTTTTTTCATAAAAAAAAAACAAAAATATCATGCGGTAAGGGGTAAGTTTATTACACCTTATTTCGAGGAATATCAATTGTTTTATGTATTGTCAATAAATAAACCTTTTTAGTTTCTGACTGTCTTATAATTTATTGAACTTCCCCTAAAATAAGATTATCCATTCGAATTTGTTCGTACAACTCCCACTGCTGCTTTTACAGTTTATTCGTGGGATATCAGCAACATTATTTAAGCCTCATTAGGAAGATTACTGCTACCTACCTGATGTAGTACATGTACTATAATCAGTTCAATTTATTTACGCTCGCGTGTGATATCACTAACTTGCGACTAATCATAGGGCAATTCCGGTACAGATAAAAGATAACTCTGATTTTGTTTTGCTAAAAGACATACAAAAATAATCAAAAAAAGTTCATTTTATCGTCCTCTCTTCTTCAAAGTTTATGTAAACAGAGTTATTAAAACCTTACCGATCAGTATTTGCCATTCTAATAATGGTTCCAAAATAAATTATGGTTGGAACGATTTGGTTACTGACAAATTACTGGAACGTATCAAACAGAACCATAGTTTAATATTTACATGGTAAACGTAATTAAGCACAAAAATGTTTATTTATACAGGGTGTAACAACCTTTTGACAAACTTCGGCATATTGGTTGTTTTAGAAGATATCATAAAATGTTATTAACAAAACTAGTAGATGTCTTAAGGGGCCATATTTTGTTGTATAACTCCGTTGCAAACCACACATATGATTTTTTAAATAGGAACCCCTGTATATTATACCGAATTCGTACTGCTCACATTTTTTTGAAGATTTTGATACGTTATACAGAGTCCTTCAGAAGTTATGGACACGTTTGTGTGAAAATAGTAGGTGAATCAAGGCTCTGTATCTTATTGTACGATGGAGAAAAAAAAAGTACTGTATCCTCCAAAATAAACGGTACCGAAACAGAGAGTGCTGTGGAGTTTATGTAATATGGATTTGTCATATTTGACTTAATTGTCATTAGTTGATATATTAATAGTACGCTGCAGTTAAATTTGATTTAAAAATGGTTCTAACAACGGAAGAAAAAGTGTTTTTGGTAGAGCATTATTTTCGTTCATACGAAAAAGGTCGTAATGATGATCCAAGCTTAGAACAGGTGTCAATAAAATATCAACAAAAATTTAATAAAGCAGCTCCTAGTAAAAGTGTGATGTTAGCTGTTGTTGAAAAATTTTGTCAACGTAAAGGTTCTTCAGGTCGTCGAAAAACAGTATGCACTAACGAAAATGAAGGACGTGTTTTTAACCAAGTTGTGCAATCACCTCAAAGAAGTCTTGTAAGAACTGCATGTAAACTCAACATTAGTGAAACGTCTTTACGTAGCATGTTCAAATCAATTGGTGGTTATCCATACCGTATTCAAGTTGGACAACGACTAAATGCTGTGGACAAACGTGCAAGAGAAATTTACTGTGGTCGCATGTTGAGTTTAATTTACGAAGATCCCGAATTTTTGAAAAACATATGGTTTTCAGACGAGAGTCACGTTCATCTTAGCGGCTATATTAATCGACAAACAACCAGATTCCTTGGATTTGAACGTCCTGATGTCATTGTTGAGAAACCACTCCACTGTCTTCGAGTTACCGTTTGGTGCGCGGTATCTGGTAATGGAATGATTGGTCCTTATTTCGTTGAAGATGATAATCAGAATCCACTTACTGTCAACCAAGAACGTTATAGAGAGAAAATTATTATACCTTTTGTGAGAGATCTAAATAACTTTTGCCGTGCACGAAATCTACAGTTTCGCACACAATGGTTCCAACAAGATGGTGCAACGAGCCATACAGCTGTGCGCACCTTAGAATTACTCCGTCAGCATTTCGATAATAGAATAATTTCTCGGGGAACAGACTTCGAATATCCTTCTCATTCACCTGATCTGACGCCACCTGACGCATACATTTGGGGCATAATGAAGGAAAAAATATTTCATTCGGAAAATCCGCCGGCGAATATTGCCGAACTACGGGAAAGAATACAAAATATTTTTCGGCAGTTCCATCAACCACTTTTTATAAATATGTTTATTGAACATTTTGAACACTTACATTACAGAAATTAAAAATTAATTTTTATTTTTATTTTCGGTACTGTTTATTTTGGTGGATACTGTATTTTGACTAACAGAGTTTCCTAATATGATACAATATCACTGTATTCTATTAAATATTAATTATTTTCCCTTTTGTATACAGAGTGAACGACAACTCGAACCTTTCATCTTCTCTCTTCTTTCAAATGGAACACCCTGTATTTTATATCATAAATAGAATATACGATTATATAACTTTAATTTTTGTTAAGCATTCCGTATACCCAAAGTTTATGAAAACAGAATTATTTTGTAATATTTATTGTAAACCATAATTATTAACCTATTTGTGAAACGAATAAACGTTGAATGTAACAAACAATCCTTAAAAATAATAAATTGTAATAAACAATTTATTCTAGTTAAAATAAATCTCCAAAAGTATAATTCTAACCATAATATTGAACTAAATGTTCAAAGTGTTCACCGTTAACATCAATGCAATGCTGCAGTCTAAGTTCAAATAATTGACTAACATTTTTCTGAGAGGGAAATACATCCAGGATGATCCTAGGATAATCACATCTAGGCTTTAATATTATTGTGTGTTATTACTTTAATTCTCGGTTTAGTCTTAATTCTACTTAAACATCTTAAAATAATATAAATTCAATATTTCAGTTTGATGATGATAATATATCGAAACAGATATTCTAAAGTTAATTTTTTAAACTGTGTTCTTTGTTTAATTGATGTATTTTTACAGAGTAAGGGTTAGTTTAATAAATTTCAATTTGTACCTAGTAAAATAACAATGCACACCTCACTCATATTACCACAAAAGCAATAAGGGCTTTCTGGATGTGCCATAGGCTTTTTTGGGAAAACCTGGGGTCTGAAGCCAAAAATGATCTACTGGTCATATTTAACGGTTGTCAGACCCATTATCACTTATGCTGCGATGGTTTGGTGGACCAAAACAAAGCAGCAAAAGGCAATAAACGAGTTGCAGAAAGTGCAACGACTTGCCTGTATTGGGATCACGGGTGCTATGAGATCGTGTCCTACCGCAGCCTTAGAGGCAATGCTAGACCTTCCTCCACTACATTTACATGTACAGAGGATCGCTCTGGAAAATGCCTATAGGCTGACACAGACCAAATCTCTGAAACCCGGTGACTTAACAGGACATCTTGAGGTATTAAGGGCTGTAACAACCCAAATCATGAAGATGCCTGCAGACGTAATGCCTGCAAAACAAGATTTTGAACTCGCGTTAGATGTTATTATTAACGACCGCGAGTTGACAGAAAACGAAATCGCTCAAATCACAAAAGGTGCCCTCACTTATTATACTGATGGGTCAAAAACAAACGAAGGAGTAGGAATAGGGATCACAGGTCCTAATATTAGGATATCCGCAGCCCTTGGAAATGCTCCAACAATATTTCAAGCAGAACTATTAGCAATAGAATTCTGTGCCCAAGAGTGCCTAAGAGAAGGCCTCAACACAGAAAGAATATTTATTGCATCTGATAGTCAGGCTGCTTTGAAGGCTCTGAAGTCCACAACCTATGAGTCAAAAATAGCCTGGAATTGTAAACAATCCCTTAAACAACTGGCTAGTCGCAACAAATTAAAGTTGCTATGGGTGCCAGGGCATAAAGGAATTGTCGGAAATGAGATTGCCGATAGTCTCGCAAAGGAAGGAGCTTGTGCTCCTTTTATCGGACCTGAACCATTTTGTGGCATATCAAAAAGCCGCATAATGGAAGAAGTTCGAAAATATGAAAAGGAACTCAGTGCAGCCTACTGGAAAAATGTTCCAGGCCAAAGACAGGCAAAAAGGTTATTACGACCCTCTGCCCGCTACGCGAAATTACTCTTAGAGCTTCAGAAATCTGATCTCAGAGTAATCACAGGAATTCTCACTGGACACTGCTCACTCAGATACCATCTCTGCAAAATGGGCATATTGGACAGTGGGACATGCAGATTCTGCGATGAGGCAGATGAGACGTCAGAACATATTATCTGCAATTGCAGAGTAATTGTTCGGCAACGCCATAAATATCTGGAACAGGTATTCCTTGATCCTGATCAGATTACAAACCTAGCTCCAAAACGGATAATGGACTTTCTTAGAAGCCTAGACCTTTTGGACTAAAATATAAATGTAGGGTATACACAAAAGATCTTATAGGTCGCAGTGTAGTAAGGTCAAACTGGGCCAATCGACCCCTTCTGCAATCTACAATCTATTAAAATAACAAACCACAGTAATTTGGTAGTTGAGGTACGAATAAAATTAAAAATATTTCCGTGGTGTGAGAAGATTTAAAATCGAGATCTACATGTACTAATGGGACTTTTATTAGGTATATAAAGACGAAATATGCTGTACTGATAACGGAATATTGCATGAAAAAGCGTTTAAAGGGGACACATTTGCCAACAATGTAATGTGATCCTTGTTACAGATATAGAAATGCTCAATTTACTTCCCAGAAATTATTCCAATCTTACAAGGAGATACATAGCTACATCTTTTGTACATTTTAACAGAATTAATTATGAATTTAAGTAGAATTGTGTGCCAGATAGTGCAAACTACACCTCAGTAATTATGGTAACGAATTAAACGTGACCAACTTAGCATACAAGATTGGTTTGTCCTTGAGGAAGCCAGTCGATATGGAAAAAGCGTTCGTTGTAAGTTATTTGATAAACAAGGCTACACGTTTTCGTTTTGAATTCCCGGGAGTAATTCGAAAAACCATGTTCCCCAAGCACTAAATTACCAGAAAAAGTTTTCAAACTTTGAGCGTGTTTGGTTGCGAGAGGGCGGTTGCCAAAGTTTAACGAAACAATTAAAAAGTAGAAAATATTATCAGAACAGCTTTATAGATTGTTCTTATATTCTGAGCACGACGGCGATTTGTTTAACCCAATAACCCAGAAAATTTTAATTCTCTAACATTCAAACGACGGCAACAATGACAGAACAATTTAAAAAAGATGGGAACAAATTAGTTAATATTCTGACAGTGAATTTTAAACTACACCTTAAACATTTTTTAGGAAACTGTTAGACTAATGGATACTAAAACTTTCAACATTAAATATTAAAAATTATATGTTTCTCGCACCATGCAACACTGACCAATGTAGGACGTTGTCTACTTTAATGTAGACTAGACGAAAAACAAAGGGATTAATAATAGAGGAAGCACAATGGATCTAATACGGTCTAAGTGCAGTTAGAGGCTCCGGAAAATACTCTCTAGCTACACATACAGAAAAAAACATTAATTCAAAGGAAGACAAAGTAAAACTACAGTTGAGATAATGTAAACTAATTAATTTAAAAGAAAAGTCTATGCTAAAGAAAATGAAGGAAAATGTGTATACAAGGTATTATCCAAAGCGGTATACGAAATTAATCAAATAATTTAAACTAGTTATTCGCGGACAAAAATGACAAATGTTATACTATATTTGTTTGGAATTAGCAGCACAGTGAATTCATTTTAAATACAAATCCTTCAAATCCTAAGCAAGGGTGGTTTATGAAAAATAACTAAAAGTAGTATACATTTCTATTGAAACATAGTCATAGTTGTTATTTTTCAAAGAATTCACCCTGTAATTAGGGATTAACTAACCCCTAAATAATATTGTCACAACAGGTAGCAGAATAGATCCCATGATCCGAAGTTAATTCAAATTAAAATAAAAACATATTAAAAAGTAAGAGTTAAATATACTTAAATGATTGAAAAACGCACTTACTCCTTTAATTATCGGCTTCCATTTCGTCGTATTTGCAGTACCTACCGTGATTGCATTTTAACCTAGATGTGGTCGCAAAAAGGGTGGAGAAGGTAATATAAATTATTGGAGCTGTTAGAAAGTTTAGTCCATTTTTGTTGCCATTTTTCCTTTAAGGAGTTATTGTAAAATTTGTACAAATTCCCCATTTATGGTAGCATCCTTTGCCAGCCATTCAACCACCTCATTAGCCATAATACCAGTGTGACCCTTGGCCCAAATAAACGTATTATCTAATTTTACTAATTTTTATTTAATATTGCAGAATATGTTATTTTTATGGATCATTGCATTATTGTTTAATCCAGTAAGAACAGATTTTGAGTCCGAAACAATGCAAGCTTCATTTATCCGATTGTCTTCTAGCCAATCAATGGCTTTTGCTATAGCAAATGCTTCAGCGGTAAATATTGAGCATATCGATGGGAGTTCAATTTTCAGTGATTGGTTAACACTAGGAATATATACTGCACATCCAGTTCTGCCATCATTCATTTTAGAACCATCTGTGTAAATAATTTCTTTTCCAACATAATCACTCAGTAAGGAGTAGATTTAATTATTAATGCTTTATACTTAATATTATAGATTGGTAACTTGTTATTTGTGAAAGTAATAAGATCATCATTGGTTGTCAGAAAAGCCTCTGCTAACGGAAGAGATGTTTTAATTCTCCAATAAGGATTGGTTAAATTCTTAATACTTGATCCATAAATTTTTTTAATCAAATTTGGTTCCAGAGATTTTAATTAAATATTTAGCTAAATATTCCCGACGGTTTTGAACTTCGGGTTCTTTACTTTTAGCTAGTAATATAGGGGTAGGGGTTGATTTCATAAATCCTAAACAACTTCTTAGGCATTTATACTGTATACGATCGACACTTGCTAAATTACTTTTACTAGCTGATACATAGAAAAAACACCTATAATCTAAAATAGATCGAACATAAGCCTTGTAAAACATTAGAGCAACTTTAGGGTCTGCACACCACCTTCTATTAGTAACACATTTATTTATGTGTCTATCTTGAATTGTATTAAACTCATTTTTTATTGTACTTATTAACCAATAAAATAATATTCTTTATTCAATTCATTTAAAATTCTATTTAATCTCATTCTCAAGCCGACCCTGTCCCCTTTGTGGTCCCTTGAAAAGGACGGACCTTACACAATGGGGTTTAAAGCTCTGATTGATTTATGGTAGCAAAAGCCAACGGTATATCTTTAACCACACTATACCTGCTTAATATCTCCTTAATAACCCACATTAATTTCCCGAATTCATATTGTCCTTTTATATCAAAATATTTTTTTCTTTGTATAGTAGTTTTCACAATAAATGGTATTGACTGAAGGATTATAATAAAACCAATTAGACCCTTAAGTTGTAAAATCCGAGATGCACATTATAAATGTAAAAGGATCTGATTCAGGTAATTTTGTTTCTCAGACAGGCTTTGTAGAGGATTACATCTTACAGTTCTTGTTCATTTTAGTCTTTGTATTTCATTGGAAGTGTTCACTTGTGTGCAATAATTTTATTACATTTATTTGTTATTACAGACATTAATGGCAAAGATTTTATAACCCAACGTACAAAATAGGCAGTATGTGGCGTCCGTGGATAAAAAATAATAGTACTTCTTCCAGTGGTTCGTTAAAGAAGAATCACTTATCTTGTGACGCGAAAATCATTATAAAAAATGTGTATAGTCCCTTACTTCAGAAAGGATGTAACGCAGGTGCTGCAGCGAGAGTAACCAGTAATTTGACGAAGATGCCTCTTAGTTCAGTTAGACGAATTGTTGAAAATTCCATGGAATCAAGAAAAGTAAGAGAAAAGTAAAGATTCCGGTGTCACAAAAAGTCTAGACGACTGGGAAAAAGATTTGATAAGGCAAAAAATTTACACTATGTACGATGAGCAGCGTGTCCCTACAATCAAAAGTCTGAAGCAGCGGCTCATCAATGACGAAACTCACATCAACTGTGGCCTCACTACTCTTTGGCGAGCTCTGTCTGCAATGGGCTTTAAATATCGCAAAATTTACAAGAGACAAGTAATAATGGAATCCACACGTTTAATAAACTGGCGTTCTGAATGTATAACGTCAATAAGAAAATACCGGTATCGACAAGACGTGATTTGACACGCATGACACCCCTTCCAAATGATAATCTGATTTCTCTTATAAGTATTAAACAAAAGCACCATCAAATAAAGGAAAGATAATCACAATATTACACGTAGGATCAGAGAATGGTTGGATCCCAAACGCTATGTGGATTTCAACCAAAAATATTAAGGACTCTTGTGTTGATTATCACGAAGATACGACAGCAGAGCTTTTTGAAGATTGGTTTAAACATTGTCTGTTACCAAACAGCGTTATAGTAATGGACAACGCAAGCTATCATAGTCGACAATTGCAAAAAATTCCTGGCTCAAAGAATACGAAATTGAAGATTTAAAACTTCATGGCTGCAAATGAAATATATTTTGAGAAAAATTATATAAAAAAAGACCGTTTACAAGTGCTGCAGTCATTTTCTTTAAAAAAACGTATGTTTGTGATACAATTGCAGAAGAATTGGGATATACAGTGTTACAACTACCTCCCTACTACTGCGTGTTCAATTCCATAGAGCTTATGTGGCACCAAGTTAAATGCGCGGAAAAAATACTTCTCCGACTTTAAGTGGTAGTGTGGTAGAATTAATTAGGAACTGTATGAATGACATTCCTACCGAGAGTTGGAAAAGTTCTGTTAGTCATGTTATAAATGTTAAAAACTCGTACCTTTCTGTAAAATCAATTTCGCCAATTATAATTAATTTAGATAGGGATAGCGATAGCGACCCTGAACTAAATATAGAATAGAATTGTAACATTTAAATAAATTACTTGTATATATCCTATATTATGCAACATTAAATTTTCTTAAGTTCGACCCTGTAGCACATTTGCATCTTTTACCTGATGATTTTCTACACGATATTAAATCGGGTAGTTTATTGCAGTTAATAAGCCAATACTGTGAAAAATACTATGACAACTGTCAATAATTAACCCTCTCAAATACCTACCTACATATAAACTGTCTGTTTCATTTATTATACTTTCTTTTTATTTTGTAAGTCTAATTTTAGTGATTTTTGTTTTGTAATGTTTCCTTTGTTTCCCTTCGTCCTTATTTCAACCTCGGCTTCGCTTCGACTGTTAACAGAGAACTTAATACAAAAAAACCCGTTCTACTCCTAGTGATATAATCTACTATTAAATTATTAATAGTACCCGATTGTCTCACTCTTAGGAATTGGAGTGTGGTATAGTTTAACCCTATTTCTAAGAAACTCATTACTATTTATGGCCTATAAGAATTTATTAGAACACTGCTGGATTTCGATAAAATACAGAGCCGGGCTTGCACATAGTGATAAGTATAATTATAAAATATTTAGAAGACATAGACTGCTGTATACAAAGTTAAATCCGTAACTGCATTTCTATGTTTATCCAATTTCGGAATAATAGTATTCCAAAGAGCTGAAAATGAATGAGTCTCTTAGAAAAATGGTTATACTATATTAACTAAAATTATCAAGAATAAGCTTTACAAAATAAAAAAAATGTGTTAGCCTAACCTAACCTTATTTTTTTATAGGACTACTAAAAACAAAAAAATTACGCCAATAATGTTGAAGAATTGAAACGAGCTATCATTTATGGCGATAACGAAATTACCCCAGAATAGAATTTAGAAAGAGAGTAAGAGATGTTTTTATTGTTATTTTTGATATTAATTATAATTTTTGAATAATTGACCTTGCTATAAAATTGCTGTAAAGACTGACAATTTGAAAAATATTTATTAATGTTGACAGCTACTTGATACATTGTAAAAGTCACTCACTACATTAATGCATTATTTTCGAACTTACGATTTTTATAAAACTGGCTATTTAATGGGACGGTTTTTGAAAAATTTTAGTTTTATTACATTTTATAGGGTTTTAGAACTAGCAAAACTTTTTATCAAGAATGACATTTTTCACTAAAACACATATTCTATAAAACATATTTTTCACATATAGAATACCCCATCAGTGGACAGGCTGTATAATATGTAGTCCCCCACTAAGTTCCGGTGCTTTGTTTTCTATGACTACGTTTACTCTGGTTTTGCTTAAATGTATTATAAGGCCCATTATTTTCGACCTGTTTATTCTTGTTTAATTGCGCTGTACTATATATCACTGATAATCCTTTTATCATCAGCAAAACTAAGATGGCATTGAATCCATCAATCTATATATCTTTTTTATAATTTTTTATTAAAAATAATATTTCCAAATTATTTTAGTCGTTGATTTAATCTATCAAAAATGATTTTTCTTTTTCCTCTGAAAACTAATAATAAAAAAAATCAATCACGATTCCATAACGGGATTTTAAGACAAATGTTTGATGCTGGAAATTGATAAATCAACAAGCAATCATTCCACCAAAGTTTTTCGTTTTAAACTTATATAATTTATTCCGGATTAAGTAGCAAGCAACTCGATTTCCCTGTAAATGTTTGCACTTAAAATGATTGCATTTTAAATAAAATTCATATTTTAGATGTTGAGTGCCTTGTTTCCGAGACACGTTTCACGGCAGTCATTATATAATATTTGTGGGTGAATTTTCTTGTTTCTAGTTAGATGCGTTCAAAGCTTACTAGTTCACTCAAGAGAATTCATACGGAAATAACGTTTCTTTGAATCAAATAAATATAGCGTAGGTGGTAGATATATCGGTGTGATTTAAAGTAAGTTATTGTTTTCTTTCAAAATTGTTTTTCAGAATATATACAAAGCATTTTTCATTAATAAAATACTTACTATTAATTCAAATATTAAACCAATTGGCCAATTTACTAAAATATATATATATAAAAAAACATTATTAGCCAAAGATTAAAAAATTAAGATTCAATTATATTTGCTTCGACAGACAAAGGTGTAGTCAGAGTTAACCACAAAAAGTAAAAAATTTAAATAACATTTATTAACAAATTGTTGTGCACAATCAATAACATATTTAATCATTTTTGCTTTGGTTTGATAATAAGTATTGTGTTATAAAAATGTCTATGAAAATACATGGATAATTTGATTCTGTCAAATAGATTTAGATTTAGTTCTAACCAAGAAGTCCCTGTATTTTTCTACCTTGGTTAATAATGAACAACTTTACTACCTCAACAAAAGTCAATAAAGTTAGGTATATAGGCTAGTAGTGTAAGTGCCATTACATTTTCTTATTCATTCTTTTCAGTTAATATTTGGAAAATACGCGATTAGAAAATATTTATGAGGCGCCCTAGCAAAAGATAGAAGGTTGGTACTTGGAAAAAAGGGGGTAACAGAAATGTAAATATTGACATAGGATCAACAGGAATGAGAGATAAATCTAAACAAGCCAAACACTTTCGAAATCTTTCAATGATGAAATTTCTTACTCAACAGAAGTCAATAAAGTCGGGTATAGAGGATAGTAGTTAATAAAAGATACTTTAATAGTTATTTATGATATAAGTAATAAAAGTACATTTTTAAGGCACGCATGAGTGCCTTAAAAGTACCTCTACAATATTCCTTCTACAAATGTTCAAATAAAGTAATTATACAAATTGTACTATTAATATTGTAACGGGTGACGGATGAATGTGACGGATGATTGTGACAGATGCGAGAGGAATGCATGTATTTTAATGTAGCTGCTGAGCACTTTAAAACACAATTTATTTTCAAATTATAAATTACAAATTACTAACTGTCACTTTTTACTTTTAAACTACACAAAAGCTGAACGAACACTAACTCAACTACCGCGAATGACCCGCTTTATATATCAAAATACTTGACATCTCGATTTTTCCCGAAATAACTATTTACTAAAATCCAAATATTACTAGAATGTTCGCGAATAATTACCCTCCTATGTATGTATGTATGAATGAGTTAGGGGTGATGATTACACTGCGACCCATAGGATCTATTGTGTCCCCCCTTACTTGCCATGTTCTGATGTTTTCTCAGATTTATAGCAGCTCTTCGAGTCCTATTTTCCTGAGGAAGTTTAGGACATCGTCGGGCTTCAAATCAGGTAGATCCCCTTCTTCTATTTCATGTGCTCCTAGGTATCTAGCCCTAGAATTTTGCAAGGCAGGACATTCTGAGAGTATATGTATTGAGGTTTCATCCTCTTCCTCACAGAATCTGCACTTTGCTTCATCTGCTAACCCTAGTTTCTTCATGTGGCTTCTTAACCGGCAATGCCCGGTTAATATTCCCGTTAAAATACGGAGCCTTTTTTTACTGAGGTTGAGGCAGCTAAGAGATTTCTTCTGGTCATAGTTCCCCAGTAGTATCTTAGATTGCCTCAGTCCTTCCAGCTGATTCCAGTACTCGGATTTTTCTTTCTCCATTTCCTCCCTTAGTTTTCCTAAGATTACTCTACTGCTGATCCCACAAGATGGTTCTGGTCCCAAATGTGGGGTTTCAGCTCCTTTTTTGCCAGCTTATCTGCTGTTTCATTCCCCTCTATTCCTATGTGTCCCGGGACCCATAGGAGGGTGACAGTGTTCTTCTGGCCTAGTTCATTTAGTTTGCCTAGGCATTCCCAAACCATCTTCGAACTGATTATATTTGAACTCAGCGCTTTGATGGCTGCTTGACTATCCGACATGATCACAATCTCTTGTCTGCGATAGTTTCTTCCAATATTGAATTCCACACATCTTTCGATGGCGCGGACTTCTGCTTGAAAGATGCTCGGGTATGTGCCCAAGCTTTCTGAGTATTTGGCTCTCGGTCCAAAAACTCCTATCCCAGTTCCTTCGTCTAGCTTGGAACCGTCCGTATACCACTTTATGGTATTCTGGTTTAAATTCTGTATGGTGTCTTCATCCCATTCAGATTTATTACTCAACTTTGTGATGAATTTTCTCACAAAGTTGAATTTCTTTGGCATATCATCTTGGGGCATTTCCCAAGTTTGATCAAAGTGAAGTGATCGAGGTTTTTCCCTGATAATTCCTTCTTTGATCATTCTATATATTGTTTTCTTCCTTACACTTTCTAGCAGAATGTGCAGTGGGGTCAAGTTTAAAATCACCTCCATTGCAGCAGTGGGGCACGTTCCCATTGCTCCAGTGATACATGAACAGGCTAGTCTCTGAATTTTCGAGAGGTTTTTCCTCGTCGTATTCAGATTAGCCCTTACGCCCCAAGCCACTGCCCCATATGTGATTAATGGTCTCACTATTGCTGTGTACATCCATTGCAGGATACGTGGGTTACATCCCCAGTTCTTCCCTGCAATGTTCCTACACACCATGAGGGCCTTGGTTGCTTTGTGTATTACTTCGTCTTCGTGTTTGTTCCAGAGTAACCTGCTATCTAGGATTAGCCCTAGATATTTTACCTCTGTTTTCCACTCGACGATGTTCTCCCCTATTTTTATGATTTTTAGATTAGGTTTCTTTTTCCTTGTAAAGGCTACTAGTGTGGTTTTGGTGGGGTTGATGCTGAGTCCCACCGAGTCACACCATTGTTCCGCAATGTTCAATCCTCTTTGAACAATATCACAGAGGACATTTTCATACTTCCCTTTTGCCAGGATAACCATGTCGTCGGAATACCCTTGACATGGTATGCCTTCCCTAGTCAATTGACAGAGCAGACTGTCCACAGTGAGACTCCACATAAGCGGGGATGCAACTCCCCCCTGTGGACAGCCTCTGGTCACATTAATGGAGATAGTGTCTTGTCCTGCCTCCATTTCTGCGATTCTTGTAGATAGCAGTTGCGACATCCAACTGGAAGTCGTTCTATCTACTCCTTTCTCAATCAATGCTCTTTTGACTGCCTCATGTGGCGTATTGTCAAAGGCCCCTTCTATGTCTAGAAAGGCACATACCACGGTTTCTTTTTTGATTACCAACCTAAAATAATTATATATCATGTCAAGTTCCTGTCAAAACCTTCTTCCTCATTCAAGGACGCTACCCTTTATGAAAAGCAGCTACATCATAATACATGCATTCCTCTCGCATGTCACAATCATCCGTCACATTCATCCGTCACACATCTGTCACCCGTTACAATATTAATGTTAATAAATAAAATCTGAATAATTTGACGTTTGCTTTCAAAATCTGACAATTCACTTTTGACAGCAGTGCCATAAACATTTTAAGGTACACGATTCACTTTTGACAGCAGTGTCTTAAAGTGATATTTTTAAAACTTCTATGCAGTGATAAAAAAGGAATTTTTAACACGTTTGTAAATAAAGAATATTTATTACAAATGAGGAAAGTTAATATTTAAATTTCTACCTTGTATTTTTCTACCTTGGTTAATAATGAACAGCCTTTTCTTATGACGGGGTGTCTTAGAACAACCCCGACCAAAGCCCTAGAAATGATCCTGACACCTCTAGACCTATATGGAAAGTAGTGTACAGCCAGTGCGGGTCTTAGTCTCAATGCAGTCTCACTATAGACCAAGGTTAGCTACGGCCATTCTGAAAGAATTCAACAGAGTAATACAGACTACATCCAAACCGATGTTCGACGGCAATTTCTCAATGATCATCTCAACTAGAGAAACTAGTCAAGCTAAGATCTTCTATACAGATGCCTCAAAAATAGAGGGAAAATTGGATGTGTAGTCTTCTCAGAGTCCCCACCCCTTGATCTATCATTCCGCTTGCCGGACCACTGCAGTATGCTATAAATGAAACAGTCAAATGGATACAACTGGATTTGAATCCAATGAAATATCTATCCATGCCAGGCTGCCATAAAATCTCTATACTCAGTCTGGCCTCAAAGGCTGCTATACAATGCCGTAAAACCTTAAAAGAACTGGCGACTAAAACAAGGATCAATGTTGTCTGCGTACACGGTCACAGGAAATTAGAAGGCAACTGTAAAGAGGACGATCTAGCAAGATCTAGCACAGCTATATCCGCTAATACTAGACTAGGGGAAACTATCATTGAAAGAAGGTTGCTCCTCCGAAAATAAGTACCTCGTCTAACTAATCTGGGATGGCGAGAGGAGTCTTTCTGTACCTCGTGAAAAAAGGTATTGCCAGGGCTTGACCTGCGACGAACCAAAGCCTAACCTAACCTAACCTAACCTAACCTAACCTAACCTAACCTAACCTAACCTAACCTAACCTAACCTAACCTAACCTAACCAAAGATATTTTATCCCTATCCAGGAAGTCTATTGGAAATGCAACACAAAGACTTCTGCAGAAGCTGCCTGGACGAGGAGGAGGAGGAAGAGACGTTGGTCCACCTACTCTGTCATTGTCCTTCCCTATCCGGTCCGAAAAAATAGTTTCGGCTATGGGGTAGCCCTATTTGGACAGCCTATCCGAAAGTTACGACTCGGACGATTAAATTTCACTGCTTTTTTTTAACTTAAATTGCTTTTATCTTTTCAATCTCTGCTAATATCTATTATTTTGAAGTAGTATAAATTAAACAGGTTCACAACAAATCCGTAAAATAGACCTACTGGGGGAAAACCCCGTTACCAAAAATGCGCTAAGTACACTACCTCATAGGTTGCGTGGAAATGTGTGTAGGAAAAAAAGTACTTTGACTTTTTTTGTATCGGGCTGAGATGGGAAACTCATGTTCGATAGATCTTCCAGAACCAAACAGTGTTGGACTCACCCTCGAGAGGATGCCTACCAACCAAACCCACCACAAAAGTCACCGTTACCCCCGTCTCGGAATCACTACCCTAACAAACTTCCGTCTCTCCCTTTGCCGTACACACCAGGCACCTCTGGGGCACTCCTACCTCCGTTTTATATCTCCTTCCCTTTGAATCTATTATAACCCGAGCTGATAGGTAATCCTCCACTAATCCTTTGACCTTGAATAAAATTTTTCCATACAGGGAAAGATGGGAAACTTTCAAATTTCATTTTTGATCATATATTTTAAACAACTTTACTGATTTTCAACTTGGTGAGTTTTACTTTTATTTTTTGGTCTAATTTGATCGGATTGTATCGAACAGTAAGCAAATTGTTTATTGAGAAATAGGTTTGTGCAATGACATAACAAATCATTGGATTACTCTACAACCCATATCGCCAGAATTCCGCTAGTATCCAACCGAATTTTCATAGAGATGATAAAGTATATTTATAGTTCGGACATTTTATTTGTTTTGTAAGTACAATCCATATATATTATGAAATCAGTAGAGACGAATTGTGCATTTCGTTATTTAACACTAAATACCGTTACTGACGGGTTTAAATAATCAAATTGACATGGCAGTACAGTCTTTTTAATTGGAATATTCAACCAGATTACTGGACTTTGATATGAATCCAAATGACTAAAATAGATTTGTTTCCGTCAATGAAACTCTAATAAATAATTTCTTCGATGGAACAAATCCAAATAATTTTCAGAACGTTCATTTATTGATTTTTATTATAGCAAAACTAAAAGGTAAAGTTAAAACAGTAATTAACATTCAGACTTGTAATACTTGGACAGAATTACTTGAATAGAATATTAACTAGAGACTTATCAGATTACTGGGATGAAGTATGTTTAAATAGGGATCTTGTAATGCTAACACAAAATTCGAATGAAAATCCACAAACATTTTACAATGAGTGAAAACAAACGATTATCCAGCTAATATACTTGTATGGTAGCCCTAAACTTCAACGATAGCAACGGCTAGATTGTCTAGAAATAATAGGGGCAATTACAACGTACCCCTCAGCAGGAGGTATTTAAAAATATCACCTAAAAGAACATGAGCAAAAAGTACATAAAGCTAACCACTGATTTTCTCACTAGACACCGAACAATTGCTAAAAGACAACTGCCACTTCAGCAAAAGTGCTAAACTACTGCAAATAAAGTGCAGAGAGGCCTAAATGGATTGTACGATCCAGGAGAATCAAAATTAACAATTTTTAAAAGTATTATATACATACTTACAACAAAGCGAAAAATAAAGGAAGAGATTTTGAAGAATTATCGTTACCAATACTTAAGACTAAAGTTAATATAAATATCTTATAGTAGGAAAGCCCAAGCAGGGATTTCGGTATTTACTAAACCATGTAATATGTCTACCCCCATTGTAAGTGTTGTCGCTCTGCCGAACAATTGTTGACTGGGAAAACAGTAATTCTCCCTTGGTAACGTCATTATCTTTGCTTTTTACTCAGTCACATTTAGGCTGAATATTATTTGTCACTTTTAGACCGACTTCACTTATCGTGTTTCAAATTTGTATCTCTCCTGGGACACTTCGTTTCGCATTACCTGGAATTATTTCGCTCTGCGCATTTATGATTACAGCGTTTCTGCTAGACGCTACTTTACCTTACCGTTTTGCCCGCACTACCTACCGAATGTTGTCTTTTGCCTTTCGGTCTCAGTGTATGCCTTTTTCGTTTCGAGACATTATCTTATCGTTTTGCCTGCACTGAAAAGTATCGTTTGTTGCCTTTTGCCTTTTCAGTGTGTGCCTAATCTTACGATGACTTTATAAGCACAACAGTCACAAGACGCCAAACCACTAAAATACATAAATACCTAAAATACATAAATTGGCAATTCTATATTTTATCGTCGCTTCATTTATCGTTATTTCTTGTATCGCCACGTCTATCGCCTTCCTTAATTGTCTAACTCAGCCTTTATCTCTACTCAGAAATGAATAAGTCTTAAAATTTTTTTTCCGGGGGAGAGGGGGTGCAACATGTCTATCGCCATGCTACCTTACTTAGATTACTGTCATTACGGAGGTGATTTTCTGTAAATATGTTGAATAATCGTAATAATGAATTAATTCCATTTGGCTTTTCCACACTGTATAAATATATTAGTAACAATATTGTTGGTATATTCTATTGGACATTTTATTTATTAAAAATATATACGTTAACTACATTTTCTCTATGATAATTGTTATTTTAAAAAATCAGTAAGTAATACGCTAATGTGCAGCAATAAATCACTTTAACGGTTAAGCTCTTAAGCAGTTAAAAATCAATCTTAACGAATTTTAAGCAAATTATTAATAAAATTTATTGTGGTAACCTTTACTTTGTGGAAGTTCGTCTTACTGAGAACAATGAATAACTGAACGGTTGAACCAAACTTCCACTATTTATTCGAAAAATACGTTTTAAAATTACAGCTAATAACTACCCAACTAGCAAAATAGATCTCTAAAAGAACGAAATTATTTCATAATTATCGTTTAGCGCTTCTTGAAAGAATAAATTAATTTGTAAATGCGTCTCAATAGGACAATTTTATTATAAAATAGAGGGATTTCTATAATACTATTGTATAGACATACTTACAGCTCATATCATACGACAAAAAGCATACAAATTTTATAACAGTTGCATAACGTACTATAAAATTCCTATAAAATAATTTTAAAACTGTGTTATACGCATTATAATACGGTTGCATAGCTTTTGTATTACTTATAATAGCGACGTTAAAAGATGGTTGTAAAGGAAGCTGTATAAATAATTGTATTAAAGTTCCTTAATAAAAGTAATATGGTTGTTGTTTTACGCAGAAGTAAAACATTATACAATAAATATAAAAGTATTTTATAATCATCTTATAACTACAATAGTATTCTCTCTTATAAAGAGCTTTTAGAATAAAAATGTAGTTCCTAGGAATAAATGTATCCCAAGTTCTGCGTTATAAAATCTATTTGAAATCTATACGAATATAAATACCCGCCATATAGTAATATAAAAATTACAAAAGTGTTTTCTAGACGGTTTTGTTAACAAAATGAATTCGGCAAGAAATCAGTGGAAACAAATAAAAAAGAGTGGTCATTTTAAAAGATTAGCTAAAAAGAAATATGAAAGAATACTTCAGTCCTGCAGTTCGTTTCATAAACCTGCTATAGTTGAAGTGGCATGTAACAACAAGGCTAATCTAGAAGACACAACAATTTTGGCTTCAGCGAGCAGTGGTAATATTGAAGAAGAATTAGGAGAAAATTATGACAATGATGATATGTTAAAAGAAAGCTGCGAAATTAATAGTGCTGATGAAGGTTATTTCACACTTGGAAAGAAACTGTATACACAAGTTATTCGAAACACAATATAACTAAATAATTGTTTACTGTTGTACCGCATGCATGTTAAGGGATATTTCTGTTCTATTATGTAGTTTACCAATGCACTAAAGGATAATACGTAAATCTTACGTTCAGTGTTGCCAGCTTGGACAGTTAGTAGTTATAACATACGTAAAATTGGCAGATCCCTTTATTTTTTAATAAGAAAACAAAATTCTTGTATTTATTTTATGTTTATTGCAAAAATCTTGTTTACCTACACTTTATGGAAAATAACGACATATATTTTTTGAACACGCAAAGTGTTTGACCACTCATCACTTTACTCGTTGTCCAATCCTCATCATTTTTATAAATACCTACCTATTTTTTCCTTTAGAAAACAAAATGCTACTGAAACATATTTTATAGGTATTTTTAAATCCGGCAACATTCAAAAGTGGTCAAGAATCAAACAGCACCTCTAACTTCTTAGACTGTCAAATACAATGCTATGGCGCTGCATAAACAACATAATAAAACTTTAATATCGTATACAGCTCAGAAAAAAACAGAATCATTGTATAAGGTATCTAATTTGTATTCTTCCATACGCCATATTTATTAAACGTTCAGCTGTACAGAAATCGCCGACATTGTGAAAAAATCATATATAGAAATGTAAAAAGGTGAAATAAAAATAGATTTTTTAAAAAAATATAGTTTTTTTCCACTTTCACAACAGCTACTATATGCATGTTTTGTTTTGACTTGAAAATTTAACAAATTAGATATAATTTTTCATTTTTTTATTTTTAATAATATCAATAAAATGTTGCTAAACTGAGGCGCTTTAATTTTTATCAACAAAATATATATTATATTGTCAGAAAAGTTAGCTGCGCCAATAAATTTGGCCCCCTGGAGTAGTGATATATGTCTTTAAAATATTCAATATGAGTAACAACAGATACAATATAATATAACCCACCATCATAATAAATGCCTTACACGACTCTATGACACAATGCAAACATATGCAATAAAATAATATTGTCAGAATTATATTCCAAATTTCAACAGTAGAAAACAAATTTATTGTATTAGCGGTTCTGTCTGCATTATAAAATACTGTTTTAGTAGTTCTATAAATGTTCGATAAATACTCTTAAACCGTAGAATAAGAGTGCTTATTCAACAGTTTTATAGCAGTTCCCAAATAGTTTTGTAAGGATATTGTATAAGTAATCTTGAAGACATACTTATAGTACAAATCATCATATTGAGTATTCTATAACAGTTGTATAGTTTACTAAAGGATGTTCTATAAGAACTGAACTGTTGTATAAACTGGGGCCCTTTTTGGTTGTAAAGACATTGTATAGTGGTTTATAGCCACATTATAAGATTTTTACAGTTATATAAGATTTGCTGTATAGCAGTACTTACAACCTTTATAAAATAAGTTTTGCTAATTGGGTATATCATCATCAGATTGACATATTGAAGTTACATTTTGTTTGTTTGTTGCAGTTGTAATTGCATTTTAAAACGTAGTTTGGTTCAACCGTTCAGTTATTTATTGTTCTTAGTTAAATTATTAATACTTTAATTTTTTATAAACCTAGTGTACAAACCGGAGCTTGTAGTTTGTCTAAAGTGAATCTTTCCGTCCGGTTTTAAACAATATTTTTTTTAAACGCTTAACGTAATTTAGTAACGTAGTAACAATTTTATCTTATTTAATAAATTGATTTACCTTTTTATATTATATGATATCGAACTCAATATCTATCATTCTTACATTTTTTCATATATACGAAAGATCTATTGCCAGCATCTGGTATGGACACACCTATTGGATTGTATTAAATACAATTTTATTTTCATGTAGTATCTATGCAACCAAATATACATTGTTCTTAAAAATATACATTTTAAAATGGGAAATTACTAGTTTATTTTTTTACATGAGACGATAACATAATTAAAGAATAAAATAAACTGAACTAGTCTGTAGAAGCAGAAATGCAAAAATAGTTAGCTTTTCTTAATAAAAATTAATGTAAAAATGTTTAAAATGGCAATTCTAAATACATATTTAACGACATGTACATTAAGAAGTAATAAGAGTTTAAAAAAATCTTAAGGTGGAAGTGTGAGGATGCCCATCCAAGACGGATTTTGGAAACATTTAATGAAAGCAATAATACCCTCTTAAAAATTGATTGTACTAACCCTTACTTTTTGGAAGTCCATCTTATTAAGGATAATAAAAAACTCTTCGTTTTAACAAAACTTCCAATATTTATTTAAAAATTGCTTTTTTAAAAGACTCAATGACAGCTGTTTCGCTATGAAGCATCGTCAGATTGACATTTAAGTTACATTTTGTTTGTTTGTAGCTAGGTACCTGATGTTTAGGTAGTATTAAGGCTAGACCAATTATGGAAGTAATAAGACATAACAATATTAAAGCCTAGATGTTATTAGCCCTAAGGGATTATCCTGGATGTATTTCCCTCTAAGATCAGTATAACTGTGCAATGATATAGAAAAACCAGGAAAAAACTATATCATGCTGATCTTTACAATAACTTAATATATTTGTGTTACAATTACGTCTTATCTATGTATAAAATGAAGACTCAATCAAAGCAAACACTTTAAAAGTGGAGAACTTCCCAGATTTATTTGTTCATTAACAACTTTAAATTGTGGATCTGCTAGATGTCTTTTTATTTCAAGTTCTTAAAGGAAATCTAAATTTTGTTTTTTATTACAAATGTGTAGTATTTGGATGTCATTGGTGTGAAAGAGTGAGGTTGGATGTTCAAGTAGGTGTTTTGCATAATTTGACTTATCTGGTTGTTTTAATCTATATGCTCTTAAATGTTCGTTAAATCTTACTTCAAAATTTCTTTGTGTTTGACCTATATATACAGCATATTTACATTCGGGCTCCTAAACACCACAGAGTTATCGCTGTTGCCAGAATTAATTAGAATTATAATAAAAAAAAAGAAAACCCATGATTTTAATACACATTCGCAAACACTCTTTAATTGGACACTATTATACAGAACTATTTTCTATTAATTTAAACTTAACCGTTTTTTATTATATCTTATTAGAAAGAGAAAGATTTTACTAGAGAACATACACATTTTTATTTGCATGCTATTTCCTGAGCTTTTTAATTAATTAATTTCAAAGATTTAAAAAAATTTTTTTTTGATCTGATTAGGCGAATCCCTCTAGATAATCGTCAGATTATAAAATATTACGTCTAGGACATAAAGATGAACCATATTATATCTTAATCTTACGCGCTTGAGTATTTCACAATGATTTTTCTTTTCACATTGTAATATTGGAGCGGGTTTGCGTCACATTACTGCATGACAGCTTTTTTTTCGGTTCACCTCCTAAGAAAATCTGTCGCGCTCGATCAAAATTGTATATTATTCAATGAGCGTATAATGGTAGCTATTATCCACTAGGTGAAATTTATTAAATCACCTAAATCACCGAGCAAATAAAAGCCATTACACGCATTACACTACTACTAAATATTTTTGTTGAATTTTTATTTTAAAAATACATACATATTTTTAGAAACACTATTACTTTACTGTAATGAATATGTGATAGAATACGTTATTTTTCATTTATGCAGAGCAGCTTTAAAAAATCAGGTACTAATTAAAAATAATTAATATTTATTTAGACCAAAGAATATTACAAGATGATACTATGTAGCTGTAGGTTCTTATTGATAATTGTAAATATTACAACAATTGTTGAAGTTTATCTGTGGTGTAAAATTTACATCAAAACTATTGCTTTTTGACTTGAAATATTTGAATTTTGTGTACAATTACACTGATTCTTTTGGTATACATTTGTTTTTTACACAATTTAGCAAATAATATTAAAACACTCGAACAATAACGTATAATAGGTTTGAGTTAAATTTAATTGTTTCATAAGCTACTTTCGTTTCTAAAATGTTCCGGACTAACACATATATAAAGGTGCCGATGGTCTGGTGTATATGCTCGTAGCTCAAAACCGCTTCGAATCTCATATTTAGTGGTTTATACGATAAAATTTTAAAACCGATGGATTGTAGCAAAACAATTTTTTATCAAAGCTAAATCAAGAAAGTCGTGATTAAGGTCGAGCATACAGACGTACTCTGAGTTCATTATGTATTAGTAGTGGATCAATTTTTTTTTCATTTTTAACCCCTACCTACGACCACCCCCATCATGAAAACTATCAAATTAAAAAACATACAATATTAAAAATAGGTAGGACATTTATGATATTAATATCCGACGCAACGTCCATGCAACTGTTTTTTTTTACAAAAGCTATAGCCGCTTTCCCCACCGAAAAGGTATACAATAATTTTTGTTCTTATCATCTAAGCTTTGCAACCTAATAGGTATCTATGAGGTTCGAGTTAATCTCTATTTAGCATCGTCGGCCTCCCTTATATTAATAAAAATATGATTTAGATTAGCAAAATTATTAGTCTTTCCCGAAAAGAAATATTTTCAAACTTTTAAATAATTGCCATATTTTAATAAATGATGTGAAATCTATTTTTCATTACTCTTACGTTGTGAAACTCCAAACAATAGTATATTACGTAACTAGGGTTGTAAGTAACCCATTATGTATGAAGTAAAAAAGTAGATAAATTTCGTCGGTTTACAGCATAAAGTCATAAAGTATTATTGGTAATTCGTGAAGCGTTGTCTTTTAAATTTTTATGTGACTGATGTACATAACCTTCTGACATTGTAGAAGATTGCCAGTCACCTAGTCGCTTTAATGATAGCATATCACCTCCTGCATTATCTAATATAGTGGCTATCGATCTCCTAAAACAGTGGCTTTATTGGCTTTGGTTCCGGCAGCTGAAGGTAATCAGCAATTTTACGTGGTGTACTACCGATTGTGTTTATACCCACAACCTTTTTTGTACATTTTCCATTTCTGTAATTAACAAGTATAGGAAATTCCACTCCAGGAGGACGCATACTTTTGACATATAAAACGTATCTGGTACTACAAATGAACGTCTCGTTTTAGTTTAAGCATCTAGAATATTAATTACAAAAGAATTTCCTGTATCCTGAATGTTTTTTCATTTTTATATTTCTAAGTAATTGTTTACGGCAATCCCCGCTTAATACAATAATAAGGATTACCTGAAAATCCATTATTATGTGATGATAATTACACAATATTTTAATTCTTTACCTTTGACAACAAATGCTTATCGTCTGGAGCATCTTTCAGATACGTATCAATTTGTTCTGTAGACAGGATTTTCGATTTTTTACTTTTAAATCCATCCGATCGTCGTTTCAGTAGGATTATTAGTTTTTGATAATGTTAATGATATTATTAATGTTTAGTAAAGTTCTCAGCATAGAATAACTGGCCCATAGTAAAGATGGTTCCATTGTGTTTGATAATTCTTTAAAGTACGCAAAGAAAACATTCTCTGAAAATAATTTTACGTTGTGCTTGTGTCGCCAATCCATAAGTTTTCGTATCTTTTTTTGGATTTTCGCGGCAACAAATTTTTTGTGGCAGCTTGGGCTTTTTCTAATATCTTCGGCGGAGTGCTCATAATGTCATCATTTTCACTACTAGAAGACATTTTTGTAGGTGAAGTTGAGAAAATGTTTATTTACAAAGCTGGACAGTGTAAATGACATGACGTTTATTTCCATAACATACTGTGAAAAAATGAGACTTATTTTTGAGAAATTGTATAATGTGTTGCCGACATTTTGGGGCATTACTCTTTTAATGTAAATGGAATGTCTCTAATATTAATAGTTTTTTTAATTACTGCAAGTAGTTTTAAATAATTGAGATAAAAACTTAATGTGTTTAAATAATCAGTTTCCGTTTTGTTGCAAGGCCATTGTGGTTTTTAAGTTTATAATATTGAAAACCAACATCTAAGATCCAAAGAAGACTATGAACAATCATATATAAAAAGACCTTATCCAAAAGCTTTAGTGGCAAGCTATGTAGGAGAATGAAATTTATTGTACTATCCCTATCTGTGTGAAAGTCCATCTTATTAAGAACAGTAAACAACTGAACGGTTGAATGAAACTTCCTCTATTTATTCGTAAAATACAAATTCAATTACAGCTGTTTCATCGTCAGATTGACATATCGAAGTTACACTTGTTTGTAGCTACGTACCTGATGTTGATTAAGTAGTTAAGGCTAGACCAAGTATGGAAGTAATAAGACATATTAGGCCTAAGGGATTATCCTGGATGTATTTCCGTCTAAGATCAGTATAGCTATTTGTTTTATAATCTCAATTTCTTTATTAAAATTATTTTTGTTCATTGTAATTGAAAATGCTTGAAACTTACCGTATCCCTAGGTCTCTAAAAGTGTTAAGTGCTAGCGGGAATTCAACAAATCTGTTTCATTTCTTGAAAACTTTTAAACCTTTTGAAAACTAATGAATTTGTAGTTTATTTTCATGTTAAATATTTACCTCTGTAACGTAAGAAGGTCTGTTTCAAAGTATTTCTAACCTAACCTAATCAAAGTATTTCTATCGAAACAGATGTAGCAACGCAGTTTGTTAAGAAAAACGAGTGAAGCCGGATCTGCTACTGTGTAATAATAATTCACGAGGTGATGACAAGTGAAACGATGTAGGTGTACCCTACACCTATATGATGTATTTAGAATTGAAAGGAATTAGTTACCCACTTACCTTACATAACGAACTTAAAAATTATCTAGATTAAGGTAATTGCTTTTACTTCCTGCACTATATTACACACATACTATTTGCTCAAAACGTCGGTAATTTAATTTAAGCGTATTTTACTTTTTAGATTATTTTGATTAGTGTAATTGTACTGCGGCTTTTGCAAAAGAACTTTTGTGTAATATAAGTGGAAGTTTGTCGCTAAAAAGTTGTTATATAATCACCAATTTAACATATCAATGGTCACCAAAACATAAGATATAATTTTTGGTGATATTTTCCTTACTTTCTAAAAAATAAGATTAGTCAGAGGTTATTTAAATTTATTATATTTTAATTTAATATTAATAATTAAGTGGGAACTCACAAAATTTTTTTTAACCATGATGTTGAAATTGTGACTGTTTCTAAGATAGAAATTGCGTAAAAGTAACTTGATAACAGAAATGTTGAGAAATGTCAACAATCCATTATTGAAAAGAAATATTGCAGACAGAATACGAGGGTTACGAGGGTTTCAGAAAGCGAGGAATGTTTTGTAATAAACCAAAAATTAGGTACGGGAACTCTGAAAGAGTTCTTTGTACTCAGGTTCTTCTTGCCTGTGTCTGACTTGGTCCCGCGTAAGGCTGTTATTCTGGCCAGTTCTACCCGGGCCAGTGCCTTGGGCGGTAGGCGAGCTTCTGCTTCGTCGATGTCTAGGAATGGTTCTGAACCTATAAATATTCTTGTTAGAAATAACTAAGGATTACCTTTTTGCAAATGGATTTACTACGAAAAACCAATATCCTTTTAAAATATACCTTTTTTACTTTAAATATTTGACATTGGCAATTCTCTTTTTTACATTGACAACAACATAATTATATATAATAAACAAACAAAAATAATAGTAATCATTGATCACAAGGCGAAATGATTCCTAACAATTCTTTAAGTATATTTTCCGGCTAGGAGCTCCACTTTTTCGTTCGCCTCAATGCCGGTATGCTCAGATGCCCTGGCCAAAATAACCTTACTTTGTTATTTTTCCCTGGACGTATTCGGTCTTAGAACCGTCCATGTATCACATAAGATTCGATCTATTCATCTCCCATTCGTCCCTTTCTGGGAATAGGTTGCATTGCATCTGGTACCATATCTCTAGTATCGGATGATTTTTATTCTCTCTTTTTTATTATCTACTCTACCCTGCATCTAGACATTTCACTAGTCTTCTGTATGAAGACAGAAGAGAGAAAGGTACTTCTCTCTGTGGGCAGCCCCTACCAACCTTCGCTCTCATCTCCTGGCCTTCCTGTGATGTTTAGATCAGCCTGTTTTCTAGTATAGCTCTGATCCAGTTACATACTGTAAAGGATATTCCTCTAGATGCAGCAGCATTAGGGAGAGAATTAGATAATGCATTATTAAATGCTCCTTCTATATCAAGGAAGGTAGTTAGAGCAATCTCTCCATTAATCACGGAGTGATTGATCTTGTGGACTACTTCGTCCAGCGCCGTTTCGGATGATTTTCCTTCCTGATATGCATACTGTAAGGTACTGAAGAATTTTCCCTCAGTGGACCCTTTTTAATATGCCTATCAAGAGTTTTCTCAAGAAATGAAGTGAGACTAATTGGCCGGAAGGATTTAGGTAGGGCGCTATCATTTCGTCCTACCTTAGAGGGAAATACATCCAGTATAATCCCTTAGGGGTAATAACATCTAGGTCTTAATATTGTTACGACTTATTACTTTAACACTTCTTGGTCTAGTCTTAATACTACTTTGTAGCGAAAACAGGTGTCACTGAGTTTTTAAAAAGAATTTTTTAATTAAAAGTGGAAGTTTTCTTAAAAAGTTTAATTCTTTAATAATCTTAGTTAGATAGACTTCCACATAGTAAGGGTTGATACAATAAATTTCAGAAACAATGAAATTGCTGGTAACCTACAATTTTATTCTCAATGAACTCACTAGCATTAATAATAAGGAAATCGAATATTGGGGAAATCTAAGACAGGAAAGGCCTTGTTGGGTAGTTACATCCCAAAAACATCCATACTAGGTTTTGAAATAAGAAAATCTAATCTTACTTACAGGAATCTTAACATTGAGAGGACACTTACATAGATTAGGTAAAGAGGAGAATGCAGAATGCAGCTATTGTGAGACTGGATGAAATCTTAATATATATTCTCACTGAGTTAGAAAATGCAAGAACTGACTACACCCTGACCTTCATAAAGAATTAGAAGAGCTGCAATGACAATGAAGAATATTTACATCGTCCCCCTTTCTTCTACATACATACAAGAAAAATTTGATGGCCAGATTGTGACTTTTTCTGAGAATTTTGCAGAATTGTATACACTCAATTAGTATATGATTAGTTGTCCGCTGATTACACTTATGTTGACAGGTGCTTAAAAGTAACTTGCTCTTTTTTATAAACTGAATCCAAAAAAAAGAAAATCTCGATTAATCCATAATTAGAATAGTAGCATAGTAATTAATATACCAATTGACATGTCCTATTGCAAACCTTAAACGTGTCGCACAGTGTATTCTGGTTAACAATAGATCTGATTCCAAAACCATTTAAACTGTTTTTAACCTCATTGACCTATATTCGAACATTACGGACTCTGGAGAGAACATTTGCAGTTGGCATAACATGACATGCACGCTTATTTTGGGGTTAAATTGTTTATTTTTAACTCAAAATAATCTAATAACCCTCAAAATAAAAAATCAAACATTTTTATAAAATTATGCGATACTTTTTGTGAATAAAAAATATATTTTAAATAGAGCAAAAAATCTAGCAATTAATTTAAAATGATAAAGAGACATATGCTTTATTGTCAACCAAAAATTTTACAAATTTTATAGAAAAAGCTAAACTCCTTAGAAATAAATATCAATTACACAATAATTAAAAATAAATAATTAATACAGACAAACAAAAACAATAAAAAACAAAACGTAAAACGATTTCAATATAAACATGCAGACATAAGCATGTCAAACTTTTTAATTGAATCATATTAATAGATACAAATAATGAATTACATTATAATACATACTACATGTCATTCGGAATTCTAAGAGATATCATTAATAAATAACGCGAAAATAATTGGATCCAAAACCGAGCCTTGAGGTACACCATCACTAATAACCAACAAGCTATTAAAAATATAAATTAGATAGGTCATTCATCTCAAATGTGGTTGAATCCAATAGAAAAGATCCAATGAAACGCAAAGTCAAAACTACAGACTTTTATTCAAGTAATGTACAAATATTGCGACTAGTTTCGGTCTAAATTAGACCATCATCAGGCTGTAGAGAACACAATGAATTGGTAAGCAAGAAAATGCAAAACAGTTAACGGTGTTAGAATCTTTTGAATCTTTTCTATTAAAAATATGATCATTTCAGTTTAAAAACTCCTGAAACTCCTGATTTGCTTAGTCCGAAAATATTCCAAAGTATAGACAATAACTTAGCCACAGGAACAATACCGGAATGAATAGGTCGGATGAGACATTCTTACTGATTAGAGCTAGAGGGTTTAAGAGACTTAATGGCATACCTAAAGCTAAAGAAATAAACAAAGACTGAAAACCCATACCTATAATAAATCAACCTAGACAATTAATTAAAAACGTTACAAATGACAGAACTGATTTACTCTTTCGAACATCATGCCTCAGTTTGTCTTTAAAGTGTGAATTTAGGTTTTTATTATTTGAAAATTTAGACAAGTACCTCCAGTAATGATTAAATTTTATATCATTCTATTTTATATTGTTACATTCGTGAATATATTTTTATTTTTATAATTGCAACATTACGTCTGGACATTGCGGCTTATGATTTAAATTTAGCACCTTATAATTGTGACTTGATACTTTTTTTAACTTGTTAAATTTTAAGTAAATACCAAGTTATTATTAATATATAAGGGAAAGACTATTGTTTGTACTTTCTAGTTTTAGTTTCCAGTTTCTAATGCAAAGTTTAGTTGAAGTTATAGTTTCACTATGTAATTTCTTTGTATACATAAATTTGTAAGTTCTCTTGTTTTTAAAAAATAAGTTTCTGTTATCCTAAACGTACCTAAATCGTTCAAAATGTTGTATTTTTCGCCTAAAATACGCCAAAGGGCGAAAAGTATAGTTTATCAACCCAAGGGCGGAAAATTCATAACGCGACGATTTTTTTATTCTCGCAATAAAGAAGTGTGCCTTGGATTTGACATTTTTAAATTATAAATCAAATAACTTTTGACCAATTCTACAAAGTGAGAGCTTTTGATTAATGATTAAGAGCATACTTTCTACTATATGAGTTTCCAACAATGCCTGATGGCTTGCTTCTCACGCAGATGGTTCGGGTTCGATTCTCAACCATAACATTTTTTAAAAATTTTATTTAATATTTATATAGGTAGGCGAAAAACAGTTGTATGTCACACGTGCATAAGTGCTTTAGCACCCCTTAGCTGGTATTTGCTGCCCTCGGTACACTCGGGCAGCAAATACAACCGCAGACTGCTGATGCCCAATTTCCGCTCTAGTGACACAATATACTATTTCAATATTGTTTTTTACACTGTTCGAATTGTTTTTCTTATTTTTACAATTTATGAGTATTTTCCTGTATTCTGTACTTTTTTAAGATAAATCTTTCAAAAAATGCTAGTGCTTGAACTATATTAAATACATGAAACTTATTACTTTAATTATTGATATAATTTTGGACAAGTTTTCTATGAAAAAATTCACTTGTCCCACATTTAAAGTATTAATCTATTTCTTTATTACTGTTACAAGCGGAATTTACATTCATATTGAAATTAAAGGAAAACGCTAAGGGTTTATTCGAATTTGAAGTCATTGTAAAATTGGAACCCATAGACGTAATATCAGAGGAGCGGAACTATTTATTTTTTTGCTTGCTCAAAAATTTCTGGTCGACTGTGTTTTCTTGATATGGCCGACTGAAATTTGTAATGCTGTGATGTTGCCTGCTTTCCATTTAAGGTAAGAGATTTGTGAATGTTATTGAATAATTTATAGAATTTGTTGATTACATTTCGATGGCTTATTTGCAATAGAAGTATAAAAAAATTTAAATATTTTGAAAATTTTGAAGTAGGAATATTAGGAGGGTTTTATTTTTTATAATAGGTTGGTAATTTTATATTTTCGATATCCCGAAGAATATTATGTATGTTTTATTAAAAATTATATTTTTCTTGGGTTACGTCC
The DNA here is from genome assembly GCA_035357415.1 of Ophraella communa. Classification (NCBI taxonomy): domain Eukaryota; kingdom Metazoa; phylum Arthropoda; class Insecta; order Coleoptera; family Chrysomelidae; genus Ophraella; species Ophraella communa. The sequence goes on from CM068979.1 coordinate 68,319,400, forward strand.
AGTGCTAAATCAACTAATAGCGATTTTCATTGGTCATAGGTTTATGAAATATTACAAATAAAAGCAAGCTAGTTTCCTTTGCATAATGGCGTGAAAATATTTTAAAAAAATGTGGGTTACGTCCTATTGCAAATAAGCCATCGATTTGCAAAAATATTGTGACCATAATGCTATTTCTTATTAATATTTTATGAATTATAACCACCTAAATTATACAACTTATTTTATGGAATGTGTAACCATTCAGCTATTTTATTCGGTTAGATCATAGAAATGAGTTGCTCAATAAGCGACAACGCCGCACGGTTTGCCTAAGTGATACCACGCGCAGAAGCGGTTATACTATGAAATTTAACACAGCCTCTTTAATCATTTCAAGCATTGTTGCCTAAGTAATATAAAATGTTTATGTGAAATACTGAGTATAAAATATTCCCATAAAAATAACAAATAGCCGGCCATCGATTACAAGCTTAAGCATAACTCCTAAATAATGATAAAGCGTTGCCAGCACGAGGACGGAACAAAGAGAATCGATTGGTATTCTTTGTCATACTCAAAGACACTCGCTTGTAATTATTACGACAACACAAACAGAATTTTATTAATGGAACGTTGCGTCTATCCTTTTCGCTGATGACCTTAAGTGCTTTACTATAAGATCTCATGATATTCTTCGACTACAATTAAATATTAATAAATTATCCCAGTGGTGAACTCTTAATGTTGGTAAGTGTTATATTATGCGTTTCTGTAGGTAACACCATTTGCTAACACATGACTATACTATTAACGATCAAGCATTGCAATCATGCACACAAATCAGAGATCTAGGCATAATATTAGACTCTTTACTCAGCTTTAAACACCACATTAGTAATATTGACCAAAAGTCTTTGAAAATGCTTGGTTTCATTAAAAGAACATCTTGTGATTTCACAGATATAAATTCAATAAAAATTTTATATTGCTCAATTGTTAGATCTCATCTTGATTTTTGTTCCTCTGTGTGGTCTCCATACTATATAGTTCATAAAAATAAACTTGATAGAGTTCAGCACACCTTTCTCAGATACATAGCTTTTAAACAACATATCGTAGCTACTCAGATATTGAATTATTATTGAATATTACTTCATAAGAAACCCGTAGAAAAAGAAAAGATCTGACAATCTTATTCAACATTATTAATGGCAAAAGTAACTGTCCCGATCTTCTGCCAAAAATGGGTCTTTTTGTAGGTACTCGGTCAACAAGACAAACTCAAACTTTTCACATAAGCTTTCATAGTTATAACTATACTTACAACCATTTTTTACAACGAACACTTAGATTTACGAATTCTTTAAATTACAAATATATTCTGCAATTTCTTGGATAAATTTAAAAACCATTTGTTGAACATACAATGTTAGTGATATAATTTCTATCAGCAAGTTTTAGCTTAAACTTTGTTCCTTTTATATCGTAATGTTCTTTTTTTTTCTTTAATTTATTAGCTTTGTTATTCAATACATTTTATAATATTTGTTCCTTGTGTTGACACTATTTATGGTTTTGCTTTTGTCTTTGTAATAATTTTTCTTTTGTAATAATATTTCTGCCCGTAAATAAATAAATAAATTTGCATATATTTGCACCTGAAGTGCAGGTTTTGTACAACTTTATTATGCCTTTCAATGCAAGAACATAAAGACCTGACATGAAGTGCCATTAGAAATCTGAATATTTTCCTTCGAAATTAATTTGTTGATATTGACTGATCTTGGACTGCAACTATCAGACTCTTTGTCTTCACTTTTTAGGTCACTTAGTTCAAGGTAACTCAAGCTGCATAGAATATACGGGGTTGGGATAAAGTATGGAACTAAGTATATATCTTTTAAACGAAAAGAACGATATTTATGAAAATTTGCAGGTAAGTGCAATGGAACAAAACGTATCTGATGTACATTTTTTTGATAATAATATACTTCCGGTTTAACCGGAAATGCCATCAACTCCTTTAATTTAAATGGGACACCCTATATATTTTTACAGATTTTGAAAGACCTTGTTATTTTGAATTCATACATACTGAGTTTAGTGTAAAAAAATTTGTAAAAACGAGGAATATAGCACTTTAACCAACCTCCTTTGAGATTTTTGCATTAGAGCAAAAAACTATTTAGATAAACTAATTGATGTTGTTTGTATGCATAGTAATAAATAAACAAGTAATGTTTGGTACGTCTTTTGTTCTTCAAGTGTCAAATTCTAATTGACGGAAATAAATTGCACAATTTAGAATGATTCAATTAAGTGAAAAAGAGCTTATTGAAATTTTAATCATGATCGGTTATGGTGATCGTGTTAGAACTCATGAAGAAGTGTGTCATATTTTTAATAAAATTGATTGTACTAACCCTTACTTTTTGGAAGTCCATCTTATTAAGGATAATAAAAAACTCTTCGTTTTAACAAAACTTCCAATATTTATTTAAAAATTGCTTTTTTAGACTCAATGACAGCTGTTTCGCTATGAAGCATCGTCAGATTGACATTTAAGTTACATTTTGTTTGTTTGTAGCTAGGTACCTGATGTTTAGGTAGTATTAAGGCTAGACCAAGTATGGAAGTAATAAGACATAACAATATTAAAGCCTAGATGTTATTAGCCCTAAGGGATTATCCTGGATGTATTTCCCTCTAAGATCAGTATAACTGTGCAATGATATAGAAAAACCAGGAAAAAACTATATCATGCTGATCTTTACAATAACTTAATATATTTGTGTTACAATTACGTCTTATCTATGTATAAAATGAAGACTCAATCAAAGCAAACACTTTAAAAGTGGAGAACTTCCAAGATTTATTTGTTCATTAACAACTTTAAATTGTGGATCTGCTAGATGTCTTTTTATTTCAAGTTCTTCAAGGAAATCTAAATTTTGTTTTTTATTACAAATGTGTAGTATTTGGATGTCATTGGTGTGAAAGAGTGAGGTTGGATGTTCAAGTAGGTGTTTTGCATAATTTGACTTATCTGGTTGTTTTAATCTATATGCTCTTAAATGTTCATTAAATCTTACTTCAAAATTTCTTTCTGTTTGACCTATATATACAGCATTACACTTTGGACAATTAATTTTGTAAACACCAGATTTTTTTAATTTAGGTAATTTTGTTTTTACATTTAACAATTTTGTACCAACATTATTTTGTGTTTTAAATGATATTATTGCTGATGTTGCCGAAGATATTATTTTTGATATTTTATTGGAAATACTTCCACAATATGTAATATTTTTATAACTTTTAATTTCTTTAGTTTGTATAGGAAATATTAGTTGTAGTGCCACTTTCTGTTCTTTTTTATTAATTAATGTATTTATCAAATGAATTGGGTAGCCATTAGATGTAGCTATTTGTTTTATGATATAAATTTCTTTATCAAAGTTAATTTTGTCCATTGGAATTGAAAATGCCCTATGTATCATAGAATTATAAGCTGCTAATTTATGTGTTATAGGATGATTTGAATTATATGGTATGGTTACATCTGTTTGTGTTGGTTTTCTATATATTGAATAATTTAGTAAATTATTAACTTTTTCAATTTTTAAATCTAGAAAATTAATTGAATTATTTTCTTCAACTTCTAAAGTAAAATTAATTTTAGGATGCAAGGTATTAATATAATTAAAAAATATATCTAATTGTCGTTCGCTACCTACAAATCCTGCTAACACATCATCAACATATCTATACCAAAATACAATATTGTTTTTATAACTAGAATTAAAGATTTTGTTTTCTAAATTATCCATAAAAATATTTGCTAAAATTGGAGAAATGGGACTTCCCATTGGAAGACCCTCATTTTGAATATATACTTTGTTATCAAAAGTAAAATAATTTTGACTAATGCATACATTAAATAAGTCAATTATATCTGATATTATTCCTGGATGGATATTTCTTTCATCTAATAACTTTTTAACTAGAACTATACATTCTTTAGGAGGAATTTTAGAGAACATATTAGTTACATCAAATGATACTAATTTAGTATTATTTTGTAATTTACATTTATTTAATTTATTTATCAAATCTAATGAATTTTGTACTGAATATTTAGATGTGTAACCATAATTATTTAGAATAGTATTTAATTTTTTAGCTACCTTAGTATTAGGAGTGTTAACATACGAAACTACTGGTCTAATTGGTTTTGACTCTTTATGTAATTTAATAGTTCCATATAATTCTGGACATTGAGGATTTTTTATTAACTAGATATTTTTTATCATAGTCATTTAATAGATAATTTGAATCATTTACATGTTCTCTTATTTGGTTAGAAAATTTTTGAGTGGGATCGTTCTTTAGAATTTTGACATTACTTGACATTATGAAATCATTCACTTTAGATTTATAATCTTCTTTTTTTAAAATTACTGTTGAGTTACCTTTATCTGATTTTGTAATGACTAGGTTATTTTGATCTACTTTATTTTTGATTGATTTTAAAGCTAAAATGTCATTTTTAATAATTTGACTTTGACTTTTAAATTTATTTGGTTTTATGTCACTAATAAGATTTGCTATTTGCATTTTTTCATAAATAAAATTATTTGAATTTGTTCTCAAAGCTATTTCAGAATCAGTGGCTAAAATTTCTTTTATATTATTAGTAAATTTAGGTGGTATGCAATATTTTAAACCTTTATCTAAAAATTTATTTTCATTATTTGAAAAGATGGTGTCTGATAGATTTACAAACCGAGGAGCAAAATGTATTGGTACATGAGAATTTACTATGTTATTATGTTGTGTAAATTGTTTGTTGGTATGTTGTGAATTCATTAATTTTTCTAATTTACCTATCTGTTTTTTATATTTATCATGTTTCAAAATACTGACCTGTTCTCTAATTTTATCATCTAAGCAGTCAATGTCTAGAGCATCTCTTATTTTAAACCACTTTCTACTTTCCTCTTTTATCCACATTTTTTGTGGTTTTTTAACTACTTTTTGTGGTTACTTTGTTTGTGTTTTTCATTTTAATACCCAATTATGTAAACATAAAATGTAAAACTCAATCAAAGGAAGCACAAAAAGTAGTTAAAAAAGCACAAAAAATGTGGATAAAAGAGGAAAGTAGAAAGTGGTTTAAAATAAGAGATGCTCTAGACATTTACATTAAAACTGTTCATTCAGAATTAACTTTTTCAATGCATTCAGTAGAATTTGACTGCTTAGATGATAAAATTAGAGAACAGGTCAGTATTTTGAAATATGAAAAACAGATAGGTAAATTAGAAAAATTAATGAATTCACAACATACCAACAAACAATTTACACAACATAATAACATAGTAAATTCTCATGTACCAATACATTTTGCTCCTCGGTTTGTAAATCTATCAGACACCATCTTTTCAAATAATGAAAATAAATTTTTAGATAAAGGTTTAAAATATTGCATACCACCTAAATTTACTAATAATATAAAAAAAATTTTAGCCACTGATTCTGAAATAGCTTTGAGAACAAATTCAAATAATTTTATTTATGAAAAATGCAAATAGCAAATCTTATTAGTGACATAAAACCAAATAAATTTAAAAGTCAAAGTCAAATTATTAAAAATGACATTTTAGCTTTAAAATCAATCAAAAATAAAGTAGATCAAAATAACCTAGTCATTACAAAATCAGATAAAGGTAACTCAACAGTAATTTTAAAAAAAGATTATAAATCTAAAGTGAATGATTTCATAATGTCAAGTAATGTCAAAATTCTAAAGAACGATCCCACTCAAAAATTTTCTAACCAAATAAGAGAACATGTAAATGATTCAAATTATCTATTAAATGACTATGATAAAAATATCTAGTTAATAAAAATCCTCAATGTCCAGAATTATATGGAACTATTAAATTACATAAAGAGTCAAAACCAATTAGACCAGTAGTTTCGTATGTTAACACTCCTAATACTAAGGTAGCTAAAAAATTAAATACTATTCTAAATAATTATGGTTACACATCTAAATATTCAGTACAAAATTCATTAGATTTGATAAATAAATTAAATAAATGTAAATTACAAAATAATACTAAATTAGTATCATTTGATGTAACTAATATGTTCTCTAAAATTCCTCCTAAAGAATGTATAGTTCTAGTTAAAAGTTATTAGATGAAAGAAATATCCATCCAGGAATAATATCAGATATAATTGACTTATTTAATGTATGCATTAGTCAAAATTATTTTACTTTTGATAACAAAGTATATATTCAAAATGAGGGTCTTCCAATGGGAAGTCCCATTTCTCCAATTTTAGCAAATATTTTATAGATAATTTAGAAAACATAATCATTAATTCTAGTTATAAAAACAATATTGTATTTTGGTAGAGATATGATGATGTGTCAGCAGGTTTTGTAGGTAGCGAACGACATATATTTTTAATTATATTAATACTTTGTATCCTAAAATTAATTTTACTTTAGAAGTTGAAGAAAATAATTCAATTAATTTTCTAGATTTAAAAATTGAAAAAGTTAATAATTTACTAAATTATTCAATATACAGAAAACCAACACAAACAGATGTAACCATACCATATAATCCAAATCATCCTATAACACATAAATTAGCAGCTTATAATTCTATGATACATAGGGCATTTTCAATTCCAATGGACAAAATTAACTTTGATAAAGAAATTTATATCATAAAACAAATAGCTACATCTAATGGCTACCCAATTCATTTGATAAATACATTAATTAATAAAAAGAACAGAAAGTGGCACTACAACTAATATTTCCTATACAAACTAAAGAAATTAAAAGTTATAAAAATATTACATATTGTGGAAGTATTTCCAATAAAATATCAAAAATAATATCTTCGGCAACATCAGCAATAATATCATTTAAAACACAAAATAATGTTGGTACAAAATTGTTAAATGTAAAAACAAAATTACCTAAATTAAAAAATCTGGTGTTTACAAAATTAATTGTCCAAAGTGTAATGCTGTATATATAGGTCAAACAGCAAGAAATTTTGAAGTAAGATTTAATGAACATTTACGAGCATATTATAGATTACAACAATCAGGTAAGTCAAATTATGCAAAACACCTACTTGAACATCACTCATACACACCAATGACAATCAAATACTACACATATGTGATAAAATACAAAACTTGAAATAAAAAGACATCTAGCAGATCAACAATTTAAAGTAGTTAATGAACAAATAAATCTGGGAAGTTCTCCACTTTTAAAGTGTTTGCTTTGATTGAGTCTTCATTTTATACATAGATAAGACGTAATTGTAACACAAATATATTAAGTTATTGTAAAGATCAGCATGATATAGTTTTTTCCTGGTTTTTCTATATCATTGCACAGTTATACTGATCTTAGAGGGAAATACATCCAGGATAATCCCTTAGGGCTAATAACATCTAGGCTTTAATATTGTTATGTCTTATTACTTCCATACTTGGTCTAGCCTTAATACTACCTAAACATCAGGTACCTAGCTACAAACAAACAAAATGTAACTTAAATGTCAATCTGACGATGCTTCATAGCGAAACAGCTGTCATTGAATCTTTTAAAATGCAATTTTTAAATAAATATTGGAAGTTTTGTTAAAACGAAGAGTTTTTTATTATCCTTAATTTAATAATTTGCATCCGGAGAGAAATCCTATATCACGCTCAACAGTAACTAAAACATTACAACGTTTTAATACTACTGGGATGGTAACTGCAACGAATGAAACTGTTAAACGAAATATTGCAATCGATTTAGAAGAATCACCTCAAACTTTCACCACAAATTTGGCACTAAACCATGGTATCAGTCGACGTTCTGTCTACAGTTGGTTCAAGAATTGTCATACGATGATTTTGACCGACGGCTGGAATTTTGCGAACGGCTAATGGACATCTGTAATGTCGACGAAAATTTTGCTTCTAGCATAGTTTTTTCCGATGAGGCAACTTTTTGTTTAAATGGAACAGTTAATCGCCATAACTCAAGGTATTGGTCAAATGAGAATCCTAATTGGATTCATGAAGCACATACCCAGCATCCACAGAAGTTAAATGTTTGGATGGGATTTGTCAAAAATAAGCTTATAGGCCCATTTTTTATCGACGGAAACTTGAATGGTGACAAGTATTTGGATCTACTAAATAACGAAATTATTCCTGCACTTCAACAGAATGGGCAATTACCACAAAATATTTGATTTCAACAAGAAATAGACGGGTTAGGGATTTTCTGAATGAGAATTTTCCAAATCGATGGATTGAACGTAGAGGATTTATAGAGTGGCCTGCTCGTTCTCCGGATCTTAGACCGTTAGATTTTTTTTGGGATTATCTAAAATCACGTGTTTACGTTAGACGACAAACAAACTTACAGGAATTGAGACAAAGAATTATTGATGAATGTGAACTAATACGTGGAGAAGTCTTGGAAAGAGTGACTCAAGAATGTGTTAATAGGACGCATATTGTCAGCAAGTAAACGGCGAGCATTTTGAACATTTAAAGTAATTTTTTTCTCATTATTCTAAAATAATGAAATGTACATCTATTGTACATAATTCAAAATAACAAGCTCTTTCAAAATCTGTAAAAATATATAGGGTGTCCCATTTAAATTAAAGAAGTTGATGGCATTTCCGGTTAAACCAGAAGTATATTATTATCAAAAAAATGTAAATCAGATGCGTTTTGTTCCGTTGCACTTACCTGCAAATTTTCATAAATATCGTTCTTTTCGTTTAAAAGATATTTACTTGGTTCCATACTTTATCCCAACCCCGTATTTAAAAACCTTTCATACTAGCCGTGCATTGGTTTGTTTCACCACTTTTCCACCTTTTTTTCAATATACTTTTTTAACATATGTTTTTGATTTTTTTTTACTTAACAGAGTAAATTTTGTGCAGTTGTTGAGAGCTCGAAAGCCTAAGGGTCAATAAAATAGGTCTTCTCGAGCCTAAGACCCTGATAATCTTCATTAGAGGTATGCGGTTGATAGAACGAGTGTAACCTAGGGATGAGCCACAATAAAACTTTTCGGTCGCAGTGGAAGAAACCTTTATCGACCATTCTTATAAAAACTATCCTTACTTACTCTGTTTTTAACGTTATTGCATTCTTATCACATTATCTAACTCCCTAAAAAACCTTTGATTATTTGCGTTTTAAAAGTATTTTGTTATTTTTTGCAAAAAATAAAAATAACATTTAGCTTTTTATATTTTTTAACAGTATCTTAATTTTGTAACAACGTTTACAGAGTTTAAAGCCTTATTTATTGTTATTTAGTTAGAAATTCAAGCTGTGATACAGGAACTGCTAAGTAACTTGACACCTGCTAGGTCCCGACTCCTTTATCAGAGACGGTTACCACCCCACAACTCATTAATTTCGAGTTTAAACCAGCAGAGTGAAGTAGAGTACAATACAGGCAAACCATCTGTTATTCGAGCCAGTCTCGCCAATTTTAAGTATTTTACTCAAAACCATTTACCATAACTACATTTGATTATAAGAATTTATGGTTTATAATTTGATTTTTTGAAACGTTAGCTTGTTTTCTTGAATTCGTTAATATAAGTAGAATAAACAAACAGTGCTCAACAATTGAAGTGGATATTTTTTAAATTAAATAAAATTACGGACAAAAATAATATTTTAAATATACGTTTTATACCATCAGTAAACTCTGTTTATAGGAAATTGATTTTGTATTTTTTTTTCTTTTTATACGCTGGCGCTGTTATCTCTTTAGCCAAAATTGTAGTCCATAAATCTGTTTACCTGAAAAAAATGGCGGTACGGCTATTAGAAACAGTGCAGAACAATTAGTACGTTGGATACACGAAGGCTTCAGTCAAGAAGAAGTTGCTATGATACAATGAGAAAGGCGAGCAGTAAATTCTTTCCTAACGTTTACGAGGACTTCAGGTGTTGTTTGTGCAATTTCCGTCCGGATTCACTCCTTCATCTCTTTTACATTATTCGGTCGATTTTGATATACTCTGCTCTTTAAATATCCCCACAAAAAAAGTCTAACGGAGTCAAATCTGGAGACCTTGGTGGCCATTCGATAGGCCCCCTTCTACCTACCCACTTTACTGGGAAAACGTTATTAAGGTAATTTCGTACCTCAACGCCATAGTGTGGGGGAGCCCCAACCTGTTGGTACCATAAATCATTTCTATTTGGAAATAGCTGATTCAGCTGTGGCAACAGATAAATTTGAAGAAATTCCAGATAACTAGCAGCAGTTAGGTTTTCCTCAAAAAAATATGGCCCTACAATTTGATTGTTTATAATGCCGGCCCAAACATTCACTTTCTCGGGACATTGTGTCTTATACTTTTCCATTCAACGTGGATTTTCACTTACGTGACCGTTCAGCATAAAAGTACCTGAAAAAAAGGTACTGAAAAAAGTACCTTTTGTATGAAACCCGGATCTCTGTAAAAATTTGACGTCTATTATTTGACAGATTCGCAGATCATTGACGAATAAAGACGAGTCAATAATAATATTGATTTAAATGTTTTTGTAAAAATAATTCCGAGTATTTACTACAATAATTAATTTTAAATTATAATGTAGCATTGTTTTTATCATTGTATTTTTTTTCAAAATCAACAATAAACACTATTTTGTTTTATTCCCATTGGCGGTCCGCAGTGTATTTTAGTTCAGTGAATGAATATTTATTGTAATTCCATGTTACTTAAAAAAGTTAATAATTTTGGTTAATCCTGTAGAAATAAGTATTTAAATGATTACATTGTTGCAAAGGCGATAAGGAGAGCTTTCAAATGAGCCGTCACGTAACCTCGGTTTGTATTTAAAAAAATCGTCGATGACGCCACATCTATAGCAATTGATGACCATTCAAAAATTAAAATTGACATGTTTTGAGTTTTTTTTTAAAGTCGTCTGTTTCTGAAATAATGAATTTATTCCATACATTTGCATCATTCTGTGTACAACAATGACCCAACAAAGTTTTTTGCCTTATAAACAATGTATTTTTAATCATCTATGTAAAAAACTAACAAATTTAAGGAAATACATTATTTAAATAATGTAAAGAAATTTTAAACAATCCTTACTAAATCTCACAATATACTTTTCTCCAATTGTACATAATTGCAGCGCAACACTAATATTAGAGGGAAACATATCCAGGTTTTGATATTTTTGTGTCTTATTTCTTTAATACTTGGTATATTTTAAGTCCTACTTAAAGAACTTCAAATAGTAATCTTAAATATAACAAAATGCAACTTCAGTATGTCAATCTTACGATGAATTTTAATTCAGAACAGCTGATTAAAGAAATAGAAGGACTTTATTTAAATCTGGTTAAAGATAAGGACTGCCTTAGAAATGATGTAATTTTCTAGGATATTAAACAAATAATATGGAAGCAAAGTTGTGTTAATGTTTGTTTACCTAAGGTATATCTTTTCAAATACATTAAACATATAAATTAAAACATAAAAGTAAAGCCATTAAAATTAAGGACATGTATAATTTATTTTCTATCGAATTTAATTTTTATGGTCGTTTAAAATAAAATCACATTATTTATAACAATAGTTTGAATAAAACCTTCTTTTTTCTTTGCTAGTTGAACTAATTAACTTCTTTTCATTTGCTTGTTTGTTTCATCACTTTTATTTATAATCTAAACAGATAAATTTTACTAATTTTACTGAATAAACTTTAATTCAATGCATTCCACCGCTGTGGTAGTAGCCGTAAGCTATTTACACACACTTTGTGTAAATATTAATATCGAATAGCACGTTTCCCGCAAAATTCAACTTACCTTTTTGACAGTCAGTTGAATATCTTAGCGGCAACTTGCAGATCCAACTATATCACCGGTAAAGAAAGTTTTTTTGTTCTTTTTATTCTTTATATGCCGTGAGAATAAAATAAAACGTCAAAAAAATCAACATTTGTACACTTCACTACCGGACCATCGTATGTATCTGCATGACTGCGGCTAACGTTGTTGTCTGTCAAATTCAAATGCACCTTGACTACTGCGTCCTTTTCCAGTAGGCTGTGAAACCCAAACTGGCGCATGCTTCAAATTAGATCGATAACGTACCACGCATCCTGCACTCGATTGAATCCTCGAGGTGGCGTTGCCTAATCACCACCAATGTCCAGTATTACCAAAAAAATGAGAATATTGAAAGTATCTTGTAACTAATATCAACAGGAAACTTTTCTCAATAAATTGAATTAAAGGGTTTACAAAACAATGTTTAGAATAAGAATAATAAAAAATCTCTGTTTTAGCGCCACTTCCAAGTTTAATTAAAAAATTAGGTTTTTAATTACAATGACAGCCGTTTCGTTAGAATTAGCATCGTCAGATTGACATTATTGTGATTGAAAACCTAATTTTTTAGTTAAATGTAGAAGTTTTTTATTATTCTTTATAAGATGGACTTCCAAAAAGTAAGGGGTTAGTACAATTAATTTAATGTTTAGAATGTTTAATTTATATATGGGGCATTCCAAGACAGCTCATCCTACCGATTGGATTTACATCTCCGATTTCGCTGAAATTTTGGCATCTTTTTGTACCCTTCGAAAAAGGTTTCTATAAATTTTTTCATTCAGCCAAACGAAAGATATGAATTTTCGAAAATTTCGAGTATTTTTTTTAAATAGCCATAACTTGGTGAAAAATTGTCCTATTTGGGACGTTTTTTTTAATTTCTTGTTATTTGATAAACTTTTTGAAAAATTTATGCAAAAAATTATTCATCTCATAAATTTGATTGTTTTTTTTTCCATTCCAAAGTTAAAACAAGAATTTTAAGATTGTTTGTATTCTTTAAATTTTTTTTTTAAATCTCAAAAATTCTACACTTCAAAACACAAATTTTAAACCTAGTCTCGTAATGGGATAATAATGGGTTATAATTTTTTTTATTTTTAAATTAATTATTTTTTTTTCTGTTTTTTTTTTCATTTCTTTGCCAGCTACCATGGAAAAGGGCCTTGTTACGGTGTAGGAGGAACACTAAAAAAAATGCAGCAAGAGCTAGTCTTCATTTAAATTTAAATATACGTTATTCAAAAGCCAAAACTTTCACAGGTACACAAAAGTATAATTGTGTTAAATACAGATGGATCACTCACAATGAAACTGATTTATTGCTCAAATAAAATATTCAAACGCCAGAAAGCTCATAACAACCAGTATGACTTTGTGTTATACTCCGACGCTTCCAAAAGCGATACTGGCGTTGGCTGCTCAGTTACCACAGCAAACAAGCTCATCAGCACTTCCCTAATCCCTCCATTGCATACTGGAGAATTGTACAGTATTCTACAAGCTTTTAAGCACATCAACCATTCTTATAGAAATGTTGCCATTTGTACAGACTCTCTAACTTCTATCCTATCTATCCAAGAATTTTTCACTGAACTTCCCATTGTCCAAGAAATCCATCACTCTTTTCACCATCTCTATTCCCTAAACACCACAGTCACCATTATATGGATTTCCTCACACATTGGTATACCTGGAAACGAACTGGCTGATCAGCATGCCAAAACAGCCTCAACTTCTGTCACAATTACTTCTCATATTCAGATTTGCAAGGACATTAAGGCAGAAGCAAAAGGAATTGTTAGACATATAAGCTCACTGGAGCTCTACCATACCTTCCTACTATCTATCCAGCCAATTCTCAACACACCACTGTTTACTGAATCCACTAGACTCTTTAGACAAGAAGGATCAATAATGCATAGGTCACACCAAACTCACACACAGTTACTTAATGACCTCAAGCAACAGACCTTACTGTCAAAGCTGCCAGTGCCCACTTTCTGTTGAAGACGACAGCAATATCAAATCCCAGGTGAAAGACATCTTAGGGGACCCAAACTAAATCGAGACAACACTGAAATTCTTAAAGGAAATAACACTGTTTCATAAACTTTAGTCATTATTTTCCGTCGTTACTACTATGTTAATTTTTTTTTCGTTTTTTTATACCATATGACATGTAATAAGTGCTTTATGTAATCGCCCCTGTGCAAGTGGCCATAGTTGCCGAGCACGTTAATACAATAAAAAAACGCCAGAAAAAATTAAAAAAAAAAACCTTTAAAAAGTTATAAATAAAATTTACCTTGAAATTGAAACTTTGACTTCAATTATTTATTATATTGATGTATGATTTTTTCGAATCTCATCTAATAAAGCAGCCAGTAATACACAAATAGTGAAAAAAAAACATAATTAATTTAAAATTTAAAAAAAATATAACCCATTATTATCCCATTAAGAGACTAGGCTTAAAATTTGTGTTTTGAAAAGTAGAATTTTTGAGAATTTTTTTAAAAAATTTGAAGGATACAAACAATCTTAAAATTCTTGTTTTAACTTTGGAATGAAAAAAAACAATCAAATCGGACAATTTTTCACCAAGATGGCTATTTAAAAAAAAATTCATATCTCTCTATTGGCTAAATGAAAAAATTTGAAAAAATTAATAGAAACCTTTTTCGAAAGGTATAAAAAGATGCCCAAATTTCAGCGAAATCGGAGATGCAAATCCAATCGATAGGATGAGTTGGCATGGAATGCCCCATATACACTGTTTGATTACAAAAAAAAAACAGCAAATGATTTAATATATTTTATAGTTTTAAAATGTCTTATTTAACAAATACTTATAATACAGGGAAGGGGGGTAAAATCACGAAACAGTAATTACAGGAAAAAAGCAGATACTTTAAATAACTTGAATTTTGCCAAGAAAGGTAATTTATATAAACATTTAATAATCAAGAGACAGAGAGGAAGCGGATTTATATCCACTTCCTTAACAAAATATATTATAACCAATATATGTAATACCACGAGTCCTTAAAATTTTATTGATAATTTTTCAGACGAAATATTTCTTATATGGCAAAAATAGGAAAACAAACTGAAATGTGATATAATCACGAGTTCGTAGGACGAGTGATTTTATCTTATTCAGTTAGTTTGAGTAGTTTTACTAAAAATAAAAAAGTTTGAGACTGAAAAATAAAATGTATCTAGTAAAATCAATGCCGTTACCCTTCCTATTGATTTAACCTGTACACTAGATATTGACAGTTGTGAGCATCGTAAAAACACAGTTTAATTTTAATAAATATTTATTTTTATACCTATTTACATAATCATTTTAGGAGAAAATCGCCAAAATATCTATTTGAAGTTTAACTACAAGACCACATTTATCTGTAGGTACCTATATAAAAAATTGAAATGCATGCAGAACCAGGTTAGTTTAGATGAATTAAATTGTAATAATACATTTCTCCAAGAAATTAACGCGCCACTTTGAAAAATTAAAATATTTTATTAGCCCCTTGCTTATGCAATTCGTAAACTTGATATTTATTAACTGTGTTTTGTAGCTGTAGTTTTTTTTGCAACAAAATCCAAAGAAACAAAAAATGTATTAATTCAATTTCCAAGAGCTCACGAATTTAAGAGCTCTTTGTATTCGACTAATGTTTAATTGTTGCTTATTTTTTATTGTGTTTATAATGGAGCGAAATTTAACCCGCGATGAATGTGCCCAAGCCAGTGATGCTGTCGAAGGTTGGAGTTACCGAAGAATTGGTTGTTGATTTAATGTGTTCCACACATCCATTTTATTAGCGATAGAAAGATTTCTCGAAACAGGGGATCATATTCGCAGTCCAGGACAAGGACGAAACCGGGTAACTACCCCTATTCAAGATCGATTTTTGAGAATTTCTGCTCTTCGACAATGTTTTGTAACATTGAAGTTTACAAACTCAGCTTCGGGACGTACTATCGGCTTCAGAATAGCATATACATTTTCAAACTCAAATCGCTTACAATGAATTAATTTTAAGGATGGCCTTAATTTTAAGGACGGCCTATTTATTGTGTATAACCAATCACGGTTTAAATAATAATAAATTTGAAATCAGTTAAACAGTTGTTCACGCCCACATCTTTAATGTTTGCAGCATAAGGTATTTTATTGACAAATTGCCTGTCCCTCTGTCCCTTGTAAATAAACTTAATCCCCAAAAACCATTTAATGTAGGCGTTTAAAGGGCGTTTTTATAACTTCGGTAGGTAAACAAAATTCACGTTTACCATGTATATGCTATTCTAAAGCCGACTGCACATGCTATACCAATTAGTACTGGAAACTGTTCGCCAGCGACTTAGGGAATACAACTTAACACCTAGGATTACCGCCCGAGGTCCTCTATTAACTGCAGAGCATCGAAGGGAGAGACTACGTTTTGCCAGAGAACACGTTAATTGGTTAGAGGCGGACTGGGAACGAATCCTGTTTACTGATGAATCCCGATTTTGCCTGTACAATAACGACAGACTTATTCGTTTGTTGCGACGATCCAACGAACGCTATGCTCAGTGTAACTTCTCACACACCACAGTATTTGGTGGAGGATCCGTTATGGAGTGGGGTGGTATGTGGTACGGATCTAGTCGTCACACAAAATGGAAATGTTACAGCTGAAAGATACATATTGGAGATCGCCTCTTATATCGGTGAAAATTTATTACTTATGCAAGATAATGCCAGGCCTCACGTTGCACAGTCAAAAATTATCTAGAAGTAGAAATTAACACTATGGAATGGCCAGCACGTAGTCCGGACTTAAATCCGATCGAAAATTTCTGGGATATTCTTGGTAGGCGATTAAAAGCGACACCGATCCAACCAAACAACTTACAGGAAGTGGGAGAGAAGCTGATCCAGATTTGGAGAAAACTGGACCAAAATGAAATACGACAATTAATTTCAAGTATGGGCGATGCTGTTATACGTGGTAGAAACATTCATTATTAAGCCTTTTTTTCATATTTTAGTTTGCTTTTTTAACATTAATGTTGTTAGAATTTTCTTTTTTATTTTTTTTTCTGTCCTGAATGATGGTAGCTATAATTACTAATAAAATGTAGTTTAAATTTGGGAAAGTTTAAATTTTTATTCTTTGTCCGTTTAAAAATAAAATTGATTTATTGAAGTGGTGCATTAATTTCTTAAAGAAAGTGTATTAACAAAATATGTTAGAATATTTAGATAATACTTATAAATGAATGTTCGATAATGTTAGGTATTGAATTTGAATTCGTGGTTTTATCAGTGTAAAACGGAATTATTGGCTAGCACTTAGCATAAAACATTTTTTATTGGACAAAATCACAAAACTGTGATATTTTGATGGATAAAAAAAAATCATAAAAACATGAATTACAATGAATTTGCGGATCAACAGGAAACCGCGGTTTCCATGGAAACCGCTACATCAGTACACATTCAAATCGCTAAAGATGTCAAAGCGGAAGCTCGAAAGATCTGTCTCTCTCTGTGGCAATCTCAATGGAACAAATCATGCTCTAAGTTGAGAAGCATTCAGCCTTGAGTAACCAATTCTAAAATTAGTGACCTTACTGACCTTTCCAGGCATGAACTGTCAGTTATCCGTAGGATTCGTATAGGGCATACCAAGCTCACACATAGCTACCTCATGACCTCTGTCAGTCGGCCCCTTTGTTCCAATTGTAACAGCCAAGTTACGGTCAAGCATGTCCTCATGGAATGGTCCGTTTATAGTGCTAAGAGACTTCAACTTCAACCTATTCCACAGCTGCGAGATCTTCTTAACAACCCTAGCCGAATGATTCAAGTTCTGAAGGACATATTGTTGTTTAATAAAATGCAAATGTTTTAGTTTTGTAATATAACTGTACCGGTGCGAGTGGCCTTAGTTGCCGAGCACATTTTTGTAATAATAATAATTTTTCATAAAAAATATCCCATCCGAGTAATAGCGCAAAGAAAAGTATGATTTTTGCCTTAAAAATGATAAATTTTTGAAATGTTACTAAAAATTTGGTAGTTTTACAAAGTTACATTACGATACGCAAATGCGTTTTATAATAATGATTTTTATAATTGCAAAATGAAAAAAAGAAATTATATATTACTAATAGAGGTATTTTAGTCGACAAATAGAGCGAATTATTTTTGTACGATTAATATTAGAAGAGATATAACAGGGCAAAGTTACCCTCACAATAACTACTTAAGACATAGTTTTGCATCGTGTTAGTATTATCAATTTTTCTTATATGTAGCGCTGAAAATAATTTTAAATTAATGATGTTTTAAGTTGAAATTTTATATGCATTAAAATTAACCCTGAGCTCGCGATGCATAAAATTTAAATTCATTTGTTAATCTTAGCTTTAATTCCAAATATTTAAAAAAAAAACCTAAAAAAGGCTAGTTTCGATTGTTTTTAAGAATTGTCTGGTATTAAAATCATAAGCAGTGACCCAAAAATCCCCCCTGTACTCATTTTTACAAAAATTTATTTAATATTAACCGAGATATTAAACATTTATTTTTGGCCAGCGTTTTGGACCTACTGTCCGTAACCAAAACATTCAATTTTTCTGCAATTACTGCTTCATTTTAAAAATGTACCTCGTTTCCTGTGTTATTACTCTAACTGTATAAAAAATTAAATATTTAAGTAACGTTTTCAATTAACCTATACATAAATCAGATTTATTTTCCTTATTTAAACTAAATATTACAATTTAATTTGTTTTAGTTTTTTAAATGGTTTAATCTCTACGTATTAAAGTTGGCGGGAAAATTAACAATGAAAGGACGAAATAGAGCAGGCAACAGTGTCGAGACGTCTGTATTAGCTGCTTCTTTCTTCATCTACCTATATATACTCGTACACATCGTATCGTAAAACAATATTGTGAATTGGGTAATGAAGTTGTCCTTTTACAGGCTATTCTTCGAAGGGTATCATCATCCTATCCCTTTTTCCAATATTTTTAGGGGCTTCACGTTTGATTATTTAAGATAAAAATAGATATTGGTAAAGAGTAAATTGGTAAATAAGAAAAGTTAAAAATTGTGTTTGTTAAATCATGTTTATAAAATAAATATAGTTTTATTTACATTTTTAATGTTTAATATTATATTCAATAACTTGTAAAATAATTTTTTTTTATTTAACTTTATTACGTACAAAATATTTCAACAATCTCTCGGTATAACAATAATAATCATAATAATCTTCAGCTCAAAAGTCCAATAAATATATATACAAATAAAATTATTTGTGGGGTTAGTTTAGAAGATTATAAAAAACATCATCTTCAACATGTCCAAGTTCTCTGAATTGTGCGTGAATTTTAGACCCAATACCTTGTGAAATATTAGGCAACTGAGGATACCTCTGATTAAATAAGTTTGCCACTTGACTTCATCATTAAAATTTGAATCCGGTGAGTCTCAGTTAAATATTTCATTATTACTTCTCAAGATATTAATTAAGAATTGATAACTACGATATCAACACATCAACAACTGACAGACATTATTTACCGATTCAGTTTAATTATATTGGCATAGTTATCTATACAGTTTTTACCTATTCGTGACAAAAAACCCAAAATATTTATACTTAGTGAAGCAATTTGGGGTCTGCATTCAATTATTTAAAAAACAAAACCATTATTTAAAGTGTGAAACATTATTTTCACAATTTTATGTATTTACTATCTTGAACAAAATTATAAATAATTTCAAAATTTCACCCTGTACAATTCATAATAGACCCTACATGGTATAGTTCGTTGAGATCGTATTGTTAAGGAGCTTTTAAAATCATAAAAATATACAGGGTGTTTCATTAAAAATATAGATCATGGACGATGTCAGACTTGCGTGTATCACCCTGTACATTTAAATTTATGTTTAAAAAGCTCACATTTGAATTTCAAAGTTGACGGGTCCCAGCGTTTTTTATAATCTTCTAAACTAACCCCACAAATAATTTTATTCCATAAGTGGTTTCCACACTGTATATATATTGACATAATATGTCAATCTAACGATGTCGGTTCTATTGGAATATACAAAACAAGCAAAAAGTTATAGCATTTTAATTTTAAAATATATTCTATTCTTCTCGGACTGTAACTCTAGTACAAGGTAATAAATAAATTAGCAATAGGGTTTATGGGTCAGACATAACAGGATAATAGAGCGAAAGGCAAAAGAAACATACTAGGAAAAAGCACTAATGCCAATTCTTGGGTCCGAAATGTAGCACGCAGCAAAATAATCAAAAGCACGCAGAAGTTTACATATATGCACATTCTGAAATGCTTAAACTACTAGAAATATTTATTAAATAATAAGTAGCTCCTTACATCTCTTTATATTTTAAATTTTTACATCTTTTGTTGAAAAAAAGTTTCACAGTATAGTATGTACAGTGTGTATGTATGTATAGTATGTGTATTTTGGGAAAAAAACTACGTTTTAAATTATAATATAATAAAAAACGAAAAGAAATAATTATTGGAATACATTTATTACTTAGATTTTATTCTATATCCGACTCGGAAGAGGAAAAATCGTTGTTGACATTAATAATAATAGGGTCGATTAAATCATAACAAATATTGTCAATTTTCCACATATTTGCCTCTACTTTGATAACATGCTTAATACAGTTTGTTCATTTTTGCAATTCCGTAAAGTTCTTTCCTTTTGGATCTTTTGGAAACTTAATATTTTTCGAAATAAGCCACTCCAAAAGCTCTGCTTTACGCCAACGACTTGTGGGCAATACTTCTCGTAACCGTGAATGGTAACTTGCGTTGTCCATAAGAATAACAGCCCGTTTTGGAATCAGATCCAACATTTAAACAAACCATTCCTCGAAGACATCCCCATTCATATCTTCGTGATAGTCCCCCGTGCATTTTGATATAAAAATTAATAATCCACCATCAACAAAACCTTCAAAACTTCCAACTTGGACAATGATAAGTCTTTTTCCTTTTCCAGATGGTGGCTGCAAACCTAACGACAAACCTTCCACGAATGCCTGCCTTCCGCTTTTAATGTTTTCATCTTGCCAAGATTTGGAAACTGTATATCCAGCATTTATCCATGTTTCGTCTAAGTAGATTTTCAAATTTTGTTTTCTGGCATGTCGAATGCTTCTTAAATAGTCTCTTCTCCAAAAAACTATTTCCGGTTTATCTATCAAGAGAGATTTTCTATTATGTTTTGTATATCTGAAACCCACATCTTTCAAAAGTTTGCATAATGTCATTCTGGAGAATTTTGTATAGTCCGTATCTTCTTGCACTGATGTCATAATTTTGTCAAGTGTTCGAATTTCCTTTCGTAAGTAAAATCCATAGACTTTACGCCTTAATCTTTGTTTTAATAACACATCGATCTCAATTGGTTTTCGGCCTGAAGGAGTTTTAGGGGGTTGAAGAGTTCCATTCTTGCTTTCTTTCAGCAATCTATAAATTGTTGATTTAGCAACACACAACATAGCAGCCGTTAATTCCACAATATCATCAACACTTGCACTTGGATCCTTGTTTTTCAATGAAATATAACAATTCAATATCAGAGTTTTTTCAATTAAAGATAATGGACCTGTTTTTGGTCGTTTAGATGGTCCTTGGCTTATCGACATTGTTTGGTACTTACACAATTAATATTCAATAAATGTTTTAAATATATTCCAATTGTTTACAATATTATGAAAACCATACAACTTCATACAACTTTACTCAAAGAACTAATACTAAGTACTGATTTAATGAACTTCCTTTTTTTTAAATAATATTCCCGATAATGTTTCTAAGAAAACTGGGTTGTTTGGAAAATCCCTCTCAATAATCGAATAATCTGTAAATAGGTGTAATCGTATTAAGCCGATTACAGTAGGCCACTTGCCATTTAAAATTTCTGAGAAAAATTCCCCAAACACTACATATAGGAGTAATACAAATAAAAAATATTCATTTTGCTTCTTTGAATTTAATTAAAATTGTAACGATATCTTGCTATCTTGACTTTAATTAATTTTTTAAAAATATATTTCATTGTAATTTATTTGTGACAATATTCAAAGTTTGAATTAATCTTCTTACAAAAAAAAACAAAAATATATAAAATAATTATTGTTACAGATTGGTTTGTTTTCTATTATGAATAAACTGTGTTGCCTTTCTTTATGAAACTTACTAAAATTTATGTACCTCTATCACTTTTTACGACCTAAATCGTATATTCTTTAGCATAGATGCAACTTATTCGTTCAATACAAAATGTACTTTACGGTATACCCTCTTAAGATATATTTTGGTACGTCTATGAAATCTACTCAAATGCATGCTTTATTACTCCTTGTCCTTTCTATATAGACTATAACTTATTTCCTGTCCGTGTAGCCACCTTAAATTACATATTTAAAAAAATGGTGAATGCTACACCGCAATTTGTGCTTTCACCCAATTTTTAAATATTTAAAAATATCTGACTAATTGCTAATAATTACCTATGTACCTAATACATACTAATGGATTTACACCTTGACCCTTTAAGGCACGGACCTAGGGTGGCATAATTTTGAGGGTGGCAAAACTTTGGGAAAAGCCAAAATTTTAGAAGCGAAAAAAAGTGGTTCTGTAACCATTCCGTTAAATTATAGAAGGCGTTAAGATTTTAACGGAGGTTAATATTATTTCGATATTCACTAACTACTAACCTCTAACTTGTCAATAAATGACGGTATCAGTATTATGTATAATTTAAATTTAGAACCAATTTAAGACATAAATCTCTTTCTATAAATGTTTGGAACCACTTTTATAAAGATATACATCCCAGTAGAATACACACAACTCTTGACTATCAAGATGTTATACATCCCTATCTCGATGCTTCCCTCACAACAGATGGGGAGATAAATAAATGTAAAAATAACAAGTCTACCGGCTATAAAGGTATTCCTTATGAGTTTTAAAAAGATCTTCCTCACAACTGGATTCTATATTTGACTTCACTATATAGTTCTGTATTTGAATCTAGTAATATACCTATAATGTGGACTAAAATTACACTATCTATGTTACATAAAGGCAGCCCAGCAGATGATCCTGGTAATTATAGAGGACTTGCTTTGGTCAATTAATGTGTCAAAATATTTACAAATGTTATTTTAAAAAGATAAACAACGTGGGTTATATTTTACCAGAGTATCAAAATGGTTTTCATCAGGGAAGAAGTTGTATCGATGGTATTTACGCACTGCGCTCTATTATTCATTTTTACATAAGACACAGAAAGGGTAAGGTACCTATTTGCTATTTTTGTTGATTTTCGAAGAGCATTTGATTCTCTTAACCACTCATTGTATAAGTTGATTAGCGGGGGCATATCTTCCAAATTCATTCCTTTTTTAAGCCCTTTATATTCCCAGGCAATTGTTCAAATCAAAGGTTCAAATGGTTAAACTAATTCATTTGATGTAGCAACAGGAGTTTTACAAGGAGAGCCTTTAAGCTCTCTTTTGTTTGCAGTGTTCTTGTCGGACATAGAAATTTTTTTATCATGGTAATAAATTTATCTCACCAGATCTCTATATATTGAAATGTCATCATTAACTACAAATAAAGAAAAACAAGCTGTTGGATCACTTATTCCCATTTTGGCTTAAGCCAAAATTAATACCATTGTTGTTTTTAATTCTGTTACGGTCTGGGGACTTAGAAACTTTGAATTATTAGTAAGGGTTCAAGTAACTATCTTACTACTACCTCTTATCACACCTGATGCAATTTTACGCTTAGAATTTGCAGAGTTAAGTTATCTTATAATATTTTAAGCTATTATTAAATTGGTTAATTAAAGTATTACCTTGTCCAATTATCGATATCCTAACACAACAGTTACGTTTAATTATATTAGCATAGAAAAAAAATGCAATTGGGCCTTGCAACTTAAAATAATGCTTGCTGATTTTGATTTTTTGGAAATTTGGGAAAATTTAACTCATAAGAATTAAGTTGTTAATAGAAAGTCTGTGTTGAGAAAATACTATTCATTTTTACATGAAAAAGATCTTTTATTGGCCTATCAATATTCCTATTTGAATATATATACCTCATTAAATACATCTCGAGATCCTGCTTCCTACCTACTTTTTAAGTTGCCCTTACAAGTTTCTCTTATGCTTGCTCATGGTGGTTATAAAATCAAATTCACTTTAGAAGGAATTTTCCATGTTATAGATTAGTTTGTTCTGTATGTAACACCAAAGAAAAAGAAACACTTTTACATATCTTATTCAAGATATTATTGTCCCATATACGCTGTTATGAAAACAAATATATCTTGTCTTCTGAATCTTTAGTTACCGCTTTGAATAGTTTAACACTTCCTAATGCCAGGACAACATCCGAATATATTTGGAATATACTAAAACTCAGGTCATTTATACCAAAAGAATAGTGTTTTTCTGTCAGAAAAGTTTGTAAAGTACTTATGTTTTGGAAGCAATAAACTTGATTGTATATCACCTGAAGGAGATTATACTACAGAAAAATAAAGAATTTTGTTATTAACGATATTATTCAATTCCATTAAACTTCATACTTTACTGAAACAGCTTCTTTGTCTAGGGTTAAACACTGTGGCTTTTTCAATACATTAATAAATAAATTTTTAACTTGACATTCAACTAGTATGCTGTAAAACTTTTCTGACAATTTTTAGAAGCCATGTTTTATATTAAACAGTTCATGTTTATCATACATTAAGGTATAAACAACCATAAATTTGAATTAACTATTCAACAAAAACATGGTTGTGTGTCGAAGCACAGTTAATATTTCCTAAAAATTACTGAATTATAAGTAAAAAATAAAATGGATTGTATTTGTTAAGCAAACAATAGTTATTTATTGTACAAGACGATAAAATTGTACTTTATATCTTCGAGAGAGTTTTTAAGCAAATTTAGTGAATACTTTACAGTATTGTTAGTTTTATTTTGGGGTTTTAAAACTCAATAATTTCTCCACTCGTCAAATTTTTATATTAATTTTAATGTACATTAAAAGAATGTTTAATATTTATTTTTAGATGAGGGCATTATTGATAGGCATTTTCCATGAATAATGTAGAATTTAAAAAAAGTAAAAACATGTTAATCTTCCAATATTTTTTTAGGACCTGTCCTAGCTAGAATCTATGAGTAAAGCAAGAATTAATTAATAGCAAAGAGTTAAAACATGTTCCTTAATTTACATTTAATTTTATTTAAATGTAGCTATGTTGTTAGTTTGGTTGGTTTCTCTTTATTGTTCCTGTTATGTATAGGTTGTAGATAAAAATAAACATTTTTTCAATACTTATATTTTTTTATTTAGCATTCCTTTTTTCGTATTGGTATATACGGATATGCAGGATCTACAGGATTACCATATAGAACACATCTTTATACTCTCGCAGTAATATTGTCTTACCGCTTTGGTAAAATAATTGTACTACTGAATTAAAACTGCTTAACTGATAAAATAATTTGTCTGCGGTAATGTAGGTCATAACTCACGCAGATGAAGTTTGCAGCACGAGCTGCAATTCATCAAGTTGTTTTGGTGTAAATGTTTTTGCCTTTTTAGCTACATGTTTCTCTGATTGACGTTTAAGAAACGCAAGTAATTTCCAATAATTTTCTATATTTATTTCATATATTCTTTATACTTACTGCTCAGTTCTTTAAAATATACCTAAAGAACATTTTCTGTAAAAGAGTTTACATTCTTACTGATACACCAATTTTGAAAATTTTTGTTGACCGCTTTGTTTTGTGACTTTTCGGGTAATAAATTTTGTACTGCCTCAATTCTGGAGGTGTACATAATAATTCATCTTCACTCTCTGAATTCATCTTTCTTAACACCTTTATCATTTATAACAGATTTGAAAACGTCAAAATATCTTTTTAAAAATATCAACTGACATTACTCCCCTCAATTACAATAATGGACTATTCCGTTTCATCGAATCGTCTTTTTATAATGTAGATTCTACAGCCACCTTTGGTATTCCGTTCTTAAATTGTGATTTAGGTATTAATTCTATGGATTGAGTAGACATTTATGTAAAAAATGAACACAATGAACAAAATTAAAAAAAGGTTTAGTTGGCAAAGGGGAGCAAACCGCCATTGATTTCGTGGCAGTATATAGTTACTGTGACAGTATGGTATAATAACTCACTAGAGAGTTATTATAACTCACGCTTTTTGTTTATGGATACTATTAATTCCTCAAAAGCAGTTGAATAATTAATGTATAATTTAATAGGAGTAGATAAAACATTTTCACCCCAATGGTATGATATTCTTACTGTAGTAGTAAAATGATATCGGTGGTAGTTAAACAATTGCATTAGTAAGAAAAAATTGCCACTTCTGTAAATATATTTTACCACCATAGAACAATTTTTTAGTAAATCTTTTATTACTGTCACAGTAAAACCTTCTAGCTGAGGTATATATAATACAATTTTCCTTACTGCAGCAGTATGATTTTCTAATGAAAACAGTTTTGTTAATCGCAAGCTTATATCCACGATTGCGATTAATACGAGTATAATTTAAATTAAGTGCTCTTGATTAATATGCAACACGGGTTTTGTTTGGGAGTAACATTATAATATCACTTTATTGGTTCAACGTGTTGAGAAATGATAAAGAGAATAAGTTATCATTATTGACCCATTCTTTCTTAGTAAAAATATAAAGATCTTTAGGCTTCATTTTTTCGAAACAATATATTTTTTTATTAAAAACTCTTTCGAAAATGTTCGAGGCTATAGTGGTAGCCTCGAATAGTGGTAGTGGTAGCCTTATTGTTTTATATGTATTGAAATGATTTGTTTGATATCAATATTGAGAGATATTAATTAAAAGATACCTACTCATATATGATTCTATAAAATATTGTACACCAGGCAATAACAATAATTAAAAACTAATATTTCAGTAGATAATTAAATTAATGTTCTATACAATTTTTGAAATAAACATTCATTTCCTAAAAATTAAAAATTATAAAGTAGTTTAGATTGAAAAGAAATGGATTATAGAATATATAGATATAGATAGATAGATTAAACAGTTAAATTGATTAAATAGGTAGGAAATTATAATAATAGAAAGTACTTTAAACTATTGATATCATGTAAAATTTTATTATTGACATTTGTAACATTAATAACCATTAGTGCAGGATAAGTGCAGAGACTAAAACTAGAGTTTTGTGACATAAAAAGACTTAAGACAGTATTTGGATAATATTGGTTCGAATTTGGTTATGGAATTGATGAATTATTAATATATGTACTTTAAATTTGCTAAGGCATGTAAGAAAACAGATTTAAAAAGCAATTTGCGAATTTATATAAAGGACTTTCTATTGTAAATTTAGGAATAAAATGTAGACACAACAGAGGGATGTTCACTAAATTATTTAAATTTAAAAGAAAACTTTTATATTAATATTATATTTTCAAATTTTCTCAAGAGAAGCTAATTTTTTCAAACTAAATTCTTATTATTGTAGTTGCTTTTACATTTATAATACTGTGTGTCGTTAGTATATTATTTTGGATAGTTGGTTCAAATTGTCTGTACAACTTACAAATTTATACAATAGCAATAAAACGCAAAGTCAATCCACAATTTTAATAAAAAGAACCTTATAACTGTAAAAACGATATGTTTGGTCCTTAGACCATCATCAGGCTATAAAGAAAACAATGGTGTCAGCGAAGAATCAAAAATAGTTACAAAGAAGTATGATTAATAGAGTTTATATGGTTACATTAAAAAATTAAAGTAACAAAGTAAAAGACCGTTAACAGTACATGAAATGTCTAAGTTACAATAAAACTGAAAAACTGTACAAGTGCACTTGAATAAGAACGTATGAAAAGTAAAGGGATTGTTAGAGTAGGAAAGTACAAAACGGAAATTGTATAGTACCAACCTAAGTCAGGAAGGGTTACCAACCAAATAGCGTGTCAAAGAAGAATCCTAACTTTACAGGGTAACTAAAAGAAAATATTAGAAACGTGTCTGAACATCGTAAAGGTCAAAATTGATATAATAAAATTCTTAAGACTAGAAAAGAAGAGTATAAACTAAGGTTAAGGCATAACATAACCTAAATAATATAAAATCTACAAAAGTGTCAAAAATTTAAATCTAGAAACAAATAATTTTCATTAGGTTGAATTTGTTCATTCAAACAAGCGAAAGAATTATCATTTAATTTCCAAAAACTCAAGCAAATTCAATATAATTCCTTTATTACAAACATGAAGCAATTCAACATTTTCATGAGTTTTATTGCTACTGTATATCTGTATCATCCACATTTGAGAGATTGATTATCTTTTCAATTTACAAATTTATGTTTAAAAATATGAAAATTTTGGATAAAAATTTTAAAAAGTTTTGTTAAGCGTCAATTTCCTTAGATACATTGCTTTCTAAGGAAAAAATATATATAGTAATGGATTTTAAAAATTCGCTCTATTTGTAATTTTGTAACATTAACAGATCAAATCAAATTAATTTTGTTCAAACTATTTGAAAAGTTTGGTATTTAATTTAATTTTTATTTTAAAAGTAATTGTATATGTTGTGGTAAGTGGTAATCGGAAGCGGAGAAATAATTTACGTTGAATGTAAGTAAGGTAAATATTCGTGTCTAACATACGTATCCTTATATTGGATATACAACAGCAGAGCAATTTTCAGCAGCACAGGTCAGTTTGGCTTGTTAATATTTCACCAGGGAATGTAGATTTTCGTCGTTTGGACTGAATCTGATAGTTTAAAGGTTCACATTTTGAATTATGTTGAGGAATCGTACGGCAAGTTAAACAGTTAGTTTTTTTATTATGTCGTAAAGTGTAATTTTATCTAAAAATTCTAAATAGGCAAAGAATATTGAGAGGAAGGTTTCAAATAAATAAAAGTCATTGGAATAGAAACATTAACACAATGTTCGTTAGATGTATGTAGGGACATGCTACTACAAAAAGTTACATGCATAAAATGAAGCTCTGTGACAGTGACTTTTGTGACAGTGATGGAAGTTATGACGATATCAACCATTGAATGTTCTCATGTAAAATTAATCAGAATACAACTGAGTTTCTAATAAAAAGTTTGATAGCAAATAATCTGCCTCTACCCCAATCTCAAATATCTGTCCTATACCTTGCAAGTCGTAGTTCTGCCATCAGAGAAATTATGTGGGAATTCTTCAAACGAACCAAGCTAAATATTTAATTTTAAATTGTTTTTGACTTTCTTAGAAATATGATTACCACTTATAATGTACCAATAATGCAGTAATTCTGACGTTGGATTTTATTGAATCATTGTATTATTATTGTTATTGTTAATTTTGTAATGTTTGTAACTTAGAGTAATTTTAATTAGCGTGGCTAAATAGGTTAAAAACCTAAAGCCAAAAAAAAAATAACTAAAATATCTGAGCTAGCCAAAAATAGAATATTTTACTGGTAAATTAATTTTTTTATTGTGTGAATATCTTATCAATATTAAATTAAATATAACATAAGCAAATATTATACAATTTATACCCCTTTTAATAAATTTTTAATAGTTACTTTTCATTAGAGAAAATATTAACCTTATAGAAGTTGATTGCATGAATACATTTAAAAGCATTATTCTTAATGAACAACTAGTACCTTTGTTTGATAATGATTGTAATTTAATGACTTTTTAATGAAGGTTACTCTTTATTATTAATAATAACGTAAAATGTTTTTTTTTTATTTTATAATTGTTTATTTGGCAAAAGAGTTTTATTTGTCCCATAAAAATTTTATAGTAGGGGATCCCAAGCGGGGATTTCTGAATTTACTGAAGCGCGGCAGATTAATATACAGGAAAATATCTTGTACCCTGTTAAGTACTTGCACCATATATGAGATCTTAATATACAAGGGTACGTCTAGGGTAGCCAATCAGATTAGTAAAAAAAATCGATCCACAAATTAATTCGAGCTCGTCAGATTAATAGAAAGTAAGTTAATTACAAGGAAAAGAGCGTCAATTTCAACATTCTGACGATTTGAGCATGATATAAGAAAATAATCGAGTAATTAGTTTGCAAAAAAAACGTCACCTGGAAGTATTCGAGCGCGGTTATTTTTTTTTTAATTTGAAGTAAATCATGTAAAAATTACGGATATAATATAATTTGACGGTTTCTACAACGTAAAAAAGCTAAAATTATTGATAAAGTGAGGTACGTGCAGGTGCTGAGAACTATGTATTTCCCACTCCGCCTCTCTCTCCCCTTCTCAATCTTTCTCTGTTTTTCACTGCCGCCACGATGCCACCTCAGCTGATCACAATAACAATGTAGTACAACGAGGTCATGTTCGTAGATTTGTGACGCTTTGGTTTGTTTATTGTGTTTTAAAAAAGTTTAACATAAATCTAATGAGCTTGAGTATTTCAAGGTCACTACTTTTTTTACATTTTCAAAAATCGGCTGTGAGTTCTGACTGCATCCAAATCGTCAGTCTTTTGAAAAGGATACCTTTTAGAGGTCACTTAACCTAACCTAACCTAACTTTACCTCTGAATATCTGATGAGCTTAAATTTTTTTATTTTCTACCCCTTCGTGCTGCCACCCCCGACTTGTAAGCCGGCAGATTAATACTTCTCTGTTGCCGAAAGCCCATAGGGCGTATACGATATTAATATCTAACGCACTCGAGTATTTATAATAATTTGTTTTACATTTTTTTAAAATTAGTACCTACTTTCCTCGGCAGTAAAATAGCATATATCATATGAACTCTTTTTCCTTTTAGTATCTAATCTTTATGATCCGATAGGTTCCCGCAGCGCTAAAGTGACTTACCATTTAGCCTTTTGGGCTCCCCTACTACTATATTCTCCTCTCCTCCTATCTATTACTCTGTCACTCTTTCTCTATCTATTGCTCTTTCATTCCGTCCCCACTCTGGTTTCAGTTGCCATGACGCTATGTCAGCTGATCACATAGACTCGTTCGTGGCATGATATTGTTTACAACGTATTTCCAACGTTTTTGCTAATTTATTGCTTATAATTATTTTCTTATGATAAATATAAATATTAAACTGAAAAAAAAACCATAAACTTTTTTATTTGCATGCTATTTCCTAAGCTTTTTAATTAATTAAGTTTAATAATTAGAAACAAAAATTTTAAATTGTCAGATTTGGCGAATCCCTCTAGATATTGTCAGATTATGATACTGCAGCGTTTAGGGCATAAAGATGAACCATATATATCTTAATATGACGAGTATTTCAAAATGGCGATTTTTTTTTGCAAATGCTAATAACGGTCGCGAGTCTGCGTCACATCCAAACCGTCAGATTATTATGTAACTTTTTTTAGGTTCATTTAATTGAAAAAAAAAAAAATTTTTGCCATTTTCAACCCTTACGTACGACCACCCCCATCATGGAAACCGTCATATTAACACAAATACATTTTTAAAAATATGCAGGACATACGTGATATCAATATCTGACGCGCTCGAGTATGTCCATGCAACAGTTTTTTTTTACATTTTTGAAAATCTATACCCGCTCCCCCCATCGATAAAAAGGTGTACATTACATAACATTTTTTTCTTTTTATCACTTAAGTTTCTCAACTCAATAGGTCTCTATGACGCTCGAGTAAATCCCGATTTAGCATTGTGGATTCCCCTACTATTACCAAGAATCAGCTCCAATAGCTAGAAAAAATAACTTTGAAATAAATGTTCTTATCAAAATCATTCTCTTTAGACATGTAAAGAAACAAGAACTATTTTCTGATCAATTTTTTGCGGGTATTAACTATGGATTCCAAGTTTTTTTCCCCATGTAGGAATTCTCACACGAGATTAATGTTTCTATAGATACTGCTATTCGTTTGCTGTTATTAGCTTCTTTATTAATATTAACATTCCTATTGAAAACCACCAGGACCACGTCTGTTTTGTGATCTGCAAGCTTTAGACCGTTTTTCGGAAGCAAATGCTAATGCTAGTCTAATCTTTAGTTTGTATCCTTTATAACTACATCCTCAATCTCACTAAAAAAGCTATTTGTTAAATAAAACGTGGTAGTTTTGTTAAAAAGTTTTATTTTTTAATGTTCTTGGTTTTAAAATTATATTCCCAATATTATATTTCCCACAAATAAGGAACTCCTCCTATGGAATAATAGGATTTAGGACCCTTTTCTGTCTTACATATAACGTTCAGATACCATTCTTCTAATGTATGAAGAAACAGCCATTTATCTTAAGTTCAGAATATGGTTGGTTTCTTCTTCCGCACAGTATGCAACAATGTCTTACCTCATTTCGTGGCAAGTAGGCCGAGCATGCTACGAAATTTTTTTCGTCCTAATCTATGGATGTTATTACAATATCTTTAATATCATCGGTGAAAAGTTTGGGTATTATAGAGCATGGTATTCTATTGCTGTAAATTATAAAGCTCTTGCCTTGATAGGCCAACTACCTTATCGCCTATTCGCCAAGTTTCTTGCCATCGATGCCTTCTTTTCTACCCCTACTGCCATGCTGCCAAGGCAGCTTTAGCGTGCTGAAGATTCGCTTGTGTATGTATTGTTATGATTCAAATATGATTATTTAAAAAAGGATATGTTATAGAAAGATTCTTCAAGAAGATGGTTATCAAAACTTCTTTAATGAACTAACACATTACAAACTGTGAACACTTAATAAAGTAACTTGATCCCAATAAGAGTTTGAATGACATGACACTATCTCAGAAGTAGGGTCAAAATATTTTCTTAAAAGCTGTCAAATCTTGCAGTCATTGAAGTGGTTACCTAAAATAAAAAATAAATAAATAAATAAAACAAATTTGAATTAAACATCATTGTGGGTAAAAATTAAAGAAGTTATGATATAGCAATATTGAACATTAAAGAGGAAAAAGGTAATAACAAATAAAATAAAATAACATACTCATATTTGTATTTACAATTGTTAATTTGAATTACAACAGTTTATATATTAAAATGCCCCTCTTAAAGTGCCCCTCTTACTTGCTGTGGGTCTGATGTTTTTTCAGATTTATAGCAACTCTTCTAGTCCTATTTTCATGAGAAAGTTTAGGACATCGTCAGGCATCAACTCAGGTAGATCCTCTTCTTCTATTTCGTGTGCTCCTAGGTAGCTGAATATTGCAAGGCAAGAAATTCCGAAAGTATGTGCATGGAGGTGTCGTCATCTTCCTTACAAAATCTGCACTTTGCTTCAATGTCTTCATGAAACCTCTTAGCCGGCATCCCCGGTTAGTGATCCAGTTAAGATCTGGAGCATTTTTTTACTTGGGTGAAACAGCTAAGAGATCTCTTCTGGTCATAGTTTCCCAGAAGTACTTTAGCTTGTTTCTGTCCTTTCAGCTGATTCCAGTACTTGGATTTTTCCTTCGCCACTTCTTGAAGTTTGGTTTACAAATCCTTATTTCACTCTCTGAAAAGACATCTCTATTTCTAGCTCAGAGGGTCCTCTAACCGAGAAATCGTCCTGGTGTCCTGACTCCGCCTTTGGAATATTTCTCTTCTTGACCTTCCATGGGTAGGGATGTTTCCTCTGTTTCTTTGGAAGCGGTTGGCTTCTCTTTCGCTTTAGCTTTTTTGACCTCTTTGGCTTTGAAAGTTACCCTCTCCATCCCAAGCTCCTCTTTGGATTCCAGATCCATCGAAACCGTCCAGACTACTTACCTATCTATAGGCTTGCTGCCACAGATGATCTACAGGCCTTAAGTCCGTGACTACGCATCCTTAACCTATTAAGGATCCTTTTAAACTCAAGTTACTCCCGCTTTCATCAAGTATAAAGACCTGTAGTGTTTGGGTATTTTATTTTCCTCCAATATTATAAGGGATACGCCATCCCAAGGCTTTAGAATTGGGGAGATCTCTTTTACCTATTTTGTGTGTATCATCCACACAACTGAGCTCCAGGTCCTCTTTTCGGAAATGACTGCAGTCACAGATTGGATCCTTTTCTAATTGTAAAGAAAAAACTGAAACTACTACAACGTAACAATAATTGCATTTCAGAAGAAACATCTTCAATCGTAATAGAAGGACTAGCTAATAGTAGAAAGGAATGGAGGAATGGACTCCAACGGGAATATGTAATTTCTGGATCCGACATTGGCAAAGGAAAATAATAAAGATGAATAAGGAGATATTTATACGTTTTAATATTTGCTTTGTTTTTACGAGATTGTGAGTTGCTGAGTTGTATTACACTGTTAATATCGGTCAGTCAGTTATAGATAGTTTTATTTATCTATAAAATTTGTGAAACAAAATATAAAAAAAAATTTCTGAATAAGTTTAATTTTTTTAGATTCCACCTCGTATACTAAAAGTAGTTTATAGTTAATGACAAGCTGTTATAATAATCAGTTATGGAATAGAGTAAGGAGCTGTATACCGCACATACCTCAATTTCTAAGGATTTCATCTTCAAATTCGAACTATTCAGAATGTAAATGGATGTAGATGGCAAGCATAGAATAGAAGTAAATTAAATATTGAAATAAGTAAAAACGGAAACAGGGACGACCCAAACAAGAAAGAGGAAATGGGAATTTAACAGAGTGGTATATGATTTTGTTTGGGGAAAAGTAATAATAATGTTTCTCGAAACCATGCTACAAAAAAAAGAAATACATTTTACGAGGTTTGTTACCACACCCAATCACTTATATTGAGTAAGATTAAAATTGTATTAATGCAATGGAAAACAAATTAATAATAATTAGGTAAATTAAAAATAGTTCTTATTATAAAGTATATTAGTCCAGGCGTGCTGTACTTTTAGACGGAAATTCTGATACCTGGAATGTAACAGTTGGAGATGGTAAAGGGACTTATAACACATAGAAAAAAAAAATACATTAACTATTTCAAATATGATCATAAACTTTTTAGGGGTGAAAAAGTGTGAAAATTGGATAAAAAACTGAAGTATTGCTGTTTGCGTCTAAAATTGACGTCAAAATGAAAAGTGCCCAATTGAAAAGTTGTAGATCATGTAGAAATCTAAAACTTTTCTTTCGGTAATTTTCTCACATAACCTCAATTTTTCGAGGAAAATGTAAAAAAACAACGGATTCGTCAATCTTGGTGAAACTTGGTGAAAACTTACCTTTTTATGTCCAAAATAACCTCGAATTTTCTCAACCTTGTAACATAATAATTTTCTGAGAAATTTGATTTTTCTGGAAAAATATCTTTTTTTTCAACTGTAAAGTTTGCTCGGAAAATATTATTGGAAAAGATTTTCCTGGGCTCATTTTTTTGTTTTTACGTCTACTTTCACATGAAATAAAAAAAATATACCTCTCCTTTAAAAATGTGCTCAAAAATAAATAAAAAGCAAAAAATAAATTTTGCAACAGCTAAATTTGATATAATTGTTAAATTTCTGTTATAAAATATTAAAATATGCAAAAGCCGACTCTTGCATTACATTCTACGGGAAAAATTACAAAAGAAAATGTATTTCATTATTTAGTCGGATTTTTATTTCATTTGCAATATTATTATAAACACTCAAGTTTATTAATGAAGTTAATAATCCGAGCAGGGGATTTCATGGTTTTTATTATAAGGTTTTTCATGAGATAAATCGATTTGTTAATATTATCAAGGCCCAAATACCCTTCCATCAGAGCAAGAGTCGGCTTTTGCATTTTTTAATATTTTATATCAAAAATTTAACAATTATTGCAAATTTAGCTGTTGCAAAATTCATTTTTGCTTTTTTTCATTTTGAGCACATTTTTAAATAAGAGGTGTTTTTTTATTTCATGTGAAAGTAGACGTAAAAACGAAAAAAATGAGCCCCAGGAAAATCTTTTCCAATAATATTTTCCGAGCAAACTTTACAGTTGAAAAAAAAGATATTTTTCCAGAAAAATCAAATTTCTCAGAAAATTATTATGTTACAAGGTTGGACATAAAAAGTTTTCACCAAGTTTCACCAAGATTGACGAATCCGTTGGAAAATTAAAAATTAAAAACGAAAAATCGTTTTTTTCCATTTTCCTCGAAAAATTGAGGTTATGTGAGAAAATTACCAAGAGAAAAGTTTTAGATTTTTACATGATCTACAACTTTTCTATTGGGCACTTTTCATTTTGACGTAAATTTTAGCCGCAAACAGCAATATTTCAGTTTTTTACCCCTTTTTCACCCCTAAAAAGTTTATGATCATAATTGAAATAGTTTTTTTTTTTTTTTCATGTGTTATAAGCCCCTTTACCACCTCCAACTGTTACATTCCAGGTCTCAGATATTCCGTATTTTTTATTTTGTTGGTACAGCACGCCTGAACTATATATTGAAATGATTTGTTTGATATCTGTATGGCGAGATATAAATGAAAAAGGTATTCATACAGGATCCTATAAAATATTGTACTTCAGGTATTATTAATAATTAAAAAACCATTTTATCATAGTAGAAATAACTTAAGATGTAATTTAAAGCGGATCCTTGGTATAGTTCATTATTGTTCTTGAAATAAAAATCCATTTCCTGAAAAATCAATAAGTATTTGTCCTAAAATAAAAAAAGTTAATTCAGAATTTCTTAAAAAGTGTAAGAATGTTTATTTTCTAATGGACAATGTTTAATTAATGATGTAAGATAAGTGCAGAGACTAAAATTAGAGTTTTGTGACATAAAGAGGACTTTACATTATAAATGGAGCAAAAAACAGTATCGAATTTGGGTATGGGATTGATTCATTAATATGTATATTTTAAATTTAACGTCAGCTCCCTTTGACTTTTTCGTTTCCTTTACCTCAGTTGCCCACTTCTCCATAATACCACTGAATGTCGTTACCCCTCCCATTTACTTCTCCTGCTAAGCCGTAGCCGTAACCTTGAAAAGATTATTTGTTAAAGTTATTGAAAAATAAGAGATTATGAGTATTTTCTTTTAAAAAACAATGCATTTATTTAATATCATTATGTGTAAACCCACTTCTTTTCTCTTGATTATTGTTTTAATAAATTATATCATAAGTAGGCAACATAAAATACACGCAATTTGAATTTAAATCTTCTGTCATCTTTACTTTTTATAATTAAAAATACAGTCTAACAGCGAAAATAGAATTAGTGAAAAGATATCAATTAATTATTAAATAAACTGAATTTTGTACAGTACTAATCAAGTACCACTTGTCCTGTAAAATATTGCCTGATAAATTTTTATTTTCCAGACTCAAACTTTTTTTTTTAGGCAAAACTATTCAAACAAACTCAATAAGATAAAACCACTTGTGATTTTCGTCGAAACTAAAAATATATCAATAAAATTTAAAGACTTTAAAAATGGAAATTTTGGATAAAAATTAAATAAATATTAAATAAATATTTTACCTTGAATGTAAGTAATAAATAGTTTTTTTATTAAAAAATCTCTATAGTTAAATTTAATTTTAATCAAAAATTCTCAAATAGGGATACAATATTAAACTGTCCAAGAGAAAGGTCTCATCTTTCAAAATTTCTGAGCTAGCTAATTATAAAATCATTTTACGAGCATATAAATATAATTTATTATTTGTGTAAATATCAAATAAATAATAAAATAAATTGTACAAATAAAAATAATAATAATATTATAAATGAAACATTATAAACAGTAATATTTATAATTATATTTAAATTTATAATTTCTAAAGAGAATCTCTGCAGTAAACACAAACAAATTAAATTCCCTTAAATGTCCACAATTACCTTGATAAGAATCCTAAAGTAGGTATGGGATCATTTGTCCTACTTTAGCAGGATCTGTGTCTATCTCTTTGGGAGTCAAGTCAGCAGGTTTTATCAGACCTGTCTATCTTGCCTTCTTTTGAGCTTTATGTAGCCCCTTGGAGGATCCCGTCAAGGCTAATCAACCAGGTCTATTTTGATCCTAAAGGAAAGTAGATATTACAGTACTTTTTTTCTTTTTATCAACAATCTTGCCCAAGGTTGGTAGGAATAGAGATTTTAAAACTTTTTTGAAGAAAATCCTTCGCTGCTTTAAAATACATATTTAAGTTTAAGTTCATAGACATTTGTCGTGCCTCTTAGATCTTTTCTTTTCAATCTTCTTCTTCTGTCTCTTATATAAAATTCGCTAATACCAAATACATTTTACAAAAAGCACAAAAAACTACAAACAAAGCAAGAACAAAATAATTAATAGATTAAAATGACATTTAAGATGTCAAAATTACTGGTAGATAGGTTGAAAATCAAAAAGTTCCAAAATGTACCAAAATGTTTTTAGATTCAATAGTACAAATTTCTCCATATCCAAACCAAAGAAAACCTTAACAAGCATTAGAAACGGAATAAATAGTATATCAACAGCTGAGATTGAAGCAGCTGTTATGTCTAATTGCAAAAGATTACATCTTTGTGTGGACAACGATGGAAAACAATTTGAAGATTTAATTGGGCATTAAGTTTTAATGATCGAGATATTTCTACGATTTTTCTTTCACATATTTAATTTTAAGTTAAAATATAGGGTGTCATTACTATACTTACTTATGTTTAAGCCTTTTTATTTATATCTCAAATTCGACAAAAGCTATCAACATGCGGTTTACGCATTTAATCTCCGAATTTAATAATTTAAGAATACAATAATTAGATGTTTCCATTATTTTGAAGAAAAACAAGTTTTAATTTTTTCTCCACCCAACTTAAGTTATACTTTCCCACTCTCTCCCACCCTTTATTTGAAAAAATACAAAAAAGTACTTGAACCACTTTATGTGGAATATAAGGTCTGTTCCAACCAAGCAGAGAACCGTTCTAAAATAGTAATTTTTGTGCGCAGTGGTGTAGTGAGTTGCGCAGTGCACTAATTTGGTCTCGTGAGTGGTAATATTACCGTTCTAGAACGGTTCTTTGCTTGGTTGAAACAAACCTAATGTTTCCTTATTTAATACTTGGTATTATTGGGCTTATTTCAAAAAAACCGGTTTTCAAATTTTTCTTCACAGGTGACGCCCCCTAGCGGTTAACCTAGAAACTTAAAAGTTGTTTCTGGTGATTTCTCATGGCCACTTTCACAACAGTATATTGTGTATCTAGGAGTAAAAGCGATACATTCCCGGACGACAATGTAAACAAACATTGGAGTCTGGGAATGTGCTTTTACTCCGAGGTGCACATACTATTTTTTCTGAAATCGCATCAATACAGAAATTAAGAAATTTTTATAAATGCATATTGTTGTGCGAGTACGCCCCTGGCGCTATGACCCAGACGCGAAGCAGACAGATGATGCGAGAACGTTCTGGAATATACGACGTCCGATGAGCGAAGCATCTAGACTCGATACGATTACCAGAATAGACTGGAACAATATTTACCTATATAAAGGACCGATTTGAATATTTTAAGTTAGTTAGTAGTATGTTGTTAGATAGATGCGAATAGAAATATTGTCTTACATAAATTAAAGTATTGTAAATAAATTGTGTTATATAAATTAAACAGTGTTAGTGATTTAAATAATATAAAAATAAATTAAAAGACTAGTAAAAATAAATAAACGTTACAATATCAATTTTTGATAACCATCTTATTGCCTACAAAATCGATTCCTTGACAAACACTGGTTGTTTATTATTGTGACAAAAGTCAGTTAGTGTTTGGTGTTAGTTAGTTAAAATTGACAGCGATGAGGATGTTCAGAGGTGCAGGACACTGCTACAAATGCCATTTTAAATTTATTGCCAAATAAATCCACAACAAAATATGAATTAGCTTATAAACGTTTTATGGACTATTGCCAAGAACAAAATACAACCTTGCGATCTGTAAATGTAATGATTACATTTCACAAACCACAGAAATCAAAAGTGTTGTCACTTGAACAAATTGAATAAGGTACGTATAGAATGTAAATATTTTAAAATTAATATGTTATTTATGCAGAGTTTACTTTTTAGGTTGCCTTAATATTTGAATTTGAATGGCATAGAAGATTTTAGATTAAAATACCTGATAATAAAACGAATAAACCAAGATCTTTTATAATAAACGAAACTTATATGCCCTTATATAGAAAATATGTCGCATGTCGCCTACAAAATTTTGAAAGTTGTCACTTTTTCTTTAAATATAGGAAAGGTTGCAGGCAAGTAGTGAGAGTACATCAGTTTGGCAAAATGCCTCAAATTGTTGCAAAATTTTTAAATTTGCCAAATTCAGATGAATACACAGGACATTTTTTCCGTCGATCCTCTGCAACAATGTTGGAGCAGATTTAGTTACATGGGGGGATGGAAATCCTCAAGTGTTGCCGAAGGATATAATAGAAGAATCTTTCACAAATAAAGTAGACATAGCAAATAAAATATTTAGAAGGGAAAAAGACATAGAGGATTCTGTTAATTCTATTAGTTTTATTGCCGAAGAAGAAAATAATAATAACTTTGCTAACTATTCAGAAATAACAAATAAAGAGGAAAGTAACAAAGAAAACTTTTCGATTGGATTACACCTTATTTTTAATAATTTGCACAACTGCAATATAACTGTAAATATTCAAAATAATTAAATAAATACGAGTTGGTTGTTTGAGTATATTTATTGAATTTACTGAACAAAAAAAAGTGACGTAGGCTGAATTTTAAGGCCTAGGCCGGGAAAAATTTTCCTGTACTGTCCGAGAAAGTTCGTTGCCCAGCAACAAACGAATTTATTAGAATAGCTTAGTTTGGGGTCCGAAATTAGTCTGAAAAAATAAGTATTCCGAAACGATTTCAGAAAAAGGAATTATAATATGAATAGTTTCTCATATATAGCCGAGAGATCGGCTTATTGGTCCACCCGGTACATAGAAAAAGACTATGGACATTTTTATTAGAATGGCTCAGATTTAACTCCTTGATACACTGTCTCTAAATTATAAAAACAGCTGTAATTGATTTTAAAGCAAATATTTCAAATAAATAGTGGAAGTTTAGTTTAACTGTGCAGTTATTAATTGGCCATAAAACTAATTCGCTTAACGCCATAAACAGAAACAAAGTATTAAAATGCTGGATAATAAACATATAATTTGAAATATTTAAGGATATTAAATAAAAGCGAGTGTTGTGTTGCGTACAAAGGTAAAAAAGTAAACGTGGCAGTCATTAACTTATTCGAATTACGAAACTATTTTATGCGGTGTGCTAAAAACGGTGTAAAGTTGTAATTACCCCCTTAGGTGGAACGAACCGACCTCCTCCACAAACAACAAAGAACGAAAAAACATTTTCCCCGTTTTCTGTTTCATGTACATACACAGAATACGTTTAATGGAACGGAAAAACGTGAAAACGGAGTAAAAGAAACAAGAATAAAATGAAAATGAACCCCCATATTGATCCAATGCCGTACAATTTGGTGCGTGGGAAGCTGCACATAATGACGTCACGGATATTCTGGAGGCGTGCAAGATGTCGTCACGTGTTATTACAAGTTAAGATTGCCAGTAAAGTGGAAATTTGAAGAGGAGTCAGAGTCATAGTTTACGTCTAAATAACGCCTGTTCGAAATTTAAAGTGTATTTGATATTACTCTGCTTTACAAACAAGATGATGTTATGTTTGGACTATTTATTTTATACGAATTGAAATATTTATTTGAAGCTGAGGGTGTTAAAGTATTTTATATCAATTCCATTTACAACTCAAATCAACTAGTTTGTTTTATACACTCTTCACAAAAAGTGTCGTATAAGTGATTTAGGAATAAAGTTTTTATTGTTCTCTTTTCATTTTTTTCGGAAATAATAGGAAATACATTTGGAACTATGTTTCAAAGTAGTTTTTTTTAATTAAAATTAAAAATCAATAAATAATGGGCATACATAATGAAAATAACAATTGTTCTAGAAAAATCAGATAATACAAAGTAACAAAATAAAAAATTTAAACGACAAATTTAACATCTATCTGGTATTGCCACCTCTGGCTTTAATAACATCCCTCATTCTCCGTGGAACGCTTCTTATCAGGTCACTAATCTAATCCAAATCCAAATTTTCCCATTTTTCTACTAAAACATTTTCCAGCTAATCAATGTTATCTGGAGCGATATTACGAGTTCTTATGCTTAGGTCTGGACTAACTGCTGGCCAATCTAAAACTTGGATATCAACCTCTTGAAGGCATTCTGGCAACGTGCGGGCGAGCGTTATCGTGCATTAGAGGAAAATTCTCTTCAATGATTGGAACAAATGGCACTACATTTTCCTCAAGAACCTCCCTTATATACCGATCAGCTGTCAGTGATCCCCTACGAAACACAATTAACTCAGTGTGGCCTTCAAAACAGATGCCTTCCCATAACATAATCGAACCACCTCCATAATTTCTGGCTGCTCTTATGTTGCACTGAACAAATCGCTCAGCTGCCCATCTATAAACTGGAATACGTCTATCGGATCCAAAAAGTGAAAATCTTGATTCAACCGTAAAAAGAATATTAGCCCAATCGTTAATATTCCAATTAACATGTTCTCTTTCGAACTTTAAACGTGCTACACGGTGTGCTCTGGTTAACAATGGAGCAGTAAGAGGTATTCTGGATCTGATTCCAAAATTCTTTAATTTGTTTCTAACCGTATTGACAAATATTCTAACATTACGAACCCCAGAGAGAACATTTTGCAGTTTCCTGGCTGGTAACATGACGAGTTCGCAAAGTCTGTATTCTTAAATAACGGTCATCTGCAGGATTAGTACACCTGGGACGTCTTGGAACTGGTCTTCTATTATAACTTCCAGTTTCTCTAAACCTTCTTAAGACTCTAGAAACGCTGGATTGATTGATTCCCATGACTTCACCAACATATTGCTGAGATCGTCAATCTTCAACTAAAGCCACGATTTGAGCTATTTG
Source organism: Ophraella communa (assembly GCA_035357415.1). Classification (NCBI taxonomy): domain Eukaryota; kingdom Metazoa; phylum Arthropoda; class Insecta; order Coleoptera; family Chrysomelidae; genus Ophraella; species Ophraella communa. The sequence goes on from CM068979.1 coordinate 68,362,428, forward strand.
TTCTGTATTATGTAAATAATAAAAATAGGATTTACCAAAATTTATTCATTTTTTGTACTTCAACAAAAAAGCGATTTAAACTGTGAATTTTTTGGGTTTTCATACGTCCAAAGGATACCATACATTCATATTAAAATATTCTGAAAACTGTGATATTTTATTTTACACCATAATTCAATTCTTAAAATTATGCGATACTTTTTGTGACTGTGTTTATAGAAATTAATTGTATCGACTCTTACTGTGTGGAATTTTATCATACCGAGAACAAAAAACAAACAAAAATTTTACAAAACTTCCACTATTTAATTATAACATATTAACTTAATTGTTCAATAGTATAATCAGATATCTACTACAGATGGCACTTAATATAGTGACACACTGGACCGATGAAGAGGACTGACATATCAGTCTACAAATCTCAAATAGTAACTTTCACCAAAAGAAGAAATAGGGTACAACTTGGTCCACTTTGGTTTCCGGGGAAAGCAATACAATTGTCAGATGAGAGCAACCTTCATGGTTGCTAGCCGTACATATAACTACTTGGGGAATGTTCTATTGGCTGTACAAAATAGTAGTAATTCCTAAGGTAACCTTTGCCAAAAATGGAACAAGTCTAATCTAAGGCCAAAGTGAGCAAGATACAAAGACTTGCTTGTATGAAATAACGGGCAATGCGAACTACACCTTCAGCAGCATTAGAAACACCGCTGGGCCTTCCACCTCTACACTGCATAATAATGAGCGATACAAGGATAGCTCTAACCAGGCCGAAAAGATCACCAGACCATAAGGCAACTTATAGTAAAGGCACTCAGAAATCAGAAATGTGGAAGATTCAGTTTTTTAGAAGCTAGCTATAATTATATTAATATATTAAATTGACAACACTTCCAAAAGATAATATTAATTGTCCCATTGTCCCTAAAATTGATAGCATTAAATACACTTAGGAAGTTTTTTGAAATATACCTGACATATTATAAATTTATTATATTCGTATAGTGAATAAATTAAAACAATTAGATTTTCAGGAAATATAATTTTTTAATTGCGTTAAATAATGAATAATTCTTATGTTGATAACACAAGTAAACCGATGAATGTACCTCTTTGTGGTTACGAAACAATTTTACTAAAATTTATATGAGAAATTGGAGGAAAATTTAGTTAAAAGCAATATTTCACGGTTAATATCAGGAGAAAATGAACATTAGATTCAAATTGCGTGAAACCTATGCTATATTGCTTATATTTGACGTTACCACAGAGATGGATTTAGCAGAATGTAAATATAACGAATCTAATCAGAAAAATGTAAATTAGTTTGAAATGCGTCTGACAGCATACGTTATTATGCGATTATAGTTGATTATATTTGAAATAAATGTTTCTTAAGCTGTACTGTTACTATTAACAATAATTATAATAACTAATATAGGGTAATTAAATTTTATACAATAAAATCTTTAAAAAATATCTATTGTTGTTGTTCAAGTATTATTAATAATGATATTATTAATACAAGTACAAGTAGGTCGTAGGTAAAGTATAGTACGTAACTAGCGTTGTAAAGCATCTTACGAACACACGCCGCTTTGCGGTGAGTGCGAAACATATTTATAAAACAATGAATGGGACGTATGGTCAGCATTGATCATCGGTCCTTTCTGAAATGGGCCTTAATTTCTCCATTATAGTCTGCAGTTTGATTCTTAGGAGGAAATATGCATTCTACTACTTCATTCTTAAATCCATTTACATTTTTAACGCTAACCATCAACTTTATAGTTTTCCTCACACTTCTTTTAATGGTATTAGTAACCAAAAATACTAACCTAACCTAACCTAACCTAACCTAACCTAACCTAACCTAACCATAATTGTGCCATTTTGAATTAATCAACATCAATTCTTTAATAAAATTTTATCAATTAGAAACGCCTAGTTCATTTTAAAAGAGAATTTCAGTGAGCAGTGTAGGAGATGTAAAAACCTCATCGGAGACCGTTCAGCACATAATGTCAAGTTGTTTAAAGCTAGCACCAACAAGCTACCTGCAAAGACACGACAAGTTGCAAAAATCATCCATCAGAAGCTGGCTTTGAAGCACAATTTGCACAGTGATAATAGTCCGTACTATAAATATGAACCACAATCTGTTTTGGAAAATAATACGTACAAACTTTATTGGAACCGCAGCATATTGACAGATAAAACCATACCATCTAATCGACCAGACATCACATTCACCGATAAGATGTTAGCCACAACTTATTTAATAGAAATAGCCATTCCCAATTCACACAATCTTCTCTCAACGGAATGAAAAACTTACCAAATATTCTCCTCTGGCAGAAGAAATGAAAAATATTTGGAAACAAAACACAGTGCACATTGTACCTATAATTCTGTCAACCACTGGAGTAATCCCCAAAGATTTACATTGCAGTAGAAGCCACTTCTATATATTCAACTGCAGAAATCAGTTCTTCACACTACAGCAATAGTCACACGCCGCCTTAATTTGCAGTAGTAAGATTCGGGACTTGTATGTGAATACCGTTCCGAATCAGTAAAAACCGCATGTATGCGAGATCAAGAAAAAGAATAATAGTAATAATAATAATAATAATAATAATAATAATAATAATAATAATAATAATAATAATAATAATAATAATAATAATAATAATAATAATAATAATAATAATAATAATAATAACTCGGCTGTTGAAAGATTGTACCTACCTCGGAAACAAGGAGGACGAGGCCTTATAAACATAGAACTAACACACAACATTCAAATACACAGTTTACTAAGATACTTCAACATGAAGGCAACACAGTCACCACTTCACGCGTCCATCAAACAAGCAGACAAAAAATACACACCACTCAGTACACACACACAAATCCAACAGATAGACAAGAAAACATTCTTTACAAACATCACACAAACATGGAACAGCAAAAAACTACATGGTAGATTCAAGAACGATCTAGACAAACAACACCAGCTGTCAACCAAATGGATCGAACTCGGACACCTGTACAGTGAAACAGAAGGATTCATGTATTCTATACAGGACCAGGTTATACCGACAAAAAATTACCAAAAATACATATCAAAAACAAACACGGAAAATGATAACTGTAGAGTGTGTAAATCAATGCCCGAAACGATACAGCATATAACATCGGGATGCTCGAGCCTAGCACAAACTGAATACCTAAACAGGCACAATCTGACAGCCAAAATCCTCCACAAATATTTACTCCACAAACATAACATTAAAACAATAGAAGAGCCATACTACAAATACACACCAGACCAAGTCAACGAGAACCAAAATTACAAAATATACTGGGATCGAGGAATCATAACCGATAAAACAACTATAAACAACAGACCAGACATAACAGTAATAGACAAAATTAACAAAATCACAACGTTAATAGATATTGCACACCCCCTGGACCACAATATACAGAAGACGATATCAGAGAAAATACGAAAATACTCGGACTTAGCAGAGGAAATAAAATCAATGTGGAAAATGGATGAAGTCCTCATTCTCCCCGTAGTCATCTCAGTCACAGGACTCATACCACCGGAACTTCCCGCAGGATTCACGAAACATAATCTACCATTCCAACTAATAACAGACATGCAAAAATCAGTAATCCTAGAAACATGTCGGATAGTCAGGAAAATCGTGAAATAAGTCAACAAGGTGTGAGTTTTGCGAAAGCCCTCATTACCTTTACCACAACATCTTAAGTGTGAGACTATAAAGAAATAATAATAATAATAATTATAATAATAATAAAAATAATAATAATAATAATAATAATAATAATAATAATAATAATAATAATAATAATAATAATAATAATAATAATAATAATAATTTTACAAAAAAAAAAATTTACACATATTCTTCAACATCCAGAAGACATTCCAGCCTTTCTTACTCATGGTTTAACCCATATGCTTCTTAAAACAGCTAACACACAGGACCCCTCACAGTATAGACATGTCTTCAAACGCTTTACAAGATATTTACAACTTGCATTACTAACCGAATTTATAGGCATGTTGACCAAAATAACATCTTGGCAGAAGAGCAAAAGGGATGTAAACGTGGTCACCAGGGATTCAAAGAACCACTTGTTATTGACTCTGTGATCCTAAGGCAAGCGCAAAAGCAATGTCGCAACATCTCAACTGCTTTTGTAGACTACCGTAAGGCATTTGACAGCGTACCACATTCCTGGCTTTTAAGTGTTTTAAACATCTATAAAGTACATCCCACCATAGTTACTTTTCTTGAAACTTCGATGAAGCAATGGCGAACAAGCCTTCAGGTAAACATTAATGGACAGTATATTAAGACTAACGAAATTGTTATTCGCAGGGGAATATTCCAGGGTGACTCACTGAGTCCACTGTGGTTCTGTTTGGCAATGAATCCACTGTCTACCATGCTCAACGACACAAAATATGGCTTCAATCTTAAGACTAATAGAAACACCAACTGCACTGTATCCCATCTTCTTTATATGGATGATATAAAAATGTTTGCTTCTAATCAACAACAAATTCAACATCTTCTGGATATAACCGAAAGGTTCTCCAGTGATATACGAATGGAATTTGGTTTAGATAAGTGCAGAACCTTAAACATCGAAAAGGGAAAAATTGTCAATGGAGATGTGGCGCTACCTAATGGAGATATAATCGCTGCCATGCAGAATGGGGAAACCTATAAATACTTGGGATTTCAACAAGCCAGACTGCTAGACCAAAAACAGTCCAAGTCCAAAATCAAGGATCAGTATACACAGAGGGTTAGTTCATTACTAAAATCCGAACTAAACGCAGGAAACCTTAACCGAGCAATTAATACATATGCCGTACCTGTGTTAACTTATTCGTTTGGTATTCTACGATGGACAAAAACTGAATTGGAAGATATTCAGAGAACAACAAGGACTATGATGACCAAGCACAGATATCACCATCCAACATCGTCAGTACTCCGAACAACACTACCGAGAAAGGAGGGAGGAAGAGCTCTATGCGACATAATCAATCTACACAACAAGCAGATAAATAAATTACGAGACTTCTTTATCACTAAATCAATGTCATCTAATTTACACAAATTTGTTATAGGAGCAGATAAAAATTATTCCCCTCTAAATTTAGCAGGTCCTAATATGGATTTAGAAATAACAACAGATGCTGAGAAACACGTGAAATGGGCCCAAAAAGCTCTACATGGTCGACATCATCACGACCTTAACCAACCACACATTGACAAACTAGCATCAAATAGGTGGCTTGCTGACGGTACCCTGTTCCCAGAGACTGAAGGATTTATGATGGCCATTCAGGATCAAGTAATTAATACTAACAATTACAAAAAATTTGTTATCAGGGACCCAACTATAACATCGGACAAGTGTAGACGGTGCCAACAAACTTCGGAAACCATACAACACATCATATCAGGATGTTCAACCATAGCCAACACGGATTATTTACGCAGGCACAACCAGCTGTGTAATATTATCCACCAGAAACTGGCCAACAAATATGGACTGCTGAATACCTATACACCGTATTATAAATACAATCCACAGGCGGCAGTACTGAAGAATGCAGATTTTAGACTCTACTACGATAGGTCCATAATCACCGATAGACACGTGACAAATAATCGACCCGACATTGTGGTAGTGGATAAAAAAGCCAATTCAGTGCTGCTAGTTGATGTTGCAGTTCCAAACAACAACACTATTTTGGACAAATATAATGAAAAGGTAGCAAAGTACACCGATCTTGCTATAGAAGTAGAGCAGATGTGGCATGCAGAAAAAGTGGAGGTGGTACCGATCATCGTATCATCAACCGGACTTATCCCGAAAAGTCTTGAAGATGGTCTTAAAAAACTCAGTCTTCATAAAAATACTTTTACTGATTTGCAAAAAGCGGCAATTTTAAATACATGTCACACTGTTCGGAAATTTTTAAATATGTAATCTTTGAGCCTAATCCCATTTGCGTTTACGTTCGAGATAGGTAAATATTACCAGCGAAAGCTGAGTAAGTGCATAAGTCTTTTGATAATAATAATAATAATGATTAAATAATTGAGATACTATTTACATATTTTTTTAAATTTTATTTACACCAAATTATCAGAAAAAAACAATCTTAGACAGTTGTTTAAAGCTTGAAAACTGCAATTTTTTTATGCTTATAATTTTTGGACAAAACGAAGAGAACATTGTATTCTACCTCGATATTTTTGATATGGCAACATCGCTTCCTTGTCAAACAATACTCTCTAAAAACTTTGATGAGATATATTTTAATTTTTAAAATAGTTTGTTGTTATAATTGACCATTGGAGACATTTGATTCTGTCCTTACTATTATAAGGCTCAATCCCAATCCTGAGTACCTACGCTACTGTACTGGCAATAAAAATGTAAACAATAATCGAGGTGTGTTGTTTATTGAATCGTTATAGATTATTAATTCTGCAAAGTCTGAAATTGATTCGAGAGGGTGTTAACTTGACTCATACTAAAATTAGTTTAATAAGCAATATCGGCTAACAGAAATCATTGGCTATTGAAACAACTTTATCGATTTGGCAACAATGTAAAGTAAATAAGAAACAAGAAGATATTCTCTTTATTCACTATTTCCACTTGATTGCAATGCATAACTAAGCATTAGTTAATTATCAAGATTTGCCAAATATTGAAAATTTAAACTATTCTACATTTTAGCAAAATGTACAAAGGTTTCTCGATTACAAATGCAAACGTAGATAAAATTGGATATAACTGCTTCGAGCTCGGTAAGTTTACATTAAAAATTAAAAAGTCAGGTAATATTACTACAAATTTAAGTTGTGCGGTTTATTTTCTCAATTATATTCTCTCATTTATGAGTACCACAAACGTATCATTTGTTTGTTTTTTATTTGCTTTAATATATACTGAATAAACCACTTAAAATCATTCAATGAATCTGCTATTAGTTTAAATAATTATAAAAAAGGCTACGACACCTCAATTTTTATTTCTACGTCAATTTAAAGAAACCAAGTCCTTTTTTTATATTATATTTTTGAAACATCCTTGATACATTAATGGTAAGGTTAGATAAGGTTATGTTAGGTTAGGGTATAATAAATACAGGGTAAAATGATATTATTAAGGAATATAAACAAATATAAATATCCGAATAAATGTTGAAAATGTTGTCTATTCATGTGTTGGCAGAGTTCTTGTAAAATTTTTCTTAATTTCATACATATACATTATTACTGTTATTTGGACGCTTTTAATTGTTTCAACTTTTTGGAAAAATTTGTTGAATTATTTATATATTTGTTGAACATTACATTTTAATACAGGGAATCACTTAAGATATTATTTCAATTGTTCTAAATCACATTAATATATATTTTAAATTGTTCACTGTTTTATTCTATTTTATTGCATATGTGTTTCATTTCAATTTCATTAGATGTGCCAATCAATCAATTTAAGTTTAAAATAAATATTTTTTTCACGCCGATGTCTGTAAACGTCAAAAATCGGACTGTCAATATTGCTTATAAGTGACATTTAACAATAAAGTGTGCGTAGTAAGATCTCATAACATACACATGCGTTTAGAAAACTAAAATCGCAATAAAATTTTTATCTACGTAATACTATATTTGTCTATTTACATACTTTCAGTAAATAGAAAAACGTTAAAAAACTATTAATATTAGAGACATTCAATTGAAATTAAAACAGTAATGCCCCTAAATGTCGGCACCACTTTATACACTTTCTCAAAAATAAGTTTCATTTTCTCATAGTAGATATGTTATTGAAATAAACGTCATGTTATGTCATCAAGTTTTGTATGCAAATGAACATTTTCTCAACTTCACCTACAAAAATGTCTTCTAGTAGTGAAAATGATGACATTATGAGCACTCCGCCGGAGATATTAGAAAAAGCTCAAGCTGCCACACAAAATTTGTTACCGCGAAAATCCAAAGAAAGATACGAAATTACCTATCAAAAACTTATGGATTGGCGACACAAGCACAACGTAAAATCATTTTCGGAGAATGTTTTCCTTGCGTACTTTGAAGAATTATCAAAAACTATGAAACCATCTTCACTATGGGCCATTTATTCGACGCTGAGAAGTACAACACTAAACATTATTAATAACATTAACAGCTCAAATTATCCAAAACTAATCACCCTACTGAAACGGCGAACGGATGGAATTAAAAGTATAAAAATCGAAAATCCTGTCTATAGAACAAATTGACACGTATCTGAAAGATGCTCCAGACGATAAGCATTTGTTGTCAAAGAAAAAGAATTAAAATATTGTGTAATTATCATCACATATTATTGAGTTTTAAGGTTATCCTCATTATTGGATTAAGCGGGGCTTGCCGTAAACAAGAACAAGAATATAAAAATAGAAGACATTCAGTATACAGGAAATTCTTTTGTAATTAATATTCCAGATTATAAAACTCGCCGCTGCGCGACTTCATGTGTAAAGGGTTACTTACAACTCTAGTTACGTAATATATTATTTTATGTCCATTACTTTATTTTCAAAGTAGGTAATCCTCAAAATATTTGCTTTAATATTTTGTTTTCTTAAAATTATTTATAAACCTGGTAGGCTAGATATAGTATTTATTCATTGAACATCGTTGAATTGGTTTTGAAGTATTTTTTATTTCAATTTCACTGGAACAGGATTAAAAAAATTAACACAATATTTTATGGCTCTTGAAATGTCACAAGACAATTAAATTGAACTGATCCAAATATGTCTTACTAGTTTTAATATATGACAACATCTTAATTATGAAATGAACAGTTTTGATCTAAATGTCTAGAGAATCTCCAATTTTAAACTACTTTTTACTTTCCTCTTTAATCCACAGTTTTTGGGCCTTTTTAATTACTTTTTGTGCTTCTTTTGATTGAGTATTACATTTTATATTTACATATATCTGGGTATTAAAACCTTCTTAAGTCATTCTTGGTTAGGTTAGGTTAGGTTAATTATATCATATACTCTTCATACTTTTTATATTTTTACTACTTTAAAACAGCGTATTTTATTTTTATTTTTATTACCTATTGAAGCTATTTTACCAAATCTTTATTCAGTCGTACTAACCGTTACTTACAGTAACTAACACAAGTAACAGAGTTTACTGTTACCACCTCTATACATGTTAGTAGTTCCTTTTTCACAGAATTTATAAGAGGGCGCCAACAATCAGGAAAGAAACTTAAATGTTTGTTGTGCGCCCAAACGACAAGATAAATTCACGAAATTTTGGAAATGGTTACATCTAACTAATGTCTAAAAAGTTATGGGAGCGAATTTTTGAAAAATTAAAAATCGGAGTGTACATAATTTTTTTCTCAGAAATTAGACTTTTTTTTAAAAATCTATTTCCACACTTTTTTTTAAAAGTATACATTAAATTAACTTCCAAATTTTCAAAACAATCGGTTGGTAAATAACGGCGTTTGACTTTTATTTCAAATAAACGAGGGTATGTATTCCTCTTAAACCAGATGTTTTGGGATGCCTTTTCTCAAGAACTTCTTGTATAATCGGGTTAATTCTTCTCTCGAAGATGATTTAATGAAATTTATTGTGGTAACCTTTACTTCGTGGAAGTCCATCTTACTAAGAACAATAAATAACTGAGCACTTTTTGTTTTAAATTTACTATATTTTGACTATTTCTTGTCATTTTAATTACTGTATCAGAAAAATTACATTTATTAAGCATATTTTCATAGCTTACTTTAATTGTGTTATATTTTTTTATATTTACAGTAACAAAATTGACCTGTAACCGAACAAATTTTATATAAGATTTAATATAAGAGACTAATAGAAGAATCCTAGTACTTTTTAAAATGAAATATAGTATTTGAACTATTTAATTTATGGCAAATTACAGATTCTCTTGTACAATCATCTTCAGGAATCGATAATGGTATCAGTTCAAACAAATCTCATATTGTATAAGGTCATTGACTACACAGACTGGTACACATCAGCCCGGATAATCATATTTCTGAACGCTTTGTATGAACAAGTGTCACGTCAAGCTTTTTAAATAATATCTACTTACTTATTTTAAATTTATTATAAAATATTCACAACAATATTAGTAGCATTTCATGACTAGGTATTATTTGTAACTTTATTATAAAAACAAATACAACATAAAATGTTTGCATTAATTAAAAAATAAATTATTCATAATACATATCCTCAATTTCTCTAGGAAAACAACATAACTGTCAAAATTAAAATTGTTTTTCCTCGGATATCCCCATCACGCCTTCTTGAGCATCCGATCTTGATAAAAGTTTCCAAAACTCAGATAGAACTGGAGAACGGTCTCATGAGAGTTGAAGAGAACTTTTGGTTAACGTCGAAAATGATACAATGGGTAAAAGCTAAAAAGAAGGAGACGTACTAGAATCTTTTAGAAATGCGTATCAGATAATTGAGGAACGAATGCCCTTTTTTATCGTCAAATTTTATATAAGAGGGCCAGGTTTTATAACAACCATAAAAGAACGTCCTTTACCTTACATATTACATATATAATAAAAATAAAATTAATACACGAAATCTCAAAAGCAATAAAAAAGATAAAACTTGCATGCCAAGGATAAACGAGGAAATTGTTTTATGTAGAAATCGGTATTAACGAATTGTTCTGATGGACATATATTCTATCTTTAGGGAAATTTTGTTTACACTAGCTTGTACAAAACAAACTAACTTTGTTTATAGTTTTGAATTTTATTAAACACTAATTTATTGACGATATAATATATTAATCATAATGAATTATTTTCTGGAGTTAAATGCGCTTTAAGCATAGGCAACCAACATAACAATAATCTGTATAAGAAATTGCCTACCGTTCAATGTGTATTTCTGTATTTTTAAATTTGATAATAATCACCTAATTTATAATAAATTAAACAGTTAGCAATTTTTAATAAATAATCTTATAAACAGTTAATATTAAATATTTGATGAATAATTAATAAAAACTATTAAAAAATGATTGATTTACATACCTATATTTACGATGATGATGTACATTATATAATTGTAGGGTAAACAAAGTAAATATTTGAAAAAAAATATATACAATAAAAGGTACGATCTATTTTGCAAAATTATAAAGTTCAGATTATGACATACCTAGGTACATTGTTTTTTTTTATTTTTACTAATGGTTGTAACGTAAATAAAAAATCTAACAAATTTTTAATTTTTAAATATATAAGCAAAAGCGCAAATTAAAAGTATTCATTAAAAAATATATTTGAATTTTGCATGGCACAAAACGCAATTCAATTTAAAGATTATAGCTTTGTAATCCTTACTTTACTGTTGCCGCTTTGCCTTTTTTAACTGTAGAGTTGCTATTTTTACGTTCTTAGTTTTCACCATTTAAATTCATTTAGTAAATTTAAATAAGTGTAAAAACTACATTAACATTAAGTAGAGTAGATAATTAAAATAATTTAATCCTTATAGATGAAAAACATATAAGTAGGTAGGAACTTATGTGGTAGTGATTTTAATTGCTATACATTTTTATTATATATACTTAGGTATATTACATAAGTTTTATAAATCGGTTTAGATTATATTATCCAATTGTGTATCAAGTGTTGATTATGTTAAAATTATAGCACAATTAAATTAATTAAGTGTACTTAATAATATGTTCATCTATAATTTTATTATAGAGATGATGTAGAAATGAATTCGGCAACACCGATTCGTTCGTATATTTCAGATTTTCAGTCGCGTCAAAGTATTTAGTTTGTAGTGATTTTGACTGAAAATTTGTGTTGATTTAATTACATTTTGTGTTTTAAGTGAAAAATGTCGGATTATCCAACTAATTTTCCACCACAAACATACTCTTCATCTTTTTATATCAACGCTTTAACAGAGGTAAGGCATTTTTATAGGTTAGGTTAAACCGAAAATATAAACATTGCTTTTTATTAATAATTTGGGTTAGTACAAGTAACAAGTACATTGCACTTTTGTCCAATAGTTTAAAGGCGTTTCCAGTATTTGTTTACATAAAGTGTGAAAATAGTCATGGGGTGCAATATTCAAATTAAATTAAAAATAGATGGAATGTTCAGAATGTTGATTGAGTTATATACACACATGATGTATACAATATGTAGATGTAGATGCATGTTATTGATAAATGACGTCAATTAAAAATAATAAATGCATATTTGTAATTATGTCCTTCACTTCAGTTATACTACAAAAAATATTTAAATCTATTACTAAAAATTATATTCTAGGAACTATTCACAAATATAACAATGGGAGGTAAAAGCTGTACTTTATTTATTTAAATATTTATATAAAAAAATATTTTTTAGTATTTTTTTACTTGTTTTAATTTATATAACTTAAAACCGTTGTTGTTTGATTTTAAATGATGTGTTACTACCTTAAGGACGTAAGAAAAAAATCATCAGATTAGGTTTTGAACATTAGTTAAAGTTAACTTTATTTTTTGCTAATAGGTGGACAAAAGAGTTCTTGTTTCTGATACAGACGAAGAAGAAGAAGAAGAAGCAAACGAAGAAATAAAAGTTAAAAATTCACCAATTCTGGATTGCTTCATTTCAACGGTGAGTGTAGCAACAATTTTAATACTCGAATAATCGGAATTAAATCCTATATTAGTGTTTTTGATTTAAATTAAAAAATAACCTTCTCTTTAATATGAAAGGGAAAGTAGTCATCTGCTGTTGACCTCGGTACATTTTCAAGTTACAGAACCATTTTATAGAATATATACCATGTATATCGTGTAGTAAACTATATTTTTTCAATGATCATTATTTTTTTTACAACGGGAAGTGAAAGATAATTAAAATCGTTTATTTTAAAACTTTATGGAATTCTTTTACTATAATTTTAATTTAATTCACATATTCACACAAGTTTAAAGGTTTAAAGTACAAAGTGAGTGAGGTAAGAGGCCAGATCTGAAATAATAGTTTTAGGTTGTCGTCCAGTAAAAACTATTTGATAGAAAGATAAAATGCAGGAATTATTTTTCCACAAGACTTTGTAATCAAATATTAATTGTTATATACAAGTTTGATAAATTTAAATTTTGGTGAAAAGGGTTATTGAAATAAGTATTAGTATTATTCTAAACCACTAATATTTCTCATGAAGTCGCGCGATTTTTTTGGGAGACATATGTATTTAATTGTCTTTTCGGTGATAGATTGCTTTGCAGCTTTTAACATTTCATTACTAATTCAAGCATCGTCCGCTTAGGTAATTGACCATTCCATAACTTTGACAGGTCTGTCATTTAGCTTGGGTGGCGTACACATCGGTTATTAAACCTTAGTTTATATTGTGTTTGCGCTTTTAAATGATAAGAGCATACCTAGTGCTATAACCTTAGACATGAAATTAAGTATTTTCATTATAAAAATATTAAAATAATAGATAAAGTGAACACATATTATGTACCTCCTTCCTTGTTAAAGATGTGGCCAAAGTACTATGATACACGGTTCGAGACTTGGTTAATTATTTAATTTTTACCCATAGGTTCTATATTGGTCAGCAGATTACATAGATTTATTAGAAAGTAAGTACCTAAAAGAAACTTCTTCAACTAATACGATCTTTCGTTAGCTGACTTTCACTTAGATTTTCTCGTTTTACCGTCCTTACCCAAGCATTTTTCTCTAGAAAGTACATCCAAATATTCATCCCTGAGCTGAATCTACTGTGGCAATGTACAAAACAACGCCACCTGTTTGCGATTATTTATGAAGGCAAAAAACATTCTTTAATACCGCATTTTCCCCCACGTTGGGGGCCAAATGTGCTAGTATTATATAATAGGTATGTACATCGTTTAGAGTCAATGGATTTTAGGTTTTGATTTGAAAACTAGTTGATTAATTAGGTCGTTAAAGAAAGTTGTAATAAAGAAAGGCAAAACCCCAATAATTCTTTACTGTACTGATTTATTTACCAGACTGATATTATTCCGATCAAAAAAACAACTGACAGAATGACTTTTGTCTATGACAAGAAAGAAAAAATAAGCACGCAACGCATTATCTGAACTATCTGCTAATGTTCTTCATCTGCGGTACATGGAAATTATTGAAAAATAGGAGCATTTGCCTTTGTTTTAGCTTCTATTTTTTGGCGCCCTTGCGTAGGTCTATCCTCGCTAAATCTTTCTACAATAATTTTTTTCTGTCAAAATATGGTTTACGAGGTCTGGCTATTAAATAACGAGACTGCTTATGAAAAAGAGTTTTATTTTAAAAATTATTCTACAATCGAATGCTCCCCTTCAATATACTCCCCTTCCCTCGCTACTCACCGTTCCATTCGTTGTTTTCCATTGGTCAAAGCAATGCTGGAAGTGTTCTTTTGTAAGAGCATTTAGGAGCTCCACCGATTTTCGCTTCACGACTCGAACCGGGTTCCTTTTAAGGCAGATTTGATCTTCGGAAACAGGAAAAAGTCACAGGGTGCTAAATCAGGCTAGTAAGGCGCGTGTTCGAGCACTGGAATGCATCTAGCGGCGAAATAACGCCTCACAGACAGCGCGTTATGGGCAGGCGCGTTGTCCTGATGCAATATCCACGATTTTTTTTCCACTCCGGCTGTTTCTTACGAACCCGCTCTCGCAGCATTGCCAAAACTTTCAAATAGTAAGTTTGGTTTACAGTTTGACTCTCTGGAACCCATTCAGTCATCACGATGCCGTTGATGTCGAAAAAAACGATTAGCATGGCTTTAAATTTTGATTTCGACATCCTTGCTTTTAAAAAATAATCTTCTTTCAGTTTGTTTTCGTATTTTTGTCAAATAACAGTTTCCGTGGAAACTAATAATTTATTGAGTTGGCTTTGAAACTTTTCCTCTAGCTTTCGGACTCAAGTTGTTTGGTTAATGCTGCCATTTTTTCGTGAGGTTTTCCTTCTTTTCTAGTTGATCTCTGAGTTCGTCATAGTCCATTTCATCATCCTCTGAGGATGTTAGTCTCTCAAATAAAACAATTAAAAACTGTGTTGCGATTCGTACTATTCGTAAATATTAAATAATTACAGTATATTTAACAGTTGGGACTAAAAGTCCCATTTGTTACTACACTCCAATAAGAATTATAAATACCTACGTGTGTAGCTTGCTGGAACGCTTGGATTTTATATTATGCTTAAAATTTAAATTTAGTTTATCTTTAAATTATAATTACAGTAATACAGTAAAAGTTTCCTCCAGTTTTTATATACAATCTAGAAACAGATTGACTGGATCTTCCTTTATCATCATTTAATTGCATTTTTCACATTTTTTACAAATATAAATACTTTAGTAGTATTCGTAACAATTCTTCATGCACACTTCGAAACTATAAGAATAATTTTTATCAATGTAGAAGCTGAAATTACAAAAATGCTACCACATGTGTTGTTATTTCTACTTACGAGTAATTTTGCAGTTTGAAGCGGCTTATAACAGGTCGGCTGAAAAGTCCCCGGTCTGACATATAGATGACGACACTAGAATTAAATCCATTTCATTTTTAGATAGTATCAACCTTTAAAAGATTCGTGTAAAAATTTGACAGCTGTCGGGCTATTAGTTTGTGAGATATTGCATTTTTAGTGAAGCAACTTTTGTTATTTTCATAAAGATGGAAAAAAAAGAATTTCGTGTGCTTATTAAATATTGTTATTTGAAAGGAAAAAATACAGTTGAAGCAGAAGCTTGACTTAATAATGAGTTTCCGGACTCTGCGCCAGGAAAATCAACAATCATTGACTGGTACGCAAAATTCAAGCGTGGTGAAATGAGCACCGAAGACGGTGAACGCAGTTGACGCCCAAAAGAGGTGGTTACCGACGAAAATATCAAAAAAATCCACAAAATGATTTTGAGTGACCGTAAAGTGAATATGATCGAGATAGCTGACACTCTAAAGATATCTAAGGAACGTATTGGACATATCGTTCATGAATAGCAACGAATTGATGATTCTGAGCAGTGTTTGCAGCTGTTAAGTCGTAATAAACCCGATTTTTTGCGTCGATATGTGACTATGGATGAAAGTTGGCTCCATCACTACACGCCTGAGTTCAATCGACAGTCAGCTGAGTGGACTGCGGCCGGTGAACCGCCACCAAAGCGTGGAATGACTCAACAGTCAGCTGGCAAAGTTATGGCCTCAGTTTTTTAGGATACACACGGTATATTGTTCATCGACTATTTTGAAAAGGGAAAAACAATCAATAGCGACTATTACTGTGCATTATTGGAGCGATTGAAGACCGAAATCGCAAAAAAACGGCCCCATATGAAGAAGAAAAAAGTGTTGTTTCATGAAGACAATGCACCGTGTCACAAATCATCGAAAACGATGACAAAATTGCATGAATTGGGCTTCGAATTGCTTCCTCACCCACCGTATTCTCCAGATCTAGCCCCCAACGACTTTTTCCTTTTCTCTGACCTGAAGAGAATGCTCGCGGGAAAAAATTTGGCTCTGATACTGAGGTAATCGCCGAAACTGAAGCCTATTTTGAGGACAAACCGAAGGAGTACTACAAAAATGGTATCGAAAAGTTGGAAGGTCGCTATAATCGCTGTATCCCCCTTGAAGGCAACTGTGTTTAATAAAAAAAATGAATTTTGTCAAAATATTGTGTTTTACTATGGTAGACCGGGGACTTTTCAGCCGACCTGTTAATAAATTGGGGAGAAAAATTTACGCTGTTGTTAAATACTTTATTTGATCAACGATTATTTCAATTTCAATTCTTTCTTGCAAAGAGTAAACCATTTCAGCGAAACAAAATAAATAATGTATCAAAGTACACTATCAATAGTGACTACAAATTCTAGTTGACAATGTCAAACTTTAATAAAAAGTAGAGTTTTTTGTTGTTTGGATTTTTAAAGTAGAATAAATAGCACAGTTAAAAAGATTAAAGAGTTTGAACTGTTGTACAACCCATTTTATTACAGGCAAATAAGGTGGTGAAAGTAAAAAATAAGTAAAATTTGTGCTATTAAAAGAAAATATGTTTATCTCATAAACTATCCACTTTAATCTACAAGTATTGTACATATTTGAAATCAGCTCAAAGAGGAGTATTCAAATTTTACATAAAAAAAGGGATACTGCTAGGGGTGAGGAGGTGGCTTTCCAGTAAGTTTAAATAAGCCATAATGCTTGCCCCTTCCAACATAAATAGACGTGTTTTTGGATTTTTCCTAAATACCAGTATTACAAAAGTTATTAAAGGTGAATACTTTTATCTGAAAAGCACTGTATAAGAAATGAAGAACTTCCAAAAGTTCAAGCCCTATTTTTACGTTACAAAAGAAAACTTCTGTCTAAATTTTATATTTCAGGCTTCAATAGTTTAAATTCTGCGTTCATGAATCACTCAGTCAGGATATTCATTTTTATTTAAACAGATGACTTTTACATACATCCGTTTTCTGCTAGAATTTTTGTTAAAAATATTTACCCACTTTTTGCCTACATAAACATGATCTCTTAATGAGTCACTCTGTACATTTGGCAACATCTTCTCCAGTCTCCTCTTGAATTAAACTAATTTTAGATCGTTAAAATTCGTTTTAGTTGCTTTTTCGTTAACGATTCAATTATATCAAAAAATCTGTTGATGCCATCCAATCGAGCCGTTCTAAAAATAATTTCAAGTGGAACTTGATGAAGAAAAAAAAATGTTTAAATATAAACTGATTGATTTAATTCGATTTGCAGTCCATAAACGAATATCGAGATGCCGACTGAGTAGATTTGCGTCACGAAATAACATAAAATTGTTGTCTTGACCTTTTTTTTTTCTTTTTCGTCGGCCGAAGGAGGAGAATTGACGCTTCCCATTACAATCTGTGGATTAGCAAACAAATGTACGTAATTACGTCCAATTTCGTAACTAATTAATGCGTATTGGTTGAGCGTATTCGTATACGATAGTATCAACGATAGTTTAATTATTTTAGTTGTTTTTATTTATGTAATAGGGTGCCCGTCAGGTGTTTATAAAGTTGTTTATTTTTCTTGCAGAAGCCCTTTTGTGAGGGCGCAACATTTTAAGCCAATCCTGAAAAGATCACTTATTATTTTTAAAAAATTTTAACGCAGAAATAAAGGTCTCTATAGTCCCGAGGGCAGAAAGTCAGTAGAAGTTCATAAAATGCATCGTCAGTTATATAGCGAAACGGCTGTCATTGAGTTTAAAAAAGCAATTTTTTAAATAAATCTTTGAAGTTTTGTTAAAATGAATAGTTTTTTATTATTCTTTTTTGATATTGTAAGTGAAAAAATCTTCATTTTTAATCGATTTTTCGGTTTTTTTAACGTATTTCCTTCATTTTTTTGTTGCTTTTTTAATGACTACGTAGATTTTTCTATACAGTGAATATTTGGCGCTATTTAAAACATTTATTCACAAACGAGCACTACCTTTTTTGAGCCCTTTAAACTCACCCCCTTTAAAAACCAAGCGATCTTAAGAAATTAATTTAACAGTACTCTTTCATTTTTTTCGTATCTTCAGTATTTTCGGAGATATTTTGAAAAATCGTTTCTACTTTAATCTATAATTTTTCTAAAATTTTAAATTGGTCAAACTTCTTGTATGTATTAACCACACATGAATGAAGAGAATTGCAGGAGGGTTAAGTTCAATTTTAACTAGGGGGTAGTTAGGGGGTTATTTTCATCGATTTTTTTTATGAAAAACTAGATACTGACATTATTTTTATCATAACTCTCTCAATTTTTATGTTAGAGACTTCTTTTAAAATGGAAGGTCTGATTATGTTCTTTAAAAAAATTCTATGAGTTTTCCTCGAAAAATTGACTTTGAATCTATCAAATTTTGCATTTGAAGAAAAAAACTAATCATTATTTCGTATTGGCGGTAGAAAAATTATAAAATAGTATATTATTCAATGAGCATATAATGGTAGCTATTATTCACGAAGATGAAGTTTGTAAATCATCTGAGTGAATAATAGCCATTACATGCGAGTAGAATACTTTGTTCACGACTTTCAAATAAAATTTACTAGTAATTATAAAAAATCTTTATTTTATGAAGTAAAGTACAATGTCATAGCAGCATTATCATTTCTTATTTAGCACTATTTAACAAAAATTACAAATCAAAAAGACTGCAAAGACAAAGAAAATTGCAGAATAGCATGTAAATAAAAGTTCATATAAAATACTCATATTGAATAATATTCGTGTGTATCTGTGTAAATACCAAAGTACATTCTGTATAGGCAACACTTATTACGCGTGTGTGTATTGGAGTGTATGCTACCGTGTTATGAACAAAGAATATTCTCATACCAAGTTTAGACATACGTGCTGTTTTGACGTCATACAGTGTATAATGGTTCATTATTCACTAGTGGATAACATTATACTTGAGCAAGCACATGTATAATTAAGGTTTTATATCACGGTCGTGGACAAAATAATTTTGTTTGTCTTTTAAAAAGCTTTAATTTTGCTTTCTACAGTTTTTTTTGATAAAATTTACAATTTTTGAGTTATTATCGATTAAAAACGTGGATCTTTTCGGCTAAAAACTGTTACTTTCAATCGAATAACTTGAAAAATATTAGTTTTACAAAAAAATGTATATTTTTTGCTTAGTCAATTCATATGGTTAAAATGTAATAAAAATGTCCACCCCCGAGTTGAAGTGCCAACCACCCCCAAAGCTTTGGCGCACTTCGTTTGGATATAGTTTTTGATGCTTTGGCTATCCATCTACCTTCTGTTAAAATTTCAAGTAAATCTATACAGTATCAAAGAATTACGAGTTGAAATGCTTCATTTCCTGTACTAATTTGTTTAAAACGTGAACAAATATGTAATACATTTAGAAACGACCCTGTATATACATCTGGTGATAAGAAAATTCCTATCGGTGTTTGGTATCATGAGCATTGGCCATTTTAGTGTTAATTGTAATAGCCAGAGGTCTAAGTTCACAGTGATTGTGGTGACATTTAAATAAAGAAGGTAAGTGATTTTTTAGAATATTAATTTAAAATAGATAACCTTTCGATTCGAAATGATTTAAAAATACCGTTTTTATGAAAATCAAGAATTTCGACAGATATATTTTATTTTGTCGCGAATGTCAATAAAGTCTGTTTTACGGAACTGGTTTACTAATACAAATCATTTAAAATTGTTTATCGTCAATTAGCAGTTTCATAAAATAAACAATAAAATCGTTTAAAAAACTATAGAAATGCGATTAACAATATTTTTTTATTAATTGATTGTACAAATTCGAAGTATATGGTGTTAAAAATTGAAAATAGGACCACAAAAGTATGCTTTAACAATAATTATTTAAATGAGTTTATAAAAAGGTGATCATTTTTTTGTTTGTTGTTAAATTGCTTTTAAAATATTGTGACATTGCTCCTGTAAAACGAGATTTTACTGGGATAAATACTGGGATAAAACCACTAGTTGTTGAGATTTTACTGGGATAAATACTGGGATAAAACCATTAGTCGTTTTATCAGTATTGATAAAATAATAGAACTGTCAAAAATTTAATAACAATATCGAACCATTAATTTTTTTGCTTACATGTAACTTATCAACTTTCATTTATTATATTTATTGTTATTTTTGTAAATACGTTGTTTTAAATTAAATTTTTTTGTGTATTAAACGTCACATCACTTTATGTTGATTTGTTAACTACTTATGTATTTTGGTATCCGATCTAATATTAACAAATTAAGTATCAGTCCACTATTTTATTTAAAAAATTCTTTTCTGTTGAATATTTCCACGGCCAACCTAATAAAATTATTGTTTGGCTCAAAAATAACAAGTAAGGCAATTAGATATAGGGAATATTTATGAAATATTAAAGTATCATAAAAGTTTCGACCTATTCTGAATAGAAAAATTAAATTTTTTGCTATGTTGATAATTTTGTACAATGGAAGACTATATTAAAAACCATTTAACGGTAAATAGATTTTTTTTATGTCAAATCTGTACAATTCTACAGGGTGTTATTACCGCGACGAAATTATTAAGAAAACGTAATTATTTCTTGAATCACCTTGTATAACACTACAAAACCCTATATTGCCAAAAAGGAAAGACCGTAAGGAATCTAAAAATGTAAAAATATATATAAAGATAAGTTTGGTCCACCCTATCACAATGGGTGGCCCTGTATATTTGAAAATATTTTTAGAGTGTGGTTCCCTACTTTTACCTAAATAACTTTTTTTCGTATATCTTACCACAAATGAGTAATTAGACTTCCTCGCACTATATATATCAACATTTATACTGCATCACTTCAAATTTTTCAATAAGCGTGTTTACTTTTAGATAATATATAATTAAAAAAATCATAAAACAAATTTAGTAAAGACATTTATTCCTAAATAAAAAAAATTAAATACATAATCGGCATAAGTGCCGATTACATTGTTTTTGTTAAAAGTTTAAAAAAAGGCAATTAATATTCAGTCGGCCCTCCTCTTGCTCTTATACAAGCTTCTATTCTTCGGGGAACACTTTCAATTAGATTGTTTATAAGCTGCTGAGGAATATTCTCCCAAATCTCGGTAGCAGCATGGATAAAGGCTGGAACACCCGCATAACCCCGATTTTGTTATCGAACTCTTCTTTTTAACATATCCCATGCATGTTCGATAGGATTTATATCCGGAGACTTTGGTAGCCACTGTAAACTAACAATATCCTAGGTCTCCTTAAACTCAATAACCCGTTGGGAGCGATGTGATGGCGCGTTGTCGTCCATAAACAAGAAATGTTGCCCTACAACACCTCTCCATAAACGAACAACTGGATTTAACACGGAATAGATGTATACTTGAACAGTCATGTTGTCAGGTATCAAAGTAAGAGTTGTCGACCATTCCACATTATACCTCCCCAAAACATTGCACTACCTTGAAATGGGACAACTTCTTGGTAATTAGTGGATCTAGATTGACGTTCTGGAACTCACCAAACATGTACCCGGTAAAGTGAATAGACATAACTATCGTATCTGGTCTAGAAACAATCCCAGTTGGATGAGGTAAGTACACACGTAGTGTCCGCAATAATTAATGCAGTAAACATTGGCAATGAAGGACGAGTTCAGCTATTTACCTCAGCCTATTGGTTTTCTTCAGCCGGTTGGTTTTCTTTTTAAGGGTTGATAGTTTGGCCAAGTATATCTCTGTCCTCCGAGCGCAACTTTTAGCTTAGGGAACAAAAAAAGTCGCTTGGGGCTTGATCTGGTGAGTAAGGAGGGTGTGAGACGGCGCATTGTCTTGGTGAAACAAAATTCTCTTTTTTTCTGCAAATCTGGCCGTTTTTCCGCAATTTCTGCCTTCAGCTTGTCAAGTAATGATGCGTAGTATGCTCCTGTAATGGTTTTTCCTTTTTGAAGATAATCGATTAAGATAACTCCATGACTATCCCAGAAAACAGTTGCCATCACTTTCCTAGCCGAAGGAACAACCTTTGCTTTTTTTGGAGCCGATTCCCCCTTCGCAGTCCATTGTTTAGACTGTGTTTTTGGTTCTGAAGTATGGTGGTGTATCCAAGTTTCATCTATAGTAATTAATCGGCGCCAAAACTCTGATTTATTGCGCCTTAACTGCGCCAACAGAGAGTTGGAAATGTTCATTCGAACACGTTTTTGGTCCAAAGTGAGCAAATGCGGCACCCAACGCGCGGACAGCCTTCTCATGCCTAAATCTAGATTCAATATGTGACAAACACGTTCTTTGGAGCCTCTGCTATAGCTTATAGCCTCTGCTATCTCTCTAATTTTAATTCGACGGTTGTCTAGCACCATTTGGTGAACTTGAGCGATATTATCGTCAGTGGTTGCAGTTTTTGGACGTCCTGAACGTTCATTGTCACCCAAGCTGGTACGGCCACGTTTAAATTCAGCAGCCCAAAATTTCACGGTGGTAAATGATGGTGCAGAGTCCCCGTACACAGCTTCCAACTCGTCTTTGATTTGCGTAGGCGTATTGCCTTTTAAAAACAAATATTTAATGACAGCTCGATACTCGATCTTTCCATTTTCATAAAAACACTCACATCGACTCACTCAAACGAGTGACAAACGACAACTGCGCGTCCAAAATGGCTGAAATTTTAGTGGGTACCTTTCAAAGCATGCGCAAACACATTCCCCAACTTTTGTTTACGACTGCTGCCATCTTCATATTGAGGTCTGAAACTTTTCAGACAACCCTCGTATGTACTCTAGCGGTACCGATTGAAGAAAGTGTCAGTTGTGTAGAGATCGTCATGTATCCTTTGCTGCAAATTTTCGTAATCTCCAGATATGAGAACGTTTCTCAAACCTTAGATGATTTAAATTTTTTCCATCAATCAAGTTTTTTTAGTTCATTTCTTTGAAAATGTATGTGGTAAAGAGTTTCGGGGATATTATGCCACCTTGTCATACTTTTCTGGACACTAATGGATTTTGTGGTTAGATGGGAGTCTATTTGAATCGTCATCATTGCTTAGTAACGTTCTAAACCTATTATCCAAGCTGCTGTTTAGGTATTGCTCCTCCTCTGCCGTCCAGAACTTCATATTATTGAGTATCAAGTACTTGAGTACTTGATATACTATTATGTAAATTTATTTTTATTTTTGAACTTATCAACAAATAATAAAATTATTGGCTCATCCATCTCAAATTTAGTTGAATACAATAGAGAAGATTCAATAAAACAAAAAAATTACAAAGTTTTAATTGAGTCTGAAATATTAAAATGCCAATTTTTAAAATATTTACTTTAACTGATGATGAGTTTTAAGAAATATGTGAAATAGGAAATAGGAATAATAAGGGTAAGGATTGAGGAAGACGTAAGGAGAAATGGGGGTTTTAGGTAGGCGCTAGGTACAGTGGTAAATTTGACGGAGAAGGCTAGGGACGGCAGCTGGAGAAACTAGTGTGTGGGCAACGCGTTTAATAGTGTCAACAAGGGGCGATGTTGAGCGCGTTGTTGAGGTTTAGAGTGGGTGAGGAATTGGTTAATTTAGTGGAGGATTTCCTATCGGCTCGGGTTATAGTAGATTCAAAGGGGAGGAGATACAGAACGGAGGTAGGAATGCCCCTGGGATCGGTACTGGGACCGACAATCTGGAAGTGTTTGTTTGACGAGGTTTATGGGATTGTATGCAAAGATGGATGTGAGATTACGATATATGTGCCTGGTGTGTACCGCAAAGGGGTAGAGAAGGAGACTTGGGGTAGCAGTGTATTGGGGAGAACATTCTGGAAATAATGTTGAGAGGGGAGTAAAATTAGGTGGAGGTTAGCGAAGTTGTGGAGAAGGGAATGTTCTGATGGCGAATAGTATGAATGGGTGAAGAGTGTGTGAGGGACCGCCACCCGTCTTGCTAGGGTAGTGATTCCGAGGCGGGTAACGGCGAGTGTTTGAGGTGGGTTTGGTTGGTTGGCATCCTCTCGAGTATGAGTCCAACACTGTTGGGTTCTGGAAAAGGACACATCGAACATGAGTTTCCCATCTCAGCCCGAAAAAAAAAATATATTATCACATTTAGAATTTTTTAAATATCGAATTAAATTACTATCAAATTTCGAATTAAAGCTTTATATTTTTATAATTATAAATCTAAACAAATTAAGCTGCATACGGATTTTATTTACTTTACAACTGCTACGAATAAAATTATGTAAATATTGATTTAAATATCGCCTAACGAATTTTATGATTTTATTGTCGTTTTAATGCCTTGGTCGCGTCTTAAAATGAATAATTAATCATGTTAAACTTAAGTCGTAGGCTTGAAGTTGATCCACCTTGAGTTTTAGTTACGAACAAGAATGCAATTTCTATTTGTTATACGTGTGATGCATATAAACTAACTATTAACTTCGGTATGAGTAAAGAAAAAATTAAACTGTTAATAACGCATTCGAAATAAATGCTTCGATTATGATAAACATTTTAAAAAGCTTTTTTTATCGACATGGCAAACTGGTGTCATTTAGATTTATAGATAATGTTAGTCAAGCGAAAAAAATCTTCCAAATACGAAAGACCATATCGAAAAATAATAATAATCTTTTTTATACTTTTTTCTGAAATAAATCAGGTTGCTGTATTGTTTACCAAATCTGTTTAATATTGTTTTGTAAACTGGTTTATTACAGTTAGAACATATTGTAGCAGAGTAATTTAATGAAATTTTTTGACATCGGAATAAAACCAATCGAAACAGTTTATTTTTAGTCACCAATCAACGCTTGATTAGACAGATAATATCCCTAGGGAAATTATCACTAGGTAGGGTTTACAGTAAGTTTATTTACTATTTCATCTTTTAAGAAGAAAAAATCAAATCGGAGGTTATGTAAACTCGTCACAAAAAGTATTGCATAATTTTAAAAATTGAATTATGGTGTAAAATAAAATATGAGTGTATGGTATCCTTTAGATGTATAAAAGCCCAAAATATTCACAGTTTAAATCGCCTTTTTGTTGAAAAACAAAAAATGAATAAATTTTGATAAATCCTATTTGTATTATTTACATTTTAAAATTTCTTGTGTGCAGTACGTTTGTTTAATTTTTCATTTGGAAGTGTCTAGAAACATTTTGAGTAAAAATGAGTAATTTAACCCCAGAACAAGCAGCTCAAATCGTGGCTTTAGTTGAAGATGGACGATCTCAGCAATATGTTGCTGAAGTCATGGGAATCAACCAATCCAGCGTTTCTAGAGTCTTAAGAAGGTTTAGAGAAACTGGAAGTTATAATAGAAAACCAGTTCCAGCACGTCCCAGGTGTACTAACCTGCAGATCACTAGTGATTCCCACGAGACCTCTCGTCTGCGAGACTCTCGCATGGTTTCGACCCGTTTTCGAGACGAGACTTCGATGACGAGAGACTATTTTTGTGCGAGACGAGACGGTCTCGTCCCGCGTATCGTGCGAGAGTCTCTCACGAGAGTCGCAGAACTTGACCTTATAGAATAAAATACATAAATAAGAATAAAAAAACCTTGGCAGAGCAAAAACCAACTAGAGGATATTTTAACACCAAAAAAAAACAGTTGTGTGTGCCGACTAAAAACCCACCAAACCATAAATCATTGTAAAAAAACTAATAATTCAATTTGATGTAGGATTTTCAAAGAAAATTCTCACGTTGGCGATTGACAAAGAGAAAGTGATAAACAAAAAGGGTCGTCATACCTTTGTCGGGCTGTCGGTCGGTCCGCTTATATTATACAAAGTGGCGCACAAAAAACGAAACAGATGCATTTACTGGCAGATGATTCCTTTTTAATAAAAAACGCTCGGATTTTGTTATCGAGGGGGACACAAAATTGGCATAAAATCACATTAATATTTGCAGCCCCCTAAGCAGGGGTGGCACCATCCCTAAAATCTTAAATGGAAAAGGGGGTCGAATAATCCATCATTTAAAAGGGCTTTCAACTCCCTTTACAATGATGTAAAATTCATGTAGGTACTTCAATTCAGTAGTTTTGGAGATTTATTGATTTAAAGTTTAAATACATCATCGTAAGAGGAGATCAATACATAGCAGCAAAGTTGTTAAAAAATAAAGAATGAACTGACCTGTCAGCCGAGTAAATGTTGATAATGACCACCATTACTTTCCGTGCAATAATCAATGGGTCCAAGCGTTTCTTCAAAAAAGGAATTATCTGCCGTTAAATGCCTCTGTTTAGTTTTCGGTGCGCCACTTTATATTTTATGTTATAGATAAGGAGGTATTAAAAACAATAACTTAAATTTCTGCAATATTGAATGTTAATGCTGAGTAAGTATTAATTCGAATTTTTGAGTGTCCACAACTGTGAAAAAAGAAAATGAGCAGACCTAAAGAGGAAGAAAATGTTGGTACCACCAGAGGATCAATCAAATTCAGGAGATTTTTCTAGTGGAAGTG
This sequence comes from Ophraella communa, assembly GCA_035357415.1. Lineage (NCBI taxonomy): Eukaryota > Metazoa > Arthropoda > Insecta > Coleoptera > Chrysomelidae > Ophraella > Ophraella communa. The sequence continues at coordinate 68,389,611 of CM068979.1, forward strand.
AAGTTGTGTTTATACCAGAGAGTGTCACAGAAAGTGAATCGCCGCTAAACAGCAGTAGTTGTTCCTTTTTTACGAGTATACAAACACAAAATCGTCCTCAGACGAAATCTACTTAGAATCTAAAAATACATAATATATTTTCCATTTAAAAATATATAATTTCGATCTGTATGCGAAAAAATAGATGCTGCAATGAGTAGTTCATATTAAATATGAATTGTTTATTTAAATTTTAACCCTAGAGCTTTTGTCTATAACATATTTTCTAATAAATGCGCAAAACAAATTTATGAAAGTCTCGTCTCGTTGGTCTCGTGGGAATCACTACAGATGATCATTATTTATGAATTCAGACTTTTGGAACTCGTCATGTTACAGCCAGGCAACTGCAAAATGTTCTCTCTGGAGTCTGTAATGTTAGAATATCTGTCAATACAGTTAGAAACAGATTAAGGAATTTTGGAATCAGATCTGTTACTGCTCCGTTGTTAACCAGAGCACACCGTGTAGCACGTTTAAGGTTCGCAAGAAAACATGTTAATTGGGATATTAACGATTGGGCTAATATTCTTTTTAGGGATGAATCAAGATTTTCACTTTCTGGATCCGATAGACGTATTCCAGGTGAGCGATTTGCTCAGTGTAACATAAGAGCAGCCAGAAATTATGGAGGTGGTTCGATTATGGTATGGGGAGGCATCTGTTTTGAAGGCCACATGGAGTTAATTGTGTTTCGTAGGGGATCACTGACAGCTGATCGGTATATAAGGAAGATTCTTGAGGAAAATGTAGTGCTATTTGTTCCAATCATTGGAGAGAATTTTATTCTAATGCACGATAACGCTCGCTCGCACGTGTCAGAATAACAATGGAATACCTTCAAGAGGTTGGTATCCAAGTTTTAGATTGGCCAGCAGTTAGTCCCAGCCTAAACCCAATTGAACATGTTTGGGACTACCTGGACAGGCGCATAAGAACTCGTAATGTTGCTCCAGACAGCTTTGATGAGCTGGAAAATGTTTTCTTAGAAGAATAGGAAAATTTGGATTTGGAGTGAGAGATGCTATTAGAGCCAGAGGGTGGCAATACCAGATATGTTAAATTTATTGTTTAAATTTTTAATTTTGTTACTTTGTATTTGATTTTTCTAGAATAATTCTTATTTTTATTATTTATGCCGATTATATTTGATTTTTAATTTTAATTAAATAAACTACTTTGAAACATAATTCCAAATTCATATCCTATCATTTCCCAAAAGAATGAAAAGATAAAAATAAAAACTTTATTCTTCTCCTGTGTGTGAATTACTAACGTCACACATCGATAAAAATGTGTAAAGGTTAATTTCACGAATCGATGTGTGAAGTGCCATGCTTTTCTTATGGGATTCATTTCACACACTGGTGCCATAAGCGTCAATACAAACTCACACACCGGTCACTGGTCTAGGTAGCGATGGCGAGAGAAATTGACATATATGACAGTTCCCGCAGACTGAAGTTCAGAGTTACATCAGTTAATAAAGCGTAAATAGTAATTAATGTAAATGTACATTTTGACAATTTACAAAATTGCAATATAACCGTTCATAATAATTATTGTTGTAAAACAGAAAATTAGTAAAAATTTCCTTTAATTCAATCTCTAAGTAAAAAAGGTCGTAGAAAAAATATAGTGTGCACCACGTGCGTGAAGATACACAATGTACTATATTCATAAATCACTTATGCGATACTTTTTGTGACGAGTGTATTAATAAATACTTTATAATATAATACAAAGATTTATTTAAAATATCGCAATTGGAACACGAATTTTAAGCTTTTCTACATTTCATAATTGAAGAACAACTAATTCGAATGGTAAACCTGGCTTAATGTGATGATGTTACGTCAAATGTCAAACTTTTGACAATTTAAAGCACGTTTCACGACGAAACACGACAAGCACGTTTCTTTAGTTAACTAAACAACCTGTTTTTGGAAACTAATAAAATTATTTCGTGATTATCACTGTCCTTGGGATATTACTACTGATAATTGCTTTAGGCGTATCTTATAATTTATGTACCCAAAAAATATATCACTAGGTAACATCCTTTATTAGTTACCTCGTATATTTATAACAATTTAAAGTTCATTATAGCTAAGAATAATTTACCTACCAATTAAAATATGAGATCAAATCACTATGTTTTCATTTTGATAATAACAAATTAATTAATTTAACTTGGTCGATATAATGTACTTATCAAATTCTTATCTGCTTTTTTAAAATCGTTTCTCACGCGGTTGTTTTTAAAAAGAATAAAATGTACGTGAGATTTTTCTTTTATGTTTCGGTCCACTGGTAATGTTATCGTTATTTAATGATTAAAAATTATAACAAAGTGATTTGTGGTTAAAAACCGTTAGGGGACAATTACACCCTCTAATAGGTTAATTTTTAAATCGTTTGTCTGTGTCAGTTTGTATAGAACAAAACAATATTAACAATGTTTAGAAGTAACTCACCAAACTGGACATAAATCAACATTAAGTTTGGTAAACAAATAAAACCAAGTTGTACTTACAAAGATTTTAATTTATAAAAAGAACAAATAGTTAATCGAACTGATCTGGAAATAAAAAGCTATCTGTATCTGTATATGGTTGAAGGTAAAAGCAAAAAGCTTCGCCCAAACTAAGATCTTATTAGGAAAATTGTGCTTCTTCCTGAGCCTGCACCTTTATTTCATTCTGCCGTCCTAAGCCCAAAGGGCGTATCTCAATTTTCGCCATATTTTGGATTTTACTCTTACTGTCTCCCCAATGACCTAGTCGTTCACTTAATTACAAATTTGGCCGGATCTCATCGTTCTAGGCCTTCTAAAACACTAGTAAAAAAAGACGTATATCCAAAATATAGCGAAATCATAAGCTATACAGGGTGTCTCAAAATTGACGCCCGTCCTTTCAGAATGTGAATCGGAAGGCTAAAACGAATTAAAACGTAAGAATAAAAAATTGCGTTATGTCCATGGTTACAGAGTTATTGACAAAAAACAAAGATCTAACATTCAATGTTTAAACTTTATTAAAACGAATATTTGTTACAAAGCAAGAAATTGATTTATAAAAGGTGTTCAAACAAATCGCCTCCTACTTCAATGCAAATATTTGCACGATTTATCATTGAATCACGAAATATAAATGTCACAGCAGCGTGAATACGAGCTACTACATCTTCCGCACTCTCAACAGGTTCAAAGTAAATTTTTTCTTTCAAGAATCCCCAGAAGAAAAAATCTAATGGATTTAGATCTGGAGATCTAGGAGGCCATAGTACGGTTCCACCTCTTCCAATCCAACAGTCGGGGAATGTTTGATTTAGTAATGTTCTCACTTGTCTACCATAATGCGCAGGAGCACCATCATGTTGGAACCAACAATTCAATCTAGTTGCTAATGGAACTTGACCGAGAAATGGCAGTGGTACATTGTCGTTTAAAAAATGAATATACGATGCTGAATTAAGTCGGTTAGGTAACATATTTGGGCCGATTACATTATTATTCAATAATCCAGCCCAAATTTTAAAATACCATCGTCTTTGGTGACATCTTTTACGTATTAAATAAGGGTTTTCATCTCTCCACTCGTGCAAATTATGAGTATTCATAATCCCTGTCTGGGTAAATGTACACTCATCAGTAAACATAATATTTTCTATAAAATGTGGATCATTGTTTACGTTATCCAATAACCATCTACAAAAATTAATCCGAAGCTCCCTATCTCCTTCATGTAAAACTTGAACTTTTTGAGGCCTAAATGGATATAAGCCATTCCTTCTTAATAATCTATGAATGGTATCTTTTTTGGAAATGCGTTTGTCTCGATGTAACTCGAAGACTTGTATTGGGTTCCGCTTCAACACAATCAAGAATTTGCTCTTTTTGGACGATGTTGAGCGTAGAATGGCGTCCTCCCTTATTTAATCTCGTATATAAATTACATGTTTCCAGTAATCTTTGTTCAACCCGCCGTATAGTTTTTGCATCAGGGTGCCGTCGATTTGGGAATTTTACGGTATATGCTCTAGATGCAGCACTGGCATTATCATTATGCGCACCTAATACTTTTAACATATCAACATATTCTCGATTGGAATAATAACGATCCATTTTTAAAACAAATAACCGTATGAAATTTTACTTATACTTATTATGACAAAAGTTGACAGAACTAATAATTAACATTTAACATCACCATAGCAACCTATGCTACTAATTTGTTTTTAGCTGACTTCGTTTTTAATAAAGTGTAAACATTGAATGTTAGATCTTTGTTTTTTGTCAATAACTCTGTAACCATGGACATAACGCAATTTTTTTATTCTTACGTTTTAATTCGTTTTAGCCCCCCGATTCATATTCTGAAAGGACGGCGTCAATTTTGAGACACCCTGTATAACGCTTAATTCCCACAACTAGTCATTAGGGAGTTAAGGCACACAGGGTACGTAAACGTATCTTTTTCGCGTAAACGTACCAATTCCACTTTACGTAGTCGTTACCAGGATGAGAAATATAACAGTTAAGGCACAGATCAAAAGGTAACGCAACGTATCCAAACGTCATGTTTTGTTTTTGTCAGCTGACAAATATTTGTTTAGTTTTTTGGTTAGAATAATTTGTGTTTTTGAATGAAAACAAGCCCAGAAAGATTAAATGTGTACACATCAATAGGTAACTTACTGAAATTGTAGTGTCCTATCCTTTTCTATATATTTCTTAACTAAATTTTTCACCCTATCTTTCAAGGTTCTACTTAATATGAATTTCCTTATGATTTTCATTAAGTTACTTTGAATTATATTCCATCTGGAACTGTCTTCATAAGGGTTTTGCCCCACAACCTCCCGTAATAAATGTAAATCGTCCTCATTTGAAACATTTACCCGTCCTGCTCCTGATAGACGATTTACATTATTCACTTGCATTGTGATCATATAAATAAGAACAGATTATGATGGTCATAAAAATGGTTATCAAAACAAAAAACAACTGGATTTGCAGGTTAGGATATCGGTTCGGGATATCTAGCAGCGTTTCGGATATCGTCGGCGTGTATCGGGTCGATACTACCGCGTTCTTGGGTCCACGTAGGAATCCGTATCTTTACGTCGAACGTATCTCGTATCGTAACGAAAATTTAAACGGCGCATGCGTAGCTGTCATTAGATACGTTTACGTATGTATGTGATGTGCAGCCTTACCTCCCTATTTTTGAGTTACGCCCTTTGGGCTTAGGAGGGCAGCATTGTCCAAGCTACAGATCTGAAGTAATCTTTCAAGGGAGGGTCTCTTATGTTGGCTATTGTTGATCAGTACCCGTAAAGATAGGATTTCCGTTGAGTTGAGAGAGCCCAGCTGTCACACAGGAGTGCTCGACTGTTTTCCCTTCTTGTATAGATACTTTTGGAGATCCAAGTGACCGGTTGATATTCCCGTCAGCATTCTGAGCTGTTTTCTATTAATTTACAGGAATATTTTGACTCTTCCTTCGAATTAGTGGACTGGATTTCAAAAGGCCGGTTCAGCATTAAAATAATATATACGTTGTCGTAAACAATTTGTATTAAACTCATACAAGTAACATGTTATCAATTGTTAGGAACAATCTTACTTTTTTTATTGCAGTTTTCAAAGCACAAAGAAATTAACTAATTTTGATTATATGGAAATTTACCCATTGGGTAGGAAAAGTTACAACTTAACTGTTGTTGAAATATCAGGATCGGAAATTTTTCTTACTCCCGTGAACACTTGACTTCGAGAGTCAATAATATGGAATGGAATTCGGCGTGTAAAATTTGTTCGTTAGAAACCTAGCCACGCCCATAGTCACCCTCTCGGTAAATAGTCTAGTTTTGCAGCAGGTGTTTCTAGGATTCATGGGCGCGCCGATAAGAAATTTTAAAATTGATAAAAGAAATGAAAAATACAATTAGGTAGAAAATAATTGTTGAACCTATGGTCTCAACAGATTTGATTTTTGAGTTTGCAGCGCCCCAAAAAAAATATCGAACCTAAGTAAGCCTTTAATATTGATAATAAACCGTGCCACAAAGGCGATTGATTTCCCATTTAAATAACATGGGGTTTTTGTAAATATCCGAATAGCAAAGCAGCCAAGAAATACGTGGCCATGACCAGAAAGGACCTGCGGTTGGTCACAGGTATACTTACTGGCCATTGTCATTTACGAAAACATCTAAACAGGTTGGGTTTATCTGACAGCCCACTATGTAGAGGATGTGAACAAGAGGATGAGACAGTTGAGCACGTCCTGCTGTGACTGTCCGGCACTCTCTCTAACAAGACTTTCTGTATTCGGCGAGAACTGGCTAACACATGCCAACTTGAGGAAGCTGCCTACAGGCGACGTCATCACCTACTTTAAACAGGTAGGATGGTTGACGAGCCTATAGGTTAGGCTCAATCTCAGAAGGAAGCACAATGGGCCAAATGTGGCCTAAGTGCAGTGGGGCGACCCACCCTTCCAGAATTACAGTTACAGATGGGGTTTTTGTAATTTTTGCAATCAATTTTGTTGTTCCTTAGCCAGCTCATACAAAGCTGCGGCAATGAATTATTTTTGTTGTAAATGAAGCGTACGGGGAAAAAAAAACGATGTCCATTTTATATGAATTTCAGGTAATCAATTTATTGTGTTGACAATATCCGGTCCTAAACACGTGCTAAATTGTATAGGAATAATACCAATGGTCTGCACATAACAAAGCATTACAAAATACCCATACTGGTTAAAAACAAAGTTGTCCGTGGTATACTGGTAAACTACCAATTTTCCAGGCTAAGTATAACGATTTACAAGTGTTAAAACATTTTGTCTTCCAAATGCTATAGAATTTTATGAAACATTGCTATACAAATGAAAAATCTCTGTGTAAGCTTATGTCGAAAATGGGCATCGTTGGTTTTTGACAAGTTATTTGTGAAGTTAACGTGTTTTTTTATTTTTTAACTAGAATCTAATAATGTTAAGTTCGTATTCTCTTGTTTATACACTACTTAAAAATATTGGTATGCAGTTTTATTTATTTCTAAGATCGCAACAAGCGGTTTAGTAACGTTAATTAGCTTTTCTCTGTAAGCTACTTTTGTGACATCGTTTGTTTTTTCCCCTTACCCTTCAAATTTAATGCTCTACAAAAAAGTCCTAATTCATTTTCTTTGCATTTTGACGGAAAAACTATCATTTGTTTTACAATTTATTTTTGATTACAAAAAATATCTCGTTTTCGCTGAATAATAACCAATTAATTCAGAACAATAAACAACTAATAGGTTAATTCATTTATTGTTCTGAATAAGATGAACTTTCACACAGTAAGGGTTAGTACCATAAATTTAACCAATTAATTACCAGACGATATAAGTTAAGCTTAAAATCTTACAATTTATTGGTAAAAATGTGACAAATTTAATGAAATTTTCAATTCATTCATGAACAAAATTTATTTTATCAAACATTCTTTGGTGGCGTTTGGCATTTTTTTTTATATTCACTTACAACTTGAATAACATACTGTTTTTGATCTTCGTCCTTAGCCAAAGTATTAACATATTCTTTAGTTAATTTGACAGCTCGCTCTGCAGATTCATTGACCACTTTTGGATTTTTTACAATTTCCAATACTTTTAAATAATCAAGGGTGATTTGACCATGTACTATCTTATAATAAAAGAAAATTTGTATCAATCCCAAATCTTTCGAAAAATTTGACAGAATCAGAATTAATGAAATAATCAACGTTTTTGCCAAGAAACCAATCATAATCTTCTGAATTGAAAATAAAGCGTTTAGGAAAGTCGCTTGATGTCAAAGCCGCCACTTTTTTGCCTTACTTCAGAGGAAATACTTTCATCGAAAATAATAAGGTTGCTGTTTCAGGACTTAAATACCATAAATGGTGTCTGAACTTTGCTGCTGATTTATTTTTTGTTCAATTTTGAGCTTAAATAACTTATAACAGGTCGACTGAAAAGTCCCCGGTCTACCATAGTAAAACACAATATTTTGACAAAATTCATTTTTTTTATTCAACATAGTTGCCTTCAAGGGCAATACAGCGATTATAGCGACCTTCCAACTTTTCAATACCATTTTTGTAGTACTCCTTCGGTTTGTCCTCAAAATAGGCTTCAGTTTCGGCGATTACCTCAGTATCAGAGCCAAATTGGGTGAGGAAGCAATTCGAAGCCCAATTCATGCAATTTTGCCATCGTTTTCGATGATTTGTGACACGGTGCATTGTCTTGATGAAACAACACTTTTTTCTTCTTCAATCGCTCCAATAATGCACAGTAATAGTCGCTGTTGATTGTTTTTCCCTTTTCCAAATAGTCGATGAACAATATACCGTGTGTATCCCAAAAAACTGAGACCATAACTTTGCCAGCTGACTGTTGAGTCTTTCCACGCTTTGGTGGCGGTTCACCGGCCGCAGTCCACTCAGCTGACTGTCGATTGGACTCAGGCGTGTAGTGATGGAGCCAAGTTTCATCCATAGTCACATATCGACGCAAAAAATCGGGTTTATTACGACTTAACAGCTGCAAACACTGCTCAGAATCATCAATTCGTTACTGTTGTTCGTTACTGTGAGCACGAGCGGCACCCATTTCGCACAGAGCTTCCGCATACCCAAATATTCGTGAACGATATGTCCAACACGTTCCTTAGATATATTTAGAGTGTCAGCTATCTCGATCATATTCACTTTACGGTCACTCAAAATCATTTTGTGGATTTTTTTGATATTTTCATCGGTAACCACCTCTTTTGGTCGTCCACTGCGTTCACCATCTTCGGTGCTCATTTCAACCCGCTTGAATTTTGCGTACCAGTCAATGATTGTTGATTTTCCTGGCGCAGAGTCCGGAAACTCATTATCAAGCCAAGCTTTTGCTTCAACTGTATTTTTTCCTTTCAAATAACAATATTTAATAAGCACACGAGATTCTTTTTTTTCCATCTCACAAACTAATAGTCCGACAGCTGTCAAATTTTTACACGAATCTTTTGAAGGTTGATACTATCTAAAAATGAAATGGATTCAATTCTAGTGTCGTCATCTATAGGTCAGACCGGGGACTTTTCAGCAGACCTGTTAAGCAAGTGAATTTATCGAAAAAATTACCAAGACTTTTTTTATAGAGCAGTAAATTTAATACAAAAATAATTGATTGCTGCAGATTTGTATATGAGCTGGCTGAAGAACAACAAAATTGATTACAAAAACCCCATGTTATTTAAATGGGAAATCAATCGCCTTTGTGGTACGGTTTATTATCAATATTAAGGGCTTATATAGGTTTAATATTTTTTTGGGTCATGCGCTAAAAATTTTAAGGGCGTTCTGGACTAGTGGTCGCTTTCGTCCAGCTAAGTATGACTTTTGTCCACAGTTGCGCTCACTAGGGCTCTGCGACATTCTAGGACTGTTCCCGAAGTTATTTTAAAGTTGTACTTACAAGGATTTCCATTAATAAAAAATACAAATGGGTAGTCAAACTATTCTGTTCTGGTCTGATCGAGCTGGTTGTCCAGATCCTTTGTCATTTTATATTTAATAAACTACCATTTCGAATCGACTGATTATATGTCTTTTTAATTAACTAACACATTGTTAACTTTCAGATGAGAAGATGCATATTTTTAATGTCAATCGCCTTACTAAGTAACGCTACAGACGTAACTTCTCCTATTTCGAACAATACTACTGCGAGTTCAGATCCCGAAATCATCGAATGTGTGGAAGACGTATCCGGTAAAACGAGAACTTTTGCAAATTTCACAGAATACCAAGGTAACCGGTTTCGTTTCGATCCACGACACGTAGATTATCAAGGAAACAATGTTCAATTCAGTTTTAAAAACATCGATAAGATCGAGAGGAACACTTTCATCAGTTTGGGATCGGATAACATCATGAAACTCGACTTGCACGGCAAGAGTATTCGTATTATAGAACCGGAAAGCTTCAAAGGGTTATTTTGTTTGCAGCAGCTCGATTTAAGTCACAACAACTTGAGTAATTTAACGGAGGGTAGTTTTGCCGATTTGGAAAATCTGGAACATTTGAATCTCAGTTTTAATTTATTGACGGACATACCAGATAACGGGCTAGCTTTTATAGCCTTGAAAGTATTAAAAACTTTGGATTTGTCTCATAATCAAATCAAGACTTTGGACAGACGTGCTTTTATGACTTTGTACGATCTAGAAGTATTGAACTTGGGTTTCAACGACATTAAAGTTATCAACCCGAAAGTATTTAACTACATGGAATCTTTACAGAAACTCTTTCTTAATGATAACGATCTGTTAGAAGTTTCAGCTGATTTATGGAACGGTTTGCAAAATTTGACAGATCTAGATTTATCCAACAATTATTTAGCCATCTTTAACATGTCTCTAAAGTACAGTTTTGTTAATTTAAGAAATTTAAATTTAAGCGGCAACGATATAAAAGACATGAACATATACAACATTAGAAAAATCTTTCCTAAGTTGGAGAATTTGGATTTAAGCAACAACAGTTGGTATTGTGAAGATTTGGAAATAATCAAACGCGTTTTAAGAGATTCCAGGATCAACTTACCTAGAAGTATAGATTGTAAAGATTATGAAAGTACTACTACAAAGATTTCTACAAAAAGTACTACTAAGAAACCAGTAGTTTCCAATAGAATTTCAACAGGAATAGAAGCGCAGGTGATGCAGCAGAATACTCGAATTTTGAAATTGACCGATCATGTTTTGGAAGAAGTAGAAAGTTTAAGAACCATACTTATGTGTTTGGTGTTTCTTTTGGTTGTTTTTGCATTAGTAAGTTTCACACTTCGGATGGGGATTTGTAGAAGTTGGTTTTACAGCATTTCGGGTCGAAGTACTAGGGGTTATGTACAAACGCGGAATTCTGAAAGTGTCGGTTTGATTCCTCGTTGAACATAAAATTTGTTTCTACAAAAGTATTTTTTTATATAAACGTTCTTATTGTCAATCAAATAGAAGGCTCGTTTTTATTATTAGAACCAAACCATAGAGTATGACAAAGAATACCAATCTATTTGTTAAAAATGGGAATATCTATCTCGAGTAATATTTAGTTATTTTTTAGAGAATATATTGTTATGATTTTCCAAAATCAAACTTATGAATATTGTGATTATTGAATTTAATTTTAAATAAAAAAAAACTTCTTATGATGTCTACCATATAACTGGTCACCATCTTCAAAGTTCCAACACTTTTGTTCTGTTTTTGTTTTATATTATCTTTTTAAAAGATCTTTAAATAATTTCTTCTACTTTACCAAATAAAATAAACTTTTTCTTATTGCTTTTTATAATGGTTAAAAAATTTTCTTTTTGAATTTTTTCATCAATAAACCCCAAAATCAAACGTCAAGCTTTTTTTCCTGGCAATCTCCCTGTTACTTTTAATACTCAGTCCTTTTTACGGTCCAAACACGCACTCACTGTCCTAACCCATTGTATTACAAATTTTAAAACATATCAATTTTCTTAACCTTATTTGGACAATAACCTTCAAATAATAATAATATTTTTAAATATAAATGTTGTATCAATTTTTTTATAATTTTAAATCATAACAATATTTATGAATAGTTAAAACTCAGTTTTTAATTTAAATAATTATCGTTAATATTAAGTGTACAAATAAATTGTAATATTCAGAACAATAAACAACTAAAAGGTTGAATTAACTTCCACTATTTATTCTATAAATACTTTAAATGCAATGACAGCCGTTTCGCTATCGGAATAGCATCGTCAGATTGACATATTGAAGTTACATTTTGTTTGTTTGTAACTAGGTACTTGATGTTGATAAGTAGTTAAGGCTAGACCAAGTAAGGAAGTAATAAGACATAACAATATTAAAGCCTAGATGTTATTAGCCCTAAGGGATTATCCTGGGTGTATTTCCCTCTAAGATCAGTATAACTGTGCAATGATATAGAAAAACCAGGAAAAAACTATATCCTGCTGATCTTTACAATAACTTAATATATTTGTGTTGTAATTACGTCTTATCTATGTATAAAATGAAGACTCAATCAAAGTAAACAGTTTAATAGTGGTGAACTTCCAAGATTTATTTGTTCATTAACTACTTTATATTGTTGATCTGCTAGATGTCTTTTGATTTCAAGTTCTTCGAGGAAATCTAAATTTTGTTTTTTATCACAGGTGTGTAATATTTGAATGTCATTGGTGTGTATGAGTGAATGTGGATGTTCAAGAACATGTTTTGCATAGTTTGACTTATCTGGTTGTTGTAATCTATATGCTCTTAAATGTTCATTGAATCTTATTTCAAAATTTCTTTGTGTTTTATAAAACAAATAGCAATATCTAATGGCTATCCAATACATTTGATAAATAAATTAATTAATAAGAAAGAACAGAAAGTGTCACTACAACTAATATTCCATCAACACCCTAAAGAAATTAAAAGTTATAAAAGTATTACATATTGTGGAAATATTTCTAATACAATTTCAAAAAAAAAATAATACCTTCGGCAACATCTGCAATAATTTCATTCAAATCACACAATAATGTTGGTACAAAATTGTTAAATGTAAAAACAAAATTACCTAAATTAAAAAAATCTGGTGTTTACAAAATTAATTGTCCAAAATGTAATGCTGTATATATAGGTCAAACACAAAGAAATTTTGAAATAAGATTCAATGAACATTTAAGAGCATATAGATTACAACAACCAGATAAGTCAAACTATGCAAAACATGTTCTTGAACATCCACATTCACTCATACACACCAATGACATTCAAATATTACACACCTGTGATAAAAAACAAAATTTAGATTTCCTCGAAGAACTTGAAATCAAAAGACATCTAGCAGATCAACAATATAAAGTAGTTAATGAACAAATAAATCTTGGAAGTTCACCACTATTAAACTGTTTACTTTGATTGAGTCTTCATTTTATACATAGATAAGACGTAATTACAACACAAATATATTAAGTTATTGTAAAGATCAGCAGGATATAGTTTTTCCTGGTTTTTCTATATCATTGCATAGTTATACTGATCTTAGAGGGAAATACACCCAGGATAATCCCTTAGGGCTAATAACATCTAGGCTTTAATATTGTTATGTCTTATTACTTCCTTACTTGGTCTAGCCTTAACTACTTATCAACATCAAGTACCTAGTTACAAACAAACAAAATGTAACTTCAATATGTCAATCTGACGATGCTATTCCGATAGCGAAACGGCTGTCATTGCATTTAAAGTATTTATAGAATAAATAGTGGAAGTTAATTCAACCTTTTAGTTGTTTATTGTTCTGAATAAGATGAACTTTCACACAGTAAGGGTTAGTACCATAAATTTCAAATTGTAATATATTTTAAATTTTAATTTTTAAAATCTTTATTAATAGGTATTAATTAACCAAAAGGAAAATTTCAAAAGATTATAAGTACTCAGGGTTTCGTGACTTGATTTCTTGGTTGGATTAAATTTGAGCGATATATAGAACAGTTGAAGGGTGTACAGGGTATTTCACAAAAGGTGAAGTAGTTTTAAGTATAAATTTTTATGGTGAGACTTACAAATTATTCAATTTTTCACCAAAACATAATCTTGGTAAAAATGAACAAACCCAATGGTATTCTTTTAATTTTTATGATAATTATCAAGGAATGTTCAGTAAGGAACACAGAAAATTACCTTATGAAGTGAAACGCTGAATGTCTTGGTAGTAGATTTGCACCAAACCATTCTTATTAGTCATAATATCACATGATTAAATTGAACGTACATAAAGATGTTTAATCCCACAATTATCTTCTTCCCAGTCTAGAAAAGATACTCTATTTTTCTCCTCCACTATCAGTTGGATTTCATATGGAAAGACGAGAAACCAAAGTTTAAAAGTTGATGAAGATATTTTTTATCCATATCATATCCGTGGTAATTTTTAATTTGGTTGTTCGCATTTTACACTAAAAATACTTAGGAACAATCAAAACATTTGAAAAAATTTGAGATTGCCAACTAACGGAATAATTATATTATTTTGATATTGAAATAGTCATCGCTACGCCACTGCGTGAAATTACTGTAAACAAACAAATATTTTAACTTACTTGTGAAAAGAAACATTTGGGCATAAATAATCCGGTTTTTTACTCATTTGACAATGAAAAACCATATCTTTCATTAAATTTCACCTAATATTACCTATAATTTCACCAATATAACTCCAAAATATCCTTGCAATTGCTTCGGCAACAGTGCTTGAAATAATTAAAGAGACAAATTTCATATTATAATCGCTTCTGGGCATGGTATCTTAAATACAATATTACCAAATTATACTTGAATAATTTAGCTCACACATTAACTATTAAGTTAACAAACATTATAAAGACCCCAAAAAACAGACCCATCCATATCTGCAAACTGAAGACACTATTATATGCTTCTCTGAGAGCCCGATGATGGTCTTTTAACTGTAATGTCGCTGATGTACCATTAAAAATATATTGTTTATTTATTTATTTAATAAAGTAGATTACTCTATGCGCTTGAAATCCAAGTACAGAGCAAAGGGATACCGAAAATTAATAATTTTTATTTATATGTAGTTACAAGAAAAGTAACAAAAGTAATCAAAATCAAGTCATGAAAAATCAATACTTTTTAAAACACTTTAACTAAAATAATGGGATGGGTTGACTTGATTATTATTACTACTATTTGTACCATCCACATTTTTGTGTTATGATTCCTCAATTGCCTACCAGTTTTCCTAATTATCTATCTCATTTTCCGTGGCAAATTTCCAAACTTTTTGCAGTTGCTTAGTTACGTAATTTTTAATTTGCTCTGTCATTAAACTCGAGTTCTTTTATAGTTGTTATTGTGCTGAGGGAACTGTAAATGCGATTTATTACTTCTTTTTGGTTTGTGGGACTTTCTAAATATCTTCTATCTTCCTTCATCCTGTAACCTTGTATTTATGAAGCTGAGTTTTCGTATTGAGATTAGGAACTTTTTGGATAACTTGATATGTTTATATTGTAAAAACTCGGGTGTACTGCAATGAAGGGATTTGAGACCTCTTGTAATTAAGTATTTTATAGGATTACTTTATAGTTTAGGATATACCTAAAATATATATATACTTTATAAGATATATCTAAAATTTGGATGCGTATATGGTACAATGAATTTTGTCTGTTCGGGATGATTATAGACTGACTAATATTTAACTGTTTATCTCGGAATATTTTTTATCTATATTTGTAATGTATGTGTCAATAAAAAGTTTTAGATGTATAAATAAATAATGATAATAAAGAAAATCTTTTATTTTCCACTACCAGTTATCTAGGTTTAAAATAGTATATTAAACAACGCATTTCATATGGAGTTCAAGTTTAAAAAACGAATCGCGAAGCAATGGAGTCCCGAGCAGTGATACAGTCTCTATGGGTTTTTTCTAAATTTCTATATCTGTGACCGTTTAGCATCCAAAAACTAAATACATACAATGTCCATCTTGTGGAGATAAGCCGCACCTTCGGTACTTTCTAGATCCGTTTAGTAGGAATCAATCTTCCATTAGGTATTATATGTTCATGCTCATTCTTCTCCAGATCGTGCGGTCCCTGATGGATTTTTCCTGCCACTTTGCAATGCCTGCCCTCCTTAAATCTTCCTCTCCTTTATCCACATAGATCTGGGTTTGCCACGTCTTTTTTTTCCCTGCTCCCACTATAGCATATTAGCCATATCGGTATCAGTTTCGCCAACGGTTCCATCAGATTCAACATTTTAGGTGAAATATGCTCTCAAGACATGTCCCAGCCATTTCACTAGATATATGTATTTTTATCTTTTTTATATCTTCTCCGTTTAACTCCGTTTATAATTTCATGATTCATTTTTTGCCTGTATTCATTTTCTCCGATCTTTATTGGTCCCAGTATGGTTTTCGTTATTTTTCTTTCCGTTATTCTAAGCTCTTCTTCTTCTTTGCTTGTCATTGTCATCGTTTCTGCTGCTCTCCTTTAAAGTCATGTTTACGTAAAGTACGTTTCACAATAAATCGTTGACTTGGTACCTGCTCTTAACTGCTCTTAAGGGATTACTAATAAAAGGTGGTTAATATTTCTTCGAACATTTACAGAAAGGTATTATTTATTTTTGTCCAGGAAGATATATACGTATACGTATACGTAAGTTTCATCAGTTTTGTTTAATTTCAATTAATAAATAAACTTAAAATTTGTTTGTTTGTTTTTAAAAAAATTCGTGATTTTTTTACAAAATAAATTTAAGTTTTAGTAAATGTTACTGAGTTTTATTTAAATCTATTTTGAAAACCGGATTACGGATCTGTTAATGTTTACTGTACAGTGAGAAATTTATAACCTTTCATTACTAATCCCCTAAGGTCAGGTACCGGAGTCAACGAATTATTGTGAAACGTACTTTACATCCGTTATTTAAAAATAGCGCAGAACGTAATTAGCGTATGCCGCTATTCGTGTTTGTCCGATTTCTCTATTGTGTATAAGGCTTAACGTTATTTTTTCTTAAATCGAGTGTTGTAAGTTTTTCTATTGATATTATAGTTTGTATTATAGATTATTGATTAACGAAACCCATTGTTTTCCTCATCCAACATCCCCACTTTTTTATTTGCATGTTAGCTTCAATCCAAACGTAAAAAATTGCCGTAAACAAAACCCATTTTATTTGAAATAAATGTTTTATCCATTAATTAAAATTTTTTAAATTGAGTTCTGAACATTGGTTTTGGGATATTTATAAATTTTTAATGTGCTTTTTATTTTATTCGTTTTTTTTTTCATGTTACAGTTTCTATCTGGCAATAAAAAGAAAAGGCAAGACAATAACCAAAGTGTAGTAGTTCAAAAGGTAAACATTTCAAAAGTTCTGAGCATGCATCACTGTATATATTTATAATAAACACGCTGAACTAAAACATACGCAGTGTAAAAGTTTTCATTATACTATTTTTTTTCATAAGAATATATTTAAATACAGTATTTGCTACGAAGATATGCAATATATTTTGTTTTGCAATTAAATATTAATAAATAAACGTGAGAAATATCTAACAGTGCTATCATAAAATAATACATAATTTCATTATTAACTGAATAATTATTGTTTATTATACAGGGTGTTTCTTAAGTAATCTAAAACATTATATGGGGCGCTTCGTTACTCAATTTTAAGACGAAAAGTTCATATAAACATGTGTGATAGGTGTTGTCGTTTATGAGATACAGGGTGTTGTACGTGAAATTAATTTTTCTTGGTGACGCTACTGATTTATATTTTTTATTATTTTATTACAAGCAACATGTGTTAAACATAAAGAAAAAATAATACATTTCAGAGCAAATGTTCAAAACGTCCACCTCCAGTTAAAATGCAAGAATCCGCTCGATGTCTAATGGATTGTCGAATACGTTCGAAGATACCAGGATTGTTACGAATAACATTACAGCCGTCTATGATACGATTTTGAAGATCTTGTACGTTTAATATCAGTGTTGTGTAAACAAGCGATTTCAAATATCCCCACACACAAAAATCCAGAGGATTGTGTCCAGGTGATCTAGGGGCCACGGGTGTGGAGATCCTCGTCCGATCCAATGGCCTGGAAAAACATTATTTAAAAACTCGCGTACAATCACTGAAAAATGTGGAGGAGCTCCGTCATGCATGAACCACATGCGCCTTCTAATAATAATAGGTATATCTTCCAAAAGAAGTGGAAGTTCATTTTCTAGAAAATGTTGGTATGTCCCACCGGTTAACCGTACAGGAAGTAAAAATGTACCAAATACATAATCATCGATGATGCCAAGCCAAACAATGACCGAAAATGTTTGTTGAAATCGTTTTACACTTATGGTATGTGGATTTACATCTGCCCATATGTGGTCATTATGAAAATTCATAATCCCATGTCTAGAAAAGTTGGCTTCATCCGTAAATAGAATATTGGCCACAAAATTCGGATTGTTCGCGATTTCACGTAAAATCCATTGACAATACTGTATGCGTAATGGATAGTCAGTAGGTAACAAATGTTGAACACGTTGAACGTGATATGGATACAATAAATTATCTTTTAGAATATTCCAAACAGTTTTGTTACTAACATTTACTTCATCTGCAACTTTTCTTGTACTCGTTTCTGGATGTTGGTCAATAATTTGAAGAATCTGGTTTTCCAATTGGGGATTTCTCACAGTTTAGCAAAAGTTCCAGTTTCTTGTAAACGAATATGTAACTTAGTAAACGTATCTGAACATGGTAAACGATTATTTGGATAACGCTGGGCATACGTACGTCTAGCTTCTAAGGCATTACCATTCGCTAATCCGTACAAAAAATGCATATTAGCCATTTCAACATTAGTAAACACTGGCATAGTTATTAACTAAACACAGAGTCAATCAAATAAAAATGTACGATTTTTGCGTTGGTTTTCAAATTTGACACTTGTCAACATTATTTCAAAGGCCACTTAGAATAAGCATGTTTTTGCGTATTACTTCTAAAAACCAGTAACGTCACCGGGAAAAATTAAAAAAATAAAAAAAAAAAATTTCACGTATGTACAATCGGAACTGACTTATTACAATAAATTCAACACCCTGTATCTCATAAACGACAACACCTATCACACATGTTTATATGAACTTTTCGTCTTAAAATTGAGTAACGAAGCGCCCCATATATTTTAGATTACTTAAGAAACACCCTGTATAATAGAATTGAAACTCCAGTTTTTTTTAATGCAACTCCCATGCAACTATTGGGAAGTCGCCAAGGAAGTTTTCCCAGTACCGACAATTGGATGGGCAATTAAATATTTTCATCCCTTCAAACACCCCGGTGAGGATGGTATATATATCCTCACAAACTGTACAGAGCTGGTCTTCCTGGAAGTACAAACAACATAACCTTGTTGAGAAAATCACACAACCCCTTGCCACCGAGGAGATTGCTGTGGCTATATTTCTTGATATCGAATGGGCATTTAACAATGCATTACCAACCTCAGTTGGTTTAGCTTTGGCCGAAATGGGCATCAGACACACACACATTCTCTAACCAAACCCGTCCCTTCCAGAATGCATCCCTCTAGGAGCGGTGCTTTCCGGGAAGAACTTCCTCCACCCCCATCAAGTCCGATGGGGCCCTCAGTCCTCTTCCTTCCACTTTCTTGGTTCGGAGGTAGTGTCCAGGTGTCTTCTGTTTGGTCCGGGATGGTGCTTTGCACCTCTATCCTCCTGTCATATTTTTAGACGTTCTAGAGTGTGTGCTTTTCGCTGCCCCTAAAAAGCTAGTCCTTAGTCGAAGAACTGCGGCTAAAGGTAACCTTAGAGAGTGGATCCACTTGTTAAAGCTGTCCCTACTCAAGAATCTGCGCATCTCCCTAGGGATGGGCAGAGTCTTTTATAGGTAGTTCCTCTTCTGTTTGCTTTTTGACAGATGTTCCTTCTTAGTTGTCCAGCTATTTCCTTGGTCGTGGATGTCTCCTGTAGTCTTCTGCTGTGTAGTTTGTTAATTACCTAAGTGCTGTGTTGGGTGTATCCTGAGTTCTTCAAATCTTCTTTTGGCTCCGGCTTTCATTATTTCTTCTGTCTTCTCCTGTTCTAGTTCCCTGTATAGTTGTGTATTTCTTATATACCATGGGGATTCTGCTGTTTGCCTTAAGCTGATGTTCTGCTGTGCTTGTATCTTCTTTTTGTAGGTTGTGGCTGTGTGACCCCAGGCTACGGAGGCGTACAACATGATCGGAATGATGATTGCGTTTATTAGATTTTCTCCCTATGAGTCCGGCTAGTCTTCCACTTGCTTGTTTTGCCTTCTTTGTTATGTTTTCCACGTGTTCTTTGAAGGTATTTGGCCTTGTTTTTCCTTCTCCTCCTATGTTAATGTTTTCTTTTGGTTTTTTCCATCTCTTAGTAAAGTAGACTTGGGTTTTCTCCGGGTTTATTTGGATTTTTCATGTTGTGCACCATTCGTCTATTTGGTTCATAGCCTGTTGGAGTCTTCTTGTCACCATCTTTGGTTGAGTGCTTGTAACGATAGCCGTATCATCTGCGTAGAGAGCCGTTATTGTGTTGTCTGTGTTTGGAATGTCTGCCGTGTATATGTTGTAAAGCACCGGTAAGAGGACTGCTCCTTGTGGTACTTCGGCTTCTGTTGTTCTTACTTCGGATTTTGCGTTTCCTGTCCTTATCCTGAATCTTCTATTGTTCAGATAGCTGAGTAATAGTTTCGTCAGTTCTTTGGTGTATCCTGCTTCTCTCATCTTATATATCAGTCCTTCGTGCAATACTCGGTCGAAGGCTTTGCTGATGTCCAGGAAGATGGCTCCAGTAGATTAATTTCTATTGTATCCCTCTGTTGTGTATTCTACTATTTTAAGTACTTAGTCCGGTGCGCTGTGTTCTTTTCTGAATCCGAACTGTTCTTGTGGCAGTATTCCTATTGCTTCGGTTTATTCGTTTAGCTTCTTGAGGATGATTCTCTCGGCTATTTTGCTCATCGCTGGTAGTAGGCTGATGGGTTTATAGTTTTGTGGAAACTTGGGATCTTGTCCTGATTTAGGTGTAGGATTTAGATGTAGGTTATTTCTTCTGGTGTTGTGAATCCCAAGTTTCTGTCTACCATTTCTTCGTCGATGTCTTCGTCTGGTGCTCATTCAGGGTGAATTGGCGCTCCATAGTTCTGAAAGCTTCGGCTTTTTCTTCGTCCGTGAATAGGATTCCGTTGTCTGCGTGGATTGGGGGAATATCTTTTTTGTCTTGTAGTATCTTGGCGAAGTTTCATAATCCTGATGTATT
The DNA here is from genome assembly GCA_035357415.1 of Ophraella communa. NCBI lineage: Eukaryota > Metazoa > Arthropoda > Insecta > Coleoptera > Chrysomelidae > Ophraella > Ophraella communa. The sequence goes on from CM068979.1 coordinate 68,410,606, forward strand.
TGGGTCCAGTTCTTCTATTTTTCTGTCCCAGTCCTTGTATCTATGTTTTGAGTTGTTCCTTCACTTCTTCATGTAGTCTGTTTTTTTCTCTTTTGTCTTGTAATCCTGTTCTGTTGGCTCTTCTTCTTGCTCTATGCATCAAACCAACCTTTACTGGATATTGGATATAGGTGATGATCATTAAACCAATGATAATAATATCAGTTCGTGATTGTTATCAATTTCCAAGGAAGTGTATTGAATTTTTAACTTGATATAGTACTTTTAAGATCCTCTTTCTATTATTTTGTAATTATTTCAGCCTGATAATGGTCCTATAGGACCGAAACTAGTTGCAACAATTAATAAAACAGACTTTGAACCTTTTGTGTTTCAACCCACATTTGAGATATGGATAGCTTACAAGATTTACTTCTATTTATATGTCAATTTTCATAGAATTTTTTTTTTAAATACTAATTATTTAAGTAATTTCTGAAATTTAACTTTTAATGTAATTTTGATCCCCAATTTTTCATTTCATTTTTCATTTCATGTTGTATGCTTTAGTGAAATTTAATTCAATTTATAGTTTGTTTTTGAACTTTTTTTTTTAATTTGTAGCCAAATCTGTCTTATTTTCGTTTTATTATCCTATTGGGAAAACAATTTTGTTCTATGCTTGGATATGGCTGGAGATGTAAGATTTTCACTTAACCTCATTAAATTGAAGGGCAATTGGGCGTTTTAGCTGCCACTGAATGGATCAGTCATTGATTTCTCTTTCTATGAACTTCTTCATCAATCAATCATGATCAAAGATAGGCAACACAGAATACACATACTCACTTGTAATAAAGTCTACATACTAGGTAATAAAAATATGAAGTTTAATAGCGAAAATAGACTTAGTGAAGTTAATGAAAAATATATTAATGAAATAAAAGAGTTTTAGTACAGAATGGTTCAATAAACTCATCCTGTAAAATTTGACTAGATAAATATTAATAACTAGTAGTATTATCTTTGATAATTTTTATAGGTAATACTTTGCTATTGATACCCACTAATAATAATATAGCATGTTTATAATAATAATAAAAATAATATTATAATAAATATGTCATTGACTCCGAGTCAGTCTTTACAGACAATATTTACTTCATTAGATTAATTTTTCTATTTTTATTAAATACCTACGTTTTTGCTATCTCTAATGTTTTTATAATTTTAGTAATCTTTATTTAACGATTTGCTATTTTTATTTATTAAGTATATAATACATAATTACTCTAGTCAATAAATAAACATCAACGATTATATGGGTAATTATGAATAATGTAAATAAACAATCAATTTTCTTTATGAAGGTAATTTTGTTTAGAAGTTATTTAGTTTGTCCTATTGTCCGTTAGATGACGATAGCATTTACAAATGAAATTAATAATGTAATATATAAATTTGCAATTGTAGTTTTTCTCGTACATAATAAATATTATATTTTTGATGCGGTATCATACTTCCCCAAAGTAAGGGTTTCACATTTTTTTAAATTATTCTGATGCTTATAACTACAATTAATTATAAAATCAACAACAATAATTGGACTATCTGATAATAGGTACAATGAATTTAAAATTCTATCAAAATACGAAATAACTTATACCTATATTTGAATTTAAAAAATTTGTACAATACAAATTATTTCACTTTCCTGCGGTTTTTATTTTAAATTAAAAATATATTTATGTATGTATGTATGTATGTATGAATTAGGGGTGATAATTACACTGCGACCTATAGGATCTATTGTGTCCCCCCTTACTTGCCATGTTCTGATATTTTCTCAGACCTATAGCAGCTCTTCGAGTGCTATTTTCCTGAGTAAGTTTAGGACATCGTCGGGCTTCAAATCAGGTAGATCCCCTTCCTCTATTTCATGTGCTCCTAGGTATCTAGCCCTAGAATTTTGCAAGGCAGGGCATTCTGAGAGTATGTGTATTGAGGTTTCATCTTCTTCCTCACAGAATCTGCACTTTGCTTCATCTGCTAACCCTAGTTTCTTCATGTGGCTTATTAACCGGCAATACCCGGTTAATATTCCCGTTAGAATTCGAAGCCTTTTTTTACTGAGGTTGAGGCAGCTAAGAGATCTCTTCTGGTCATAATTCCCCAGTAGTATCTTAGAATGCCTCAGTCCTTCCAGCTGATTCCAGTACTTGGATTTTTCCTTCTCCATTTCTTCCCTTAGTTTTTCTAAGATTACTCTACTGCTGATCCCACAAGATGGTTCTGGTCCCAAATGTGGGGTTTCAGCTCCTTTTTTTGCCAGCTTTTCTGCTCTTTCGTTCCCCTCTATTCCTATGTGCTCGGGACCCATAGGAGCGTGACAGTGTTCTTCTGGCCTAGTTCATTTAGTTTGCCTAGACATTCCCAAACCATCTTCGAACTGATTGTATTTGAGCTCAGCGCTTTGATGGTTGCTTGACTATCCGACATGATCACAATCTCTTGTCTGCGGTAGTTTCTTCCAATATTGAATTCCACACATCTTTCGATGGCGCGGACTTCTGCTTGAAAGATGCTCGGGTATGTGCCCAAGCTTTTTGAGTATTTCCCAGTTCCCTCGTCTAGCTTGGAACCGTCCGTATACCACTTTATGGTATTCTGATTTAAATTCTGTATGGTGTCTTCATCCCATTTATACAAATATATTGTGCTTTAAACATGACAACATTTGATTATTTTTTAAAAGCTTTTTATGTTTATTTTCATAGTTCTAAAAGTGTTTGCTTTATTTTTTTAAATGCAGTAAAGTTGAGGTCAATGTTTGCTAATTTTACATTTATAGATTAACATTTTTTCTAAATGGACAAGCTACAGCATAAAATTTAACGACTAAACATTATTGATAACGAGAATGTAAACAAGTAGTTAGTTTTGTTTATAATAGAAGTTATTGTGTAGTTATTACCAAGTTTCGTCTATTGTCTGCTAGGTGGCGATAGTAAAACTACTCTGGTAAATAATGTAATGTAAATTGTTGTATTAAGAATAAAAATTCGCATTACTGGAACGAAGTATTCACACACCATTATGGTCTTGAACCAAACTCTGTCGTCGTCATGGACAATGCCTCCTACCACAGCAGACAAATGGAGCGGTCACCTACAACTGCCTGGCGAAAAGCTGATATCATTAACTGGCTATCTGAAAAAAATTTACCATTCGACGATAATATGTTAAAAGTACAATTACTCAATATTGCAAGGGAACATATACCTCAGTTGAAGAAATATGTTGTCGACGAAATGGCTCGTGAGAGGAACATAATTGTACACCGCCTCCTCCTTACCATTGTGAGCTAAACCCGATCGAGCTAATATGGGCTCAAATAAAAAACCAAGTGGCGAGGGAAAACTTAACTTTTAAAATGAATGAGGTAAAAGGCCTACTAGCTACTGCGATAGAAAATGTCACACCCGAGTCATGGAAAAAATGCATTAGACATGCGACAAAAGAAGAGGACAAAATGTGGGATCTCGACACTAGAATGGACATTGCAATTGAACCATTGATTATATTACTTTGAATAGTAGCGATCGCGATAGTTGCTCATCATCCGACGAGTTTTCTTCAGATGATAATGAATAATACAATACTGTAAGTAATTTTAAACTTCTTTTTGTGGTGGTAGTGGTTTTAGTCCAATAAACGTAGGTCTGAAATCGAAATCTCATGCACACGGCTGCATTAATAATAATAATGGTGCCTACTTTTCTCATGAAACATTTTCACGTTTTATTACTTTGCTAACACCCTGTACATCCGATCTCAGATTTTTTTATGTCAATCTTATTTCCAAAGGATGCAAATTTTTTATAACAATAACTTTGTCATAAAATTAATAATAAAGGTTTTTCTCCTCTTAGCAACTCCATCCGTGGACACAGTGTATATTTTTTTATATAATTAATATAATGTAATTTAATTCTTATTTGTGGATATAGTTTTTAAATAATTAATTTTTCCACATCTGTTTAGTATAATTTCCGTACGCCACTGCAAGAGGCAGATTAAGGCAAAAACGTCACAGTCATTTCTGAGAATTTAGTGCCTACTATTTTGGAATTTTAGTTTAGGGATATTTTAATAAATTTTATTCAACTAAGTATAATAAACAATAATAATTCAATTAAACTTAACTTTCACGTTTTATTAAAAAAATCGCTTTTAAATTACAATGGCAGCTGTTCGGCTAGAATAAGCATCGTCAGATTGACATATTAAAAGCAAATTTTTTTCCTTCCTGTAGCTTAATTTTGTATAAATGCAAAGTAATGATCTTCCCCACGTGGGTAGGCAAATGATTGACTACTTTAATTCAGTAGATAAATGTAGATAATGGATTGCCCAGCTAACAGTCCCTAGAGAACGCTCTTAATAAGTAAGTTCGCAGTTATAGAGCCTCTTCTGTCCACCATAATCAACTGGTAGATGCAGTAATAGCAGAATGGTTCTTGTTTTGTAGCAATAATAATAAAATTACTCAAAACAGTGCAGTTTCCCGATTTCCTGCTCTTCTTTATTTACATGTTTCTATGAAACTATTAATATAAATAGCATGCACGAAAAAGTGTGTTATTTAATTAAATGGGTCGTTAATTTTGTCCATGAGCGTTTTTATTAATGAATCAGTGATTTTAATGTTAACTAATTGAAATGGTGATTATTCTGACGTTTCTATTGTTCTAGAATTGCTTTTTACCTGTTATTAATCAAACTTAAACACATTGATAATAATTCTAAAGCAGTTCTAAGTAAACCAACTACTGAACTATTCACAAACAAACCTTCCGATCTATACTAGCGTAAATCTGGTTAGAGTAAATCTTGAAGTTTAGGTAACCCCATAGGAAAGTCGTGCGCCATCTTGTTGGAAAATGATCGTTTGATGATCATCTGTGTTCTCCAATATATGCACGAGTGCTGGATGAATAGCGTTCTGCAATAGATCTAAATACATTTCGCTAGTGAGATTCCCTAGTATAAAAAAGGGCCGATTAGGTGATTTCCGTTCAGTTCGTAAGCCAATCGTATCTTATACGAATGACAACCCATAGAGGAAATTACCATGGTTCCAGTCCTGGTCCTGGCTTGGCCGCAGTATGCAGAAGTCGGCCATGCTTGTAAGCCGGGACTGTCTGGGGTGATAACGATGAGCCAGGCTTGGTTGCCGGGACTGGGCCAGGTTAGGTTGCCAGGGCTGGTCCATTTTTAAATGCCAGGTCTGGGCCAGACTTGATTGATGTGACTGTGCCAGTCTTGGTTGTTCGGACTGGATCAGGCATTGATTACCAGGCTGAGCCAGGTTTGTTACAGCCCTGATAGCTCAGTTATAGGTATACGAAGTCTGGCTATTAAATAACGAGGCTGCTTATAACGAAAAAAAAAAAATTATTTAAAAAATTATTCTACAGTCGAATGCTCCCCTTCAATATACTCCCCTTCCCTCGCCACACACCCTTCCATTCGTTTTTTCCATTGGTCAAAGCATTGCTGGAAGTCTTCTTTTGAAAGACCATTTAGGAGCTCCGCCGATTTTCGCTTCACCTCTTCCATCGACTCGAACCGGGTTCCTTTTTAAACAGATTTGATGTTCGGAAACAGGAAAAAGTCACAGGGTGCTAAATCAGGTGAGTACGGCGCGTGTTCGAGCACTGGAAATCCTCTAGCGGCTAAATAACGCCTCACAGACAGCGCATTATGGGCAGGTGCGTTGTGCTGGTGCAAGATTCACGATTTGTTTTTCCACAACTTCGGCCGTTTCTTACGAAATCGCAGCGTTGCCAAAACTTTCAAATAGTAAGTTTGGTTTATAATTTGACCCTGTGGAACCCATTAAGTCATCAAGATGCCGTTGATGTCAAAAAAGACGGTAAGCATGGCTTTAAATTTTGATTTCGACATCCTTGCTTTTTTCATTCTCGGCGATGCAAAAATTGCAGTATATGCCGCTTTTTGTTCGCAACTTTTCGATTGTGACTGATTTTGAAAAATGCGAATGGTCAAAAATAAGGCGCCAGATAGTACTCGATAAGATCCTCAAAATGAGGTATCACAACACCCGTCGTCCCTATTCAAAATTGAAGGGTTTGTGCTAATCCCCTGTAAATGGTTTAGGTTAAGGGATTAGAAAGAGCAAAAATTAGCTTTATCTCGAATCAGTCCGAGTGATTTTACATTTTCATTTTAAAGTCGGAAAATCGAGGTGTTAAGTTTTCGTTGGACCACCTTGTATACTGTACTACTCTACAATGCCACTTATTTCTTTTTAATGTTTCATGATAAATCTTCTTGGTCAACAAAATTTTTAATATTAGTTTTGATGTAGTGTCTTTTATAGTGTTTTACTTACCAGCAACTTTTACTGAAATCCCTTTGCAGTCTCATTGTTATAACTAATACAGTGTGTAAACCACATATGGAATAAAATTATTTGTTGGGTTAGTTTAGATTATAAAAAACGCTGGGACCCCTCAACTTTGAAATTCAAATTTGAGATTTTTAAACATAAATTTAAATGTAGAAGGTGATACACGCAAGTCTGGTATCGTCCGTAATCTATATTTTTAATAAAACACCCTGTATATTTTTATGCTCCTCAACAATAAGATCTCAACGAACTAAACTATGTAGGGTCTATTATGAATTGTACAGGGTGAAATTTTGAAATTATATTCATTTTATTTTTTTAAGATAGTGTCTAAAATTCATGCACAATTCAGAGAACTTGGACATGTCAAACCATTAAAGAGAAAACTGCACTTCGTTGAAGATGATGTGAAAGTGGATATTATGTTGTCTGTGGAGAATCCAACGTCAAGTTCACGTCAAATTTCTCATCAAAATAATATGAGTCACACAACTGTCCTAAGGTATTTCCATAAAAAAAAAATTTATCCATATAAATTGACTTTTGTGCAAGAACTAATAGAAGACGATCCAGATCGTAGAGTGGATTTCTGGAAAAGAATTATGAAAATAAGTTGAACAGAAATTAAATAGCTGTTGGTACCATTTTTTTTTCGATGAATCAACATTCACATTGAAGGGGGAAGTAAACAGACAAAACTGTAGATATTGGTCAGAGGGGAATCCTCATTGGATGCGTGAGACACATACTCAGTATCCTCAAAAGTTGAACGTTTGGGCAGTTTTCATAGGTGATCATATTATTGGTCCAATTTTTGTAGATGGAAATTTGACAGCCGAAAAATATTTAAGCATGATTAGAGACGAAGTTGTTCCTGAGATGGCTAACTTATTTCCCAACGCAATAGATCCGAACCTACCGGATGAAAATATCTGGTTCCAGCAGGACGGAGCAACACCCCATTATGCTTTAATTGTAAGAAATTACTTGAATTAAATTTTCCCCAATAAAGGGATTGGAAGAAGAGGTACTATCGAGTGGCCAGCTAGATCGCCGAACCTTACGCTCTTGGACTTTTTTCTGTGGGGTTATCTCAAGAACAAAGTATGTGCAACACAGCCAATTAGCATTGCAGACTTCAAAGAAAGGATAAGTAAAGAAATATGGGCTATTTCACCTCAAACTATAAACAAACAACAAGGTGAAGAACATTTTGAGCATTTGTTTTAATGTTAAAAATCAATTGCGTCAAGTATTTTATGTATTTACTATCTTGAACCAAATTATAAATAATTTCAAAGTTTCACCCTGTACAATTCATAATAGACCCTACATGGTATAGTTCGTTGAGATCGTATTGTTAAGGTGCTTTTAAAATCATAAAAATATACAGGATGTTTCATTAAAAATATAGATCATGGACGATTGCATTCTTGCTCACATTTGAATTTCAAAATTTAAGGGTCTCAGCGTTTTTTATAATATTCCCAACTAACCCCACAAACAATTTTATTCCATAAGTGGTTTTCACACTGTATATTATTTACAAAACTGTCTTTCATTTTAGTTTATAGAAAAAAAAGTTTGTTTTGTAGTTTAGTTATTCAGTAGAAACTACATTATAACTTTTATAACTTTTTAAATATTTATTTTTATGAAATCCATTACAATAAACATACCGGTATTTTAACCATGTCCTCGTCCTACTTAATCTTCCTCGTAAATAAGTTAGAATTTTTTGGCTTCCCCAGTGTTTACTTTAACATGGCAGTCCTTGTTTTTCCAAGTTTATTGATTAATTTACCGACAATTTTACTTGGTATTTATCAAAGAATGTTTTTGTAAAATGTACTATTTACGTTTTTTAAGGTTGTATACCTACTTGTTTTCGTATTTAATTTATAGAGAGGAAAAATACATACTACTAAGTAAATATGTTAAGTTGTTTAACACAAAAACCTAGTTTAGTGACCTAATTTTTTTTAATAGCTTTTCATTGGATGGAAATATTTTCATGAAGTTCTGTAATATTTTTAGATCAACGGTAAGTTTTGAAGAAAAAAGGTGAAATAAAATTATTGGAGTTAATAAAATTTTAGTTATAGTCCATGCAATGAGTGCACAATAAAAACAAGTGCACATAAATTATAAAAAGCATGATGTAATAGTGTAGTAAAAGTATGGAAAACATTTGAATAATACAAAATAAACAACAGTTTGACAATACTTTTAGTGGAAGCACTCGAATTCCGAAGAAAATGATCAGTTAGTATTAGATCAATATTAGAATTCCGAACCTAAAATTATATCTATATTTCCTTTACTAATCCTCACACGAATTCCGATGAAATTAATTATGTTATTATTATTATTCAATAAATACAAAACGTTCAACAACAAAAATAATTAATTATAATAAACCAAATAAATCAAAACATTACAAATTGACATTCCCAACTTGGGGCTATATAAATTAAGAGTATTAAATAATAAACTAATTAATTGTAAAGAAAATTACAAACCTCATTATAATTTAAACCATTTCTCAATTTATGTAAAAAATTATAAAAACAAACAAGCGACAAGAAGAGAATATAGGCTGATTTATCCGGATCGACAGACTCCTTCTGTAAATACATTGCACGACGTTTTTGCGATAATGACAATTTTTCTCAATTTGGTGGACTTCCATAAAGTAAGGGTTGATGCAATAAATGTCAATACTTCCATATGCGTTATTCCGAAAATATACATTAACAAAATATTTATTGACATTTAATTACATTTAATTAATGTTTTGAATAATAAGCACAATTAAGTTTTTACAGTCTATTTTATTCAAAGGACGTTACAATTCTAAAATATATTTTTGACGGCTTATTAATAATAAACATTACAACGATTGTAAATTAACCCTGGTTTTTAAAAATGCTTAATTCTTTCATTTTTGTTTAAAACTTTTTTTCAAAACTTCACACCCAGAGTTTTTATAGAATTATCCAAAACTTTCCTATTGACGTATTTTTTCCTGTGTCGCCTTAGATATGGTATCCTCATTTGATTTATACTTGTTATTGTCATATGTAATGAGGTTTTTTATCTCTAAATTATTAGTAATAGTTCAGTTCTAAAAAAAACACACTGGAATGCAAGAAACCAACAAATAATAAAGACATTTTTAAAAACAAACTTCAATTTCATCAATGAAAAAAATACTTATTATATTGCTAATAGTTTGTTACAAACAATAAACTCTGCGATTTTAAAATTCTTGCACAGGTTTTCTTAAAAAAAAAACGAGATTAATTTCGTGACAAGAGTTACGTATTCTTAGATTTAAGGTAGTCGTAAAGAAAGAAATCTTAGGGAACACGCTTTATCTTTGCCTTACCGTATCTTCTGTCAAACCATATTATATCCGGAAATTTCTGATTTAACCTTCCGATGAACAACCTTTTTTTCTTACGTGGATGACCAACGTGGGTCAAAACTGACCCCATTTGTTTTAGGGAATAAAATAATGTATTAATTTTTTTAATGTTTGTGTTGTATCAATAAATGATTATTAAACATTGGTAAATACATTTTTAATTACAACTAAACAAAAACAACAAGCATCATTCTGAACTTAGAACTAATTAAATTTAAATATAAACACTAATTTAATCGTTACAGGTATTAAACAAAAAATTTTTACAATATTTGAATGTTCCTTACAAACAAAATGTTGGCAGTTACGGTATTTTGATGGGAATCGGCCACGTTTCCTCGTATTTTCAGTTAGGTCTACAATTTCAGAATCTTCTGATAAGTTTATTAGCACCATATCCATAGCTGTTTGAATATGTTTATGTAAACCTTGACGCGGTCGTGATTGTATAAATGGTGTAATGTTCGAGTCAAAATACTATTTTTTATCTCAAATGACAGCCGTAACTTTCATAATGACAGTTGGGCGCTATTTTAAATATTGGTTTCTTATGGAAATGGGGGTCGAGTGACACCTCGTTTTAAAGGTTATTTTATTCCCAAGTGAACCCCCAAATTTGAAAACATTTTAATAGCGCGTTTTTATGTGAATGCCAATTTAGTTTTAACCCCAGGGTATAACGATACATTTAAGAATTAATTCTTAACGTACCGTAGAATGAGGATACTTTGATCATTTTTTCTTCACAGTTGAATAACTTTATTGTTATTAGAGATAAAAATTATCAAAAAAAGAAGTAGCATCGGTTTTTGGTATGCCTACGATTACCGAAATATGAAGAAAAAAAATAAAGTAGATTTCTAGTAAAAAATAAAAAACTGGTTGATCAATGTTATACTTAAAGTGGGGATACTTGGATTATCTATGTTATAATCAACTGAAAATTGAAAAAATTAACTTTATTTATCTTAAAAAAAATTACAACTAATTGAATTGGCTTAACACAGCCAATTCAATCACGTTAATGCTTTTGTTGAAAGTGTAAATTATATTTTCATCTTTATCTAGTTCTTCAGTTGGTTTCGGCAATAACTCTAAAATCTCTTCTTTATTAATTTCTGAAATATCATCAAGAACAGTCATCAACTATAATTATTACACCACTGTCTCTCTATATATGTCTGATTTAATTATGTAAACGATTGCACTTATACTTAAATAAAATCATAAAAGCGATGACATTAAAAATTACTTAAAACTTACCTTTGCAGCGAGAAAGTTATTTTAGTTGGAAAAATATCGATAAATGATAGTTGACCTTGTATCACCCTTGTTCTGCGTTCAGTAGTCGGGCATATGCTTATTGGGTCCCAAGTAGCAGGTAGTTCAAAAATAACGTGCTTATTGGGTCCCGAACTTTTGTCCTACCTGAATAATAATGTATGGATTCGGTCCCAGCCACCTGTTGGTAAACCAAATGAAAAACAGGTAAAAAAACTAATTAAAAAATTTGATATATTTATTACATTGAAATATTATTGTAAGGGTATACATTTTTAGATTTAAAAATTCCTAACCTAACCTAACCTAACCTAAAAAAATATTTGCTACGTTATTTGTTGTAATGGTTGATGGCAGATTCTTTTGAAGTACACGACGAATAATTTTTGCAGGCTTTTCGGACGAGTCTTCAACTGCCTTGCGTTTGCAAGAAGAGCTTACAATTTGGCCATTCAATTTTTCTATATTTGCGCTATGACAATGCTCTTCAATATGTTTTGTCAAAGTTATATCTTTCACCCAAACTAAGTATATATGATTTACACTTTTTATTTATACATATTCAATGCTTTTCTCGACTTTTTAAGCACTTTTGAAAACTATATTTAAAGTTATTTATCACTAACATTTGTTTTCCTTTTTCACAAAATTTCGTTTTCAAAACAATTGTAGTGTAAACCTGAGTAGGAGAAATGGGGCCATATTTTCAAAGTCATTCGAAAATGTTCGTATACGAATAATCGTATACGAAATATTTTCGATTACCACACTCGAAAAACTTTCGTACACGTAAAATAAATTAAAACAATTTGAGTTGGCAATTCAGCTTTAAGTATAGTAACCAGAAAGTAAATATAAATATCTCTATTACGTCCTCTTAATTTTATGTCTTGCGTGTGTATTCTTGAGGTAAGGTTATTTTTGCTATAAGTATTAGGTATTATCAATGGAAATAAATATAAACGAAAAGAAAAAAAGGGGTTCCAATATGACCCCTGAACAAAATAAAATCGGAATGTCATTTTCATATACAGGAATGTCAATTATAATTTGTTACTTTTCTGGAAACAGTTAATATGCTGCAGTTGTAGGACCTTTTTCAATATAGGGACGAAGTGTCTCTATTAACTCCCTGGTAACATCTTTGGTTGAATAAATGTATGAATGAGTTAGGGGTGATGATTACACTGCGACCCATAGGATCTATTGTGTCCCCCCTTACTAGCCATGTTCTGATGTTTTCTCAGATTAATAGCAGCTCTTCGAGTTCTATTTTCCTGAGGAAGTTTAGGACATCGTCGGGCTTCAAATCAGGTAGATCCCCTTCCTCTATTACATGTGCTCCTAGGTATCTAGCCCTAGAATTTTGCAAGGCAGGACATTCGGAGAGTATATGTATTCCTCACAGAATCTGCACTTTGCTTCATCTGCTCACCCTAGTTTCTTCATGTGGCTTCTTAACCAACAATGCCCGGTTAATATTCCCGTTAGAATACGGAGCCTTTTTTTACTGAGGTTGATACCGAAAACCGTTTACACTACCACTACACCAACACACACTTTTATATGCCTGACGCGCGTTTCGATAACCAAGTTATCTTCTTCAGAGACCGAAGGTAAACTAAAGCTATGCCTACAAACTAACCTTATATATAGAACATTTTTAGCGCCAAATGTTTTCGCGGTAAATCTTTTGGCGGCAAAGCCAATTTTTAGCGCGAAAACATTTTTACAATAAGTTTTCTTATAATAAACTATAAAGTGGACTATCTGGGATAGGTCCTTTGTCCTTATTTAATCTATTTTTACATTTAATAATTTCTATACTTTCAAATGCATCCAACAATCTATTGTTCGATACATTTTTTAACAATTTTAAACTATCTACATTTACAGAATGGTTTTTGGTAAAAGCATGTTCGGCAATACTAGATTTTTCTATACGTCCATATTTTAGATGAGCTAAATGTTCTTTAAATCTTGTTTTAACCGATCTTTTTGTTTGCCCAACATACTTTTTATAACAATCATTACAGCTTATTTCATATATACCGCTTTTTTCCAGATCTTCTCTCTTATCCTTCGGATTTCCTAACAATTGTCTCAGGGTGCCACTAGTTTTATGAACTAAACCTAATCCCACTGTGCCGAAAATTGTATTCAATCCTTTGGTATACTGAGGGATAAATGGTAATGAAATGAATTTCCTATCGTTGTGTTCTCGCTGGAAAAAGGTGGTTTCACAAAGAGATTTCTTAAAACTATGGCGATTGATCAGCTTATGAATTAGTTTTCTATCATATCCATTAAGTACAGCTATATCTTCAATTAAATTCTTTTCTCTGTTATATCTTGTTTTGTTTAAAGGAAAATGAATTAATCGATGAACCAAAAAATGAAAACTTGCCATTTTGTGTTGATTACAGTGAAAAGAATCTATCGGAATATACCTATACGTAGCGGTGTCTTTCCTAAAAATATCAAATTCTAACTTGTTATTATTTTTTATTACTAATGTGTCCAAAAATGGTAACTGTTCATTATTTTCTAGTTCAAACGTGAACTTTATGCTTGTGAATTTTGAATTTAATTTTGAAATGAAATCTTCTACTGATGATTTCTTCGTATTGAAAACTGCGAAAATGTCGTCCACATATCTACACCATATCCTTGGGAAATACTCGAACTCTTGACTGATCTGTGTTTCAAAATTGCTCATAAAAAGGTTGGCTATAAATGGTGATAAACAATTACCCATTGCTGTTCCTTCATATTGTTGATAAACCTGATTGTTAACTGAGGTTGAGGCAGTTAAGAGATCTCTTCTGGTCATAGTTCCCCAGTAGTATCTTAGATTGCCTCAGTCCTTCCAGATGATTCCAGTACTCGGATTTTTCTTTCTCCATTTCCTCCCTTAGTTTTCCTAAGATTACTCTACTGATTATCCCACAAGATGGTTCTGGTCCCAAATGTGGGGTTTCAGCTCCTTTTTTGCCAGTTTATCTGCTGTTTCATTCCCCTCTATTCCTATGTGTCCCGGGACCCATAGGAGGGTGACAGTGTTCTTCTGGCCTAGTTCATTTAGTTTGCCTAGGCATTCCCAAACCATCTTCGAACTGATTATATTTGAACTCAGCGCTTTGATGGCTGCTTGACTATCCGACATGATCACAATCTCTTGTCTGCGGTAGTTTCTTCCAATATTGAATTCCACACATCTTTCGATGGCGCGGACTTCTGCTTGAAAGATGCTCGGGTATGTGCCCAAGCTTTCTGAGTATTTGGCTCTCGGTCCAAAAACTCCTATCCCAGTTCCCTCGTCTAGCTTGGAACCGTCCGTATACTACTTTATGGTATTCTGGTTTAAATTCTGTATGGTGTCTTCATCCCATTCAGATTTATTACTCAACTTTGTGATGAATTTTCTCACAAAGTTGAATTTCTTTGGCATATCATCTTGGGGCATTTCCCAAGTTTGATCAAAGTGAAGAACATCTTTGGTTAAACGATACATTTTAATGAATACATTTTCAGAAAGAGTGAAAGGATCTCTTGGCATATTTATACGCCTTTCTAATCTTTCCTCTATTAGTTCTGTTTCTTCTAAAGCATTTAAAGCCATTATTTTTATAATATCATTTAAAGCAGCCATATTTTGTCACCAATATAATAATAAGGCGTCTGCGCTTATTCCATCAAAAGCATACGAGTGGTTAGGACCCACTAGTTGTAACGTATACGAAAATAATAGTATATATCTTGTTAGAAAATACGAAGGTATAGATTTCATTCGTAAACTCAAGAATTCGTATACGTAACAGATTTGAAAATATGGCCCATGATTTACGTTCGAAAACTAACGGAAGGATAAGGTAATTTGTATTAAGTATACCCGTTATTTAAAGTACCTAACCCCATTCTACGGTACCTACTATAAAATGAGTAAAATGCGTTGTTGCTCTGACTGAAGCAATTCTAATCATCAGAGGGTAAGTCAAGTAAACAAACTAATGATGAGCAAATGCAAGACCAAGACCAAGACCGGGTTAGTCTTGGTCTTGGTCTTATTTTTGCAGGGTCCAGTCTTGGTCTTGGTCTTGCACCAAGACTCTTGCAAGCCTTGCACTTTTTTTTAGATTTACTGGGGTCCATTTTTACAAAAAAAAGGAAAAAAAAATTTAAAATCATTACAAGTAAAAAAAGATTAAATGAAAGGGATAGTATTTTTCATTATAAAAATTTTGTTTTTTTTATATTACATTGTAGCGATAAATCAAGTATGAAATAGTTATTATTCTAACAAGTGCGGAAAAGTTAATTTCCGCAAGAGTTAGGATCAATATTTTTTTACAAGCAAAATCACCTCGAAAATTATTTAGATACTTGAAAAGATGCGATTGTGACAATTAAATCTTTCATAGTGTCCATAAATACACGACTGTAGCTATAACAACTAAGCACAGCCGATCAACTTCTGCTTGTTATGGTACCATCGGTAATTATAACCCTCAAAACCAAGCTTCTTCTTTGTCTTCGTCAAGGACTCCTCTACCTGCGTTCTCAGCAGGTGACAGTACGACAATGCCTCTTTCTCTAAATGATTCATAACATTGTCCAAGTTTTTTAATATGTAAACATTAATAAAGCTTATCCATGAACTTACCTTAGAAATAAACATAGTTTTTGTTCAGGAGTTATTGGATTTTTATTTCCATTGCATGGTTTTGAAACAATGTCATCTTTTATGTGATTTAAAACATAATCAAACAATAATGGTGTCAAACGAAAATATTGTCTAATTTTTTCATCATTTGTTTGAAGGTGACGACATATTAAGATTTCATAGACGCCTTCAGTTTTCCGTTTCTTAAAAATCTTACTTTCTTCCGACCTTTTCGTTTCTTCTTCCATTTTTTGCTTTTAATACAGAAACACTCTAATTATTGTCAAATAATGAAACTAAACACTAGATATAAAACAAACTATAAACACACAAAACGAAAGCAAATACAAAAATGGATTTAGGCGGTCAATAACGTTGAACTCTTACTGCAAGACTCTTGCAGGCTTGGTCTTGGTCTTGCGTATATCTTGCAATGCTAAGTCTTGGTCTTGCATAAGTCTTGCACTGCTCGGTCTTGGTCTTGATTTTGCAGCCTGAAGTCTTTCGCTCATCACTAAAACAAACGATTAATAAACAAAACCCAGCCTGTTTAAGTTTTGTATTTTTAATTAGAATTTATTTATCTCTCTTTCTTTTTTAAATGGACTATAATCGTAACAAAAACGTCAAGTGAAAAGCGATTACATATTTGGTATGATTTTGTTCATAATTATTTCACAGATGTAACTAGAAGTCTATGTTTAATGCTGATGTATCTGATATAAAAAAATTAACATTTCTGTTTCTAATATTGCGTTTCAGATTTGATGAAATGTTTTATGTATTGTTAAACAAGTTAATAAATTTATTTTAGCATAAGTATACAAACAGCAGATTATCGGGGATGGACTTGGCCCACTAGTTAAAAGATATTAATCATTTAATATACAAAAGAAAGAACTGAAAAATGATTTTTTGTAGGAACATTGTGACCCACTTTGGTCCAAAAGGAATACAATTTCTTGCTAAACAATAATAGTATATTGTGTAACAAGTGTGCAAAAATTCACACTCGTGAGAAATTAGCATTTGCGCACGTGTTGCACACTGTACTTTTCCTACGACCACCATCCAGAAAACAAACAAACGATCGTGTTGCACACGATACTTTTTTATGAGCACTTTTTCTAACATGGCATAGCTTTTGGCGGTGAAAATTTCTGCATTTCATTGAAATAAATTACTAAAGATCGTATTTAAAGATTTATTAAATATTACAGTAGGACTGTTTTGCTGGTTTAACGTTTAGATACCACAGACTACAGATAACGAGATTGACAACTTGCTGCAGGTATTTATTTTGGGTATGCCTAATGTCACTTTGGCTATGCTTTATGTTACTTTGGCTATGCCTTATGTCACTTTTCCCACAACTTTTGTTGCTATGAGAAATTGCTGATTTTGCGTACTGTAACCAATGTGCAAAATAGTGTTTTGGATGGTGGTCGTAGGAAATAACGATTTATTTATTTTTTACTTTCATAATGAATATTTACTGTCAAAATAAATATATTTTTCGATTTATATTATTATAAGCAAACAGTATTTTTCATTTTTGTACTTATCCTATTTACTGATTCGCATAAAAGCTTTCAAGTGACAAATCTCTATTCGATTTAAAGAAAAATCAACCGTAAATATAAATATCGACTCGTATATAATATGAAAATGAGAAAAGAGAACATATCTTAAATAGTAGTCAACAATCACCTACCACACACCGCACGGATTGACGTCAATGGTGACCTTTGATTTCCTAACCGTGGACACGCTTCAGTGCCTATTGCCTTTACATTTTTCTTAGTTGTACAGGACGGGACTCGACCGCTATCGGTGTTTATCTCTCTAAAAGCCAAAAAATAACCTTCAACTTTTCTAATTGTAAAATGTACTTTTTATTTGGTCAAAATTTCCAGTGATCAAAATTAAATGACTAAATTACTTGAAACAACTGTGATGAGTGGAGAAATTATTGAGTTTTTAAATCCCAAAAATACTATAATGTCTACACTAGCTGAATTTGCGTCTTAAATATAACCAGTGTAATATACTTACATAATTGTGAAATATTAACCCTAATTTCCTGTGTCCGGAGTGAGCGCCAGAGCCAAAATCTTTTTTACAATATTAGTACGTATAACAGTATGTTGGTACCCAGGAATGTATTCACTGAATCTCCTGAACCCAATTATTTAAATTGTTGATGTATTGGAAATTTATTCTCTTTTTAACAAAACCACCAAAACTGCCAATAAACAATAATATTTGTACTACGCAACAGTCACGAGCTTTGCCAATAAATTTAAAATAGTTATACCAGGTAGGGAAGACTGGGAAAAAGGTGTACCCGTAGAGGCGGAGTCAACCTGGTACACGGACGGCTCAAAGACGCCGTATGGCGTGGGAGCCGGCGTAGTCGGAAGGAAACAAGGGATAACATTCCCAGTAAGTCTATCCCAAAATGCCACGATTTTTCAAGCAGAAATCACGGCAATTCACTACTGTGTAGAAGAAATTAAAAGGCTGGATAGGACGTACCGTTCAATAGCCATTTTCACAGACAGTCAGGCGGTGCTAAGGGCACTAGATTCTGTAGAGGTCAATTCTAGGCTAGTATGGGACTGTGTGCATGCTCTGAATACTCTGGGGGATCGTAGCAAGGTTACGGTAGCTTGGGTACCAGGGCATAGGGGTCTAAAAGGCAATGAAAAGGCAGATGAAATGGCTAAACTAGGCTCATCAATGCCTTTTATTGGACCGGAACCTTTCTGCGGCATTGCAAAAAATATAATAAAGACGGCCATGAAAACATGGGTGGCACAAAAATCACGGGAATGGTGGTGGAATTCACCAGGACAAAGGCAAGCGAAACAGTTTATAATGGAACATTCGCAAAAGTTTACGTCAGACTTATTGAGTAAAGACAGGAAAACGGTCAAAACTGTAGTAAGTCTATTGACGGGGCACTGTAAGCTAAACAGGCATCTTAAGCTGATGGGGTTGACAGAGACGGATCTGTGCAGATTCTGTCACCTAGAAGAGGAAACACCAGAGCACATCTTATGTCAGTGCGACGGACTGGTAAATATGCGGTTCCTGACTTTAGGAGAAGAATATCCATTGGCAAGGGACTACATGAAGGTTACAGTCGGACTGGGGGATGTAATCTAGTTTTTCGAGGACCACAATAGATCTGAAAAGGTCGCAGTGGAATAGGCTTCTGGCCACCTCTTAAACATCTATCTATCTATCTAATATTTGTACTGCCTCGTCTTACGAAGTACGAAGTAGCACTCAGACGAAGCTTCTTCAGGTGGTTCCTCAAACGACATTGCCCTGTCAGCTGTCAAGTTCTACTCCATTTCAGATGTCCTGTTTTGTTCTGATATGAACGCTGTCGATTGAGTGAGCCCCAGTTTATTCTCTCAGTACAGAAGGGTTTCCATTGCTGTTCAACTAAAGATAATGTCCTTGGCGGTATTTTCGTTCATTTTTTGTATGTCAGGTCAGGTTCGCATAGTCTAAGTATTTCATCAATAAAAAAGTTCAATAAAGCAGGATTTTGTACTCCTCCTCCTTGTTTTAAACTATCTGTGGTTTGAAATATCTCTGATCCGTTTTTTACTAACATAATTTTTATTTATTTTATAAACACTTAACGTTTTTTTTTCCATAGCTAATGTTAAAGTGTTGTTATAACAACTTTTCTTGTCAGTAATACAAAACGACCTATCCTGCTTGGTTTTAGTATCAGATAATGAAATGATTATCACCGATTTTCTATCGTCCACATTAAACACTTCTAATTTGTACAATTCATCGGACCGAGTCGTTACATGCACACCAAAAATAGTAATAACCTTCATACAGACGTCGTCAGTAGCTTCTGTCAGAAATTTAATAATGTCATCTGACTCCAGGATTTTATACTTTTTAGCTTTGTATCCTCCACTGAAGTTTTATAGTAAGGTGGTTAGCTTGCTGAATTTAGAAATGTCACAATTTTCATTCACCAATAACGTACCCTTCAGCATCGAATAATACGACCATAATGACGATGGCATCGCTTTCTTCGACTTTTCAGAAAAATACACTAGTATTTTTTCACTCACACCATTGATATTCTTAATGCTTTTCCAGTTTTAAAAAACTGTTATTCTTTCCCATACATCATCCTGGATTTTTGTGGCAACAATAAACTTTCTGCTTCCAACACTGCATTTTCTATATCTGATGGCAGGTTTTCCTTTTCTTGTGTAAATTATTTTCCGTCAATTTTTTATTTATTATCTTTGTACACAAAACGCAACAATACTCTCCGCAAAAACCAAAACGTAACATTTGCTTGATATTTGTTGACAGAGTAATTCATACCCCTAACAACGGAGCAACACAATTACGATTTTTGTGCCCAATACTTTTATACTATATGGAAAGGAAGTAGGACTAAAAGGACTTCCTTAGGTGTTATTAGAGTAGTTGTCAAGTCTCCTGTAATTTTAAGAAGTGATAATTGTCCCCGTGATTACCAAAAGTATAGTATTCTATTCTTTACCTTCCTCACCATAATTTCTGCATAACGGGTCCTCGGCAAGTTCATGTGTTTTCGGACATGGTAGTGTCCTGTAAGCAGTCCCACTGCCTTTCTGAGTTGGGTCCTACTTAGGCTGAGTAGTTCTGTAGTTTTCTTCCTGGATGGACCTGTTATGAATAATCTGGATTGTCTGAGTCTAGGCAGTTCCATTCAGAGTTTCTTATGTCGTTCCCTTAACTGTTTCTCTATTATTCCCTTTACATGTCGATATGAGACCACCCCACATGTGGGGAGAGGTCCGATCAGGGTTCCTTAAAAAAGCTTCCTTGGCTAGCCTGTAAGCAGCTGCCAGTGCTTCCCTTTCCACGATAAGATGTAGTGGAGGTACTACCAGCATAACTTCCAGGGCCGCTGTAGGCGTTGATCTCATCGCCTCGGGTATGTCTAGGCAGGCTACCCTCTGTACCCTGCCTAGTTGTCTAGATGCTACTGAGCATTTCGCTTTATGCCACTACATAACAGAACAATAGGTTAAAGCTCTTAGGCCTTTATCTGTTGTGTTTCTAATGTGGTTGGAAAGGGTTAGTTTGCTATCTAGGATTACCCCTAGATATTTGACTTCCCCTTTAAACTTTAGCGATTGGTCCCACACGAAGTTCCCTCAAGTCAAGGTTTCTTCTGTGGGTGAACGCTATCACGCAGGTTTTTGCCGGATTAGTTAACTGTCCCTCTTGTCTGCACCATTTTTCAGTAATCCTCAGTGCCAGCTGAGGATTACAGGACACAGTGACCCCGAATTTACCGTTTACAACTATGCTGACGTCATCAGCAAAGGCTTGGGCATAGATACCCTCGTCATTGAGTCTACACAGGAGCTCGTCAACCACCAGGTTCCACAGAAGAGGAGATAGCACCCCTCCTTGCGGACACCCTTTAGTAGCTGAGACCATCCTCGTCTCCCCAAAGAGCGTACCTATTATTGTTCTTTCCCGTAACATATTACCAGTCCATCTTACAATGTCCTGTTCAATGCCACGGTTCTGCATGGCCCTAAGTATGGAATCGAAGGAGGCAACATTAAATGCCCCTTCAATATCCAGAAACGTACCTAGGGCTATCTCTTTATTTAAGAGTGCCTGCTCCGCTTGTGTACCGCGACTTCGCAAGACACCCTACTCTTATACGCAAACTGGTTTCGATGCAGAGGTTTTACCCTCAAAGCACCGTCCCGTAAGTACTTGTCCACTAGTTTTAAGTTTTAAGAAAAAAGGAGGTCAGGCTGATAGGTCTGAAGGAGCCCATCTCAGCATACGTGGCCTTGCTAGGCTTCGGTAGGAAGACTACTCTTCCAGGCATCCAGTTCGTTGGGATATAGCTCAGTGCCAAGCTGGCCCTGGTCCCTCGATGATTTTCCTGTCCTTTTGCAACAGTGCTGGGAAGATATCATCCCGCAGCTTTGTATGGGTGAAAGGATTTTATCGCCCATGCAAGTTTGGTTGTCTTCACGATTTTGTTGGCAAGGGCCCAGCTCTTCCTGGATGCCCCCCTACGGAATGACCCCTCACATAATTTTTTCCAAGAGTTTTCTTTGGCTTTGCGTAAGTTGGTATTAAATTAGAGGTAGTATTCTAGAATCACAGATTATCTTAAAGGAACAAAGAATTCCGCAAAAATGTTCTTATAGGTGTTTGATCCATCAAGCTTAATTTTTATTTAATTTAGTTTTGACCCATTGAATTAAAATTTGATCCATTAGATAGATTTGGTGGCTTAACATATGTTAAACTATCTCTATTTTAGTTGTTGTTGCACTTTGAAATAGAATTTTTTAAGGAATATCTTAATTGAATCATTTTTTAATAACTTTTATCCATTTACGTAATTCTGTATCTGGTTACATTGTCAAATCATCTTATGGAAAGACAGATTCAAATGACTTTGAGTTTCGTAATTGCATATTAATGGTATTTTTATAGTGAAGGTAATCTTAAAATAATCAACCCCCATTATTATTAAATGGCATACATAATCTATTATCTTTACATTGACGTCAATTGGATAATTTCAATGGTCGATGTGTCATTGTTTTCATTTGACTGTAGTATTTTTTAATCGGAGAGCTTATTTGATATTTTCGGTTGTTTTTCTAATTTGTTTTTATAATTTGATTTTAATTTTGAGTCATTTTCATGAGATGTACGAGTGGTAGTATTTGTGTTGGGACTACTTTGAGTATTTATTGCATATATTATAATAATTTATGTATATTTTGTTGATTTATCACAATATCAAGTTTGTTTTGACATGTCAATGATTGATTAATAAAAAATAGTATTGTCAAAAAAGTAATTAAATATAAAACGAAGCAAATCATCCATATCTCCAATGTGACTCTTCTTAAATAAAGAAAGGAAAACCCAATGTCAATGTCACAATCTTTATTATTATAAGTTTCGGCCTCTAAAAATTAAATCTCGTTCTACATCCAATGTTGGATTTAAGGGGTAGATTTCATTATTTACAAACTGTCAGGGAAGCTTTAAGGACTAGGTTTAAAAGCGAGTACCTTGCAGAACTATAGAGCGGGTCACAGTTATTATGCAGCGTGGCCGGCATAGGCCAATGTAAATCTTATGGGCGAATATTCAACACTGTTGCCGCTTTGGTTACGGCTTGAACCACAATTAACTCAGCCAATTTATTTTCGTAGAAACGTTTTATTATGAATTTTGCAAAACAGATGTATTCTATATAATAAATATTAAAAAATGGAATTCAAATCTATTTATGTAGATTGTAATCAGTATATACCTGATCACTTGATGGATTATTTAGGTCTCTACTAAATCTTTCAGACAAATCCTAATCCTATTGCCAGTGAAAATATTATTTAATTACAAAGATGCTAATTATTTTTACCTGTATGATCCCTTGATCCTCGTAAACCGTTATGTAATATTCCTGGAATGTAGAGGTAAGTAAATGTACAGGTAAGTAATAACATAGGCAGGTACCTATCTGTTTCTGCTGATAAACGAAAGGGCATTATTGAAACAACAGCCATGCAGTTAGCAGCACCGTTTGAAAAATTTAAACAAGGTGAAAATCTTCATCGTCAAACCAAGAGGCTTTTATTGAATATTTTAACGTATACATTGAATACAAAAGATGACAAAAGTGTGACAGCGAAAATAGAACTGATTTCTGAAATGACTGGCCTTAGTGTGAGAACAGTGTATAATCTGAAAAGCGAAGCCGCTACTGGACCTTTGACATCGCCAAAAAAAACGAAGACGGAACAGCAGCCAGTTGAATTCAAGACTGATCACCTACGATGAAGGTATCCAATCGCAAATACGAAAAGCTGTGCATGAATTCTACTCCGAAAATATTCCACCAACACTGGCAAAAGTTCTTGCTAAAATAAATTCAGACGAAAATGTACCAAATTTTTCTAAAAGTACGCTAAGACGCTTGCTTAACGATATGGGGTTTGTTTATGGAAAGAGAGGAAGAGACTCGATTCTAATAGAAAGAGCTGATATAATCGCCTGGAGGCACAAATATTTAAGATCAGTGAAGAAGTTCCGCGAAGAAGGACATAACGTAATATATCTGGACGAGTCATGGATTAATGTGGGCCACAGTATAATTTTTGAATGGAAAGACACTACCATAAAAAATGCCCGAGATGCATTTGTCAAAGGCCCCAAGTCAACGAGGACCGAGATTTGTTCTTCTTCATGCAGGCTGGAAAGACGGGTTTCTTGAGGGTGCAGAAAAAACTTTTCTGGCAAAGAAAGGTGCAGACGATTACCACGACGAAATGGACGCAGAAGGCTTTGAGGCCTGGTTTAAAGATTAATTGATCCCTAATTTGCCGAAAAACGGATCAAAGAATGTTGTAGTGTTGGACAATGCGTCATACCATTCGGCGAAGTTACCTTTTCCAAAGACAACTTGGAATAAGGAACAAATAAAGTACTGGCTACTGGAAAAAGAGATTTACTTCGAGGATGATTATTTAAAAACAGAATTATTGGCTACTGCAAACGCGTTTAGAGAGCAGTACGACCTAAGAAAAATAGACGACATTGCCACGGAACATAATATAACAGTCCTACGATTACCACCTTATCATTGCGAATTAAATCCTATTGAAACGGTGTGGAGCCAAGTGAAAGGATATGTGACTCGTAATAATAGTACTTTTAAAAAAGAGGATGTGTAAAAACTTATAAAAACAGCGTATTCGCAAGTAACCCCAATGCAGTGGTCTAATTATGAAAAAAAAGGTAGAGAAGACAGAGGAAAAGATGTGGCAAACAGATCATTTAATGGAAGACATTGAGCCAATAATAATAAATCTAAATGAAGACGATGAAGATGAAGACTTGGATGACGATGAAGATCAGTAATATATTTCTTAACCCTCAAATGTTCCATTTAATTTTCATTTATTTTAGTTATTACCTGCTAATCATTGTCATTTTTAAAGTTTAATTTTAATTCAAGTTAAAATACGTAATTATTAATTCATTTACTTATTCTATATTTTGTTTGTTACAACAACCCGCCAGAAGAAGAAAAATCCTCGGAAAAATCATCGAAACGTCGGCAAGATTTTATTAGCTTTTCTCTGTTAATCGTTCTCCCTTAAAATTTAGATGACAGCTGACTTTTTTACCACTCGTCTTGTAATTTATGTATATATTATTATTATTGACATATTTTTATTATTAATTATATTATTATTTCATAATTTGACAAAGGTCTTTTGTAAGGCCGCTGTATTTATCTATTTCTTTATACGTGATAATTAAACGTATAAATAATAGTAACACAATGGCAAGTTATATTCCCGCGCCAGTTGGAACCAAATTCGAAGAACATGCCGATATGGCAACGCCGTCGCCATAAACGCAATGCTGCATAATAACTGTGACCCGCTCTATAGTACATGCTGCCCAAGAATTAAAAGGACAGTCCTTGAAGGTGAGGGACGTGGTATTGATCGAAAATGACAGTACAAAAACAGAATAGCCGTTGGGTAGAGTAATGGAAGTGTACTGTTATGTATTTACTCGTGTATTTATATTTAGTTTATAACATACTAAGTCATATCTAAGGTAACTTTAACAACTAAATATAAATACACGAGTAAATACGTTAAATATTATTCTACAGTATTAAATTAAACTATTAATCGTTTTTTAAAACATGACATTTTACTTGTCAAAAATATACATAATAATAATATAACATACTAAGTCATATCTAAGGTAACTTTAACAACTAAATATAAATACACGAGTAAATACATAACATGTACCAAGGAAAAGACAAGATGAATCGAGTGGCCAAAGTAAAAACCGCTACTGGATATTTGGTTCGACCGTTCCAACGTCTTTATGTATTGGAGATGTCATCAGGAAAAGGCAACAATGAAGATGAACAACGAATGATAGAAAGAGAAGTAAGAAAATAAAGTGTAAATGAAGAAGAACAACAAAAGATCGAAAGAGAATTAATACAAAAAATTTAAAAAAAGACAAGTTGCAGAACAAAGGTCTCGCTACGGAAGAATCCTTAAACAGCCGGAAAGGCCTCAAATGTAATTCCGGGGGCCGGAGGATGTTGGGACTGCTTTGAGTATTTATTGTATATAATAATTTATGTTTTACCTATCTATTATTGATTTATAATACCTTAGAAACGGAGTATTGTATGGTAGGAATAATACCTGCTATCACACCTAGGGCATTATAAGCAGAAATTATGATAATGCCCGGAAATGTTATTGCTTATCCAATTTTTTTTCATAATAAAGAATAAAGATCCATTTTATACAAAAAATAATGTTTCTTTAAATACTAAAAATTAAACTTTATTTCCAAAATAAAAATTGCAATTCCCCGGAAAATGTAGCTGCTCCCACTATAGAATGGTCGGTGTTTTTTGAATAATTGTGTTGGCACCTTTCCAAATACCAAATATACCATACTCCCGATCATACTGTTGCCTTGATTTAACTGGCAAAAGATTTTCGGTCGCTTTTATGGCCTTTTCTCTTATATTTTGTGGAATTTCTTCCATTTTAAGCAAATATTTAAACAAAAAATGCCAACTGACTAACTGACAGAAACATCAAAGTCAAACTTAAATAATCACTGCGTCACTTGATAAATTTCTGTAGAATATTATTATTATTATTATTTTTGGTCATAAAAATCAATTTTTAGGTAAAACATAAAGCATTGTATGTACCACGGGCATAATTAGACTCTAATACCCATCAGGCGGAAACTATTTCTTCCTTCCGGGCATTATCGTCCTTACAATGCCCTTGATAAAAAAATAGCTATTTATATATTTTGTTGATTTATCACAATATCAAGTTTGTTTTGACAACATGTCAATTATTGATTAATAAAAACTATATATTGTTAAAAAAGTAATTTGATATTTTAAGTCTAAGTTAAATCTCGTTCTACATCCAACAATTTGTATTGATTTGCAACTATTTTAAAAGGCAACTGGTGAGTTTAAAGGTAATTGTCAAGTTTTATGTATGTGTTTTAAGGTGTCCTCCAATTTGCGCCAAAAGTTTTGGATAATAGATAGAGTTTACACAGTCAACAGAAGCAGGGCACTTTATTGGATATGTAAGGTCACCCGAGCCAAACCCGCAGGAGCAAAAAATAGGTGCCTTACCAGTTTTCTCATCTTTCTGTCTAACCACTCGTAAATTATGCAGGCATTATACGAAGCAAATATTAAAATTTAAAATGTAACACGTTTATTACTATTGGCGTATTAATATTTACAGACGCCATAATGCTAAAAATGGCAGCGCGATCGAAAAATAGTTCCAACTTTAAAAATTAATTTTGAAAAAAATATGCTTGAGCGCACTAAATGAATACTCAATTCGTTGTTTTTAAGTATTAATTAAACTATTTTTATAAAAATTTTGAAGATAGGCCAGAAGTAGCTTTTGTAAATAATTACCATTTGCTGTATTTACCACTAAAGATATTAGCTACAATTTTTGTTTCAAGCAAAGATATTTTTCTATGCCATTACACAACAGCAAATACACTGCTCAACAAGTGAGGTGGATATTTTTTAAATTTCGGAAAATTGCGTAAAAAAATAATATTTTAAATATACGTTTCATGCTATCAGTAAACTCTGTTTATAGCAAATTGTTTTTTGTCGTCTTTTTACGCTCTTTAACCAAAATTGTAGGAATTCGATAACAAAATTCTAACATTTTAGTCGCGTAGAAGTGATTTCAGTGACTTTAACATTGTTACTGCCCAATGGGCACACGAACCCAAAATCAACGTAAAGTAAATAGTTAATAACCGAACTTTTTTTTTCATATAAATGTCGCGGGAATCAACGGTGTTTTGTCTAAAATAGTAGTACCAAATTTAACGTTATAGTGAAACGAAATTTATGGTACTAACCCTTACTATGTGAAAGTTCATCTTATTCAGAACAACAAATGTGGATTAAAGAGGAAAGTAGAAAGTGGTTTAAAATAAGAGATGCTTTAGACATTTACATTAAAACTGTTCATTCAGAATTAACGTTTGCAATGCATTCAGTAGAATTTGACTGCTTAGATGATAAAATTAGAGAACAGGTCAGTATTTTGAAACACGATAAATATCAAAAACAGATAGGTAAATTAGAAAAATTAATGAATTCACAACACACTAAAACACAATTTATACAACATAATAACACAGTAAATACTCACGTACTAGTACATTTTGCTCCTCGGTTTGTAAATCCATCAGACACCGTTTTTTTAAATAATGAAAATAATTTTTTAGTTAAGGGTTTCAAATATTGCATACCTCCCAAATTTACTAATAATACAAAAGAAATTTCAGCCACATATTCTGAAAAAGCTTTAAGAACTAATTCAAATAATTTTATTTATGAAAAAATGCAAATAGCAAATCTTATTAGAGACATTAAACCAGATAAATTCAAAAGTCAAAGTCAAATTATTAAAAATGACATTTTAGCTTTAAAATCAATCAAAAATAAAGTAGATCAAAATAACCTAATCATTACAAAATCAGATAAAGGTAACTCAACAGTAATTTTAAAAAAAGAAGATTATAAATCTAAAGTGAATGATTTCATAATGTCAAGTAATGTCAAAATTCTAAAAAACGATCCAACTCAAAAATTTTCCAACCAAATAAAAGAACATGTAAATAATTCAAATTATATATTTAATGACTATGATAAAAAATACCTAATTAATAAAAATCCTCAATGTCCAGAATTATATGGAACTATTAAATTACATAAAGAGTCAAAACCGATTAGACCTGTAGTTTCGTATGTTACTCCTAATACTAAGGTAGCTAAAAAATTAAATACTATTCTAAATAATTATGGTTACACATCTAAATATTCAGTACAAAATTCGTTAGATTTGATAAATAAATTAAATAAATGTAATTTACAAAATAATACTAAATTAGTATCGTTTGATGTAACTAATATGTTCTCAAAAATACCTCCTAAAGAATGTATAGTTCTAGTTAAAAAGCTATTAGATGAAAGAAATATCCATCCAGGTATAATATCAGATATAATTGACCTATTTAATGTATGCATTAGCCAAAATTATTTTACTTTTTTTTAAAAAAGTATATATTCAAAATGAAGGCCTTCCAATGGGAAGTCCCATTTCTCCAATTTTAGCAAATATTTTTATGGATAATTTAGAAAGCAAAATCTTTAATTCTAGTTATAAAAACAATATTGTATTTTGGTATAGATATGTTGATGATGTGTTAGCAGGTTTTGTAGGTAGCGAACGACAATTAGATATATTTTTTAATTATATTAATACCTTACATCCTAAAATTAATTTCACCTTAGAAGTTGAAGAAAATAATTCAATTAATTTTCTAGATTTGAGAATTGAAAAAGTTAATAATTCATTAAACTATTCAATATACAGAAAACCAACACAAACAGATGTAACCATACCATATCATTCAAATCATCCTATATCACATAAATTAGCAGCTTATAATTATATGATACATAGAGCATTTTCAATTCCAATGAACAAAAATAATTTTAATAAAGAAATTGAGATTATAAAACAAATAGCAATATCTAATGGCTATCCAATACCTTTGATAAATAAATTAATTAATAAGAAAGAACAGAAAGTGTCACTACAACTAATATTCCCTCAACACCCTAAAGAAATTAAAAGTTATAAAAGTATTACATATTGTGGAAATATTTCTAATACAATTTCAAAAATAATATCTTCGGCAACATCTGCAATAATTTCATTCAAATCACACAATAATGTTGGTACAAAATTGTTAAATGTAAAAACAAAATTACCTAAATTAAAAAAATCTGGTGTTTACAAAATTAATTGTCCAAA
This sequence comes from Ophraella communa, assembly GCA_035357415.1. Classification (NCBI taxonomy): domain Eukaryota; kingdom Metazoa; phylum Arthropoda; class Insecta; order Coleoptera; family Chrysomelidae; genus Ophraella; species Ophraella communa. The sequence continues at coordinate 68,440,371 of CM068979.1, forward strand.
ATGTAATGCTGTATATATAGGTCAAACACAAAGAAATTTTGAAATAAGATTCAATGAACATTTAAGAGCATATAGATTACAACAACCAGATAAGTCAAACTATGCAAAACATGTACTTGAACATCCACATTCACTCATACACACCAATGACATTCAAATATTACACACCTGTGATAAAAAACAAAATTTAGATTTCCTCGAAGAACTTGAAATCAAAAGACATCTAGCAGATCAACAATATAAAGTAGTTAATGAACAAATAAATCTTGGAAGTTCACCACTATTAAACTGTTTACTTTGATTGAGTCTTCATTTTATACATAGATAAGACGTAATTATAACACAAATATATTAAGTTATTGTAAAGATCAGCAGGATATAGTTTTTTCCTGGTTTTTCTATATCATTGCACAGTTATACTGATCTTAGAGGGAAATACATCCAGGATAATCCCTTAGGGCTAATAACATCTAGGCTTTAATATTGTTATGTCTTATTACTTCCTTACTTGGTCTAGCCTTAACTACTTATCAACATCAAGTACCTAGTTACAAACAAACAAAATGTAACTTCAATATGTCAATCTGACGATGCTATTTCGATAGCGAAACGGCTGTCATTGCATTTAAAGAATAAATAGTGGAAGTTGTTTATTGTTCTGAATTATGGTGAAACGTTTAAAAGGAGTTTATTCTATAACGCACATATAACCGTGTTTATTTACGTTATAATTTAGTAGATATAGCAATAAAATATAATGTATTTCATACGTTGTTAAATAACGTTAAAATTACATTTTTTTATGCAATATAACGACACATATTTACGTTTTAATGTAGTAAATATTACGTTGTAATATAACGTTGTTTTATAGTTACATTTTTACTTTTTTAATACGTTGTTAATTTGTAGACCCAATAACGTTGTTTAATAATTATTTTTAAGGAGGTAATTGCAAACGTTAAATATCTTATCCAATATTTATTAAAACATTTTTATAAAAAACTAAATTCAAGAGATAGAAAATACAAATAAATATTAATAAATAACTAAACAAAATTAAAAAAAAACAAAAAATAAAATTAAAAAATGTCTACTTTTCTTCAGGTTCCTTCCCTCGTTTGGTAAGTCGGCTTTTGGCAAATTTTAGCTTTAATACAATTAGCTAATTTATAGTCGGTAAATTCACTCCCATACGTCTTCTTTATAACAGCTGTTGACAAAAACATTATATTCAAAGAGTAATAAGTGAGTACTTGCGTACAGATACTATACATATATTTTTGAACTTACCAGAAATTAATTTTCTAGTATTTAGTTTTTCGAAACTGATTTTATCCCGTCCTTTCCAATTATACAATATGGCCACTTCGTTGGACAACAAATATTTTAATATTCTTCTGACCATGTTTTCCGGGCTAGATCCTCCCACAGCTGCTAATCTGCGGAGATATTTAGGTATAATCCATAAAATCAATGCAAATTAACTTACCAATTAATCAACAATGTCTATGTAGTATAGGCACTTTATGTAGAACACGAGGCAGGCACAAGCAGAATAAAAGCCCGCGAAAAATGGCAATAGAGAGACGTACAGGAGCTTTGATGGCAGGGGTACGGGATACGAGTAAGTACTACCCGTACGCTGCTTCTGCAGTTCTGCCTGGCAGGAAGAAGCGCGCAATGTTGCCAATTTTAAATTAAATTAATTTTATAAACGTACTAGCTCAAAATTAACGATTCATATTAATATATAATAATCACGAATATTTTAATAAAAGATATTAAATATTACAAAAAAAATTATTACCTGTATTAACTTGTACTTACCTGATTGATTTTCATACAAATTAAAACGTTAAAAAAACAAAATTAAGTAAAACATATAAATAAATTTACATCAAATATGGATAAAACAAAAATATACAACGAAAATACAAATAAATATCAATCTTGTAGGATTGAAGAAAAATTTCAATATAAAAGTACGAGTACATACATATATTATATGTCTATCATATATCGTATATGGTACACATATATCATAATGTACCTACCTCTCTGATATTCAAATCAAGTTATAATTTATAACTATATTTCACTCCAAATTTTGATTGAAATTAAATTTTGTTCTGTTAAAAATTCACTACATTTCTGATATGCAGGTATTTTAACTAAAATCGGCAACTTCTCTTTTGGACAGTTATATGGGTAACTTTAAAAAAACGTTGTAAAAATAACTACTATGTTAGTCGGTAGATTAATACGTAGAATAATCCTACCGACAGTATAATTGTTTATAACGTTACGTAGGTAACACATAAAAAACGTAATGAAGATGATTAAATATCTATGTTAATCACTAGGTTAAATACTGTAGGTTAAAAAAACCCTGAATTAAACTTATTTGAAAATTGGTGAATGTAACGTATAAGGAACGTAATAAACGATACTAAGAATCTACGACGTAATTTGGTAGGTTAAAAACTAAACATTAAAGATCCTTCTGAATTCTACTTATTTATAACGTTGTGAAGTAACTTTTAAGGAACGTAACAAACAATACTAAATATCTACGTAGTTACTCGGTTGGTTCAAAAGTAAGCGTTGAAAAAAACTCTCAATTGTACTTATTTATAACGTTGTGCAGTAACTTTTAAGGAACGTAATAACCAATACTAAATATCTACATAGTTACTCAGTTGGTTAAAAAGTAAACGTTAAAAAACACTCTCAATTCTACTTATTTATATCGTTGTGAAGTAACTTTTAAGGAACGTAATAACCGATACTAAATATCTACGTAGTTACTCGGTTGGTTAAAAAGTAAACGTTAAAAAACACTCTCAATTCTACTTATTTATAACGTTGTGAAGTAACTTTTAAGGACGTAACAAACAATACTAAATATCTACGTAGTTACTCAGTTGGTTAAAAAGTAAACGTTAAAAAACACCCTGAATTGTACTTATTTATAACGTTGTTAAATAACTTATAGCAAATATATTAGTAGTAACCATATATCTACGTAGATATTCAATTAGAAAACAACTATACGTTGAAAAATAGTTCACAATTATAATAAATAAATTAGTTTACTTTTAAACGTAGTCATATTCAATCTGAAAGTGTACGTTACCTTTTCAACCACTAACGTATTTTTAAACCATTATACGTTGATTTAACGTTAAAAAATGGTACGTGTGCCCATTGGGTGTAGTCCATAAATCTGTTTACCTGAAAAAATGGTGCTACAGCCATCAGAAACAGTGCAACAGAGCAGCGAGAAAACTAAAAACCTGGAAGTGAAGTTTAAAAAGATCTCAGAGTTCGACAATTTCCAGCAGATTAACCATGGTCAATATGACTGCTGTCGATCTAGCAGGAAAAATACCCACGCAATACAATACTTTTAACAGCTATGAATCAGCGGAACAATTACTTCAAACCGTAGTATACATGGATTTTGCATCGTAGGACCCTTCACCCTAGTAGGTATAGAAAGCATAATCCTTGTTCGGAGAAGTGGCGAAGAAGCAAGCAACTTGTTGAGCTAAATTTATTGTACTAACTCTTACACTAACTAACCCTTTCTCTCGATCTCTCGATTTTTTCCATGTACGATTTTTAAATTTTTCATTTCTTTTCCTAATTGCTACCATCATTATCACAATTAAAGCTACTGATCATAGGAAGGAAATGTAAGGCATATGCCTAAATCACTTCAACATAATCCAAACTGGGAACTACCCCAGGACAAATTGTCAAAAAAACTTAACTTTACAAGAAATTTCACGGTAAAGCTAAGCAAAAAAAGTCAATGGGATACAGTAACATCGCAGATAGGCAAGAACACAATCTTATGTTATACTGATGTGTCCAAAACTGAAAGAGGCACAGGAATAGGGATGTACGGACCTGGAACAAAGCACCTACAGAGTTTAGGCTCACATCCTTCCATTTTCAAAGCAATTCAACATTGAAAAGAAATACTGCAAACAGAACATTAATATTATGTCTGACAATCAAGCAGCAATTAAAGCACTCAACTCCAGCGTTATAACATCCAAATTAGTCTTGCAGTGTCTAGAAAGACTGAACGAACTGAGCATGAATAACACAGTTACACTTGTATGGCTCCCTGGACACTCGGGAATAGAAAGAAATGAAATGGGAGATACGCTTGCCAGAAGGGCAGCAAGTATGTCACTAATGGGACCTGAACCATTCTGTAGCATAGCCTACAGTTCCATCCTCAATGAACTCAGTGGCATTGAGAATATGGAAAAGATCGAACATTGGGGCAAAAGCCTTGCTAGGTAGTTACAATCCATACAATCTCTTGGGCTGAGCAAAAATAACCTAGGAATTTTTACAGGTATCTTAACGGGACACTGTAAACTAAGAGGACACCTACATATAGTATGTACAAAAAGTACGAGGAGTAATAAACCCTAATTGAGTATGCAAAACCTTTACAGAGAGCACCATGAAATTTTTGATAAATCTCTTACTTTAAATTACATTTCTTCCGTAAATCTAAAAACCAGGTAGATCGACCCCGTATTTGTTTCAGTTGTAGCAAAGTTTAGGGTTTCTTCATTGTTAAAGGATTAGCAGATAAGCTATATCGCGATGCAGTGGTGTGTATTTTAAGAAAAAAATACGTTTTAAATTATAATATAATAAAAAATGAAAAGAAATAATTATTGGAATACATTTATTACTTACATTTTATTCTATATCCGACTCGGAAGAGGAAGAATCGTTGTTGACATTAATAATAATAGGGTCGATTAAATCATCACAAATATTGTCAATTTTCCACATATTTGCCTCTACTTTGATAACATGCTCGATACAGTTTGTCCAATTTTCCTTACTAACATGACTTACAGCACTCTCAAACAATTTCACAACATTGTTTATTTTAAAAGTAGTATTTTTTTCCAACTTCCCCCTTTACCTGAGCCCATATTAATTCTATGGGATTAAGTTCACAATGATAAGGGGGAAGTCGAAGAACTGATATACCACGAGAAGAAGCCATTTCTTCTACAATGTAGGTTTTGTATTTATTCTTGTTCATTTTTGCAATTTTGTAAAGTTCTTTCCTTAGTGGATCTTTTGGAAACTTAATATTTTTCGAAATAATATTTTTCGCCAACGACTTGTGGGCAATGCTTCTCGTAACCGTGAATGGTAACTTGCGTTGTCCATAACAATAACAGCCCCTTTTGGAATCAGATCCAACATTTGAACAAACCATTCCTCGAAGACATCCCCATTCATATCTTCGTGATAGTCCCCCGTGCGTTTTGAAATAAAAGTTAATAATCCACCATCAACAAAACCTTCAGAACTTCCAACATGGACAATGATAAGTCTTTTTCCTTTTCCAGATGGTGGCTGCAAACCTAACGACAAACCTTCCACGAATGCCTGCCTTCCGCTTTTAATGTTTTCATCTTGCCAAGATTTGGAAACTATATATCCAGCATTTATCCATGTTTCGTCTAAGTAGAAGATTTTCAAATTTTGTTCTCTGGCATGTCGAATGCTTCTTAAATAGTCTCTTCTCCAAAAAACCCTTTTTCGGTTTATCTATCAAGAGATATTTTCTATTATGTTTTGTATATCTCAAACCCACATCTTTCAAAAGTTTGCATAATGTCATTCTGGAGAATTTTGTATAGTCCGTATCTTCTTGCACTGATGTCATAATTTTGTCAAGTGTTGGAATTTCCTTTCGTAAGTAAAATCCATGGACTTTACGCCTTAGTCTTTGTTTTAATGACTCATCGATCTCAATTGGTTTTTGGCCTGAAGGAGTTTTAGGGGGTTGAAGAGTTCCATTCTTGCTTTTTTTTTAGTAATCTATAAATTGTTGATTTAGCAACACACAACATAGCAGCCGTTAATTCCACAATATCATCAACACTTGCACTTGGATCCTTGTTTTTCAATGATATATAACAATTCAATATCAGAGTTTTTTCATTTAAAGATAATGGACCTGTTTTTGGTCGTTTAGATGGTCCTTGGCTTATTGTTACAATTAACATTCAACAAATGTTTTAAATATATTCCAACTGTTTACAATATTATGAAAACCATACAACTTCATACAACTTTACTCAAAGAACTAATACTAAGTACTGATTTAATGTACCTATTTTCTTTTAAAATAATATTCCCGATAATGTTTCTAAGAAAACTGGGTTGTTTGGAAAATCCCTCTCAATAATCGAATAATCTGTAAATAGGTGTAATCGTATTAAGCCGATTACAGTAGGCCACGTGCCATTTAAAATTTCTGAGAAAAATTCGCCAAACACTACATATAGCAGTAATACAAATAAAAAATATTCATTTTGCTTCTTGGAATTTAATAAAAATTGTAACCATATCTTGCTATCTTGACTTTAATTAATTTTTTAAAATTATATTTCATTGTAATTTATTTGTGACAATATTCAAAGTTTGAATTAATCTTCTTACAAAAAGAACAAAAATATATAAAATAATTGCTGTGACAGATTGGTTTGTTTTCTATTATGAATAAACTGTGTTGCCTTTCTTTATCAAACTTACTAAAATTTATGTACCTCTATCACTTTTTTTTATTAAAATTAGTACATCCCGTTACCTCTGACCTAAATCGTATATTCTTTAGCATAGCTGCAACTCATTCGTTCAATACAAAATGAATCTTACGGTAAACCCTCTTAAAATATATTTTGGTACGTCTATGAGATCTACTTAAATGAATGATTTATTACTCCTTGTCCTTTCTATATAGACTATAGACTGGGGATTGAGGAAAAGGCAGAATGCAGGTATTGTGAAATGGAGGACGAAAAGTCAATACACATACTCACAGCATGTCCTGCCCTAGGAAATACAAGAGCTCTACAACTTGGAGCACACGAAATAGAATAGGATGACTTACCTAAATTGATGCCGATCGACATCCTAACCTTCATAAAGAAAATAGGATTAGATGCGGTGCTTTAAATATGGGAAAACTCACCGTCTAAGCAAGTAAGGGGGTACAATAGATCTCATAGGTCGCAGTGGACAACCCCTACACTACATTACTGAACATAACTTTTTTTTGTCATTATTTACTTATTGGTTGTGTTTATTCAAAGCATAAAAACAGACTCCTAGATTATCAAAACAAAATACAATCTTGTAAGACAAAGTGCATGCTTACATACTAAATAGTATTAAAGCAGTTGCAAGCACAAAGCTCACATTTTTCATATCAAATCGACTCGTGAAACTGACTAATAATTTTGGTACTGAAATTAAAATAATGGCAAGCGGACGATCTTGCTAATATCCAACATTTAACAGCGGTTTCCAATTAGCTAAATTATTATCAAAACGGTTTATTTATTTATTTTGGTTATTTTGTATTTTTATTTTCGTACTTTCATAATTTATTCAGATTTGATTGTTTTCTTTTTTTTATTGCATTATTGTATCTAATTATAGAAATGCAAATTTACAAATAAGGCCGAACGGTATCTAATTTTAGCATGCATGGACGATTTTTTTTCAAACCTTAGTCAGTATAAATCGCATTTATCACATTTGCATTGACGTCAATAGAGTCGTAGTAGTTATCTGGCGGGGCCAAAAGGGGACAATCTAGTTCTATCAAAATAAATAAATTGTAAAGCAAAATTTTCGTTAATTTTAAAATTCTTTAAAAATTCTTTTGTAGAAACCTGTTTGTTGGGTTAAACAATTTAAAAAGCCATTTTTTTGAAAACATCTTTTTCTGTATATATTTTTACTACTGAATGATATTCATTTTGTGTAATGATTTTGTTGAATAAATGTAGTGTTCGTGCATAGGCTTTTGAATTTTGTTTTTAATAAAATAATAATAAAAGATTTCTACGAATCATTGCTGGTAAGCATTTTTATTATAATCTTTCCAACCATTAATTAGAAGAAGTTTGAGTATACATATTGAAATATTTCAAATATTTATTAATAAATGTTTAAATAAATAAATATTTAAATATTTAAAATATTTCTTAATAGGTAGGTACTTAATATGTTTACAGTCTCATTATATATAGGTGCATTGCCAGCTTCATTATAATATGAAGGTGTATTTTGGGTCTCATTATAAGTAGGTATAGTATTAGATCCACAGTCAGGAAACGACTTATAGAACAAATGAAAATAGCGCATCTGGTGATTAACCCTTACAATGTGATATAATTTACAATGTGATACTATTTTTAAGCAATTTATGTACTGAACTCTTGTGAAAAGATGTATCTTAAACACAATAAATATATCTATCTATCTATAGTATCAGATCCAATATTTATAAATACATTTTTTATATATTTCTTCAACTGAATTATTCAAATTTTGAGACATTCCAACCTCCACAAAATCTGCTCCTCTGCACTAATAGTTAAAATAAGGGCCAATAGTCTTTCTTCTAAGTCAAAGGTTTAACTGGACCACCTCCTCCTATGTCTTGGGGACTATATTTCATGTCCCTTGTCCGTCTTTTAATATTTTCCACCCTTCACTTAAAGTCTAACTTATAAAATGGTCCTAAATATTATAATAGTATTTTATATAATGATAGCCATTAACACAGATAGCTTATTTTTTTAAGGGTTTAATTTTGTAATGTAATGTTCATCATTGTGATACAGATTTTTTGCCTTGATTAAGTGTATTGTATAGTGATGAGCGAGACTGGTCTTGGTCTTGCGGTCTTGGTCTTGGTCTTGCAGAAAATGCAAGACCAAGACCAACTTCAGGCTGCAAGATCAGGACCAAGACCGGACTTATGCAACACCGATACTTAGCATTGCAAGATATACGCAAGACCAAGACCAAGCCTGCAAGAGTCTTGCGGTCTTGCGTCTTTTAAACATATAGACCGAAAAATAAAGCAGCCATGGATTATTTAAAACTCTAAAGCTTTGGTTTCCTAGGATAGCGGTGCCGCAATAAAGCGGCCGTAATTTGACGACCGTTCAAGACGGCCACTATCGGTGAGCACAGATGTAAATTAAGAGTTTAACATTATTGACCGCCTAAATCCATTTTTGTATTTACTTTCGTTTTGTGTGTTTATAGTTTGTTTTATATCTTGTGTTTAGTTTCGCTCTAACAAAGCCTTTTTTCCACATTTTCAAGTGTTTTGGACAACAAAATTTTTTTACTAAAGAAAGTGACAAAACCAATCCATTTTAATTTACTGCCTTCAATTTATGCTAAAATTCTTAATACAGTTATGCTTCATGAAAATACTCTAGAACCATTACGTCAAACCTGTTGAATAGGAAAATAACGTTATAATGCCAAAATTCTGTATAAATCCCAACAAAATTGACTTCTGAGTTTCGCTGTACTACTTCAACCTCAATACTTTCCCAACCAGATTTATATATGATATGCACTTGTAATGATTTTAAAAATTATTTTTCCTTTTTTTTGTAAAAATGGACCCCAGTAAATCTAAAAAAAAGTGCAAGACTTGCAAGAGTCTTGGTGCAAGACCAAGACCAAGACTGGACCCTGCAAGAACAAGATCAAGACCAAGATTGCTTATTTGACTGCAAGATCAAGACCAAGACCTTGTATGGAAGACCAAGACCAAGACTATCCCGGTCTTGGTCTTGGTCTTGTATTTGCTCATCACTAGTATTATAAAACAGAAGTAGATATAGTGTTTTTTTAAATACTTACATCTTTCCACTGTTTTATTGTTTTAGGTGAACACAGACTATTTAATTTCGTTGTAATTCATCTCCACAGTTCATTTAATTTAAACAAATTCATAGGTTTTATCTTGCTGTCCATCAAAATTTTCTTTTCTATTAGGAAACTTATAAAAACTTATAAAACTTTCTTGTTATTCTATTAGCTCTAGACAAATTCAATTCATTGTTTGAACACAAAAATATTAAAATAAACCTTTAACTATATTTCACTATTATAGGTGGGAATTTCTTTTTTTTTTGCTTTCTTTTTATTGACAAAGCTAACTTATATCAATGTTGCCAAATGTTGTACACTATTTTTACGGCATCCTCTAAAATTACATATTTTTAACGGTCCGCTAAAAAATGTGCCTACAGAATACCTATTCCGATATTTAACGGACCTTCAAAATATATATTTTTAACGGCCTTTAAAATTTAATGGAACAGTTACAGAATAGACCCCAATAAAGCATATTTCTCTCTGTATCGTATTGTTAGCGTTCAAATTCAGGATTGAATAGGTACCATGAAGCGATTCTTCATTTATTTCAACGGTTTCTTCTTCCGACTTACTTCGTAGAACACTGAATTTAGTCCAAAGCGTTCTAATTCTGAACACCTTACGAGGGTTGACGTAGGCAATACTTAGACCTTCATAAAATTCCATTTAAAATTGATTAGTTTTTTATGAGTTTGTTGATTCTTACCCTTTGATCGATAAAACCAACTGATTACTTTATTAATTTATTTTTAAATCGACATAAATATCACCTTGTTTATAATATTGATTGAAAAAAAAACTTTTTCTTTTTAATAAGCAGAACGATTTTAATTAGCATTGGAAATACTATAAATTAATACTTCCGTGAAAATTAACTACAACGCTACGATTACCGGATTATTAACTCCGAAAACAACTTTAACCTTCAGATATCATCGGTTTTTCATTTTTATTTACCATTTTCGATGGGATCTGGTAAGCATCGATGATAAATTCACTTAAGCTATACAAATAAACACTGCATCTAACTAAAGTATTTATCACCAGAATATAAACTATTAAAGCTATAAATGTTATTAGGAAATAAATAATAATTTTTTGATAATTTATGTGACTGTCTGAAAGGTAGAGATGAAACCAAACCAATCCCATACATAAAACAATAAAAAAAATAGGAATTGGAGAATCAAGTGGCTTTAGTTACTTAGCACTCACCGCCTATCGTCAAAACTGGTTTTATATTGCCAAAAAAGACTGTCCTCGATAGAGCTCAATAAAGTATTGCTAATCTGGATATCTAGCCATTTTGGCTTGGACGGAAATGAGAACGCAGACTCTCTTGCAAAGGAGGGTGCTGCAATTATTTCTATAGAACCAAAATCTACCATTGGCATCGCGATATATTTTGCCAAACAAACACTAAGAACCTGAACAGCAGGAAGAGCATTAGACTTCTGGTAAAATTTACCAGGATTGATTAATTCAAAGGCTTTTATACATCCTTCGAAGATTGTCTCCAATCAAATGTTAGACCTACGTTGTTTTTTAACAGGCCACTGTCATCTGAATCAGCATATGCACACATATGCATCAATTTCTTTATCAAAATTATTTTTGTCCAATGTCCAATTTATTTGATAAATAAATTAATTAATCAGAAAGAACCGAAAATGTCACTAGAACTATTGTTTCCTAAACAAACCAAAGAAATTAAAAGTTATAAAAATATTACATATTGTGGAAATATGTCTGATACAAAGAATAATAAAAAACTGGATGGAAATACATGTCTCTTATATATGGCTTTTTCACTGCCGTCTAACCAACCAAGGAGGTCATTTTTTAATATCAGTGTATTAGTTTTTAGTTGTAGTGATATGAAATTTTTATAAACTTAAATGAATTTAATTCGAGTGAAACAATTTGACAATGGAAAGCACTCGAATTACTTCAAATTATTACCGTGCCAGAAAAACAGAAGATTAAGTAAGGTTAAAAATACCATTATTTCTTATTTTGTGCTTCGAATCTTCACCAAGCCGTAAAAATCTTTTATTTTCGGTAGTTGGTAATACGTTTTAAAAATTAAAATATTTGATAGGAAATGCAAATAGTATAGGTACGATTTACACAGATTTTAGTAAATTTGAAAGTATATCAGAATCTCTGTTTTATTTCCAATATATTATAAAGTTGTTTTACTGATGGTTGATGTTAAAAATAAAAGAAATTTTAATAAACAACAAAAACGTTGGTGGAATAGGTATATAGAAAACCATCCAGTTTTAAAACACCCACCAAAACAATAAACTACATTGCCTAAAAGGATGCAACAACTTCCCTGGCGTAAACAAATTATCCTCTAAAAGTTCCACTATGTACGTTATTTACTATTATTAGCTGCAGTTTCTCCAAACAGGCCATTTTGTTAAAAATAAACGATCCCACTTCACTCTCGTTAACTAACTAATAAAAATATACTAATAATTAATATGAACAATGCTTATATACTTTGTGAACAGTAAACTAGATTCAAACAGAAAATACAATACAAAATGTCGGAAATTCGACGATTCTATCCAAATAAACTAGTAATTCGCAAGTGAAATAAATTTTTTATTCCATTTCATAGTTCATTTGTTTGGAGTTGGCAGCTAAGAAAAGTCATTAAATCGTAAAATGTTTTAACAAGATCCTAAATCAGTAGCGCACCTACCTATATATATCGGTATTAAGAAATTTCTTTTGATCATCATATTTTAATCTTCTTAGGTAAGGGATAAGTAGTCATTATACGATATTTAAAGTATTTTGTTTTTCGATTATTGTTATTACAGTGGCGTAGATGAACTAAAATACACAATGATATAAAGTAGAACAACTATCTTTTTATTTTTACTAACTGACACTGACAATTACATAAATTTATATTTTTATTTTTTTTATACATTGACATTTGATTACTTAAATAAAAATCAGTAGTTTTAACACCCTCACTTAATCTCACGTCAAAAAAAAATTATAAAATTACTACATTTTTCTCAACCCCAATTGTTCAGCACAAAATGCATGCTTTGGTCTAAACAATGGTTTGGTTAACATATCAGCTGGTATTTCTTTCGTTGGGAGATATTGTACAGATATTTCTTCCATCTCCGCCAACTCTCTCACATAATGATATTTTATGAAGATATGCTTTGTCCGATTGTGAAATACTGGATTGTATACTAGTTTGCTCCTTCAGCTAGAGCCATGTATTCAGCTTCAGTTGTATTCAGTGCAACACTTCTTTGCTTTCTAGATTGCCAACTAATTGCAGCCTCCAAAACCGTTTGTCTAACGAAAAAAGTCAAGAGATTCTTTTGTTAGCAACTAATAAGAGATTAAAAAGCTGATTTTTATTTTGATAAAAAACTGTAGCGTGCTATTTTTTAATGTAATAAAATTATATTTTGGTCAATATCAACGATTCAAAAAAAGGTAGATTATTAATTTTTTTCATTTAATTTAAGAAAAATGCATCCTCTTTTGGAATATATAAAAATGAATATACCATTACATTTGATTTTTTGAAACAAACTCAAAAATTTGCTATCAATTCAGTTAACACCATCTAGCAGCGAAGACGAAAATCAAAAAGTCAAAATTATGTAAGCGTTTCGTAGTGTAAATTATGATCTTTCATATGAGCCCAAATTTGTTGAGATCGGTCAAGCGAAACGTGAGAAATCTTGGTTTGTTTAAAAAAACAATTGAACCTCCCCCACCGCTTTATTTTGATAGATAAAACAAAACGTTTTAGACAAAAAATATGGGGAAATGGTCAGTAAGTTTGAAAATAACATCATCGATATACTTTTATTATACAAAATCCCACTTTTCTACTTGGTGTTGGTTGTTACGCCCTCTAGCGGACGTTTGACAAACTCGAAAATAATTTACAGCAATTTCTCTTGGCGACTTTTATCATGATTTTTTTTTCTCTCAAATATATGCGACCAATATCTTATGAGATATGGCCGGAGTCGTTTTTTAAAAATTTTGCCAATTTCAAATTTGGTTCCAAAGGAGTACTCACTGATTTAGAATTTTACATACCAAATCTTTTAAAAATTACCAAATGAAACCAAATGAAAAACCCAAAGTCTTAAAAATTGTTTCTAAATAATTAACTTGGTCAAGAGTAATTATTCCTTTTGATCTATTTCTTGTAACTCTCATCCCTAAGCATTCCGTAATTTTTCCAAGATCCTTAATCTTAAATTGTTTCCCTATTTCTTCCTTTAATGAATTTACTGTGCTGCCAACTCCAAACAAATGAACTATAAATAGTATCCGAATTAGATTTGTAAAATATATTCGAATTCGAATTTTATTTCACTCATGAAATTGATTAAAAACTTGGTTTGATCGAATTATGAGCAATTTCACTTGTGAAATATTTCGAAACAAACCCACCATTGTCAAGGCTGACTAGGTTTTTTGGCAGCTGGTTATATTGGCAGTTTCTTAAGAAGCAGGTTAAATAACGATACAATTAATACAAATTGTTCTTTAACAGCTTTATTTCCAACATTGATTGATTGATTTTTCCAACGTAATGTTATGCACTATATTATCGTACTTTTAATATTGTTAATAATATGTTGTTTATTTTTTATTTAATTTTTATCAACGATATAATTTTAGTAAAATGGTTAATAGACTAGTTAATAGACCGTGGAAACCTTTGATACTGATAAATTGTAGTGCTTAGATAATATTAAGCTTGATTTGATTTTCATTTTATTTATTGCTGCGTAAAAATACAATATAATTTACCTACTTAACCATATTATAAAATTTAAAAAATGGGTTCTGTCACAATAAGAAAATGAAGTTAAATTTAAATTAAATTTATTGTACTAACCCTTAATCTGTGGAACATTAAAAGAAGAACATTAACTAAAGAACTTTTCAAATAAAACTTCATCGGTTGATTTGAAAAATTATTTTCTTTAAAAGCAAAATCTGTAGTATCTGTATCCAGATACTACAGATATCTGTAGTAATTTTATTTAAAACACAAAATAATGTTGGTGCAAAATTGTAAAATGTAAAAATGAAATTACCCAAAATTAAAGAAGTCTCCTGTTTAGAACCTTAATTGTCCAAAATATGATGCTGTATATAAAGGGTGTACCAGGAATGAGAGGCCAAAACTTGGAAATGAGAAGTTCTGTACTTCATATAATTTTTTTCTACCGACCTCTTTTGTTGAGTTATAGGGTTTTAAAGTTAGAAATTAAAAATGTAAACTGCTCAACAATTGAAATCTGTCATTTTCTTTTGTCATTGATTAATAATAAATCAAAATTCGATAAAATAAGTTATAATAAAACAGAAAAAAATTGTTAAATAATTTACTGCTCAGGTCATAAAGTCCTTTCACGAAAATTAATATCGTGTGGGTCCACCCCTAGCTTGCCTTAGTGCTGTCACTCTATTTGGCATGGTCCTTATTACATTATTGATAAATTGCCGAGGTATGTTTTCCCATATTCTCTGCAAGACATTGGCGAGCTGTTCTAGGGTTATGGGGGACTGTTCGAGTCGATTTAATTGTCTAGAAAGGCCATCATAACATATGCCTCCCACACGCAAACTGAGCCACCACCAAAAAGAGTGATTGGCGCCATCAAACGTTCATTGTATCGCTGTTCTCTTTCTCTCCTAACCAATTTATGACCATCACACATATTAAGCCGTAATCTGGACTCATCCAGTTCTGAAAATTCCAACGACTGTGTTCTGTCGCCCACCGATAACTTCATGCACGCTGATCCGCAGTCAACCGTAGATGTGGACTACGCCTTCTAGATCTTAAATTACATGCATGCAACCTTCTTCTAACAGTTTGACTAGAAAGAACAATAAATAACTGAATGGTTAAACTAAACTTCCACTATTTATTCGAAAAATTCGCTTTAAAATTCAATTGACATCATAAAACAAATAGCTACATCTAATGGCTATCCAATACATTTGATAAATAAATTTATTACTAAGAAAGAACAAAAAGTGTCACTAGAACTAATATTTCCAATACAAACTAAATAAATTAAAAGCTATAAAAGTATTACATATTGTGGAAATATTTCCAATGCAATTTCAAAAATAACATCTTCGGCAACATCAGCATTAATATCATTTAAAACACAAAATAATATTGAAACAAAATTACCAAAATTAAAAAAATCTGGTGTTTACAAAATGAATTGTTCGAAAAATTCGCTTTAAAATTTAATTACAGCTGTTTCGCTAATAACTAGCATCGGCAGATTGACATATTGAAATTACATTTTGTTTGTTTGTAACTAGGTACTTGATATAGACTTTGGGTTTTTTATTTGGATTCTACAATTATTTAGGAAATTATTTGTCAAATGCGTAGAAGAAGAAAAGTTATATGAAGTACTTACTGACAACATTTTAACACCACCTATTTTGAAGTAAGATACAATCAACACACGAGCATATAGATTAAAACAACCGCATAGGTCACACTATGCAACACCTACTTGAACACACAGTTTCACTCACACAAACCAATGGCATTTAAATACTCCACATTTGTGATAACAGACAAAATTCAAAAAACGTATTTAAAATAAAGTTTATTCAGCAAATCAAACTTTGTAGCTTCCAGAGTTGGTATTCTGTTGTTTTGAGTGATCATCCAATTTGACAAAAGATTAAGGAAATCTTGGAACGGGATTGGAGAACTTGAGACTTGAGAACTTATAGGCAAGCTTATTATAGCAATAGTCACGACATAAAAACTCAAAATAGCTAGAACATGTGCAAATATTTATCCAATTTAAGATATAAAGAGTAATATTACCTGTGATATGAGGTTAAAAAAGAACCTGATAAATATTTTGTTTATACTGATTACTGATTAATTACTGTGTCTTAGTACCTAGCCTTTTTTGTGTAACTTGCATCTCGAGTAAGACAATATTATAACAAATAACGAATTTTTACTTGTGTTGATGATAATAAAAAAAGCTTTCTTAAATTTTAAACAATAAATTTGCTTGTCAGTTTTGTTAATCGTGTTTTCATTTTAAATTAAAAAATATATTTTTTAAATGATTCATCTAATCCATTAACCATTCATTACAAAACACAAACAATGGGAAATCGATTAGTTTTTTAATTGTTTACGAATTTTAAGTAAAATATGGACATTCAACTCGCATAATTCATTGTAAATTATCCAAATTAAAAAATCTAATTGTAGATATTTTCAAACGAAAGGGTAACAGTATTAACCCCGCTTCCACTACCAAATCATTGACCTCATTAAACACAATACGAATTTTAGCAAATACGTACAAGACCTAAGATTTTTAGTTTGTTCCTTTGACATTTTATTATTATTTTTATAATTCGAATACTTTTATTCACGTTTCGGTTCTATACTTAAAAGTGAATAAGTAGAAGCCATTGTTTACAGAATGGACCACAAAAAACAGTCCACCCGTTATTTGGTGGTATTCCTTAGATTTTAAGGAAATTAGGAGTGGCATTAGTCGATGTTTCATCGTCAGATTGACATACCGAAGCTACTTTATGAGATAACTATTTAATGTTGATTAAGTAGTATTTTTCAGTAGTATATAAATACAAGACTAAATATTTAAGTTTTACTAAACTGTTGTTCTCAGTATTGTAACAAATTTGGGATAAAAGTCTAGTTTGAGGGGCTGAGATGGGAAACTTATGTTCGAATTGGTGAGTGAGTTAGAATTAATCCCGAGGAGATGCGTACTAAACAAATCCACTTCAAAAGTCGCCGTTACATCCGCCTCGAAATCACTACCCTTGCATACTTCAAGGCGTGCAGCGGTCCCTCACACACTCTTCTTATATCAGTGATACCACTCACGCCACCAAGAATATGTTCAAAATATAGAATATCAATGTAGTTAACCTGAAACTGTCGTTTTCTTTGTTTACATAGAAATCTGTCAATCGTATATAAAACTGTCAAGGATTAAAATATACGTTGTTGTTGTGTTCGATAAACTGTGTCCTGTGTGTTTTTACTGTGCAACAGGTTATCGACCCACGCCTCAATTCTTGCTTCTGCTGCTGCCTTCGTCGCAGCGTCTGCATTTTCTGCCGCTGGTGCTGGTTTTGCAATCGTACCGTTCACATACTTCCAAGCGTTATTTTTTGTCAAAACCGCTCTCATGGAAATTCTCCAGGTCTCGTAGTTGTCCTTCGTCAATTGCTCGAATTTTGCATTGAGGGAACTCATCTCACCACGTCAACCTCCAAACGTTATGAAATCCAAAGCAAGAAATCGACACACTACTCACTCGCAAAACTTTTTCGTTGACTCGGATTTTCACCGCGTGCCTCAAAATTTTCGTTTATACTCTGGGCCCATAACCTGTTGCAGAGTAAAAACACACAGGACATCAGCCTATACAAGAGCAGGAGGAGATGTCCGATGAAGAGTTTCTTGATGCCGACGACTTACAGAACATCCCTGACCTTCTACCCGAGGTAAACCCTGCAGTGTTTGAACCGGTTGAGGGCGGTATCGAAGACCGAGGATGGTTACGAAACGGGGTCCTGGAAGACCAAGGACCATTCGAACCGGAAGACCAGGCAGACCTAAAAAGGAATATCACATAGTGACGCGAGAAGAAGTAGCTGAACTTGCTTTTTTGACCGAGATAAAGATGTCCGAAGCTTTATCCAATGAAGATTCCTCAGAGTGGATGCGAGCCATGGCTGATGAAGTCTGTTCTATCCTGAAGAACAAAACCTGGAAACTGGTGAAACGTCCAAAGGACCGAAGCATTGACGGAAGCAGATTTGTTCTACGGAACAAATATGGAACCGACGGTGTCTTAGAGAAGAGGAAAGCCAGAATCGTCACCAGAGGTTTCTCTCAACGGCCTGGAATCGACTTCCACGAAACCTACGCTCCCGTTGCGAAGCTGAGCACTGTCCGCCTGACATTGGCTGTGGTAGCCAAGTACGAGATGTCCATCAAGCAGTACGACATTGCAACTGCCTATCTCAACGGTAAGCTCGAGGAGGAGGTGTACATGGAGACTCCAGAAATGTTCAAGAAAGTGCTTCGTTACATCGTTCAACAAAGAAGTTGCAGTCCGGAAGCTGAAGCCTACGCGAGAAACATGCTGCAGCAGCTGAAAACAGGTGACATGGTGTGTCTGATGGAGAAGACGCTGTACGGGTTGAAACAAGCTGGTCGAGCGTGGCATTCTCAACTGGACAAGAGACTTCGAGATATGGGTGCGCGTTCCACGAAGGGAGATCCGTGCCTGTACACCATGGCTGAGGGTTTCGATTACACCCTTGTCGTAATCTACGTGGAAAAGGTGTCTCGGAATGAACTTCCAAGTCGATGACGAGGGCATCAAGGTATGTCAATGCACGTACGTGAACGAGTTGCTGGATCGTTTCGGAATGAAGGACTGCCGATGTGTTTCAACCCCTATTGATGCTGGCACCAAGCTAGTGAAGGCCGATCCTTGGACTTCAAGCGACGGATCCAAACCACCATACCGCGAGCTAGTGGGCTGTGGGCTACTCGTCCCGACGTGGCACATGCTGCAAGCGCACTGAGACAGTACAACGACTGTTTTGGAAAGGCGCACTGGACTGCAGCGAAGAGAGTGCTGCGTTATTTGAAGGGCACAGCAGAAGTCGGAATTATCTTCAAGTTCAAAGAGGGCAACTTCGAAGGATTTGTTGATGCTGACTGGGCTGGATCCATAGATGATCGGAGATCGTTCACCGGTTATGCGTTCAAGCTGGGTAGCGGCTGCATATCCTGGGACTCCCGGAAGCAGAGAACTGTTGCGCTTTCATCAACCGAGGCGGAATACATGGCCCTGAGCGAGGCAGCAAAGGAAGCTTTGTATCTGCGACGGCTACTACGCGAACTTGGCATTGCAGTGGGTACTGTAAAGATATTTAACGACAACGTTGGAGCTGAGAAACTGGCCTCGAATCCAGTATTCCACGCACGAACGAAACATATTGCTGTTCCCCATCATTTTATCCGCGAAGTCGTTGAATGTCAAGCAATCGAAGTAGAACATCTAGCTTCAGAAGAAATGCCTGCTGACGTTTTAACTAAAGGACTAACGAAGTTGAAGCATGAAAAGTGTGTGTCTCTACTGGGTCTACAGAGCACCAATTGACCAGAATTAACTCATTGAGGGGAAGTGTTCAAAATATAAAATATCAATGTAGTTAACCTGAAACTGTCGTTTTTTTTTTGTTTACATAGAAATCTGTCAATCGTATATAAAACTGTCAAGGATTAAAATATACGTTGTTGTTGTATTCGATAAACTGTGTCCTGTGTGTTTTTACTCTGCAACTTCCCTTAATCATGCTCTCCACTGCTCTGCTTACCTACAGCTATGATTTCTTCACATTATCTCTACCATGTTTTCCCAAAACACTGCATCCCCCAATTTCCTTCTCAATGTCTTTAACACATTCTCGTTCTTCCAACATCTAAATACGTGTCCCACATTATCCTTCACCGTACACCTCTCGCACACTCCGGTCTCTCTTTCCAATCTTGTGTAACCCATGTCCAATGAGAACCTGGTTGAAAAAGTGGTTCATTTCATCTTCTGGTCCATCCACTCTTTCTTACTTTTAACGTACCTTCATACTCCCACCACTTTCTCTCCATTTCTTTTTCCTTCCAATCCTGAACCTCCTTTCTTGTCGCAACATTCCACCGTTGTCCCTTTGTCCTAGCCACCACCTCCAATAGGTAGAACCTTGACAGCACAACTGGTGCCACTGCACTGTCCTGTACCCGTGCTCCACCTTAACACGTTCACTGCTTCCCTTATGTGGTGATTATCTGTAAGGAGCCTACCATCTTATATGTATTTTCAAACGTACAAAAAGTTTCTAAATAACAAGCTGCTTTCAAAATTACTCCCTGACTTTAATCGCCAGGACATCTGCTAAAGTGGCGGCTTTTTTATTAGGTACAGCAAAGGCTTTAATTAATTTTTGAAAATAGTCATTACCACGAAAATGTATTTGTTTCCAGCATACTTTGGGGGTAATTCTTTCAAAAGTACTTCCGACCAAATATTGCTATAGCTTTCGTGTCGGCCCATGATTGCAGCACAAATACTATGGTACCAATCTTTGACGTTTTGTTTGAGGTTTACCCAGTATAACCTATCTTGAACTTTTTGCAAGGTCTTCGTTACTATAATGAAGATGTCTAAGGACTTCTGGGACGTTATTTATTGGAACTACCAACTGCTTCTTTATTTGAGTTCCATTTGCATCTCTCACTTTTCTCATTAGAACATCTTCACCTAAGATTAAAGAGACCAAGTAGGTCTTTAAAATGCAGGTCGCTGATTTACTGTTTGTATTCGCGGATCTTCTGTGTCTATATACGGGGTTGGGATAAAGTATGGAACCAAGTAAATATCTTTTAAACGAAAAGAACGATATTTATGAAAATTTGCAGGTAAGTGCAATGGAACAAAACGCATCTGATGTACATTTTTTGATAATAATATACTTCCGGTTTAACCGGAAATGCCATCAACTTCTTTAATTTAAATGGGACACCCTATATATTTTTACAGATTTTGAAAGAGCTTGTTATTTTGAATTCATACATACTGAGTTTAATGTAAATAAATTTGTAAAAACGAGGAATAACACTGTTAGTTTAGTAGTACAAAGATGTACATTTCATTATTTTAGAATAATGAGAAACAAAATTACTTCAAATGTTCAAAATGCTCGCCGTTTACTTGCTGACAATATGCCATCCTATTAACAAATTCTTGAGTCACTCTTTCCAAGACTTATTGTGATTTTAGATAACCCCAAAGAAAAAAATCTAACGGGCTAAGATCCGGAGAACGAGCAGGCCACTCTATGAATCCTCTACGTCCAATCCATCGATTTGGAAAATTCGCATCCAGAAAATCCCTAACCCGTCTATCATAGTGGGGAGGTGCTCCATCTTGTTGAAACCAAATATTTTGTGGTAATTGCCCATTCTGTTGAAGTGCAGGAATAATTTCGTTATTTATTAGATCCAAATACTTGTCACCATTCAAGTTTCCGTCGATAAAAAATGGGCTTATTTTCGACAATTCCCATCCAATCATTTAACTTCTGTGGATGCTGGGTATGTGCTTCATGAATCCAATGAGGATTCTCATTTGACCAATACCTTGAGTTATGGCGATTAACTGTTCCATTTAAACAAAAAGTTGCCTCATCGGAAAAAACTATGCTAGAAGCAAAATTTTCGTCGACATTACAGATGTCCATTAGCCGTTCGCAAAATTCCAACCGTCGGTCAAAATCATCGTATGACAATTCTTGAACCAACTGTACCTTATACGGATGATACTTTTCACTTTTTAATATTTTTCCTACAGAACATCGACGGATACCATGGTTTAGTGCCAAATTTGTGGCGGAAGTTTGAGGTGATTCTTCTAAATCGATTGCAATATTTTGTTTAACAGATTCGTTCGTTGCAGTCCGCGGTCTTCCAGGTTTTAGCAAATTTTTTACCATCCCAGTAGTATTAAAACGTTGTAATGTTTTAGTTACTGTTGAGCGTGATATAGGATTTCTCTCCGGATGCAAATTATTAAAAATATGACACACTTCTTCATGAGTTCTAACACGATCACCATAACCGATCATCATTAAAATTTCAATACGCTCTTTTTCACTTAATTGAACCATTCTAAATTGTGAAATTTATTTCCGTCAATTAGAATTTGACACTTGAAGAACAAAAGACGTACTAAACAGTACTTGTTTATTTATTACTATGCATACAAACAACATCAATTAGTTTATCTAAATAGTTGTTTGCTCTCATGCTATATTCCTCGTTTTTACAATTTTTTTTACACTAAACTCAGTATGTATGAATTCAAAATAACAAGCTCTGTCAAAATCTGTTAAAATATATAGGGTGTCCCATTTAAATTAAAGAAGTTGATGACATTTCCGGTTAAACCGGAATTATATTATTATCAAAAAAATGTACATCAGATGCGTTTTGTTCCATTGCACTTACCTGCAAATTTTCATAAATATCATTCTTTTCTTTTAAAAGATATTTACTTGGTTCCATACTTTATCCCAACCCCGTATGTATATAACCTCAAAAAAGAATATATCTGTTTGTGAAACAGATTATCCATTTCTCGAATGTTACTCTTCTTAAATGAAGAAAGGAAAAGACCAATGTTAATGTCACAATAAATATTTATTATAAATACAGGCGTGAGTACCAAGCTGATAGTTTAGGTCCAAGGAGGCAATCATCAGGCATCAAACATTACACAAGAGCCCAAAAAGTGAAGTAAATTCCCAAATTTGGTTGCAGAACTGCAGTTAAAAGTGTTATAGTGAGATTAAAAATAATTTATTTATTAACTAATATATTAATAAAATGGTAAAAACGAATAGGAAAAAGAACATTGGAGTTAATGAAAAGAAATATTGCAGGTAATACTAATTATTAAAATAGTGGGTCATAATTTAACCCGAAAATTGGTTTATTTGCTGTAAAATTTAACTAATACAACTGAATAAAATAATGGTTAGAGTTACTCTGAAAAAAAATTGTACAATAAGAAAAGTACTATACGATTCGGTAACAAAACGAAAGAAATTCAAGTTATGAACCCAATTAAGACAGACACACAAAACCTACAGAAAACTTCCTAATCTCTCCATAGTCCACGCTACAGAAAGATAGGGATGAGGGTTAAAATTGGTAACCTCTGGTAAACTCACTCAACAGGAGAAGTGTTAAAAAAAAGAAGAACCTGGGAAATATGTTCGGCAAATGTGCGTAAAACATTGTCCATAGCCAAAAAGACGAAATTACAGCTATAGGAACTCTCACTAACACTCTGAAAAAATTTTAGCAATTACACATGAGACAACTCTCATTAATGGCGATTGGATGATCGAAATAGTTTCTTTCTTCTTTCTCCAATGTTCCTTTTCCTTTTAGTTTTTACTTTTAGGTGTACTAATATATTAGTTACAAAAAAATTAAATTTTTAATGTCGCTATAAACTTTCTAAACCTTTTAACTGCAATTCTGCAACCCATTTTTGGGAATTTTTGCTCTTGTGCCAATGTTTGATGCCTGTTGATGGCCTCCTTAGGCCATCAACATCATCCATCAATGTTACTAATGCCTGTAATTATACATTATACATCGGTCTTTTCCTTTCTGTACTTTAACTTCTATTTTGCGGGAAAGTCCACGGAAACCGCTTTAACACAATTGACTAACGAAATCCAAGACGCTCTAAACAAAAAAGGAGACCGTGGTATGTGCCTTTATAGACATAGAAGGGGCCTTTGAAAATACGCCACATGAGGCAGTCAAAAGAGCACTGATTGAGAAAGGAGTAGATAGAACGACTTCCATCTGGATGTCGCAACTGCTATCTACAAGAATCGCAGAAATGGAGGCAGGACAAGACACTATCTTCATTAATGTGACCAGAGGCTGTCCACTGGGGGAGTTGCATCCCCGCTTATGTGGAGTCTCACTGCAGTCTACTTAATCAATTGACCAGGGAAGGCATACCATGTCAAGGGTATTCCGACGACATGGTTATCCTGGCAAAAGGGAAGTATGAAAATGTCCTCTGTGACATTGTTCAAAGAGGACTGAACATTGCGAAACAATGGTGTGACTCGGTGGGACTCAGCATCAACCCCACCAAAACCACACTAGTAGCCTTTACAAGGAAAAAGAAACCTAATCTAAAGATCATAAGGAGGGAGAACATCGTCGAGTGGAAAACAGAGGTCAAATATCTAGGGCTAATCCTAGATAGCAGGTTACTCTGGAATAAACACGAAGACGAAGTAATACACAAAGCAACCAAGGCCCTCATGGTGTGCAGGAACATTGCAGGAAAGAACTGGGGATGCAACCCACGTATTCTGCAATGGATGTACACAGCAATAGTGAGACCAATTATCACATATGGGGCAGTGGCTTGGGGTGCAAGGGCTAATCTGAGTACGACGAGGAAAAATCTCTCGAAGATTTAGAGACTAGCCTGTTCATGTATCACTGGAGCAATGGGAACTTGCCCCACTGCTGCAATGGAGGTGATTTTTAAACTTGACCCCACTGCACATTCTGTTAGAAAGTGTAAGGAAGAAAACGATATGTAGAATGATTAAAGAAGGAATTTTTAAGGAAAAACTCGATCACTTCAATTTGATCAAACAAATGCCCCAAGATGATAAGCAAAAGAAATTCAACTTTGTGAGAAAATTCATCACAAAGTTGAGTAATAAATCTAAATGGGATGAAGACACCACACAGAATACCATAAAGTGGTATACGGACGGTTCCAAGCTAGACGAGGGAACTCAGAAAGCTTGGGCACATACCCGAGCATCTTTCAAGCAAAAGTCCACGCCATCGAAAGATGTGTGGAATTCAATATTGGAAGAAACTACCGCAGACAAGAGATTGTGATCATGTCGGATAGTCAAGCAGCCATCAAAGCGCTGAGCTCAAATATAATCAGTTCCAAGATGGTTTGGGAATGCCTAGGCAAACTAAATGAACTAGGCCAGAAGAACACTGTCACCCTCCTATGGGTCCTGGGACACATAGGAATAGAGGGGAATGAAACAGCAGATAAGCTGGCAAAAAAAGGAGCTGAAACCCCACATTTGGGACCAGAACCATCTTGTGGGATCAGCAGTAGAGTAATCTTAGGAAAACTAAGGGAAGAAATGGAGAAGGAAAAATCCAAATACTGGAATCAGCTGGAAGGACTGAGGCAATCTAAGATACTACTGGGGAACTATGACCAGAAGAGATCTCTTAGCTGCCTCAACCTCAGTAAAAAAGGCTCCGAATTTTAACGGGAATACTAACCGGGCATTGCCGGTTAAGAAGCCACATGAAGAAACTAGGGTTAGCAGATGAAGCAAAGTGCAGATTCTGTGAGGAAGAGGATGAAACCTCAATACACATACTCGCAGAATGCCCTGCCTTGCAAAATTCTAGGGCTAGATACCTAGGAGCACATGGAATAGAGGAAGGGGATCTACCTGACTTGAAGCCCGACGATGTCCTAAACTTCCTCAGGAAAATAGGACTCGAAGAGCTGCTATAAGTCTGAGAAAATATCAGAACATGGCAAGTAAGGGGGGACACGATAGATCCTATGGGTCGCAGTGTTATTATCACCCCTGACATATATATACATACATACATACAACTTCTATTTTTTTTCTTTTTACAACTTCATTAATCATATTAATTCTCAACATTTTACATCCTTTTTTATTATTCAGGACAACTAGTATATTACCTTTAACTATGTTATAATCAGTTATAATATTATTAAGTCTGCATAATTAGGTAAGCTTTGTCTTGTTAATTTTGTTCTACAACTTTTCACCTTCACTTTACTAATCTTTTAGAAATATAATTATAATCTCACTACCTTTGTATATCACCTTTTTCTTTGTATTTGTATTTTTGCCTGATGATGGCTTGATACCGAAACTAGTCGCTCTTCAGTAGTCTGAATTAAATTAATTTTGTGATCTTACTATGTGTTTCATTGATATATCTTTATAAGCCATATTAGAGTTATGGCTTACACTTTCGATTTTAAAGCCTAGATGTTGTTAGCCCTAAGGGATTATCCTGGAAGTATTTCCCTCTAAGATCAGTATAACTGTGCAATAATATAGGATATACAGGAAAAAAACGATATCTTTTTTTTTATTATTACCCTATCACAAAAATGCTGTTTCTTAATTATTCTGCCATCAAAACAAGAGAGAGTCATTTTTAAGTGAATATTTTTTTATAGAGTGATATTTCCGGGTTTGTTTTCAAGGTTATCTTTGCAAGTTTCGCGTAAATAGAGTCAATTAAAAAAATTAATAACAAATCCGGGAGTTGTGGTTAATAATGTGGGCATAAAAAATTCCTATACCATTATTTTATAAATAAAGAGTGTATTGTTACTTAAATACGTAAGTAATATTTAAATCGAACATTATTATAAACAGCACGAATTTTTGGCGCGATTAAATATTTATCTACTGAGAAAACAATTCTTGAAAATACTTGAGATCACTTTACGTCAAAAAAAAACCAAAAACATCCCGTTTATGTTATGATATTTAAGTGATTTTTGTGGA
This sequence comes from Ophraella communa, assembly GCA_035357415.1. Lineage (NCBI taxonomy): Eukaryota > Metazoa > Arthropoda > Insecta > Coleoptera > Chrysomelidae > Ophraella > Ophraella communa. The sequence goes on from CM068979.1 coordinate 68,467,395, forward strand.
TCCCGAAATTCTGGATTTCTTTGTAGTTAAACAAACATTTATTCCATAAGTTCATTCGCTGTGTACTTTTAACAACTCTTGTTTACTAAATATAATATAAACATTTTCTAAGTACATAATTTTCAGGAATTTTGTGTACATTTTTGGTTATCTGTAAGTCTAAAGGACACATTTTACAGAACACACAATGTTTATTTGTCAAAACATTTTGTCGTTAGTCAAAATATTTTTAATTTGTAGTTATTGCAATACTTTATCATAACAGGAAATAAATTTAAATTTATACAATTTTACACAAGTTTTACTAGAGTACAAAATTTATCAAACCCAAATTTATTACGAAATTACACAACATCGATAAACTAATTTTATACGTTGAGGTAGGCAATGGATATTATAATTAGTTTTATCTATAATGAAATAAAAACAGACATAAATGTAATTAGCTACCAGAAATAACTGTTGTGGTGGCAATAAATTATTTTTTCGTCGACCTCGACAAAAAGTTACATTTTACGTACTAATTACCGGATGAAAAGTCGAATATTCGGGTATTCGATTACGGTGATTGGATCATTTTCGTAGATCTGTGACATTTACTGTTATTTGCTGTTGTCAAATGAAACATCTACGAAGTTCGGTAGATTTTAATATTAATAATTGCAAAAACTGTACTTTCAATATCCATCTTCGAGATGGATATCAATCAAACAAATTATTTACTTTAATTGGCTTACAATATACAAAACTGTTGTCAAATCACAATATAAACTAGACTTATTTTGGGTTGATTTGACAGATATCATCACAAGCAACTTAGATGTTAGTAAATAACTATAGGATCCAATGTTAAAGTAGATATTCTAAAATTTCTCCCAAACTATTAGAGTTAAGTATAGGCAACCCAAATACCGATTGAAAGGTAATTAGTTACAGCTTCCTATAGGATACAAAAATACAGGGTGTTCCATTTGAATTAAGCCAGTTATTTACGTTTTAAATGGTAAGGAATGTATGGTTATATTACAAACACTCTGTATATTGTGGCATATTAATAAATATTGCAAGAAGGACGTTAAAGACTTCTAGTTAGGTGGTGTAAGGCAAATTGATTTATTCGTACTTGTTTTGAAGTTATTGTATTTTTTCGAGGGGTCTACAAATTACGTAAAATCGTTTTTTCTCAGAAACGGAAGTAGGTAGCTATAGGGACGTGTTAAGGAATAAACATTATTTTTGATCGTATAATTCAAAAACAAAAAAAATACCGGGTGTTCCATTTAAAATAACCTAACTTTGATATGTCACGCTTTTCTGTAGCACCCTGTACAATCCAAAATATTTTTAGAATGTAATCCCAACAAATTTAAATATACCTAGGTTTAATTTTTTTCAATATTGTTTTTCGTTTGGATGCCCCACCCTATATGTAATTGATAATAAAAAGTTTATAATAAGCAAATATATTCATTCAATCCTTTTTAACAAAAATTATTGGCCACAGAAAAAATATTGTACGTAACACGATCCGAAAGTAATTTTACGGGACTCGCAGGATAGGCGAAACTTCCTACTCATCCCGAAAAAAATCACTTTCAGAAATTGTTACGTAAATTACTATTAACTTGGCTGTAAGAGCTGTAGGGTGTATAGTGTTCGGTTTAACTGCTCTTATTTACTGATAACTTCATTAATTTATTTTTATTTTCCAATTCTACAAGGTGTTTCTATATTTTTCGCCTTAATTTCCTTTTTGTATATATTTATTTTTGTTTTTCCGTAAACGAATAAAAAGATATAGTCCATCGAAATGTTACATTTGGGGTTGCGTTTTTTAGAGGACGCAATTTTATTTTTTAGAAGTGTAGGGGGGGTCAGTGTAAAGCTAAAACCAAATTTGTGGGGTCGCCACCCTTGTCAAACGGCCGCCATCTTGAAAATAGGGGTTGAAATGGTTTTTACGTGTATCTCTTAAACTGTTTATCTGATAAAAAAAGTTTATTAACATTTTTTGTTGCAAATTAGATTCTCTACAACTTTGGTCCAGTAACTTTTTCTCGTAAAACTGTAAATAAAAAAGTTATAAGCGAAAATGTTCAGAAATTCAAGAAAAAAATTGTACTTTTGGATATAACTTTTTTTTATCATTTTACGAAAAAATGATATCAGACCATTTTTGTAGATCGTCGATTGAGGAACAACTTTTAATAGCAACATTTTTTCAATAAGTCAATAGCTATGGTTTTACAGCGCTCCGAAGAATATTATATCTAATTAATTAATGACTCTTTTCCACACCACCCACGAGGTAGAGTCTATAGGCGCGTTTTTTTTACGTGGTATCCCCAATAGGCATAATCCACGGTGATTTTCAAAATTACAACTACTCCGTCCTAAGTCTTTTTGATGGACCAGGTTGCGGCTCAGCATCTGATTGGCTTTCTAAATCAAATATCAGTGGGAGAACTGAAGAAGGAAGGGGTGTTAATGTCGGTGGTTCATCATCAAAATCATTTTCATCTATTAATTCTGTAAGCTCCATTACGTTGCTACATGTCTCTCCAGAACAATGGAAGCACACTGCAGAACATTTCAGTCCTGCTTTTCGACATCCACACATCGCTCCACAGTTTCCTTTGCATTTGCAAAAGATCAATTTTAGAAGCTCAGGGGGTGCTGGAGGTTTAGAGCTTTGCACTGGCATCAATAATTTTCCATTTTTTTTCCAGCCCCAGTCTTCAGGATCATTATAATTACCAAGCCACGACTGGACTTGATGGTAGACTCGGAAAGTATGAAAGCGAGCTGTGTCTTGTGTTGGAGGAAGTGAAGATAAGTTAAATGTACTTTTTGTCACTGCCTTGGCGAATTGTTTGTATCTTAGGCTGTCAAGAGAAGTATCATTTTGTTTACCACCGTATATAGAGATAAAAAAACGTTCTCCAATTACAGCGAGCAAAGCAGGGTCAACACTCTTGTTGAGAAACAAAGCTGTTCCACTTGCTAACTCTAAATTTTTTTCCAGGCTTTTCACAAATTTCATTTTACTGATATTGTAAGGAGCTGAAGTTGTGTCACACCCTGAAGAAAGAAGCATGAAGAAACAGCAAGTTCTCCGCAATGACATCTCCGTATATAAAACTTGACGCACAATATAATTGTTCTGCTGTTCGTTTAGATGGTTTAAAAAAATACAATTGCTTGTTCTCTACCAAGTGCTGTGAGCAATATTAGTATGTCAATATCTTCAGCTGCAATAGTAACGGTATTAAATAATGGAGATGCAACAAGAGCAGAGCGAACGATAAGAGTGTCTGCATCTGATTCTGCTTGGTCAACAGTGAAACCTATTTCCGAGAATGCAGTTTTAAGAAGTATAATAAAGTTAGATTTGTTCTTCTCATTACCAAGAAATTTTTCTTGTTAAATGGTGTTCTTGTCAAATATTACTTCTGTCGACTGGTATTTTTTCGTGCGGCGTAAACGCTCCCTAGACTTTGTTCCTGCGATATCAGGGTCGTCTGAGTAACCGTCAAAGACAATGCTTGCAGAGAGCCCACAGTGTCCTTTCACATATTTGACATATTTAGTAGTTATATCATTGAACGATGAATTTCGATCCCAAACTACTTTATGTAAAAGAAAACAACCGTCAATGACAAACTCATGGCGCTGGTGTTTGAGGATCGTTCCACCGGTGTAAAGGCATTAAACAAAGATGACTTAGTACCTTTTCTCATGCCATCCTCCGCGAATAATGACAATGGGAAAGGTGTTAATTCATACCCTAAGTATTCTTTGACATCACCGACTGTTTCACTTGAAATGCACATTTGAAGGAATGGTTTTCTTCTAATAAATGTTTTGCATATTTTTGCATTTCGAAATTTTACTGAAAAATAGTACTCACTTCGGAGCGCTGCAAAACCTTAGCTATTGACTTATTGAAAAAATGTTGCTTATAAAAGTTGTTCCTCAAAAGACGATCTACAAAAATGGTCTGATATCATTTTTTCGTAAAATGATAAAAAAAAAGTTATATCCAAAAGTATATTTTTTTTTTCGAATTTCTGAACATTTTCGCTTATAACTTTTTTATTTATAGTTTTACGAAAAAAAATTACTGAACCAAAGTTGTAGAGATTCTAATTTGCAACAAAAAATGTTACCATTTCAACCCCTATTGTCAAGATGGCGGCCGTTTGACAAGGGTGGTGACCCCACAAATTTGGTTTTAGCTTTACACTGCCCTCCTACACTTCTAAAAAATAAAATTGCGTCCTCTAAAAAACGCAAGTTTAGGCCTAAAAAATGTAACATTTCAATGGACTTTATAGTCAAACATTAACTTGGAGTCGCATTTACATCATCGTTACAAATTTGACGCCCTGTGCTAGCAGATTTTATCTTTTGTTTTATCTATTTGTCGCTTGGTATCGTCTAGAAATTCCTTTACTTTAACAATCTGTTGGAAAGATTGCACTGGCAAAATTTGTGAACTTCCTTTAATTATGTTAACTATTTTAATTATCGCATAGGAAACAGAAACTAAACGCTCATTTTAAACATATTAAGTATGTAAAAAGTTAAGTTATAATATATAGAATCAAATTAAAATAATATAATCTAAGAACTTTGCGTCATATAGTTTAGTTTTCGTAACAAATGGACTGGACGATTAACAATATAAATTGTTTTGATTATAAAAAGATTAAATGTATATTAGTTATTATACTTGTGCAAAAAATAACTTTTTAATAATTGGAGTAGTAATGATTGTGTTTGTCTGGTTATTTAACTTCTAAATAGAATTTAGACGTTCAGAAGTGGAGTGATAATGGTTCTGACGGGTTTAATTTTCAAAAATAATAATTATTTAAGTCCCACATCTCATTTCACAGGTTTCAGACCTGACGTAGGTTCTGCTCAAGCTCTACCTCTACTCTTCGTTGCTCACCTGTTATTGACCCCGCTCTTGTCCATCGGGTATGTTGGTTACAATGGGACTGATAAATGTTCCTGTGTATTTTAATACAAGGGTTGCCTTTTATATTTCGGGATTTGGCAACCCTGGTGTTGCAATCTGACAACTGACAGATCTATCGTAAAGTTAGACATTTTTGAGGTTATACGGACCTACTCAGAACGTTTTGACATAGGAGCGCTATTCGTGTTGTGTACAGTAACTTAAAATATTTATCTCGGCCCAAAAATGGAATTAAATCGTGGACATTTTCGTGCAATTATTTTTTACAACTTTCGACTTGGATTAACTCAGCAACAGTGCATGGATGAACTTAATTCAATTTTGCCGATGAAGCTCCATCAAGGACAACATCAATTGTTGTTCCGAAAACCATTGATGCAATTCAATATTGCATAAATATTTGACTGTAAAAAAATTGTTCTCGTTGAATCCCACACAATTTGTCAATCGCTCAAAAAAAGGCTCGTGTCGATTGGTCGAAGGAAATGCTTAAAAATACGATCGAACTGCTTCGAAACATACTATGACATCGTAACAGGTGGATTTACGTGTATGAGCCAGAAAGTAAACAGCAGTCGACTATATGGATGTTTCAAGATGAGCCCAATCCAACAAAAGTTGTTCGCGCACGAAGCACTTCCAAGCAAATGGTCGCCTGTTTTTTCGGAAAAACTGGACATGTCGCAACCGTACCACTAGAACAACGCAGAACAGTCAATTCTGAGTGGTACACAACCATTTGTTTGCCAGTTGTCTTCCAAGAAATCAGGAAAACCAACCGCCGAAGACGGATCACTCTTCACCACGACAATGCGAGCTCCCACACATCGGCTCAAACAACTGCATTTTTGAGCACCTAAAACTTCGATGAGATACCTCAATCAGAGTGGCAAAAGTGCTTTGACAATTGGTTCAAACGCATGCAAAAGTGTATAAATCTTCATGGGGAATATTTTAAAAAACAATAAAGTGATTTTCGATTAAATTGATTGTGGTAACCTTTACTTTGTGGAAGTCCATCTTACTAAGAACATAACTGAACAGTTGAACTAAACTTTCACTATTTATTCAAAAAATACGTTTTAAAATTACAGCTGTTTCGCTAATAACTAGCATCGTCAGATTGGCATATTGAAATTACATTTTATTTGTTTGTAACTAGGTACTTGATGTTGATTAAGTAGTGATAAGACTAGAATAGACTAGTATGGAAGAAATGACATAACAATATTAAAGACTAGATGTTAATAGCCCTAAGTGATTATCCTGGATGTAATTCCCTCTAAGATCAGTATAACTGTGCAATGATATAGAAAAACCAGGAAAAAACTATATCATGCTTATCTTTACAATAACTTAATATATTTATGTTACAATAATGTCTTATCTATGTATAAAATGAAGACTCAATAAAAGTAAACAGTTTAATAGTGGAGAACTTCCAAGATTTGTTGTTATTAAATTGTCGATTTTCTAGATGTCTTTTTATTTTAAGAAAATCTAAATTTTTTATCACAAGTGTGTAGTATTTGGAAGTCGTTGGTGTGTATGAGTGAGTTTGGATGTTCAAAGATTTTTTTAATTTTGGTAATTTTGTTTTCACATTTAACAATTTTGTTCTAATGTTATTTTGTGTTTTAAATGATATTAATGCTGATGTTGCTGAAGATATTATTTTTTTATACTTTTAGAGCGTTTAATTTCTTTAGTTTGTTTTGGAAATATTAGTTCTAGTGACATTGTTTGTTCTTTCTTATTAATTAATTAATATTTGTTTTTGTTCTCTAATCCCGAAATATAAAAGGCACTTTATTAACACATAGCATGCAATAAGTTGTAAATATGTTTATTATATTTTTTGTTTAAAATATGATCATGTTTTAAGGTATAGTTTTGCCAATTATTTTTAATAAATTTGCCACATGGCCATAAAAAATGTTTTTTTTTGGTTTTTTGGTTTCTACTTTAGTTATCACATAGTTTCAATTAAAGTTTACTTGATTTAATTTTGATTCATTCATAAGTTTTAATACCGATGTTATTCATTAACGCTTTATCATTGCATGCAAATTAAAAAACAAAATTAATATGGATTTATGATACAGTATACAGTACAGTTATATTTAATTTTTAATCATAAAGTATTAAAAAAAATACTGAAAAATACAGATTACAAACAAGGTAATTGCACTGAATAAATAAATTAAATTATTAAATTAAAAGTATTTGTTGCACCCAAAATTCGGTATCATTATTGGCTTCTATTTTTTTTCTAAATATCAATATAGAACGCAAATTCACGTTTTGGATAGAAATTATTAGTAAAAGAAGAAAGTTATCAGATAACATATATATACTAAAATTACAAATTTATGGTGAGTTAAAATATTTGCATAATTTAATCAATTAATTAAGCATAATTTGAAATAAAAAAAGTTAAAACTGAATTAATTATGAATTAATGGAAATAATTAATTAGAAGGTATCAACATGTGGTGTCTACAGAATTTTGAGCATTTGTTACATAAAGGTATATTTTGCAGATTCAACTGTATTTACAAAATACCATCAAGTTATTTTATTTTTGTCCTAAATTTCATTGATCCAGATAACTTTGAAGAAGAAAAAAATATTCAAAAAATATTAAAAAGGATGAGGAAGATTTCTACTGTTTAGCTAGTCATCGGACATTCTGTATATTTCATCTACCGATATATAAAAAGACACAGTTTCATTTATTTGCACCGTAATCTTCAGATATATCTGGCACCCGACGGCTGAATAGACATAGCAGTACCGTAGGAACCACCTACCCGAAATTGACTCATATACCATTGTTTTTATGATAAATAGACCGCCACGTTGTACAATATGACGTCAATGGCAACCCGCACAATGTACTCTTGTTGGTTATTGTACTTCTTTCTATTTAAATTAGCAAACTGGATTTGCCTAATCCGAATTGCAAAAAGACGAATCATAAGGCGATATTGAATTTAAATACATTTAATTTTGCTTTATCGGTTTTGTTTATTTATAACAATTTATTTCATTTATTTTTTATGTGGGTTTCGTTACTAGATGTCATTTTAACAAAATAATAACTTACTTTGTAGCAATATGGTAAATTATCTACACTCGTCAAAAAAGTAAAGAGTAAAGTAAAGTAAAAGAAAGCAAGAATGGAACTTCAACCTCCTAAAACTCCTTCAGGCCGAAAACCAATTGAGATCGATGAGTCATTAAAACAAAGACTAAGGCGTAAAGTCCATAGATTTTACTTACGAACGGAAATTCCAACACTTGACAAAATTATGACATCAGTGCAGGAAGATACGGACTATACAAAATTCTGCAGAAGGACATTATGCAAACTTTTGAAAGATGTGGGTTTCAGATATACAAAACATAATAGAAAATCTCTCTTGATAAATAAACCGGAAATAGTATTTTGAAAAAGAGACTATTTAAGAAGCATTCGACATGCCAGAGAACAAAATTTGAAAATCTTCTACTTAGACGAAACATGGATAAATGCTATATATACAGTTTCCAAATCTTGGCAAGATGAAAACATTAAAAGCGGAAGGGAGGCATTCGTGGAAGGTTTGTCGTTAGGTTTGCAGCCACCATCTGAAAAAGGAAAAAGACTTATCATTGTCCATGTTGGAAGTTCTGAAGGTTTTGTTGATGCTGGATTATTAATGGTTTGTTCAAATGTTGGATCTGATTCCAAAAGGGGCTGTTATTGTTATGGACAACGCAAGTTACCATTCACGGTTACTTTTGGAGTGGCTTATTTCGAAAAATATTAAGTTTACAAAAGATCCACTAAGGAAAGAACTTTACAGAATTGCAAAAATGAACAAGAATAAATACAAAACCTACATTGTAGAAGAAATGGCTTCTTCTCGTGGTATATCAGTTCTTCGACTTCCCCTTATCATTGTGAACTTAATCCCATAGAATTAATATGGGCTCAGGTAAAGGGGGAAGTTGAAAAAAAAATACTACTTTTAAAATAAACGATGTTGTGAAATTGTTTGAGAGTGCTGTAAGTCATGTTAGTAAGGAAAATTGGACAAACTGTATCGAGCATGTTATCAAAGTAGAGGCAAATATGTGGAAAATTGACAATATTTGTGATGATTTAATCGACCCTATTATTATTAATGTCAACAACGATTCTTCCTCTTCCGAGTCGGATATAGAATAAAATGTAAATAATAAATGTATTCCAATAATTATTTCCTTTCATTTTTTATTATATTATAATTTAAAACGTATTTTTTTCCCAAAACACACACCACTGCAATGGTGTGTATTGCTTACTGCTAATCCTTTAACTAACCCTAAGAAACCCTAAACTTTGCTACAACTGAAACAAATACGGGGTCGATCTACCTGGTTTTTAGATTTACGGAAGAAATGTAATTTAAAGTAAGAGATTTATCAAAAATTTCATGGTGCTCCCTGTAAAGGTCTCAATTCTTAAATATCTTAAATATCGGTCATCTGCAGGATTAGTACACCTGGGACGTCCTGGAACTGCAAATCTCCAGATTTTGTGTAGGTACTGTATAAACTATAGAATTAATTTTTTTACCTTAAGAACTTGTCAAAAAAAACAAAAAACCAAAAAACAGTAGGGTAAGAATGTAAATGAATGTTTATTGTAGCAGTGAACCAAAATTTTGTTGTATTATTTTCTACATATGGCACTACGTGATTCTTTCTTTTTTCCCAAATATAAAATCGCCTTGAAATTAAAATGATGAAGTATATTTCATACGCAACTAACCAAGGTTTTTCCAATACCGAATTACATTATTATTTACATATCAATATACACTTTTTTCGATTCTACTCTTAGCTTTGTCGGGTTTGTCAATCAAATTTATCACACCATTCGATTGCATAAATTTTTATATATCAGACCAATACAATACCGATTGTTTATAAATGGAAGTCGGAAAGACGTCAGAGAATGCTATTTTTATAAAGTCTGATACGGATAAAAGGTTTAAACATCAACATATATATTGTTTAAAATAAATAGTATGCAAATCAATCGTTGTTTTATCAATTAAATTTTCATTATATTGACAAACTTTTCAAAAATATCTCAAGGAACATTAGTGGTTGTTTGTATAAAATCGACAGAATTAGCTACCCAATGGATCTATGTTGAATAAAAACATCTGTATGGCTAACGGATATGAATTTCTTTAAAATATTTGAGACTTTCTAAAGAAACAAATTATGTGTTTTACAAATAATTTATTATGAAAGTAATTGCAAAAGGTTTTTGTAAAATATTTAAAAAAAAAACTGTTTTATAAATGTTGCTATGCAAAAAATAATTGATGATACAAACTCAATTCTGGCTTGACAAGCCCATAATTACCTAAGTTATAGATTTTTATCTTTTATTTTTATTTTATACATAACTTTATTTTCATTCTTTTGTACATTTGTTTTTGATTTATACTTGATGTAAATTATAGATATTTTATATATTCTCAACTATTTATTGTGAACATTTATTTGCCCAGTCATAGGACGATATATTAACTTTATCAGCTTCTTTCTTTATGCCCACATTTTAACCCCTTACATCCACGCTAATTCTTTACTTCTTGTCTCATGACATTTTCACTTTATAGCTACAGTAACATAGTCTTAATTCTGCTTCTACTTCTACTTCTCACTCAGTTCCCTAACCTATCTCATACTTCAACTTATGGGATTGCTGCATTAAGTGCATTAAGTGGGTGCTGATGACTATGTGTTTAACATGTAATTTTCATCCCAAATGGATTATTAGTGGTTTTTACCCTTATCATAACTCATCACCCTCAGAAATATTACACCACATTTAAAACTATATTTACTATTAACTACAACGAATGGTCAAACTAACTGGTAAAAATATTCTGACCATTTCTTCTTATTTTATCTACCCTGATTCTTTCTCTATACTCTACCCTCCATTCCTACACTTGGTTTTTTATTCCATTTAGTGTCAGTTGTCGTAAGCTGTTTATTTTAAGTTTTCGGTATCATCTTCTTCCTTGAAATAAGAATTGGTACAATCAAGTTAATTATAATTTTTCTGTTGCAGGTGAGTGGAACAATAAATCCTATCGATAAGGTTTAATAAGCTATACTAAAGTTTAATTCTATAAAACGTGTAGGTAAGTATTTTTTATTTCTTTTACAATTTAAATTATTAAATATTTCACTAAACTGACTGTACTACTACTACTATTTTAGTTGTCATAGCTTTCATAAAGATGTTACACATAATTATACCTAAATATATCTAAATTTAACAAAATAGCAAAAATCGAAGGTTTAAAAAATTGTGGTAACTACTCTTAGTATTTTAACTGCGATTTTAACAAAGACCAGTGGACATACGTGTACCAACCTTACGACAAAGTTCGGTATATAGGTTGTTTAGTGATGTGGTTCCACTAAATATAATTTTAATTGTAAAAAAGCAAAAACTTGTACTTTAATACATATTATAATTAAAAAACTGTATAAAATTGCATGACAATTTTTGTCTAACGGAATTATTTATCTCCCTTATCAATAATCTTCCATAGCGACGTTCTCTCCCTTTTTTACCCCGCTTCCTGCCGTCTTGGATCCTTTTCTATTATTTTTTTTTATCAGAAAGAACTAGCACTGACAAGAAATTCCAAATGACTATACAGAGTGTTGTATAATTCCGTTACAAACCAACCATATGATTTTTTAAAAGGGAACCCCTGTATATTATTCCGAATTCGGACTGCTCATATTTTTTTGAAGATTTTGATATTTGAAGAAAAGAAAAGTATTTTGCCTAAGAGAGTTTCGTAATATTCTATTAAATATTATTTATTTTCCCTCTTGTATACAGGGTGGACAATAACTCGAACCTTTCATATTCCATCTTCTTTCAAATGGAACACCCTGTATTTTATATCATAAATAGAATACCCGATTATGTAACTTTAATTTTTGTTAGGCATTCCCTATACCCAAAGTTTATGAAAACAGAGTTATTTTGTAATAAGGCTTCTATAGTAATAAACCGAACAATCGAAATATAGAAAAGTAGCGAAAGCACAGTAAATACTTAAAAGCAGTAACAACAGTTTTAAAACACATTTAAAACTGATTGGCTTTTGATTCTTTATCAGAATCAACAATAAAAAATTTAGAAATTGTTAACTAGTTAAAATATGAAACCGGTCTATCGATACTAGAACTGATCCATGGTCCTTCAGTCAATTGATCAGCTTTTGATTCTGTATCAGTCATAGCAATAATTTTATTGGATTTTTCGACCCAGACCAGCCATAACTTGCAACCGCCCTGGTGGGCAGTAGACAGTAGATCCGACCTTTCAGTAAAATATGATCAGCATTTGTTCGACATTGTCATGTTGTTTAAAGTACTTTCATGTGGTTGACTATTTGACACATCCATGTTGCAGCCCATGACATATAAAACCATGTTGCCAAATTAGAAGAACATCGACCTACGCTTTCGATAGGCTACCATTGAAACTTGAGCACCCATAATCCCAAAATTTACATCCCAGCCACCGTAATACGCTATTGAATGACAATGAGGTTTAAATTTTCTACTGTTCCCCGAAAATATTTACAGTTATCCATATCCCATTCAATAGAGAATTTCAAAGAGTGTTTACCCAGAAAATATGGTTAGGGTACCTCAAAAACTGTAACGGTTGTGTATGATGTAGTTTAATTTGAGAGATCAAGTTTGGTCTCCATTAGACAGCTAAAAAATTAAAGCACTACACAGGAAGAATGTAGACTGCTGCCTTATAAAGTCTGCAATTGGGTTATATTTGTTCAATGTCAAAATCAGCAATAGTTTTTGAATTTTCGTGTCAGAGCGTTCAAAAATTGTGACTGGATTAGAGGGCAATAGACAGTAGATTCGACCTATGGTCCTTGAGTAAAAAATGATCAGCATTTGATTCTGTATCAGAAAGAGAAATAAACATTTTTTTGGAATTTTTGACCCAGACCAATCAAAACTTGTGCAACCGCCCTGGCGGGCAGTAGACCCTAGAACAGACCCATGGTCCTTGAGTAAAAAATGATCAGCATTTGATTCTGTATCAGAAACAGCAATAAATTTTTTTTAGAATTTTTGACCAAGACCAATCAAAACTTGCAACCGCCCTGGAGGGCAGTAGGCACTAGAACAGCCCCATGGTCCTTGAGTAAAAAATGATCAGCATTTGATTCTGTATCAGAAACAGCAATAAAATTTTTTTGGAATTTTTGACCCAGACCAATCAAAACTGCAACCACCCTGGCGGGCAGTACACACTAGAACAGACCCATGGTCCTTGGATTAAAAATGATCAGCATTTGATTCTGTATAAGAATCAGCAATAGGTACATATGTTTTTTGGAATTTTTGACCCAGACCATATTTAAAGACTGCAGACTTTGTACACACTTTCTAAAAATGTAGGTGAATGGGAAAATGTATTTTGAATAAAAAACTTTAAAGTTTTTTAATAAGTGTGTATTAAGTAAACTGTAAATATTTGAAACTAAGCGCTTTCGGCTTACAAAGCCATCATCAGAGTTTCTCGTCAAAAAAGATAAAAATAAAGAATAAAGAAATGTATAAAACGTAAAAAACATTATAGAAACCAGACAAACCAATACAAATAAATAAGTAAAATCTAATAGTCCGGTCAATGTAGACATTCGAAGTTACATAAAGTCCCAACAAGCTGAATTTCTGTGAAATTGTTCAAAATATAATTATAAACAATGTCTAGAAGTTCCCCATCATTTCCGTTTAAGGAAAAAATTTTATTCAAGGTAAAAGGTCAAAAAATGGGGTTTTCGCGATTTTCTTCAAAATGGCAAGTTTTATCGTAAAGTTACCTTAAAATTGTAGATCATAAAATTATCTATAAAAAAGGTATCAACTTTTTCCTGGGAGTTACTGTTTCCGAGATAAAACGAATCAAAAAGTTATAAAAGTTGTTATCGTCATAATATGCACAAGTTTCCACGCCATCTATGAGGTAGTGTACTTAGCGCGTTTTTTTAACGTGGTTTCCCAATAGGCCTACTCCACGGGTCAGTTGTAATCCTGTTTAATAAAAAACTATTACAAAATAACGGAAATTTTCAATGATTGGAAAAGATAAAAGCGATGTAAATTTAAAAAAAGTATTGAAGTTTATTCGTTTTATTCGTAAGTTTCAAATTCTTGTTCTTCTTTTTGATCTTCATTTTGGATGCAAGTAAATTGCATCAATAGCGATATATCTCATGATACTTCGTCGGAGTAAAACGAATCTTCCATTGAGCACGACCGGCCTTGACAATTTGTGCATGCCAAAGAACAAAACAGTCCGACTTTTTTGCAACCACATTTAGCACTGCATCCCTTTTTGCAGTTGCAAAAAATAGTGTTCAGCAGTTTGTCCGGCGCAGGTGGAAGTAAAGTTTGAACTGGCTCTAATATATTGTTGACCAACTTCCAACCCCAGTCTGTAGGGTCTAGCTGATAACCAAACCACACTTGGACTTGGTAATATACTCGAAAAAGATGTTGGTGATCAGCAACTGAGGTTGGAGGAAGACAAGCTAATTGAATTTGTTTCTTATTTTTAGTATTTTTAACAAAACATGCATATCGATGCTTATCTAAACAGCTAGTTTTTTTAGGAGCTACGTACATAGAAAGTCTTTTTAAAAACTTCAGCACATTGAATTAAATCTTGTTTTTCAAACTCTAGATGTATATACGTGGCGTACTCATGCATATTATGACGATAACAACTTTTATAACTTTTTGAATCGTTATATCTCAGAAACGGTGGCTCGTAAGAAAAAAGTATTGAGAAATTTTTTGTAGATAATTTTATGATCTACAATTTTTGTCTGAGGTGCTTTTATGATAAAACTTACCGTTTTGCTGAAAATCGCGAAAAACTCAATTTTTCGACCTTTGACATTGAATACATTTTTTTCCTTAAACGGGAATAATGGGGAACTTCTAGACATTGTTTATAATTATGTTTTGAACAATTTCATAGAAATTCAGCTTGTTGGGACTTTATGTAACTTCACCCTCATTTTTTGGTCTAAATTGATCGGACTATAACAAATTACATAATAAGGTAGACACAAGAACAATGTAAAAATTAAAATTAACCACCCTAAATAGGATGAATAAACAATAAAATCAAACCGGAATTATAACTTAAAAAATTCTATCATGTTCATTTAGAAATTTCATTAGTGATTCACGGATTGTATTGACAGTGATAGACTTAATGAAATTTATGGTACTAACCCTTACTGTGTGAATAAATAGTGGAAGTTAATTCAACCTTTTAGTTGTTTATTGTTCTGAATACAGCGATAGACGTTAAACTTGTAGGCCTGTAGTTTTCGGGATTTAGCTAATCAACTGTCTTAAAAATCGGAGTGGCACTTGATGTTTTCCAAATGTTTGGGAGGTATTGAGTTGAGACAGTAAGTTAATAGGACTAAAACATTTTTTAACATAATTGCAGTGATAGCCTAATCTATATCTACAAACAATATATGGGCTATTGTTGAATTATGTTCGATTTTGTCAGTGTTCTCAATTTATATTGTCTTTTTTTTGATAGGATATAGACAGGATACTCTGGTTTATATGTCAAGAATGTTAAATGAATAAATAAACCACAGTATACCTACTGTCTATAAACTATCAAAAAAAATTTAAATTGAAAACACTGACAAAATCAAACAAAATTCAATACAATTATTGGTGTTGGGGGCTAGACATTCATATCAGCCTCAACATCGGGTTAAGCCGCTAATCACTCTTCCCACCTTCGAATGGACTACTTAAGCTGGTTGAATCACTGATTGTTGGAATCGTAGACATCAATCAAGACCACATTATAATTTTTCCATTTATTATAAACGTACAAGCAAACTCGTATTAACGAATATACAAACGAAGATCAAAATATAAAAATAACTTAACATGAAACGAAGGACCACCGGCTTCAAATACCGGAAATATGTTTGATTGAAATTTATATATTTGACAAATTTGTCATTCACTGAGACATTGCGTAGATATTTTATTTTACTGAATATGAATTTGGACTTACTAAATTAGAGAATGGAAAACGTCACTTTCATTTAACTTTTATGTTAATTTATAATTTAAAAGGAACCTTTAGGAGATATTTGTAGTGCAAAAGGAGGATTGACCCTTCTTCACTTTAAAAACGACTGAGAACAGTGACAGTTCTGTTTGACACTATTTCTTTTTTTAAATGAGTGTTGTCATGGATACTTGTGAAATGAAATTGAACAATTGGCCAATGGGAAAGATTATCAATGTTTATCCTGGTAAAGATGGCAAGATAAGAATAGTATATGTAAAAACAAATTCTGGAACTTACTTGAATCTACCACGTCTTAAATTTCAGCTGGGAGAAATGTTGAATTCTGTTTGATTTTGTCGGTGTTCTCAATTTATATTGTCTTTGTTTGTTAGGATATAGACAGGATACTGTGGTTTATATAATGTCAAGAATGTCAAATCAATAAATAAACGCCTTAAAAAGTTAATATAGTTTTTTATATAAAGGTAATAGAAGATCATTTTGGAAACCTATCGAAGACATTTAAAGTATAAGGTAACAGCTATAATGAAATATTTCAAAACCAAACCTATTTGCTTCAAATATAAGTGTTCAAACTTCCACCCTGTCAGATTTCCGATGTTAATTCGATCTTAATTTTTATTTTATGTTTATGTCTGTAATAAAACTGTCAAAATTCGTATATTTGTGTTTCGATACTGCTAATCATTATAATTTTAAACTTGATCGCCACAACTGATCGTAAAATTTCATCATTCAAAATTCTACTCGTATATAGACCACCTTTTAATTAATTGAATTTTAAATAGCACTATAAACTTCTCAGATTCCAATCATCAAAACAATGAATAAATCAATTGGCGAATGTATTGATAGGCTTTAAGATTAGTATTTAGCTATTCGAATGCGTTTCGTTTAAGTACCAACCACGGGTGGTCTGCGGTATTTCGAGCTACCGTCCGGTCGTGTTTGTATTTTGTATGTGGGGTCCATTATTATTGTGTACAAGGTGTCCATTATAGGATGAGATACAGAATAAACAAATCCATCTTCTAGAAAGCACATTATTTAGGTATTGCCGTACCTCACGCTTATAGTGAGGTGGAGTTTCATCTTGTTGCAGCCAAATATTGGTGTTTGTGATATTTTTATTGTCTGAAAGTTTTAAATAATGAAATGTTTACATTAAAAGGCAACTGAAAATACTTGGATTTGGAAACAACCGAACCAAATCTGGTATAACACTGTTTTCTAATAAATTTAAATAATTCGCACCATCCCGAAGTTTTCTTCAATGAAAAAGGGTTCAGTTATTTTGTTGCCTACTATTCCAGCCCATACATTAAGTTTTTCTGGATACTGGGTGTGGTGTTCACGCATCCAACGAAGATTGTTACGTGACCAGTATCTACAATGGACTAGTTTAGTGATTTTTTTTATATTTGCATCTTATAAAATAGGTTTTTAGTGGTTCAACTGTACGAATAAAATTTTTATAAAATTAATCCTCTAGCCATAATCGGCTTTTGAAATTTAAATTTAATGGTTACATACGTCATAAGTGGTAAGTGACGTGTTTCAATAAGATTGGTAGAAAATTTGCGATGTTGTCGATATGCTTTAATATTAACCGAGAAACTTATCTCTCTCTCTTATTTGTTGTCATGAAAAAGAGATAAACATATCGATATTTTTGTTCTCTGATTGACACTTTATCAAATAAGGAGTAAAATACTAAACAAAATATTCTGTCATTTTCGTTAGTTTAATTTGTTGTTTGGTTGTGTTTGGTTTATGAAAGAAATTACTTCTATACTATTTTTGGTTCGAAAATAAAAATCCCTAACACCTTCTCTTGGTGTTATAGCGGTTCCTTCAAAAATAACCAATAGAAGTAATTGTTCTCTCCGGGAGCAACCCTTCTACCGGTACAGTGAGATAACGAATTTCAAGAATACCGTTTTGGCATTTTCAATAGAACCACGCCCACTTTCTATTGGCTGTTCTATTCTGTCACCGTCAAGAATAGGGGTCTTGTTTGTTTATTACAGATAAACACGATTTTCTCTCCTGTCATATATATCTTGTCAACTGGTACAATCAGTTAGTCACAGAACACGGTGTTTTGTGCCGCCAGTTCTTTGAGAATACTTGAAACGAACGTAGCTAAAATGTGACAACGTTGACTTTTAAACACACTTTATTATTGGTTATTAGTTGGCGCTACGTTTAAAACTTACTAATTATTTATTGCTAAATTTTACGAAATGAGAAAAATTAATTGCAAAATGAATACCAATATAAGCACTAAACTAGTCCATTATGGCGATTTACGTTTCCGTACAAAACAAAAGTGGCCTCTGCGCTAAACATATTATCATTTAAAAAATTTGGATCGTTTGGGTTGTAACATTTTTCCATATATGTCTGCAAACTCTCACGTTTATCAAAATTGTCTATAACTCTTGAACTAACCTTACTTTGTATGGACGGAATTTAATATTACGGTTTTTTGCGAAACATCGATTACCCTGGATATTTGTCTGGTGCTTAAAAAGCCTTCGTAACTTCGTAACATCACAAGGAACTGTCAAATTAAAAATGTTTAACTTGGTTTGATAATGAAGTGCTGACAACGCAGTATTGATTTATCATTTCATGCATAAATCCAGTAAACAAATTATACAACTTAATTTTAATTTGCAAATTGAAATAAAATAATTCATAGATTTTAACGTAATAAATAATCTTGCAGAATGTATTTTGATATAAAGTACATGTAAAACCTAACCTAACCTACCCGTTTTCCCCGTTCGCTAAATATGTAAATACAAAAAGCGTTATAGTTCATTACCTGGGACCCTATTCTCAAACCCTGACATATTTGGTCACATGGGGTGTTAAGGGATTAAGGTAACCCTATGTGTGTAATTGCAAAAACAGGTACCATATTAGTCTATAGATTGAGGTTTTGTTTGTATCCTAATACATAAGAATATAGGTACTCGTTAGTGTTGGTGGTTTATATTGTGATCTATATTTTTATTATTTTACTCCAAGAACATTTTTGGTATTGAAAATGGCGTCAAGTTCGAGTTTTGTTCCATCAGCAACTGTTCGTGATGTGGTGACTAGGTTCTCCAATATGACCGGTGTTAGTGAACGAAGTATCTATCGATTTTTAAGTGAGAGAAAACAGGGAAATGTTAGTGAACTAAAAAAACACATAGGAAAAAAGTCCATTATGGTCGATAACTAAATAGAGATATTAGAAAACAAGTCCATTCTTTGTACTTATATAAAGAGATTCCGACTTTAGACAAAGTAATGACTGTTATAGCAGAAGTAGAAACTCCTAAAAGAAATGGATTTTAAGTATGAGTCGCATACAAAACGAAAATTTTTGAATGAGACAGAAGAAATTATTTGCTGCATAATACAATACTTTAGAAGTATTAAAAAGTTTTTGTCAAAACAAGTTTCCTTACCTGTGTTCCTGTGTTAATATTCTGTTTTCTTTTTGCACTGTTAGGACCTTCGATACGGAATTTCACCTGCCCCATGTCTCGTAACATGTTTTCAGTATCTTTGATTGATGGAAAAGTGTCTTGATTGAAAACAATTACAATAATCATCTGAACTTTGCTAAAGACATATCTATATTATAGATATTTCAAAAATTCTGTATATAACAGGTCGGCTGAAAAGTCCCCGGTCTGACCTATAGATGACGACACTAGAATTAAATCCATTTCATTTTTAGGTAGTATAAACCTTCAAAAGATTCGTGTAAAAATTTGACAGCTGTCGGACTATTAGTTTGTGAGATATTGCATTTTTAGTGAAGCAACTTTTGTTATTTTCAAAAAGATGGAAAAAAAAGAATTTCGTGTGCTTATTAAATATTGTTATTTGAAAGGAAAAAATACAGTTGAAGCAAAAGCTTGGCTTGATAATGAGTTTCCGGACTCTGCTCCAGGAAAATCAACAATCATTGACTGGTACGCAAAATTCAAGCGTGGTGAAATGAGCACCGAAGACGGTGAACGCAGTGGACGCCCAAAAGAGGTGGTTACCGACGAAAATATCAAAAAAATCCACAAAATGATTTTGAGTGACCGTAAAGTGAATATGATCGAGATAGCTGACACTCAAAGATATCTAAGGAACGTGTTGGACGTTCACGAATATTTGGGTATGCCGAAGCTCTGTGCGAAATGGGTGCCGCGCGTGCTCACAATCGACCAAAAACAGCAACGAATTGATTATTCTGAGCAGTGTGTGCAGCTGTTAAGTCGTAATAAACCCGATTTTTTGCGTCGATATGTGACTATGGATGAAACTTGGCTCCATTACTACACGCCTGAGTCCAATCGACAGTCAGCTGAGTGGACTGCGGTCGGTGAACCGCCACCAAAGCGTGGAAAGACTCAATAGTCAGCTGGCAAAGTTATGGTCTCAGTTTTTTGCGATACATCGACTATTTGGAAAAGGGAAAAACAATCAACAGCGACTATTACTGTGCATTATTGGACCGATTGAAGACCGAAATCGCGAAAAAACGGCCCCATATGAAGAAAAAAAAAGTGTTGTTTCATCAAGACAATGCACCGTGTCACAAATCATCGAAAACGATGGCAAAATTGCATGAATTGGGCTTCGAATTGCTTCCTCACCCACCGTATTCTCCAGATCTAGCCCCCAGCGACTTTTTCCTTTTCTCTGACCTGAAGAGAATGCTCGCGGGAAAAAAAATTTGGCTCTGATACTGAGGTAATCGCCGAAAATGAAGCATATTTTGAGGACAAACCGAAGGAGTACTACAAAAATGGTATCGAAAAGTTGGAAGGTCGCTATAATCGCTGTATCGCCCTTGAAGGCAACTATGTTGAATAAAAAAAATGAATTTTGTCAAAATATTGTGTTTTACTATGGTAGACCGGGGACTTTTCAGCCGACCTTTTATTAATCAGGTTATCGAAACACTTATTAATGAAAATCCTCCATAATTTATTGCATAAAATAAAAATGTGTCTAAAATTATTAAGAACAAAAAAAAATGTCAAGAATGTAAAGGTAACCCAGATTGTTACAATTCCAAGAAAAAAATTTAAAATATCTGAGTTAACTGAGATATTATAAGAAGTGGCGTTATAATAAAATTTGCTAATTATTCTAGTTGATTGTTAACAACCTTGCATCATTGATAAACAATTTTAACAATGAGTACTTAAAAGTGACCCACTTTACCTAAAAATAAAACATAACTTGCTTAATGTAAGTACCTTGCAGTTTTTAAAATTAACGATGACTAAAAATTTTTAATAGTAATCCAGTAAAATTAGACGAAAATTGTCTTGAATATAGCAATCAAAGCGGGAATTACGGAATTTTGTGTGGACATTGTTTAGTCTAAATCGAAAAATGTGACCTTCTAGTCGTTTTTTAGATATTGTTATATATTTTTTAAATCCTGTCAAATATTTACTCGATACTTGGAGAATAAGAGAAATTATGTTGCTACATCCTAAACAGGGGTAGCGTTGATGGGACTCTGTATGTTGACACAATCTCTGTTTGTATTTAATTCTCTGTGAATTTCTAAGTCTTCGAGTAGATTCAATTCAGAAAAATTTTGATGTTTAAAGTGGACAGGAATTAATGTTTGCTGAAAAATCAAGAGAATTTGCAGTTCCAGCCTATCTGTGCTTCCTCGATTATAGGAAAGCCTTCGACTGTGTTAACTGGACTATATGGGAAGTACATGGGCACTACGAAACATCTTATCTGCCTGCTCAAAAACCTATACCAAGAAGAAACTGTATCGGTGAGGATCGACAAAAGAGACTCAAAACCATTCAAAACACAAAGAGGAGTACGACAAGGATGCATACTCTCCCCACTATTGCTTAATATCTACGGAGAATACAGTATACGAAAGCCCTTAACGGCTGAGCAGAGGTATTAATATAGGTGGAAGAAGCATTGCCAATTTGCGCTATGCAGACGACACCACACTTTTGGCCAAGGATGAAGAGGAGATGTAGGAATTATTAAGACGAGTTGAAAGCAACAACTGTGGGTTACAACTAAATCGTCAAAAGACCGCAACAACACTTTAGCAAATACTACAAACATCCAGGGCATACAGATAGTAAATGAGATCATTTATCTGGGCGCGTATATCAACAAAGATGACAACAGCTCTTCAGAAATACGAAGATGTTTAGGTATGGGCAGAACCGCTATGACTAGACTTAGCAGAATATGGAAGTACCGAAACTAAAAAGAGACTAGTAAATGCACTAGTTTTCTCAATAGCTATACAGGGTGTTTCAAAAAAGGTAACACCGTCTCTAGGATAGGTAAAAAACTGAAAAATAATTGGGGTTTGCTTAGTAAAATTTTTTTCTAACGCCATCCGTTTTCAAGATAAAGGGCGTTGAAGAAAATAAAAATTACACATTTCTTACGATTTTGCCGAAACTACTGGCACCATTGCAATGAAATTTTATACGAATATGTTTTGGAAGCTGATATATCCCATGAATTTGTTTTTATAACTAACTCTCATAGAGGGCGCTAGTTACACGATTTATACAACGTATTATTCAACATAACTTTTTTTAGGGTAGAATTATTAGTCAAAACTCCAAGTGAACATAAACATCGTTTAATTCTACACCAAAAAGGTACTCTTGGTAAAACTCGATATTATGTACCGTTTTCGGAATATTTTGATTTGAAAATTATGAAGTAATAATCGCTCCTGGTATAAACTAATGATAAAATTCGCTTTTCTCTAAGTTTGCCATGTAAAATTGACATTTATTGATTGTTATGACAATAAGTCAACAATAAATAGAGTTTTGAAACCTTGTTATTTGTTTTTAATATCATAAGTTTTTTTAATTAAAAAATTTAACATTAACTTATACGAGGAGCGGTTATTACTTCATAATTTTCAAATCAAAATATTCCGAAAACGGTACAGAATATCGAGTTTTACCAAGAGTACCTTTTTGGTGCAGAATTAAACGATGTTTATGTTCACTTGGAGTTTTGACTAATAATTCTACCCTAAAAAAGTTATGTTGAATAATACGTTGTATGAATCGTGTAACTAGCGCCCTCTATGAGAGTTAGTTATAAAAACAAATTCATGGGATAAATCAGCTTCCAAAACATATTCGTATAAAATTTCATTGCAATGGTGCCAGTAGTTTCGGCAAAATCGTAAGAAATGTGTAATTTTTCATTTTCTTCAACGCCCTTTATCTTGAAAACGGATGGCGTTAGAAAAAAATTTTACTAAGCAAACCCCAATTATTTTTCAGTTTTTTACCTATCCTAGAGACGGTGTTACCTTTTTTGAAACACCCTGTATACGGCTCTGAATCACGGACGTTGAAGGCAACAGACAGACAAAATGCGTTCAAGATGTGGTGCTGAAGAAGGCTGTTGAGAATTCCATGAACAGCTCACAGAACTAATGCTTCCATACTGAAGAAATTAAATATTACTGACCGCTTGTCAACTATAATAAGAAGAAGAATTTTGAAATACTTCGAACATGTCTCCAGAAGAGACACTAATCACCTAGAAAAGCTAGTGGTACAGGGGAAAATTCAAGGAAAACGTTCTTGAGGACGCTCTCCGAAGAGATGGATAGACCAAATTGAGGACATAACGAAGACACCGTTTCAGGAAAATCTAAGAGCGGCTAGCGATAGGGAGAGATGGAAAGGAATTGTAAACAGCATTACATGAAATCACGGCGTTTCAGATATGAAACATACAACTGAGAACAAGAAACTTGTTTTTCCGCAAACGTCAAAAAAAGTAGACATTATTAACGTCAATTCATGAAGTTGAAGTATGATTTCACAGACGCCACTTTTTTGTACGCTGACGGCCGTACAAAAAAGTAGAATTTTTAACAGGGAAAATAATTATTAGTTGAACTTTTAAACTTTATTATCGATAATAATGAGTAATAGTAAAATTACAGCTATTTAAGGTTGCACCGCACATATTTAATGCACTACCTGATTTATTCACTTCCAATTCAAGCGAATTTTGTGCAGAGTTGAAAGAGTTCATCGACAAAATTTCCTGGGACTCCTTACTTATTGTTGCTTCTGTTACATCAACGTCGACATAATTTCGCTCATGAGAAGCTGCATTCAGGTACAGTGAAGAAGAATTCGACATCAAGATTTTTTCTGCAGTTTTTTTTATTAGACAAAGAGTCTTCAATGTATCCTTCAGCGACAGTGCTCGACCTCCAACCTCCAAGTTCTTCTTAACGCATGGCCGGTGTAATCTTTTGAATTCGGTAGTTTTAAATAAGTTGCTACTGTTTTGGGTACGTTACTAATTGTATGAATTCCCATGACCATGCGATAACATTTTCCCTTTTGAAATTTCAAAAAAAATCGTCGGCTTTCCATAGCTTGTGGACGTAAAGAGGTATATTTTCTGTAAAGATTTGTATATTTTTCTCCAATAATTGTGAACGATCGTGGCTTTTTAAATTTACTATCAGGAATCTTTATATGAATAACAGATCCTAAATCTTTTATATCGTCTATTGTCATGTTTACCATTTCATCGCATCTACATGGTCCAGATACGCCCATTATTAGAACAACCTAAAAGTAGTATGTATTTAAAAACTTGATTGTATTTATGCAGGTTAGAATATTATAACTAACCTTAATTCCTAGATATTGCTCATCAGGTGCATTATTTAAAAAATCTTCAAACTGGTCTTTTGTGAATACCTTTGACTTTTTGGGAGTATACCCGTCATTCTGCTTCTTCCGATAAGCACGTAGTTTCATATATTTGCTAATATCTAATCCATATTTAATATTCAGTAATGATTTTATCATGGAATACTGAGACCACATTGTTGAACTTTTCATTTTTAATTTAGTTGTCATTTCAAAAAAATAAGCTAGTAGTACATTTTCCGAATAGTTTGAAATGTTTTTATCATAGCACCATGTGAGAAATCTTTCGTAAGCATGATTATAAACTCAACTTGACTTAGTTGGAATTAAATCATTCGTAGCTGTCTTAGCAATGTCAACAACGTCGGGCGGTGTACAGTTTGGTTCTGAATTCGACATAATATAATCTAAAAAAAAATTTCAGTACACCTTACTACAACAAACGAAGTTTTGATGCTCAAGTACTTACCAAAAATGCACAGTCCAATTGTTGCTTTAAATCACTTACAATATTTCTGACATTGTAAAATATTATTGAACTGTCAAATTTGTTTTTGACTTGGCAATCACAAAACCAGTAACCACGGAAATGTAGTGCACAGTTTTATAATTATTATTCTCTGAATGTTGCGATCGTTTTGAATTTTGATTTAAATGTTAATTAGTTCTATAGTCTGGATGCCGTTTGCGGAAAAAATAGCATGTTTCATTCGGAGCAAAAGCACTTTTTGTGGCTCGTCTAAAATTGTCGGCCTCACTAACGTTCGGCCATCAAACATTCAGACTCGCCACAAAAAGTTATACTTTTACTCCTAATAAAACAATATAATATTGTTGTCCAAAATTGGATTTATCAATCCTGGTAAGATGTTCGTTAATGCGTGTGTGTAGGGGTCTATAATAATGGTCCTTCCTATGTATGAAACTAAGCATTCTCCACAGTTAAGTTAGTATAATACACTTTTGTTCAATTTTTCTACTTTGTCTTTTATTTTTAAAAGTTGTGATCAGATAGTATATTGAGATTTGAAGGAAATTTTAAATTTTTTGTCATGTTTTTTGACGATATTGGAAATTTCTGTGGATACTTCCCCTATCTATGAGTATCTTTTGTCTCTGTTTTGAGGTTTTTTTCTATAATGTTATGTTGTTGACAGCAATCTGTTTAACTCTATATATAAATAAATACTACTATATATAAACATTTTTTATATAAACAAAAATTTGAACCAAAGCCACACGATCTACATAGGTGGTCTAAGTACGCGTGTATCGACATGTCACTTGTTAATTCTGGTCTTTCATCGGATCACGCTAAATACAGAATTAGTATATTAATTCAACACAATCAGTTTTATTTATTTTATTTATTTAAATGGATAATTTCTATGTGTTTAAACGTTTTCAGATGCTAATTCCATCGTTATTTAGTATTTATAAGTTGACATTTTAGAGAATTTGAAAAATTTACTTGGCGTGATGTTATGTTGTTTGCGTGTTAAAAAACTAATTGTTTATAATATATACGTCATCAAATGTTAACCTTTCGACTGCTAATTAAGACAGGAATATTGTCAATAGTGTTATTATGTCGAATGGCGTTTTGGTTTAAAAAGAAAACTTTTAATTATTAATATTATATATAAAAGAAAGGCAAGTTTTATAATGGGATTAAGCACTCATTTTTGGGAAAGAAGGAGATACCCAAATATATAAAAGTGCAGGTACTTATACATGGAGCAGAGAAATGGGGCGGCATTAAATTCGCTTCGAAGCAGGTTGACCTAAAATCCTACCCATAATAACTCGCCTGCAGGTATATTTCCTTTAATATTAATAGTTATAAACTATTTTAATCAAGGTTTCCCTAAAAAATGTAAATATTTAAATATTTTGTAGATCCATTAAAGTTCACTTCTTAAAATTCTTACAAGTCCTCTTTAAAGGGGTTTGTTTTTCAAATGTGACTCTCCTTAGGTGAAGAAAGGAGAAACCAAAGCCAACGTCACAAACTTTTATTATAAAGGTATAAGTATAAAGCTACTAGTTTCGGCCTACAATAAAGGCCATCATCAAGCTTAAATAGAAATAGTATATTACAAGCTAATTCAAAGGTATACAAATTCTTACCTAACAGAGTTACAATTAGCAAAGGCAAAAAATTTGTAGTTAAAGGTTATTAAAAATTAATATATCTATACACACACAGTAAAACTTGGTAAAAACACCAAGTTTAAGAACATTGTTGTTCAGGGAGAGTAGTGGTGAAGGTATCACTTAGAAATTAGAATGTAGACATTTTTTAAAGATAGGTGAAAGCTAGAACCAAAGGAAAAACCTTGAGCTGAGCAAGTTACGCATAAGTATTTCATGAAAAGAAAAATTGGGGGTTGGTGCAACGTAGAGAATACCCTACCCAATAAGGAAGGAACTGTATGTAAAAAAGTAAAGAATGAAATATTTAGAAAAGGATTCTGGAACTCTGATACTCCAGAGAGCCAAAAGTAGGGAAAGAATGGTTAATCCAAGAAATTATGGGCTGTGGTTTCACTTCTAACAGAAACTCCTGCAGAATCGTATACATTAGTAGTATTACTAGTATTGCACATTAGTTTTTCGGCAAAATCTATTTTATTTTGAAGAAAATCTTCTACATAGCTTTCCGAGAACATCAACACCTTTATTATCCAAAAGCATTGCTGATGTCCTACTGAACGAATGGCCAGTACTGTTAATAATTTGGCAATTTAAGGCCAGCCCCCGATTGTCCCTTTCTCTATTACTTGAGCACAACATTTTACGAAGTTTTATATACATTTGCAGAATTTCTAAATAATACAGTCTGGTTTATTAACGACTGTAAAATTACGCTGGATGTTCGTTTTTGTATTGGGTACTTTTACAATCATTAAACCATCGGATGTCATTCATAGTAAATTTATATTCTTCTTTTCTACAGGCACCAGATATTCCCAATATCATTGCGACCTACAAATTATGAAAAAATCTTCATTAGAGTGTTCAGACAATTGGAGTCGTCGCTCCGCTCCTCCTCCAAACAATTGTCTTCGATCGGTATAAAGCCCTTACCGTTCTCCATACTTAATATACTATATTTACGTAATTTCTAATATTTTCTAGGAATAGTGCAACTGGCGGTAATATCAAATTCTTCCGTAATATTGTACGTAATCGACATGGAATGTGGAAGAAATGAAATAATGTTATTTAAAACAAAAAAAAACACTATTACGCGATTCATACACCTGCTTGATGTTTGCTTGTGCGTATACTATAACGTAACACATGGCAATAGAATAACTGTTCGCGATATTTCAATCAAACGGAGTGCCAATGTCGCATAGTTGATTTATATTCTTAAAGAATGATTACGAAAAATGAATGAGAACATACTGAGATTTTTCAATAAAATCACGTTCGATATAGGTACCTACAGATATTTAGGTATTTACATTTATCTTGAGTACAGAAATATACAAAAAGAAATTGAATTAAAGGTTGTTAATGGTTAAATATTCTTTAATCGTAGTAATAAATATCAAAGTCTATCCACAACGTTTAATAGTAAGGTTCAAAAAATTAGTGCAACATATTTCGTTCTTCAGACCATCATCAGGCTATAAAGAAAACAATGGTATCAGGAGAATCAAAAATAGTTTTTTGATTGTTTTTTACAATCATTCCTTTTGTCCTCCTCACATGTTTCTTCCTTATTGTTTCTTTTAGTAATGTAAAACTTGTTAACTAGAATTTTCCTCTTGGAAACAACATTCTTAGCACGAATTTGGCTCCACTTTTCTATCCACTTTAATTTAACTAACACACCCATCTTTATAACTTCTGAAGTTCCTTTGTCCTCTTCTTTTCCTTTTTTATATAATAACTTTCTTATTTATCCATTATTCTTCACCTATTCATGGATGTTTAAGTTTTAAATTTAAATTATTTACAATTCCTACGTTTCACACATACAGGTGAGTTTTATATTGATTATGTAACATATTTAACTTGCTGTTTGGCCATAGTTTTACTTATACCGAAAACCGTTTACACTACCACTACACCAACACACACTTTTATATGCCTGACGCGCGTTTCGATAACCAAGTTATCTTCTTCAGAGACCGAAGGTAAACTGTTTACCTTCGGTCTCTGAAGAAGATAACTTGGTTATCGAAACGCGCGTCAGACATATAAAAGTGTGTGTTGGTGTAGTGGTAGTGTAAACGGTTTTCGGTATCAGTTTCGCCAACGGTTCCAGATTCAACATTTTAATAGTTTTACTTATTGCAAATCATGTACCTTTAACTATTTACTTTAAACTTGAATTTTACTTCTATTTGTAATTATTTGTTACATTTGAAATTTTTTAACGTTAATCATTGATGTAATCGGACAACCGACACCATTCGCTCTTTTTATAACTATTTTTAATTCTCCTAATACCATTGTTTTCTTTATAGCCTGATGATAGTCTGAAGACCGAAACATGTTGCACTAATTTTTTGAATCAGCTCAAAGAGGAGTATCCACATTTTACATATAAGATATAATAAGTAATTTAAAAAAAAGGGATGCTGCTAGGGGAGAGGGGTGGATTTTTCCAGTTAGTTACAAAAGTTTAATAACTTTCTTAGGACCTCACACTACTAGTGTTTCTTAATGACCACTTTTTTCCTCTAAACTACATATTTTAATATTTTAACTTAATTTTTACTTTACTTCATGATTTTTTAAACATTTTGACTGCTTTAATTTTTGATATTACTTTATCGATGCATTGAAGTTTACATGATTAGGTAAGCTTTTTTTAATTACTTTTGTAGTTATTTATTTAGCGTACCTCACTCATTCTACTTAGCTGTTCAACTTAATATTTACGTCCCTTAACTGTATCTTTTTATTTTTTGCTTGATGATGGCCTAAGACCGAAACTAGCATCGCTTTATATAATAATTTTTACATACTTTTATCTGAAAAGCACTGTATATCAAAACGTAAAATTGTCAAATACTACATTTGATTGTCTAGAATGTCCCTTATAAATCCCCTGTTAGAGTTGGTTAGCTCCAATAAAAAAGACTGGGCTCTCCTAATGCGTTCCTTAGAATCCACCTGACTTCGTAAGAAATGTAATAACATATTTAAAGGATTATTACAGTGATTGGAATTAAAATCCACGGCATCCTTATCTTCATTAAAATTTTGCCTACTGTTGCGATGGCGTTCCCATACTTTTAAAATTTCGTCTGGCAAAGCCGACTCTACCAATGGAAAAAGCATAGCGGCATATTTATCGCTCGTAACGCCAAGAGACTCTAAAGATTTCAATTGTGTCTCTAACCTATCATATGAAGTGGTTAATGACATACCTGAGTCTTCTAAAGTTGACTTTTGTAAAACTAGATTAAGCAACTCACGGACTTATACATCTATTAAAACTTCATCCCTAGCGAAACGTGCCTTCAGTTTGTCAATTGCTTTGAAGTAATTTTCTTTTGTTGGTGGATAGCCTTCTATAAGTTGCTTTGCGTTTGAACCATTCTCCATACATCCTAATAAATATTGAAATTTATCTTCAGCATCAACATCTGGGTCTTCATGAATTTTCTTAAACTGTCCCCAAAAAGCAATCCAATTCCTTACGTCGCCATTAAACTTTCTCAACTCTATTTGGGGTAATTTGAATCTTCTCTTAGTTTCATGTGGGTTCTTTTGAATTTCTTGTTGTTTCTGTTCCAAGTTTATTTTTGTAGACGTTTTATTAATCAGTTTTTACAATACAATATATTTTCGATCATAAATAAATATTTCCCTAGCAACCTGTAAAATCATAAAACCATTTCTAACATCCCCTGTATAGACTGAACTCCGTAAATAGTTCGATTCAGTATTTCTTTGAAAATCCAGGGTGACTCATGAAAAAATCCTATGTGGATACTTATTAGGTAATAATTAAGTGTTTAATAGTATACATAACAAGTTTTGAATATTAATTTTTTTTATGACTTTATAACAATAGTTTTGATTTATCAATCCATGCAGGACCAAAGAATTGCGAGGTAAAATGCTTTATTTCCTGGAATAATCGTGTTACCAACTTGTGACCGTTGTCTAAGAATTTGTATTATATTCTTTATAGTGGTTGTTTGATTAATGCCCGATTTCACCAATCACAAATAGCAGTTTTTATTAGAATATTCTTCTAGGCTAGGTTATTAAATTATTCTACATTGTTCAGAATTCTTCAATTTATGTCCTTTCCTAGGACCTCTCACTACTAGTGTTTCTTAATGATCCCTTTTTTCCTATATACTACATATTTTAATATTTTAACTTAATATTTTCTTTTACTTCACTTCATAATTTTTTAAACGTTTTGACTTCTTTAATTTTTGACATTACTTTGAAGTTTACATTATTAGGTAAGTTTTTTTTTTAATTACTTATCTGTATCTGTAATTCTGGAAGGGTGGGTCGCCCCACAGCACTTAGGCCACATTTGTCCTTCTGAGATTGAGCCTAACCTATTGGCTCGTCAACCATCCTACCTGTTTAAAGTAGGTGATAACGTCGCCTGTAGGCAGCTCCCTTAAATTGGCATGTGTTAGCCAGTTCTCACCGAATACAGAAAGTCTTATTTGAGAGAGTGCCGGACAATCACAAAGGACGTGCTCAACTGTCTCATCCTCTACATAGTGGGCTGTAATTACTTTTGTACTTATTTTTTTAGCATACCTCACTCTACTTAGTTGTTCAACTTAATATTTATGTTCCTTAATTGTATTTTTTTATTTTTTGCTTGATGATGGCGCAAGACCGAAACTAGTAGCGCTTTTTATAATAGTTTTTACATTAAATTATTGTGGTTTGACTTGGTGTTTTATTAATATTTTGATATCAGCCACATTTGAGATATGGATCATTCCTTCGATTTAAGTAATCAATTAGTTTATTAATGTATATCTTTGCAATGAAAAAAAATAATTTATCATATTTTACTTAATTGAATTATCGTTATTATTATAAAAATATGTTTACATTAAAAAAGTCCTACATTTAGCTTCCTTTAAAAAAATATTTTATATTGGCATCAATGTTATTCATATTACCCATATTGTTGCAATATTATCATATTTTGCAGTTCAAAGTTCTATTAATTTTGTTTGGGATTTTCTCGGTTTTGTTAAAACTCGTTAAAATTAAAATGAACTACCTACGTGACTGAAAGCACAGAAATTTTAAGTAGGTGGTTAGATATGCTATTAATAGAGGGAGCTAGTCATTTTATATTTTGCAATATAATGATAAGTAAAGTTAACTACGCAGAAAGGCTTTGGGACGTAGTAAAAAATATAATGTGTATTTTTTGTATGATACCTAGTATTTTTTCTATTTAATTATTTAATATTTAAATTAGATAGGTCTTCCATCTCAAATGTGGCTGAATCCAATAGAAAAGATCCAATAAAACTCAAAGTCAAAACCACAGACTTTTATTCAATTAATGTACAATTATTGCAACTAGTTTCGGTCTAGATCAGACCATCATCAGGCTGTAAAGAACACAATAAATGGTAAGCAAGAAGTGCAAATAGTAATCGATAGTAGAAAATAATATTAAACAGGTTAAACAGCAATACCAAAGATAACAATTTTAGTACAAAATGAGAATGTGTCAACAGAACAGAAGTTATTTCAAATCATAAAAATATCAACACTTTTTCTCTTTCTTTTGGAATACAATAAGCGAATCTTATGTATTTACCTATATATGTATAATATAATACTAATATGTGTAGGATTACATCTTAATTAGATCAAATAACAATAAACTAAAACAATAATATGTTGTAGCTACATGAACATGCTAAATGGAGAATTGACAAACAAATGCTTACCAGAGTCACAAGAGTAGAAGTTGAGGGTGTTAACACAACGTAGATAGTTGAAGATTTTTAATGTTACATTCCATTAAGGGGTGGTTTTGAATATTGTGTGTGGTTTTAAAAAAATTATATTTATAAATTTGTCAAGAATTAATAAGATATGGGGATTTTTAGGGGGGAAGTCTACTAAATGGAGTAAGAGAGGAATTTAATATGTCCCTACTTGATGGAGTAAGAAACCATAAGTAGGGTAGGAGTGAAGGGGTCGAAGGGGAGGAGGGAATTAGGGATTATGTCCCACTAGATGGAATAAAAAACCAACAGTAGGACGAAGGAGAGGGTGGAGGGTTCCCACTACATGGAATAAAAATCCAAGAGTGGGGTGTAGGGGGGTATAATAGAAGACAGAAAAACCACCTTGGAAGTAGAAAAGACTAGTGGTAGTCCAAGTTTTGTAAAATAAGGAGGAAACTCAGGACGGATGGTCCAGTCGTAGAAGGGAGATTTTCGAATTTTGATGTGGGAAAGCCCACTAAAATTCTTCTTGGGTTGTAAATATTTATTGAGCAATGTCAAGATAGACATGATTAAATGTAGTAGTGGAAACATTGTCGGAAAAGTCCATGTCAAACGACAAATAAATTTGGATTTAAATTTCACTCACTTAAAGCACTGATACCGCACAACAAGTTGAAGTAAAATGTGACAGTTTTGGGAATTGAATGAAGTTTCGTCTTTTGAAGAGAAAGAAGAATTTAGACTAAGTAGCTATGGTTATGAAGTGATGACATCATGGGACAAAAAGTAAAGAATTAACGTGGATAAAGACGGGATGGAAGTTAGGTGTGAAGAGAGGTCAGTAAAGTAAATTTTTGGTTCTGTGACTCTGAGCAATTTAATATTTAATCAATTAAAGTCGATTTGCTGAGAGATACAATATGTTTTGTTAAATTCATAATACTGCTATTTTCACGTACTCTGCTTATCCTGAATAATCCAGTATAATATTTTTCTAAATTTTGAGAGTAGGTATGGTAAAAATTTAGCGAAGGTTCACCGAAATCACTACAAGAAAATAGTACTTAAGCGCCAAGGTTGGAAAAGTGAGTTATTTTTGTCGAGGTTTAATGGATCCGAGACAATAATTCACTTTTCTAACGTGGCTTATATAGCATTTTTTTTTCGCTAGTGGCATTCTATTTTTTTTAATATTAGTTTTTAAAACTAATAAGAATATTTCTCTCACTCTCGATTCATATGACATGACAATGACAAGGCAACCAATATTACCAGTACCATATCCAATAATTTTTGTTTTGATTTGATAATACGAGGGTTATTCAGAAAGTGAGGAACGTTTTGTAATAAAACAAAAACTAGGTACAGGGAAAATATCTGAAAGAGTGATTAAAATGCTACTTTTCTACATAGTCACCCAACAAATTAAGGCACTTAATCGCCGCCTGCGATCTCAGCCACCCAGTGACGCACGCCCGAAGCTCGTCGTCGTCATCAAAACGCTGTGTCCCTAGCTAGTTCTTCATCTTCGGGAAAATCACTCGGTGCTACGTCGGGACTATAGGATGGATATGGGAAAATCTCCGATTTGAATGAGTCAAGAAGTTCTGCTGTGTGAGGTCGGGCATTGTCGTGAAAAAACAAGATTTTTGACGATAACTTTCCTCGCGCTTGTTTTGCACTTGTTTTGCGCGGAGATGTTCTCGTTCTGACGGTTGGATGCCAACTGAAGCTCCGAGCACGCGCAAACCAAAACATATGTGATCGCCGGCGCCTAGTGGCGTTAGACGGAAACGTTCCCAAGTTTCTGAATAGCACTCGTAGTATTGTGTTGTAAAAATCGCTTTGAAAATGCATGAGTAAGTCAATTCATTATTGAATAGGTACGTCAATATAACCATTAAATAAGTGACGGAAAATATTTTTTCATGTTGTCTTTGCATCAGTTAACCTCACATTCTATTAAATGGATTGAGATTTAGTTCTAATCAATTAGTCCCTGTATTTTTCTATCTTAGTTAATAATGAACAAGTCAATAAAGTTAGGTTCAGAGGATAGTAGTGAACAAAATATTTGAGCCACAAGGTTTTAGATCAGGGATGTCCAACTTAGACTTGCGAGCCGCAAAGTGTATTAATTGGTCTTTTAAATTGGTCCGATTTGACTTCTTCATTACCGAATATTCGAAAATCCCGCTCGCGTTTATAAGTAGGTTAAATAAAAAGAAAGGTTATTCTATTATGCATTAAAAAGACATAAACGACATCGAAATAATTATTATTATTTTAATTAATTTTAAATATTAAAATATTTATTTATCATAAAAAAGTGTTCTTTATTGTTATTTTTGAGCTAGTTATGTTTTGTAAGAATAATTAAAAAATGTACTTAAAATTATGCAATTTACTCTTTCTTATGAAATTGTACAAATTACGACATACATTTATGCTTACTTTAATTTCAGTCATTTATTTGTAAAAGTATAAACGTTAAAAATGTATATTTTTATAAAATTATTATTATTAAATCAGTTAATAAAATTGTGCAGAAATATATAAAGGTTCTTGCTATACAATCTTATACTCAATATTTAGAATATTTTTGATATTCAAAAACGTGAAAAAGTGTATTTTTGTGATACCTGAAGAGCGGGGGCTAATGAATCAGTGCCCTCTGCGTGAGAGGAAAGTACGTGTACCACTGCGCCACGATCATGCGTTTTAAAAAACGCTCATATTGTACAATTTTTACTGTTATGTATTTGCTCGCCTTCATCATGAGGTATTCAGAATCGGGCGTTTCTTTTAAAAAACGAATGCACTCTTCTCGTGATGGTGTTTTAGATGTTTTTGCTTTATAATTTATAGAATTTTGTTTCAGGAAAGCTCACATTTTGTAGAAATGGTCCAAATTTATATTATGTCTGAAATTAAAATTTTCAAATCCAAGGTAATCCGGAAAAATATTTCTTCAGCATTCCTGTGATATATTGTATTATACAGGGTGATTGATTAGTGTGAGGAAGCTCAGTAGATCTGTTATAGTAAAAATTACAAAACAAAGTTATTGACCAAAATTGTAAGCAGCTTTAAACTCCACATTTTAAAATTAGTTACAATCTTATAGGGTGTCACACCAAACTTATACTTTTTGTTAAATAGGACACCCTGTATTTTATTTTAAATTTGAAATCTGCTTAACTTAAACATCACGACAATGTAAAGTTTTATTAGGTTATACCGGGTATTTAAAAAGTTATAACCAATATTTACCTGAAAATCATATCAAGTTTAACTCCCTGTATAATTAAAAAGGAGTATAGGAGCATTGATCTATTGCAACCATAGTTTTTTAATAATTGTTAAAAATTATAAAACATATTCGTTTTCATAATATTCGTTAAATCAAATACAGGGTAAGTCAAAATGCAAGTACATTATTTTCTTGGTTATTTTAAATAGAACACCCTGTATTTTATATCACTATCGAAAAGTACTAATGTCATACTTCAAAATTTTATGAAGTACTCCCTATACCTAAAGTCAGTCAGTTTCTGACAAACCAATCGTGGATAACTCACAATAATTATTGGTAAAAGTTAAAATATCTACCAAACTAATACTTCGATGAAAAAATAAAAATATCTGGAAAACTGATAACTTTAGGTATAGGGAGTACTTCATAAAATTGGAAGTATGAAAGACCTTTCGACAGTGACATAAAATACAGGGTGTTCTATTTAAAATTATCAAGAAAATAATGTACTTGCATTTTGACTTACCCTGTATTTGATTTTTAAAATTTTTAACTATCGTTAAAAAACTATGGTTGCAATAGATCAATGCTCCTATACTCCTTTTTAATTATACAGGTACCTAATATTGGTTATAACTTTTAAAATACCCGGTATAACCTAATAAAACTTTACATTGTTATGATGTTTAAGTTAAGAAGATTTCAAATTTAAAATAAGATACAGGGTGTCCCATTTAAAAAAATATGTTTGGTGTGGCACCATCTTGGGAACACCCAGTAAGATTGTAACTAATTTTTAAAATTTGGAGTTTAAAGCTGCTTACAATTTTTGTCAATAACTTGTTTTTGTAATTTTTACTATAACAGACCTACTGAGCTTCCTCACAGTAATTAATCACCCTGTATACCAAGATGCCTTTTGTGGAAAATCCCGTTTGAAAGGTATTGAAAATTCCTATTCAATCATACTAATTTTGTTTGGTTAGGTTCAGCTAGTACAATTTCCGAGATTATGTCAATGTTTTATCATCACTAATTGTTCGTCGACCAGATCTTCTGGCATCTTGAAGCTCTCTTAATTGAGTTAGGTTAGGTTAGGTTAGGTTAGGTTAGGTTAGCACTTGGTAAATAGGTCATGATATTCAAAATATTGAACACATTGGCAATATGGCGCCTTATTTCGAAGCTTAAAATATGATTTAAACATCTTTACTATCCACCATTTCGACTAGGAAATAAAACTGTAGTGAATTACAAAACGCAGTTGATACTTACACTAAAAATAAACTTGCCAAAAGAAGCCAGACCACCGTACTAGCAAAACATTTACAGCAATAGATGGTGAATCTAAAGTATCAAATTAATTTATGTTATTTGCGTATATTAAACGGCAACTTAAGTGATCATTATGGAGATAAAAATAGTAGAGATGTCATAACTGAAACGTATTTCTTAAAATAGATTTAATTTATCCTTTATAAATTAAAAATACAAATGAGAAATTGTCGGCTAGAAATAGGTACAGATCGATACAAATGGAATTTCAATAATTTTTTTAACATCATATCTTTTTCTTCGCTGAGCGAGATTTTTTCTGAGGTCTGAGGTATTGTTGGGGACATAAATTCATTTGCATATTAAGAAATTGAGATTTTTAAAATTAGGTAGTTCAACAACATTAAAATTATTTAAGAAGAATGATGAACAACCATTCATTTAAACTTAACTTCCACGTTTTATTAAAAAATTAGCTTTTAAATATGCCAAATTGACATATTTAAGTTGCATTTTGTTTTTTCAAATACCTGATGTTGCTTAAGTAGTGTTAAGACTAGACCAAGTATTGAAGAAATAAGACATAACAATATTAAAGCCTAGATGTTAATGCTATAGAAAAACCAGGAAAAAACTATATCATACTATACTGATATAATAACTTACTATATTTATGTTACATTTGTGTCTTAACTATGGATAAAATAAAGACTCAATCAAAGTAAACAGTTTAATAGTGGAGAACTTC
The DNA here is from genome assembly GCA_035357415.1 of Ophraella communa. Taxonomy (NCBI): domain Eukaryota; kingdom Metazoa; phylum Arthropoda; class Insecta; order Coleoptera; family Chrysomelidae; genus Ophraella; species Ophraella communa. Next base: position 68,505,503 of record CM068979.1, read on the forward strand.
CCAGATTTATTTGTTAATTAATAATTAAATTGTTATTCTGCTGCTTATTTTAAGTTCTTCAAGGAAATCTAAATTTTATTTTTTATCACAAATGTGTAACATAATGCTGCTGGAGTCTTTTTCACGCGGGTCGTTTAAGTTGTGAACTGTAATAATAATAATTGATATTATTTATTAGAAATAAATTTATCCATGACTTTCCATGGCCAAGTTTTTTTAATCGTATCAAATGTCTTCAATGGTTTCAAAAATTATTAACACAAAAGTTTCTATATAAATAATTGTTTTCTACGTACAATATTTAAAAATTACTTATATCAATGTATCTATATAATTATTATATGCATTATCAGAGTAATAATTATTTTTAAAAAGTTTTTTTTCTCATTAGCTTTGTTTTTACTTTACCTATAGTGATTATGCTGTTTTATTGGTAACCTTTTTTAAATATGTGGATGTGTGGCTGTATATCGGTAAGTAACTTAAGTATTTGTTTTATTTTAATTTTACAAATTTTTTTAGGGAATTTTTGTATAATACTCTTGAGAACTATAAAATTCGTGATCTAAAACTTTAACAATAAAATTATATTAAGGTTTTTTGTATACTAAGTAGCATAAAAATCCGAACACCCAGATTAAATGATTTTATTTTAATAAAATTTGGTGAATTTATTTATTTTACTGAGATAAACAATTGATAAAATTTTCAGCCTTATAAGTTGAAGATTCCGGTTTTTATACTGCTTTTTTTGAAATCCACTAACCATCCAAAAATGAATATTTTAGCCGTAGTAAAGATCCAAATTTTGCGGATTTTGGTTCTTGACATTCTTTACGATTGGTTACGATCCCTAGGGTACGGAGACCTGTACGATTTCATCCATTTAGTTTGATAGGGGTCGTACAGTGGGACTTCGAGAAGCTAGACACCGTGGTTAGGTGTTGTCAGACCTTACGCAAAGAGCAAGGGGCTCTGGACGCCCCCGTAGAATAACAGACCGTGAAGATCGCCGCCTAAGATTATTGGCCTTAGGGGACCGTTTCTCCACTACCAGGTCCATTGCAAATGAATGGTCTGCAGAACACGGAAGACTTATTGGCATGCGAAGTGTTTACCGACGAATAAGACGTTATGGCTTGTTTTCATACCGACCACACTGGGTTCTTCCTTTAACTTCAGAACACCGACGTAATCGCCTTGAGTGGTGCAGAGAACGGTCACTCTGTGGATCAGGAATGGAACAGCTTAAATCTTCATCAGAGGTAACATGAACGCGCAGCGTAATATCCAAGAAATTTTAGAACCCCATCTTTTACCCTATCTTGACATCCTGGCAAATCCAACTTTCCAACAAGGTAATGCCCGACCACATATTGCAAGAGTCACTTGTCACTAACACTTATGATTATGCTTATGCATTGAGGAACGGATAAATTACCCATCTGTTAAGCACTATGCGTTAGAAAAGTTGTTATAGTTATGATTATGCATTAATGAAAATGGTATGCTTATACATCCGCTAAATCCGCCTTTAATACTTTTTGCAGAGGTTAAATCCGGACGACTGAAACTAAGGATTATAATCTTTACAGGTAAATTGCGAAGAATCAACCTCAAAGAGGGTGTTTAAATATTGTATTTGCCAAAATTTATGGAAATAATAAAGAGGGGTATTTCCTTATATTTGTAATTTTAAGGTTTCTTTATGCCGATTGAATTAAAGTTTCGTTAGTATACTTTTTGATTTTGACAATAATTTTTCGAACATAAAATATGGAAAATTTCGAATTTATTTCAAGTGAACGTGGAAATATTCTAATACTTTACAGTGGATATACTTTTTCAAAATAAAAATGTTTTAAAAAACTCTGGTGAAACTTTTTGGAGTTGTACAAATAAAAATTGCAACGCTAAATTAAATATGTACAATTTGGTTAGGTTGGGTTAGGTTTAGTTTAGGTTAGTATAATATAAAAGTGGCGAAATATTACGAATAAATTGTGTAAAATGCGTTTCATACATTGGAAAAACTCATGTGCCATGATGAATTAAAAAAATATTTTTATTATATTTGATATATTTTGAAAAAATTGTAGAATGTAAATATTGTAGTGTATAAACAAAGTTTATTTTTATTACATGAAAGACTATTATTTAACTACCTGAACATCAGGTACCCGCAGTTTACCTCTCAACTGGAGAGCGGTATCTCCGCAGTTTACTTGTACCTTTTTTGATTATCAATTATTTTAATGGGTTCTCTCCGCACTTTACCTTCCACCAGCTAAGAATAGTAATTAAATCTTAAAATGTTGTAAACAAGACCCTAAATCAGTAGCGTACGTACTTATTTATATCGGTATTAAGAAATGTCTTTTAATCATCATATTTTAATCTTTTTAGGTAAGGGATAAATGTAGTCATAATACGATATTTAGAATATTTTGTTTTTCGATTTTAAGGAGAATAATTATGGTCGTTAGGGGTGTTAAGGGATTAAAGTAACCCTATGTATTGCAAATACAGGTACGTTATTAATCTATAAATAGAGGATTTGTTTATATCCTAATACATAAGAATATAGGTACTCGTTAGTGTTGGTGGTTTATATTGTGATCTATATATTTATTATTTTACTCCGAGAACATTTTCGGTAGTGAAAATGGCGTCAAGTTCGAGTTTTGTTTCAGTACAAGTGGCACATTTAAGACAAAGTGCGTTTTCTCAAAGATATTCTGATAGTGGGCTACCTTGTAGTAACACCTTTACAAGAAAGCATTTAAGTTCCGATGCTTAGAAAAAAATCTGGCGATTCTGTAGCCGAGACGTGTGCTTTGACAAAAACACCTTTGAGTATTTAGGGGATTTGGATCTATTAAGAATAATGTATCAAATGTACGAAGGGCAAACAATACCTACTTTGGTTTCCCTAGTTCTTGTAGCGTATCTAGCTTAAAGAACATTTTGCTTATAATAAGTATATAAGACTATTAATGAATGTCAAGCAATAATGGAATCTCCGACCCCTTTATGGCCCCTTTAAAAGGTAGGACCTTACACAACGGAAATTAAAGCTCTGATTGGTTTATGGTAGCAAAAGCCAACGGCATATCTTTAACCACACTATTCGCAATAAGAGCGATATTACCGCGTTGGACTTAGATGTTGGACTAACGTTAAATAGAATTTATGAACTCTCTGCTTTTGTTTTTAGCGGCATTGATGTAATTAACTTAAATATAATAATTGTAACAGTTAACATAGAATGTTACACCCTTTTCCTTGTAGTTCCCTGTTCACATTAAAAATGGTAAATTTACTTTAAATACATTCCAAAAGCCAGTTTTAGCCTCTTTTTGGGTGATATAAAGAAATTGTTTGCTTTTCCTTATTTAGAAATATAAATTTATACGAATTTGGGATATTTCCGAAAGTGATTAAGGAAACTCTCTTCTATTTCGCGCTAATTTGGAATCGCTTATCATACGATTAATATGTTTATATATGTTTCTTATGGAAAAGTAACTATCGAATTTCAACGAAATAATTAAGTCAAGATAGATCACCGTGCCTATTAAACGGCAATCATTATCGGACTTTTGTTGTAGAAAATCTCCCAAATTTGTAAATAAAGTTTTTTTAACAATACCGGTAATTAAACCTTAAACAGATTACCTACGGACGTCAATTGGTTAAGCAAATGAAATTATGCCGTGGAAATAAACATTTTTTTTATCGAAATTGGCCAACACAACGACAATGGAAAATGCTGGGTATCTACTACGGCTCATTAAAAAAGTTGAAACTTTTTCTTGATAAATATAAGCGATTTGAGAGAAATAAAAGCAAAACCGTTTTGAAACATTTTCCTAACAAAAATTATTCTAAGACAATTCCTATCAAAAATGAAGATACTTATCAACTTTTTTATTTGTTGAATAATTCTCATTTGACCAATAGTCAAAGTTATGGCGGTTAACTGTTCAATTTAAGCAAAAAGTAGCCTCATCAGAAAACATTACATTAGTTGCAAAATGTTCGTCATCTTTACAAATGTCCATCATTCGTTGGCAAAACTCCAGCCGCCTGTCAAAATCATCATCTGACAATTCTTGATCCAATTGTATCTTTTACGAATTAAATTTTCCATTTTCAATATTTTCCTTACAGAAAATTGATTTTTTTCATGGTTTAGTGCAATATTCTGTTTAATAACTTAGTTCGTTGCATGCACTCTGTGGTTTTTCAGGATGCAAATCATTAAAAATATTACACAACTCATCATAAGTTCTAACAAGATTATCATTCATATTTCAATACGATTTTTTACACTTAAATGAGCCATTTTTAAAACCACTTATTTCTGTCAATGAGAAAAAAAATTTCGTCCGAAAAAAAATACTAGAATTTTTGTGGAACAAATCAGTTGACATTCGTAATTAATCCGACCAGTTCGACTAAGGGCCGGTTGTTCAATCCGATTTAACCGAGATTTGGACTAAACCTCGGTTATCAATTCATTTTCCGTGTTTTAATTCAAAGTTATCAAATAATCCTGGTTGAACAATGGTTCAACTTGATCCATGAATTTAAAAGGTTTAAAACAATAATCGACTGATCCTAACCCAACAACTGTTTGACAGTTATCTGTTAATACATATTGAAACATATGGATTTTGTCGTTTTTTAATTGCTAACATTTGTGTTGAGGTGAAGACACGATAAACTTTGGTTTGAGGTTTTATTACGACTGTAATTATTTTTACATATTGAATATATGCTTGAAAACTTTACCGACGTCGAAGATTTTGTGGAATACCTATAATTTACAATATTCAATAACAATATCCTCATCTATGTTTTTAATTAAAACAACTTTGTTGTCATCATTTATTTTGACTCAAACTCTAACAAGGTTTTACTCATTATTTCCTTTAACTGAGATTCAGCAGGAGTAATTTGTTGTGAAAGGGATGGTGGATAGTTTTTTCAAGTTATTGAATTTAGTTGTTAGATTTGGTTTATATTTAAATGACTCGGAACTTTAAAAACTTGTTATCCACATTCACAGAACACTCTTGAATGTTTTAGCATGTACAGTCGAGAAAAAATGTTTTTGCCAACATTTTAAATCGAAAGTTCAAGCAATCTCAGCTTATTTTTTGCTTGAAAAATGCGTTTTAGTTTAGTCGATAGTTAACTATCAAACCTGATTTACAATACCTGTGGATTACCCTTTCATTGATTAACCGGCCCTTAATGCCCACAGGATTGGGCCAACCATACCAGCGCCGATACCATCATTATTCTTTTTGTCATTGCGTAATAAGACCCCTGACGCACCGACATACCAGTACAAATGACCCAATATTTTGTGTCACCGTCGATTAGCGTTAGTACTGTAATTGTTTCCCTTTCCTTTACTAGTACCTAATTTTTTTTAATTTATATATCTTTGCTGTAGTCGTATGTTAATATCGAAATTATTTTATTGGTTCTATTACAATGTTGTTTACTACTATTTTGCTTCTTATAGTTTCTTTTCCTTCGAAACTTCGAAATTCATTATTTTTGTTTTCTCTGGTGATATTTTCATACTGAATTCTTTACATATTTGTTCCAGCTTATATACCATACCGTTTTTGGAGATCATCTTTATTTTGCCTTATGAGAATGAGGTCGTTGGCGTACAATATCGAATTAATTGTTTCATTTTTATCAAGTTAAATACCTTTTTCATATTTTCCTTTCCAGTATTAGATTATCTAGTCATAATAATTTCTGTTTGTCTATACAAGCTTTTGATCGCATTATTTAGATGTTGAGATTATCCTCTTTTTAGGTTGAAGGGCCATAGTTTTTCCCTAATGGGATTATCAAAAGTCGATAAAAATTATATTTCTTTATTCGTTTCTAGATCATTCTACAGTAAACATAAAATATATGGTTAAGCTCAGTGTTTTTAAACAAAACTTCTATCGATAAAATTATTTATCGAAACTTCTGTTCTTGACACTAAGTTAATTTTTTATTTAATATATATATAAAAGTATTATTAGTCACAGCTACCCATAATATAAACATTAAAATATAAAACTTCTACTTTTTATCTAAAAAATAGCTCTTTTAAAACTCAACGACAGTTATTTGGCTAGAATTAGCATCGTCAGATTGACATATTGAAGCTACATTTTGTTTGTATGTAGCTAGATACCTGATGTTAATTAGGTAGTATTAAGGCTAGACCAAGTATGGAAGTTATAAGACATAACAATATTAAAGCCTAGATGTTATTAGCCCTAAGGGATGTATTTCCCTCTCAGATCAGTATAACTGTGCAATAGGAAAACCAGAAAAAATTATTTAATGCTGATCTTTACAATAACTTTAATATTTGTGTTAGATTTATGTCTCATCTATGTATAAAGGGAATACTCAATCAGAGTAAACAGTTTAATAGTGCAGAACCTCCAAGAACCTGCTATTGCACCCACTGTACCCCTGCACCACCTTTAACAGAATCCCTCTCTGGACCTGCAGTAGTTGCTTTATCTTAACCTGGATCCTCGCTCTTTCACCCCACATTTCCGCTCCGTACAGCTACTCTGCTAAGTCGTCCTATCAATAACTCTCCTCTTCCATTCTCCCGGCCCTTTCACATCAACCTCCCCAGCCATGCTGTTCGTACTTTCGCCTTCTGTGCTGCCTTCACCATATGGTGCTTGAAGGAAAGTTGGCTATCCAACCACACCTAGATATTTCACTGCTCCATACGAATTTTCTTACTCTTCACTACTACTCCGACCTCCCTTGTCTTGCTTCGTCCCTTTACGAGCAATCACACCGTTTTATCTTCCGCTACTTTCAGTCCACATTGCTTCATCTCCACAATCTTCCTACACATTCTCTTCGCCTTTCCTTCTATCTCCAAAATATAAGATATAGCAATAGTTTTATTACCATTAAACTAAATCCATTAACTAAATAATGTCTATTAAATTCCTATAAAATACAATGACACGCTAATAAATATATCCGGTATAAGTTTATTATGAACATTTTGTTTTAAATCTATTAATACGTTATTAAAACGATAATATATTATAGTTAGAATTATAGACATTTTTATTTGAAAGTAAGTAAATGCTTCATTGCTTTATAATTGAAAATTGGTATAAAAGATACATGCTGTTGTTGGAAAAATGTTATCTTTTGTTGAATACATATATTATTATAAATTTGAATACATAAGTAATACCTAGTATTTTAGATACCGAGCAAGAGAATAAAGTGCATATTTTAATCTCTAGGGTGAACAATGAAGTGTATACACAACATCCATTAAAATTGAAATTATTCGTCATTAAAATATAAAAAGTAAATGAATGTGCTAACAATAAAACCCATAAAAATACAGAGAAGAATCACAGAAGCAAACAGAAAGAAAAACAAATGTGTCACCGTGCCTATTAGAACCCAGTCTGTTGTCTATTTGGTTCCAATACTCGGCTGAACAAACTATTCGTCTCAGGATTTTATGATAAGTGTCTTAAACGATAAGGATTTTTAATTTTTTAAAATTAACTAAAACACACCACCTGGAAAGACCGTAACTACCGCAAATGTGGGTTCTTTTCAATCCTACGAAAGCCATTTTTCATATTTTTGTCAATTTTTGTTAACCAAACACAAAAAATTATGACTTAAAAAAAGTCTCTATCACACTTTCCAAATAATCTTCATTAGTTGACCATATAACATCATAAAACTATAAAAAAATGGTTGTTAAAGTTGAATTGATTAAAAAATGTAATTAGGAATAAGAATAAAGTCAATATATTTTTTATATAGGTTGATAATTTGTTTAATTTTACTAAGAAGTGTTTAGTTTAGAGGAATCAAAATCCACATATTGTTGTCATATGCTTCAGTCATTTTACGATTCAGTAAAATTGGTATGTTTCGATAAAAAAAGCCAGAGCATCAGGTACAGCTTTTAAATACCAAGAATAATTAATTGAATTTATGAAATACTGCTTCAAACAGTTTCTAATTATTATTCTTGTATTGATGTAAAGGAACATCATTTTATCAAAAAATATGGTTCTAGATCCTTTTTCAGTCAAAATCAAAAGGCGGAATTAAAAGTTGCAGTGGGTAGAAAAACTTTATTATAAACTATGTGAAAAACTTTAACGATGTATATCTTTTAAAAGAATGTTTTTATAAAAAATAATCAGTATTGAATAAAATAATGTTCTGGGGAACAGAGCAGAATCTACAAAGAATTTTCAGTATACAAAAAAGAGTTTTGAGAACTATTTATAAAATGCCCTTCAGACAATCCTGCAGAGGTTTATTTAAAGAAAAACAAATTTTAACAGTAACAGCACTATATATATTAGAATGTTTGACATTCTTACATAAGCACAAAGAGGATTTTACAGAACATAACATGAATCCCAATTATAATACACGAACACTTAACATTAACTTCCCTATACACAGACTAAGTCTCACAGAAAAAAATCCTTCATATATGTGCATCAGAATATTTAATAAATTACCAAATAGTCTCAAGGCTATCACAACGCATAGGATCTTCAAAAATAAAGTGAAACAATTACTGTTAAATCTGGAACCATATGATTTGAATGAGTATTTTGAAGTGAATCAGTAAAAGTATTGTTTTTTTGGTTTGACGTCTTTTCTTTCAATGTTTGTATGTACCATATTTTCAGAACAATAAACAACTAAAAGGTTGAATTAACTTCCACTATTTATTCTATAAATACTTTTAATGCAATGACAGCCGTTTCGCTATCGGAATAGCATCGTCAGATTGACATATTGAAGTTACATTTTGTTTGTTTGTAACTAGGTACTTGATGTTGATAAGTAGTTAAGGCTAGACCAAGTAAGGAAGTAATAAGACATAACAATATTAAAGCCTAGATGTTATTAGCCCTAAGGGATTATCCTGGATGTATTTCCCTCTAAGATCAGTATAACTGTGCAATGATATAGAAAAACCAGGAAAAAACTATATCCTGCTGATCTTTACAATAACTTAATATATTTGTGTTGTAATTACGTCTTATCTATGTATAAAATGAAGACTCAATCAAAGTAAACAGTTTAATAGTGGTGAACTTCCAAGATTTATTTGTTCATTATCTACTTTATATTGTTGATCTGCTAGATGTCTTTTGATTTCAAGTTCTTCGAGGAAATCTAAATTTTGTTTTTTATCACAGGTGTGTAATATTTGAATGTCATTGGTGTGTAATTACAACACAAATATATTAAGTTATTGTAAAGATCAGCAGGATATAGTTTTTTCCTGGTTTTTCTATATCATTGCACAGTTATACTGATCTTAGAGGGAAATACATCCAGGATAATCCCTTAGGGCTAATAACATCTAGGCTTTAATATTGTTATGTCTTATTACTTCCTTACTTGGTCTAGCCTTAACTACTTATCAACATCAAGTACCTAGTTACAAACAAACAAAATGTAACTTCAATATGTCAATCTGACGATGCTATTCCGATAGGGAAACGGCTGTCATTGCATTAAAAGTATTTATAGAATAAATAGTGGAAGTTAATTCAACCTTTTAGTTGTTTATTGTTCTGAATAAGGTGAACTTTCACACAGTAAGGGTTAGTACCATAAATTTCAATAAATACCATATTTTACCATATTTATAGATGTTGTATATATAAATGTTTACATAAAATAAAGAATAGTATTATTATTATTATTATTATCTTTTTCTTCAAGCGGTCAATAAATGTATCTTTATGTGCATGTATATACGTAGTAAAAGTACGTCTTTATTGATTACTGGGAGATAAAGTCTTTAAAAGGCCATAGGAGACAAAGTAAATTAAGGGCGGAGCCTATGACGTCATAAAGTAAGGTTCATTTAAAATTTCTTAAATAATAATACCGATTTATTGATCAATATTTATACAAAATATTTAATTAATATTTGTCAATTATCCAAATTAAAAAAATATATATTAAACAACAGTTACGTTATTGTTATTGAATATTATTTTCCAATACGCGAATACCAACTACTTTGACAACTGTCAAAAAAAGTAAGATGGCGACAACTATTTCAGTGAGAACTAAAGTTTGTTGTTTAAGGTAGGTAAATATATTTGTTTAATTTTTATTTATTTTACACGCTTGAAGAAAAAATAGTATATATTACACGGAGTAGAACGTTCTTTTTGTGTTTCGTCCTGATTGCAGCCTCAGCTTCGCTTCGGCTGCAAACTAAGGACTCAACACAAAAAGAGTCACTTCTACTCCTAGTGATATAATCTACTATTTTATAAATCTCGGATATCTCAAACTTATTATGAGTTTGATGACTTGAAACAGCTTTCATTGAGACAAGAAAGTTAATTTTTTAAGTAAACTGTGAAATTTTTGTTCCCAAGTTATTTGTATACCTACTTTATACCATCGTCTTTTTAAGTAAGGGTTGGTATAATACATTGCAACGAATTTATTATTAACCAACAACATTTTATTGAAAAACCAATAATTTGCTAATTTTAGTTCAAATAAAATATGCGAATTCGTTCAATTACCAATTTAGCATAAAAGTATTGTCATGTAAGCAGACAGTTTTTTTAATAAATGACGTAGATAGAAATTCATTCAATGAAAACGCATATGATAAAGAGAATCTTCATATATTTTCATGAGATCAAAATAAATAATGACTAACCGTTTTTTCCGTTTATTTAATTGAGAGTACGTCAGTGTTTTCATTCATAAAACATTAAAAGAAAGTTAAACGTGATACATGGATAAGTTTATTATCCTCATTTTCATTGCAATAAATTTAAACCAACTAATTCTTACTTTCCATTACTGGAGGTTTGCCACCACTACATCAATATCTTCACTATTCTGCGTCGCTCTTAGTAATTGTTGAAAGATCTTGTCTGTCCAAGCTTTAATGTTATATTGTTCTTTTGCCATTCCTTTCTGTTCTTCTATATGTTTCCTTCAATTACTAGTCTTATGCCACATATACACTAAGACCTTGCCAATGCTCTTAAAACCGACGGAAATATTGCCCAAAATACTTCTGCTGCGATATCGACAAGAGTCTTAACGAATGGCTCGCAACAATGGCTGAAATCGAGGTTATTGTGGTGACAGCATTATGTCAGGGCTGAGTTTGAAAAGTACTCTCAAGTGCGCTCTATTGACTCGAATACTCTGGGATGATCAGTCATTACACTATACAGTTCAAAAATTATGTTCTCTAATCCCTCGAGCGTCGCATTCTCCAACCAAGTATTTTCAAAGTTATAACATTCATCCGACAAACGCAGTGTTTTGTTCTTGGTTTTGTGGTAAATTAATTGTTTTAAGAAGAAAACAAAACAGACTGTTTTATTTAAAAATTCCTTAAAAATGGATACTAAAGTTGACTTTGTTTTATAATTAAAATAAATTCGTTATCATCACTACTCTCCGATTCACTTGCAAAGTTTAAGAGTCCATTCAAGTTGGTCGATTGCAAATTTGCCAAAGCCGCAACCACTTTGTGCTTCCGATTCGAAGTTCTTGAGATTTATTTATCTAGAAAACGCTATATGACTCCTTGGATTGTGTTTTGTTTACTTTTCGCCTTTTAGGTTAGGTTATTTAACTGTCACAAAACAGTTCGAAAAAGAGTCAAACAAATCGGACAACCGAATCCCACAAATGTCACACCATGGAATGAGAGTGATCTCTCGGAGCGTATTTTTCGAAATAATATAACATAAAAATAAAGTGAAAAATGAAATTTAAATATGAGTAACATAAAAGATTTTTTATTTTTGTAATCCAAGCAAAGAAGACTCTTTCTTCCGCGTCATTTAGTCGAGCTAAGAGGGTCGGGCCTCCACCAGTTCCCCCTCTGTGTTTCTTTATTTTACTGGCCTTCCTTTTTACTTTGTTTTTCAAGTCAGTCCACGCCTTATAAAGACAATATGAATAAGTACAGAAACATTCGAAAGTAAAAATAGCTTATTTACCCTTTGCCACTTAGTGGAATTTTTTTTTGGTCCATCCAATTTATTTAATTCATCAGTCAGCCGTTCCCATTGGGCACTATGCTGCTTGCGCCCCTCTGGAACCGACCACTTTCCTGTACAAAATTCTTTATGCGATTCCATATACGACAACAAAAAATTTTTGTGGTCCGTAGAAAATCGCGATACGCGTTGTTGATCCGTTTTCTTTAAAGTCGACAACTCAAAAAGGTTAAGAACCACGCCGAAATAATGCCGAAACTTCAACCTCAATGAACCACAGAGTTAACATAACCTAAATAAAAAATGTCAACCAGGGATCAACTGCCAACCAACCGCTCAAAAATCCCTAAAAAATTTACTACTGTGGCTAAAATTAGAATAACTGCCATCAGTCGCTAAACGTCATCAAAAACATTAGCGATTAGCTACTGAATTCAGTCGCTCAATTGGAATAGGGGCCCTGCTATGTGTAAAAATTAAAGCGAGAGTGCTGAATCTAAAAGTGCACAAGTGCACAAAAGTGCAAACCGTCACTAGAGGAAGTGCCATGCAATGGCAGCGGTATGAGCAGGTGGAGTGTCTAGTGACCTATTTACATACTCGCGTTGCCCACTTCCCTGTCCAATAGGGCTGACTGTGTAAATGGCATTAGCAAGTTTTATTTGTCATTTCTTAATATATAGTCTAGACACGAGGTCTTTCTTTTCTTAATCTTTATTAGTTCTAGTTCTCTGTTTATGGTGCTCAATACTTCTTGATTCGTTATGTGTTGTGTTCATGATATTCTGAGCATCCTGCGAAAGGCTTCTAGGAGTCTAATATTAATTTAAGTGTCCATGCTTCAACTATTTATAAAAGGACTGACCAAACGAAATAGTATCATTAACCACGCTTTTCCTGCACCCATTCGTTCGTGAAATATTCTTGTAGATTATTTTTATGCAAACATTCTCAATTAATTGGACAAATTTTATGGTCTACTCCGTTAGCCTTCTTTAACAAATTCCACTGGTCGCTACACGTACAAGTGACCAGAAATTCACAGACTTGGCTTGTTTTTTAAAAGCTTGGCTTGTGTCTGGCTTGAAATCAAGCCAAGCTTTTGTAGAAACCAACCCAATTTTGCCGGCAAAATTTTCTACTGGTATGAAAGTTTGTTGCTTGGAAATTTACGCGAATGAAATTTTTACAAAATCACGATACGTTAGTCGAGTAATTTGGTAAAATTTCATGAGCTAAAATTGCCAGAAAGCAACCAAACCGGAAGAAAATTTGGCCGGGAAAAATTTTTCTCTCAAATGGTATTTGACAACACTATTTCACGAGAAAAACAAGACAATATCAACGAAACATAATCTTTGTTTATTTGTTAACAATATTAAATGTACAATTATTATAAGTTATAGTAGTTTGCCAGTTCTTTTCTACTAAAGATTGATTTTGTGTATTATTGACATGTAACATTTGGGAACTCGAAGGTGCAGCTTCATTTGTTGTCCTGAGATTCTCGATCAAATTCTCGTGGTGACTGGAATGCAGCTGCAGGTTTTAACGAGCTTGCATTTGAGTGACCCGTTAACTCCTGTTCAGTAACACCTTGCTTAAACAAGGCTGTCACAGCTGAAGATCGATGAGAATGGTTTATTATTTTATGTTTTTTGTGTCTATTCCAATTTTTTCAGCTGACATTTTTGTCCGCTTAGAGACGGTGTTTATTCCAAGTTTTTGAACCAAGATCCATTCCTCCAATTGGGGTGAACGGTAAGAAAGAGTCTATCTGATCAAATCTTTGGTCCTCTTTTTTCCATTAATTTCAAGAATAGTCTAACTGGGCATAAATTTTCGTTTGATCAATTTCTTACCAATCATTTGCTGCTTGCCAAACTTTTTGACCCGCCTTGATTTGTTTTCGAAAAAAATGCAATTCGACCCGTAAATTCTCCCATAATATCAATTTCCTTCTAGAAAAAGTTAATCTTGCGGTTTACGGCCTCATTGCCTCTCCAAGCAAGTTCCAATGAGCAAAGGTGAAAAAACGTTTTGTGTTCCATCGGGGGTTTCTTCGTGGTAGCTTTTGATCATTTTTAATAGTTCTTCGGTGGATAATACTTTTGAACTGAGTTTTCTTTTTTCTGGACAACTTTGAAGCTGCCTTCGCTTGGTGTGTCTGGCCAATCTTGCACATTTGAAAGATATCCGATTTTTATGCCGTATCCCGTAAAATATTTTTCTTGTACCATTGTTGACTTTACAGACGACTCTGTATAACCTTCGCCATTGCGTTTTTTCGTATTAAAGGCGTAATCCTCGAGAATTTTTGCTAGTTCCGTTATGGTAGTACATTTTCCAAGTGTAAAATTTCTCACCCGTAAGAACTACGAGAATTAGTTCCAAATAGAGCTTCTGGACTTCTGCGTGTTCAATGGGACATTTTCCGAAACCAATTTTTTGATTTCTTCACCTGACCGGCACCAGAATGTTGATAATATTTCGTCTGGATTCATTATTTCTTTTCAAAATTATGAAGACGCTTCAATGACGTTTGTGAAACTGACAACTATAGAAATACCAGACACCTTGGTAACGGATCTGTCATAATTTTGTCGCTATGCAGTTCTGTCAGTTAAAAATAGTCTAGTGAAATAGTCAACACAATACAACTAACTTGTAGAATGAAACATGAATATGAAAACAAATCTAAGTAATTTCTTTCCTTTAATTTACTTCGTAATTTGGTCACAGTAAGGGAAATATTTTTAGATATAGAGGTTGCAGAGATGGACAAAGAAATCTTTTACCATTTTAGATAAAATTGAGAAAACATTCTCATGTCATCTCTACAAATTAAAAATATCTTCACAGCCTTCAATCCATGATGTCTCTAATAATAATATTGTTCTTAGTTGTCGATATTTTGTATAAACTTAAAACATCGATTCATCGTTTTCATCTCGAGTGAACTATTAAATTAATTTTTTCCCATTTTTTACAGCAAGAAGCCAAGCAAGCTTTTTGTTTTCAAGCCAAGCTACTTGGCTTGGTGAAACATTGCAAGTGACAGACACTGTCTTACGGGGGCGGAGAAGCTCCACAATGCCTTTTGGAGTTCATGGTTGTAGTTACGTCTTTTATAAAAGTTATAAAAAATTATGCATAAATTAAATTTGTTATGGGTTTGGAATTTGCGTCACAAACTAAAAAAAAATTATTAAAATGTTTGAGTATTTTAGATATTATTTTTAATGTGCGAATAAATAGTTGTGTTATTTATGAACAAATTTGTTTTTTATTAACATAAAAGAATACGTTAGGTGATTAAAGTTTTTTGGCTACGGAAATTAAAATGAAGCCTCTATATTTAGATAAAAAAGGTGGATCTTTACAAAACAAAGATTTGCTATATAATAGCTATTTATATCATCACTTACAAAATGCCTACTTTTGTGTAACGCGTGAGATTTTTGCGAAAGGAACGAAGTTGTATTATATACAAGATTTTTTCTAATTTTGAAGAAATAAATAAAAAAATAAAATTTAATATAATTGTTGAAAATTTGGAAAACATAAATTTAGTTTGTTGCTGTTACTTCATGTTAGTTGTCAGTTTGACATTTTGTAAAAAAGTCTAGACGGAAGGTTTTTAGCGAGATTGATATATTTTTTGTTTTATTTTAAAAAAATGAGTGATTCAAGTTCTGAAGAGCTACCAAGCGATATTGAAGAGGCAGCAGTAATTCCCAAAAAGTCAAAGGCAGTTTATGATTTGGCATACGAAAAATTTGTTACGTGGTGTGATGAGAAGAAAATTAAACATGTTAATGAGAAAATTTTACTTGCATATTTTGAGGGTAAGAAAGATCTAAAAGTTTTCACATTATGGACACTTTACTCAATGTTAAGGTCTGAACTAAATCTAAAAAGGAATATTAATATTAAAAAATATACAAATTTGGTAGCATATATTAAAAGGCAAGCGGCCGAGTACAGGGCTAAAAGGTCAAAAGTTTTTATTAAAGAAGATTTTGAAAAATTTTTAGTGGAAGCTGATGACAAAGAATACTTAATTGATAAGGTTGCAATGATAATTGAAATGGCAGGAGCATGCAGAAAAGGAAAATTGACATTTTTTTCTAGTTGAAAATGTTATAGACGAAGGAAGCCATTTTCGTGTTGATATCCCACACCTTCAAAAACAAAAGTTATACGTCAGTTTGAAATTACGACTGGATAAATTAATAATAGGAATAGAAATATTAAAAAAATTAATTAAGTTACCCCCAGGTTCTTAAACACAACAGATTTTTTTGTAAAATATGCGAATGAAAAATGTACCAGAAATCCTGTGAGAATTAACACATTTAGCAGTCAGCCAAAAGTTATTTCACAATTTTTTGGTCTATCAAATCCTGTTCTATATACTGGCCACTGCTTCAGAAGAAGCTCTGCCACTTTCCTAGCAGATAGTGGCGCTGATATTTTAAAATTAAAGGGGCATGGAGGTTGGAATCTACCTCTGTTGCGGAGAGATATGTTGAAAATTCCATGAATAATATTATAGTGATGAGCAAATGCAAGGCCAAGACCAAGACCGGGTTAGTCTTGGTCTTGGTCTTGTTCTTGCATACAAGGTCTTGGTCTTGGTCTTGTAGTCAAATAAGCAGTCTTGGTCTTGTTCTGAGGCCAGTCTTGGTCTTGGTCTTGCACCAAGACTCTTGCAAGTCTTGCACTTTTTTTGGATTTATAATGGCGTCCATTTCTACAAAAAAAAATGAAAAATGGTTTTTAAAATCATTACAAGTAAAGAAAGATTAAATGAAAGAGATAGTATTTTTCATTATAAAACTGTTGTTTTTTTATATTACATTGTAGCTATAAATCAAGTATGAAATAGTTATTATCCTAACAAGTGCGGAAAAGTTAATTTCCGCAAGAGTAAGGATCAATATTTTTTTACAAGCAAAATCACCTCGAAAATCATTTAGATACTTAAAAAGATGCGATTGTGACAATTAAATCTTTCATAGTGTCAATAAATACACGACTGTAGCTATAGCAACCCTATTTAAACGGGTGAGTTTATTGTTGTTTTGAGTAAGGTTTACAGGGGTGATTTAATAAATTATGATTTTTTTAAAAACAAACACTTTAAAAATCCCTATTTTCATGTAAAATAATCTTATTTTTTTACTATTTGTATGTAGTCCAAAAAGATAAAGATAATAATACAATAGTTTGTCAAAAAGGTTATCGGAAAACATCTCTAATTAATAAAAAAAAATGAGTGCGGGAAAAAATCTTCGTCAAGGACTCCTCTTAGAAATAAACATAGTTTTTGTTCAGGAGTTAGTGGATTTTTATTTTTATTGCTTTTGAAACAATTTCATCTTTTATGTGATTTAAAACATAATAAAACAATACTGGTGTCAAACGAAAATATTGTCTAAATTTGTCATCATTAGTTTGAAGGTGCGACGACATATTAAGATTTCGTAGACGCCTTCAGTTTTCCGTTTCTTAAAAATCTTACTTTCTTCCGACCTTTTCGTTTCTTCTTCCGATGAAGACTTGTCTTTTAAAAATATTATCATTGCCAAGTCAAAATCATCCATTTTTTGCTTTTAATACAGAAACACCCTAATTATTCAAATAATGAAACTAAACACAAGATACAAAACAAACTATAAACACACAAAACGAAAGCAAATACAAAAATGAATTTTTATATTTTGCACTTATAAAAATCTTCATTATAAAACGCATTTGCGTATCGTAATGTAAGTTTTGCGCACGCAAATTTTTGTTTTTAATGGTTGGCGACATGAGTGAAGTATCTAATGACAAGTCTATTTACAATGACATTTGTGGCTAATAGCAAATTATTAATTTTATATTGTTCTTTAAGAAAGTATTTGTGAATATGAATATCATTTTTTACTTATATAATATATTATTATTGGTGTATTAGTCATTTTAAAATATTTTAAAACATTAACATTTCATAATTTAAATGTCAAAACTGTCAAATGTTATAAATAACACAGTGCTACCGACATACTTTTTAAAATCAAAATTTTCGGTATTACGTAAAAATAATAAATTAATTTATAAAATGATAAAACAGCAAAATATAAAAAATATTATAAACAACTTATTTCATATGGCTGTTGTGACACTCGTTCTTTAAACTTGAACTCGTGTCATAACAGAATTCCATATGAAATGCGTTGTTTAATATACTATTAGGCGGTCAATAACGTTAAACTCTTACTTTACATCTGTGCTCACCGATAGTGGCCGTCTTGAACGGTCGTCAAATTACGGCCGCTTTCTTGCGGCACCGCTATCCTAGCAAACCAAAGCTTTACAGTTTAATATAATCCATGGCTGCTTTATTTTTTGGTTTATATGTTTAAAAGACGCAAGACCGCAAGACTCTTGCAGGTTTGGTCTTGGTCTTGCATAAGTCTTGCACTGCTCGGTCTTGGTCTTGTAGCCTGAAGTTGGTCTTGGTCTTGGTCTTGGTCTTGCAGAAAATGCCAAGACCGCAAGACCAAGACCAGTCTCGCTCATCACTAATAATAAAAAACTTATAGCGCAAGAAATATTTGGTGAAACATCTAATGCAATGTGCGCCGCTTCCCAAATAACAGCAAGTTCGAGCAATGAAAAAAAATATGTCGTCGTCGGGAATTAATTTGAATAATTGCAATAATTATATTATCAATGTTTGAAATACATTTTTCGTCACCAATTGCCTAAAATTTTACG
This sequence comes from Ophraella communa, assembly GCA_035357415.1. NCBI lineage: Eukaryota > Metazoa > Arthropoda > Insecta > Coleoptera > Chrysomelidae > Ophraella > Ophraella communa. Next base: position 68,524,333 of record CM068979.1, read on the forward strand.
ACTTTATACGATTTATACGACTAGTTACAAAAAGTAAGACATTTCATAATGACAATCAGTTTTAAAAAGTGTCATTATTGTTACCGAATTTTCTACTTTCTCCGATATATGTGAAAGAGTCGATGGTAATTCTTCTATATCGCTGATATCAGACATTTTGATAATATATTTATTAATTTTTAAAGTTTGAATTTGAAATATAGGTTAGAACTGTCAAACACTTTTTGACAGACGCCTACTTGATACCTACTTAAATGTAAAATATAGGTGGTATGTGGTCAATTGTTCAGTATCTTAATGAAAACCATTATAACACTAGTGTAATAATGAATATCATTATGAAACGGATTATGGGCATATAAGTGTATTATTATAGTACGTGCGTAGAAAAATACTATTTGTAGTATTTAACTTATATGTGCACTTTAACTGTTTTAGTCAATGACATATTGACATTGACATATTGTTTTATGAGTTAGCTCTGATTGTTCAATAACTTGTATTTATGGTACATTTATGTTCTATTTATATGTAAAATGAAGACTGAATCGATGTAAACAGTTCAATAGGGGTGAACTTTCAAGATTTATTTTTTTATTAACAACTTTTAATTGCTGAATTGCTATATTTCATTGCACAGTTAAATAGATAGAAATATTTTCACTTATATTATCACAAGAGCTTAAATTATTTTCGGACATATTTTTGAGGGCACGAATATTATGAAAATTTTCCTGAGGGATAATTTCAAGCCAAACCAAGTTTTTAGTTTTCAAGCCAATCTACTTGGGTTGGTGAAACACCGTTTTCATCCATATCAAACATTGTATATTCTTCTAATTAATTATTTATCCACTAATAATCATTGTTAACTACAACAAAAACTGAAGCTAATATCAAAGATAGCAGGAATCCCATATTTTTATAATAAATTATGGGAATTGATTAACATTTTTATTGCAAACTTCTTTTTCTTTTGTCAACTTTTCACTATAAAACCTAATGGAGTTTTTCTGTTGTATAACTAATAATCATAACATACATTAGAATTCACGAATTTCTATTTGTTCGCGGTAACGATTAACATGAAAAAAAAAGGTTTTTGCTTTGCATATCACACTCTATTGTTTGTACGCACTTGTATCATTATTAGGCATAACAAAACTCTACATGCAAGGGTATTGTTAATGGATTACCGATAATGTGTTTTTTTGCGAATGACTTCCTTCCGATTCGACCCAGACTTTCAATGGAAAACGTGTTAGTAATTTCAATGCATATTATTTTCGCAAAATATTTTCCCGGTTTATTGACAATCAAAACAAATTGCGATAAAAATATGTTTGAAATATGCGTAGAGGTGTAACGAATTTTAATTATTTTAGTAACAGTTAACTATACCTACTAATATTATTAAATGCTGAAGAATAATATGTTTGTGTGAACGAGCTAATCTCAGGAACTATTGATTTGAATTAAAATATTACCTTAACTAAATGAAAATCCTACCTGGTTGGTACCAACATAAGAGAGATCCCTGAAGATCTTCATCGACTACTTCAAGTCAGTAGGCTAGACGAAGACTGAATGACAGGTTCGGGAGGAAGCGCAATGGATCTAATAAGGTCTAAGTGCTGATGAAACTGCTCCAAAACTACTAATTAATACTCCAACTCGACGGTAAGTAATTCACTTACCGTGGGGTTAAAAATCTCTTAATTTTAATTTATTTTTTTAAAGAATAAAGAAAACTAACGAATTATTTATTAATATTGAAACTTATGGTACAATTTGTTAAATTATTTAATGAAATCCCACATGTTTGAGCTGTGGTTTTACTTCTAACAAAAACTCCTGCAGAATCGCATACATTAGTAGTATTACTAGTATTGCAACAATATTTTTTCGGCAAAATCTATTTTATTTTAAAGAGAATCTACAATTCTACATAGCTTTCTGCCACTGTCGATGAACGCCAACCTCCATGACGCTATTTCGAAGACATCAACACCTTTATTAGCCAAAAGCGTTGCTGATGTCCTCTTGAACGAATGGCCAGTATGGTTCTCGGGATTACACAAATTTAAGAATTTGGCAATTTGAGAAGGCCAGCCCCTGATTGTCCCTTTCCATATTACTTGAGCACAACATTTTCCTTTAGCGTACCTTAAGAACAAATGATTTGATTTTACTTGTAATGTAAGTTTTATACAGGGTGGTCCTTAAGTAATTGTACAAAAAGAAACACTCTAAAATATTACGATTTAACCCAATTTACTTTAATAAAATGTTGATATTAAGAAAGATACAAGGTGGTAAAGTTGAAATTTAAAATTTAATTTTTCGCCATAACTTTCATGTTTATGGAGATTTATTTACAAAAATTTATAAGTAGAGGTTTTGAGTATGAGGAATTATAATTTGATGCATAATTTTGATGTATCTCATAGAGGACGCCACATATGCCACATATTTGACATAAATTTGCGCTTAACTTTTTTGCTCTTCGACTTAACAATATTTTTCTGATAAAATATGAAAGATACGATATTTCAACAAAAAAAGGTGTACTTGTTAATAACTTCAAAACTGAACAGTTTTCGAGATAATCGCATTTTACAAATCAACTGCATAACTCCGTGTAACGCAATTATTCCAGGCAACGAATGAAAAATAGAAAAAAACATCAATAATTATAAATTTTGGTATGGAATATCTTCAACTAAAGTTGATAGTTTCCAAAACATTAAAGAAAAAATACTATAGGCTATTATTTTTTTACATACATCATTAAGATAATTAATAATCTGTTATTGGATTTGACATCAAACATTTTACATTTGATATTAAATTAAAGTCATAATAATATCATATTTTATTTTCAATTGAAATTAAGAAATAGTTTAACTGAATAACATAAAACTTTTTATCAAAGTAAGTGTTCGATATGTCCACCATTTTCTTCAATGCATTTATCAATGCGTTCCATAAAAGATCGTCTCATATTAAATAACATCATTGGTTGAAAAGAAACAGTTGCAGCATTTATTTTTTCCCAAAGTTGGTTGCGAGTGTTTATGACATTTTTGTAGACATGTTGTTTCATTGCTCCCCATACACCAAAATCGAGCGGATTAAATTCTGGGCTACGTGGTAGCCAAGGAAAATGACTACCACGACCAATCCAGCGTTCAGGAAAGTTGTTATCTAGGTATGTTCTCACTGCTCTCGTATAATGTGGTGGTGCACCATCTTGCATAAACCACATATTTTGCCTTAAGTTTAATGGCAAATCTTCCAGCAAATCAATAAAATCATTTTGTAAAAAATGTAAATAGTTATCACCATTTAAATTACGAGGTAACTCGCATGGCCCTAAAAAATGATTTCCAATGATTCCACACCATACGTTTATTTTGAATTCATGTTGAAAATGCCTTTCTCTTTTAACATGAGGATTTTCAATATCCCAGTAATGATTGTTCCTTAAATTAAAAACCCCACGGCGTGTGAATGTAGCTTCGTCCGTAAATAATATTTTATCGACGAAGGAGTGGTCAAGATTTTGCCTGTTTCGGATATCATTTGCAAATCTGCATCTTAAAGGTAAATCTGTTGGCAATAGATTTTGTACAGGTGTAAAGTGGTAAGGGTGAAAATGCTCGCGGTGTAGGATTTTTAAAATTGAAGTTTTGCTAATTCCTAAGCCTGAAGATAAACGTCGTGTACTTACTTGAGAATCATCGTCAACGCGAACCATTACTTCATCTTCTAGATCAGGCGTAATCATTTTCGGTCGGCCTAAATTGTCACGTTTAGGACGAAATGAACCACTTTCGTCTAAATTCCTAAATAGATGTTTAAATGTTTGGTGATTAGGTTGCAGCCTGTCTGAGTATCGTCTTAAATATTCCGTTTTCGCTGCACGCCCGTTAAAATTTTGCTGACAATAAACAGCAATCATATTTCTCATATCGATATATGAAAAATTATTATGCCTCGGCATTTTCTGCTTTTGTTTAATAAACCAAAATTAACTAAATATTACAAAAGCCACTCATTTATTGACACAATACTTATTTGAAGTTGTCAACATCATTAGTGACATCAGCCTACTATGTTAATGAAACAATACTTATTTAAGTTGTCAAAATCATTCGTGCTATCAGCCTACTATGTTAAAATTTGCCGTAATGAATTAAATAAGTCTGGGGTTGCTAATGATGATATCCAAAAGGCTCTAAATAAAGCATTTATCAGGTATTCAGTGCTTTAACGCACAAATATCACAACTAAGAATTATTATGTAGCTGATTCCAATAACAGATTATTAATTATCTTAATGATGTATGTAAAAAAATAATAGCCTATACCATTTTTTTCTTTAATGTTTTGGAAAATATCAACTTTAGTTGAAAATATTCCATACCAAAATTTATAATTATTGATGTTTTTTTCTATTTTTCATTCGTTGCCTGGAATAATTGCGTTACACGGAGTTATGCAGCTGATTTGTAAAATGCGATTATCTCGAAAACTGTTCAGTTTTGAAGTTATTAACAAGTACACCTTTTTTTGTTGAAATATCGTATCTTTCATATTTTATCAGAAAAATATTGTTAAGTCGAAGAGCAAAAAAGTTAAGCGCAAATTTATGTCAAATATGTGGCATATGTGGCGTCCTCTATGAGATACATCAAAATTATGCATCAAATTATAATTCCTTATACTCAAAACCTCTACTTATAAATTTTTGTAAATAAATCTCCATAAACATGAAAGTTATGGCGAAAAATTAAATTTTAAATTTCAACTTTACCACCCTGTATCTTTCTTAATATCAACATTTTATTAAAGTAAGTTGGGTTAAATCGTAATATTTTAGAGTGTAGAATCTACTGTTTCTTTTTGTACAATTACTTAAGGACCACCCTGTATACTTTTGCAGAATTTCTAAATATGGAATTTTATCGTCTGGTTTATTAACGACTGTAAAATTACGCTGAATGTTCGTTTTTGTATTGGGTACTTTTACAATCATTAAACAATCGGTTTGTTGGATGTCATTCATAGTAATATTACATAATTATTCTCTTCTACAGGCACCAGATATTCCCAATATCATTGCGACCTACAAATTATGAAAAAATCTTCAATAGAGTATTTCTTTTACCTAAACTAGCTTACATTACCTTGTGAATTAGAAATTCTTTATCCGGTGCTTTCATCAGAAATTTTTCAAATTGCTCCCGTGTAAAAATGCTCGCTTTCTTGGGCCTATAGCCAACATTTTTTCTTTTCAAATACGCGATCAAAGTTGAAAACTTGGAAATATCAATGCCATCATAAAGAAAAACGGTGGATTTAATCATTGAATTTTCTGCCCAGAGACTTCCAGGAGCTTTTAACTGCATATGTCTTTAAACGAAATATGCCAATAGAGTCTTTTCATCGATTCTTAAATTCTTGCCGTCGCACTTTGGTAGGTATTTTGATAACAAATTTGGAATTTTTCGGGAATAATTGCGGAACACGCTTCTTCCCAAGCCCGTTCAATTTCTTCAAATTCACTTTCGCTCATACTAGTTACTTAGATATTAGATACCTAGTTACTACCTAACAACCAAAGTATCTATCTTGATAAAAAATGAACGAAACTAGTCAATATGACGAAAATGTTTAATTTTATAATTTATAATGGTATCAATCGTGCAAAAAACGTTATAAGCATGTCGAACGTTAAGGGTAACCTGTCTCAGACAATAATTGTCTTCGATCGGTATAAAACCCTTAGGCCTCTTATATGTGGAGTGTGCCTTTGGAATTATGTCCAATAAATGGCGAATATTTCATTGACCGCTAAATGTATCCAAAGAGATATCAATTGAAATTGTGAAGACATGCTGCATATTGCAAAATTTTATTCATAAAGAAGAAGGTATCAACTTATCTAATGAAATTGCAAAAGAAACTTCAGAACTGAGAAATCTACCGCCATCAAGAAATATTCGAGGTGGCTTGACAGCAAATGCCATTCGAAATAAATTTGCAAATTATTTTGTATCAGAAGAAGGCAGCATACATTAGCAAAACAGTTATTTGTAATTTAGAGTGTGTTATTAATTATAATAAAGAAATAAATACATAAATGTTTATAGATAAATTATAGATGGAAGTTAATATTAAATAATAAAACAATTACATTAGAAATTTGTATGATAAGACGTAAGTTTCTGTTCGTCCCTTCAACTGAATCTTGAATCATCTTTTTAACAACTTGACAAAGCAATGTTCTTTGCAAACCATAAATTCACCCTTTAAATTTAAGTTAATTTTAAGTTTTTACAACATTTTTTACTCACCAAATTCGTTTTTCTCGGATGCAGGTAGCTCATCAAAATTTTCTTTCATGACTCTACAGATATTCCTCCATTCCTGACGGACGGTCAGATTTCTACGCCGGACAAATTAACAAGGTTCCATATATTATTTAGTCCACTGTATGCCGGACGTACACCCGACGTTAAAAACGGGTCTACTACCGTCGTGTTAACAAGAGGCCTTACCGTTCTCCAAACTTAATATACTATTGTTGAGGTAGTAAAGCTGTACACTATTAACCAAGGTAGAAAAGTACAGGCACTACAGGAACAGGAACATAGTATATTGTGTCACGATGTGTGAAATTTGTGGCACGAGCGAATGCGAGTACCGCAATCACACGAGTGTGGAATAGAATTTCTGCAAGAGTGGCACACTATACCTTTTCTACGATCAATTTAAAAATATATTTATTCAACTTTAATTACATATTTTACAACTTAACAGCTAATTATGACTGCAAAAATGTATGTTGACAGTACTGCAGTTGGTTATATTAACTGCAGGTACATTATCTTTTATTTTCACAGTCTTTTCCACTAGTAGATAATTTATTTATCATTATTACATTATTACAGTCTTACAAACAAGCTTACAAACAAAATTATTAAAAACATACTTTAATAGAACAAATCTAAGTAACATATATATGTCTTAATTTAGATGGCGTTGGGTTTATGCGAGTATAGATAAAAATAAATATTCTGGTTGACTGACATTCGAATAAACTCAGTTCTAGTTTGTATTTATTATTAACCATATAGTTTACAATCCGTTTTGAGTAATTTAAATATCCACAACCTGATTAATTATTGGATACACCACGGTATGAATATAAAATTAATAAGTGTGTTGATTTAAAAAGTGAGTACAAGTTTTAAGCAATCTGGATTCTTTCTGTTCCGCGTCCGGTTCTACTTTTTTTTATAGCGGAGGTCACAGAATCTGGTACATCTTTCTCACGACATCGTCACCGTTTTAAATCGGCAGTTTTTCTCTATTGTTATCGTGCTTGTATGAAAGTTTTTAATTTTTACTAGGTACTTTAAATGTATCTGAATAGGTTTGAAAAAAAATAATTTTTGTTATCGAATAACTGACTGAATAATGAACTACATATATTTGGGATTGTTATATATTATTTATTTAAATTAAAGATGTAAGTGGACAAAGGTGATAGAAAATTACATTTTACCATTTTCGTCTTCCCTGACATAGATTTAACACCCCAACTATGAATAATTTGATGTTTTTAATATTTTAGAAAAAAATTTTTTATCAGTTGATCAAAAAATTGAATAAATGTAATTTACAAAATAATACTCAATTAGTATCCTTTGATGTAACTAATATGCTCTCAAAAATACCTCCTAAAGAATGTATAGTTCTAGTTAAAAAGCTATTAGATGAAAGAAATATCCATCCAGGTATAATATCAGACATAATTGATCTATTTGATGTATGCATTAGTCAAAATTATTTTACTTTTGATAACAAAGTTTATATTCAAAATGAGGGTCTTCCCATGGGAAGTCCTATTTCTCCAATTTTGGCAAATATATTTATGGATAATTTAGAAAACAAAATCTTTAATTCTAGTTATAAAAACAATATTGTATTTTGGTATAGATATGTTGATGATGTGTTAGCAGGTTTTGTAGGTAGCGAACGGCAGTTAGATATATTTTTTAATTATATTAATACCTTGCATCCTAACCTAACCTAACCTAAAATTTATTTTACTTTAGAAGTTGAAGAAAATAATTCAATTAATTTTCTAGATTTAAGAATTGAAAAAGTTAATAATTCATTAAATTATTCAATATACAGAAAACCTACACAAACAGATGTAACCATACCATATAATTCAAATCATCCACTATCACATAAATTATCAGCTTATAATTCCATGATACATAGAGCATTTTCAATTCCAATGAACAAAAGTAATTTTAATAAAGAAATTGAGATCATAAAACAAATAGCTACATCTAATGGCTATCCAATACATTTGATAAATAAATTAATTAATAAGAAAGAACAAAAAATGTCACTAGAACTAATATTTCCAAAACAAACTAAAGAAATTAAAAGCTATAAAAGTATTACATATTGTGGAAATATTTCCAATGCAATTTCAAAAATAATATCTTCGGCAACATCAGCATTAATATCATTTAAAACACAAAATAGTATTGGAACAAAATTGTTAAATGTAAAAACAAAACTACCAAAATTAAAAAAATCTGGTGTTTACAAAATTAATTGTCCAAAATGTAATGCAGTATATATATAGGTCAAACACAAAGAAATTTTGAAGTAAGATTTAATGAACACTTAAGAGCATATAGATTACAACAACCAGATAAGTCGAACTATGCAAAACACCTACTGGAACATCCAAACTCACTTATACACACCAATGACATTCATATACTACACATTTGTGATAAAAAACAAAATTTAGATTTTCTAGAAGAACTTGAAATTAAAAGACATCTAGCAGATCAACAGTTTAAAGTAGTTAATGAACAAATAAATCTTGGAAGTTCTCCACTATTAAACTGTTTACTTTGATTGAGTCTTCATTTTATACATAGATAAGACATTATTATAACATAAATATATTAAGTTATTGTAAAGATCAGCATGATATAGTTTTTTCCTGGTTTTTCTATATCATTGCACAGTTATACTGATCTTAGAGGGAAATACATCCAGGATAATCCCTTAGGGCTAATAACATCTAGGCTTTAATATTGTTATGTCTTATTACTTCCTTACTTGGTCTAGCCTTAACTCCTTATCAACATCAAGCACCTAGTTACAAACAAACAACATGTAATTTCAATATGTCAATCTGACGATGCTAGTTATAGCGAAACAGCTGTAATTGATTTTAAAGCGAATTTTTCAAATAAATAGTGGAAGTTTAGTTTAACTGTGCAGTTATTTATTGTTCTTTGAAAAATAATATAATTAGCGTATCAACTGAAGCCCTTGGGGAGAGAAAAGTGACGAACACTAACATACTATAAAAGAAAACTCCATGGATTAGGCAGGCAATTAAAGTGAAATGCGAAGAAAAGAAGAAGGCCTTCTTGTATTATAGGACACAACAGGCATACAACCACTATACGGGGGTGTCTGAAAAGTTTCCTACCTAACAAAGATACTAGACATTTTTTCATCAAATTAATTTTTATTTTTCTACATAATCTCCTTGTAAGTCTGTACACTTCTCCAGCGATGCTCTCATCTCTTCAACCCGTCCAAATAGTACTCGGCATCTTTCTCTGCAAAATAGTTGTTTACGAAGGTGATTGCCTCCTCATTCGACGAAAATCTCTGTCCTCCGAGTGCAACTTTTAGCATAGGGAACAAAAAAAAGTCGCTTGGGGCTAGATCTGGTGAGTAAGGAGGATGGTCAAGCAGTTCAAACCGTAATTTGGGGATTTTCGCCATGGCAACCGCTGAGGTGTAAGACGGCACATTGTGTTGGTGAAACATAATACTTTTTTCTGCAAATGTGGCCGTTTTTCCGCAAATTCTGCCTTCAGCTTGTCAAGTAATGATGCGTGGTATGCTCCTGTAATGGTTTTTCCTTTTTGAAGATAAACAATTAAGATACCTCCATGACTATCCCAGAGAACAGTTGCCATCACTTTCCCAGCCGAAGGAATAACCTTTGCTTTTTTTAGAGCCGATTCCCCCTTCGCAGTCCATTGTTTTGACTGTGTTTTTGTTTCTGGAGAATAATGGTGTATCCAAGTTTCATCTACAGTAATTAATCGTGTCAAAACTCTGATTTATTGTGCCTAAACTGCACCAACAGAGAGTTGGAATGTTCATTTTTGGTTTAAAGTGAGTAAACGCGGCACCCAACGCGCGGACAGCTTTCTCATGCCTAAATTTTCATTCAATATGTGACAAACACTTTCTTTGGACATGTTTATAACCTCTGCTATCTCTCTAATTTTAATTCGACGGTTGTCTAGCACCATTTGGTGAACTTGAGCGATATTATCGTCAGTGGTTGCAGTTTTTGGACGTCCCGAACGTTCATCGTCACCCAAGCTGGTACGGCCACGTTTAAATTCAGCAGCCCAAAATTTCACGGAGGTAAATGATGGTGCAGAGTCCCCGTACACAGCGTCTTTGATTTGCGTAGACGTATTGCCTTTCAAAAACAAATATTAAATTTAATGACAGCTCGATACTCGATTTTTTCCATTTTCATAAAAAAACTAACATCGGCTCACTCAAATGATTGTCAAACAACAACTGCGCGTCCAAAATGGCTGAAATTTTAGTGGGTACCTTTCAAAGCTTGCCCAAACACATTCCCGTAAACAAACTTTTGTTTACGAGTGCTGCCATCTTCATGTTGAGGTCGGAAACTTTTCAGACAACCCTCGTAAGAGAATCCGAAATGAAACAAACGCTTTACTCAGAAAAATAAAAAAAGAACACTAGGAGAGGTTTTCGAAACAAATGGAACACGACTTCTACAGAACACGAAAAGAAATATGGAAAATGATCAGGGGACAAAGAAAAGAGATGAACGAACTGATCTCAATCAGAAATATTTAGAAGGAAACATGGGTAGGTTACTTTCAATCCCTATTTCCTAAAGATGACAAAATCGAAACACCAATACCACAAGTTGTGACAAACGAAGATATAAATAATGAAGAGACAGATGTAAAGGATGCATTAAGAAGATTAAAAAATAGAAAGTCGGCAGGAGAGGATAGAATACCGAATGAACTCTTAAAATACGGAGGACCCGATCTGACAAAACAAATTTTAAAACTAATTCAAAAAATATTAAAAAAACAACATAATACCACAAGAATGGAGATTAAGCATCCTGATACCCCTCTTCAAAAAAGAAGACAAAGCAGACCCAGAAAACTACAGAGGAATCAATTTATTAAACACAACGCTGAAATTAACAACAAAAGTGATAACGAACAAGCTGAATGCAATTACAACATTAGCAGAAGAACAACAAGAATTTAGATCGGGAAGATCATGCACCGACACCAATTTTGTAATCAGACAAATCCAAGAGAAAGCACTAAAATACAACAAATCTGCATACCTGTGTTTCGTGCATCTAAAAAAGGCATTCGACTGTGTCAGACTGAAGGACATTATAAGCAAGAGACATACCCCTATGTCTAATCAGAACAATCGAAAATATATACCACAACACCACAAAAATAAAAGTAGAGGACGAACTAACCGATTCAATTGAAGCTGGCAATGGGATAAGACCCTGAGCCCCCTAATCATGGATGAAATAATAAAAAAAGTAGGAACAAAAAAAAGGATACCAGATGGAAGAAAAACAACTCAAAATAATATGTTATGCAGACGACGCGATATTAATTTCCCAAAGTGAAGACGATTTACAACGCATGTTCCACCAATTCACCATGACCATCAAAAACTTCAACATGACAATTTCACCAAAGAAGACAAAATGCATGGTCGTAACAATAGACTTATTCTGATGCAAATTGGAAATGGAAGGACAAATAATTGAACAAGTCATGGAGTTTAAATATTTGGGGATCACATTATGCAGCTACGGAAAGCTCGAAACATAAATATAAGGCCAAGTGAATAGAGCAAACAGTGCCGTAGGATGCCTGAACGACACAATATGGAAGAACAAGAATTTAGGGAAACAAATGAAGGGCAGAATTTACAAAACAGTCATGAGACCAATAATAACATACGCGACCTGACACAGAGAGAACAAAAAGAATGCTAGAACAGCAGAGATAAAAATCCTTAGAAGGATCAATGACAAGACCCTCTGGGATAGAGCCAGAAGCATAGGTATACGCAGGAGGTGCAAAGTGGTGAACATCAATGAATGGACAAGGAAGAGGAGAATGGATTGGAATGACCACACAAGTAGAATGGCAACAAATATGGTGGCAAGGGAAGGCTCCCCAATAGGGAGGCCACAAAAACGATGGAATGTTAATATACTGGAGGCACACTAAGAAATAGGCAGAGCAATGACTATAAGACAAAAAGAAGAAGAAGAAATGTGGTTTTATAATTGGTATTCACTATGTCAAACATCCAGGACATAAGTCTTATTTTTTTAACTGGACAGAAGACATTGCCAAAAGAGATAGTAATTAAATAGCAAACTGTCTGCTACGATTTACTCAAAGAAGAAGATCCTGAAGTTGGCCATTTAATAATTTGGTCCGATTTGGTCATGTGCAGCGCAAAATAAAAACTTTTGTCAGCTCTGGGAAAAAGGAATATTTCCGTTGCGGCAGTCAAATTTACTTTTCAAGGGAGTCAGTAGGTTTGAATCAGTGATTAAAGGGCACTCGCCGCGTTTTGCAATGTTATTATGTAATCCTCATGTTTTAGTTTTTTTCACAAGAAATATTTACAAACGTTAAAACTGTTATTTTGAATCGAACTCTTACTTGAAATAAACATATTCTACAAATTGTTAAATTCTTCAAAAAACTAGATACGAAACTGGAAATTGTTATTGTCCCCGAGACAGCATTGCAATTTTGTAACAAATTCTGATGATATTTTAAATTGGCAACATCGCGGCCATATACCGATTTAAAGATCCAAGATCATTGACGACGTATTTTAAAATCCTTTGATGTTTTGCCGACATTCGAATCTGTTCTAATCATTCATCTGTGATAAAGGGACGTCAGAATTTGAACTATTTACGCGCGAACATTTTTGTGATGCATTATTATATTATGCGTAACCAAGGTAATAGAAACACAAATATTATCAATTAAGCGTCACTCTAAAAACACGTTTTAGTAATATTTCGCTTGATAGTATATAAGTCAAATATTATTATCAATAAAATTATTTATTGTTGGTTTCAGGATATAATCTGGCCGAATACCTCTCGACCCATGAGTTTAAAATGGATAAAACTATCAAAATACTTAATTAATTTTTTGCTAAAGGTTTAAAACAGTTAGTTAAACTGTTTTTGAAATTTGCTAAAGCAAAATTATTATAAGCTGCATTCGGTATTGTTTATAACAAATAAATTAATTATTAGAGGCACTATTGGTTCAAAATTCTAGTGACATTTTGGGAATTTCGGCCGGTGCGAGCGTTCCTCCCCCAGCTCTAATTTTTTTTTTATTATTTACTTTAGAAATGATGCTATAGCAAATAAAAATGTCTACGTCATCGAGTTAAGAAAATGAAAGTTTACCAATATATGTATTTTATATATTTTTGCAACGATTTCCCCCAACTGGGAATGGGTCGGTAAGTCTCGAGCATAGACATAAATTACGATAGACAGAGTTGTTTACAAAATGCAAATGTGCCAATATTAATTTTTTACTTACTGGAAACTATTTTGCAATAGGTAATGCAGTTTTGCCAGATGAATAATATATAATTATTTGTTATGCTTAATGTTTAAAATTATTATTTAATATTTCTTTGCAAACTAAATATATTTTTCAATACATACATATCATATAATATATAGATATTTGTTATTTGTTGGATATGAATATTATAAATTGTATTTAAATTACAATGCAGGACAATATCTAATATAATTAATATAAACTACAATATTCATTAAAGAATTATTTATTAATAGGCTGCATTTTTGCATTTTCAACAAGTAAAATCTAATATATATGATCACAACAACAGGAAATTAATCAATAAGCAACCAACACACCTAGTAAAATATTTTAATATAAAATTTATAACGAAACCTTTACCAGGTTTACCGTAAAAAAAGATACTAATTGACAGCACAGCACACCCTCTAGCAGGCTTACTCTTCTACTAATTATCAGATCTAATATATTACTACTGGGCCCACCCGCCTCATGTTGCGAGCGCTAGTGTACGTGCAGCCCAGAACACAGAACTATACATAACAATACAAATTTTATTAATATTTTTGGAAAGTTGGGTTTTAAAGAAAACGTTGTTTATCAAGTTTATATTAAATAAATACACTTAAAAAATATATAAATAAATAAGAAATATAAAAAATTAAACTTACTTTTTTCTCTTGATTCTATTTATATAGGATTTATGTGCCTGTACTTTTGGGTCAATGTAGGAGGCATTCTTGACCCTATTTAAATATTTCTCATATTTGGAGTCTTTGCCTGCAGCTATTTTATTCACTTGTTTGCACCAAAAAAGATAGTGCATGTAATTATCAACCTGCAGGTTTTTTCTCCACATGTAGATGGAGCTTCCAAAGACACCGTTGTGGATGATGGTAGAATAACTGAAGTATCTGAAATCATAGTATATTACATAACAAGTGTGGAAAGTGAAGTTTAGCACGAGCCGCGTAGTGGCGAGTGCGGAAACGTAACGAGTGCAAGAAATACACTTTCCAACGCGTTGTGTACACGATTTTTTCTACGACCCCAATATTTCTTATTATATTAAAAATTAGGATTTAAACGAGTTTATATATTGCATGGAAATATAATTAATTAAAATGAAATAACCACCTTTGTCAGGAATTCACATCAAAATTCTTTATTAGATAAATGACATTTTAATTTTTTTGTGGGCTCTATAAAAATTAAAAGTAAAATGGTCAGTTGGTGAAATTAATTGAAAAGTAATGTAATAATAATAGACGCAAAGATAATTGTAAACAGAAACACAAACATAACTTCAAAAATCCACATTCGACACATGCACGGAACATAACCCAATATAAAAAGAAGAATAAACTGTTCTTCTTTCTAAAAGTGTTTTTATAAAAATAATAATACTGAATAAAAATATGTTTATTTTTTAAAAATTTAAAACCCTATAAGAAACTTTATTCTTTATTCTTACTTTATACAGAAAAATTTGTATTGGCAATTACAATACAATATTTGACACAAGGAAGATTTAAAAAAAAATTAAATGGTCCTTGCTTTGTCATTCATGTGTTTACTATTGATAAATTTGACGTAAATGTCACAGATCATAGAACTATATTTTTTACTTTTCAATACGTGTATTGATATTTACTTTTCAATACGTGTATTGATATTAGCTACTTTCTTAAGTACAAATAAGTGTGCAAACTAGCACTTTCATGTGTGGTCGTAGGAAAAATAATTTTATTCATTTGCAATATAACTTGAAGTTGTATCTACTTATCAGATAAAAGTAGAGTTGGGTATGCACCTGGTTTTAACTCTTTCTGAAATCCTGCGTTATGAAACTGCTGGTCAAAATGTTGATGGCACACTCTATAATTGTCATAAAGTTGTTTTGGAGTTTTCTCCTTTAACACAGGATTGTTTATATTCTCCATCCAAATTTTTAGTTAAGTTGGGATCCTTGGTAAAACGATGTCTCTTACTTGTTTGATCGGTACAACTAGGAACTCAACACGTTCTTTTACGAGATGCCATGCTTATACTATGATATTGTATGCTACACTATAAAAATAAAACTTTTTACAAACAAAACTTTTTTCAATTCTTAAATCTAGTAGATACATCTAATGGGTGTCCATTACAATTGATAATTAAATAAATTAATAAGAAAGAACAGAAAATGTCACTAGAACTAACATTTCCTAATCAAACTACAGAAATTAAAAATTACGAAAATTTTGCATTTTGCAGAAATATTTCCAATGCAATTTCAAAAGTAATATCTTGGGCAACATCAGCATTAATATCATTTAAAACATAAAATAATGTTGGAATAAAATTGTTAAATGTGAAAAAAAATTACCCATATTAAAAAAATCTGGTGTTTACAATATATAGGTCAAACACAAAGAAATTTTGAAATAAGATTTAATGAACACTTAAGAGCATATAGATTAAAACAACCAGATAAGTCAAATTATGCAAAACACCTACTTTGACATCCAACCTTACTCTTACACACCAATGACATCCAAATACTACACACTTGTGATAAAAAACAAAATTTAGATTTCCTTGAAGAACTTGAAATAAAAAGGCATCTAGCAGATGAACAATTTAAAGTAGTTAATGAACAAATAAATCTCTGTTAAACTGTCTATTGTCTATTGTAAAAATCAACATGATATAGTTTTTTCCTGGTTTTTCCATATCACTGCACAGTTATACTTATCTCAGAGGAAAATATATCTCTTAGGGCTAATAACATCTAGGCTTTAATATTGTCATGTCTTATTACTTCCATACTTGGTCTAGCTTTAATTCTACTTAATCAACATCAGGTAGCTACAAACAAACAAAAGTGGGTGGGCACAGTCCATGCCTCTACGTGCGCAAGGGGAGGAATCACATAACAAAATTGTTGAACGTGATCTATTATCACCGTGATAATGCTTCAACGGAATTTGCAGCCATGTTCGAGTAGGGTCGAATTATCTGTCAAAAACTGGATGATGAATTGAAGCGTCCTCGAGTGATTTCAAGGCAGACTCATAGATCAAATCCTCCATCTGAAAAAGTTGAAGATTTTTTCAGAATGTCCAACTTTATCCCATACTTGGACTCTATCATAAATCCTTTGAGAAATAGAGAGAAATAGATCCAGATAATATGAAGAAACTAAATAAATCTACCATTTTAACTCTGGCAGAAGAAATACAACTGGTGAACTTTTACCTAATAATTTTATTTCCGACGCCACCACGTGGTACGAAATGTGGAACAATAATCAGGATGATGGGATGATTAAATCACATATAGTGATTTGATTGCGATAGCCACGCCATTTTTTCGGGTGTATGTGAAGCCATTAAGATTGGTTTTACAATTCCAGCAACAACGTGTAGTATTGAACGCTCATTTAGTATTTTACGGAATAACCAGACATGGAATCGAACTACGGTGATACATGCTCGGCTGAGCGGCTTATGCATCGCAAAAGGGCAAAGGAAGACTCAGATTCTATACCTAATTGTTTGAAAGCCAGGGGGTGCAAGTGCACCTCCTTGCACCTTCCTGCCGGCGCCCATGTAGGAAATGCTTAAAATTTCACCATAAGTTGTCTAACAATTTTAATTTTAGCTTTGCAAATGTTGTTCGTCGATGATTTTAAAGGAGTACTTCGTTCCGGCTATTGAACATATTATGTATCCTTGATTAGACCTTGAGCTTATTTGTACCTGAAACGTTGATTTAATTTAGCGCATCAAAACGAATTCAAACGCAGTTCAAAGTAAAAATTTATTAAAATTTATGTAGTTGTTTTGAATGAAAAAGCAGTAAACGCATACGTCGTCTTGCGTGTACTGAATATTTACTATCGTTCGAGGGCTGTTTCTTCCGCAATCGATTTATTATTTTACGAGGGAACGTCCAAACTTATGTATGAGTCTCGCTATAAATGTAATTTATCCAAGACGGTAAATCTGGAGAGTTTAATAATGAGGCTTGATATTCGAATTGGTTTTTTATGCCTTCATACGTCCAATTAAACATTGGGGGATCCAAAGGTATCGCAAAAACTTCAGTCATAAGAACATTTGCATCTTTTGCATTAGCAAATGCTAGTCTAGCAAAATATGCAAATGTTCTTATGACTGAAGTTTTTGCGATACCTTTGGATCTCCCAATGTTTAATTGGACGTATGAAGGCATAAAAAACCAATTCGAATATTATGTATCAGTCATCCATAAAAATTAAATTATCTTCTATAAGCTGCTTACGAAGACCGTGCATTATGTCTAACCAAAACATTACTGATCCTCCTTAGTATAGGACAACTTCCCTTGCAAAAGTTAGTTTTTGTCGTCATGGCCCTCTCCAAACTCTTTTGATCTGGTTTCGTCAAAAAAAATGTCACCATTGAGCTACCTATTTTATTGATATAAAGTTTTATTTTATCATTTATGCTTCAATATTTTTCTCCAGTTTTAAAACTAACTCCCGGTGTTGTTATTTTTTGCTCTTTTTAAAGCTTGCTTAGAAATTATTTTCATCTTCTCTATCACTGTTTCTCTTCTATCCATTATTATTATTAATGTTCGCTATAATTCATTTAATATCAAAATGAGGTTCTGTTGTATCCTAACCGATCCAAGGTGATTTCTTTATCACAAAAAAGTCGTCTGGAAATCAACAATCAACCTTTCGAACCTTGGGCTCTTATCTGTGTGATTTGGAATTGTTACTGATTGATGTTTCTATTTGCTTATTTAATGTAATATTATAAGGTTCAATTATATTTACAGACATTGAGCAAGTCATACACGTGCCGTGAAAGACAAAATAAAATTATCTTATGCAGTTTGTATTGATGTATTTATAATATTTATATATTATTACAAATTTATTAATTTTTTGTTGTTGCGTTCTTATGGTTTTCCTTTTTTTTTGTTTTATTTTAATTTTTTTAGATGTTTTAAATGGTATTTTCGCAAACCCACGTTGGTTGCGACAAGATATTATGATTTGTTTGTTTTTTATTTGAATTGATGTAATTGTTGGAGTTTTTTATTACAATAATGTTCTTAGCCCCTTTAATAATATGTATAATTGATGACTAGCTACAATAAATTAAATGTTTTTGCGCTCGTTTGTTTGATTCAAAATAAATACTATTAATCGAAAAATTATATCTCAGGTCGTACAGGTTTTACCACAGATTTATACTCAAACAAAATTATAAATTTTCTATCAGAATGAAATTCAAAAATCTTTACAATAAAGTCGTATAAATGTCCTCCAGCGGCAAATAACTATTATCGCTTTAAAACAGTTCATACGCACACTTAATACAAATTAAATAACGGTACCTTTTTTAACTCTGTCTCTCGAGTGTTCGCCGTTCACATGCAGATGTCGCTGGGGTAGATCTTCGTTGACGAAACGTGGAACTGGCAGCCTATCTTCTCTTGTAGCAAACACGTGGATGGAAAACTTCAATGGTTTAATTAAAGACAGAAACTCTTACGATGTAGGAATTTATTATTGTTCACTCGTGGATTTATTTATACAATTTATTGGTTGATGAGACTCCCTTTTTACAAGTGATGTGTTACAAAGTTTTACACTAGGATTATTTTTGATAAAAGGTAAGTCAACTTCTTATATTTGATACTAACTGTTGTATCATTAAAATTACAGTTGGAACTATTATATTATAAAGTAACTCTGCTTGATTCAACAAACCTATTTTCTATTCAAAGTCGAAGAATGTTAACTTATAAAGTTAATAAAATTTATGACTAATCAAAGTCTTTTAAAAATGTAAATTACGAGTTGAATGTTTTAATAACTGTTGTTGAATGTTTTGAAAATTAATCTTGAATCTTTTTTAAAATCAAATTTTTAAATTAAATCTTAAATGTTTGTAGAAAGTTTTTTAAAACGAGGCTTGAATGTTTGTATAAAGGGTCTTGACCCTCCTTAAAATTAGGCTTAAATCTCCTTTATTCTTCCTGGCTGGTTCTTTTACGTAAAGACTGAGATCCCTCTCTCATTATTCTCTGACCAATAAAAATGCTTCATTTAAAAACTCCACGAGAACCAATCAGAAGGATATTTATTGGATATTTATTTAGTTTCTATTAATTAATGTTGATTCTGTTTTTATGAAATGTGATTACCTTTTTATTATTTATTTGCTTTCAATTGACTTAATAACGATTTTGTTTTTGATTTAATCATCATAATACATAAATTCTTATTGAAATTAATCTTTTTTTTAATGGATAATTTTTATGATAATATAACTTCGTCTCAATATATACCGTAACGTGGCCGCTCAGATACATACAGGCATGGACTGTGCCCTTCTTTGTAGCTACCTGATGTTGATTAAGTAGAATTAAAGCTAGACCAAGTATGGAAGTAATAAGACATAACAATATTAAAGCCTAGATGTTAATAGCCCTAAGAGATATATTTCCCTCTGAGATCAGTATAACTGCGCTTGCAAGGAGGAAATGGTGTAATGTAAGGCCTAAGACGTAAGTAGAGAAAAAAGTTACACACGTACCTATGACGTAAATTTATTAGAAATTTATTTAAAAAATCAATGGATTTGCGGATTTAACAGATGCTTTATACCTACTGTTTTTGGCGGACTACTAGGTAACAAACAAACAATCTAGGAAATACGTAGGTGTAGCAATTTATTTTGCCCTCTATTACGCGCCTCACTTCTTTCGGCGCGTAATATCGGGCGCGTCAAGAAAAATCATGCTTCTCCGCCTCATAAAGTAATATACTATTATTGTATGGGCAAATGGCTCCCTGTCAAACGAAATAGCATGCGTCAATTAACTACTTTTCCACTAAGAGTGATACAAGAAAATCAATGTTGTAGTGGCTTGACAGATACGATGTAAACCTTAAGTGACATGAAATTTGTTATTTAGTAGCTAAGGTTAGTGTAGATAATTGTACTGGAATATTCAGAAAGTCCCTATTGATTATGTTTTATTGATTCATCTGCAGATTTCTAGAATTAATGTGAATTAATTGTGCAAAAGTCCCCACAAGCCTTTCAAAGGAAAATTAAATTGCATCAGATGTGTCAAAAGATCGTTGAAATACCCACAAATTATTTGTATATCCTCATATCCTAAAAAATCCCTGACTCCCTGAAACCAAACATTGCAAATAAAATTCTAAATAGTTTACGGCATTTTGTGTGACACACTAACTTCGTAGAATAGTCATTCATAATTCTTTTTTTTTTAACGAAACTAGAAAACTTGTACAACGTATAATATTAAATCCAGTCGTTTAAACTTAATTAGAAATGTGTGATTCATCTTGCCATTCTTCTAGAACTAAGCGTGACTTTAAAAATGAATCTGATCGAAATCCCAAGAATAAGTCGTATTAAAAAATAAATAGAATAATTGCCAGTTATGGCCATTAGTTATTCGCTTAAGAAAATATTCTTTATTTTACAGATTATTCTTCTAGTGCCTATTCGTTTCGAATATTGTCGACCATCTTGGCAATGATGACCTTGTTGACTGCCGTTTTAAACAGTTCTGTGTTTGTTGTTGAATGCCCGTGATATTCCAATTTCATTCTCTTAATCGTATTCATTACCTCCTCTGTAATTCTGGAAGGGTGGCTCGCCCCACTGCACTTAGGCCACATTTAGCCTATTGTGCGTCCTTCTGAGATTGAGCCTAACCTATTGGCTCGTCAACCATCCTACCTGTTAGTAGGTGATAACGTCGTCTGTAGGCAGCTCCCTCAAATTGGCATGTGTTAGCCAGTTCTCGCCGAATACAGAAAGTCTTAGAGAGAGTGCCGGACAATCGCAAAGGACGTGCTCAACAGTCTCAACACCTTTTTACATCCTCTACATAGTGGGCTGTCAGATAAACCCAACCTGTTCAGATGTTTTCGCAGATGACAATGGCCAGTAAGTATACATGTGACCAGCCGCAGGTCCTTTCTTGTCATGGCCACGTATTTCTTAGCTGCTTTGCTATTCGGATATTTCAGAAGTTCCTTGGATAGTATGAAACCTTTTTCTTGGTCCCATCTTCCCCTTTTTCTTTCCCATTCTTTCCAGTACCTTTTCGTTGGTCACATCTCGAAGGCTTCGATCTACTTTTGTGTTGATTTGCTCAATGTCCAGGATTCCATGCCATACTATATTATGGAGAACACATAGCAGCGCAGGAGTTTTATTTTAATATCTAATTTAAGGTTGTGGCTTTTGAAGAGCTTAGACATTTTGATGAAGGAGTCTCTGGCTTTTTCTATTCTACATCTAATTTCTCGGGAGTGATCCCACTGTTCGTTTATTAAGGTCCCCAGGTAGACAAGTTTGGATACCCGCTCTATTTGCATATTTTTAATAGATAGCTGGCAGTTTTTTTTCTTCTCTTTACTTATGATCATTGATTTTTGAGGTTCATTTTTAATTTACTTTGTTCATTAGATGTTATAGACCTTCTATATTATTTGCAAATATGACGGTATGATCTGCGTATCGAATGTTATTCAGTCGTTCACAGTTTACAAGAACTCCATTACCATCGTTTTCCAGAGCCTCTATAAATATCTCCTCTGAATACAGGTTGAATATCAGAGGGGAGGTGATACACCCTTGTCGTACGCCCTGCAAAATGTTAACTGCCTCTGTTTGTTTCGTCTCCAGCGTTGATTCTTAAGGTGGCTGTCTGATTCCAGTATAGGTTTTGTATAATTCTATGATCTTTATCATCCATTCCGGTGCCTTTTAGCACTAGCATCATCTTCTGGTGTTGACATATATGTCAATCTGACGATGCTATTTGGATAGCGAAACGGCTGTCATTGCATTTAAAGTATTCAAAGAATAAATAGTGAAAGTTAATTCAACCTTTTAGTTTTTTATTGTTCTGAACATTTGTACATATTTTTAGACAATTTATATCTATCTATCAATATTTCAATTACTTCTCAATGTAAAAGTAAAAAGTTCACTCCGGTCCTGCCTGCAGCTGGACGGAGTCTGCCGGCCGGTAGGAAGATTTATTGGAGGCAATATAATCGAAGTCCTTAAGTCACAACGGTATAAGTATGAATTTACTTTACCAAATGTCTATCGTCACTTCAGACGTAAGCTAAACACTTTATTATTACAAATTCAAGACGAAATAGATTGCAATGGACTTTACCCGACAATTGTAACATTGTCATTAGAATTACCAATTTGGAATCTAATTTTGCATCACTAATAAGGGTCGATTATTACACGTGGTTGTTTTCAATAAAAAATTGTTTCTTATTCTAACATGCGTTGTTCCCTACTAGAAACTGGAAACTTATTTTTTTATAGGTTATAAATTATTGAATAAGATTAATTTTATAGTAATTACATTATGAATAACTAATATGTTTGTAACATTCCAACAATTTGCACCGACTTCTTAGAAATGAATTGCATAAATTATTTACACCTATAAGTTAATAATTATTTTTGTATTCTATGTTTTATTGTCAACGAGAGTTCGTTTACTTTCATTCTAAGGAAAGTCAAGGTTAGGTCAGACATGTTATAGCATAGAAAAAAATAGTTTTAAATAAATATTTACTGGTGCAATTTGCAATGTGATGTTAATAGATAACAATATTTAACATCTGTACATTAAATCAGAAAATATAATTATCTTTTTACTACAAGAAAATTTGAAATTTTATTTATTTCTACTAGTTCAAACTATTTTGTTTAAATTTAAATTAATAAAAATAGTATTGTTCGTTTGTAATAGATAATGCTTTAAATAACAAAAAAATAATATAATGAGTTGCAGTTTGTGTCCCGTAAGAAAAAAGTAAAGAAATAGTGGAAAATACAGAATATTGTAAAACTTCAAAATTTAAACCTTTTAGTTATGTAATACTAATTTTTTTGTATCATTAAGTGTGAAGAACATTTGTTTAATTTTAAGACAAAGATTAGTAATTAGACCTAGCACAAGAACTAATACTTTTTTCCCAAAAATCCATATAAACAATAGGGTTAGTACAATAAATAATCTATATTTTTTAATTTTAAAGTAATAAATAAAACAAATATACATTCTAAAAGAAAATAGGTACAATATAACATGTATGCAAAATTGACAAATTTAAAAGGAACAGGTTCACAAGAAATGATCAATAAAAGGTATGTTACAACAGGATGTTTCAGGAATGAGGGGCCAAAACTTGGAAATGGTGGTGGTGACCTTTGTTGCGTTAAAGAGTTTTAAATTTAGAAATTTAAAAGAACATTTTTGTTCATAATTCCAAAACTATAATTTTGAATATATTAGTATATTAAAAAATTATTCAATTTTTTTTGAAATATAAAACTATAACCTTTCTATAATTAAAATTATAATTAATATAATTTAATACATCATTAGAATAGATCTGCTCATTTTATTTTTTTATTTTTAATTTATTATTCACTCATTAGTCTTTAAATACGAGGTTTTATGTTATTTATTATAGTATATAATATATAATCACATACTATAGTCTATATAGAAAGGACAAGGAGTAATAAATCATTCATTTAAGTAGATTTCATAGACGTACCAAAATATATTTTAAGAGGGTATACCGTAAGGTACATTTTGTATTGAACGAATGAGTTGCAGCTATGCTAAAGAATATACGATTTAGGTCAGAGGTAACGGGATGTACTAATTTTAATAAAAAAAGTGATATAGGTACAATAATTTTAGTAAGTTTGATAAAGAAAGGCAACACAGTTTATTCATAATAGAAAACAAACCAATCTGTAACAATAATTATTTTATATATTTTTGTTCTTTTTGAAAGAAGATTAATTCAAACTCTGAATATTGTCACAAATACTTAAATTACAATGAAATATATGTCAAGATAGCAAGATATCGTTACAATTTTTATTAAATTCAAAGAAGCAAAATGAATATTTTTTATTTGTGTTACTCCTATATGTAGTGTTTGGGGAATTTTCTCAGAAATTTTAAATGGCAACCCAGTTTTCTTGGAAACATTATCGGGAATATTAATTTAAAGGAATATGTGGAAAATTGACAATATTTGTGATGATTTAATCGACCCTATTATTATTAATGTCAACAACGATTCTTCCTCTTCCGAGTCGAATATAGAATAAAATGTAAGTAATAAATGTATTCCAATAATTATTTCTTTTCATTTTTTATTATATTATAATTTTAAACGTATTTTTTTTCCAAAATACACACCACTGCATTGCGTTATTGCATACGTGCTAATCCCTTAAACAATGAACAAACCCTAAACTTTGCTACAACTGAAACAAATACGGGGTCGATCTACCTGGTTTTTAGATTTACTGAAGAAATATAATTTAAAGTAAGAGATTTATCAAAAATTTCATGGTGCTCCCTGTAAAGGTTTTGCTTACTTAATTAGGGTTTACTACTTTTTGTACATACTATAGACTAGTTTCACAGGTGACAAAAATGTAAGTTATTACATTTGTGAATGTGTGATAAATTTAGAATTAATTAATACTGAACTATAGCTACTGGAAATAACTAAGTAGAATATCATCACATCTCCTCTCCCACTTTCGTGCTTGCCTAGAGATACTGAGTGCATTAAATTTTTTAAAGCATATTAACTATTGAATTTAATGGTTTATTTCAAATTTTATGCATACTTGGTGAGTTGCGAAGTTTTAAACATCAATCAAAAGAATACCTAAAATTAAGAACAGTAAACAACTAAATATTTGAATGAAACTCCCACTTTTTTTTCGAAAAATAGATTTAAATTCAATGAAAGCGGTTTCGCTAAAAACTAGCATCGTAAGATTGACATATTGAAGTTACACTTTGTATGTAACTTCAATATGTCAATTTGACAGAGGTTTTACTAGCGTATATGCAACCCAATAAAACCCAAAGTGTCAACACGGCTTTGTATATCTTTTGGTAATAAAAAATAGAATGATATTTATAGGTATTTCATTTATTATCAATATCTTCATAGTTATTATTTTAATTATAAAATAATAATTTTGATTATTTTGTATTTTGTAAGATTGATAAGATAACTGATTGATTTGATATCAATCATCAAAGTAATAATATCAACACATACCAGTAAATTTTCATAATAATAATTTTGATTAAATAGATCAATTACAAGTTACGTAATTAAATTCGATCTCTGTTGCTCCGTCACACTTGATAATAGGGTGTTTGTCAGGTTTTTGAAATCTATTTTATATTATGTAGTAGAGTTCAGAGAACCCATTATATTTTTTTCTTCAATTCTGGTGCAAATGTCAAATTAAAAATTCAATATTCAAATAGTATGTCAAAACATTATTTTTACAGTATGTCACTGCAATATACATTTTCAAACCCAAATCGCTTACATTGAATTAATTTTAAGGATGGCTTATTAATTGGGTATAACCAATAACGGTTTAAATAATTATAAATTTGAAATCAGTTAAACAGTTGTCCACGCCCACATCTTTAATGTTTGCAGCATAAGGTATTTTATTGACAAATTGCCTGTGTATTATACAGTACGGTTTTATTAATTTTTTATTGCAACCTCTCTACTGATTCCTTTTTACTTAAAATCCCTTTTCAAAACATTTTGTTTTTATTTCATTATTTTAGGTAGGTTGTTAGAAGTAATAAATATTCAATATGTCAATCTGACGATGTTATTTCGATAGCGAAACGGCTGTCATTACATTTAAAAGTATTTAACGAATAAATAGTGGATGTTAATTCAACCTTTTAGTTGTTTATTGTTCTGAATAAGATGAAATTTCAAATAGTAAGGGTTAGTACAATAAATTTCGTAATTAATTTAGATGAGGATAGCGATAGCGACACTGAACTAAATATAGAATAGAATTGTAACATTTAAATAAATTACTTGTAATCTCCTATATTATGCAAAATTCAAATTTCTTAAGTTTGACCCTGTAGCACATTTGCATCTTTTACCTGATGATTTTCTACACCAGGAGATTAAATCGGGTAGTTTATTGCAGTTAATAAGCCAATACCATTTACTGTGAAAAATACTATAAGTTAAAACTGTCTGCTTTTACAAAACCGCTGTCCATAATAAAAGGTTCAAATGCTGCAAGCAGATTATGTGACCAAATATTCGACCAATCAGAAGCATTTTATATCATGCGACACACACTTTTAACAAAACATTTTTATTTTTGGATTTTTAAATAAATTAATTATTATTTTCAACTTACCTTAACATGTAATCAATTTCAAAATCTTAATTTATGGTAATGACAGTAATTGGCAATTTACTTTTTAGTGAACTCAACAAATCGATCATTTTATTCGACCACTCGTTTTTTATTTGTTACATAATGCTGGTGTTATCAATAACCGATTAGCTGATCGGTTTTAAGTTTTGTTCGACCTTAACAAAAATTTGCTTGCAGTTGAATACAAAAACACCTGACACCAACGACATGGCCAAACATTATTTATTCATCAATTGCAATTTATTGACGTTTCCTTAATTTTACATCATAAGTGTTATTTATATTAATAAAACTGATTAGAGGTGGAACCAAGGAATCAGCATACGAAATATATTTTTAATTGTTTTTATCTTAAATTGCATCAAAATCCATTTTCCGGTGTGCTATGTAAATTAATTCGTCGTACGTCATATGCGTGACATAATCAATTACCGATAAACAAAATGTCATAATATTTTGAAGGCGTTGTATAATCGACTACCTATAAGCTGGATTTTATAGATGTAACCAAAAAGAAAAAAATAAATAAATTGACATTGTTTAGTTATTCAATCCTCGATACAGGCGAACGAAGCGTTAATATATTGCGTATTTTATTATTTATTTAAATTTCGCCCGTGAAATTACATTAATTTAATCGAGTTTAAATTAATTCACGATCAAACTTGTGTCGAAAGTTCGTGTGCGGCGTGGTTGACCTTCGTGAACTGAGTCAAGAATTGTTCTTATTTTTATTGGCATTGAATGGGGTGGATCGTAAAATGTAAACACAACCTTTTTAATCTTGAGTAAAGAAAAAGATAATTTAATGAAAAAACTTGTCTTGGATGAGCATCGATGTAAAAAATTGGCATGTTAGATATTTTTTGTTTTACGTTCAACTAGATTCTGCTTTTGTTACTGCAGTTTGAAGGAACTATTTTATGTTAATACACCTATCTCTTTATTGTATTCTTTATTGAATGCTCATGCGCAAATATTTTTGAATTTTCCCCTTCTACTGCTAAAATATGATTACTTCTTGCCATAGAACACAACGTATTGCTACTCAGGAATACCACAATTAAATAAAAAAAACCTTTTAGCTGTCAAAAGCTAACTTCTATTTGCCGTATAAGCCATAAACCACAAAAAAGTTCTAATTTTTATTTCGTTTGTGTACGCTGCTTGCTAGTTGTTATTGTGTTTTTCTTGTCTTTGTGCATTTAATATTAATGACTTGTATGTGTAAAAAGGTTGAATCTGGAATTACACTACCACTACACCAACACACACTTTTAACTGCCTTACGCGCGTTTCGATAACCGAGTTATCTTCTTCAGAGACCGAGTTTACCTTCGAAGAAGATAACTTGGTTGTCAAAACGCGCGTAAGGCAGTTAAAAGTATGTGTTGGTGTAGTGGTAGTGTAAAAGGTTCCGGTATGACTTTTACGTGTACATATAGTCCGTTCATAAATTGTCGATAGTACAAAATGTGCGTCCAAGTCATAAAACGGTCGTAAAAGTCGTAAAATCATAGGCGGAGGTTACAGTACCTACAGTTTAAGAATATTAATATATTTATTTATTTAAAGTAACTAATGTTTTAATCATATACTCTACGACACTGGTCAGTCATTTCCACTCAAAATACCTACATAATCGGATTAAAAGTTCTATAGCTGTATTGTATTTCTTCAGATACAAGGTGGGTTAGTCGAAAACATCTTAAACTGCCAGTTTTAGGTTGGTTTTTGTTATTATATCATATTACCTGTCCTCTCTGTATTTCAGTTCTCTAATGAGGGTCAAACTTGCAGTGAACTATCAACAAATTGTGTACGGACTATAGACTTCTCTTTGGATTTACTTTGGACTACTGATTATTTTGCATGTCATATTGTGAAAAAATGTGGAGTAAAAACATTCTGTCACTTGCCAACACAATTTTATAAGGGGCACGAACATTTAAGGAACTACGGGAGTGGGAGTTGGTTCGCGCATGCGGATTAAATTTATGCCATTAACGAGATAGGTCTATTATCGAGCAAAAATTAAGGTTATGGAGAAGAACAAAAAACTTGGGGCTTTAATTTAATTTTTGTAATATGGCCTATGATGGACTACTTATTTGTGTCCTATGATGGACCAGGAGTCGATATAAAATGATACCCACTCAGGAACTCATGGAAGACGATTTTGATAGAAGAATACATTTTTGCGAACAAATGATGGAAATGTTGAATAACAATACATTCACTTTTTCCGTTAACCGTCATGCTAATCGTGCAAGATGGAGCACCTCCATATTACCAACTTAATAGAATGGCCAGGAAGATCACCTGATCTTACCACATTGGACTTTTTTTATGGGGCTATAGCCACATGATTTAGACGACACGTTTGTAATTAGATCGGTGTTTTTGAACATCCAACCTCACTCTTACACACCAATGACATCCAAATACTACACACTTGTGATGAAAAACAAAAATTAGATTTGCTTGAAGAACTTGAAATAAAAAGACATCTAGCAGATCCACAATTTAAAGTTGTTTATGAACAAATAAATCTTGGAAGTTCTCCACTATTAAACTGTTTATTTTGATTGAGTTTACATTTTATAGATAGATAAAACATAATTGTAAAACACAAATGTATTAAGTTATTGTAAAGATCAGCATAATATAGTTTTTTCCTGGTTTTTCTAAGTCATTGCACAGTTATACTGATCTTAGAGGGAATTACATCCAGGATAATTTCTTAGGGCTATTAACATCTAAGCTTTAATATTGTTATGTCTTATTACTTCCATACTTGGTCTAGCCTTAATACTACCTAAACATCAGGTACCTAGCTACAAACAAACAAAATGTAACTTAAATGTCAATCTGACGATGCTTCTTAGCGAAACGGCCGTCATTGTAATTTAAAACATGGAAGTTACGTTGAAACGAAGAGTTTTTTATTATTCTTAAATTTGACGTGTTTCGGAATTTTCTATAAATATGTACAGTTACCAAAATAATGAATTTATTCCATTTTGCTTTTCCGCACTGTTAGTAGAGCTCTTGCTAAGTTGGAAGAAGATGAAGAACTCATTAAAATGCAAAAGTTGTTCAAATATCTTTAGAGTTTTAAACTGCCAATCTTATGTTTTTAAGACGACCCGGGGAAAAAGACAAGTAAAATAAGAGTTCTAAGTCTGTTAATGTTCAAAATTTTGATGGATGCGATGAAATATTTAAAAAAATGTAGAAAATAATCACAGAATCTAAATGCAGGTTACTACAAAATAAGAAATAGTACTGAGAGTAAATGTTGAATAAACTTTATGACTATAACAGGTCGGCTAAAAACTCCCCGGCCTGACCTATAGATGACGACACTAGAATTAAATTCATTTAATTTTTAGATAGTATCAACCTTGACAGCTGTCAGACTATTAGTTTGTGAGATATTGCATTTTTAGTGAAGCAACTTTTGTTATTTTCAAAAAATGGAAAAAAAGAATTTCGTGTGCTTATTAAATATTGTTATTTGAAAGGAAAAAATACAGTTGAAGCAAAAGCTCGGCTTGATAATGAGTTTCGGACTCTGCGCCAGAAAAATCAACAATCATTGACTGGTACGCAAAATTCAAGCGTGGTGAAATGAGCACCGAAGACGGTGAACGCAGTGGACACCCAAAAGAGGTGGTTACCGACGAAAATATCAAAAAATCTAAATGATTTTGAGTGACCGTAAAGTGAATATGATCGAGATAGCTGACACTCTAAAGATATCTAAGGAACGTGTTGGACATATCGTTCACGAATATTTGGGTATGCGGAAGCTCTGTGCGAAATGGGTGCCGCGCGTGCTCACAATCGACCAAAAACAGCAACGAATTGATGATTCTGAGCAGTGTTTGCAGCTGTTAAGTCGTAATAAACCCGATTTTTGCATCGATATGTGACTATGGATGAAACTTGGCTCCATCACTACACGCCTGAGTCCAATCGACAGTCAGCTGAGTGGACTGCGGCCGGTGAACCGCCAACAAAGCGTGGAAAGACTCAACAGTCAGCTGGCAAAGTTATGGCCTCAGTTTTTTGGGATACACACGGTATATTGTTCATCGACTATTTGGAAAAGGGAAAAACAATCAACAGCGACTATTACTGTGCATTATTGGAGCAATTGAAGACCGAAATCGCGAAAAAACGGCCCCATATGAAGAAGAAAAAAGTGTTGTTTCATCAAGACAATGCACCGTGTCACAAATCAATGAAAACGATGGCAAAATTGCATGAATTGGGCTTCGAATTGCTTCCTCACCCACCGTATTCTCCAGATCTAGCCTCCAGCGACTTTTTCCTTTTCTCTGACCTGAAGAGAATGCTCGCGGGAAAAAATTTGGCTCTGATACTGAGGTAATCGCCGAAACTGAAGCCTATTTTGAGGACAAACCGAAGGAGTACTACAAAAATGGTATCGAAAAGTTGGAAGGTCGCTATAATCGCTGTATCGCCCTTGAAGGCAACTATGTTGAATAAAAAAAAAAGAATTTTGTCAAAATATTGTGTTTTACTATGGTAGACCAGGGACTTTTCAGCCGACCTGTTACAGTAGTGAATAAACCTTGTGTTTCATTTACAATGGTCGTAACACGTACTTTATGCTCCGAAGTAACTCCGGAGCTTTGTACACTTTTTACTGCACATAATTTTCCATTTATTTTGATTTTGTTATAACCGATTGCATTGTTCCCTTGTCGATCTAAAATAAATAATTTGAATCTGCTGTATAAAATAATATACAAAGTTCGCACAGTTTTATTTTTATTAATTTGGTTTTATAAAAATATCATTAAAATTATGAGTCTAAGAATAAATACTAAATATAGTAATAAGGATGTACAATACAATACGATATGCAATACAGTCAAATCACTATTTTTCTTAAAAAATATGAATCATTCGCCCAGAGAGAACTAACGGAACTGCAAGTGTAACCGGAAGTTTTATCATCTTGCTAGATAAACCGCAAATTTTTATAAAAAGTATTATTGGTATAACGGTAATGATTCATTAATTAGGCGCTTTCAAGAAATAGATAATAATGTGCTATAAAAAAATTGTTGATTAATTTGTTAACACTATAATTTAATTCAACAAAAAAAGATTTTATTATTTGAACATTTCAAGCAAAGGCGAGATCATTAATATATTTATCACATTTTAATCTTTCAGCGAATTTATTATCAGGAGTTCATTCATAAAAAACTGCAGGTCCAATAGGATTTCATTTGTTTATACTGTTTTCTCTTATTTCTTTCATTCATCCAATACTTGATGTAAATTGTTGTCATTCATAAAAACTGTCATAAAGCAAATAACGTTTATTTTACAATGAATCTGGTGGATTATATTAATAAACTATTTTTTGTTGTGTAATCTGAATATACTCACATTGTCAAAATTCTTGGACCCCCTGCTAAATTTTAAAACGAAATATTTATTATGACTTGTTCTTTTTTAATTTTAATCTTTATTTATTTCACCAGTGCTGGGCACCTAAAAGAGTTTACAAAAACAATCTCCTATAATTTCAGATACACATTTTTAAAAAAATGGTTCATATCGATTTAGCTTGTTTAGGTTAGGATAGGGTAGGTTAGGTTAGGTTAGGTTAGGTTAGGTTAGGTTAGGTTAGGTTAGGTTAGGTTAGGTTAGGTTAGGTTAGGTTAGGTTATTAAGTTGTTTTTTGCATTTTGTCTGGCAATTGAAATTCAGTATTTAATGGAGCAAGAATAGTGATAGTGTCTCATTTTGAGAATCATAAGGGAGTCCAAGAATTTTGGCGATGTGAGTAATTTTACAAAGGCTTAGTACAATAAATTTATTAATTTATATGGTTTTTCTTTTTATTTACTTATTTGCAGATTATTTGGATAAAACTATCGTTGATACAAAATGGAAATTTTTTAAAGTAGTACAATTTTTTAGTTCTAATAAAGTTTTAATAACTCATTTAACCAACTAGAATTTCGTAGTAATTTTGTTATTTACACTACACCATATATATAGTTAGAAAATTACACATCTGGATAGCTGTGATTTAATAAATTCTATTAATTTAAATACTTTTTAATAATTTATATTCTAATATATACTAAGGGCCGATTGTTCAATCTTTAGATAAAAAGTCTAATAACTATCCAGCGGATAAAGTTATCTGTCTGTTTATTCGACGTATAGTCCCCTATTTTCCAATGTCTTTTTATTCATTGAATAGTTATCTGACGGAATATTTGAACTCTGGCAACACGAACTTCAAAGTGGTGAAACAAATATATTGCAAACTTATGGGTTAGAGAAGGACAAAAATTTTCTGTCAAACAAGTGTCAGTGTCACTTCACTTTTGAGGTTATGTCATGCTTTGATGCTTGTTGTTTGTTTTTTGGTGCGAAACGTGAGACATCTATCGGTTGTGTTAAAATAAATTGTTGCGAAAGTGTACGGAAATAATGGAATCTAAGAAAAGAGAGCGTTCAGCAAATTTTAATACCGCAGAAATCCAACTACTTGTCAGTTTAGTAGGTAAATTCAGAGCCATAATTGAAAACAAAAAGACGGACGCTGTGACAAACAAAGATAAAGAGGCAGCATGGAAGAAAATAGAAAATTCTTTTAACTCCTGTGGGATTTCCACGAGTGTCCGCTCGTGGAAAACTTTAAAACTTAAGTACGAAGGATTAAAAAAAATAACAAAAAAGAAATCTTCTCTGCAAAGGCAAGACATGTACAGAACTGGTGGAGGGCCTTCAAATGCTCCCGAATTCAACGAAATAGAGGAAAAGGTGCTGAGCATTTGCTAAATATTAAAATAACCTCAAACAAAATCACTATTCAACTGTCAATGTCAAACTATTAGTCGAATAACGCGGTTATTTGATGGTTGAAGCGGCAGATAGATTTATCCCTCAGTTAGCAGAGTTATTCGACAGTTAAGTCTTATCCAACTGTTGAAAAATTCAAAACCTTGCTATCCATCGAATAAAAGTTATCTATCTGTTTATCTGAAGATTGAACAATCGGCCCTAAGTGACATAAAAATCCAGTTTAAATGATTTTATTTTTATAAAATTTTGTATAAGTATTTACTGAAGCTTAATAAGTAAATGATAAAAATTTCTAAACTATTGCATTGCTTTAAACCCCTTTTAACTTTAATAATGTGTGGATGCACCCCGATGTGTTACGGATTCTCCAACGCGCCTAGGCATGCTTCTGATCAAGTGGTCAATGTCCTCCTGTAGTATCTCATTCCAGGCAACCACCAACTCCTGTCGAAGTTCTTCTAGAGTCTGAGGAGGACATTGCAAATTGAGCAATCTCCTACCCATCATATCCCACACGTGCTCAATATGGGATAAGTCGGGAGATCTTGGGGCCAAGTTGCGACATGTGGTCGGGCATTATCTTTTTGGAAAGTTGTATTTGCCAGGGTGTTAAGATAGGGTAAAAGATGGGGTCCTAAAACTTCTTGGATATAACGCTGCGCGTTCATGTTACCTCTGATGAAGATTAAAGGTGATGTCGAACCATAAGCTATAGCACCCAAACCATAACTTCAACAGTTTGATGAACATGTCTTTCAACAAAAAACCGTGGATTTCTCCTTTCACCACGTCGTCTTCTAACCCTCGCTCGACCATCGTGCATGCCTAAACAAAATCGAGACTCGTCACTAAAGACAATATTGTTCCATTCCTGATCCCAGAGTGACCGTTCTCTGCACCACTCAAGGCGATTACGTCGGTGTTCTGGAGTTAAAGGGAGGACCCAGTGTGGTCGGTATGAAAACAGGCCAAAACGTCTTATTCGTCGGTAAACACTTCGCATACCAATAGGTCTTCCGTGTTCTGCAAACCATTCATTTGCAATGGACCTGGTAGTGGAGAAACGGTCCCCTAAGGCCAATAATCTTAGGCGGCGATCTTCACGGTCTGTTGTTCTACGGGGGCGTCCAGAGCCCCTTGCTCTTTGCATACGGCCTTCTCGAAGCCATGCCTGACAACACCTAACCACGGTGTCTACACTTCTTTGCACAATTATCATTTTTGGATTGTTAGTGGTGGATTTAAAAAAAAGCAGTATAAAAACCGGAATCTTCAACTGATAAGGTTGAAAATTTTATCAATTGCTTATTTCAGTAAAATAAATAAATTCACCAAATTTTATTAAAATAACATAAACTGGGTGTTCGGATTTTTATGTCACTTAGTATATATTACAACAAGGTTTACTATTAATCAATAAAGTTACAAAAGCGTAGCAATATTTCCAAAGCTTTAGCGTTTAAGTATAGGAAATATTACTTAAAAAATACTCAGTAATGACTTCTTAATGACCTCAAGGCGGAATAACACAGCTCATTATTATTCCGCAAAAATTAAATATCTGATAACATTCTTAAGACTATTATAAAATCGGCCTAATTACATATTCATCGAAAACCAGTTTAGATAAAAATCATGCAAGCCTTTTCCAAGATTAGGCATGTAGCAGTTAGCGAATTTTCTCAGGTAAATGAAAATTCTTATATCAACACTGTTTTTTCTTTTTACCATCATTTTCTATGATGATGACACTGCATGAGAATTTACAGAAGGAAGGAATAAAAAGGGACCCGTTAAAAAAATATGTATTAACAGCAAAAGAAAATACTAAGAAGTGGCCACTTAATTTAAGATTTGTTTTGCAAGTGAAAGTCAAATAAATAAAAATACACCTTTAACTTTTTCAAATAAATTTGAAGACTTGTCTACTCTTAACACATGCTTAACGTCTATCAATAAACATAATGCAAGTATTCATTTTATAAATGAATATAAGATAAAAATGTACATCACCTTAACTAGTTGCTCTGCTACAAATTTAATACAGAACTGGCATGTGTCCGATGAGGTTTCGATGTCGGATCATAGAACCATAAGATTCGAAGTCGAGGCTGAGCGGGAGCAGATACAGTCCTGTCGAATACCGAAACAGACTGACTGGTGTGCTTATAAGGATACCCTAAGGTCAGATGTTGAAGGCGTAACTTATTCGATTGAAACCATAGAGGAACTGGAAGGTGCCTCACAATGGCTAAATCGCACGATAATTAGCTGTTATGAGGGGCCTGTCCCATCAAGACCAAAGCCGTCAAAAAAGATGTGCCATGGTGGAACAGGGAACTCAGTAAGTTAAAAGCTCAAGCCCGTAAAGCTTTTAATAGAGCCAAAAGTATAGGTAACTGGGATGCCTACAAAAAGGCTCTAACAGAATACAACAAAGAACTTAGAAGGTCTAAGAGAAGAACATGGAGGCAATTCTGCGAGGGGATAACTGAATTAGCCCCAGCAGTACGCCTCCAAAAAGTAATTTCTAAGGACCACTCAAACGGTATTGGACTTATAAAAAAGCCAAACGGAGAGTTTACTGCAACCATAGAGGAAAGCATGAGTTGCTTACTACAATCTCACTTTCCCGGGTCAACACTCATTGAAGATGACCCAAGGGTTAATCTTGATGAATCTAATTACAGAACATCAAGAGCTGCAAAAAGCATAGCGGGAAAAATCTTCACAAAAAACAGAATTAAATGGGCAATAAATAGCTTTAAGCCCTACAAATCTCCTGGAGAGGATGGTGTCTTCCCAGCCCTGCTACAACAGGGCGTTGATACATTAACTCCTCATCTAGTCAAATTATTCAAGATGAGCTTCATCTTGGGCTACATTCCAAAAGGGTGGAGAGAGGTTAGGGTATGCTTCATTCCTAAGAGTGGCAAACGCCCTCCAGAGGAGCCGAAGTCATATAGACCCATAAGCCTTACCTCCTTTCTACTAATAGAATATTTAACAAACATACCGCTTCACAAAGAACAATTTGCCTACCAATTAGGCAAATCCACCGTGGATGCCTTGCACTGTCTCGTAAAAGACATAGAAAAGGCAATAGGATCAAAGGAAGTGGCGCTATGTGCATTCATAGACATAGAGGGTGCGTTTGACAACACCTCATATGAATCAATCAGCGCCGCCGCAACAGCAAAAGGTATCGAACCTTCCATAACTAAATGGATTCAATCCATGCTAAATACTAGGAAAATTATTACCTACCTAGGAGGCAAATCAACTACTATAAAAGCAGTAAAAGGTTGTCCTCAAGGAGGAGTTTTATCACCTCTACTGTGGTCGCTAGTGGTTGACGACCTCCTAACAAAGCTCAAAAGAGAAGGATTTCGTGCTCTGGGCTATGCTGACGACCTAGTTATAGTGGCTAGAGGCAAACATGACGGTATTATTGCCGAACGCATGCAGCAGGCCTTAAACATTATAACTACTTGGTGTTCGAGGGAAGGGCTATCAGTCAATCCCAACAAAACGACACTTATTCCGTTCACTAACAGGAGGAAACTAACATTACAGCCTCCGATCATGAATGGAGTAACCCTTTCTTTCTCAGAAGAGGTTAAGTACCTAGGAGTCATCCTTGATAGGAAACTTACGTGGAATGCACACCTCACTCATATTACCACAAAAGCAATAAGGGCTTTCTGGATGTGCCGTAGGCTTTTTGGGAAAACCTGGGGTCTGAAGCCAAAAATGATCTACTGGTCATATTTAACGGTTGTCAGACCCATTATCACTTATGCTGCGATGGTTTGGTGGACCAAAACAAAGCAGCAAAAGGCAATAAACGAGTTGCAGAAAGTGCAACGACTTGCCTGTATTGGGATCACGGGTGCTATGAGATCGTGTCCTACCGCAGCCTTAGAGGCAATGCTAGACCTTCCTCCACTACATTTACATGTACAGAGGATCGCTCTGGAAAATGCCTATAGGCTGACACAGACCAAATCTCTGAAACCCGGTGACTTAACAGGACATCTTGAGGTATTAAGGGCTGTAACAACCCAAATCATGAAGATGCCTACAGACGTAATGCCTGCAAAACAAGATTTCGAACTCGCGTTAGATGTTATTATTAACGACCGCGAGTTGACAGAAAACGAAATCGCTCAAATCACAAAAGGTGCCCTCACTTATTATACTGATGGGTCAAAAACAAACGAAGGAGTAGGAATAGGGATCACAGGTCCTAATATTAGGATATCCGCAGCCCTTGGAAATGCTCCAACAATATTTCAAGCAGAACTATTAGCAATAGAATTCTGTGCCCAAGAGTGCCTAAGAAAAGGCCTCAACACAGCAAGAATATTTATTGCATCTGATAGTCAGGCTGCTTTGAAGGCTCTGAAGTCCACAACCTATGAGTCAAAAATAGCCTGGAATTGTAAACAATCCCTTAAACAACTGGCTAGTCGCAACAAATTAAAGTTGCTATGGGTGCCAGGGCATAAAGGAATTGTCGGAAATGAGATTGCCGATAGTCTCGCAAAGGAAGGAGCTTGTGCTCCTTTTATCGGACCTGAACCATTTTGTGGCATATCAAAAAGCCGCATAATGGAAGAAGTTCGAAAATATGAAAAGGAACTCAGTGCAGCCTACTGGAAAAATGTTCCAGGCCAAAGACAGGCAAAAAGGTTATTACGACCCTCTGCCCGCTACGCGAAATTACTCTTAGAGCTTCAGAAATCTGATCTCAGAGTAATCACAGGAATTCTCACTGGACACTGCTCACTCAGATACCATCTCTGCAAAATGGGCATATTGGACAGTGGGACATGCAGATTCTGCGATGAGGCAGATGAGACGTCAGAACATATTATCTGCAATTGCAGAGTAATTGTTCGGCAACGCCATAAATATCTGGAACAGGTATTCCTTGATCCTGATCAGATTACAAACCTAGCTCCAAAACGGATAATGGACTTTCTTAGAAGCCTAGACCTTTTGGACTAAAATATAAATGTAGGGTATACACAAAAGATCTTATAGGTCGCAGTGTAGTAAGGTCAACTGGGCCAATCGACCCCTTCTGCAATCTACAATCTACAAGATAAAAATGTATGGAAATGATAAGCAAATACCTTGGATATACAGAATTATATGCGGTATAATCAAGTACAAAAATTCCAATTTTAACCGACTCGTTAAATTCAATAATTTTGTTTATGCAAAACTCCAATTAGTTAATCTCATATACAATATTTAGGAACAACTATACAAAAGTAACCTGGATAGGAGATTGATTTGGATACCCTTCTATATAGGTATCAACGGCAATGAGAAAGAAAATCAAGATACAAAGAGTCATTTCTTAAGACTTCTATCTTTTAACTTAACCGCAGCTTCAAATTTGATTTCCAATTGTAAACGTAAAATCTTAACACGTTAGACTACAGTGACATGATTCTTAAATATTAGAGAATCATGATTGATTGACAATTTAAAAATGAACCAATAAACTAAAAAATAGCATCAGTGGCAGGATGAACAGATCTGCAGCAGGTAGGAACATGAATTGAAGTTATGCCAGAAATAGTTAGGAAGTAGAGAAAAAAATATTTAGATCCTACACTATGAGAAAGTTGAATTTTACCAGCTTTACAGAGGCGAGAAAATTACGTTTAGATAAAAATTAATTGTTAGCTTATTGTTTTATTTTGTCATTGATTATAAGGTATAATTTTGAATGATATGCTATATATAAACTTTTTAAAATTGTTCATACATTGATATACACAGAGGTTTGTCTCTGATATACACATATTATATGAGTTTTTGTATTTGACTCACGTGCTTGCTTGGTTGGTTATGTGTTGCTCCTAATAGAGGAGGGTTTTTTAGTGGTAATTTGTTATTATTTGTAACAGTTTCTTTCGTTAAAAATTAGAAAACGTTAAAAATGTTTAATTGCAAAGGCGTCTAAATAATGGATAAAATAATAGAGTTGTTAGAGTTAAGCTTGTGAGCTAAATGTAACTTTCTTTGTATTTGTTTTCTTAAAATGTTTTTTTGCTTCTCAAAAACAACACGTTTGTCCATGAATTGAATGAATTTTATAGTATAAAATAAATTTTTATACAGAACAACAATTATTGTATAGGATAAAAAATTGTAAACCATTGCAATAAAGTGCTCTCCTCAGGCCTCAAAAAGTGACCACTTTACCTCCTAGGTATATAATATACTATTGTCATTGCCAATACAATAACAGAAAGGAAATTTTACTTCTACTAGTGAATATATTTATAGATCTTATTATGAAAGAAGTTAGCAAACAATGATAATAGTTTAATAAAGCAATACATACTATTTACAATATTAATGAATATAGCGAATTACATATTATGATCAATTACAATAATTGACAAAATAACATTAATATCGAGAAAAAGACAAAATTATGTTATAATATTAAAAGGTATAGACTCAAGAAAATGTAGTATTTGTTGATTAGGACAATTGACTGAGCTGTTCCAAGATGAAGATCTAATCTCCAAACATATGCAAAAGTGCTACATCAAATGAAATTAACGATTGATTAGCAAAAGCAGAGGACAAGTTGTTATATTCCAAATCATTATACATTCTATCACAATTTTTATGTTCAAGAATAATTTGACAAGAATAATAATAAATAAGGCAATCGTAGTTGAAAGTTTCTCATAAATTTCAAACTCCAGGGAGAAATTAACTAAATTCTTTGATATAAAAATATCCAAGCGAGATATATGATTATTAGTATCCATTTCAATCGTAAAAATGCTAGGGTGAACTAAATCATGAATGTAAGAAAATAATCTGTGTCTATGTGAATCTTTGAACAAAACAATCATCAACATATCCTGAATAGAACAAAATATGGTATTTAAGATGGCTTTTATATTTATAATATATTAATTGTAATGTTTAAATATTTGACAATAGTATAATGATTAAAATATCAACAGAAGTTGTTTAATTTAACTAAATCCAATAATTTTAATCATATTGTATTATTTTATTGTATATTTTGTGTATTCGTAAGAAAATTTTAAGTTGGAAATTATTTTATTATATAATGTATCGATATTATATCTAGTACTTAGTAGATACTTCGCGAAAATTGATTATATAATGTGTAAAAAAGGACAGATAATGTGTTAAAAGGAGACAGAATAATTTATTGATTTATTTATTTATGAATTTGACTGATTAATATTTGATATTATTATTAGCAACAAGATCTTTTCCTCTGGGGTGTTTGGTTACGCCAGTTTCCAGTTGGATTATTAGGTATGTAAATGAAAAATTTGATTCAATTATAATTATAAATTTATTACAAAATAGTTAAATTAAAACAGTAATATTGAAGTTTAATAAGGAAAAAGAAAGGCCTTTTAGTAATTATAAAAGAACTTACTTGATGTGAATTAAGTTAAATTAACCAATGTTGTTTATGTAATGGCAAATAAGATTATCAAATACACTAATTATTAAATATCAAGTAAATTCCTTTTTTTTAATTATAAAATTCAACTAACTACTACAAAATTTTTTTAAAAGTTTATAATTTTATCTGACCTTGAAATAAAGTCCTGCTTCCTGATTGGTGGAAAAATCTGTAGTTGATCTATGAAAAACGGAGACGAACGAAGCGATACTTGGAACCTCCGACCTTGGCAAAATGTCGCCTTATTAGACGTTTGGACTCTCGTGTAATATTATTGTGTTTTGTTTGTTCCTCAAATTTGATACTGTTTAGTGTTTGTTGGATTACTGTTCGTTTTATTGTATTAATAATGGTAAGTACACTTATAATCTTTTTTATCGACCAAAAACGTTTTAATTTCACTTTTGGATTCAATCTTAGTAATGTCACTTTTTTGTCACTTTATTTTACTTTTTGATTGTTTTACTTTATTCTTAACGTCACTATTTAACACTTTATTATGATAACTATTTTAAAAACTGTTTGTTCAAATTGACTGTTCACACTCAGATCTTCACTGTTTGACTTCCAATAATAAACTCTCATCTTAACGACCTCTGTTCAGTCTTTTATAGGTTTCAAACTTCTAGATTATTCGTTTTTTGTTCTAGAGCTTAGTCATTTCTGGGAAAAAGTATGTGTATCTCTTTCTTTCATATTTATGACTAGACATACTCGCTTTGTCTATCATCGATAATTCCAGAATAAAATATAGTAAAAATATATCTGTCTCCTTTTAACACATTATCTGTCCTTTTTTTACACATTATATAATCAATTTTCGCGAAGTATCTACTAAGTACTAGATATAATATCGATACATTATATAATAAAATAATTTCCAACTTAAAATTTTCTTACGAATACACAAAATATACAATAAAATAATACAATATGATTAAAATTATTGGATTTAGTTAAATTAAACAACTTCTGTTGATATTTTAATCATTATACTATTGTCAAATATTTAAACATTACACAATATATTTTTTATTTTCGCTCATGGCCGTATCTAGAGCGTGTCAAAGGTGGCACTGGCCACGGGCTCAGGGAAACAAAACGATGTGCGTACCTATACAAGGTTAACACATTTGGCGCCCAACGTGGGGGAAAATAATGTTTATTGACTCGTTCTTAAAAAGAGTTCCTTCTATTCCTAGTAATACAATCTACTATTTTCAAAAGATCAGTGTTTCACGCATCTTAGAGTTTATGACTAATATTCAACATGGGTATCTTAAACATAAATCAACATTAACAGCTGTTTTTCAATTTACGAATGAAATATTATTAACATTGGAAGAGGGACACATTCCTTTGGGTTTATTCCTGGACTTATCAAAAGCATATGATTCAATAAACTATGATATACTGTTAAGTAAATTAGATTGTTATGGAATTAGAGGATCAATATTAAAGTGGATCGAATCTTTCCTATCAAATAGACAACAAAAAATTAAACTCAAATACCGTAATAATGAAGTAACTTCTGACAGTGTTGAGATAGGCCTAGGAATTCCTCAAGGGAGTGTATTGGGACCAATATTGTTCATACTATATGTTAAAAATATAACAGAAATTATTGAGAATCCATATTGGTGTTCAGTAACATTTGCGGATGATACAAATATTTTGGTGAAATGTGATAACTTAACTAATCTACAACACAGATCGAACACAGTATTTAATAATAGTATCGATTGGTTCACAAAAAATAAATTAATCATAAATAAGGATAAAACTAACTTGATCATATTTTAAACAAATAGGTCTAAATTAGACATACCCAATTAATTTACCACAAGAAAATGTTAAATTTCTAGGAATGATGTTAGATAGTACCTTATCATGGTCACAACATATTGATTATATTCGTCAAAAAATATCTAGGTCAACTTACACTTTGGTTGTACTGAAAAAATATCTGGACCTTTCAACTTTAAAAATGGTGTACCATGCGGTCATTGAAAGTCATGTTAGATATGGTATTATATTATTTGGAAGCTGCACCGATGTCGGTAAATTGTTTGTTTGTAAGAAAAGAGCTTTGAGAATAATATTGGGAATGAAAGTGAGAGATTCTTGTAGGAATAAATTTAAACAGAACAAAATATTGACGACAACAGCAATCTTCATACAAGAATCGGTGTTATTTTTCTTTAAAAATCGATCACTTTTTGTTAAAGCTAAACCTCAAAGTAATTACATAACTAGGTCAATAAATTATACGTATCCATCTCACAGACT
This sequence comes from Ophraella communa, assembly GCA_035357415.1. Lineage (NCBI taxonomy): Eukaryota > Metazoa > Arthropoda > Insecta > Coleoptera > Chrysomelidae > Ophraella > Ophraella communa. The sequence continues at coordinate 68,568,075 of CM068979.1, forward strand.
TTCATTGACAGAACATGGGGCTTATTATACATGTATCCGTATTTATAATAATCTTCCTTCAACTATAAAACATATCGACAATATTATACAATTAAAAAAGAAGTTATTTAAATTTCTAATTGAATTGGAACCTTATACGTTAAGTGAATACCTTAATTTATAGTCTTTAGAATTTATATTTCTGTTAATTAGGTGAAAATATTGTATCTTGTCGTTACTATTGACCCTATTTCGTTTTGTGTTATTTTGTAACATACTTCTGAAATGAAGTTTGTTATTATTATTTATTATTATTATTATTTTGTAATCGATGGTTGGTAGAAAAAAAAATAATTTGGACAACCAACATGCAAATTCTTTTGATATAATGACGAATTGACATCACAGTGTCTTATTATGTCTTTTTTAAAAATATAACCCTTTATTAGGAACAGATCCGACGCAAACGGGAAAAGTGTATTAAATATAATCGATTTGGTGACTAACGATAAAATAACAACTCACTTGCGTATTTTAAATCAAAGAGCATGTTGTTTACTAACCTCATAACCATAATGGTGAAGAAAAATCGGTAAAACAGTGATCGTGCAGAAATGAATCTATATTTAGTGCGAATGCGTCTGTAGAACGTCTAAAATTAAAACGCTGTTTATTAATTTCTTTTTTTTTTTATTTTAATCCATTGCTTTGAAATATAAACGATTAATATGTATCATTTCAACTTCCTTTATTAAACGTTGTCTTTAAATGGTGATTTAAATTTAACTAAATTACCCAAGTTATTATTATTTTTCCTGTTATTAATAGATACAAATTATCTTAATTATTATAATAAAAAGTTGATTTAAATTTTATCATTTAAAACCTCTACAATTTAGTTTTTTTTATTGGTTTTTATCAGTATCGGGCTATTATTTGACAAAGGATAATAATAAATTAGTCTATAGTTCAGACTCAGACAGTAATTTATTTTTTCAGTTAATTGTTTTTAAATTTTTTATCTTTCCTTTTATGAGATTTAGTCAACATCATGCTCTATCGTTAACTAATAAACTTTAATTGGCCCTTATAACTACCTGTAAACGATCGAGAAGTAGAAATATATTCAAATTTTCAAAACGACTTACGCAAATCTCCTATCAGATCTTTTGTGTGGAGCAGTGGTTCGAGATAAAAAGATCTTATGAAGTTTATTTCACTAAAGTACATTTTGCACTTAGACTAATGATTTTAAAGTTGGAAACACAATCAGCGATGTCTTTGTTAAATCTTACATTATAGTCCGGTCAATTTGGATAATTGAAATAAAGAAAATTCCGACAGACACCTTAGTTTTACCGTAAATAAGAATGTGTTAAAAGTCCCCATCGGTCCCATGTGTGCTAAGGGACTTATTTGGGTCCAAAGGTAAAAATTTTAGATTTTCTGATTTTTTTTCGAAAACCGTAAGTTTTATCGAAAAAGTACCTCAGAGCAAAGTTATAGATCTCAAAATTCTCTATAAAAATGGCCCTTATTATTTTTTAAGACCTACCATTCCTCAGATATTGCGCTTGTAAAAATAACGTTATACATAATATGCACACATTTCCACACTATCCGTGAGGTTTTTATGACGTTATTTTAAGGAACAATACTTATATAATAGTATGAAGATTATTAATATTGGTTATTGAGTTAAACTGTCGTTCTAACTTTTTTTTGTTACCTTAAACTGTCTCACCCTTCATACTCAACTTCAACAATCATATTTTCTTCGATTTGTTCTTCTTCTTCTCCTTCCTGTTGCTGAATGTTGAGAAATTGTTCAAATGAAGATCAATCAGTTGTCTCTTCATCAAAATCACATGAATCTTCCTCTCTTGTATTTAATAGAACATTTGAGAAAGATAGAGTCCTTGTCAACTAGTATATATGTCGTAGGCGTATATGAAAACCAGGCTTTTTATAAAATGCCTAGGCTTTTTCAAAATGACTTGGCATATTGTAAAACCATTATATTTCTACAATCTGACTACAATTTTAAGGCATATTATAAAACGCCGATGAGATTTTAGGCATATTGAAAAAATTAAAACATTTTACAATTCATCTAGTTTGAGTTAGGCGTTTCGCCTAACTGCCTTGCTTCGGCCCAAAAACTGTTACGGCGGATACATTGTTACAAGAGGCTGACGATATTGTCGAAAGGAGGGAGAGAAATAATTATTACATAGAATTAGATAAATTCTATGCAGGTGAGTACAAATGATACAAATAATAACAGAAAGAATAGACAGTGCTATCGGACAGAAACGTGCGCCAAAAAAATGCTTGAAACCTCAAACATGAGGTTGCAACCATTGAAAATCGGACGAAACGTTATAATTGAGGTTTCAAAAGTAGACAGGGGACCTCTAGATCCTAAAAATATAATTGGATCAATTTTGGATTTTAAAAATGGAGTGTATCAAATTGGTACGAAGTACGGTCTGTTAAATCGATGGTTCTCCAGAGATGAGATCAGTGGAATAGAGAGTAACGAACGAATTGAAGTTCCAAGTGAAAAAACTATTTCTTTAAGAGAAGCAATGGGAATGTTTTCCAAGTTTGGAAAGCAAGGTTTTAAAAAATGTATGTGCAAACCCAACAAAAACCAATGTAGAATAAATAAGTGCTTTTGTTTCAAGGCCCACATGAAGTGTACAAGCAAATGTCACTTTAGTGGCTCCTGCGGGAATAAATAATCACTATCTGGCGTTGATCCTTCAGTTTTATAAGTTCCTTAATACATTTTTAGTTTATGTCTAAGTTATATTGTAACAGCAATAAAAGAGTTATGTTAATAATTACTATTATTATTTTACTGGCGAATAGTCACTGAGTATGTGTACCTTTTAAATAAGCCAAAGCAAGGCATAGGCGTATTACGAAACGCCTAACTTAAACTAGGTGAATTATAAAATGTTTTAATTTTTTCAATATGCCTTAAATCTCATCGGCGTTTTATAATATGCCTTAAAATTGTAGTCAGATTGTAGAAATATAATGGTTTTACAATATGCCAAGTCATTTTGAAAAAGCCTAGGCATTTTATAAAAAGCCTGGTTTTCATATACGCCTACGACATATACACGCTGTAGAACACTGTAACCCTACTTTTCTACAGCCTTTTTTACAATTACAAAAAATAGTGTTAAGAAGTTTTTCTGGAGCAGGGGACAAGAATCGTTTCCAACCCAGTTTTCAAGGTTGTAACATGCTTGTCGCCTGTTACGTACTCATTACTATATAATACCAATCACCGTACCAATAGCCACTCCCAATGCACCCTTATATATTACAGTTAACTACATATTATAGAAACCTTTTTTACCGACTCATATTTGCGCACAATACACCAAAACTTGACTAGCGAGTCAAATTATGGATTGGTACCCTTGTGACAGCACAACCCCCGCCCTGTCAAAAAAGTTAATAAATACGCTGAATATTCTTGTTTCGCCCCTTTTGCTGCACTCGTCCAGTTGAAAGACAACGTTTTGACGCCTCATAAGCGCCCATGTGCTGTGTGGCCATATCTTTTCGACATTGGTTGACGTTTTAAGACGCAACCCTCTAAGTTGGAGCCCAAATAAAAATCTAAGTTGGAGCTTAAATAAAACTCTCTAGAGCTTAAATAAAAATTTCAAGCCGGAGATAAATCAAATACAATCCATGATGCTAGAACCTATGCTGTGTTAGAGCCATCCCACATCACCGTAGTCAAGCCGAACTGAAACCGAAGCCATCCCTGATGTTAGAACCCATTCCATAGACCGAACTACATCACCAATCATCTGCAAGACCCCCAGGCTGAAGTCAACCATCTGGATAAGCGCAACAAACAAAGTTAAGTCCTTTTCTATGATTCCTACCGTTCAACAAAAGTAATTACAGTTTAAATAAATATCAATATTTTTAAATAACCGTTTTATTTGTGTACCTTAGACTGCAAGTCTTAAGGGCGTAACGTGTTCGGTTTCTGTTAATGTAGTTTCTCTGTTTCTTTAGTTTCAGTAAATTAATTACAAGGTGTTTCTATCTTTCTCACCTTTGTTTTGATATAGTCTGTCATTTAATCGCAAACGTATAAAAAGATAGTGGCGCCCTCTTTTCTTGTATATTTCCTTTTCCTTCTACTATAGGCACTAACATGGAGTAGATCCACCCCTGTAGAGAGTGTCTCTTAGCCGGGAACTCTTCTCTGGGAGAGATATTGTCTTTTATAAACTGACACCCGTAAGGGGTAGTTTACAAACTGGCGCCCTTGTTAGTAGTCTATATAGTTGGACTGGAAAGGTATACAAATTTTGTTCTATCAGTTTTTGATTTACTAATTTTTGCTATAGATTTTTGATAACGTCCATATAATTTTTTGGTTTGCTGAGTGATAATTTTTTTCGAACACTTTTTGAGTATTGTCAAGCAAAGCTCTATTGAAATGAATCTTTTTACTGCCTAAAGAAATATAGTTACTTAGCCTCAATTATCTATTAACATTTAGTACATTTTTTTTTTAAATTTGAAAATATTTCTGAGTTGAAACAATTACATGTTTGAATTTTTAAATAACAATTATTGACAATTTAAGAAGTAATTTTGAAACACTTTTGAGTATTAGTTTACTATTTTATTTTTGAGTTTTATACATGCTAATACAGTATTACACATACATTTTGTTGTTCGATACCTGTGTTGTCTTGGTTTTGGAGTTCTGATATTTGACTTGTATGTTTATTTGAGTATTGCATTTCTATTTTTTTATTTTTGTACACTTTTAAGACTTGGATTAATACTGTTGTCGGTTTAGATTATTACTGTTATTTCAGATACCTGTCATGCTGATCTTTGCTTTTTGATTTTTGATTCTTATCCTGTTTTATTTAGTTTTGAGTACCTGTTCATTGACTTTTAGGTCCATTTAAGGTTTAGCTATCTGTTAGTTATCTCCATGCTTAGTTGGAATCATTCATTTGGATTTTGGGTTTCTCTTATTAGATTTTAGAGTTCATTTGGAGTTTGGATACTTGCCTGCTTTTGTTACTATCGATTGTTGTGGATGTTGTTGTTGTATTCAGATACTTACCTTTTGTCTTTGTCGTTTAAGTATTGAGTACTTTGAGTTTAAGTATTATTTTCAAAATGCAGGCTAATCATTTTAAAACTTTTGAACTACCTTATGAAATCGAGATAAGAAACCATACTGTCGAACTAAAGTGTAGAATTTTAACAGATCTTCTTGTTAGGGAAAATGCTAATGGAAGCTTTTCATCTCCAGTCAATACCCATAGTTTTTAGAAAGATGTAGCAGAGATTATAGAGACTTGGACTCATTTGAGATTTGGTTCCCTACTAGTTGTCTTTGTGTGCATTTGGTATTAGTAATTTGGATCTTGGGTGTCTATTTTTGGAATTTAGAGTTTATGTAGATTTTGGATACCTCCCTGCTTTTGTTAGTATTGGTTATTGTCGTTTTGTGCTCAGATACCTTATCTTTTGTGTTTGCCTTTTGGGTATTTGGAGTACTTTTAGTTTGTGTGTTGTTGTTTCAAAATGCAGGCCAATCATTTGAAGTCAAGTAAACTATTGCGTGGAACCCAAGTGATACATTCTTATGCTTTGGACAGTGTAGAACTGTATCGAGCCGCATTTCAGGTAGTGTCTAGAGTCTCTATTGCCTTTGAGTTTTAGTCTTTTGTTAGTCATCACTTTAAACACGCTTCACTGTACTGGATATATTGTGTAGGAACCCCTCATTTGTGACTTCTGCGCGATGACCTATGGCTACTGTGGACGCTAACAGGCAACCTCCCAGAATAATCATTTCGAGTACTCTTTTACAATTTGACCAGTATTGCATTAGTCTTCGTCCACATATTCTTGTTTGTTCAATATAACTTTAAATTTTTTCCTCTTATTTTTTTCATTACTTTTTTATTTTCTATTTTTTTGTACCCTTATTTTGCCACACTACAATATATAACCGTTTACATAATCATACCATATACAACTTGGCTCACCCATTGACTTTCCCCCGTGTAGAAAAGGAAGTAGACCAAGCTACATGGAGTTTATACCGTTCTCCGGACAAAACGGCTCCTTTTCTTATCCCGCATAAATTTCATTCTGTTGAACCACATTAGAACACCGGATAATTTGATAACAAAACCGTGAAGCTCTACATTGCTAAAAATGTATTTTACTGTCCCTTCAATTTTTGGCCCCCATTTTTTTGTTTTATATATTCCCCCACCGAGTTTTCTTACAGTTTCTCAAACAAAAAACATGGTATTTTGTTAACTTAGAGTCTACGATTGACGTGTCACGAAAGGCGTCAGGCCCCAATTGGATCGGGTTGGCCTCTGCTGGGTGGCGGCTTGCGCCCAGTATATAAACATAATAGGTCTGAAAAAAAAACGACTGCTTAGTCCTTTTTTTATTCTTATTCGCACTCCCCTTATCTAATACCTTTATATTTCTCTTTCCTAAAACTATCTTTTCCTTTCTTACCGTATCGTTAATAATTTAACTTTTTTCGCCTTAATCTTTCAGGTTGGCCAAACATTCATAAAGTTCTGTGCTGACGTACCGTATTCCTTAACAGGGTCATGGGTATAGTGTTAGTTTTACTTCTTATTTTCTTACCGTATATCTAACTATCTTACTTCCGTACTTACAAGCCTTAACTAACATATTACCTACATTTAATTTTTTTAACTGTTATCTTTTACCGTTGCAAATTTAAGCCTATCTATGTATTGTTTTTACCTGACCTTACCTCTTGCGTTGCCGCACTGTGACTTTTGTTTTTGCCATCATGAGGTTGTCGTATGTTCCGTGTGGAACACTGTAAATGTTGTCGCTTCGCCAAACAACTGTTGACCGGTGACTGGTGATTCACCTTTGGTGATGTCTTGTGACAAATTTTTTGCTTTTCACTGGGAGACATTTGGGCCGGACATTCTTTGTCAAATTCAGGCTGGCAGCACTTATCGTGTTTCAAATTAATGCCTCTTCTCAGAGACATTTCGTTTCACACTCTCGGGAATTACTGCGTTCTGCAAATTTACAATTCCAGTGTCGCTGTGAAACACCCTCTTATTCTGTCGTTGGCTTGCGCTGAGAAATTTTCGTTTTTAGTACTGTTGTTGTTGTCGATCTCAGTGTGCGCTTTATCCGTTTCGAAACTGCCTGGAACTACTCGCTTGGAGTATTTATGGTTCCAGCATCCCATCGAAACCTATCGTTATGTTTTTACGCTGACTCATGAGCACAAACGTCACAAACCTTACCTTTTAATACCCTAAATACATAGATAAAGACAACACCTTTCTTTTAGTTATCAGACCATTATCTTTTTCTTTTGCTGCCATTTCTTCCACACTTCTTTACTCAGAAAAAATGATTCTTCGAACCATTTTTTTCCGGAGGAGAGGGGGTGTAACATGCTTGTCGCCTGTTACGTACTCATTACTATATAATACCAATCACCGTACCAATAGCCACTCCCAATGCACCCTTATATATTACAGTTAACTACATATTATAGAAACCTTTTTTACCGACTCATATTTGCGCACAATACACCAAAACTTGACTAGCGAGTCAAATTATGGATTGGTACCCTTGTGACAGCACAACCCCCGCCCTGTCAAAAAAGTTAATAAATACGCTGAATATTCTTGTTTCGCCCCTTTTGCTGCACTCGTCCAGTTGAAAGACAACGTTTTGACGCCTCATAAGCGCCCATGTGCTGTGTGGCCATATCTTTTCGACATTGGTTGACGTTTTAAGACGCAACCCTCTAAGTTGGAGCCCAAATAAAAATCTAAGTTGGAGCTTAAATAAAACTCTCTAGAGCTTAAATAAAAATTTCAAGCCGGAGATAAATCAAATACAATCCATGATGCTAGAACCTATGCTGTGTTAGAGCCATCCCACATCACCGTAGTCAAGCCGAACTGAAACCGAAGCCATCCCTGATGTTAGAACCCATTCCATAGACCGAACTACATCACCAATCATCTGCAAGACCCCCAGGCTGAAGTCAACCATCTGGATAAGCGCAACAAACAAAGTTAAGTCCTTTTCTATGATTCCTACCGTTCAACAAAAGTAATTACAGTTTAAATAAATATCAATATTTTTAAATAACCGTTTTATTTGTGTACCTTAGACTGCAAGTCTTAAGGGCGTAACGTGTTCGGTTTCTGTTAATGTAGTTTCTCTGTTTCTTTAGTTTCAGTAAATTAATTACAAGGTGTTTCTATCTTTCTCACCTTTGTTTTGATATAGTCTGTCATTTAATCGCAAACGTATAAAAAGATAGTGGCGCCCTCTTTTCTTGTATATTTCCTTTTCCTTCTACTATAGGCACTAACATGGAGTCGATCCACCCCCTGTAGAGAGTGTCTCTTAGCCGGGAACTCTTCTCTGGGAGAGATATTGTCTTTTATAAACTGACACCCGTAAGGGGTAGTTTTCAAGGTTTAGTTGATTGCCTTGCAATGTCTGAACTTGATAGTATACTCGATAAAAATGTTGAATAGCGGATGCAGATGTTGGAGGAAGACAAGATAGTTGTACTTGCTTTTTATTTCGTGTATTTTTCACAAATATTAAATATCTGTACTTATCTATACAATCAATTTTTTTTGTAGCTCCATAAACCGCAAGAAGAAACCGAATTGCTTGAGTATTAATATTTAAGGTCAAGAATTTATTTCTGTAAATAATTTTGGGGCAGTCAATCAAGTATTTTTTTTTCAAATAATTTAAATACTGAATTTTTGCCCCTTCTGTACAGTTATCGCATGTAAAAATAAAATAGTTTTGGCATTTTGGATAAGCTGGTGAATTTTTAGAAGAACATATTTCTCTCCGTTGTTGCGCTTTCCCAGGTTTCAGAAACTAAATAATTTTACCAGATGGCGTCCTTGCAGTAACTATTAGTAAAAGATCAAAATCTGCACCCACCAATAGTTGTGTTTCTTGCATTAAATTTTTCTATTGCTGTTTCAATTATGAGGACATCGGCGTCATTTGGAGCTTGTTTCACGGCAATATTTTCAGCTGTTAATTTGCTACTCAATATAGAAATAAAACGAGATTTATTATTAATGTTGTTGGTTCACTGGAACTGTCATCAAACATTATATCGGAACCTGAAGATGTTTTTGTAGTACGACGACCTTGTTCTACAGCTACAGTGAGTATGTGTCAGACTTCTCATTAAACAAGCATTTCTTTTAATGCTTGTATTGGTTTAATATAGAGAGTTCCTTTTTAATTTTTAATTACTTTTATTAAATGATATGTGATTGTTTATTTTTCAAAAACCTTCGTTGATAGAAATGGATGTAGTTATGTAGTATATAGTAGTTGTATGTATTCATTAGTAAAATAAACACATCTATGTCAAATGCAACTTTATAAAATTTCATTTAAGATGACTTACATCTCTCACGACTAGATATCTCTCACTGTTTATTTCAAAAATTATCAAAGTTGCCCCCACACTCTAAAATGATTGGCGGACGTAGAGCAGCGCAGAAAATTTCAAATAAACAATTCTCCATGACACATTTTTGTGAACTGCTTTATTGTAAAGGTAAAAAAAAAATCAAAATTTTAAATTTTCCGAAACAGCGGAGCATATTCCATGCAACCGTGGATATCTTGAGAGACTAAAGATCAATAATTTTGATCTGCATTAACTCAAGCCCATACTGGACTTAATAAAAGTATCACCATCGTCCTTGATGAAGTTCATTAGAACTATAGGACTATAGGACCTCCCATGTTACACTTTATGTATTTAAAAAAATAGTTCTCCCAACTTGATTTGATTCAATTGGATTTCATCCTCCCCTGCTTATCCAAATAATCCTTGTCCTTTAAGGATTTAAAATTTCCACACTAGCTAATTTGAACCAATTCATTTTAACTGGGGGGTTATTACATATTAATTTTAATTGATTACCGCCAAATAAACTTTCACCGTAATTAATCTCCAAATTAACACCTCGCATTTTAAAAATATTTTATATTCACAACTACGTCGTTTGACATGTGTTCATAAATCTATTTTAGGTAAAAATATTTAAAAAATACAGAAACTCTTAAGTAAAAGCTAATTTCTCTGTTCATTACCAAAGTTTTAGTCATTCTGGATGCACAGGTATTTTGTAACAGTCTTTTAAGTGAGTTAACACAAGCACTCACACAAATCAAAAAAATGCATATTATTGAAAAAAAACAAAAGTTATATTTTCTTAGGCAACTAAAAATTAAAAAAAACATCCACCAGATCATCAACAAAAAATTTTCAATGAGCAAATAAGTTTTAGAACTTCTTCATTTCATTTCATTCTTAATTTCCTATGACAATCCTCTCAATGATTTGTCAAATGCATTAGTTAAATGCTGTAGTTTAAAATATGTAGCTGGATATTCTTCTGGATCCAAACCAACTACTTTTTAAAGATGGTACGTAAAAGATTTTCATGAAGTATTCTATGCAAGGTGGTTTTCAAAATATTATTTTGGATCCCAAGTTTTCTAATACTTAATGTTGGATGGATATTTCTTACGGGACCCACATCACCTGCGTTACTACAACTCAGTGACATTGGCAAGTTTTGGCCTCTCATTCCTAGAACACCTTGTATAGACGGGATTCATTCAAAAACCGGATACTTTTTAACTGCACAAAAACATATTTTTTAAGATGTTAAGATGAACATTTTTTTAAACCTACCATTTCAATAGTATAAATAAACGAAAAACATCTAAAATAAATTACGAATGTCTTCGCTATTTGAAATATAGAATAAATATTATTCATAGATGTTTATTGTATCTACATGAAAAGGTTTTAAAGTGGGAGCGAATTGTAATTCTAAGCTTAATTAAATATACAACTATTTTTCTTTTTTTTTTTGTTTGAATAATTTTTTCAACTGCTTTTGTTTATGTAACAGATCTAAAAATGAATGATAATGTTTATGAATTTTCTCGATAACAAAATCAAACGAGATGAAATAGAATTTAAATATATTGTGGTGGTGATTCATGTAAAAACCAGATGTTCTAGAATAGAAGTTAAACATTCATGTTATGCTGGGACTACATTAGCGGACTACGGCGAATATTCGTGTTAACGCGGTGAATGTGACCGGGTACATCGTGCCATCGCTTAATATTGTAACGTTTATTTATTTTTACTAGTCTTTTTAATTTATTTTTATATTATTTAAATCACTAACACTGTTTAATTTATATAACACAATTTATTTACAATACTTTAATTTATGTAAGACAATATTTCTATTCGCATTTATCTAACAACATACTAGGTACTAACTAAAATATTCAAATCGGTCCTTAATATATAGGTAAGTATTGTTCCAGCATACCCCAGTCTATTCTCGATCGTATCGAGTCTAGATGCTTCGCTCATCGGGCGCCGTATATTCTCGAAGACTCTCGCATCATCTGTTTCCTTCGCGTCTGGTCATAGCGCCAGGGGCGTACTCGCACAACATTGCCCCCTCCTTAAGAGATAGTTCCTCCTGGAACTTTTACGGAATTGAGACTGGATGGAGATACTTGCAACTGAATCCTCGTCTACAATTTCCAGTTGCATGGAAATAACATGGAATGGTCTTTGATGTCAGCTGGACACGGGGCGAATGGCTGCATACCAACACTTGGACTTCGGTATCTTGAAAGATTACTTCCACCATATTTCGGATGACCCTCCAATCCAATGAGTTGCACTCTAATTTTTGCATTTATAGCTTCTGTACTTTTTACTCCAATATGTGATCTCTCAAGTTAATTAATGATTCCCATATATTTCGATAAGTGTGCTGGTTTTGGTAGCTAATCTTGGTAATTAGATATAAAAGGCAACGGGAGTCATCTCGAAGTATCAAAGCCTTCCCAGTGGCTGGTAACTGATTTGGAAGTTCTGACAATCGACCAAACTTCCTTCGAAAGACAAACGCTAATCCTCGGCCGTCGCTGATAGTGGCGGAAACGCTATGGGCTAATGAGTAGTCATCAGGAAGTGTGAACAGGTCTTGCTGTCTCTCAATAGTCACGCCGTATCTGGCTTTCCCAGTACCTCCATATTCACCCATATATTCTTCTAAAGCAAGGTCGGGTGTATCTTGGACTTGATTTACGACTTCTTCTTCCTGGTCATGATCTCCTTCAAATTTCGCCAGTCGGTTTCGGTGTACTACCTTAGGTTTTCCATTCGGGGTCTTTTCGGGTTATGGAGCCAGACTTTGTCACCTTCTTGGAAACATCCTTCTATAGCTTGGGTATCATACCGTTTCTTCATCCTGTTACTGGCAACTTGGAGATGGGAGCGAACCAAATCATGCATGTCGTCCATTTTTCTATGTAACTGGATTACATAGTCTTCTCCAGCTATATCCTCTCCAGGTCGACATTCAAACTCGAGGTCGCATGGTAACCTCATCTCGCGTCCAAACAAGACTTTTGCTGGTGTTTGACCTGTTGATTCATTGACGGCGGATCGATAAGCCATTGCAAAGAGCGAAATATACTGGTCCCAGTCTCTTTGGTGATTGGATACTACTTTTGATAGATATTTGCCAATGGTTTTATTCATGCGTTCTACCATTCCATCTGATTGTGGGTGCAATGCTGTAGTTCTTGTTTTCTTCATTCCTAAATTGTCGCAAATTCCTTGAAAGAGTTGACTTTCGAAGTTCCTTCCTTGGTCACTGTGAATCTCCAAGGGCACTCCATATCGGCAAATAAACTCCTTCACTAGCACGTCTGCGACAGTTGCTGCCTCTTGATTTGGAATGGCGTAGACTTCAACCCACTTCGTAAAATAATCCATTACCACCAACATGTATTTGTTCTTATTCTCAGTAGTGGGGAACGGTCCAGCAATATCTAAAGCAATTCTCTCAAATGGGCTACCAACGTTATATTGTTTCATGGGAGCCTTTCCTCTTTTCTGAGGTCCATTACTAGCAGCACAGATGGTACACTTCTTACACCAGTCCTTAACATCATCGGAACTATTCATCCAATAAAACCTTTCACGAACTCTCTGCAGGGTTTTCTTGACACCAAGATGACCTCCTGATGGACTGTCGTGTAACTGTCGTAGTACTTCGGCTACTCTACTCTTTGGTATAACTAATTGCTTTCTGTTAACGGAACCGTCATCATTTTCAATTATTCTCTTTAATAAATCGCCTTCCAAAATGAAAGACTCCCACTGAGCCCAATATGATTTAAGGACTGTAGAGAATTTTGACACTTCTTGCCAAGTAGGTCGACGATCTTCTATCTTCCATTCTCTCATTTTCTTTAAAACAGGATCATTATCTTGTTCTTCTTTAATTCTAGTAGGTGCCCAGTCGTCGTTAACTACAGTTGTTCGTAGTATTGCAGTTTCTTTTAATTCTGTCTTACTGCAGTGAGAACACTCGTCTGGGCACGGCCTTCTGGAAACGTTCCGGGTCGAAGCTGCCCCCTCTAGGCCTGCCCGTTTTAGTTTTTCCTGTGGAGTATTTTATTGATTAGTAGTGAACCCAGGGCGTTTACATGAATTGCGAACATGTCCTATTTCACCACAATTCCAGCACCTGATGGTCTTCTTCTTTTTCTTATCAGTAAAGTTCTTCATCATGTTTACTAATTGGTCTAACTTATTTTCATCTTCCTCTTCCGTTACAGACCTTACTTTACTGTATCCTCCACAAGCTTTCGAAGCCGCTTCATACTCAAGCGCGGCAGACAAGATGTCAACTAATGTTTTGTGGTGGGCTAATCGGAGTGTCTTTGCCATTTCGTGGTCGCGAAGTCCATCAAGAAATGCTTCAACAGCTAAACATTCCATCATTTGTTCTGGAGCTGAAGGGTAAGCAAATCTTACCAATCTGGCAATATCTACTTCGTACTCTTGAAGTGTCTCCTCTCGCTTCTGTTTTCGAGTCTTTAACTGCGATCGGTACAAGTTCTCCAAGTGTTCGTGACCATATCGCATGTTCAAGCTTTTCTTCAGTTGCTCAAAATCATCTGTGTCCTCCACTGGTATGGTCTGAAGAACATCCAAAGCGTCTCCTCTCAGAGCGATGGTAAGGTTTATTGCCTTCTCTTTTTGGGACCATCCGTTCGCTCTTGCAGCTGTTTCGAACTGTTTGAGATAATTTTCCCAAGACATCTTTCCGTCAAAGGTTGGGGCCTTAACACGAACAGAACTTTCGCTGCCTTCCAATTTCGGTTTCCGCTCCACTTTGAAGCTTCTCATTTCGTCCTCGTTTTCCTCTCCTAAATCTTCCATATCTTCTTTACCTCCTTTTTCCATCTCTTCCATTTGCTTTTCCATTTCTCTTATTTTCTCTTCAATTTTTTTCAAATGAAGACATTTTATTTTCTATAGGAGAAATGTCCAAAGAAACTTTGTTTTCCAAAGAAGAAATATCATTTTTTAAAGAAGACATATCAGAAGAAACTCTTTTTCCAAAGAAGAAATGTCAGAAGAAACTTTATTTTCCAAAGAAGAAATGTCAGAAGAAACTTTATTTTCCAAAGAAGAAATATTACTTTTCAAAGAAGACATGTCGGAAGAGATATCACTCTTCAAAGAAGACATATCGGAAGAAACTTTATTTTCCAAAGAAGAAATATCACTCTTCAAAGAAGACATGTCCGAAGAGATATCACTCTTCAAAGAAGACATATCGGAAGAGACTTTATTTAAGGAAGAAATAATTGTAGCAGAAGAGTCGTCTACGAAAATATAATTTTCTGGATCTAAACCATCATTTTCCAATGCTTGCTTAAGTCGCTCCAACAACTCAGTCTTCCTTCCTGTTGTTTCCAATTCACGATCCTCCAGCTCTTGACGTAATTCTGTCACTTTCAAGTCACAAAGTTTTTTCGACATATTTATTTATTTATTTTTTTACCTTATTTATTTACAATATCCCACTTCTGACACCAATGTAACGTTTATTTATTTTTACTAGTCTTTTTAATTTATTTTTATATTATTTAAATCACTAACACTGTTTAATTTATATAACACAATTTATTTACAATACTTTAATTTATGTAAGACAATATTTCTATTCGCATTTATCTAACAACATACTAGGTACTAACTAAAATATTCAAATCGGTCCTTAATATATAGGTAAGTATTGTTCCAGCATACCCCAGTCTATTCTCGATCGTATCGAGTCTAGATGCTTCGCTCATCGGGCGCCGTATATTCTCGAAGACTCTCGCATCATCTGTTTCCTTCGCGTCTGGTCATAGCGCCAGGGGCGTACTCGCACAACAATATTCGGGTGAAGACGATTTATTTAGCTGTCGGTAACCTAACACGAATTAAAGGAATGGTTGGCTACACATTTAGTATACTTCCAAAATAGTAGATAGTAAGTCATATTTTACTGGTTTTTGTATGATCATTCACAATAACTTTTAAATTAGTGTTACCACCTATACTTACAATAACACATACAATTAGTACTTTGCAATCTCCAAACTTTTACCACTAATTGTAATTGTAAATGTCAAAATTCTTAAATAGCTTAACTTTCGAGGTTTGGTTAATGATGTTTATACATATCGTAGGTAGAACCGAAGTTTTTTTAAAGCATAATTCAAATTAAAATAAAAATTAAAAGTAAAATAAAAATATGCTACATATTAAAAAGTAACAATTAAATAAAAATTAATGCAAAAAGTACTTAGGGTTAGCTGGGGTAATTGTAAACGATATTTATATGTTCTAACTTCTAAATTACATTATTCATTTTAATAAGTCAATCTTGAATATGTGAATCTTAAACCTTTTTAACAACTAATGACATAAAAAAAAGTCAGATATCAACTTCATAATTAAGAAAGTACAAGTTTACATTTACCCCATACCATTTACATTTACCCCTTACCTAAAGGGGCAATTGTAAACAAGAATTTTGTTTTCTATGAAAGATAATGACACAATTTTCAGAGCAAATGTAAACAGACGTGTATTTCACATTTTTCTATATTCAAACGATAGATATTCAGTAGTTTACATTTACCCCAACAATGAAGATCAAAGATGTCTTAATGCCAAATTTTTTTATTTATAATAATACAAACTGTAACTGTTATAAGAAAATAGGTGACATTTTTGAAGACAACATAACATTTATAAATAACTATTTTTTTTTTCATTAACACTAACAGCCCCAGGGAATGTATTAACAAATTTTCTGTCCTTGGATTCTATGGTTGGCTGAGGCAACAATGCTTTGATCATGTCTTTATTTATAGTAGAAACATCGGATTCGACTACAAGAAAAGAGGTATTTGTTGGATTTATACTTTTTAATCCTGTAACCAGGTAGTCGTTGTTTTCTAACACTGAGTCGATTACGCATACATAACTGTAACGCGTTTTCATCCTGCTACCCCCAAGAAAATCTACTAAAATATAACATCCAGGTACTAACGAATCTGTATCAGCTTCTTGACAGTTTACCTCCGGTGTGTTATTAATTTGCATTTCAATAATAAAATTTTCTTGATCTTCATTGTCTGATAAATCTTCAGTCAAATGTTCCTCTGGAAGCATTGTCCTTTTTCTTTTTTTTTGCAACACTTGTTTTCTCTGTTTTTTTTCCTCTTTTCTTAACGCCACCCTTTTTCTCTCTGATTCGTTGCGCCTCTCTTAATTTTTCTAAAACTTCAGTAGCTGTAAGGACCTCACCATAGTTTGACTGCTTCAGACGTGGAATAGGAACCTTTTTAACCACTCCTTCATTAGGTTCAGTTGTTTTTTGTGGTGAATTCTTGTGTTTCAGAATGTTTGAAAACACTTCTACAATGCTTTTTGGCGTCTGCTCTTTTTGGGGAGAAGTTTTACTAATTCTAATGGATAAATCCAAAGCAACAGTTTCCACTTCTTCACTACTAATATCGTGTCCTGAAGATGTTGATGGACCTAATAAGGAAGATGGTTTTAGATTTGGAGCTGCAATTTCTGTCAGTGCTAAACGGCCTGCCACTGGAGAATTTAATATTATAGAGCAACCTGCAACTTGGTTATCAGTTTCTGCAGTAGTAGCGATTTTGGTCTAACAGAGCTTGTATTTTTGAAGATTATGTGGATCAAATAAATCTTCTGGAAACCGTTTTCGATCGACCGGGAAAAGACCAGTTGTTACAAAACCATTTATTATATTTTGTGGTTTAACAGCTTCAACCAGAACTTGTCCAAGCATAACACTAAATTTGTCTTTAGCCAGGTAGTGGATTCTCGTCCAGACCTACCCGATACCCTTGAAAGTGGTTTTCCCCTTTCTCCTATAGCTCGTAATCTACTTGGATCACTGGAAAATCCACTTTCGTCACAGTTAAATACATAGACGGCTTTCTCTTGAGTGGATAGATTATTTTAGTCATATAATGCCTCCAGTTTGTTATAAAAATCATAGACGACTTCGGGATTTCGTGCTGTTTTACGAACACGCTGGAAATGTTCTGGTTTTTTCAATGATATTTTTGGGTTTCTTTTCATAAAAGATTGATACCAATCCTCTCCCGGTATGCCGTCTTTAAAGGGTGTATCTATATTATTGGTCTTAATATAAACTGCAACAAGTGTTTTTAGCTCTTTTTTGTCGCAGGGGTAACCAATCTGCGCCCTAGCAATCAAGCATACTATCTGTTTTTCTACATCTTCGCTAAGCACAGGTCTTCTGCCAGCACCTATCCTATCAGCTGACACTTTTCTACCCTTAATGCGATGGTAAATAACCGCAATAGGTACTCCATATTGTTGTTCTGCTAGTCTATAAATACAGTTTTTATTTATTACATCATTCATGGCTCTAGCAACATCTTCTACACTGTAACTTGGACCCTGCCTTTTTCTATTGTAAGTTCTAGGCATTGTAGCTCTGAAAAGAAACCACCAAATGAGTTTTACACCTTTAAAACAAGAAATAGTCATAAAACATGTGTTTACATTTACCCTGGAAATAGGTTTACATTTCCCCCAACAACGATATTATTGGCAAATTATATACATTAAGCAAATATTTCTATCAATGTTCTACACAATAACGCAAACAGAACAAAAAACTTAAGTATATACATTTATTATTACATATTGATATTCAAAACTTTAACTGTTTCACTGTTTTTCCAATAAATGCACTGTGTTCAAACATTAACAAACGGTTTTCAAATGGCACTTTAAAAAAACGATCATAACATTCCAACATGTGGCTACAAACTGGTAGGACGTTTAAAGCATGCTAGCGGAAGTGCACAACAACCAGTGCTGCCATCAGTTAGGTTTTATCATATGTTTTGGAGGTAGATTTGAAGTCGTTTACATTTACCCCGTGTTTACAATTACCCCAGCTAACCCTACTCCTTTAATTATTGTCGGCTTCTATTTCGTCGTATTCATCCGATGATGAGTCAGATTCGTTGCCTGGTCCGATAGAGATTACAATGGGTTCGAACAGTTCTTCAATATTGATATCAACACTCCACAATCGTTCTTCTTCCTTCTTCACATGGTTTATTGCATTGGTCCAATTTTCCCGTGTTACGTTTCCAAAAGAATTTATCAAAAGTTGTCTAACGTCATTCAATTTAAAAGTTGTATTGTTTCTTGCCACCTCACCTTTTACCTGTGCCCATATTAATTAATTGACAGTGATAAGGTGGCAAACGTAATACAGTTATTCCTTTTTCCTTCGCCATTTCGTCAATTACATATCTTTTATATTGTAATTTGTGGCGCTTTGCAATTTGCAGTAATTCCGTTTTCAGCATGGTGTCGTCAAAAGAAATATTCTTGCTCTGGAGCCACTCTTTAATATCTCCTTTTTTCCATGACGTCGTTGGTAACTTTTCTACCAGTTTTGAATGATAACTGGCGTTATCTAAGACAACCACTGCAGCACTTGGCAAAAAGTCCAATAGCTGGGAAAAATAATCTTTAAAAACATCAGAGATCATTTCCTCGTTGTAATCTTTGGTTGACTTTGATACAAAACTAATAACCCATTTTATACATAACCATGTTCACTGCCAATGTGTGCAATTTTTAGTCTGAAACCTTTTCCTCGAGGAGCATTTAATCCTGTTGAATATCTTTCCAAAAATGCCTGACGGGAGTTTGAAATATTGGTGTCCTTCCATGCTTTAGAAACAGTGTGTCCTTCATTCAACCATGTTTCATCTAAATAAGAGATAGTTCTTCCCTCGCTCCGAAACGTCTTAAGTATTGTATTCTCCAGCAAAGAAATTCTGTCCCTTTCCAAAAATTTTCGTTTTTTATTTCTTTTACAAGTTTCCATAACGTATTTCGTCCAAATTCCATATCTACTTCTGCTATAACAGTCATTACTTTGTCCAAGGTTGGAATCTCTTTATTTAAGTACAAAGAATGGACTTGTCTTCTAATGATATCTCTATTAAAGTTATCGACCATAAGGCAAGGCACACATTGAGACACAAGCGACGCAACCCACGCTGGGTAGCACAAGTGACGGAATTTGTGCGTTGTGTCGTTTGAACGCATATTGTCACAAAAGCTGTGTTGTTTGCTGCGCTAAAAGTAATTAAACATAATTTAAACATTTTCTGATGGAAAATTTATTACTAGATTTAAGTTCTGATTCAGATTCGGACGCAGTGTTGCTGTACGACCTTTAAAAAAAAAGAAAGAAATCTTATTGGAAAAGCAATTACATGGAAAAAAGACAAAGTCATGGCGAATTTAATTTAGCATCTGAATTCTCGGACTCAAAGTTTACAAATTATTTCCGACTAAATAAAAATCAGTTTGAAGAAGTGCAAAATATAATAGAAGATTTCATATAATATGACGGATCATTTGTTTCATATAGAACAGGAAATTTTCTGACAGCTTCACTAAGTTCTTCCTGCATTTTTTGCAATTATTTTGCCATGCCGGTCATATTTGGAGCACCTAGTCACCACATCACGAACAGTTGCTGATGCATATTGATATATTACAGCAAAATGAACATTTAAAACAAAAGTTTTTACTCTATGAGAAAACGCACTATATTTTAAATGAGCCACTTGTACTGGAACAAAACTCGAACTTGACGCCATTTTCACTACCGAAAATGTTTTTGGAGTAAACTAATAAAAATATAAATCTATAATCGTACCTACAGGGTGTTTCTTAAGTAATCTAAAATATTATATGGGGCGCTTCGTTACTCAATTTTAAGACGAAAAGTTCATATAAACATGTGTGATAGGTGTTGTCGTTTATGAGATACAGGGTGTTGTACGTGAAATTAATTTTTCTTGGTGACGCTACTGATTTATATTTTTTTATTATTTTATTACAAGCAACATGTGTTAAACATAAAGAAAAAATAATACATTTCAGAGCAAATGTTCAAAATGTCCACCTCCAGCTAAAATGCAAGAATCCGCTCGATGTCTAATGGATTGTCGAATACGTTCGAAGATACCAGGATTGTTACGAATAACATTACAGCCGTCTATGATACGATTTTGAAGATCTTGTACATTTAATATCAGTGTTGTGTAAACAAGCGATTTCAAATATCCCCACACACAAAAATCCAGAGGATTGTGTCCAGGTGATCTAGGGGGCCACGGGTGTGGAGATCCTCGTCCGATCCAATGGCCTGGAAAAACATTATTTAAAAACTCGCGTACAATCACTGAAAAATGTGGAGGAGCTCCGTCATGCATGAACCACATGCGCCTTCTAATAATAATAGGTACATCTTCTAAAAGAAGTGGAAGTTCATTTTCTAGAAAATGTTGGTATGTCTCACCGGTTAACCGTACAGGAAGGAAAAATGGTCCAATTAAATAATCATCGATGATGCCAAGCCAAACATTGACCGAAAATGTTTGTTGAAATCGTTTTACACTTATGGTATGTGGATTTACATCTGCCCATATGTGGTCATTATGGAAATTCATAATCCCATGTCTAGAAAAGTTGGCTTCATCCGTAAATAGAATATTGGCCACAAAATTCGGATTGTTCGCGATTTCACGTAAAATCCATTGACCATACTGTATGCGTAATGGATAGTCAGTAGGTAACAAATGTTGAACACGTTGAACGTGATATGGATACAATAAATTATCTTTTAGAATATTCCAAACAGTTTTGTTACTAACATTTATTTCATCTGCAACTTTTCTTGTACTCGTTTCTGGATGTTGGTCAATAATTTGAAGAATCTGGTTTTCCAATTGGGGATTTCTCACAGTTCTGGGTCGTCCAATAATATTCTTCGATTTAGCAAAAGTTCCAGTTTCTTGTAAACGAATATGTAACTTAGTAAACGTATCTGAACATGGTAAACGATTATTTGGATAACGCTGGGCATACGTACGTCTAGCTTCTAAGGCATTACCATTCGCTAATCCGTACAAAAATGCATATTAGCCATTTCAACATTAGTAAACACTGGCATAGTTATTAACTAAACACAGAGTCAATCAAATAAAAATGTACGATTTTTGCGTTGGTTTTCAAATTTGACACTTGTCAACATTATTTCAAAGGCCACTTAGAATAAGCATGTTTTTGCGTATTACTTCTAAAAACCAGTAGCGTCACCGGGAAAAATTAATTTCACGTACAATCAGAACTGACTTATTACAATAAATTCAACACCCTGTATCTCATAAACGACAACACCTATCACACATGTTTATATGAACTTTTCGTCTTAAAATTGAGTAACGAAGCGCCCCATATAATATTTTAGATTACTTAAGAAACACCCTGTATAGATACACAATATAAACCACCAACACTAACGAGTACCTATATTCTTATGTATTAGGATATAAACAAATCCTTAATTTATAGACTAATACCGTAACTTTTTTTTCAATTATACACATAGGGTTACCTTAACACCCCTAACGACAATTATTCTTGTTAAAATCGAAAAACAAAATATTCTAATGATCGTATTATGACTACTTATCCCTTACCTAAGAAGATTAAAATATGATTAAAAGAAATTTCTTAATACCGATATAAATAGGGTCTTGTTTACAACATTTTACGATTTAATGACTTTTATTAGCTGCCACCTCCAAACAAACGAAGTATAACAAAATGCTTGTTTTTGGAATGGATATATTATTTCTTCCATAGACTAATACCTACATTCAAGAACACTTATATATTATTTAGAGTAATATTGTTTTAAAATGTTAATAAAAATTTATTCACTATTCTCAATACAGTTGATGCTAAAGTTTTCATTAGTGCTGCCGGTTCTTCAACGGCTGCTTGCTTACTGTCATTACCACATTTCATGAGGGTCAAATAAACGTTGTTGTTAATTTCCTTAGCATCAATTGATAGGTGTTTTCTGTTTCTTGACGAGGTAATTGGCTGAGAAAGTTGCAATGGGTTCTATATTTTCTATGAATATCACGCGATCGACCACAAGCTTTGTCATGACTGAGCTTAGAAATAACTACTTAGCAGAGACAACCAACGAGACTTTTAAGTTAATAGAAAAAATGGTTCTGTTGTGAAGCGATTGTTTCATTCAGTGCAGTTTTCACCGATAAAAATTTTATCATTGAGATACTCGTCTCGTTTGTTGTCTCTGCTACTTAGAGTATTTTAAATTATTCACAGATAAATACGGACCATAGATTACCTGCTCTAAGACCACGGAGAGCTGGTCATAAATTTCATTTCATTGTCTGTTTCTGACTACCCTTCAGTAATCCGCTTTGGTCACTGTGGTGATATTCTCCTTACACTAACTCTATGCTTTGACTATTATGTCATTGTGTGACAGATCTTTGACGTGACGTAATACTGTCAGTGCTTGTTTATTTATTGTAAATGTTATTCACACAAAGTTGTGTTGTATTTTATGTTTATTAAAGCCTTTTATTACAAGGTTTGTTCATGTATCTATTTCAGTCACTTTCTTAAATCTATGAACAGGCTTTACCGATAAAATTTGTAGCTGTAGGCACTAGTATTTTTGAAATCTCAGTATATTTTGTTTAATATTAAACACTTAAAATTCGCAAATTCTTTAAAATGTATCCAAAAAAATTCAAAAAAAAATATTCTTAGACTCTTTCAATATGTATATGTATATTGTAAATAATATTATGATTTCTAATGATGATTAATTGATTTGTAATTATAAATTTTAATTGATTAATGTTTGATATTATTTAAATGTTCTAAAGTAGCAAGATCTTCTATTTCTCAGGGTGGTTATGTTCTGCAAGCTTCTAGTTGGATTATTAGGTAGGTATATGAATAAAAAATTGATTAATTATAATTACAAATTTATTATAAAAAAGTTAAACTAAAACAGTAATATATTCAATGACTAATAAAATAATAAGTAGGAAAATAAGAAAATTGTGAAATTGTGCCAAATTAATTGTATTTATGCAATTATAAATTAAAAGTTATTATCGAAATTCATTAATTATTATTAAGTATGAAATAAATTCTTTATTTTTAAATTTTACAACTTGACTAACTACTACAAAAATTCAAAATGTTTTACAAAGTTATTTGACCTTAATACGTAGATTCCTGCTTTCTAATTGGTGGGAAAAAACCGTAGTCGCTCTATGAAAAACGGAAACCAACGAAGGTATACGTGGAATCTCCGACTTTGGCAAAATATTGTGGTTGTTAGCCGTTTGGTTTCTTGTGTAATATAATGTTCTTCCAAATGGATATAGTTCAGTGTTTTTGGATTACAATTCTTTTAATGTTATTATAAATAGTAAGTACACTTAATTTCTTCTTTTTTATACACTTTTGATTACTTTAGTAATAACTTTAAAATTATGTTCTTAATGTCACTATTTAGCACTTTGTTTTTACTACTTTTAAAACTGTTTATTGTTCACTCTGTTCAAACTGAATTCAATGATACACTGACTGTTTGCACTGATCTCTCAAGATATACTTCCAATAATATACTCCCCTAACGACCTCTTCTCAAGCCCTTTTATACACTTCTAACCTTCCAGAAATTTCTTAAAGGTTTTATGCATTAATTATGTCCTAGAACACTATGTGCATCTCTCTCCCTCCTATACACCACTAGACATACTCCCTTCGTCCACTGTCGATTATTCCAGAGCACATATTGTTCAAATATATCTGTCTACTTTTTTCATATTATATTATTAATTTCTCCAAATTTCTGGTAGGTTTAAATAACATGTTTATGTACAAAATATAATATTGATACATTACATAATAAAAATTATTTTTACGTTAAAATGTTCTTACAAATACACAAAATATATAATGAAAGTTATTTGATTAAGGTAATATAAAACATCTTCTGTTGATATTATACTCATTATACTATTATCGAATATTGAAACGTTATAATATATATTAAAATACGAGTACTTCTGTACAATGTTTGTTGTAAGAGGTTGGTTTTTTCTCTGAAATTAATTAATGATATTCAATAACAATGTGGTAATGCGTTTCTCCAAAAACAACTGAAAATACAACAACAGAATGAGAGTTAATTACATTAAAACGATAATTGAGTATGGGATTTGTTCTTGTGGAAGCTACCAAGAGTTTATTCTTTATTCTGTTAATTCTACACTTCTAATATCATTATAATAACATACATCATTAACGAAACAATATAAATGCATATAAACATTAAAACAATAATAATGTTTAATAATTTAAGGAAATTTATTGATTTAAATCTAATTGGAAACGTTTTGACCTTCTGCCTTTTGTAAATTTTTATTGGAAAACAAACTTGCCTAATGTTATTTACTTAAAGGCCGTTGGCTAATATACCAAGACAATAAAAATTGAAACTAAATTGAGTTCTTAATAGTATAATATTAAAAAGTATTGTTTCCACTACGTGCATAACAGTTTGGCATTAACAATTTCTTAAAAAAGAAACATAGTGGATACATGAAGAAATTATGATGGATCAAGATTTGAGTAAACCAAAAATAATGTTGGATATTTTTAAAAAGTTTATGTTGCATAATACAGAATCTAGCAAAAATAAATTAAAATTAACCAATGGTCAGAGTTGCATTATAAGAAATCAAATAAGATATCTAAATAATATTATAAACTTATAATTAAAACTAAAAATATTGAACGAGAAAATGCAAGATATTATATGGACATTCTACTAGTACATGTCAGAATATTACCATAGAAAGAAATTGCTTGGAATTAGTTGTATTAAACAAAAATAATTGTAGGAACAATAGAAGAAACAGGCCAATATCCTAAAATGATAGATATTCAGGCACATTATTGATTTTTGGACTTGCTTTTTTAAATTTTTTTGTAGCTTTTAAGTAATGTCAGGTACAAAAGCTATTTTTGTTTTAAATAGATAATAGTCTAAGATGGCACTGATCAATCCTACAGCTATCTGTTTTTTGATCAAATTTAATTTAAATGAGTTCTAAGGAAGGATTCAATGGATTAGCGATAAAAAATTAGCGCAATAGCCTTTAATTAATTTTTGTATAATTAATGCGTTAACGCAAAATGTAGCAATACGTTTTTTTAATTAATTTTTCTCCATTTTAAAGAAAATTATGGAATGAATAGAAAAAATGGTTGAATAGCTTTTAAAATGAAAGAACACCAACCTATTCAAGTATAGACAGGTATATTAAAGTGTGTTCAACAATATAGTGCCTACAATAAAAGAGGACTGATGGTAATAAACCACTTTTATTGCGATCGTCTGTCATGGTTTATTGCTTATGGTCAAAATTTGCACACAGGATCGGTTCTTGTAAGAGAGTTAGTCTGAGAGTTAGCGATTTGACAGGGATACTGGAATCATCAGTGAGAGTTCACATTTCGAGACCAATTCATCCGAGACGAAAACGAAACGATAGTGGTGTTTCCAGAACCACTGATGACGGTGATAAAGATTTGATAAGAAGAACTATCTACTCTATGTACGAAGAAAACTTGGTGTCTACTATCAGATCATTGCAAACAAGACTAAGGAGCTCCACTGAGATAAGGATATCAATTGGAAACCTATGGACACTTTTATCCAAACTAGGTTTCAAATACTGCAAAATTGACAAAAGGCAAGTTATTATGGAATCCCAACGGATTAGGCAATGGTATTTTGAATATTTGACTGCCATAAGTGATTACAGGTCTTTACAAAGACCAATAATCTATTTGGATGAGACCTGGTATGATACCCACGATACGCCGGCAAAAGGATGGACCGATGGAACAGTGCGATGCCAATCAAAAGCTCCATCGAACAAAGGAAAACGGATCACGATTATTCATGCTGGATCAGAAGATGGTTGGATTCCAAACAGTTTGGGACTTTCGGCGAAGAACGTTGAATTACCACCAAGATACTACAGCCGAATTGTTCGAAAACACTTTACTGCCAAATATTCCCCCGCACATTGTCATAGTTATGGACAAGGCCAGTTACCATGGTCGCCAATTAAAGAAGGTTCCAGGCTCTTCAAATACAAAAGTGGAAATCTAGGAATTTATGCTCCAAAACAACATGTACTTTGAAGAAGGATATAAAAAAACGCAGCTTTTAGAGGTTCTAAGGACATTTTTTAACCTACAGAAGACATATGTATGTGACACAATTGCAGCATCCAAAGGACATACAGTTCTTCGTTTTCCTCCTTACTACTGCGTATTCAACCGATTGAGCATATGTGGAGAAAACTAAAGAACAAAGGACCCAAAATACTATAGATGCTGATTGTTGGAAAAAAACAATAAACCATGTTTTAAAAGTGGAGGATTCATACAGGGCATTTCATACTAACATAGAACCCCTTATAATTAATGTAGACGACGATAGTGATGGTGAAACTGAATTGATATATTAACATATTTAAATTTTTATTAAATTTTATTGTGAATAACCTTTAATGAGCTTTTGTATTAAAAAATTATTTTTGCAAATCCCGACCTGCATTTTTTACCCAAACTTGCCAATACCTGAGATAAAAGTACCTAAGAAGTTTATTATCACCATCAGTCCCTTTTTATTGTAGGCACTATATTGTTGAACACACTTTATCTATCCCACTATCAGTAATAAAACATGAAAACATTACGGTGGTCGGTCATATGGTAGCTCTTTACCTGGCACCAAATTAAATCCATCGTTCCACTACACAATAGTTCTGAAATTAGGCGATGTTGTTCTTTTTTACATAATATACGATATCCTAGATCTAGATGATTTTTACTAACTTTCAAATGGGAAGTGATGACGCGGTACTGTTTGCTCTTAAGAAGATATTGCCCTGCTTTTAACGAACAATTCTCCATCCAGGAAAGTGTTAGTGCAAGAGTAAAGATGCTCCATTCATTTCGTATGATAAATCAGCTCAAAGCATTGCATATCTGGCTTTTATTTCATAGCGACAGTTTACGTATATTACAAATACTTCCCCTACATTTATTTAGTATTATTTTCCTTATAAAAACAGATAACTGCAGCATGCAGCAGTAGGATCCTAGGCTATAGCTGAAGTTTTTTAAAGATAATCGCATTTTAGACTAAAAGCAGTCGAGTAGCGACATTTTATTTGTCCAAAGAAATCATGTTTTATTGTCCTTTGAGGGTAAATCGAGCAAGATTATGAATACTTTTTATTAAGAAGCAAAAAAGGGGGTGAATCAATGCTTTATTAATTAATAGAATTAAGGAAGTAAAAGACACTTTTTTAACATTAGACCTAAACTGTCAATTAGCGACATTTTATATGTTATTTTATTTCTTTTGTGCAATTAAAGCAAACTCATAAACAATATTTACTGACGAGGATAAAAAAAAAGGGTAAAGTAATGCTTTTTGACCCTCCAAAGTAACCTCAAGTAATATACCTTCTCGTAAAATGGAACATGAACAGCAAATCCTCGTATTTTTAGTCACCTAGTTTGTATGATAGTTCTGATAATATGATGAAATTTCTGATAATGTTTTAATAATACTTTAATTGTATTTTCTATGTATCTACACAAATTTTTGTGTAGTACTGTACATTGTCGAGGAAAATCTCTTATAAACTTCTGCGTAAACTTAAATTAACAATTTGAAATTTAAAGCAATTTTTCATGACTGGAAAGCATAAAGTATTATAGGTATTTAATTTGTTTTCGTCCAAGTATATTTTTTCTTAAAACAGGTTAACATTTGGGTATTTGTTTTTGTATAAATAAATTAAGGAAAAATACATTGTTGATGTATTAAGATGCATGCAGATAAAAACTTTTGAATATTTTTTTTGTAAATAACCAAAGGATTGACCAAATAAAAGCTACAATGTTAAAATATAAATTAAATGGTATACTGGAAGAAATTTAAATTGGATTAGATTAAATTAAATGTAGGTTCCGATGGTCGACTCAAGGACGATAGAAGATTTTTTTCGAGAATTCTGAGATGACCAAATATGAAAGGAAGAAATTTTGTACTATTTTGTGAAAATATATGAAATAAGGAGTAAGGAGCAGGTGTAAATTGAATTGGCTAAGACCATAATGTCTCCCATGTAAAAACCTCTTTTTAATTTCACCCAGGAATATATAACAAAAATGAACAAAAGTACAGTAAGAATTAAAGAATGACAAATAAAAAAACCTAAGAATAAGAAAAAACTAAAATAATGAGGTTTAGTAAAAAATTTTAAGTAGGTGAATATTTATTTGACGAAGTAGATAATTTCAAATATTTATTAGTGATGTTGGAAAGTAATAGAAATCAATAAAATTATACATATATCTTTGTCAGTGGTCGTTCAAGGTCCCTTCCACTGCGACTTGAAAGATCTTAGTCTCTTGAGCTCTGGGCAGTTGCATAAAATATGCTCCACCGTTTCATCAGCGTGACAGAATCTGCACTCCTAACTTTCTGTCAAACCAATTGTTTACATAAGTTCATTAAGTCGACTGTGTCCAGTGATATTGTTCCTGTGGCCACCCTATTCACTATGCCTAGGAACGTCTCCAGACCTATAAATTTTCTTTCATCGCCCTTTTTGGCTAGATGGTTCACTTTTTCGTTTCCTTCAATGCCTCCAAACTAACCCGATTTGATTTTGAAATTATTTTTATAGTTTTAAGTATACCCTGCACATACATCTCAATTGCAAAAACATCTGCCTGGAAAATTGTGGATAGGTTGCACACGTTCTGGTTTAGATTCTCCCATGGTTTCCCTTCATAGACCCGAGCTGCAACAGCTCTTCCGGTCTTAGAGTCTTCAGTGTACCAACACTGACATTCGTCCCTTCATAGGACTAGAAATAAATAGCTTGTGTTGATTGTATTTAGGTTGTAATGCAACTGGTACTATCGTCTAAGAAAGTGGCCTGATAAATTTAAATTAGAATTGAAAGAACCTAAAAGATTGTGAGCAGGATCAGCTGTGTTATCGATAACCAATAGGGATTAATAAGTTTGTTTACGATTTCGTCCTGTAAAAAATTAGTTTAATTATTACAAGTATTTTAACAAAATTAGATTACATTGTGTTAAAATAAATAAATTTTGAAGTCAATATGTTTTTTAACGTATCGTACTCTTTTGCTGAAATCTTTCTAATATTTTCCTTTTGGATTTAAATCAAAAGTCATAAATCATTGGCTTCTTGTGAAATGATTTAATTTTTGTTTTAAACCCTAGATCTCTTGAGATTTAAATCTTTTCAAACGATTATGTAATGAAAATTATCTAACTACACTCCAAATTTGGATATAAAAGAAAACTTGCGATACTCGTTGTGCATATTTTCATTGAATAAATGAAAAATTTAATTCATGATTACCTACCCAAATAAGTTTTCTTTCTCCTTTATTATAACCTTTAATACCTGTTCCTTTAATGATCTCCGGATAAAATATTTGCGTGAAAACACTTGTTTCCGTAGAACTGTCATAATAAAATTGAAAGTTATTTTAATGTGATTTAATAGTATATTAAACAACGCATTTCATATGGAATTCTGTTATGACACGAGTTCAAGTTTAAAAAACGAATCGCGAAGCGATGAGTTTTTTAAAGAACGAGTGTTACAACAGCCATATGAAATAAGTTGTTTATAATATTATTTATATTTTGCCATTTTATCATTTTTTTAAATTAATTTATTATTTTTATGTAATTACGAAAATTTTGATTTTAAAAAGTACGTCGGTAGGACTGTGTAATTTATAACATTTGACAGTTTTGACATTTAAATTATGAAATGTTAATGTTTTCAAATAGTTTAAAATTACTAATACACCAATATTAATATATTATCTAAGTAAAAGATGATATTCGTATTCACAAATACTTTCTTAAAGAACAATATAAAATTAATAAATTGCTATTAGCCACAAATGTCATTGTCAATAGTGTTGTCATTAGATACTTCACTCATGTCGCCAACCATTTAAAACAAAAATTTGCGTGCGTAAAAGTTACATTACGATACGCAAATGCGTTTTATAATGAAGATTTTTATAAGTGCAAAATATAAAAATAGATATTCTAAAATTATGTAGGTTACTTTTTATAACAAAAATGTGCATTAAGCAAATGGGCAGACGTATTGGCATGTATTGATAATCGTGATTGCGTTATCAACGCGAGAGAGACAGATGTAGAATGTTTATAATTTGTAGTATCAACGAAAACTCGCCCTAGCCATGTCAGGCCACTTTCGTTGACTTTCTTCAGTACCGGATGATTTTTTATTATCTCTCATGCTCTGGCTCTGGCACTGCTTTGTCCTGCATCCTAGCATTTCAGTAGCCTTCTGTATGCACCAGACATCACCTCCCTTTCCAACCAGATGTGAATTGAAGGAAGATCTATTAACACCTCGATATTAGCAGATACTAAAGTTTTCAATAAAATTCTTTATTTTGTTTACGAAATTAGTTATTTGTTATTAAGGTACTAATTCGTTAAAATTCATTACGAACATATTTTGATCCGTTTTGCAAAATATATTCCTAGTATTTAGCGTAGTATTTTTGCAAATATGTCATATTTCCTAGTTGATAACGTCACTCAAATAGTCATAGTCTTGAACGACACTTTTTGGATGAA
Source organism: Ophraella communa (assembly GCA_035357415.1). Classification (NCBI taxonomy): domain Eukaryota; kingdom Metazoa; phylum Arthropoda; class Insecta; order Coleoptera; family Chrysomelidae; genus Ophraella; species Ophraella communa. The sequence continues at coordinate 68,599,267 of CM068979.1, forward strand.
TCTTGTGACGTTACTAAATTTTCAAACGTACCTAATGCTTAATATTCAAAAATAAAAAAACAAAACGATTCCACAAACTTGCAAATAGTTATTGAATAATAATATTACGCTTTTTTATTGTAATAACAAAATTTATTTAACACGTTTGAGAGATTCAAAACAAAAGACATGTGTCGCTGAATAGCACGTTTTTATCGAGTGTGGATAGCCCAGAATTCGTGATTGTACTTGCTGTATGGATAACTGCTAATACACATTAAATAATTTACCACATTTGTTTTATTCAAACGTATCAGTTTTTTAAACAATAAAACCAATGGTAATAATTTATGTAAATTTATGTGTAAAACATTTCAGAGAGTGCCAATTATTAATTAATAGGGTTTTGGTTAAAAAGATAATTATACAGGGTGTACTAACCTTACGACAAAGTTCGATATATGGTTTGTTTTAGAAGATATCAAAAAATGTTATAGACAAAAATAGCAGATGTCTTTATGGTCCATATTTTGAAATTACCTTAAACTATATAGAGTGTTGTATAATCCCGTTATAAACCAAACATATGATTTTTTAAATGGGAACCCCTGTATATTATACCGAATTCGGACTGCTCACATTTTTTTGAAGCTTTTGATACGTTATACAGAGTCCTTCAGAAGTTATGGACACGTTTATGTGAAAATCGTAGGTAAATCAACGCTCTGTATCTTATTGTACGTTGAAGAAAAAAAAAGTATTTTGCCTAACAGAGTTTCGTAATATGATACAATATCACCGTATTCTATTAAATATTAATTATTTTCCCTTTTGTATACAGGGTGGACGATAACTCGTACCTTTCATTTTCTCTCTTCTTTCAAATGGAACACCCTGTATTTTATATCATAAATAGAATATCCTTTTGTTAAGCATTCCCTATACCCAAAGTTTATGAAAACAGAGTTATTTTGTAATATTTATTGTAAACCATAATTATTAACCTATTATGTGAAAGGAATAAACGTTGAATGTAACAAACAATCCTTAAAAATAATAAATTTTAATAAACAATTTATTCTAAATAAAACAAGTCACCAAAAGTATAATTCTAACCATAATATTAAACTAAATGTTCAAAGTGTTCACCGTTAACATTATCTCAATACCGAATTTCATAACAGATGAATTGGAAGAGGGGGCCCAAATGATTGGCCAGCCCGGTCTCCCGATTTAACTAATTTGTATTTCTTTTTAGGGAGTTTTATAAAAAATGAGGTTTATAAAACTTTCCCGACCACTAGACATGACATGAAATAGAGAATCATAGCGGCATTTCAATCTGTTAACGTCAATTATTTGATCTTAGACTGCAGCATTGCATTGATGTAATAATATTTATAAAAAGTAATTAAACTCTTTATAAAGATATTAGATAAAATTGTAATGAGTTGAGTATATTTGTACATATAAACATGTTTGTTGTTCATTTTATTAACGCCATGTGGTTTAAAAACTCATGCTAATTTTATTTCCATGTTTTCTGTATACGATTTGTAGAATTTTTATTTGGAACAGACTTTATGGGACCCGATTCGACAAAATAACACTTGAAAATTAATTGCTTTTTTTTACTGTCCAGTTCAGAGTAAACGTCTATATTTAAATACCAGATGGCCTTTTTTTAACATGTAACTAATGCTTTTATAAGGAAACTTAATAACTTTTCAGAAAAATAATCGGATATATGTTTGCATTCATTTCACTGAATACATACATAAAACTTGCAAGATTAACAATTATTTACAATTCAAAACTATTTTTATATTTAATTAACATTTTTATACAATTGCTAGTGCCTGGTAATTCATTTTTTAAATTCATAGTCCACTCGAATTATGATTAAGCCATGAACAATAGTGTTTTGTGCATCTAGTGTCGCTATGATGGCCATATCGCACTAGATCGAAGTTTGAGCACGACGGCAAACATTTTATTAAACAACAATATAATTTCAAATTAAACATTCTGAATAATTTTTATTTATAATTTTACCAATTCAATTTTAAATTTTCACTGATTTTTTGTGAAAAAATAAACTTAGAACAATTGAAAAAAAGGATGCCCAGTTAGCACCTGTGTCATCCATTCTCTCCCACTTCCAATTACTCTTTTAGCGCACCTTCATACTTCTTCCACCTTATTTCCATCCAATCCATAACTTCCTCTCTCATCGCTCCCTAACACTGTACACTGTAGTCTCCTGGCTCTAGCCATCACATTCAATGGGTAGGATCTTGCAGACATCGCTGCTGCTAACCCTCTCACTGTCCTCTCTGAACCCTCAGTAGGTGTTTAATCCTTGCATACACTCCCACTCTTTCACCCCGCTCTTCTGCCCTGTACAGCATACTCTCCTCAATCGTTCTACCAATAACTCTCTCTTCCATTCTCCTGGTCCTTTCACATCACACATCAATCTCCCCAGCAAGCCGCCCGAATTTTCGCCTTCTGCGGTGCCTTCGACATGTGGTTTTTGAACGATAGCTGGCTACCTAACCAGACACATCCACACGGGGAATGGAAGGTTGAGATACTTACCACTGGACTACCAAAGAATATACTACCAATTATCTATAGTATTTGTTGATAATTTGTGAGAATTATTTTATTTAAACTTTCTTTTCTAAATAAATATTCTTGACCCCTCATTATTAAAGTATTAAAATATTTGACGTTTGAAAAAAAGATGAGTTGACGGGCAGTAAACGCAAATGCTGAATTGTGTAGAAAATATGTATGTGGGTATAGAAAAATACATTTTTTTTATAACTTTTGTAAAGTTTTTTCTTACTGCAAAACATCGGATTCAGGAGAGCGAAAGCCCCTCTAGCTCCTCCACTATAAGATGTATATAACGTTTTGCAATGATTTAATTAATAATAAATTTGTGATTTTAATATTGGTAACAAATAGAATATTGATAGGTTAGGTTAGGTTTCATGATCAATTTCGATTATTTCAAAACTAGTTTAGGTACTATCTTTTAATGTCGACTAGCTATACCAACCGCATTTTGCAAAAAAATACTACCTAAATCATATCTCCTAGTACTTCCCATACCCGTTTAAAAAATAAATAAAAAAACTCTGCTTCTCCAAACTTTTAAATATTTTTTTTTTTAATAATATTATAGTCTATTGTAAAGTTTATTTATTTATACCTAGTATCTAATATTAAATTTATTTATACACTAAAACACCTTAACTGATGTATAACACAATTTATTTATACTTATACTGATTCAAATCAACATTAGAAAACTACCAAAATATAACTTCAATATGTCAACCTGACGATACTTTATCGAAACAGCTGTCATTGATTTTGAAACGCTAAGTTTTGGTTTTAAAAGTTTTGGTCAAACGTTTCGTTATTTAGAATTCTTAGTAAGATGAACTTCCACAGAGTAAGGTTAGTACAATAAATTTCAATAAAACATGATTTTGCAAATAAGCACCTATTAAAAATAATAATTACCTAACCTAACCTAACCTAACCTAACCTAACCTAACCTAACCTAACCTAACCTAACCTAACCTAACCTATTTTGGAATCTGTTGTCCTATGATTTCGTATTCATTTTGTATTTTTTGTATTTTTTCAATAAAACTATACTACCTACATACTCTTGCTTTCATTTCCCTTTTTATGTCACATTATGTTAACATGAGACAATAACAAAGTATCTAGCAATAGATATGTTTACTTCATGTGTAGTGCAATTGATTTGAATAGTCTATCAAGGAAATTACCAGAATAAGTAAAATAGGTAGGTATGCCATTAACAATTAAATCAAGTGAAAGGATAATAATTCTCAGAAGTGCATTGTCGAAATTACTGGTAGTCTTAGCATGCCATTAAATTGGTAGCGAATTTACCTGTAGTACTAACGCCTTAATGATACTTGGTAGCGAAATTACCAACACCGATTTCTAAATATTTCTAAATCCCGATAATACTTTAGGTACTGGGCCGAAGTCTGATGCAAACTGACGTATTTTATCTGAAATGAATAATGAAAATAAAAAAAAACACAAAGCTGATAAGTGACTTGCGAATTTTATTACGCATAATTTATTACCGAAAATAATTTACCGGTCAAGATACCTATTTCCGCATAACTGAATTTTTTTACCACATTGTCCGCATTTTTTTGAGAAATCTGATCAGTAATTGTTGGACTATGGCCTGTATTAACAACGTAATAAATTTTTGGGTAAAATATTTTGGATAAAATATTTTACGAAAACCTATCGCTATTTGTCGGTGAGTAAAACTTTATTTCCTGCAATAAATTTTGATAGTAATGAGGACAGAGTTAAATTAAACATTCGTTTCATAACTAATATAATAAACAAAGCGAACTGTTTGAATTGATTAAGACAAAAATGGCATTTTTGCTGATTGAAGGCAAGATTAGGGTCCGGAAGAAAGAAAATGTCTTGGCTGCGAAATATCAGACAGTGGATAGAGCTATACGATATACAATCGCTAATACATACCGCAAGGAATAGAGAAGCAATGTAAAATGTTACTCGAACATCCGATAGTGCATTATAAGAAGAAGAAGATAAAAAAATGAAATTAGCGACTCAAAGATGAATGAGCTAATTTAAAATATTTCTGTCAAAAATTAATCCCACAAAATAAACTTCTAAAAGAGGTAGTTCGAATGCTTGTTTGTTTATAATTGGAACTATTAAAAAGTTTTGCAGTATTTTTCAGTATTAATGCTCGTAAGGCCTTGTTCGTACATTTAAGAAAGTGACTAACTGACGAAGATATGAATTGGTAGGTAGTTGGCTGAGAATGCTGAGATACACTAGCCTCCATATTTTTCATGACTTATCACGCGATCGACCAAAAGCTTTCTCTCACACCAAGTATTAATAATGACTGAGCTTAGGAATAAATACTTTGGGTATTTTGAATTATTTACTTACCCTTCTATTCTGAATCACGTAAAATGACAAATCATTCGATAAAATAAATATTTACCATAGATTACCACGAAGATAGGGTCGTAAATTTCATTTCATTGTCTGTTTATGGCTATCCTTCAATACTCCGCAATAGTCACTTTCTTAAATCTATGAACAGGCACTAACGACAAAAATATACAATAACATTTCCAGATATTTATATGCATATCGATTTTACGTGATGGTGACTTACGTAACAATATTCTAATTTTTTTTCCATTTTTCTTATTTTTGTACATATCTTTTGACTTCCTTGGTTAAAAAATCCAGATCGTTTAAGAAAATGGTAAAATTATAAATGTTAATTATAATTAAGCAAATATTTAAATTAAAATTTGACATTCTATTGGCTAAAGTGATTTTTTGTTGTTCGTTTTAAGGTCAGTTCTTTACGTCATAAAAACAATAACGTAACAAACCCAAAGAAAGTATACTAACATAATTATGGTAATTCTCTGAATATCTGACAGCATCTCTCATATACAATTTATAGTCATTTACTTCCTTTTCCTCTATGATAATCGGTATCATATTTTGATGGTAATAAACTTTTAACGGTTTATAAATTCGATGTTGCCATATTTTTTTAACATAGACAAAACTAACTTTCGTCCGATTAGCATTTCTTTATTGAGAATAATTAAAAATAGTATATTATATACCAAGTAACTAAAAGGCATCTTTTATTTAATCCCAAAGGTGAATCGAAGCGAGGGCAACAATCACCTGAGGGATTAAAAGAAACTTTAGTCCTGTGTTATATCCGATATTTTTTACATCGTAAGGCCCAAGACCTCTATAATAATTAAGAATAAAAGTAACTAAAAATAAAGAAATTAAAAATGACATGTAAATTCAAGCATGTGTTTTTAATTCAAACATTGCATAGTACTTTTTATAAATTCTTATGTATTTTTTTCTAGATGCTGCGATTTAAGTACTCTTGCTCTCGTATAACGACACACCCTACGAATATTTAATCAAAACTTTCATGTTTGCCGCTGTCGCAAAATTTAAATAAAAGGTTGCTTTTATACAAGAATGTAGTAGGATAACATAAAATGTAAATTGAAATTCTATGTTTCTCAAAAGTTGTAAAATGTTGAGATAGATTGGGTAACATTGGTATACAAAGATATAAACAAAACCAGATGATCACATAATGATTTTTAGATTTCAAAAATAACTTAAAATGAACTATTACATATAAAATAATACAAGTAGAATTGAATAGGTACCTAGGTAGAGTTCTCCTTTTCAGCTCCTAAAATAATAATTTGTTACAATTTTAGTTACTCAAAGGCGCCAATTTGTAACTCTACTCAAGGGCGCCAATTTGTAACCCTTTTTAGTCCCAAAAAGGCAGGGAGCCAATTTGTAACTAAAAAACTCTCCAAAAGAGATCCCGGCTAAGAGACCCTCTCCAGGGGGTGGTTCGACTCCCAAGTTAATGCTCACCATAGGAAGGATTGGGATGTATAAGTAATAAGGGCGCCACTATCTTTTGAACGCTATCGATTAAGCAAACAAACTACACAAAAACTAAGGTGAGAAAGATAGAAACACCTTATAATTACTTTAATTAAACAAATAAAGAAGCTACTTGAAATAAAGACCGACCACTCTACACCCTTAAGACTTATAGTCTAAGGTATATAAATGAAACTTTTTTTTAAATTGATTATTTATTGAAACTGTAAGTACTTGCTGATAATGAACTGGAGTTGTAAAAAGTGGACTTAACTTTAGGTTTCTGTGCTGTCTAGGAGGGCGGCTTCAGCTTCTTCGTGGAGAGATGAAAGTTTCTTTAATGGTTCTGGCTGCTTGGGATGTAATAGTTTTCTTAACAGCTCAGAAGTGGTTTGAAGGACTGTCTTCACATAGGGACCTTCCAAAAGCGGTAACTGGGCTCTAAATTAGCGATAACTTGACTCCAACTTAGCGATAACTTAGCAATAACTTGACTCCAACTTAGCGGGTTGTATCTTTCAACAACCAAAAAGGAAATTCACAAGATGAGGTACTTTAACGTTTTTCTTCAGTCGGCCTGTTGGTCGATGAAAAGGAGATATGGTTGCCTTAAGGGTCTTTAAATAGTCTTGCTCAAAACGGAGATCGTGTTTGTGCATTTGTCAGAAGAAATGCGTTCGTTATTCAATTGCAAGCGAGGGACGCGTTCTTTGATTGGCCTCGTTCAAACAGATAAAAAGTTAGCGTCTATAAGGGGTGTCTCGTGTACAGTAGCATTAACAGTGAATCGGGGTCGGTGTTAACGGTAATAATAGCGGTATCGTTTACGGTCGGTAATAGTGCAAGGTGACATGACGATAGACATGTTACAATGTATGTCTAAAATGTCTCTTCAGGAAACTAACTGACAATTTGATTTTAAAAATGTATCGCAAAATGTCAGAATTGACTGAAAGACATGTTTTTTCTCCGACTTTTTATGGATGATAGGCTTTTTCGACACCAAAAAGGGTTTTAGAATAAAGTTAGATAACCAGTTTTAGCATACAGGGGGAAAATATATTCAAAATTATTAGTATACAAGAGAAATTTGGATTTAAAATTTGGAGATTTGGCATTAAAATTCATATGTTTATTATGAATCAAAAAAGTCCTAAATACGTGTAACTAGGGAATAACCTATGTAATAAACGCACATTTTACACTCTTCCTCATTTGAAGAACGTCCATAAAGCCATGTACATCATTAGTAATAGTAAGAATTGAAAAATGTTTGTAAGAACTAGTTAAGAAATAGCCTAAATTTAAATTCATAAAGTATTGTGTTGCGAATGTTCTACGGAGGCGAATAAATACTTTGAATGTAATTAAAGATAATCAGATTCAGAGATTACAGTGTCCAACATTTGTTTGGATATCCCATAGCAACTATTACACGCAGGCCCAAAGGTAGACTTGTCATCATCAGCGTTTGGAGCCATATTAAATCATCATCATTAGCTTTTGAAACCTATTTTTTTGGTAGTTTATATTAACTTGAAATTTTATAGGTATAAACATTGAACTCTATGGAACTAGCATACTAAATTTATTATTCTGACAAACAACAATATGTAAGTACGTGATCATTTGAGTATAATATTCAATATTTAAAATGTAGAACTATATAATCAAGAAAAATCCAATAATATTATACAATATATAAATTATTAAAAATAATAAAAAGCAAGACATATTCCAATTTAAATTTTGCTTAAACAAAAGACAGACAAAAGACAACTTTTACACGAATTACTTCACATTTATCTTTTATTGTTTCAGACTGGCCTAAAACTGATGAGAAACTCGATACTTTTATTTTGTTAAAATAAAACCAGATGGAATGTAATAATAATAGCCTCTGTTAAATAATCTAATCGTTTTAGTATCCCAAATAATAAATTAGATATTTTTTTATGTTTTATAATATATATGGAATCACTTAAATAAAAATTTAAAAAGTACCGTGCCCCATCTACAACGTAAATATTTTACAGAGAATAGATTAATATAAAAAATGTTTTTTTTTATTGTAAATTGTAATAGATAAAATTAAAAATTACTTTATTCATTTTATAAATTATTTTAAATATTCATGGACTAGTAATGCAAGCTGTATATTGTTTCCAAAAAGATTAAAGATGTCCTCTAAAATTACTGCAAATTAATATATAATTAGATTATGTATCTAACTGTAGTTAGTCCATTCAAAGAGTAAATTATCAAAACGGTTCTCTTATTCAATAAGAAAAATCTCAGATAACCTTCAACTGCACTGATCTAAAATTATAAACGAAATCTGGTGTAGCAATCAGTGGTGATTATTATGTAATATTTTTTTAAAATAATTTACACTATTTAATATATAAATTATATGCTATATATAAATTACTAATTGTAATGTATTTACAAATTGGGTTCTTTTTTAAATACAATATAGTAAAATAAAAACTATACAATATATTATGTTCACAAAAATATTATCTAAGTCCCTAGTAGGTGGACTATTGCATGAGTATGGAAAAATATTTTTTTCATTTTGTCTTTGCATCAGTTAACCTCACATTCTGTCAAATGGGATTGGGATTTAGTTCTAATCAAGTAGTCTCTGTGTTTTTCTATCGTTGTCAATAATGAACAACTTTACTACCTCAACAAAAGTCAATAAAGTTAGGGATATAGACTAGTAGTGTAAAAAATTATTTAACCATACAATTCCTAAGTATGTACTATCGGCTTCAGAATAGCATATACATTTTCAAACTCAAATCGTTTACAATGAATTAATTTTAAGGACGGCCTTAATTTTAAGGACGCCTATTTATTGTGTAATCACGGTTTAAATAATAATAAATTTGAAATCATTTAAACAGTTGTCCAGGCCCACATCTTTAATGTTTGCAGCATAAGGTATTTTATTGACAAATTGCCTGTCCCTCTGTCCTTTGTAAATGAACTTAATTCCCAAAAACCATTTAATATAGGCGTTTAAAGGGCGTTTTTATAACTTCGGTAGGTAAACGAAATTCACATTTAAAATATGCTATTCTAAAGCCGACTGTACCTAGAAATACTGATGCTTTATTTTAGGGTAATTAAGTTAAAATATAAATGTACCTACTTGTACCAAAATGTGTACCACTGCCTGCTGACTGCCAAGACTGTCAAGACTCATAAATAAATGATAAAAAATATATAATTAATATCAAAAGTTACTAACAAACTAATAACTAACATACTCCCCCCGCCCTAAATAAATTTTTCATTTACATTTAATTCAAAGACAGTAATTGTTCTTTGCCAAAATGGAGATCTTTAAAATTGTAATGTTACTGCTCCTCCATTTACCAGCACGTCGAACCATCTTCCTTGTCTGGTTAGGGTAAATCCAAATTTCGATTCCCGATCAACGGAGACCCGAATTTCTACAATTCCCAACCCTTAGGGAGTTACAACTTGGCCTCTCATAACTTAACTTTCGGTGTATTCGTTCATATGTGTCAGAGCCAGCCCATCCAGGAATGCATATACTTAGACATTGTAAAAACATTCTTGAAGGGTACACTGTCCATTTCCAGAACATCCGTTTTCGTAATGACGTCCATTCCAACTCGCTTTGCAGTAGCACTGCAATAACCGTGGTCGGAACAGGTATGGTCTTCACAATCGGGTTCCTACCATCCACCTCCTTTCCATTCGGGTTTGCAGCAACAGGAGCCCTCGATCCGAATAGTCTAAGATGTGGCAGTCTGTCTCAGACATATCGCATTCTGACCCTTTCCAGATCTGTTCGAATGGGATGTATTGCCCATGCCCCGAACATAAAACTGGACAATCACTTTTGGAACAATCGATACCTTGGAATCCGTCAATACAGTCACATTTCTCTATATAACAAAGAACCTCTTCCCGAACAATAATTGGGACACGTGGTGCTAACTCCCTCTGCTTCTGGGATAATTAGAGAAAAAACATTTGGTTGAAGTTCGTCTTTTTTCACCAACAAAAATGGTCTTCCAGTATCGAGGTAATGAAACAAACTAAAATTTACCATCATTGGTTTTAGTTCGTCTTTTTCAATTTCAATATTCTTAGTAGGATGAGGTAGGTAAATCTGATTTATTACTTTTATTATTTTTAAATTGAGTTTTAGATTGATTTTCTTGAACTCTTGTCTCTCCGTCTTGTTGAATTGAATTTTGAATTTGAATCATTTTAAATTTTTTATCCAGTCCAACAGTCGTCAAATCCGCTTCGGGTTGTGCTCGTAACCTTGTAAGAACACCTCTTCTTTCTTCACTTACAGATTTCATAAGAGTCATTTTTGACAACTCGGTTAACAATTTCTTATAAAAAGGTTTCGAAGGACCAATGTAGCATGACTGCTAAGACACGCTGATTCGTGAGAAATTAACTATGATTCTCAAAAACTTTATTTTTTCAACCAGGTCTTTCTGACAGCTATTTAATTCAATCTGACATAAAATTTACCTCATACATTCATGATAAAAAATACATAAAAATAATATAAACAGCTAAAACTGACTAATAACTAACAACCATTTTTGAATAAATATTTTTCAATATTTTTAAAAGCCTATTGAAGAATTTACGCCACAAGTTAGTCATCTCCACCATTACTCTTATGCAGAATAGAAATATTAGATTTTTTATAAAAACTATCTTTTTGATTGACAGACAAACAATGTAAATAGAAAAAGGTCGACCCTTTGACTACCTGACATCTTCCTGTTGGGATTACAAGATGATTTCTGTTGAAGATTTATTTCATTTGTGTATTGAGTTGGAACGGTTAACATGTCTGTTGTGTAAATTTAAAATTTTACAAGTTTGAAATATATTTTTTAGTAAATATGAAAAAAATTATATTATGTGGTCTTAATCATTCTAGTTCGTCAAGTGACAGTGATAGTGATCATTATTCAAAAAGAGGACAAGAAAACAATTTAAAAAAGCAACCTATTGCCACTAATACATTTTCAGAAAATCAAATTGTAAGTATCCAATCATATCAATATTCGTAGACCATGAAATTATTCTTCTAATGGCTTCTCCTCAGGCATTTATTTAGATTTCTCTCATACAATAATTGTAATTAACAAAAAAAAATATAACATCCATTCAAATATTTTTAATCACTGTAATTCTAATCTTACTCTGTTAACTAGTTCAAATATATAGGTATCTTACAAAGGATTAAAAATATGTATCTAGATTATCTATTACATAGATATTTCTTAACTTTAAAATATTTTAAGGATGGATAAGTAAGGTTATGTCAGCAAAATTAACAAAGTAAACTCTAGTTGAAAAGTTTCAAACTACCAATATAAAAGGACTAAAAAGTAGTTAAGCATCGTACATTGCATTTTATAAATGTATTATAACTAGTACAGGTTTAATAATCAATACATTTATGTATTATTAAGAAAAGGTATGGATTGGATGCATGGGCGTCGCTATTGCAGGGCAAGGGGGGCCGAAGCACCCTCCCTTTGAACCTGGCAACAACAAATTAGCAAAGTAATACCAACCGATTGATTTTTAATAATTAAATAATCGAAGACACGAGATAAGAACAAAAAATTGAAATGTATTTATGACAGTATTGAATAGTATATTAAACAACGCATTTCATATGACCTTCTGTTATGACACGAGTTCAAGTTTAAAGACGAGTTTCACAACAGCTATTTGAAATAAGTTGTTTATATTATTTTTTATATTTTGCCATTTTATTATTTTTTAAATTAATTTATTGTTAATATGTAAATTACGAAAATTTTGATTTTAAAAAGTGTGTGTTGGTAGCACTGTGTAATTTATAACATTTGACAGTTTTGACATTTAAGTTATCAAATGTTAATGTTTTAAAATATTTTAAAATTAATAATACACCAATAATAATACATTATATAAGTAAAAGATGATATTCATATTCACAAATACTTTCTTAAAGAACAATACAAAATTAATAAATTGCTATTAGCCTCAAATGTCATTGTCAATAGTCTTGTCATTAGATACTCATGTTCCCATTCATTTAAAACAAAAATTTGCGTGCGTAAAAGTTACGTTACGATACGCAAATGCGTTTTATAATGAAGATTTTTATAAGTGCAAAATATAAAAATGTATTTTTTATAATTCGAGTTTACAATAGACTTTATTGTAACTGGAAATGAGATTTCTTTCCACACTCGTCTAGTTATTTTTTGTGTCACAGTTGGTAATTCTGGTACCAAAAAAAATAATTAAAGTGTGCTTTCTTTACTTAGTGACATAATTTTGATTTTGTGATATTAATTTTTGGGTTTATTTACATTTAATTATAAGTTTTTTTGTACCTGGCGACAATAGTAATTATGTCGGTAATAGGTAATTTGTTTGTACATAAATAAGAAACTCTTATCGGAGGAGCCTCGGGAGGAGCATTTGATTTCACCTCGTACATGTCTTTTAAAACTCATATTTTCCTTTTAAAGTAAGAAGAAAGTTCAATAAACAAGCGAAAACAGTTTTAGAATTGTAATTTTAGAAATACATTTATATATTTTCGAAACAGTAATGTAAAAGTTTTAAAATTATCGTTTTCTCGTGCATCTTGTCTATTTTTTTAATCGCCACCATATTTGAAAGATTTATTTGGAATTAGGTTATAAGAACCTTGAAACATCGATAATGCAATAATCCAAGTAATTTATTAATGGAAAAATGTAGGTACATAAAATATCCGATGTGCTTGTATCCGCTTTTAACAATTATTTTTACTAATATTTTTTGTACTAATAACTTATTTTTAATGGCTTATTATTTAAATAAATTCCAAATCATGTACACCTACTTAATTATAGTTTAACACCTTTTTAAGTATTACATAATAGAAAATAATCATGAAAATTATGTCCTTGACACAGGATTTAACAGGCCATGTAGGTCCTGGACAAAAAAAGATCTTGCGTCTAAAAATAAACTAAAATATACAATATTAATATTAACCTATATAATTGGTCATTCCTCCAACTGCTTAATGTTCTTAACTTTCATACCCTTAAGAATTTTCCAAACCATCTCTATTGCAATTTTCTTCTTCAGTCTTATTTAGTACCCATGTCTCACATGTGATTGTCCCTCTAATTACTGTTTTGTAAATTATTCCCTTATTTTTCTTCTCACCAACAAATTTACATTTCATTAGTGACTTTCTTCAGTATTCTGTGATTCTTTTTATTGCTTTTTGTATTGTAGGTAGTATTTTCTTTAAAAATTTTTTGGGTATTTCCCATTATCATGTATTATATCTTTTCTTGGTTTATTTTTTATTGGAATCTTTTTGCTTCTTTTGTCAGTCTTCTTCTTGTAATTTCTTTTAGTTATTTTTTTTATTTGGTTAATATTCAAAACAGTAAACAAATAAACGGTTGAATGAATATTTTACGAATAAATAGTGGAAGTTTCATTTAATCATTACTGTTCTTAATAAGATGGACTTTCACACAGTAAGGATATTAGTACAACAAATTTGGTTAATATTCAATTCCTATTTTGATTTGGTCATAAGCTTGTTTGAAGTTTGAACTCATGACAAAATGGTTTAGATTAATTAAATAAAAATATGTTAAGTAATTAAAATCAATATTTTAAAAATAACTTTTTTGTGATATCATTAAAATTTAATTATTATAGAAATAGAAGTTCTAGATAATAATGTACCTAATATTAGCAAAACTAATAATTATTGTCTACATAAGTATATACTAACTTAATGTAAAAGGTTTGCATTTGTAGTTTTAATTATATGAAAAAATCGGAGGGGTGTCTAATGTGATGAAACTGTGGAAAAAATGTCTTTTACACAAATCTACTATTTGAATTTCTGTTGTATTTGTTTTTATGCGGTTGTTCTAATTTTCCAAAGCATTATTACGAATTTCATGTTCTCAAGAATCGGCAACACAGTCAATATCATCGAACTTCACTCGACTAGCCACAAAACGTTGATTTTTTTACAAGATACTTGCGGAGTACGATACTATCGGTTAACCATGGAAGTGGCATTCGTGACGCAAACGGGTCGTTTATCTATGCCAGGCTTGATGCCAGTGAAAACAGTCGAACGTTAGCTTTCATTGAGAGAAGTAAAATCAAATATTTGAATTTATATAAATATAAACACGCAACTTGCCGCTATAACGATAGTTTATATATTTCGTGATATATTTATACTAAAATTTATTGAAGCCAAGTGACTTTTTTTCAATTTTTTTGTGTGACTACAATGTGTGTTAACTACCAATACGCCATGGTTCCTGCTGTTGTTAATTTAGTTGCTGCAAAAGGACGTGATACTTATACTGGATTTATTAATGAATTTGCTTGTTTTAAATGCAGAAATTTTTCGGTAAGTTATCAAATAATAAACGCTTTTAATTTTGTTGATTACCTGTGTAATTTTTAAAATTGTATTTTAATAGTACGGATAAATTTAATTTAAATGTCAAAATTAATGAATAGTATTGTTTCGTTAATTGGTCATTTATATTAAAATAATTAATATGTTTTTAATACTAAAATGTATGTATGTTTATTAAGGATTCACAAAAAAGTGTTAATTTCTTCACATTACCACAATAAAATCCACTTATTCATTCCGAGCATTTTACAACTATTTGATATAACACATTTTATGTTAAAAAAGCATGTTTTTTGTCGATATAAATACCTACTACCTATAATAGTTAAGATTTTGCATTTTTGTTTAGAATTATTTTGCCTATTTTAAATTCATATTAGGTACTTACAATTTATATTGAGTAATGATTTTATTGGATAATTTTACAGATTTATCACTATAAATGTCAAATTTGGTACTATCAATTACAAAAAATACGTTTGTTTTAGATAAAAATATCGTTATGAGTTAGTTTGCAGTAAGCAAGAAAGAATACTATTTTTTATTTTATTTGGGTCGTGGTAAATGTGAATATTAATATAGGCAACACATTTTACATTTTATAATTGGATTCTAAATATACCATTGTTAAATGATCGGATAAAAATGCAATTAATACAAAATACACATTAATTATTATAGATAATACTTACACAAATCTTGTTATATAATACAATATTTTACATTGATATGATAACGCTGGAATTTATAGATTCCAAATGGGTTTTCATTGTCTCAAATTTCAACCTTGTTTATATATCATAGAAACAATTTACTTGTTCTTAAAACAATGCCTTTTTTAATGTCTATATAACACTGGTTGATTAGATAAGATGGATAAATAAAGAACTACCTTTATTCAGCATTATGCAAATACACAATCTATATGCTGTACAATATTATCAGTATTTCAACATTACCTGAGTGATAATTGAATAATAATGTTACCTGGGTTGATAAAAACAAAGAACAACAATTAAAATGTATTGCATGCGAAACTTCATTAATAAATCAGATTTTCGATTCATAAAAAGATTCATTTACATAGATAATATTTCTTATAAATATATTAACTGATGTTAAACGATCTAATTATATTAATACCTACACATTTATTAATATTGAACCGGTGATTAACACACCCTAAATTGACATTATTGACCAAACTTAAATGTTTTTTTCAACTTTTTTATTCATTAGCACTTATTTCCATTGCAATACCGTTAAACATCTACGTCAATCCTTGGTTTTCTATTGTGTTTCCAACCTCATTAGCATGGTGAATTTAAAATACCCACCTACTGAAATTTTTCTATGACAAATTGTATTTGTAAAGCTTGATGATTAATACGATAATAACGATGTCTGATTTTTTAATGATTTAAATAAAACTTGTTTGTCTGAGAAAAATATTTGAATTGTATTTAAAACCCTCTGTACTTATTAGGTAATATTAGGCATGATGTCAAGGCTAAAAATGAAAAGATTTTAAAACTACTTTTGGTTATTTAATTTAAATGCTAAAAAAATTATAATAATCTCATTTGTTAACAAAAATATTCTTCATTTAATTTGAAGGATTCTGTAAATTAAGAATTGCGCAAGAAAAAACCTTCGTTGAGGATGTTAATTTGTTTCACACGTTATGTGGGCTAGTTTGTTTTTATTTTTGTAAGGTCACGCTTTATTATTATTATTTTTTTGTTCAAAGGTTTATTACCTGTTTTTAAGGTTTTTACAATATGCCAACATTAAGGTCATAATACCTTTGAACTATTTTTGTCTCAGTGATGACCTAGTCTAGAATCACGTAACAGCTAATTAGTTAGTTTAAGTAATATTTTGTTCCGAAACAGAATAAAACTATATACCAATTTGGAAGTACTGATCTCTCAAAGATGTTAATGTAAGAATTAGTCAATGAGAGATATCAATATCATGCGCCTGAACACTATATTTTATGTAAATACCAAACTGTGTCGATTTTTCCAGTATTTTGACTAGTAGGCTAGATAACTTTTTTGGAATTCTACGTTCAAAGTCTGAATGTAATATTTTGGGTGTGTGGTTATCAAAGTATCTTGACTTTTTGACTTTTTATAGCGCCAACACGTTTGTTGTGACGCAAATTGCAGCATCACTGATTATTATTAATATTATTTTATTCTAAATTACCGCCAATAGTAAATAATAAAGTAAGGCCAATAATAAAGTAAAAATCCTCAAACTTTTTAAAAACGTAGATTTCGTTTTAATAATAGTTTCATTTATTAGTAATAAAAGGATTTAGTTATTAACAACCAAATATTTAATAACTTTAGTTACAAAAACACTTTAAGCCCTTTTGATATTTAACAAAAATTAACTAAATTATTTATAGAAAGGATCAAATGAAACTCAAAGTCAAAACCACAGACTTTTATTCGTTTAAAATATTGCAACTAGTTTCGGTCTCAATTAGACCATCATCAGGCTGTAAAGAACACAATGCAATTGGTATACAAGAAAAAAAATAAACCAATGGTTGAAAAAGATGCTAACAGTTAAAGGTGTTAAAATTAATTAATATTAAACAGATTAAACAAATATATATATATATGAAAATATAAAAAAAAAATTCTGTCTATCTCTATCCAAATTATAAATTCCCTGGTCACTGATCTCAGGTTTTTTTTTGTATTTATTTTTATTTCAAAATACTTGTTATATAAATAGCTATTATCTGTCTAACGGTGACATGCCGAAATATTCTCTTAAAAACAGCCATGCTAAACTTAAAATGAATTTTTGTTGTAGTCCACTAAAAAAACACACCTACAGAAATGATAACGTTTCTTTTTTTGGAATGGAAAAAAATCAGTTCTAATTGAATTACCTTTATTGCGGATTTATTTAAATCAAATCAATTAAGCATCTCTAATTAATATATTAATCTCCCATGGAATGTCAGATGGTGTTTTATTTCTCCCATCACCTAGTGAGATACTGACCTCGGCGTTTTTTCTCGATCTAGAACTGTTTGCCCAAATACGTTCGTTAGAACGTCAATTGTTTGTATATGTGTGTTCTTTTGCTTGTAAATTGACAGGTGACACATAACTTTTACGCAAATATCGACCATGTAAAATTTCTCTTCATCTAACCATAAGACAAGTTTTGTTCATTTCCCATGCACGAACAATAATAAGGAAAAGCACATAATAGATACCTATTATAACAAAAAACAGCGGATTTTTTTTTATATTTCGTTTATCAGAGGAAATATTTCGGTTACCTACGCATGTCGAACATAATTTATTTTACGTAAATCATGGCCCTGGAACTTAAATACCATGTTAATTATTTAAATAATTATTTCATTACATTTACTGTACAAGATTGGTCAGATACTATTCATACGGGGTGATCTATTTACGTAGAAATCTCACTTTACTTCAAATATTAAAAAAAAAGGAAATGGTGGATTGATTATAGTTTTTCAATGAACTTACCAACTACACTGATAACCTTCAACTTTTTTTTATGTAACTTGGTTAATTACACACAAGTTCAAAATAATTCTAATCAAGATATCACTTTTAATTATACTTTACATCAGAATTGCATTTCATCATACAAACTGACCATAAACAATTTTTTATTGTTGTACTTGAATTTTTTTAGTTTAATGTTTTTTGTTAATTATCCTTTTTTTTTGTTACAGTCTAGTGAAAAAGATATAGAAGTAGCCGATATTTGGAAGAAGCACAGTAAAACTGTACGGTCTCCTTCGCCACATAACGCTTTCAAAAGATGGCGTATCAAAGCTAATCTCAAAGCAGCCGAATCCAATAATGGTATCGAAGGATCTAAATTGGCGATCAATTCGAAAGATGGAGGCGAGGAAGACATGTCGTTACTAAAATTTTTGGCCATTGTAAGTAAATAATTTCATCATATAATTTAGCTCAACATATACATAGCTTTCCAGATAAAAGTATCCACGTTTAATAACTTTTGTAATACTGGTATTTAGGAAAAATCCAAAAACACACAATTTATGTTGGAAGGGGCAAGCATTATGACTTATTTAAACTTACTGGAAAAGCCACCCCCCTTTTATCAAAGGTGGATACCTACTTTTATCTGAAAAGCTATGAATAAGTAGTTCACTGTACTAGTAATATTTCTTTGTTATGTTAATGTTTTTCAATATGTTAAATCGACTGATGGCTTCTCTTGATATTGTTATGTTGTATAACCTTTTTTGGCTTTTAGTATTTTGTTTATGCCGTTGTTACCTTTGGACAATGAATCAAAATAAATATATTGAAATCTGCTTCTGTTAAACAAATTATTACACTTACAGGAAGGAATAATTTCATTGACAGCAACTCCTTCGAAAACAATTTCAATCATTTTTGTATAATATGATGGAATAGGGTAGTACTGAAAAGTTTTTCACTTGCTGACAAAAACCATTTTAGTTATTCTTTATTGAGTGTTCCAAAATTTTACTCTAGAATGAGTTAATTTGATGTTATATAATTTGTTGAAAAATTGTTGCCATAAGGTAATGAGATCAGGTAAAGTTAAAGAATATATAAAGGGTATGGCAATTTTACATTTTCTGTTTTCAAAGTTTTAAATGATTGAACTATAATGTGAATTAACTGAATTGTACAAAATTCAACTGTCTGGTGTTTTTGGAGACCCCAGTGACATGTTAGAATTCCCATTACCAGCCTGAGTTGTCTTCCTAGAATATTTTGGATGTGTACTTGTTTGAGGTTTTCTATGTCTTTCCATTTCTTTCTAAATGATAGATGAGAATGTGACTTAATTAGGTTAGTCATCGCTGACTTTGTTAGGTCTATGTTTGAGCTCAAGGATAGTGGATCGAGCAGCCTCTAGTTAGAGAGTTAACCACCTTTGTCTTTATTGTTAACTTTGTCTTAATTTTTCTGTTGATTATTTCGTTTGTTTTTATGGTTATACTAGCCAGCTGCGTAAATATACTTTTTTATTATTAATTAAACATAAGTATAAATCTTTGAGATATATAAATACTTGAATAGGTCTATTTACACCTATTTACAACGCTATTAAGACCAGATTTATATTAAAAACATGTTTTTACTGTTACCAACGTAAATATTATTATTACTTCAATTTCGCAAAATACGTATACAACAACATAATATTAAAGTTTTACACTTTCCCACGGTAATTGTTATTAACAATCAAACCTTGAATATTTTTATTGCAGTTCAAATAGTAAATATCGTTTTTACACCTACGCCGGTCTTCTATTTCTTTATGCTAATACGATTTCAGCTATCAGAACAAAAGGAAATAATACAGGAAGCGTCTTTTCGTAGAGGAATAGCTTTCGCAATACCCGTCACAGTATTATTAATAATTTAAATTGCGACTAAACTCAATTTGAATATCTCATTATGGATTTATGATTTGAATATAAAATAATAAAAGCAATCGATTTGTATGTGTATAGTTGATACCAACCCACGTGATAAATAGGAAGACTGAAAAATGTATTTTTGATTGTATAAATGTATACAAGTACATCTACAAGTTATATATTATTATAGTTTGAAGAATTAGGTGAATTAAAGTTAACGTTACCATTTCAATCGAAACAGAGACCATACATCGTTTTTATTTTTAATTCATAACTGTTGTAACTATTTCATGGGAGGTATCTACTTTTTTTGTAGGGGGGGACCTTCTCTGGTCGCATTTACTTCTTTTCTTCGTAGAAAAACTTCTTCATCCCTAAAAGAACTGTAAAGTGAAACAATATTAAATTCTCTTGGACTTTTTATCAGTCCTCAGTTTTTTTCTGTAGTGGTCACATAGTTCATCTTTTTAATTTCTATAATATTTTTATATTAAACCTAACCAATATCAGTTTCTCTCCAATGGAAAAGTTTGCACCTATAGATTTATTGCACCTATTTTAAATTTATCCATAATAAAGTATTCAAACTAATCATATTTAACTAAATTGAGAAGTGCTAGGTTTAAATTTAGGTGATGAAGTTGTGAATAGTGAGCGTCTGAATTAAAATACAAAAAATAGTTAACTGGAAGTTTATCATTTGCAACTTATCTGCCAGATAATGCTTAGCTGCCAGTTCAATTGGAAAGGAGGGGTTATCAACATCAGGTTAAATTCTATCCAGCAGTTAGACTGTCTAATAGCTAGCTGTTAGTTTCAGATAACTACAGGATAGGCCAAAAACTCACAAAATTCGTGTTTGAACTTCAATGTTTTGTGTCACATAACCCATTTTCTATACATAGAGTATATAGTCTGGGGTAGTGGAAGTGGTGTATTACAATAACAAAGAAACAAATATATGGATACGAATGTGAATAAGATTAAAAGAGGGAGCAACTTGACACCTGAAGAAAAAAATGTAGGACTTATAAAACCCTGGAAAAAAAACAGATTATACAACTTGGAAATCTAAGGTTGTTTGGAAGTAAAGAAAATATGTTTTAAAAGTTGCAGGAGTGGCCCTGTAAGAAATATATTCCATAACCTAACATTTCGAAGTTCGAGTTAATCTTCAATCATTTCCAATATTGACGATACAGTTTCTTTCTGTATTTTGTTCATTCCATTTGTCAAAACTTTCCACTCTTTCCTTTGTTTTATAAGGCATCTGTATCCTCATCAATATCCAAGAAGTAGTTTTCCAAAAAAATGTATATTTATAAAAGCCAAGAGCAAGAAATCTAAATGGTGAAATCTAAATCACAGTTTACAAATGGTGGAAGGTCATTGGTTGCTAACCATCATGTAGAAAAGACAACCAATCAAACACATTAAATATATTCATTCCTCACCTGGCAGTTAATAAACTAGAGGATACAAGTTAGATGAAAAACCAAATTTGTCCTTTATATGCTGAAAATTTAAGCTAGCTCACAAAAACTACCCTTAAATTATAACGAGTGCGAACGACTCTAAATATCTTCTACACGATCGTGTTCTGTAAATACTTTTCAATATTCAGTCACTAATTCGTTTTTAAGTGGTTCTCTCTAAAAAAAGTAGTTTCATAATGAAGATTTTGACTATTCCGGTGGGTCGTGTATATAACATTATCGGAACACTAAATAATTGACGTCAATTGAAGAAGAAAGTGCAATAAAATCGTAGTTAAGACGACCGGATGTTATTATTTTAGGTATATCGATAATGATTTCATTAGTTATAAATATGAAAACATTTCCAGTATTTTTAAATAAATATAGGTAGTTCGTTCTGATCGTTCTACGTGTTTTCAACAAGAGGTGTTTCGTGCGTTTCGGTGTATCAATTCAACATGGATTTATTTTACGCGTTTAAATTTTTGAAAAAATTGCAACTTTGTATATGGTACAATGTAAGTAATCGAGTATATAATGGACATTATTAACCATTTTATTTTATCTATTATGTTTTTTATTGTCCTTTGTTTAATGCATCGAATGCATCATTCAAGTACTTAAATTAGTTGTTAAAAGAAATGTTAATTATTTGGTATTAACAATTTTTAAAAGGCTTACTACATTTTAGCACCTTTTCAAAATATAATGTACTATTTTTAATCTTCTTACTCGTAACAAATTAATTATTGAAACCTATACAAACTCAAACATCTGATTGTAATAAATTGGGGAGAAAAATTTACGCTGTTGTTAAATACTTTATTTGATCAACGATTATAATTATTGTAATTTTAGCAAACCAATTTAAATAATTGAATGTATTTGTTTGCTGTGCCTTACATTTGTTTAAAAACAATAGAAACAATAAATTATATAAAAATCTTCTCTAGTTGGAACATTGATTTATTTCTTCAAACCATTTGAATATCTACGCTTTTGAAAGCGTAGATATTCTTCATTCTTTGCATTTGCCTTTATAGATAGATACAAAGTTTGAATAAAATGGTGACTTTCACATCTCCAGAGCTTAAATAGGGTCTAAATAGGATTTTTTGTTGCTTTGTTAATAGTAACTAATTCTGATTTTTTTCAATCAGAATTTTTTTTAAATTCTTATTTAGCTTATCTTTCCGTAATTAAAGGTTGACTATAATGTGTTCTCTCCTGACGCATCAGTTTGTCAATTAAGACCACTTTCTTTTCCAATCTTTCTTTCCATTATAAATCATAATAGCCTTCTTTATTTTAAAATGGTTAATTAAAATACTAATTCCTCTTCTAAATCTTTCTTTTTTTATCAAATTCAAGTACAACTTCTTTGGTTTTGTTTCATTTTGTATAGTTTTTTGGTTCATTTAAAATATTGTGAACCTAATTGGTTTATCCCCGAGATGCGTACTATACTTTTTCTATAACTCACCGTAGAATGAGGTAATGGCAGTCAGAACTTAATTAATATTTTAATAATTGGTTACATTATTTATTTTAAATTATTATATTAGGGTTCATTTTTAAAATTTTATACATACTTAACAGGTTTTTTTTTAATCTTATCTATTTCAGTTCATCAAATCAATTAGATAACATAAACCATCTCTAAAAATATTTTTGGCATATCAAAGTGTCAAAGATAAATTAATAAATTTGGTAGAATTTTTATTAAAAAGACATAGTCGATAGAAACGGTTTTTCCAACAGTAAATCTAAATTGGTGGGTTTTCATTAGTCTGTCACAACGAACGTATACACACCTTGTTTCGAAATTAATAGGTATAAATTCAAAGAACTCGCACAGTTGTGATATTAGAATTTAGAAATACCCGCTATATATAAGGATTTTGTCAAAGGACGTACGCATATGGATAAAATTTAATTACAATTCAATTACAAAGCAAGAATAGATACTGCATCTGGCAGAGACGAAACAAAATTAATAAAAATAACACACATGTACACAAGGAAAACCAAACTTATTTATCCAATTAAAATAATTTGCAATTAGCAGAATGTCTCGTTTCCTTATTTTCATTGTTCAATTCACTACTTCACTTACATGTATGTAATTAATGGAATCTTTTGAACGAAACGAAGTTCTCAAACATTCCGAATAGATGTCGCTTGATAGGTGATTCTTTACTTCTACAATTAGAAAAACATTCAAATAAGAATGTAGAAAATAATATATCTTGTGGTTTTTTAAAATAAAAATATTATATTACATTTTATAATTATCCTTTTAATGTTTTTTACACAGAAAAACAAAATTATTTATTTACACGAGTACATTGCACGTATTGTTGAAAAACAAAAAAGTATAATTAGGGTATACAAAGAGAGAGGCAATAAGGTAACAACTAAACTATGCTATTAATATTTACACAAGTTTTACAATAATGGAACCAAAACACCAATAAACATTACAAACAAACCATAAATAAGTGGTTTTACAAACCAAATAATAACCTGAAATGAGCGTACAGTGTGTAACTGTTTTTTAATTTAATTATTGTACGATTACACTTCTAATCAAACATTGGAGATAAAAGAAGGAATATATTTACCGATAAATAAATATCTAATTAATGCGACATTAAAGAACAAGAAAAATATACTTAATTTACCTTGGTCGGAGGTCACTAGGCAAATAAATCCATCCATTCATACGTCATAAGAATATTAAAAAATCATATTAGTTACTGTCGTTAGAGTATACGGAAAATCGCAATAAAAATATATATTAGTTGTTGATTTATAATATTAAAACGGAAGAAATATTACTAATTATCGGTTTCACTTTGTTTGTGTCTATTTTCTTAGTCCAGTATACTTTTGGCGAAATTTCAAGCCTGTTTAAACAATGGTTATGACCTAATGCACAGCCCATACTTTTTTACACACTTTTTCATATTACGAAATCATTTTTTTAACTATTTAACGAATTTGTAAGTGAAATATTTGTACGTCATTATATTCCCTTATCAACTTTTAGCTTCATAATATATTCTAATCTAACATAATTACTACAACCTAAAATTCTCGTAGAAACTAAATGCAAATTAAAAAATTATGCAAACGTTCGACAGTAGCACGTGACGTTTAATTTAATACAATAAAAAAATATTACTATGCACATTATTTTATTACATCTCGACTTCAGACTTAAAATGACGTCCAGCACTGAAACTAATCCAGCAAAAGACAATGTAGTCAATAAAAACTAAACAAACAAATTGTTGATAATATATAATTACTTACTCCAAAAGTGATTTAAACTTACCGTTGAAATGTGAATTGTATTTATCATAACTTTCTAGTTAGTTAAATGAACTTTTGTATTCAATAAAAATTATAAATAAATGCTATAATGAATTGATAAGATGTTTAGTCTAGGCTTTTCGACCTCTTTCAATTAATTACAAACATGATAGAAAGTTTCCATTCGTCGAGAAATTCTTTTTATCATTTGAGAAAGTTAAAAAATGTATCCTGTAGATAGGAGATAAGGAGATACACTATATTATCTAAAATAACAGAATGCTATTTTAATTATAGTGAAATCAACTAGCAAATAATATTACTATTCAGTAAGGTGTCATAGTTTACTTAAAAAGAAATCTGGCATTTTTAAGACCATAACTTGAAAATAGAATACAAATGAAATTAGTTCAACAAAGAATTTTTTATTTGGTTTATAGTTCTTTAAAGGTATTTTATTTCTAACTTAGGACATGGTGTTTATATATTTTTTTTATTGTTACAGAACGCTCTAGATCTCAGTGCGCCAGCTAGTGATGTACTTTTGAAAAGTCGCAGTAGTAATTGGTTCCAACTTAGTGGCCATCCAGATAGTTTAGCACCTGCCGGTCCTGGTACAGTGTGGAAAAAGCGTTCATCCAATTCTGATGATACGGAGCGTATTGTCTATGAAGAATTGTCCCAAGATCCTAATTTGTGCGATATCATACCGAGGTATTACAGAGAAGTTGAATATCAAGGAGAGACTTTCATCGAACTGCAAGATTTATTACATGGATTTCAGGTAAATATCTCAAACTCACTTCTATTATTAAATCTTCTCTAGGCTTTGATCAATCAGATTTCATTTATATACTTTTATTTTCAAAGACGTGCCACATATGATATATTTTTTCAAATTTACACAAAGTTGATATCTTATGACCTTTTTTTAAAGATCTTTAATATATTGAATTTAATAGTAGATAAAGGAACCAAACCACAAAGCAACTTAGCTATCATACTGTTTCAAGTTGTAAATGGTAGTAATATTTCCCACTTGCAAGATTCCTTTGTCATTTATCTCTATTGTAAACAATCTTGATTATTTTTATATGCAGTATAAGACCACTAAATGTTTCTTTCTTTCTTTTTCTAGTATATTTCATAAACCTTATCCTTCTGTTGCTTATTACTACGAAAAGCAAATTTAACAAACTTTATTTTGTTTCAGGATCCTTATGTAGTGGATGTTAAGATGGGTACCCGTACTTTCTTAGAATCCGAAGTTAAAAAAGTAGCAGCTAGACACGATCTTTACCAAAAAATGATCGCGATAGATCCACATGTGCCTACTCCCGAAGAACACGAAGCCAAAGCGGTTACTAAACTACGTTATATGCAATTTAGAGAACTTCAGTCGTCGACTTGCAGCCAAGGTTTCCGTATTGAAGCCATGAAGTGCCGTGGATCACCTCCGGTGACTGATTTGAAGAAAGTTAAATCGCGAGATGAAGTTATGAACACCTTAGATATGTTCTTAGGAGGCAAAGAAGACGTAAGACAAAGACTGTTGGCAAGACTGTGCGAGATACGTTCGAAAATTGAAAATTCCGAGTATTTTAAGACAAGAGAAGTTGTAGGAAGTAGTCTGTTCATTATTTATGACGATACGAAGGTTGGAGCGTGGTTAATAGATTTTGCCAAAACTAGTAAACTTCCAGATGGACAAACTGTTAATCACAGAACTCCATGGGTGCAAGGAAATCATGAGGAGGGACTTCTATATGGCTTTGATAAACTCATTTCGGTAAGCATCACTTTTTTTATTAAAAACGAACTTTTTAAACTTTACATATTTTTTTTGTATTGAAACTTAATATTTTTTTTTGTTACAGATAATAGAAAGTATCCAAAATCTTCCTTCTGATCAAAAGGATCGTTTCACAAAACCCGTAGCAGCTGTCAGTGTCAAATCTTGAATGCGATGAAATTTGCCTCAATTTAGGCTCTCTAGAAATCCTTGACTGGAATTCTTGGAGGATTGTATTCAGTGTTCTGACTCTAGGACACAGTGTTGAAGGGCGATGCCCTGACCAAACCGGTCAACTTTTGAGTGTTGATGTATCTAGCCTGAGTGGCAACTTGTATTTTTTGTTTTTATTGATAAAGTATTAAAAATGTAAGCGAATATTTTTCCTTTTTTTTGATATCGTTTGTCAATCCTTAATGTTGTCTAGTCAATGCCCCGTTTTCTTTTAATGTGTAAGTATTTATGAGATGTATGCTTAGACGTTTGTATAATCAAGATTTGTACTTGATAAATTGTAAATAGGGATTTTATATTGTTAAATTATCTTTTTTTAATGTCCATGTACTTATGTAATAAACATTTCAAATATAACTTCGTTGTTTCATTTTATTATCGATACTTTATACTTTCTTATATTGTGAAAGTAGTTTTTATCAACAGATATATTCGTCCCTTTGGAGTAGATGAACTTTATAGCGAGAAGACTTTTCATTACTATGTAACATGTCTATCATCATGTCACCTTGCATTACTATCCGACCGCAAATGATACCGCTATTATTAACGTTAAAACCGTCCCCGAATCACTTTTAATGCTACTGTACACGAGACACCCCTTATAGACGCTAACTCTAGTCTAGTTACTGCTAAGTTATAGTTCAGTCACCGCTATTTTAGAGCCCAGTTACCACTAAATTGAAAGCATCTTTTGGAAGGTCCCTATGTGAAGACAGTCCACTTCTGAGCCGTTAAGAAAACTACTACATCTCAAGCTGCGAGAACCATTAAAGAAACATCCAGAAACTTTCATTTCTCTACGAAGAAGCTGAAGCTGCCCTTCTAGACAGTACAGAAACCTAAAGTTAAGTCCACCTTTTACAATTCCTTTCTGTTCATTATCGGCAAGTACTTACAGTTTCAGTAAATAATCAATTTTTAAAAACCGTTTCATTTATATACCTTAGACTATAAGTCTTAAGGGTGTAGCGTGGTCGGTCTTTTGTTTCAAGTAGCTTTTTTATTTAATTAAACTAATTACAAGGTGTTTCTATCTTTCTCACCTTAGTTTTTGTGTAGTTTGCTTAATCGAAAGCGTTCAAAAGATAGTGGCGCCCTTATTACTTATACATTCCAATACTTCCTATAGTGAGCATTAAATGGAGTCGAACCACCCCCTGGAGAGGGTCTCTTAGCCGGGATCTCTTTTGGATATTTGTAATTTGTTAAGACTAATAAGAGTATAAATGGTTTTCTGAATGGTTATTGAAAATTTGGTTGGTAACACCTCTGCAAAATGCATGAGCAAGAAGAAACACGACCAATGTGAAAAACCACGTAAGTGACTTGTCTACCTCTCCCTAAAAAGGCAAGATGGTAGACTAGACAAGACAACATCGCGGTAGAATACACAGACCAACTCTTCCAGAAAATTGCTAAAGTATGCCCTGGTCACAAAGCAGATGATATTCAGACCCAACTATGGTCCTAGAGTCTTAATTTTCAGGGTCACGCAGCCCAGTACCACTCGTCTATAGTAATCCAGTAATCCCCACATACTACAGTTCACGGTCAAGATTGCATTTAAGAGGGGCGTCAAAAATGTGACAGCTGAAAACGGGTGGCAAGCCTGAATTGTGCCCAAAATTTCAATCATTTTGTAAACAACAAATCTAAAGAACGCCTTTAAATTACGTATTCAAATTTTAACAGGATATAGCTTAGACCTTTCTCTAGGAGATAAGGTTTTTAGTTGAGTTTTATATTGTAATAAAAGAGATATTGGTGTTTAAGTGATGGTATGTTTTGAAAAAGTTTGACAATTTGTGATCACGAATTTTAACGCCAGAAGCTTAACTCCTAAAGAAAGCATAGAGAATGCGACTAGCAAAATATGAAGTTGAAGAAAGGTATATTTTTTGAGATTTGTTGCACGCAAAATTTGAACATTGCACTAATCTGTCAATTTAGTTCAACAGTTTTGGTGGCGCTTTTTTCAAAGACGTATGTCGATTCTAATTCTCCAAATCCAAACTTCACTTAACATAACCAACCTAACCTCATTTCTCGTTTATAACGTCAAAATATAATTTTATTATTTTAAATTGCCATATTTTAAATTGAATCATTATAGATTTGAATTATTTTGATTCAATAAATAAATAGAGATTTAATACGATACCGACATTTTTGTTAAAAAGCCAATCTTTTTCATAACCAACCCTTCTCCTCGTTAGTCAACCTATCCAACCGGCGTCCCGGTCAAGAGAGCGACCTCAGCGAGCCTCTGCATTGTTCAAATCTCTTGCTACGTTCGATTTCCGATCTAGCGTTCGATGTTATTGAACTAAAATAATTCTGCATTGATAAATCGAACAAGAGATATACAACACACATAACACCTGTTAAAACGAAATAAGTACCTACATTATATTATTTATAGCTTACCTTCAACTAGCTATCGTCACTATGGGTTATCACAAATTATAAAATTATGTTTAATAAAATAAACAATAAAATGTAACGAGTTATCGTTACACATCATCCTTCCCTCCGAAAAAAATTAACACCAGTTAATTTTTTTTCGCAAACTCCCATAGTCAATAACAGCCAACCAAAGATAACTATTACAATACTTAGTAATTAATCTTAAAAGTTTTAAATCAATAAATAAATAGAGATTTAATACGATACCGACATTTTTGTTAAAAAGCCAATCTTTTCATAACCAACCCTTCTCCTCGTTAGTCAACCTATCCAACCGGCGTCCCGGTCCAGAGAGCGACCTCAGCGAGCCTCTGCATTGTTCAAATCTCTTGCTACGTTCGATTTCCGATCTAGCGTTCGATGTTATTGAACTAAAATAATTCTGCATTGATAAATCGAACAAGAGATATACAACACACATAACACCTGTTAAAACGAAATAAGTACCTACATTATATTATTTATAGCTTACCTTCAACTAGCTATCGTCACTATGGGTTATCACAAATTATAAAATTATGTTTAATAAAATAAACAATAAAATGTAACGAGTTATCGTTACACATCATCCTTCCCTCCGAAAAAAATTAACACCAGTTAATTTTTTTCGCAAACTCCCATAGTCAATAACAGCCAACCAAAGATAACTATTACAATACTTAGTAACTAATCTTAAAAGTTTTAAATCAATAAATAAATAGAGATTTAATACGATACCGACATTTTTGTTAAAAAGCCAATCTTTTCATAACCAACCCTTCTCCTCGTTAGTCAACCTATCCAACCGGCGTCCCGGTCAAGAGAGCGACCTCAGCGAGCCTCTGCATTGTTCAAATCTCTTGCTACGTTCGATTTCCGATCTAGCGTTCGATGTTATTGAACTAAAATAATTCTGCATTGATAAATCGAACAAGAGATATACAACACACATAACACCTGTTAAAACGAAATAAGTACCTACATTATATTATTTATAGCTTACCTTCAACTAGCTATCGTCACTATGGGTTATCACAAATTATAAAATTATGTTTAATAAAATAAACAATAAAATGTAACGAGTTATCGTTACACATCATCCTTCCTCCGAAAAAAAATTAACACCAGTTAATTTTTTTTTTCGCAAACTCGCATATTCAATATCAGCCAACCAAAGATAACTATTACAATACTTAGTAACTAATCTTAAAAGTTTTAAATCAATAAATAAATAGAGATTTAATACGATACCGACATTTTTGTTAAAAAGCCAATCTTTTCATAACCAACCCTTCTCCTCGTTAGTCAACCTATCCAACCGGCGTCCCGGTCAAGAGAGCGACCTCAGCGAGCCTCTGCATTGTTCAAATCTCTTGCTACGTTCGATTTCCGATCTAGCGTTCGATGTTATTGAACTAAAATAATTCTGCATTGATAAATCGAACAAGAGATATACAACACACATAACACCTGTTAAAACAGAAATAAGTACCTACATTATATTATTTATAGCTTACCTTCA
This sequence comes from Ophraella communa, assembly GCA_035357415.1. NCBI lineage: Eukaryota > Metazoa > Arthropoda > Insecta > Coleoptera > Chrysomelidae > Ophraella > Ophraella communa. Next base: position 68,630,467 of record CM068979.1, read on the forward strand.
ACTAGCTATCGTCACTATGGGTTATCACAAATTATAAAATTATGTTTAATAAAATAAACAATAAAATGTAACAAAGTGGACTTGGAACTGTCAATGTACTATGCTACCATTTTTCTATTTTATCAGCCATTCCTAGTGGAAGTAAGTCTTGGGGATGCTGTTGAACTTCCTTGGAAGGGCAGTGTTAGATGAGGTGCTTTAATAGCAGCACAATAGATCTGAAAAGGTCGCAGTATAACAAGATGTCAAGCTGACCCAATTTGTAATCTTGTAAGTCTTGCAGACATGATGCCTGATGGCTTCCCCAAAATTTTTATATTAAGAACTGAGAATTCTAATTTTCTCAGGTTATTTCAAAGTCATGTAATTGCCTTCCATTAAAATTAGAATATGCATCTTTGGTTTGGACCTCTGTTTGGTCATTTGGAATCCCAAAAAAAGCAAATTGTCAAAAAAGTACTGAATTACAGTGATCTTTAAAAATAAAAGAAACGTTTACAGTGAGTTGTGAAGAATTATTAATTAGATCTGATTTTGTCTCTTTAGTAAAGAGTAGAATACAAGCTTCTATATAACTGTAATGTTCTTATTTGGATTTTCAACTGGTGCAGTCAGTCGTCCAATACACAGTAGTATGTAGTCTATTAGTTCCTCAAATAACACCTAGGCAAAATAAACCCTTGTAAAAGAGCTCAACCAACATTTTATTCAAATCTTGATTTAATTTTGTGTGGATAATAATGCAAATAAATTGTCAGTCTGTGACATGTTTTTGTGTATAAGAAATAAACTAAAAAGATGGCATATTTGTCTAATATTAGTTATATTATTAATATTTTATGTTTTATGCATAAAATATTTTTCTTCTACTTATTGTATTTGACTTTGTAAAATTTTAATGTATTTAGTAAATTTTCTTTTCCATGCAGAAGACACATAAATCAATTATAAATGAAGAACTAGTAGCTTGCTTTTAAATTTGGTTTAAAATAACAAAATAAAATTTGACAGTCAATTTAATGATATTTTATGTATTTAGTTTTTTTTTTAGATTTATGGTAATCCAAATAAAATGTTAGAATTAAATAATAATATCCCACAATAATTAGGTATGTACCCTATGTTGAATACTTTATGAATGTCTTACCACTATTAAGATACAGTATTTACAAATTTTGAGAAATAATTATTTATAGAATTAACATGTGTATGTACATACTTAAATAAATAACATTAAAGTTTCTATTTATCACAAGTCAGTCATATCAGAAAGCCTTTCTAAAGCATTAGTCAAGCCTAACAGCAAATGAGGCTCCACATGAACAACCTTGCTCGGCCAAAGGATTATTTACTATTTTAAATGAAGATTTTATTAATTCTTCTTCATAATCAACTGTTGATCCTTTAATATAATCTAAAGATACAGAGTCTACAATCACTCTCACACCATTTTTCTTAAATATCTTGTCATCGTCATTAACTTTTGTATCCAGTTCAAATTTGTATTGAAATCCAGAACATCCTCCTCCATCAACAGATATTCTTAACACTTCATCACTACTAGTTGTTACCTTTTTCAGTCGACTAACACAACGGTCTGTAATGTTTAGATCTAGTTTAACGTTATCTAGAGGTTTTATATTCGGATTTATCTGTATGCTGGTTTTGGCTTGATTGCTAAAGTTCGATTTTTGTATGAGTATTCTAATTAACTTGGTTGTACTTCTTTTAAACATACTAACAATTTTAATTTTGTTAATTTACCTAAAATTTAAATTAATTAAACTCTTAGATAACTGACCTAAAATCATTCATAATAAACATAACCTTAAATAATAAATATTGACATGTGTCCACATGTGTCAATTCTTGAATATAGAAAGCTACACTCTACACTCCATATAATATTATGTATAGTACTTTTTTTTGACAAATATTGAATTTATTCAAATTAAGAAAATTCTTTTAGGTATATAAATAACATTGTACAGAAAATCAACTCATTTTATTATCTAAGTGCACATAGACTGTTGTAATCTATTTGTATGAGTTTTTATTATCTTCTACCAACTGGTTCCGTAGTGTAGCGGTTATCACGTCTGCTTTACACGCAGAAGGTCCCCGGTTCGATCCCGGGCGGAACCACTTTTTTTTTAAATCAGCACATTACTAATTTAAACAATTTTGAATGATTGCATTGTCTGTCACAAGAAAAAAGAACAATATTTTCATATGCCTTCTCTTTAATACAAAAAGTTTCTGCAAATCTCACTATAGAGAAAAGACATCAATTATTGCAAATACCTACTAAACTGGAGTAGGTACCTATTTGCATATTCTTGCCTAAATATTCAGTATGAAAATTTACAGTATTCAGCATGAAAATTTACAATATTCAGCAAAATTGTAAGGACTGCTAGCTATGAGATCTCTTTGGGTATGTACAGGAAATAAGATGGAATACAAAATTGCATTCTCCCACAGTCACAGGTTTCTTCTGTGAAACATTATTTCACTAACATTTTCTTATAACAGGACACTTATACCCTCATCATGTTCAATGATGTATGGAAAGTTAAGTGTGATCCTGCTTATTTATCTCCTTTATTAGCAGATGTGATGACTGATTTAGGTATCGCGTTTGCAAAGTTCCTCTATTCTATCTCCTGTTTTTTTTTGGTCAGCACTTTTGTTGTTATGAGGAAACTTTGTCTTAATTTCAAGCTTGGTGGGTGGTATGGTGTATATGTCCATGTCCTCCACACAATAGCGGATTATCTTCCATAGATATATACATAGGACAGTGTGAGATATTCCGAGAATGACTGGTGTCTTTAGCTAATATTTTCAAGAATTTTGTTCACCCAGCTAGGTATTTTGGTGATTTCAGTCAAGGTTTGGGCGGTCTCGATGCCCAAAGCCGAAAATAGTATGAAAAACCAAAACTGTAGTGTACTAATTTCTTGATGTCACTGAAAGGACTGGATAATATAATTTTTCGTATCCTCTAAATAAGAATAATACAATAGAACAAATATTTGTTAACTTAAATAAAGGACTTAAAACTCCAATATTTAATAGAAATCCCAGAATGTTTGTGACACCTTGCGGTTGTAATAGCAGAAATTTCTTGTTGGTAGATGCAGCTAATTCTTAGATTGCAACAAGAACATTTTTTGGATTCATTGCGATTTTTTTTCTATTTTCAAAGATAAATTAGAGCTTACTACACAGTCATACTGATCGCTATCAGATCCACTATTCTAGACCAACTAGTAGTACGGAATATGAAAATTAAATTTTATAAATAAACCACGGTGTGTTTAATGTTCTTAATTTATAATAGACTTCCACAGAAACAAATTTTACAATAATAATTTAACAAAGTCTATGTCACAGAATTTTATTCTTTATGTTGATGGAAAAACAACAATAGCTACTAGTTTCGGTATAGCATTGGCTATAAAAAAGGGCCTGATGATGGCCTCAATGTTAGGCCGAAACTAGTAGCTATTGTTGTTTTTCCATCAACATAAAGAATAAAATTCTGACATAAACTTTGGGTTTTTCATTTGGTTTCCCATTAGTCACATTTGATATGGATGGTTTACTTCATTTAAATTTTAATAGTTCAATCATTTGTATGTATTTGGAAGCCACTGTCTAGGTATGTAGCAATACCAAATATTAATAAAAATACCTACCATTTGCAATTAAATTCTTGATGAACATATTTTAAAGGGTAGGTACAAATAAAGGTCTCAATAACATTATTTATTTTATTAGCACTATCTACATTGTTTTTTAAATAAATAATTAATAAATACAACAAAAAATATCACACAAGTATAATTAATATGACTAGAGCATTATATTTGTATAAGATAGATATACAGGTAAGGAACCAATCAAATTTAATTTGACAATTAATTTCAATAGTTCACCCTGTATATATTGCATTTAAATAATACATTTTACAACTATGGTATAAATATTGTAACAAATACCAAAAAAATAAGTTAATATAAATAATAATTGAGTATATATAGTTACGTAATACTTAAATTGAAAAATAAAAAAAAAATAATATTACACATATATTAATATTTTTAGCACGCATATCATGTAAGTACTTATTTAATTTTTGTTTGTATAAGCTTCTTTCATTTTGCAAATGATCTGTAATCTGAAGAACGGTGTATGTACATAGCTTTAAGTACTGAATGTTTTCCAAATATACTTTAGAATTTTCATATTCTTTTATGTAAAATATTAGTAATAGGTAGGAAGCTATATAATTAACAAATCAAAAACAGAGGGGTCGGTATACATAGACTATACAAACATTTTAAAGCTAAATTTCATATTTTTATTAAATTTTCAAGAAGTCGGATTCTTGAATTTCATTCGAGATCTTGGTAAAATTTTTATGAATCTTCGCAAAATAAGTACAGACAGAATCGCGCAGGTACTTTTATTTAAGTTTTAACAATTTGGAATGTTTACCAGCCACGTTCATCAATCTGTTAATAACCATAAGGTACAATAGATAGAAAGATAAAATTACAAAATACCCTGATAATGGTAACAAAGTTGTACTTTTTTAGTATATAATATAATATTGCCAAACTAGGACACCATATGCAACACTGGGAGGTGTCAGTTGACGACTATCTTAGATTTTATTAACAATACCAAAGTTTCTCAATATTTATTTTTTTAAATATGACGATAATTAATTTGGATCTATCGGTACTGTAAACTCGTCCCTCAGCATTTTTTATTTTAGTAACTGGGCGCGTTCAATTTCCATAATTTAAAATTTCGTAAAGAAATAGAACCTGTAGGGATCTATCAATAATATATTATTACTCAAATACTGTACAATTAGCTTATTTGCTTTAACATCTTTTTTCTTCCAGTTAATCAACCTGTAGGAGATTTTTTTATAATTACTGCTGCAATTGCATTGTAATTTAACTTTAAAGTCCCAAGTTCCATACCCCATGCCATCAAAAGGTTTTACTATCACAGTATTTACTGTCCACATTTTTTAGTATTTTTACTTTTCCAACTCTTTCCATAAAAACTTTTAATTTTGACATCAATCAATATTTTCTTGCTGGTCTCAATGTATAAAGTAGAGTAAGTACTGTAGCTGCCGAGTTCCCACCTGCCGTTTTACTACTACCGATCATAGTTAATTAACTGACCCATAACCTGTAGTAATTAGGATTGTAAATAATACATATTGTGATTTCTAAATATGTACACTGGCAAAAATATTACTGAAATTTGATATTATATTAAAAATATACGACTTTTCACAACTCTGAGAACTATCTCACAATTAAAAAGATAGACTAAAGTCAAAGTTTGTTATAACAGTAAAACATAACTTTTGACTTATGAGAATGATATATTTTATACATTTTATCGCATCAATAATATTTCGTTGTACTTTTCCGACATTTTGTAAATTCCTTAACTTAACAAACAGTGGCTGTAAATCATTTTTTTAAATTACCCTAATAATATCATACATAATATCAGACAAAATATTTATTGCACTTTCTTGATTACCTCCTCCAGACATTCAATTAAACGCTAGGGCGACTTTGACGACCTAACTGGCGTATTAGACCTCGATTTTGAATGAGAAGATCTTCTGCTGAGCGATCTACTGGTAGATCTATGTCTGTAGTAAGGGCTCCTACTGCTGCCGCTACTTGCAGAAGAAGGAGACGATGGAGAAGCTCGTGTATAAGGAATTGGTCTCTTTCTGGCACTGTTAGACATTGTTAGTATGGTTAGTGATGTATTGTTCGGAGTTAAATTCCTTTAGGTCATGTTTTATTCAAGAAACACCGTATTGGGGTCAAGCCTGTACTGAATTTAAGTTAGCTAATGTTGGTTACTAATAAACTATCTAAACCTTGAGCTCTTTAGTAAAATTAGTTTATGCAGGATGTACATAAATTAACGTTAAATTCAATAAAAAAGTCAATATGATGATAAGGTATTACATGTTCATCTAAATCACAATGTAAAATTATTCAAACAAGCCTTCAACAGTTGAGAGAATCTCATATTTTGTAAAACCGGGCAATTTAATAAATACTTATTCTAAATCAGGTTAATAATTAAAAATTGTGACAATTGTATAAGTTAAACTAATGAAAATTTATTAAATTAAAAACATTAAACATTTCATTATTCACCGTTAGTGTGTTTTGAGGACTTTGACTGTTATAATGGAATTATTGTTAAGGGTTAGTTAATGAATTAAACTAGTATACATTTTCTTGAAAAAAACACCCAACAAAATAAAAATACCAAACATTTAAAGCTCTAAATCCATGCAACTTACCTTCTTTTATATCTACTTAGCACTAATAAAAATACCAAAGGATAAATAAAACGAAATAAGATTAAAATTAAAACAAAAACAATAAAATTAACATAATTTATTTTACACATCTACTATGTATTAAAAAATTTGTTGATTTTTAATACATCAAAAAATACAATATATTAAACAAAATTGCCTCAAAACTCCAAACTACCTGTGTCTGAAATAAAAACAGAAAATAAAAAATAAGCAACATCAATAAATAACTGATAAAAGTTGAGGAATTCTTTAAGACAGTGTTAAAAGGGTAATTTAATGATTAAAAGAATTGCTTGATTAATTAATATACAAATAATAAAATATACCTCCATGTTAGCACAAAAATTCATCTAGTTGAAACAATTTGGACAAGCAAAAATACTTCTAACAACACTATTTTGAAGAATTCCAAGTTTTGCTAGTGAAATATTAATTCCAACTATAAATTACAAAATACCTTGTGATTCGCCTTCTGTCCAAAAAACTGGGAGATCCGTGTCTCCTCGGTATTGATGGTGATCTTGATCTTGAAGTACTACTTGACGAAGAACTAGAAGAACTAGATCTACTTCTTGATCGAGAATAAGACCTTGACCTTGATCTTGAGTGAGATTTGCTCGAGCTCGACGATGATCTACTTACCCTATCTTTTGAACTGCAAATAAGCAACGTTAAATTAAATAGAAACAAATGAAGTAGTAAGTTTATTTTTAGGAATATAAAAAGATCAAATGTCATTTTACTGCAATAAAAAATGTTTATAAAAAAAGTCATACCTGTTTATAATTTTATTTTAATGAAATAAGTACTCTTGAGTTTAAAAATTATTGGAGTATATATAACAAAAATGATAAAATTATTCAGCTGAATGTTCATTGGTGCAAATATGCTCAGCTGATATGATGACACATAATGGTGAGCGCTTGTATGGATATTGATTCTAGGGATCATCTCTTCACTGTGCTATTAACCATAGCCTGCACTCTTTCATAGGCTGTTTTAAGATGCTTTTAATATGCCCCGGTCCACTTGACGTCAAATTTTTTAAACTCACAGTGAAAATTTTTGTATTTATGTTTATTTGTTTGTGTGCAAATTAAATAACGGTTATTTTCATTAAAATAAACATCGGTTTAAAATATTCACTTAAATTTTGACCACAATATGGTCTATTCCGAATAATGCCCCAAAGGTATTTTTATATGCCAAAAAATTACATCTAAATAATATTAAAAGAAAGAGCAAGACAAAAAGAGATAGTAGGGACGAAAGGACATTACCCAATATATTTTTGACTGAAATTGGAAACTATTGTCTATACTTTTTAGGATTTTACATAACATATGTAATTATTTTTTAGATTTTTTATTACTTTTATAAAATATTACACATCTTATAAAAACACTAAAGCTAAAAAATGAAATAGTTGAAACCTCCGTCAAACTGACAGTGTATGGTTACTCATCTGTCACATACTTCGCTAGAATAAAAGGGATAACGGTGTAGTCAAGAGGCGCACAAGAGTTAGCCGTTTATATAGCGAGTTTGAGGGAACATTAGTGTTACCCGATCTAAGCCATTGTCATTTTCGTTAAGCTTTCTGATGGTAAAAGTCTTCACAATATCTTGTCATACGAGCACTAATTTGCTGTTTACAGTCAGTAAAATAGGAGGGCATCGTTTGGTTGACTTTTTTTGGGCTAATCCGGAAAAATATATATATATTTTTTTATTTAAAAGACTTAAAAATCTGAAAGGAAAGAACAGAGATTTGCTTTTAAGTACAAGTTATGAGCTTAATCTATTATTTAAAAATCTACTTTATACGATATTTAACGTGATAATTTTAATAATATGTATTTCCCGAAAAACTATTTAACTGAAAAATGTAAGAATATGAGAAAATTACATTTATTAAAATCTAAACTAATTAAAAAAATTTTAACGTGGCAACTGCGCATGTTAGGATATGGCTCATCCGTCAGAAACTGCGAAATTGGTTTGTACCAACCTATTGTGGTTAAATACAACCGTTGGTTCCAATCGCCCATATTCGGCTGGTTACTAAATTCAATCGACGTTTCATAACCTCAATTTACTTGATATTGTAAATGTATGTTCTGTGTGTGTTTTTAAATGAATCCATTACTCCTAGATAAATAGGTATTATTGGTCATAGAAAATACTGTCATATTTTGCAACTCTTTTGGCAGAGCAGAATTATGTTTTACATTTCAGATATATTAAAAGTAATTTAAATTACAGATAAAATGGATCTATCTTTTACATCTTCTGATGATGATTAAATAGAAATTATAATTTTACTTAGGTATTTTAAACATTTCCACATTTTTCTTTCTCTTTCGAAAAATAGTATAATTGAGGTGTGGTAGCTATACTCCCAGAACACCAATAGTGTACTGTTGGTTCAAGAACCGGATTGCTATAAAATGTCAAAAAATTGTTATAATATTGGTGCATACGAAGATTATTATCGTTGGCTGAAATAATCGGTTAGAGACCAATCGTTGATTATTCAACTAATGGTTGGTACGATCTTTGGTGCATACGGGCCTCAGCAGTAGATGGTTAGGCAACACAATTTGTAATACAGAAATAACACTCCAACTAACGTTTGGGTTTTGTAATTTTGTCAGGTACTCATTGTGATTTTGAACAATTAAAAAAGAGTAGAGTATTCGTTCTCGAAGCATCTCGGTCGGAGGTTTGCAGCGTAAATAACTTCCAGTGGCGGCGGTTTTAAACGGCGACTCGCATCAGTATATTTTAGAAACTTTGTTTCCTCTTTTGCTATTTCTGCATTCATATTTTCTTCGTTTGTTATCACTGCACCTAAGTATTGGAATGTGGTTACTTGTTTCTAATTCATTTTTGATTTATGTCTTGATCGCTTGTTTGTTTCTCATAAACTAACGTTATTTTTGTTTCTCCTATGCTTACTTCTATTTTCACCCTTTATATTGCCTCCGTCCATATGTTAATCAATCTTTCCATTTTGTTTTTTGAATATATTATAGAGATCTAACTTTTACCGGTTGATTTCTACATGTGTCTAATTACGCTTTCTCTTATTCACTTTATTCACTTGTAATTGTAAATAAGAGCGGACTCAGACTATCTCCATGTTTTATTCCTTTCAATTTGCTCAAACCTCTTTTATAAATCTTTCGTAATAGTTTGAAACATACTTGTCCTTGATCTCTCTTTCCATGTATTGTTATTATAAAATTGTTCTCCCCCTTTTTGAGGTTATTTTCTGATCTCCAAGTTTTTTTAGTACATCCTATAGCCATACTTATACTTTTTCGCTCAGCCATTTTATCATATCTATCATCCTCATAATGGTAGTATTATTTCCTCAATTTTTCATTGCTATACAAACGAAAAAATGAAAAAGTTCATGATTCCTGCCACTGTTAACAACATTTTGTCCCTTTTATCTGGTTTACCCGCAATTATCTGTATGTCGTCTCTTCGGTCCATGTCATTCCATTTTAGAAGCAAAGCAGCATCAACTGCATCTTGCACCCCTATCTCATTCCTGATCTCATTCCTCAGGCATCTTTTGATGCTACAAACACCTAGTTTGGGGGAGCCTATATCAATTCTATCACCAAAAAGAAGCTTTTAATAAATATACATGGTTACAGTGTTGCCCATGATTTCCAGAAGTTAAAAAGGCGAATTTATGAAAGAATTTTGATCGTATATTACTCTTAGCTTAAGAATTTATGTAATACTAACCTTACAGAAGACCCCGATGAACTATCAGATCTTGATTTACTTTTACTCTTTCTTTCTCGAGAAAACGAACTCTTTGACCTCGATCTCGATGTTGATTTGCTGCGCTGTCTGTGTTTCTTAATATCGATATCGTCTTTGTTGATTGGCGACGGACTTATTTCCTTTCCATTCCTTACAGGCAACATTTTAATATCAAAAAAGTCTGGTTCAATGTGTCGTTTAACGAGCGGTTTTGGACTTGGCGGCTTTTCTCTTTTCCTTTCCAAGCTCTCTTTTGCCTTAGCAGCTAAATCGGATTTTAAAAGTCTTAAATATCTGAATTCTTTATCATCTATTTCTTCCTCTTTTTCAGGTTCGTTATCGGACGCATCTCCTTCACTAGACGACGATCTTAATCTCACAACTGGTAGAGGTTTCTTCGGTTTTGATTTTTTCTTACTCTACAACAATAGACTCGGTTTATTAACATATCGTATTATAAATTATAGAAATAAAACTGTTAAGCGTACTACATTGTTAAAATTGTTAACCATTTCTTATGTAAAAATTTAATATTCTGTCAAAGAATGTATTTTACGGAACGAGAGTTCGTGACCAAGAATGCGAACCTCCAGAACTATTGTAGAAAATCGAATAGTTGAAAAATATAGAGTATACAATATAGAGCGCAGTGCAGAGCGGTAAAGGCGAAAGCTGGAACGATTATAGGAATGCCAGGAACGCCTTCAAAAAAGAAGTACGTAATAGTAAGAGGTCTAGCTGGAGAAGCTTCTGTAGCGAAATAAATTCGCTTCCGGAGGCTACCAGGCTGTCCAAAATACTAAAACGTTAGAATAATGTTCCCATCGGGACACTTAAGAAGCAAGACGGTCCTGGACATCGTCAACAGAGGAGTCATTGCGATTGCTCCTAGAAACCCACTTTCTCAACATGGAACCCCAACAACCAAGTTGGCAGGTGCAGCCTGAAGAGGACTGTGATCTGACGGTTACAGAGGGATCCATAAAATGGGCAGTGGGAGAGTTTGAACCATACAAAGCTGCGGGACCGGATAAGATATTTCCAGCCCTGCTTCAGCTAGGCCTAAACATTCTCCTCCCTTACCTAGGGAGAATCTTTCTGGCCAGCATCGCGCTTGGATGGGTCCCTAAAGAATGAAAAAGAGCTGAGGTTGTCTTCATTCCCGAAGCTGGGAAGAATGACTACACAATAGCCAAATCATTTAGACCGATTAGTCTCACATCATTTCTGTTCAAAACAATGGAAAAGATGGTAGGTACATATTGATTAGGAGGAAGCTTAAAGCAGCACCCATTTCACCCACACCAGCACGCTTACAGGCAAGGTAGCAAGTAAGAACGGAAAGGGGCAGTGGGGTGACGAACAAGTAGAATTTCCCCAGGGAGCATAGTATGTTATACAGATAGCTCTCGCATGGAAAAGAGGTCAGGAGCAGGTGTTCTGATAGAGGATAGAGAAAGTAAATACTCCATAAATACTTGGTAAATAATCCACGGTCTTCCAGTCAGAAATATTTGCCATCCTTAAAGCAGCACAAATAATAGAGGAACGAGACAACTCAGGAAGCCCTGTCAGCAATTGCTCAGATAACCAGGCCGCTCTTAAGGCGATTTGCAGCTGCAGGACCAACACGTCACTAGTCCAGGAATGCGCAAATACCCTAGCCAGACTGGCCTCAAGACGGGATGTAACCCTGATATGGGTACCAGGACATAGCCGAGCGGGCAGGGAGCCAACAAACCTTGCTACGGACCCGAGCCAATAATGGGGCTAAGCAGAGCAGAAACCTCAACTCTACTTAAGGAATAAGCGGAGAGAGGATTAGAAGAACAATGGATCAACTGCAGTGGTCTTAGACAGGCGAAACAAACAATCGCCTATCCTGACAAAGCTATGACAAAGTGGTTACTGGATAAATCCAGATCACAGCTGCGCCTGCTTGTCGGAGTCCTTACTGGCCACTGTGGACTTAGAAGACATCTACACCTTCTGGACGTAGCCGAAGACCCAGACTGTCCAAACTGTGGTGAGGCATCACTTCTTGGGCACCTGTGAGGTGTACGCACAACTCAGACAAGACATCTTTAGGGTGCGAAGAATCGAGGAAGTAGACTGGCACACCCTCCCTTCAAGGGACATCATGGCCTTCATACGAAGGTCGAGGCGTTTCGAGAGGGCCGCGCCGAACGAGTGAAATACAGAGGGGTGGAGAACCTGGGGTATGGCAAAAAGGGCCTACTTGCCAGGCATCAGCCACCCCACCCGCTACAGTCATTCATTCATAGAGTGCAGTGCGTTAATAAATAAATGAAATTCAAACTCGTTAAGTCTGTTAATAACTCTACAGGCAAAACACACAAATAGATTGTAAAGGAGAAATATCAAGCAACTTGGAAGTCAAAAATGGACTTAGGGAAAGTGAACAGTTATCTATGACTTTTTTAATTTTGTGCTGGAATTGTTTGAAAAAGTAAATTTGTAATTCGAGAAACAATATTTAAAAACAAACACAAGGTATAGCATTTGCGGACGAAGTAATAATATTAAGTAAAACAAGACAAGAACAAGAAGAAAAAGCAATTACATGAAGACTGACAAAAGAAGCAAACAGATTTGGTTTCCAAAAAAATCAAAATACATGGTTATTGAAAAAACCATAACAAAAGGAAACGAACTTCGGAATGCTGAGGTTATCTTTGAAATAATAGATAATTGCCCAGGACCGAAAATAAAAAAAAACATTGCTCAAAATGTGCACCATGGCGTTGCAAACAAGCTTCATAACGTTTCCGAAGCTCATTAAACATATTAACATATTATTAAACATATTACCTTAATTATACAAATCAACATAGTACGTAAGACAAATTATATCTTTCTATTTAAGTAACATGATTTTTTAAATAAACATTATTATTTAGATTATCACTTTCGCTAACGGTTCCAGATTAAACATTTTAGTTTTTTAAATTATTATTGCTATATCATTATTTTTTTAGTTTGTGATATATTATTTCAACAAATAAGGTCAATAAATGCCAAGAATCCATTCGGTAAAGCAATGGGGAACATTGTATTTGATAACGCTCGGATCAAGAAGATGAATGAGTTAAAAGTTGGGATTTTTATTTAATTTACCTGTTCACGCACCTTCTCTTTCAATACCTCGGGTGTCACCGATTTCTTAGGGGGGCTTTTGGGAGAAGATGATTTTCTTTTGGTAACATTTACATCTCCGTTCCGATCCCTACTTTTACTTCTACTTCTACTGTCTCTTCTACTAATTTTAGGTGAACTGGAACTCTTTTTCGAGTATTTGCTTGAACGTTTGGAATGCTCCTGGTTCGATTCTGTACTTCTATTGAATGAAGAAGAGATTTCTGTATTTTTCTGATTGTTTGCTACTATTGACAGTCTTTCTATTGACATTTCTTCTATTTCCCTATCCCTAGTGCGTCTATGAGAAGAATGCTTGGATTTAGGAGAAACGCTACGATGTTTATAGCTTGAACTCCTTCTCGATCGAGAGTGGCTCAATTTTGGCGACCTACTACGTGAAGCAGACGGGTTCCTATCGCCTCTATAAACAAAATAGAAAATAATCAAAAGGATTATTTAGCCGACAATCGAAAGTCATACTAACCTATCTACTTTTCTCGGTTTCTTTTCAATAGATTTCGACCTGCTTCTGTCTTTGGATTGATATCGTGTGGATTTCTTTACTTTTTCCTTGGATATAGATCTGGATTTTCTTTTGTGACTTTTTTCATTGGAATCGGATCTATTCCTCTTTCTTGGCCGTTCCTTAGAGGAAGAGTTACTTCTTCTGCGTTTTTCTGTAGAATCTGCAATAAATTGAAAAACATATGAAAAAATATACACGGTGGTGGTATACTAGATAGAAAGTTACAGTCGGTTTCATATTGAAGTCTCCTTTAAATTAAAAAAGAAGTCTTTATGTGGTAAATTGTTTTTTAAAGGGAACTTAAGAAGGGAACAAAAATGTTTATTGTAAAGTGCCGATTTCTTTGCTTTTTATCGACTTTTTGAATACTTAGATAGGCTAAGCGGTCAAAAATGTCGTCATATTTCCACAGAAAATAAGGAAAATGATACAAGTTCAAGTTTTTAATGGGAAGATGAAATGTTTATTTACTTACGAAGACCAAAAATATATAAAACGAAACCGAAAAGATTTTATGAACAAATACGAAGATGTTGAATTTTTTAATAGATTTAGAAGTAAATAAACTGTAAAAGCACTATTAGAAAGTTAAGTATTCATTTTATTAAATGTACACACACTGTGTCCGTTAAATGTGAAACAAATTTATTTTTAGGTAAGCAGACCATTTTAAGAGATAATCCTGAAACAAGTCGATTTTTGATTTTAATTTACTGTATTTTGGAATAATATTTTAATATACAGGGTAAATTACTTTCGAATGACGAGGTCACCGTCATTTTTTTAAATGGAACACGCCCATTTTATCTCAATTTTAGAAATTACTCTAGCTGAGCTGATTCCAAAAATGTATCACTTGTTGATTCCAATTGGTACAGGGTGGACATAACTACAATAGTTTTATGTGTGCTCATAAAGTTACACGTAACATTATTTATTAATTAAATTAACAATATTATCAAAAATACCTCCTTATTGTATAGCAGACAGAATGTGAAATAAAATATTTCTTATCAATTAAAAAAAACATAGCCGTTAAGTTTTTTGTAAAATGTCATTATTTGTTTAGTAATTGATGTTCAGTGATAGGTTAGTTTTACAATAATTTTGGTGAATTTTTTAATTATTGCTTAGATTTAATTTGAAGTAGAAATTGAGTTAGGTGTAAATAAAAAATGAAGTTTTTTCCGCAAAACATATAGAAATAGTAAAAATTTCTCCAAATTTAGTTTCATAACCTAGCACTTACTTGTTATAAATGTGACAAATATATTTAACTTGACACTTTTGAATTAGATAAACACTTTAAAGATAATTCTATATTTATTCCAACCTTTAAGTACTGAAAATTATTCTTTGAATGTCGGGTTTAGATAAGATGTAAACAAACAGCTATAAAAAATTTATTAAATATTTCAGTATCCGAACTGTCAATTCTTATGAGATGTCAAGCTAAAAAGTGCTGTTTAAAACTGGTTGCTACCTGACCAATCAGGAGATCTACCTAATTGCCAACTTAAATTCAAATTACTCCTCCTGGTTTTTAAATAGAGTCTAGCTATTTTCATACTCTATTTTGTTGAGTCTTTTTTATTTATTCTCCTTGCCATTCATGGAAAACAAATTATGTAACATCAAATCTGTATAATTTTCTTTCTTCGACATCATATAGTGATATTTCGGGCATTTCAAAACTTAAATTAATAATTGCAATTAATAACAAACAAGTAACAAGGAGTTAACTTTTTTGTTTAGGCTGATAACCATACAACACAACAACAAAAGGAGACATTAGCAATGTCAAATGAGTGTTCCTACAGAATTATTTCATCTATAACAGTGACTGCGTGATAATGTATGAAACAATTGATTACTACTTACTTAATTTTAACCTGCTGGCTTTTTCCGCATAATCTTCGTATTTCTGTTTATTCCTTCTAATGTCATCTAGCTCGTCTTCCGATTCAGATACATTTTTCTTTCTATGTTTATCTGTCGAACCGGACCTGGTCTTCTTTTTGTGCGTATCTGGCGATTTTGATTTATCCCTTTTTGATTTGTCAATAGAACGAGATCTATCCTTTTTCTTTAGCTTATCCACTGTTGATTCCTCATCGTTTCTTCCTTTATGATATTTATCCGAAGATCTAGACCGTGAGTTTTTAGTGATGCGATTTGATTTAACCTTTCGGCTGCTCGATTTTGAATGTGATTGACTTTTAGATCTAGATTTTCTTGACCTAGATGTAGACCTTCTAGATTCGGTTCGCGTTAGTGATTTTTTTGATTTATATCTAGATTCAACCGACCTCGATTTATTTCTGTTTCTACCAGAATCTGATTTTGGCTTAATTGTCGACCTAGATCTCTTTTCCGCAGATTCGGATCTTGACCTCTTCTTCTGTGACCTAGATCTAGACCTTTTCTTCGGTGACCTGGATCTAGAGCTTTTCTTCGGTGATCTGGATTTAGATCTCTTCTTTTGAGACCTAGATCTAGATCTCCTTTTCTCTGTGGATTTGGTGTGTTTTCTTTGCGATCGGGATCTACTTCGCCTTCTTCTTTCTACAGACCTTTTTCGTTTCTCCTTGGAATTAGATCTTGATTTTCTTTTTCTGTCAATAGATCTTTCTTTAGACCTATCACGTCTATCGTCTTTAGAATCCCTTCGCGATCTTGACGATTTTTTACGTGATCTAGAAGAATCAGTTCTTTCTATCTTTGAGTTGGAAGATCTAACTGGCGAAGAAACTTTCTTATCCCTGCTACGCGATTGGTGTTTAGATTCATTTTTTGATTTATCCAATTTTGTTTTCTTTACGTCTTCTAGCGAACTGTAACAAAACAATATATTAGTACGCAATTAATTATAATATAATAGAAAATTAACGTACCTATCTCGTGAACTCTCTCCAGACGAGTGTCTTCTTTTTTTCGAAGATTTCTTCTTCTGTGAATAGAAAAAAACAAGTTACATTTAGTTGTAAAAAAAGAAGGTATTTCAAATGAAACAAACTAAACTACATTTGTGTTAAGTGTTGTCAAAAGTTTAATTAAGAAAAAGGTTATACACCTGTCAGAAGTATGTTAGTATGAACTCCTGAGTCTCCACAAGACAACTTCTCTTGCTATAGTTCATTAGAATTATATAGGTCGAGAAATATTTGTTGGTGATTTACAAAAGATACGTAGGGTTCCTTGTTCATTATTTTGTTACATGACACTGAGAATAAGAAACTATTAATGCGTTATATTATAATGCCAACTGCAATATTTATGTATCTTCAGTTTTAAAAAGATGCCTTTATAATGAACTTATATTTTATCCACAAAAATCGATATTGAATAAAATAATATTATAGAAGCCAAAGATGTAGTTAAACTTATTTAAAAAATATTTTTGGCTTGGTACAGATGCTATACTAATAAATGAATAATGAAAAAGAGCTAAGCAAAACAAATTGCTGCTGATTTTGATGGTGTTAAAACTATTCAATTTATTATATAATAGTGGAGTGTTTGTGGGTGCACTTAGAAAGCTGGTGAAACGCCAGAACCAGGGTTACAGAGGCAATAAATAAATCATTTGTTACTGAAAATGGTGCCGAATGAAATTCAACCAAAAAAGTATCAAAAACGATTTAACAACCTATTTTTAGGAAGTGGCGAATGGGAGACCAACAAATGGAATCTCAATTGGCTGAACAGTGTTGTTAAAAGGACGGCTTTAGTTATATATATGGAGGAAAACCAAAAATGAGTTTTAGAGAGAACTTGGGCAATCTACAAACTTTTTGCAAGCGTTTGCAAAGGTTTCCAAAGACTGTTAAGGCTATTAAGTTCTTTTTTATAAAATAATTTGAACAAGTGAGTGAATTTAAATAAAATTTCTGATAAATACGATGAATGGAAAGTTCGCCAATTAAAAACCGAACTTAAAAAGATGTTATTATACAAAGATAAATGATGTGAAATTAACCTACTTCAAATTATTTTACTAGAAACAAACATTGATAGATGAAAATTTAATTGAAAGCTTTTTGATAAATAAACTGATGAAGTATTTTTTGATATTTTCAGAATAGAAGCATACGACCGTAATAACTTTATTATGAAAACATTTTAATATAAAAAACGAGATTGACTTGTCTATTTTGACAACAAAGCCAACATTTGAAACTACGAAAATAATCCTGCAATTAGGACCTAATATGCTTAGGGAAAAGAAACAAAGAGTACCTGAACTTACTGGCATTGAAGGAAACGAAAAAGTGGATCTTGGAATCAGAAAAGAGCCTGAAGAATTATTTAAAGATCAATACTATTCGTTAATATAACTATGTATATTAATGATGTTGAGTTTTCAGTACAAAATCAATTTTTTTTAATTTAACAAAACCTAAAAAATTTAATTTATGTACTATAGAAGGAACATATTGTTTACAGCTGTAAATAAATATATATTTTACAAAAATGGCGAAAACTTTAAACTTTATTCTTACTAAAAATAGTTCTTCCAAAACAATAGTTGTAATAGTTAACTTTTGTAAATTCTCATAGTTATAAAAATTTTCCCTTATCATAAAGGACTAGAAAATATTAAAAAAAAAACTTAAAAAGTTGTCCGTTCTAAAATACTCTCTTTGTTTTCATTCTATTGAAGTGCTACCAGACAAAAAATTTAATGAAAATAAAATTGACTCCATGGCAAAGTAGAAAACCCACAAGATGTAAGTAAAAGTTCTTTTGGTTGAATTAAATGACGATTATTTATCAAAGCAAGCAAATCAGCAAGTACTAATTTTCCAAATTTAAAGGAAACTATGGAAATTACGGTTTACATAAGTATAGCTATACTATTTTCAACAGCCTGGGACTGTGTTATTCCTTCTAAGTTGGCCCGGGATTGTCTTCAGAATCAAAAATGGCTGAATAGATTATATAAGGTAAATGCTTACTTTGGGTTTTAATGGGCCAAATGTGGCCTAAGTGCAGTGGGGCGACCCACCCTTCCAGAATTACAGATACAGGATTAGATATGCTGGATTTGTCGAGATTTACAAAAACAATGATCAGTACAATGTTACTCAAAAAGTTGAAAGTCTGTTTGGATGAATTATAAGAGAACATCTTAGAATATCATGTGGCTTATTAAAACAATAATAAATTTTTAATCTAATGAATGTGAATGCAGATGTACAGATTGCTATTAAAGAGGAAATAAGTGTGTAGTTTTACCAACAAATTCGGGGGGTTAGTAGTACGTATTATTCATAAAGTTAACAATACAAAAAACTATAACTTAATTTGTTTTAAAAACTTATCTGCATGCAGTCGATTGCCTATTTTTAGTCCCGTAAAAGGGTGCTTAGTGGTACTTACTTACTAAAAGTTGAAAATGAGCCGCGTCGGGCTACGTCCTAGTTATGATGCGTAGGTTTAAAAAAACAATATTTACTTTCGGAAACAAAAAATGGCACGCATGCAAAAATATATAAACGAAATAAACGAATACACATCGCAAATTATATCGATTTAATGAGTATCTAAAGAAATACTGGGTGTAATTAGTCACTGCACATTTTTAACGAAATTTATACACTCAAAGTATATTCCATGTGAATGTGGATGAGTTGTAAACAGTTTTCTTAAAAGTATCAATAAAACACTAAGTCAAACCACAAACAAATTTAATGCTAAAAATATAAAAAAGCGACAAGTTTCGGTGTTAGACCATCATCAGGCTAAAAATAAAAAAATAAAAAGATACAGTAAGGTAAGGACAAGAACTATAACAATAATAAATATAAAGTTGGACAACACACTTAGTAAAATGAGTGAGGCATAAAAGTAATAAAGAAAAGCTTACCTATCAAGTAAAAGTAAATACACTTGTACACTATTAAAAGTTACATCAGTAAATATATGAATTTGTACCTAGGTTATATCAAATACAAAAAAATTACGGGGTAAAATAATATAAATAAGTTATTAGTTAAAATAGACATATCGGTAAAATAGAGGGGCAAAACGGGATTTTTTTTAAACAACGAAAAGGTCAAAGGAAGGACTTAAAATATGAAGGGATTATAACATTGTTATACCTAAACAATGTACGAACATAGGAAATAAACCGTGAAGAATAAAGTTGTACATAATCTATAGAATACACCGAGTAATTCTATGAGCACTACAACATGAAGTAATCAAAGTATACAACAAAACTAATTTGCGAGTAAAGGACTGATTAACAACAACATCCAGACAAACAAGAAAATGAAAAAGAGAGCATCAAAACAAGTCACTTAATAATATCAAAAGGTAAATTTAAGAAAATGTAGTTATCATTGGGTTGTATTTGTTCATTAAGACAAATGACTGAGGTATTTAACAAAGAAGATCTAATCTCCAAAGATTCTAACAAATTCAACCTATTGCCTTTGTTACATGTATGTAAAAGTTTGATGTCGAATGTATCGCTCCAATTATTTTCTAATAAAATGTGATTAGCAAAGTTAGACGGTGAGTTCTTATATTCATAATCAATATATTTTTTAATACAATTTACTCGTTATCTTCGAGACTTTTTAGATTAGACTTACTTAGTCAGAGACATTGTATGGAACTTTTGGGATGTAACTACCGAAGGCCTTTGTCGGTCTTATTCCAGGTGGATGCCACATAATGATATATTTGCTCTCGTTCTGGATAGCACGTCTCCTATTACAAAGTAACTGTGTTACTTTTGTTCAATTCATTTAGTATTTCCAAACACTCCTAGACCAACTTAGATGTTATTATGTTCGAATTGAGCGCTTGAATAGCTGCTTGGCTGTCAGACATAGGTAATAATTATGTTCTGTCTGCAATATTTCTTTTCACTAGCAACTACTTACTACATATTTGTCAATAAACCACTAAAAGACTATCACACTTTGTTTTTTTTAACAATTTTGCAAATTAAAGTTGAATTTATCTATACTTAATAAATTTAAACTTTTGTTAAACAATATTTCAACAGTGAATTTATACATCCAGTATTTCTTAGGTGACTTCTATTATTGGACAATGAAAATGAATGATGATTAAAAAATTTAGAAATAAAAATTTTAAGCAGACTAAAGTTTTACAAGTAGCGAATATTTGGCCATCGCTTGACAGGCATCTGACATCTGATTATTTACTCACAGATTGTGTTTGTATCCAACTAACCTCCTTTTTCCTGTTCTTCTTTCTTTTTTTCTCGTCGTCGCTGCTAGATTCGTCATCCGAATCAACTTCGGAATTAGATTCAGCCGACGATTCGTCTTTCTTCGATTTCTTCTTTTTCTTTTTGTCTTTTGACTTTACGGATCTAAGTAAAAAATAATTGTCGAATTATTTAGCAAACGAAGATGGAAAATTTCAAACAGATATACGATTTTCATTCGGGAACGTACATTTCCTCTACAAAAATATTTTAGTTACAGTAGTTAGTAGGCAATACATTTTACATTATGTTTTTTTTAACTTTGAATGTATATACAATTTGAATAAAACAATATTTGTAAAATAAATGTACGTTTCTGAACTAAAACTATTTCAAATAATCTAAAATAAAAATAATGAAAAAAACCACAGTGTTCATTAAAAATACTATGAAACACAATTTATTTTTAGTGAGATTCTAATGCTTGAACGCACCTTCCACTTTTCCAAATTTCATGTAGGAGGATCTGCTAAACATATGCAAGTAGAAACAAGTAAGAACAGTTTTTTGTTTGTGAGAAAAATGGAAAATTATTATTGGAAAACCATACCATTACCTGATTATATTTACAGCCATCTTTATAACGTACGGCAAAAAAATATATTACCAAAATATTAGTATAGAAATCAAATGTTTTAATTAAACAAAAGAAAGTAAAATATTTGATGCAAATAACGAGCAGTTTTTACACCACACACTATTCATTGCCGTTTTCGTTAAAGAAAAATTTATTAAAAATTGGCCCTTAATTTTGTGTGGTGTAGTGTATTTAAAGATTTTCTCTACTTTGTTCATTTACCTTTCTTTCTTTTTGCTTTTTCTCTTCCTTTTCTTTTTAGCATCTTCGTTAGTTGGACTAAAAAAATGTATCCTTTTAGGAATTCTGATAATTTTTATGGAGTTGGAACAAATCGCACTTTATTTCTAAAATACTTACACTAACGTGCAAAAATCTGTCTTTTGTAATATGATCAGGGTAATGTTTAATTTACAGCTCAAAGAGCTGGGATACATACTGTTGGCGGAGCACCTAAGAAAATAGCTGAGTTCTTAAAACTAGACCAACTAGAAAAGTATACAGGTCATTGCTTCAGGAGGACATCCTCAACGTTGTTGGCCAATGCTGGAGCTGACCTTAAAGTTCTAAGATCAGTTTTTGGGCTTCACCCTTCTCAATTTACGGACAGATAGATAAAAAATTTGTTTTAACTCCGTCATATTTTTGTAACCTTATCAGCTAGATCAACACAGTAAAATAATAACCTGGCAGTGTCAGTTAGCAGGGATAAATTTTATATATTTGAACTAAATACAGCATTGAGCATATATTAATAACTCAATAAAAATTTAAAACAATGAAATAACGTTACCATGTTACATTTGGAGGATTTGATGTAACTGACTGCACATACTAATGTTATTTTGGAAGAAATGTTATAACCGAACCCAGCCTAATATATTTTATAACTGCAACAAATTAGCCTACTAAACAACTGTTTTTAATTAATTCAAGCTTAATCTTTATTAACTCACTAAATTGAAAAATTATTTTTAACAGTTTTATACCTATAATCAACCTAAAGAAACAAATTTAGATTAGGACAAATTAACTTTCATTATCAATATGTGAAATTTGTTCCAATAATTTTGAAATACATAAAACATGTCAAAAACTGCAAAATAATATTAACGAAAAGAAAAAGCAACTTAAATCTTAAGCAACAGAAAAAAAAATGATATAACAAACATATAAATTAATATAGTAGAAATATTTTAACAAAATAATTTTACCCACCTTTCTCTCGATTTCTTCTTGTTTTTCTTTACATTTTTATCTTTATCCTCATGTACTTCTTCTTGTTCCGGTTCCGGACTTGGTGTGTGCACCAACTGGTACCTTTCGGCCTGAGCTTTATCCAACTCTCTCTGTTTTTCTCTGTCCAATACTTTCTGTCTCTCTTTTTCTTGCAAAGCGACGCTTTTGGCGATTTTTTCTTTCGCTTGCCGATCCGGATCAAAACTACTGCCATCTATGAAGTACTCCGAGATACCGAACGCTTCACGGAGGCGAGCATTTTTTTCCTGTTGTGCCTCGGCCACTTGGTGGGTCTCAGTCACGCTACAACAAAAATAGCAATGCAAAAAATTGAACTGGAAGTTCAAGGAACCATGATTCATGTAACATTTTATTTAATAGGGCTGTTTCACCAAATAAGTGGTACAAAACGTATTAAAATAAGTTCTCTTACGGTTTATTACAGTAAGGGATTCAAAGAAAAGGACGAAAGAACAGCTTTCTACTAAAAAATATTGTCAACTGGAAGACGAACAGTTGCAGTTTTGTGCATACGAGTATTGTTATTAAAAATGTGAACTAAAACCATTGCTTGTTGAAGCATAAGAAACATTTATTTCAAAAATATAATTGTTAACTGGCTGAATAATAACGTATGCGCATACTGTCAGACGCATGCTCTAATCTACAAAAAATATTTCAAATATTTCGAAGAACAATAAATAACTGCACAGTTAAACTAAACTTCCACTATTTATTCAAAAAGTAGAGGTTAACACAATCAATCTCATCAAATATTTCGGTTTGGAATGAACGTCATAGTGTAGTAAGACATATTTTAGTTGTTTTTTAGTACTATTAAAATATAGTGCATTCTAAATATGCAAAAGGATTTTGTAAATTGACTGAAGTGAAATTATAGTTACAGAACAAGTATAAAAGTATCTTCTTATATATTTATAAGTTGAAACACCTTCGTAAGTATTTTTAAAAAGTATCTCGGTAATAAAAATAATTAACTTTATACCATAAAAATAACGTAAATTAATCTTGCAAACGTAATTAAATACATTTATAATTATATTATAATCTATTTAGACAGATAAAAGTAGTGGGTTGATGAAACCGAACAAATATATATATAATTCCAAATAACTCAAAATTTTAAATGCAATCTTATATCTAATATCTTATATCTTATATCTAATATATTTTATTTGTCATTTATATATAGTACGAAATTAAACTTTAAATGTGAAAATAAGAGATTTTTTATAAAATGCTGACGTCTATTGACAGTTACTAAGTGGTTGCTAGGGAAGCCGTGCGATTTACTTTACAACTGTGCGTTTTCTTTGCCGTGCATAATAAGGCATCTTTGATTGAGGACTGTATAAGTAAAATGTTTTACTCTTAGTTTGTAAATAACAGATCTTTGTATTAGAAACAAGCAAGTCATATTCCGCTATTACCTGAATAGTAATTTTATGAAAAAACATCAGTATCAAAGTTAAATATTTTTAGTTCAACTCAGAAGAAACTTTTGGCTGAACTTACTTTAGGGGATTGGTTAAATGTAAAGGAATAGTTTTGTTTGAGAATAAATCGGTAAAGTAATACATGTAACAAACATTAACATTTCTGTGCTGTAACACCAAAAATAGGGTGAAAAGTATTGTTTATCAACCCAAGGGAGGAAAATTTATAACGCCACGATTGTTTTATTCTGGCATTGAAAAAGTGTGCCTTAGATTTGACATTTTAAAATCAGAAATAATATAATTTTCGACCAATTCAACAAAGTGAAAGCTTTTCTCAAACAAAATTCTATTATAGAGCAAAAAAATCTGAAACACCATCACATAAAAAGTGCAGTCGATTTTTAAAGGAAGCGTCCGATTCTGAATACCTATTGATGAAAGTGAGCAAACTACAATTTTTTTAAATTCTTTTTTAATAGTCATAAAGGTAAGCGGAAAACAGTTGTGTGTCACACGTGCATATTTGCTGTCCTCGTTACACTCGGGCAGCAAATACAGCAGAGGACTGCTAATGCCCACTTTCCGCCCTTGTGACACACCATATAATATTCCGCCCATGGGGTTTTCCGGTAAGGTAGGGCGAAAATTCCATTTTTTTCATTGAAAACTTAATCAGTGCTTAAATTTGGTTATTTTTGTCATCTAACTGTTCGCGTACAGTATAAAAATAAATACTGAATACACCGCCGAGCATAAAACCAAAGTCACTTAATAAGTTATTTTATAATGGACAGATAAAAAAATGAAAAAAAATCTATGATGGAAAATTGTTTTGGGAATTTTTTTTATGAAAACTAATCGAAAATCAGTTAAAACAGAATAATACATATAAAATAAATTTGAAAGTTATAAAATAACTTGAAATTACAAGGTGATTCCAATTTCAATGCCCGGTAGTGTATAATAAAACTGTCTAATTTAGAAAAATCATAAAAAATCAGGTGACCGAAATTGCACCATTTTTGATCAAATTAAAAAATACACGCAAGTCAATTACTTACTCATTTGTACCATTAAGGCAAACCATTTTTACTATATAAAATAACAACACTAAAATTTAATGAATCTACTAAAACAATATAAAAAAAAATCAGATATTTATCCCTAAAAACTATGATTTTTTTTTACAAACACATATGTACAGTACACACGACCTTTTTACATTGAAATGATTACATCCCCCTTAACGAAAAACAACGGTCACGCGTCATAAACCCGAAGGGGGAAATCGATATTAAACAATGCAACCTCGGTATAAAGCGATGACTCAGATAATATATAGGGTGGTCGTTAAGTAATTCGACATAGAAGTATGGTAGATTCCTCACTATAAAATATTGCGATATGGACCAAAAAACTCTGAAATACAATGTAACACAAATGAGACAAACAACAAACTACTTTGTGTGCCAACCAGTCACCATCTCACTAAATATAAATTTTATTGTAAAAAAAAACTTTATATTTTAATACATTTCTTTAAAAAAATACTGTATAAAATTATATGACAATCTTTTTCTTTCAACTCCTTGTTTTTTCTTGTTCTCATCAATAATCTCCCTAGCGACGTTCCTCTGGTGATTCTCCAGCTTCCTGCCTCCTTGGATCCTTTTTTCTTCTTCTTTTTTATCAGAGAGAAATGGCATTGACAGGAAATGCCAAATGACTGTTGTTCGGAACACAACCGAACACTATTTTTCTTACATCATTTGCTCCGCCTATGTGTTTTAAAACCCCAACCTGTAACGGAATTTGTTTTTCTACCACTAACCTTGAACGTCCCCCTACATGAGTACCCCTACGTTAAGGGCAAAAGAGAGAGAAACAATAATTCTCGATCTCAAGTTGTCGGTTATAACACACGCTAATTTTTAACTTTAACAGAACCTTTTGAGATGTAGCCGGGTGAGTCCACAGTGACGATCTTTACTTATTTACGCAATACCATTGTTTTAATAGTGTAAAAATATAAATCGCAGTGAGTGAGTTTGAGGCGAGAACAATATTTACTGTAAGTTATTTAACTTTATTGAACACCAAAGAGAGCAGATTACCTATTCGCATTTACATTAATACAAAAAATAAAGATTTATAATCTTATTAGTCGCAATTTAATAATCAAACCATCCTATACGGCATCCAGTCCACTATTATATCGAAGTAAGGAAGTAACAAAATAAGTTTCGACCAGCTCTGGACTCGGCATTGAAACCCGGGAATAGAACATGTTCCTTCGAGCTGGATTTCCATGCGACTAATATCCAGTTCCTGTAATTGCATATATTATGCAATTTTTTCCTGCAATATCTCCACGCCATAGATGAGTTCGAGTTTCAACTGCAGAATCCATTCCGAAGAAGATAAAAATTAAATCATTTTTATTTTTTTTATAGTTTCCACTTATGTACTTATATATTCTGTATACTGTATTTCATAATTGAAGGTAATTAGCTCTCAGACGAAAAGTCGATTCTATTTAAGATTGATTTAAAATAAAATTCAATATTTCCAGGGGCGTACTAAATAATTTATAGCCTTTATTTTCTTAGTTTACTTGTGTTGCAGTGATTTATTAATTTTTAATAAAATTATGAATAAAATCGACTAAATATTTTCTATGTTATACGCATGACAATTCGATTCATATTCTGTTTGATTAATTTATGTTTTATTCATTTGTGCATGTAGTATTTTATGAGTAAGATTTACGGAAATTATTTCGATTTTACAAACATTTTTCGTTATCACAGTGCTAAAAGACTTTAGTGCCAAACTTCGTAGTGAAGTAAAACTCTTTCAATACGTGCTTGTAACTTTTATATAAAAGTGCGGTTTTTATAGAATCCTGCGTGATTCAATCCATTCTTAGAATAGTTGTCAATATTTTATATTTTCATTCAGTTTCTCGCTTCAAAAGCACTATGCAAGCTTTAAAGAAATCTAGAAAGAATGCTAAAGCAGCAATTACTCGAATTCAAAATTGGTTAATTCAAAATATTGACATTGAAAACGATTCGTTTCTCTTTCAAGTTAAACTAAATTCCTTGACAACTGAAATAGACAAATACATTAAAATACAGGATGACATTGAGGAGTTAGATGTAGAAAATTCAGATTCTGAAGACAGAGATACTTTTCAAAATAGTTTTGATAAATCAGTTTCAATTCTTAGAAAAAAGATTCACAGTTTATCCGTAGTTCCAATTTCAAACTCAAACCAATCCATACATCACTTAAATGAACAACATGTGGGGGTAAAGCTTCCCCAAATTTCTATACCGCAATTTGCTGGCGATTATGCAAAATGGTCCTCATTCTACCAATTGTTTACAGCTCTAATTAAAGAAAATTCTTCATTAACTAACGTTCAGAGGTTAATATATCTAAAATCCTATCTGAGGGGGAACCGCTATCTCTTATCGACTCCTAGAAATTACAAACGATAACTTCTACATTGCAATAGATATCCTAGAAAAAAGGTATGACAATAGTTTGGCCATAATAAATTCACATTTAAATGCAATATTAGATTGCCCTAGCATAACAAAATGCACATCTTCCTCTCTTAGAGAATTTTCTGTAAGCATCCGAAAAAATTTAGACTCCCTAAAAAATTTAAAATGTCCGATTGAGCACTGGGACTTAATCATTCTTAATATAGTTCTTAAAAAACTAGACTATGGTACAAGAAAAGAGTACCAATCCAATAGAGATCCAAAATTAAACCCTACATTAAAGGAATTTTTTGAAATCATCGAATCCAGGTGCAATGCACTGGAATCCTTAAATTCTTCGCACCCTGCAACGTCTAATACGAAGACTGAAAGGGATTTTCCAAAAACAAATTCAAAAACCACTCTACATGTAAATAGATTTTCCCCAACTCCACCAACCAACAAGCGACGAACTTGTTGGCTTTGTAAAAACACTGATCACGATATATACAAATGCAAGAGATTTTCCGAATTTAGCATTGATGAAAAACATCAGTTTCTAAGGTCTCAATCCTTATGCTTTAACTGTTTGGGGTCAAAACACCTTCTGGCGGAATGCAAGTCTAAAAATTGCACATTGTGTGGTAAAAAACACCACACTCTCCTTCACATAAATCATTCAAATTCTGCTTCTCGAAATGCTCATAATTCTAATACAAGTCCGAGCTTACCTTTCAGTTCCCAAAGTAGACCGGGAGCAAATTCAAGTATTACTCGAAATATCAATCCTATCCAAGGCTGGCGATCATCCCCTGATCACTCCTTATCTTCGTCTGCTGAAAATGCGGAAAATTCCCGGTGTGACGGAGCCGAAGCTCAAAGAGGTTGTTCGGCACGTGCTACTCCATCGTCCTTCCTTGTTGGTAGAGAGGGTCCAGAGATTCTACTGGCCACGGCGGTTGTAGATGTTCTTACTAGCAATGGTCAGCGAAGTAAGGCCAGACTAGTGCTGGACAGTGGTAGTCAATGTTCCTTTGCTTCCGAAAAATTGGTAGCAAGGCTAAATCCCAAAACTTATGACAAATCGCTCCAAATTTCAGGCATTGAATGTACTTCCACAATTTCAAATAAAATGATAGATATTATCATCTGCTCCAATACTAATGAGACATTCAAACTTAATATTTCATGCGCAGTACTTCCAAAAATTACTTCCAAACTTCCAAAAATATCGTTAAATAAACATATTTTAAGCATTCCATCGGACTTTAAGATGGCTGATCCTAATTTCCATATTTCGTCTGATATTGACATCCTCCTAGGCGCTGATGCCTACTATGAAATATTACTTCCGCAGATCCATAGACTTGGACCTAAACTTCCTACCCTTCAGTTGACAAAACTTGGATGGGTAATAGGAGGGCGACTGCCTCCACCATCTACTTCGAAACAAAATAAAGTTTCTCTTCTCTGCCAAAGGGCATCCGAATCGGACGATTCAACAAACGAAATTCTTTCAAAATTCTGGGAAGTCGAGGAGCTTTCCGAATTCAAGCTCTTGTCCGAAGACGAACAGAGAGCTGAACAATCCTTTTTACAAACGCATGTGCGTCTCCAAGATGGAACCTTTCAAGTAAATTTTCCATTTAAGCCTTCCGCCGAAAGCAAATCTTTAGGCAATTCCTTCCATATCGCTAAGAAGCGATTACTAAATTTGGAAAAACGATTCCAGAGCAATCCAGAATTATTTCAAGCCTATAAGAAATTCATTGTCGAATATGTGTCTTTAGGACATGCAACATACGTTCCCTTTGACCCTAGTGCCAAGTGCATTGAAACGAAGAATTTCCTTCCACATCACTGCGTAATGAAAGATTCCAGTGAAACCACTAAACTTCGAGTAGTCTTCGACGCTTCTAGTAAGACCTCTAACGGAATGTCCTTAAACGATATCCTCTACAAAGGTTATCAAGTACAGCCCGATTTATATGATATCCTGTGTCGTTTTCGACAGCATCCCTACGTTCTTACATGCGATATTGAGAAAATGTATCGGCAAGTTAAAATGAATCCAGAACAGCTTCATTTCCAAAACATCTTGTGGAGAGACTCGCCACAAGAGGATCTTAAATGTATACAACTTTCTACAGTGACCTACGGAATTACTTCTTCTTCATTTCTAGCCACTAGAGTTCTAAAGGAGCTTTCTCTCGCTTCCAGCGAATTCCCTTTAGCCCAAAAGGCATTATTAAATCAGACGTACGTGGACGACGTGTTACACGGTACAAACACCCTTTCCGAATTAGAAGATTCTTATCATCAACTCAACAATGTGTTGAATTCCGCAGGTTTTCGACTTCATAAGTGGTCATCCAACTCGCATGAATTTAGAAAAAGGTTTTGTGAATCATCTAATATTACTCAGTATGAAATAGCAATGGAAAACAGCCCAAGCAAGGTGTTAGGGTTGTCATGGAATCCTGTTTCTGACATCTTCGTCATTTCTGTTCCAAAAACTTTATATAACGATATTCCATCGAAGCGCAAAGCTTTATCGATCATAGCCCAAATGTTTGATCCGATCGGTTTCTTAGGTGCTTTTATAGTTTTAGGAAAGATCTTCCTACAACAACTTTGGTTACTCAAAATCTCCTGGGATGATCCACTGCCAATAGAACTGTTCCAAGAATGGAAAAGATTTGTTGACTCCATCGAGTTTTTAAAGGATTTAAAAATTCCCAGATTCTTATTTTTAAACAAAACTATTGTAAAGATCGAACTTCACGGGTTTGCCGACAGTAGTGAACGAGCTTATGGTGCCTGCCTGTACTTTAGAACCACCTACTGCGATAATACGGTTGATTCTAATTTAGTCACATCTAAATCCAGAGTCGCACCACTTAAGACTATATCTCTCCCGCGGCTCGAGCTGTGCGCAATGGCTCTGCTTACCAAACTTGCACAGAAGATCATAAATATCTTTGATATAACTTTCGAATCCATAAATTTGTGGACGGATTCCCAGATAGCTTTGCACTGGATACAGTCTCATCCATCTCGTTGGCACACGTTCGTGGCCAATCGAGTTTCCCACATCCAAACGTCTTTACCACAAGCTCATTGGAGACATATTCGTTCTGCAATTAACCCTGCAGACTTGATATCTAGAGGTGTGTTAGTCCCTGATCTTCTAAATGCTGATTTATGGTGGCATGGACCTCAATTCCTTTCGGAAGTTAACCTAGATTTGTCCTTATTTATACTTAAACCCACTCCTAGCGTTGTACCAGAACAAAGGACAACCAAAATCCATGCATTGATTACAAATAACTCAAAAAACAAATTTTGGAGTGAACTGTTCGAAAGATTTTCCTCTTTTAACAAACTATTGCACACTATTGCATATATTTCCCGATTTGTGTCTAATTCCAAGAAAAAGGAATCCAAAGAAGTTGGTCCTTTAAGTTTATCTTCAATAAATTCTGCCTTAGTGCTGGTCCTTCGAAACATACAGTCACAACATTTTTCTAAAGAAATTTTAGAATTACAAAACTCTAAGCCCATTTCAGACAAGAGTATACTGGCTCTTAATCCTTTCCTAAACGAACAAGGACTAATTTGCGTCGGAGGACGCCTGCGTCATGCTAATATCCCTGATCCCCAGAAACATCCAGTTCTTCTTCCTGCGAAAAACCCCGTAGTTTCTCTGCTGCTCAAACGAGAGCACATTCGACTAGGACACGCTGGTGCCCAAACCGTTTTGGCCAACGTCCGTTTACAATACTGGCCCCTAAATGGAATCAGGGAAGTAAAGAAAGTAATACATAACTGCATTACGTGCTTTCGCTTTCGAGCAGTAACTGCTCAGCAAATTATGTCCAATTTACCCCATGATCGAGTTACTATTGCTAAACCCTTTGAAAGGGTGGGAGTTGACTATGGTGGTCATTTCTGTATCCGCTCTTCACGCCTTCGAAAGGCTCCAATAATGAAATGCTACATGGCTGTTTTTGTATGCATGGCCACAAAAGCTGTACATTTGGAATTAGTGTCCTCTTTATCTACTCAGGCCTTTCTGTTGACCTTTAAACGATTCATATCCCGTAGGGGAATTCCGGCTGTAGTTTACAGCGACAACGCTACCAATTACATAGGTGCAAACAACCACCTACGAGACTTACGCGAATTTTTTGATAAATCCAATTTATCCGATTCTTTAAAGACTTTCGCCTCCGAAAACAGGATTGATTGGAAATTCATTCCACCTCGTAGTCCTCATTGGGGAGGACTATGGGAAGCTGCTGTAAAAGGAGCTAAAAGGCATTTGTACCGAATTGTCGGAAACGCTCAACTCACATTCGAGGAGTTGAGCACAGTTCTGGCTCAGATTGAGGCCATTCTAAATTCTAGACCATTGTTTCCTGCATCCAACGATCCAAATGACCTTGAGGCCCTAACTCCTGGTCACTTTCTAATTGGCCGCAGCCTAACCTCATATCCTGAACCTGATAACACCTTTAAGGCAGAAAATAGACTTGCTTTCTGGGAAAGGTGTACTAAAATGCAACAATATTTCTGGAAGAGATGGTCCACGGAATATCTTCATAGATTACAATATAGACCAAAGTGGCTATCTCCTTCAAAAAACCTTCAAATTAATGACCTAGTCCTGCTAAAAGAGGATGATGCTCCCCCGCTCAAATGGCCTTTGGCCCGAATAGTAGAGATTATTCCTGGCAAGGACCAAAGGGTCCGAGCTGTCCAACTTCGCACCAAAGAAGGTGTTTTCACCAGACCAATCACAAAGATTTGTCCACTGCCCAGATCCGACCAATAAATTAAGTTTTATCTCCAATTCTTTGCAGTTGAAATCAGAGACTTCAACGGGGGGGGAATATGTTCGGAACACAACCGAACACTATTTTTCTTACATCATTTGCTCCGCCTATGTGTTTTAAAACCCCAACCTGTAACGGAATTTGTTTTTCTACCACTAACCTTGAACGTCCCCTTACATGAGTACCCCTACGTTAAGGGCAAAAGAGAGAGAAACAATAATTCTCGATCTCAAGTTGTCGGTTATAACACACGCTAATTTTTAACTTTAACAGAACCTTTTGAGATGTAGCCGGGTGAGTCCACAGTGACGATCTTTACTTATTTACGCAATACCATTGTTTTAATAGTGTAAAAATATAAATCGCAGTGAGTGAGTTTGAGGCGAGAACAATATTTACTGTAAGTTATTTAACTTTATTGAACACCAAAGAGAGCAGATTACCTATTCGCATTTACATTAATACAAAAAATAAAGATTTATAATCTTATTAGTCGCAATTTAATAATCAAACCATCCTATACGGCATCCAGTCCACTATTATATCGAAGCAAGGTAGTAACAAAATAAGTTTCGACCAGCTCTGGACTCGGCATTGAAACCCGGGAACAGAACAACTGTCACTCAAGAAAAATTGCATATAACCACAAAATAAAATAATGTCATAAAACTGTCAACTTGAAATAACGTCAAAATATGATTAGAATGTAAGTCAAAAAGTGATAGGAGTCATTTTGTGTGCTCGTCGTAACCAGACAAGTGCACCACAATCTCATATAAATTTAAACTTGTGCAGGAATTACGAAGATGATCCCGATAGAAGAATCCAATTTTGCCAAAAAATGGTGGATATATATCACTGAGACTCTCTCCTGATACAAAACATTATTTGATAAAGCAACTTTCACGCTAAGTGACGAGGTTAACCGTCAAAATTGTAGATACTGGGCAAAAGAAAATCCCCACTGGATGCGTGATTATCTTACACAAGGTATAGTGTGTTCAATAATATAGTGCCTACAATAAAAGGGGACTGATGGTTATAATAATTGTCTTAGGTACTTTATCTCAGGTATTGGCAAGTTTGGGTAAAGCATGCAGTTCAGGATTAAATTTGCAAAAATAATTTTTTAATAGAAACGCATATTAAAGGATATTCACAATAAAATTTAATAAAAATTTAGGAAAAATTTCGGTATAGGGGAATAACTCCGATTTTAACGAATTTTTTTTGGACACTTCCTAAACATCCCTGAGCACTACTGTGAAGTTTTTTTTTCCGGAAATGAAAACTAAAATTTTGAAATTTTTTTCCAAAAAAAATTTTTGGCTCCAATTTGCACAAAAATTTTTTTGGAGAACCCGATAAAATGTAAGTTGAAACCTAACCTAACCTAACCTATCCTAACCTAACCTAACCTAACCTAACCTAATCTAACCTAACCTTTTTTTTAAGTTTCAAAATTTTAGTTTTCATTTCCGGAAAAAAAAACTTCACAGTAGTGCTCAGGAATGTTTAGGGAGTGTCCAAAATAAAATTCATTAAAATCGGAGCTATTCCCCTATACCGAAATTTTACCAAAATTTAAATATGTTAATATATCAACTCAGTTTTACTATCACTATCGTCGTCTACATTAATTATAAGGGGTTCTATATTTTATTGAAAGGTAGAAGTTTTTTAAACAATAAAACCAATGGTAATATTTATGTAAATTTATGTGTAAAACATTTCAGAGAGTGCCAATTATTAATTAATAGGGTTTTGGTTAAAAAGATAATTATATATGTAAAATAAAATTTGCTTAAAAAACCAATTATTAAACAGTCTAATGACGATCATGAATGCTGTAATATCATTTTCCCTCCATTTTTTTAACTGAATTTTATCAATAGTAATATGGTTTTAATG
This sequence comes from Ophraella communa, assembly GCA_035357415.1. Taxonomy (NCBI): domain Eukaryota; kingdom Metazoa; phylum Arthropoda; class Insecta; order Coleoptera; family Chrysomelidae; genus Ophraella; species Ophraella communa. The sequence goes on from CM068979.1 coordinate 68,665,097, forward strand.
CCACTTTATTTCTTCCGAATTGTATAAAAAATTAATTATAAGGGGTTCTATGTTAGTATGAAATGCCCTGTACGAATCCTCCACTTTTATAACATGGTTTATTGTTCTTTTTCCGACAATCAGCGTCTGGGTCATCTATATTTTGCCGGATTAATGCAATTACAGAAGGACATAATGTAGGTATAGTATTTTGGGTCCGCACTTTGTTCTTTAGTTTTCTCCACATATGCTCAATCGGGTTGAATACGCAGTAGTAAGGAGGAAGACGAAGAACTGTATGTCCTTTGGATGCTGCAATTGTGTCTTCTGTATGTTAAATGTCCTTAGAACCTCTAAAAGCTGCGTTTTTTATATTCTTCTTCAAAGTACATGTTGTTTTGGAGCATAAATTCCTGGATTTCCGCTTTTGTATTTGAAGAGCCTGGAACTTTCTTCAATTGGTGACTATGGTAACTGGCATTGTCCATAACTATGACACTATGCGGGGGAATATTTGGCAGTAAAGTGTTTTCGAACCAATCTTCGAACAATTCGGCTGTAGTATCTTGGTGGTAATCCAACGACGAATCTTGAATGTTCTTCGCCGAAAGTCCCAAACTGTTTGGAATCCAACCATCTTCTGATCCAGCATGAATAATCGTGATCCGTTTTCCTTTGTTCGATGGAGCTTTTGATTGGCATCGCACTGTTCCATCGGTCCATCCTTTTGCCGGCGTATCGTGGGTATCATACCAGATCTCATCCAAATAGATTATTGGTCCTTGTCAAGACCTGTAATTACTTATGGCAGTCAAATATCCAAAACGCCAATGCCTAATTCATTGGGATTCCATAACTTGCCTTTTGTCAATTTTGCAGTATTTGAAACCTAGTTTGGATAAAAGTGTCCATAGGTTTCCAATTGATATCCTTATCTCAGTGGAGCTCCTTAGTCTTGTTTGCAATGATCTGATAGTAGGCTCAAAGTTTAATCTTTATCACCGTCATCAGAGGTTCTGGAAACACCACTATCGTTTCGTTTTCGTCTCGGATGAATTGGCCTCGAAATGTGAACTCTCACTGATGATTTCGGTATCCCTGTCAAATCGCTGGTTTCTCTTACAGCAGGAGTAAAAGCCCAACCCCTTTGGACCAGCTTCTGATGAACATGTCTGACGATTTTTATGGCATCAAGGGATAAAACTCGTCGTCGACCAGGAACAGTAACACAGGGTGCCGCTGATGCAGTTTCCCAAGGACGAAACATTTTTCACAAAAATTATTAAACAGCACAGACTAACTCTCACTACGGGACCACAAATATAAATGATTATACTCAACCCAACAAATACAAGATCCGTTCCTGTGTGCAAATTTTGACCATGACCGTGACAGACAATCGCTATAAAAGTGGTTTATTACCATCAGTCACCTTTTATTGTAGGCACTATATTGTTGAACACAGTATAAATGTATATCTACTACTACATTATCGAAGATAATTTAAAAGGTCAACGAATTTTGAGTTTTTAAGGGGTATCTCGTACCTACTTTACGTAATTTGAAGAATGTTATGTGTCAAACGAAACCAGTAAATATTCAAGAATTAAAAGAGAAAATTCGGACAGCAATAAACAATATTTCTCAAGCCACAATAAACAAGAATTTGTACAGCGTTTGGGTTACTGGCAAAAAAAGCAAAAGCTGCAGTTTGAACATTTATAAAGTCATATTCTGTCCGCTAGACACTAAATATATTTGATAATATGGAGGTGTTCCATTAAAAAAAATAATGGTGACGTCATTACTCGAAAGTAATTCACCCTGTATATTAGAATATTTTAACACACGATAAATTAAAATCAAGAATCGACGTGGATTATTTTTTAAATTGGCCTGTTTAGCTAAAAATGAATTAACGGACTCCGTGTACCTATAGAGGGTGTTTCTTAAGTAATCTAAAATATTATATGGGGCGCTTCGTTACTCAATTTTAAGACGAAAAGTTCATATAAACATGTGTGATAGGTGTTGTCGTTTATGAGATACAGGGTGTTGAATTTATTATAATAAGTCAGTTCTGATTGTACGTGAAATTAATTTTTCCCGGTGACGCTACTGGTTTTTAGAAGTAATACGCAAAAACATGCTTATTCTAAGTGGCCTTTGAAATAATGTTGACAAGTGTCAAATTTGAAAACCAACGCAAAAATCGTACATTTTTATTTGATTGACTCTGTGTTTAGTTAATAACTATGCCAGTGTTTACTAATGTTGAAATGGCTAATATGCATTTTTTGTACGGATTAGCGAATGGTAATGCCTTAGAAGCTAGACGTACGTATGCCCAGCGTTATCCAAATAATCGTTTACCATGTTCAGATACGTTTACTAAGTTACATATTCGTTTACAAGAAACTGGAACTTTTGCTAAATCGAAGAATATTATCAATCAATGGATTTTACGTGAAATCGCGAACAATCCGAATTTTGTGGCCAATATTCTATTTACGGATGAAGCCAACTTTTTTAGACATGGGATTATGAATTTTCATAATGACCACATATGGGCAGATGTAAATCCACATACCATAAGTGTAAAACGATTTCAACAAACATTTTCGGTCAATGTTTGGCTTGGCATCATCGATGATTATTTAATTGGACCATTTTTCCTTCCTGTACGGTTAACCGGTGAGACATACCAACATTTTCTAGAAAATGAACTTCCACTTCTTTTGGAAGATGTACCTATTATTATTAGAAGGCGCATGTGGTTCATGCATGACGGAGCTCCTCCACATTTTTCAGTTATTGTACGCGAGTTTTTAAATAATGTTTTTCCAGGCCATTGGATCGGACGAGGATCTCCACACCCGTGGCCCCCTAGATCACCTGGACACAATCCTCTGGATTTTTGTGTGTGGGGATATTTGAAATCGCTTGTTTACACAACACTGATATTAAACGTACAAGATCTTCAAAATCGTATCATAGACGGCTGTAATGTTATTCGTAACAATCCTGATATCTTCGAACGTATTCGACAATCCATTAGACATCGAGCGGATTCTTGCATTTTAGCTGGAGGTGGACATTTTGAACATTTGCTCTGAAATGTATTATTTTATCTTTATGTTTAACACATGTTGCTTGTAATAAAATAATAAAAAAATATAAATCAGTAGCGTCACCAAGAAAAATTAATTTCACGTACAACACCCTGTATCTCATAAACGACAACACCTATCACACATGTTTATATGAACTTTTCGTCTTAAAATTGAGTAACGAAGCGCCCCATATAATATTTTAGATTACTCAAGAAACACCCTGTATATAATATAGTTTATGTGTAATTCTTATGTTTATTTTTGGACACCGAACCCCCATAGTAATTTTGCAGTTCCGGCGCCTATGGTAAGAATAAATTACTATAGTTCATTTGTTTGGAGTTGGCAATTAAGTCATTAATTAAGTCATTAAATCGTAAAATGTTGTAAACAAGACCCTAAATCAGTAGCGCACGTACTTATTGATATCGGTATCAAGAAATTTCTTATAATCATCATATTTTAATATACTTAGGTAACGGATAAGTAGTCATAATTCAGACAATTTGACAGAAACCCAGTTTCCATAAGATTAGTCAAAATTCACATTTTTCATGAAAGAAGAAAGAAAACTATAACCAATTATTTTCTACTTTTTATTATTACATTTTATCATAAGCTAAGTTGTTTAGTAATTTAATGACGTTATTATTTTGTTTTATAAATAATTTGACTTGAATTTTTTTTTAAATTTCAAATTAAAGTTAAAATAGTTTTTTATGTTATATTTACCAATTTTTAACACAAAATTAGTTTATACTCCCACTTTTTCCTTAAAAATGAAATAAATATATTTCTAAAACTTGGAAAACAAGTAAAAGAGTTTTCTTGAAAACATTACCGTTTACCCCAATAATTCTGGTATAATATAATACCTATTAGTCGGCAAAGAACCTAAATTTAATTATATATATTATTGCATCGCTAGTTTGTCACATAATCAAGACCATACTGATATGGGAGTAGATAAAAATGATCTATGCTCTATTACTGACATACAATCTATATACCTACTGATTTGTGTGTGATATTGGATAATTTTAAATTATATGACAAATATTATTAAAACTGTTGGTGTTGTTACCTGTATATTCAATAATTTAGTTAATTATTAAGAGAAATTGATTAAACTGTAATTAATTCATTTTTTCCACATTTGTACTATCAATTCATTTAAAATTAGAAAGTTGTTTGCATGACAGATATTTTCATCTTACGCAAAAAAGTCAATTCACTACTAAAATATCATGTTCACTATGTCCATATAAAGGGACATAACGTTTAAACGCGTTGTTTGATTAATTTTGTTTTCATCTACTAATTAAAAAGTAAACTACCTACCTAACCACCGAGCGCATGGTTTTTCTACCGCCCGCGACTCGTAACTGTGGACCACCATTCGCGTGACTAACACCACCGGCAACATCGCACTGACAATGACAGCAGCATCCCTTCTTTAGGTGGTTACCGTTGAACGGAGCTCTTCCTCGGAATGTTTGTAAAAACGCTCCCTTCCACAATCTCTCGAACAATTCCTTTTCCTCAAAAGAAAACTGATTACAATTCAAATTTTGCTTTTTCCTTGCATACAAATCGTAATAAAAAAATTTGTTTTTATTGTTCGACACGGAAGTGCCAAAACGGTTCTTTTTCCACTTTTTCTTGGCATTCCTTTTATTAGGTAGATTGTGAATTGAGTGTTCTTGATTGTGAAAGGTCTTTGAGTTGTTGTCAACTACACTGCCGTAGTAAGTCACTTCTTGTTGAGACATTTTATTTTAAATATTGATTCTGACTAATAATCTGGTAATGCAGATGTTCTATCAGTTATAAACAATACTAATTTGATGTGGTAGGTATCCTGTTCCCAAATCTTAGGTTTATTTACTATTTAAAATTTCCTTAAATACATTTTTTTGTATAAAACACTTAATCAATACTATAAAAATTTTACTTCACTAATAATAACTATAGGAAAATAACCTATCGTAACTTTTTTTATAAAATACTTATTAATTAGATATATACTTTTAATTTACAATTGTTATGGAAGACTTCGTTTCGAGTTGGCTTATAAAACTTTAATTCAACATGGAAGACATTTCAGATTTTGAATTTATATTTACGCGACGGATTATCTCTCACATATCGATGAGAGATTTTCTGGATTTTCCGATTTTCCAGATAATCTCAACGTCTGGATAGATCCTTTGAGGACCCATTGCTGCGTGCAACTGAGGGGTATGACGAGGTAAAAAGAGAGATGAGACGAGAAATGATTACAGCGAAGCTAGCGCCAGGAGCGGACTTGCAAAAATTTTAAAAACCTTATTCATTTACGCCTATGATTACAGTTTCCTGGATATTGGGTATAATCAATACAAAAAGGCACAAACTTAAATTGTTTTATAAATTTCCGCATCATTTTGTAATATTTATAAAAAAGAAAATGTTTCGAAATTTATTTCTACTGTTAAGAACACCAAAAAATAAAACTTTTTATGGCTTGCCGTTTTGGTATTTAATAACAACATTTAAAAAGCAAGAATACAAAATAATCTTTAATTTCAAAATTTTAATTTCGTAATTATTTTTTTACAGAATTAAAATTATGTATTTCATAATTTTAATACACGTATTTCCATTATGAAAAACATAATAGAAATTCAATTTCTATTATGTATTGCGGTTATACTCGGAATTTTACAGTCGTGTAATGACGTCATTTTCGTGGGAAAAAACGTATGTCCTATTAAATTTATTTGTTGCTAAGTAACTGACTACTGGTGTCTAATTACCTGTATAACTTGTTCCTGTTCAATTTGAAAGAAAGCCAACACATTTAGGATGTGTTCGGGGAGCACGCTATTTGCGCCATTTGGCGCTATCTAGTACTATTCCTCGTTTGAGTTATATGGCTCTTGGCGCTACATAGCTCGAAAGCGTGCTCCCCGAACACACCCTTAGAATTACTAAACTGTGTTTGTTCGTTAAATCGATGAGGGTTTTGACGCTTTGGCGTTTTCAAAACTTCAAAACTGACAATCACTTGACAAGCATTTCAGGTAAAATTTAGCCACGAAAACAACATTTCGGCAAATTTTTTTGTCATTGTTTAACATTAGTTAAACAAGGATAGACAAAAATGATGTCATTACAAGACTAAAATTCCGAGTATACCTATCTTGCTGTAATGCATTACAGGTACATATGTCACTTATATAGTTAGGCAACCTCAATACATAATGGAAATTGAATTTCTATTATGTTATGTATTTCATAATTTTAATTATTGAATTTCTATTACGTATTTCATAATTTTAAATCGGTAATTTTTTATTCTTGCTTTTTAAATGTTGTTATTAAATACCAAAACGGCACGTCATAACTTTTTAGCAAAACTTCCACCTTTTATTCAAAAATAGGTTTTTAAACTCGATTACTCGCTAAAATTAGCAGTCAATTCGTTCTGTGACGTCACGTGACGTAGATAACCCAAAAGTAAAGTTAGCTACATAAGGGTCGACATAGAACCGTTATTCTGTCGTCTTCTTTTTTAAAATTTTGATCCTCAAACTTTTACTGCAAGCACGGTTACAAATTTTTTATGAGGAGTTATAACTGTTGTGTTCGTGCAGTATGATACAAAACAAGATTTATATGATATTGACATTATTCAAATTTGAAAAAAAAGCTAACTAAACTTAGCTAAAAAAATTTTGACACAATGCTTATATTTTATTGAAACGTCAACCTCCTATAAACTGTAGACTGTAGAAATGTAAGATACAGAACACTCATATATTTTGAAAGTTCTTCAAACTTCAAATTAGACTGGCCTTTTTGTAACTGGCTATTCGCGGAAATTTTTCCGATAGTTGGCGCTGCAGTATCTGTCAGTGGAATGGGGAAAACATTGATACCAGCCATTTATTTCAATATCAATTTAACTATTTCTATTTTGAATTTTGTGTGGTAAAGATCGTTAGTGAAAGATGGACGTGTGGTGATTAATTTATATATAGAAGTAAATTATTTCAATAAATAGTAGAAGTGTAGTACCTAGTTAAACATTTATTTGTTTGGTTTTGAGTTAAATTACCTTTATAATCTGTTTCCAAGAAGTGCTTGCTATACACAGACATGTATTTGGAAATAGGTATCCCAATCTTTAAAACGTTCTTCCACACTTTTCGCAATTTTACATCTGCGGGAAATCTGTGTATTGATATGTTTGAATCTTTGTACTGGTTACTCTGAGGCACCGAGCTCTTACACTTGCTAGTCATTAATCCAATTTAACTATTTTAAAACAAAAACTTTACCAAACTTGTTCAAAAACTAAAAATTTAAACAAAAACACTACTCACAAATAACACGCGAACAAATGGAGAATGGGTTTGTTTTCCCCATTCTATTAGTTCAGATAGAGGGCGCACCCTTTGCTCGTTTTCGCGAATTAGCTATAAGTTCATAAAACATCTAAATCAGAAAGTGGCTTACTTCATATATGAGTTAGTGACGTATCTGTAGTGAAAGTTGCAAACATTTAGGAATTCTCAATTTCCAGTTTTCTCCCAAAATATTTGATTCAAAAATTTTTTAAATATATTTTTGCAAAGTAGTGCTAATATACTTTAATAAAATACCAGAAACCGGATATCGGTTTAACACCACATTGACATATTTAAGTTACATTTTGTTTTTTCAAGGTAGTAACCTGATGTTGATTAAATAGTGTGTTAAGACTAGACCAAGCATAGAAGTAATAACACTTAACAACATTAAAGACTAGATGTTATTATCCTTAAGGGATAATGATTGTTACTTCCTTTCAACTTCTTTTTCTGATTTTCCAGTGAATACCTACTTTAGAATAGAAGTTATATAAAAGCTGAGATAGACATGTAGCACATCCTTATTCTTGGTCGCTTTATTGGTGAACTTACCATTATACCCTATTTGTTATCACCTTACAATATATCCATTATATATACAAATATATAATACTTTATCTCCCACTTACATTTTTAAGTCAATTAATTCACTTTACTGCAGAAAAACGTTTTATAGTTACCTACCTAATATTTTTACCAATGAAACTATCAACAATTGAAAACATTCTGTAGTTTGATTTGAATAATTGTTTATAGACATAATGAAAATTATAGAATAAGTTATTTAAAAATGAAATTTTAAGTTACATTGGGTTAGCAAACAAAAATATTACTTTCAGGACTAGAAAACAAAAAATATAGAAAAATATAGGTAGTAAATTTTAGGTTAGGTTATGCACATGTCGGAAATAATTTTATATTGTTAGAACATATTTACATTAAATACTATATTTATATATATACAAATAATTTTCCAAATGTCCAAGTTATGGTAGGCTATTCCATACCTGGATTGAAACGAAATGGGGGAAGGAGAGAATGGGAGAAACCAGAGGGGAAGCAAGCGCAGCTTCCGAGTTGTGGCGGACGTGAGGAAATCGATATTATTAAAAGCAATAACTTGTTATGGTTACAAGTTGTGAAAAATAAAAGCTTTATCTCTGAGAAATTAAAAGCAAAAAAGTTTTAAAAAATGCTAATGGGATAATTTATACTTACTTACTTTTTTTGCAATACTTCCTTTCTTTTTTAATGGCAAATTGAAAATTGCTTGAATAAATCTACTAATAATAATTTCAATATACATATATAAGACAAACTTACAAGTAGAAAAATATTTTTGAAATACAAACGTTTAAGATTCAAACATTCTATTCAAAATGTTTTGCCATATTTTCTAAATTTCCTGTTAAAATCTTTGATATTGGGATTACATATTGTCAATTATGTAATAGGAATAATATACCTAAAAAACCTTTTTTAAACACAATAACTTTTTTAGTTGAAAAAAAAGTTGTAAAAAGCTGATAAGAATTTCATCAGATTATTTGCTCATAGGTATGAATATGAAAGTAATCTGAATATATAATACGAGAATTTATATAAGCAATGGAAGTGGTTTAACAACACAATCAACAAAACATGATTCAAGCAATTATTTTTTTATACCTACATAAACAATATAAAACTGATAAAAAGTGTTGCCATTTCATTTGGTTACTCATTTGGTTATTACCAAATTAATAAATATATCCTTGAACTTTTTCTATAACCAATAAAAGTAATGTATTGAACTGGGAAAACTGTTAATTAAATAGAAAAGTAGATCATTTTTTGTTTACTATTGACCAACATATATGTTATTTTTCTTTTAAAAAATGTAGTACAATTTTTGTATAAATCTTGTACTAAACTAGCTTACTTTGGAATAAATATATAATTATTTAGTACAAATTACCTTGGTCTTCCCCATTCATCTACAGCTTTTTCCAATTTGGCTCCTTGTCCCATTAACATATTTCTGTAGTTGTTTACTTTGTTGGTAATAGTTTCTTCACTAAATCTACAAACACATTAAACAGTCAAAAACAAAATTGGTTAGTTTAAAATAGTAAAGGTACATTAAAAATAAATATCAATTTGGCTTAGTATCTATAAATTATTTGAAAATTAATGCAACTTAACCCTTGTTCTTCTAGAAGATCTGCAAACTCAGCACACTTCAATTCAATTTTTCGTTTCCTTTCATGGTCCAAAATTTCTTTATTGGGTTGTTTATTTGAAGCTGCATCGAGAGTAGCCAACTCCTGTTCCGTTTTATACATTTTATCCTTTTCCTTAGTTCTAACCAAGGCCCAATTTCGCTGTACATGACCATTTGTGCCAGAACCTCTAGGTGTTGGTAACCCAATTCCATTGTACATATTCTAAAAACACATTAAAGAGATGAATGAGCTTGTGGCTTATATGCATTTAACTGAGTAACTCTAATCTAATGAAGATTAGATTTAATCACAGTTAACATTCAAAGTAAACATTTTAAAAACATATTGCAGTTTAATTTCACTATTGAGCATTACATTAAAAAGACCTATTTTAGTTTATAGTTCAGAAAAAATGTCTAATTGGTTTATCGATTTTATAAACTAGTAAAAGAAAAATATATTGAATGAAATACTTACGAGATGTTAATTTATTGGGGACTAAAATAACAATTAAAATGATTCATTTATATTGAGATAATTTTATTGAACTTATACCCTTTACATATAAATTTTATTACTATTAACACAATTTTTAGACGTATTTAGGTATTTAGATCACAGAACTAAGAATATATATTTGACAACTATGAACTCTGTCTGTTTTAAAAAAGAAGAAATGTCTTCTACAAACGTATAAGATGGGTATGCAGTCACATATATTGCTCTAATAATCGTTCTGAGTATTTTTTTAACTTTATCTTCAAATTTACTGATAATCATAAATTTTTACTGTAAATATTATCAGCTACAGTAATATTTTTTAATAATAAATAACGTTGACGTATACTCTCTCCGAAAAATGAGAAAAAGTAAAAAAGAAGAAACGAAGAATGTAAATGTCATCCATTTGTCAATTATTTGACAAATAAAAATACGCGAGTTTGTTAGTAAAAAGAAATAAAAATAATACTTAATTATTAACATAATTAAAATGTCACCCAAAGATTTCACTGAAGAAGAAATGGAAAAATTTGATTGGGTAACACTAAGGAAGGACATGGATGCCGCTGTTCCTATTGAAACTCAGGGACAAAAATTAATAAGAAAATTTAAAGAAAATCCTTTCGTACCTGTTGGTAATATTTATGCATAATAATATTCGTTCATTATTAACGAATCATTCTACTTTTTAGGTTGCTTAGCTACAACCTTAGCTTTATCTTATGGTTTATGGTGTTTTAGAACTGGTAATAGAAAGATGTCTCAATATATGATGAGGACAAGAATAGTAGCGCAAGGGTTCACAGTTGTAGCACTTATAACAGGAGTTACATTAGCCGCTCAAAAGGCAAGTCAGAAGTCATAATTGGAAGTATTTTTTATACTGAAAATTGTAATCTAGATTTGTACATAGTGTTAATAGAAAATAGAAGACTGGATTACAATGTCCAACTAATTATCTATTTTATTAAGGAAGAATGGCCTCTTAACTGAAACGAAGTTTTATTTTCCTAGATTTTTATTTATTTATAAAAGGTATACCTGCAGTAGCAATAAAATAAAATAATGTGGTTTAAATTATTTAAATAGGTACTTGTTAAAATTTAATATATTTTAATAACTATTATTGATACATAACATACCAGGAATAAATTTTATTTTTATTTAATAGAATTGTTGATTAAACCAAGTAATATTAAGAACAATAAATAACTGAACGGTTGAACTAAACTTCCACTATTTATTCGAAAAATACCTCTTAAAAATGCAATTACAGATATTTTGCTAAAAACTAGCAGTCAGATTGACTTCCACAAAGTAAAGGTTACCACAATCAATTCCAAGTAATATTGTTTTATTAATATGGCAGACAATTTAATTTTTCTATGCTTGGATTCATGTAGTGTGGAATATTTTTTTAACTTATATTTTCCTTGCAATTTTTTTAAGTTCATTTTAGCAATTTTTTTATACTTGTAAATGTAAAAGTGTATGACTGTTTCTATCAGTTTGTATTGAATAATTTTTGTACAACATTCAAAGTTAAACGTGTTGCCTATATTCTTGACAGTTAAAAAGTGTGCATGAATAATATAGATGGCTCTGGCATTCGCAGATAATATTTTAAAGAGCCATTCTCTGTCCTCGAACCTCGAATAGAAATCGTTAAACTTCGTACTTGTCAGTTGTGGCAAATCTGAATTCAGTCAGTTTGTTGTTAGTGTGTAGTGCTGGAGGAACATAGCAAGCTAATTTCGATATATTATCGGCTTGATTGTGTTCTCTGTTTTTCATGTTTTCTTTAATGCTTTCCCGTTCCGTACTCTTATAAAGAAAAGTACCGGTGTTAATCGATAAATATGTAAAACTGTGTACCGAGTTTAGTGGGATATTTATTAATTCGTTAAAAATTTGAAAGTATCTTAACAAACATAACATTTGACAGCTGTTAAAATCTTAGTTGGTCAGGTAGAAAGTTCGTTAACGTTTTTCGGGTTCGTCAAAATTGACGTATTGTGACGTTTTTGATTTGTTTACAAGTGATTAATTTTTTATTTTTAAAATGTTGGGATTTACTCCTTCTAAAGATGGACTACTGCAAATCAAAGATGATCTTCTTTCTTCTTTGGTCCAGAAGGAGCCTATTACTGGAGTGTATGATTTGGATAAAACACCACTTGGCAGGTAGAAAATACATTATTTTATTAGTACTCATAAATGTTATGATCATATCCTTATCAGATTAATTATTTCTGGAAATTAACGGTCGATAAGATAGGAGTATTACCTACTTATCATATTTTTTCTTACTAAGAGATGTATGTATTAAAAACAAATTTATTTACCTTGTTGATAACCATAGCTTTTCTGAAAACGTTTTCGTAAAACCCCTTTCTACAAAATCCGTATTTAAGTTTATTTCTTACGATTAGTAAATCTAAGATTAATTCATAATAATTCCTTTAGAGATACCATATTATAACGTAGGTAAAAATCTTGACTATACATATATACATATATGATATCATTGAATTATTTCTAGAAACTGAATAAAAATAATATATAATATAATATAGAACAATATGTGAATACTTATAACAAACGTTAGGTATGTCTTCTGTCGAAATTGCCACTTGTTGAGTTAAATTTTGTTTACGTATGTACCTATGCCCTCGCCCTGTATTGACTTTATAACGTTACCCTTTATTGTTAAACAAACCTATATTTAATTTAAACACCAGTAATAAGGAAGTTTTTATTAATTTTATAATGTTTTGGTTTTTAAAAAATTTATTGGTAGGTACACCAAATTTTCAATATAAGATAATATAATTATTAGTGTTTTATCTAAATCTAATTGATGGTATATTAGGTACATGTGCGATATGTACATAACCTTAAAACTTTAAATTTATTATATTAGTACCTAGTACCTTAAGTAATATAGTTGTTTCAACATGCATAATTGTTCATCAAATAAAACTGGCCTAAGTAACAAATTTCATAACATGCTAAGCCACATTTTTGGGTAAATTGAGTTAACAACAACACGTCAATGGAAAAACGTTAAAAAATACAGTGGTGAAAAAAGTTAACTAATACTTTAGTTGTAACCTTGAATTCCATTAAAGTGTGAAAGAAGCTAAATGAAAATACGCATATTTCCTGCAATGGTGAAACTTCCTTAAGCGGCATATATTTTTTCACCACTGTGTGGCTTAGCTCACTTCTCCTCCAAGAGGACGATATATTATGTAATTATTTATTTTATCTCAAAAAAGAATTTAAATACCCTCATTTAAAAACAAAATCCCAAATAATATCTAGATTACAATGCTATAGTTACAACTATTAATAGGATGGCAACTTCGAGGGCAACTTGTAATTAAAATTAGTAATTAGTTTTTGTCATTGACTGAATGAAGAGGAAAGTGTGATCAATTAGTACAAATGAACAGTTATGGGTTTATTACTCTGTTTATTATTTGATATATTTAGAAAATTTATATAAATTGGAGTATAGGTACCAAGGTATGTTTTAAAAATTTCAAGCATGAATGAATAACATTAACATTTCTATCATAATTAGTTTTAAATTATTATTTTTTAATAAAGGGGTTATTTTCCTGATTAATTTTAAGTACATACCCAAGTAAGTCTAAAAAATACTTTACATGACTTACAAATTTTAGAGCCCAATGTTTATTGACTAAACAAATGGTAATAAATAAATATTTTTTAATACTTAATAAATCTAAATAACAAACTATAAGTATTTAGTATATTCCAGAAATTTTGAATAAACTGGGGTATATAATTACACATTTTTAAATGAAACCAATGATATTAAATGATATTTTAATCAAATATAAATTTGCCCACTAAATTGTTAAACTAGAAAACACTCGATAAAACAGTAAAATATTTGTTAGGTACTTAAAAAATTTATTTAATAGTACATAAAGAAAATTTAGGTAATATAAAAATGGAGAAGGGAAAGTAATACTTTGAACTTTTTAAAATTGTTTTTGTAACAACAAGGAAAATGTGCAAATTTGTTGTACTTACATGCAATACCAAGTTTGATATAGATAATCTCCTATTTTTCTACATATTACTCTAATTCTCCACTTTAGATTTTTAATATTAAGCAACAGAATATTTAGTGTTAATTCAGAATTTTCCTCTATAGGATTGTATGAATGGTGTCAAATTTTTTAAACAATCAGATAAAAATAATATTTATTAGAGTATCCCTTACTGAAATAAACATAATAAATTTTTACAATATTTTCTGTCACTAATTACATGCTTTGTTCAGAATTTTTGTGAAACTATATTCTACATAGCAATACAAGAATTCTAGAGTTGTTGCTCACAAGTAAAATTATTAAAATCGCAGACATCCTAAATGTTTTATAAATTAATCTTGCAAGATATTATTTTATGTGTTGAGGAGGTCTCGACACTGTTTATCATGTTCTACCTGGTCAGGCGAGAGAAAGTAGGCTAAACGCGATGATTTCTTAGGTTATACAGCCACAATAATAACAAATAAAATTGGTTTTTCTGCTTGATTATGAGATGAAAGATCCCATGAAAGTGGGCGTGAAATTTCTATATGGGGTGAACTAATATTTAATGGAACTAACCAATATTTTCAGACATAATTTTAATAAAGTTAGGTGAAATTGATGATTTAAGAAATTCAGGTCAAGTTTATTTAGATACCATTAAAGTAGACTTCTCGATAGACCTAGACCCTATCTAAAATAAGCTTATTTATAAACACTTTGTTTTGAATATTTTGTTGCATTAATAATTTAAGGTATTACTAAGTTAGTAAGTAAGTATAAGTAAGTTGAGAAATCAAGTGAGAAATATTTAAAATTTTTGAAAGCCTAGTTTTTCTTCTGCTATTTTCACTTATCCTTTTCACGACATATAATAATTTAATCTATACATAATAAATTATAATTTTAACTGGCTCTGCTGAGGATGTAAACATTTTATTATAAAAGTAAGTCTATCAATTTTAAAATATATCCTGTAAATCAGGTCACAGTTTGGTCTTTGGAGCTACATATATGAAAATTAAATGTTGCAGGCTTGACTAAAATGTTAAAAAATTAATCACAAAGTTATTTGAAACAGAAGAGAGACAAAGCTAAATTCAAATATAGTCATAAGTGGGGTCATAAAATACTACAGATACATTTCTCCGAGCATTTCTCACTTCATGTTGATGCATGAGTTTAAAATTTAACCATTATTGGTAAACAAGCTTATTAGTCAATGGATGATTCCAGTAATTCAATCAGTTTTGCCACTACAAAATTTTCAGGTCTAAAATGTCTGACATTTTCTAGGCCTTTTTGGGTACGATTCAAACTCGAAGCGAAGATATTTTTTAATTTTAAAACTTTCTAGATGGTACCGAATATCTGAACGGAGCTATTAATGTTGTATTGAAAAAACATAAATAACCTAGGGGATTCGAACTTTTTACGTTTGCCGCATGGACGAAATCTGTCAATTCTATGTCACATGTTTCACAGTAGCCTGATTCACATTTGAAAAAAACACAAAATCGAGGTTCAAATATCAAAAATAAATAAGACATGTGACATAGAGTTGACAGATTTCGTCCATGCGGCAAACGTAAAAAGTTCGAATCCCCTAGGTTATTTATTTTTTTTCAATACAACATTAATAGCTCCGTTCAGATATTCGGTACCATCTAGAAAGTTTTAAAATTAAAAAATATCTTCGCTTCGAGTTTGAATCGTACCCAAAAAGGCCTAGAAAATGTCAGACATTTTAGACCTGAAAATTTTATAGTGGCAAAACTGATTGAATTACTGGAATCATCCATTGAGATTATGACAGCAATCTCGACAGCAATATTATTTAGAATAGTAATTTAATAATTGTTACTAGCACTCAATCTTCTGTTGTGATAGATACGAGCCCAAATATTTGTACCATTTTCATGGTAAATGAAGATGAAAAAATGCAAGAAAAAAATGTTAATAAATAGCTACTAAGAAGAAAGTCAAGGCGGATTTAGCGGATGTATAAGCATAACATTTTCATTAATGCATAATCATAACTATAACAACTTCTCTAACGCATAGTGCTTAACAGATGGATCATTTATCCGTTCCTCAATGCATAAGCATAATCATAAGTGTTAGTGACAAGTGACAGTTGTATCTATCACGGAACATATAAAATTAGTGTGTTCTGTAACCTTTGTCATTCAACAACAATAACAAATTTTCAAATTTATAACCTCATTTGCTCATTCATTGATATTTATTTCTGTATTTTCATCAAAATATAATATTGATCATGAAGACCAAGAAGTATGACAGCTCCATGAAATCCACGCAGGCGCACTTTCTATTTCGACACATCATTATCCGTAAAAGTTAAAAGTTGGGAACTTCAAGGTTATGCGTTATGAATTGTGCACTATGACTTATGCTTATGAGTTGGATAAATCAGTCCATTTGCAACTACATAGTTTAACTTTTATGAATTGTACATTAAAGTTATGTTTATGAATATAATTATGCTTATGCATCCGCTAAATCCGCCTTTAATGATTTGGTTCTATAAAATACCTCGTAAAATACCACCCATTCTAGAGCAAACCCCTCAGCAAACTCTTTTAGCCATTATGATTATTATTTTAACTGATCATGGTTCATTTCTTTGTCTGATGCAAACTAAATTTCAACTAATCTGTTCAGTGTTAAACTGAATTTGAGTATTGGATTACTTTTTGTGAAAAAATAATTCTGGTCATAGGTAACAAATTAAATCACTTGCAAATTTAAACATAAAATATATACTTAACCAAGTACTTAACAGTCAATAGCTTGGTGGATAGATATTGCATAAAAAATCTATCTATAATTTTCTTTTATTTATATTTTAGATTTGTCAGTCATGTGGCGCACCAAATGTTAAATATTTGAATAGAGGTTACCAAGGTTATCAAAATCTATATTAATAAATATATTACTTATATAGTTAAATATTTGATAAGAATCTAATCCATCTTTCACCCCATATTATTTACATATTTCAGATATGAAAACTCGCAAACAACCACTTATATACATAAATATATTTATATAACATAAAATGTAATTTATCCTGTAAAGTATTTAAAACCATTTTTATCACTGGTACTATCATCGGTTGACCTTCACAGCCAAATTTAATGGAAATGGAAACCTGAGTGAAAATCAATCAATAAAAAATTACACTATTTCACTCTTGATTAAGTCATTTAGTGTTAGTTTTTGTTGACATTTTGTTTACATTTATTGTTTTCTTGGTAAAACACTTGGTAAAAAACATTCTACACTTTATTATGCTTATTTTTTATTAGTTTGGAATGATTAAGAAATAAAGTTAATTTCTTCTTCTTTTAATTTAATTTTAATATTAATTTTACTTTATTTTAATTTAATTCCTTTTAAAATAATGTGAGGGTTGTTAATTTAAATTATCGTTATAATTTTTTAAATTTTCAATAAGAAAACCCATTACAATTTTAAATTTAATGTGACTCTGATTTTTTATTTTATTATTTACTTGTGGGGACTAGTGTTTTTCAAAAACTATTCGACATTGGGTTGAACAAGTTAACGTATTTTATTTGTAATCGCTTGTATAAAAACAGGTATAAGGTACATACGATTCTGGGCTTGGCTTTTCTGTAAAGATACAATTGACACTCATTCCTTGTTTTCATTCGCAAATACAACGGCCGGTTTGTGAGATACCTACTAAGAATTTTTTTACGGATTGTGTCTTTCGAGTCGGTGTATACCTGTGAATTTTTTTCGTCGCATCTCTTTTGTTCCGCCATAAATGGTCAACTAGCTGATACGACGGCGTTACAAGAAAATCCACTAAAAATCTTGGTAGACAAAAGTATTTTATGGCTCTGGCAAATTACTCAAGTTGTTTCAAATAAGATTAAAAGGTTTTGTTCCACTTTCACTATATATGGAATCTCAAACGGAGTCCCAAACTCAAAGCAATACATTTATAGACTATTTGGAAGGGCACTTTTGCAAAATAATTTTCTTATGACCATTTTTATTGCAATATATAGAATTTATAGATAAATAATTCTTGAGATGTTATCCTATAAAGTTTTTTTTTTGATAGAAAAATAGTACCTAACATATTTATAAATAGGTATAGATATTTATTTTTATAAAAAAGTTTTACATGATTAATTGATAAAAATGTCAAGTGTTGGTTAATATTTAAATGGAACTTAAGCAAACTAACATTATAAAGGGACAATCTAAATTTTGATCATATTAGTCTACCTAGTAGATAGGTACCTACCTACTCATCAGATTCCTTGTTTAATGAAAAATCACTGCTGGATGTTAGGCAAGCACATTTTCCTGGATAGAAATGAATATTTTATTAAAACATTTCAACCCTAATGATAGCACAAGATATAAACTCAAAGGTAATTTAAAAATTACACTAAAAAGAAAGACCATAGTACATAGGCGATCATAGAATATCTTGGATTCTATAATTTATAATTTTTTACCAATAACCGAGCCAATAACATATAAAACGAATTATTTACAATCAATTCTAAAAGCCTTTTTATATAATTTTTATTAAATACTGAAAAAGGCAAAAAGGTCCATTAGGTGCATCCGAGGGTGCATCCATTCCATGTTTGAAAGAATGTACTGTATAATATGTAGTTTTAAAATAACTATATAGATTTAATTATACCTAAATGAATTATACATTAAGTTTTTAATTGTAAATTGACAATGTTAATTTAAGTAATATTTTTATCTCTAACCTAACATTTTTAATTATTAATTTCCTAAGGGACATCCTAAATGGGTTTCCATTTTTTATTTTAGAAAACATTAGCTGTTGTTATATTTTTTATTATGTGATTATTTATTGTGAATATCGATTGTAAATGATTTTATGTTTATATTTTTTACTGCAATGTGCAGGGTTGCTATTTATTTTTCAATAAACTTTTTATTATTAAATAGAAAAATACGAGGAAAAATATGTAATTCTCATGCCTTGGTACCAAGCTTGGTACAAATATAGTACCCAAAGAGGAGAATTCTATAGCAGTGTATCAAAAGAAGGTTCTTTTCAAGATTCCTCTTAGCACATTTTAAATCATCCTCCTAATTTTGTTAGTACACATCTAGAGAATTTGATTAAACTCTTCTTGAGTAATTCTTCTTTTTTAATTCATCATTGGTTTATCAAAGTATTTATGTAATTTAATTTTAATACATTGTTTAGTACTGTATTTTAAATCTTCCATGTTACTGGTTTTATATTGCTGTTTAAATTTGTAATGACAGTCAAATTCAGAACAAAAAGTCAATGAACCAAAATTACATTAAATTTGCCATATATTTCTTTATTTATATATAAATGCATTCTGAGAGATTTTTTTAATATCATACAATATTATTAACATTAAAAGTAGGGAAGTTGGTATTTTATGTCTATTACAAAATTTTTAGTAGAAGTTGTATTAGTATTAATTGACCTAAATAGTAGAAAACAAATATACTTACCATAAACAACTATTTATACAATTCTCACACATTCAAAACCTTTACAGTTTTGGAAGGTGCCAACTATTATTGTTGAATTTTCCTGTTAGTTTTTTACTGTTGCTTAAACAAGTTGAACATTTTTTGGTCTCATCCATTGTGAGAAACGACAACACCACCTTTTGTGTTATGACTTTTTGTATACATATATACCGTTAGTTGTTTTATTTCTAGTCTTTGTCATGGCCAACAGAACTAATTGGATAAGAATGGGTGTTAATAACTGGCGCTCTGAGACGACTTAAAATTTGGTTTGTATACTACATAATACAGGGTATTCAACGAATAACAGAAGTACTTACTTACCTAAAGTAAAATGTAGATATAAAATCTCGTAAAATTGGGAGACAAATCATTCAGTTTTTAAATATAGCCACATCTTTTAAAGTTTAAAAAATTTGTTGGTTTTTGTGAAATTTTTCTCTTTAATTTGGAACCTTACTCCAATGGAATTTTTTTATGGGGCTATGTTAAAAATATTGTTTACAGAACTAAACCAAAAATATGTACAGTGAGTGAAATAATTAATTTATTTCATTTGACTTCTCCACACTGTAGGTATATATTCAAATGTTACAGAACCTCTTAGTTGGGATAAAACAGTGACGTCGTTAACATTAATAGGAATGTTGACTGATTTTCTAAAATTCACGTAACAGTATTAAAGCAATTCTTCACCTATTGATCTTTGGGTATTTAAAAAATCGAATTCTTCGAAAATGGAATATTTAATTATTCAATTTAACATATTTGAAAGTCAACTTTTTACAAATAAAAGTTGATTTAAAATTTTATAGCGTTGGTATAATTTAGGATTACATTCTTGTACTAGCTTTATTTAATTTCTATATATTTGGCGTTACAAAGAACATTTTAAATCTACACTATATTACTTAAATGACAAAGTTTATGGAATAAATTTTGACAAACATGGGCGGTGCAATAGAAATTTATTAATTAATAGTTGTTTTAATTTAAATAAATTAAATAGATTATGGCTCGAATTATGCAATAAACAGCAGTTTATTAATTTATTGCATTAGATTTGGTATAAAACTAACTTATCTTTTTCGAGAATGACAACCGACGTAACAATTCATCATAATATCGGATGGAAGCGGGGATGTTACATTTTGTTCTTTAACCGCCGGTTTCACAATGTCAAGTTATCCTGAGGTTAACAAATAACCCTTGGTTACCTCAAAACAAGTGTTTCACATTATCAAGTCAAGGGTTCAAGTTATGGTTATACTATATTTGTTTGTAGTTGGCAGCACAGTGAATTCATTATAGATGCAAATCTTTCCAAGCCCAAGCATGGGTGGTTCATGAAAAATAACTAAAAGTAGTATACATTTCTATTGAAACATAGTTATAGTTTTCATTTTTCAAAGAATCCACCCTGTAATTAGGGATTAACTAACCGAAACACAATAGAAACCCTAGATAATATTGTCACAACAGGTAGCTGAATAGATCCCATGACCGTAGAACCGAAGTTTTTTTTTAAAATTAAAAGTAAAATAAAAATATATGTTACATTTTAAAAAGTAAGAATTAAATGTAAATTAATGCAATTAATGCATGTAATCATTTGAGTGGATAAAAACCTTTGCTTGCGAGTATAATACTATACTTTATCTACGATCAAGTATATATAAAAATATATTAGTTCGTTATGTTTTATTTTATTTTGTACTTGTGCCGTGATTTTTGTGGTAGAAGATTTTCTATTGCAGTCGTTGCAATATTGCGAATGTCAGGACATCTCGTTCTCTTCTGTCGACATTTTCTTCAGTCACAGTCACAAAAAACTACCTTAAAACCCACGAATTTCACTTTGTATGTTTTTGCTGGCAATTGTGTGATTTTGTTTGTTTGAATTTTTGGTTATGTCACCGTGGTAACTGAAAGCTGTTGCCAACGTAATAATGGGGAAAATATTAAAAGCCCAATATGTCTGGTCCTCATTCTAGTGGATAAAAGTTCCTGTCAATCTTACCCGCAGCTGAGAACCAATCAAAGCTCTCCTTTAGGTTATCGATGGGAAAAATGAAAATTTACAGTGGGGTTTTCCGAGGGGTTTTCACATCAATAAAGTTTTTATTATGCTATGATCGTAGATAAAAGAAATTTCTTAATAATGATTTAGGGTCAGCTGCCAACTGCAAACAAATAAACTATAATCACGAAAAGGGCCCCCAAGGAGTCTTGCCCCGGGCCCAATTCTTGAAGTTACGCCACTTAATATAAACTTTATTTGTGTTCCAAAATTTCAGTTGATTCTAGAAAGATTAACTCCTCTATTTTTTAAGTTGACTACACTAATATCTTTCTTTTTCCAGTCATGCTGGTAAATGTCGTATTTAAGTTAAACTACAGAGTAATGTCTTACACACAGTTAGACCGCTCGATTTGACGAATGTCTTTACTCACAGAAACAAACAGAACAAAAGATGCCGACTCCTTATCTTAGATCTTATAAACTTGTTAATCACAATCGACGAGCAACTATATAAAAAAAAGTCCACACCAGAAGTGATGCAATGCCGTGTTGCTGCGATACAGAATGGCGTTCATAATTATCAGTGCACGGCTTTTGTTTAAACTCTCGGACATTACAAATACAGATGAGAAAACGTATTATTAAACATTCCCATGTGTCGTGGTCGAGATATTGTTGTTAGCAATAATCGTTCGTTTATGCTAATTTTATTTTTCACCTCAGCTGGTTTTGCATTTGCCGATGTTTGGTGACTGACGCAGGAATGCGTAATAGGGATGTTCACAAAAAATTAAAATCGCGTGTAAACTACATAAAATGATCGAAAAATAATCCTAATAACACATTAATAAATTATTAAATATAAATAATGTCTTTCTATACAAAAAAATCAATTAAAAATACTATCTTCGTTTGAATTCAAGGAACGCTCTCTGATTGGCTTGACGTCACCTCCTTTATCGATTAAATCCCCCCTAGCCAGCTGATGTTATTTTGACCTGGCTACCTGCTTTTGGGTTAATCTCTTCTGTATAAAAATATTGTTTTAGTATATTTTGTTGTGTTCAGAGAGTTGATTGTTGATTTGTGTATTCAATATTTTAATTTTTGTTTAAAACAAGAAATGGAGCAAGGATTTCAAAAGCCAATTCACATAACCTACCAAATGTGGATGTTACGATGGTATCGGATTTCTTAATTTTAAATAAAGACTTTAATCTACACTACGTACACTACTACTGTCACTTGCAATGTTGATGGGTTTTGGGTGGGCAAATTTTAAAGGTGATGTTGCTATGTTCATTACTGTCTTTTTGTGGTCTACCACTTGAGTTCCTTTACTGCGGTAACTAATAGGACGAGCTTGACAACAAAAATCATGAAATTGATTGTGTTAACCTCTACTTTTTGGAAGTTCATCTTACTAAGAACAATTAATAACTGCACAGTTAAACTAAACTTCCACTATTTATTTGAAAAATTCGCTTTAAAATCAATTACAGCTGTTTCGCTATCACTAGCATCGTCAGATTGACATATTGAAATTACAATTTCAATATGTCAATCTGACGATGCTAGTGATAGCAAAACAGCTGTAATTGATTTTAAAGCGAATTTTTCAAATAAATAGTGGAAGTTTAGTTTAACTGTGCAGTTATTAATTGTTCTTAACAAAAATCATGTTAAGAAGGCTCTGAAACTTCTCTAGTTGCAGTCATTTTTGCAGTTTCAGGCTGATGGGAAGTACTTGGTTGCATATTGTCTATAATATCTATTGCCATTATTGTCTCAGGTACTGGCACTACTGGGTCATTTAAAATCTCTGCAATTTTCCTTTTATAAGCCCTTTTCTCACTAGTACTTCTAGGTACACTTTTTTTTGTCAGGTTGGCACAAAAAAATATGGGGAACTATTTCAGATTTCATCCGAGCTGAAACCTTACTTAATCTGTACTCCATATAATTTTCCATATCTTGCTCAAGCTAAAAGAAAGAAAAAATATATTAAAACTTGTAAAAACTATTTAGATTAAATTAAACTTACATTAAAGTGGTCTTCACAGCAATAGAACGAAGTTTTTATTGAAACATCCTTTAAATCTCTCCTAGCTGCAGCAAACCACTTCTTTTTACGTTTTAAATTTTTCGGAACGCTGATAAAAATCTTATTAGGACTATTTTTTGAAGTATTTGTACATCCAGGAACAAAACACCATTTATTTGCAGTATTTTCACTCATTTTTAACGTTTTTAATCACAGAATAACAGTGGAATAACAATCACACACGAACTTCAACACAATAAACAATGGCGCCGGAACGGTAAATAGAGGAGCTGACGTCACAGACGCTAGCCTCGACGAAGGGAGTCATTTTTTAGCCTCGAAAAAAATATGATTTTTATTGTTCATTTATTAAAGCAAAAAGCCGTTTTTAATTAATTTGGTGGTGTTTTTATGTTTATATAGTGTGTAAACTAAACATTTGCAATACATTTGAAAATTAGTGAACATCCCTATTATTGTGTTTATAAATTTAAAAGTTATAATGTTCAATTTACTCTCAAGGATTAAAGGGTTTAATTCATTAAATCGGGTCCATACATTTTTTAAAAATGTTTATCTCGACATTTTTTTTAATTTTTAATATTTTTTTAAATGGGAGCATGTTTATACGATTTAATTTTTGGAATAAGATCGGTGTTATCCCATGCTCAATCCCATGAATACAAAGCTTTTTTCACACCGCGGGTAGTAAAACTATAGTACTTTAATCCTACATTTACAGAGTGTCTTAGAACTATTTCTAATTTTCAGAAATTATAAAGGGCACTTAAACATTTTTTATCAATACACTAGTGTCCGAAAATTTCTCGGTATCAAGGAAAAATCAGAAGGGAGGCTTAAAAATGAACAGGACAAATAACCAAAACATTATAACCATCGACAACACCATCATAGAAAAGGTAGAACAATATACCTAGGCCACATCATAAAAGACCGAGAAGAAAACCAATCGGTGAAAATTAAAGTGGGCGGCATTTGGAAAGCTCAGCTTTATCCTAAAATATATAAATGTGCGCAAAGCATTGAAAAAGTGAATCAAATAAAATATCTGGAAGTCTGAAACAGAGACACGTCGACCTGGACGTTGGTCATCTTCGTTGCTCTCTCGAATTTCAGAAAACCTTTTATATCATTCAAAAACACGCGCACTAGATAGAGAATTCTCACCATAGGCCTCTTTTAACAACTTATAGCACTCAGTCGAGTGAGAAATTTCTTATTGATCCGTTGCTCGTGTTTTTCGTCACACATTGTTATCACACGAGAAAAAAACACGTTCGTTTCTAACCCCTACAATATAGTAGACACTTCCAGCTATCTAACGCTGCATTCGTTTCCCACCCTACTCCTCTAGGGCGCCTTCTGCGCGCGCAGTCTCGGTAATAGCCAGACCTCATACTTCTAGTAGCCACATACGGACTTGGAACCATGGCCATCACTAGCAAAACTTCGGAAAAGTTTAGAGTAACTCAAAGGACAATGGAAAAACTTGCTAGGGATAAGCTTATGGTAAAAAATACTTAACACTGAAATCTGACGAAGAACAGGAGTAACTGACATGGAACGAATAGCGAGGCAAAAGTGGAGATGGACAGAACATATAGTAAGACAGTATGGTGATATATGGGAACACAGACTAAATTTCTGGAAAATAACTGTTCCTAATTTTCAGAAATTATGAAGGACACTTAAATAATTTTTTTATTAATACACTAGTGTCCGTAAATGTCACGGTGTCAAGGAAACTTAGGGGTCTTTAAAAACAATCTCAGTTTTAACAACAGTAAAGATTTTAATTAGTTACTTTCTAAATTGAAAAATTAAAGTATGTTTCATTGTTGATTGTGTCTCAAATTAATCCTTAACTCAGTGTTTGGTTGAAAATGCATCGTTTTACAATTATTCAATTAGCGAAATGAATCTTGTCTACGGAGTAGCTAACACATTCCCTGTCATCATCTTCAAGAATGGATTAGCGTATTCACGATACTGGCCAAGTCGAAGTGAAGATAATAGATTCCAGAGGCAATCGTACTGTACGAAATGTTGACTTTGACGACCAATAACTTTTTAATAAACCGAAAACAAACACTGTTGTCATTGCCCATGGGATACATACAAGTCGCTGTATGGAAGGTATTAAAAGATTACCCGAAGCAACCGTACCATATTCAATAAGTGCAATCTTTAATTCCAGCCAATTATCCAGACAGAGTATACAATTTGCGGAATGGTACTCGAAAAAAATTAACCAAGAACCAAGGTTTTCTAAGAATGTGTTATGGACAGACATGTTTTTCAAGGTTATTTTAGTACACAACATTTAATTCACATTTGTAGCTGTCCACAGATTATAATATCAGTGAAAGTTTTCTGTGAATATTTGTGCTGGGATTGTTGATAATTATTTATATTTGCTGCCTGCACCGGTATCTGCAGGAACAAAACTATTAAAATCATCCCCGATAGCCAGGCAGCGCTAAAGTCACTGGAATCAAATCGGATAGACTTCAAGTTAGTTGAGGCATTGAGGGGAACGAAAAAACTAACCTTCTAACCAAAAATGATGCAGAAGGAATATTTATAGGCCCACAGCCATTCCTGGGCATAGCGAATAATAGCGTAGCCAGAGGAACTTTATCGAACTAGGTAGATTTGAGGAGACGTTCTTACTGGTTTGAGCTAGAAAGTTTAAGACACTTAAACGCATTTATAAGAGGTCTCAAGAGCTGCTGAATGAGAAGACAGGACCTACGAATTATGATAGGACAACTACTGGACACAGTTGCCTTAACGGGCAAATGAAAACAATTTGACTGGCATAGAGTACGGACTACAGATTCTGTAAGGCTGAGGATGAAAGGGTACAGCAACTGGTACAGCTCGAGGGACTAAGGATCAATAGATTTGGTCTGCATCAAATTGAGGCAAAGGACTTGATGGAAGTATCACCAACAACCCTGATGAGCTTCATCAGAGACATAGGGCTGATAGAACGATTATAATTTAGGGGTGAGCCACAATAGATCTTTCAGATCGCCTAACCTAAACTAAACTGACCTAACCTAACCTAACCTGCACGGGTAGATGGTTATGTGTATAGGATTTTTCTGGAACATACTATATTAGAATTGATTGAAGTTGTTCCTTTTCAAATTCGAAGAAATATTGTTTTCCAGCATAATGGTGCACAGTTTCCAAATGGACGGATCGGTAGAGGGTGCCAATTTATTGGCCTACATACAACGCCGCTTAATTTTTGTATTTTACTTTTACTTTCTAACCAAATCCTTTGATTTTTTGTTTCTATTTATAGGTAGGTATTATTTGTATACTTCTATAGTAGGCGAAAATATTTCCTCTCTCAAATAACTCAAATAGCAAGTAATTTTCGCCTCTTTGCACATATAAAGTGCAACAAAATTTGAGCTCTTAAGAATAACCATGGACTAATTTTTTTTTTAAATCCTACTTCTAGTTTAAACAAAATCTCTGTGGTACCTTTACAACTATTTAAATTCACTCGATTCGCATCGTTTACTTACTGTAGGTAAAAGACTCGGCATATCGTTGTCCGTCGCCGTTCTGTTTATTAACTTTTGACCCGTTGATTTTAACGCTTGTATGGGTTTAATCAATCATTTTCAACTTCGACTACTGTGCGATGCGTACTACATTCTATTTACTGGAAGCAAACAGTTGAATTAATTTGATTCTTTAACATTCATCAATCAAAACAGATGTAAATGTTGAATTTTTTTGATTAGTTTCATTGGAAATGTGACAATTATTAAACTAACACAAATCGAACAATTCTTTTAATTTAGTAAACGAACAATATGAGATAGATATAAATATATTTTAAATTTCGCGTGCTATATACATAATTTTCTCTTTCCATTCTAGTGTCATGGCCGAAGAAGGCACTGGCCACGGGCTCAGGTCTGCAAGCCACAACAAAGGCCAACTCTTCTATTTTTCAATAATTTCACTGCAGATGATTTAGATAATACTTACGTGCATATTTTTTCTTTCTTTCTTGTCATTGACAAAAGTCATTCTACCAGATATCTCGTACATACTGGGCAATAATTCAAAAGAAGCTTTATTGGCAACAAATTGAATTACCTGCGGTAGAAATTCATTTTCTTGAACTCTTTCCATCGAGGAACGATGAAACGAAATCATTCGTGATTTATTAACCTTAGTTTTCAACAAAAATAATTACTTAAATTTGGTTTTTGTTTATTTTGGTAACTTCTTACTGAATTAGATGAAACCATCAAGTAATTAATGTAAAATTTGGGCTTTTAATAGTGTTTGTAGAAAAAATGGAGTATAATATACCTGTTAAAAGTGATTTTATTTTGCTTAAAGGGATGAAACACTCGTTGGGCCTAAAACTTCCATATCGAACTGTTTTTATCAGGTATTTTCTTAAATGACATCTGATTTCTACTTCTACTTCTACTATTTCCTACTTTTCGATGTATATTAAGTTGCGGCAGAAATTTTAGGGGGGAGGATCCGGACCAGGAAACGCCAACTCGGCGACAAAAATAGTTAGGGTAGGTTAGGTTAGGTTAGGTTAGAAAGTTCTTGTAGTCACACAGTGACATAGATAGTTTTCACAATTAATTTTGATATAAATGGTAAAAGTCACAGAGCGAAATGTATACGTATGGCTCCACACTTTGCCAGGACCGTCCACAATATAAATTAATTATACTGGGTGAGCCAGCTTTTTCATTAGTAATAAAAATGATTTTTTTCTATTTTTCTAGCGGGGTTTACACTTACATCGCGTAAAAGGAGAAAGTTGCTAAGTTACTCCATACCCGGCAAGGTCTTACAGCTTCAAGGAGTGGAACCGTACCTAACCCAGCAACCTAACTATTTTTGTCGCCGAGTTGGCGTTTCCTGGCTGCCGCAGCAATTAATTAGCAATAAATTCTCGCGTCAAGCTTGTTTCGATAGCCCTCACCGTTGTCGAGATAATGTATATGGCTGCCCTAGCTTAATATTGAGGTAGGGGGATACGCGTTTCTCGGCACCGGCATGAGCAAAAAAATCGGTTTTTGGGTAATAAATTAGCAATAAAATAGCAATAAATTATGGTACTGGTCCGGATCCTCCCCCCTAAAATTTCTGCCGCAACTTAATATACATCGAAAAGTAGGAAATACTAATCTTCTATCTACGTTTTGTGGTACGTCGTTAGTGACAGCACCGTCAAACGTAGATATTTGATATTTTCCATTCTTAGCCATAAAGTGATCGTATTGTTTTGATATGTGATTGGATATTAAAAAATAATTAGTTTATCAATTTACTAATATCTTTCAGTGCTTCAACAAGTTATTGAATACTATTTTAATATAGAACAACTTCTCAATTTAAGGACAATAAAATTTACTAGGTAGTAATTAAATATGAATTAGTAATAAAGTCGTTCATTATTGAAATGTGATCAATGAAAAAAGTCATTAAAATTGTATTGGCAATTTAAAAAAAAATATGTAAAAAACAACAAAATGTATTATGTGTGAATTATTAACTTGAGTATACAATTATTTTGTCATTACTACTACAAAACTGTTGGAATATTTGTTATATAATAATATTAACATATCAATAAAATGTTGTGCATTTCTTAATATCGGCGAAGCTTGACGGTATGCGATTCCATTGTAATTTAAATGGAAACAAGTGCGGGAAAGTGAACGTGGGTTTTCTAATGCTCGTTTATGTTTTTTTGAAAAAATATTTTGAAAAAATAGTATTTAGTTTAATTAGTTGTTATAATCCAATAAAACTGATAATAAATAATGGGATGACCAAGTTGTGATTTGATAAATTTAAAAAAATATTTATACAGGGTATCCCAGACTAATTTACCCAGGCTATATCTCTTAAACGGATAAAGATTCTCGAATGGGACAAAAGCTGATCTATTCCATTTCCAATACAGTTTAATAGCAAACCATTGGATAGCAAACAACTCTCCAGAAATTATGTGGGCGGCACGCTCACCTGACCTGTCACCTCTTGACTATTTCTTTTGGGGAGCGATAAAAGATATTGTTTATCAATTAAAACCGCAAAATGTAGATGAATTAAAAGAAAACATAAGATATAGCCTGGATAAATTAGTCTGGGACACCCGGTATATTAGGGATATGTTTTAATTGTAACATACGGTATACATTACTCTCAAATACCGAATAATATGCACAATTTTTATGTTAGCAATCAATCAAAAATAAAATAACATAGGAAAGTAGGTACAGGAAATTTTACCGATCTGGCTCCAAGTCTGGATTATTCTCGAATATTCGAGAAACCGCGGCCGCATATATAAGAGGCGCGAATCAAGGGGGGCAGGCAGTTTTGTTTTAGTGTTAATGCGCTTAAGTACGTAGCAACTATAAAGTATTTTTAATTGAAATAATCGGTGAAATATGAAACGAAATATGTTTATTTGAATTTTCAAGTTTAGATAATACTGGACTAGACATTTTTTAAAGAAATTAAGAATTTTGGCGTTTTATATTTACCTTGTGTAGATATTCCCATATTGATTTTTTTGTAATTTAATATTTTTTGTTTAAATACAAATTAAAAAAGTCATATTTAACGTGTTTAACCTCAAGTACTTACAATATCCTGAGGGATTTCCATTGTTTTCCAACTCTTATGGTATCCCTACAGATTGAGGTATACTGTTTCAAGTAAACAAAACTATTACATCTATATAATAATATAACGTGTATAAAAGTTACAAGGATTACTAAGACCACCTTTACCAGTTTTGCATATTTATTTGTGGTTTATTATTCTCTCCCTTTTTCAAATGGACTATAGAAGAATGATATTCTTCAGTTTATACTGAAAATAATGATTCAGAGTACACACATTCTGTGTCGTCAGTTGATGCGTATTTATTGATTTAAGAAAATGGCCATCTGTGCGGTTCAAAAGTCGACCCAGTCAGCATTCACACCGACTAACGTGACCATAGGATGTGAGAGAATAACTGTTTCTTTGCTTGATTATTTTCTTGGATTGCATATCGGATTGTTGATTGTGGTTTCCGTTTGATAGAAACATTTTTACGCCAAGGTGTAGGATATGTATTTTAAAAGTACATATATAAAAAATTGCGGTAATTTAATATTTAATTAAAACTGTACTTAATAAATGGTTTTCTTGATTGCCTGTTTTTCCACCAAATTTTTAACATTGTATAATAAAAAACTAAGAAAAACTATTCAATCTAATGCATCATGAATATATAAAATCACACCGTCTATAACACTCGTCACAAAAAGTCCTTAATATTTTTCCATACTTTAAAATGTAAATGGATATTTCCCGAGTGACATCAGCATTATTTCGCAAGGCTTGGTAAGGTCTTGTGTCTGTGTGGACTATGTTTTAAATAATTGCATTCAGATTTTATTTGCCTTGTTCAAAAACTTTTTAAACTTAGTGCAAAAACTGTACGAGTAATTCAATGTCTGTACGAGAATGGAGAATGATCAATTTTGCGTAAAAGTTGACAATATTTTTTCCCAATTTTTCTACAACATTTTGGAAGGTATCCTACTGAGGGAATCTCTTAGCTCTATGCTCTTCGTTCTTTTTATCTCGTATATTGAAAGTTGTTTTAGAAAATCTGTTGCAGGGGGCAACACTAACCAACTCAAAAATGTCACTCCAAATTAACGTTTTATTACTTAATTTTAAATAGTTTATCCTATGAAAAAGTTTCAAGGAGGATTTTTTAAAACTCTTCCCTTACCTAAATGAATTAATATAATGGGCGGGGTGGATAATGTCTGGCAAGTAGGCCCTCTTTGCCATACTCCAGTTTCTTGCCCTCGACCTTCGTATGAAAGCCATTACGTCCTTTGGAGGAAAGGTATGTAAGTCTTCTTCCTCGATTCTCCGCGCAGGTATCTGGGTAGGTGGGTAGGTTAGGTGATTGTTTGCTTCACCTATCTAAGGCCACTGCTGTTGGTCTGTTGTTCTTCTAATCCTCTCTTCGCCCATTCCTTTGAGCAGAGTTGAGGTTTGTGCTGTGCTTAGCCCCCTGCCTAATAAAATGATTCCTGATTTCATGGAACATTTATAAGCGAGTTTATAAACTCTGGAACATAGAAAACATTTTATGTATTCGTAAAATATATGAACTTTCTTAACTTTTGTGAGAAGTCTCAAATTAAAGTCGAAAAATTATTCTTTTCGTAAAACAGTTTTTTGATCTGCTTCGTAGGTATGTAGTACTCGTATATTCGATATTTTTCATCGTCATTTAAAATATTTGGTAAATTTTTTTTAAAGCGTTCCTACGAATTGACGATGATGTGAATTTTAATTAAAATACCAACCTTGACTTCTACTTTAGCGGGCAATTATAAAACAATAACTGTTGCACATCGAGAAAGAGATAATGATAATTTGTTATGTTATAGTTAATTGTGGAGAAACGTGCTCGGTCATTTTTTTTATCTTAGTACTCGGGGTTACAATCGTATATTTTTATATTTGGTTCACTAAACTTTGTTATAACTTTGATCTCACCGATCTGCTCGATGCGGATTTGATTATTTTATAATCTTCATCGGGATGGGAATTTGTTGTGAGAGAGGCCGCAGCTGGTTCCTTAGGACTGCAGCAGACACAAAACCTAAAACCTGGTTATTTGGTTTGGTCTAAGGATAATCTAAGGATCCTGAAAATTCCACCATGCCAATCAAGTTTGATTTTGTCACACCGTTTGAAGTGGTTATAAAAAATTGCCATACGGTTGGAGAGGGCGAATCAGATTAGAAACTGACGAAAAACAAACAAAAGAATTTTAATTAAATGTGAAGTAAAATTAAAGTAAAGAAACTTTATAATTATTGTCTAAAATACAATCCAGTTTTTTGTAAGAATTTGTTGACATCCTGAAAACTAGATTGGCCAATAAAATTACATTTTCTGCTAAGCCATGGTCAATTAATTTTTGTCTACATAAATTACAATTTTAATAAAGGAACATAAGCAGTTTTGCACAGAAGAGGATCTGCAGATGACATTAAGCGGCTGTGAATGAAACGGGTATATTATCAGCAATTTTCTACCTACTTGTCATGGGATACAACGTGGAACATCTTGCAGTTTGGTAGTTATTTTGTTCCAAAGAGATTACCAGTGTTTTTGTATAGTAGCCTTTAGCAAAGTTTTAAGGACCGTGCTTAACTGAAGATTATGGATATTTAACTGTCTCGTTGTCTACGATATTCAAGAGTGATGGAATCCATAATGGATCAAACGGTGATTGGAAAGTCTAATTGTAATGGGATCAATGGAAAATAGCGACTACCGAAGAGTTTTCCCAAGTGAAAGCTGCAAGTGGATGATAAAAAACGAGATCTAATTATGTGATTGGTGATATTAAACTGCACAGCCTACTCCTTTGATTTTGAACCAACTGGTCGTAGAATAGCGTGAAAACACTTGTTTCCATTGAACTGTGGTAATAAAATTAACTACAACTAATGATTTTTATATTTGTTTAGATTAAAAGGGCTCACTGATTTGGTATACAGATAGATGAAAGGGTTGAGTGGGAGTAATGAGACCGAATTTTCGGTTATGCAAATCCCTTGGTTACGACCCAACCATCTTTAAGGCAGAGATATACATGCTATAGATGCTAGTGTCCAGGGGGTCTCCGTAGAGGCACTTTGTATTCTTCCAGACAGTCAGATAGCTTCAAAGACTCCTAAGTTATTTTTTTACTTATGAGCTAAAGTTAGTTTGGGAATATAAACAATCCCTTAAGAAATTGGCAAGTAACAACAAAGTCACATTGATGTGGGTACAAGGGATAATAGGCAATGAGGAAGCTCGTAAAATAAGGGGCGAATACACCTTTCTTTGCTCCAGAGCCACACTAAAAAAAACTCCATTCCTGGCAACAGGATTAATTGAGATTTCATGGGAGGAAAGCGTCAGGCTTGAGGCAAGCTGAAAGGTTTGTAGATATCTCACCTGAAAGAGCAAAATGCCTTCTCGAAATGAACAAAAAATACAAAACTGGAAACTGCCCATTGAGATATCACACTTACTATGCATTGTTCTGCGGCTTTGATTCCTAATTGTACTGATTCCTTATAAAATTGGGTGTTTCCTCTAGAAAACTGCTTAGTATGGCGTTTTAGAGTTTAAGAACATTAGGGTAGACACAAAAGATTTATGCTGGCTGAATGTTTAATTACGCAATGACAAACAGAAAAATGAAGGTCATAACGCTGGCACTTAATTAAATAGAAACAATTTTTCTTGTATACGCAGGATATTAATGATAGCTTTATATAAAGATCCAGATAAAGCTGACCTATAGTTTTGAACAGAAATAGAAAAGAAAAGGCTCTATTTAGAGTAACTTTGTAATTTTATTTTGCTAATGCTACAAATAGTTAAGACTAACCTACATACAAAACACATTAATTAACATGTTTCAACTCATTCTAGTAACGTATACTGTATCATTTACTTTTTATTACTGCATTAACTGTTTTGGCATACTGGAGGTCAGATTTTCGATCTTCCACTCATTCTGCTACCAGTTGATTATGGTTGATAGTGATAGGTAAGGTCTATGACTAAGAACTTTTTTTTGTAGAGACGCAGTCTTGCAACTCTATGTTAACTGGTTAGTAAAGGTGTTTTCGTTGGTCTTCTACTGCTCAATTCTTTTAGACGTCTATGCGGAAGAGTTATAAAGTTTTACCATTGTTTCACATAAAGTCAATTTCAGGTTTCCATGCATCCCAAAGGCTGAGTAGCAAATATTAGATGGTTAAGCAACAACGAAAATCCTGAATACAAAACAATGAGAATATGAATGTTGAAAGTATTCCAAACATTAAATTGTCAAAGTTTAAAGTATATTTTTCCTCGTTTCTTTCTGAAAATTTTGTCAATGTGAAGTTAATGGACATAGTTAATGATTTCAAGATATTAATTATGGAAAAAAACTATTGGACAATTTAGAGAGAACTTCCAGATTGTTCCTGCAAATGAAAATTTACCAAAATGAGTCTTACCAGAAAAACGGATATGCTTAATGTTTACTAATGAATAGCACCTTTAATTTAAGATCATAGCTTCTTTACCATAAGGATATTGTCGTTGTATTGACGTTTTATAACAAAAATGCATTCAGCACATCCAAAAAGAAGAGAGAATTCTTCATCTTCCTGGGAATATGTACAAATTGAATGATTGTGTGTTAATGTGTGTGTAACAACCATTTCGATAACCAAGTTGTACAATGGCTAAAACTCTTAACTTGACTTATACGAATAACTATTCATCAATTAGTTAAAGGCAGTCATTTAATAAAAATTTCCATCGAAAATCTATAAATTTGTCTATTATCCATATTTAAATAAAGGAGGGTATTTAGGGCTAATCCGGAAAATATTAGGATAAAAATTAGTACAACCAAAAAAAATTGTTTTTTAAAAATGCTTCTCTTATTTCAATGTAATGTGGATACTTTTCTAAGAGGCCTCCTAACAAACTTTACCTCTTAATGTTTTATTTTTGTGACACCTGTCTATATTTTACTACCCCTCACATTTAAATGTTTTCCCCACACTATTACTTTTGTATACATAAACAGATTAACATTTTTTTAGTTAAATTGGACCTGACCTTTGAACCGTCATGTTTTTTAAATTAATAATAACGAACCCAAAGAATTAGCCGCATTAAAAAACTATTAAAATCAATATTCGCATCATTCTTTCAATTTGTTTAATGTTTTCAATAAAAATACATAGTAAAGAATCATTGGCTTACTTGTTAATGTTTTAAGCAAAAGTTTGATTGATTGTACTAAAAAAAAATATTTCCATTCGATGAGTCTTTCTTACCTACGTCAATTATTTCAGATACGACAATCTGTAGGAATTGTTTGATCGAAATTAAAAAACACTTAAGAAAAAAATGAACTTTGTTTATTTATCTATTTTTGAAAAGATAAGATGAGACAAATTACCTAGAAAAAATTTAGATCAAGTTCTTACGAGTAATTAATAAAAGTTAACGATGCGATTATAATTTTAAAAAATCATCTATTATACGTATGTTTATATACATTGATTTTTATTTTTTATTTTTCAGGTACGTAGTAGTCTTAGAGCTGCATCAAATTAGTAAGTTATTTCAAACAAATAGTATTTACTGTGTCAGACAATCTCTTATCAACACGAATCACGAAGAGGCTAAGTATCAATCTCAGGAATGGAGTTTTTGATTGTTTTGGCTCTTGTGAGACCAAAAAAGGCTCAAAACTAAGGAATAGTGTATTTAAACTGAGGAGAAAACCGCTGGCAAAAATACTCGTACTAAAATTCCCTTTTTGATCGAAATTTCCTAATTTCCCAACATTTTTTACACTTCCCCATGAAATAACCCTTATAAGCAGAACGCCGATATCTATTTGTACTTCACCGCATTTCACTGTTGAAGATCCCAACTTCACCGAAGTACCCCAAAAAGTCTAAACTTCCCCAATTATGGGACAAGCCCCTAAACTTCCCGATAGCGACCTGCACTAAATTTTCCTAGCGGTTACCCCCTCGGTAGTAATAAACGAAATTAACAGATATCTGTTTGCACTTCCCTAATATCAGTCTGCACTTCACCGCACGTCCCTGTTGAAGTTTTGAACTTCATCTCAAAAAGTCCATACTACCCCAATAAAGAGACAAACTTCCCCTCGATTTAAACCTTTCTGATGGTCATAGTGTCTCTCCTAGTCAAGTGGTATAGAAGAGAAGGTCAATAGGTTGTTAGAGGTTACCAAGATTTTTCAATTGATTTTCTAAGTAAGCTAAGGCTTTGGGTAATAGTTATTTAGCATGATAAACTGAAAAACTTTGTAACTATAATAGTCCCAAAAAGGCAGGGAGCCAATTTGTAACTAACAAGAAACTCTCCAAAAGAGATCCCGGCTAAGAGACCCTCTCCAGGGGGTGGTTCGACTCCAAGTTAATGCTCACTATAGTAATTATTTGAATTTTTAATTAATAAGGGCGCCACTATCTTTTGAACGCTATCGCAAACAAACTACACCAAAACTAAGGTGAGAAAGATAGAAACACCTTGTAATTACTTTAATTAAACAACATTTAAGAAGCTACTTGAAATAAAGACCGACCACGCTACACCCTAAGGTATACAAATGAAACTGTTTTTTAAAAATATAGATTATTTATTGAAACTGTAACTTGCTGATAATGAACTGGAGTGGTAAAAAGTGGACTTAACTTTAGGTTTCTGGGCTGTCTAGGAGGGCGGCTTCAGCTTCTTCGTGGAGAGATGAAAGTTTCTTTAATGGTTCTGGCTGCTTGGGATGTAATAGTATTCTTAACAGCTCAGAAGTGGTTTGAAGGACTGTCTTCACATAAGCGGTAACTGGGCTCTAAATTTAGCGGTATCTTGACTCCAACTTAACGATAACTTGGCTCCAACTTAGAGGTAATTCTACTCCAACTTAGCGATAACTTGGCAATAACTTGGCTCCAACTTAGAGGTAATTCTACTCCAACTTAGCGATAACTTGGCAATAACTTGGCTCCAACTTAGAGATAATTACACTCCAACTTAGCGATAACTTGACTGTAACTCGACTCTAACTTAGAGGGTTGTATCTTTCAACAACCAAAAAGGAAATTCACAAGATAAGATACTTGACTCTTCAAGTCGACCTGTTGGTCGATGAAAGGGGATGGAATTGTCGTATTTGGGTATATATGGTCTCACTCCAAACGGAAATCGTGTTTGTGTCATTTGTCAGAAGAAATAGGTTCGTTATTCAATTGCAAGCGAGGGACACGTTCTTTGATTGGCCTCGTTCAAACAGATAAATAGTTAGCGTCTATAAGGAGTGTCTTGTGTACAGTAGCATTAACAGTGAATCGGGGTCGATTTTAACGGTATGAGTAATTAATTACTTGATTGACCAAATCCTAAAAGTTATTTACGTATGGATTTATTCAAGCAGTGAAAGACAATAAGGGAAAGGAATTGGGAAGGTGATATATTGAAGAATCCATTTGCTCAGTTTATCTATTTAAAAAGGTACCACAATGTTTAAGGAAAATGGGTAAATGCTAATGCTCCCGAGCATTCGTTTTTATACAGAATAAAACCTCATCATGAATATACAAATCATAATTGTGCATTTCCTCTTCTTTTGCATTTCTTTTTGTGTTTCAAAGTCAGAAGTATATATAAAAAGTCACACAATTAGCTAAAAATACATAATCCATTGACTCAGCAAAACGCCGACTGGTACACAATGATATAATAAGACATAAAATTAAGTTCCTTTGTATTTAACATCGTGACAGGTCAACAAATTGTATGCAAAATACCCCCTGTATATTTTACGCAACGAGGAACAATGGCTCGCCAGATTATAGCATTCGTTCGTCGTCGGAATGGCTTTATGCTTCATAGGTTCTCAACAGCGTCGTCGTGGGTTAGGTAACACTTGAAGTGCACTCTTATAAATTATATTTGAACAATGAGAGACTGTTTATGTAGCAGGTTGATCATTTGCTACTCACACAAATAAAAGATATAAATTGACATACAATTCAGTCAATGATATTAAAAACCTATAGGTTTATTTAACACTTGTTGCCTCACAGGCACAACTTAGCCGAGAACTTAGCTTAACATCAAAAAATTATTTTGAGGTATACAGGTTGCGTCATTACGTGGTGGCAACACAAAGTTATAGTTTTTTAAATGAAACACCCCGTATTTTTTTTTAATTTAATCTTCTAGAATATTCCAGGTAATCCTGTCAAATAGTATTATTGAGTGTCAATTATTTTTTTGCAATTTACATTTTAAAATTCGTCAACCATTGAAATATAGAAAAATGATCATCATCTAATGATATATAAAAGCTTCTGAGTTTGTACCATTGTGAATTAAAGATAAAAAATGAAGTATTTTTCAAAATGACTGTGATTCTAAACCTCTTCAGCATTAGTTATTACTTTCATGAATGGTTTTAGAACTTTATATATTACATAAGCATATCAGTTAAAAATTGTGAGTATAGTATTGTGAGGTACTCTTCTAAAAAGGGGACCTAAGGCCTTCCCCACTTGCCAAGTACCTTCAAGTTATTTCCAGTTTAGTTCTGCATGATTTTGATTTCCTCCAAAGAGTATCAGTGCTAATGCAACTCAACAACGGTAAATTTCATATCAAAATATCATCGGGTCTTAATTTGCTAATTCTTCCATCGATGTTGTTGAGGCACCCAGTTTGTTTGCCTCCCTATCTGTTCTCGAACCCCTTTGTGTATATTCTTGTTCTGGATTTTTAATAACAATTCATCACACGGATCACTAACGCACATCCGCAACAGGCGTCTAAAAGTCTTCCTTTTTACCCTCAATAATTCTACAAAACTAAGATCTACACTTAATCCAGATTAATATAGCCACATGTGTCAAAGCTACAACTAAAACTAAACGGAATTAAAATTTCTGGAAGGAAAGATCTAAAAATTTTTAAATAACCGCCAGAAATAGTTGTTATAAATAGGAATAGTTAAAAATGTGTCATCTTCTTCTTTAGTCTGTTTCCCCTATAACGTTCTCCGTCTACCCATCTTCTGCGATTCTTATCCAGGTTAGTCCTGCTGATCTGTTGATATCGTCATACCATCGAGTTATTGGTCGACCGCTATTTCTTTTTCCCGCTCATGGTCTCCATTTGAGCATCTTAGCTTTCCGTATAATTTAGTTACTTATTTTGTTTAGTAAATATGGAAAGAAAAAGGATTTAATCCAAAAAATTGGGAAAAAACCAAATTCTAGAGATCAGTATCTCTTGCCCTTGACTCCTCATGTATTAATAAGAAACCCAGCCATTTCTTTGCTCAATCGGAACATTTGTTGAAATTGATATTGTTGATCAACTGCTGTTCGATAATGCCTTTCATCTGCATCTAGTTCTTGCTTCTCCAAATTCTCGATAGCTTCTAAAAGCACTAGTTCTTCCATTTTGTTTAATACAAAACTTACTTTTTATTTAAAGATGGTACTTAGATCTTTATTCTTATCTTTAATCATCCACGATAAGGTAGAAGGGAAAAATGCGAAAATACGAAGGATCAAGAATGGCACCCCAAGTTTAAGCTCCAGGTTATGACGGGGATACACTGGCCAAATACTTTAGATCGCAAATTCTGAGGTATCTTTTTGTTTTTCAGAATGAAAGCTAATTTTCCGAATGCTACCCAAACAAACCTGTATGTTGTCCTAAATAAAAAAAAATGGTTACCGTGTAAATTTTAAAAGCTTGTTAACAATAAACTGATTAACCTCAATTGTTTTGCATCTATTCTAAAACAATGGTTTTGTGTTACGCCAATGTGAATATTTTCGCACACACGATTCCCAAGAAATTATGCCACAAAGTCATTACTTTTACTCTTGTGTGAACGTACGACTCCCATAGTTGTGTCAACCACCTAGAGAAGAATGAACGAGTTTTTATACGTATATAAATTTATTCGACGTTTCTTATGTATAGTTATTATTTGGTTGACCTAATATTTGCTTTTGAAACTATATATTTCGCTGGAACGTGTACCGTGAGATAAATTTAAGTTTTAATGTGTAATTTTTTTTATTAAATTCACCTAAGAATGGGGCCAGTTTACGAGACTTTGCTGTTAAATAACGAGACTGATGCTGCTGCAGAAGAAATAGGCTTGTGCCAAATTCGAACGAGTGACAGTTTTGCAGCGAAATTTCACATGAAACTAGGTAAACCCTCTACTGAACTTGTCGTTTATTAAAAGAATATACTACAGTAACAACTGCAAACAAAGTGGAAGTAACAGATTACTCTCAGCAACTGAAGAATAATAAGGCAATAACTCAAATGTGGGTGCATCAAAAATTACCAAGAAACTGGAACAAAGCTCTAATTATACTTATTCACAAAAACTGACACCTGATGGGCTGCACAAATTACAAAGTTTTAGCAAAATTGATTAAATATCGACTAGATAAATATCATTATAAAAACGTAGAGAATGCCAAGGAGGTTTTAATTCGGGAAGATCTTTAATAGACCAGATTTTTGTTTTGAAACAACTACAGCAAAGCTTAACAAAAGCTTAGTTTACACTTGTTTATTGATTGTAAACAAGTTTACGATTTTATTAAAAGGACTAAATTGTATAACGCCATGAAAAAATTACATATATCAGATTGGCTGAGAAAACTAGCCGTATGATGTAACAGTGTCTGTTGGCATTTTGAGCACCTGACATCCTAAATATGTAGGTAATTAAATTAATACCGCGAGATCCATCTTTCCGAAAGAATTCTTAATAATAAAATTATGAATACGGTCTCTATAATTATAATTGGAAGTATTTATTAAAAGTTAACTAAATATTTTTATAAATTCACTCTCAACATTTAAATCATATCACAAATTGACGCTCGACGCTTAATATTATTACAATGACCACCCAAAAAGCAGAAAATAAAATTACATTAGAGGGATGCAAATCCAGAGACTTCACGGTGGTAAATGGATTGCTACAAAGGGACCCCTTATCCACAATTCTTTTTAATTTAGTCCAAGAAGTTTTCTTGAGTGAAAGCTGCACAAAAACTAATGGTTTTATTTATGGCAACAAAGATCAATGTATATGCCGAAGATATGGTACTGATAAAAGATAGAGAAAAGAATTGCAGCATATTTTTAGGTACCTACCTAATTAGAACATAAAACAAATTAATACATGGTGATGAAACACCAGGATACATCTGACCTAATTTTAAATTGTGCATAGATGACAGGCAGTACAAAATTGAAAAAATGAATCAAATAAAATAGCTGGTCTCAATAGTACATAAAGAATAAGAAGAAAGAGAAATAGATAAAAGAATAGCCAAAGGTAACAGATCAGCAGGGGTGTTATCAAAAGTCAAAATCCTAAGTAGATCACCAATGTCAGAGTGTACCTGACGATAATAAATCAGTCACACATGCATCCAACAAAAACTAAGACTAAGAACAAACAAATAATTAACGGAATTATTTACTAGAATAATAGGGCACAAAAAGCAAGATGGCTGTGTCATATTGGTGGGATGGATGAATACAGATGGGTGAAACGGGTGAAAAAAATGTGGAGAATCTGGAAAAAAAGGAGAAGAAGACCTCGTAAGAAATGATTGAAAGAGCGACAAATGATTTGAAGTTAGAGGGAGTGCAGGACTGGCAAAAAGAAGTTAGAGATAGAAAAAAAT
Source organism: Ophraella communa (assembly GCA_035357415.1). Lineage (NCBI taxonomy): Eukaryota > Metazoa > Arthropoda > Insecta > Coleoptera > Chrysomelidae > Ophraella > Ophraella communa. The sequence goes on from CM068979.1 coordinate 68,707,382, forward strand.
GGAAAAGAAGAGTGAAATATCTCGAAGTCTTGGACAACTAGGCTTGTAGACCCTGTAGAGCTGTCCTATATATAAAAAAGTTTTTAGCTATGAATGTTTATTGCCTGCGCGAGTTTTTAAGTGGTTAAAGTGTCTCCAAGATGTTGGAAATGATGGAGCTCACAGATCAGGTCTTCCAGCATTAAAGTTGATAACTAAATACGAATTAATTTCAAATAAAAGGTTTTACTGCAATAGTCTCATTATTTAATAGCCACACCTCGTATACAGGTGGGCCTCATGTAATCATGGCAAACAAATAAGTCCACGCACAAATGTTTCATATAATTGTTGTCTTCTTCTGGGTGTATCATTCTTTACGCGCTAGTCACAAGGTTGGAGAATGACAATTCAACCGAGCCAAAGCATAACTACGACAGTGATTAATAAAAAAGCAATCTAAGATATTCTGTTAAAAAATGTGGTACATTTTAAAGTCAATGTCGTCAATAAGAGTGAACTCGATTTAACAACAAATTAGAAAATGTTTTGAAGCATTAATGAATGAAATAAATGAAAGGGAATTGGTTTGTCTGTTGGGACCTGGTCTATCCTTCGTGGTTGTGAATACTGTACAATTTTCAAGAAAATATTTGAATTACAGAGTGCAGAATTAGAAATTAATTAAAAACACTAAGTAGTGTAAACGAAGTAAACCATCCATATCTCAAATGTGACTAATGGAAACCCGAGTGGAAACCACATGAAAAACCCAAAGTCTTTGTCACAGAATTTTATTGCAACTAGTTTTGGCCTAACATTGAGGCCATTATCAGGCTTAGTGTAAAAATTAATACAAATATAAAGACAACAACTAAAACATAAAATTAAAATTCCATTCCATTTTATGTTTTAGTTGTTGTCTTTATATTTGTATTAATTTTTACACTAAGCTTGATGATGGCCTCAATGCCAAGGCCGAAACTAGTTGCAATTATTGTTTTTCATCAATATAAAGAATAAAATTCTGTGACATGGACTTTGGGTTTTTCATTTGAATAAATAATGTCATGGCTTTTTGTACATACACAAACATAGATAGATTCTTCTATTTATAAAGGATAAACATATTTGAAGAACAAAACAGCTAGTATGAAATTACTCCAGCCTGTCTAGTTAAGAAAATGGCGTTAAAAGCGGCCATCAATTGGGAAGTATGGCTGGTTTGGTTTTGTTAAAAGAAAAATAATAAGTTCAAAGAGAAAGCTTCAAGGAACAAAGGTGCCGGTGAAATGATGTCTACGGGGCTTCTCTCGACTTGAAAATGTATGTAAATTATTTTTTGGTAACAGTATTTCATTGAACAACCTAAATTAACTCTGCACAAACTTCCGCAAGTATTAAGTGCGTATTAATATACTTATCAATATATCGAATATGTGAATATATTTGTCCATTTTGTAACTTACTCTGACCACGCTTAGGATAATTTCACAACGTTCAAGGTGAACATCGTGAAAGAGATCAATATGAAGTGTTGTCGATTCATTGGATTTTGAAGTATAACATTCAATTAGTAGAAATTGTGAAATATTATCAGAAGGTTGCTTTCTCGATGTCATTTGAAATTTAGCGAGCTGTAATGGATGTTACACACATCGGAAAAATCAACGTCAGTTAATTTTGGGGAAAAATAATACTTGTTTAATAATAATTATTGTTTGTTTATTCTTATATGTACTTTAAAAAAACAATAAATCTAATTAAAATAAAAAATAACTCAATGTACTCAATTTTAATATCTAAAATCTTTTCAAAAAGTGAAAAATCAAAATTTATACAATTTGGTTAGTTTATTACTGCTCTAAATGTTTGGTTCATAGACAAAATAGAAGCTCTCGAAATTGAACCAGTCCATAGATGAAGTGATTCTACGTTGAAGCATATTCCATACATGCTCAATAGGATTAAGGTTCGGAGAATGTGCTGGCCATGGTAAAACTTCAATTACTCTGGCTCTTATTCCAGAGGGTCTTAGGATGCTTCTCGCAGTTTTAAAAGACACATACATTTTCAGATTTTTCTCTCGTTGTATTACATATTACATACAATTGACGCAGGTTAGGTTACATTAGTTTGGTAGGTTTCAGTCTCACGAGATCAAACTCAGACCAACCTTGTAATCATTTTCTTTCATATCTTTGTTTTAAATTACCTCAGCAGCTTTCACAATCTTCCTTACGACTTCATGAGATATAGCTTCCTAATATGCCGATTTTCATCTTGGCTTACGATTTCAAAGTAGCCCTTTTGGCTATTTTTCGAAATTTCAGAATACGTGTGGACTCATCCTGTTAGACGGACTTTAAGGACGTTATATTTCTTGTAGACTGTCTCCAAGATAATAACGTTTTAACAGTAGCTACTGCATAGTATAACAAGAATGGTTTAAATCGCGAATTGACAACTTTAGTTGAGATTTACGGCAGCCGCTTTTAAAGGATCAGTATTTGATTATACGACATAATTTAATTTGCTACAAATTGAACCTATTCATAGATTTAAGAAAGTAACTAACTGACTCCCATTAGTGAAGACCCCTTGAAGATATATAAAATAGAAATATGACCGATCAGGCCGGTACTTTGGTTATGTAATTGGAACTAATTCGACTAAAATAATTACATAAAATGATAAACCATTCGATAAAATATATAAATACGGACCATACTCTACGAAAACCACGAATTTCATTACATTGTCTGTTGACGGCTCACCTCAAAAATCCGCTTTAGTCACTTTCTTAAATCTATGAACATACTTCATAAAAAATATATTACGAGGGTTGTCTGAAAAGTTTCCGACCTCAAGATGAAGATGGCAGCACTCGTAAACAAAAGTTGGGGAATGTGTTTGCGCATGCTTTGAAAGGTACCCACTAAAATTTCAGCCATTTTGGACGCGCAGTTGTTGTTTGACAATCATTTGAGTGAGTCGATGTGAGTGTTTTTATGAAAATGGAAAAAATCGAGTATCGAGCCGTCATTAAATATTTGTTTTTGAAAGGCAATACGCCTACGCAAATCAAAGACGAGTTGGACGCTGTGTACGGGGACTCTGCACCATCATTTACCACCGTGAAATTTTGGGCTGCTGAATTTAAACGTGGCCGTACCAGCTTGGGTGACGATGAACGTTCGGGACGTCCAAAATCTGCAACCACTGAGGATAATATCGCTCAAGTTCACCAAATGTAGTGATGAGCAAATGCAAGACCAAGACCAAGACCGGGTTAGTCTTGGTCTTGGTCTTGGTCTTGCATACAAGGTCTTGGTCTTGGTCTTGCAGTCAAATAAGCAGTCTTGGTCTTGGTCTTGTTCTTGCAGGGTCCAGTCTTGGTCTTGGTCTTGGTCTTGCACCAAGACTCTTGCAAGTCTTGCACTTTTTGTTAGATTTACTGGGGTCCATTTTTACAAAAAAAAAAGGAAAAATAGTTTTTAAAATCATTACAAGTAAAGAAAGAGATAGTATTTTTCACTAAAAAATTTTGTTTTCTTTATATTACATTGTAGCGATAAATCAAGTATGAACTAGTTATTATCCTAACAAGTGCGGAAAAGTTAATTTGCGCAAGAGTTAGGATCAATATTTTTTTTAAAAGCAAAATCACCTCGAAAATTACTTAGATACTTGAAAAGATGCGATTGTGACAATTAAATCTTCCATAGTGTCAATAAATACACGACTATAGCTATAGCAATCCTACTTAAACAGGTTTGTTGTTGCTTTGATAAGGTTTACAGGGTGATTTAATAAATTATGATTTTTTTAAAAACAAACATTTTAAAAATCCCTATTTTCATGTAAAATAATCTTAATTTTTTTACTATAATTGTATGTAGTCCAACAAGATAAAGATAATAATACAATAATTTGTCAAAAAGGTTATCGAAAAACATCTCTAATTAATAAAAAAATGCGTGCGGGAAAAAGATATTGTCTGAATTAAAATGTTGTTTTACGCATGCTTGTAGAAAATTGTTTTTATTTTTTATTCATTTTGACAATTTTTTAGAATATAGTTTTATAATGTGTCAATAATAATAATATATAGAATCAGACGTGAAATCTAACATTTAATAATTTTATTTATGAGTTTGGAAATATATTTGATTATTAAAGTCACTGAATTTTGCGTCTCTCTATAAAAAATTATTCTTTGCAGGCCTATTAGCTGGGATTTGAAATAAACCAAAACTATGTTTGGTGTTGATGAATAAAAACAATAGTTAGAATACATTACCAATAATAGAACTTATGTCAATATTTTAGAAAGATATATTTTAACAACAACTAAATACTAAGTTTTCACAACTGTTAGAAAAAAGTACCTACTATATGTATAAATATTACAAAATATTTTTTTCTTTTGATTCAAATAATGAAAAACAAAAATAGGACAAATGCTTCAAATAGATATAGGTAAAATCTATTTTAGTTTCGTTGCCCAACAATTGATACACAGTAACCAGACAAAAAATCACGTGCCATTTTTGCCAAGATAAATTTTTCATCATTTGTTTGAAGGTGACGACATACGACATATTAAGATTTCGTAGACGCCTTCGGTTTTCCGTTTCTTTTTTGCTTTTAACACAGAAACACTCTAATTATTGTCAAATAATGAAACTAATCACAAGATATAAAACAAAATATAAACACACAAAACGAGAGCAAATACAAAAATGGATTTAGGCGGTCAATAATGATAAACTCTTACTTTACATTTGTGCTCACCGATAGCGGCCGTTGGTTTATATATTTAAAAGACGCAAGACCGCAAGACTCTTGCAGGCTTGGTCTTGGTCTTGCGTATATCTTGCAATGCTAAGTCTTGGTCTTGCATAAGTCTTGCACTGCTTGGTCTTGGTCTTGTTCTTGCAGCCTGAAGTTGGTCTTGCATTTTCTGCAAGACCAAGATCAAGACCGCAAGACCAAGACCAGTCTCGCTCATCACTAACCAAATGGTGGTAGACAACCGTCGAATTAAAATAAGAGAGATAGCAGAGGCTATAAACATGTCTAAAGAACGTGTTTGTCACATATTGAATCAAGATGTAGGCATGAGAAAGCTGTCCGCGCGTTGGGTGCCGCGTTTGCTCACTTTAGACCAAAATGTGTTCGAATCAACATTTCCAACTCTCTGTTGGTGCAGTTTAGGCGCAATAAATCAGAGTTTTGGCGCCGATTAATTACTGTAGATGAAACTTGGATACACCATTATACTCCAGAAACAAAAACACAGTCAAAACAATGGATTGCAAAGGGGGAATCGGCTCCAAAAAAAGCAAAAGTTGTTCCATCGGCTGGGAAAGTGATGGCAACTGTTTTCTGGGATAGTCATGGAGTTATCTTAACCGATTATCTTCAAAAAGGAAAAACCATTACAGGAGCATACTACGCATCATTACTTGACAAGCTGAAGGCAGAAATTTCGAAAAACGGCCACATTTGCAGAAAATATGAATTTTGTTTCACCAAGAGAATGTGCTGTCTTCTCTCGCTGGGAGAAGTGTATAGGCTTACAAGGAGACTATGTAGAAAAATAAAAATTAATTTGAAGAAAAAATGTCTAGTATCTTTGTTAGGTCGGAAACTTTTCAGACAACCCTCGTATATGAGGTAAATATAAACTCCTTTGTGAATATTTTCCCAGTTACCCAGGTAAGATACGAAAAAAAAACAGATTATAACGAAAATTAATTTGTGTCCGATATCCTTGAAATGCCTCGAGCTGTAGGTAAGTAGAAAAACCAACAGTTAACCAATTGCTATTAACGTTACATTAACTTTTCTTTTTTTATGTCATAACAAAATACGTATACTAAACTTCGAACAATTACCATACCGAGATGTATACATTGTTATTAACTCTGAAATAACAGTTTCTGTATATTATTATACATCATACACATAGAATTCGACCTTGTAATAATGGAGAAGGTACAGTTTTTTTTTTAAGCGAATTTTGCGAGTCGATTATACAGTAACGGTAATTAATTTTTATTAACTTTGGAAAATTATTATTGCTACACAATTAATAAACTTTTATAGGCGAATAGATTAATGTACAGGACTATTACACAGAAATACAGTGTGCTAATACTGGTCAAACCGGTACAACAAATGTTTATGACTCAATTAAGTCCATCTAAAAGATATGCATTTGTTTAATAGCTACTTATTACTAACACGTGTAGAGATTGACAAATGTTCATCTCCAGGTTTTAACAATTATATAAATTCTTGGTAGTATGAAGGGGATAATGCGAAGCACTAGGTATATGTTAAACAAACGATTTTTTATAATTCGCGTATATAAAATCTACTTGGTAACACTGAAAAGAATGTCACAAAGTGCTACTTTATGACACTGGTTTAGGAACACACACAGGTTGTGCGACATTTGACTGACAAGCAATATTCCAATATTCAGTTAATAATTATGTTTTTTCTAAAGAGAAAACAAAATAACTTCAGCAAAAAATGTAAATATCAGGTAACTTTCATGATTTAGCTAATTGGAATCGTAATTTTTTTGCCCGCTGTCAAATTCAAATTTGTAATCCCAACGTCAACGAATTAAATTCAAAATCTCTAATTGCAATTTTTTTGGTAAAAAATGTTTCTGTTTGCGAATTAGAAAAAATAGTATGTAAAACTCGTGTCACAATGAATTATTTGGCAGTACTCGTGCTTTGCGTAACTCACCACTACGTAGTGTTGCCAGAGTACATCTAAATTGAAATATTGATGACGAGTAATATTGACTTTTCAATTAAATACCTTTAAAAGGGGGGTGTCTATTGTACCTTGGGAGAGATATTTTTAAGATATCTCACGGAATTGGTACTGGTAGTATATTGTATTTTTCATTTAATTTGGTTTTAGATTGGTCATCATATATTATAGAACTTCACAGAAAGTTTGAAACTTTCTTTAGTCAAGGGCTAAGAATCAAAATGATTTGACAGTATTGATAGGAAGTATGCCACAACGTTGTTGGGAGGTTGAAAGAACCAGAGTAGTCAAAACATTTTTATAAATGATTCAAATTTTAAAAAATGAGCTTTTTTTTTAAATTTTATGATGATTAAGTTTTTGTTTTTAAATATAATAAGTACATTGTGTTTCTCAAATTTTGTGATTTTAATTATAATTTGCAATCTCTATAAATTCAAAGAACTATAAACCATTATTATTTATATAAATATAACTAAAATGGGATTTCTTTAACATAAAACTTTTATCATAGACCTATCTGTATCTATTTTTTCAATTATTAGTTAGAGTACTATCACTGTATGGTAACATAAATATATCAAAGTGGTCTTCACAAAAATAAAGTGATGAATTCGTGACTACATCGTTTGGGTTTCGCTGTGTGAGCCTTAACCACTTATGTCTTATTATTTTCTTGTTTGGAACATGTACAAAAACTTTGATAGATATTTTTATTGATGTGTTTTACACTGCGGTTATGCACACTGCTTGAAAACTTTGGAATTCATTTTTCTCACAAGAATTAATTTAATCTTTTGTTTACTTGCTTTGCTACGCATTGACACAATGACATATTTACCTTGGCTTTTTTCATAAATAGTTAGTGTGTACCTACGTAAGAGTAGTCCAAAATCTTTCGTCTCACCCATTTTCTAACCTTACTAACTTACTTTAAAAGCCTTAGCAGGTATAGGCAGTAGTACATCATAGAAGTTTGTTTGTTAATTGGGTATTGAAAGTATTGGAACAGGTTAGAAATATCCTATAAGTGTCATATGCACAAGCATCTTCTTGAAACTCTTTTCTTTGTTATTTTCTAAATCTAAACCATCACAGTTGTTTATTGTTAGATTAATACTTCCCTAGCATTGGCATTGACATATTTCGCCCCAATTATCTTGTTAAAGTATTATAAAATACAGATTTTAAAAAATGTGTTCGTTCTTTAGTAGTCTTTAATCAATTTGATCCGCGCTGCACCCAAGCCAAATAAACTTGCAACAGACCGATTGCGAGAGTTGAAGGCACGATCTAGTAGTTATTGAATAGTTTTCCCTTTCATTTTGTCATAGAGTTAGCTGTAATAAATGTATTCGAGCGTTGTATGGGGCATACGTTCGTCCTTGTAGCTATTTCTGATTGTTTGTTATAATTGTTCCGCCTTTTGCGAGCTCAAAGTAGTACGCGAAAGTATACTTATTGCTTAAATAGATTAAAGATCGTGTACTACACCAAACTTAATAGTATCTTGATCCTTTTGTTGCGTATTTCGTATATATGAGAAATTATATTTTAGTGTTTTTGTACATGCTATTAATAATTGGAAACTAGCAATAAAGATCTTGTTGATCAAGCGAAGGTACAGGATACCAACTATGTCGATTGAAAAAAATAGTTAATTCATTTACTTAATTTCTGTTGCTGAAATATTTTAAATTCTCAAAGACCTTGACAGTATAAACCTAAACCATAAGGCTGATTCAATAGTATGAGACTCACTCTTTGTTTTTAAATTTCCTAAGCTGAAAACTTATTTTTAGTGTGCATTTACTGTTCTAACATGGCTATTTTTACTTTGTCAGCTGCTATTCAGAAGAGTTTGGTAGACATTTTATCAAACAAAGTTCTTAGGATGGCAAGCCACGCTATTTCTACCTGCAGATCTCTGATATCTTGACTTCTGAATTTTACGAGTTTTTCACAAGACTAGTATTAAAATTATTACTATGATTTTCTTTTTATTCCAAATTGTAATAAAAATGGTATAAGTTTTTCTATCTTATTGATTACGATTCTGGCAGCTGTCAGCTGTCAGCTGTCAGATTTAACTAAGGTATTCTGCAATGATTCGCGACACCCTTAGCCTTTGCTGGTTTAAAAAAAAATAGAAATGAAATTTATTGAATTTGATTCTAATTCAATAGTTGACGCAATTTGGAGCTAAAAAGTCATTATTTTTGTTATAGAAAACATGTTTGGATATCAGAATTACATTTTATTAAGGTTAGTAACTTCTATCAGAAATCACTGCCGCTCTATACAGCGTGTCCACGGATGTGGTATCCTATAGGTGAAAAATGTCATTCTTGATAAAAAGTTTTGCTTGTTCTGAAACCCCATAAAATATAATAAAATTAAAGTACTTCAAAATCCGTCTCATTTTATAGCCAGCTGTATGAAAACCGTATGAATTTGTGCACTAAGTTCGAAAATAATGTATTAATCTAGTGAGTGACGTTTACGATGTATCCAGTAACTGCCAACTTTTATAAACAATTTTCAAATTATCATTCTTTAATAAATATTTGAAAACAATGTTAAGTATTCAAAAATTATAATCACTATCAAAAATAACCATACAGAATAATAATGTAAGAAACACTAAGTAAACAAAAAAAATCTATTCAATATATCCTCCCCCAGCTACAAAACATCTCTCAATTCTTTTTCTAAATTCTTTGTAAGTATTTCGCAGCATTTCTGGGGTAATTTCGTTAACGGCATCAGTGATAGCTCGTTTCAAGTCTTCAATATTATGGTTTAAATTATTTGCGTAAACTTTTTGTTTTAAGTAGCCCCATAAAAAAAATCTAAAATAGTTAAATCGGGGGATCGGGGCGGAAAAAATATTGGTCCATAACGTCCCATCCCTCGCCCAGGAAAATATTCATCCAGCCATCCTCTAATTAGCAAAGTCGAATGTGTCGAACATCCATCATGTTGAAAGTACACCTTAGACCTTTGCTCCAATGGAATATTTTCTGATTCAGGTATTAAGAAATTATCAAGCAAGTTCAAATATACCTCCTGATTTAATGTATCTTCCAGAAAATACGGTTCAATTATTTGATCGGGTAAAACCGCACACCAAACATTAACTTTTTTAGCAAATTGACTATTACAATTAATCCTGTAGCTCGGGTTTTTATTATCTCAATATCGACAATTTTGGGAAGAAGCAACTCCGTTTGTTGTAAACGTAGCTTCATCAGAAAACAAAATATTATTATTAAAAAATCGGTCATGCATAAGTTTTCCACCAATAATCGCACAAAAGTCCAACCTTGTGTCATAATCATAATCTTGTTGTAAGGTATGAATGAATTTCGGTTTGAATGGATAAATTTTGTTTTGCTTAAATATTTTCTGTGACTCTTGCATAAACCAACATCCACTGCTCTTTTTAATAGACTCAACTTTGGATTTTTCCTTAACGAATGCATAGCTAGTGCAGTAGCTGCATCATCCTCCTCGTCGAACGCCTTTTTCAATTTCTTTTTGTCTTGAACAGATTGAAATAAACAATCCGTGCTTGGTTTTCTTCGTTGCATTATAATTTTTATCTTATAATGTTTATAAACTATTTATTCATAACGTGAGTAATTTGTAGTATTTAGGTAAATGAATTTCCAACAAACTATTAATAATAATGTTCGTCATCTATGAGAGACTGTACTTGGAATTAAATAACTACTTGTATAGTGAAGTAGTATAAATCTTTAAAAACTATGTATATATATATCAGTATATTTCCTGAATTACACATTTTTTGCTATTGCAATCGAGATCTAGATTAGAGAAATCGTTAAAATGTTACACAACAATAATGTAGTTTATTTTATAAACTAATTACCTCTTCTACAAGACAATCGGAAACGGTAAAATGTTATCTTAATTTTATTCAAATGACGAAGTAACTAACTGTGCATTTCCCCGCTCGACCTACGCGAAACAGTCATTTTTTCCAAGTTATTTAATCGACTTATTACATTTTGATTTCTTTGTTATTTTAGTTGTTCTTTCTTAAGCGGGCGCATTTGCATTTTATCAGCACGTGGGTTATCATCGTTCAATATAATCGTTTAAACTGCGTTTAACAGTTATTAGGAAATGGAAATAAATTTAACATCTATCTCGATCACACCACAGCATCAAATAATAACAAGACGGCCAAAGGCAGAGAGATAACTAACCTTTAATACCACTGAAAAAATTACATGTTTCTGGACATAATCTAGATAAATTTTCTATCGAAAACCGTTTACACTACCACTACACCAACACACACTTTTATATGCCTGACGCGCGTTTCGATAACCAAGTTATCTTCTTCAGAGACCTAAGGTAAACCGTTTACCCCACAATCTTTTAGGTTCATTCAATTCTAGTTTAAATTTGTCAGGCTACTTTCGTTGACGATAGTACCTACAGTAATCTGTATCTTTCATTTGTCCATGGAACCGTCGAAAAATTGAGAGACCATATAGAGAAGCCTTTTTTTGAAGAATCTCCTTGGTCAATCTACAAAACATGGTTTACGACCAAATTGATTTTAAATCAGCTAGAAGTGAGTTGTCCAATTTCCTAACATTGTAGACGAAGGAGTTTTTAATTAAGTCCAAGGAAGGTGGGATTACATTGACATCCAAATCCATATTCCTTGAAAGATATCTATGAATTGGTCTACCAGCCCTGTTTTCCATAGAATTACGAAGCAAGAAAACTTACCCTAATAGAAATAAAGCTGGAAGAGTTAGAATTCGGTACGTTTTAAAAAAAATTTAAAAGATTGCTGGATAATTTCCATTGGCGGGTACAAGCTGCCTTCTATTTTCAAGAAAATATTGAAACCATTTCCACGGAAGGCAACGGAAAGATTTATAAGATTCTATAGTAAATAATCCTCTGCAGGGCTGGTTGGCGGGACTGAGTCCAAGGTGGACTTTACGTCGACCGTCCAACAGAGGGTGCGAGTATATCTCACCCCCAGGTAGACGGCTTCGTTACAGAGTTCGAGCCTCTCCCCCCAAAGCATTATTCGGAAGTTTCCGGGTAGAAGATTTTCGTGGAGAGTATCTGGGTGTTTTAAAAAGATGAGTTGGGATTTATTAGAGTTGAGTGTAACCCTCCATCTACGACACCAGTCTGAGAAGGAGTTGAGAAATTCTTGGAGGCGGTCTCTGTTGGGGGGCAGATGCAAAGATTGCAGTGTCGTTGCAATAGAGCTGGATGTGGGTGTGGGGATTCCGTGGAGTGGAAACGTCGGGGGTGTAAATGAGGTAGAGTAGTGGGGCTAGGATGGATCCTTGGGGGACTCCGGCTAAGGGGGTGAAATGTAAGGATAGTGAACTACCAGATCTGAATCTGATAGTGCGGTTTGTGAGGTAGGAGTTAATGAGTTTTACAAAAGGAACAGGAAGGTGGATCCTCATGAGCTTTCTAACAAGTCCGGCGTGTCAGACTTGGTCAAAAGCCTTCTGAACGTCCAGGAAAACTGCGGCACTGCAGAAGCGTTGATTTTGAGACTTGGAGATGATGGTTTGAAAGTTAACCAATAGGGTAAGGGTGGAGTGCTCTGGTCTGAGCCTGATTGGAATTGTGAAATGATGTTGTGGGTGTCGCAGAAGTTCCAAAGTCTGTTCTTGATTAGTCTCTCAAGGGATTTCCCCAGAACGCTGATAAGGGAGATTGACCTGTATGATTCAGGATAGGGGCTAGTGGGGAGTCGAGGAAGTCTTGGTAATCCTCTAAGAGATCTTGAATAGGGGTAGCGTTTAGAAGGAGGAGAGGAAGGTATAGGTATTTTATTTTGGAAGTATTGCTCTTTAGCAAGAATTGATTTTCTTTGCAAGATGAATAGCGTGCTACAGACTGATACTTTTACTTACCCCTCCCCCTTCATATTTAAAAAATTGCGGCCTCTGAGAAAACGCCAAGGCTATAGAAATTTAACATTTAAATGTGAAATGATTTTCTTTTCATTATCTGCCTTCACCTCATCGAAGAAAACTTTTTTTTTCATCGATTTTGTTTCAGTTTTTCGACGCCCATGTTTTATATTCAGCGTGCTGGATTTGATGTGATGTTTTTTTTTTCGCCGGCCGTACAAACGTTCTGGTATCCTCTGAATTTTTATGTTTCCTTTTAGTAGTTGCAGGCGGCCGACCAGACATCCGGTTCTTCGAAGTGCCGGTCCGGTGCTTCCCTCGTACTTCTTCGTTGTTTTATCTTGCTTATCCTTCTTTCCCTTCGCGTGTATGTAGTAATAACTTAAAACAATCGATCATTAATCTAATAAAAGAAGTGCATGTTGTTATAAAGGTCATAAAAGATGGCGACAGTGTAGTTATTTAAATATAAAACGCAACTTTCTGGGTGCACCATAATACAGAAAGGTCTAGGGATAATTTTAAAAATAATTAATTAGATAGAATTAATTACTGCGTCGATTAAATTGCAAGTGGCGTGTACGTATTAGTTCAATTTCTAATGATAAATGTGCCTGTTGCTTAAAATAGTTGTAAAAAGTAAAACAATCCTGAGATATGGAAAAAATAAAAATGCTACATTGATTATTCTAATATAGTATATTACATAACAAGTGTTGTAATGAGGCCGTAAAAGGCATCATTACAACACGAGTTTTGTACCATACTTTTTCTACTACTGAAAGTCTGACATCTGAGTACTTTACAATTTTTATTTATTTACATTTATATTTATACTTATATTCTGGCAGTTATTGAATATGGCCCAGACTTGAAACTCTTCAAATTTATTCTTTATGGCTTATAATGAAATTTCAAGCACAGCGACTATGTTATTATTGCCAACCCTGTACCAATTTGAAGCAACATATTATATATTTTTGGAATCAGCTCAGCAAAGGCAATTTGGAAAAAAAGGGGGGCAGGACCGATATCGTTTTTCCTTATTCGTTCCTAACATGTCAATTGTATTTAGATACCAATCTTCGCGCTATTGTGCAATGCCCGTCCACGTACCGCACATTTTGTGACCAAACATTTGGAAAGCGAGTGAATTGAAGTTTTACCAGGGCCAGTACAATCTCCGGACCTTAATCCTATTGAACATCAATGGGATATACTTCAACGTAGAATCACTCCAAATGTTGTCTATGAACCAAAGATATAGAGCAGTCACATTTTGTGTTAATTTTGATTTTTCACTTTTTGGAAAAATTTTACAAAGATCTTAAAATTGACTATTGAATTATTTTTAGTTTTAATTTAATTTCACGTTTTTAAAAGAAAATATTCTGGTATATGTTAGAATAGACATTAATCAATAAGAATTTTTTTTTTCCTAAATTAACTCAAGAAAAACTGACATTATATTTACACATATCCCTAGAAATTTCCGATGTGTGTACGTAGTGTCATTTTTTTCCAACTTTCCCACTTTTATGAGACGAAAAAAAATTTGCTCTCGTGTAAAACTTCAATAATTTAACTTATTATTTAGTATCAACTTTTTGGTAGTCAGGACTTTTCTCTTTGCAAATAAGGGACAAACATGGACTTTTTTGCCACAAAAATTGTTAAGGAGGTCGTAAATTTTTTTGACAATGAACATCGATGATTTCGGTAAAACATTATTTTTGAGGACACGAACAGTATTATAGCCAAAGTTTATAAGTTGTTATTTAAGACTACTTAAAGTGGTATATATTTCTTGGGAATTTTTTTTAAAGAAAGCTGTCGATTGTGAATTCTCACGATCTTTTGTAGAAAATTGTTGTTGATATGCACGCGATATATGCGTTTGCTGTTGTTTTTCTACACATAGAAAATAAGTTTGAACGCTATTAGATTTCGAAATTGTAGATACTTTTTTTGAACTTATTAGCTGCTTATGACACGTAACTACTATTTCTATAGAAAGAAAACTACATTTTTTAATAGAACGTCTTCTTAAAAATATCTTTATCTACATCTATACTGTCCATTAAAGACGATTCATTTCCCATTTTAATTACATGGAAATTTTACACTTTTGTCAAATAATTTTTTCTCTTTTGGTTTTGTTCTTTGGTAGCCATTATAGTATTTTTTCACAGTAAATGGTATTGGCTTATTAACTGCAAAAATTACCCAATTTAATCTCATTGTGTAGAAAATCATCAGGTAAAAGATGCAAATGTGCTACAGGGTCGAACTTAAGAAATTTGAATTTTGCATAATATAGGAGATTTACAAGTAATTTATTGAAGTTTTGAATCTCCAATTTCGTATTCTTTGAGCCAGGAATTTTTTGCATTTGTCGACTATGATATCTTGCGTTCTCCATTACTATACGCTGTTTATCGTAATGTTGGGTAACAGATAATTTTCAAACCAATCTTCAAAAAGCTCTGCTGTCGTATCTTCGTGATAAACAACACTAAAGTCCTTAATATTATTTGCAGAAAGCCACATAGCGTTTGGGATCCAACCATTTTCTGATCCTGCGTGCTTCATTTGATGGTGCTTTTGTTTTACACTTATCAGAGGAATCAGACCATCCTTTAGAAGGGGTGTCATGCGTGTCAAACCACGTCTCGTCGAGGTAGAGTATTGGCCGATTTTCAGACCGGTATTTTCTTATTGACGTTATATATTCAGAACGCCAGTTTATTAAACGTGTGGATTCCATTATTATTTGTCTCTTGTCAATTTTGCGATATTTAAAGCCCATTGCAGACAGAGCTCGCCAAAGAGTAGTGAGGCCACAGTTGATGTGAGTTTCGTCATTGATGAGCCTTATCAAATCTTTTTCCCAGTCGTTTAGACTTTTTGTGACACCGAAATCTACGCTTTTTTATTGTTTCCATGGAATTTTCAACAATGCAACTTAAGTAAGAGACACCGTCAAATTACTGGTTACTCTTGCTGCAGCACCCGCGTTATATCCTTGCTGAAGTAAGGAACTATACACTATAATGATTTTCGCGTCACAAGATAAGTGATTCCTCTTTAACGAACCACAGGAAGAAGTACTATTACTTTTTATCCACACGCCACATACTGCCTATTCTGTACGTTGGGGTATAAAATCTTTGCTAATAATGTCTGTAATAACAAATAAATGTTATAAAATTATTGCACGCCGTAACACAAGTGAACACTTCCAATGAAATACAAAGACTAAAATGAACAAGAAGTGTAAGCTGTAATCCTCTACAATCCCTCTCTGAGAAACAAAATTACCTGAATCAGGTCCTTTTACATTTATGATGTGCATCTCTGATTTTACAACTTAAGGGTCTAATTGGTTTTATTATAATCCTTCAGTCAATACCATTTATTGTGAAAACTATTATACCTAATAGTGAGAATAGATACAGACAATATCTATTAGTGTACAGAATTGTACGCTCTATAAAAAAGGTTCTTACAATTTTTCCATAAATCTACTCCTTCAAAAGTTATCCAAATTTGCAAAAAAATCTTAATTTTGTCGTAATAGTTCATAAATTTGGTCAGATCAACTTTAACCGTGAAGCTTTATCTAAATGATCTTTTTTGTACAGCTTTCTGTACAAGAAAACAAGATAAAATATTTGCAGAAAGTGGCAAATTCCCATGCAATTTAAATAATTCACTTTATAAATAACATACTCCCTAATTTAAATGTATCTTTTTGGTGATCTTGCATAATATTATATATTTTGACCCTATACACGTTTAATATTTTCTCTGCTTTTTATTAAAAAATGTGCATTGTGTTCCGGCCTTCTTGTACATAAAAACCACCTTGCATTTGTTTCAATACCGGATGTTCATTTTACTTATTTATTTATTCAATTAACGACCTTCTCAGCACGTCTATACATGTCAAAATAGTTATTCTAACAATGCATTCGATCATACCGCCTTTCGTTATTTAATCTAAGGCCAATTCTAACAACAATCAAATTAATTACGATGCATATAATATAGAAATATGACATTTGCCACACCTCGAGTGTTTAACGCTGTCTCAATTCGATTTGAAATGTAGATATAAAGAAATTTGTCTGATATCGCTTAGAAAAACCGCATGCAGTCATTTTCATTGTCCGTATTTTTGATTTATCGGTTTAAATAAAAGTTTTTCGCAAAAAGCTTTTATCCATTGGTGTTTGAACTAGCACGTTGGTAGATATGTCACGAAGCTGAGTAAACAAATCTTAAATGATTGTCACAAATTCGACAATAGTAAGAAAATCCATACAGACTAGTTGAAAGAGAAAGAGAGAGAGAGAGAAAGTCAATTTGTAAATTTCAGAAATCAGTACAATAAAGTTATTATTATTCATAAATTTGAGCAGGGGTCATAAGACCCATATGTCCATAACATTATAGGAATATATGAACTAAAAGTAACAATAATATAGAAAATAGAAAAAAAAATACGCAAAAATATTAAAATATTCATTATGAAAACAGATGTTTATTTATCTAGCCTATTTTTAAATATGTTGACGGATGAAGCATCTACAACTTCCATTAGAAGACCATTCTATATCAAAAAAAATTTAATACTTTACTTTTATTACTCAGAAAGTTTTGTCTTGTTACCTCAAAATTTACAAAATTGTTTAAAGTTTAATAAAAAAAATGTCCTCCGGCACTCTATGAAGTTAGAAAATATTATATCATTTCCAAATTCCAAATCAGATAAGACCTTTTTATTCAGAAGAAACAACTACTTCCTGGGCTGTATGCCCCACTGGACATTGAACTACATTTCAATAGAAAAATAAGAAATTGAATACGTATACTCTTTACTGATTCAAAATTTTGAAAATATACCTTATACAATAACATATTTCAAATTAGGGAGAATTTACCTATTGTACTTTCATTGCAATATCACAACTACTTTCAGCGCCGTAATTAAACTGAAGTTTATTTTTGCAGAACTGAATTTATTTAGAGAAATAGAAAATACTGTAAAAACATTCAAAGATCAGTGTGCAATTGTTACAAGTGGTCAAAATTAAGTCCACAGAAAAAATCAAGTGGGGGTTGATCAGGACTTCAACGCCCTATCAAAAATCTCGGAAAAATATTGTTAACAAGGGATCGTTAGAATTTGCTAATGATGGCCCAACTTGATCCTATTTGTCGCCATTTAAATTGCCTTTTACAAAGAAGGATCCGATAATTTTGTTGCCAATAATACACGCCCACACAAGGGTGTGGTTATTTGGGGTGCTTGTGGATTCGTTCTTCCATAAATTCTTCTTTTCCTTTTGTGAACCGTTAGAGTGCAAAGAAGTGTAGACACCGTGGTTAGGTGTTGTCAGGCATGGCTTCGAGAAGGCCGTACGTAAAGAGCAAGGGGCTCTGGACGCCCCCGTAGAACAACAAACCGTGAAGATCGCCGCCTAAGATTATTGGCCTTAGAAGACCGTTTCTCCTCTACCGGGTCCATTGCAAATGAATGGTTTGCAGAACACGGAAGACCTATTGGCATGCGAAGTGTTTACCGACGAATAAGACGTTTTGGCATGTTTCCATACCGACCACACTGGGTCCTCCCTTTAACTCCAGAAGATCGACGTAATCGCCTTGAGTGGTGCAGAGAACGGTAACTCTGGGACCAGGAATGGAACAGTATTGTCTTTAGTCACGAGTCTAGATTTTGTTTAGACATGCACGATGGTCGAGCGAGGGTTAGAAGACGACGTGGTGAAAGGAGAAATACACGGTTTTTTGTTGAAAAGCATGTTCATCAAACTGTTGGAGTTATGGTTTGGGATGATATAGCTTATGGTTTGAGATCACCTTTAATCTTCATCAGAGGAAACATGAACGCGAAGCGTTATGTGCAAGAAGCTTTAGAATCCCATCTTTTACTTATCTTGACACCCTGGCAAATCCAACTTTCCAACAAGATAATGGCCGACCACATGTCGCAAGAGTCACAATAGACTTCTTTCAAGATAATGATGTCAGATTGTTACCTTGGCCACCAAGATCTCCCGACTCCCCAATTGAGCACGTGTGGGATATGATGGGTAGGAGATTGCTCAGTTTGCAACGTCCCCCTCAGACTCTGGAAGAACTTCGAGAGGAGTTGGTGGTTGCCTGGAATGAGATACCACAGGAGGACATTGACCACCTGATCAGAAGCATGCCTAGGCGCGTTGGAGAATGCGTAACACATCGGGGTGCATCCACACATTATTAAAGATAAAAGGGCTTTAAAGCAATGCAATCATTTTGAAATTTTTATCATTTACTTATTATGCTTCAGTTAGTACAGTATTTTATAAAAATAAAATCATTTAAACTGGGTGTTCGGATTTTTATGTCAATTAGTATATAATATAACAAGTGAAATTGCGATTATCGATAATTATGTGTATTTATACGAAAAATTATTTGATAACATTTTAAGTATAAATACATGTGATTTTAGATAATCACAATTTCAATATTTGTATTCGTAAGATTATACAACAAATAAAATATTACTGAACTGAACAATTAATTATTTATTATTGAAATTAATTGGTTTGTTAATTTTAATTGCTTCTTCAGTATTTTTCGAAGAAAACATTCCAAAACGCGACATTTCGTAACTTTTTCTGACTTATTCGCGAAAAATTTTTTGTTTGGCGCGTAACCATGGTTATCATAACAGCGTGTGTGATTATCACTTATTAGTAAAATGATTATCGATAGCTAAGCATCAATAAAAATAGGCATTTAATATGTTATGAGTTGTATAATCAGCAAAATCGTTTTATATCTGAATTAAATTCAAAGTGAATGAGTGTGTTCATATTCTTACAGTGTGGACAAACTCACGATGGTCATCCTGATTTATACTAATTTAAAAGTGCGAATTTTAAGCGAATACAGTAAATAGGTGTCTTCAGGTTTTGTTTATTTAGTAGGAACTTTTGGGAATAAATGCCAAGGCCGAATAGTTCATTTCCGTCAACTTTTTAAATAAATGTTCCCTTATTTCTGGTGATTATCTTAGATGGTTATAAATAATAAAATTGCAAGGCTTATAATAGAAACCTAACTTTTTTTACAAACAAAAAGTGCAACGTTATCGTTAACAAATATTTTAACACATTCCCATTTTGAGAAATGATTCATTCAACTAATATTTTAACGTACATAGTTTACATTTTTTATCGTTATTAATAAAAATAGCTTAATAAAGTAAAAAAATCATTTTTTTACTCTTATTTGTCCATTTATAAAAGTTTAAGGAACATACTATATCTACGCCACTGTCGTCGAATAGTACTCCACTAGCATTATTGCGTTCTGGGTGTCGTGAGAACCGACTAAAGAAGATTCTTTTCATAAATAATACAATAACGCCCATTAACATAGTCAGTAATGCGTTCTTGCAAGTATGAAACGGTACGTCGCAAAATTGTAAATAACTATCCTTCTGGTCACTAGGTATTACACGATGACTGTGATTTACGGTACGTTACACGCTTAATATCCGGTTAAAACGACCGAAAATTTAATTGAGGAAGTCATTGCCGTTAGAGCAGTTTCAATGTTTTTAAGTACCTTCATTAATTTGACGTAAAACACACCTAAATCTTTATTACACAATATTCACCCGATGGAATATGCGTAGGTAAATGCTGTATATTTTGCTATTACTTTTGAGTGACTTTGCAGGAATTTTCTTTCAACATAGGTTCATATATAAGAAATTCATTTTCTTTGCCGGATTTATTAATATGATCCCAAAAGTACGGCTAGAAGTTAGACTTTCAATTTTCTATTGTTACATACAGTGTGAATATCTCAGCAACTTTCAGCACCAAAATTACTGCAAGTAAAGTACGTTTCACAATAATTCGTTGTCTTGGTACCTGGTATTAAGGGATTACTAATAAAATGTGGTTAATATTTCTTCGAACATTTACAGAAAGATATAATCCGACGAACGATATATGTCCTATACCAAGAACAAAAATGATACCAACCCTAGATTGTATAAAAAACGGTTACTTAAAGACGACACGGGAATTATTTGTAGCCGTACAAGTTTGTGGAGAATTATTTCTCAAATGGGATTTAAATATTGTACCATTAATAAAAGACAAGTGATAATGGAGTCATATCGTTTACGAATGTGGCGTTGTCATTACTTACAAGCTATTCAAAAATATAGAAGTGAAAACCTTTCAATTATCTACCTCGACGAGACATGGTATGACACCCATGATACTCCAACGAAGGGTTTTGTTGATTCATCGGGAAATTGCAAAACAAAGGCTCCATCAAATAGAGGACAAAGAATTACAATAATACATGCCGGATCAGAAACAGGTTGGGTTCCAAACGCTTTATTGTTATCAGCAAAGAATATTAAAGATTCAAGTTTAGATTATCACGAAGATACGACAGCAGAACTTTTTGAAGATTGGTTTGAGAATTATTTATTGCCGAATATACCGGAAAAAGTATAATTGTCCTGGACAATGCAACTTATCATAGCCGTCAATTAAATAAAGTACCAAATAGCAACAACAATAAATGGGAAATTCAAGAGTATTTGTTAAAAAATGACCTTTATTTTGAAGAATCGTACACAAAACGTGATCTCTTACAAGTTGTAGCAGCGTTCGGTATTGAAAAAGAATACGTTTGTGATACTATTGCTAAAAATATGGGCCACACAGTGTTACGGCTTCCCCTATATTATTGCATGTTCAATCCTATAGAACACATGTGGCATCAGCTAAAATCCAAAGTTAGATCGGAAAACGTTTCACCCACATTAAACTCAAGTGTTATAGAGTTAATCAGAAATGTGACAAGTAATATTCCCATTGATAGCTGGAAAAATTCGATTCAGCATGTTATTAAGGTTGAAGGTACATATCGAAATGTTAATGTAACTGTAGCACCCTTAGTTATTAATTTAAATGAAGACGATAGTGATACTGAACTACATTTAGATTAAATAGTTGTAAATAATGTAGAATTAGTTCATTTGTTTAATCGCAATTAATAAATAAAGTTCAAATTTGTTTTTAAAAAATTTCGTGATTTTTTAAAAAAAAATAAATTTAAATTTTAGTAAATGTTAACTTAGTTTTATTTAAATCAATTTTTTGGGATACCCTGTAATACGAAATATTTTTAAAATGTGGCCATGATTAAACTACATCTTTTTTATTTGAAACATTTTTTGACAACATCTGCCAATTAGATGAAATAGACCAAAGCGTATACGTATACGTAAGTTTCAACAGTTTTGTTTAATTTCAATTAATAAATAAACTTGAGATTTGTTGTTTGTTTTTAAAAAATTTATTTATTTTATTACAAAATAAATTTAAGTTTTAGTAAATCTTACTGAGATTTATTTAAATCTATTTTGAAAACCGGATTACTGATCTGTTAATGTTTACTGTACATTGAGAAATTTATAACCTTTCATTACTATTCCCCTAAGGTCAGGTACCGAGTCAACGAATTATTGTGAAACGTACTTTACGAGGGTTGCTTTTTATGTTTCGGGATTTGGCAACCCTGGTGTTGAAATCTGACAACTGACAGCTATATCGTAAAAGTTGGACATTTTTGAGGTTATACGTACTTAGAACGGTTTGACATACGAGTGCTATTTATGTTGTTTACAGTAACTTAAAAAATTTATCTCGGCCCAAAAATGGAATTAAATCGTGAACATTTTCGTGCGATTATTTTTTACTTTCGACGTGAATTAACTCAGCAACAGTGCATGGATGAACTTAATTCAATTTTTGCCGATGAAGCTCCACTCTCTATTTGTTTAATCTTCTTTGCAACATATTTGATAAAAAAATAGGAGGTATAGTTTAAAAAAAGGTTTAAAACGTCATAATAAGCTACTTTTTCCCTTACAAATTGTGATTAGAACTTGGAAAATAGCGAACAATGCACGCTACTGATTGGTAAGTAGTACCAGCTCCAGTACTAAGTGATGGACGGTTGGATTCTCTAGTCCAACGACCGCGGCCTTCGGGCATTTATTTGGTGGGATTTGTATGTATGTGTGTGTGTGTGTAACGGTCGCAAATGCCCGTAGCGTTAGTCAGTCTTCATTTCGCATTCGTTTTTAGGGGCCTTCTATATTTTTTTAGGGTTAGGCATTTTTCTTAGTCTTCGAGATTATGGAAATGAGTATCGCATACGAATATGTTAAAAGAGACTATAGCAGACTATGAATTGGCGTGAGTCACGCTAAAATGCATGTCGAAATGTGAGGTGTGATGATGAATCGAGAAGTTGTAGGGAGAATGCGAACAGGTTGTGGGAAAGCGGGTTTTTTTTTGGCAGCTGCATATTAGTTTTCATTTTAGAACAATGTAAATTTGAGGATTTGATGCGTGCGTCTCACGAAAGTGGATTTTTAAGGTAGGCAGATAGGTTAATATGCTACGGAAATAATAATAAAGTTTTAATTGCTCTCTTCAAGCCAAATTAAATTAATGATAAGCATCTAGAGAATCATAGCGGAACTTGCTAAAATTAGCTCATAAAGAAATAAGGGAAAAATGGGAGCTTGCATGAAAACCGGCATAAATATCTCATAAACGATATAGACAAGAATTGGACGTCTGCGAAAAAGATTCTAGTTTTAAGGACGGAAAACGAAAGATGAAAAAATTGGTTGGGATAATATCTGGGTACTAATAAAAAAAGGAAACATAAAAAAGTATAAACTGTCTTTAAGTAATTAAAAAATACTTAATTGTATAAGGTCAAACAAGTTAAAAATAAATAATAAAATAATAAATAAGTTAAAAATAAAATTAATTACATAAAAAGAAGAAATACAAATAAATAAGTAATGTAAATAGATTAAAACAATAAATAAAACTCACATAAAACTATTTAGGAAAAAGTCTTCAACACCATAATAGGCTTTCGAAAGTAATAATTCCTTTTTTGAAGAAGTTAGATTTTTTAATTTCTCTAAATAGTGGTGAAACTTCAACAATGACCCTATTCAAATATCGTATAGCCATTTTTTGGACAACATAAGTATTATTAAACAGTTCTAATGTGCAACTCCCCAAAAAACAAATACCATAACGTAAGTGAGATTCGAAAATATGCATTCCTGGTCACAAAGAAATGTAAATTTATGGAAATAGTATGACAAGCTGATGACAATTTATTGCACAGATGTTTAATATGATTATCAAATTTAAGTCTGTTATCACTACCAAGCCTCGATAACTTGTTTTTTAAATTGCACTCAATTTTGAGATTTTTAATTACAATACTAGATAGATCACATTTAAAAGCTACAATATTAGTGTTTTGAATTATTTAGCAGCAAATGGTTGGCTTCTTTACCTTGACACTTCTTTATCTTGACAATATCCGTACCAATCTTAATTCCCAAATATACGCTATCATAATTTGTCCATAAAATGAGTAAAAAACCACTAAGTCAAGGTTGACTATATCGTTGAAATATATTAAAAGTAGAATTGGGCCTAACACAGATCCTTGGGGAAGGCCACATTGTAACTTAACATTACTGGAGCCCTAACCACCATAGTACACAGCAAAAGATTGGAACCAATTTAAAATATAAATAAAATAAACAATGTTATACAAAGAAACATTATCTCTGTTCAGTATAATATTATGTAGAATGAGGAAATATAAAGAATAGCATGATCTGACAAAAAAAAATATAGTTTAAAGTAGGTACAAGAGGTAGCCGAAGCAAATAAAATACAAGAATTGTATAAGAATACAGAAACGTCAAGAAATTAAAATTTTAGAATTGATAAACTAATTAAAGATGTGCAAATCAATAGATCAGAAAATCGAAAGATGGGAAGTTGGTGGCCAAGGTAACAATGTGACATCATTATGTTAAAAGAAGTCTATTGTGACTCTTGCGATATGTGGTCGAGCATTATCTAAACCTCGCTCGACCATCGTGCATGCCTAAACAAAATCGAGACTCGTCACTAAAGACAATACCGTTCCATTCCTGATCCTAGAGTGACCGTTCACTGCACCACACAACGCGATTACGTCGGTGTTTTGGAGTTAAAAGGAGGACCCAGTGTGGTCGGTACGAAAACAGGCCAAAACGTCTTATTCGTCGTTAAACACTTCGCATGCCAATAGAAACGGTCCCCTAAGGCCAATAATCTTAGGCGGCGATCTTTAGGGTTTGTTGTTCTACGGGGGCGTCCAGAGCCCCTTGCTCTTTGCGTACGGCTTTTTCGAAGCCATGCTTGACAACACCTAACCACGGTGTCTACACTTCTTTGCACTCTAACTGCAATTTCCCGAAAAGAAAATCCAGCTTCCCGAAGTCCCACTATACGACCACTATCAAACTCACTAAGTTGACGAAAATTTGGATCTTTCCTACTACAATAATATTCATTTTTGAATTGTTAGTGGGTTTCAAAAAAAGCAGTATAAAAACCGGAATCTTCAACTCGATACATAAGTAAGTATTAGAGTGCACCAACTCAAAATTTTTCAATATGGAGATAAGTATAAGGAAATGGTTAAAAGATGTTTATTTATCAGTTTCAAATTGCACCATCTAAAAATCCCAACAACATTGTAAAAATTTTGACTTGTCATTATGCAGAATCGAATATTTTGTTTACACCGTCGTAGTTTCATACCGCATCATTTTGAATAAGTGAAGAACCATGTTTTTGAGTTGGTTGCACTCTGATACTGATGTATCGAACTGATAAGGCTAAAAATATCAAAATAAAATCATTTAAACTGGGTGTTCGGATTTTTATGTCACTTAGTATATATAATTAATATCAATATCATGCAGTAAGCATACTTAAATTTCATCTTTCAGCAAAATACATTAATAAATAAAACAATAGGAACCAAATTATCAGCAATTAGGTTTGATTCATAATTAGGTTTCACAGCACATACCTTTTTTAACAGTCGCTTTTATCTTCTTAGTAACACGAAGTTTTGAAGGAATTATATAGAAGGGTTTTTTTGTCGCTTTAATGTCAAAAAAATTCCCTACCAAGACGTACAATGGTTTTCTTGTTAAAATACACCTAAACTGTGATTCTTTTTCTTCAAAATACTACAGATCAGATGCCAATTTGTAGAAAAATCTTGGTCAAAAATAGGATTTCTTTAGGATTGAAATTCTTCACAAAAGTGTCCATTGCAGCATCATCCTAACTAGATCTGGTGGGGTAGTCAATAAAAAATTTTGTATGAAATTTTCGCTTTTTTGGTTCATATCTCGTAAATGGACTAGTTTAGTGATTTTTTTTATATTTGCATGTTATAAAATAGGTTTTTAGTGGTTCAAATGTACAAATAATTTTTTTATAAAATTAATCCTCTAGCCATAATCGTCTTTTGAAATTTAAATTTAATGGTTACATACGTCATAAGTGGTAAGTGACGTATTTCAATAAGATTGGTAGAAAATTTGCGATGTTGTCGATATGCTTTAATATTAACCGAGAAACTTATCTCTCTCTCTTATTTGTTGTTATTAAAAAGAGATAAACATATCGATATTTTTGTTCTCTGATTGACACTTTATCAAATAAGGAGTAAAACACTAAACAAAATATTCTGTCATTTTCGTTAGTTTAATTTGTTGTTTGGTTGTGTTTGGTGTTTGAAAGAAATTACTTCTATACTATTTTTGGTTCGAAAATAAAAATCCCTAAAACCTTCTCTTGGTGTTATAGCGGTTCCTTCAAAAATAACCAATAGAAGTAATTGTTCTCTCGGGGAGCAACCCTTCTATCGGTACAGTGAGAGAACGAATTTCAAGAATACGGTTTTGGCATTTTCAATAGAACCACGCCCACTTTCTATTGGCTGTTCTATTCTATCACTGTTTGTTTATTACAGATAAACACGATTTTCTCTCCTGTCATATATTTTGTCAACTGGTACAATCAGTTAGTCACAGAACACGGTGTTTTGTGCCGCCAGTTCTTTGAGAATACTTGAAACGAACGTAGCTAAAATGTGACAATGTTGACTTTTAAACACACTTCATTATTGGTTATTAGTTGGCGCTACGTTTAAAACTTACTAATTATTTATTGCTAAATTTTACGAAATGAGAAAAATTACTTGCAAAATGAATACCAATATAAGTAAGTGGGTATCTTATTCTAAATATATATTGCTATTATTTTGATTAATTTGATCCTACTAAACTAGTCCATTATAAGAGCTATAAAAATAATATAAAAGGAAATCTTGTAGGACATTTAATTTCCAAAAAAAGTTCCATAGCACTAAATATTACACATCAATATTTCTTAATATATTGGGTTTTTAAGTTGAGATTTGGAATATGTTTGGAGTTTTATACAGCTAAATTGTAGAAATTGTTGATTTATTATTAATTTTTTTTGAATATCCGTTTAAAATTGTGTTTTTTAAATTTCACTTTCAAAATTTAATTATTTATCTTCTCAATGATTTTCAGCTGAACAGATCATTGATTAAATTTATTGTACTAACCCTTACTTTTTGGAAGTCCATCTTATTAAGAATAATAAAAACTCTTTTAGTTTTAACAAAACTTTCACCATTTATTTAAAAAATTGCTTTTTTAACCTCAATGACAGCCGTTTCGCTAGAATTAGTATCGTCAGATTGATATATGTTAAAAAAGCAATTTTTTAAATAAATATTGGAAGTTTTGTTAAAACGAAGAGTTTTTTTTATTATTCTTAGATCATTGAGTGACAATAGAAAAAGAAAAATTTTAAGTCAATTTACCTGTTATATAAAAACAGTACTAAAACTAAACATTTATAATAAAAATGTTTTTATTTCTGCTTAAATAATCTAGCTTGACATGTTTAATGCCATTGCTGAATTGAATTGAATTGCAAGAAAACGGTTACTTTAATTCAGACTTAATGAAGTAACCGTGCACAAAACAATTCACGTCGTAGTAGTGTGTCTTGGTAGAAAAATAAATTGTTATACCGCTGACGCATACCACCACACACACGTTTAGCAAATAGTCACAAGTTTTAGACACGTTGTGAGTCATAAAATTCGATTTGGTTAGTATTCTCCGTAGACGATATCCTTCTATGATATCGAAATATTAATTACAAAGTGGACACACAGATGTGTTATTTGGACATTGTTAATGCTCGTCTTTAAATAGAGGTATTAGATGATAAGGTCGATGAACTTTTAAAAAAGTTTGTTTTTTCTTTATTTATGAATGTAAAGTACTTCCGAAGGCACATCTATCTATCGAATGAATAAAAGTATTTATTTGATAAAACACACTCGAAAAATTGGGTTGAAAAGATTTCCTGTTATGTCAAGTTTGATTTGATATATTCGTTTTATTTTCAAAACCGAAGATGTAATCAAGAACAATAAAATAAAGATTAATGGCGAAAATATAGCATGTTTCTGTCAAGTTACAGTTTTTTGTTGTTCGATATAACATGGTTGGAAAGAAAGGAATGATACAGTCGCAACTACACCATGAACGTCAAACGCATCCCAAAATTTGACCCCGTTCTACTCGGGTCTAGCAGCACTCCTACACTCTCTCATACGTTTGTATGAGTGTCTAAACTGGGTGGCGTTAACTTTGTAAATCTTGTAATCTTGCCACAGATGCAGCTGCCACCTTTCCTGGAGCCAACGGAATAGGCAAAAAATCCAAGGCAGAATAATCTCCATAAACCCAAACGGTCATAAAAGCAACAGAAGTCAATTCAAGATTGTTCTGCGGGTACAAATTTAAATAATCTACTCGTCGGGACAGATGTAACAAATAATCTTAACGGATCTGAACCCAGAGCCAAACCAGTAAGTGACTAAATGGACTGGCCTTGGACTTCTTCAAGGCAGGTCATAGAATCTGCACTTTGCTTCATCTACTAACCCTAATTTCTTCGTGTGACTTCTTAACCGGCAATGTCCGGTTAATATCCACATTAAACTCCTGAGCCTTTATTAAAATTAGGCAGCTAAGAGATTTCTTCTGGTCGTAGTGTCCCAGCAGTATCTTAGCTTGTCTCAGTCCTTCCAGCTGATTCCAGTACTTGGATTTTTCCCTCTCTATTTATTTTCTTAGTTTTTGATTGTGCTACTGCTGATCCCACAACCTGGTTCTGATCCCAGATATTTGGGCTCCTATTTTTGCAGCTTATTTGCCCTTTCATTCCTTTCTATTCCTGGGACCCATAGGAGAGGTTAGGACGAACAGAACGTCCGTTAAAGCGCAACAGACTCAACATGCTTATGCATTTTCTAAAACAGGAAGCATTTAGGGTGTGAAAATATTTGAAGACAATAGACAGTTAAGCGGGGGAATCACTAAGCAGTTTAACGAGTCTGTTAGAGAAGACTAGATTGGACAATAACTTGTAGATGACCTAACTAAATTAACATATATCTGGGGGGGCTGAGGTGGAACAACACATATAGTCCATACATAATCTTATCTAATATCCTATATTTCTTGTTGCTCAAGTAGAGCCGTATCTAGGTCTATTGCGTCTATGGAAATATACTAGACACCGCCATCTGTTTTTTTCGCAAGTGTTTATGAAGTCAATAAAACATTATTTAATACTGCATTTTTCCCACGTTGGGTGCCAAATGTGCGAGCCTTGTATAATAGATATGCATATCGTTTTGTTTCCATGGATTGTTTTTTAGTTTTTTATTTGAAAAATAGTTGATGGCTGCACTTTAGGATTAAGGGCAACGCCCCACCGGAGGGGGTGCATATGGGTGGATAGCTTATGAACAGAGAAACATAATGGTAGGGGTCTCACCGCGCGGAAACGCCCCCTAGCGGAGTTATAGGAAATATCAGATAACACATTTACCCATTGAAAATACATTATATAACCAGTTATCTGAACCTATCAACCTAACCTAACCCAACCGACAGTCCCTATCCTGCAGAGGGAGCACCAGTCCTCGACCTCTGAGCTGGTTCAGACAAATTTCTCTCTTTCACAACTTCTTTTGCCAGTTTAATCAGATTGTACTCCATCTGTAAGTAGAACATACTTATTAGTACTCATATCATCACTCATTCATTACAATTAATGGTCGCTATATGAGTCACAACCAGGGGGTTGAAGAAAGTTGTAATAAATAAAGACAAAACGTCAATAAATTTTTACATTACTGATTTATTCACCGGACTGATATTTTTTCGATCAAGGAAACAACTGACAGAATGACTTTTGTATATTACTAGAAAGAAAGAAGAAATATGCAGGTAACGTATTATCTAAACCATCTGCTCTTAATGCTTATCTGCGGTACAGTGAAATTATTGAAAAAAAGAGGTTTTTGTTGTGGCTTCTATTTTTTAAGGCCCTTGCGGACCTTGCACCCGTGGCCACTGCCACCTTTGCCACGCCCTAGATACGGCCATGTGTCCAAGTCAGTCTACTATATTATTATCCCTTTTTCCAGCAACTTAACCTGAGATATGTATGAGTAAATACTTAATTAATTTACTTGTATTTTAGTATATATAAAAATAGTATTTATTATTTGAAGTATTCATGATTACCCACCAGTGCTGCTTTATCAGTGTGGTACAAAATTTTACAGAACATCAATTACACTGCCACTACATCAACACACACTTGTTATCGTCTGATGATGATCAGAAATCAAAGTTAAACAAAATTGTAAATTTCTAGGTGAATTTTTGTTCCAAAAAAAATTGATTGCTACTTTCATCACATTGGTTCGCGGTCCCTAAAATATTGGATTTTTA
Source organism: Ophraella communa (assembly GCA_035357415.1). Classification (NCBI taxonomy): domain Eukaryota; kingdom Metazoa; phylum Arthropoda; class Insecta; order Coleoptera; family Chrysomelidae; genus Ophraella; species Ophraella communa. The sequence goes on from CM068979.1 coordinate 68,737,955, forward strand.
CATACATTTGATAAAAAAGATGAACCTTCTTGGCATCTTAAAATTTTGACTACTTAACTGGGGTGGCTTCAGAAAATATTTTGACAAAGATATTTACGTAATAATCAAATATATTTTAAGGAGAAAGTAAGTAATCTTTGAAGATATAAACCCTGCGGTTTCGTTTATAGTAAAAATATTTTGTACAATACCAGTATTATTATTATTATTATATTTACATTGTTTTAAGTCTACCTAGTAAAGTAACATGTTTACGTTATTTAACGTCGATAAAGGTCATATTGATAATAACAAAGTAGCAAACTATATGAAAGTGGCACACATCGAAGTTGGTTGGCTGTATCGTATTAAACATTCTCGCATTTTGTTTTTGTTTGTTTTCGTAATATCAATAAAATATTTACCAATGCGTACAAAATATGTTTCGTGGGTTTACAAAACTCGTATTTGTCCGTTTTGCAACGAATACCACTATTATTATTATTAATTGGACTTAAACTGCTATAAAAACTTTTTAGTATAGAAATTTAGGTGCTAAAGATAGTGAAATAGTGTTGAACCTACACGTTTTTGTAGTGGAAGTGGAAAACAAACCATTATTTGTATATATTTTTTTTATTTTCTAGTTTACGGACATTTTCAATGTAGAAAAATTGTTAATAGCAGTACGTTTTTTATAATATGACCACTCGGACAAACTTTGAATACAATACCTCATAAAATGCTAATGACCAAGCCTTAAGGGATTAACCAATAATTGTACACTTCAGTGAAGAAGAACTTTATCATAGTAAAATGTCAATAGACCATTCCAGAACAGCTGTGATATACCAAGTCAGCCGAAGACATAATTTACTGCGCTTACTCGTCCGATTATAATTTTTTTTTGAACCCAGTCGAATGAATTCAACTTTTATCGACTAATAAGTAATGGAATTACGAGTACTCAAGTTTTGAAATGGTCAAGCAGAAGATATGTATAATACAAATGGGTTTATTCTTTTTCGAGATTTGCTCCAACTCTAGAAAAATACAAAAAGTTTAAAATAGTGGCGCTTGTTTAATATTTGGGATATGTCAACTGATAATGGTTTATGATTTCAACACACTTTTAACCGCCAGTCGCGGCGTCAGGTGGTTTTCTTGGAGCGTCCGAGTTTTTTTGCAGCTTTTAGTGAATAATGGGTGATCAACATTTACAAAAATTAATTTTATTTGCTAGAGGAAGAAGAGGATGAAGAGCAGATGCTATTTTATTAAGTTTGTGGAATAAAACAATTATTTTTGTAGAGAAACGAAGAACGATATTTTAAATTACTTATTGAGCATTTAAAAAGGGACGAAAAATGTTTTAGAGAATTTTTTCGTTTAAATCGCCAACAATTTAATTTTGTATTGGTATTTGTACAAAATGACCTAACAAAATCTGCTGCATGGCATTTTCCGAGGAGAAGAAAGCGGGAAGAGTCAAACTGTAAAGTTTGTATTATATTTGGTCATATGGACCAGTCCTAGGTTAAGTCTATTCAGTAGTAGTCGATAAGTTAAGGATTCGAGATTATTCGTGTCAGCCTCGCCTCCAAAGAAGTACGTGATGACGGTACTCTTCTTTGGATCAATTTGCTCACCTACATCCGCTCTCTTCTCTTCGGAAAATGCCATGCTTTCCTCTTCCTCCTTCTCGTATCCATGCGAACGGTTCACTTCTTGCCCTTCCGCTGCTTCCTCTGCCTTATGTTGACCCTCCGCTCCTGCTGCTCCTGCTGGTTCGATGCTTCCTTCGGGACTTTCTCATCCATAGGTGCATTCGTTGTAATTTTTTCGGAATTACGTGAACATCCGAAAAGTATTTAAAAGTGGATTTTTCATAAATAAATTTAACGAGAACTCTTTAATTATTATTGATGGAAAATCATTACCTGGTTCTGCCTAACATTATAGTAGGTGATGAAATCTTTCTGTTAACTAAACCTGCAAAAATATTATAAAAAAATATATTTAATCCGTGCTAACTTGAAAGGTCCAAATTATATTCTGTTAAAATTTAAATATATAATTTTATGGTGTTCCTGAGATTTGTTGTTTTTAAAATTATTTGAATTTTGGGTACAATTCAGACTTGCCACCCGTTTTGAGCTGTCAAACTTTGGACGACCCTCTTAAAACTATCATCTAAAGTTGTTCCTATATCTTCCCAAGATTTTTACCTTGGGTTTCTGTTTTTGTACTCTTCATTCGAAACATCCCACACTCCCATTACTGTATAACGCGCCCCACAGCAGTCTTAGAGGTGTTGCTAGGTCTATCTCCGCTGCAATATTGCATTATGATAGAAGCTGCTGCTGGTGCCTTACGGCTGCAACTTGGTGATGTGGTTGGTAATCTAGGGATCCTGGAAAAAATTCTACTAGCATCCTTAAACCAACCGTTAGATACCATGCCAGTCAAGTTTGACTTTGAGACACCGTTTGAAGTGGTTATAGGAAATCGGCGTACGGTTAAAGAAGCCGACCCAGAGCTGGAAGACGGCTCACTGGTGTAGTACACAGATGGGATAGGGTTGGAGTGATGGGACTGACTTTTCGGTTGTCCAAATCCCTTAGTAACGCCTCAGCTATCTCTCGATATATATGCTAGTGTCCAGGAGTGTTTCCGTAGACACAGACAGTCAGGCAGCCTTAAAGGCTCTGAGTTTTTTTAATTTATGAGTCAAAAAAAGGTAACGTTGATGTGATTGCCAGGTCACAGAGGGATAGTAGGAAATGAGGAAGCTGATAGACTCGCAAAAGAAGGGGCTAATACCCCTTTCCTTGGTCCGGAGCCCTTTTGTGACCTTACAAAAAGCCACATCAAAAAGTAACTCGGTTCCTGGGAAGAGGATCGACTACGAACTCACTGGAGGAATATGCCAGGACTGAGGCTTATTACCCTGTAGCTAATCTCAAGACGAAAAGAATAGGATAGCAAGGGTTTTTTTGGCCTGGCTGCACCAAATATGAGGTTGCAATCCCTTACTTCTCAAACATGACTAATTATTCTGAAGTGGGATAGATATCTCTGCTTTGGTAGGATCTGTTAACCTTAAATTCTTATCTAGGTACGTTAAGTTACTCGTAAAGTAACAAGCCTCTGGACTATAGCAAACTTTCATTGAGATGTCTAATTTCACATATATACGATTGACCAACTTCGAGTGTGCCGAAGATATTTTTTCATTCTCGAACGATCGATCGTGTGGGTTAAGACCCAAATTTTTGTTATTTTTTTTTTGTTACATTCAATGGTGAATTGACTCTTGAGGATTTGGTGTAAATTTAGCGTAGGAAGTTGCGGTCTGTTCATAAAGTAATGGAATTGTCGGGCGTTAAATTGCTTTTTCAAAAAATTGTCGGTCGATGGGTTGTTGTGGTAATATGTCCCATTTTATACTTTATCGTTATATTATCATGTTTATTCATCTAATAAATTAAAGAGCACGGTAACCGAGGTCTTAAAATTCGACCCACATTCAGTAGGACCATGGTTTTTACTGATGCATCTTAATCAATACTTAATAACAATGAAAGACACTTTTATGTATATAATAAGAGAAATAAACAAACTTCTATAGAAAGAAACTTAACAATAAGGCCAAATCATAAAAGACCGTCCATAATATGTTAACAATAATTGTAAACATACGAAGTATGTTAGCATTAAATAACCAAAATAATAATAACTTGGACTGAAATAATAAACATTCAAAAATAAATACTGAAAAAGTGTAAATCTATTACTGGTTACTTATATAATATATAAAATGTTATAGAACATTAAGATCTTAAAAATTGTCATGAAAGTTACACAATTTTCTGGTGACACAAATGGGAATATTTTTCTATACATCAAATGATCTCACAACCTTGTGTTTTTTTAGCAAAAGAGGTCTCAAAATATTCTTTCACACGTGTTACACAACACATTTCACAATAGTTGAAAATTAAATTGAAGGACGAAGAAACTGTCACAAAATTTTTACTGATTTCGGCCTATTTAGAGCCCATCATCAGACTAAAAAGAAGTGAAATACATTACAAACATTATTACAAGTTATCGAGTTAAAAAATGTTTAGTTATATAATAGATAACGAGTAGAATTAATTCCATTACGATTATGATTGCACAAATTGTGGTCAAATAAAATCCTGTGACATTGACAGCTATCATTTTCAACTTCAAGCAACTTTCTGTGATTATGCTTTTTGTATCCTTATTGCCATTACCGTTTTTTTTTAGTTTATGTACTTAGCTACTTGCTAAGTTCTTCGGGTGTTAAGTGAGTTTTTTTTTTCGAATATGGACATTCCTTTTTCTCATGGCTTCTTTGATTGCTTTCCTCTACGATGTGATGAGGATGACTGACAGTAAATGGCCAAGTAAAATGATATATTATATCCCAGTCATGAGAATAAAGAGAGAGAGACCAAAGATATATGGACTTATATTTCCTTATGCCAACTTAAAATGATTTCAATAAATTCATTTATACTTTGTTAAGAGTGACCTTATTCTTCAAAATAATGTCATTTATGAATTTAACTTCAAGTTTGGTGAGTACAATGTTTTAATTAATTAAGTATTTATATTTTCTCTCGACTATTTTTGTTTCTATCTTTTGGTCACAATCATTGGTTTATAATTTTTATGATTAAGTATTATTTTTTAATGTCACTCTACCTTAATTGAACACAATTTCTTTAATAATAATGCAATTAATTATACTTGTTATTAACTTGTAATAAATGTTTGCAACGTAATTATTTTTTTGTCTGATGATGGCCCTCTAAATAGACCGAAATCAGTAGCCTTTTACTACCATCTGTAAATCTAATGAAACATTTGTAACATTGACATTGGTTTTTCCTTTCTTGATTTACCAAGAGTCACATTTGAAACATGGATTATTTGCTTCATTTGAGTTAAATTACTTTTGTTACAGTAACTTAAACTATAGTATATTAATCATTATTGAGCAATTACAGCAGTTATCGGCAATGGTGTTAATACAATTTATCATAAGAATTTGTATGATCTTATGTTTTCATTAATTAATCTTACTGCTGTCTGAAGAAGTATGCGTATTTGTTGATGTAAATAACTTATTTCCAACGCTTGTTGTTTCAGATAAGGATTCATCAATAGGGCAATCAAACAATGTGTCAAACTAAAAAAAGGCGTTGTATGGAAAGTTTATCTCCGTTTTCCTTTATTTAATCTTTTACTTGGTTTTAACTTTGTTTGTGAAAACAAAATTGTAGAATTAAATTTATTATACTAACCCTTACTCTGGGCAAATCCATCTTACTCATTTCCTACTTATTATTCTTAGGAAAATTGTAAAAATTAACAAAAATATTTTATTTGTTACGCGGTCTGATTTGGCCCGTGGCTCGTTTTAATTAATTGGCTATAAAGAATAAATTTAATTATTCGTGTCTTTATCCTTTTGCTTCGTCTTCTGCTGTCTTTTCAGAAGAAGATTACAGGTGCCGACTTAATCACACTTTACCGATGCTTGTAAGCCTTGCGGGATTGTACTTGGCAATTCTTTTAGAAATTCATTCTGGAGACATATCTATTCTTGTAGCTTGTAGTTACTGCTGTTATTGGTTGCATTTTAAGTTCTTGTCTTTCTTTATTTCTTACATCATGTTCCAAACGTGTACAGCCTTTACCGATCTTAAATCGCTTTATTATGGATTGTTATATCACTTTCTGTATCAACTAAGATGGTAGCAGAAGTGTTCTATGAAATGCGTGACCTGCACACTTAAAGCTATTGTTTAATTTTAAATATCTGGCAGTGGTTTTTTGCGTGGCATTTATTTTTTTGGAACATATTGTTCAGTGCGTTTTCTACCTTGTTAGTTGAAGGTTGGGTTAGGTTAGGTTTAATGTGAGCAGGGCGTTTTCTGCCCCTCCACTGCGGCCAAACTTGGGCCTATTGTGGCTCACCCCTAAGGGTTACAATTAGCCATCCAGTTTTCACTTCTTAACGAAGACTTGTTAGTTGTAAAATAGGTACAAAAACTCTTATGCAAAGGTTAACATTTTCTTAAGAAATAGATACTTAACAAATTTTCTTGGCGTCTTAGTTTTAGTTGGGTTAAGTGTCGAAGCATTTCTTTTTTATATTTTTTTTTTTAATTTTTATTCCTCTTTTATAATATTTATTTGTTTCTATTACAAAGCACATCTAGAACAATTCTTAAGCATATTGAATAGTCTTACAGAAAATTTAACTATAATTAAAAACATTACTATCCCCTCGCACAACGTTAAGTTTTAGAGGGACAGTCTGTGTTTGTTGTTAGTTTTGTTTTGTTTATTTTTATATGCTAATAATTTGTATTGATTTATATATACTTATATCCATGTAATTTCTTGTATGTAATTTCTATCAATAAACATTATTATTATTACTATTATTATAAATGGCCAATAACAATCATCTTCTTTTTGTACTGCCAGTCCACGATAGTATGTCCGTTAAGAGGTCCTTACACGATCAATAATATTGTCATTATTTAAAAATATTGACAATAATTTTGGTCGTGTCAATAGATTAATGACAATATTGAATATTTTGAAATACAGACATCAATACTCCAATATCTAGACTACGACCACAAAAAGTGGGGACATTGACAGTATTATTGATCGTCTAAAACTATTTCTCATTAATACGTATTATTTAAAATGAACGTCAGCGTGATGGTTTTCTTCAAAGTTTTTTAGGATCCCTAACTTATGGGGGTAATAATGTTTTATTTTTTTTTTATTTTTCCAGTTGGTACAATAATAATATAATATAAATATTAATTTTTTCTTTATTTTCATATGCTTTTGGATAAAATATTTTTCGTAGTGAATTTTAATAGCTACGCCACTGGAATTATTATATTTTCATCAAATACAATACGAACTACCAGTCGATCACAGCAAAAAAAATCAACCACTGCGTGCCGAGCGAAGCGAGGTTCGCAGCACCAAATTAATTTTAACTTTTTTAATTTTTTATTGTTTGGTTAAAATTAATACTTAATATGCAAAGAAAAAAGGACTTTTTAAAAAAACTCTTATAACTTGACTGCACCTTATAGAAATTATTTCCTTGTATTGTTATCTATCGATTACAGTTACCTTTGATCTGTTGGTTTGCAAATGAACGGTAGGATGGCGCTTTTGCGACTTTATCATTGAATCGTGGATTTACGGTTTATGTATTGGCGTAAAATAATCATTCCGCATCCTGCTCTGCGGGATAAGAAGAACTACTTACCTCGTACTGATGAGACACAATAATGTCGAAACCGGTCTATGAGTAGTGTTCTTCCCGTTGATTTGCAAATCGATAGAGATGGTTTTAAGTATCGACGAAGTCGGTCGCCATCACGTTTTCTATTGGAATGTAATTCAATGTCCGTTGGGGCATATAGCCCAGGAAGTAGTTGTTTTCTCATAGAAAACGGTCAAGCTTGGTACAGAAACTGTTAATTTCTTTACCCTGGGTGCAGGTGGAAACAATTTTCCAGTTTTCTTATAAACTAGTTTTATAAATACCTACTAGTTAATATAAGGTCCCCTAAAGTTCTCCCATTATTATTGATATCTTAGCATTGACAATATAATCGATCGTGTAAGGTCTCCTTTATGTATAGCCCTTAATTACTCTTTCTGTAGATAAAAAAATGTACTTTCTTTAAATTAAATTAAAAGAGGCCTACTTCAATAAGGACGAGTAGAGAATATTGTTTTTTAAACTGTTTGATTTTGAAATTATTTTCTTTATATTTTTCTAATTTTTCTGTATACCTTTATTCTGTTTTCTGTTTTTTATCATTCTAGACGTACAAACATAGCTTTAGAGCTATTGAAATAGCCTTGACCTCGTCAAAACAAGTCCGATTCGCAAGATAACTCGAATCGGATTCCAAAATCGTCACGGCGATTTTCCTCTGTAACTTTGTGTTTGTGACTACTGAGATAAGGAATGTCGATTATTCACTTGTTTTTTTCATTGAAGATATTGTAGTAGTTTCTGCGAATCTAGCCAGCCGTGAGTTCCCATTGACCGAGAAATACCAATATAAAAGAATAATATAGGTAGTCGAATCCATTTTAAAAATAAAAAAAAACAGTGGAGATTTATTAGTTTTTAATTTAAATGTCACCGATTCGGATTCGATTTAATAATTGTACGATGAATTTTCAAAAGAAAGTCTTCTAGTGATTATTTTTGGATTTAAAACCCGACCAGCTATAGCCAAAACCAAGTTATTGGAAGCTGGGATGACGGTTTTGAGAAATATTAAAGGAAAAACTTAACTTAACTGGATAGGGAGTAAGTGAGGCGATCCTGTAAAGTGGACAATTTTAACTAGTGGATCTTCTTCTTTAAATACAGTGTTCTTTCAGAACGTTGGTGCCCATCTTAGCTATTGTGATTCTATTTACTGCCCACTTTAACTAGCGTACTTGTACGAGGGTTGCCTTTTATATTTCAGGATTAGAAAACAAAAACAAATATTAATCATCAAAAATCACTTTATTGTTTTTCAAAATATTCTCCATGAAGATTTATATACTTTTGCATGCGTTTGAATCAATTATCGCAGCACTTTTGCCACTCTGATTGAGGTATCTCCAAAACGTGCATTCTGAATGCAGCAACTGCTTCTTCAGGTGTCCAAAAACGTTGACCTCTCAGTTTGTTTTTGATGTACGGGAATAAAAATAAGTCATTCGGTGCCAAATCAGGACTATACGGCGGATGACTCATCAAATCGTTGTTTTGAGTGCTCAAAAATGCAGTTGTTTGAGCCGATGTGCGGGAGTCCGCATTGTCGTGGTGAAAAGTGATCCGTCGTGGGCGGTTGATTTCTTGGAAAACAATTGGCAAACAAATGTTTGTGTACCACTCAGAATTAACTGTTCTGCGTTGTTCTAGTGGTATGGTTGCGATATGTCCAGTTTTTCCGAAAAAACAGGCAACCATTTGCTTGGAAGTGCTTCTTCGTGCGCGAACAATTTTTATTTCCATTTTTGAACGGAGATGAATCTTTTAAGTTACTGTTAATAACACAAATAGCGCTCGTATGTGCAAACGTTCAGAGTACCTTTATCCTCAAAAATGTCCAACTTTACGATAGAGCTGTAAGTTGCCAGATTGCAACACTAGGGTTGCCATATCCCGGAATATAAAAAGCAACCCTCGTATCCAGTTCATACCAATCTCGCAAGTTCTTCAACCATGTTTTTTGCCTGCTATTTTCCCTTGTATAATATTCTGCAACACTCTGTATTTGAAGCCTCTCATAATATGATCAAAGTATTTCAACTTTCTCTTCTTATTGCAATTTACAATCTTAGTGATCTTCCTAGGGCGTTCTGGTATTGTTAAACTTGGAACCTTTTCCACCCATGAAGTTCTGTAGCACCACATCTCGAAAGCCTCTAAAGGCGTTTTAAATCACACTTATTTATAGTCCAAAGCTTCGACACCATAAAGTAACACATAACAGCGAAAAAGGCGAATTCTCAATGACAGTTTTAGGTCTCTGTAAGTTCTTTAATTTTTTATGTACACCTTTACACCTTTCTACGGTTTCTTTTTCTTTTACTTCTTTGCCTGGGTAATATTTGGGGATTTTCTTATTTCGTTAGTAAGCATCGGAATCTCATACATCACTCCCGATTTTTTCCTTATTTTTTTATCTTACTTTAATTTTCAAATTTTTTGTAATATCTTTTATATTTTTTCCATCGTTTACTATGAGAAAATTACCTTTTCCACGGCAAGCCGAGAAAATAAATTTTACGTTTCCACGCTAGCTGGCGTCCCAATTGACGTTTCAACAAAACTATTAGCTATTATTGCTTCTTGTTTTATTTTCTTCAATTATATATTACTCATAAATTGTTCATACATTGATAAACACATATATGAGTTTCGACTTCACGTGCTTGCTTGGTTGGTTGTTTATGTGTTGCTTCTAGTAGAGGTAGGTTGTTTAATAACAATCTGTTTATTTGAAACAGTTTCTTTCATAAAACGTTTAACGTGCGTTGAGAAAGTGTAATTGCAACTAGGCGTCTAAATAATAGTGTTGTCAGAGTTAAACTGGTGAGCTTTTTTTTAATTTTTGAAAATAACTGTTGCTACTGCTTCTAGTAGAGGTAGGTTGTTTAATAACAATCTGTTTATTTGAAACAGTTTCTTTCATAAAACGTTTAACGTGCGTTGAGAAAGTTTAATTGCAACTAGGCGTCTAAATAATAGTGTTGTCAGAGTTAAACTGGTGAGCTATATGTGACTTTCTTTGTATTTTTTTTTTAATTTTTAAAATAACTGTTGCTACAGCTTTTCAGAAAAAACATGTTTGTCCATCTCTAACTCGGTTGCTCCTTTCTTCCGTTGACGGCGCTATCAATGGGTGGTCTGCTCAGTCCAGGCCAAAATGAATTTAAATTATAAACTAAATTTTTTTTATAAAAAATATTAATAATTATTGTTTAGGGGGAAAAATTATGTGTAAATCATGGCAGTAAAGTGCTCTTTTCAGGCCTTAAAAAGTTGCCAAATTTTTTTTTCAGAAAAAATGCCTCTTTACAGCCTAGATATGCAATATATTAGTATTCATATGTCTGGAATCTTCTATTTACTTTGATATAATTAGTTTGATTTTTGATTATTCTTCCGGTTTTGCCCTGATGCTAAGTGCTACAGCTTTTGAGTTGGGTAATTGGAAATTAAATTTTCCATAATAGGTTCTCCCTGATACATACACATAATAAAAAACTAATAGCAATTTGAATACTCAAAGATATTATTATCAAATTATTCTCATTTAAAATCCTAAAACGCAGAAGGTATTATATTTAGTTTCTTTTTCAACCGATTGCCACACAGAATTACATAAAACAAAATTTCTTTGTTTCAGCAATTTGGAACAAGATTTGCGTTAAGATAATCCTCTTAAATTAATGCACATTTTTTGTTAAAACCAGATTAGAGATAAAAGTTTTGGTAGTTATGAGAATTTTGTTAATGTTTCTAACGGTTTTACTAGTTGGGAAATGCATTTCAACAAATTTACAGGTTTCCGTCGCCAAATATCTCAAGTTCATCGTGTCACGTCAAAATTCCTCCGATTGCTCGATGGAGCGCATTATTTTTGATGACATAACAGTTTGTTATTCACTAAAAGTTTGACCGCATTAAGTAAGATCGGTCGAAATGACTAGCTCGGTAAAAATCTGCAGTAAAAGTGGAATAATCGAAATGTTACGAGATAATTAGATGCAGTCAACCTATTTACAAGCTTACGTGTGAAACGTATTTGAATTTCGATTACGAGAAACGTGGGAGATTCCAAATTAAATGAATATGTAGTTAGTTACGTTAAAGGTAGTTATTTGGTTGATTTATTGCGAATAATGGTTACATTACCAAGTCGTAACACTGTGATTACTTTCGTACGGGACTTGACTGTCTATTTATTCGAATTCTAGTCAAGGTACTTTTTCTAGACATCTCGTCGTCAAATAATCGGGACTCGAATGGCGTTTGCTGGAAATGTGAAAAAAGAAAATGAAAATCCGAGCTTGGATAGCTAATTTGGTGTCATGTAATGAAACAAACAATCTTTTTGAAAAAGGAAATTCTAATGTCTAAACAGTAATACAATCTGACAACTTACTCAGAGCTAAAGACTCAATTGCGTCCTTAAACTCACAGTTCCAGAGGTTCTCTATAGTCAGTCGGTTATCCGTATCTAATATTTGTTTATGTGATGACTCGTTTGCTAATGCATTCATTATAAATGCAAATACTTCAAAGCCTTTGTATATTTTTAAAAAAATTGGAAGATGGGATCGCGAATCTGAGGTAAAGCTTTGCTGCAGACTATTGAAGGTGTATTTTTTATCGAGGAAGAGAATCTGGTAAAGTACATTCATACTTATACCGTTCTGACTTCGATTATATTGCCTCCAATAAATCTTCCTACCGGCCGGCAGGGCCGGAGTGGACTTTTTACTTTTACATTGAGAAGCAATTGAAATTAGTAGGATCATATTAATCAAAATGATAGCAATATATATTTAGGATAAAATACCTACTTATTTATATTGGTATTCATTTTGCAAGTAATTTTTCTCATTTCGTAAAATTTAGCAATAAATAATTAGTAAGTTTTAAACGTAGCGCCAACTAATAACCAATAATGAAGTGTGTTTAAAAGTCAACGTTGTCACATTTTAGCTACGTTCGTTTCAAGTATTCTCAAAGAACTGGCGGCACAAAACACCGTGTTCTGTGACTAACTGATTGTACCAGTTGACAAGATATATAACAGGAGAGAAAATCGTGTTTATCTGTAATAAACAAACAAGACCCCTATTCTTGACGGTGATAGAATAGAACAGCCAATAGAAAGTGGGCGTGGTTCTATTGAAAATGCCAAAACCGTATTCTTGAAATTCGTTCTCTCATTGTACCGATAGAAGGGTTGCTCCCCGAGAGAACAATTACTTCTATTGGTTATTTTTGAAGGAACCGCTATAACACCAAGAGCAGGTGTTAGGGATTTTTATTTTTGAACCAAAAATAGCATAGAACTAATTTCTTTCATAAACCAAACACAACCAAACAACAAATTAAACAGAATATTTTGTTTAGAGTTTTACTCCTTATTTGATAAAGTGTCACAGAGAACAAAAATATTGATATGTTTATCTCTTTTTGATGACAACAAATAAGAGAGAGAGATAAGTTTCTCGGTTAATATTAAAGCATATCGACAACATCGCAAATTTTCTACCAATCTTATTGAAACACGTCACTTACCACTTATGACGTATGTAACCATTAAATTTAAATTTCAAAAGCCGATTATGGCTAGAGGATTAATTTTATAAAAATTTTATTTGTACAGGTGAACCACTAAAAACCTATTTTATAAGATGCAAATATAAAAAAAATCACTTATCTAGTCCATTGTCTAAAAATATGTACAAATGTGCAAACATCTATAAAAAAAGTAAATTCCACCCTGTTCCGTTCAAATTTTATAGCAGGTAACACCTGCCTAAGGGGCCGGCCAACAATACGGGACAAAAGGGTCGTTTATTGGCCTTAAGAAGTGAGAACGGAATAAGTATGAATGTACTGTATTTATTAGGCTTCTATATAACTCATCGCTAAGTGTTTTATTTTAATTACACTCAAATAGTATATGTTCCAGGCTTTCTACTTCTCCAAAGTCTAATCTCATAAAATTTTAAATCGTCACTACTTCAGAAAGAGTTGAAATAAATTCCTACAAATAAAGATAATCCGTCTATTAAAACAATCTATTTATTTCGACCAGAAGAAAGTAGTAAATGAAATAATAAAACAGTAAGAGTATCAAGTTCTCGTTTATTTCACGGATAAGTTAACGATAACATAACCATTGTTTCGCCATGTACCTACTAAAAAACCCTCTTTCCCTTCGACGTATCGTATGACTTAACAAATGGTTGAACACTCATTTATTATACTACATACTAAAAGGATAATTAAATTTGTATCTCGGCAGAACAAAACATTGAAATGAGAACGAGCGATAGCCCGAGGACGTAGTCGTGACACTCAGTTCGGTATATATCTAGGCTACCGTTAGGTATACATGTAACGACGACAGATCATAGTCGTCAGCCGTTCTGAATGAACCGAAAAAAAAATATCTGCAGACTCGTTTTACGCGTGCAAGGAGAGAATGTCTAAATAAACTGCCCCACAACTTATTTCGTTATGGATTTTTCGATAGTTATTCTTCATAAAAGTTTGTGCATCCAAAATTGAAAACGCACCAACAAAATGTGGAGAAAGGTGCGAAAATTTGATTCTGGGTGCCCTTATTTTAGTAGATATCAAAGAAATTTATTTGAAATAGTTGTTCATCATTCAAAAATATATCAAGGTCATCTAGGAGAAAGAAACAGGATTTACTTTAAAATGTTTGATGGAAAAGTTCTTTTAATTTTTTGTTGACACTAACAATTTCCCAAAGCTTGTTAGTATCTTAACAAGAATATCATTTTCAATAACATTGAGGACTAAACATCAAAATTAAATTATCTTAGCACATATTGTTTATAACTTGTAAAGTTTTGTTCAAAAGTTTAGTTGTTTATTGTTCTTTGTTTAGTGGGTGTTGTTTTGGTATTAATAATTAGTGGTCTTTTATTTAAAAAATAAACCTGCTCCTAGCAACAGAAGTGGAAGAGTTGTTCTTAGTTGAGACGAGTCAATTTAAAATATTCGGACTTCTGTGAGCAGCATGCTCTAAGATTGACAGAAAGCATCTTTGACAATTGGACAACAACGAACATGGAACGTTCTTTTTCTATACATAGAAAAAGCCTTTGACAAAGTTTGGCATGAAGGACTAATTTACAAATAAAATTCAGTCAACTTTCATTCGGGATTGCTAAAGTGATCAAATCTTTCCTCAATTCACAAACCTTTAAATAAAAGTCAAAACTTCCAATTCACCAATAAGTAGAATCGAGTTCCTCAAGGTTCGGTTCTCTCTCCAATTCTATGCAATCCGACTAAGAAACCAAGAGATGATTACTGAATTTACTAACCACACAAAAACACTCTTGAAGAGGGCACTAAACTACGACCAGGAGGAACATCCGAGGGCTAAGAGGCCCAAATTGGTTTTCCAGAACCCACCTGTAGCCTAGTGAGATTCTTATTGCACATCAAAATAAGTTTCTTTTTAACCCAATCAGAATTATCAATGATTACAGCGATTTTGTCAAGCGCTTGCAAATTGCCCAAGTGTGTAGAATATCTTCAAAAAACGACCAATGCTTATGTAGAATGCACGGAAAAATGAAATGGCACTCACATATCCGTCATATTATTTCAAAAACAAACGCTTTTAAAGCTGCATTTTGGTCCTTCATATCCAAAGACAGGAAACTAAGTTTCCTCCACATTTACAAAAATAAATGATACTAAAAAGATTCACAGCAGGAATGATGAAAATATTTTTAGGTTCCAACTGTACATCGCCTTAGGTAAAATATAAATGATTTGGAAAAATTTAACCAGCGTTAATGGAAACAATTTTACAATTTTAATTAAAATTCGTGGTTTTTCAATAACAATTAAATTAAATAACGGCTATGTATTTCGTTCTACTTGGCCATTTAGCAACAAATTAAAATATTTATTTCGCATTCTTTGTTATCGGGGGACCAGTTATTTAATTTATTTCACCAAAATGCCATTGAAAAATCCTTGAATTTTGATCTCAAGTAAAATATTCACAAATTTAAAATAAATTTCTAATTTCAACAACAACAAAGGTATTTTTTGAAAAGAATCAGAAGAATGTTAAAAATTTTTAAAAGCAAAAATAGATTTGTCTATAGAGCGGGTCACAGTTATTATGCAGCATTGCGTTTATGGACGACGGCGTTGCCATATCGGCATGTTCTTCGAATTTGGTTCCAACTGGCGCGGGAATATAACTTGCCATTGTGTTACTATTATGATTTAAATGTTGATTAAATTATTCATTTGAAAATCGTTTAGTGAGTAATTAAGAATATTTATAATTATGCTTTTAAATAAATTTTACCAATAAATTTAACCAAAGCGGCAACAGTGTTGAATAATCGCCCATAAGATTTACATTGGTCTATGCCGGCCACGCTGCATAATAATTGTGACCCGGAGTATAGAAAAACTATTTACAAATAAAGCTGAAAAATATATAGTGTTTTCCGCCTACCTTACCTGAAAACTAATCGTATGAACTCCCAAAATAAATAATTTATAACGTTGGATCCAGATTTACGAGGGTTATCTGAAAAGTTTCCGACCTAACAAAGATACTAGACATTTTTTCTTCAAATTAATTTTTATTTTTCTACATATTTTGTAATATTAATATAATAAAATACTTTTTAATTACAATCAGTTTATATTACAGTAGTAGCAGAGGGCCGAACATATTACGAGGGTTGTCTGAAAAGTTTCCGACCTAATAAAGATACTAGACGTTTTTTCTTCAAATTAATTTTTATTTTTCTACATAGTCTCCTTGTAAGTCTATACACTTCTCCCAGCGATGCTCCCATCTCTTCAATCCGTCGGCGTCTTTCTCTGCAAATTTGTTGTTTAGGAAGATGATGGCCTCCTCATTCGACGAAAATCTCTGTCCTCCGAGCGCAACTTTTAGCTTGAGGTCGGAAACTTTTTAGACAACCCTCGTACGATATAAAAAGGTGCTAAATAATTATTTTAAGTTCTCTTTAAATAATGACCACTTACTCATGGTTTATTTTGAAAACAGATTTGTTGATTTTCTGCAAACTAAGTCCAATGACAGCTAAATTAAAGTAATTTTCAGAGTGTCTTGTTTATTTGGAATTTCCGTAAATATTCAGGTGTTTAGATTCGTTCTATTATTTCAATTTGTAGATGTACTAAAGTTTCCCACATAACTCCTGTGATCCAACTTAGTAGGCAATCGCAAGAAGAACGTTGCCAACATTGGTGAGTTTGATGCTACAATCTCCGATACTACAAGAAGTAAATTTTATCGCGGATTATGTCAAAGGATAAGGAAATCACGCCGTATAATTGGCAAAGATTCATGATATCTACTAAGAAAATCATAACATTAGTCTTTTATCAAGATTAAAGTTGCTCGAGAATAACAAGTTTGGTAAGTGTAAGAGGAAATGAGGCCATTAAAATCGGACTCTTCGATTAATAAAATAACGTGTAGGCCATTGTAAGCATCTCTATAACCAAACGGTAGGCAGAAAATTACGAAAATTTTAACAAAATTCGTGGGAAGGGAAAAATAAAACAATTTTAAAATTGATGCATATAAAATGATCCTGTAGGAATTTATTTTGTAGAATAAAAATATGTTTTGTTCACTTTATTTGTAGTGTTTGCGAAGTTAATTTATATTAAAAATCCATCAGTAAATAATAAAAACAAATGTTAAGCACAGAATAGGTTGGCAAAAATGTGTACAATTAAATCTGCATGACTTTTGTTTTAGATCATTTTATAAACCATTTTAAAACAAATAGTTTTATTATTTGTCTCTATTTCTTCCTATGTCTTGTTAACATCCTTTTTATTTTTCCTTTCTTGCTTTGGTTTTTCTTTAATTCTGTAACCCATTTCCAACTTTTATAACTACCTCTAATTAATCTGTACACATATATGACCTATTAATTATTTTTTTGATTTAAAATATGTTTTCCATTTAATTCTTTTAATATGTCTTTATTCCTTCTTCTATAATACTGATCTTCCATCTTCACTGAACGCAAAATGTTATTTTGCTTATTGATTTCTTATTGATTTTCTCACCTTTTTATAGTAGTTTTTGTATCTGCTCCATACATTGTCATGAATGATGTGAGTAAAAATTATTGAGAAGAAAACTTAAATAATGGAACTCAAATGCAACTCTTCTAATTTATTTCAAGTCAAATAATTCTCTAATGCCTACTGTATTTAGACATTTTGTCACCAAAGGTTGCCTAGTGGGGAAATAACTCTAGTTTACCTATTCTGCTTGATCTGAAAAAAAAAAATATTAAATAATACGAAGATCAGGTGGCTAGTTTAGGTTAGGTTAGGTAAGGTTAGGTTAGGTTAGGTTAGGTTAGGTTAGGTTAGGTTAGGTTAGGTTAGGTTAGGTTAGGTTAGGTTAGGTTAGGTTAGGTTAGGTTAGGTTAGGTTAGGTTAGGTTAGGTTAGGTTAGGTTAGGTTAGGTTAGGTTAGGTTAGGTTAGGTTAGGTTAGGTTAGGTTGGGTTAGGTTAGGTTAGGTTAGTTATTAAATAATACGAAGATTAGGTGGTCATCCTAAGAAAGGTATAGGTGGATTTACGGTGTATACGGTAAGCACTCTGTATTTCCTTTGAACTTCCTTAATGATTATTCTTCATGATTTTAGACCTACTATTTAATACACATTTATTAAAGTTCATTGATTATCTTTCTCAATAGAGTTCTGCAGAAATGTGCAAACTGAATCTCGGCCTACAAATATATTATCAATTATTTGTACATATTTTGTAAATTATTAATATAGAGTTTTACTATTATTATTTTTATTAATTTTGGGTCTTCTACCGCTACTTGCCTTATTCTAGCAACATAGAAATATTTTTTTATCTGTGTACAGTTTACATACATATTTTTTGTTAACATTCATTAGAATTTTAACGTAGACGATGAAGACCTTTAAAAAAATATAGGCAAGGACAATCTTAGTAGCTCTGTGCAAATATTCAATACATATGTTGTTTGTTTAATTTTATTTTTGGCACCTTATGAGGCCGCGTCTATTGCTAACTTATAATAATTTATACGGTACTGAACTTGGTATTTATTAACTATACCAACGTAATGTATTTCTTTATAATATGGACAGAACTACGTTTTTACTAACAATCGTCGATTGCTTTTAGTACAAAATATATTACAACCTTGAAATAGACAAGAATAATTGGATTTCTTGTAAGGAAAACGCATCATGAGAGCGAATTGCAAACCAATAGGTAACATATACAGAATGTGCCAAAGAAAACAGTCCACCCCGATATTTGGCACTAAAGCTGACATTTCAAGAGAAGCTCTAATGTAAACTAGTTTCTCCCAAATTGTTTTCTAACCACACTTTCATATTGTTTGTTTTTGTTAATTGTTTAAAACGTTTTTATTTGATCGATATCATTTAATGTTAAAAAAATTCCCTTTTAAGACGACCCAGCTGCTTTTATAACGGCGTCTAATAATGATTATTGCTCTGTGCCATATTGCAATACCTGGAACAAAAAAAGATATTGAAAAGAAGTTAACAATGTTTAAAAGGCCTAAACCACTAAAAAAAGAGTGACTAAAATGCTACTTTTCTACATAGGCACCAAACAAATTAAGGCACTTATCATAGCGGTGGATAAGCTTCGAAATTCCTTCGTCATAGAAATCCGCCGCCTGCGATCTCAGTCACTCAGTGACGCACGCCCGGAGCTCGTCGTCATCGTCATCAAAACGCTGTGTAGCTAGCCAGTTCTTCATCTTCGGGAACAAGTGAAAATCACTCGGTGCTAAGTCAGGACTGTAGGGTGGATGTGGGAAAATGTCCCATTTGAATGAGTTAAGAAGTTTTGCACTGCATCAAAATTGATAACAGAATAATTATTATTCTTTGTAGTAGAGGTGGTACTATCAACTTCTGCAGTTATATGTTTAACATTACTTACAGATGTGCTTGTAGATATGGTCTGTTAATTTCTTTTAAAATTGTATTACCTATTTGAAGTTTATTGTTTAAGTTGTTATCTATATATGCTTCATCCACATTTGATTTCCAGGCCTCGTGTCGCCTCCGTCAACCAAAAGTGTTGCAGATGATCTACGTAGGCAATGTCCGGTGTATAACTCAGGATTTTCAAGATTCAAAAAATTAGCAACACTTTTTGGCATGGCAGCTAGTTTGTTGATACCAATTTTTTGCGATGTGCACTTATTATTTTGAAAATTTAAGAAAAAAGCTGAACATTGTACTTTGGTTGGGCGAAGACTGATATATTTTTTGCAAATATCGTAAAATTCTCCAGTCACTGTGAAACTCCGACAAATTTTGGTTTTAGTTTCAGGAACTTTGACAAGCAAAGCTCGATCCAAATCTTCAATGTGCTCTACTTTCATTGCGTGCAATTCTTGGGATCGGCAGGCACCCATTATACCCATTATTACAGCGACCTTAAAGAAATTTAGATATTTATTAACTGTTTTGGCAATCTGTGTTTCTTACCTTCGTTACAAGATATTTTTCATTGGGTGCTTTCTCGATAAACTTCTTTATTTGTTCAGAGGTTAAAGTTTTGGCTTTTTTAGGTGTATATGCCTCGGATTTTCGTTTCAAAAATGCTTGAATTTTTTTATAATTCTCAATATTTATATCGTGATGAATAATTAAAGTACTCTTAAGCATTGAATAATAACTCCAAAGAGAAGAAGATGAATATTTTTCTGCCAGCATCACAAAATAACTCAATACAATATTTTCATAAACACATTCGTACTTATGCCGTGATTTTTTGTGGTAGAAGATTTTCTATTGCGAATGTCAGGTGGCGTACAGGACATCTCGTTCTCTTCTGTCGACATTTTCTTCAGTCACAGTTACAAAAATTACCTTAAAACCCACGAATTTAACTTTGTACGTTTTTGCTGTCAATTGTGTGATTTTGTTTGTTTGAATTTTTGGTTGTCACCGTAGCGACTGAAAGCTGTTGCCAACGTAATAATGGGGAAAATATAAAAATTCCAGTATGTCCGGTCCTCATTCCAGTGGATAAAAGTTCCTGTCAATTTTACCCACAGCTGACAACCAATCAAAGCTCTCTTTTAGATTATCGATGGGTAAAATGAAAATTTACAGTAGGGTTTTCGCATCAATAAAGTTTGTATTATGTTATGATCGTAGATAAATTATATTAATTGATACCATGAAATTTTTGATAAATCTCTTATTTTAAATTACATTTCTTCCGTAAATCTAAAAACCAGGTAGATCGACCCCGTATTTGTTTCAGTTGTAGCAAAGTTTAGGGTTTCTTCATTGTTAAAGGATTAGCAGATAAGTAATAACGCAATGCAGTGGTGTGTATTTTGGGATAAAACTACGTTTTAAATTATAATATAATAAAAAATGAAAAGAAATAATTATTGGAATACGTTTATTACTTACATTATATTCTATATCCGACTCGGAAGAGGAAGAATCGTTGAAATTAATAATAGGGTCGATTAAATCATCACAAATATTGTCAATTTTCCACATATTTACCTCTACTTTGATAACATGCTCGATACAGTTTGTCCAATTTTCCTTACTAACATGACTTACAGCACTCTCAAACAATTTCACAACATCGTTTATTTTAAAAGTAGTATTTTTTTTTCAACTTCCCCCTTTACCTGAGCCCATA
Source organism: Ophraella communa (assembly GCA_035357415.1). Lineage (NCBI taxonomy): Eukaryota > Metazoa > Arthropoda > Insecta > Coleoptera > Chrysomelidae > Ophraella > Ophraella communa. The sequence continues at coordinate 68,759,031 of CM068979.1, forward strand.
TTAATTCTATGGGATTTAGTTCACAATGATAAGGGGGAAGTCGAAGACCACGAGAAGAAGCCATTTCTTCTACAATGTAGGTTTTGTATTTATTCTTGTTCATTTTTGCAATTCTGTAAAGTTCTTTCCTTAGTGAATCTTTTGGAAACTTAATACTTTTTGAAATAAGCCACTCCAAAAGCTCTGCTTTACGCCAACGACTTGTGGGCAATGCTTCTCGTAACCGTGAATGGTAACTTGCGTTGCCCATAACAATAACAGCCCCTTTTGGAATCAGATCCAACATTCCTCGAAGACATCCCCATTCATATCTTCGTGATAGTCCCCCGTGCGTTTTGAAATAAAAGTTAATAATCCACCATCAACAAAACCTTCAGAACTTCCAACATGGACAATGATAAGTCTTTTTCCTTTTCCAGATGGTGGCTGCAAACCTAACGACAAACCTTCCACGAATGTCTGCCTTCCGCTTTTAATGTTTTCATCTTGCCAAGATTTGGAAACTGTATATCCAGCATTTATCCATGTTTCGTCTAAGTTTGAATAAAATTTTTTGCCTTTCTTTATCAAACTTACTAAAATTTATGTACCTCTATCACTTTTTTTTATTAAAATTAGTACATCCCGTTACCTCTGACCCAAATCGTATATTCTTTAGCATAGCTGCAACTCATTCGTTCAATACAAAATTTACCTTACGGTATATCCTCTTAAAATATATTTTGGTACGTCTATGAAATCTACTTAAATGAATGATTTATTACTCCTTGTCCTTTCTATATAGACTATAGTAAAAGATGGTATGTGATTAATTATAATAAATAATATATAATAAATTTTTAGTAGGTACAAAGTAGTAGTCAAAGTTGTCAAACAAAAATATTTGTCTTCCTAAAGAAAACGTTGACCTTAAAATACAAAGAATAATTTTTCGTCTTGTTTGCTAGGAAATCCTGTTTCGTCAAGACTCATCAAACGATATTTCTTCGAAAGTATACACATCCTGCAACGAGTTATAAATTTCACCGTAACAAAAATGTACATTTATCATTTTTTTTTATTTTTTCATAACTGATAACGTAGTGATATTTATTTAGCGTTTGCAATATTATGTGTTACGTAAAAATATTGTTTACTAATCCTTGTTTTATCTATTTCAGGTAAATATCATTATATTGATCGTAAAAGTTTACCATTAATTGGTAAGTAGATAAATTTATTAAGTAGCAAAGTGACATTCACAAAAGTTAAATCATCTGATCATAATTGACTATTTTAAACCTATGACTAAATTTTCCGTGACTAACCTCTTCTAATGTTTTGTCTTGCATTAAAATTAAAGAGAAGTGTTTGAAATAAATCTAAGTGTACCAAATAGTCACTATGATGTGTTTTGTTTTTATTCGTTAAGCAATTTGCCATTTATTTTAATCACTCTCGTAAGTAAGGCGCCAGTTTAGCACATTGCCGGGATATTGCACTCAAAATGGCGCCCCAGAGAGATCTGCGATATTACGATAAAAAAATTTGAAAGAAAGAATGAGGTGTACACATTTCTAGCTTGTGACGTCAACGCCAAACGATAGAAACAAAGATATATTGTGATCCAGACGGTTCAATGAGAAAAAAGTGAATCCGCTGAAGCGTATGTGGCGGAAATGATGGCAAAAGAATTTTAAATTTAGTCGAGATATAGAAAGAAGATGCTGTTAATGTTATCTTAAATATAGGGTGGCTGGAAAAGTAGTTTTCAAATGATTCAAAATATTTCTTAAACTTAAACATTTAAAGGAGGGAATCGGTTTTTGGACTAATAACCGATGTCAATAAAATTTAAACCACTAAAAAATATACTTCTCAAATAAATACTTATAAATTGTAGTTATTTCTGTATTGCAAAAAGTATTGTCAAACTATCTAACCGATAATTTCAGCAAACGATAATAAACTTTGTATGCATCGACATTATAGCAATTTTTTGACATTTTATAGCAATCTGGTAGTGAACCAACAGTGTAGCCACTAGACGATTGGTGTTCTGTGAGTATAGCTACAACACCACAATTATAACATTTGGTTTAATTTCTTGAAAATTGCGAGGGCATTTGTCGGAATGAGAAAGAATGGAAACTATTGCAGTATAATACTTCAAATACTTTAAGTAAAAGATAGATCTATTTTTTCTGCAATTTCAATTACTTAATATACTCTACCAGAAGAGCTGCAAAATATTATTGTATTTTCTTCTGTCGAAGCAATCCTCATTTGTCAAATTTCTGGTAATCATTGCTTCCTCTACGTCATCTCTCCGCAAGCATCTTGGTCTTCCTCGTTTTCTTCTTGTTTGTGGAGTCCATTCCCAGATCTTTTTTGGCCATCTTTCGTTTGACATTCTTTGCAAGTGTTCCTACCAGTTTAATCTATTGGTTTCGATTGCGTCGATTATATCTAGGTCAGTTTTCATCTCTGCGCGAATATCATCGTTTCTTACTCTATCAAGTCTAGTAAGCCTGCAGCATAGTCTTCAGTAGTCCATCTGCATAGCTTTTATTTTTGATCTGTTTTTCTGGTTTATCTCCCACAGTTCAGCTTTCTATTATGGTTTTATAGATTCTTCTCTTTGTTTTCTTTTGTTATTTTTTTGCTCCATATTACACTCAGGTGCAAAAAATTCGATCCATACGATTTTTTCAATAAAAAATTAAGATCTTTGGATATTAAACTTTAAAATAAGTTATAGATTGAAAAATACGTATTGAATATCAATAAAACCCATAGTTTACAGAAAATAAATCTTTATTTTATAGAGCCATTCACCATAATATAGAAAATTGAAAAGTGAATGAAAACTTCTTGAATAAAAAATGGCAATACAAAAATGTGGTGTATGCAGTGATAATTAATACCTAGTGTTTCCTCCTCGGGCCCTTATAACAGCTTGCATACGGCGTGGCATCGAGCTAATCAACCTATGGATGTCAGTTTGGTCCAATTTTCTCCATATTTCCTGAAGAGCCGCACCGATCTCAGCCAGGTTGTTTGGACGAGGTATTCGTGCTCGATCTTGCCTTCCCATTATGTCCCACAGATGCTCAATTGGATGGAGATAAGGACTGTAAGCTGGCCAATTCATACGGACAATTCCCACCTCTTCTATAAATAGTCATTGACGATCCTAGCACGGTGCGGACGCGCATTATCGTCCATGAAAAGAAAATTGGGTCCGATGAACGGGGCAAAAGGTATCACATGCTCATCAAGAATGGTCGTTATGTATCTTGCACCCGTCATAGAACCGCCATCCACAATAGCTAGGTCAGTACGAGCTTCGTAACTTATACCACCCCAAATCATCACTGAGCCTCCTCGATGGCTATTCTTTCTGCAATATTGCACTGAGCAAATCGCTCTCCTTGCCTCCGCCAAACTCTTTCGCGGCCGTCTGGTGACCTCAAGCTAAACCTGGACTCGTCTGAGAACAATACACTTCGCCAGTCTGCGTCATTCCAGTTTTCGTGTTCTCTTGCAAAGGCAAGTCTAGCTCTGCGATGCTCTACGGATAATAGTGGACATAGGGCTGGTCTTCTGGATACTAAATGAGCTTCAGCAAGTCGACGTCGAACTGTCCACCTGCTTACATCCACATTTCTCACTTCATTCAGACGATTGGCCAGTTGAACTGATGTGTTATGCCGATTTCTCAAACATGAAGTTACCAAAAATCGGTCATCTCGTTCGGATGTTGCCCTTCTACGACCGGAACCTGGCCTCCTTGTGAAGTTGCCGGTTTCATTGAATCGCTGAACTGCTCTTTGAACCGCCGAACGACTAACACCTAACACATCAGCTGCATCTTGAACTAAAGCCACCGCTCTAGCTGCATCCGTCGGAGTTAAGAACATTTTATTGCAATTAGAATTAAGAATGCAACGCGGTTTGACACTACAGGATCACTAAGGTAACCCGGGTTGAAATAAATGAAATAAACAATGATTTATCTTTTCAAATAAAAGCATAAATGCCTTTGTGATAAAAAATGCAGAACTAATATTAACATTTGAGTTTATTTCGGATATACGAGGGTATACCTAAAAATACTTTTGCCATACAATAACTTGAGAGTCGCAAGACTTAAAATAAATGAGAAAAAAGAAATGGATCGAATTTTTTGGACCTGAGTGTAGTCGGTGCAATTGTCTTGTAGCTGATCTTGCTTGGCCCATTCGTGAGGCTGACTGAGAGGCTCCACTTGTTATATTCCTCTTCAAGTTTCCGCAGCACAAATAATATCACTCTCATCTTCTGCTAGGATGATCAGTAATCTATTTTATGTAAGTTTTTTTTCCAGTCAAACAGTTCTTTCTTGCATTAAATAGTTTTTTAATAATTCTCCCACACGTTAAATATTATAAAGAAGGTTTTTAAATAATAGAAACGAATTTTAAGCCCATAACATGAATTTAAAAGCAAATCTTTGTTCTTTTCCCTCTGATTATTAAGTTTTTTACAAATCAGCCATTAAAAACGATAGGTACCTCCTTTATTCTCTTTGGAAGTCCATCTTATTAAAAACAATAAACAACTAAATGTTTGAACGAAACTTCCAGCTTTTATTCGAAAAAAAAGGGTTTTTAAATGCAATGGACCAGTTTAGTAATTTTTTTTACATTTGCATCTTATAAAATAGGTTTTTAGTGGTTCAAATGTACAAATAAAATTTTTATAAAATTAATCCTCTAGCCATAATCGGCTTTTGAAATTTAAATTTAATGGTTACATACGTCATAAGTGGTAAGTGACGTATTTTAATAAAATTGATAGAAAATTTGCGATGTTGTCGATGCTTTAATATTAACCGAGAAACTTATCTCTCTCTCTTATTTGTTGTCATTAAAAAGAGATAAACATATCGATATTTTTGTTCTCTGATTGACACTTTATCAAATAAGGAGTAAAACACTAAACAAAATATTCTGTCATTTTCGTTAGTTTAATTTGTTGTTTGGTTGTGTTTGGTGCTTGAAAGAAATTACTTCTATACTATTTTTGGTTCGAAAATAAAAATCCCTAACACCTTCTCTTGGTGCTATAGCGGTTCCTTCAAAAATAACCAATAGAAGTAATTGTTCTCTCGGGGAGCAACCCTTCTATCGGTACAGTGAGAGAACGAATTTCAAGAATACGGTTTTGGCTTTTTCAATAGAACCACGCCCACTTTCTATTGGCTGTTCTATTCTATCACCGTCAAGAATAGGGGTCTTGTTTGTTTATTTATTACAGATAAACACGATTTTCTCTCCTGTCATATATTTTGTCAACTGGTACAATCAGTTAGTCACAGAACACGGTGTTTTGTACCGCCAGTTCTTTGAGAATACTTGAAACGAACGTAGCTAAACTGTGACAACGTTGACTTTTAAACACACTTCATTATTGGTTACTAGTTGGCGCTACGTTTAAAAATTACTAATTATTTATTGCTAAATTTTACGAAATGAGAAAAATTACTTGCAAAATGAATACCAATATAAGTAAGTAGGTATCTTATCCTAAAGATATATTGCTATCATTTTAATTAATATGATCCTACTAAACTAATTTTAGACTGGGACTGGAACAAGAGGGTTAACTACTTCTAAAGTTTCCGTTGGATGCAACATCAACGTAGAAAAAATTGTTGTTGTATCAAACCGGATTTACTACGACATATTAATTGAATTTATAGCCGTTACACCCATCGGTACGAGCGTTTAAATTGAAATTGAAGTAATTATACACGTTTCTGCGTATGCAGCGATCTTGAACTGTATGAAATTTTACCGGTAAATTATAAAAAAGTAAATAATTTTTCGCTAAACGATCGCAGAGCCTTTCCTCATACCATCGACGCGTCGTCGCTTTTTAATGTGTTGTTGTGTGTAGGTCAGATTTATAATAAAACTCTATATTTTATATACACATACTACGTTTACACGTTGACTTTCACTGATTAATTGTTTCTTAATTGGTGCGTTGTTTAGATGTCGCTTTTAAGTGTGGTGTTTTCAACAATCGAAGCGGTTAATTTTGAGGTCGGTAAATAATTTAACCGACAACAATTTCTCTAGAAATTAATCAAAACGTAGATATAAAAATATACAAGAAAAAGTTTTACATTAACTAGATTTACTAAAAACTGCATACGTTTATAGATAATTATAAACAAAACGATGTGGATTTAAAAACAAAAGAAATTGAAGAAAGTGTGTTTTAAATACGAATGTTTAACATATTTGGGCTATTAATCGATTTACACACATCCGTGTTTACCACTTTTGATATCTCAGAAATGATTTTGATAATATAATAAACAATAAATAGTTTAATTAAAAGGGTATGCTTTTTTTAAGCAATGCCTTATTTTTCTTATTTACCCTACTCTAAATTTAAATTTCTGTTTCTGCTAAAAACTATTCCTCATAAAAAACTGTTTGCTATAAGTCCCAATTCCCGGCGTCTGTCCGCGAGCTTTTATTGCTCTTACTGTACGCTGATGAGTGGTGGTAAAGAGGGCGCCACATTACGGATTTAAATTTACTGATTTTTAAAAAATTCTTAAAGCTAGACGAATGGTAATTAAGAGCTAAAATTTAGCAGACGTATTCACTTTTTCATTACCTATCTAGGGCTGAGTGTATGGATTTTATAAACAAGTGTTTTTTAACAATCTTCATGCTTGTATTTCAATTATTTTAAAAGATTAATTGCTATGCATACATACAGCCCTAGAAAAATACCCCAAATTTGAAGCCTTGATCTCTAACGGTTTGAAAGATATTATTTTTCAAAATTTAAACGCAGTATTATGTTCCTCTTTACATTGGATTTTATAAAAGGGTGTTTTTATTATACAGGGTGTTTCAAAAAAAGGTAACACCGTCTCTAGGATAGGTAAAAAACTGAAAAATAATTGGGGTTTGCTTAGTAAAATTTTTTTCTAACGCCATCCGTTTTCAAGATAAAGGGCGTTGAAGAAAATGAAAAATTACACATTTCTTACGATTTTGCCGAAACTACTGGCACCATTGCAATGAAATTTTATACGAATATGTTTTGGAAGCTGATATATCCCATGAATTTGTTTTTATAACTAACTCTCATAGAGGGCGCTAGTTACACGATTCATACAACGTATTAGTCAAAACTCCAAGTGAACATAAACATCGTTTAATTCTACACCAAAAAGGTACTCTTGGTAAAACTCGATATTATGTACCGTTTTCGGAATATTTTGATTTGCCATGTAAAATTGACATTTATTGATTGTTATGACAATAAGTCAACAATACTCTATTTATTGTTGACTTATTGTCATAACAATCAATAAATGTCAATTTTACATGGCAAACTTAGAGAAAAGCGAATTTTATCATTAACTTATACGAGGAGTGGTTATTACTTCATAATTTTCAAATCAAAATATTCCGAAAACGGTACATAATATCGAGTTTTACCAAGAGTACCTTTTTGGTGTAGAATTAAACGATGTTTATGTTCACTTGGAGTTTTGACTAATAATTCTACCCTAAAAAAAGTTATGTTGAATAATACGTTGTATGAATCGTGTAACTAGCGCCCTCTATGAGAGTTAGTTATAAAAACAAATTCATGGGATATATCAGCTTCCAAAACATATTCGTATAAAATTTCATTGCAATGGTGCCAGTAGTTTCGGCAAAATCGTAAGAAATGTGTAATTTTTTAATTTCTTTAACGCCCTTTATCTTAAAAACGGATGGCGTTAGAAAAAAATTTTACTAAGCAAACCCCAATTATTTTTTAGTTTTTTACCTATCCTAGAGACGGTGTTACCTTTTTTTGAAACACCCTGTATATTGTAATGAATATTATGATTCTAAAGATAATTTATTGATTTATTTATTTATGAATTTGACTGATAAATATTTGATATTATTATTAGCAACAAGATCTTTTTCTCAGGGGTGTTTGGTTACGCCAGTTTCCAGTTGGATTATTAGGTATGTGAATGAAAAATTTGATTCAATTATAATTATAAATTTATTACAAAATAGTTAAATTAAAACAGTAATATTGAAGTTTAATAAGGAAAAAGAAAGGCCTTTTAGTAATTATAAAAGAACTTACTTGATGTGAATTAAGTTAAATTAACCAATGTTGTTTATGTAATGGCAAATAAGATTATCAAATACACTAATTATTAAATATCAAGTAAATTCCTTTGTTTTTTTTATATTATAAAATTCAACTAACTACTACAAAAATTTTTAAAAGTTTACAATTTTATCTGACCTTGAAATTAAGTCCTGCTTCCTGATTGGTGGAAAAATCTGTAGTTGATCTATGAGAAACGGAGACGAACGAAGCGATACTTGGAACCTCCTACCTTGGCAAAATGTCGCCTCATTAGACGTTTGTACTCTCGTGTAATATTATTGTTTTGTTTGTTCTTCAAATTTGATACAGTTTAGTGTTTGTTGGATGACTGTTCGTTTTATTGTATTAATAATGGTAAGTACACTTATATTCTTCTTTTTTTTATCGACCAAAAACGTTTTAATTTCACTTTTGGATTCAATCTTAGTAATGTCACTTTTTTGTCACTTTATTTTACTTTTTGATTGTTTTACTTTATTCTTAACGTCACTATTTAACACTTTATTATGATAACTACTTTAAAAACTGCTTGTTCAAATTGACTATTCACACTCAGATCTTCACTGTTTCACTTCCAATAATCAACTTCCTTTTAACGACCTCTGTTCCGTCTTTTATAGGTTTCAAACTTCTAGATTATTCGTTTTTTGTTCTAGAGCTTAGTCATTTCTGGAAAGAAGTATGTGTATCTCTTTCTTTCATATATATGACTAGACATACTCGCTTTGTCTATCATCGATAATTCCAGAATAAAATATAGTACAAATATATCTGTCTCCTTTTTACACATTATCTGTCCTTTTTTTACACATTATATAATCAATTTTCGCGAATTTTCTACTAAGTACTAGATATAATATCGATACATTATATAATAAAATAATTTCCAACTTAAAATTTTCTTACAAATACTCAAAATATACAATAAAATAATACAATATAATTAAAATTATTTGATTAAGTTAATTAAACAACCTCTGTTGATATTATAACCATTCGACTATTGACAAATATTTAAACATTACAATATATATTTTCCATTTTATCGGTTCGATTTTTGTTATAAAACTTTTATTTACGTCAATTTACAATGCATTATTGATCCACTTCTGTCATCTCTATATGTGACAAAGAGGACGATAATAACTGTAGGAAGGAAACTTCGGAAATGATATGTTGATACTACATACATTACGATAGAATAGGGGACTCCACCCAAAAAAATCATATTTTTTTTACCAGTGGGAAAGCGAAATTTCAAAATGATTTTATAATGTGGAGCTTTGTATTATTTAATATCTGTTAACAGAGCCTCAAATTAGCTAATTTGATGCAAATATCGATATTTGTAAAAGTCATGTCTGATTGGCTGAAACTTTTGTTGGAGCACCTGATTTCACGTGTCAATAACCCGTGATACAACATATAAATTTGATGTATCATGTCAACAACCCATGTCATCAATGCTCCATCAATTTTTTATGTTTTGTTTCTGTTTGTATGTGTCTGAGTTTTAAAACTCAAACAAAACATAAAAAATCAAAGATGGATGGAGCATTAGCATGTTGACATAGTTTATTAACATGATACAACAAATTTACATCAGGTGCTCCAACAAAACATTTACAAATATCGATATTTGCATGAAATTGCCCAGCTTGAAGAGCCTACGAACCTTTTCATTACAAAACCATTCGTAAATTTTTCCTTCTCCAGTTGTAGAAAAAAATGAAATTTTTGTGGGTTGGCAACTTGGACAGAAATCCTCTGTTGATAGGGATTGATTTCATGCAGCGGTGGCTTAGATTTTGAACCGTTTTCCATTTTACGTAGGTAAAAAATATTGAAACATTCCACTGTAATCCTAAAATAACCAAAACATTTTGTTTCATCATCTAATAGTTCTTTGTATAACGTAAAAAATTTTTTTGTTTGAATTACGTTTTCTCGAAGCTGGAAGTACATTCCATCTCCTTTTTGGATATTGATGTAGTTCCTCAAAAACTTAGTCTGCAAGTGCAATTGCAATCATAATTAAGTTCAGAAAATTCCAAGAGGAAAAGTCTTTTAATACAAACATTTGACTTAATAAAAAATATGTGTTTAAAAGCACCGTATACCTCGGTCTGGGCACGTTATAACATTAACAGAAATCGGTCTCCAAATTATTCCCCAGCTAATTCGTCTCTACGCAGCAACAGGCATTATTGCGGATCCAAAGTCAGCTGTGAAAAAATAAACTGTTAAAGGAACAAGAACCAGTACACAAATAGGTACATATGTTGGAACAGACTTGACTCGATCAATAAATAGATGCTTTTGTGGGACTATTTCAAATGTATAACCGATTGGGCGAAGAAGGACTTGAAGAGGATTAAGTAATTGGATTGTTTCAGCATTGGTTCCTGATTTAAGAATTCGCGGCTACAATCTGAGAGTTCTTTTCACATGAAAACTCTAGCTTGACAATGTCTTGATATTATAACAGATCGTAACCTAAACTTAAAAGGTGAAAAACTTGATTTTGTTTATACAGCCCACTCCGAGTCTCAACAACGCGTTCAACGCCCCCTTGCTGATACTATTAAACGCGTTTCCTACATCGAAAAACACTAGTAGGGCCAGCTTCTTGTTCCTCCAGCAGCCCTTCCTAGCCTTTTCCGCCAAAAACAACCCTCCCACCTAGCGCAGAGATACACGATTTCTCCTTCGTGAACCCATGCTGGTTTTCTCTAAAACCCCCATTTGTCCTTACGTCTTTCTCAATCCTTACCTTTATTATTCCTTCCATGACCTTACCCATACCACACAGCAGACATTTCATTATGATTCTGGATAGATCTCCATCAAAGTAAATTATATGAAACACATTTTGCTTCTTAATTTCCTTGAAAGACCAGAACTATTCATGAATGGTATTTATTTTTAGAATATGCCTGAAAAAAGATTGAATTCGCAAGAATAGATTAAAGTTCTTGATAATGGTAGCTGTAACCCTACCGATACGTTGAAAGAAATAACAACCGAAAAAGGAATTGTGGTTTAATTTCCCAAACAAGAGCTTTAGGTAGCTCATTGCTAAATGGTTGTAAAAAATTAGAAATATCTATTACACCAGCCACATCCTAATTTAACCATCAATCTACGACCTTCGTGTTACTTAATGTATTGTGTATTGCGTTTGTGTATGAATGGTGACGCATTGGAAAAGATTTACCGGACCAACTGTATATTTCCTTAGCTGTTCAGTAAATTTTACTAATTTTCAATAGAGTTTCTGTAAATAAAAATATATAAGAATAAACTAAACCTTTCAATCTTATAGATTTTTTATCGGACAACCGTACCATCGCCGGATTTGCCAATACAAATAGTACGACCTACCGTTTCAATTTTAATTATATCAATTATTTTTTTCATTACACGCAAACAGTTAAAAATTATACGGCATAACTGCAAAGTTATAAGAATCGTGACATTGAGTTTATTGTGTATTGCTACTTTGTTGTTCCAAGGTATGTTGCAGTATGTGTTTAATGAGAAACGTGTTCGATAGAATGTCGCCAGCAGAAAATTACGGTAATCGGTGTTTTTTTTCTAATATTGTAATATTTTTTTTTTCATCTAACCATTACAACATTTTTAAATAAACTATTCATTATTTTATTCCGAACGAGGCTCGCCTTGAAATCGCGAACGTACAGTGTATTAATGCATTTCGTATTCCGGCTTTCATCTTGTGATTCCCATAAAAAATTGTATTTTTAATAAATTCTTGTGATTTGTTTCGTTGCATCATAGTATAAGAAATATTTATTGTAGTACTCAACCTAACCTAACCTAACCTAACCTAATCAATATGGAATCTTACTTATACTCGATTTTTGCCACTCTATATTTTTGGCGTATCTCAATAGGCGACACTCTCTATAATCCCTGGTTGGGTTACCTGATAAAAATTCATATTCGTGCTTTTGAGTTAAATAAATATTAAAAGTTAGTTTTTTCAATGCTAACTATAAAACAATAATAATCTGTATATAAAAAAATTAATCCCTACTTTCCTTGGTCATGCCATTACATGTGAACGGCTGGAAAGATTTCACTATTTTTTTGGTGTGTTTGTTAGTTTCAGGAAAAGGTTCTTGAAAGAAAAAATTCCAAAAATTGCTCGGGAAATTAGAAAAATTAAGAATACTTGTACCACTATTAATCTAACCTTAGCGCTTTAGACAATGTAAACTTTTTGAATGTAATATTGTGACATTTGACATAGATTTGACAGAATGCGTACTGTAAATATCATCAAGGTTTATAGGTGCTTTCTTTCGTGCTAAATATTTGAACATAAAATGACACGTTTTTATGTTACTTCGTATTGTTTACCGTTTTGCTGTCATAAAATTTCATGTTTAGTAAACCCCCTTGCCACATATGATATTTTCATGTTTATCGGTTAACAATATTAGTGTTCTATGGGTTAACAACAGTTCTATATTTCTAACAACGTAACCGTAATTTTTTTTATTCATACTATGCTTCAAAACTATTTAAATTATAGAGACGCCTTTTTTATTTTTACTTTATTATAACAAATGTTTATAGGTAATACAAAATAATACATCAAAGAATTTAGAATTTTATCCGACAACGACAAAATGTTAGGAAACACATAAAAATGACAGAACTACAGAATTTATATTGTTTACGTGAACATTGATTATATTCACGTAATCAAGTAAACCAAATTAGTGTAGGTACGAAAGAAAGTGCCTAATGTAACATAATGACTTTTGACATAGAATTGACGGAATGCGTGCTGCAAATATCATCAAAGAAGATGTTTCGGATGTAAGAAAATTGAATTTCTTAGTGTACATGGAGGGACTGGGGCAGATACCCCCGCACTACTTGACTACTAGAGAAAACAGGTGTACCTAGAATAATCTCAAGAACACCCTCAAAAATCGCGCAGAGACCCTTGAACGGAGATGGGTCCTTGGATGGCGACATTCTTCAATTCTAGGGATAAATTGCCTATCATGTCTAATAAAAACAAAGCAAAGTCCCTTTCTAGAAAGAAAAATCACAGATACATGATTATTTATACATGCAATTAATAAATGTATGTGCTTATTTAAGGTATGAATGAGTAGTACTAAAGAAACCACACAGACGGATTTACTAACACTGACAATGTGCGACCCTGTTTTCCGTAGGGTTTTCAGGGATAATACTTTGAATCTCAAGGGGAATTACAACAGTTAGTTGTTAAATTATCGCGGGAACAATTTGGTTTCATACCGTTAATTAAAAAACTGGTTGGGAATGCCGCATGGCAAGGAACTTTCACAAAGAGGTCAGGAAGCACAAGAGGATAGAATTACCAGGTAAAATATCAGCCATGCAGATCGAAAAACCGTAATCTGCAATGTAATTTTATCCAACATATACGCATTTTGTAATAATTCTTGATTAAGATACAAGATTAAAAGCCTTCAAAAAATTTGATATTGCCTTTTTGGTCACTCTAGTCTCTTATACTTTAGGCTAGCCGCAAAATGACTCGCAGTTTGGTGAGGTGACATAGGTTCAAGCATTTTGGAAGCAAAAAATTTTTGACTTAAAAATATTGGCGCGAAAGTAGAGAATTGGAGGTCCAGCAATTTATCAAAAATCGTATGTCTGTTGATTTGCAAAAAATAGTGTAGACCCACCCCTTTCAAAAATGATTATTATTTCTTACCTATTTACAATTTTAAAAATTGTTGCCAATTATAAAGTGTTTGGAAGATTTTGAATTAAAAATAATATAAGTTTTATTTTCAATAATTACATGAACATATCGACATTCTGAAGTATGCAAGGGCAAATTGAGATAACCCTTACTTTTTGGAAGTCCATCATATTATCAAGAATACTGTCAGTCAGCCTTTCTATGAAATGATTTTTTGAAAAAGCCGTGATTAAGAGCATATATAGTTGTGGCCGCGTCCTCCAAAGAAATAATGAAAAGTCGAACTATTTTCCCAGCGGCCACACATAAAATTTATAATTTGTACTTTATTTCGTACAAATTTAACAAATAACCACAGTATTCCTTTTGAACTGTTAGTCTGGTTCACATTTAAGATTTTTCATAAATATTTTGAATATTCCGAATGAAATGACACCTTGGTCGTAATTTTCGGTGAATATTCAAAATATTTATGAAAAATCGTACATGTGAATCTGACTAACAGTTCAATAGGAATATTGTAGTTATTTGGTATATTTGTGCAAAATAAAGTGCAAACAGTAAATTTTATGTGTGGCCACTGAGAAAATAGTATTGGATAAATCCAACCATTTATCTTACAGATGTCACACTTTAACTGACTAATATTTGAGAAAAAAATATACTACCCAGATAATTATCTATTATTAATTATTTTTGGGAATTTATTTTTAGTATATAGATCAGCAATTGACGGAATTGCAGTACAATAATGTTTTATTAATGCATTGAATATATATATTATATATTATAGACTCAAATTCCTGCAATAAAAAGAGTAATTTACAACAATAAAATTGAAAAACATCCCGTTACTTACTGTTCTCTTGCTGTCTGGTTTCCAGCTTTATGAATATTTTGATTACAGCCTTCAATTTTGGTGACAGTTTTTTTAATTGGTCTTGTCTTAAGACCTAGTCTTTCAAATAGTAAGCAACGGGAGATTTTGGGTAACATGATCAGTATGCAAATTAACACTAACTCATTCGTAACAGTTATAGTTATTTAATTTCAAAATAATATGTGCCTATCCCACTGTCTGTAATAAAACAAGAAAACATTGCGGTGGTCGGTCAAATGAAGCCCTTTACCTGGCACAGAATTAAACCTCCCTTCACTACCGAATAGTTCTGGTATTAGTTTTCGTTTACGATGTCCTAGATGATTTTTACTAACTTTCAAACGAGAAGTGATGACGCGGTACTGTTATAAACCCTTTCCTAAACATTGTTTTGTTGAACAGTTGTTTATTTAGTTTCTGTCAAATATAAAAAAAATAATATACATATAATAGATTCTTTAGCTGATATTTTAAAGCCCATCTTCCCACCATCTCAATTCGCTCTGGATAAATTTAAAATAGCTGACTCATTTATGACCTGAAATGCAAACTATTCCCACTTAAACATATCGGACTTAGGTGTATCAACTTGTTTTATATCATTCAGGCCACTAAATTATGGTTTATATTCATTCATACCGGAAATCCATACCTTATTTTGTGCCGTTATAAAAATCCACCTGTCCGACTTGTCTACAGTTCTCATCTTTCAACCAATTCAATCGAGGATAGATTTTATTGTCTGATAGACAGATTCTAATCTTATATATTTAACAATATTTTGAAACTCTAATCCGCTTTGGTTAATGTGTTAGTTGAAGACGTGTTAATACATTTAATTTGTAAACTCCATGGAATATTATTTTGCACTCAGACAATGATCATTATAATTATAACTAAAAAATACATATATACAGTTAAAATAATTAAATTACAAATAAAATGGTAAACTTACATTAGGAAAAAAATAATAACATAAAATTTAGATTCTAAAATTAAATGAATAAATGGGGGAAATTGAAACTTAACAGTACCATATTAAAATTTCAACAACTCTTTCTATAATATAATACCCTGATTACCCCTACAATTACAACTTGTTTCTAGTTTGATTATTTATTAACTCCATGTACCATTTAGGCATTCTTACTAACTACCAAAGTTATAGCAAACACCAATACATCAAATGACAAAGATTATAAGATTCGATGCTAGAGGTGAAGTTGAGAAAACATCCTCATTTCCTTTTCTTTTTCTGCTTGTGCATGGACACATCAACGTTATTCAACGGATTTTAATAAATTCTTCGTAAGTTTAGCCAAATATTTCTTTGTTGAAATTTAGACTAAGTACTTCTTAGTTGGATCATAGTTATACATTACTGAAGAATTGACTTCTCCTCATTAAAAGGTCATCTGCCATCTTAAGGTAGGTTATGCCAAATTTTTACTTAATTTTTGCCCTTAAATCTGAAATTTTCTATATAATATCATGACTTTAATTACTTTTAGACCTTTTTTTATTTTGTTGTTCTATCCTACATTCCTCTTTATTGATTTGGACAAACCCTTATATGGAATATTTATTTATTTTAGCGCACTGTTCACTAAGACTTTTATATGATAACTGACTTCCCTCTCGTCGCGTGCGCCACTTTATATACCGTCCTAACTCTTCGAATGTTCTATATTTTTTGTTCCACGAATAGTACCGGCACATTTATCAGAATTTAAAGTTTAAACAGGAACGACTTCCGGACCAACTTTGTAACAATATCAATTAAATTTTATATCAAAAGGTTCAAAGGAAACTCAAAGTCTATCCCACAACTGTTTTATTTAATGTTGCAACTAGTTTCGGTCCTATAGGACCATCATCAGGCTAAAATAATTACAATATAATAGAAAGAGGATCTTAAAAGTACCATATCAAGTTAAAAATTCAATACAATTCCTTACAAATTGTTAACAAAAATGAACCAATAATACAAATAATATGGAAAGTTACAATCAAATGTCAAAATATATCAAAACAATAAACAAGAATAATACTATGAAACTACAAGTTATTGTTCACATAATTAAGTAAAATGAAATAATATAGCAAAGTTAACATTGTTAAATTTGAGTTTACACTAAAACACTTTAAGAGTCAAAAGATGATAAACTTTCAAAAATATCTATAAATTTATTTATATTTAATACTGACAAGTAGAGACTAAGTCAAAAAACAATTCACAAAATATCGACTAATACCAAAATGCCACTCAAGATAAATTGATGAGGAAATGTTTAATCAAATCTAATATAATAATGAACAAAAACTTACCGTAAAAAGTCATGAGACAAAAATCACAGTAGATTAAATTTAAAGGAATAATAGTTTAATAGTTAAAACATCTCAAAGTAGAGACCGATATGGAAATAGTGGGAAAATGTAACATTGTTATTTAAAAAACTTATTAAACCCCCAATAGAACAAATGGGGAATATAATGAAAGGTGTCAGAGGTTAAATTTTGAAAAAATATAATTTGAAAAAATAGCAATTCCCAATAATGGGAGTATTTATACAATTCAACTATTATAGGAAGAAGTTTAAGAAAAAGATTGGAGGAGAAAATTGTTGAAAGTTTTATAAAATAAGAAACTTTAGGGGATGAACAAATTTCATATTGAATTGTATAAATACTGACTAAAAGTGTTTTAGTGTAAACTCAAATTTAACAGAACAATAAACAACTAAAAGGTTGAATTAACTTCCACTATTTATTCTATAAATACTTTAAATTCAATGACAGCCGTTTCGCTATCGGAATAGCATCGTCAGATTGACATATTGAAGTTACATTTTGTTTGTTTGTAACTAGGTACTTGATGTTGATAGGTAGTTAAGGCTAGACCAAGTAAGGAATTAATAAGACATAACAATATTAAAGCCTAGATGTTATTAGCCCTAAGGGATTATCCTGGATGTATTACCCTCTAAGATCAGTTGTTTATTGTTCTGAATAAGATGAACTTTCACACAGTAAGGGTTAGTACCATAAATTTCAAATTTAACAATGTTAACTTTGCTATATTATTTCATTTTACTTAATTATGTGAACAATAACTTGTAGTTTCATAGTATTATTCTTGTTTATTGTTTTGATATATTTTGACATTTGATTGTAACTTTCCATATTATTTGTATTATTGGTTCATTTTTGTTAACAATTTGTAAGGAATTGTATTGAATTTTTAACTTGATATAGTACTTTTAAGATCCTCTTTCTATTATATTGTAATTATTTCAGCCTGATGATGGTCCTATAGGACCGAAACTAGTTGCAACATTAAATAAAACAGTTGTGGGATAGACTTTGAGTTTCCTTTGAACCTTTTGTGTTTCAACCCACATTTGAGATATGGATAACTTACAAGATTTAAATTTTATATCACTTTTTAAAAATTACATTAAAGCATTCAATATATTATTAAAACACTTGCAAGTATATTTTTTCGTTGATCTAATGTGTGATTATCTTTATGCATTATGACAAAATTCTGTGACATTTACTTGGGTTTTCCTATAGTTACAAAACGTTTACTTAGGTTTTTTAAAATGTTGCTTTTTATAATTTTTGACGAATATTGTGATTCTATGGACGATCTTCAATGGGTGCAGTCAAGCGATGATACATCACAAGTCTTCCTTAAACAGCTAATAATAATAATAATAAAGATGGCATTACGACAATGTTAGTTGCCGTTAGAGCAAGTTCGTATTCAAAAAACCCGTTGACGCGTGAGATGGATTCTATTAAACAATTTACTTTCACGGAATATAAAACGGGTACTTGTTTATTTTCATTTTTTTTTTGGTTGTTTTTCTTTTCATGTTTTTCAACACGTCTTAGCTTTACTAATTGATTTAAATCCTCGTCTTTGTTTTACCGCTAAGGTTTATGTAAAAATAAAAGGAGTTTCGTTAAATTTTGTGATGTTGTACCTACAGCAGCAAGAGAGTGTAGGGAACTTTGAATATTTATGCGGCTTCGTGGTTTTAGTTTCATTGTTTTCGGAAAGGTGGGTGAACTCTAGGCCTACCAATTTAATGTTTAACATGGTACAGTGTACTGTTTATGTTTACTTAATATATTCGGTGATATAAGACGACTCTATGATTACCGTGTGACGCCCAGTGTGGAATCTTAATGACAATATTATTCATGTCTTGCAAGTTTTACAGCTAACTGCCATTTTAAAGACATATGCTATGTACGAGGTTTGTCTAGAAAATAAAAGGAATTTTTAAAATTTTCGCGTTTGGGGAGTCCTAATGTCAATTTTTTTTATAATGTTGTTATACCTTGTCTCGTTTTGGCTTTTGCCTGGAGTCATTTAAGTAGGATCATTTACACACTTGTTATAATTACGATAGAGGCATTATACTTACTTAATTAGATATTACTACTAACAAACTATAAAAAAAATCATGAAATTTATATTCAATCACTAAGTACCCCCAAAATGCATTTAAAATTTTGTAACATATCTATCGTCATGTCACTTTGCACTATTATCCGACCGCAAACGATACCGCTATTATTAACGTTAAAACCAACCCCGAATCACTGTTAACGCTACTGTATACGAGACACCCCTTATGGACGCGTAACTATGTAGCTGTTTGAACGAGGCCAAACAAAAAACGCGCATCCCGCTTGCAATAGAACGCATCCCTTCTGACAAATGACACACGTCTTGAGCGAGACTATATATAGACGAGTATGATCATTTTCTATCCTTCTCGACTAATATGCCCATTTGAAGAGTCGGAAAAGCGTTCTAGTATTTCGTCTTGTGAACTTTCCCTTTTGGTTGTTGGAAGACACAACCCACTAAGTTAGAGCCAAGTTAGCGCCAAGTTAGAGCTTAGTTCGAGCCAAGCTTGAAAGCATCCTTTGGAAGGTCCCCATGTGGAGACAGTCCTTCAAACCATTTGAAGCTGATGTTGAGGCCGCAGAAGCCTAAATCTAAACCACTTCTGAGTCGTTCAGAAAACCACTTGCAAATAAAATTATTAGATTATAAAACTTGTACATTTGTGAAGATAATTTTGATGTAAGTACCTATATGCATTACCCATCAAAAATATCTTTCACCCTAACTACATTTTTTGAATAAAGATCATACTTGGAGGTTATAAAAAGCAAGTAAAATAAGTTAACTGTCAAATTCTATATATATGAAGGAATTTTGTAACTGTCACTTTAGTTTACACAGCCGAATGACGTAATAACATGGCGGCTACTATTTCATCGTGATGAAGAACGAATAAAAAAGACCGAAAACTGAATACTGAACTGACTTATCTCAATATATTTTTTGATTTTTTCTCATATACCTAGAGTAACATACCCTATTTAATAGTAGTGATTGTTTTTTGAAAAAAGTAGCCTTTGTTGTACAAGGTGCCTAATCACCTTCATATTTTAAGAGTTCATTTGGTATTTGATCTTCTCCTGGAGATTTTCTATTTTTTTAATTATGTATTCTTCCTTTCACATCTTTTTGGAAGATTTCGGTCTTTTTTTCAGTTATTATATTTTTATTAAAGCTTCTTCGTTTTCTTTTTTAAACATTTCTTTCAGGTAGCCGGTCAATTTTGTATCTTCTTCTATATGTTATATTTAAACTAGTTCTGTCATTGCCCGTAATGATGGCTTCCATTATTTCAGGCTTTTTAACCTCTCAACCAACATAGCACTGACTTCTTTATCTTCAATTTCATTAATTTTTGTTGCTGTTTGAAACAATTCGACTGGACGTTGGTCATTTTTGGTGCTCACCAGTTTTCATATTGAAATAGTGGACACCTTCAGTTCCCGATGCCTTTCTCGGACACCTTTTGCGCGCGCAGTCTATATTTTATAGTCCGACTTCCGTGTATTGTCGTTATTACAAAATTAGTACTTTAATTTCTTAGTCTAAATATTTCCTGTATTGTTTTAATTTCTTCAATTCACAAACAAAAAACTTTAATGCGCAGGTAAAAATTTTACATACAAAATTCCTTGAAACCTACTAAGTTCTTCTTAGGAGAATCAGTGTCTTATTCATGTTGAAGTAAAAGACAGAAAGGGCGATTGGGATAGGTCTACTACATTGCAATATTCCTGGGAAAATAAGATTTCCAAAATGTATTTTTTCATTAAGAACTTTAAATTGTTGATATGCCAGATGTCTTTTTATTTCGAGTTCTTCAAGGAAATCTAACATCTAGCAGATCAACAATTTAAATTTGTTAATGAACAAATAAATCTTGGAAGTTCTGCACTATTATACTGTTGGCTTTGATTGAGTCTTCAATTTTTATTCATAGATAAGACATATATTGTAACACAGATATATTAAGTTATTGTAAAGATAGCATGAAATAGTTTTTTCCTGGTTTTTCTTTATCATTGCTCAGTTATACTGCATTTCCCTCAAAGATCAGTATCTTTAAGGAAAATACATCCAGAATAATCCCTTAGATCTTAGAACGTCTAGATTTAAGATTGTTATGACTTTATTACTTCCATACTTGGTCTAATCTTAACAATACTTAACCTTTAAAAAAGAAAATGTAACTTTAATATGTCAATCTGAAGATGCTAGTTTTTAACGAAACAGCTGTCATTTTATTATAAAAACTAATTTTTTAATCAAACCTTTAGTTATTTATTATTTTTAGTAAGACAGATTTCCGATGAGAAAGGATTAGTACAATAAAGTTTTTTAGAAATTTTATGTTCGTTTTGGTGTTATCAAACTTTATCGAAACAACAAAAAATTTATAAAATAACTAGAAATTACGGAATGATCACAGTTTTATGCTTGACAGTGTACGTTCTGTATTTTTATGATGGTATTACGAATTTTTAGAGATACTTTTCTGGCGGAGTGTATATCTCAGTGGTATCAGTGTTAAAAGTTTTATTTTTAATTTTCTTAGTAAGATGGACTTCCACAAAGTAAAGGTTAATACAATAAATTTCAGAAAATAAAAGGATAACAGTTATACGGAAAATAAAGGAAACCGTATAAATCTCTTTAAACAGGGACGAAAATTAGTTGATTTTTATAATGTCTGGCTTCATTTACTTAAAAGAGATTTACATGATGGTTTAAATTGTTGAAACCTTATAAATCTCGGAGATTGAAAACGCTAAATAATAGATTAAAACAATACACATAAGTCCGAAAGTTTGGAATGATGAAATATTTCATCTTTTATAAATAATTTTTTTTGATATAAGTAATTTTTTAAAATACTGTAGGCAATGTGGCATGCTATGGATTAAATGGTCGAGCTGGGCTTGCGGAATTCTCTCCCATTCTTCACGAGCAGCATCTTTCAGTTCTCGTAGAGTAATTGGGGGAGGGTTTCGCTCTTTAATGCGTGTTTTAAGAATGTCCCATGCATGTTCAATGACGTTCATGTTAGGGGAATTTGATGGCCATCTTAATGTGGATATTCCTTCTTCCAAAAAATTTTGTACTGTAGCTGTTCGACGTGGAGGTGTATTGTCATGCATAAACACAAATCCATCACCTACCGCCCCACGGAATAGACGCACAACAGTATTTAAAACTTCCTCGATGTACACAGCACCAGTGATTCTTCTCTCCAAAACCAAAAGAGACGTCCGTGTACCCCTCGCATAATACCACTCCAAACTATAATACTCCCACCTTCAAATGGAACACGTGGTTGGGCTGTTTCTAATCGGGCTTGTCGTCCTGGAGCCCTCCAAACTAGCGTTCTTCGCGAACCAGAAACCTAGCTATTTCTTGATTCATCAGAGAACATTACGTAATTACAGTAAGGACCATAGTGTAACATTTCTTGAGCCCATTGCAACCTTAAAATTTTTTGTTGATAGGTTAGTTTGGAAACACGTAGAGGTCTTCTGCGATATAAATTTATCGCATTTAATTGTTTGCCTTGAGATATTCAGTCCCTCAAGTCTAGCAATTTCTCTGGATATGCCACTTGTAGATTCCTGTCAATTTTTTCGAGCTATCAATGTTATCTGCCGGTCTTGTGCTGCTGTTGTACATCGTTTTCTGCCACTTCTGGGAAGATCCTTCACATCATTTGTGTCTTAATTTTTGATACAGCACCCTGAGTAACACCAACAATATTCGCGATATCACTTGGACTAAAGCACTGTTGTAACAAAGCAATGGACTAGTTTAGTGATTTTTTTTTATATTGCATCTTATAAAATAGGTTTTTAATGATTCAACTGTACAAATAAAATTTTTATAAAATTAATCCTCTAGCCATAATCGGCTTTTGAAATTTAAATTTAATGGTTACATACGTCATAAGTGGTAAGTGACGTGTTTCAATAAGATTGGTAGAAAATTTGCGATGTTGTCGATATGCTTTAATATTAACCGAGAAACTTATCTCTCTCTCTTATTTTTTGTCATTAAAAAGAGATAAACATATCGATATTTTTGTTCTCTGATTGGCACTTTATCAAATAAGGAGTAAAACACTAAACAAAATATTCTGTCATTTTCGTTAGTTTAATTTGTTGTTTGGTTGTGTTTGGTTTATGAAAGAAATTACTTTTATACTATTTTTGGTTCGAAAATAAAAATCCCTAACACCTTCTCATGGTGTTATAGCGGTTCCTTCAAAAATAACCAATAGAAGTAATTGTTCTCTCGGGTAGCAACCCTCCTATCGGTACAGTGAGAGAACGAATTTCAAGAATACCGTTTTGGCATTTTCAATAGAACCACGCCCACTTTCTATTGGCTGTTCTATTCTATCACCGTCAAGAATAGGGGTCTTGTTTGTTTATTACAGATAAACACGATTTTCTCTCCTGTCATATATCTTGTCAACTGGTACAATCAGTTAGTCACAGAACACGGTGTTTTGTGCCGCCAGTTCTTTGAGAATACTTGAAACGAACGTAGCTAAAATGTGACAACGTTGACTTTTAAACACACTTTATTATTGGTTATTAGTTGGCGCTACGTTTAAAACTTACTAATTATTTATTGCTAAATTTTAGCAAATGAGAAAAATTAATTGCAAAATGAATACCAATATAAGTAAGTAGGTATCTTATCCTAAATATATATTGCTATCATTTTGATTAATATGATCCTACTAAACTAGTCCATTACTCTAGACCTATTAAAATATGATATCATGTCTCTGGGCATTTTTAAACAGCTCAAATGAAATTTAAACAAGAATTGGAATAATGTGAAAGCACCCAAATCAATTAAATATGACCAAAACGGATGAAATTTAGTATTATTTTGATTTAAAAACGCTTTAAAATAAATATCAACAAGCATTTTTAAAAAACCATTGGCGTAGATATATTATTTCTAAATATTCCAAACTTTTAGACATATGTGTATATAAACTAATTTTCCTCACATGGTTCAGTGACATACACGAATATTACCCTATATAAAGAGTTTCTTAATGAAGTAGGTCGCATTTTGTTTAAAAGTTGTTGTTGAAATAGTTAGGCGCCGCCGATCTCATTTAATAATAAACAATAAATTCACTGCCACGTCCGTTTAGATACAAATTAACACGAAAACTTGTAAAATTTTATCTTAAAACCGATTAAAGACGGGAACCGCATAAAAAATTTTATTTGTTTATCATCGGAAGTGGCCGAATCCGAAATTGTCCTTCAACCAGTTTACATTTCGCACTAAAAAAATATGAAATGAACATCCAGTCACACATTTTGCAGGAAGTTTAAACTTTCCATTATCACGAAAGTTGAAGTGAGAGCGATATTCGAGATTCGATACGAATTGTGTGTAAAACGATACATCTCTTTAACGGCAAATAAAAAAAAACTAGATATAAATGAAAGTACACATATTTTTTTTAGGGATTTTTATCTACTAAAATTTCTTTAAAATTGTGTTCAAGATTATCTCTGTAAAATGGCGTGTCTACCGAAGATACTGGTTTAATGTGAACGTACTCCAAACAAAAACGTGCCGAAAATGTTAGCTGTTTCTAAGAATGACGCGCGTGAATGACATTCTTCAGTCTCAGACTATTATGAATGCCAAATAAAGAATTCAGCAATAGAACAGTGGTGTACTCGATTTTTTGACCGCAACCTTACCACCTTGCAGGGGCCCTATTCTTGAAATCGTAGGAATCGATTCTCAGGAGAAATTGACGTCATTTTCTCTCTATTTTGCAATAGGTCCATTCTTGAAATATTTCATAGGAATCGATTCTCCACAAATATCGAGAATTGATTCCCCATGTCATTTGGTGGAGAAAACTGAAATTCTCCTGAGAATTTGAGTTGTCATCTGCCAATAGTGCCTGTTTTGCATTTTGTAGTAGTTTGTTTTTAATCTATTTGTTGATACTGAATATATTATTTTTTTGTGTTGTGTTCAATAGAGTTAAAATTAATAATTTTGTTCTTCAAGGTGTCTTTGAAGCTCCCGGTATCGAATTTAGATGGAGGCTTATCAACTTCCATCGCTGCTGAGCCTCCTTATGCGTAAAACTACTGGAAAATTTACCTTTTAAAAGTTCCGTGTCAGTTTCAAAATATTCGACTATGTATTTTTTCTGAGCTTCGCTCATAAAATTTCTTTTCGCCATAATAGAGGAAAAAAATACACGCCCTTTATTAGCAATACAATAAACAAAACAGCAAAACACTAACAAAAGGTATAGGTTATATTCACGAACTATAAAAATGTCAAAAAAGTCAATTCTGCCAACTTAATAAAAGAAATTATAATACAAAATCCGAATATTTGATTGGTTATGTAGTTGAAATACTTGAATTTAGTTCAGACATACGCCACTTTTCCTAATTCTCTAGAAATTGAATTCCCACACATTCAAGAATAGGACTGGCAGTTCTCAGGAGAATTTTTTTTGGAGAATCGATTCCTACGATTTCAAGAATAGGGCCCCTGGTGTATTTAGTGATGAGCAAATGCAAGACCAAGACCAAGACCGAGTTAGTCTTGGTCTTGGTCTTGGTCTTGCATACAAGGTCTTGGTCTTGGTCTTGCAGTCAAATAAGCAGTCTTGGTCTTGGTCTTGTTCTTGCAGGGTCCAGTCTTGGTCTTGGTCTTGGTCTTGCACCAAGACTCTTGCAAGTCTTGCACTTTTTTTAGATTTACTGGGGTCCATTTTTACAAAAAAAAAGAAAAATAGTTTTTAAAATCATTACAAGTAAAGAAAGATTAAATGAAAGGGATAGTATTTTTTACTATAAAAATTTTGTTTTCTTTATATTACATTGTAGCGATAAATCAATTATGAAGTAGTTATTATCCTGTGCGGAAAAGTTAATTTCCGCAAGAGTTAGGATCAATATTTTTTTTACAAGCAAAATTATTTAGATACTTGAAAAGATGCGATTGTGACAATTAAATCTTTAATAGTGTCAATAAATACACGACTGTAGCTATAGCAACTCTATTTAAACAGGTGTTGTTGCTTTGAGTAAGGTTTACAGGGGTGATTTAATAAATTATGATTTTTTTAAAACAAACATTTTTAAAAATCCCTATTTACATATAAAATAATCTTAATTTTTTTACTATTTGTATGTAGTCCAACAAGATAAAGATAATAATACAATAATTTGTCAAAAAGGTTATCGGAAAACATCTCTAATTAATAAAAAAATGCTTGCGGGAAAGAGATATAGTCTGAATTAAAATGTTGTTTTACGCATGCTTGTAGAAATTTTTTTTTTTATTTTTTATTCATTTTGACAATTTTTTTAGAATATAGTTTTATAATGCGTCATTAATAATAATAATATATAGAATCAGACGTGAAATCTAACATTTAATTATTTTATTTATGAGTTTGGAAATATATTTGAATATTAAAGTCACTGAATTTTGCGTCTCTCTATAAAAAATTATTCTTTGCAGGCCTATTAGCTGGGATTTGAAATAAACTAAAACTATGTTTGGTGTTGATGAATAAAAACAATAGGTAGAATACATTACCAATAATAGAGCTTATGTCAATATTTTTAAAAGATATATTTTAACAACAACTAAATACTAAGTTTTCATAACTGTTGAAAAAAGTACCTACTATATGTATAAATATTACAAAATATTTTTTTTCTTTTGATTCAAATAATGAAAAACAAAAATAGGATAAATGCTTCGAATAGATATCGGTAAAATCTATTTTAGTTTCGTTGCCCAACAATTGATACACAGTAACCAGACAAATAATCACGTGCCATTTTTGCCAAGATAAATAACGGTCAATAACGATAAACTCTTACTTTACATCTGTGCTCACCGATAGCGACCGTCTTGAACGGTCGTCAAATTACGGCCGCTTTATTGCGGCACCGCTATCCTTGGAAACCAAAGCTTTAGTGTTTAATATATTCCATGGTTTCTTTTTTTTTCTGTTTATATATTTAAAAGACGCAAGACCGCAAGACTCTTGCAGACTTGGTCTTGGTCTTGCGTATATCTTGCAATGCTAGGTCTTGGTCTTGCATAAGTCTTGCACTGCTAGGTCTCGGTCTTGTTCGTGCAGCCTGAAGTTGGTGTTGGTCTTGGTCTTGCATTTTCTGCAAGACCAAGACCAAGACCGCAAGACCAAGACCAAGACCGCAAGACCAAGACCAGTCTCGCTCATCACTAGGTGTATTTTATAATACACAACCCAATTCTCTTTATGAAGCTGCTGCATTTAGGAGAAGGCTTCTAGGGGCTGTCCGCAAGGAAGTAATTTCTCCCCTTGTGTGATCGGAACTGGTGGAAGACTTGATCTCGATCCTGACAGCTAGGAGATGGAGGTATAAATCTACGCAGATGATCTGATAATTTTGGTTAGAGCATGTAAAATGGATAATTTACTATTTTAACCACAGTGAGTAGTAAAAAATATTCAATTCAAACTATTTTAACTACAGTGAATAGTAAAAAAATATTCAAAGATTCATTTCACATGGATAAATTACCCATAGTAAATAAATCATCTTAATCATCACTACTACTAACAGTTCAGTACTGCTGTATCCATAGAAAGTTAGAATGAAAATAGTTGTTATGGTCTTTCCAATATTAATTGCTAAAATCCATTTAAAAGTGTCATACAGAGTGAGTTAGTTTACTAGGCTTCAAACTAGAAAGAATGGCATGAAAACGACATATTTGTCCCGTTAAACATCCACTCTGTATCGTCGGAACCCAGCTCTCTCTAGACTGGTAGTTGTAAAGCGTGAAAACAAGTGGGGTACGCACGCGACTTTTTGACAGTTTTTAATGGTCCGCTGTATTCTGTTGCGTGCAGGGGTCTCGGGGTTATTTTTTGCGGCAGTTTTTTCTCTAGCTCATAAAGTCGGTGTTTAGTGCGGAGGCGGAGAGTCCAGATTTTTGTTTGGGGCTGTTAAGTATTAACTTTAGATATATCTTTGTTTCATATATTATGACAGCGTTTTGGAGACCAATTTGAATCAGAAAATGGAAATCCCAAAATTTAAATTCAGAAGATATGATATCGCCAATAGGTGAGGTTAGTAGCGAATTTTGCAATTAAGATTTACACATTCAGTGTCAGAGGGTTATTTTAAATATGTGTCGGTGTTTTAAAAATGAAGATAGTAAAAAATCAGATGCGGTTATAATAAAGCGGATTAACCCATTAGCGCCGAGAAATAAAAATCCTTGAAATTAATAATATTTTTGTTCTTAAACAGGTGGAAATAGATAACAAAGCACATTTCTAATAATGTTTTATTTAATTTTTTAGACAAACCCTCTAAAAGGGGATGTTCCCATATGGGACCTTTAGGCGTTACCTCACTTATAACTTATGTTGTGTATGAAAGCTCCGGAAGCAGTCGATGCAAAGGCCAATATTGCATTTACAGCACATTGTTCTTCCTTGGCTACTACAATAATTATCCCCACCACATCTTCTTCTTTTACCTTCGGGTACAGAAACTACGTAATGGTGCAATCCATCAAACCTTACATCATTACTAACACTAAAATCAGAAGCTGCAGCTCTTGATACTCTACCGGGTGCTCGTGCTAGAACTTGATATCTTGTAAGATAAGTCTAAAACAAAGAGAACAATGTACAGAAATAGCTTGATAGTCAAACATCCAGTATCTTACCTGGGAAATATGTCGCCTAAACTCTAGTTGACTAATTTTTCGCCCACTGTTTCTGTATAAAATCCACGCATTTTGAACTGCCGCATCTATTAAATAAGTAAAAATGGGCCAGTACCATTTTTTGGATCGAATCCCAATGCGGTAACTACAAAAATTGTGTATGAAAATGGTTTTGGGAACTCGTGGCCCAAGTTTTGTAGATCACCCTGAACAAATTCAAAGTTTTGTGGTTTAGTTTCTGTTTTTAGAACAGAATTAGAAACTGGTGGTTCTATTGCTACCTCATCTATATCATGATTTTCCACACCAAGTCTCTCTTTATTGTTAAATACAACTTCTGCTGGAGCAGAAAGTTGCCTGGCAGATAAATTGTCAGCCAAGCCCCCCTCATCTTCATCACCTGAATCTTCATCAGTTAGAACGTTACTTTCAGGAGGCTCAATATATATATCCGTAACATCTCCTTCATCGTAGGCGATATCCAGAGCTTCTTGTAGAGTTATACCACTAAAATAACATATTTGGTATATTAACACTCACATGTGAGTAACCGCCTAAAGCGCCCATATGGGAACATCAATGTTTATACAAAAAAATAAAAGGTCTAATAAATGTTTTTTGCAGATCTGTCTATGCTGACAAAAACTATTATGTATCTATATTTGAATATACAGATTGTTATTTGAGCAAAATTAAAAATACCTTAACAGTAATGCTTACACAACTAATAGAAATATAAACAACACTAAAAATAAACTTGGTAAGTTTTTTTACGGGTAACCTGAACTATACCGAACCAGTCTGGAATCAAAACAAACTGCATAGAGACCGTATGTGGCGATAGATAAGAGTAAACATCCCCGCTTACTATCGGTTCCATATGGTACCGTTAGGCGCTAATGGGTTAATACGTTACCTAAAATTTCTATTTACACTATTTTTCGGGTTATTAAGCGCGGTGACGTTATAGATCATTCGCAGGTTCGGAAAAACAAAAAAACAAAATTTTGCAAATGTTGACGATGCTACAAAAGATGTTATAAAGCGAACGGTTTATAATTTATATCAAGAAAATATACTATACTAGCATGTATCTATAGAGGACTGCTAAGCTCTAAAAATGATGAAGGAAGAATACGTTTTTAGATAAAATAAAAATACATTATTTTATATTAAATTAATAGCGCAGTAGATACGTTTTAAAAACATACCATATTATACAAAGAAGGACCTTGTTATTTTAAATATTAATGATATAAAATAGCATATATCAAAACCTATTAATAACATCATAATTCTGTTTGCCAAAAATGTTTCGAAGATGATTAGATATAAGAAAAAGTAATATACTATCACAGCGGGGGATCCAAATAAAAAACCTTCAAGTCCAATTATTCTTATATCGGCTTACCTTGCAGCAATTCGGAACCAATTCAGGGTCTTACAATGTTTCTTTTTATTAGATAATTCATTAATCTAGCCATATATATTTGTGGTAAAGCAAATTCAAACAGAAAAAGATACGCTTATATCTAAATTATTTATCTTCAAATCCGAAAAATTTGTAAATTAATAACTGTGAAACTATATATAAAAAATGCAGATTAATATACAAACTGGGATTTAAATGGTGGGCAGTTGTTTTTGGGTGTGACAGATTAATAGAATTTTACCAGGAAATAAACATACGAAAAAAAGATAGATAACTTTTTTAATCAATTTTAATAAATTCGTAAATAGGTTTAATTTAAAATTGACTGATACCTACGCGGGATTAATTTAATTTCAAATAAAAGTAAACATTCAATTTTTTGACAGGTATTTCGCTATGTTGATTAAGTAGTGTTAAGAATAGACCAAGTGTTCAAGCAATACGACATATACATTTTATCATTCCTAATTTTTACTTTTTAATATTAATAGCAGTGTGCAATGATATAGAAAAAACAGGAAAACGCAATAAAATAATTTGTAGGAAATAATATTATTTATTATTCAAAGCCATAATCTCAAAAATATTTAGTTTTGTATCTAGTGCGCGAAATGCTACTTTGGTGATCGAAAACTGATTTCGAGATCACCAAAGTATTTCGCCCATGAGATGCAAACCAAATTTTTCCTACAAACGCTTAGCTTAATATTAAAAAAAATTATTGAACTCCCAAAACTCGGATATCACGGGCTGAATCTGACTAATCTGGTTTGGGAATAAATATTTGTTCGTGCATTGGCTGCACCATTAATGTTAACATTGTAAATAATAAATAAAATTAGGTAGTTTTATTTTCTCACAATTTGAAAGCCTTAATAGTTATTGTTATACATTAATAAATAAATGATTTCTTGGATTTTTGCTTAATTGAGGAACATAAAGGTTAAAATATTAAAAATCCCATATAGTTTACATGCAGTGTGCGAAGTAAGTATTTCGCACACTATTTCGCCCACGGTGTCATAGTAACAAAGAAAAATGAAAAAAGAGTCACTTCGCATATTCTTGCCAATGCTCGATCCTTGTCATTTTTTGACGTTTGTAGAAAAAACTAATTTTTGTCATAGAAAAAGTATAGTACGCACCTCGAGGATAAGGGCCAATTATGTCCACTTGCGCTTGTGTTTATATTATCTTAATTTTCAGGAAGAATTTACTATTAACTTCAGCACTTCGTTTAATTTGATGTCTCAACATTACTTAATAAAATTTACTAAGTATCTAATAAGTTTTACCAACATAATACAGAAACCACTCTCATAATGTTGTGGCTTACACATGATCCTTTGTTTCAGATCGTGTAACATAGTAAACATTTTCTTAATGCTCTATGAAGTTGTAAGCACCATTTCGAATCTTTTTGACAGTTTGTTAGAATAAACAATGTTTAAAAATACTATGACAACTACACTGAGAAAAATAAGGCACTATAAACTATTGTGCATGCACACTTTTTAACAATCGTGCCTACACATAAAGTTATTCTGCCGTGGTGCACATAAAATTATGGTTCCTCCGCCAATTAGCGACTTCACACACTTATTTGCTGCTCGCAATATAATATATATTTCAAGACTTAATTTTGTATAAATATAATGAACTAAAATATACAGGGCACTGTTTAAATTACTTAATTGACAGAATTTTATATTATAATGCATTCATAATCCTATTATGTGCCTTTGATTTTTAATTTTTTATGCGTACCATCATATCTTTATATGCGACTGCACTATTGATATTTTTCAGGATCAGCACTTAATCTCTACACGGTATTTTCGGACGATTAAATAAATAATAAAGGGTGTAAGAGACAACTTTCCGAAAACTTTAACAATGTCTTCAGATCATCGTCCTGATTTTTTTGTGGGAAACAAAAAAAAACTTTTGGCTCTTCATACAAACTGATTTGTTTTATTTGTATGGAGAGTCGAGTTTTTTTGGTTTTAGACAAAAAATTCTTGCTACGTTGTTTGGTATGATGGCCTACTAAAGACATTGCTAAAAATTCGAAAAGCTTTCCCTTACATTACACTCTGTATAATCAAATAAAGTGTTCGGAGAGGTATTCGGTGTCAGTCAAAAAAGATAGGTAAAACAAAAAAATTTGGTAGTTTTTTTTGACTTCACCGAAAAATACTCGTAGTGAACGATTTGTTTAAGGAGAGTCAAAAAAACGCCCGATTTTTTGTGTAAAATTTTTTTTTTTTTGTTTGGACTAATCTGATTATGAATATAATTTCACCGTTTAGAAACACCGTGCAAATATTTGTTGCTAATCCTAAAAAATATCTACACATGTCACAGTACAGTGCAGAAAAAAGTGCTGAAATTCACATAGTAATAATCTAATCACACAGAGTCTAGAGCAGGTATATATGTACTATGTAGGTAATTTAAAAAATCTTAAAATCATACAAACATTTATTTTCCATAAGAAAGTTAATCTTAATCTAGATTAAACATAAACTTCATTAAATATAACTTTCTCAGTAACTCGTCCATTTCACACAACACAACACAGCAAAATTTAATATAGAAGTAAGTATTGAACGACACTCACGCGCGGAGGTCACAGCACAGAATGGTGTGTGGTGTTTGGTTGGATCCGGCGGCGCGGTGGTGTCGATGTCGGCGCGCGCGGGGACATATTCCCCCCCGGATTTCCCCGATTTGTTGCATGCATGTAATGTTTATATGCATACGCACCATATTTTTTTTATGAATTCTCAAAATGCACGTAATGTTTAGTGCATACGCACAATACATTTTAGTGAATTTTCAAACATTTTTGTGCTAAGCAATAATTTTTTCAACCTGGCACGATTCTTCAACGTGCATACGCACTAAATTTTATTGTTCCTCAGGATTAATGTACTTATTATGCAAATAATCGGGAATGTCACTATAAAATTTTCTGCGTAGTTTTAAATATATACATCAATTGCATCGAATTTTATGGTGCAACTCTTTGCACCGTAATTTTCTATGCAAAAAACTATATTATATGGTGAATTTAAGACGTCATAATTTATTGTGCTTTGATCACTGTAAATTATGATGTTAAATCCATAATTTTACTATGCATAATAGTTCTTGCACGATAAAAGATACGACATTTGAACATAAAGTTTTGATGAGGTTTCTTGTACAATGAAGTTTAATGCCCTGCAGAATAAATATACATTCCTGTCACTATTTAGAGTAATGCGCACTATTTTATTAGTTGTAAGCAGAGTATTTCACAGTGTTTGCATAATATTTTATTACGTCGGCTTCAATCCATTTTTCTCAGTGTATTGTGACTTGTTTTATATTCAACAATTATGCACCATTATTGTGCAGATCATTTATTTATAAAATTCAATGTTGGTTTTTTTATGTGCTTGATTTCTACTCCTTTATCAGTTTCTTTCATTTTATGATTCTTTCTTTTTGTCTGTATTAACAGCTTTCTCAATTTTTTTAACCAAACCAGGAAGAGGAGCAATACAAACAACCATTACTGCTCATCTCTGTGCCTTATTACATTTATTTTTCTTGTAGGTTTTTTGTTATTTTTCTTAATTTTTTTTGCATTTCTATTTATTCATTTTTGTTTAATTTCTTTTATTCCACACGGTCGTGTTTTCTCTTCAGGTTTTTATGTTCTATCTTACGATTTGTTTGTTCCAATCCACTTGTCCACCATACTTTTATGTTTTCTTTTTACCATCTTTTCTTCAACATTTTTTTTGTTTTGTTGCTATTTTCACACATTCTTTGTCTGATTTTCCTTTACATTGAAAGTACCTAGTTATTTTTGTTTTCCCTAATTCCTTTTCAGCGTTGTTGTGACCATTAATGATCGAAATCTGTTTTGTGACATTACGATTTTAAAATTGTAGTTTTATTTTTTTTATAATTGTAACTCCAGAGTTTTCATTTCTTAAAATGATCTTCAACGGTGATTATTTTATGAGTTTTATTAGTTTGCCTTCGGTTAAGATATTTTTCCACTGAAATTTTATATTCTTTAAGTAATAAAATTTCTGTTTGTGGTCGATAGCATTTACAACTATTACCTTAAATGGAGAATTTTCATATAAAGTTCAAGAGCGTCGACCAGGAAGAATACAAAATATATTCAAGGAAAAACGTTACTCTCTTTGGTCTTAAATATAAAAACCGCTTCAATATTTTTCTTTTATTCAGTGGAAACATTTTTTCTCTCTAGTTTACTCTCTTGCCAAACAAAATAGGCGACGGCAAACAATTTTTTTGTCGATATTCTGTTTACAATATTAAAAGGATGTATTGAATAAAAAATATTTATTTAAATGAAGATTAGGGAACATTTATAGTTTATTTGTTTGGAGTTGGCTGGTAAGAAACGTCAGTCAATCGTAAAATGTTGTGGAGTGAGTGGTTTTTGCATTAATTTATATTTATTTCTTTTTTTTTAATATGTAGCCTCTTTTTGTTTTAATTTTGATTTTATTTTGAATTATGCTTTAAAAAAACTTCGGTTCTACGATCATGGGATCTATTCAGCTACCTGTTGTGACAATATTATCTAGGGTTTCTATTGTGTTTGGCTTAGTTAATCCCTAGTCCACCCTGTACTCTTTGAAAAATAACAAATATGACTATGTTTCAATAGAATTGTATATTACTTTTAGTTATTTTTCATGATCCACCCTTGCTTGGGCTTTGAAGGATTTGCATTTATAATGAATTCACTTTTCATTTCACAGTTTGGTTAAAATATACTGTATGTAACAATAATATTTTTACTTTTTTTAAAGCGTACAATATTTAAAATAGCATACATACTTATCTGTAAGAATTTTATACATTATTTTCTTGGTTTATGAGTTTTCAGGGTCGAAATATTCCATTGTAAACCTATATTGCAATCCATCAAGTTTATATTTCAAAGCGTATAATTTGATGTCATATCAATCTTCAACTTTATTCAAACTATATTAAAGAAAAGGTGTGCGTAACCGACTTAAACACCGTGAAATGCGAATCAACCTTTATGTAAAATAAGTATTAGCTTATGATATATTTTATCATTATTATGAAAATCACGAGTTGCTCTAGATTTTGTAACTTTCAACACAATCCCAACGAAATTTAATAGATCTATGGTCCGTTTGTCCTTGACAAAACGTGAAAATTCACCAGCTTCACTTTGTTCTAATCGCCATCTTTAATGAGGTAACCCGGTAATTTTTTTGCAATAATAAAAAAATGCCTATCATCACGTATTTACCTATCTGTTACGTTAATAATTTTTTTATGTTTATAATTCAAACTAGTATGTCCGCGTACGACACACAAAGGACTTTTAAATGTTTGGCGATACAGTTATAATTACAATTATATAAATTTCTTTCTATAAAGTTTTAAAATGTCACCGTCTACTAGTGAACGTCAGCTGGTCGATTTATCGTCTATTTTTTGCCGCAATGCCGTCTTAAATGGTTGGTGTACTTATAAGATAAATTGTTATCGTGAAATAGACCTAGGTTGTTTCATGACGCCTACATAACTGCAGATAAAAATGGTCGTACGTTTGAAATAAATAAAATTTTACGTTATTGTTATGTAATTCGATACTATATTTTATCACGATTGATTTAACACGCATTTTTATCTTCTATAAAGTGTATTTTAAAGATATCAATGGGGTTTTCTGCAAGATTAATTTCTATTAAATTCCTTCGCCAGGTTTTTGTTACTGAGATGCTAGTTTTGTATTATCTTTATTCAGTATTAGTATGGAAATATAAGTAAACCTAAGGATATTGAAAATAAAATTTTTAACATTTTTTTTTTAAATGACTGACAGCTGTTAAAAAAGCAATTTTTTTATAAAAAGTGGATGTGTTGTTAAAAAGTTTTATTTTTAATGAAATACATCCACAAAGTAAAGGTTAATGCAATAAATTTCATAAGTAAACCTCCTAATATACCCAATGAATGTATGAATGAGTTAGGGGTGATGATTACACTGCGACCCATAGGATCTATTGTGTCCCCCCTTACTTGCCATGTTCTGATGTTTTCTCAGATTTATAGCAGCTCTTCGAGTCCTATTTTCCTGAGGAAGTTTAGGACATCGTCGGGCTTCAAATCAGGTAGATCCCCTTCCTCTATTTCATGTGCTCCTAGGTATCTAGCCTAGAATTCTGAGATTCTGAGAGTATGTGTATTCCTCACAGCATCTGCACTTTGCTTCATCTGCTAACCCTAGTTTCTTCATGTGGCTTCTTAACCGGCAATGCCCGGTTAATATTCCCGTTAGAATACGGAGCCTTTTTTTACTGAGGTTGAGGCAGCTAAGAGATCTCTTCTGGTCATAGTTCCCCAGTAGTATCTTAGATTGCCTCAGTCCTTCCAGCTGATTCCAGTACTCGGATTTTTCTTTCTCCATTTCCTCCCTTAGTTTTCCTAAGATTACTCTACTGCTGATCCCACAAGATGGTTCTGGTCCCAAATGTGGGGTTTCAGCTCCTTTTTTTGCCAGCTTATCTGCTGTTTCATTCCCCTCCATTCCTATGGGTCCCGGGACCCATAGGAGGGTGACAGTGTTCTTCTGGCCTAGTTCATTTAGTTTGCCTAGGCATTCCCAAACCATCTTCGAACTGATTATATTTGAACTCAGCGCTTTGATGGCTGCTTGACTATCCGACATGATAATATACCAAATGAAGACAAGTGAATAAATTAACATGTTCTATAGCTAATAAACTTTGAGATGAAACTTTAATCAAATACCTATAATAGCATTAAAATCTTTTTTACATAACACTATTGTCCATTTGAAGATGTTAACACACATTAGCTACTTTATCTTTATGTATTATTGATTTAGAAATATTTTAAATTTAAATTGTTCTTCTTTTACCACATATTTGTATTTCGTATCAAATCAAACTTCTTTTTTAGCTTGTTTTATCCAAAATACTACATTCTGGTGACTATTATTCTATAGACCTAAACCTAAAGGCTATTTTTTCAATGGTCTGACAGAATCTGCACTCTTTACCAGTTTCACAAGAATTGTCTTCAATTTTGCCTATTTTAGACTGCGGATCGTGTTGAGCAATGTATTTATTATTAAAAAATCAATTTTAACTGATTTAAAAACTGTTTCTGCCAGCTCAATTATGTTTAAATTTGGTATTATTATAAATGAAGCACTGCGTGCCGAGCGAAGCGAGGTTTGCAGCACCAAATCAGTCTAAATTAATTTAAAAATCATTAGTTATAATTAATTTGAAAATTCAAAGAATTCACTAGAGGTTAAATTGCTCCGTATAAGTCTTACACACTGATAGCATTAGAAATGGTGGTCTGGAGAAGATCGACTGGAAGAATCTACATGGAAAGAGTCGCAAAAAACAGAATTAGTTATAATGAAGACAGATTAAACCAAATTTCATAAAATCCAACTTCAACTATTAGTTTGGTGCAGAAAGGATGGCTGACAGTCGACTTCTTAAACTGATATTGAACTTGGAACCAGAAGAAAGAAGACAACGAGGAAGACTCAAGTAAGACGGATGAATGAAAAAAAAAATAAAGTATAGCGGTAATTTCTATAAAACTCATTTCTTAAAGTAAGAAAATTTAACGGCCATGTAGAAACACAAGAAACAAGAAATACCCAATAGACTGAATCAATTAAATGCAGGAATGAAGATTCCCAAAAATTACAGACACCACATAATGACGCAATAGAGGAGTGGAAAATTAAGGTCAAACTATATAAACAGTTTGGATTAATGACAGTTAACTTCACGAACTGATATTTAAATGGACATCAGAAGAAAGAAGACAAGAAGAAAGACCCAAAGTGAGATGGATGAAAAAAATTACCCGAAATTTCTATTAAAACTAATTTCTTGAAGTAAAAATTTAACCTCCATGTAGCAAATACAAGAAACAAGGAATAGACTGACTCAAGTAAATGCAGGAAAATGAGAAAGATTACAGACACCACATAATGATGCAATAGAAGAATGAAAGATTAAGGTCAAAAGAGAGAAAGGCCAAACATTACTTTTTCAAAATATATCAACATTGAAATAAAAGGAAAATATAGTCTATGGCTGGTAGCAAGTCAAATATCTCACAATAATCCTAGATAAAAGGCTGCCTTCTCGACCACCTCAGACATCGGTTCTTTTATAGTTATTAAGGAATTTAATAAACTTTCCAGTTTGATTGATACTGATTCTTCTTCTTCTCCTCCTTAGACTATTAAGTTTAGCAGGCGGTACTTAGTGTGCCTCATGATATGTCGAAGTATCTTCCGTTTCTTTGCGGTGAAGATTATTTCTTTGGTTTTGCCTATTCTCTGCATTACTTCCACATTGGTAATATCCAGGATATCCGAAGAATGCGGCGCTATATCCACAGCTCCAATGATTCTAGGTTCTTCAAGTTCGCTTTCGTTGTGGTCCATGTCTCTGCTCCATAGAACAAGACTGGGAAGACATAACACATTTACCAGTCTTGATTTTAGTTCCATTGAGATGTTGCTTGTGAACCACTTTTTCATATTGTAGAACCCTTTTCGCGCTTTTCGTTTCGTGATCTTATTTTTGCTGACCGGTCCCATTTTGTGGTGACTGTGGTTCCAAGGTATGTGTATGTCTCTATATGTTCTATGTTTCGGTTGTTTACTGTCAATTGCATCGGAGGTTGTTGTGTTCTGCTGATGATACTGATTCATTATTTTGTAAAAACATAACCCCCATGTTTCAGCACATCAATTTATATTGCCAGTGATATCGTTTTTTATTTTACATATTGTAGCATACTTGGGGTAATGTTTTATAGTTTACTCAAATAAATAAAAGGATACAGTAGTACAATTTACAACTTTTGCCTGTTCAATAATATTCTGTCGAATTTCGCATACTAACTAACTTTAAGTTGACATATTTTCTGTTACATATATACAGGGTGATTGATTAGTGTGATCAGTAGATCTGTTATAGTAAAATTTACAAAAAAAAGTTATTAACAAAAGTTGTAGGCAGCTTTAAACTGTACATTTTAAAATTAGTTTCAATCTTTCAGGGTGTTCCATAAGATGATGGCACACCAAACTTATGTTTTTTAAATGGAACATCCTGTATTTTATTTTAAATTTGAAATCTGCTTAACTTCCACATCACAACCATGTAAGTTTTATATTATACCGGGTATTTAAAAAGCTATAACCAATATTACCTGAAAATCGTATTAATTTTAACTCCTGTATAATTAAAAATACGAACATTGATCTATTGCAACCATAGTTTTTTAATTATCGTTAAAAATTATAAAACATATTCGTTTTCATCATATTCGTTTAATCAAATACAGGGTAAGTCAAAATGCTAGTACATTATTTTCTTGGTAATTTTAAATAGAACACCCTGTATTTTATATCACTATTGAAAAATACTAATATCGTACTTCAAATTTTATGAAGTACTCCCTATACCTAAAGTTATCAGTTTTCTAGATATTTTTATTTTTCCATCAAAGTATTGATTTCGTAGATATTTTAACATTTTTGTGATGTGGAAGTTAAGCAGATTTCAAATTTAAAATAAACTACAGGGTGTTCCATTTAAAAAACATAAGTTTGGTGTGCCACCATCTTACGGAACACCCTGTATGATTGTAACTAATTTTAAAATGTGGAGTTTAAAGCTGCCTGCAATTTTTGTTAATAACTTTTTTTATCAATTGTAAATTTTACTATAACCGATCTACTGAGCTTCCTCACACTAATCAATCACCCTGTATATCGTTTTTTTTATATACCATACTTTTCCCGAATTTCATAGAGCGTTCTCGTAAACTCCAGATAACTAAAGTGGTCATATTGAACTTCCAGTTAAATTTCTTGTATAAATGTATCATAAATTGTAACTGATACCCATATATTTTGCTCCCAGTATTTAATCCAAACTTACATACATTTGCTATCCAATACGATTTAGTATTATGGCACGGAACTAACTTACAAATTAATTTTGTAACATCGAATGTCTTCGACGCATATAAAAACAGATCTGATTTGAATATAATGGTAGTCTCGGCTAAAAATACAAAAGCGTTCTCTCAAGGTCATCAACGGATTTGCGTGTATAGTGAATTGTTATCTTCTGATTCATTTTTTGCTACTTTCCCATTGTTCACTTTACTTATAGCAACAATTATTCTAAAGAATCGACCTGAATTCGTTGACAGGAGTTTTTATACAGTTTTAAATTTATCATGTTGGTGAGTTTAAAATATTTAAAGTTTTTAATAAAAATATTCGAATGTGATCGTGGGGGGGGTTTCAATAATAATTATGATTAATACCACACACACAAAATGCCGGTGGCTATCCAAATAGCTTCGGTGTAGTTAACACCGCTGATGATGAACTGTGCAAATATAGACGTTGGAATTTACGCAATACGAAGGTTGTTACTCGAATTCTAATTAGAAAACGTTGAAAATAATTACAGTAAAGGAAAAAAGTCACAAACACGGGAAAAATATAAAATTAGAGGAATATATGTCGGATAAATAAAATGCAAACAAAAACAATGGGGTATTGAAGGAGATAAAGTAACAGATTTACAAAAAAAAAGGGTTATTCTCGGCAAATACCAAAATTCTCAAAGAAGGACACCTAGTTAGGTACTTACATCATGTAGGAAGGCTGTTGGCTTGTGGTCACGTAGATGCAGAAAAAAACTGGTACACGGATGGTATAGGACCAAAGGAAACAAGGAATAGCAAATCTTATTACAAAATATTTGCCTGGCCTTTGTTTATGTTACTATTTATTTTATTTAATTTTTTAGCCATTCTTTGGAAATTCCTTGAACTTTTACTATTTTTTTTTAAAATTTACTAGTTTTTCCTCTACCTTTTTTATTTCTCGTTATATTTCCCAACATTTCCAATCTTTTTTGAATTCATTTTTGGTTTCTCTAACTTCTTCAGGTTCTCCAGCATCCAGCAGTTCTTATTTGACAAACCCTTATTTAATATAAAAAATATTGAAATAAAGGTAAATTTCATAGATATAATCTTTGTATATTATAATTCTAATTAAATCGGGCTAGAGCTCTAACTCTGTAGCATCTAGGAGTTCCAATGTTAATATTTACGTTCTATCTTAGTAATACCTTCTCTTTCTTATATTCTCTCCAGGATTTATTAACTCTTGGTGATAACTGTCTCTAAAGATGAGAAGTGCCTCGATTTTCTAAGCGGAAATACACAATCCACTGTGTACAGGAAATCAAAAGACTGGAAAGAACACACCGTTTGATAACCATCATAACAGACAGCCAAGCAGTGATAAAGGCACTGAAATTGTTAGAGGTCAATTATAAACTAGTATGGAATTTTGTTCTTGTTCTGAATACTCTAGATGTTCAATATATGCTTAAATCTCAAAACAAAAATTTTTACTTCAAAGCTTACTAATAATTTTTCACCTTGTGTAAATTTGTTTCGAAAATAAACGTCACAAATTTTAATAAAAAAGTTAACAAATATTAGGGTAATTTGAACACTCGTTTGACCTTGCAAGTGACGTCTTAAGGTCTTGAATTATGTTGGATGTTGGCAGTATTTGTCAGTGGCTGGCCAATTGCTACGCTACAGCCAAGGCCAAAACATCCAAGGATGAAAAACCTCTGCTGATAACTTTGTTTTCGTACTTGATGTGCATTGTGTCTTAGTTAATGTTGATTTTTGATTCACTCTTCGAATATTATTGTACTCTTGTGAGTTGTTTGTGTATATTATTGGAAGATAAAACAAATATTACAAACAACAGCAGTAGCAAAGATAATATCAATATCGAGGTTAGATGAGATTTAGAGTTGTCATAACTAGTCAAAAGTCAAAAACTAGGGAAGCAAACCTTACAATTCCTAAGAGTATGTGTATTGAGGTTTCATCCTC
Source organism: Ophraella communa (assembly GCA_035357415.1). NCBI lineage: Eukaryota > Metazoa > Arthropoda > Insecta > Coleoptera > Chrysomelidae > Ophraella > Ophraella communa. The sequence goes on from CM068979.1 coordinate 68,801,455, forward strand.
TTCCTCACAGAATCTGCACTTTGCTTCATCTGCTAACCCTAGTTTGTTCATGTGGCTTCTTAACCGGCAATGCCCGGTTAATATGCCAAAAAATGGTCTAATAACATAAGTAACAAAAATATATTAAAATTGAAAAGAGATCAAGCAGATGAATGAATTAAAAAAATAGTGGAAAGCGTAAGTTAATTTATTTACGCCGTAAATATTCATTTACTAAACAAAAGAAGACAAAATCAAATTTTCTTGTATCATTATTAATTTCCTAAGGTAGGAAGAAGCAGTTCCGTTGATCTACTTAAAACTGCAGTTTCGAAAGTGATAAAATCTGTAATTATCGCCAAACTCATTAGAAGATACGATAACAAATTTTCTTAAATTTTCATCTAAACCGATTCGGTGTAGATCACTTAAACAACTTTTTTCTATGAAATTTTGTTGGCTAGTGCAGTTGATTCTCGTTCACTTGCTAGTAAAACGTTTTGTATGCTTTTCAACAAGATAATTTTTCAATCGGGTCACGAGTACCCTCTTAATATAAATCAAAAGCAATTCAATTGGAATGATCAAACAAACAAAATTCGCCTACGACTCGCATACTTAACAAATTAAGAGCGTAAAAAACTTAAACAAATGGTGTCGATTAAATACGTTTTCGACCCGCGCGGCGCTTATCAACGTTGAAATATTTACCAATTGCCGATTCAATCTTAATTTATTTCGGTTTCGTCACTTGGTAAAATTGGATGAGAAAGGATAAGCATTTGTTATAATTCATTTGTTTTGGGTTGGCAGCACAGTGAATTCATCATAAATGCAAATCCAAGCAAGGGTGGCTCATGAAAAATAACCAAAAGTAGTATACATTTCTATTGAAACATAGTCATAAATGTTGTTTTTCAAAGAGTCCACCCTGTAATTAGGGATTAACTAACCCAAATACAATAGAAACCCTAGATAATATTGTCACAACAGGTAGCTGAATAGATTCCACGACTGTAGAACTACAAAAGCCTCAACACTACATAACAATCTTACTATAGGAAGAAACTTAAGCCATGGATTAGCGGAAAATTGTTATCACTTATAAAACTCAAAAGAAAATTATGGCGAAAATGCAAACGTACAGGTAATACACGTGACTTACAAAGTCACAAAAACTACACTGGAATTTTAAAAAAGTATATTAATGAAGCCAGAATGGCATATGAAGAATCTATTGTAAGCTGCAACGTCTTTAAAAAACTGTATAAATATGTTAGGTCTGTTATGTCTTCTAAAATGTCCATTCCACTGTTAAAAAAGATGAAACGATTTGTTAGAATACGTATGAGGTCGCTAACATTCTCGCTGATACATTTTCTAAAGTTTTTGCTGTTGAACCATCTCAAAATCAGTTTCCTATAATCAGTAATCCACGAGTTATTCCCAAAATTGATTATATAGATTTTTCACCTGAAATCATTCATTTCCAGGGCCCGATAAAATTTCTACATTATTTCTAAAAAAATGCTCAGATTTCCTCTCTGTTCCACTATCACTAATGGTGCGTTCATCTTTTAATGCACATTCTTTGACTTCAATTTGGAAAAGTGCTTCGGTGATACCTATATATTTAAAAAAGGAAATAAGTTAGATCCCAATAATTACAGACCAATAAGCCTTACACCTTTTATTTGTAATGTTATGGAATCAATAATCACAGAGTGTCTTTCAGAATTTTTTAATTCGAGAAAATATTATTCCTCTACAACAACATGGCTTTGTGAAAAGTATATCGACCATGACTAATTTATTGTGGTGTGTTAATGAGTGGACAGCAGCATTAGATAAAAAACGACCTGTGGATGTAATGTATTTAGACTTTGTAAAAGCATTTGGTCGAGTACCAAGAAGAAAATTGATGTATAAACTAGAATATTTTGGCATTCGCAGACAACTTCTTGAATGGATTAATGATTTTTTAACAAACCGGGAGTTTTGTGTTAGAGTTCCACAAGGATCTGTTTTAGGTCCACTACTATTTGTGTTGTATGCCGGTAATCTTGAATCTCATATAAAATCTAAGAAAGCTTTCCACGCAGACAAAACAAAAATAGTTGCTGACCCACTCTTCAATGGGCAAAACTTACAACGTGACTTACATTCTCTCTTCAGTAGGTGTTCGGATTGGATGTTACCTCTAAATAGAAATAAGTGTGTGGTTTAACATTTGGGAAAAAATAACCCTCATTTGTCTTACTCGATAGACGGACATTTACTGGATACCGTGGAATCATTTAGTGACCTTGGTGTAACAATTACTGAAAATTTGAGTTGGTCGGAGCATATTTCAAACGTTACTAAAAAAGCGAATAGTAAGTTATACTTAAAACTTTTACAAACATATCATTTTCACTACCGAAAATGTTCTTGGAAACTAACTTATGTATTAAGATATAAACAAATCCTCAATTTATTGACTAACTACCTGACCCTGTGTATCTGTGTCATTTTAGCTGTCGTCATTTTTCCGCTACCAACTGTAATTTTTCAGCTGTCAACTGTCATTTTTGATATTCGAATATCATTTATAACTGTCTTATGTCAATTTTTACTCTTAAATATAAACAATCAGTTTTTTTAGCTGAATTTTCGGGTTTTCCAAAAATTTTACGATTTAATGACTTTTCTTAGCCGCCAACTCCAAACAAACGAACTATAAGTTTTTTTTATGATATAAAAAGTATTCTAAGACGGAATTATTGTCCTCACGTCCTTGAATCTTTCAATCGACAATTAATCTAGTTCAACCGTAATACAAAATAAAAAAATAATAATAATGATGATGATTACAATTCAGTCAGTAACATTTGTCATTTTCAAGGCTACAAATGTACACCGATTTTATAGATATATACGAATGCTAAACAGCGACACCCACGTAGCTGTTTGTTCTTCGATAACAAAGAAACTCTTTGTTCAAATTCAATTTTATAATTAGCTCGAAAAACAATTATACCACATGATAAGCACCATAAACTCGTTAACCTCGATTGTAAAAAAATTATGTATATATTAATCGATATCATCTCGTAATGTCGATGTCGTAATGCGGGTAAATATTTCGAAAAAGTTTTAAATTAATCGTTACGTCTTAAGGATTCCCCAACTCCCACGCCTTTTCAGTACAAGTATGTTTAAAAAAAAATAGAAATTTGACATATTTTAGAATGTCATGACAATTAATATGTATCGCCAAAAGGTGGAATTTTGACGAAAATTGAAATACATGTTATCACTTGATTTTTATATAAGATTAGTACATTTTTTTATCATATAATTTGCATATCTATAGTTTGGTTAGTAAGACGTGGTAATGGAAAAAATCCTGTATATTGCAAGCCTGTGGCTCGTTCTGCAAATTTCAGACTTATACTGTAATGAGGTGCATATCCCACTTATAGTCCAATTTAAACAGAATAAAACCATATTACTTTCGTAATGGAAATCCAATCTAGTGAGAACGTTAAAAAAAGAACTTTTTAATACAACTTTCAGGATTTATTTTTGTTCTTTATTTCAACATTGACCATCTAGTGTCAATGGTGATGAATGTTATGCTCCTGTGGTCAAATAATTAGTGTATGAATGAATGAATGTAGTGGGCGGGGTGGCTGATGCCTGGCAAGTAGGCCCTTTTTTACATACCCCAGGTTCTCCCTCCCTCTGTATTTCAATCGTTCGGCACCCTCCCGAAACGCCTCGACCTTCGTATGAAAGCCATGACGGTCCTTGGAGGGAGGGTGTGCAAGTCTTCTTGGTCGATTCTTCGCACCCCAATATAATAAAAATATAACCAAATGAAAGAAACAAACGAACAAATTATAAATTTTTTAAGAACATTTTTTCCGTCAAACACATAAAAGGATTTTCAAGAATCTATTAAACTCTGTTACACAGAAAATTAACCTCGATTATTGTATAAAAACGCCACCTGTACGTGTGACGTGAGATTGCGCGAATGTTTAAAACCTGTGCGAAGAACTACGTAAGAGTTTTACTTGGTAATAGTATTTCTGACTATTTTCAGCTGGTAAAATAATATCGATCGGTTTGCGACCTTCAAGCCTTAGTGATAAAGAATTTTGAGTGGTTTTCTGACCGTAATAAAATATATAAAAAATATTGGACATTAGAAAAGATCGTTATGTATATTATGTATAAAGTGCCACAGTTTGGACAGTCTGGGTCTTCGACTACACCCAAAAGATGTAGATGTATTTTAAGTCCACAGTGGCCAGTAAGGACTTCGACAAGCAGACGTAGCTATGATCTGGATTTATCCAGTAACCACTTTGTCCCAGCTTTGTCAGGGTAGGCGATTGTTTGTTTCGCCTGCCTGAGGTCACTGAAGTTGATCCATTGTTCTAATCCTCTCTCTATTCATTTCTTGAGTAGAGTTGAGGTTTGTGCTCTGTTTAGCCTTATTATTGGCCTACTATACCGCTATGTCCCGGTACCCATAATAAGGTTACATCTCGTCTTGAGGCCAATCTGTCTAGGACATTTGCGCCTTCCTGGACTAGTGCCGTGCTTGTCCTGGAGCTTCAAATCGCCTTTAGAGTAGCCTGGCTATCTGAGCAAATGCTGGCGGGGCTTCCTGAGTTGTCCCGTTCTTCTATTAATTCTGCTGCTTTGAGCATGGCAAATATTTCTGACTGGAAGACCGTGGAGTATTTACCAAGAGCTTAGCTCTTTCGAACCCCTACGTCCTCTGCTCCTGATGTCTCTTCCATTCAAGAGCCATCTGTATAACATACTATACTCCCTGGAGGAAATTCTACTTGTTCGTAGTCTTTCCTTCTACTGCATAACATTTTTGATTTTAACCAAATTTAGCCAACTTTCCATCTCCCATTTTTTTGCAATTAAAAGAATAAAAAAATATAATTCGTTGCCATATTATATTTAAAATATTCAGTAACTGCCTACGTGCAGTAACTCCTTCGACTACCAGCATCGGAATGCAAGTGCATAATGTTGATCTGGCGCCGTACGAACACAGTGTGTTACTCAATAAAATCCACTATACTTTTCCATTGAATAAACATAAGGTCGTCAATGTACATCCTAGGAGTCAGATTTCTTATCTAATAATTAAAATGCGAGCTTTAAATGATACTGTGTCATACGAGAATCTTGTTTATCAGTTGGAACACCAACACCGGAAAAAAGTATTAGATTGCTGTATAGTGTCTCGGTTACGAGGGTTAATGCTAAAGTTGAATTTTAAATATTGCATTTAACCGAATACAGATAAGAGATAAAGAAGCCAGAGGAATATGTACTGTACTGATCTTTATCATTAGCTCTTGAACGTGTGGAATTTGGTCAAAGTATTAGGAATTATACAGACTTGATTCCAAGTTAATACAATTTTCTTTGTCCACATTTTCTTTCATTTACGTTTTGAAAAATGAGAAAATATTCCAGTATTAAATACACACATCGGCAGTCTAGGGCTAATTTTAAAAATCAACTTCAGTTTTTCTTGAGCTAATTTAGGAAAAAATATTACTTGTGTAAAATTAATTAACGTTTATTCTTACATATCAAAATATTTTCTTTAAAAAACTTGAAATCTTAAAACAAAAAATAATTTACTATAACCAATTTTAAAATTTTTGTAAAATCTTTCCAAAAAGTGAAAAATCAAAAATAATACACCTCCACCTCCACGTTGGTTTATTACTACTCTACATCTTTGTTTCATAGACAAATGTTACCAATATTTGGAGTGATTCTACTTTGAAGCATATCCCATACATGCTCAATAGGATTAAGGTCCGGAGATTGTGCTGGCCCAGCTAAAATTTCAAGTCTCTCTCTTTCCAACCAGTTGTTCACAATATGTGCAATTGACAAGGTTTGGTCTATCAAATGACTTCCTAGAATTGCTAAAATGCTATTTACAAAACAGATTATTTATTGACATAATGGAAATGCTTCGGGAAAGTATCATATCAATTCTGGAGTGCCACAAGGATCCAATCTGGGACCTCTTCTCTTTTTGTTATTAATAAATGATCTTCCATCGATATTGCAATATTCACAATCTTTACTATTTGCAGATGACTTAAAAATATTTAAGCGTATAGGTACAATCGGTGTAAGATTTGAATAAGTGGGGTTTTGATAATTTACTATTTTTTAATGTTAAAAAATGCTGTACATTGACAATAACCAGATTAAAAGAATATATTGATTTTTCGTATCAAATAGGGAATGAAGTCCTGGATAAGTAAGCTGAGGTTAAATATTGTCAGATCTGGGAACCGTCAACTTGGATACATAATGAGACAAACTTTTGAATTCAATAATGTTAACACAATTAAATTACTTTACTACAGCTTAGTTGGACCTAAACTTGAATTTGGTTCAGTTATTTGGGGTGGGGAGTATATTATAATAATAGAAAAAATTGATCAAATTCAAAATAAATTTCTTTGCTACTTATATTACAAAGAAAATCATAAATGGCCTGATTATAAACTTGTAAGAACAACACAATTGAGGAAGGAATTTAAAATTCTAGCATTGGAACAAATACTAGACTTATCAACTTTATTATTTTTTTATAAAGTCATCAATAACAAGATCGATTCTCCTGAAATTTTAAAACTATTTAAAATTCATCGTTAACTTATGGATGCACGAGGGCCCTTTGCAGCTATGTTGCTACTTGCAAACAACTTTAATCAAGTGATAGATTTAGATTGGATTTTGTTACAATCCAAGTTCCATAAGGTTATTTTCATTCATATTATTGATATAAACTGTTAGTATCGATTCCCTTCAGTTCTGATTTTGTCTTCAATGTAAACTATGATAATTGTTTGTCATATTCATTAGATTTTAGTTTAAATTTATTAATTTTTCAGAGATATAATCGATGTAATTAAACTAAATAAGCTTGTTTGGATAATAAAATAACTAAATAAATAAATGTGCAGTATGTGGACGGGCATTATTATGCATTAAGCGCCTGCAAATGAGTGCACAATAGGACGAAAATTTTCAAAATTGGGCTACTCAAGATTGGGTCACATTTTTATTTAGTGATGAATCTGGGTTTGGACTTCACTCAGACTCCCGTCGAAAAAGAGTGTGGCGACGATCTGGAAATGTGTATCTATATACAATTGATCTGTTAGCAAGGAATCCTCTGTATTTGTTCAGTTCCTGATTATGTTTTAGTCTTTCTACATTTCCAGATCATCGCCACACTCTTTTTTGACCCGAATATGGGTGAATTCCAAACCGAGATTCGTCACTAACTGTAGCCCAATCTTTAGTAGCCCAATTCGGAAATTCTTGACACCATTCCAGTCTTGAAGCGCGATTATCTCTAGACGTTGGACATCTGCTGAACATGTTGGCTTCATGAAGATGATTTTGCACTGTATCTCTACCAATAGATACATTATGTGCTCTTTGTAAAATCGTAACCAATTTAGAAGAAGTTATTGTTGATTGCCTCCAACATCTGAAATAAAACTTTGGCAAATGAGGGAACTGGGCACTAAAATTCACTGGGATCAAAAATTTAATTGCAGAAGATGTGAATTCGCAAAATTGAGGTGCCAGAAGGTATTGAGACAACTTTTTAAAATTTGGTTCAAGAACTTAGCAATCTCAGAGCCAAAAATATTGTAATAAAAAGATCACCTATCAAGAGAAATTTTGATTACTTCCAAAAACGAAAACAACGAGTTTTATATTTATTTGAATAAACTGACGATTAATATTTTATCTGTCAAAACATTAACAATTTTTTTTTAAATCAAAGCAAACTTGAATTTGTCTACAATAACTTTCCATTTCCAACATTGTGTATGGATTTTTGTTTTAATTTAAAAGTATTCAAAAAATGGATAAATAAATGATGGCTGTATATACGCATTTATGATCTAACCTTCGCTTTTATCTCTGAAACAGATAACTATCGCAGGATATGACAAAACTTTGCAATAATAAATTAACAGTTAAACTTCCTCAGTAGTGTAATGTTAACTAGATTAAAAATCTAAAATTACCGGATAAATTTCAATCGTTTAACAACTAGGTGGTTATATTTACTTCGATTAAACACTGGAACATTGATATTTATTATAATTGTTATTATCTTGGATATATAGATTTTGCAATAAACAACAGAATAATAAATAATTAGGGTCAAAACTTAATACTGGAGGTTTTACGATGAGATTAATATGAGCTTCTTTAAGCAAGAATTTTGTGGTGAACATAAGTTTTTACAAGGTTGTCTCTTCCGGTTGTTAAACATCGTTCCGTTATCTCATTTCGTGGGTTAAAGGACTTTAGTCGACTTTACCGAAAAGAAAACTTTACACCAAATTTTTCTTTAAAGTGAGAGACAAGCACGTGTACCACTGCGCCACGATCACGAAACGCTCATTTTCTAGAACTTATACTGTTATCATTATGTATTTGCTCACATTCATCTTGAGGTATTCAGAATCGGACGCTTTCTTGAAAAATCGATTGCACTCTTTTTTGTGATAGTGTTTTAGATATTTTTTACTTTATAATTTATAGAATTTTGTTTGAGAAAAGCTCTCACTTTGTACTATATTAGCGCATATTGTTTTTTAGTTAACAAATTCAATGCTGTTTCATATAGTTATAATAGATTTTCTCGTACTACTATTACGATATTCATTTTTCATCGTAGTTCTGACAATAAATCAATAATTTATGTTCGATTCCATAGTGCTGTTCCCATAGCCACTCCTTGTTCTTTGTTAATAAGAAAACCTATCTAAATTTCAAAATAGGTCGGCGTTTTCATTAATAAACGTGGATTCTTATTAAAAGCGATATAGATTCCGTTTATTTCCGCATTTTCAAGCAATTTATTATTGACACTAACAAGGCAGATTTTATCGCTAGTTGTTGTTTTCGAGGATATATAAATATATGAGAATTTGAAATACTTAGGATTAATTATTGTCAGGTCCGTATTGAGAACTAAAAGAAAACAAACTATAGGTCTCTAGTGTCTATATTGACTTACATCAACTCGCTCTCTACTTAGTTCTTTGTTTTAATAAATAGTTCTACTACTTCTGTTCATAAATTCCGATATTCTGCATCATATGTTACCTTGTGGCAACATCGTACAAAATAAGAGCGAATCCTCAATTCTTATGGTTTACAAATACATATACAAATAACTACATTATCGTTTTGAACTGATAGCTGGTTCACATATTACGGATCAAATGACACCTTTGTCGTATTTTTTGATGAATATTCAAAATATTTATTAAAAATCGTAAATGTGAATATGATTAATAGTTCAAAAGATATATTGTAGTTATTTGTAATATTTGTGCAAAATAAAGTGCAATCAGCAAATTTTATGTGTGGCCACTGAGAAAATAGTATTGGATAAATCCAACCATTTATCTTACATATGTCAAAAAACACTTTAACTGACTAATATTTTGAGAAAAAAAAAATTTTTGTCCGACATTGATTCATAAAAATAAGTATTCATAAATATTCTGAATATTATATATGTTTTAATTGACTGTCATTTGTAGTAGAGGTCTATTAAATATTTCCCATCAAAAACATCTATGGAACTATCTATCCCTGTTTTCAATAATGTTTTAAACCTTTGTTCTAGGGGTAATTCTAGATAGCAAACTAACCCTTTCCAACCACATTAGAAATACAACAGATAAAGGCCTAAGAGCTCTCTGGGCTTGCAGAAGAGCTGTGGACAATACGTGGGGGCTTAAACCTAGTATGACGCACTGGCTGTATACTAGGGTAGTGGCACCCATCATAACCTACTGTTCTGTTGTGTGGTGGCATAGAGCGAGATGCTCAGTAGCATCTAGACAACTAGGCAGGGTACAGAGTGTAGCCTTTCTAGCCATAACTGGGGCGATGAGAACAACGCCTATGGCGGCCCTGGAAGTTATGCTGGGACTACCTCGTCTATATCTTATTGTGGAAAGGGAAGCACTGGCAGTTGCTTACAGACTGAAAATAAACTACGAATGGGGCAGGGCGATTCCTAGGTACCATTCCATAATCTCGAAAGAGGTTAAACACAATCAATTACTGAGCATGCCCTCATATAGATCCAAAACAAGCACCAGCACTGGGATTGGGATCTACCATGAAAATACAGGGAAGACTATAGTCTCAACCTGGGCTCAGTAGATACTATCCTGCAAGATGAAGAGGTTGCCATCAATACATGCTCTAAAAGCATCCTGAACGAGACAGTCCCTAACAGAACTGTCAGGATCAGAAGTGATAGCCAAGCAGCTCTCAAAGCAATAGAGAGCGTACACATTGCATCACAAACAGTGAAGCACTGCCAAGAAACTGTAGCTAAACTAGCACAACGCCACAAGGTTATCCTTGAATGGGTACCAGGACACACACAGGGATCCTTGGAAACGAAAAAGCTGACCTTCCAGCCAAAGAAGCTTCAGAAGGAACCCTGATCGGACCTTTTCCCACATGTGCGGTTTCATAACAACATGTAAAGGGAATAATAGAGGACCGGTTAAGGGAACAACATAAGAAACTCTGGATGGTTGCCTGGATTCAGGCAATCGAGACTATTCATGACAGGTCCATCCAGGAATAAAACTACAGAACTACTCAGCCTAAATAGAACCCAACTAAGAAAGGCAGTGAGACTGCTTACAGTACACTGCCATCTCCGAAAACACTTGAACATGTGTTGCCGAGGACTAGTTATGCAGAAAATGTGGTAATGAAGATGAAACTCCTCTTCACGTAATATGTCACTGTCCAAGCCTTTAGACACTTTGCCATTCAGTTTCCTGAGTCAGAGGAAATCGTGAAACCGAATATCAGGGACATTCTAGAATATATGAAGGAAGCGAACCTGGTATGATCACTTCAGGGGGGTACAATGAGCTTAGACCTCCAATACATGAACGAAACGCACCCCAGAAGAATAGAATAGAATAAAACCTTTGTTTAAAACTACTATACAAACCAAACGGATGACGTACGGTTAGTAAAAAGAATCACTGAAATAATTTAGATGCATTTGCTTAACTTTAATAAATATTAATTATTTCGTTGACGAAATACCCAGTGCAGATGCGTGCTTTTTTATCGAAATCTATAATTATTAATAACGGATATTTTAATGGGTACTTTTGAGTATCGACCTTTAAAGAAAATTATATAATAAATTTTTAGTGATCGATAATTTTAAATATTAAAAAAAAATGGGACGGAACCATTAAATATTCGGTAAAATTTTTTATCAATTATGTTTTATGGCTGATTTACATATATTTTTAAATAAAATAACGGGGTTAATATACGGGGTTTCCCGAAGATAAGTATCCTAAAAATGTTAGTAATTTTTTCTGCTTAGAAAGATAGATAGGAAGTCTACCTTTTTAGATCTATTGTGGTGCTTTGGAATCTAGATTACATCCCCAGGATTCTCTTTACGAAGTCTACCAGCTTAAAGACTATCTGTGAGTTCCTTGTCCGTGAATTTTCTTCTCCTAATGCCAAGAACCGCACATTTGTCAAGCTACAGCTCTGACATAGTGTGTTCAGTTATTTTACCTTCAATCTCATTAGCCTATGATCTCTATTTATCTTATAATACCCCATCAGTAGGCTTTCTAATTTTGTCTTTGCTCATAAGTCTGTCGTAAACTTTTGCGAATGTTCTGTTATAAACTGTTGATTGCCTCTGAATTTCTGCACCATTCCAGGGATTTCTGAGTTACTCACGTTTTTTGACTATTTTTATTGTGTGTTTTACAATTCCGCAGAAAGGTTCTGTGCCAATAAATTGCATTGATGGACCTGCCTTCTAATTGCCTCCAAGACCTTCATGCCCTGATATACTTCTACCAAACCCTTCTTTCAGTTCGTCATAGTTTATTCATTTCTTTCTAACACATTAAGTTGTAGCCGACAGAAAAAACGGTAGTTCCGTGATTATTTCTCAAACAATATCAAAACAATGCAGAGCTTATGAGTAATTAACGTATATTCGCGTATTTTGAATGCTCCCAACTTCTAACCAATCAATCATGCAAATTAAAATATTTTGTCGCAGAATACTGTAATGCAAATGCCCCTTTACAGTGTCAAACACTGAAGTGTCACAATTGTCGTTCAGGTCAGTATTTTACGTTATTTTATGTGTTAAACACGCTATAAAGTGAAAAAATTAATTTTATATTCATTATATTCAAACAATCTAAAATAGTTTATATAGTGTAAAAGTATCAACTTTTTGGCAATTATTTGATAACTTTTCCATTTTTAAGAATCTCATAAATACTAATGTTTTGTTTTTTTAAATCCAAGGTGCAATAAAAGTTAGTTTCATAATTAGCTGAATACGATCCTGGCAACTGTCAGATTTGCATAGAATTACATGCAATAATACTCAACATTCCCAAAATAGTGTATGACGTCACAAACTATGACGAACTGAAAGAAGGGTTTGGTAAGAAGTATACCCATGCAACCGTAACTCCGTCAGGATTGCCTAGATTATTCAGAGCAAGTCAACAATCCCTACTAGTCTGGTATTGAGTCTAGAGTTTATAGAGTTTAGTGCCATTAGCAGTACTTTGTGCTAAGGCTCAGGGCGGATATAGAAAATTAACCAATTGAAGCTTAAAGTAATGGTATTGTAATGTTTTCTTATTTATTTAAACTCTTTTTGTAGGTGGGATTAATTAATTTATATACATACTTAATATTTACCAAATTTATATACACCCGGTATATCAGTTATAATTTATTTATACCATTTTATTATAACACTAATTTATATGCACTTTATTCTTCGTTTTTCCCGCTCTCGAAGACCATTAGAATAAAACTAAACTGTCGCGAGTGCGCCGCTGGAACTCCCGATAAAATTATTTTTCTAGATGATTTCACGTTCCAGATCAACGAAGAACAATCTAGTACAATGCCGATATAAAGACGTATTAGACCAGTCGCATTCGCCATTATTTAGGGTTTAGTTAACCAGTGCCGTAGATTGAGGTTGGTTAGTTTGTTTGTTGATATTCAAGGACAAAGTTTTAGGAAACCAAAGACTGTTAATTTAAAATTAATAGGAGCAATTAAAAGCTTGTATACGGTAACAACTACGTAATATGTAAGAATAGTAAATGTTCCATTTGTAATAACTTAAAGATTAAGACAAATTACAAATTAAACATAAAAATCTATATCAAAACTTGGAAATTTGGGATAAAGAATGTAAAGTACAGTCGGCTTTAGAATAGCATATACATGTTAAATGTGAATTTCGTTTACCTACCGAAGTTATAAAAACGCCCTTTAAACGCCTACATTAAATGGTTTTTGGGGATTAAGTTTATTTACAAGGGACAGAGGACAGACAATTTGTCAATAAAATACCTTATGCTGCAAACATTAAAGATGTGGGCGTGGGCAACTGTTTAACTGATTTCAAATTTATTATTATTTAAACCGTGATTGGTTATACACAATAAATAGGCCGTCCTTAAAATTAAGGCCGTCCTTAAAATTATTTCATTGTAAGCGATTTGAGTTTGAAAATGTATATGCTATTCTGAAGCCGATAGTACATCTTCCACTATATGGAAAATTTAAAGATTAATGTTAACGGTAAATCGCCAGGCTTGGAGATCAAATGCAACAATAATGTTTTTAATTTTGACTTTTGTCCTCGTATTTTAGAAATGTTTCTATTGTAATAAAGTACCTACGTTTAAAATCGTGATGAATGGAATAATAGAAGATATTGTAACAGAGGGGCAAAAAAATATATATCCGACCTTTCAACGAACAATATTAGGTGTGAACGCGCACAAAATCCATAACAAAAGATAATAAAACGATCGATCACAACTTTGAAATGTCATTGTGGATTTCGTGGTTTTTTAAACAAATCTTCCTGCCGGCTAAACCCAACCTAAATTTGTTTTTTTTTACCGTGGCAGGTGTGTGATATAATGTTAATTAAACCATTTTTGTTAAATAGAAATGTATGCTAGAGTTGGGTGAATGGTCAAGATATATTACGCTCTCATACCGCCGTGAACTGATTAAACCACTTACACTTACAGGGTGTCTCAGGAAAGAAAGATCAAAGAAGTAGTTGCCAAAAATAAGAATGTACTAGGTTTATATTTTTAAAATGAATATTTTATTTATAGCTGTAAATAATTAAAATTAATTGATTTGCCGTTAAATTGTTCACAGAACAAAAAAATAGTAGTTTACCTAACAAGTGCTGAAAAGTGGGAGGTACACCTTTTTTTAGCTTTTTCCGCACTAGTGCCGAAAGTGACTCTTTTAACACTAAAATGAGTGTTGTATAAACAGCTACAGTCATAGATAAGAATGAACATTTTAATAAATTAATGAGGTTTTTTAAAAACAAGCCAATTATTTTGTTTCAGTTCATTTTCACGCAATAATAAACCTAAATAAGAATGTTTTATAAATTGTATTAATCATTAAAATTTCAATATTTATATACCTTTTTTTATGTTGCAGGTAAGTGAAGGACAATGAACAACATGGGTGAGATTTTGTCTAATATACATTGTAAAAGTTTGTAATATTTCATATTTGAGCCGCTGCTGAGAGGTGTAAGTCAGTGAGTGCTACTTAGTTTTGAGATAATAAGAGGTTTATTAGAATGGTAACTGCAAATCACAGGTATTAAAAATAATAATTTTTTGTCCATATCAAGGTTATTTAAGGTTTAATACAACTACCTCTTAAACTTTTTTTGGCAATATAATTTTTAATTTTTATACCATTTTGAATTTAATAATGAAGACTAGACTTACATCACTTTTCCTTAAACACCTTTGAATGAATATGGAATTAATAGAATAAAAAATACTTGAGAAACTTTATTTACACTTTATTTTACTCCAAGTTCACTTTACTCAGTATCAGATTCCGATTCTGACTCTCTGTCAATAATAGGTGTCTCATCTACTGCAGCTGGTTCGATTGAGTCATCGATAAAACCGGTAAAGAACCCATGTTTGACTAGCGGGATGTAGGGTAACAAGTCAATCATGTCCCTTTTCTTCGCGGAAGTCACTTTTCCTCTCATTTATAGATTAGTGTTTGGACTTGTGTACTTTGCAGTTAACATTTTCCTAAAAAATAGTGTGTAACAATATTAGTTCCTCAACGTTAGTTCCTCCACGTTGGGCGCCAATTTGTAACCCTTTTTAGTTCCAAAAAGGCAGGGAGCCAATTTGTAACTAAAAAACTCTCCAAAAGAGAACCCGGCTAAAACACCCTCTCCAGGGGGTGGTTCGACACCAAGTTAATGCTCACTATAGGAAGGATTGAGATGTATAAGTAATAAGGGCGCCACTATCTTTTGAACGCTATCGATTAAGCAAACAAACTACACAAAAACTAAGGTGAGAAAGATAGAAACACCTTGTAATTACTTTAATTAAACAACAAATTAAGAAGCTACTTGAAATAAAGACCGACCACGCTACACCCTTAAGACTTATAGTCTTATTTATTGAAAATGTAAGTACTTGCTGATAATGAATTAGAGTTGTAAAAAGAGGTCTTAACTTTAGGTTTCTGTGCTGTCTAGAAGGGCGGCTTCAGCTTCTTCGTGGAGAGATGAAAGTTTCTTTAATGGTTCTGGCTGCTCGGGATGTAATAGTATTCTTAACAGCTCAGAAGTGGTTTGAAGGACTGTCTACACATAAGCGGTAACTGGGCTCTAAATTTAGCGGTATCTTGGCGGTAACTTGACTCCAACTTAGCGGTAATTCGACTCCAACTTAGCGGTAATTTGACTTTATGTGTGTGAGAAGGAATCATGGAGGTTTGGCGTTAGTATTGGACAGACTTTTCAGATAGGAAAGCAAAATACTAAATTTCAACAAATAAATTGTCTTATCTTCAAGTTTTCCAACACAGCATCCATAAATATAATAAACAAATAAGCAAAATTGGAAATCATTAATGCACAGGACGGAGAAGCCGGTCCTGTTCTTTATAATGTAAAAAATTATCAATAGACTAATGTGATTTGAATAAAAAAGGTATATATTTAACTATGTAGTTCTAGTAAAGCTTTGAAACAATCATATATTTGTACTAAATGCAAATTTGTGAAAAATTGATTTTTTATAAAATTAAAAACATTACAATGAAGTGGTTTTTGTTTAATAACTTATTAATTGTTTGACTCTAAAGCAAGTTTTAATAGCGTGGTTGAAGACTACGCTCTAAGATTTTTATGAACTTAAAATTTGTCAATAGTTATGTTTTTTTTAACTTACGGAAAATATAATGTCTAGCTGTTTACTGATCAATTATTGTATTTTGTCTGAAAGTAATAGCTTACCTTGATTGATTGAAGACACGCTTCTGATACATTTTATTAGTTTTCAAATAGTATGTGTACAAATTGTGTGTGAATTGTGTAGAAAATGTTTGTTTATTATAATTAAAGCATAACTATGTAACTAGCAATGAAGGAAATAGAAAAAAAGTCTACATACTAACAACCAAAAGGGAAAATTTCACAAGATGAGTATTTGAGGGTTTGTTCAAACTCTTCAGACGAGCGTATCAGGTGAAAAGGATATAAAATTGCTGGGCGATTTATTAAATAGTCTAGCTCAAGACGGAAATTGTGGCTTATGTCATTTGTCAGAAGAAATGCGTTCGTTATTCAATTGCAAGCGAGGGATTGGCCTCGTTCAAACAGATAAATAGTTAGCATCTATAAGGGGTGTCTCGTGTATAGTAGCATTAACAGTGAATCGGGGTCGGTTTTAACGGTAATAATAGCGGTATCGTTTACGGTTGGTAATAGTGCAAGGTGACATGACGATAGACATGTTACAAGTGTTTGCATCATTTAGTTTGAAAACATTTTGTTTGAATGCTAGTTCCAGTAAAACTGGAATAAAAGAAGTAATAAAATATTAAGAAGCTGGGATACTAGGGATAATATTACAAACATCCAATGAAACAAGGAGTAAATGATGATATTTGCAGTTTATTTTCGTGTTATTAGAAACGCTTAACGGCATATATGTATATTGGACGATTTTTATTACGACACGCGTCTCCTGGAACTAATACAAGGTCTTTTGGCTTCAAGATATCTTGACGTGTGCAATTTTCAACGCCACTTTTATTCGGGATTAATCAAGCGCTTACCCAACAATAAATAAACCTTTCTCTGTTGAAGCTCGATCAATTTTCGAGAATGACGTTTACGTGGGTTGACAATGCGGTTTTGCTTTTTATACATAAAATATAATAAAACGAAAAGTAAAACGTTTTACTTTCGATACTGGGTCATCGGCACTCCGAGCTCGATGTTGTTTTTATTATTTTTTTTTTTGTTTACGAATGCATTCCAGATACGATTCTATGTTTCTACGACAAATTATTGTTCTGTAGGTTGAACTTTTGCTTGCAGTGGCGTACCCGTATGAATTTCCAAGAATGCGAATATGGTAAACACACTTTTTTTCTTCATAAGATGGCACTTAGCAGACCAGTAATTTTTTACCAATGATAATTTTTAAGTCACAGCACATTATTTAATAGTAAGATAAATTGTTTTATCTAGTTACTTATTCATTTTATATTTATCATAAATCATAGTACCTACACCAGAAGCAATAGTTCTATAACTCTTATTGTATATAACTTACATATTTATTTACAAGGTATTTGTAAAGGGTAATTAAAATCAAACAATTTAAAATTATATTCATGTATACATGGTGGTCCTTTAGTAAACTAGGCAATTGACTTAATTTTTTTTCATTCAAATGGAATGCCATACCTTTTCCACATTTTTAAAACCGAAATAGTTAGTACTATACACTTTCAAATTTGTAAAACTCCCAACCATCTCGGAAAAAACCACCTTTTTCCCAAAAAATTTGAATTTGCACATCCCTTTTTAAAAACCCGCAACTTTATAGGATTTGAAGATAAAGCAATTGACTTAATTTTTTTGCAAATGAAATTCCATACTTTTTTCCACATTTTTAAAACCGAAATAGTTAGTACTATACACTTTCAAATTTGTAAAACTCCCAACCATCTCGGAAAAAACCACCTTTTTCCCAAAAAATTTGAATTTGCACATCCCTTTTTAAAAACCGTAACTTTTTGGAATTTGAAGATAAAGCTTTGAAATTACCAATGTACAAAGACAAAGGACTGAAGATTTGAAATTTTTATTTTGTACTGGATTGTCTTGATTAAATTTTACATTACAGACAATAAACAAACACTTTCTGTAGGTCCAAACAAACGAATGATTCTGTATATTATTCAGTGATAGCTCAATTTGTAGGTCATCCCAGATGCTTTGAAACGAGAAAATGTTTAACACGGCAGCGATTCCGGAAGGAGTCCAAAATGGCCGCCTGAACCCGGGGAAAACGGTTTTCCGGGAAAATCTGCCAAAATATGCGAGTCACAAAAATTTTGTTTAGGCAAAAGATGAAGATCTGCTCATTATCTACAAGAATGGCCCTTATAATTTTTTTCGAAAATTTGATATTTTTTGAGATAATGGAACTCAAAAGTCTGCTCATTTCTCCCGCTCTACGGCCATGAGTGCTGGTGTCTACCCAATAATTTGTACGAGCGCGCGGACAAACTTTTCCTCATATCTCAGGCAAAAATTAACATTTGTTAACGATTCAAATTTCATTGAAATCGGAAAATCCATATCTACCGGGGAAAGTGACTTCAAGTCAGTTATTATCCGACAAGAATATTGAAAAAAGCGCTCAAAGTATTTTTTTCACACAACATTTGGAGTCTAATTTATTAATGTGTTCATATTTTTTCAAGAAAATGTTCATTTATCCTAATGTGTCTTTATAATGGGACCTTGGGAGGTTTCAAATGACTACAGGAAATTTCCTCGTCCATCTTTGTTGCGTTCAAATTTACCATTATTTATTTATTCCTATTTTTCCGCTATTTTCGGAGTTTTTGAAAATCTTCGGGAAAAGCGTCATCCCAAGAATAATATTTATAATATTGAAGTTCCATGCACCTCATTTTAAAGCTGGGATGATCCACTTTTCGGATAGACTTTTTATTTTCCGAGAATATCTTGCAATTTTCCGGGATTTGAGAAAATTGGTCACCTAAGTAAACACCAGACCCTTGCCGTTTCTTGCTCTTTATTTTTTGAATATTAATAATTTGACAAATGTAAAGCTGACATTCTCACCTTTCCATTGATATAAATTTGATAAATTCTTAAATTTTGAAGATTTTTATTGACCATTTGTTCGTTGAGCAGAAAACCTGTTTTTGGAATTTTCTAAAAAAATTGCAACTTGTGTCCTTGTCAGATGACACTTGTGGCGTTGACCAAGAAAAGAGAGGCCCCAAACGCTACTTCAACATAAAAGGAACACTTATGGTAAGCCAATAATTGACTAAAAATTGATTTCGATTAGCGTTCATATTTTTGGAGTCCGCGGTTTAGTGCGTAAAGCGAACGTGCTGGCGCCATCTACATTGGTCTCCAAAGGTCAAAAGACAAAGATCAATGTATTTCCAACTCAATTGAGCAGGAAATAGACAGGAAATAGAAACCTCCGTTTTTGCAAAAAATATTGGTTTTACGAAAAAATTGGTAAGAGCTATTCTTCTATATAATGAGCAGATCTTCATTTTTTGTCTGAACAAAATTTTCGTCACTCGCATATTTTGGCAGATTTTCTCGGAAAACCGTTTTCCCCGGGTTCAGGCGGCCATTTTGGACTCCTTCCGGAATCGCTGCCGGGTTAAACATTTTCTCGTTTCACAGCATCTGGGACAACCTACAAAATGAGCCACAATGGAGCGATCGAGAGAATAACTTGTAGGTTTCGATATATTCGGGTCTTTAGTTACTGGACTATTATGCTGAAATTCAATAAAATAAATGTAGTGGTTTTTAGTGTACCATTTTTTCTTATAAATAGTATATTAATAATAGTAAAGGGCTAATACCGTATGTCTTTCTACTTGATACCTTTTTCTACTTACATTCTTCTAATCTTTCTAGTAATACCTTTTTAACTTTATTTTTTATCACATCGTGAATGTTTTCAATTGTTTTAATTAATGTATTTGGCACTACCATTTTCCTCATTCATGAATCAAAAATAACTAGTAACTGCAAGCGAAACAGTTTGCGATGTTTGGTGTATAAATAACGACAATGCTGAAATCGAACGAATATTGAACTTTCTTTGCCCTGGGTTTTGTAATTTTATGGAAATATTAATCTAGAAGATAAAATTAGCATTGGATATTTACATTTTACAGTTCTAAAGCCTTCTAGGTAGGAAAGTATAAAATGATAAAAATTTTTTGGACTACCTAATCACGCTTATATAGTTCATTTGTTTGGAGCTGGCAGCAGAGTGAAATCATTATAAATTCAAATCCTTCAAAGCCCAAGCAAAGGTGGTTCATGAAAAATAACTACAAGTAGTATACATTTCTATTGAAACATAGTCATAGTTCTTATTTTTTAAAGAGTCCACCCTGTAATTAGGGATTAACTAACCCAAACACAATGGGCACCCTAGATAATATTGTCACAACAGGTATCTGAATAGATCTCATAGGGTTTGTCCTATTACAGATTTTGAATTACCGTCCTTACAAATGTGCTCAGAATCCCACTATTAATTAATTAACTATGAAAACTTAATTAAAATTGCTTTTATCACGAAAAATAAACGAAATTCTAAATATCATTCAATGTTTGGTAGGTTGCACTGATAGTTGGAATCCAAGGTCGATTATGTCAAGATTACGGACATAACCATGTGTTCGCTATAATACTATCACTTGACCTAAAAAGAAAAAAAAAACGTATTTATCCAAAAGTTTGAAGTGCTTCGCACCATGCACGAGACCTAGACCTAAAAATGTATAGAAAAACTTACGGATGCACAAAGATAAGAACACACATGAAGTTTTATTAATAAGCATGATGTAGCACTAATAGTTAAATAATGCAAACTCGGGCGTTTATCAATGTTTTATTTTCATGGAGAAGTCAGTCACTGAACTTGCTGGTTTGTGTTTTGTATTATGTAAAATTTGTATGCCAGCTATTAATAGAAAGAAAACGGTATTAACATTCTGTATTTTTCTGTTTGGGTATTATTGGAACGAAAAAAATACACTTTGTTCTGTCTAGTAGATCATAAACCACTTATTTCTGTAATGAAACAACGATTGGAGGTTGAAGAACGATCAACTTATTATATTGTTTATGTATTATGTAAAATTTGTATGCCAGCTCTTATCTATAGAAAAAAAAAGGTATTGACATTCTGTATTTTTCTCTTTGGGTATTATTGGAGAGAATAAATACACTTTGTTCTGTCTAGTAGATCATAAACCACTTATTTTTATAATGAAACAACGATTGGAGGTTGAAGAACGATCAACTTATATTGTTTATTAAACTTTTCTTTTTTTTACTGAGACATCTGGGAGTGTATCCCAGGCGTGCAGGATTCCACCAGAGTAAGACCGGTGGAACTCGTTATCCCCTTTGGGTAGGGGAGATCGAGTATCGTCGGCCTCAATCCCAGTGACCTACCTACCAGTTGTACCTAGGACTGCTTTTTCAGCGTAACAACAGGTACCCTGGCTCACATTTCAATTTCTTTGTTGATGGGTACGTTCTTCTGTTTCCTTTACCTTCATTATGCTATTAACCGCCGTGTATACAGTTTTATATGCCTGTTCGCTTGATGTCACTACTTGCATGAAGTTTCCTGGTGTTAACTGAATGCCTAGCTGAAGTTCCATATTATTTATTATTTTATTATTAAACTTTTCTACATCATTCAATTCTGTTTATATTCTTATCCAGGTTAAACAAACTAACCACTAATTTAGATTTCGAAAAGTCCTGTTTTGTAAAGATCTTTTTCACAAAATGCAATTTTCTTATTTTTCTCACTGTTTGGAGTTAATCACAGTAGCTGTTAAATGTTGACGTATTTCTGTGATCTTTATTAAGAGCTTCTGCTGTAGCGAATGTTCGATTTTGTTAATAATATTAATTCCGATTGACTTCACTATCTTGACCATTCTACATAGTTATTTTTGTTTTCTTTGGAATAAGATACCCGTGCCCATCGAAGAATTGCCCTCTGGCCGCGGGCTCGTAGACCTGCCATTGTTCGCAACAAATCGGCGCCAACTACGATACTATCATGTTGTTTTCCTCTTTCGGAAAAAAATTTGTACTAGACGGCATGCGAAAGATTAGTTATTTATAGATGGGAATTTTTCTATTTTATGAAAAATGCTCAAGTATCTTAGTTTATTTATAGACACACACATCTGAAAAGTCTAGGGATAATTTTAAAAGATAATTTATTATATAGAATTAATTTCTGTATTAATTAAATTGCACGTCGAATGTATTTTTTCAATATCTAATGATAAATATACCTGTAAAAAAATTGCAAAAATTAAAACAATCTTGAGATATGGAAGAAATAAAAATTTTAAATTAAGTTCTAATTTGATCATTGACTACATATCAATTATTGTGTTTTATCATGGAAAGAAGACATTTTACGTTAGAGGAAATAAATCTAGCTTTAGGTCTTCTTGAAGGTGGCATGCTGCAAACTCAAGCTGTTGAGTGTTTCTTCTCAAGATCCATTTTTAATTTTAGCAGGTTGTTGGCGACCAACAATAACTGGTCCTGAGTTTACAAAGATCGCATAACTTGTCTATTGGTCGAGATATAGTATGAAATCGTCTTCATGAAGCCAACTTGTTCAGTAGACGGCCTCTTTTATTCAGTGACGAATCTAGGTTTGGATTTTGCTCAGACTCTCGTCGAACAAAAGTGTGGCGACGATCTGGAAATGTGGAAAGACAAAGACATGTTCAGGAAGTGAGGAGCAAATACAGAGGCAGACAATCATGGTATATGGTGGAATAATTATAGTAGGCAGAATCTATCTCGTTTTTCC
The DNA here is from genome assembly GCA_035357415.1 of Ophraella communa. Taxonomy (NCBI): domain Eukaryota; kingdom Metazoa; phylum Arthropoda; class Insecta; order Coleoptera; family Chrysomelidae; genus Ophraella; species Ophraella communa. Next base: position 68,824,548 of record CM068979.1, read on the forward strand.
TGATTCCTTTCTAACATATCAATTGTATATAGATACCATTCTTCGTCCAATTGTGCACCCATGTTCAGGCACAGTTGGTGAAAACTTCCCCTTAATGCGTGATAATGTCCGTCCACATACTGCACGTATTGTGCAAAGCTAGGGAATTGAAGTTTTACCATGGCCAGCCCAATCTCCGAACCTTAATCCTATTGAATATGTAAAGGGTTATGCTTCAACGTAGAATGACTCCAGATATGAGCAACATTTATGGACCGGTTCAATTTAAAAACTTCTGAGAGCAGAATGGGCGAGTATACCTCAAAGTGATCTTATTTCTAACCAAAGATGTAGAGCAGTAATAAACCTACGTGGAGGTCACACTTTGTAATAAGAGAATAGCTCTTGGGTTCTTTAATCTGATGAATTTGATATTTTTGTAACAATTTACCCAAATTTAAGTATGATTGAAAATATACTTCCGCAGGAAACGTGACTAAACAAAACTGAAAGTCAAACCGCAACAGAAATTTATTAAGCCAATAAGAAAACTTTTTATGAAAATTATTTCTTAGTTTTTTTGCTGAAAAAGCCTACTTAATAATGAAATTCTTGAGAAATAAATAAAAAACAATCTTTCACAGTGTCCATCTGTATTTAGATTTGCCTGGATATATAGATATATAGAACAGTATTGCTGAAGGTGACTGCTTATAGCAAATATTTTGCAGTTTTTGCTGCAAAGAGTAGTAATTGACCGGCCAAAAAATAATTTTTATATAAAATCTTTTTGAGTAAGACTTTCAAAATCTGCCAAAGTTCATTTTAAAATCTTGCCAACGACACCTGTTGCGGGCTTCCGTTTCTTGAGCTATTCTATGTTTTTAAAATACTTTGACGAGCCGATAATTAGATAGTTAATTATTATAAAGTACTTCTATGGGTGTTTGAGGTATGTTAAGGTAATTCTTCTGTAAACAAGGAGTGGCTAAATAATTGGTTCTCTTTACTAGTTGGTGTAATAAAACAGACGGATCTACGAGGTGGTCTTGATTGTGTACTAGTGTTTAAGTGGATGAATGGATTAATCCATATTATCAAATATTTGTTTTTTTAATATTACATTTAGTTATTTTTTTGTCCGTTGTCTAATTAAATTATTACCAAATTAACAATTAATATATTCCATTCAAATTGAACGGCACTGCGCATGAAACTCTTCTAAACCAAAGTTATATAAAAAAAAGGAACCAACCTTAATTGTGAACGTTCAGTTGATTAATGACAAACACAATAGAAATAAATGGATATGTCGCAGCGAAGCTTACTATGTAATAAAAATACAAACAACCTACCATTAAAGAGTCTTTTTTTGATGTATCGTAGTACATTTTTTATGTCCTTGCCACCTTGAACTGTTTAAATGGCGCCTAAATAACTGACACCGATACTTTTTCACGGTGAACGCCCTTGACAGCTCGCCCTGTACCTGCCACCGACAAATGTAAGAAATAAAACAAAAAAGGTAGTTTGGGCATTTTGATAAATGTGTCTCATGTATGTGTAGATATTTACATGTGTTATATTTGTACCTACATGATTTGTATGTTTTCAATCAAACATTTCTTTATATTTAGTTTGAATTGTAAGAATATTTCATTTTTATCAGTCTATTTAATAATTCTATAAGTTTTAAAACCCTTAATAAGGAGTAATATATTACGTCCCATCACATTTCTTGTAGCCGCATGTAGATGTCAAAAGCAATCAAAATAGACCGCAAGTGACATAGGCATATCGGGTGCCATCTCGTTTCATGCCAACCTGAAATAAAAAGAAGAAATATGTACGTTAAATACATACGTAATAAGATGCAATAAATTCTGGATTATTGACAGCCATCGTAGATTGTTATTATGCAAGAGGAAAGATAGTAAACAGAGGTATGGTATGAGTATACAGTAAATTGTGTCACCATATAATTTCTCTTAGTAATTTTATCTTATCATCTTCATAGTATTTGCTTCAATAATCTAATACAATGTTATATAATATTAAGCGAATCTCAACTGTAATGGCGGTACAATGTTGTGCAGAAGAATTGATGGGACAAAAAGCCAAAGAATCGTCATCTATTTCGATAGCCAAGCAGCACTAAATGCCAAGCTCTTCGCAAATCTGGTGTGGGAGTGTCACAAGGTCCTCAACATACTAGTTAGTCATAATACAAGACAATGAAAAGGCTAATGAATTAGCCAAGCAGGGGGCCAGAACCTCCCTGTGGAATTGCCAAATACCTCGATAAGAGGAGCATCCAAGCAATGGGTAAACTAGCCCCAGGACAAAGGCAAGCTAAACTATTCCTAAAAAGCCCTTTAGTCAAACTGTCATGCGACCTACTATGTCAAAGTCGAGAAACGATGAGGATGATAGTAGGAATGCTGACCGGACACTGTAGGCTAAAGAAGCATAAGCACAAAGTTGGGCTAGGAGATGACAGCCTTTGTAGGTTCTGTAAAGAATTTGACGAAGCCGCGGAGCATATACTCTGTGAGAGTGCGAAGGCCTAGCAGAAAAACCTAGGACAAAAAGCTACGTAAAGAAGGCGGTGCCCAGGCTAATAGATCTAATAAAAAGGATAAAGCTAAAAATCGAGCTCTAAATATATAATAGATCTGCAAAGGTCGCAGTGGGATAGGACATAAAGCCTTTCTAATTCTAATCAAATCTAGATAATATAAATATTAGATGTGACCAAGTTTCATGACAATATCGATTATCCACTGAATGTTCTGAGTTCTGAATAGCTTTATATACTTACTTCCTATTATGAATATGATGTTTAAAACATCCTATTGTACATGACAAGTTTTCAGATGCATTTTAATAACATTTGGGTTCCGGGTCATATTAGAATTTATGGCAATAAGATCGCTAACCTAATGGCAAAAAAGATTTCTATATTGGAATTGTACAAATCAAAGCTAAAGAAAACATTCGTAACAAATGGCAGACGCTTAGGTCACTACAGCAACCTGTTACATGTCTATCGTCATGTTACCTTGCACTATTATTCGACCGTAAACGATACCGCTATTATTAACGTTAAAACAGACTCCGAATCACTGTTAACGCTACGAGACACCCCTTATCGCCCCCTTATCGCCCGAACGAGGCCAAACAAAAAATGATTATCCCACTTACAAGTGAATGTGATGAACGCTATCCCGACTGACAAATGACACAAATACGATTTCTGTCTTGAACGAGACTATATATAGACGAGTATGATCATTTTCTATCTTTTCTCGACTAATATGCTCATTTGGAAAAGCGTTCCAGTATCTCGTCTTGTGAACTTTCCTTTTGGTTGTTGGAAGACACAACCCGCTAAGTTAGCACTAAGTTAGAGCTAAGTTCGAGCCAAGCTTAGGCTAAATTTCTGTTGGCAACAATGAGGTATTTTCCTAAGAAATTGCTACATCTAAATTGCATTAATGAATGATGAATTGCACCGTCAGAACCGGGCTTTATGTGTGCAATTCTATATTTATGTTGCTTGTCATTGTAGTAGCCTAATTTTATTCAGGGAACATTATTTATCATGTTACCTAGACCTATAAAAAAGCCACAGTGTTTTAAAATTTCCGTTTATCTTTGTGGGTAAACATATTTGCAGTATTTTTATAGACTTCACAAATGTTTTCTTATAAAAACCTCTGTTTTCTTGGTAGTCATATCATAAGAAAATATTTTAATTTTTTACCTTGAAATATTCTCATTATATTTCACCACATTTATCATTGATTAAAAAATATAACACATACAGTTAACAAAAGCAATCGTAGTAACAATCGATATTTTGAATCGATAACCAAATATCGATATCGTAAGTGTTTTTACTGTCATCTATTCAAAAATAAATATTTTCCGAACCTACGATTCAAATTATTAGAATATTATTAGAGTTTACAAAAGTAGGGTTGTCTAAATGAAGTCTTTGATTCTAGTCAATATAATAAATTCCCAAAAGCAATATTTTGATAAATTCATTCGGTCATCTTACTACTCACGAGGGTTGTCTGAAAAGTTTCCGACCTAACAAAGATACTAGACATTTTTTCTTCAAATTAATTTTTATTTTTCTACATAGTCTCCTTGTAAGTCTATACACTTCTACCAGCGATGCTCCCATCTCTTCAACCCGTCCAAATAGTACTTGGCGTCTTTCTCTGCAAAATAGTTGTTTACGAAGGTGATGGACTCCTCATTAGACGAAAATCTCTGTCTTCCGAGCGCAACTTTTAACTTAGGGAATAAAAAAGTAGGTTGGAGCTAGATCTGCTGAGTAAGGAGGGTGGTCAAGCAGTTAAGACCGTAATTCATGGATTTTCGCCATGGCAACCGCTGAGGTGTGAGACGGCGCATTGTCTTGGTGAAACAAAATTTTTTTTCTGCAAATGTGGCCGTTTTTCCGCAATTTCTGCCTTCAGCTTGTCAAGTAATGATGCGTAGTATGCTCCTGTAATGGTTTTTCCTTTTTGAAGATAATCGATTAAGATAACTCCATGACTATCCCAGAAAACAGTTGCCATCACTTTCCCAGCCGAAGGAACAACCTTTGCTTTTTTTGGAGTCGATTTCCCTTTTCGCAGTCCATTGTTTTGTTTCTGGAGTATAATGGTGTATCCAAGTTTTATCTACAGTAATTAATCGTTGCCAAAACTCTGATTTATTGCACCTAAACTGCGCCAGCAGAGAGTTGGAAATGTTAATTCGAACACGTTTTTGGTCCAAAGTGAGCAAACGCGCCACCCAACGCGCGGAGAGCCTAAATCTTGATTCAATTCTTTGGACATGTTTATAGCCTCTGCTATCTCTCTAATTTTAATTCTAGCACCATTTGGTAAACTTAAGCGATATTATCGTCAGTGGTTGCAGTTTTTGGACGTCCCGAACGTTCATCGTCACCCAAGCTGGTACGGCCACGTTTAAATTCAGCAGCCCAAAATTTCACGATGGTAAATGATGGTGCAGAGTCCCCGTACACAGCGTCCAACTCGTCTTTGATTTGCGTAGGCGTATTGCCTTTCAAAAACAAATATTTCATGACAGCTCGATACTGGATTTTTTCCATTTTCATAAAAACACTCACATCGACTCACTCAAATGATTGTCAAACAATAACTGCGCGTCCAAAATGGCTGAAATTTTAGTGGGTACCTTTCAAAGCATGCGCAACACATTCCCCAACTTTGTTTACGAGTGCTGCCATCTTCATGTTGAGGTCGGAAACTTTTCAGACAACCCTCGTACTAATGTACAATCGTTAACAATGGCTCGTAATTGGCTGATTTCGATAACTTTTCGTAATCGTAGATTAATTTATTTCAGTAGAACAAAGTACACGAAACAAATAACTATAAAACTTTTTAATTCAATAAATATCATCCTATTATTTTTTCTGCTTAGTATAAATTTCAATTTTTTTTGTATATTTTTAAATTATATTTACTAAAAATAGATTTTTAAACAACATGCACGGTACTATTCACATCTGATATTGATGGTTTTGTAAATTCACAACAATCCACGTATTAGATTTAAAAAGTGTTTGAAAATAAATAATCTAGTTCAAAACGAAAAAAAATACTTTCTATTATTAAAAATTATTCGGCATGCATTACTATTCACTTTTCTAACCTAATAACTTTTTCAAATAACAATTTGAATCGTGTAAAAGATTTACAAGATTATTTTAAACAGATTTCGCATAACGTTTCATCAAATCGCTTATTACATTCTAATATATAAGTGAATAACGTACAACCTTAATTGAATAAATAGTACGTATTTATGGTTGCGGTGAGAAAAACCACCGTGAATGCTTACAAAAGAAGATCATCGTGTATAATATGTGTATAAAAACTAGTACAGAATTTAAACAAAAAAAACAAGCGAGATCATCATCCATTTCGATGCGTTTGATCGAGTAAATTGTGAGTGCGTAATCGAGTCAAACCGGAACCAAGAGAGCAACGAGCGTCCTTGCGTGTGAGTCAGAGAAGGCCTTGCCGTGAACCCAACTTGGTCGCCATTACGGTGTGATGAACACCTGATGCGGCGTTGCCGGAATACATTCGATACGCATTATAATTATTTGTTTGTAGCTAATAGTCGATAGTCGCTAAATATTTTTATAATGTAATCTTATAAACTTTAAGTAGCATGTTTTAATTTTATTTTATATACAGTGTGGAAACCACTTATGAATAAAATTATTTGTGGGGTTAGTTTAGAAAATTATTAAAAACGCTTGGCCCCGTCATCTTTGATATTCAAATGTGAGCTTTTTAAACATAAATTTAAATGTACACGCAAGCCTGGCATCGTCCATGATCTATATTTTTAATGAAACACCCTGTATATTTTTATTATTTTAAAAGCTCCTTAACAATACGATCTCAACGAACTATACCATGTAGGGTCTATTATGAATTGTAGAGGGTGAAATTTTAAAATTATTTATAATTTTGTTCTAGATAGTAGGTAAATACATAAAATTGTGAAAATAATAATGTTTCACACTTTAAATAATGGTTTTTTCTTATTATGTTCTTCAACATAAACAGTAGAAATAGTCTATTCTTTTACTAGTACAATAATGAATTCTCATTATTATACTAGTAACAAAATAATAAGAAACGGTAGCAACGTCTTATAAGAAGGCAGGAACTGTCAATTTCCTTATTTGATTTTGATGTTTTGTTAGTTTTGAAAAATGTCAGACTCTGAAAGTGTTCCTACCTAATTCAAACTGCAAAAATGTCTCAAGACTTACAATGTACGCCTCCGGAATTAGTTGAAATAGCTAATTCCAGTATTGAAACTTTAATTCCAACGAGTCGCGTAAACTGTATGATTTTGCATACACGGAAAACGTTATGCTTGCATACTTCACGAATTTGTCCAGAAAGTTTAAAAGTTCTATTCTATGGGCACAGTATTCAATGATAAAACGCAATTAAACATTAAACATAATGTTAAAATAGAAAAATATAGCAAATTAATTGCATTTATAAAGCGCCAAGGGGAAAATTATACACCGAAAACATCAAAAATATTAACTAAAGATCAATTTGATAAATTTCTCAAGGATGCACCGAATAATGTTTATTTAGCAACAAAGGTAGGTACTTTCTTATTTTTTTTTAATCATTATTACGTTTATTAAACCGTTGACAGTGATATCTACTCGCAGATCAATATTTAACTTGACAGCAAATATTACCTCAGTTCCTACTTATAACATTTAAGGACGGGGTATCGCTGTACATCAGAATGGCACCTGCAGACCAAAAGTTTATTCTAACTTTCTCCGTTATTACAACTCAAATCGTTTTATTTTTTTCACTAAATTGCATATAAAGGTCTAGTTATATCATTGTTATATCTTGAAGAAATTTTAATTATAATAGCGTACGGCTGGCCATCTATAGTTATATATATGAGGGTAAATATAATTATTGTTTGTGTGCCGAGCGATCGCTTACAGAATAAGTTTTTATTATTCCATTTTCCCAGCACAACTAAAAAACCATTAGACACAGAATAAACATCGTTGTAAATAAATATAAAAATTATAAAATTGGTAATAACAAAAAACTTTAAATTCAAAATTCTTGAAAAAAAATACCAATTATTGGTGGCCATATAGACACTTCTTGGTCAAATTTTGGAAGAAATCTGGCCACAGGTTTCTGAGAGAAAAAAATGTTAGCGTAAATTTTGTATACGTGGTATTCTGAATTAAGTAAAAAGAAAAACTGGCATCAAAATATTTTATTTAAAAAATATAATTTTATTATTATTACATTTAAATATTTTCTGGTGGATCTTTATATTTTAATCTTTTGCCTCTCCTGTTTAAAATAACTTCCGGCCCAACGCAATCCTCATAGAATCGTCTCAACTTTTCTACAATATTGTTAAAAAAAGTTTTGTTGAAATTTATGTTTTCGGTAAAAAGTGGATTAGGTATCATCTCCCGTATAAATAATAAAATGGCATGTTTTTCTTCTTGTGATGTCGAGTTGTCTTTGTATCTAAAAACAATAATTTGTAATATTCTAAAAAAATTAGAAAAATGAAAAGCCAGTAACAAATCTTATCTGATAATAATAATTGTGATTTTCCTTCAAGTGAATTTCATTATTTTCAATTTTTAAGCAAGGAACCATACGCTTTTCTACGGCCTCTCTCAATGATATTTTTAATGTGGCTACTGTTAAAAAACATTTTACTTCAACAAGTTCATCTGAATCAATTAAACCTAAAACATAAAAAGTTATTAAACTCTGATATGTATATAATAGTTACAATAATTCGTTTACCATCAGGCGATGCACCTAAGAAACCGTATTTCAAGTCAACAAATAATCCTGAAGGGTTAACATTCGGGTAGTAATAGTGGGTAGTTTGCAGCACTTCATCAAATTTTAAAACATTAGTTTAAATCCAGCAACGTTCTAGAAAACATCATTATTCTTCATAAGTATCTAGTCTCCGAATTTTCGACGCAAGTAAATAGGTATTACAAAATTAAAATATGTTGACCACTTTAATGTGTCATTTGTAAATGCATCGCCTCTAAGTTAATAATATTTTAATAATTTTTTGACACTTACCTAGAACTGATTTAAAAATAATCACACACAACCATAAACTTATAAAAATAATAAACTTACCCTACCGGTGATTAAGTATATATAGAATTAAAAATACAAATAAAAAATGTATTTAATAAAAACTAAAGATAAAAGTAATAATTACTAGAGTAATAATTAGAGCACCTATTGATATTACTAAATGTTGATCTACCCTCGTTCTTTCCCGAGATAAAATACAAAATATATTTTGTTGGCTGGCAAGGTCTAGAAATGAGAATTATATAACTGGTTTATAGCCCTAAAACATGTGTTTTTAGCAGGTAAAATTTTTTCCGATGAATAGAGCAATTTAGTGAAAGGATTCTATTATTATTTCTGTTAGTTTATCCTATTACTAAGAGATGTCTGCACTTTATGGCCAAAAAAATCATTGACACATTTTCGTTTCAGATTGCATGGGATACGGGCTCCTTAATGACGGTAGCTCAGTGGCAGAGCTTTTGTCTTCGGTCGCGAAGTTCAGCGGTTCTAATCCCAGTGCTACCAGCTTGCTTTTTTCATTTATTTCAACGTTTGTTTTAGGTTATATTAATATTTGGAGTCACAGGAGCCCTTAGATGCGATGAACTTGTTAATTTAAAGTCTAGTAAAATCCAAGATTTGGGAAATTTAATTTTGGTTAAAATCATAAACACAAAAAACAAAAAACAACGGTCGTTTACTATAATTGGCGATTTTTATTTGAATTTGGTAAGACAATATACGGCTCTTCATCCGGATGATATTGGCCTGCAGCGATTTTTTATTAAAAACCAGAATGGTAAATGTCACCATGTGATAATGGGTATCCACAAAATATCAAACGTACCAAAAGACGTTGCTACGTTTTTGAAATTAACAAATCCTCTTGAATATACAGGACATTGCCTTCGGAGGACTTCCGCAACTATTTTAGTTAACAACGGAGGTGATATTACCGCTTTAAAGCGGTATTGTGGATGAAAATTTTATAAAGAAAGAAATCCTAAATCTTTAATTGTGTTTTTACGTTCTAATATTCTACCATCTATCTCATAAAAGAAAATTACTGGTTCCTTTATGCGAGTTGTCATTACACTACATTTATTTATGTTAAAAAAAGTTGTGTCAATATAATATCTAACATTTTTATAATAATCCGTGCAATACATTTTTTTAATAGTTTTAATAGTAAATATTATAAATATTAATCAAGTTACAGTTTTTTTTTTACATAAATTATTTAATACTTGTGATTGAAAAACTTTAAAATATGTTCATAATACTATTTATTAAGGTTTTTTCCATATTATTCAGATTAGATTCTTGTTTCCCATGGAATTGATGGCGTTATAAACTCTAGCGAACCTTGGTTTTACAAGCATTCTCATAAACCTCGACAATTATCTTTGATTATTAAGAAAAATGTCGTAACGCTTAAAATATGCGGATTATTAATGTTTATTTTTATTTCCAGGTAAGAAATTGTTTCCATCACGCCATCTACATAGTAAATGACTAATCGAGTGGGTAAGTGGATTGATATTGATAATAACCAGATTTTTAGGGTAATCAAATCGAAAATGATAAATGGAGTTTGTTGGGGTTTTTGAAAATTAATGCAATTACTTGGTAGCTTCATTTACATTCAGTATTTTTTACTGTCGACTTATTTTACTGTATTTATTGTACAGGGTGAACATTACTGTCATAAATCCCCACTTGCAAAAAAAAGAAAAAAATAATAAATTTAAGACCTCAAATTAACGAAACCTAAATTTTTTAATAAAGATTCGTATAAATTTAAGGTTTTGTATTCTGACGTGTTGTTTTTTAATATTTTAGTTAACAAAATTCTTAATTGTTTGGGTATTTTTGATATAATTCCCATTACAAACCAGTAATCAATAATCCATTTACATTTTTCTCAACAAATTTTTTTTAATCATTCGGACCAGATAAATTAAATCTTTTGACTACTACGTGGGATTCTAGCTCTGAAATCGTCGTCAGACATGCCTCAGAGTTCAGAGACTTTAGCATTATCCAGAATGATTTTTCCCTCTTCTTCTCCTTTCTAATTTTCCTTGTGCAGTCGGTAACCATATTATAAATACCCTAGATTTTTAGCGTTATTTTCTAAATATTTGTCTCGTTTAACAATAAAGCATTTTTTTTCCTCTCTTCTTCTTTCTTTAAAACTTGGACGGCTGAAGACTGCGTGCTTCGCTTCGTCACAACATGTCAATATCCTTTTTTTTAATCCTTTTTATTTAGGACACGCATACCTGTCCGGTTAGACCAAGTATGGAAGTAATAAGACATAACAATATTAAAGCCTAGATGTAATTAGCCCTAAGGAATTATCCTGATTGTATTTCCCTCTAAGATCAATAAAACTGTGCAATCTATGTATCTACAATAAAGTGAAGACTCAATCAAAGTAAACAGTCTAATAGTGGAGAACTTACAAGATTTATTTGTTAATTAACAACTTTAAATTGTTCTGCTAGATGTCTTTTTATTTCGAGTTCTTCAAGGAAATATAAATTGTGATTTATATCACAAATGTGTAGTATTTGAATGTCATTGGCGTGTATGAGTGAGTCTGGATGTTCAAGTAGGTGTTTTACCTAGTTTGATTTATCTCGTTGTTGTAATCTATATTGTTTACTTTTATTAAATACCTACTAAACACAAAGAAATATAACAACAAATATTCCAACGAAATTCTCAGGTGTTTCAGAGATGGCAATAACACGAGCGCACAACCGGTTTTCTAAGAAAAAGAGACGTTGCCATGTTTTATTTTGGAGGATTTCTAACAACATGATGAAGTGTTCATTAAATCTTACTTCAAAATTTCTTTGTGTTTGGACAATTAATTTTGTAAACACCAGATTTTTTTAATTTGCGAATTTTTGTTTTTACATTTTGTACTATTTTGTACCAAGATTATTTTGTGTTTTAAATGATATCAATGTTGATGTTACCGAAGATATTATTTTTGAAATTGTATTGGAAATATTTTCACAATATGTAATAATTTCATAACTTTTAATTTCTTTAGTTTGTTTAGAAAATATTACTTGTAGTTACATTTTCCGTTCTTTCTTATCAATTAATTTATTTATGAAATGTAGTGAATAGTCGTTACATGTAGCTATTTGTTTTATAATCTCAATTTCTTTATAAAAGAGAGATCGAGTCTCCTCTCTAGCTTTTTTTTGGAATGGGTATTAGAGCTTTTGTTCATTGCGCTACATCTGTTGTTTCTGATCACTTCCTTTATCACTGCTTGATAGATAATGCCCTTTCCTGATTTCATTCACTGGGTATCTGCAGGAGTCCTTCCGGTTTTTATAAAATTTATGTATATGCCTCATCTGCTAAGTTTTTGTTTCATACTGACCGCATACTAAGTGGTCCTTTATGCCTTGTGCTTATGAGATTTCCGAAAGTTATCCCGAATTATTTCAGGTATGATACGTTTTGGTGGGTGGCCATTTCTGAACTATGCCTCTTCACCCATCGCTCTGTGATAAAAAAAGCCAAGTTAACGTCGAGTAAATCGAACTTATTATTTGTGGTTGTCACGATATCGAGATCGTCATTAACCGCGAGAGCTGTAGCGTTCCCTCTGGGTGGACACATCTTAGGATTCATATTTAAACCGATGTTCCTCAAGGTGGGTGCAAGGACTGATCCTTACGGCACACCTGCACGAGCAAGTAAAGAAAGTTTTTATCCACGAAAATGATACTTGCTGTAATCATTTAAGTGGATAAAAACATTTGCTTGCGAATATAAAGCTATACTTTATCTACGATCAACTATATAAAAAAATATATTAGTTCGTTATAGTTTATTTTTAAACATTAATCCATTAAATTTAATTTACCTACATTGTCATTTTTATTATAAATATTAATAGTAAAGTTCGAACAATTACTAAAATAAGATGATGTACATCAAAATTGATATCAGAATAATTATTATTCTTTGTGATTTTTGTGGTAGAAAATTTTCTATTGCAGTCGTTGCAATATTGCGAATGTCAGGTGGCGTACAGGACATCTCGTTCTCTTCTGTCGACATTTTCTTTAGTTACAGTCATAAAAAACTACCTTAAAACCCACGAATTTCACTTTGTACGTTTTTGCTGTCAATTATGTGATTTTGTTTGTTTGAATTTTTTGTTGTCACCGTAGCAACTGAAGCTGTTGCCAACGTAATAATGGGGAAAATATAAAAATCCCAATATGTTCGGTCCTCATTCCAGTGGATAAAAGTTCCTGTCAATTTTACCCACAGCTGAGAACCAATCAAAGCTCTCCTTTAGGTTATCGATGGGTAAAATGAATATACAGTGGCGTTTTCACATCCATAAAGTTTGTATTATGCTATGATCGTAGATAAAATGGTTTAAATATATAAGATGTTTCATTTAAAACTAGTTTTGGTATAGCTTTTATAAAAATATTGTTTTTTAAATTACATTAACTTTAATTAATTTAATAAATGGGTTGTAAATATATAGCATTTATTCGTAGTTCTGTGGGGACAAAGTTGTTCCGTAAAACTTAATCAAACAAATAGAACCGACCCTTAGGGCACTCTCACTTTCATCTGCATTATTTTTAAACCCTGTTGGGGACTGTAATCTAAGATAAATCTTATTTAAGTCGTATGAAAAGTTATCTACTTGTCGCGTGTAACAATGGTCCATTTTAATCTATAATATCAACGACGGGAGGCGGTGATAAACGCTGAAAGTATTTGTCAAATAAATGTCGTAGGGACAAAACCCAAAGGAGTGATAGATTCCCTTTTTTTTTAAATTGTAATCCTGTTAAATTCAAGCGGCGTGAACGTGAATGTAATTGTATTGTGGGGAAGTTGGTTAGTGAGCGGAAAATTATAAATGTCGTCATCTGAGTGGATTAATATTAGATAATATACAGAGTGTCTTACAGAAAAAAACTAAGTGGATTATATGAAACTAAGCTGGCTCAGGTGAATAATACGATTTTGCTATTGAAATTAACATTCATAGTCGTTTTTGATAGTTGGCAACGATAGAAAATCATTTAAAATTCCTAACACGTGTTATATAATTGTTTTCTTATCTGCATTTTAATTTTTCTGTTTTGAATTGGATTTTATTGATAAATTTTATTAGAAAATTATTATTGTACGTGTTTTTAAACCAATAATATCGATTTAAAATCTGATATACTGTCTAGATGCTTGTTAAATCGGAATATAAATTGAGTGAGTAGTGCAATTTAAATATAAAGTTTGGTTCAGTTACTAAGCGTATTTCAACTGCGATATACTGAAAAAAATTACTCACTGCTAGGATTTTCTTACGATGTTTATCAAAATATGGAGCGAAATTGCCTGAGAGCGTTCATATTATGAATCTAAAAAAAATTCCGCCGTAGTATAAAGGTACACTTTTTATGCATACCGTTATATCTTCTATTAAATTAGTTAGACACAATGCAGAAAATACAGAGCTTTAAAAAATTAAATACACTAAAATTAAAATCTATCCAACGGTACTATTGTCAACGAAAGTGGCCTGACACGACTAGGACGAGTTTTTGTTGATACTACAAATTTCTGGTCCGGTTCAATTTTGAGAGACAACTGGGCGAGTATACTTTAAAGTGATATTGATATTGCACTGTTATGTTTCCTAATCCTATAAAGACGATTTTAAGGGACCCTTGTGCGTAAGGAAACTTCGGAGGTACCTTAAGACTACCTTGAATGAGTTTTGACGTTTGAGGTTAGATTTTTTAATATTAAAACGGTACTGGTTTTGTGATCGCTACTTTTTGGAGATTTTTGCAGTGATTTCATAGAAATTGGCGTTTTAGAGTAATGTTAAAAAGAAATTATTTAAATTTTTACTTTAGCACCCTTTTTTTGTGTGCACTATTATAAATAGGTAAGTGGGGTTCAATCAACATATTTTTGACCCCAGAATCTGTGGTATAATTTATGACTATTCTTTTCGGGACACTCTGTATATTGACAAGATTTTGATTCTTGAAAATAAAAGATATTTTAGGGAATAAATATGTTTAATGTTTAAAATAATAAATTTTAATTTAGTGCTGTGGTTTTAACATAAAAATTAACCTCTTTTGGTAACTAAAATCACATTAAAGCAAGTTTTTTTAATTATCTGTGGTTTTTATCTGTGTAACTAACCTAGCGTAATATTGCAGTCAAAATAAAAAGAACAGTACTTCGTTTGACATTTTCTAAATTTTAATGCAAGTGCAACCACATTTATACTGAACGAGGTAAATATGGAAAATCTAATTGATTAGGTATCATTATGAAAGTCAGTTTAAAAAGAAGTACAGATTGTCTAAGGAAACGTAGAATAATTATGAATTATGAAGAATTATCAAAAGTAAATAATAGAGGATTGCTCCTTCCACCAATTATTCAGCTTTTGACAAGCCAGAGTTTTTATTTAACTGTCATTTTATGTAACTACGTTTACGCTATGTCGAACATTGAAATAAAACTGACAGAAAATGCGACATTGCCGAATCTTATGGTGCCCTTGCGGAAGGAAAGTAAATAAACAAACTTTGAAACAGAAATTTCGAGGAAGACTTAAGGTCATCTTACCTAAGTATACCTTCTAGCATTGTCTAAGAAGACGGCCCTAAGAAATGTCTAACCTAACCTAACCTAACCTAACCTAAACAAACCTTTTTATCGTTAGGTAGTTAATTTGACCTATTCTTTTATTTTTCTTTGTTCTATATCGTTCTAAGAGATATTTTCTATACCAAAACGTGGAATTTTTAATACGTCCGTATAATTCTACTGCAATTTTGCCTATTTTTTAGTTATAATTTTGTATAAAGCTAAAATGTAGTTAAACAAAGTGCGTCTAATTTTGACATAATGCACGATATTTTCAAATTCAAAGCGGCGTTTGTGTTTATTCGAGCCGCATCCACATCGCAAAGGGGATCTCTAAATAGTCAATCTCTTTGAATGTTATGTGCACATATGGCTAGGGTCTTTCAAAATAAATATAAATCACTTACCACTCAGTTAGTAAATGCATCACAGGGTAAACCGACACTTGACAAACGTTTTGGGGTTTACGCTTTATGCACATCATATAGGGGGTAAATTGATTGAATGAAAGTACATAATTTAGAAGCTGTGGCGAAACAGGATGCAGTAGTCCTTCAGTTTGGCCCTTTTAATTCGATGGCTGTTGTCGCATTTTTGCCTCGTTTGTTCCGTGGCAATGTTAATCTTTTAACTCAATTCCTATCAGAGCTAAAAATAATTTGCGAAATTATGCTTAAATATCAATAAGAATTATTAGTGCAACAAATCAAAGACATAATAATTAGTTAACCTTTTTTCTCTCTTTTTTTATATATATTTTTAAAACTGTAGATAAAATTATTAACGTTTTGAACTCATGTTTTTTTAGTTTGTGATCTTATCTTTTTAAGAACAGTAAACAACTAAAAGGTTCAACTAAACTTCTACTATTTATTAGAAAAATATGTTTTTAAATTCAATTACAGCTGTTTCGCCAAAAACTAGGGAAACTATTAAGGGTTAGTACAATAAATTTTATTAGATCTTTGTTCTTAATTCATTAGTGCTATAACTCAGTATCCTCATTTCCTATTATCCGTATATAACTTGGAACCTATATCAAGGCAGTTTTGTTTTTCTTATGTTCTTCCTGTTGAATGTAGGCATAGTTGTCAGTTTTCCTTCAAACCATTGCCCCTAGTCAATCATCTAGAAGATTTTTGCTCCACCTTTTCCTAGGTCTTTCACAACTTATTCCTCTGTCATTCGTTCAATTTGTTCATTCCCTTTTATCTTCTTATGCAACACTCAGTCATTGATGTTATCTATCCCGCATGTTCGTGTTATATTTTCAATGCTGTCTCTATCCATCATTATTTTTCCCGCTAATCTACGCACAATCTTTATTTCTGTGATCTCTAATATTCTTTTTGTTTTAGTGGTCTCAAGACGGGTTTTCAGCTGCACAGGTCAATATGGATTCGAATTTGCTTGTTCCTCCAGATTGTTTCGTTCAGAATGCTCTTGTAGATTGCTTTCTTACTTCAGCCTCAAAGTCCTCGTATCGATATTTCGATATTTAAATTTCATTTACTGTTGTATTATTTTGTTATCAACCACCCGCCTACATCTAATCGATGACTTGGAAGTAACGATTGTTTTAGCCCGCTGCTATTACCATATTATTTTTTTTCTGTTGAATTAAACTGGTAAAGCAGCCTTTGGAGATCATCTTCGTTCTCCGCAATGAACACCGCAATTTCTATATAGCACAAAATTGTGACCTCTTTTTTGTCAATTTCTGAGTGTGTTAACATTTCTACCTGCCTTTGAAGTTATAAGTAACATAACTTTGAGCTGCATAACGGCCTGATCTTCTTCAAGAACCTTTAGACCGCCTCTAGTTCTCTTAGATGGCTTGTATCTCCGCCTAAAAGGTATTTGGGGAGCTATCAAGGGATTAGGATATCCGAAAATTCAGTCCTATCACTCTCACACCAGCCCTTTCACCTATCTTGAACCTAATTGTAGACTGTTTCCTATAACTTTAAACGACTGTTCAATAATTGATTTAAGGATTCCTGTGGAATTTTTTCCAGGATTTCTGAAATCACCAGGTTTTTTTGTGTCTGCTGTAAGGCGCCAGCTGTAGCCTCTCCTATTATTCACTATTGCGGCGGAGAGAGATCTAGCATCACCTCTATGGCTGCTGTGGGTCTTGTTGTCGTTGCCCTTGTTATTTCTTAGCAAGCCAGCCGTTTGCACATTCCGTTAATTGCTGAATTTTTGACCACCATGTAAGCGAAAAGTATTCCCAATTATCCTGTGACAAGTTCAAATCGCCACTAAGGCTTTGTAAGTAAGATTCTACTTGATTGTTCCTAGTCAGTTTTTGACCTAGGATCACTCCTATATATTTTTCCGCCTGCCTTACTGGAAAACCAATCATATGAACACCAAAAATAGCGTGGATACTATTGATTATCAACCTAAGGGCGGAAAATTGATAACGGCACGATTATTTTATTCTAGCATTGAAAAAGTATGCCTTTTGTGTCCACAAAGCGAGAACTTTTCTCAAATTAAATTCTATAAAATATACAGCACAAAAATCTAAAACAATACCTATCACAAGAAAAGTGCATTTGATTCTTTAAGCAAGCTTCCAATTCTGAATACCTCTTGATGAAGGTAAGCCAATATATAATAGTATAAAACCATTGTTTTATACTAACATTTATTGTATAACGATACAAAATTCAAATAAGATCGAATATATCTCGTAATCACATTCGGAATTTTTTTTCAACACTGTGAAATATTTGTCAATATCGCCTAGAGTTATCGGTTAGTAGAAGCAATGTCCACTAATCTCTCCATAGTCGTAATAAATAAATAAAAACGTATATAAAAATGTTGTTTGTTATTCGCATAAATTAGAAATTTACAATAGATTTATGTCATCGCAGTTACGGGAGTGTAAAAATCAACTGAAGGACAATACAATACTATCTATAAAATGAAATTGTTATCCAAAAATGGCGGTTGTATTTCAGTTATTGTGAGAATAAATAATGGGAGTGGCAGAACCACAGCTGATTTTTTGAATAAATTAATGATGGAAAAGTTTTAAACTGCAAATCGCAATACTTTCCAGGGGAGCAGCGGCGGCTTTTGCCATTCAGAAGCTTTACATCTAAAGCTAGCACTAATTTACTTGGTGTATTTGATCTATGTATCTTGGGTAGCTTCGAAGCACTATAATTTCATAAGCATATAAGCATAAAATATGATAAAAAGATGGCAGGGATGTAAGCACATAAGGGTGGGGTGGAAAAGGGAGGTAGGATTTTAAACGATAGGATGTAAATTTTATGGATGAAGAAATTGGTAATGACCTAAAAAAAGGCAGAAGAAGAATTGGGCTTGATGGAATATCCAACGGGATGGTTTCCAGGCACAAACGTTTAAAGCGGGGTTGGTTTTAGTTTGGTCTTTCAATGGAGCCATAGTGTAGAGGATGGTACATACTCCCTAGGAATGTACTAGGTAAAGCACCCAAGGTCTGGTGCAGGTTTTCATCTGATAAAAATAAACCATTATATTTCCTTCTATGGAGGACGAGTCAAATATATAATGTGGTTACATCTACGGTGATTCAACATAAAGAGATCGAGCTGACTGAAATAATAAAACAAGTTTTACACAGGTAGCAAACAAGCAAACAACTTTGGGAGCAGTACTAGAATTTCATCGAGCACCGGTTAAATCAACTGCACACATCAGAGTCATAGTAATTTGATGATAAAAACAAGTCGCTGACCAGACTGTCATGTTGTATGGACCCGAATTTCTATATGCCTAATAAATAAAGCGTTGACTGACCTAACTAAGTCAAACTACGATTTACTCTAGAAGACTATCAAATAATCTGCATTAACAAAATTACAATCAAAAGACTGCTGGAAGTGGAAAGCGCAGTTGAACGAAGCATGCTTGGAGTCTCTCTACGAGATAAAATCCGAAGTGACGATATTAGGAAGCGAAGCAAAGTAAAGGATATTATTGAAGAAGTGACAAAGATGACATGGCGATGGGCAGGACATGTGGCAAGATTAACAAAAGACCGATGGGCAAATAAGGTAACACTAAGGAGAACCAGAGAAAATGTGAAAATGACATCAGGAAGGTAGCAGTGAAATAGTGGTTTAAACATTGCACAAGATAGGGAGACATGGAGATGTTTAGGGGACAAGTTCTGGGGTGGGTAGACACAGGTTGATAATGGAAAGCAGAGTCGAGGGGTAGGTGGGACCAGGTAGGAGGAGATTAGTATACCCAACTATTGTTTAGTTCTGCACAGTACAAACAATGATTTGCCAAAATTTTTGTCGTACTTCAGTATTGATGATGGATGGCACTTTATTAAGAAGAAGAATAAAGCTAAGCAACCAATCAGGATATAAGGATCTGATCAAGAAAATGAAATGACAATCCCAACTTTAAGTACCTGTCCATTCTGGTCAACATAAGAGAGACTCTTATTAAGTTTGTCCTTGATTATGAACTAAGTGCAGATACAAAAAATAAATTCTTAAAAAAAAGTTAAATTGATATTATTACACTATATTTTCTTACATTTCCTTGTTGATAAATAAACGTCCAGCTTTAGCCGATATTCTCAATGAACCAAAGCTTTGTTATGACATTAGGAATTATATTTGAAACGGTTCCATAATTTATGTGGTATTTTTTAGAAAAAGATCCCAACCTATTTATTAAGAAAAGCTATTATTTATCTCCACATCTGAAATCGGACTCAAAGTATGACATTTATATCATTATTTATGACGCAAAGTTTATTTATAACGCGACCGAGTATTCATTACAATTTAAAACCTAGCCGTGAATTCGTTAGCTCGTCGAAGATTTTACTGAAATAAGTAAGAAACGTATAGGGATATCTCGTTGACAGCTTATACAATATACAACTACGGCGATATAGTATAGACCACCCGGCGGTTTGAAGGTTTAATCTTTACATTTCTCTATCTGCAGCTTTATCAGTCGACACCGTTCAGTTTATTGGAATGGTGGAGATGCACGTTGAAACCAGATACCTACCTATATACCTTTTTTTTGTATATAGGTAATAGGATTTGTTGTTGCTTGTTATAATTTGGTAATTTGAAGCTGTACAACTGAAATATCTAACGATTGGGTAGTGTGTGGTAGAAGTTTGCATATAAAGTGTTTCTGAGTGGAAATACCAAAGACTTGTGACTAACAGCACTGCTGGTTATTCAAAAATTCCACTGATTTGTGAAGTCAACTAAACTGTATCTAATTATCTAACAAAGAGCTCGATGTTAGATATTAGGGAATATATAAGATAATCCCCTATTAAAGTTAAGCCTAACTTAAAAAAAGCAAAACTTTAAATGTCAGAGTAGAAATTGAGTTATTGGAACTCCTTTGTTAAATTTTAAGTTTTAGAACAGCAATGATTTTATTTCTAATCTCTGTTTGATTTCTAATAAAAAATAATCTATTTTTACTCAGTGTCTTTTGATGTTTATTAAAAAAAACGTTCGAATCTGGCTGATTTTCTTATTGTAAATTTAATTACTTGAGAAACTGAGGTTAGGTTTGGCAAATTAGGGAAATAAGGAAACCTTAAATACTTACAGTATCTAGTCATATTTTATTATGGTTGCCATAATAAGGTAGAGTCCGCCAAAGTTAGGAATGGTAGGTAAAATTTGTTCAACAATATAGTGCCTACAATAAAAGGGGACTAATGGTAATAAACCACTTGTCACGGTTTATTGCTTATGGTCAAAATTTGCACACAGGATCGGTTCTTGTATTTGTATAATTTGGGTTGAGTATAATCATTTATTTTAGTGTTCCCGTAGTGAGAGTTAGTCTGTGCTGTTTAATAATTTTTGTGAAAAATGTTTCGTCCTTTGGAAACTGCATCAGCGGCGCCCTGTGTTACTGCTCCTGTTCGACGACGAGTTTGATCCCTTGATGCCAAAGAAATCGTCAGACATGTTCATCAGAAGCTGGTCCAAAGGGGTTGGGCTTTTACTCCTGCTGTAAGAGAAACCAGCGATTTGACAGGGATACCGGAATCATCAGTGAGAGTTCACATTTCGAGGCCAATTCATCCGAGAGGAAAACGAAACGATAGTGGTGTTTCCAGACCACTGATGACGGTGATAAAGATTTGATAGGAAGAACTATCTACTCTATGTACGAAGAAAAATCAGATCATTGCAAACAAGACTAAGGAGCTCCACTGAGGTAAGGATATCAATTGGAAACCTATGGGCAAGTTATTATGGAATCCCAACGGATTAGGAAATGGCGTTTTGAATATTTGACTGCCATAAGTGATTACAGGTCTTTACAAAAACCAATAATCTATTTGTAGTATCATACCGACGATACGCCGGCAAAAGGATGGACCGATGGAACAGTGCGATGCCAATCAAAAGCTCCATCGAACAAAGGAAATCGGATCACGATTATTCTTGCTGGAGCAGAAGATGGTTGGATTCCAAACAGTTTGAGACTTTCGGCGAAGAACATTTAAGATTCGTCGTTGGATTACTACCAAGATACTACTGCCAAATATTCTCCCGCATAGTGTCCTAGTTATGGGTTAGGTTAGGTCAGGTCAGGTTAGGTTAGGTTAGGTTAGGTTAGGTTAGGTTAGGTTAGGTTAGGTTAGGTTAGGTTAGGTTAGGTTAGGTTAGGTTTTTTTTCTTTTTTGATGGGTGGAGGGTGGAAAGCTCATGCTCGCACAGGTACTTATTCCCCTTTTCCCTGGCAGTGTGGGACTCAATCACAACTCTGTGCGATTGCCTACCCACTAAAACCACCTCAGAAGCCATAGAGGATCCTGTTCGGAACTTCTTGCTGGCATTACTTCAGACAGGATAGCTTGTTGGATGTTGTGGGCTTTCTATGTTCGCTGACTCATTTCTTTTCTCTTCGTTGACATGATTATCATGGCCAATTTACTTATAGCCTCCCAATAGTCCTTCTTTTGGAGCATCTTTCCTACCATGTTATCTGGCGTGAGTGTTCCCGTTTTAATTTCTATTTCACTTCTTGCATCCTTCCATCTTATACAATTAAAAAATGTATGCTCCGCTGAGTCAAGCAGTCCACAGTAGAGACATTCATCAGTATCGCTAATCTTAAATCTATGTAGATAGGCGTAGAAACCTCCATGTCCGGTGAGTAGTTGTGTGAGGAAGTAATTTACCTCTCCCCATTTCCTATTATGCCAGGTTCTAATATCCTTTATCAAGGTTCTAGTCCTGTTACCTACCCCTTCATCTAGATTCCATATTTGTTGCCACTGTTCCAGAATGGTTTCCCGAGCCTCGTGTCTAGGTATATTTTTCCGAATCATTTCTCGTTCCTTGACAAGTAAGTCTATTGGCATAATTCTTGTGATGACTAAGAGTGCCTTGGTGGATGTTGTTCTGTATGCACAAGAATGTTTTTATGTATATTTTTCTTCATGGCCCTCATCCATATTGTTGATCCATATAACATAGTGGATTCTACAACCGAGCATAGTATTCTTCTGTTATTTTCCCTCGGGCCTCCCATATTTGGCATTAGCCTTATAATGTTGCCTAGTGCCTTACTAGCCTTTTCCGCTACTTTACGGACATGCTGGCCCATCGTCATGTTTCTATTCAAGTGTATCCCCAAGTACTTAATACTTTCTTGACTTTCTATTTTAACATCCTCAACTTTGATACTCACTTTTTTTATTTTCCTACCTGCCGCCAATAACACTACTTCTGTTTTTTGAGACGCTATCTGTAGAGGTTAGGTTAGGTTAGGTTAGGTTAGGTTAGGTTATATCGATGCAGCTCATCTATGCTGATCGCTTCCTTTTTGACCGGATTTGACTGCACCTGATATTTTTTTGTGGGCTTATGTTAAGGATACGTGTCACAACCCTTTTCCTCAAAACATCCGTGAGTTAAAAATAACATCAGAAATGTTGGGGAAACTCATATTAACATAGATTTATCGTTCAATTAACCTTTTTTGTATCGTATGTTTATTATTTTTTCCTAATTCGTACTTCAGTTAATAAACCAATACCAAAATGAGCGTTCTTTATTTTTATTTCTTCTTCTTCTCGTATCTTAACTCGTGGCACATTACAATAAATAAGGTTTGCGGTAAATAAATTCGTCATTAAACAAATTGGCCGTTAGATTACGATCATTCCTTTAATGCGGCATTCGTAGGTTTTCCCGATTGCCATATTAATACATGTAAGTATACGTTTGCTACCGGTAAACCTAAAAAAAACACCAAACGTATTATAAATTTTTCTTTGTTTATATATTAGGATTATTTTAATGACGTTGTAACGTGGGACTGTACCAATGTCAATATGTAAATTAATAATTACCGAACAAAAAAAAAGTTGTACATACATAATTCAACTCTCTATTTGAGGGTTTATGGCGATCTATTAGTCTCATTTGAATTTGTAATCAGTAAATAAAAGTTATAAATTAATTGTAATTATTTTTTCAGCCGTTTGGATCACAAACCACTTACTCTAGACGTTTCACGCAAATGATCAAGGTCAGGGACGCTTTTGTAGTTCGTTGTGACCACCTGTAGAGGTCTCTGATAAGTATGTATCACAGAACAACAGGATTTCAGTGATAAAACAGAAGAAGAATAGGTTTTGTGAGGAAGAAGTAGCTTTTTGTTGTCATTTGAATTTGAAACGTGTTAACAGTGTGTTATTTTTATTAGTGTTCTTCGATAGTTTGTTAGTTATAAATATATTTATATATATATTGTAATGATTTATTTAGGGGTGATTACTATATTTTATATTATGATATAATCAAGTTTATACTGTACTCAAGACTTATACTTATTTTTGGGTAATTACACAGTTTAAGAAGAAAAGTGTATTTTTAATGTGCATATCCTTTTTTTAATTGATCCATTAGTGTATTGGCTATAGTGGATGCTTAATAAGGTAAGCTTTATTTTTATTAGAAATAATGATCCATTACAATATATATATAGTTTTTTATCCAGTGTTATTTCATCCATGTCCAACTTCTTTTACAAATATGTCGTGTAGGAAATGCTGCATTTCAAAGTGTTCAGCATCAGCATTGCTACACAAATTTCCAAATCCTGGAAAATTTCAAGAACAATACAGAAAATGGGTGCAGTCTATCAATGATGGGGATATCAATGAAATGGATCCAGTAATGGTGTATCGTACTAAAAGTGTTTGCTACTGTTAATTTAATCCTTCATCTAAGCAGTTTTAATAATTTACCTACTATTTTATTTTCAGATGAAACCAATCTGTTTTATCCAGAGGAGCCGTCAACTTCTTCAGTTCTTTGAAAGGTCTGTTTTGTGAAAGTAATGCTGACAATCATATTACTGAAACTACAGAATATGAAGATGTAACTCTTGATCACAGTAGCAGTCTATCTGGAAAGTTGAATGAGTTGTCCACTAGTTATGTAGCTGGCTTCATTTTGAAAAAAATCAGAAAGAATATAACTTGTTCAAATTGTATAAGCACAATGTTTTCAACCAATTACGAATCTGATGCAAATAGACTCATCTCTATTAGAGAGTATGGTGGTGGCTGGGCTAGAAGGCTTTGTTATCCAACACCTTTATTTGTTTCCTGTTTTTATAAAATTATACACTTTTGTTTGGACAGAAAACCACATTCAAGAATGTTGGTTTATCTAATCAAACAAATTGTTGATGCACAAGTTAATTTTGAATTTTTAACATGTAATGAACATAAATTAAGTGTAATTGATATGATTCTGAAAATTACAATTAGAACCATATTGCACAATTTCTGTAAAAGTGTAAATAAAATCATACAAGGGAAATCCATACCCTATTCTGGTACTAATTCAATTAAAACTCAGGCATATAAAATCTATTTATATAGAATTAAAAAAAAATCTGTAAAAGTTACTACATGTAATAAATAGTTTAGGTGTTTGATATTATATTATTGTTTTATTTAATTAACCTGTTTTATTTACTGTGCCAAACTTTATAACATTACAATAATTTACCCTCATATGCAAATAAACTTTTACTACCACCTTAAAAATTCATTATTGCACACACACCTTTGGTGTAAAAAAAAGAAACCTATAAATCAATTACCCTTATACCAAACTGATATTTTTTGCACGCGATTTTCTTGTATTGAAGATGCTAACCTTATTAGCGAAACGCGGATTGAGTGCAAAAAATATCAGTTTGGTGTAAGGGTAAATGATCTAGAAAGTTTAAATGGTTGAGCTGTTGCGTTTAAGTTTCCCGCTTTTTTGTTTACTTCCGACTGTTGCGACCTCTACAGGTGGTCACAACGAACTACAAAAGCATCTCCGACTATTACTATTTCCGTGAAGCGTCTATAGAGTAAGTGGTTTGTGGGTTGGATTTATTTGCGTTCGCGTGTGTTTGATGAATAAGGTCTGATATGCTGATTATACACTGTGTCCGTATAAAGCATAGAAAAAATCCATTTTTAGCTAAATAGGCCATTTTAAGAAACCCTGAAACCCGTCGATTTTTTAAAATAATATTCTAATATTATTAATTAAATTAAAAATGTTATCAAAAATACTATTGTATAGCTGACAGAATATGATAAAATATATGATTTAATAAATGTTCGAACTGCAACCCTTGCTGTATTTGACAATAACCCAAACGATGCAGAAATTCTTGTTAAACCTTGATTAGTGTGTCTTGAGAAATATTGTTTATTATCGCTTATTTTCGCCATATCAATATTAAAGACACAAACAAAATATACACAAAACACACCACATGAATAGAATCAAAATTTTTAAAAATGTATTATCACAGACTAGACCCACTAGACCAAAATATAAATAAGTTATTAGAAATAGTGTCCACAGATGCGATCTACAGCTATCAATTAATTTCTTTTGATTCTCCATCAACTTCAGGCTTTAGCAAAACTTTTCCTTTTGCTATAATATCAGTTGACGCGTGTTTAGCTTTCCTTGACTTGAATTAGTTATTTCTTTAAATTCATCAATTTTTTGCACAAATGTGACGTTGTGCCGCTATCTAAACACCATCTTTCATTTATAGTTTGTACACCAGCTTGATAAGCATCAGAACAGTATTCTATATCATCTGAACAACAAAAGTCTTCTTCATCAGCACATTTTGCTTGGTTCTTTTGCTTGTATCTGCATTCAGAACTTTTGTGTCCATATTTCCAGCAGTAATGACATCTAAACTTGAATCTATTTTTATCATTGGACTCGTGGACCCTTCGAGATCGTGAGAGAAGTGAAAATATAAGGCGTATATGTGCAGTCTACAACATAAACACCTGAACGAGACTTCTTAGTCTTTTCTTAAAGAAGAGTGGAATCAACATATCAGTAGAATGAACGAGAACAGAATAGTAAGGATTGCGCGGGACAAATCATCAATAGGGAAGAGAAGTAGAGCAAAAGATGGAATGACGATCTGGAAGTATGAGGATGTGTTGGAAGAAAACAGGTAAGTTTGCCTATATAAAGGAGGAAGAAGAAAAGAGACTCGCTACTTATTCTGACTTTCTCTGAAATATGTTTGTTCAGTTGCGTCTTCCCAAAAGTGTTCTTCTTTGCAAACATAACATTTTGGTCTCTTACATCATTCTTTCTAGCATAGTAATCTTCTATAATTTTTATACGTAAACTATCCGGAGTTGGTAGTTCATCACGAGATTCAATTGCACATCGAAAATTCTCAAAATTAGCGGGTAAGCTGTAGAGAATGAATTGATATGATCACGTGTTGCCACCTTCTTCCATACGTTGTAATGTTAACTATTTTAGGAGTTTAGCCTTTCGAGTAGGACCTTTCGATTGATAAATCCTTTATAATTTCAGCCATACTTCACTAAATGTTTCGCAACTTTTTATTTGCTTTAATTCAGAAGGATTTATGGATAATATTAAATCTGACTTTGCTTTACTGTCGTTTTTTACCCAATCTTCAAACTTGTTTTTCTCGCTGGTAGTAGCATTACTTTCTATTACTGGCTTTTCATTTTTGCCATTACATAGTCCCAGGCATCGTTCTTAATCAATAAGGCTTCTATCTGTAATTTCTACGTATCGTAATTCTCCTTATTTAGCATTTCTACTCGTGATCCATTACCAAAATTCATGGTCTCTTACTTTCACGTGCTGCTATAATCTTCTGAGTGCAACCAGTTTTCTGGGTTTATAGTTTCTTGGGCCCATAACCTTTTAGAAGAGGAAGCAGAGATAAAGCAGTAATGAACAATAATTCGCAGATAATATTAAATATATATTGTCCATAAAGAAATTTTACAATGAAAAATATGTGACGTTCCAAATTATATAAATTACAAAAAATTTCATTAAGTCATCTTCGAGAGAAGAATTAACCCGATTGTATAAGAAGTTACATGAGAAAAGGTGTAAGGCATCCCAAAACAAGAATGTCTCGAGAAGAATTTAATACCCAAATATGTAAATATAAAATGTAAAACTCAATCAAGGGAAGCAGAAAAAGTAATTAAGAAGGCCAAACAAATGTGGATTAAGGAGGAAAGTAGAAAGAGATAAGATATTCTCTAGATATTTACATTAAAACTGTTTTGAAAATGTCTAAAACGTAACCTCAAATATTCAGAAACTGACAACACTTGTCAAATGAAGAAAAAATATCTCACAAGTTGCGGCAATGTACAAAGGCATGGTAAAAATTTGCTAGCAATTCAAAAAAAGACTTGCGGCTGAAATGTACGCGAGTACCTTAATTTTGATAGCTGTAGATCGCATCTAAGAACAATATTTCTAATATAAATGAATATAGTTTAGGTTAGAATTTCTTTTTTTATCTGTAAGTACATGTCAAGATAATATGAAAAAACAAATGTTGCTGCATTGAATAGCTCGTGTCACAAATTTGCGAGCGATAATGACATTTCACAAAAAAATGGATGACGCTTAGTGTGTTCGGGGAGTACGCTTTCGAGCTATGTAGCGCCAAGCGCCATATAACGCAAACGAGGAATAGTACCAGATAGCGCCAACTGGCGCAAATAGCGTGCTCCCCTAACACACCCTATGTTGTACCCTCTTTTAGACCCTGTATATTAGAATATTATTTTTAAAAATACGGTAAATTAAATCAAAAATCGACTTGTTTTAGAATTATTTCTTAAAATAGCCTGTTTAGCTAAAAGTGAATTTGTTCCATACTTTATGGATTGTAATATTATTTGTGCGTTGGGCGACAATTTGTAATATGAGTTACCTGTTGATAGTGAATTTATAAAAATATTTAGTTAACTTTTTTGAAAAAATAACAATATACCAAAAGAAAAAATGTAATTTACAATAAAACAAACATTAAGCTTAATTTCGTCTTTAATTAGTTGTAAAAGATACTTCAATAATTAACAGAATTTATAAATGTTTATCACACACGGCTAGGGGTGAGTAAGTTCATTAGCTCTGACTATTGTACAATATTTGTTTCTTTTAGTAATTATAATGGCGCCACTGAAATCTTTTTTATTTTTTATGATACTACTGAAGAAAGTTGTTTTAAGCTGAGTTATTTAAATAAGTATCATAAGATGACAGAAAGATGTCAGAAAAAACTGTCTATGAAGATAAAAAAATGATTTGAAAATTTACAAACATATAAAAGATAATAAGATTTCCTTGGTGCTGAAATTAATGAGGTAGAGAATACGTTACAACAAAATAATCCGCAAACAGTTCTTTAAAAATACTTATTCTAATACAGTTGACGATATAGATAGATATACACGGAAATAAAAGAGAAAAAAATATGGGAACAGTAAACTTGATAGATCATAATAAACTTATCTTGTTACAATAGTGGACGATCCTTCGCCGCACCTTGGGGTCGCTACGGCACTGTCTAGGTGGTTCCAAATGATTATAGAAGATCACTAGTGGAGGGATGATCTGCCCCAGTTGTAGAGATAATCCAGTTAAGAATGTACATTTGAGAGCTTAAAGTTTACAAGCTGTTCAAGTTTACGGAATCTCCAAATTCAAGAGATGCTTCTGGTTTACAGAATCTTCAATTAAAGAGTTGCCTCTAGTTTACTGTATTATATTTCAACTTTCTGTATATGACAGTAAATCAATAGAAGAAATGAGACTGGGAATAATTATTAAAACCTCTTGAACTCGATAATGCCAACTCATTAGTACACCTCGTAGCGTAGCTACTTTGAACTTCCAATTATAATTATTGAGACCGTATTCATTATTTTATTATTAAAAATGTTTGAGGATAGATGGAGCTAGCGGTACTAATTGAATTTAATATTTAGGATACCAGGTGCTTAAAATGTTAACAGGTACTGTTACAGGATACAGTGTAGAAAAGAAAAATATTTTCTCCCATTTTAATCTAATCATTACAAGTAAGAAATGGTAATGGTTTACTTCCATAAGAAATTTCATAAAAATGATGAGAATTGTCTATTTTTTTTTCTGAGGAACACATTCAATTATCCAAAAGACAAGAGGGAGAGTATCGATTGGACTTCTCACTAATCATTGCTCACTATCATTTCTATATTAGAGCTCCTAAACGAGTAGTAGACTTCCTTAAACGTCCCAACCTTTTGGACTAAAACATCTTCATCATCTTGACCCCTAACTTACTATCGAATCATGTAAAAATCTATTCTAACTCTACGTCCAGTATGGTTTAAGGAAAAACAGATATAAACAAATTAAGTTGTGTAAACAAAACCAATCTTATCACTTAGTTCTCGAAATGTAAAGACCACAATTAAACTGAACTTAAAGAGTAATTCTTAGTTATTTTTCTATTCCATATCTTGCAATAGTAGTTTATCTATGGCGTTTAATCTTCCTTAGATACCCAGCGAAATCCTTGAGTAAGTACAATTTCTGCGTAATAATTTGCCATCTCGGTCAGACAAGCAGAAAATTTACTCTTGAAATCGCTACTATATTATTACCTGCCACAAGGTAAAGCGAGGAACTTTTGTGATTTATTTGACATATCGATACTACGAAGGAATGACTAAAACAATTCTGTTCCTCGTACAATGATCTTGTGTATTTGGTTATGTATTATCTTAGAAATATTCACTTTCTTATATTAAAAAAACGCCAGTTTTTAAAATATTGTTGCTCATATAATTGCATCTCGATTCATTGTATTTAGTTCATATAGTCATCACATACATTTTTAATTAAGTATACAGGAGAACATTAGGTCTGTTCCAACCAAGCAGAGAACCGTTTTAAAATAGTAATTTTTGTGCGCAGTGGTGTAGTGAGTTGCGCAGTGCACTAATTTGGTCTCGTGGGTGGTAATATTACCGTTCTAGAACGGTTCTTTGCTTGGTTGGAACAAACCTTCTGATTGATTGAAGTAATCATTACTCTCATCACCGTCGCAAAATTTTCTATCACAGAACAGGAAATGTGAAGAAGCATGCCTATGACCGATGCTTCACCAACAAGGTGTTAATTTTTCTGTTCCAATGACTCTCTCGGAGTGATGTAGGGAAAAAGGGATATACGGTATGCTCTAAATATAATCGCGTTAAGTGACACAAGTGACACCAAGATTGGTGGTTTTCTCTATAAAATACAGATTTGGCAACACTTGACAAGATAAGACAAGAGATCAAGAGTTGTGTATTGTGCTTCAGTCTTGGCAATGGTTTATGAACAACCCCTACTTTTTTCTAATGTGTGGTTTACAGACGAATGTCACATCCATTTAAATGGGTTTATCAATCGAAAGACAAATCGATTTCTTGTTGAATACTCAATGGTTCCAACAGGATCGGGCTACTTGTCGTACTACGACAGCATCCTTAGATCTCATTCGAGAAAATTTTGAAGACCGCATAATTCCCCGTAACACGAATTTTCCTTACCCTTCTCATTCACCTGATCTAACAACTGTTAATGTTTACTTATGGGGTTTGCTGAAACAAGCCATTTTTACAGAAAACCCACCGGCAACTATTGATGAACTCTGTGAAAAAATGCTCCTTTTTCAGAAGAATGCAGCAGCCTAATTTTAAATGCTAAGCAATCTTGTTAAGCGTTATGAGTACCTAATGCTTGGAACGCATAGACCTTTCAATGTTTCAGTTCTGTATTCAGTTTTTTATGCATAATTCTCCACTCTTTATCATTTATTTGGGAATTGTTTTTGACATAAATAACTGTTTCTATTTTCTTATGTCCAGCTAGGTTAAACTTATTTTTCAAATTTTTTGACATACTTTTTGTTATGTCTTTGCTTCAATACAAAATAATTTACATTATTAATAATATAAAGTAATAATTTAAGATCATTCCAAGTGAATAAATATTCAGCAAGTTTCAATACAATGTAGGTACTCGTTTATTAAAAATGTTGAAATTTTAGTCATTGTCAGTCTATTTTAACAAAATTTAACAAAATGGTTTTAACCAACCATTTGTAATATTTAGAAAAATCCAATTAATATTGTAATGAGAGTTACAGACAGCTTCCTTATAACAACTTTTCTCTCCGATTGGCAGCAAATATTAATTTTGCTGACACATATCAATCAGCAAAGTATTACTTTTCCTGCCTAGGCAGCAAAGCGGTTACTTTTCCTGCCTAGGCAGTAAAGTGGTTACTTTTCCTGCCTAGGCAGTAAAGTGGTTACTTAATAATCCATAAATCGGTTAGAATTTCCTTCAAATTTCATCCGAGACCTCTCCGGCAACAAATTCAACTCTATATTTTTTGCCACCTCCCTTATTTCTGGAGGAGTAAGTACTTCCAGGTCGCTATTACTGTCCATTATATAATAATTTAAATATACCGATATTTTTTCGCACAACTGTCAGAAATTTCATGAATTGTCAAACTATAATTAGTATAGACATTTCCATAGCAACCAACCATTTAATTGAACACTACAGGAAAAATAAAGAGATTGTGGGAATAGTAATAATTTGCAAATACAATATCCTCCTATATCATCATGAACAATTGGAGAGAAAATTATATGTTCAACTCGGCAGCAAAGTAGATTGACTGCCTTAGCTGAATTCCTAGCGTCGGCAGTCAATCTACTACTTTGCTCCTAGTTAAACAAATAACTATTTTCCACACCTATGGAATAATATGTCTATTATTTACGGTTTTTCTTTAAATAATAGTAGTAGTTATATTTACCTGTTGGCTTATGAAGCATAAGCCAATGGGTATTTTGACCAATCACAGGCCAAAAATTTCATAAGCCAACAGATATTCTAAGGTTTTATTAGTTGTCCATGGCAACGGAAAAGGTTCTACAATGATGTACAATAATTGTACTAAATCTAGTACTTTTTGATTGTAAAGGCATATTTAGTACCTCTTTAAAACATTTGGATGAAATTTTGATGAAATAAAATTTGCTGTCAAAATATATTTTTTATATGCGAAAAAATCGAAAGATACTTTAATTTAATCTGGTTTTTAATTATTCCTTAAGTGTAGATAAAGTATAGTATTATACTCGCGATTATGGCCATTATTCACTGGGGTGATTTAGGTCTACATAATCGCTCATGTAATAATATACTATTTTTTGAATCGCTATTTTTTAATATCCAGTTTAAATTGTTTTTTACAAATAGTCTGTGTTGATTGGACTATTAAACTGTCTTCTATTTTTTAAATACCCTAAAAAAATTTCTTGACATTGTAATTAATAGTGTTCTGCTATTTTCAGTGTAAACTAACAAATTACTAACATATCGGTGGTATTAAGTCAGAGATTTATTCACAGTCGTCGTATTATACACATATAATTATTGCTACCAACCTAAAACATGCAGTTTAGTGTCTTAGACATTACATTAACATACTCCACTAATGTACCATTTGAAAGACTAAATAATATCCAGTGAAGTACCAAAATAATTTTAAACAAATCCGTATAATTTGCCGTAGCTCATTTTATTGGGCATAAAAATAATACGTGATACAAAAATTAGTATTATAATGTAAATATTATCTATTTTTTAAACAGGAGTAGAGTTTACAGCTGTCTTTTTTTCGTTCCGGGATGGTGTTGTGCACCTCTATCCTCCAATCTTCTGTTTTGAGGTGGGTTTGGTTGGTAGGCATCCTCTCGAGGGTGAGTCCAACACTGTTGGGTTCTGGATAAGGACCCATCGAACATGAGTTTCCCATCTCAGCACGGAAAAAAAAGTCTTCTTTTTTTGGTGTGAGCATTTTCGCTGTCTCTAGAAAGTTAGTCCTTAGTCGATGAACTGCTGGTAAAGGTGGATCCACTTGTTATAGCTGTCCCTACTCAAGAATCTGCACATCTTCCTAGGGATGTGCATGGTATTTTGTAAGTGGTCCTTCTTCTGTCTGATTTTGTTCTTTTTTAGTTGTCAAGCTGTTTCTTTGCTCTTGAATGTCTCTTGTAGTCGTCTGCTGTGTAATTTGTCAATTCCCTAAATGCTGTGTTCTTCTAATCTTCTTTTGGATCTGGCTTTCATGATTTCTGATCTAGTTCCCTGTATAACTGTATATTTCTTATATACCATGGGGCGTCTGCTGCTTGTCTTAAGCTGGTATTATGGTGTGCTTGTATCTTGTTCTGCATGTTTTGGCTGTGTCCCCAGGCTGCGGAGGCGTACAACGTAATCGGTATAATGATTGCATTTATTAGATGTATCTTTGTCTTCAGCGCTAATTTCGATTTCGTTCCTGAGTCCCGCTATTCTTCCTCTTGCTTGTTTTGCCTTCTTTGTAATGTTTTCTACCTGTTCTTTGAAGGTTAATCCTTTCTCTTGTTTTTAATTTAGCAGCGATGCTTTTCTAAAGTTTTTCCTCCACGACTTGGTCTATTATGCGTTTGTGACCTACCTTGTTTTGATCTGCAAACTAAACAGTAAAAGTAATACGGCCATAATAAATATTAAACATTAATTTAGTTGTTCTTGTGGATAAACAACTGTACAAAAAAAAACAGAGAACATTTCACAATAATTCTCTGCGATTTTCGCTGTAATTTCAATTAGTGACATGATAATAATGAAAATGTAAGATATATTGTTTTCGCATACACTTCGTGTGATGTATGGTTTAATAAAAAACAATGGTTTGCAGAGAGAAAAATAATTAATTTTTCCATCCACTTGCTACACTGGAAGAATTTAAAAAGATGAAATTTTAAAATTAAAATGGAAGAAATAACTGTTAGTAAAATGAATAATGCAATGCTCTGGCAAATTGGAGTGAAGAATGAAATAGAGTAAGGCGTCTAAGAGGTGAAATATTCTGAGTGACATAAAAATCCGAACACCTAGTTCAAATGATTTTATTTTAATAAAATTTGGTGAATTTATTTTACTGAAATAAACAATTGATAACATTTTCAGCCTTACCAGTTGAAGATTCCAGTTTTTATACTGCTTTTTTTGAAATCCACTAAAAATCCAAAAATGAATATTGTAGCCGTAGTAAAGATCCAAATTTTTCAGATTTTGGTTCTTGACATTCTTTACGATTAAGAATAATGAAAAACTCTTCGTTTTACCAAAACTTCCAATATTTATTTAAAAAATTGCTTTCTTAACTTTAATGACAGCCGTTTCGCTAGACATCCAAATACTACACACTTGTAATAAAAAACAAAATTTAGATTTCCTTGAAGAACTTGAAATAAAAAGACATCTAGCAGATCCACAATTTAAAGTTGTTAATGAACAAATAAATCTGGGAAGTTCTCCACTTTTAAAGTGTTTGCTTTGATTGAGTCTTCATTTTATACATAGATAAGACGTAATTGTAACACAAATATATTAAGTTATTGTAAAGATCAGCATGATATAGTTTTTTCCTGGTTTTTCTATATCATTGCACAGTTATACTGATCTTAGAGGGAAGTACATCCAGGATAATCCCTTAGGGCTCATAACATCTAGGCTTTAATATTGTTAGGTCTTATTACTTCCATACTTGGTCTAGCCTTATAACTACGTAATAAACATCAGGTACCTAGCTACAAACAAACAAAATGTAACATCAATATGTCAATCTGACGATGCTAAGTCTAGCGAAACGGCGGTCATTAAAGTTAAGAAAGCAATTTTTTAAATAAATATTGGAAGTTTTGGTAAAACGAAAAGTTTTTCATTATTCTTAATAAGATGGACTTCCAAAAAGTAAGGGTTAGTACAATCAATTTAATTAAAACAAAAGTATTAATTTATAATCAGACATATGCACAAGAAAATCTTATTAAAGACTTATTAAAAAAATAAGTATTGCGTAAAAATTAAATACAATACAATAAGTTATACTTACATTTAGTAAAGAATTTCATAGTATAAGTGTAGTTTTATTTCTAAACATTGGATAGATAGGAGTTTTCCATATTAATTCATAGTTCTTTCTTAATAGTAGTTCTAAGTATTTAAAAAAGTTCGTAAAAACAATATATGAAAGTTGTAGGAAAATTAAGTAATAAAGAACTATAATAAAACCCCAAATAAGCAAAATGTAGAGAATTTCATTAAACAAAAAGGGACTGTGTTGTGTAGTGATTTAAAAACATTTCAAATAAACAATTTCAGATTGGTTATGATGCCTAGGATTCGAAGACCTGTACGATTTCGTCAACTTAGTGAGTTTGATAGGGGTCGTATATAGTGGGACTTCGGGAAGCTGGATTTTCCTTTCGGGAAATTACAGTTAGAGTGCAAAGAAATGTAGACACCGTGATTAGGTGTTGTCAGGCATGGCTTCGAGAAGGCCGTACGCAAAGATCAAGGGGCTCTGAACGACCCAGGAGAAAAACAAACCGTGAAGATCTCCGCCTAAGATTATTGGCCTAAGGGGACCGTTTCTCCACTACCAGGTCCATTGCAAATAAATGGTTTGCAGAGCACGGAAGACCTATTGGCATGCCAAGTGATTACCGACGAATAAGAAGTTTTGGCCTGTTTTCATACCGACCACACTGGGTCCTCCCTTTAACTCCAGAACACCGACGTAATCGCCTTGAGTGGTGCAGAGAACGGTCACTCTGGGATCAGGAATGGAACAGTATTGTCTTTAGTGACGAGTCTCGATTTTGTTTAGGCATGCACGATGGTCGAGCGAGGGTTAGAAGACGACGTGGTGAAAGAAGAAATTCACGGTTTTTGGTTGAAAGGCATGTTCATCAAACTGTTGGAGTTATAGTTTGGGCTGTTTGGGGTGCTATAGCTTATGGTTCGAGATCACCTTTAATCTTCATCAGAGGTAACATGAACGCGCAGCGTTATATCCAAGAAGTTTTAGAACCCCATCTTTTACCCTATCTTGACACCCTGGCAAATCCAACTTTCCAACAAGATAATTCCCGACCACATGTCGCAAGAGTCACAATAGACTTCTTTCAACATAATGATGTCACATTGTTACCTTGGCCACCAAGATCTCCCGACTTATCCCCAATTGAGCACGTGTGGGATATGATGGGTAGGAGATTGCTCAATTTGCAACGTCCTCCTCAGACTCTAGAAGAACTTCGAGAGGAGTTGGTGGTTGCCTGGAATGAGATACCACAGAAGGAGATTGACCACATGATCAGAAGCATGTCTAGGCGCGTTGGAGAATGCGTAACACATCGGGTTGCATCCACACATTATTAAAAGTAAAAGGGCTTTAAAGCAATGCAATCATTTTGAAATTTTCTATCATTTAATTATTGCTTCAGTAAGTACTTATACAAAATTTTCTAAAAAAAAAAATCATTAGTATACGATTTTTGTAGTTTGCTTTGGAACGCGGGACAGCCCTTACTAGAGGATTTATTGGTTTGGGGTGTTGTCAGCTTAGGTAGCCGAACTCCTTTGGTATTTTTACAAGGTCAATTGAATGCTCAAAGAATGTCTAGAAACAAATGCTATACCATATATTCGAGGGCTAAACAATGTTTTATTCCAACAAGATAACGCCCGTCCACATATTGCAGCAGTTACGTTGGAGTTTCTAAAAGACTCCTTTCGCCCATTGAACATGTTTGGAATATGTTTACGATGTCTGTAATGTCTTACAGGATGCTTGGGATGAGTTTCCTCAAAGAAACTATATCTAGATGTCCCTCCATGCACAAATGACTGAATTCGGGTGATGAATAATGAAACTGTAATCATAATATGTTATTTTTTACACCATAAGCACATTATTTTAAAAATATACAATTTTTAAAGGGTCATGCGTTTTTTTTGTCACTGATTATATATTGATTATATAATGTTGGAATATTTTTTGAGAAAAATCGAATGTACGCCACTGCGAAACATCTTTATGGCATGTGAATGGAATGTGACAGCGATCCAAGACAGTTTTTCCCTCAACTCTTGTCGTATTTTATGTACGTTCACACTATGCACAATTTCATGATCGCAATTATTAGGCATTCGTTTTACTGCTGAATATGAATATCTTATATTGAATGTGATGTCTGGATAATTAATACATATCTTACTAATGCGGATAAATACAAAGTACATAAATGTGTTATTATGCATGTAAACGTTGATGGTATGATAATATTTAGAATGTTAGCAATTTTCTGACTATTTAAATCGGTAAATTATACTAGAATGGAATATGGTTAGAACACTAAACTTTTTCTACGACCAAATAAAAAATGTTTGCAGGTACATTTTACTTATAAATGAAGTAATCTATGTATTCAATTATTTATTGATTTTTTTTTCGGATGTCATACGTAACCTACAGATACATGTGTACGGAATTTATAGTTATTCAGTATAAATATTAGTACGGAATATAAATGAAATGCGGCTACCTTTACTATATACCATTTATATTGTGTCAAAACAATTTACATTCCAGTATTCTAGTTAACGTCTCATAAAATATATAGGTTGTACATAACAAACATCCCAATTAGACATCCCACTTTAAGTTGACCCAAATTATAAGCAAACAGGATTAACTTGTTCAATAAACAACAGCTGTATTAGTATCAAGGGAATGTTACAATTCTTTCGCATTCCGACCTAAATATTTCGTACGAACGTTCCTATTATTTCCTTGAAAGAAGTTAAAAAAACATTGACGGACCACGATAGCTCTTCGAGTGGATTAAGGTTGTATTCTAAGAATTCAGTATTTACCTAATTATTTATTATTAAGGTGAATTATAGAAAGACATAATTTTTACAAAAGGTTAGGTTAGGTTAGGTTAGGTTAGGTTAGGTTAGGTTAGGTTATTACTACTCTAATGATATTTTAATTACATATTAAATCGATTAGGAAATGAAATTTTATCGTGGTCGAACTGAAGGGTGGGCTTTTTTAAAAAAGGATTAATGCAGGTACTCGTGGTTTAACTAACCGGTCCGCTAATGGCTAGTACTAAGGGTATGTTTACAAAGAAAAAAAGTGGTTGTTCTTTTTCTTCATAAGCCTCTCGTTCACAACTTAATGTTAATCAAATGCAAATTAACAAACAGGTTATGCAAAAAATGTTACAAATTTAACACCTGCGAATATTCGGACATTTACAGAAGATATTTTGCTTGATAATGTCTGGCGATGGATCTGGTGATAAATACCTCGTATCCGACGATTTTAATTAAATTTATTGCCTGCTAAATGTATATACGATTGCTGTAAATTGTTGGTAATAGGTTATGGAAATTAAAAAAAAAGTAAGTCTTCATTATTCAATGTTATAGTCTGGTTCATTAAGTGTAAAAGTAAGTGAATCTTCTTAGATTTCGAAAACTGCTTAAGTTGTTTTAAATCTAATTGGACAACATGAAAATATCATTTGTAGTGATATTCATAATGTAATGGATATTATACCATCGACAACCCATAAATTTATACTTATATTTATCTGTTAAAAAGTTTGTCAGTCCATGTTATCCCACAACCAATCAGTAATTAACTATTATTGTAGATTGATATACCAAAGTTTACATACAAGCAAGACAGGCAAGCAGAATTTCATTTTTTTTAAGTACTCCCAAAACGTAGATCTCTGTGTGTTTTTTTTGGCATAATTCGTTAGGGTGAAATGTCAAAGTATCTTTGGTGTTTACCATTTTTATTTAAAATCATTTATTTAAACACTAGTTATATTGATGATTCCTAATTATTTTACCATTGCTACAAATTTATGTGGCTTAATGAATCAACCCTAGCTCCTACCTTTTTACTAAAAGGGTCAAGACGATTTTCTGTCTACTCCCACCAATTGATAGAAAGAAGTACACCTCTCGGTCATACCTTTTCTTTTATTGGAAGGTTCCAGACTGTGGTATTACTTAATAAACAAGTATTTATAGCTTTTATGTTTTATTAATAATCCTTTACAACGTGTTTCATTACCAGTAGTATAAAAATATAGTACAAAAACAGAATTAATAGTGACTTTGACACTCTTGACAGGCCTTCCAGGTGGTTATGTTTATGAAGCCAACTCCTGGTGTTTTTAAAAATGGAATGTTAATACTAATATTGATTCGTTGTGTACTAACCAGGTCACCTTTCAATCTTCTGATTAATTTTATGTATTAATATCCCAACCTGCTTTCTTTTTATTTCTGATGCAATCTAACAGCTCATATCCTAGGTCCTATAAGACTGGTTTGTAGTACAGTTGACTTTAGAATAGCGTATGCATGTTAAATGTGAATTTCGTTTACCTACCGAAGTTATAAAAACGCCCTTTAAACGCCTACATTAAATGGTTTTTGGGGATTAAGTTTATTTACAAGGGACAGAAGGATAGACAATTTGTCAATAAAATACCTTATGCTGCAAACATTAAAGATGTGGGCGTGGACAACTGTTTAACTGATTTCAAATTTATTATTATTTAAACCGTGGTTGGTTATACACAATAAATAGGCCGTCCTTAAAATTAGGGCCGCCCTTAAAATTAATTCATTGTAAGCGATTTGAGTTTGAAAATGTATATGTTATTCTGAAGCCTATAGCGTAGGTCAACTGGAACAAGTTGCTAGTCTTACGAACAATAAAGTGGATGTAAAACAGGTTAGACCTTTCTATTTGGCCGCAGTAGACTTTTTATAATGTGTATATTTGTCTACTGCTTATTTTAGAGATACTACCAGTCTTATATTACGTATAATCGTAGTTTTAAATCTAGATATAATAATATAAATTCATTAAAAGCTAGCCATAATTTATTGTGACGCAATTTTGGTGTAATTATCTACTCACCAATAACATTACTAGCCTTCAGTAAATTTCCGCAGCTCTCAAAGATTTTGGTACTATCTTCGTATCTACGTATCAACTTATATTTAATAATAATTTCATCCATAAGATTGGACATTTTGTGTTTGTGGTAAACTTACTATCCCACCCTGTACTAGCAATAAACCCTATTTACAGATATATCCAGCTTCAACCTTTTACCCTCTTATACTTAAAAATAATTGAAGTTTTATAATAGTAAAGAATTGTAATCATTTTAGGAAATCCTAGTATGTAAATCAAAATTTATGTTTTTTAAAACTATTAAAAATTTTATTAAAATTTTTTTAGAAGCATAGGAAGCTTGCTTAAAAGTGTTTTCTGTAAATTTCGGGTTATTTATACATCGATTTTTGTTGTTATATTGGTATACATGCCCACAACGTCTGTTAACAATATCCATTTTGTATTATTACTTTGTTGTTGATACATAAAAAGTGTTTTGGGGTGCTCGGCGATTTTATTACAATTCGTAAAAATGGATCAAAGCATCTGCGTGTTGACTGTTGACAACTTCTTAGAAGTATAGAAGAATCCTTTTAAGAAAACCTAGAATGTTTTAATGACGATGCTCGCTGTCTAGTTGTCCCCTAGCAACCGATGAAAACGTTAAAACAGTGAGGCAAATGGTTTTGTAAAATCTTCGAATTATCATAAGGAAAGGTGTTGAGGATGTTGGTATATCGTTTGACTCAAGCACAGCAATTTTGTCGTAAAGTTGTTGCAGTGACATAAAAATGTATTGTTGTTTTGTCGAAGGATTGTCAAAGTGCTTTTGGAAATATTGTTAATGATTCGGTTTGCAATTCAAGTTCCAAAGGTCATGGATCGAGCAGCCTCTGTGACCAGAAAGTAAGAAATGTGGTTACCTTCTGAAATAGCGCGCGCCTTCGTTCAGCTAACTGTGACTTTATTATCAACAGTTTCCTTAGAGTCATGTTTCCGAATCTTTTAAAAACTTTTTAGGAGTAGAAGTACTTGTCTACTGTCTATATGAATGACGATTGATTTAGTAACATTTAATATTCTCTTTTCAGTTATCTTTTCTGGCATACTTATAACATGACCTTGCTCTTTGAGCTCTTATTTTATTTGTTATTCTCGGTTTTCCATATAATTCTATTAATTCTTCTTCGCCTTCTCCATATTTCCTCTACTACTTGTATCGGTCCAATAATTTTCCTCAATATTTTTCTTTTCCATACCTGTACCTACCTTTCTGTTTTCTTTCTGTTTTAGTATCCATGTGTGACTGGCGTATAGTACTGTGGCTCCTATAGATTATATTACTTCTTGAATTTTTTTTAATTTTTTTTTTCTTAATATAAGCTTCTTCCAAACTTTCTTTCAGTCGGTTTTCTAGTTGTTCTCTCTTTTTCTTTCTGTATATACGTTTTATTTCTCTTCTTTATAAGTTTCTATTATTTGTTCTATTTTTGCCTAATTTCTTTTTATCAGAATTTTCTTACAGTTCTCATACCAATCTTGTGGTTTCTTCTTCCTCTGGTTCTGTCGTCACCTCTTGTATTATTTTCCAGATGTCTTCACTATTTGGTTTATATAGTCGGTGCAAAACAAAATTTGATACACGTCATCATAATTTTACGTCGACACGTATAGACAGTGTTGCCGGACTTTTATAAGTTTACAAGATTTAAAGATCGATTCGAATAAAACTATCCAAAACAACTTATTTGAAGTGACTTCAAACAAAGTACTAACATAATTTTTATATTTTTTTTCCTTTTGGGTATATGGGTTTAGTAAAATAAAGAGTATAATAATATTTGCTTTTATTCGCTACAATTAGATTTAACACTACTAGTTTCAGTTTTTTCATTGGGATTTATAATTATAGGTGCAATCTCTAGTGTATCCAACAACCTCTCTCTATTAAACCATTTAAAAATTTCCTCTTCAGTATGATGGATAGTTTTTTCCAAATTTCTGGTGTAATTGTTTCAAGAGCTTTAGACCACATATTTAAACAGTTTGTTTCAGTGGTTCCGTCTCTGCCAATGTGTCTGTTATAATATTGTTTTGATGTACCCCATATCAGTTCTATGAGATTTAAAATACAATGATATGAGTGTAAACGTAGCACCTTGTGTCCATATTGCTCGGCTAAATGGTCAGCCATATATATGACTGGTGGTTTATTTCTTAAAATTTAATGATTATCCCAAAGAAATTTCCAAAGTTAAGCTTAAAATTCAAAGTATTACTTTCATTTCTTACCTATTAACAATGTTCAGAAGTTCAACTTTTAGCATATTTTCTGTGAAATCAAGGTTTTGTCTAGGCAACCATTCTT
Organism: Ophraella communa; assembly: GCA_035357415.1. NCBI lineage: Eukaryota > Metazoa > Arthropoda > Insecta > Coleoptera > Chrysomelidae > Ophraella > Ophraella communa. The sequence continues at coordinate 68,867,511 of CM068979.1, forward strand.
TAATTTGTGGTTTGTTCCAACTTGTAATAGGTGTTTTATGGAGTAAAACACTGTGATATGGAGGATTGTCCATTACAATTATGCTGGGTTCTGTGAGATTAACTAACAGCTGGTTCTCAAACCAGTTTAAAAAATTATCCTGATTCATTTACGGTTTATGTTACCATTTTGAAATTTTGAAATTTTCATTAATAAAAACAAATTTATATAGACCTGCTTCTCTTTTTCTTTAATGTAGTTCCTTAAAAATCTAACCCGTTTTACAGCATTACCAGGAACCTCCATGAGCCCCCGTCTTGGTTCATCTTTTTTTCATTTGAAACCAATTTCCTTTAATAAATTTGATAAGGACCTTCGAGAACCTTCAAATAAGTGCCCTACTTTTAATTCAGCGAGTAAAGCATTTAAAGTTACATCATTTCCTGAAAACAAAAAAATAATATTATTTTTTCTGGTCTTTAATATTCCATGGTCTTTCACAGTTTTTGAAATAATGGAAACTGTAGCCATAATGAGGTTGAGTGCAGCTGCCACACGCTAAAATAAAATGTTTTTGATTGAATTGGCTGTTACTTGATGGATATCCATAACTAAGTTAAATAAACACACAAATGTTTTCACGATATCCACAATATATTGTGGATATCGTGAAAACATTTGTATTTTCATTTAACTTAAATAATATTTTGTCTAATATGTTTAAAACTTTTTACCTACCTCTCGAACAGCAGCAACAGGTTAGTTGTTTTGGCATTTTTTCACTTATTACACTGTTTTTGTTCTTAAAAGAATAGTTTTTTTTATATTTCAAAATAACAACAAGAAATAATAACACAAAAACCACAAACACAATGACAAATACAAAACTAAATATATTAATCGGTGACAACGGCAACGACGCGACTTATCAATCACGGCTACCAACTTTATGTAAACAAATTTAAGTATTTTATATTGATTTATTGAATGAAACATTTAATTTGAAAGTTGGGAACGATGCTTGGCAATTAAGACGAAATTAGTGACGTGAATCAAATTTTGTTTTGCACAAACTATATATTATATTTTTATTACCTAAATTATAATTTACTTCTACTGTTGTAGTATAAGTAAATTTTACGAAGTAAACACCGAAAGTTCAACCCTTACGATATTATGTTTTTTTAAGAAGCAAGTCGTTATTATTGGCTAGACGGGCGGCGAAGCAAAATATATTGGTTACACTCGGTTAATTAAAATTGACGTAAATAAAAATTAATGTTAATGCTGGCAATTAAGGAGAACACCCTGCGACGGGAACATGGCAAAATACCATAACAAGTGCATCCGGTCGATGTTGGTGTTAATTTAAAAGAAGATAGAATAAGTATGTAGACTTCAAACATTGGAACTGAGGCTACGGAGAATTAATGATTATTTTCTCACCAACATTAAATGAATCGAAAAATGTTATCGTTAATAATATTCATTTCTCGAAAACGAGCAAACGGTCTTCGTCGACATGTGTTTACCTGCTTTATACGCTACTACATTTCATCGGTGAATGTACGAGAGAGGATATTTTTATATTTGGGAAGAAGAGACTGCATTCCTTCGGGAGAGACAGCTGTGGTTCTTTGATTATTCGAACCGATTTAGATATTTGTTTGAAAAAATGTTTGTTACGAAGAATGTAAATGAAAACAAGGAGGTTTTTTGGTCGACAACATTTTGTAAACGATAAAAAATTAACAAAACGGTATTTTCTATGACATGATTTCTATTAATACCATTAATTAAATAAATAGTTTTTATCGCTCGCGAGGTAATTACTCAAAACTTGTCAGGGATAACGTACAATAACTATATTGTTATTTTTAGAAATGATACTAGTGTAAACAAAATTGGTCCCAAAAAGGCAGGAAGCCAATTTGTAACCATATTCTTCCAAAGAGGCAGCAATAATCTTCCAAAGAGGCAGGGCGCCAATTTGTAACACTAATTACTCCCTCGAGAGCTGTCCCGGCTTATGAGACCTTTTAACTCAGGAGTGGGTACGCTCCAGCTTAGCGACACTCTGCATATAGGATATGATTGATGGGTGAGGGCGCCACTGCTTTAAATTCGACAAAATTTAATAACTAGGTGTAAAGCAGAACACCTTATTTAATTTAAAGTTTAACTAGAAAGAAAAAATGAATATTAAAAATATTTTGACTACTTTAACACAACAATAAAAAACTAAAATACTGATACCGATAGGCAACCACACACAGCAAATCTGTGGGTTTAAAACAAACACTCAAGTAAAGAATTCAAATTTATTTTGCCACAATAGGGTCGGGAGTTAGCTTAGGGTTTCGGATTTCTCCCACAGCGGTATGTGTACGGCTTCGGTTGGTTACAGATGTTGACGACTTCTACAGGAAGGCAGACCTGGGGGACTTCTCCGGAGAGTTAGAACTTCAGGTGTAGTCAGCTGGATCGGTGCTTTATCGGTAACTTGCTAATAATTTGCGATATTTTCAACGGTAATTTGGAGGTACTTTTGAGGTAACCTGGAGGTACATTGGACGGTAACTTCAACGACAACCTGCCGGTAACTTGGAGCTAATAATTTGCGATGTTTTCAACGGTAATTTGGAGCTAATAATTTGCGATATTTTCAACGGTAACTTGGAGGTACTTTTGAGGTAACCTGAAGTTACATTTGACGGTAACTTGGAGCTAATAATTTGCGATATTTTCAACGGTAACTTGGGGCCGTAAAAATCTGTGAGAGAATAGTGTATCAGGAAAAGGAGTATCAAAAAATTATGGAATATGAAAATTGTTGGAGAACGGACGGCAATTGAATTTGATTCCTTACTATCATTTTATTTGCCGGGCACTCAACAATGTTCATATTTTTATTATTTAACAAATGATATGAAATAAAATAAAATATGTGTGATAATGGTTAAACTAAAAAAAATTAGGAATGATTAATAGTGAGTCGTTACTAATCAAAACTTGGTTCGGTTTATTATAATCTATGTTCTGAAACGTGTGTTCTTAGTTTCTAATTAAAAAGTCTTATTTTTAATAAAAAATATTATAAATTGTATATGTCAAAAGTTGCGTTATTGATTGTTAATTTGTTTGAAAGTATTAAATACTATCGATCACTGAATATATTAAAAATACATGCATTTCGGCATGCCAGCACGTGGCTGAATAGCAAAAAAGGTTAAATTAATGAAAAGTATTATAAAATTTAAACGTTAAATTATTAATTATTAGTTCATTTAAAAAATACTAAATAATGTCGATTACTAATTGTATTAAAAATACATGCATATTAACATGAATTGCCACGTGGCTAAATAAAAAAGGTTCAATTATGGCTTTAGTTATCTATAAAAGTATCTAGAAATTATTATTTTGAAATGCTATTAATATCTGTGTTCAACTGAGTAATAAAGATAAATTGATAAATGAATTAAAATGTCTAATAATAAAAATTTTGTACTTACAACGGCTAAGGTAAGAATTCGTTAATACGCAAAATGATGCTCATTCTTTGAAGGCAGAAGGCGAAAAGGGAAGAGTCCTCTCCGCGCTACGATAATTTTAACGGTTCATTTCCGTTAGGGGCGGAATTCGAGCGTTCTGATTGGTTAGTTTTTAACGGGTTCTCAACGTTCAAAAACGGTTGTGTCTATTGGTCTTCCGAAAGGTATTTTTTAATGGTTTGAAGTCGTGAGATATTGAAAAATGTTTATCATTTATGATTAAGTGCAGGATTTAATTATGCGTGTGATTAAATTAATTTTACGCTCGGAACATGTCAATGAACATGTTACACTAGGAATATTTTATTTTTATTTATTATAATAAATTATAAAAGTTTTAACTTATGTGTTGAATCTGGAAACAAGTTTATCTTCGGTCTCTGAAGAAGAAATTTCGACACACATTTGGTGAAGGAACTGTCGCTTTAACTTCGAAATCGTCGTGAGACATGCATTGGAACCTCGACGGCTTTGTAAGTTATCTATTATCTTCCCTCGATCTCCCTTCTCTCTTATACTCTTCACCACGTACTGGTGAACTTTACTTTAGATTACCGTCATTAAGAACCTTAAAATCAACCCTGACTCACCGCTATATTGACACTTTACTTACCGTAGCTGAGTGCACGTTCAATGAAAGGCATCTGAATTAAAACCCTTAACTGAATGCAACCCCTTACTGGATACCAGCGGGATAACTGACAGCTCCCGTCCATAAATTACGATGCTTTTAATATACCACCCTTTTTCGAGAACTCAATCTAGACAATCGCCTTTCTACCGCAAATTATCGTATCTCTTTGGCTGATGAAAAATACAGCAAGCTAGGCTACAATAAGGACACAATTAGATGTAAGAATCATTGTCGAGTACCCAATTAGATATAAGAAGTACTGCCCAGAAATACTAGTAGCAGAACAACAACCCAATGACCTCTGGAAACCTGATGTGCCAAAGATAAGTACCTTTTGCCATAAGTTTAGGACTTGTCCATCGTTCACTTCTAACCTGACAGATAAATTATACAAATAAATCTTTTTCCGTAAACGAATAAAAAGATAGTGGCGGCCTTAAACTCTCATAACCACAAACCTTACTTTGAAGTCGAATCACTCCTTCAGAAGCTCAGAGTTAGTATAACCGTTACAAATTTGGCGCCCTTACGGGTGTTTTACTGTTACATCTTCTTGGTTTTCTACCTAACCTAACCTAACCTAACCTAACCTAACCTAACCTAACCTAACCTAACCTAACCTAAACTAACCTAACCTAACAAAATCATGAATGCATTAATTCAAGTGAAGAAAAACCAATGCTTCTAGGTGTAATTATTCCAATTCTTAAACACTTACCAACAATATTAAGGTTTATTTTAAATTTCTAGAGGTACCTACTCATTTTTTTGTTTGTTAAGAAGTAATGAATGTGGAAAAACTAGATTTAAATGTTATATGTTATATAAAATTGTTAAAAATGTTTTCAACAATAAATTGTTTGATGAATTTAATATTTATTAATAGTAAGCGCGTTAAATTCTAGATATTATCATTATTAAATATCTACCAGATTCCGCTTATTTCTTCCTGCAATCGTGTTAAACCCAATTTTTCTCTTCTCATCGAATTAATTATAAAATGATTTTAAAAGTTTTACATACATCATGTCGGTATTTAAAGATTATCTTCGCATTTGGAATCAGGAAATACTTTAAGATACTTTTCTCTATTCTATTTTCTAGGAAGACTTACTATTACTGGCACTTGACATTATCCACATCTTGACTTTGAACCTTCTTATATTTTTTTCTCTGTTTCTTAACCATTGACATTCCTTGTTTTCTAATTATACCTCTGTACTCTGGCATCGGTTCGTCATTCTTTTCCGTTGGAATCTATCTTTAGATCACAACGGATGTGAGATTGCGTAACTGTAAATGTGAAAATCGCGTTTAGAACAGAGAAAAAAAGACATTAAGGTATTTTATGTACGTCTTAGATGCATGTTTGGTTGCTCATTTTGTTTATTTTGGTTTAGATTTTTTTTGTATCGAATAATAAAATGTTAGCCGTTAGTATATAGAAGAATATAGCACGAGGCGAAAGTACAAATTTAGAGCAATTTTAAATCTAGAATTTACTTTTTTTACCCTAACGTGAAGTTGATTTACATTGCTCATTTAAAACTACGTTATATGAAATAAATTTTGGTAGGAATTTTCCGAAATTTTTTCTTATTTATTAAATATAGCTATAGTTGGAAAATGCTACTTTGTGACCTATGTGAATATTTTTCAATAAAATTTATTGTACTAACCCTTACTTTTTGAAAGTCCATTGGAAGTCCAGTAAGATTCAATGAACACTTAAGAGCATATAGATTAAAACAACCAGATAAGTCAAATTATGCAAAACACCTACTTGAACATCCAACCTCACACCAATGACATCCAAATACTACACACTTTTGATAAAAAACAAAATTTAGATTTCCTTGAAGAACTTGAAATAAAAAGACATCTAGCAGATCCACAATTTAAAGTTGTTAATGAACAATTAAATCTTGGAAGTTCTCCACTATTAAACTGTTTACTTTAATTGAGTGTACATTTTTAAAAAGATACATTTTTACATGGATGAGACGTAATTGTAAAACAAATATATTAAGTTATTGTAAAGATCAGCATGATAATATAGTTTTTTCCTGGTTTTTCTATATCATTGCACAGTTATACTGATCTTAGAGGGAAGTACGTCAAGGATAATCCCTTAGGGCTATTAACATCTAGGCTTTAATATTGTTATGTATTATTACTTCCATACTTGGTCTAGCCTTAATACTACCTAATTAACATCAGGTACCTAGCTACAAACAAACAAAATGTAACTTTATGTCAATCTGACGATGCTAATCTTAGCGAAACGGCCGTCATTGTGATTTAAAACCAAATTTTTTCAATTAAACTTGGAAGTTACGTTAAGACGAAGAGTTTTTTATTTTTCTTATTTTTCAATAGATTATTAAAATTGGAATAGAAAAAAATAACATATTTACTGTAATTTATTGCTTTCTGCTCAGGTGTGTCAGTTACTTATGATATTAATCTTGAGCGTTTTTCTCAAACTCATATTTGATAGAATAACGAGATAATATGCAACGTATCTTGAAGTTAGATCGAAAAATTCACACTTCGCCTCGATATTTAAGTGGAAATTTTTTGACAGCTATGGTACGGACGTTTAAGCATTGTGACAGATGTCAGATTGGATTGATAGTTTTTTTTCCAAATTATGGTGTAAAATTTTACCACAATATATAAATAAAGTACCACTCAATATTAAATAAAGGAAATAAATGAAGCTCTTGTGATATTATAAGTGATAATTTTCTTAGCACTGTCTAACCTAGAAGATGGGAGGTGAAGCATGCGCTCTTCTCAATAAAAACACATATACTTCTATATTGTTCCAAATTATTTAAAAATTTCTTCTTCCCATACAATTAAATACTATTGAAGGGCTCTTAGAAAATGCGCACATTAGAATATTTCAAAAGATAAATAAACAAAAATATAGACGTGCTATAAAAATACCAAATAGAGTACTTAAACGACCAGGTAGTAACTAGCAAATACAGCTTTTACTGAAAGCAATCAGTATATATAAATAAAACTAGGTAAATAGTGTATACTAGGAGTGTGTCTATATCTTAGCAAATACACATTTTCCATTACATCAGTTCAAATGTTAATATGATTATTTAAGAGTGTTTGTTCAATAAGCATGGATTGTTCAAGTAGATAACGTACAGAGACGTACTGGAGTGAAAAACAATTTGTAAATAAATATGTTAAAGCGTTCTGATATTAATGAGGTTCTTAGCTAGCCTGCTTCTTAGTCCACAGTTACCTTAGTTAGGGATCTCTTCCCGAAGTTATTTAAATAATTTTAGGAGTGATAGTGTTGGTCTAATATCTGTATGAATGACAATTAATTTATCTTCAACATTTCAGTAGGTTATTTCGTTTACTGCTACGGTTCTGTCTAAACTTGCATGTTTTTCTATTTCTTACAATATATTCAGTGTAAAGAAGAAAATATCTCCACTTATTATTACCTAAGATATTTACAGTAGAAAAAAATTGACTTTTACCCTGACGTCACTAACAGAGAAGAGTAGTAAACACAAACTTTATATACCTCATCCTTTTCACACAAACATGTTAAACAATTATGTACACTTGTCTCAGGGTCGGTTTGTCAATTACAATTTGTCTGACAGATAGGGCCTATCTGCTAGTTAACTTGGAAAGGTGGCTTTATGGAAATCAGGCTAAATATTATCCTGCAGTTAAACTGTCTGATAGATATCTATTAGTTTCAACTGACGAATGTCAGATAACTACAAAATAGCCCATAATACCACAAAATTCGTGTCACATAACCTATTTTCTGTAATTAGAGTAGTCTTTGCATTTGTTTACCTAGAATATTATTAATATGAAAATAGAGAGTAACTTCACTCCTGAAGATACAAATATAGTAATGAAATTCGCGAATCAACAGGAAAAAATTAACTTTAAATATTTAAAAACTCAAAAAAACCAAGAGCAAGAACAGTTAAATGGTTAAATAAAAATCACAGGTTAAAAATATTGGACTGTCCCTGTTTGTGTACAGAATTTCCATTGGTCGATGAAACCCATGTAAAAAAAGACAACCAATCAAATCCAATACATATATTCATCACTAGTGCCTATCAGTTAATTAGCTAGAGGATAAAAATTAGAAGAAAAACCAAACTAGATTTTTATCTGAAGGTTACTATTATCTGACGGATACTTAACCAGCGGATAAAATCTTTAATTGATAATCCGGCCCTCATTGATTCATTTCGCGAGGTTTTTAGGTACGACGTCAGGGTAAAGGTCAAATTTTCCTAATGTAAAACCTTTATATTTTATTAGCTTATACAATTTTTCTTTCAACTAACAAAACAGAACTGTGTTATAAGATATGATACTACAATTATGTTAATGAAATTTATTTATAGCGGTAATTGTTTATTAATATTCGAAATGAATTATCTTGGCGTTTATAGAAATTATCATTAATGTTTGGTTTTTGTTTTAGGTAAGACTACTAACACCTACATCTCGAGCTTCTCTATATATGTAAGTGCAAAAGTTTATAATTATTTATTTGCATAATTGAAGTAATACGCTTAGCAACAGCCACAAATAAAGTGTCTAATAACATTAATAGGTACAAAAATATTTTGTTTTTGATGTATTTAAAATTGTATAAAAAAAATAAGCATGAATTTAAAAAGTTTTTAAAAAAAATCAAAAATATTTAGGTATTTAGAATTTTTTAAAGTGTTAACATATAAAAATAACTGGCTAATTTGAAAGAGCATACTTTTAATTGACTCATTATGAATTTGATTGGCGATCTTTGCGTTTTGACTCGCAAAAGGCAGCGATACATTTCCACAATAATCTACCATTTAAATATTCAATATATTTTTTAATTTTCATCCGTCACACACAAAGTTCACCTAGCGCCATCGATATATGTTATGATATATTGAAATAAAAAAAGTGGATATAAACATGATGTAAATAATAAATAAGTTATTATATAAGCATAATTATGGTCCCGATACCGAATTAAATCAAACTTCAGTAGCTATCGTTGCATACAAACTTATCAACAAACAAAAGTTTAAAATAATTGTTCTTTTTTTATTTTCTTCGGACTGAGATGGGAAACTCATGTTCGATGGGTCCTTATCCAGAACCCAACCGTGTTGGACTCATCCTCGAGAGGATGCCTACCAACCAAACCCACCTCAAAACTCGCCGTTACCGCTGCCTCGGAATCAGTACCCTAGCATACCTTAAGACAGGCGGTGGTACCTCACACACTCTTCACCCATTCAAAATATTCACCATCAGAACATTTCCTTCTCCTTACCATTCCTACTAAACTTCGCTAATCTCCACCCATTCTTTTTCCTCCCTCAATGTTATCTCCACCATGTTCTCCTAATACATTGCTACCCCGAGTCTCCTGTCCAACTTCTCTAAATCCTCCTTGTTCTTCCAACATCTAAACACATGATCCTCATCATCCTCCACCTCACACCTCACGCAATCTTGTTTAAATACTCCAGCTGCTGCTATTGCACCCACTATCCTGTACCCCTGTACTACTCTCCTCCCCCTTGAATCTATTATAACATGAGCCGATAGGTAATCCTCCACTAAATTATCCAACCCATCACCCACTCCGAGCCTTAACAACGCGCTGAACACCGCCCCCTTGCTGACACTATAATTGTTCTAAAACCCACTGTAACACATAAAAAAATTTCTAAATTTAGTATTCTTCTGCACTGAGTCACATTCACCGCTTAGAACATCAAACAAAATTTATGTTCTCAGGTTTGCCTTTGTGTCAAAAATTCAATGCTCCTAGTGCCATCTGCGCTTACTTTTTAAAAAATAAGACAGAGCTGTGATATTATGTCCTAAACAAGGATAGAACTAGCAGGACTATTTTATTTGTCTCTTTCCTAGATTAATTATAAATTTTTTGTAAAGAAAGCATTTAGGGATATTTTTGTACATTCTTGTAGTAAAGGTAATTAGTTTATTGATATTCGGCATTGAAAACAGCTTCATATTTGTTATTCATTGTTTGAAGAAATATTTATTATTAAGTTTTGTGTATATATTTCTTACAAAACCCTTCTTTCGGTTCGTCATAGTTTATTCATTTCTTTCTAACACATTAAGTTGTAGCCGACAGAAAAAACGGTAGTTCCGTGATTATTTCTCAAACAATATCAAAACAATGCAGAGCTTATGAGTAATTAACGTATATTCGCGTATTTTGAATGCTTCCAACTTCTAACCAATCAATCATGCAAATTAAAATATTTTGTCGCAGAATACTGTAATGCAAATGCCCCTTTACAGTGTCAAACACTGAAGTGTCACAATTGTCGTTCAGGTTCAGGTTTTACGTTATTTTATGTGTTAAACACGCTATAAAGTGAATACTTTTATATTATATTATTTGATATTATATTATTTGATAACTTTTCCATTTTTAAGAATCTCATAAATACTAATGTTTTGTTTTTTTAAATCCAAGGTGCAATAAAAGTTAGTTTCATAATTAGCTGAATACGATCCTGGCAACTGTCAGATTTGCATAGAATTACATGCAATAATAGTCAACATTCCCAAAATAGTGTATGACGTCACAAACTATGACGAACTGAAAGAAGGGTTTGGTATGAAGTATACCATTGATGAACGTGAATGCCTAAATTTGTTTTATAGTGTTAAATATTCGTAGAAATATGTGGGATAGAACGTCAAGGACGCATCAAATGTTAATTACGACGAATTTTCGAGTTTTGAATCCGAAAAACCTAAATTAACGCCTGAGATAATGATTCATATTGACAATATAATTTATAACCTCCCTATTTAATTTAATGTTATTTCTAGTTCACGATATTTATTTTTTTTTATGTTAATTTATTTGCTTTTTTTTATTCTCTACTTATATATATTAATCACGGTTTTATGCCCACGCGTTGATTTGCAAACGATTTAATATCTTTGGTTGGAAAAAAACATACTTAAGAACGATTGTTTCGATAAAGATAGTTGGAAAACGTTTTAAGTAAGACAAAAAAATGTAATTTGTTTTAAAGCAAAGTTTGTTTTAATCGAGTTCTACCTAATTTGGCAGACGACGATCGATCAGGTAAAGCCAATAATCCTACCCACTTAAAAAATCTGTTGAGAAACATTTTTTGTCAACAGTGAAAAAAAAAGATGTTGATTTAGTAAAACCATTATGATTGTGTATAAAAACAAGTTGTTTTCGATAAAAACGATTGGGGTCCAGCGATCTACCTACGTTTGTTAGACAGTTTTCTTAAACGTGGTTCTATTACCGAAAACCGGTTTGAATTGGACCTCCATAGTCCCTGGTTAGTATTTTGGAGACGCGTGAAACTAAACTTCCAATAAACAGTTACAATTATATCACTTGCAACGGAAGTTGTACTGTATTGAATGCATTTTTCATGGTTGGAGCATCTAGTGCAGAGGTTCCCAAACTTTTTTGTACCACGCCCCCCTTTTGTTGAAATGAAAGCTTCTCGCGCCCCCCTTAACAATAAATTGTGTGGGCCTAGGAACAAAACAAAACCAAATAAGTATTACATTTAAAACAAAACATTTATTTATACTGCCATAAGGTATAACAATATCAGTTTTCATAAAATACAAAAATTATTAATAAGAGAAAAATAGATTAGGTTGGTTAGTGAGATGGATGGGCTTGCATTTTTCTTACTAGTATGCCTATTCGCGACAACGCAAGTCACTAGCAACATCAAGTTTATTCCGATACTTTGTTTTAGCTTCCCGTGATCCACTAGGATACACTTTGAAATATTTTAACCAAAATGAAGGTTTGTCCATTATATCAAAGTTGTATTTGACAGAGGAATCATGTACTATTTCCAAAGAATCTTCTTCAGGCAGGGAGTCTGTTGACATGTTGAGTATGTTGACATGGAATGGGTCAGTTAACATTCTGTAAATACTATCGTCACAAGTGTTTGGGAAGTATTTCTGAAACTCTTCAATTAGGCTCTCCAAATGGTTTGATAAGTTTGATCCTTGACCCTTGAACTGCAGGGGTTTGCTGATATTTTACGCCTCCAAAGTTGCAATTTCTCAATATACTTCTTGATCGCATCACGATGAGTAACTATATTTGAGTCTCCACTCTGCAGACTACTTAAATTTAATTTAATGTTAAACTTGTCTCACGCCCACCCTGACATGTCCTCACGTCCCCCCCAGGGGGGCGCGCCCCCCAGTTTGGGAACCACTGATCTAGTGCGATGTTTAACAACTTCATAAAATATAACACTCTAATGCCTGTATCACCGACTTAGTTTAATCGCGATAAACGCTTAACCCGGGTTATCTCTACATTTTCTTATGCACCAACAATTTTTCGGCTGTTAAACGAGTTTATCTTTAATCGCTCGGGTTCGGGCGTTTAATCCAATGAAATGTCAATACGGATGGTTTTGACTATAACCTAAGTTTTTGGTCGGACAAATTGAAGAGATAAACTTTGTTCTAATTATATATTATTAGTTAAAAGTGGGATTCATTGTGAATTTATGGAGGTAGAAGATGAAATTTTTTTGGAAGATGATGGGGACATCTTGTATATCATTAGATATGGAAGTTTGTTAATGATATGGATGTGTTAAGTTTTTATGGAAACCAGGGTTACATACAATTCAGTTCGTTGTCATAATTTTGAGAGATGTAAGATATTTTTTGAGAACTGTCACGTTAGAAAAATAAAGCTATTAAAAAACTTCTTGTGCACATTATATACATAAAAATAAAAACATGGTCCTTCGAGTTGCGGATAAGTAGAATATGGTCCTTCGAGTTGCGGATAAGTAGAATATGGTCCTTCGAGTTGCGGATAAGTAGAAAATAAAGAGTACAGTTGTTATAATTCAGAGTGCTGGCAGAAGACATCGACAGAGAAAGGTTTAAGAAAAAGTGTGAGGTCTACAGTGAGGTATTTATTCTTTATTTTATTTTACATTCTTATTCTATTAGAGATTGAGAATTGTTTTGTGTGATATTAAAAGGGTATTAAAGGATAAAAACTATATTTAGCATAAAATGTCCGAAACTGTTACTTTGAAAGATTTAATCAAATCTCGACGTATTTTAAAAACAAGACAAACTCACTTTAAAAAATTTGTTGATAACATTTTAAATGAAAACAGAGAAATAGAGTTCAGAAATTATGATAATTAATTAATTTTAGAAATTCAAAGTAGGTTGGAAAATCATGAAATATTATTGAAAGACTTTGACAATATCCAGAGTCAAATTGAAAATTTATCTGAAAAAATAGAAACGGAAGTAGATGCTCGAGAGGAATTTGAATCAATAAGTTACAATTTATTAGCAGTAGTTTAAAATATAATTGCAGAGTTTCATAGAGGGCGCGAGCAGCAAATAACTTTAAATTCTAATTCTGAACTTTCGGTTAATGCGAACAGTAGGAATAGAGAAATAAAACTACCTGATATAGAATTACCTAAATTTGGAGGTGCTTATAGCAATTTTTTAAAGTTTAGAGATTTGTTTAATAGCTTAATTAATTCAGATCAATCTTTGGCAGACATTCAGAAATTTCATTACTTGAGAGCTTCTTTATTTGGCGGTGCTGCGCAAGTTATTCGTAGTATAGAGTTCACAGCTGATAATTTTGAACTTGCCTGGAACACTTTATGCAATAGATACTATAATCGAGCAATACTTGTAGATAATCATGTGAAAGCCTTGTTTGATTTACCGGTACTTACACAAGAGTCAAGTAGTGAATTAAGAAAAATGCTTGATAACATTTCGAAACATCTAAAATCTTTAGAGAGTTTGAATCAACCGGTCAGTCAGTGGGATACTCTTTTATTACATATTTTTAGTTCAAAGTTAGACAGAAAAACAGCTAGAGAGTGGGAGGAACAGCGTGCTAAAAGACAGGTAATAGGTGCTGAAGCTAATTTGAATGAGCATAGTGAACAAGGTTTGTTAACATTAGAATTTTTCAAAATTTTTATAAAAAGAAAGGCTGATCTTATAGAGACATTAGAGTTAAACAAGCATTTTAAAGATAAAGTACAAATTAAAGATGGTGGGAAGTCAAAATCTAATAACCGAAGTTCTCATTCGTTAGTATTAAATGAATCCGTGTGTGTCGTTTGTAAGGGAGGTCATACTATACATAATTGTCCAGAATTTGCACAATGCAATGTAAATGAGCGTGTAAATAAAACTAAAAGATTGCGTTTATGTTTTAATTGTTTAAAAGGTGGTCATTCAGTTAAATTTTGCAAGGCAAGCACATGTAGAAAATGTCAGGGTAAACATCACACACTAATTCATTTAGAAAAGGTTGAGAAGGCTGTGGCTATTGGAAATAATCCAGATCTTGATAATTCTAATTCTAATACACAAGTCAATATATCAACAACAAATCCTGAGAGCAGACAGATAGTGTTAAAGGCTGTCAATAGTAGTAACTCCGTACTTTTGCAAACTGCTGTAGTTCAAATTGTAGATTCTAATGGGGTGCCAAGGAGGTGTCGAGCTTTGCTAGATAGTGCTAGTCAAAGTAATTTAATTACGGAAAATTGTATGGAAAGGTTAGGTCTTCAAAAACATAAGTTACCTTTAACTATATTAGGAGTTGGTGGATCATCGTCTGTGTTAAATTATCGTTGTAATATAAAAAGTACAGTCATGTGTGAATGCATTTGAAACAAATTTGTCATGTGTGGTAATTCCCTCTATTTGTGTCAACCAACCAGGTGGTGAAATTAATGTCTCGTCATGGAACATTCCTAAACATCTTCTTTTGGCAGATCCAGAGTTTAATAGATCTGAAGAAGTTGATTTACTTATCGGAGCAGGAGTGTACTTGAGTTTATTGTGTATTGGCCAAGTATCATTGGGTCCTAAACTTCCAATTCTTCAAAAGACGAGATTTGGTTGGGTTATAAGTGGTCAATATTCTTTTAGCAATTTGGCTGCAGTAAGTAGGTGCCATGTCAGCACTGTTGACAATATTCAGGTTCAACTTGCAAGGTTTTGGGAAATTGAGGAATCTTATAATTCCAAACCGTCATGGACAATTGATGAAAAGGAGTGTGAGGAATATTTTGTAAAAACTGTAACTAGAGATACTGATGGCAGGTTTATTGTAAAAATTCCATTTAAACAACCCATATCTTTACTAGGTAATTCCAAAGATAGAGCTATAAGGAGGTTTAGATCTCTAGAGTGGAAATTACAGAAGAATGAAAAGTTGAGAGAGATGTATAGTGAGTTTATAAGGGAATATATCGAAGTAGGTCATATGTCTGAGGTTAAGGAAACATTGGAAGATACAGGTGCATATTACTTTCCTCATCATGGCGTGTTAAATGAGAACAATCAAACGACAAAACTTAGGGTGGTATTTGATGGTTCTGCGCAATCGGATACTGGAAAATCGTTGAACGATCTGCAATATATAGGGCCTACTATTCAAGACGATTTGCTTTCCATTCTTCTTAGATTCAGGCAATATAATATTGTTATTTGTGCAGATATTGTTAAGATGTATCGGCAGATTTGGATTCATCCTGATCAAAGACATCTTCAACGAATATTGTGGAGGTTTGATCCATCCGAAGTAATTAAAGAATACGAACTTAAGACAGTTACTTATGGGAATGCATCTTCTCCATATTTAGCGGTGCGTTGTTTGCAACAGTTATCTAGAGAGAGTTTAGTTTCTTATCCGAAAGTTTCTAAGGTAATTGAGAAGGATTTTTATATGGATGATGTGCTTTCGGGTACAGATACTACTCAAGAGGCAATTGAATTATGCGATAATTTGAAAAATGTTTTAAAATCAGGTGGATTCGAGTTGCAAAAATGGGCTTCTAATAGTGAAAAAGTACTAGATCATCTTAAAGAAAGTAGTAGTTCGGTTATTCTAAAGATAGGTGAAGACAGTACAACCAAAACATTGGGTTTACATTGGATGTCTTCACAAGATTTGTTGGTGTATCACATTCCAGAGCGAACTTCAATGAAGGTTACAAAGCGTGTGATTTTGTCAGAGATATCCTTAATATTTGATCCGTTAGGTCTTTTAGCGCCAACAGTGATTCTCGCTAAGGTAATGCTGCAACGAATGTGGATGATGAAACTTTCTTGGGATGAAGTACTCCCAATGGATATTAATACGAGGTGGAATTCATTTCGAGAGCAACTTGATTATCTTAAATTACTTCAAATTTCGAGGCATGTTACTTGCCAGAGTTCGGTTCATCTAGAAATTCACGGATTTGCAGATGCATCTCTAGAGGCATATGGAGCATGTGTGTATGTCCGTAGTGTAAACGAGAAAGGAGATATTAAAGTAAAACTTTTACTTGCAAAAAGTAGGGTAGCTCCGCTAAAAACAATTACGGTTCCAAAGTTAGAGCTTTGTGGAGCGTTGGTGTTAGCTCAACTCATTAATAAAATTAAAAATTCAATGTCACTTAAGGTAAATAATTGGTTTCTATGGTGTGATTCAACTGTGTGCTTGAGTTGGATTAAAATGCAACCTAATCTCCTTCAAACCTTTGTAAGTAATCGAGTATCACAAATTCAAAGTTTAACAAATCCTTCAGACTGGCATTATGTTAAAACTAAAGAAAATCCAGCAGACTTGTTATCTCGAGGAGTTATGCCAAAGTATTTGCAAGATTCGAATATTTGGTGGGAGGGACCCACTTGGCTAGCTCAATGCTGTGAATTTTGGCCTGTTGATGTTTTTGAACCTGAAACTAATCTTCCTGAGATAAAAAGAAAGCTACAGTATTAACGATACAAAAATTAGAGTCCTTTCCTTTTTCTAAATTTTCATCTTTAATTAAATTGAAAAAGAGTAACTGCATATTGCATGAGATTTATTAATAATTGTCGTGGGATAAAAGGTGTGTGTGGTCCGTTGAGTGTTGTGGAATTAGATAAAGCCATGAAGCTTTTAGTTAAGGCTTCTCAGAGAGAATGTTTTTCTAGTGATATATCTCTTCTTAAAAAAGATAAATCACTGCCTAAACGAAGTTCTCTCTTAAAATTAAATCCATTTCTTGACAATGAAGGAATTCTACGTGTTGGAGGAAGATTGCAGCTCTCAGGCTTTAGTTATGAGAAAAAACATCCCGCTTTATTGGGTGGTTCGCACCATTTGACAAAACTTATATTTTTAGCTTATCACTTAAGATTGTTGCACGCGGGACCGCATCTTTTGCTTTCTTATGTTAGGGACAAGTATTGGCCAGTAAAGGGAAGAACTTTAGCGCGTAAAACTGTCCATGAGTGTATTCGGTGTTTTCGAAGTAAACCTACGCAAAAAATGCCAATTATGGGCATGTTGCCTGAAGCTCGTGTAACTTGTGCAGCGCCTTTTCTGACAACAGGAGTAGATTATGCAGGGCCTTGTATCATAAAAGATAGGAAAGGAAAAGGAAGTAAGACGTCTAAATGTTATATTGCTATTTTTGTATGTTTTTCTACAAAATGTATTCATTTAGAGTTGGTATCAGACTTAACGACAGAAGCTTTTCTGGCTGCATTTCGGCGTTTTATTTCACGTAGAGGTTTACCGTCACACATATATTCCGACAACGGAGCAACGTTTATAGGCGCTAAAAATGAGGGTACACAATGGCACTTCATACCGGCGTATTCGCCACACATGGGTGGTCTTTGGGAAGCTGGGGTCAAATCGTGTAAAGGCCATTTAAAGGCGGTATTAAGTAACGAAATAATTACTTTTGAGCAAATGTACACTATCCTAACACAAATCGAAGCAATTCTCAATTCTCGCCCTCTTTTTCCTCTTTCTTCGGACCCTAACGATCTCACTGCCCTCACACCTTCACATTTTTTGATTGGGAAGCCACTACTCACCATTCCTTGTCCAGAGTACACAGCAGTTCCAGACAATCGTTTAGCTATCTTTCAAAGACTTCAAAAGATTCAACAAGTATTCTGGTCCCGATGGTCCCGAGAATATATTTCCCAACTACAGAGTCGAAATAAGTGGAAAACATCGCAATGCAAGATAAGAATTGGTGACTTGGTGGTGATCAGAGATAATAACACACCACCTCTCCAATGGAAATTGGGTCGTGTGCAGAGCCAACATCCAGGAGCTGATAAAATTGTTCGAGTGGTTTCCGTGAAGACCCAACGAGGAATTCTGCGGTGTGCTGTCTCTAAGCTTGCAGTTTTACCGCTGGAGGAAGAAAACCATATTGCCAATCATGTTAATGACCAAGTAAATTAAAGAAGAATAAGTAAGAAAGTTGAAAGGATCCCCTTTCAAGGCGGGGGCTATGTTAAGTTTTTTATGGAAACCAGGGTTACATACAATTCAGTTCGTTGTCATAATTTTGAGATAGATGTAAGATACTTTTTGAGAACTGTCACGTTAGACAAATAAAGCTATTAAAAAACTTCTTGTGCACATTAAATACATAAAAATAAAAACAGGATGAAAGTAGAATTTCTTCAAGAGGAGCCCATTTTATCTTTGGCATCGGACCACCTCCCGTTAAAATTCTTTCTTTTTTTCTTCAGCAATTTTTTTTCTTATTGCTTTCTTATTTTCATATATTTTTAATGATTCGCCCTTTCTGTGACAGGTGCTTGGGGAAGAAGCATTGAATTTTTTTTCTATTTCAACCCAAGCTCTACTCTTAGGTACAACCGAAGCACTATCTGTTTTTTTATCCTCTAATACTTCTAGATATTCAGGCAAATAACCTCTTAGGTTCTCGACACTAATCTGGATTACTTAATCCTCGTTTACAGTGACAACGATGAAAAATGTTAGTCAATTATTTGAACTTATACTGCAGCATTGCATTGATGTTAACGGTGAACACTTTGAACATTTAGTTTAATATTATGGTTAGAATTATAATTTTTCCTACGACCACCATCCAAAACACTATTTTGCACATTGGTTACAGTACGCAAAACCAGCAATTTCTCATAGCAACAAAAGTTGTGGGAAAAGTGACATAAGGCATAGCCAAAGTAACATAAAGCATAGCCAAAGTGACATTAGGCATACCCAAAATAAATACCTGCAGCAAGTTGTCAATCTCGTTATCTAGTAGAGTCGATGAATCATTACAGAAATTTGATTCTGTTCCTGTTCCCTCAACATCAGCTACGAATGACTTAATAACAATAACCGAAAACTTGTCGGAAACACCAACACCAGAACTGTTCCCATTTTACAGTTCATTATAATTTTAAGTGAAAAATCCCATGCAAGGAAAGTTAAATTTAAAATACGTTTCTTAAAACGTAAATTTGTTACCTACTGTAATATTTAATAAATCTTTAAATACGATCTTTAGTAATTTATTTAAATAAAATGCAGAAATTTTCACCGCCAAAAGCTATGCCATGTTAGAAAAAGTGCTCATAAAAAAGTATCGTGTGCAACACGATCGTTTGTTTGTTTTCTGGATGGTGGTCGTAGGAAAAGTACAGTGTGCAACACGTGCGCAAATGCTAATTTCTCACTCGTGTGAATTGCGGCACTTGTTTTATTTAGAATAAATTGTTTATTAAAATTTATTATTTTTAAGGATTGTTTGTTACATTCAACGTTTATTTCTTTCACATAATAGGTTAATAATTATGGTTTACAATAAATATTACAAAATAACTCTGTTTTCATAAACTTTGGGTATAGGGAATGCTTAACAAAAATTAAAGTTACATAATCGGATATTCTATTTATGATATAAAACACAGGGTGTTCCATTTGAAAGAAGAGAGAAAATGAAAGTTTCGAGTTGTCGTCCACCCTGTATACAAAAAGGAAAATATTTAATATTTAATAAAATACGGTGATATTGTAAGTATTATATTACGAAACTCTGTTAGACAAAGTACTATTTTTTCCTTCAATGTACAATAAGATACAGAGCGTTAATTTACCTACGTGTCCATAACTTCTGAAGGACTCTGTATAACGTATCAAAACCTTATATCAAAAGCTTCAAAAAAATGTGAGCAGACCGAATTCGGTATAATATACAGGGGTTCCCATTTAAAAAATCATATGTTTGGTTTGTAACGGAGTTATACAACACTATAGTTTAATTTCAAAATATGGACCCTAAGGACATCTACTATTTTTGTTAATAACATTTTTTGATATCTTCTAAAACAACCCATATACCGAACTTTGTCGTAAGGTTGGCACACTCTGTATAACTAATGGAGTGGTAGTTGATCAGTGGTCGACCGGCGAGGGCGAAAATTTAATTTTAAAAAAATCATGATTAGAGGATCTTGAATATGTAAAACTCTGAATAAGAATTTTCGTACTACAATTATAATTTTTGATTGCCATCTTGCAACCTTATGGCTGATCTGTGAATAGAATAAAAAAATAAAAATCGGAATAAAAGAATAGAGGTTGTATGACAGTAGCAGGAAATTTTATATTCATGAAAAAATTCAAGAAGGGTTGATCGTAGAGGGGTTAAAATTTGGAGTTTGTTTGTATTTGTATCATAATCAAATAACTTTGTCTAAAAAAAAACAAATTTAGAGGTGGACCACGCTAAACATTTAGGGAGATGAAAAATAGATGTCCGATTCTCCAATCAAGCCGATATGCACGCTAAGATTCACAAAAATCGGTTTGACCGGAGGAGAATTTTATATATTAAATTGCGTATTTACTTGCGCAAAACACAATACTTACTAATACATATTTCTAAGCAATTTCTTTCTATTTCCAAATACCTTAAAGAGCAGTGTCCTGTCAACTTTAAGTTCATCCAAGGAGGCACCTTGCTCATACCTACATTTAATGTATGAACCTTTAAACTTCCACCAATCCTGTCGTATTCATCCAGGAAGATCAAAGTCAATCGTGTTCCCAGGAACACATTGCTTTTTTGTTGAGAATTTTTGTAAGAGCACAAAAGTGCTTAAGTGTTTAACAATCCAATTTTGTGGTTCATCCAATATTGGAGTCTTGAATTTTTTATTAGCCATAAAAAATCCTTTGAAGGCCTTCCTTTTTCTTTCTAGCAGGAAGTTGAGGTAAAATGCATCGACTATTCACCCGCCGTCAGTATTTTATTTATTTGATACCACTTTCCCAATTTTGTCGTTCAGGTATGATCATTTAAACTTTTTATTATTAGATTATTATCACTATAAGGTGCGTTCTTTTTGACTGAGATCTCAGCTCACTTCAATTGAAGTGATCTGATATAAAGTGATGTGAGTAAGCACCAAAAAGAACGACAAACGCGAGGCCTACGATTTCTTTGCATTTGAAAATCGTTTAGTGAGTAATTAAGAATATTTATAATTATGCTTTTAGATAAATTTTACGCGTTTAAAGGAAAATATTGTAAATCCGCTAAAATATTCAAATTTTATACGTTTAATTATCACGTATAAAGAAATAAATAAATACAGCGGCCTTACAAAAGACCTTTGTCAAATTATGAAATAATAATATAATAACATAATTAATAATAAAAAATATGTCAATAATAATAATATATACATAAATTACAAGACGAGTGGTAAAAAGTCAGCTGTCATCTAAATTTTAAGGAGAACGATTAACAGAGAAAAGCTAATGAAATCTTGCCGACGTTTCGATGATTTTTCCGAGGATTTATCTTCTTCTGGCGGGTTGTAGTAACAAAAAAAAATATAGAATAAGTAAATGAATTAATAATTACGTATTTTAACTTGAATTAAAATTAAACTTTAAAAATGACAATGATTAGCAGGTAATAACTAAAATAAATGAAAATTGAATGGAACATTTGAGGGTTAAGAAATATATTACTGATCTTCATCGTCATCCAAGTCTTCATCTTCATTTAGATTTATTATTATTGGCTCAATGTCTTCCATTAAATGATCTGTTTGCCACATCTTTTCCTCTGTCTTCTCTACTTTTTTTTCATAATTAGACCACTGCATTGGGGTTACTTGCGAATACGCTGTTTTTATAAGTTTTTCCACATCCTCTTTTTTAAAAGTGTTATTATTACGAACCACATATCCTTTCACTTGGCTCCACACCATTTCAATAGGATTTAATTCGCAATGATAAGGTGGTAATCGTAGGACTGTTATATTATGTTCCGTGGCAATGTCGTCTATTTTTCTTAGGTCGTACTGCTCTCTAAACGCGTTTGCAGTAGCCAATAATTCTGTTTTTAAATAATCATCCTCGAAGTAAATCTCTTTTTCCAGTAGCCAGTACTTTATTTGTTCCTTA
Organism: Ophraella communa; assembly: GCA_035357415.1. NCBI lineage: Eukaryota > Metazoa > Arthropoda > Insecta > Coleoptera > Chrysomelidae > Ophraella > Ophraella communa. The sequence goes on from CM068979.1 coordinate 68,890,006, forward strand.
TTCCAAGTTGTCTTTGGAAAAGGTAACTTCGCCGAATGGTATGACGCATTGTCCAACACTACAACATTCTTTGATCCGTTTTTCGGCAAATTAGGAATCAATTGATCTTTAAACCAGGCCTCAAAGCCTTCTGCGTCCATTTCGTCGTGGTAATCGTCTGCACCTTTCTTTGCCAGTACTTAAATTTGTTCCTTATTCCAAGTTGTCTTTGGAAAAGGTAACTTCGCCGAATGGTATGACGCATTGTCCAACACTACAACATTCTTTGATCCGTTTTTCGGCAAATTAGGAATCAATTGATCTTTAAACCAGGCCTCAAAGCCTTCTGCGTCCATTTCGTCGTGGTAATCGTCTGCACCTTTCTTTGCCAGAAAAGTTTTTTCTGCACCCTCAAGAAAACCGTCTTTCCAGCCTGCATGAAGAAGAACAAATCTCGGTCCTCGTTGACTTGGAGCCTTCAGTCCTGTTGTCAGTCCTTTGACAAATGCATCTCGGGCATTTTTTATGGTAGTGTCTTTCCATTCAAAATGTACACTGTGGCCCACATTAATCCATGACGTTATATCCTTCTTCGCGGAACTTCTTCACTGATCTTAAATATTTGTGCCTCCAGGCGATTATATCAGCTCTTTCTATTAGAATCGAGTCTCTTCCTCTCTTTCCATAAACAAACCCCATATCGTTAAGCAAGCGTCTTAGCGTACTTTTAGAAAAATTTGGTACATTTTCGTCTGAATTTATTTTAGCAAGAACTTTTGCCAGTGTTGGTGGAATATTTTCGGAGTAGAATTCATGCACAGTTTTTCGCAGTTGCGATTGGATACCTTCATCGTAGGTGATAAGTCTTGAATTCGACCGGCTGCTGTTTCGTCTTCGTTTTTTGGCGATGTCAAAGGTCCAGTAGCGGCTTCGCTTTTCAGATTATACACTGTTCTCACACTAAGGCCAGTCATTTCAGAAATCAGTTCTATTTTCGCTGTCACACTTTTGTCATCTTTTGTATTCAACGTAGGTATACGTTAAAATATTCAATAAAAGCCTCTTGGTTTGACGATGAAGATTTTCACCTTGTTTAAATTTTTCAAACGGTGCTGCTAACTGCATGGCTGTTGTTTCAATAATGCCCTTTCGTTTATCAGCAGAAACAGATAGGTACCTGCCTATGTTATTACTTACCTGTACATTTACTTACCTCTACATTCCAGGAATATTACATAACGGTTTACGAGGATCAAGGGATCATACAGGTAAAAATAATTAGCATCTTTGTAATTAAATAATATTTTTACTGGCAATAGGATTGGGATTTGTCTGAAAGATTTAGTAGAGACCTAAATAATCCATCAAGTGATCAGGTATATACTGATTACAATCTACATAAATAGATTTGAATTCCATTTTTTAATAATATTTATTATATAGAATACATCTGTTTTGCAAAATTCATAATAAAACGTTTCTACGAAAATAAATTGGCTGAGTTAATTGTGGTTCAAGCCGTAACCAAAGCGGCCTATTGGCCTATGCCGGCCACGCTGCATAATAACTGTGACCCGCTATATAGACTTGGCATTTACCGATGCAGTTAACTACATACTATTTAACAAGATAATTTTACCACTTTTTTGATATCTCTAAAGCAAAACATATTTGATTCTACAAAATAGGTAGTTTTGCCTAGTGTGTTCCTATATATTCGAACAAAAACATTTTTCACAGATATTTTTTACCTACAAGACCTTTTCTTAAACCATAATATCAACACATTCATCATAATTGTAATGGACCCTTCGAAAAAAGTTCCCCATTCCCATACCAATCTCCGAAACGTATTAATCCAATAAATTTTTGTTTTAAATTTATTGTTTCGGCTACGTTTCTCATCGTGTAAATTATCCTCTGAAAATATTGTACCTACGGATTATCTTTGGCCTATTCGTTTCTCAAATTATTAGATTCACCTACGCTATTGAATTATGTTAATAGTTTCTAAGCTAAGGACACCCCGTATATTATACACTAATTACACACGCATTTCAGGTCGTAGATAATTTAAAAAAAAAAGATTTATCTTTTTTATTGTCGGTTGATGTTTAAAGCATGAGCATAACGCCACTTTATAATAATTATAGTCGAGGCGGCATTTCTGTACATAAAAAAAAGGAACAATTAACATAAATAAAGATGCTCGTGTGCATTTCTCTTGTTATCTTAATTGAGGTGCTGCGATAAGATTAACAAACGCATTGGTTGATGGTGAACTTCACAAATAAGTGTTTCCTCTTTAAATCAGCTAGCTCCCTTTAGGGTGTAAGTTTTTAATAGTTTCAGTTGTTTACTATTAAAAGGCACAATAAACCAATGAAAATAATTGAGTCACCTGTATTATAAATGATTTAAATTTTGTTTTTTATTTACCCATTCTCGTTTAATAGGTTTATTACTTTGATACGATTTTATTTTGTAGCCGTAAAATTAATGATATAACCAAATATGGAACTCTAATTCAGTGTAAAATACAATCAACCTTGGCTAGTATGTGGTCTTGTAAAATGTAAACAAATATATTGCAAATTCTATTCATATTAAATTTTACTTTATTTCACTCTTATATAAAACTTCTTTTACTGTTGAGAAGTAGGAACTCTGCATTCTGTTTCTCCAGTACTGGATTTGATCTATATCAAGTCCAGCTACTGTGTAGCTGACTAATAAATACAATTTGTGTGTCAAAACTTAAGCATTACTTTTTCTATTGGAATCTAATTGATTACTCGATAGTCTATATATAGTCCGTAAAGTAGTTGTTCTTTTCTTTAAAAAAGTATTATTTTAAGTCAGATTTTCTTTTGGCCCAGAAAGTTGAATATGCCCGTCTGTTTATTGTTTATGTTCACATCTACATCTTTTTCTTCTGAATATGTCTATCGGATCCAGATATTGGTATCAAGCAAGGCAATTTGAGCCAATTTGCTGCTCTAAACAGTCCTCATGTAGACACCGATTACAAAGCTCTAAGATTTCTCAACCAAGAGATTCTACTCTTCTCAGGTCCCCTTCTTTTGGTCCCTCATTATGTGTCCGAGATATTCTAATTTGCCTATTTTAATCCACTATTTCGGTATCTTTTTGGAGCATTTCTAGAACTGTCCTATTGGAAACGTTATTAACTCAGGACATTCTAAGGATTCGTCTGTATAGACACATCCCAAAGGCCTCAAGTTGTTTTATGGACCCTTCCGTCAAGGTCCAGGACGCAGCATCATAAAGGAGCACTGTCAAGACATAGTATTTAAGCAGTCTCAGTGTTAATGCGGCATTTTATTTCTACTGAGTGGTCTCATTGCTCATTGATAGTAGTACCCAAATATGTGTAACTAGTTACTCTTTCAATTTGTTGGCTATTAATTCTACATCTTAGGTTAGTTTGAGTTAGGTTAGGTTAGGTTAGGTTAGGTTAGGTTAGGTTAGGTTAGGTTAGGTTAGGTTAGGTTAGGTTAGGTTAGGTTAGGTTAGGTTAGGTTAGGTTAGGTTAGGTTAGGTTAGGTTAGGTTAGGTTAGGTTAGGTTAGGTTAGGTTAGGTTAGGTTAGGTTAGGTTAGGTTAGGTTAGGCTAGGTTTGGTTTGGTTTGGTTTGCAAAAACCTTAATCAACACTAGGTACTGCTTTTGTTCTTTTCTTTTCAGGTGTACTAGGTGTTTGTCTAGTTTACAATGTATTTACCTATAATATTCTTGTTTTGATAAGAGATACATAATTCCAATTCGATTATTCATACAATGTTTATTAATTTTTTATATTTTAATTATAGTTTAAGGTACTTTTGATAAACATATTTCTCTTTTCTACTGTTCCTCATTGTAATTTTAACTCAGGATGAATAGTTTCTCAGTTCTAGTTTTCTCAGTACACTAAGAGATTTAAATGTATGCAATAAATTATTTACATTGTAGGTGACTTGATTTTAAACACATACCCAATTTAAATTGTCTCTAACCAACTTACTACAGTTAAAAAATACAAAATTTTCCAATAATTCCTATCATAAATATGGTTTAAAGATGATAATATCTATAGATTAAATGATTATAAGATAGAGTTTTCCTTTACAATTAAATATAATGATGTAATTTAAGCCTGAACAATAATTTTTATAAGTCTGATCTAACCTTTTTTTATTTATATAAAAGAGAACACATGCAGTGATGATGATACGTTCAGTTTGATATCTATTCAAAAGAATGACTCGTGCGAATATATGAGCCTGTTTACTTTTCAATGCTAGTCGAACCTTGCGCTTTATTCATTATATAATCAATAAATGATAGTTCATTAATTAAATACACGAGGCAAATTAAAAAGCCCACGTCGAATTTACTCGACTTCATTTTTTTTTCGTCGACTTTTGTCTGTGGGCGAATTAATAACACAAAAGCAATTATCGGTAAACACTAATTGATTATATAAGATTTGGTAGATTTACTGAAAATAATTGACGTTAAGCGCAGCTTAGTAGGAACGCGCTTTGCATACTGCTGCACACTAATTTACCCATAAGCTTTTTTTTTCGCGTAAATAAAAGACGTTGCATTTATTTGAATTACAAATTGTAAGATTGAGAATTCGAAATGTACCTAGAACATTTTATTTCATACTGTACTCTTAAACACAAAAGAACAGTGAAAACATAAAATATTAATATTTTTATCGGCCTTTGCTATTTTTGAAGTTTGCATTCAATGCCAAGATAGTTGTACTTTAAAACTAACTTGGTTCTGTATGCATTTAAAACATTTAGAAAGGTAGCAACCGATAAATGTGGTCTTGTAGGTAAATTTCAAATAGATATGCCTAATAATTTTTATTTTGGCAATAAGCCCCTTGCATAAATGTTTATTTTTACCTGAAAACATCTTAATGGCATCTTAAAATATAATAAATGTCCCTCCATAATATATTTTTCCAAAAAGAACTTCTAATTATCCCATAACTGTTTGAGAAAATTCGACGAAACCCCTTAAATTTGACGTCACATTAAAACGTAATGCCATTGATAGTGACGTCACGAGGTATGAAATGTCAAAGCTCAATTTTTTGCGGGATTTTAACCTTTTAAATTTCAATCACTTACTATGACTTTAATATCCCACAAAATTTAAAAATATTTTTGTAGGATAATATTTACGTTTAATTGATCATTTTAATGCAAAAAAAATCTGCAAGGGGTCTATTTGCTCTAATATAATTATGTGAATGGGTACAAAAATAAATATTTATTAAAATTGTAACTGTGTTTTTACGGTGCTCACGAAAACTGACAACTGTCATTATCTAGTTTACGGGTTAAATCAATAGGAAAAAAAGAAATCCATGCAAAACATTTGCCAGCTTTGTTTGACTTTTTCGTTTGCCTTACCTCAGTTACCGTCTTCTCCATAATACCACTGAATGTCATTACCCCTCCCAATTATATAGGTATCCCGCTAAGCCATAGCCGTAACCTTAAAAAAATATTATTTGTTAAAGTTATTGAAAAATCAAAAGACTATGAGTATTTTATCTTAAAAAACAATGTTTAGATGTTCATGTCTCGTATGTTATTTAAAATATATATTTCAAAAGCATTTTCTCAATGGAAAAGAAAATGCAATAAGTATACAATTTGACTATAATCCTCCGAGGATCAAGTGATATATGCTGGTAATAAAAAAGATCTTGAATAAACGGCGAGAAAGCTAAAATAGTAGTTTGAAAAATGAGGCCTTCTATTGAACCTTATCAAAACACAATATCTATGCATAAGCAGATCTTATTGTCGAAAACAATGAAATTATAAAAAAGTGTGACAATTTTGAATATTTAGGTATACATTTTAACGAAGAAGTCACAGACAACGCTGTAATAAATTCTAGAATAAATAAGGCAAATAATAATGTCACTAAATGAAATTTTATGGAGTACAGGGATAGGTAAACAAAGAAAATTAAGAATATAGGACACCATGATTAAAAGAACTTTGATATATGGATCGGAAACTTATCGATAAGAAATGAAGAATTAAGGATCAAAGAGGAATAAAGGAGACGACAAAATATGTATAGAACGCAAACAACTAATGTGGTAAGGAGATCTCCAAACAAAGAATGTCGGAACAAAGACTGTCACAACAGTTGAGATACATAGTAACTTCTATTTTGGGTTAAAAGTTAAAAGACTATTTGAGGAAATTTGACAAAAAATTTGCAGTTAAATCAATTTTAAGTAATCACTATATAATTTTGTTCTCTAAATTCAAAACTTAAACAATCTGGACTTAATATTAAAGGTGACAAAATTATTTGGCTGATATAGTCGGAGAATATCTTCTGCGCATTTCATTTTTTTGTTTTTAGCTAACTCCTCTTTTATATTCTAATGTAGTTACAAATCACGTATATTATTTTTGTGGTGTATAAATGTGGAATGTAAAACGTAGAACGATCTCTGGTGTGTATGTGTTTGAATGCTGCCTGCCAGTCAATGAACTTGGTGTAAACACAAACATTCCTTTTTATTGTTTTATGGTTTCTCTTGTAGGAAAACATACATAAAATTTGAACTAGGTAATTCAACCAATATTATGACCGGATATTACATTTTTTTCTTTCGAGACAGTAAACCTTCAGTGAAATATATTTTTTTAAAGTTTTAATTGCTGTTATTAATCGAGTTGTTTATAAATGAAAAAATCAACAGCTATGCCAGATTAATCTCTGATTCTTTTAAATCAAATTTACCTCACATTTTTTTAAATAATAGTCTAATACCAAATAAAAAATCAATCTTTGGGAATATTTACATATTCAAAAAAATTTTCTTCTGCTTGTTTTGTCACAAAAATCGTTTCTAAAGAGCTTACTTCTTTATTGCTTTAACAATGTACATTTCCTTATTTGAGTCACATTTTGAGTACATTTCTGGGGATCATTTCTGCCTCTATTTACATTGTTACTTGGTAACCGCTGTTCATTCTTTATTTATAAAGCAAATCAACCATGTTGAGAATAAATCAAGTAACATTATTTTTTCACATCAGTCTACATGTTTTCCTAATAAATTGATCAAATATGTCATTTCAGCTTCATATTTTATTGCGTTTAAAACCAAAGGCAGTATGAAAATAAATATAGTACGATACACGTCCGTGAAGTGATTATTACGGTACTCGATTAGATATTCTTGACTCTGCTCCTTCGTCGCCTCGTCCATAAACCTCTATCTCGTACTGTAATAAGTCACTTCCCGTACTTGTAACGTAAATAACTATTACAAATTGATTTAAAAGTTTTTTGATAGCACTTTAAACAAAAAAGTTATTTTTTTTAGGTAGTTACATGGTCTGGGTTTTGCGGGGTTCTTCACAATTTTTTCCTTGAATCACTTTTTTGTTTGAAGTGCTATTAAAAAACTTTTAAATATTTTTTTGTAAAGAAATTTAAGACCTTTACATATTTCAAAACTTGTTTTGCGACATAAACTAAAGCCAAAATTTTGAAAAAAAATTTTTATTACCTTTATAACGATGGTGGAAACTTAAAATATGTTTAAGACCTTAATTGCAGTTAATATGGTGAAAAAACTGAATTTAACCCTTTTTTCAAGATGGTGGAAAACACATAAGGTTATTTTGGTCGACAATTTGAACTTAAGTTTTTCTAGCCCCCCCCACGTAATATCAAAATTTTGGCTTTCTCAGTTCATTTGCATTACCAAACGTATATAATAATTGGACTATAAATCCAGATAAGTAGATAGAGAGTGAATACTTTATGGCTAAAAGAGGGCCCTTATGTCAGATGTAGACAGGCCTGATTTGAAATTGTTATTAAAGTAGAAAAAGTGAAAATTTTTTGTAATGGCTGGCTTGGGCGATTATCTAATTTGTTAGAGTGGTGTAGAAATTGACTGATTAATGAAGAAGTAGCAGAGAAATCTGCCATTATATGACTGCGAGATAAATTGTTGTTAAAGTTAAGCTTTTAAAGATTTCACAAGTTTCAACTTTTTATGTCAAAATTATGATCTAAAAATTCCAACTTAAACAGAACTATATCTAAGAAATATAGAGGGTGTTTTATGGGTACTTTGTTGCTGTTTTTTAACGAATGACGTTATAAAACTTCTGTAACTGTACACATTTAATAATGACATACAATTTTAATATTAAATTCTTAACAGATAACCGAACGACTTTCAAATATCCTAGAAACTTTGGCTAACAATATCATATTATCAGAAACAAAGAATTAATATATTTACAAAGCAATGTTTGGATTTTTGTATTGTCAAATTCAATGGACTAGTTTAGTAGGATCATATTAATCAAAATGATAGCAATATATATTTTGGATAAGATACCTATCTTACTTATATTGGTATTCATTTTGCAAGTAATTTTTCTCATTTCGTAAAATTTAGCAATAAATAATTAGTAAGTTTTAAACGTAGCGCCAACTAATAACCAATAATGAAGTGTGTTTAAAAGTCAACGTTGTCACAGTTTAGCTACGTTCGTTTCAAGTATTCTCAAAGAACTGGCGGCACAAAACACCGTGTTCTGTGACTAACTGATTGTACCAGTTGACAAGATATATGACAGGAGAGAAAATCGTGTTTATCTGTAATAAACAAACAAGACCCCTATCCTTGACGGTGATAGAATAGAACAGCCAATAGAAAGTGGGCGTGGTTCTATTGAAAATGCCAAAACCATATTCTTGAAATTCGTTCTCTCATTGTACCTATAGAAGGGTTGCTCCCCGAGAGTACAATTACTTCTATTGGTTATTTTTGAAGGAACCGCTATAACACCAAGAGGTGTTAGGGATTTTTATTTTCGAACCAAAAATAGTATAGAAGTAATTTCTTTCATAAACCAAACACAACCAAACAACAAATTAAACTAACGAAAATGACAGAATATTTTGTTTAGTGTTTTACTCCTTATTTGATAAAGTGTCAATCAGAGAACAAAAATATCGATATGTTTATCTCTTTTTAATGACAACAAATAAGAGAGAGATAAGTTTATCGGTTAATATTAAAGCTAAAAAAAAATCACTAAACTAGTCCATTTTATAACAAATAACTGAATGTAAGAGATGGATCCTTGTGGGAAGAGTCAGATGCTCTTGCAATATTATTTTTATTTTTAAATATTACAAACAATTTCGCTAAATTATTTAATTCATATATTTCTACAACGAATGAAGTAAGTATTTCTAACCAATTCTTGGAAATTTGGTTGTCTTGAATTTTGTTGTAAACAAATGTCATAATTATTCTTTAGTTATTGTGACATCTAACCGTAAAAATTTGTAATCAGTGAATGAATTAAGGACGCAGAAATTAAAAATACTTCACAAGAAATTACGTAACGTGCAAATAATATATTCGACATTTTATAACCGCAAAAGTTGAAGGAAGTACATGAAAAATATTATAGACATTTTATGGACTGGAAACAAAAATAATAAAATTTGCATTTGTTTACTTTTTGGTTTGTCGTGGAGAAAGTGTAGTTTTTTTCCTCTCAATTAATTTCCACATCCAATCTTATTACAGAAAGTAATGTTTTTGCTTTATTTTCACAATTAATACAATATTTTTTTGTGGAAATAATGAATATATCTTAAATATAAGGTTAAAGAACGCGTCAAAGTGGACATGTTTGACAGTTAATGAACGATTTTTTGTATAAGTATAAAAGACTGCTATTTTTGATAGATTTCTGGGAGTTTTTAATAATTTTGACAAGATTTTTCGTCTCGATGAAACCCTATTAGTTCCGAAGATTAAGTTTTTAGTCTTTATATATTTTAAGTATTTAAAAAAATAGTTTTTTAACAGTTAATTATTGGAAACCGAAAATCACGTAATGACCACTTCAAAAATATAAACAGTAGAGTAACTATAATCGGAATTATTATGAGAAGATAATTTACACAAAAGGAATTTAATTAGATTATTACCTAAAAAACTCCATTCTGTCATTGTTAATTTTATTGGTAGTACAGGAAAAAAAGGTAAAACATCGTTATTCTTTGGTTCTGCATGGATGTATTTGAAATTTTTTACAGAAGGTAAGGAATAGCCCAAAAATCAAAATCTTTATCGTACCGAAGGACGCAAAGCCTTGGGGTGGTTGCCACACTCGGGGGTGGACATTTTGAATTACATTTTAAACACGGGAATAGATTGTTCCATACATTTTTTTTGTAAAATAAATTTTTCAAGTTATTCCTGATTGAAAGTAACTTTTAGAATTTGACGTTTCTAAGCGGTTTTTCGGTTTTTTAACGTATTTACTTTTATTTTTAATGATGGTGTGAAGCTTTCTTCAAAAACAATTTTGTAGGGTTTTGAAGAGCTACAAGAATCTGTAATAGAAATTCATTAAGATCCCTTAGTTTTTAAAATAAATGTTTTAAATCGCTATTTTTCTCCAAATATTCACTGTATAGAAAATGTACGTGGAAGAAAATTTTATTATTAAAAATTTTACCATTAAAAAAGCTCCAATTTAGTACTCTTCAATTCATTTGTTTCTTGTCTTCAGTGGCAATTGCCTCCAAGGCTTTGGCGCCCTCAGGTTCAATATAGATTTTGATCTTTGGGCCTATTGCCTACCTTCTACGAGGGTTGCCTTTTATATTTCAGGATTGGAGAACAAAAACAAATAAATAATCGAAAATCACATTATTGTTTTTCAAAATATTCCACAGGAAGATCTATACAGTTTTGCATGCGTTTGAACCCATTGTCGAATCACTTTTGGCACTCTGATTGAGGTATCTCCAAAACGCATTCTGAATGCAGCAACCGCTTCTTCTACGGGAATAAAAATAAGTCATTCGATGTCAAGTTAGGACTATACGGCGGATGACTCATCAAATTAATGTTTTTGGTGCTCAGAAAAGTGTACCACTCAGAATTGATTGTTCTGTCTTGTTCTAGTGGTACGGTTGCGACATGTCCAGTTCTGAGTACGTATGACCTCAAAAATGTCCAACTTTACGATAGAGCTGTCATTTGCCAGATTGCATCACCAGGGTTGCCAAATCTCGAAATATAAAAGGTAACCCTCTGTTAAAATTTCAAGTCAATCCATGCAGGTCCAAAGAATTGCGAGGTGAAATAATGCTTCATTTCCTGTGCTGTGGTTTTAATTCGCAATAATAAAGTGACAAGCGGACCACAATAGTATTCAACAAACATTTTAATATTAATATTGTCACGGTAATCCGACGATTTGACAAAAATATTTGATCCGCTCCATTAACAAAGACATGTTTTCCACCTGAGTGCCTCTTATAAGTAAACAACCTTTATTTGTGAAATGGTTTATAAATAACATTTTATAACTTGGTCATCATGAATGTTCAATTTTCCAATTTTAAATTTTTATAACCACTAAATGGTTCCATAACCACAATTTACTGGCCACAAATTTGGTACTTTGGTTCAAAATTAATTTTCAAAGCGATAAAAGCAACAAGCATTTGTAGGCGTTTTTTTATTTAATTTTTTTTTCAAATATACGTCCATATATTATTATCGGTCGATAATAAAAATCTCCTATATGGGAGACTAATGGTTATCCTTTCGATTCCGTGAATCGGCACATATGACTATATAACGGATAAAAGTAATAAAATAAAAAAAAACAACTAAAATAACCTTTTTTAGAGGTCGAATTGCGATACTACTTTGTTAAATAAAGTTATAAAACAAACACACCTACGTTGGATTTTTTTCCAAAGGACGTGCAACGTTTGCAAACTGTTCAAATAAAAGAAAAAACCTTCAAATTAATATTTTTTTTTCGATAACTTTCATTTCTGCGTAATAAAAGTATTATATAATTTATAATGGCTGATCTTTACCTTTTAATATTAAAAATAACATTTTAAGCGAGATATATATTCAGCGTAAATTTCTGTACTTTCGAACTTAAATTCTGCTTCCTTTAAATAACACAGAGAAACATTAAAAAAAGAAATTGGTTGTAGTAACCTTTACTTTGTGGAAGTCCATCTTACTAAGGACCTATAAACTTTTTTAAACAAAACTTTTACTATTTATTTAAAGAATTGCTTTTTATTTTTTTTTTCTTCAAAAAATTCTATTTTTAATATTCTTGCGGAATTCTCTCCCATTCTTCACGAGCAGCATCTTTCAGTTCTCGTAGAGTAATTGGGGGAGGGTTTTGCTTCTTAATGCGTGTTTTAAGAATGTCCCAGGCATGTTCAATGACGTTCATGTCAGGGGAATTTGATGGCCATCTTAATGTGGATATTCCTTCTTCTTCCAAAAAATTTTGTACTGCAGCTGTTCGATGTGGAGGTGCATTGTCATGCATAAACACAAATCCATCACCTACCGCCCCCGGAATAGACGCACAACAGGATTTAAAACTTCCTCGATGTACACAGCAGCAGTGATTCTTCTCTCCAAATCCAGGAGAGGTGTCCGTGTACCCCTCATAATACCACTCCAAACCATAATACTCCCACCTTCAAATGGAACACTTGGTTGGGCTGTTTCTAATCGGGCTTGTCGTCCTGGGGCCCTCCAAACTAGCGTTCTTCGCGAATCAGAAACCAAGCCAATTCTTGATTCATCAGAGAACATCACGTAATTCCAGTTAGGACCATGGTGTAACATTTCTTGAGCCCATTGCAACCTTACAATTTTTTGTTGATAGGTTAGTTTGGGAACACGAGGTCTTCTGCGATACAAATTTAGCGCATTTAATCATCGTGTAATTGTTTGCCTTGCGATATTCAGTCCTTCAAGTCTAGCAATTTCTCTGGATATGCCACTCGAGCTATCAATGTTATCTGCCGGTCTTGTGCTGCTGTTGTACACTTCTGGGACGATCCTTCACATCATTTGTGCCTTGGATTTTTTTATTTTTGATACAGCACCCTGAATAACACCAACAATATTCGCAATATCACTTTGACTATAGCCCTGTTGTAACAAAGCAATTACTCTAGACCTATTAAAATATGATATAATTTCTCTGGGCATTTTTAAACATCTCAAATGAAATTTAAACATGAATTGGAATAATGTGAAAGCACCCAAATCAATTAAATATGACCAAATTAATAAAAAAACGAATCAACAAGAGTTTTTAAAAAAACCATAGGCGTAGATATATTATTTCTAAATATACCAAACTTTTGGACATATGTGTATATTGTAGCAATGGATCGGAATGGATGATTTTTGTAAAGTTTTAAATCCAAATTTTTTGTTATATTGTGACGACTGTTTTCCAATTTGGCACTGAGTTAGAGTTGTCTCTGTTATTTAGAATTTAGATCAAATGCATTGCTGTTTTTAGTTAACTTATACTTTGTGTGTATTGCTAACTTCATGATGCTTACCTCTTTATTGATTTAACAATGTACATTTTCTTATTTGACTCACGTTGGAGTACATTTCTGGAGATCTTATGCTGGACATTTTAAACCACAGAAAATGACAATACCTTATGTTTTAGGCCATTCCCATTCTGAACCCTATTTTAAAGTGTGTAAATTTCGCCAAAAACAATCATCAACTGTACAAACCGGCCAAATTCTATCATAAAACACTTTTTTATAACTAATAGTCCAGTCATGCAGTCAAGCATTTTAAGAAAAGTCATAGCTTCTTCTTAAATCACTTCACATTCATAAAAATTTATATTTAAAAAAAACTGATGCGTTTTTTGAGGAAATGTTTTTTTTTTCAATTATAATAAATTGATTAGTTATTTTATGAAAGCATTGGTAGGTTTTTTAAGCTCAAGTTGTTGCAAAAGTATGATAAAAAAGGTACGCCAGGAGTTTTTACAATAATTATTCTTTGTTTTTATATAGAGTAATTAAAATATCTTTACCATCGTCAGTTTACTCGTATGTTCATACTAGAGTGAGATATTAATTACAAATTTTCACTCAACGGTAAAATTTTATACATGAGTAAAGAAAAAAGTCATTTGTGTTTGCTTCTGGTATACATAACTAGAGAAAACGCCAATCGAAATGAAATAATGCGATTAAAAGAAAATGCATGCACTAGTTATCTATTATGCAACACCTGTTCAGGTAATAATTATTAGATACAAATTTAATAATAATTATAATATAAAATTAATGAATATTACTACATAATGCACAATTCTAACAATAAGTTTCGTATCCCTGAAATAATTTGAAGTATTACCAAAATTTTAGTCGACATTCTCTTTCTGTGGATAATAATCCTATTTTTGTTAACACATGTGTATATTCCAATCAGTTTTAACGACGCAGACATGCTGATAGACAAAATTAAAGTCGCGTGCCTCCAAGGAGATCTTCAATACGTACCGGAATGTTGAGATGCATTTAAAAATAAAACAAAATATGCACTCCGGTATCTAAAACATATTTTTAATATTTGTAATCACAATACAGACAATCATATACAGGGTATCACAAAATAATAGGTCATTAATTTGAATTTGCCTCCGATTTTTTTCAAAATTTTTATCATGTTTTCTTTAATAAGTAAAGTCCTGGACACTGAGACCTAAGTACTAAGTAAATAATTTTTTCTATGATCATAGCATAATATAAACTTTATTGATGTGAAAACCCCACTGTAAATTTTCATTTTACCCATCGATAACCTAAAGGAGAGCTTTGATTGGTTCTCAGCTGTGGGTAAAATTGACAGGAACTTTTATCCACTGGAATGAGGACCGGACATATTGGGATTTTTATATTTTCCCCATTATTACGTTGGCAACAGCTTTACAAGACATAAGCAAAAATTCAAACAAAAAAAATCGCACAATTGACAGCAAAAACGTACAAAGTGACATTCGTGGGTTTTAAGGTAGTTTTTTGTGACTGTGACTGAAGAAAATGTCTACAGAAGAGAACGAGATGTCTTGTACGCCACCTGACATTCGCAATATTGCAACGACTGCAATAGAAAATCTTCTACCACAAAAATCACGGCACAAGTACGAATGTGTTTATGAAAAGTTTTTATATACTTGATCGTAGATAAAGTATAGTATTATACTCGCAAGCAAAGGTTTTTATCCACTCAAATAATTACATGCACTCGCCTGCGGCTCGTGTAGCAACTTTCATTTTCGTGGATAAAAACCTTCTTTACTTGCTCGTGTAATAATATACTATTATTTCATACTGTCCAGTAAATACACTTTACTATACGTAAGTAGAACATTACGGTATCAGATACTGTAATGTGTTGCCTAGCAACGCTGCTCTGGTTGCTTAAAGGAAGACAACTTTTCTTTATTATTATGTTTGTGATGATTTACGTGGAATTAACTTTGCTGCTTTGTTTGTAATCATATCCATTTTACTTTATTTTTATTTAAAAACACGTATTAATAATTAAGAGTATATTTTAAAATTTTAAATGATTTGAAAGTAACTGATAGTTAAGGTAATTTGACGTAGGTACCTAACTAGTCAAGTTCCGAACTATTTTTAAACTTTTTATGAATTTATTAATTTATAAAAACCGGGTGAAATAAAATATAATACATGGGCGTTATTAACTTTTCAGTTGCCTCTGCTGCTTTGTTTGTAATCATATCCATTTTACTTTATTTTTATCTATAAACGCGTATTAACAATTAATAGTATATTTTAAAATTTTAAATGATTTGACAGTAACTGACAGTTAAGGTAATTTGACGTAGGTACCTAACTAGTCAAGTTCCGAACTATTTTTAAACTTTTTATGAATTTATTAATTTATAAAAACAGGGTGAAATAAAATATAATACATGGTCGTTAGGTGTTATTACAAATTTTCGCGAACTATGCTTATAGGATGTCAGGATAGAATCAGCTGACGTAAACTGACATTTCTGCCGACATAGATTTTGGGTTGTTCCATCAAAATTTCCTAAAAACAGACGAGATTGCGCGGATTTGAGCTTGAATTAATAGGAATGGTTCTATAAGTTTGTGAGCCTTTTTGTTGCAGTCAAAAGTCTGAAAGGCATGCGCAGTTGTTTCACAAAAAAGCTAGCAATAGAATTGCGAGCAAAAGGCTGAAATGTACGAGTTACTTAAGTTAAAATTTGGACCGCAATAAAAATATGCTTAGACTACCCTTAAGTAACTATTTATAAATAAACTTTGCTTATTGTTTTTTATTTTTTTACTTTAACGAATTGCTTTATTTCTATCCAGATTTTTCCTCTTTTGTCGAAACATAATTTAATTTTTTTCAATGTAGTAAGTAACTAAAATCTTTACTATTGTAAAAACTGAAATTGTTTTTAAAGACCTCTAAGTTTCCTTGACACAGGGACATTTTCGCACAATAGTGTATAAACAAAATAATGTTTAAGTATCTAGACAGTTGTTCTGATACATCCTGTATAGTTAAAATCTTCGTTACTGTTATAGGATAGAGAATTTTTTTAGGTGCAATATTGCCCACAAGCAAGTTGAAATAAATCATGGTTTACTAAATTAAAACGAACTGTGACGACTGTATGTATGTTGCCTTGTCACAAGAATTTTGGACGGTCCTCTCTGCTCTTTTATATTCCATCTCATGAATATTCAAATTTGATAATAATTAAACGTGCAATAAATCTTCCTTTGTACTTGTGTGCAATAAATAAATCAAAACGAACAAGAAATACGTTCATCAACGTCTACCTTCACCTCCATAATTTCATCGTTTTCGTTTACAGATAATATGGCTTTAGATAAAAGACCTTAACGGGTTCTAATTACCGATAGAGTGAATCGGTCAAACAATTCATCAAGGTTTAATTAATTACAGAGCGTTTTAATCCGTTTTCAAAGCTCGCCGATAAATTTACATGACAATGTTTATTAACGGTGTTTTTGTGTACCGGGTGTCCCAGGTGTAAGGTTGACGCAAACTTTTTTCACCGCGCATCATCTTTTTTTCCACCTGGACCATCCCAATCCCGTTTTGTTCAACGTACTCTTCCATGAGGCAATAGCCAAAAACGATGTTAAAACCCCTTGGATAATTCTACTAAAGAAGAAGAAATATTTTGGTTTACATTTCTATTTTTACAGAAATATGAAATTAATATTGTTTTGCTGATCAAAAGAATTGAAGAGTTGTAAAGAATTGGTTAAATACACTGAAACTTGTAACTGCAAATTGTAACATAATGAAATTTTTCTTCTACGTGAGTAAATATTCGTACTCTTAGTCTCGGAAGGATAAATCGGTTGAATTTTCCTGCTTCAGGACTACACAAAGTCTTGGTAAGTAGACACAGCAATGGCATTAAGGAAGCTTCATAGAATGGGAAAAAGATCGAGAACTCCTGTTAGAAACTCACTTTCCTGGAGAAACAGTCACTTCAGAAAAAACGAGCGAGCAAATCAGAAGATCTACCAGGGAAGACCATGCAATGGCAAAACACATTTGCAGTGAAAATCGGCTGAGATGGGCTATGAACACTTTCCAACCGTTGGAAACTCATGTAACTGATGGAATATTTCCTGTCCTACTCCAACAGGGTCGAGAGACAATTATTACTCACACGATCCTGATCAGTCGGAGTAGCCTTAAATTGGGATACATACCAGAAACATGGAGAAGGTATAGTCTTTCCAATATTAATTGCTAAAATCCATTTAAAAGTGTCATACAGGGTGAGTTAGGTTACTAGGCTTCAAAGTAGAACAAATGGCATGAAAACGACATATTTCTCCCGTTAAATATCCACTCTGTATCGTCGGAACCCAACTCTCTCTAGACTGGTAGTCTGTATGACACTTTTAAATTGATCTTAGCAATTAATATTGGAAAGACTATACAAAATCACCTTCATCCCAAAAGTAGGGAAACAGGACACCACGCACCCAAAATCCCTTAGACCCTTAGACTTGTTCCATAGTTTCGTATATGCTTTTTTCTTCAATTATTATGACATGAGCCAGTTTTCTTCGCCTATAGCTTTTTCGAACAGCAGCTGAACATAATTAATTATTTTTTTTCTTATTTTGTTTCTCTTGCTTAAAATTTCATTTCCCGTAGGTATATTTTTTTGCATCTCATCCAATTTCAACCACATTTTTAAATTGTTCATTTTTTTCTTCAAGTATATCCAAACTTTGGATTTTCCAATTTAAATAAAAGGCCGCTTGAACTTTCCTTCTTACTTCATTTTTGGTCAAGTTGTCGATCTACTTCACGTAAAAGACAATATAATACACCGGAAAACCGGGATCTACTTCACGTAAGAGACAATATAATACACCGGGAAACCGGGAAATTTTTTTAATATGATCGGGAAACAACTTTTTGAAATTTGAAACACTTTGGTGAAAACCGCACATATTTCTCTTAGTCAATAATTACGCCTAAAATGTCTCAGTTTCAACCGGGACTTCCTGTATAGTAGATTTTCGACACTGCTTCCATGTTTTTGAAATCCATGAATCTTGTATTAGTTGGAAATTTTAATTTTCTTGTCGGTAGATGAAGCCAACTTAACCCCTCTTTTAACTGAGGAAAAATTCAAATGACTTATGTTACAACTCTGTGATAAGTTTTCGGGCGTATGAATTCTCGACGCAAGAAAACAGGTAAATTTTTGGGACAGGAACTTTCGAAGCACGGTTAGAAATATTATGTTTTTATTACAGGAATTTTCGACGCAAGAATTTAGGTACTTACAGATAGGTAAGTAGGTAATAAAATCATTCGTTCTAGAAACGCAATTTTATTTTTTCCATTTTTGTCTTTAATTTTTTCTGTTTTGCTAAGACTATTTATTTTTATATAAGTATCTAACCTAACCTAACCTAACCTAACCTAACCTAACCTAACCTAACCTAACCTAACCTAACCTAACCTAACCTAACCTAACCTAACCTAACCTAACCTAACCTAACCTAACCTAACCTAACCTAACCTAACCTAACCTAACCTAACCTAACCTAACCTAACCTAACCTAACCTAACCTAACCTAACCTAACCTAACCAAACCTAACCTAATCTACTACTTTTAGAAACTGTATAATTTTCTAACAATAGCAAATCTCTATTACGACAACTTTTAATTATACTCTTTTTAACAAAATAACATTAAAACTCACAATTATTAACAAAACTGATGAGAAAATTGTACCTGAGTGTAAGAAATTTACCTGTTAATTATAAAAATATCAAATTGGAAGGTGCAGATTTTATTGGTAATAAAGGGATTAAGGAAATACGTTTTCTGAACATTCTGTGTCGAATATTTATGTTGGATTATGAACCTTTTTCGTTCTAGCAGGTACCTAGTTGGAGTAAAATGCGTCGAGTATTCACCCGCCGAAGTTTTCAAACTGATGATTAGGTCATAAAATAATAGGAAACCCCATAAATATTAAGCATGTACCAAAAACAGAATAACTAAATATGTTAAATTTAAATGTTTCATTGCCTGCCTCTAAAAGTCGCTGTCAAAAATTATTTATTAATCTATTTATTTTTGAAATGGAGTAACATAATTGTAAAAAGGTTAAACAAATGGGGAACTTACTTTTTTTACTATATATGTTGATGAATTTGTTGCTGGGAAAAGCAAGAGGGAGAACAGACGGATCAATAATTATTTTTTAGTAGGCTTGTGAGAAAGACAAATAGCCCTGAAATGCATCATGGGCAATTGCAAAGTGAAGTCGAAAGAAGTAGCTGAGACTTTGAAGTTAGGTTTGCAGTTTCATACACGCACAATTGCGTATGAAAAAGCTATTTTCGAAATGTATGCCGCGGTAACTCCACCCAGAGCCAAATCAACAACGAATCAACGATTTAAAGCTTTCTTAAGCCATGTTTACTAGCAGTAAGTCGATTAATCACAATGGATAAAACATGGATTTACCATTTTACCCAGGAATTAAATGGGCAGTGAACTGAGTGAAATACAAAGGGTGAGAGCCGTCCAATCTGCTTTGGGATGTTTACGGCATTATATTCATTTAGACTATTTGGAACATGAAAAAACATCAGTGACTGTTACATAGGGTTGTTGGAACGTTTAAATGCCTAAATTGTTAAGAAAAATCCTCAGTTGAAAAAGAAAAATTTACTGTTTCATCCAGATCAAAACTGTGGCTAAAATGAATTAGCTGTTCACAGAACTCAAGAAGTGGCTCGCTGAAATGATATTTCGATGAGGAAACAAGTGTATTAAAACTACATTGAAGAATAAAGTGTCTCATTGTCATCTTATTGACCTATCTTGTAGTATGAACAAGTTATTAAACAAATTTTACATATTTTATTTGAGTCTATTTATTAGATACATATTTATTAAACAAACTCCAATAAAACCAGTGGGGAACTGACATCGAAACAGCTTGTATACATTTTAACTAACCAACGGAGAGTGTGTGTTTCAAGTTTATAACGTTCGTTGAATGTCATTGCCAAGTCGGAAGAGAAGTAGATGTATATAAAGGTAGCGAGTCCTGTAAGTTAAATAAAATCTATGGAAAACCACCCACGGTGCTCTACCATGTATCCATATCCATAAACATTCACCGTATGGTGACAGTAACGCGGACACAGTCGGTCGCGCGTGCTTTATTAAAAATTTTGTCATAGAAAATATACGAGGGTCTTGTAAACATTTCTTAAAAAGTTTATTTGACGTAATTTTAATACGGAATGTAATTTTTGGAATATTAAACTGTTTTTGAATTACACTACAGTGAAGTAATTTTTTAAAAGGCATAAGAGGCCAAACTTGAAAAATATGATGTCAAATCAAATTAAATCAAGTTAATAAATATTTCATTATCGACCCAGAGAAAACTGTAAACATACGGAGTGTACTTAGAAAGATAAATTGAATGTTTTCAGAATTACTAAAGGCGCGATATCAAATTTGAAATAATTTGATTATTATCATAGACATACAACATTTTTAAGTTATTTAGAGATATTTAGTAACTAAAATTATTATTATTAGACTTAAATTTTAGCTATTCGTTTTCTGTTTTTGTACTTTTTTGTAAAAATATACAACTTTTTGTAGAGGTAATGGATTTTGAGATGATCTATGGCCTTGAAAATAGCTGCGCGGTAATGCAAGGCAGTGAAAACTAAAAACATCGGTTTGGTTTTATGACAAAGCCATAGTAAATTTATAGTCCAGTCAAATTATGTTAACAATAACATAATTTTCTTGCAAAATATAATTTCCTTTTACTTCTGATTAATACTTCTTAATATTTATAAATTATTTCTTGAAAAGTATATTGAAATATATTTAAATATCTAATTGAAGGGAAACACAAAATCAATGTCACAGATTTTTATTTTAATACAATAGCGACTAGTTTTGGCCTTTTAGAAGGCCATCATCAGGCTAGAAAAAACAGGATGAGGTCAACATTACAAAATTAACAAAAACAAAAAACATACCTTAGTATAAAAATTGTTAAATTAAGTTCAAAAAACATAATTGCTCGAACAAAAATGCTTGATTAACAACAAATAGCTAATATGGTAAAAATTATTAATGAAAAATTGTGAAAAAGAAGAACAGGTGTGACATCAAAATTTTAGTAATAAATATGAATAAGTCTGAAGGTAAGATATATTAGAAAACTATATGCTAAATGTAAACTGTGTATTGTTAACTAAAAGTTGATAGAAAGTTAAACATTTTATGTAAGGGTTGAAGGAGTTTAAGACAACCGGTAGGGTGAGAATGAAACAATCTCTTTATACCCATTTAAGAGGTCAGAGAGGAAGTCTTAAAAATGGCAAGTAGAAGTGAAATTTAAGAGAAGTAAATTTGGGATGTGGAACATCCGACCTTGGAGAAATCCTAGAAGGCACTCAACTAGGCCAAAATCAAATAATGTCAATAATAGACACGAGGTAGTTACAGTTTTGAAAAACATATTGGTTTAATGTTAGAAATGTTAGTGTTATGGACATTAAATCTTTTCTATAGTCATCAGTTTTTTTCCCTCTAAATCCCATTTTTTTACCAATTTTCTAAATTGTCGATTTTACCACTAAAGTTTATTAAAGTTAGTCCCATCTGTTTCTAACAGATGGGACTAACCTAACCTAACCATGTAAATGCAAAAAAAATTACAAATTCAAAAAAAATTGGCCATAGTTCGATTAAGAATGTATTTGATTTGTTCTAATGCAAACCACGACAGTACAAAACTGATCGTAAACGAGATTCTACTAGATCTTCTTAGTTACCTATCGAATTAATATGGAAAATTCTTTGTTCGTACCTACCTTAAAATATAACACGATATCGTTTTAAACGGTGGGCAATTTACTTTAAAGGTTTCAGCAGCCTTTTAAGTGTGTGAACATTATTTACGTATCGAATAACCCGAATGCGTATAGAATTACAGTATGTCGTTCAGTTGTTGCTCTATCGGTTTATAGAATAGAATCGGAAAGAAAGAATGATATATAAAGTTCAGTGTATCTATTTTTGGTATTGATAGCTCTCTTCCATTTTCTTGTACCGCAAATCTTCCAGTAATAAAGGTAATGGAGGTCGTTGCTTTTGTATGTAGGTAAGCTAGGAATTCTTGGTTTTAAATTTTTTAAATTAATGTAGGAGGTTTGTCAAAAATCAATTCCTAACTAGTAGATTTTCTTAGCGAGGAAATTATTAAGGGGATATTGAATATTGACATATAATTAATTTGAAAAAAAAATTATTCTCAGTAATTATTTTTGTATCAATAAAAAACGCTAAACCACAATAAAAATAATGTTAAAACTATAAAAAAGTCCAATTAGTTTCGGTCTTAGACCATCATCAGGTTAAAAAAGATACAGTAAGGTAAGGATTAAGACAAGAACTATAACAATAATAAATAATAATAGAGTTGTTTGTTTTAAAAGCAAAATTTATATTATATTTCTTAAAAACATTAGATAACTTATATGAAATATCTCCCACATACAACAATGAACCAACAAAGTTTTTTGATGACATTGCAGTATTGCAGGGATGCACAGACCAAGGCCCGCGGACGTAAATTCTACGGCCCGCCAACGATTTACTTACACGGTATGCTACTACTAGGAAAAAATCCAGCTCAATCGAATGACTGTTCAAAGAAGAATCACGGCGAAGTCGACTGATTTAGAACAGCAATTAGCTATAAAATTAAAAGCTTTTGAGTTTTTTCTGTGGCACTCGACGAATCTACTGACATTAGTTCTACTGCTCAACTTTTAATATTTTTGCGAGGTGTAAAGCAAGATTTTGAAGTTAGTGAAAAACTAATTGGTTTGAGTTCTTTGTCAAGTCAAACCAAGGGTAGTGACATGCTCAAAGCCCTTTTGCAAAAGTTCTCAAAAATGAACTTAAAATTATCCAACTTATCTGGAATAACGACTGATGGAGCTCCTGCAATGATCGGAAACAAATCTGGGATAGTAACTCTTTTAAAAGAACATTTGCAAACTTAAAACATAAATACAGAAAATATAATGCAGTTTCATTGCATTATTCATCAAGAGGCCCTCTGTTAAAAAATATTAGGATTTGAAAACGTGATGAAAGTTGTTGTAGGACCAACAATAAATTTGATCAAATCTCGCGGTCTCAATCACCGACAATTCAAACAATTTCTCGAAGATATTGACGGTGAATATGGCGATCTCGTGTTTTATACCGAAGTAAGGTGGCTAAGTCGTGGGTTGACACTGGAGCGGTTTCTTAATTTGATTGAAGAAATCAAAATATTTTTGACGGAAAAGAAGAAGGACGTTCCTGAACTTAGCAATCCTGAATGGATGTGTGAACTTCCTTTACTAGTGAACATTAAAAGTCACCTGAATGTCCTAAATACGCGTCTCAAGGGCAAGGACCAAGTTGAGTCTATTCAGGTCGCAAATAAGTTCGGGCAATTTTGTCCACTTTCCCAGCTTTAAAAAAATTGCGGAAAACTTTCAAAAGACTGAAATAAACGTTTCTTATTTTGAAAAAATTGATATTTTGATACAAGCTTTTTAAGATCGTTTTTCAGATTTTAGAAAAGTTAAACCGCTGTTGGACATTTTGTGAAAATGCACCAGAAGCAATGCAGCTCGAGTTGATAGACATGCAAAATGACGAAAATTTACGAAATAAATACAATGAAGGTTTACTGAATTTCTATAGTTGTTTAGATAAGAATACGTACAAAGAGTTGGTAAAAAACGCGCTGAAATGTACAAGTTTATTTGGTTCGACATAGGTATATATCTGGGAGCAGACATTTTCTGTTATGAATCTGAACAAATCTAAAAACAAGAACCGCCTAGCCAACGAAAATCTGCAAGCAATATTACGCGTAGCAACATCTAATATGGAGCCTAATATAAAAAACCTCGTCAAATCAATGCAATGTCATGCGTCAAACTAAATGCAATTAATTATAATCGCTTAATTAATTGTGAAGTTATTTTATGTATTAAAAGTTCGTTTATATAATTACATGTCTGGATTTTATTTATGTAGTTGTATTTTAACTGGCCCGTTTTAACATATTAATTAGGTCAAATGGCCCCTGTCCTCATTAAGTCTGTGCATCCCTGCAGTATTGTCATGTATAATGTTAAAAGAAATTCTGAATTTACAATAAAAATTAAAATAATACGTATGAATTAGTCCCATTCGATAATGTTTGTTGATTATATTAATCTCTCTATTAAAAGACTCTTGTGATAAAAGTAGGGAGAAACATCTATGAAAAAAGGATCTAAAAGAAGCTAATTTCTGGAAAAGGAAATAAAAGGAATAGTAGTCAAGACAATAAATGGTAGAAGGTTTTCTATAGATTTCAAAACGGGTTATTAGTTTCCATTTCAGTAGAAAATGTAATTCTCGGCGTTTCCCAACTCGTGCCCGTTATTACCTGGCCCCGAAAATCACTGACCAACTCGTGCCCGTTCAAAAACCAGGTAGAAAATTAATACACCAACTCGTGCCCGGGTGCATCGGAACTGCGGTTTTTAATTCTTATTTATTATAATTAAATATTCAAGACCTACATATACAGTTGTCATTTATTTGAAATAAAACTACTATAAAACGTATTAATTAAATATATTGCACATAAAAAACTTAGAACTACCTACATATTATTAATACTATTATACCAAGATACTGTTTTAACGAAAGTAAATGTTGATATCTTAGGTTAGGTTAGGTTAGGTTAGGTTAGGTTAGGTTAGGTTAGGTTAGGTTAGGTTAGGTTAGGTTAGGTTAGGTTAGGTTAGGTTAGGTTAGGAATCACCGATTGTCCGAAAATATGCGTTACACTTTCTATTCACACACACACCCATTTAATTTCTCCAGATGTTAACTTTTTGTTGCTTTGATTAAATTTGTGTTGTTCTGCAATCAATATTTTCCCACGTTGACTTGATACTTTGCGAATCGACATGTTTCTAGAGCTGCTCTTAACCCTCCCAATTACGAAATAAAACTAACTCATTCATAAATATCAAACCCGAAACAAAATCCTTTCTACTAAGTACTTCAGGAAAACCCAATTTAGCAATAATACCTGTTCCTATAGAGTTTAGACAAGATGGGATGGTAATTTGAACAGGTAAATTATTCAATGGAGCACGAGTTAGGTTTACAGATTATTGAGGGCCGTATTCATAGTCGACGCTTGAAGGTACACTCAAGAGTATCTCAGGTAAGGTAACCTTAAGTCTTCCTCGAAATTTGTTTCATAGTGTGTTTATTTACCTTCCTTCCGTAAGGGAGCCTTACATTTGGCAATGTCGCATTTTCTATCAGTTTTATGTCAACTTTCAACATAGCTTGAATCTGGCTTATCTAAGGCTTGAACGATGTCATGAAATGACAATGACATCTAATTTGTTGGTTATTTTCTCTTATATATCCTTTAGGAATTATTACTGCTTCTTCTTCGGCATCAACAATTTCTATAAATTCTATAAAATCTTCGTAGTCCATTTCAAAAATCTCCAACAACTAGCGATCACAAAACACAATAACTACCGTTTTAATATTAAAAATCTAACCTCAACACGTCAAAACTCAGTCAAAGTAGACTTAAGGTACTTCCGAAGCTTCCTTTGAGGTGTCCCTCAAGTCATCTTTATAGAACTATGAAACACAAAATGGTACATAGGGAAAACTCAAGGCATGAGGAAGTCTTAAGTATTGACTATGAATACGGCCCTGAGACCTTTACTCTTGTACCTTTTAAGGAATTAGTGGGCACGAGTTGGGATGCGTCCGTAATTATAGCGTGAAGAGAATTTATATAGGTAAGGAAGTTGTCTATATCAGAAAGTGTGCCTCTAAACAATACAAAATTGTTATTTTTGTACATTATTGGATACATTGTGGGAAGCAATCTCAAAAAAACTTATTAATTAAAACCAAAGCAAAATTGCACGAAATTCACATTGTTAAGGTGTTAAATAAAAAAAAGGAAAATGTGACTTTAATCAAATGAACTATAAAATTGGATCGCACCCTAATACATCACTTAAAAATTGGGAGAAGTAGGAAGAGGTTTGCGATGAACTAATGAATGCTTTCTGTCGGAGTTAATAATAGAGTCGCAGCCTTCAAGGATATTTTTTTCTCTTGCGCTTCGTTCGTCGAATGTATTTCCTTATCCATCTCGGCCGTCAAGTTAAAATAGTTGCTAGTTGTAAGCTGGGAATCTCGCAGAAACTATTCACGCTAACGTCAGTATTAATTAATGTATTAAGAAAGTCTTTTTTAAGGTTGAGAGAACTTCTTAACGACATCGAGAAACAAATAAACCATTAATCTGGTATTCGTTTACTGCGGTTGTGTAACGGGAACAATTTTATTTTCGATATTAGACGTAAAAGAATGTGTCCCATCTTAATTAACCAAGGAAGGATTTAAAGTGTTTTCATTGAACTATTTTATTTTTAAATAGATTTTTTTTAACTCTTTTAAACGTTATTGGTATGATTCTTGCGTGGTGATCACATCCGGAAATGATGTTTTTTTTTTCTTTAAATATTAATATTCGTTGAAAGTAGCGTAACTTTACGAAATATACATATTTAATTCAAGGTGACTTTACCGCAAAAGTAAACAAATTAGCAAATCGTTTAGTACTTTGGTCTTCTTTTATAAACATAAAAATATTAAAAGGTAAGCGAGTGTAGAATCCTGAAAATGAAAAATTGTTTATCAAGGACAATGTCCATATTTGTCTAGCCGGTGTGTGTTCAATTTATGAAATAAATATTAATGTATGATGATGGGATATTCCGAATTGCTCATACTTAAATAATTGTGAGTAGGTAATATTAACGAAAAGTTAGTTAGCATTTTAGCTATCTAAAACTAATAATCGATGGTTTAGACCATATTGGGTTCTTTCTATTCGTAATATTGCTACGGTTCTGATAGTGAAGTATTAACAGAATTTTCAATTTTAATACCGCAACCATCTAAGAAAGACTTTTCCACATTCTATACTTATGTTCTTTCTTGGTACAAAATATTCAATTGTTGCAGACGTTTATTTTCATTGCTTTTTCTCCAACTTTAGCTAGAATACTGTTTGTTTGAATGACGTTCCATCAAGCCATTCTCAAGTTATTTTTCTCGAAGTGACGCTATATACCTTTGCTATTCTCTTTGTTTTGTGTTTTGATTACACACTGTTTCCTTGTGGGAAAAAACACCGTTGAAACAAAGCACTGGCTTGACAAATATTACAGTGGATCTACATATTCGACGGTAAAATATTGGTTTGCTGAATTTCGTCTTAGCCGTACGAGCACCAATGATACACCTCGTTCCGGAAGGCTAAATGAGGCAGTAACGCCAGAAAACATCGCAAAAGTTCCTGTTATTGTGTTGGGTGATGTATGTATGTATGTATGTATGAGTCAGGGGTAATAATCACACTCCGACCCATAGGTATTGTGTCCCCCCTTACTTGCCATGTTCTGATATTTTCTCAGACCTATAGCAGCGCTTCGAGTCCTATTTTCCTGAGGAAGTTTAGGACATCGTCGGGCTTCAAATCAGGTAGATCTTCTTCCTCTATTTCATGTGCTCCTAGGTATCTGGCCCTAGAATTCTGGAAGGCAATATATTCCGAGAGATTGTGTATTGAGCTTTTATCCTCTTTCTCACAGAATCTGCGCGTTGCTTCATCTACGAACCCTAGTTTCTCCATGTGGTTTCTTAACCGGCAATGTCCGGTTAATATTCCCGTTAGAATACGGAGCCTTTTTACTAAGGTTAAGGCAGCCAAGATATCTCTTTTGGTCATAGTTCCCCATAGTTGGGTGATAGTAA
Source organism: Ophraella communa (assembly GCA_035357415.1). Taxonomy (NCBI): domain Eukaryota; kingdom Metazoa; phylum Arthropoda; class Insecta; order Coleoptera; family Chrysomelidae; genus Ophraella; species Ophraella communa. The sequence continues at coordinate 68,918,384 of CM068979.1, forward strand.
AGCGAAATTGCGTGAGTTAGTTATCACCATTGGCATTTCAAAAGAACGTGAAGGTCATTTCATACATAAATATTTACACATGCGTAAGCTTTGTGCGCGATGGGTGCCACGAAGCAAAATCTGGCCCTATTCCAAACAGAATAACCAAGAGATGGATTCACGTTTATATACCTGAATCCAACCGACAGTCTGCTGAGTGGTCTTTGCCTGGTGAAAGTCTTGCGAAGCACCAAAAGACGCAACAGTCAGTTGGTAAGATGTGGGCCGATATTTTTTGGGACGCACATGGAATTATATTCATTGACGTCCTCGAACTTGGTAGAACAATCAATAAATAATATAACTGTGCTTTATTGGGTCGATTGGATGCCGAGAAATAAATGTTTTTTTCACCAAGGCAAAGCTCCTGTACATTCAGCTTGCGATACGACCGAAAAATTAAAGGATTTGCTTTACGAAATCTGCCACCACCCATCGTACTCATCAGATTTGGCCCCAAGCGATTATTTCCTCTTTCCCCTACTCAAATTGTGGCTCTCTGGCAAGAGATTTTACTTAAATTAGGAGGCCGAGATGGAAACAAACGTCTATTTTGAAGGCCTTGTTGGAAGACCGTTACAATAAATGCATTACTCTAGATGGGGTAGAATAAAGCCAATTTTTCATTCAAAATATCGTTTTTATAGTCAGGCCGAAGGATAACTTTACTTGTCTATACAACCAAGAATCTATTCATCACAAGGACTGCACTTTGATTGAAATTGTCGCTCCATCTCATCGACCTTTTGATCTTTTTTCGATATATGCTCTTCAATAGCCGATTTCTTTGTTCTATCTTCCATCCTGACATTATTTAATTTAATTTCATTGTTTCCTGCTCATTTCCATTGTAATTTTATAGCTTGTTCGATGGCGTCTGTTATTTTGGTTTTGCATCTTCTACAATCTTTTTTTTTTCTGGTATTCCTCGCTTTCCATCTCTGGCTGAGTTTTCTTTATTTTGTTTAAGTCGTTCTTGGTTAGGTTAGGTACGATAGGTACGACGCATTGAAGATTTGAAGTCTGTATTATTCATCATTTTAGTTTCCTTTAGATTCATTCTGTCCTTTTTCTGGTTAGGATATTATTGTTCCTAGTTCTTGACTGAAAACCATAGGGTTCCAAACGACATTTTGTTCAAATTTTACTTTTGTGTGGAAATTTGTTCTAAAAGGTATTCTGCATAATTGGTTATTGAAGTAATAACCAAGTAATTTATTGTATTATGTGATTTAAGTGATTCTTGGGATGATTTTCACAGTTCTTTCAGTATATAATTTAATTGCTCATTGTTCCCTTGGTAAAGATGTTTTCTGTGCAATGTGGTCTGAGATCATGTGTGGCAGGTCAGGCAATGACATATCGAGTGCTTTTATAAAAATTTTGGAAAAGGTAGTTTTACTCCATCCTAATATAACTGAAATAGTTACTTGGAATGACAGTTGTGTGTCTTTTTAAAAAGAAATCATGGTATTTCATGCATTACTATGAAATACTCTATTCCCAGACATTTCTGTATACAAGTTTCCCGAATTGAAAAAGCAATGAAAATCACAGATATTCGGTCACCTTTGTCGCTGCTAAGAATTCAGCTAAAAATAGACATGTGAACCATACTATATTGCATTTAAAAAAGATAATCACCAGGCGTCATTTATAACAGTGAACATCAAATCTAATGTTAGGCCCAAAAAAAAGTAAACCTACCGAAAAGTCATATTCCATCCGTTATTCCATCAGCCATTCCAGGAAAAGTCAAATCAGTAACTCAGCAAAAAATAGCATACATTGTGTTTGCATATAAATGATAAGGAATATATGAAAAGCATTATATCCGATTCCAGTAAATAAAAATAATAAAACAAATTGAATGTGAAAGTTTTATTTGGTTTTTTACTAAAAATAATTTTTTTTAAATGTACCAACTTTTTTATTTAACTTTTTACTTTCTTTGAATTTGGAAACTCTAATAAGACATTTATAATCATATTCTCCAATTTTTCCATGGCTTCGTTCTTTTTTAGAGAACCTTAACGTTCTAAGTACACTGCTTACAATGCCATAAGGTTCTAAGTAAATTTGAAGTAATTTAACAAAAATACTAAAACAATACCTGCAGTTGTGATGAAAGTAATAATATTGTAAGAAAGTATTGTCAGAATATCTAATTAAATTTTAAGCCCTAGTTGTGCCAGCTTCCTCTTGTAATAATTGATTTAGAAGCACGTAAACTTTAAAATTCGTCTCCTGAAAATTTATGTCTGTGGAGCCTGGAACCCTATGGTTCTTAGTCCTCGATTTGCAAACCTGAGATGATTTAAATCATTTCCGTTGATACAGATTCCTGTATTGTTCCTGTCCATGACTTTGTAAATGTTTTTCAACACAAGAGCAAAATTTAATCAACAAATATGGCCTGGTTGAATCTTCATAGCAGTGTTATGGTAGATACTAGATATTGTGGATCAACATGCTGAATTAACTGCACTTAAGGTGTCTTTAGACTAAATTTTTCAGCGAAACAGCTGTCATTAAGTTAAAAAAGCAAATTTTTTTTGAAAAAACAGTGGAAGTTTTGTTTTAAAAATTTGTATTTTTAATGTACTTAGTAAGATGGACAGCATAAATTACATTAAATGTATAGCTATTTAGTTAATCCAACAAATGATTTGTAAACGAACATAATCCTGATGTATTTCAATTATTGAAAAGGTTAAAATGATGATAAAGCAGCAAAAAAATCATAGTTATTAACATTCCTGCTTTAAACAAAGACTAATTAAGTATTATTATACTAAATCGACTGATGAAGTGAACGTAAATAGACTTTACTTTTACATACTTTTTTAATTGTCAATCATTAATTTTTTTTGTATATTTTTCTCGTAATTGTGGACTTTTTATATAACTAATGACTCGCATCGCTCAGAAAATGTTATACCCACGGAGCGTAGCGTCCTCTTAATAATAATTAAACACAAGACCAATTAAACGTAAAAGAATTTGCAGTTTTGTTTTTATTTCAACACCTGGTTAACTGTTTGAAGTCACAGACGTAACTGCAAACTCCGTCATCTACTGATATTTTGCAGGAAGTTGAATAAATAAAATGGTAAACATCCCTTTATTCTTAAACTGAAATTGCAGTATTGTAATCAATCCCTCATTGATGAAACTTTAATTCATGGTATCACAGTGTTTTTCATTAAACATCTTTGTTTAGAATATTTCTGTACAACTTTGTACAATATCGTCTTACGTAAGCATAACAACTGCGTCCTCCAACGACCTAGACTCAACGACGAAATTAAAATTTGCAACGATATGTAAAATGAAACGCCAATTTAACTGGAAGCAAACTCAATAAATATTTCCTTGAAACAATCACGCACGTACTGGTTATCTTGAAAAAATTGGATATGTTGAATATGTTGCTTACTAAGATTTTCTATTTGCACAAAAAACAATGGAGGGAAAGAGAGAGAGGGGTGATAAATATTTTGTTTTTCAACATTAATCATATCGCTATTTTTTCTAATGTAATATTGTTTGTAAATCGCAAAATTGATAAGCAAAATCTAACGAGTACTCAGCTAATACGAACCAGGTGTTACTGATTAAAATCGATGTAGTTATTTTTACATACATATTGAAAAGAGCGGAGTAGAGAGATAAGTTAATTCCATGGTAGTAGGGAGGTAAACCCTAATTAAATATGCAAAATCTGTACAAGGTGGCCTTGTTCATCTTCTGTACTTTTTTATAAATTTTATATACTTAACTATATGATTTGGTTTGCATGGCCTCACCCTGTGAAACTAATAATAAATGAATTATAATCCAATCAAATTCATTGTTCAAAAGTAAAAGTGACAGTGCGAAGTTAGACAATATTTTCCAAATGCGTAAAGACATAAAAGTGTACTCACCATTTAAAATAAATTAAGTATGAAATCGCACAAAATCACTGAACTGTGTTTGCAAATATACGTGGACATTCGTTAGTTCTAAATTCAGCCAACCAGCAAGAGGTATAAGCGTTAATATCAGGTTTTGTTTTATATTTTTTTCCTCACCAAATAAGTCGGATTTGTTTAAGTAAAAGGCCTAATTTAAAAGATAATTACATTTATTATTCATTTAGAAAAAGTATTGCTTTTCATTCTCGGCGATGCAGGAGTTTTCCAGTGCATAGATTGCCGCTTAGTTTCAACATCATATTGGAATATACAGGTTTCATCGCAAGTGATGATTTTTTCCATCAATTTAGGCTCTTCATCTATCCTATAAAGAAAATCTGAGCAGATCTGTTTAAGGACGAGCTTTTGGTTAGGTATTTCATTTATTTTGATCACTGTTAGTAGAGTTGAAACAGAGACATGTGGACCTGGGGACTATTCCTCCATAGGACTCTGCAACTCTTCACTCTGCACTTTGCACTCTTCCACAGAGTGTAGAGTCCAGCTGTTCCTCCAATAATTGTTGCTACTTTTCAAATCAATGTTGTTGTTTGCAGAGTTGCAGAGTGACACATAACCTCAAAGTTAAAGTTGCAATATAGAACAAACTTACACTTACAACTTAACAGGTCGGCTGAAAAGTCCCCGGTCTACCATAGTAAAACACAATATTTTGACAAAATACATTTTTTTTATTCAACATAGTACCCTTCAAGGGCGATACAGCGATTATAGCGACTTTCCAACTTTTCGATACCATTTTTGTAGTACTCCTTCGGTTTGTCCTCAAAATAGGCTTCAGTTTCGGCGATTACCTCAGTATCAGAGCCAAATTTTTTTCCCGCGAGCATTCTCTGCAGGTTAGAGAAAAGGAAAAAGTCGCTGGGGGCTAGATCTGGAGAATACGGTGGGTGAGGAAGCAATTCGAAGCCCAATTCATGCAATTTTACCATCGTTTTCGATGATTTGTGACACGGTGCATTGTCTTGATGAAACAACACTTGTTTCTTCTACATATGGGGCCGTTTTTTCAAGATTTCGGTCTTCAATCGCTCCAATAATGCACAGTTATAGTCGCTGTTGATTGTTTGTCCCTTTTCCAAATAGTCGATGAACAATATACCGTGTGTATCCCAAAAAACTGAGGCCATAACTTTGCCAGCTGACTGTTGAGTCTTTCCACGCTTTGGTGGCGGTTCACCGGTCGCAGTCCACTCAGCTGACTGTCGATTGGACTCAGGCGTGTAGTGATGGAGCCAAGTTTCATCCATAGTCACATATCGACGCAAAAAATCGGGTTTATTTCGACTTAACAGCTGCAAACACTGCTCAGAATCATCAATTCGTTGCTGTTTTTGGTCGATTGTGAGCACGCGCGGCACCCATTTCGCACAGAGCTTCCGCATACCCAAATATTCGTGAACGATATGTCCAACACGTTCCTTAGATATCTTTAGAGTGTCAGCTATCTCGATCATATTCACTTTACGGTCACTCAAAATCATTTTGTGGATTTTTTTGATATTTTCGTCGGTAACCACCTCTTTTGGGCGTCCACTGCGTTCACCGTCTTCGGTGCTCATTTCACCACGCTTGAATTTTGCGTACCAGTCAATGATTGTTGATTTTCCTGGCGCAGAGTCCGGAAACTCATTATCAAGCCAAGCTTTTGCTTCAACTGTATTTTTTCCTTTCAAATAACAATATTTAATAAGCACACGAAATTCTTTTTTTTTCATCTTTTTGAAAATAACAAAAGTTGCTTCACTAAAAATGCAATATCTCACAAACTAATAGTCCGACAGCTGTCAAATTTTTACAAGAATCTTTTGAAGGTTGATACTATCTAAAAATGAAATGGATTTAATTCTAGTGTCTACAATAAAAATAATTATGAGTTGCAAGCGGAAAGAAACTTTATCCAAAAAGTTAGCTGTACTAGAAGTAATTCGAAATGAAAAAAATGTATTGTTTGGAGCTTTTTCTGCTCATGTTTCGCACAAAATTTAGGAAGAAGGCTGGCAAAAAGTGTTGGAGGTGGCAAAAGCTGATGGGCTAGTCTCTGATAACTGAAATTGGACATTTGTGCGGGACAAGTTGTTCAGTGTATGGAAAAGTCGAACCTTGATACGTAAAATATAAGTATTTTACCTTATGTTAAATTTTGTATAGGCCTATGAAACTATGAGTTTTTCAGAACTAGGCTACTTATTGTATTTTATATACGCCCTCAACTCCATAGCTTGGAAAAGTGGTATATTTCGGAATGTTCAGTCATTTAATAACAATTTTCCTGTATGAATAAAAATATGGCATTCGTTTATAACAATAAGTTGAGCCAAAGTCTTTTGAAGAGTGAAATTTTTCTTTTCATAACATTTGCAGACTCTGCAATATTTTTAACTCTTCATTATTTTCAAGATATATTGGTGGAACAAAACAAGACTGGTTTGTTTGAAAACTCTGCATTTTACACTCTGCACTTCACTCTGCCTCTGCAAAAAATAAAAATAATGGTGGAACAGGAATTCATTTGAAGAGTGCAAAGTGCAGAGTGAAGAGTTGCAGAGTCATGTGGAGGAATAGGCCTCTGGACGTTGGTCATCTTCGGTGCTCTCTCTAAGTGAATTTTCTCTTCAAATTCTTTGAAAAACGAAATAAAAATATTATTTTCAGTAAATTTATTGTTGAAAAGTTTGTGAGTTGGTAAAGATTCTAATTATAGTGTTGTAAATAACTGTAATACTGTACCATTCCTTTTTACAGTAAGACGTAGAAAAAGTATAGTTTGCACCTCGCCAATTATCATAGTCGGTCATGGGTTATTGGTTTCGTATCTTATACAATACGTAATACACTATTATTAAACAATTGTTCAAGTAAAGAGGACTTAAAAAGTATAAAAAAAATTTGTCTCTATTAATATCTATTTTTATAAACAATCATCTTTTCAATTATTAAAGGTTATGATGATGCAAGGTCAAACTTACCGAAAATGTTAAAAAAAAACCCAAATTGAAATAAAAAGTTCGTATTAACCATATAATAATTATTACCAAAGTGACTGATGTCATTATTCTTAGATTTCTAATTGACAAATCAATTATTGACAGTACCTAATACTTTTTACTTAAAATTTATTATCATTTCTTAAATTTATTTAACAGCATCCGACCTTAATTGTCGCTGATTCTGGTGGCATATTATAATAAATCTTTTATTATTTATTAAACAATTATTGATTTAGTTGTAAATAATACGAAACGCCACTGTGTCTATTATATCCGTTAATCTATTTTATGTGCGTCAAATTATACGTCATCTGATTGATACAGTTATACTAATCTCGGAAATCGAAGAAAAATTCATGTCACTAGGTGATATTCCAAACTCATCCGGCGCAAGGATCAATCTTCTAGATACTACACTATTAAAATTCGACACAATTCCATTTAAATACCATAACAAATAATAAAAAATTATTTATAACCAGCAACAGAATGAATATTATTTTAACGGTGAATAATGTTAAGATTTATTCTGTATTGTGTTAGGACGTCTCGCATTCAGAGAATCCAAATAAATTTGAATAAAAATCCGAATTAGGCAAATGAATGAGGAAGTGAATGCGTTCTTGAGTATGTATGAAAAAATCGATTTAAAAAATACGGGAAAGAATGTGCGGTGATGCAACGCATCACTTGGCGTCGTACGTTAAAAAAAACAATGTCTCGTTTCTATTCTCGGAAACATATATAGGTACATTAATAACAAAAATATTCTTAGGAGTTTTTGTTGTCGACAAGTTACAAGTAATCGGTATGCGTGTTTATGAATGCACTCGTTAAGTCATACGAGACGTGATATATTGAAGTTTGATCTAAGAGGTATCATTAATTTTGCAAATATCGAATTTTACCGGATTCTTCATTTATTTGGTGTTTTTGGTTATGTATTAATTCGAAAAGTATTCAAAAAATATTGCTGATATTTATTTATTTATTAAAGTAATATAATTCTTCCTCACCAAACTATCATAATCTTAAAATTTTAAATATGGTAGACTGTTCGAGATTCAAAAATAAATATTTTTATATTTTACATTTCATTTTATGGAATGTTATTTATTATTTTTAACAACCTACCTAAAAGAAGGAAATAAAAAATAAAGATGTTTTGAAAAGGGATTTTAATCCCAAACAAACATTTATTATCGAGGGTTCCAAACTAAGTGATATTTTATAACACTCTTGGAATTAAGGATTATATTATCTGTTCTACAGATGACCAACCACCAAACAAAAAGTTGAAATGGAAAACAAGAATATTTTTCTAAACAGTTCTTCGATAACCTTAATAGAGTAAAGATCTTTCGTCTAATAAAATAATAAAATAATAATAATAAAATAAAATATATTACATAAACAAAAAGACATTTTTATTTAAACGAGTTATTCCCATTTCCCAACATGTGTCTTAGCACAACCATATTTTCTTGCGGTGGCCAAGCTCAAGGCCGTACCCAGAAAAAGTTTCCGAGGGGGGGGCATCAGGCGGGGCCAGAGGCTCCTGCAAAAGAACGGTAAAACTAAATGTCAAATATCCTATTTTTACGCAAGTTTAAGCTTTATTAACAAAAGTTAGGACGACACTTAATAATAAATATATAAATAATAACAAACAAAATAATTTCGCCAGTTAATTTGGTGACTAGGAAAATAAATAGATTCACAATGCAAATAGACTCAACATGGTTTAATACAACACAACACAAAATTACGTCCGTAGACCATAACAATATTTAGAGTACAAAATAAAATTCATTCTTATGTTCTTTTTTCTTAATCAATCACTTTGTCTGTTGAAATTCTGTCTTGTCCACACATATTTCTCAAGTACGTGGAGAAAGTTGCAGTTGCAGTGGTCACTGGCAAAGAAGCAAATATTTTCAGGAGGGTAAATATATTAGGAACAAGTTCCCTATTACATTGCCTTAATGCCTTAATGGCACAAGAAGGCTTGTCGAGTTCTATTTATTTTTCCCCAAACAATTTCCACAGTGAGTACCTAGTAGATACTAGTGCTAGATCAACTATCTTTTAATAAATCTTCAAAAATTCAACTTCTATTTTCCCAGTTGCTGAGGTGCTACCAGAAGCTCTTTATGGTCTGTGAATCTGCAATTGACGAGAGCTAATCTGGGGTCTTAATTTCTTCACCAACATCACTCAACAAAGATTCTGCTGTTTTCAAAATCTTGGAAAACACAAGATCAATTGTTTTCCTTAAGTTTTCAAAATGGCCATCAATATTCTTAACGTGGTAAACTGCACACTCAAGGTCATAACAGGGAGACTGAAGCACTTTGCAAACTTTGCAAAGATATTTTGACAGAGATTATGTTAGCCAAAGGCACACTACAAATTCATTAGAAATGATGGACTTTAAGAACGACGATGCATTTTTAACTAGAAATTGATTTCAAAACTCTTCCTTATTTACCTATGAACAACAATTATAACTTCCAACTTTCCAATAAAATATTCTTCATTCAATTAGTAAGTTTCATTTAAAATTCTATTTAATCTCATTATCAAGCCGACCCTGTCCCCTTTATGGCCCCTTGAAAAGGTCGGACCTTACACAATGGGGATCAAAGCTCCGATTGATTTATGGTAACAAAAGCCAACCACACTTTAAACGCGAATTATAAAAAATTAATATTGGGTTTCTGATATTTATCGCATTATCCACTTTCAAAGTATGTACTCATTTTAGAAACTTCACGATTATATTTTTAATTAAGCTAAACAAACACACTCGAAAAACTAATAAGGCCTGCATGTGCATAAGTTTGTCCTAATTTATTTAATAAAATGCCCGCATCTAAATTGGTAGAAGCGGCCATATTAGGACACAGGGAAAAGTGCACTTGTAGATATATATCATGCACTAATTGGTAGAAGTTTTTCGAAGACTTGCTTTGGTCGTCGCTGTACATGGACGAGTTAATAAATAAATACAATACGCAATCATTCTTTATGTGTATTGTTTCTAATAAATGCGGTCTCGAAAATAGAATAATTTTATAACAAAGAGAACAATGACGGCGATAAAATGTTTTTAGTATTATTATTATTTATGAATCGCGTATTTTTATCGGGTAAGCGCAACGAATGCCGAAATTATATTTGCATTATTGAAATTTTTGAATTTAATAGATTTATTTACAATTCTAATTATTAAGAATAATAAAAAACTCGAATTTTTTCTGTCTTATAATAACCGATAGGTAGTGTTAAAAGTATTTTAAAAATTTGAGTTAATTGATATTTAATTTTATTTAATTAAGCTTAAATCATTTTTTTTTTGTCACAACTTTTGATTTTGTTTCGTATAAAAAATATCAAAAACTAGCGACCCTTACCGGCTGCGCATGAGTGGTAAAGCATATTATTACATTACATTATCATTTTGATGGCCATATTTTACTAATTTGAAAAATAAGACTATGAAAATCAAAAATAACGTATTTTCAAAACCCACACACACAGCCCTCGAAAATACATTAATGAAAATATCTGCCGAATTTCTTTTCTTAATTTTTACCCGCCTAATTGTGGGAATTTTTCAAAAAATTATTTCATGTTTCGTTTGTATATATTTCAGTCCAATACTTATTTTTGTAAAAAGACCATTTGATTAATTATACAGGGTGTTTCATTAAGAATTATCCATATAGTAACTGGAGAAACCTCAGCACTAAATATGAAGATTTAGGCCAAAACACTTAAATAAAATATTCCTCCTAACCGAGATATAGGGTGTTTTATTTTAACTATTCTAAATGATTTTATCCCATATTTTTGACACCTTCCAATATTTTTTGTTCATACTTGGCAAAAAGTTTACACATATTAGGTTACTTTAAACAGTGGTAAATGATATTTTTTTCTCGATTACCAGAGGCGTGCGGTAGAGTTGGATACTTTCTTTTATTCCCCTACAATTTACACCACTGTCGTAATAATTGTTTCTGCATGTCACTTTCTACGTAAATATCATCCTCTTGTCTCAATACGATAGAGTGAGTAGTTTTCGAGTTATTTGCATTTAAAGGTAATGTTTAAAATATCCATTTTTGTTTTATTGCTTATTTAACATGAGTTTCCTTAATAATCTAACCACCTTGACAACAAAATTTGTTAATTCTAATCGTAAATTCACATGAGTCAATAACTATTTCACTGAATAAATAAAATTTATTAGTTTCAAATGATTTTTTCATATTAATATTTATCAAAATTTCAGTTTTAAATTTATAACAAAATAGAACTATGATTTTCATTACGAAATAACATGATGATACATAAAATAAACGTACTGAAACAATTATTTATTTAGACTACTGTAAAAAAATTCTAGTTAGTTAACATTATAGTAAATTTTCGAAGTGGCCTCCATTGACTTCAATACATTTATTAATCCTTTTGAAAAAATTTCTCCTAACCTTTAGAAAAATGTTGGGTTGATTAAATTATTAAGGAATTATTGGAATAAAATGGATATTTTAAACATTACCTTTAAATGCAAATAACTCTAAAACTACTCACTCTATCGAATTGAGACAAAGAGGATGATATTTACGTAGAAAATGACGGAGAATCAAAAAAACATGCAGATACAATTATTACGACAGTGGCGTAAATTGTAGGGGGATAAAAGAAACTATCCATCCCTACCGCACGCCTCTGGTAATCGAGAAAAAATATCTTTTGCCACTGTTTAAAGTAACCTAATAATGTATAAACTCTTTGTCAAGTATGAACAGAAAATATTTGAAGGTGTCAAAAATATGGGATATAATCATTTAGAATAGTTAAAATAAAACACCCTATATCTCGGTTAGGAGAAATATTTTACTGATGTGTTTTGGCTTAAATCTCTCCAGTTACTATATGGATAATTCTTAATGAAACACCCTGTATAGGTAAACACGTTTTGCGCTTTTTGGTTGCAAGGGGACCAAAATGGCCAGTAATTTAGCATTTCGTGAAAAAAGCAAAACAGTAAGCCACTTTATAATGTCACTACTACATCTCATGATTACTTTCGACAAGTTATTTATGTCAACAGTCAATAGAGGCGCCATAAATTTAAAAACTGAACTGAACACTACGCATTTCTTGTAAAAGCGATATAAATGAATAATAAATGACGGAGCTGGACATTTATTATAAAAAAAATAATGTCAAACGAAAAATTTATGACAGTACAGCATCTGTAGGTAGACGGAGCAATATTGATGATGTCGTTATGTACTATTATCTTTTTAATTATACGTGTCGAAAGATCTTTCAACCGTTGTTAGAAAAACCTGTTTGTAACAGTAAAAAAATATATATTAACATACTATTATTTAAACTAAATGTGTTGCTTAGGAAAAGGGATTATATTAAAAGTGGATTAGCACAAGTGAAAGACAGTTCCATTATAAGAGATTAGTTTTAACTAATAATATTTATTAGATGTGGAAATTTGAGAAAAAGTGTAGGTTAAATGGTGAAAAGGAGACACAAAAATATAAATCTTTAGCTGTTTTTGGATTATCATGCACTTATTTATTTAAAACAACGAAACCATTTAAATTAGTGTTAATAAAGATTGCAGTTTTATGTGTATATCAAATGGGCAAATTATTTAGATTGGATAATCACAATATTTTAAAAGTTTTTCTGATTATAATAGTGTAAGATGATACTTCATATCTTTTGACACTATTTGTTTAAATAACAAAATATTAGTCCAAAAAAATCCACTTCTTGCAATAATAGCTATTTAGCTATACTAGCTCCAAGCGATATTGATGAGGCAGCACGTCATGCTCTATTATCAGTAATTCACAAAAAGTCAAAGGCAGATTATGATGAATATTTCAATTGCTTCTCAATGTAAAAGTAAAAAGTCCACTCCGGCCCTGCCGGCCGGTAGGAAGATTTATTGGAGGCAATATAATCGAAGTCCTCAAGTCAGAACGGTATAAGTATGAAGTTACTGAAGAAAATGCTGATATCACTAATTCACACAAAATACCAAAAGAACACACTAGTTTAGTCTGCAAAACTACAAAAAGTCAAAAGTGAAGTATAATTAGAACTTTTTTTAATTAAATTTATTGTATCAACCCTAACTTTTTGGAAGTCCATCTTATTAAGAATAGTAAAAAAACTCTTCGATTTAGCGTAACTTCCTAGTTTATTTGAAAAAATTGTGTTTTAAATTACAATGACGGCCGTTTCGCTGATTAGCATCGCGTAAATTGCCAAGCAACAAACTTTCATACCAGTCGAAACTTTTCTCTTTTATGATATTATATACGAAAAAATTCTGTAAATAAAGGGGGGTGTATGAAGCAAGAGAGGGTGGGTAGGTGCTAGAGGCCGCTTTCAAGAGCCTATACTGGGAAGCAGAGGAATTAATTTATCCGGAGAAAAACAATAACCTAAGATTTGCTAATGCATTGCCATCTTTGCTCCAAACAGAAAGAAAAGTACGTCTAGAAATGAACATTTCTAAAACCAATTTGAAATTAAACATATATTACATCTAGGATGGGCTGCATTCTAGAGGAAGAAAATCCTAAATACATTGAAGAAACACCTCGAGAAACACCAAAGATCAATAGTGAGGCGTCTACTTAAGGTCTGTTCCAACCAAGCAGATAACCGTTCTAACATAGTAATTCTTATGAGCAGTTGTGTTGTGAGTTGCGAAGTGCACTAATTTGGTCTCTTGAGTTGTAATATTACAGTTCTAGATCGGTTCTTTGCTTGGTTGGAACAAACCTTTAGTCTCAATTGGAACTGGACCGGTCTTATTGCCTAAAATACAACCAACTGGAGCCACCCAAGATAACTTGGGGGCAGAAAAGAGGGCGTTGATGTTGGTTAACTTTTAGGTCAAAAAGACGGCAAATATTTTACATCAAAAAAGTTAATTTACATTAAGAGCTTTCCAACATTAATGCCCCATATTGAATAAAAAAATGAATTGAAAATAATAAATTTACTGAAATACAAAGCGGTGAAGCCGGCTCTGTGTGACTTATTATTAAAGAATTTTATTATTAGCACAAAACAAAAAGTTATAAATTGATATAACTAGTTTGTTAAAAAAAGTAGTTATTCAAAAAAATTTTTTTCCTACGACCACATATGAAAGTGTTAGTTTGCACACTTATTTGTACTTAAGAAAGTAGCTGATATCCATACACGTATTGAAAAGTACAATAAATGTCAAATTAATACTATTATAAATATAAATGTATGAGTTGCATTATCTATGCAACCAAAAATACACTTACCTAGGTACCTATAAGTGCAATAGGGGTGATTGGCGCATACAACAGGAGTAAAACGTAAATGAAAATGTTCAAAATAGGTACTTTACTAACACATAACATTTCTCAAGTTCCAATTAATTTCACCAACTGACCATTTTACTTTTAATTTTTATAGATCCCACAAAAAAAATTTATATGTCATTTAGCTAATAAAAGAATTTTGATGTGAATTCCTGAGAAGGGTGGTTATTTGATTTTAATTAATTATATTTCCATGCAATATCTAAACTCGTTAATTTTTAACATGACTAACAATTAAAATAAATTTTATAAATAAATTTAAAATATTTATTATTATAAGAAATATTGGGGTCGTAGGAAAAATCGTGTACACAACGCGTTGGAAAGTGTATTTCTTGCATTCGTTACGTTTCCGTAATACTCCACTTTCCACACTCGAAAAGGAAACAATGTATAATGCAGAGGGTGTAACCTAATTTATAGAGGAGGGTTGACAATGGTTTCCGGTTGGGTTGCGTTCATTTTAAGGGTTTTGTTTCAGGTGCGTTCTATTGTAAGGGGTAGGTTCGGTAGCGGTGGTAAGGGAATATACGGTGAGTCGGGGTTGATTTTAAGGTTCGTAAGGACGGTAATCTAAAGAAAGGTAGCATGGCGATAGACATGTTACACTCTGTTTGTTATATTTTGTTGTAATGGAACAAACGGTTCCATTTCGGGGGTTTAGGTTCTGTGAGTAGAAAAGAAACGCACTACAAAAAGTATTAGATATGTGAATAATTTCATACATGGGAGAAGATACACCTAACCAACTGTATTTATGATTTTCTTTGTACTCCATTAAATTACATTTAAAAAAATAAACCAGTAATATTCAATTTTTCATCATCTAACGTTTCTTGAGTTGTAATAGTT
This sequence comes from Ophraella communa, assembly GCA_035357415.1. Lineage (NCBI taxonomy): Eukaryota > Metazoa > Arthropoda > Insecta > Coleoptera > Chrysomelidae > Ophraella > Ophraella communa. The sequence continues at coordinate 68,933,657 of CM068979.1, forward strand.
AGAATACCTTCTTCTATTTTTAATATTACAAATTAACGTTGAATGAGACATTTTTCTAGTTCGTAAGTCGTTTTTCTTGTTACGGAAAACGAATACCTTAAAACTTTCATATGTAAATTGAAAACGACGCCAGTTATATTGGGAAAAAAGTTCATAGGTCAAAATCGGTATTAGATATGTACGCTTGGTAATTTACTTTCACTTTACGCAAATATCTGGACGTGTCTTAAATACGTGAAACTTTCGCTGTACCACCGTTGTTGGTTGAAATTGTTTATGTTGATGATTAGGCAATATTTACGTTCGTGACGGTTGGCTTTATCGACTATAAAAGAGAGGAAGAGCATGGAATTTTTAATCGAGAATATTTTAATAAACTGAAAAAAATTATGGCGTGAGTTTCTTCGCAGGATTATGGTTATTTTAGTAAATTGTTTAAGATGTAGATAATTGTTTTCGCGGTTTTCACTTACTGTTTATCCAAATAGAAAAATATTCAAAGGTTATGCAATGCAGGATGTCTTGTTGATACTAGTAATTTCAACTAGAAATATTAGTTAGGCCAATTTTCTCTCCGAATTTTTTGTAAAATTAAAATAACTGTAATAATTTAACTTTAAATGTATATTATTTTAACAAAAGTCATAATTATAACGCTCAATATAAATTAAATCAAATTATTCAATAGCACTTCAAAAAATAATTCATAAAAAAATACCATAAACTATTCCACGTACAGATTCTTGATATTACTCATATTATCTGCAAGTGTGAGAAATGGTGTAGTAAGTTAAGTTTACATGAATAGTTTTATTCAAAAATTTCAATAAAATGATTTTTTTGCCATTTATTACTTGATTTTTTTTATTCTTGGCTCTATATATCATGATCTATCATAATCCATCTATCATAATCCTTGTATTTGATCAGTTTATTTTGAGGTCTGTCTTATTGCTGATTTTTTCTATTTTAGCTACCAAAATTCCTCTTTTTAAATTTAGCGACAATGGTTGTGTCATCTACCTGTCATTTTTCCTTCCACAAACATCCAGTGAGGATTGTCTCTGTATATTGAATTATTTTGTTCAAACAAACCAAATGTAACTTCATCTGTAACTTCATTCTGACGATGCTAATTTTAGCAAAACGGCTGTCATTGTGATTTATCCTAATGTTTTTAATGAAACTTGGAAATTGCGTTAAGACGAAGAGTTTTTTATTATTCTTAGTATTTATTCTTACCTAGCCTAATTTGTACAAGTCCGAAGCGAAGGGTTCATATCCAGTCTTTAGAATATCGACTACCACGCCCCTTTGCCGTCTACCCCCGGTCCTCCTGAACCTGTCTGTATAAATATCAGCTCTTCGGTTCAAAGAACAGACTTGTTGTCTTGTCCGTTGAAACAGTTTGATGCTAGGCATCTTTTTCTGGTATCCTCTTCTTGTTGTCCCTCTCGGTTTGGCAGGCTTCATTGGTCTTCTCGTGTTATCCGATTAGATCGGCCTCGTCTTTTTCTTTGGGTCTTCTTCTTCTTGGTTTACCTGTGGCAAACTTAGATTTTGATTAGTGTGGAAGAAGCTGGTTCTTCGGTCTGACGTACTTCCACTGCCCATCGCCCGAGTCGTAATTCAGCAGATTCCTGAGTTCCGCATTTGGATGGTCTTCAAGTCTGGCAAAACCTATCTCCGCTTTATCATTCATAAGATCTAGAATTCTTTCGATTTCCAGATCTCTGAAGATGTATTGGTTATTTATTCTCATTTATATACACAACGAAAAAGGTTCCTAAAAAGTATGTAAAAACGCACTGTGGTTCAATCTAGATTATGTTACATTTTGTATTGAGTCTATTTATAACGGTGAGCTCCTAGCTCATATAAATAGATGTGTCCTACCTTATTTGTGGTGTTACTAGGTCAATGTGGATTCAAAGTTAGAAAACAGCTCAGATGTAGTAGAATATCTACCAACCTTCCAAGTAGTTAGAGGGTACTTAGTCAACGAATGTCTCTAGTCATAGTGCTGAGTGGCAAGCAGAAGTCAATCAGAATCCAAACACCTAACCCAACCTAACCTAACCTAACCTAACCTAACCTAACCTAACCTAACCTAACCTAACCTAACCTAACCTAACCTAACCTAACCTAACCTAACCTAACCTAACCTAACCTAACCTAACCTAACCTAACCTAACCTAACCTAACCTAACCTAACCTAACCTAACCTAACCTAACCTAACCTAACCTAACCTAACCTAACCTAACCTAACCTAACATAACCTAACCTGTTTAGTTCCCCCAGGGAACCAATAGAAATCGGTAGTGTACAGGATAGTATGGTAAATTAGAGGCCTAAAATAGAAATATGTAGGGATGAAGTATGTCTACCAATATAAACAGCTATGTAAATTGGTTCGTGATTTTATTTGAGCACTTACCTGATGATAGTTGGGCCTCGTAGTATTCACTATTGGCATGATCCACATCTGAATCCTTGTTCAAGAAGAGAACCACGACTGGGCAATATATAAATTATGTATCTTATAACGCTACTAGCATAAATCCTCAATTTGAGATTTGTAGAAGCACATGCTTCCAGTCTCCAGCTAAATAAGGTTACCAGAAGTGACGGAATCCAGACCAATTGACAGACTTGACACCTTACATTTTTATTTAATGAATAAGTCACTTTTAAGCAAACACATATATAATTTAACCTTAACTTCAGGGGAGAGGTTGGTGAACTTGCAAGGAAAAGGGTGTCAAGGGTCCAGTTCATGGCTTCATGGCAAGCAGTGAGTGACAGTCTGTCAACCATAATTGGGAGACTAAATATAACCAATAATTAATGAAATAAAATAAGGGGTGCAATTAGTATTATTCATTAGAGATTTGTTTCTTACTCTAGTAATTGATATTATATTTCGGATAGCATGCTATGGTACCTTAATAGAAACAGTTTTTCTCCTGGGTATCGGTCAAAAAGCCATAATCAAAACTAAAAAATTCTTAATTAAATCACACACAATAATATTCTTTTTAAAAACTTACAAATTTTTTTTAAATAGAAGCAGGGCAATTCCCTTAATTAGGAGAAACCAAACTACAGCTACGAAGAAATAGTGGTATTGTTGCTTTAAAATCGTAACAGAGGATATTATTTTTATACAGTAAATTGTCAATTTAAGAATAAAAATGGTATGGTTTTTTCATCATACAGCATAATAACGCTGAAAGAGGGCCCAAAATTTTGAAAATGTTTTTGTGGCACAGAAATTTAATTTCAAACTCTAAATTACAGAGAATAAATAGTTTTCGAATAAGCATAGTTTCTTTTTGCATACCATCTCTGCAAAATATTTCGTTTTATATATTTAAAGGAATGGGGCAATAATGTATAAACGACGACATCCCGTCGATACGTTTCCCTCGTTTCGAATCGACAACATTCTTTGAAGAGTGTTTGCTTATACCTACTAATATTAACTCTTCAAGAAGTGGCTGTTTGTTGTGGCAGACTCGAAGCACGTTGACGGTTTTATTGGAATTACTGGAAAATAATGAATGTAAATATTTTCAGGATAAATGACCTAATCGGTATTTCGCTATGTCTCGAATTATTTTCTTGATGAGCTCCAGACTAAATAGTCTAACATTCCATCGTTGGTTTTATACAGTGCGTCCAATAGGAGCTGCTTCTATATCAAATATCCCTTTCTTCTTTCGCCAATTTCTTTTGTTCTATTTAATCAATTCTTTGCATAGGGCCTGAAAATTTCGGCAAATTATTTTCTGTTAAAGAGAGAAGTTTTAACAGTTGGAGTGACTAAATAAAAGTACCATGTGATTTTTTTGTTTTAAATATACTTATCTACAAATACAGAAATAATACAATACAGACACGAATTGAAAAATGTGATCAAATACAAAACATACGAATAAAATAATACTTACTACTAAAATTTTACCTGTGAGTAACATCGCCTTTACTTTTACTGCCCACCGAAGTTCTTTGTGGCATATTATTAATTAAATCTTCACAAAATGAAGGTTTAAACGAATCCCATTATCTCCTGCTGCCTTTTTTTTTAATCAAAAACTGGCAGGATGTATCCGCAACACTTTTTCTATTGCATGCCACAATGTTTCGATGAGTGATAAATTACTACTACTAGAAACTTCTTCCAAAAGTGGTGTGTTGGAATCTTCCATCCATCTGTTGTTGAAAAATAAAATCTTGGTTATAGTCGTTCTATCAGCTCTATGCTTCTTAAGAAGCTCATCAGGGTTATTGGTAACACTTCTATGAAATCTGCTGGGTCGTGTTTATGCGAACTAAATTTATTGAACCTTAGTCTTCCGAGCTCTCACACAAATTGTGCTCAGTCTGCACTCTCTGTCAATCCAGGTCATCCAGGCTCATTAAGGCAGCTGTATCGTTAACATTTAATTTTTTATTATTATTTTAGTTGTATTCCTGATGTTTGTGTTCTGTTAATAAAAGTTTTGTTCTAATTTACTTATCTAAAATTAATTTAATTGGGAAATGATCTTCCTAAATATAACACGACATTGATTAATACTCTGCTATCGTTGTTGTTGCTAAATTTCTCGAATATTTTAGAATTTGCTTTGACAATTTTGGAATTAATAAGCAATTGATTAAAGACCTAGAGTTAAAGCTGTAATCAGATTATTATTACCACAATTATTTCTCATCAAATTGATATTAAAATATTCTCGAAATTTAGAAAAAACAAAAATAGCCGTGTTGGTGTTTACCAACGTCTTAGTTTACCGTTGAATTTATGGATATAAAAAAACTAACCGCAGCCTCTGCAGCTTCAGCTTGTTTTCTCTTTTCCTCCTCCTCTTGATCTAATTCTTTTATACTTTCTTCTAAAACATTGGGCCAAAAGTCTCCTTCAACTCGTAGGTTTAGGAGCTATTAAGATTTCATTCACGACCGGTGGCAGGGATTCTTCTGATATTTTATTATATTTACAATTCCTTCGATAAAATGAAGTTTTATTTTTTATTCCTTAGACTGATATGCTGTGCCACACCATAACTGGCGCAGGAAGTTTGCCTTTTTTCTTTATACAGTTTGATTGTTATTTGTTTGCTTATACTACCCAAAACACACTTCAAATCAAGCCTCATCGCTGAACTGCACTACATGCCATTGTTGAAATGTTCAAGAGCTATGTTCTTTTGTCTATTTTAACCTACGAGTATTTATTAATGTTATCATCAAAAAATATTACCTAGTAAGTGTCATATCTCAGTTTGTGGGCTTCTTGGCGACATGCGGATCATGAAATACGCCGCACAATAGAATAACTTTTTAAAACAGTAAGCTCCAAATCATTGGAACGGTTATTCTTTTCAATGATTTCTCCATTTGCTTTGTAGTGGCTGACTGATAGCTTTTTTGCTATATTTATCACACCTACCTGACAAATTTGCTATTTCCGAAACAAATAACCTTAAACTTAAATATTCTGACATTTTCTTAGTACTTTATTGTCTTAGATTTAATTTCCCATTTTGAAATAACATATTTGTTTTTTGCTATAAACCGTAAAAGGAGTGAAGGTTTTTTTGATTAATACTTTACTGTTGCGCCGCAAAATATTTTTTGGTTCTATATAGAAACCATAGTTTCTGGGCAGCGTTTTTGACTATTATTTTCAAGATCTGTATACGAAACATTGCTGTAGCTTCTAAAGTCGACAAGGATGTATTTATTTGATGTTATACAGTTTGGAAAAGCCAATTGGAATAAATTCATTATTTCTGTTACTTTACATATTTATAGAAAATCCCGGAACACGCCATATTTAAATTATAAATTGGCATTTTTTTAAGTGAAAATTTGATCCCTACCTTTAAAAGGTTTCTTCATTCTCCATCCAAAAATGTGATATCCTAACCTAACCTAACCTAACCTAACCTAACCTAACCTAACCTAACCTAACCTAACCTAACCTAACCTAACCTAACCTAACCTAACCTAACCTAACCTAACCATATGACTTTAAACTAGAATTTTTTATTTGGTACTATTATAAATCTATCACTGCGTAAAAAACTCGGGTATAAAGTGATAGGGTGCTGTGAACCTCGCAATATGTCTTCTTCTAAACGCAGTGTTTTTGATGTATGTTAAAGTCTAGATCGTCTTTAATTTTTAACTTAGAAAATTATGAAAAGAAAAGTTAAAAAACTAATAAAATAATTAAAATAACAATATTTTTTAAAACACTTGTTACTCTAGTCGGTAAAAATACGTAACACGTGGCAAAAAATGGAACATGCTGCATTTGAATGACACCGAAGTAACATGTAGTTTGTCATATCACAGTCATATCACTTTATTTGGAGTTAAATCTATTAATTACATTGTTTTGATACAAAATAGCGTGCTAGATGGATGCTACTTGCTACTTCACTTGCCACACCACACGTCTCTGTATTTTCAAGTATTGTTCTTCCAATAATAGTTTCATCTATCTCTCTCTCTCCATCAGATCATCTTAAAGTAGTATAATTTATTAACTTATTCTGCATCAATCGAAGAGATGACCTCGACTGGAATATTTTTAATTTTTACCCACTACATTAGTTTCATCTTTTTCAATCCACTGAACTTGTTTAGGCAAGTTTGAATTTATCCGACTGTTAGAATCTGCATAAGTTCAGATGACTAATAAATCAGTATTCAGACAAAATGCAAAGAAAATAATTCAAAGCAAAACACAAGCAATTAACTACAAATGACATTAAAACTCATTACACACAACCAATGGGAAAAAATGCGATCGCAAATGATAAAAATAACTTTTATTAATAACAAAATCAACAATTTGCAGATTCCGGACCATGGATTGTGTTGATTCAATACAATATTCTTTAATTAATTCTTAACTTTTTGCTGACTATAATTTCATATCATTTTTGTACTTTTTGTGTTCAAATATACTTGAAAATTTAAGTTTTTCATTAAAATGTTTCTGTTTGTTTTTATGAGCCATGTTAAGAAGATTTCACCATCAGGACGCTCGGTATAGTATTAAAAGTAAAAAATAGATATTTTCGAGATAAACGACCTATTAGGTATTTGGCGATCTTTCGTATCGAGTACACAAAGATACACAGACAAAATAATCAACCGAATCCTTTCACAGTATGTTCTTGTAAATGCGTAAGATTGTTTATCATTGAACCCGTTGAGAATGTTGTTGTTATTTGAAATTCCTTCTCAAAAATGTACTAGCTTATTTTACTTATTGTATAAAACTAATTTATTAAGTCACAAACGTATTTATTATACAGGATGATTTTATTAAATGGAAAAAGAAATCACACTGTATACTTTTAAGCGTAATTTCAATTGACCGTAGTACATCAATCAATAAAAGTAGGTAATAAAAAGGTTAAAGTGGTTCGATAATAACTTCCTATTAATAATAGTAATAACAAAGACTGTAAACACATTCAGATATGATCTGATTTGTTTAGTGCTGGTGGTACTACATAAACTCTATATATATTATAGTCCAGTCGATGTATGAAAGTAGTCCAAAATAGTGCATTATTCTCAGATGGCCGGTATTTTTCATTACTTTTTCTGTAGTTGATATTTTTTACTCTTAGCAACGAATATTTTTCCACATTACTCATAAATATTCGAAAGAGTTCAAATTTGAGAAATTATAAATATGTGCCTCTGTCTCAGGCGGAGTAAATTTAAAAAAAATATTACCTTAATAACATTAACCTAACATTAATGTTTTTCAGAATTAACTCTTTACAAACCTCAGTTTTTTACGAATGAATAATTCTAACCTGGTTTTGATATCTTTTTCTATTGTAGAGAGATCGAAATTTTAATTAAGCTTATTCCAATTAGATGTTTTTGTAACATATTTAATGTTAATAACAATTGGAATATAAAAATATGCAAATTTTCCTGTAAAGTACTTGGAAAAGTCGTGTTTTGATCATTTTCTTTCTTAATTATTATATTTCAAAGTTGACAGGCTTTATGCGGGCGATTGACCTGCATTTTGTTTAAAAAAGTACGGAACAAATTATCCCTCAGAGTATTTCCACATCAGTTTAAGGATGCTCCTCAAAAAATCTGAAATATTTTTACAAACCCGTTAAAAAGTTGGAAAAGTTTTTAGTTGCAACAAATTTACACGTAGTTAAAAGAACAATATGCTTTCAGTCCAACTCAATTGGAATAATAGTATTAAAATTATGATTGGAAAAATTCGTAAAATTGTTTGTATATAAACAAACGCAATATCTAAGAAGTTTATAATCAATTAATCTTTAGCAGTTTCAATATTGTCTATAAAGAAAAATAATAAAATTGGTGTATTTACCAAATTATTGAATGAATAGTGGGATTTATAAGAAAAACGTGGCAACACCGGAAAAAGTTATTGACAGCGCTCCTTGTGAACAAATTAGGGAGTTATCGCTCACCACTTTTGTAAGTTGCTTTAAGTTAAGTTTAAGTTAAGTTTTCGTTATATTAACAGTTACCCTTGGGCATAAAGGTCTTTGAAATAAGGAAACCCTAATAAGTTAACGGTGTCCTTTAATTTCGGCCATGTTTACGAGTGAAATAAAATTAGTGAAAATACCTTAAATCACGACCTCTAAAATCACGACTACTACTGCTTGTCAAATTATGACGTCCATCGAAAAATTGATGAAATGTCAGCAGATCGTTTTTGTCAAATGCAGCTCGCCTCAAAATGGCCATTATACACTCGTATGAATTGCATCACTTGCCTTCGGCTCTTGCTGCAAATTTTATAACTTCTTCCTCTATTTTATTTTAAAAATTAACTGTCTAGTAAGCAGAGGAAAAGATGAGACTTTGTGTCTGTGTCAGTTCAGATTATGGTCAAATAAGAAGCCAAAAATGCGTTGTTCGCAAGAAACATTAAACAAGTGCTGTTTTTTTATCCTCCAATGTATCATAAATAAAAGATAAGTAAACAGTAAAAATTATTTTATTACCAAAATGTGTATCTATACATTAGGGTTGTCAACCGTTCGTTTTTCCCAGAACATGCCCTACTTTATTAGGGGTTCTCGGCTGTCCTGGATAGTCTGCATACTCGTGCGTACTATACCTACAAGAATAAAATAATAAAAATGACCTGACACTTTGTTCTATTACATTTCTTACTTAGACCCAATTATTTTATTATTATCACTTCCAGCCTAGTCCTATTTGAACCTCCCAAAAATGACGTTGTTGTGGAAATGAAGAAATCTCTTATGAAAAATTGGAAAAAGGTCTAAATTTTTTAATGAAAGCAGGAATCAATATTGCAAAATATATCCCAGTCTTCCTTCATCCCCTATTGCTGAAAGAAGTCATTGGAATAGAAACATTAACACAATGTTCGTTAGATGTATGTCTGGACATGCTATTACCAAAAGTTACGTGCATAAAATGAAGCTTTGTGACTTTTGTGACAGTGATGGAAGTTATGATATCAACCATTGGATGTTCTCATGTAAAATTAATCAGAATGCAACTGAGTTTCTAATAAAAAGTTTGATAGCAAATAATCTGCCTCTACCCCAATCTCAAATATCTCTCCTATACCTTGCAAGTCGTAGTTCTGCCATCAGAGAAATTATGTGGGAATTCTTCAAACGAACCAAGCAAAAGATTTAATTTTAAATTGTTTAGGTTAGGTTAGATTAGGTTAGGTACCAATAATGCAGTAATTCTGACGTTGGATTTTATTGAATCATCGTATTATTATTGTTATTGTTAATTTTGTAATGTTTTGTAAATTAGCGTGGCTAAATAGGTTAAAAAACCTAAAGCAGAAAAAAAATTGATTCGCTAAATTAACATTAATAAAAAAGTATCACTTCTTTTGTGAGATAAATTGTGATCGACCTTCTAAAAATAATTGTTCTTTTGACTATACTTGATTAATGGCAATTTTTTTTTATTTTGACAGTTATATATTTTAATATTTAAATTATTCAATTTTCGTATATTAGTTTAGATATACGTTTTAACATAACAAACTATTACCGATCAGTTAACGACTGTTCTATTGAGATTATTGTAGTATTTAGAGTGGAGATTTCCATATCCGACTATCTATCGATTGACCGCTGGTAATACCGATTGCGGTGATGCCCCTGGAGTATCTAATGACGGTAAATCGCGTTGAAGACGTGACCTTAGACTTGACCTAGCCGCGGGCTACCACAGCGCCAATAACCTCGTGTGAGAAAATCGACTCTTCTTTGTGGATGCTGCGAAGTGTGTACAATTTTGAAGAACTCATCTATACGTTGGTTATATGATACGGGGCTACCAAGATAGCTACCAATAAATTTACAGCTCCTTGTAAACGAGGTACTGGGTCATTTATTTCAAGATTAATTATTTTTTTCGGTTATCGTCATTGGGAAAATAAATTTGATCATAGATTGAGCTTCAATTTTTTTAAAACTGAAAAGTAGAAAATTGTTTCTACCTGCTCCCAAGGTAAAGAAAGTTAATAGTTTCTATACAAAGCTTGACCGTTTTTTATGAAAAAATAACTACTTCCTGGGCTATATGCCCCAAGGGACATTGAATTACATTCCAAAAGAAAATGTGATGGCGATTGACTTCGTCGATACTTAAAACCATCTCTGTCGGTTTGCAAATCAACGGGAAGAATACTACTCGCAGACATCATTGTGTCATCATCAGTACGAGATAAGTAGTTCTTCTCATCCTGCATAGCAGGATCAAAACTATTAAGTTTCGTTACTTTGGGTGTAGGTAGAAACAATTTTCTGCTTTTCAGTTTTATATTGATTGCATATTATCTGAAATTTTTGAATTGAATTTTTAGCCCCCCATTTTCAGCAGTTCACCCTTTGATGGTCGTTTGATCAATGGTAGAGTCATGAACAAAAAAGGAAGATCCAGTACAGGTACAATTTTCAAGAGTAACAGTGAACGATATCAATAATGACAATGAAATTATTGCCTTTATTTTAAAATATTGAAGTCACGGGTACCAGCTAGTCTTTTGATAGCTATACTGAGCAGTAGAAGACTTGTTACTGTTCTTTTTTAAACAGAACCTTTAATAGAAGCTAGTGCTTAAATCAAGGTGAACATTCAATGCTAGATGTAGAAGCATCTAGCCAAGTTAAAGAGGGTTTCCTTGAACACTAAAATAATTCCTATGCATAGAATTTGCTATTTGTTTAATCATAATAAAATTTACGAAAATATCCATTTTAATTGTTTGGTATAGATGTTAACTCTTTTATATACACAACATTTTTTTGAGTTACAAATTCCTCTAGCTTATCACTGATTACTTCCTATAACAACATTAAAATATAATGACTTAGCCAACTTGTGTTCTAGCAAAGCGATCCCAGAACAATATTGGGGTTTTTATTTAAATCTACCTCATTCTCAAAATATGTCACAAATGTCTGATGATGCATGTTGTAAAAAAGTTTACTTTTTTACTTTTTTTAACCTACTTCATTTTTTGTAAGCTTTGGTATAAAGAACTTGATTTAAATATACATTTTTAATGCCAAAACTGAAGAAATATTTCGTTTTATTATTTTATACATTTCTAAACTAGCTGCAAACATATATGGTGCAATAACATTGTATTAAACAGTTAAAATGATTTTCATCTTATATTTTAAGAAAATTGTAATTGTAAGTGATATATAACGGCAAAAAAAAGAGAAAAAGTTATCCAAAATCGACTTTAAAAACTAAAAAATACATAAACACAAAGATAAAAAACAATTCTTTAAAAGCGTTCAATGTTTTTCATATCAGGTGTGGAATTGGTCCTTTAAAAAATATTTTCCGCATTTCTTACAACTTTTTATCTAAGCTTAAAGATATTGCACTGTGAAAAAGCCATAGGATATAAAATGATCTTCTTCCTGTTCATTATTTGTTATTATTTGGATATAAATCGCTTGTTGCTTGCTACTACAATCCGGCCTGGTCGCGAGATGGCCGTTTGATCGCGTGCCAATACGGACGCCGAAAAACCGCTTGAATGAACTCGTCGATGCACTGCGTCTAGACGACACTTTTCTATCTACCGACGTCGGCGTCTGATATACGCGTGAAACGTCGCGTCATTACGAGTGCTCATCCACTTCACGAGACCGCAACACGTTTTTTTTTAATGTATACAACTTAATTGGATTATTTTTAAAATTTATATACTCTCTGAAAATTCCTATGAAGCATATAAGACGTCGGCACCCGTGAATCATGAACTGTTTGTTCAGAATTCAAAACACCGTTGGGAAAAAAGGAAAAGTCGATTACATACAGTTGGATAAATTAAACGGTTTAAAGAGCATATAAAATGCGGGCGTATACATAAAATAGCAATAGATTTTTGCTGAAAAGGTTTTGTATTAGAAATATTAATTGAACTTTACAAGAATGATCTGTTTATTGGATATACAAGGTTGGAGGTAAACAAGTAGTGGAAATAGACAGCAAAGAGAGCAAAAACCTTGTGTGGTATTAGGCCAATAAAATCAATTAACAAAAATATTAAGAACATTAAAAATAAAACAGCACGAGCAGTTGCTCTAGTACAAGATGGTATGTCTCAATATTATGCTGCTAGAATATAAGGTGTTACAAGGTGGACTCCAACTAATTTAACTCAAAAGATGCATTGGTCCATGAATGGAATCAGATTGACCAGATGCAGATTCGACATTTAATAGAGGGTATGCTACGACGTATTGGGGCTGGGTGTCTTCGTGACTCGTACACTTCTGGAGTCGTACACTTTAAAAATTCAGGTAAATTTCTTCTGGACTCGTACACTCTACAAATAATGACCACGCTAATTAAAGTAACTAGTAATCCTGGTTATTAGTAATCTCAATTTTTTCTGGACTAGTACACTGCATAATTTCGCAATATATCCTAACTTATACAAACAATGTTTCACAGATTTTTGTCCAGACAAAAGTTGATTGATATTTCTTGGATCTGCCTATCAATTTCAACGTATTTAGTTTTGCGTTTATGCGATTAGGTTAGGTTAGGTTAGGTTAGGTTAGGTTAGGTTAGGTTAGGTTAGGTTAGGTTAGGTTAGGTTAGGTTAGGTTAGGTTAGGTTAGGTTAGGTTAGGTTAGGTTAGGTTAGGTTAGTTTAGGTTAGGTTTATGCGTTTTGCGTTTATGCGATTAGATAAAATATGCAGTATACTTTTTATAATAAAGTATAATCATATTAAATATACGAGTCCAGAAAAATTTGAGATCAGTAATAACCAGGGTTACTAGTTACTTTAATTAGCGTGGTCATTATTTGAAGAGTGTACGAGTCCAGAAAGAAATTTACCTGAATTTTTAATGTGTACGACTCAGAAGTGTACGAGTCACGAATGAATCTGGGGCTTTTATTCGCGCTCGTGGGGGAAATACCCGGTATTAAAATTCGAATTTCTAGTTTTTGTTAATGATTTGCTTATTATTGTTAATGATTTGTTTATAAAATTATGTATTACTCTGTTTAAATTGAATAAAAAAATTAAAAATGTTTCATTTTCTTTAAACCGTCACATTTCACAAACAAATCAAGATATCTGGGTAAATGAAGAAACGAAGTGTTGGAAACAAATCACACATCTTGATAAAGTTCAATATGTGCACATCTACTAGCAGAATTTTTAAATAAATCAATATTTTCAATGGATCGAATTTTAAGTCGGTGAGTGTAGATTTGTTCCAAACATTTGTAACTCACAGTTGAAAGTTTATATAAATATTAAGTGTACGCTCCTGTCTTCAACAATTTAAAAGTTATTTAACATTTAACTATTAGTGTTCACTTTTCAATGAAGTAAATTTTTAATAAATAGGTTAAAATTGAAAATTTATATTTATTAGCAGGGTTTGTACATCATCTCACTATAGTTTTCTATCCCTCCAATCGTTCTTGTAAATAGCTTCGTCTGTAATTTTAAGTTCTATTCCCTTCATGTTATACTTCGATGTATATATGTGGATGTTTAATTGAAAGCTCTTTTTGGCCACCTGGAGTTTTCCATTTTCATTACGTGGCCATACACTTGTCTGGTTTGTATTCTTTCTGTCTTGGTATAGTATTTTTGTTCTTTTAACTTCTTCATTTGTGGTATGTTACAATGGGAACACATTACTTGCTCTTCTGAGAAAATCCTTCTTTATTTTATCACTCTGTTTTCTGTTCTTGATTAATAACTGCGCCAGCATTCTGATCCATAAATCATTATTGATTGGCTCTCTGATTTCCCTGTAGATTGTTAAGTTTCGTATTAATATTGATTGGACCAGAGTAGTGAGTTGAATATTCGTAAGCATTTCTGTCTGTTAAATCCTTCACTAATAAAATCTTTTCTGAATTCACGAACCTTTCAAGTTTAAGTAAAATCTTCCATTTCACCGATAAGAATCAAAGCTGGAGTTCCTCAAGGTTAGTTTCTCTCTCCAATTCTCTACAATTTGTACACGACAGACCTCGCCGAATGTATAGTACTTACCAAAGTCCTTACATTTTGTGAATTATGACAAAAATACTGTTCACTGAAGCCCCTTGGTTTTTACGTGATGCAAACATCCGACATGACCTCATGATGGACTCAAAAAGCTACTAAATCCTACTAAGAAACCAAGAAAATACTAATTCACTAACCACACAAACCCACTCTTGAGGAGGGCACTAAACTATGACCAGAATCAACATCCGAGGGATAAGAGGCTCAAATTGGTTCTCCGGAAGACCAGTTAGAGCAATCTTCCAATAAAATTCAAAATTTATTAGCTGAATAGCAACATTTTCTAATAAAAGGTTTTCCATAAACTAGCCTAAGAAAATTCACAATGATCCGTTATCTCGTATTTCTAAATTGGGGTCTTTTTCTTTTTCTTCTCTACAAATTTTAATATGGAATTTCTTAGCTAAAGGTATCTGTATTCTTTGATACTATTCATCAAGAACCTCCTTTTGACCACTGACAAATTTATTTTAACATGCCCTTTACTTTCATTTATTAGCTTTTTATTTTCTAAAATTCCCAAAATATACATTAAGTACTTAGTAATATCAGAGTTAGGTAGGATTCTAAAGAACTGATTATCCTTTTGAAAGATGGACACTGGAAAGATACTATGTTAACTAAGAAATAAAAAAATTAATTATACAAACTTCATATCTTTGGCAACAGTTTGGGTTCTACTGTAATAATGTCAGTCAGGACAAGCAACTTAATATGTACTTAAAAATCACACTTTTCCTTTATTACTCTTTTCAACAAAGCAAATAAATTATAATACCTATGCAGCATTAATACGAATAACTTTTTGAGGAGTTTTCATTTCAACAATGTGTTTTAATATCGAAATTCCAGAATGAACGATAGCTCTAGCACCTACAGCAAAAGCCTCTGCTACACCCGTTAGTCCATCGTGATGTGTGGTTCTTAATTTGGTTTGATCGGAATTTACTACTTGTTTCGAAGAGGTTTCATTTGTATTAACTTTTCGCCATAGAGGAAAGGCTTCATTAATGGTTATCAAAAATTGTAAACTTGCAAACATAATCTGCAAAAAAAATAACATTTTTTGGCTACTGAGGACAAGTTTAAACGTGATACTTACCAATATGGTAATACTTCGACAAAGCATTGTATTTTTTCGCGATGTTTATCACAGAACTGACTACCAAAAACATGGCATACATTTAAATGGATTTTTGTAATTAGAAACGTACTTCCATTGTTTTAATAATTAACAATGGAAACCACGAAATTGTTAATTTAATAAATTTAAGATTAATTTGCTTTCTGTAGACACCTACATGCTGTTTATGCAGGTGTTATACATTAATTTATTGGTTATCGTTATATATAGAAGGATGGCATATATTTTATCTGTTTCTTGGTTAATTTTTTTTAAGAACTTTAAGATATATCAATTTTTAATTTCTGGTTAATACAGAAATATAGTCTTCTTCCATATAGTCTTCTCATTTTAGATTTGTAAAATCTTTTATCATTTTCTTTTCAGTGTCATCGAATTTCACTTAAAATTTCTCATACACTCTTTTTCCACTATATTGTTTATAACTATTTGATTGTATCAGCACCATTTCAACATAGAATGACAAAAAAAGTTGTAATTTTCGATTATCTGAATGAGGATTATACTAAAAGGGATCTGTAACGAGCTATTATTTAACCAAAACTGGAAAAACTGAATGCACGCAAATAAGTAAGAAAACAGGTAGTGATTGTTTCAATAATTGTTTTTAGAACTATGTATGAAGTTAGGGGTGATAAGTAAAATACGACCTATAGGATCTATTATGTCTTTTAGTTGCCGTTCCTGATGTTTTCTCAGATTTATAGCAGCTCTTTTAGTGCTATTTTCCTAAGAAAGTTTAGGACATCATCGGGCTTTAAATCAGGTAGATCCCCCTCTTCTATTTCTGGCCCCAGATTTCTGCAAGGCAAGGCATTCCGAGATTATGTTCATTGAGGTTTCTTTCTTACAGAATCTGCACTTTGCTTCATTTTCTATCCCTAGTTTCTTCATGTAACTTCTTAACCGACCAAACCAGGTTAATATTCCCGTTAAAATTAGGAGCTTTTTTCACTAAAGTTGCGACAGCTAAGAGATATCTTCTGGTGGTAGTTTCCCAGAAGTATTTTAGCTTGTCTCAGTCCTTCCAGCTGATTCCAGGACTTGGATTTTTTCCTATCCAATTTTTTGTCTTAATTTTTCTAAGACTATTACTTCGATCTCTGTCCAAAAACACCTATTCCAGTTACCTCTTCTAACTTGGAACCACTGTACCACATTATTTAATACCCAATTGTGTGATGAAGTTTGTCACAAAGTTGATTTTTTTTGCATATCATCTTGGGACCTTTCCCAAATTTTATCAAATTGAAATGATCGAGATTTTTCTCTGATAATTCCTTCTTTGATTATTCTGTACATTGTTTTCTTCCTTACATTTTCTAGCTGAATATGCAGTGGGGTCAAGTATAGAATCATTTTTATTGCAGCAGTGGGGCAAGTTTCCATTGCTCCAGTAATACAAGATTAGCTCTTGTGCCCCAAGCCACTGCCCCATATGTGATTAATGGTCTCACTATTGCCGTGTACATCCATTGTAGAATACGTGGGTTACATCCCCGGTGTATCCCTGTAATGTTCTTGCACACCATGAGGGCATTGGTGGCTTTGTTTATTACTTTCTTTTTGTGTTTATTCCAGAGGAACCTGTTATTTGGGACTAGCCCCTGTTTTCCACTCAACGATGTTCTCCCCATTTTTATGGTTATTACATCATTGTTTCACAATGTTCAGTCCTCTTTGAACTATATCACAGAGGACAAGGATAACCTTGTCGTCGGAATACCTTAGATTTAGTATGCCTTCTCTGGTCAGTTGACAGAGTGAGCTCTCCACAGTGAGACTCCATATGAGTGTTCTGCCCTGCGGACAGCCTCTGGTCGAATTGATGAAGATAGTGTTTTCTTTTCCCTCCATTTCTGCGATTCTTGTAGATAGCAGTTGGGTTGGGCTGTTTCTAATCGGGCTTGTCGTCCTGGGGCCCTCCAAACTAGCGTTCTTCGCGAATAAGAAACCAAGCCAATTCTTGATTCATCAGAGAACATCACGTAATTCCAGTTAGGACCATGGTGTAACATTTCTTGAGTCCATTGCAACCTTACAATTTTTTGTTGATAGGTTAGTTTGGGAACACGTAGAGGTCTTCTGCGATACAAATTTACCGCATTTAATCTTCGTGTAATTGTTTGCCTTGAGATATTCAGTCCTTCAAGTCTAGCAATTTCTCTGGATATGCCACTTGTAGATTCCTGTCGATTTCTTCGAGCTATCAATGTTATCTGCCGGTCTTGTGCTGCTATTGTACATCGACTTCTGCCACTTCTGGGACGATCCTTCACATCATTTGTGTCTTGGAATTTTTTTTAATTTTGATACAGCACCCTGAGTAACACCAACAATATTCGCGATATCACTTTGACTAAAGCCCTGTTGTAACAAAGCAATTACTCTAGACCTATTAAAATATGATATATCATGTCTCTGGGCATTTTTAAACAGCTCAAATGAAATTTAAACAAGAATTGGAATAATGTGAAAGAAAGAAAAAAGGCCAAATTAATACAAAAACGAATTAAATTTAGTATTATTTTGATTTAAAAACGCTTTAAAATAAATATCAACAAAATTTTTTAAAAAACCATAGGCGTAGATATATTATTTCTAAATATTCCAAACTTCTGGACATATGTGTAGGTAACATTAATTTACAAATTCAATCATTTTTTATTTTCTAACTCTAGCATTTTCTTACTATTTCCAAACATACAGTTATTCCTAGCGTCTATTAATATTTTTTAAAAGCAAAATACCAGTTTTGACAGCTGTTTTTAGAATACAAATGGTTTAACTTAATATACTATTTTAACTACATACTAGTAATTTTAGAGTTGGTAATATTCTAAAAGACTTTTTATATCTTTTATTAGGGGACACTTAAAAGATGCTTTCTTAGTTAAGTAATAAAAATGATTGATTATACAAACTTGTGCCTTTGGTTTGGTTTCCATTGTAAAATATCAGTCAGGACTATCAATTTAATATTAATAGTTAAAAAACATATTTTTTCTTTATTATTCTTTTTGGCAAAGCAAATACAAGGGTACGCTAATCAACATAAACATGAATAACTTCTTGGGGAGGTTCAACACCAACAATGTGTTTCAGTATCGCCACTCCAGATTGAACGATAGCTTTAGCACCAATAGAGAAAGCTCCCGCTACACCCGCTAGACCATCGGGATATGTGGTTCTTAATTTGTTTGAATCTTCTTCTTCTTCACAAGCGGTTTCATTTCTATCATCTTGTTGCCATAGAGGTGTGGCTTCGTTAAGGGCGATCAAAAATTGTAAACTTGCAAAAATAATCTGCAAAAATAATATTTTCTTTGCTATTAAGAACAAGTTTAAACGTGTTACTCACCAATATGGTAATACTTCGACAAAGCATTGTATTTTTTCGTGTTTGTCTGTCACCGAACTGACTACTAAAAATTCAGTTCCCATTTAAATGGATATTTGTAATTAAAAAGTTATTCCTATTGTTTTAATAATTAACAATGGCAACCAAGAAATTGTTAATTTAATAAATTTAAGATTAATTTGCTTTCAATAAGACGCCTACCTGCTCTTTATACAAGAGTTTAACATTAATTTATTGTTTACTGTTACATGTAGAAGTATGGCATTATATTTTATCTGTTTCTTTGCTAATTTAAAATATATGGAGTTCTATTTTTTGCTTATTGTTTCATCTGTGATATTCCTATATTGCATTTTCAATTTTATATTGTTTTCTCCTTTTAGATTTGTAAAATATTTTATCATTTTCTTTTAATGATAAGAAATTTCCTGATAATGTTTATAAGAAAAATAACATTCAGGCGGAATTTTACGTAAAAAAAATGCAAAATAAGTCATTTTAAATAGTCCTCTAGTAATTAATGTATTTGATATTTTCTTTGTAAATGATTAAATATAATTATGGTGTTCCATAATTATTGATTGTTTTCCAAAATTTTGACATAAAGGTTTGTAATTTTAAGTATATTTTTTCAGTGTCATAGCCTCCCAAAGATTTTAATTTATCAAAGTCTATTTTATCCTGTGAGACCTCTTTAACTTTCTAGATGAAAGATATTTTTCTGTTGGAATATGAAACATCACGTCGGTGATTAAAATAAGATAAAAAAAAACAAATATCTCATGTCGCGTTATAATTATTTCCCGAGAGACGTACCTCACCTGATTTAGATTCGTTAGGCATTAATTATGTTAAACAAACTTATCTTGTACATTTGTTATTGAGTTGCTATCGTGTTTATTATTAAATGTTTCTTTAAAGTTGTCAATTACGTCAAATCCATGTAAAATATTCGTAAAGAAGTTATTAAAAAGTGTCGAAAAATATGGTGCGGAATGTGGTCGCTAGAATTTCCTGTATCATTAGACTTATTCGTGATATCGTCGTCGATTTTAATGAGATTTAATTTAATTGCTCGGAAAAAAACTATAAAAATGTGTCTTCAAAGATTAATGAGATCTTGTAAAAGTTTTTTTATTCGAAAGGATTGCGTTAAAGAGAGAAATGATAATTTTTCCGTGTTTTTTATAACACAATTTTGTACGACCACATAAAATCTGGTCTTTCTTAAAATCTTGATATTTTTTATTTTATACATATCTTTTATTATTTAGAAAATACGAATTTCGTAATTTTTTTACTATTTGAATTTTATTTTACTGTTAAGATTAATATCAGTTTTTCTTTCGTGATTTTATCACAAAATTGCAATTAAATTTTTCTAAACAAGCTTCACAGTTGTCGGCATTAAGACTGAAAAAAAACTACTTTTCCTATATACTACAATAAGTTTGTAAAAAGAAAAATGTTTGCGTCGGTATTTTTCAGAAGGAAACGATATTGTCTTTTACTGAAACATTAAAAATTAATTACTAGCAATGAATTTTAAACAATATGAACAAAACGAATGGCATTTATTCATTGACAACTCAAAACGTTACATAATGGAAATGAATACCTATTGTTATTAGTGTAAAATTATTAGAAGTAGTAATAGTGATTTAAAATAGTTTTTTTTTGGTCAACAAAGTTTTTGAAAAAGCCGCACTAAACAAGAGTATAGTTAAAAAAATGCCCTTAAGAAAAATGTTCCCGTGAAGCTCAATATTATGTAGAATGCGCTAGTAACTGGTGACCTGTTTGTCCAATTGAACTAAAATTTTAATAATTGTGACAGTAGGCCACCAGAAGTACTGGAAGTTAAGAGCAGATTGCAAACCAGCGAAGAGATTCAATGTCCCATCTAGATCAATTGCAGCAGGAGCTCACCTACTTACTAGCTAAGAAAAACCCTAGAAGGGACAGAATTCCTAATAGGTAACTGATTATTTGGTAAACATTTACGCAGATTGGGACTTACGTCCAAGATTCGCTGTGGGAATGATGAAGAGTCACCTCATATTTTACTGTCCCACTTTGAAAAGTAGGAGGGTCATGAGAAGATGGAACTCTCTTAGAAATGCGTAGCAATCAAAATCTACCTAACCTTACCTAACCTTTGTTCTTGCTTAATCATTTGTGGTTGAAGAAAATTTGCTCTAAGAGTAAAACTTTCAAGTTTTTAGATACCTGATGTAGATTTTTAGTGTCCTTTTGCAGAGCGAAAAAACGCTGGGTTTTTAGAGAATGTAGTAAGGATGCATTGTTGTATGAACTGCAATAAACAGTAAGAACATAGGGTTTCTGAAGGTTTCTGAAGCAATCATAAATATAATGTTGGTATTGTTGGTGAGTAGATAGAGAGCAATACCAATTACTACCACCCAAGTTACACAATACAGAAGGATCACCTATAGAAATTACAACAGACATGGTAGCATCAGCACTCAAATTGATGAAGAATGGCAAAGCTAGTGGCCCCGGACGATTGCCAATAGAACTCCTTAAGTGCGGTACCAAAACACTGAAGAATATACTTGCTATCCTGTTTACAAAATATGTTAATGGGGAAAAACCACCAGAAGATTGCAAAACATCGTGGATTACACCTATCCATAAGAAGGGCCGAAAAGACAACCGTTGCAACTGTCGATGTTTAACGGTTAGTGCCACACTGGGAAGATTTTACACCAAGGTCATAGGTAACCTTATCAACAATGAATATTCACCGTTCGAAATAGAGCAACAATGTGGCTTTAGAGCCAGTCGTTCTTGTATGGAACATTTTCCCCACCAAAAATATTATAGAAAAAAAAATGTCCACTAATGATACCCAACTCCATTTACTTTTTGTGGACCTAAGTAAAGCGTATGACACAGTACCGTTAAAAAGACTATGGGAAGTTCTGGAAAAAACTTTAATAAGCATTACCTTATTGAAAGCCATACAAGAACTGTAATCTGACGCCAAATCTAAAATAAAACTAAAAAACTGTCTCCCAACCTAATTCCTAGTCACTAAAGGCCTAAGACAAGGTTGCAGCCTTTCACCATGCTCTTTAGATCATGTCCTTCTTCAATTACGGTAGGATGGGCCTGCCTTTGAGTAAAGACTGCCGTTGACCAGATTGTAACTGCCCAAGCAAAAGACGATTTAGCAAAATAAAATATATTATTGTAAGAAACAATATAATAGAAAAATGTAACCAATATACTTATCTTGTAGTAAAAATAATAGCCAATGGAAGAACTGAGAGAGAGAAATAGAAAAATGAATTATAAAAGGCTTTAAATTCGATGTTGTGGTCCAAAAATATTAGTAAAGGCAAGAAACATCTGCTGTACAACACCATAGTCCAAATTATCTTACTATAGGGCTCGGAGGCCTGGCAACTAACGGAAGGACAAAAGAAAAAACTATTGGCCACAGAAATGGAGGAGGTCGGCTGAAATACCTCGAAAGGATCGTATAAAAAACGAACGAGTCAGGGACATGATGAATGTTGAAACCACCGTTATACAACAGATAGAAGAAAGGCAACTAAGATGTTACGGCCATATCCAACTAATGCCAGAACGTCGGATTCCAAGACAAAAGAGGAAGACCAAAAATAACGTGGATACAGGGCATCCAGAAAGCCATGTCTGAGCGAAGTTTAGCTCCGGGGGATTGGGAGGACCGTGGAAAATGGAGGGCATAGAAGGACGCTATGAAACCGGATATATATTGTTGGTGAGTATAGTGGTAGTATTAGTATTGGAAGTGAGAACGTGTTGGTAATTATAGCAGAGATCTTTCGCAATCTTGCATCTGTTTCGAGAAATAAACAGTGTATTGTAAAGAAGAAGCCAGTGTGTCATGTGCATTAGTCTAGGAGTAAACGAATCAAGTTGTTGAGCATTAATATGGAAGGGTAGCAGAAAGTTACAACTAGGATTCTTCCTCTTTTTTTAAAGAAGTTGACTAAAACTTTTAATTTGTAGTCGTATTTTTATAAAAAATATTATTTCTTGTACAAATCCAGCTTTGTAATCTTGAACGCACCAAATTTTGTTAAAAAATTTTTGATTTGAGAGTCTTTAAAAATATGAAATATGTCACTTTGGTTAAGTACAATTCTTTAGTGTCAGATTAATACTCTTAGATCCTATTTAATCGCATGCTTTAATACCGTCCTTACACTTACAGTAGTTCTCCATTTTCTTGCTTTTTAATACCTTTTATTGCCGACTTAACTTTAAATGAGTACAGCAAGCTAAAGCACTTGGCTTTATTCGCCTGACGTGGCCGTCTCCTACCTTCAAAGTATGTTGAAAATTCGAAAATGTAATAAGATAAATATAAGTAAACCGATTAAAATTGTCAAGAAATGATCATTACTGTTAAGTAATTTTATAGCCAATAAGCAACTTCTGTCTTGCGAGAGATAGTACCTTAATTGCTCCGCAATGCGCACTCATGGAGCGCATTAAAAAAAATCCGTAAGCCAAGCAGTACTCGTCTTTTATAGCCATACTACATTTGAATTACGTCTTCCTGAGCTCGACCATAACTATATGTTATTAAAAGGATTATTTTTGTTTGTTCTGTTATAAATATAGTTATTTGGAGGTTAAAAGTTTAAAATCCCATGCGAAAATTATAGAGTTGGGTATATGTTTCATTATTTGTATGAGAGGATCAACGAACTTTGTGACAGCCTTTTCTTTATTTATATTGACAATTTA
The DNA here is from genome assembly GCA_035357415.1 of Ophraella communa. Classification (NCBI taxonomy): domain Eukaryota; kingdom Metazoa; phylum Arthropoda; class Insecta; order Coleoptera; family Chrysomelidae; genus Ophraella; species Ophraella communa. The sequence continues at coordinate 68,957,531 of CM068979.1, forward strand.
GACAAGTGTTCTTACAACTATTCTGATGTTAAAATTAATTGAAAAACATAACAAAATCATTCTGTGAGCCCAGAATTGAAATCTGCTTCCAAATTTTAATTTCTGTTTTCATATATTTTTCTATTACCACTCGCTTAAAGTATTTCTGATACCTATGTGGGTACTTTTGCGTATTCCTTCGCTCCAAAATTTGAGTTAAAATATTTCTTGCTTTTACCAATTCTCTCATCATAGGTAGATACCTTCTAAAAATGAGTCTCATTGAATTAATTTTAAGAAACCCCTTTTTAATTAAGAATTGCAAAAACCATGATATATCTGAAGAACCAAACGAGCTACAAAATCGATGTTGGCACTAAAAACTGCGTGTTTTTAATAGCTAAAAAACTGACACAAAATTTATGTTCTATAGATGCACCTTTTAGAAGTTATTTCAAAACAATTTTCGCGAAACCCATTTTTTAATTGAAAATTGCCAAAACCATGATATATTTCAAGAAACAGATCAGCTACAAAATCGATATTGTCACCAAAATATGCGTGTTTTTAATAGCTAAAAAAATTAAACATCATTTATTTTCTATTGATGCGCTTTATAGAAGTAAATAAATAAAACCCTTACAAAAGCCATTAGTAATTGAAAAAACCAATATTGTCACTTATAATTACACGAGAGCTTTTTTTTGTCGAAGTAAACTTGACATGTATCAATAAGAATTTTGTTGCCTGGCAATTTAACGAAAAAAACTGCCTCTGGAAAAATTACGAGTCCGCAGGACGAGTAATTTTTTCTGTTTCCTGGATGGTAGTACGAATGAAACCAATGATTTCTCTATGATGTTCTTCATCTAACTGAAGGTACGGTTTTAATGACGATGGGTTACTATGTCCCGTAATTTTCACAAGTTTTTGTTCACCTATACCACTTCTGGACAATTCAGTTACAGCGACAGCTCGATTAGAATGGTTCAATATTTTTTTCCGAAGATTTGGTCCATTTAGATATTTCGTTTATCCCAATAGGAGAATTCTTATACCATCCTTTCGAATTTGTTTACAATGCTGGTTGTCATGCTTTCAAAAGTTAGGTTCGTTATTGTCGCTGGAAAAGTTAGGGCAAACTTTTTTCGCTGTCATAATGACAAAATCACGCGGCTTATGGGATTTTTTATACGTAAATTAAATTGTCACTAAAAAATGCGTCGTTTTTTGAAATGGAATTTTTTTTCCGTGCCTAACTTGATATAATTTTAAAATAAAGGTAAAAAGGTTCTTTGCTACCGATACAACTTTTGAAGCTTATACTGGTACTTATTTTCGTATAGTACATCAATTTAATTGAGAACATTTTTTTTCCCAAAAACTTTTTTTTTCTGACTTGGGCATATAAAAACTTTAAACTGGGCTTGGCTAGTTTTTTGCTCAAGGGCCACATTGTACATTTTTGGGAAATAGTCGGGCCAGCAATATTCCAGGGCTGAAAGTCGAGCCAGAAATGTTTTATAATAGACGGGTCAGCAGTTTTTTTCCATGTTTTCTTATTTAACTTTGTTGTTGACTAAGAAAATTTTCCATCTGGATAATTTTCAAAATATTCATGGTCTCAAAAAAGCTTTAAGAAAAACCTTGGCTTGGCTTTGTTTGAAAAAAAAATTAACTAGCTTAGAACATAATGATGCTGAACCAAAAGAAATATGGCCTGCTCCAGCTGGCCCTCATCTATATACTTCATACACCTCTCAGATTTATCACTCATTAAAACACTTTACTTCACACTTTTATGCTGATGACACACAGCTTTTTATAAGTTTCACACCAGAAAGAATCCCAGAAGTTCTTGTTAGCATGAACGAAGACTTGGTCTCCTTGGTAAATATCTCCAATAAATACAACTTGGTAATTAATTCTACTAAATCAAAAGCTCTAATTTTTGGTAATAAATATGCACGCGAAAAATATACACCAGAAATACGCCTTTTTATCAATAACGATCCACTCAACTTTACTACATGTGAAAAAAATTTGGGTTTGTGTATTGACACCAATCTCAGATACAAAAATCACGTTGCTAATTTAATAAAAAAATCATTTTATTCTTTAAAACTGATATACTGCAATCGGAAAATACTCAACCGCAAATCTAAAATGATCCTTTGTGACTCCTTGGTACTATCACGTCTGAATTTTGCTGATATCGTATATGGTCCAGCTTTGTTGCAAACGGAATGTAAACGTCTTCAGCTCATACAAAATTCGTGTGTTCGGTTGATTTGTGGTGTTCGTCGTCGCCAGAAAATATCCTCATGTTTTAGTGATATAGGATGGCTCACTCTAAAACAAAGACGTTTTCTCCACTGCTGCCTATTTTATCATAAAATTATTCCATCTAAAACACCTTCATATCTTTACGACAAAATAGAATACAGACATCAAGCTCATTCATTAAACTTAAATATTCAAATAAATTATCCATTCCCAAACATAAAACTGTTTTTTTTAAATCATCATTTTCCTACAACGTTGTCCATATTTACAATTCTTTACCTGATACAATTAAATCCCTATCTTTAATTAACTTTAAAAAAAGATTAAAAACACTGATTTTAGATAATAGTTTGGCTTCTCAATTGTGACATTTTGGCATGATTCTTCGGGTACTAAGATTATTACTTTGGTTTATAAATACATTGAATTTAATATTAGAGTTATAGTTATAGAGCATAGTTAGTAATATAGGAAATTTAATTTATGTATTTTTTATAAATTATTTATGGTTAAGTGGAAGAACGCCACTCGTTCATTAAGATCTCTTGATGAAAGAGAGCGAACTTTGCCTTTTGCTCTGCAGTTAATGATATGTATTACAGCATACTGTTCTTTATTTGTATAATTTGTTTTTAACTGTATCAATAAAAACGATATTATTATTATTATTATTATTATTATTATTATTATTATTATTATTATTATTATTATTATTATTATTATTATTATTATTATTATTATTATTATTATTATTATTATTATTATTATTATTATTATTATTATTATTATTATTATTATTATTATTATTATTATTATTATTATTATTATTATTATTATTATTATTATTATTATTATTATTATTATTATTATTATTATTATTATTATTATTATTATTATTATTATTATTATTATTATTGGGGTGGGCTCTCACTAACATTTTATTGGTGCTAGAGGGGTTTAAGTGGTCGTAGGGGTCTTTACAACCAACCTGCGTCCTTTTTCTGTGATTATTGGTTAAGGAATTTACGAGTGAGACTGCACGTATCGATGATGACTGCTTTTTGAAGTTGAATGTAAGTTTCATCCTTGATGTTCAGGGTAGCGAGGGAATCTCTAAGCCTGTGGGGTATTTCACCGGTTGCACCGACTATTATTGGGACAATTCTGACTGAATTTTGTGTCCACATCTCTTTAACTTCTTGGGCCAGCGGTAGATATTTCGTAATTTTTTCCCTGTGTTTTTTATCGATGTTTTCGGCGAGAGGAATGGCAATGTCAATGAGAAAGGTGGTTTTATTACGGTTGTTGCAACTACACGATCTTGCATCGCTAACAGAAAGCCTTCAGTCTCGGGGAATATATCTGTTCTCTTTAGCCATGTGTATGAGTGTGTTGTGTTAATGTGTGCTTCCTTCATGAGTGCGTGGTGCTTGCCATGAAGTTGCTTTTCGGCGAGCTGGTTGAGTTTTGTATGATTGTCTACTATCTTTTCTGTGGGATTGAATGTTTTATTTTTGAGGTTGAGTGGTGTGTATGCCTGGTCTATCTGTGTGATTGCTTTGTGTAGTGTGCTTGAGGTTGCTTTTGTGTACATGTAGTTCCTAAGTTTGAGTATTTGCGTGTAGTGCATGTTTCTTAGATCTAGGATTCCTCTGCCTCCCAGTTGACGGGGGAGGTGGAATCTTATTTTGGACGCTTTAGGATGGTGAGCTCTGAACTTGGTCATGGTAGTTCTGACTTTCATGTTTAGTTCTTCTAGCTCAGTGTAAGTACATTTTATGATTCAGAAGGTGTAAGTCACTACTGGCAGTGCGTGCGTGTTGATGGCTTTAACTGTGTTGGCACCAGAAAGTCTAGTCTTGAGCACGTTCTTTATCCTACTGATCATTTTTTTGGTTACTGTTTGTTTTGTGTGTTGATGTTGTATGTTGTTTGTTTGCATGAATCCCAGGTATTTGTACATTTCCTCTTGTTGCATGTGTGTTATCTCTTCACTTTCTTTTACTGTGTAGCTTCTTTCTTCCACCCATTTGCCTTTCTTTAAAGTGTTAATTTTACATTTATCCACACCTAGTCCCATTTTGATGTCCGCGGTAAACTTACATGTGATGTTGAGTGCCTTGTTCAGGTGTTCTCTCTTGGCAGCGTACAGTTTTAAATCATCCATGTAGATTAGGTGTGTTAATGTCTCTTCTGTTGGCTTAAGGGTGTATCCGGGTGTGTTTCGCAACTGATTCGATTATTATTATTATTATTATTATTATTATTATTATTATTATTATTATTATTATTATTATTATTATTATTATTATTATTATTATTATTATTATTATTATTATTATTATTATTATTATTATTATTATTATTATTATTATTATTATTATTATTATTATTATTATTATTATTATTATTATTATTATTATTATTATTATTATTATTATTATTATTATTATTATTATTATTATTATTATTATTATTATTATTATTATTATTATTATTATTATTATTATTATTATTATTATTATTATTATTATTATTATTATTATTATTATTATTATTATTATTATTATTATTATTATTATTATTATTATTATTATTATTATTATTATTATTATTATTATTATTATTATTATTATTATTATTATTATTATTATTATTATTATTATTATTATTATTATTATTATTCTTGTCTTAGAAGTTGGTATTTCCTACCTATTCCAGAGCTGTTGGGATAGTAATCAGTAAAGTGCAAATTGTCATGTTTGTCGCTAGTTTACAAAACTCAGAAGAATAAGAAGACTACGTGAATGTCATCGCTGATAAAAGAGATAAAAGTAGACTAAAAAAGGTATTGATAAAAAATATAAAATTGGAAATTATTGATGATTAATACAAAAGATGATGGTACTAAAAAAAACTAAATTGGTTGAGAATCCTACAATTTGAAACAAGCTAAATTCAAATTAGCATCATTTAACTTTTCGGTTAAAATTTAGGTAAACGCATGCAAAGATGGTGTTTTTGTACCTCGGTTATGAAGAACATCATTTAAATCGCCGATACACATCATAATATTTCGTGAAAACACGATCGATTTGCATTTTAATAAAACAATTTAAAACCACCTCAGGAACTAGTTCTCGCGTTCAACATGCAAATTTATTGTTAGCCTCAAAGGAAACGAAAAAAAAAAACGTTAACCCGATCTAGACGAAATACGTACAAGGAAACACATAGTTCACGATTTCGAACGGCACACTCCGATTACTTATGCCGTTTGTTCGTAGGTGTGTCTACTCAAACTAAGAAACTAAGAGCGATCGATGGTGTTTGTGTTGGTACGACGCGAATGGTAACCTTTGACATAACACCCGTTAAGATAGTTGTTCGATTCGTGTCACGTCTACGACCTATTATTGACCCTTCCTTCTAGAACCAACAGTTTCATCACCGGAATCTTTAAGAAGTAAGGAAAAATTGAGTAGAATTCGAAGTAGTTAACTCAGTTTCAGGCATTCTTAATTAAAATTTGCATTTGTTTTTTTCCTGAAACAAGAATAAATTTATGGGTACCTGGCCTTATACCACCACTCAATTATACCTTAATTATTCAACTAACTGTCATTTTGTCAAATAACTGATTTTTTTTGGAGATGTAAGCACATGGTAATTTGTACATAAACAAAATTTCTTACAAATATTGTTATTTTTAAATGTAATGGTTTATTCTCATCTTTTTATGTAATGAATCAGTTTATTACTAAGAACCTTCCGTAGAAATGAGTGTTTTGCAGGTTAACTTCTCCTTTTTTCTTTCAGTTAATGCTGTTTTTTGTAGTTTCTTCTTTTTCTTCCTTTGAAGGGATTAAAATTTAGCTTAAAAAATCTTTTTGTTCACGAGATCCTGGAACTGAAGTTAAAAACCCAGAAGTCATGAATATACAATTCATTACGATTAGTACGAAGGTTGCCTTTTATATTTCGGGATTAGAGAACAAAAACAGGTATTAATCGAAAATAACTTTATTGTTTTTCAAAATATTCCCCATGATACACTTTTGCATGCGTTTGAACCAACTGTCGAAGCACTTTTGCCACTCTGATTGAGGTATCTCCAAAACATGCAGGTGTCGAAAAACGTTGACCTCTCAGTTTGTTTTTTACGTACGGGAATAAAAAAAAGTCATTCTGTGCCAAGTCAGGACTACACGGCGGATGACTCATCAACTCGATGTTTTGGGTTCTCAAAAATGCAGTTGTTTGAGCTGATGTGTGGGATGTTGTCGTGGTGAAGAGTGACAGAGGTTGGTTTTCCTGATTTCTTGGAAGACAACTGGCAAACAAATGGATGTTGGACGAACTGCACGAAATTCGTCTTGGAGTGAACTACGGCAACCATTGAATTCACCATACCATCGATAAACACTGATCCTTGATGAAGCTTTATCGGCAAAAATTGAATTAAGTTCATCCATGCACTGTTGCTGAGTTAATCCACGTCGAAAGTTGTAAAAAATAATCGCACGAAAATGTTTACGATTTAATTCAATTTTTGGGCCGAGATAAATCTTTTAAGTTACTGTAAAGAACATAAATAGCGCTGGTATGTCAAATCGTTCTGAGAACGTATAACCTCAAAAATGTCCAACTTTACGATAGAGCTGTCAGCTGCCAGTTGCAACACCAGGGTTGCCAAATCCCGAAATATAAAAGGCAACCATAGTAAGTTTAAAGAATATTTATATTCAAGTAAAAAACATCTAAAACTTTTCATATTTTCCATTTGCAATGTTTATTAAATATAATTTTGTGAAAAAGCATCTTAAAAGATTAAAATTCCACTTTTGTCCACTTTTTATTAAACTTGACACTTATTTAATTGACAATTTGACATGAACAAAAAAATATGTACAAATGAATAAATCACGTTGGAATATGCAAAAACCTGAAAATAAATATTACAACTATGTTTTATAAAGTACTTACTTCATCAATTTCCCTCATCGTGTAATGATGTCTAATGATATCCATTACTAATTTTAATCTTGGTATAAACCATGGTTTTGTCATAAGATCTGAACAGTAGTTGACATTTTTTCTCGTACAAAGAAATGTCGAGTTCTAATGCTAAATTTACATCTGCTTCATTGTCAACATTTAAAATTGGAACTGCTTCACTAGCAACAACAATTTCTGCTTTAGTAGTAGAAATTGCCACCGAGGATTGTCTTTGACTGAACCATTTTATTGCTCCTCCAGAGTATAAACAAACTACACCAGTAGTAGAACGACCTGTTTCCCAATCACCATCAGGGTCAGCACCACTATATGCTTTCGAAATGCATTATTTTACTCCAGGACTACAATTACATGATTTATTATCTGAATATTCTCTTAACTTTCCAAGTTTTTTGTTTGAGAATACTTTTTCCTAAGCACAAAGTTGATTATTCAAATTATCCTCTCAGATTTTGGCATCAGCATCAAATATGATTTAAAGGAAAAATAATTATCAGGCAATGTTCCTAATATTTTACGAATCAACAACTCTGTTAAATTACACTTGCACGTAAACCGCTGTATATGTTATACAAAATAGTATGTGCAACTCGTACGCCGATGTCGATTATCCACTCAAGCTAATGACCGCCAACTTTGCTTTATTGCACTTATACCACAATATACTAATATTTTTTTTCGTTAGTTGCTGATGAGGATAAAGGTAAAGGGGAAACTACTTTATCTTCAACTTCACCTGGAACGCTTCTGGACAATATGCTGATCTTATAAGTAGATCAGTACCATTTTGCTTCTTAATAAGCCGATGTTTATTGAGCTCTGCTATACCATGTTGAAGTTAACAGTGGAAAAGATCCTTTAAATAATATTAAAACTCTACTTTAGTAAACAAAGTTTATCAACTTCTTATTGTATTGACAATTTGAAACGAATAGAAAAAACCTGTACCAATAAATAAATCAAAATCACGTTGGAATATGCTTAAAATAAATATTACAACGATGTATAATAAAGTAGGAACCTCAGCAGAAACAAGTCAGAGAAATTTAAAAAGAAAACCCATTCCTACTAAAGAGCAAAATTTGAAAATTACAGCCCTTGGAAATTACAGTCCTACTTCTTGACTTCTTGACATAACCGACAAAGAATCCCATTATCTAGTCTAATAGACAAATTTATGCCAACCGAATCAAAGGCATTAAGCGACGAAAACAATAACTTACGAATTATTTTCGTAACAAGACACTCCGGTTGGCCCCAATTGACCCTGATGGTGACCCCTCGACTAAACAATACCAATCTACAGTGATTGCATTTAAGAGCAGCAGTGCTAAGAAGAAAGTTTTTTAAACGCAGATCCAATTTAATGGGGAAACAATTTAGAATGTTAGACGCCTACGAATTAAGAGCAACGTTTCAGCAACTCTAGACGTAATTTACTTATTTAATTAACCGCTCGTTGACAAAGGGCAGTGACTGTTAATAACGAAGGCGTTGATTATATTTGCATAATATATTTATAAAGTAGTTTAAAAATAGCATGGATATTTACTGAAATATCACTGTGTAATTAGGTAGGTAATGGTTTTCCCCTCAAAGAGCATCGAGCATATAGCTTTAGGAAAAAAATCATAGTTAAGTAAATAATTTCCAATAACCGGCGTTTTCCAATGTATAATTTGTTTTGTTTTTTATTACATACAGTGCAAGAGAATAAAGATGCGCATTTTTCTTGATTAGGTTCTTATCAAGACTAAGAAATACTACACAAATATTAACCATTTCAAGACCAGATTCTAAAAAACTATCTTAGTTTTAAATAGAAGAAAATTCTTCAATGCATACTTAATCGGTGCTCTCATTTGCAATAGCTAAGAGGCTTCTTCCTGTGTATACTTTTTTCCTCAACTTCTTCTGCAAGGTTTTTTCCTTTACCCAATTAGGCGCAGTATGCTATATTTTTCTTTATTAGTTCCCGAGACTTTTTCATCAACTGGGTTTCTTTATTCTATCTAAGGCCTAATCTAACTTCGTTTCGTACAGATCAACGAGCAATTTTATGGGTATTTCATCTGGTCCTTTCCTCAATGTTACTAAAATAATTACGTTTTCAACCTTTCTTCTTACTATTGGTGATTCACCCGATAACAGCTATTTACAGATTAAAAATTGGGCTGGCGCGCGGCGTGCCTGCCTGATACACTGCGATTTTTGCAGATCTCTATTGTGCTGCCCTTTGTATTTTAGATAACCTTATCTAGCCTTGCCCTTCTGTCGAAGTTGATTAGCCTCGATAGTGGCCATTTCATATAGCCAGCTGCTTCCGGTTTCACAGTGCCATAACACGTGAATTACTGTTTTCTCCTCTTCACAACAACGCATACATTGGTCTATTGGGACACTGTTCTACTAATACTCTTAATTTCGTCAATCTAAGGGTTTGTGGAATGTCCCTTTGTCGAGATTTTCTTAGCATCCATTTACTGATGACTACTTTTTTAAGTTTATTTGCGATTTCAAGGACCTTTTATCGGTAGGCCAACTTTTCAGGCTTCCCTGATTTCCTTGCATACAAGCTTTTAATTGGCCTAAATGAAATTAATGGAAAAAGGGTGTTTGATCTTCTATAAGTGCAGTACGACATCGAAAGGATGTGACCATCGCGCTGTCTCACCACTCGTTAAGTAGATGAATATATACATACTTTAATACTAGCTTAAGTTTACTAATTCATGCTTCTAGTTTTTAAGATCTGATATAAGAGTAGGAACAGGATTGTCGGATTAACATTAATTTAAGTTTAAACAGATTTTTTCTATGCAAAACCTCCTATGAATTAATTACATGTTAAGTGACTGACTGTATTTACACTGTAAGTATTTGCTAGAGTGTCTTAACAACTTAATCTCTTTGTATTTATGTTAATATATATTTAATTACTACGATACAAAGTAAAATTTTATCTGTTATATTGTTTTTGATTGCCATCGTGGACCAAGATCTCTTCACATTTCTTAAAATGAAATTTTTACGTACCAATTTTATTTTACGTACCAACCAAATGATAAACCCAAAGTCTATGTCACAGAATTTTATTCTTTATATTAATGGAAAACTATAATTGCATCTAGTTTCGGCCTAACATTGAGGCCATCATTTCAAACGATCATGACTGCACAGTATCTTTCCGCATAGTCTTTACCTCCTAATCCATGGAGGTATACGTCAAGGTGTACTTTGTATATCGGTGGTGTGAAGATCTTATACCTTAGATGCGCTGATGTCACAAAGATTCTAGCAAACCCAGAAAAAGAGCTGGAACTACTTCTTCTGCAAATGGAGCGTTTCCGTAGGTTTATGGATCTGAATCGTGACCCTGAACCGCTCACAAGACAAATCTCTCAGTTCTCCAAGAACTCAGAATTGTCAACAATTAAAAGATCCAAAGATGTATATTAAGATTTTTCTCCATCAATTTAATTCTCTCGTAACTACAAGAAGTTCACAAGCTTATAATTTTTTCTTTAATTGTGTCAAACCATTATATTGTAATAGATTAGTCTCTATATTGTTTTTCCTACATTGTGTGTGTGACATTTAGTTTGGCTGTGACACATGGACCTTCCAACTAAAAAAATACATGTTTTAAGTAGATTTTAAAGGTAATACCACGAGTCCTGCAGACACATCTCCATTGCAATAATCTCTGAGTTTGTTTTAGTAGTTTTGCCTAAAATAAAAAAAACATGTTGTGCATGCCTGGAAATTACAAATTTATAATTTTATAGAACGAAAGGTATTTGAGAAAATTATTATTTTAAACCAATCTGCTTACAAAAACTACTTTATTTGCAAAAACTTTCTATAACAACTTGTATTTTATCATTTACATAAACAAATACTATACAAATTAAAACTATTAAACTTGATTTTTTTAATGTTTGGACGAGTGGAAATTCAGATTATTTTTTTAACCAATCTATACAAAAACTACTTTATTTAAAAAACTTCATATTTCATAATTTACACAAACAAATACTATACAAGAAATGTTATAATTTAAATATATTAATTTTGATACCTATTTACACAATTACATTATTAAAGAGAAAATGAAAATTATTAGATATCTATTTGAAGTTTACGTCCAAGACGACATTTGCCTGTATATTGAATCCAAAATTTTTAAATGCACGCAGAACCAGGAAGCAGGTTAGTTTTAAAGCACCTACCTGTTTGATTTTTCATTGTCGTTTAGATGAATTGAATTTTGAAAAAGTAATGGTTACTAAACTACGGAAATATGAAATTTGGTTTGTGTGATAAATTAAATAAGGGATCACTTGCGTAGCCTTTATTAGAGGTTGTTTTTAACCAGAAACCGTGTTTGCGTTTAATCACAGGTTGCGAAATTATAAGTATTTCTAGAAAAATTAAAATACTTACTGCTGAGAGGCAAATAAGAGTGAAACTGGGAAAGCAATAACATTGGAACGTATCTTAACGGGGGGTTCATTCCAACTGAGTAATTCATATGATTACTCGGCAATGAAAAGCGGATTGGAAGTGCTAATATAACACAACATCCAGGACCGAAACAAACGTATTTATTTAAAACCTCCCCAGGCAAAATTTTTCTTACTTTTTATAACCCATTCGTATTTTACATGTCTGATTTTTAAAATATGTGTTATTCAACACATATCAAAAGAAATAAATTACAATACTTTGTTCAGCATTTGCTGTTAATGTCTGTTTTCAATGTCTTTATTAACTTCAAGTTCGATTCTGCTAGAGGACGATCCGTTGAGAATGTACGAGAAATTACGCACATAAACATAAGAGTTTTTTACTATTTTTAATAAATAAAATTTATTTTATTTTGTGTTCGTAACGTTTACAATAATTGCACAAAATTGCATAAATATAGTAAATAATTTTCAATTACCCGTTGCGTTGTAGAGAATAATACTAACACCTATTTATTTTTAAAAGCTTCAAGGTTCAAGGTCGATCCTACTTTAAAAAAATAATCGTAAAAGCAATAAAATAGAAATACCATAAAATCTCTTAATGGATGCGTATTTGTAGTCAAGGTTGTAATTTTTGCTTTCTATAATTAATGTACCGGAGAAACGTTCCTACCGTTCTCCCTATACAGTGTGAGTAATCTGTAACTAATCAAACGAGCAAAAAAAACTTTTAATTTATTGACAAAGTATAAAAATATACTTGCGAATAGAATTATTTATTGAGAATTGTAGGTTATATACCTACCCACCAGTTATCATACCATATACACACCAGTTATCTTTGCAAGATGATTTGGATTCCATATTTAGGTGGAGTCTCGAGTGGCTACTTCCCTTAAACTCAGATAAGTGTGTGGTTCTTAGAGTTGGCAAGAATAACCCTCTTTTTCCTTATTTTATAAATGGCCAGCCCCTAAAATCAGTAACTTCCCACAATGACTTAGGAGTGATAGTGAACAGTGAAATAACTTGGTCAGATCATACTTCTTCCTTCTGTAAACGAGCTAACTCTAGACTGTACCTGATTCGAAAGTGTTTCACAAATGTTTCTTTTCGGGCATTTTGTAAACTGTATACTATTTACGTTAGACCTATTCTCGAATATGCGGGACCCACGTGGTATCCTGATCTTCAACGTGATAGCAATTTATTGGAAAACATTCAAAGAAAAGCTACCAGAATACCTTTCGGACGCGAAAGACCCTCCTATAAAGATAGACTTAGAATGGCCAATTTAACCTCTTTCTAATCTAGACGACTCCGCGGTGATTTAATAGTCACCTTTCGTATTTTAAAATACAACTTTGGTAATCTAAACCATATTTTTATACTTAACACTGATACTCGTCTTAGAGGTCATCCGTTTAAACTGAAGAAGGAAAACGTAGTAGCCAAATCAAGAGGCAATTTTCTGTCCAACCGAATTTTCAATACATGGAACAACTTAAGTCAAGACACAATAGCAGCAACATCCGTCAACTTGTTCAAAAACAAACTGGACAATACTGTTTGATTTAATTGATATTTTTTATTTTTTTTCGCTACGTTATTATTTGTTTTTATCTAACTTTGTTTTCAGTTGTAGAACATCATTTATTTATTTTTGTTTTGGGTATAACAGGAGCTTTGCTTCCCTGCCCTTATTTAATTGTAATAATAATAATACCTTCTGGTATCCGTGGTCCTTCTTTGGAATGGTTTAGCTTTTATCTCTAGAATAGGATGCAAGAACAATTCACAACATTAAAGTAATGTAAGAGTTTGGGTTAACTGGAATAAAGGTTTATTTATCAATTGGAGATTTAAAGATCAGAGCAGCCAAGAAATACGTGACCATGATCAGAAAGGACCTGCTTCTTTCACAGGCATCCTTACTGGCCACTGTCACCTACGAAAACATCTTAACAGGTTGGGTTTATCTGACACCCGATTATATAGAGGATGTGAACAAGAAGACGCACAAGGAACTCAGAAGGACGCACAAGGGGCCAAATGTGGGGAAAGTGCAGTGGGAAGACCCTCCCTTCAAGAATTACAAATAGATATACAGATAGAAAGATCAGGAAATACATTTATAGGCATTTATAACCTTTGTAGGTTACAGAAACCGACGGCTAATTTACGAAATGGATGGCCTTGTTTTCAACATAATCAAGCAAGGATCTTAAGTATTTGTTGGAACTAGAATGACTAGACAATAAAATTTATTTCCTGTATAGTAGAAAATAATCTAGTTTTTTTCCACACTTGAGGTTCTTGCCAAAGAAAAGGTCAAATGTGGCAAACGAGTTACATCTTAACATAATTTTTTGCATAATGGTTAGGTTTTATATTTGATAATTTCAAGACTAATAAATTGACTAATACTTTAATTGAAGTATCATTATTCTACTAATAAAGTCGATAAGAATGGACAATTTCATACAAGATAAAGAGTTTCTACACTACATTAATTGTATATGCAAGTTTGTCAATGAGTAAACCGTTAGAATACCTAATAAGAAATAGTGCCTAATAAAACTATTAGATTTAATATTAGTTGTCTTTTTCATTTTTCTCCTTCGATACCATCTAATCCTCTGTGCTATTATTACTTTATAAATATATATATATAACCCACTATAATTCTTGTATTTAATGGTTCATCCATGGTGTCGTTCCTTCTTCGATTGAAATCTTTGGCTACGTTGGGTTAGGTTAGGTTAAGTTCAACGTCCTTCCAATAGGATCTATTCTGTCTCCCCTTTCCATGAGTCTGATATTTTCTCAGAGTTGTAGCAGTTCTTCTAGTTCCAAAAAAGTTTAGGATATCGTCGGGGTTCAAATCAGACAGATCCTCCTCTTCAATTTCATGTGCTTCTAGGTATCTGGCCCTAGAATTCTGCAAGGCAGGGCATTTCAAGAGTATGTGTATTGAAGTTTCGTCCTCTTAATCACCTAATCTGCACTTTGCTTCATCTGCTAAACCTAGTTACTTCATGTGACTTCTTAACCGGCAACCTTTACTAAGGTTGAGGCAGCTAAGAGATCTCTTCTGGTCAATCCTTCCAGCTGATTCCAGTACCTACTTGGATTTTTTCCTCTCCATTTCTTTTCTTAGTTTTTCTAAGATTGCGCTACTACTGCGGTACTACTGGTAATAGCATATTAATTCTATTCAAGTACTTGAGGCAAATTAAAGAAATTAACGTTTTTTGCGTAACATTGAACGAATTCATTAAGGAACTTGTACATTGGTCGACTTGAGTTTTATTAATATCAGTTTTTGCAATCAGTGATGCTCCCGTTGTTGTGGTTCAAGGGTTAATGAATTTACTATTAAAATTTATAATTAATTATACGTTTTAAAAATAAAGGCAGTCATTTTCATTTAGCCTAAGTTTCGATCAACGAACGGGAAGACAATTTTTTGTACATTACTTCTTTTTTTTTCATCCATTTACTATCCCGAAAAATTGGAGTTATTATTTTTGCAACATTGTATCTAGAATTTGCTTACCTGCAACATTCCACCAATGAAAATAATACACAGATGACGGTACTAAAATAATATCGCGGTCACAGGTGACGAAATTTTCTGATAAATATGCGCATCTATACTTATTTATAACATTAGGTGGGATCGAACACAAACATTAAAATTGATTAGGTAAATAGGTGAAATATTTCCACGGGTACCTGACGCCGTTTTCGCGATATATAGAGCAAGAAATATCAAATACCTACACCCACATGTATACAGGATCAAAATGGATAAATAGGCTATTAGATATGTTTTTGAAATCTATTTTATATTATGTGGTAAGGTATATTTTTTTATTCAATTCTTGTGCATGTTTGCAGCAAAATATCAAATTAAAAATTCATAGCTCAAATGGCATGTTAAAACACTATTTTGACAATATGTCGCTCCAAGAGGTTTTTTGACGTCACTAGCTTGTATTCTGATCTGTGGTACATTCACACATTTTTTGCAAATAAAATACTGTGCGGTTAGTGCAGTTAAATTTACATTTTATCAGTGGTTTATGTAACAAATTGGATTACAAATAATGTGCAGTTCCAAAATGTACAAATACGTCGCTAAAAACTTGGAAAAAACTATTTGTGAGTGTTCAAAATAATGTTAAAGTGCGTCGAAAGTGGTTGCAACTTTCTAATAGGGCTCTTAATGATATAGCGAATAGTACAAATATTACAACCTACAAAGTTTATGCTTGATGTGCATATTCATCATTATATCACTTTCTTATTATATTATTTAAGTTACCACTTTAATTACGAAGGATAAAAGTTGGAATTGCTTTTTAAAAATATTCCCACCATAATTGCTTCGACTTGGAGCAGGTTTCTGATGTCAACTTTTACAAAACCGTTTTGCATGATAAAAAGTTTAAATGCTGCAAGCAGATTATTTTAGAGGTAATGGATTTTGAGATGAGCTTCGAACGAAAGCGTTGCAGAACACTAGTTTACGTTCGAAAAGGGATGTACTAATTATCCTAATAAAGTTAGCCTTAAAATTTCATTCTTTAACTGTCTCGTTCAGATCAAATCGGCTCCAAATATTTTAGTAGTGCAGTAAATTTAGTTTCTTTTTTATTTCATTATAGTTGGTAGTTATTAATTATTTTAAATTTGTTGTACTAACCCTTACTCTGTGGAAGTCCATTATGCAGACCTCTTAGCTTATTACTTGATTACATTCTTGAAGGTAAAGTGTACTGTATTATTCTGATTTTGAAAAATTGTCTAATAACATACTCTTCTCTTCAGTATAAGTATTAGTATAACAGTAAGAGGTTTTAGGTAATTTGACCTGTAAGAACAAATTCAAGGATTTTAAAATTAATTTATAAAAAACAGGAAGAAATAAAATATCATACAATACACGTCCGTTAGGTGTTATGACAATATTAGATATTTAAATATAATTATACTTCTCAAGTAATAATTTAGAAATTAATCAGAAGTGTAAGGCAATATATTTATTTCATTTATTTATTTATTTAACTAAATATTATTGGTACAAATTTTATATTATATTTTGCAATAAAATTGTTATTTTTAACATAATTTGACTGGACTATAAATATACTATGGCTTTGTCATAAAAGCAAACCGATGTTTTTAGTTTTCACTTTTGACCGCACAGCTATTTTCAAGGCCATAGCTCATCTCAAAATCCATTACCTCTATCAAAAATTTAGGAGCATTTTATGTCACGTGACAAACACTTTTAACAATGCATTTTTATTTTCGAAATTTTATATAAATTAATTATTATTTTCAACTTACCTTAACAAATAATCAATTCTAAAATCTTAATTTATGCTAATGACAATAATTGACGATTTACTTTTTATGCATCTCGGTTTTTGAGAGTATATTTTTTTCGGTTCATCATACTGTTGTACCTAAATAATAGGTTTCGATATTATTTAGACGCAGTGAAAAAAAAAGCCTGTTAAATATGCCAAGCTCTGATTCACGCATGCAATGAAAAACAGGTAACGAAAATCGAATGCACCAAAACGACATGCGAAACAAAATAACCAAAATGTCGAAAGGAGTGTTGTCAGCAGGTATTTTGGCGCTCGTTCAGGTATTTGCGCGCGCGGTATTTGGCAATCGGAGGAGGCCACGGCCTGTGACACATTCCAAAACATGCACGTCTAATTGGGAGAGGTAATGGTTCGAAGATTTCGCTCGGGATACGAGCCAATTTTGAAATGATTCTCAATGTGGGTTTTATTGACTATTTTATTTACCGACAATCGATTAAATTGGCAGTTAACGACGATTAGTTTTTGTTTACTGATTTTTGTATTGCCCAAGTACTTTAAATTAATAGCGTATAAATTACTGGTGTACTGCACGTAAATTACTAATGTTTAAAACGATAACACTAGTTAGTTATATTGCGCTATGAAATGTATGGTTTTAATATTTTAAGTGTTTAATAAAAATCAATAAAATTTTACCGTCTATTGAGTGTAAGAATGCGAAAAAAGAAACAAAAGTTTTTTTAGGTTAGTTTATTATTACCTTTTGCTAAATAAAAATCTAAGAAAATTATAATCTCTTAGAAAAATGTATCTGCAAAGCATAAATTTCGAAACTCACACTGCTCAATGTCTCCAAACATTTTCTTTGTCTACTGACTGCTTCTTCTACCTAGTTATCCATATCCAAAAACAAGCAGTCCGGACGCATCCCAACTCGTGCCCACTAATCCCTTAAAAGGTACAAGAGTAAAGGTCTCAATAATCTGTATACCTAACTCGTGCTCGATTGAAAAATTTACCTGTTCAAATTACCATCCCATCTTGTCCAAACTCTATAGGAACAGGTATTATTGTTAAATTGGGTTTTCCTGAAGTACTTACCAGAAAGGATTTTGTTTCGGGTTTGATATTTATGAATGAGTTAGTTTTATTTCGTAATTGGAAGGGTTAAGAACAGCTCTTTAAACATGTCGATTCGCGAAGTATCAAGTCAACGAGGGAAAATATTATTAATTGTAGAACAACACAAATTTAATCAAAGCAGCAAAAAGTTAACATCTGCAGAAATTAAGATTCCTAACCTAACCTAACCTAACCTAACCTAACCTAACCTAACCTAACCTAACCTAACCTAACTTAATTTTTTTTTTGGGAGGGGGGAAACCGCATGGCACCCTGACACTGTGGACAGGATAGTGTGGGGCGCTACTCCCACTAAAACCCCCCTCAAGCTCACCAGCCTCCGGAACTGTCCTTTCGGATATGTCTTCAGAAGTTGGCAGCCATCATCTTTTACCTCCTCCCTTGGAATTCTCTTTCCTCCTCTTTATTTTTCATTATTTTTGTTATAGTGTTGAAGCCTTTTTCCCATTTACTGTCGCTCTCTAACATCTCAGCGATGAGTTGTTCTGGTTTGAGCTCATTCACCTGCACACCAATATTCGCCCTGTCCGCTTCCCATCTCTTGCACATAAATACTGTGTGTTTGGCCGTGTCGGATCCTCCACAGTGTCTTCAGGTATCCGACTCGTCTTTACCAATCCTTCTGGTGTATGCGCGGAAGCTACCGTGTCCAGAGAGGAATTGTGTAAACCAACAATTTGTGGTCTTGATGTCACTCTCCAACCACTTCTCAAGGCTGGGGATCAGTACCTTGGTCCATTGTCCAACACCTTGCATTGCATCCCATCTGTCCTGCCAGCGCCTATATGTCACTCCTCTTTCTCTGATCTTATCGGCCTCCGTGACCCCCACTATTTTCCACAGCCTGAAGCGCTCCTCTATTAATAGGTCAATTGGAGGGATGCCACAGATAACTGATAGCGCTTCCCCTGACACAGTTCTGTAGCCACTGCTGACCCTGAGGAGGGCTCTTCTCTGCGCGGCCAACAGCATATTCCTGTATTTAGTGGTCTGACACGCCTTTTCCCAGATTGGTAACCTAACCTAACCTAACCTAACCTAACCTAAAACAGTATCTTGGTATAATAGTATTAATAATATGTAGGTAGTTCTAAGTTTTTTATGTGCAATATATTTAATTAATACGTTTTATAGTAGTTTTATTTCAAATAAATGACAACTGTATATGTAGGTCTTGAATATTTAATTATAATAAATAAGAATTAAAAACCGCAGTTCCGATGCACCCGGGTACGAGTTGGTGTATTAATTTTTTACCTGGTTTTTGAACGGGCACGAGTTGGTCAGTGATTTTCGGGGCCAGGTAATAACAGGCACGAGTTGGGAAACGCCGAGCAGTCCATAAAAAGAGTGGATGAAGGTCCATCGCTAAAAGTTTTTGTAGGTTCTTCCGTAACGATCTTTCAAATGCTCAAAGTGAGGAAGGTCATCATTATTGTTGGCTTTTTGAACTATTTCATGCATATGAAAATTAAAATACCATTGCATCAGTGAATTATAATGAATCAACTACATTCTATCTATAATTATCTATTTAATTACTCTTTTATATGTTTAAATTATTTCCTTAGTTTTCATATCGAATTGTACCTACGAGGAGTGTTCAGAGTTTTTAAATTTCGCGGGTTTAGAGAGTCCAATTGTCTATTCTTTATATTTTTATAATGTTGGTACTGAAGCTGTATTCTTTATTTACTTTGTCAGTGACAGTTGCTAAGGTTAGACATGAAGTAAACTATAACAAAATGTGTGTAATGTTAAATGATATAAGCGTTTCCAGGATGTACGTAAAGACTTTTAAGATGGCGGACGCCCCAGCACATCAACAACCGATGAAAAAAAAAGTGAAAGAAATGGTATATAATATACGATCGCCAAATAGCAATCAGAGAAGTCGCTGATGATGTTGCAATATCGATTGGCTTATGCAATAATATTTTTTCGAAGGTGTTGGTAATTTAGTTCCTAAATTATTAACAAAAACAGCAGCGAATGGAGTCAGTTAATGAAGTAAACGACGTTGTCGAATTACTGAAACGTCTTATATCAGGTGAAGGAACATGAACTTATAGATATGACGTCGAAAGTACGCTCAATCAGCAATCAGCGGAGATCATCGGGATCGGCAAGACGAAAAGAGGCTCGACAACTGCTTCACATACTGCATCATGGATTCTTGTAACTAGTTTAAATAGTTAACGAGTACTACGAGTTCATGGCTTTTGTGGAACGTCTAAAAAGTTTCTGGAAGTTCACACGTACAATTGAGGCTATCAGCGCAAAAGTGGTGTAACCCACGGCACTGCACTTAGGAAAAATAGGATTTAAAATTTGCTAAGATAGATTTGTTTTTATTAATTTATTTTTTATTTAGCGCCATCTGTTGTTTTGATAACAAAAGGTGGCTTACTCCACTTTTGTATTCAAAGTTAATAATGTATGGAATGTAGTTTACACCAAAACTGCAACCAACACAAATAGTGGGTTACACCACTTTTGCGCTGATAGCCTCAATTATGGTAAGGGGCGGGGTAATGATTGCTGGCAGAACATACCTAGATACCTTGAGACTGGCGCTGTCTTCCAAAACATTCTTCTCACATCCACATCGCACACCTACTCACAAATTCGCTCACCAATAAGGGGATCCTCGACCCAAATCCCATCTGTAATTAATAGAAGAAGTAATTACTCCACATATGGGTGAGTTTCACATGCGGTGCCAAATTTAATATCTTGGAAGCTGAGTGAGCTAGCGATACGAACCTGGGGTTGTGTTTTGGCGCTTCATATTAGCATGACCACCGATCCCCGAAAACTTCCCCCAAAACACTACCCCCTGTCATAGCATTAAGTTTCGGTACCAAGTGCCATATCTCGGAAGCTAAGTGAGCTAGCGACACGTGCCGGACAGTGTATTTTGTTGCTTCAAAGTAGCATGATTTCCGATAGGTACCCGAAAGCCGCAACCTAATAGTAGGAGGTTTCGTAAGAAATTATGAAGGGTCTGAACTAAACCTTGAAATTACCTTATAGAGTTAGAATAGCTCTGAATTATTAAGTGTATTTAGTAAAAACAATCTGTATTTCCAAAAATTCTCATTTGGTCTTATTATTCAGTAAAGCGATTTCTTCAAGGGCTTCAACCCCATCGTGATAACATTAAATAAAAATCCCGTTCGGTTAGCTTAAGAACTTCCTTATTTTACCGATATTTCTACTGTTCAAAGACCCCCAACTGCCTCGCATAATACTCATTTACACTAATTTGTATGCGAGTCGGGTAATCGAAGAATGCATCCTGTTATATTCGTAAATAATGACCAATCGGGTTTCTTTAAAAAAAAAATAAACGAATAAACAGATTAAATACAGGGCGCGACGGTTTTTTCCAGCGTAGAATACGCAACAGACTAAATCAGTATTTTAAATCATCCATGATGGTTGGAGAAAAGTCTACCATACTGTTTCCATAGAACCAGAACTCAATCATACGTAGGAGAGCGTGATTTGACGTTGAGAAAGAAATAATTTAAAAGAACAGCATGGGAGCATGTAGGGCCTATCTCCCAGAGGTTACACCAGAGAGGAAGGCAATGAGACAATCTACAGACTTGAAGTTGGTCGGAATTACGGACGACTATAGCGTAGAGGCTAAAGAAACGGAGAGCTAGACGGCAACGATTCGAACCTAATGCTGAGGAAACTTGAAAGAAGGCGGATATAAATTTGATTAGGAAGCAAGAGGACTATGTTTTATTTTTCCAAAACTACAGGTCTACTGACTACGATGTCCAAGATAGTCGAAAAGGTTATAAATAGACTTAAACACATCTGTGATAATTAACAACATTATTCCAAACGAGCAGTTTGTACTCAGGTCTAAACACCCTACAGAGAACTAAGTTTTACGGACGGTAAATTAGTGGTACTAGTCTAAGGCGTTTGACATAGTGTGGCATGAAGATATACTCCTCAAGTTGGACGAGTTCGGCATCCAGAGGTCCCTAGTAAAGTTTCTAGGGTTCTTCTTGATAGAACGTTCTCCAGAGTCAGGATTAACACCACGACCACCAAGTATGCCTCGCTGGAAGCAGAAATGTCTCAAAGAGTCGTCCTTTCATCATAGTAAATAATGAAATAAGGATTAAGGAGACTACCAATAATCTCCTTCTTATTTTTTGTTATGTGATGCTTTATAATTTATTTTTCAATTTACCTATAAAAAATGGTCTAAACTGATTTATTAATGTAGTATTAAATATTAAGGGCCGGTTTTTCAATCTCCAGCTAAGCAAATTTAGCTATCAGTTAACCCTTAACAAGGAGTCAAAGTGTTTCTTCAACTAACTGTTAAGGTTGGCTACAAGCTAACGTTTCTGTTATATTAGCAAACACTTCAAAGTCTCTGTTTGGATTTGTAACTAGTAGTTAGCAAGTTGTTTAACGGAAAAATGAGATATTTGATTTTTGTATGAGTGATGATGATAAAGAATTATTGGAATACCTTGAATATGAAAGGAGACCATATATTGTTAAAGAAACGTCGAACCCTTTTGAAGAGTTTGATGATTTAGATTTTCGCGTAAGATTTCGACTTTCAAAGGAAACTGTTATGTGTTTATTAGATCAAATCGAAAATCAAATTGAAACACCCACAGAGAGGTAAGCTTTTATTTCAATTCTCTTTTATAACTAAAAATATTTTTCTCTCCAAGTAACGGCATCCGTCTTTTTGCATTCAATAGTTGTTTTAAAATGATTTGTTAATTTTAATAACAAGGATTTATCAGATAGTGAAAAATTAGATATCCTGTTTTTCTTGGGTGTTTCCATTTGAAAATATAAAATTTTTAAAATAATATTCAACAAAATAAATAAAACTAATAAAAACAAAGATCTTCTTTTTCTATTTAAAACCATAAAATCTTAGGTTAACTCAACTAAATTGAACACAAAACAATATCTTTATTTACCGTTCTAAGAAATTAACAAACCAAACCAAAAAATCAATTTTACCAACCCAGCAAATTTAATGATAGCTGGCAATTTCGTAGCTAAAAGTTAGATAGTGCATTGAAAAACGCCATAACCTTTAACAGAAACTTTAGCTGTTAGTCACGGTTAACTTTTGGTCAAGTAACAGAAGCTTTTAACAAGCGATTGAAAAACCGGCCCTAATTGTTTCATTTGGTATATCAAATACCAAAAGCTTAGTTTAGTTGGTACTAAAGATAAAGATAATATAATATTACAATTTTTTTTATATAAATGTAAATGAACTTGTACCATTAACCAGACGTTAAATAAGTAGCAAAGACAAATAATCGTAATATTTAAAGTTCCATTTGTCAACGATAACTTAATAATAATTAATTCTTCATATCTTTTATGAGAGACTGAGGCTTTAAAGTCCCTTTCTCCTATTATTTTCCTAATTTTGGGAATTGGTAATTTGAAATTTGTTGTTGTAAAGATAAATAAGGGCACCAAATTCGTAATGGTATGGGCTCCAATGTTGTAACAATATATATGCTCCTAAACAGATTCCGGCTAGAGGCTCTTCTCAAGGAATGGTTCGGCTCCAAGTTAGTGCTGCTCTCTATAACTTAGGGTTAAACGATAAGAGTTCAGGGCGCCACTTCCTCTTAGAAATCGAAGAAAAACCATAAATTAATTTAAATACAAAAAAATAACTAAGGTGACAAAGGTAGAAATTAATATGAAATTATAAGTTAAAAACTTATATTTATTTATTTGTTCTGCCAGGTTAACAGTGGGATTTCTGACTGGACACTGTCAACTAAGGAAACACCTCCATATTATGGGGCTAGTGGACATACCTCTATGCAGGAGGTGTGAACAGGAAGATGAAACTGTCAGGCATGTCTTATGTGAATGTCCGGAGCTATCGTCGATAAGAGAGTGTGTGTTCGGTGAGTCTTGGCCTACACCTGCCGACATTAAGGAGATGTCCCCTTGTGACCTGTCCTCCTTCCTGGATAAGGCAGGATGGACAATGTCCTAGGAGGGCGGCTCCTTGGGAGGATGTACAATGGGCCATATTGTGGCCTAAGTGCTGTGGGTCTATACTCACCCTTCCTACTCTACAGATACAGACTGTTCTGCCAGGTTTTCTTGATTCTTGAATGTCCCAGATTGCCTTAGGTTTCTTTGCAGTGCCCTTAGGTTGCTTTGCAGTGCCTTTAGGTTGATCTTGTGGAGCCTTAGGTTGCATTGAAGTACCCTAAGGTTGTCTTGCAGAGCCTTATATGGCGCGCCCTTTATAAGGACAAGCGGTCGGTGACAAACGAAATTCTTGAGGTTGGGGGAATGGAAGTGGCAAGCTGATTAATTCAAAAATCGGAACATGTTACAATGTTTAATGCTATTTATTAAGTTATTGTTAATAAAAGTATGCAAGATTGTTATGTAATCCCAACTTTCTTAAGCATTTTAAATCTTTGAAATAGAATAAAGTATCTATCTATCTGTTCAAGGAGATTTTCTGAACTGTTAACTCTCCTATTAGTAGGATGATTTTTTCACCTAGCGATGATGTGTATTCTAAAAAACCTCAATTAGCATGGGATTACAGTTTCACCCCATAAACCTTTTATGAACTATTGCGATCATGTAGATTAAACAAAAACCTGAATATTGTCTTTAAGAAACGCCAAATGCACTAAGATGATCTTTACATATCTAATGATCTTTACCTGATATTAATTTTGAACTGAAATGTTTACATACTTAATTGCATTTCGATGGATACACCCTGTAAAGAAAACCAAAAACACGACAAGGGGAGGGAAAAAAAATCGTCACGACGATCGTGTGTGTCGTGCATACCTTCCTAGTGGCATTTTTGCGACGAAACGCGAAAAAGGTCCATCATTTATGCGGATGGAACCGGTCTCAAGTCATTACGACGACGGCTGGCACGCGGGCTACTATCTGCACTACAATGTTGCCAAATCGGAACGTAATATTTGATACGTCTGTGACTAAAAGATAGATGTCGCTAAATGAATGTTTAACACAAAACAGATCTCCTCAGATTACCAGTAACATGCTTGTTTTTATTTTACAATTATTGCAATCTTGTGCGGATATGTTCTTGTATTATTTATTTGGACTTTTCTCTATCAGTATGTTCAGCAGCTTGAAATATATCAAATCTACTTTGTTCTTCTATATTTATATCTTTTTCTTCAATCCTATATCTACAATAATTTTTTATTTTTTATACTTTCGACTTTCGGATCCAAACAATATTCAATATCTTCCTTGTGAAAAAAACTAACTTTACTAGGTGAATCATGTTTGTTCTACTTTAGAAATTTCTATATTATGTATTGTATTTTAAATATAATACGAGTATATTAGGTTAAAAGCACATACAAAATAATGCGGATGTATTTTCAGTAGTTCCATTGTATAAATAAATATGGGAATTAATATATTATAATGATTTTAATTGATTGTTAACTTCCACTATATTTTTATTGACTGTAAAATTACTTATAACTCGCTATACGCAATATTTTATTATATTATTATTATTATTCAACATTGATATTTTCTCTTTTTTTCCATAATTTTAATAATTACAGTGTTTATAAAATGTTGGTACTATTAAATAAAAAAAAAAATGAGAAATAAAATAAAATTTAAAGCAAGATATTGATGCTTTTAGTCGGTCACACAAAAAGAGCTTTTGAATCATATCTTATTGGAAGAAAGTATTTTTGAATTTAATGTATCGAATGGTGATCGGCAACAGTGTTCCGATTTCTTCGGCCTCGAATGACCTTGACAACTGTTGTTGCTTACAAAGAAGAAGAAGAAGAACAACCACTTAATGTATTGTGTGTGTAATCGGTAACGTTATTCTTTAAACAGACTCGATGAGTGACGTCTCGAGTCTCTTAACCCCGGAATTTGTCGTTGATCATATCGAATCAGATTTTTCATGGTATAATTCACTTGCACATAATAAACCATCTAATAATCAACGTTTTAAAAGAAATCAAGGAAATTGTAAAAGCATTCTATTATTCAAAGGGAAATATTAAGATTAGGTAATATAAGAACAAAATACAATTTGAAATATAGAAAAAGAAAATGAGAGATGAGTCTACTAACTACTAATTACGATTATAAATTTATTATTATATTTACTTATTTCTTATAAAATTTATTTACAGTAATTATAAAGCGGTTTAAGTAAATTTTTGAAAATTAATGATATTTATATCCACACTTAATATCTATATAAACCCGGTATATCAGTCCTAATTTATGTATATTAATCTGATATAACACTATTTGTATAGACTTACTTCACTGTTCGCTTGCTTTCCGCGCACTGTTCACTGTTAACTTAGATGCTCTAGTTGATAACTGGCTGTCTGCCTCGTGTGCCGCTTAGGTATATATGCAGTCCTAACTGCTCGAATAACGCCTCAAACTTTCGAGGCCGGACAGTAGGGAAATACCACTTCCGAAAAATAGAACAACGACGTTCTTACATATACAGGGTGTTTCTTAAGTAATCTAAAATATTATATGGGGCGCTTCGTTACTCAATTTTAAGACGAAAAGTTCATATAAACATGTGTGATAGGTGTTGTCGTTTATGAGATACAGGGTGTTGAATTTATTGTAATAAGTCAGTTCTGATTGTACGTGAAATTAATTTTTCTTGGTGACGCTACTGATTTATATTTTTTTATTATTTTATTACAAGCAACATGTGTTAAACATAAAGAAAAAATAATACATTTCAGAGCAAATGTTCAAAATGTCCACCTCCAGCTAAAATGCAAGAATCCGCTCGATGTCTAATGGATTGTCGAATACGTTCGAAGATACCAGGATTGTTACGAATAACATTACAGCCGTCTATGATACGATTTTGAAGATCTTGTACGTTTAATATCAGTGTTGTGTAAACAAGCGATTTCAAATATCCCCACACACAAAAATCCAGAGGATTGTGTCCAGGTGATCTAGGGGGCCACGGGTGTGGAGATCCTCGTCCGATCCAATGGCCTGGAAAAACATTATTTAAAAACTCGCGTACAATCACTGAAAAATGTGGAGGAGCTCCGTCATGCATGAACCACATGCGCCTTCTAATAATAATAGGTACATCTTCCAAAAGAAGTGGAAGTTCATTTTCTAGAAAATGTTGGTATGTCTCACCGGTTAACCGTACAGGAAGGAAAAATGGTCCAATTAAATACCTAATCATCTATTATGCCAAGCCAAACATTTTACGAAAATGTTTTTTGAAATCTTTTTACACTTCTGGTATGTGGATTTACTTCTGCCCATATGTGGTCATTAGGTCTATTAATAATCCCATGTCTAGAAAAGTTGGATTCATCCGTAAATAGAATATTGGCCATAAAATTCGGATTGTTCGCGATTTCAGGTAAAATCCATTGACAATACTGTATGCGTAATGGATAGTCAGTAGGTAACAAATGTTGAACACGTTGAACGTGATATGGATACAATAAATTATCTTTTAGAATATTCCAAACAGTTTTGTTACTAACATTTACTTCATCTGCAACTTTTCTTGTACTCGTTTCTGGATGTTGGTCAATAGTTTGAAGAATCTGGTTTTCCAATTGGGGATTTCTCACAGTTCTGGGTCGTCCAATAATATTCTTCGATTTAGCAAAAGTTCCAGTTTCTTGTAAACGAATATGTAACTTAGTAAACGTATCTGAACATGGTAAACGATTATTTGGATAACGCTGGGCATACGTACGTCTAGCTTCTAAGGCATTACCATTCGCTAATCCGTACAAAAAATGCATATTAGCCATTTCAACATTAGTAAACATTGGCATAGTTATTAACTAAACACAGAGTCAATCAAATAAAAATGTACGATTTTTGCGTTGGTTTTCAAATTTGACACTGGTCAACATTATTTCAAAGGCCACTTAGAATAAGCATGTTTTTGCGTATTACTTCTAAAAACCAGTAGCGTCACCGGGAAAAATTAATTTCACGTACAATCCGAACTGACTTATTACAATAAATTCAACACCCCGTATCTCATAAACGACAACACCTATCACACATGTTTATATGAACTTTTCGTCTTAAAATTGAGTAACGAAGCGCCTCATATAATATTTTAGATTACTTAAGAAACACCCTGTATTTTGAAACATGTATTGTTCGGGAATCAAAGTGTTCACAAAAGAAAGAAAAAATAACATTTTGATTTTGAAGTAGGTACATACAAAATCATGTATTTGTAACTCCCAATTATTTTACATTTCACTTCAATCTAATCGCCAGTTTTTAATAAATTCGGAAATAATTATCACACCTCTGATTTTGGTCACAGATCAACCTCTATTTTTTTTATTATTAACCTAACAATTTATAAATCTTAAAAGATTTAATTAATCAATTAATTAATTAATCTTTTAATTAATAAATTAAAAATGGTTACGCTTTAAGGGCTTAATTTACTGTGCTTTGACAATTCCCACACTTAAAATGCTGACACAAAACGAAGCTTGAAGGCAAAACGTCTTTCACAAAGACGTGCGCCGCCAATGCGATTGATGTTTTACGTACTACCCAATCAATCTTAACTGTATCGGTAATCAAGAGCATTTTGTATAATTTACCGCTCAATCGGTCAATAATCCGTTTATATCCGTAAAAGATGTAATCGGAACAAAATTGAATAAACCCCTTTTTATAAATTATAAGTTTTTCAAATTTAATGATACAATTATTAACCATATGTTGCAGTATAAATAAATTTAATTATAAAATCTTTGTTTCAGGGGAAAATATGCCACAGTTTGGCGAGCGGTACACAAAAAGACGGGAACGGCATACGCTGCGAAATTTGTCAAAAAACGACGAAGAAATCAGGACCAAATGAAAGAAATAGTACACGAAATTGCCGTATTAATGCAATGTAAAACGACCAATAGGGTGATAAGGTTACACGAAGTATATGAATCTGTTACCGAAATGGTTTTGGTTCTAGAATTGGCCGCAGGCGGCGAACTCCAGCACATTCTTGACGGTGGACAGTGTCTAGGAGAGGTAAGAATAAATCAATGCTTTTTGTTTTTAACTTTCCGCTATAAAAATCCATAATTCAGAAATTGTTGTTGTTGTCTACTTGATATCCTAGGAAATGAATGTAACTATTTTCACCTGCAACGCATGTAGAGAGATAACACCTAAAAAAATCCAAATTATCTTCTTTAATAGCTTGGCTGTCATGAGTACCATTTATTATTCTAATATCTTGAAGCGTATTAACACATGAAGGCACAACGATTTTTTTTCATTATTTTAATGTTAGCCTTTGTAAGATCCTCTTAGGGTCTTGGTTGCACAACATTTTTAACTTGACTGGCCGTGTTGGCACTCATGGCCCCACGATAGGTATTTTTCTGTGGTGATTATGAGCACCACCTCCGATTATAGGGCGTATACTGCCCAATTACACTAATTTTTATTTATTAGGATATATATTAAAGCTAAACTGAGTAACATATTTGGTACTCAAATGACTCTTTGGTAATGCAGGGAAAGAGAGGCTGACAGTCAACCTTTCCGATTACGGAAACTTCCAACTCAAACTTTTGAAGAAGTTTGTACTTCAAAAACAGGTCGTCTCCCTGCACTCACACCCTTAATGTATCGGCTCACCTCAGAGTCTTCCTCCAAGTCAACCTATACATACAAAACTAACATCCACTATAACCTCTTTGAGAGATTCCCCTGGCCTTATAGTCCACAGAAAAACCTGCAGTTACGATAAGTCCAACGTACTTTTTTCCCGGACAACACTTTTTTGAAAAATATGCTAAAAAAACCGTGGATAATCTGTATAATTTCATCAAATAGAAAGCCATTATAGTGTACCTGAATTCACATGATGTTAAGACCACACACTTCCCATTTACAATAATTTTATCTAAATTCATTTTCAAAATCCGTTCTATTTTGTTTAGTTCCACGTTGTATTTATTTTGGTATACTGTTTCCATGGTACTAGCTGGTATTCTGAAAAATCTCGAAAGTTTTTTTGTGGCTATATTTAATTTTTCTGTTTGGTTCGTTTTTAGGTGGAGGCCCGTAAAGCTATGAAGCAAATCTTGGAAGGAGTGGCCTATTTACACGACAAAAATATTGCTCATTTAGACCTCAAACCACAAAACCTACTGCTATCCGTACAAGACTGCTGTGATGACATCAAACTCTGTGATTTTGGTATATCGAAGGTACTTATGCCTGGTGTAGCGGTACGAGAAATATTAGGTAAGCTTGCTAAATATTCATCTACCTAACCTAACCTAACCTAACCTAACCTAACCTAACCTAACCTAACCTAACCTAACCTAACCTAACCTAACCTAACCTAACCTAACCTAACCTAACCTAACCCAATTGAATAATCCAAGTTTTATTCCTGAAATGTATTCTAAAATTTTAACATTTTATATTAACTTTTTTAATTTTTTTAGGTACTGTTGACTACGTGGCACCTGAAGTACTCAGCTATGAACCTATAGGCCTCAGCACCGACATCTGGTCGATAGGAGTGCTAGCTTACGTGCTCTTATCAGGCTACAGTCCCTTCGGAGCTGATGATAAACAACAAACTTTCTTGAACATATCCAAATGTTCGTTGTCCTTCGAACCCGAACATTTCGAAGACGTTTCCAGTGCTGCGATAGATTTCATCAAAAGTGCCCTTATCGTCGATCCAAGGTGAATATAAAGTCCCTACTCTTCTTTTTATCTAAAATGAGAAGAGAATGCCACCAGTGCATTTGAACTTTGTGACCCATCTATAGGTTTGTTCATACATAAAATCATTAACAAATGTCCAACGTCATGGATGTAACAGATTAAGGACAAATATTGATGATTTCAAAATATCTCTATGTGTAAATTAAGAAGGGTGAAGCCCAAAAGCTGAGTAGTCGACGACGTTAGGGCAGCTATTTAGTTTTTTTGAAAGTCTGTGTCGTCCCATATCTCTCTAAATAACAGATGGGAGTATAACTTAATAAGGTTAGTTATCGACTTTGTTAGGATTCGGGTCCAAAGGACATGTATCGAGCAGCCTCTCTGGGCATAGAGTCATTGATGTAGCTACCTCGTGAGTTAGCTTGCGGCTATGACTTTAATTGTCCCAAGTTGCCTTAGTTAGGGCTCGGTTTCATTGTAGCACTGTCCCAAAGTTATTTTAAATCTTCTTTGGAGTAGTAGTGCTTATCTACTGTCTATATGAATGACAATCGATTTACCTGTAACATTTCTGTTGGTTATTTTGCTTGTTGCTGTAGTGATGCCAGTCAGCTCCGTCTGAACCAGACTTGCATTCAATTTGTATGTCCAGGGATTCTAAGTAAACTCCACATCCCGTTCCATATTTTGTTTTAAATCCGTTCGTCTAGATATCTATTGTACCTGCCACGTTTGAATGCTTGCAAGCACTTTATAGAGCTTGATCAATGACCAAGCATTCTTTATTAAGGGGTTAAATTACCAATTACCGAGCACTATTGTGCTTGAAGCACTTTTTCAAACACTTTCCAGGCAAGCGCTGTCCAGCTCTGTCACAGACTAATGATGTCCCCAATATGTTACTGATTGCAGTATGAACAAACCTTAAAAGATTTACCAAATGTATTTTATATTTTAAATACACACTTTCTAGTAATGATGTTAAAAAAACTATTTTATAAAATTATCATTTATGTATAGGAATAGTCAAAACAGAATTAATGTAAAGTAACATGTTAGTGTAGATTAAGTACATACAATTTGAAAATTTACAGTGGCTATCTACTAGGAACCAGAAAAAATATAAATAATCGTTGAAAACAGTTTTTATGATATATATACCAATAAGTGAAAAGAAATAGAAATACATTATTTTGTATTCCCTTCTATATTATTAAAACTGTTTTCGGCGTTTTTTATATCTTTTTTGATTCCTGAGATTTAACCATTGTAAATTTTTAAAACTCACATTGCATATGATCTTCAGCCTCTATAATAAATGAAGTAAATCATCCATATCACAAATGTGACTGATCATTAGACGAAGAAAAATCAAAGCCAATGTCATAAAATTTATATTTAAAGTATTGACAGCTACTAGTTTCGGCCTATCTATAGGCCATCATCAGGCTAAAAATTAAGTACAGAATAAGAAGATATACAGATTTACATTAGTGATACATACCTTAAAACTCACAAAGTGATACAAGAAAAAATAACATCCACCATGCTTGCATGAACGTAGCAAAGAATGGAAAATAATGTGTCATTGAAAAAGTTACTAATTATGGGACTACACTAATACTAATTAAAATAAGTAAATAATTAAATTAAAATTGACATATTGATGTTAAGTGGTTATGAAATAACTAATATTGAAAAAGAAAGGGTATAATAAAGAAAAGGAAAAGGATCCGCCAAAACTTGGTAGATCATGGTAAGAGTAGATTGTTTTTAGGACCTACAATTGAAATAAAAGCAGGTACTAGAAATAAAGCCATGTTCAGTGTAGACGCTAAAAATGTTTTTGGTGAGGTTTAAAAAGGAGATGTTTTTTAGTATCCAAGAATAAGAAAAAGTTCTGCTTTGCAGAACTAACGGCGAAACCAGCCAGGAAGTGTCAGACGGTAGGTGCAAGCACGTGCAAGTTAACCCCTGCAGGGTAACAAGTAACAGGATAATATTAATGGAGAATAACAAACACAAAAGTCCATAATATTTAAGTGAGAGCACAGATTAACTGATTTAAATTAAAACCATATTATTATCCATTCTTTACTAAGTTCAAGCATGGTGGATGTTATTTTTTCTTGTATCACTTTGTGAGTTTTTAAGGTATGTATCACTAATGTAAATCTGTATATCTTCTTATTCTGTACTTAATTTTTAGCCTGATAATGGCCTATAGATAGGCCGAAACTAGTAGCTGTCAATATTTTAAATAAAAATTTTTGTGACATTGGCTTTGATTTTTCTTCGTCTCTATAATAAATGTAAATAAACTTTACAGTCTATCTTTGCAAATATATATATAAGATAAAAAATATTTTATTTTTTTTAGGAATCGCCCATCTATCCACGAAATGCTAGATCATCCTTGGATATCACTGAAAAGTAACATCCCACCTACTTTAACCTTATTAAATCCATGCGAACACCAAAACAAACAATCGAACAACCTCACCCCGAAATCGACGCCATTGACTCAACGCAAAAGTTTTTCCTGCATCAACGATACAACGAAACAATCGGGACAGCGAAAGAACGCCTTCTGTTCCGATACATTGAACGGCAGTTTCACAGACTCCTCGCCAGTTCGTACGTACACAGTTTCAACCAATTGTTTGTGTCCTCAGTGTGGTACGACTTGTCGTCACATCACGCATACACCAGTGACTAAAACTACCATCACTATAGATCGGGGCATTCTGTGCTAGCTGTCAGTTTTGTCCAAATCACAAAATAACCAGAATTGGCACATTTAGATTTTTGTATGTAAAGGCCGAAAGGTTAAAAGTTGGATTTACTTCAATGTATGGTTTATGTAATATTAGGTTAGGTTATCTTTTGGCATCATCGGAGTTAACACAAAGCATGTGTTTAAGTGTTTTTTCTTGTGTCATATTAAATAGATTTTAAATTTTGTTTGTATTAACAAACTTTATTTCTTTTAATGCTGTAAGAAAATTCTGATGATGCGGAAAGGCGAAATTGCCGTAGCTAGTTTTAAAATTACACAATTTTATGCACTTTATTTATTTTTTATGTAAAATAAAATATGATATATATCTATCGAATGTTTTTTTAACGACTGTCTGAATTGTGTATAACCTGTTGGTTTTTACTTCCTCAAAGAACAATCAAATTTAAATATGTTATTTAAAATATCTCTTATCCAGATAAACGCTGTCCTGGTCAAAATTTCTTCGTTGCGCTTTAATTATCCATATAAAAACAATCAATTAACGCCCTATATTTCTTTAAGTAGTTTAACAAATTTTATAATATTATTTGACTAGATGTTCTGAAACTACATAGTCTCGGTATTTTATTAAATAATAAATATATTGGAAGATAAATCTGACTTTTGACACCAACAGATTCCATCATATCTTTTAAGCTGAACAGATGTTTATTTGTGCTGTTGTTGGGATGTACAGTGCTATTTGTATTTAAGTATGAGTAATTTATATTATTTTGTTGCTTTAATTTACTTTAATTTGGTGTGTACCTAAATAAAGTTATTTGTTAATTTCAAATTTTATTGTTTTATTTTTAGCCTTCAATAAGTGTTTGCTTGCGTATCCTATGTCATATAAATATTCACGCAACTTTTTTATTTAATTATTTTAATTCTCATTATCATTTTGCTTTAAAATACGCTTTTAGTGACCAAACAGCTGTTCATTTTTTTTTCGGTCAGAAATATCTTAAATATTATGAAAGATGCTGCAACAATAAATTACGCAGTATGCCTCTGTCTACGAATAAAAAAATTATCCATATAACTAAGGTGGTGGTTAGATTAGGATTAATGTGAGTAGTCGATAAACGTCTCACACGGCAACCTAAAAAGATTATTGTGGTCGAATTGATCTTTCTGTCATATAGGTCTAATGAAGCTCATGAAGGTCGCTGGATGGTTTCCAGGCCTTTAGAAAATCTTGTCGTGTCTTAGACCATTTAGTCAGGTCGTACCAGTGGAAAAGTTGC
Source organism: Ophraella communa (assembly GCA_035357415.1). Classification (NCBI taxonomy): domain Eukaryota; kingdom Metazoa; phylum Arthropoda; class Insecta; order Coleoptera; family Chrysomelidae; genus Ophraella; species Ophraella communa. The sequence goes on from CM068979.1 coordinate 68,992,569, forward strand.
ATCGGTTGTTCGGTGTTGTTTCCCTACTATACTATTTGCTGTGAAAGGCAAATATTTCAATATTTCCTCTTATTCAATGCCATTATGTCCAAGCAACCAAACTATTGTATACAGATATATTTAGTTAACTTAAATATTGATAGAATTTACAATCATTATAGCAAGTCAAAAATAATTTTAATATACCACCTCCCACGACCCTTATTGGAATTGTTTCCATAAGTAGCTTGCTTGCTTAATAATTCACTTTTCAAAAAGTTCAGTTCTTTGTCCAACCTATTGATTTGAAGTAGGTAATTGACTAGGTTCCGGAAGAAGAATCTCTTTTGAGGCTAAAAAAAATTTTACCTAAATAAATAGCAGAGCAAATACTTTAGAATTTGATGTCTTCGAATTTTAGACAAAAACTAAATTCTGTTATTTTTGATAAAAACAGTGGAAAACCACTAAATCGACCACGTAAAATACTAAAATGCTGTCAAAATTTCAAAATTCAAAATTTACCATGGTAAATAGAAAAGCATATACCTTAGAATTTCATGTCTTCGAATTTTGGTCAAAAACTAAATTCTGTTATTTTTGATAAAAACAGTGGAAAACCACTAAATCGACCACGTAGAATACGAAAATGCTGTCAAAATTTCAAAATTACTAATAATTTTTAACAAAATTGTCTACTTTTTAGTTTTGCTGTACTACTTCATACTCGATACTTTCCCACACAGATCTATCAGTGTTGTACACATCCTATCGAACAACTGATTGCACCAGTCAATTCAGCGTCCCAAAAAACCCTACTTTCCATATTTTCAAGCATTTTGAGGCTAAAAAATTTTTTACCTTGGTAAATAGCAAAGCATATACTCATGTCTTCGAATTTTGGTCAAAAACTAAATTCTGATATTTTTCATAAAAACAGTGGAAAACTACTAAATCGACCCCGTAGAATACGAAAATGCTGTCAAAATTTCAAAATTATTAATAATTTTTAACAAAATTGTCTACTTTTGAGATTTGATTAAGTACTTCACTGCCGATACTTGCCCACCCAGATCTATCAGTGTTGTACACATCCTATCGAACAACTGATTGCACCAGTCAATTCAACGTCCCAAAAAACCCTACTTTCCATATTTTCAAGCATTTTGAGGCTAAAAAATTTTTTACCTTAGTAAATAGCAAAGCATATACCTTAGAATTTCATGTCTTCGAATTTTGGTCAAAAACTAAATTCTGTTATTTTTGATAAAAACAGTGGAAAACCACTAAATCGACCACGTAGAATACGAAAATGCTGTCAAAATTTCAAAATTACTAATAATTTTTAACAAAATTGTCTACTTTTTAGTTTTGCTGTACTACTTCATACTCGATACTTTCCCACACAGATCTAACAGTGTTCTACACATCCTATCGAACAACTGATTGCACCAGTCAATTCAGCGTCCCAGAAAACCCTACTTTCCATATTTTCAAGCATTTTGAGGCTAAAAAATTTTTTACCTTGGTAAATAGCAAAGCATATACCTTAGAATTTCATGTCTTCGAATTTTGGTCAAAAACTAAATTCTGATATTTTTCATAAAAACAGTGGAAAACTACTAAATCGACCCCGTAGAATACGAAAATGCTGTCAAAATTTCAAAATTATTAATAATTTTTAACAAAATTGTCTACTTTTTAGTTTTGCTGTACTACTTCACTCCCGATACTTGCCCACCCAGATCTATCAGTGTTGTACACATCCTATCGAACAACTGATTGCACCAGTCAATTCAGCGTCCCAGAAAACCCTACTTTCCATATTTTCAAGCATTTTGAGACTAAAAAATTTTTTACCTTAGTAAATAGCAAAGCATATAACCTTAGAATTTCATGTCTTCGAATTTTGGTCAAAAACTAAATTCTGTTATTTTTGATAAAAACAGTGGAAAACCACTAAATCGACCACGTAGAATACGAAAATGCTGTCAAAATTTCAAAATTACTAATAATTTTTAACAAAATTGTCTACTTTTGAGATTTGATTAAGTACTTCACTGCCGATACTTGCCCACCCAGATCTATCAGTGGTGTACACATCCTATCGAACAACTGATTGCACCAGTCAATTCAACGTCCCAAAAAACCCTACTGACCATATTTTCAAGCATTTTGAAGCTAAAAAATTTTTTACCTTAGTAAATAGCAAAGCATATACCTTAGAATTTCATGTCTTCGAATTTTGGTCAAAAACTAAATTCTGATATTTTTCATAAAAACAGTGGAAAACTACTAAATCGACCCCGTAGAATACGAAAATGCTGTCAAAATTTCAAAATTATTAATAATTTTTAACAAAATTGTCTACTTTTTAGTTTTGCTGTACTACTTCATACTCGATACTTTCCCACACAGATCTATCAGTGTTGTACACATCCTATCGAACAACTGATTGCACCAGTCAATTCAGCGTCCCAAAAAACCCTACTTTCCATATTTTCAAGCATTTTGAGGCTAAAAAATTTTTTACCTTGGTAAATAGCAAAGCATATACCTTAGAATTTTATGTCTTCGAATTTTGGTCAAAAACTAAATTCTGTTATTTTTGATAAAAACAGTGGAAAACCACTAAATCGACCACGTAGAATACGAAAATGCTGTCAAAATTTCAAAATTACTAATAATTTTTAACAAAATTGTCTACTTTTGAGATTTGATTAAGTACTTCACTGCCGATACTTGCCCACCCAGATCTATCAGTGGTGTACACATCCTATCGAACAACTGATTGCACCAGTCAATTCAACGTCCCAAAAAACCCTACTTACCATATTTTCAAGCATTTTGAGGCTAAAAAATTTTTTTAACTTACTAAATAGCAAAGCATATACCTTAGAATTTCATGTCTTCGAAATTTGGTCAAAAACTAAATTCTGTTATTTTTGATAAAGACAGTGGAAAACCACTGCATCAACCACGTAGAATACGAAAATGCTGTCAAAATTTCAAAATTACCAATAATTTTTAACAAAATTGTCTACTTTTGAGTTTTGATGTACTACTTCACTCCCGATACTTGCCCACCCAGATCGAACAGTGTTGTACAGATCCTATCGAACAACTGATTGCACCAGTTAATTAAGCGTCCCAGAAAACCCTATTTTCCATATTTTCAAGCATTTTGAGGCTAAAAAATTTTTTAACTTACTAAATAGCAAAGCATATACCTTAGAATTTCATGTCTTCGAATTTTGGTCAAAAACTAAATTCTGTTATTTTTCATAAAAACAGTGGAAAACCACTGCATCAACCACGTAGAATACGAAAATGCTGTCATAATTTCAAAATTACCAATAATTTTTAACAAAATTGTCTACTTTTGAGTTTTGATGTACTACTTCACTCCCGATACTTGCCCACCCAGATCGAACAGTGTTGTACAGATCCTATCGAACAACTGATTGCACCAGTTAATTCAGCGTCCCAGAAAACCCTATTTTCCATATTTTCAAGCATTTTGAGGCTAAAAATTTTTTCCTTAGTAAATAGCTAGGCATATACTCATGTCTTCGAATTTTGGTCAAAAACTAAATTCTGTTATTTTTGATAAAAACAGTGGAAAACCACTAAATCGACCACGTAGAATACGAAAATGCTGTCAAAATTTCAAAATTACTAATAATTTTTAACAAAATTGTCTACTTTTGAGATTTGATTAAGTACTTCACTCCTGATACTTTTCCACCCAGATCTAACAGTGTTCTACACATCCTATCGAACAACTGATTGCACCAGTCAATTCAGCGTCCCAGAAAACCCTACTTTCCATATTTTCAAGCATTTTGAGGCTAAAAAATTTTTTACCTTAGTAAATAGCAAAGCATATACTCATGTCTTCGAATTTTGGTCAAAAACTAAATTCTGTTATTTTTGATAAAAACAGTGGAAAACCACTAAATCGACCACGTAGAATACGAAAATGCTGTCAAAATTTCAAAATTACTAATAATTATTAACAAAATTGTCTACTTTTGAGATTTGATTAAGTACTTCACTGCCGATACTTTTCCACCCAGATCTAACAGTGTTCTACACATCCTATCGAACAACTGATTGCACCAGTCAATTCAGCGTCACAAAAACCCCATTTTTCATATTTTCAAGCATTTTGAGGCCAAAAAAGTTTTTAACTTCGTAAATAGAAAATCATCTACCTTAGCATTTCATTGCTTCGATTTTTGTTCAAAAACTAAATTGTGTTATTCTTGATGAAAACAGTGGAAAACCACTGCATCAACCACGTTGAATACGAAAATGCTGTCAAAATTTCAAAATTACTAATAATTATTAACAAAATTGTCTACTTTTGAGATTTGATTAAGTACTTCACTGCCGATACTTTTCCACCCAGATCTAACAGTGTTCTACACATCCTATCGAACAACTGATTGCACCAGTCAATTCAGCGTCCCAGAAAACCCTACTTACCATATTTTCAAGCATTTTGAGGCTAAAAAATTTTTTACCTTGGTAAATAGCTAGGCATATACTCATGTCTTCGAATTTTGGTCAAAAACTAAATTCTGTTATTTTTGATAAAAACAGTGGAAAACCACTAAATCGACCACGTAAAATACTAAAATGCTGTCAAAATTTCAAAATTACTAATAATTTTTAACAAAATTGTCTACTTTTGAGATTTGATTAAGTACTTCACTCCTGATACTTTTCCACCCAGATCTTATAGTGTTCTACACATCCTATCAAACAACTGATAGCACCAGTCAATTCAGCGTCCCAAAAACCCTACTTTCCATATTTTCAAGCATTTTGAGGCTAAAAAGTTTTTACCTTAGTAAATAGCAAGGCATATACTCATGTCTTCGAATTTTGGTCAAAAACTAAATTCTGTTATTTTTGATAAAAACAGTGGAAAACCACTAAATCGACCACGTAGAATACGAAAATGCTGTCAAAATTTCAAAATTACTAATAATTTTTAACAAAATTGTCTACTTTTGAGATTTGATTAAGTACTTCACTGCCGATACTTGCCCACCCAGATCTAACAGTGGTGTACACATCCTATCGAACAACTGATTGCACCAGTCAATTCAACGTCCCAAAAAATCCTACTTTCCATATTTTCAAGCATTTTGAGGCTAAAAAATTTTTTACCTTAGTAAATAGCAAAGCATATACCTTAGAATTTCATGTCTTCGAATTTTGGTCAAAAACTAAATTCTGTTATTTTTGATAAAAACAGTGGAAAACCACTGCATCAACCACGTAGAATACGAAAATGGCGTCAAAATTTTAAAATTCTCAATAATTCCTAACAAAATGGACTACTTTTGAGTTTTGCTGTACTACTTCACACCCGATACTTGCCCACCCAGATCTATCAGTGTTGTACACATCCTATCGAACAACTGATTGCACCAGTCAATTTAGCGTCCCAAAAAAACCTACTTTCCATATTTTCAAGCATTTTGAGGCTAAAAAATGTTTTACCTTGGTAAATAGCTAGGCATATACTAATGTCTTCGAATTTTGGTCAAAATCTAAATTCTGTTATTTTTCATAAAAACAGTGGAAAACCACTAAATCGACCCCGTAGAATACGAAAATTCTGTCAAAATTTCAAAATTACTAATAATTTTTAAGAAAATTGTCTACTTTTGAGTTTTGCTGTACTACTTCACTCCCGATACTTGCCCACCCAGATCGAACAGTGTTGTACAGATCCTATCGAACAGCTGATTGCACCAGTCAATTCAGCGTCCCAGAAAACCCTACTTTCCATATTTTCAAGCATTTTGAGGCTAAAAAATTTTTTACCTTAGTAAATAGCAAAGCATATACCTTAGAATTTCATGTCTTCGAATTTTGGTCAAAAACTAAATTCTGTTATTTTTTATAAAAACAGTGGAAAACCACTGCATCAACCACGTTGAATACGCAGATCGAACAGTGTTGTACAGATCCTATCGAACAACTGATTGCACCAGTTAATTCAGCGTCCCAGAAAAGCCTATTTTCCATATTTTCAAGCATTTTGAGGCTAAAAATTTTTTACCTTAGTAAATAGCAAAGCATATACCTTAGAATTTCATGTCTTCGAATTTTGGTCAAAAACTAAATTCTGTTATTTTTGATGAAAACAGTGGAAAACCACTGCATCAACCACGTTGAATACGAAAAATGCTGTCAAAATTTCAAAATTACCAATAATTTTTAACAAAATTGTCTACTTTTGAGATTTGATTAAGTACTTCACTGCCGATACTTTTCCACCCAGATCTAACAGTGTTCTACACATCCTATCGAACAACTGATTGCACCAGTCAATTCAGCGTCCCAGAAAACCCTACTTACCATATTTTCAAGCATTTTGAGGCTAAAAAATTTTTTACCTTAGTAAATAGCTAGGCATATACTCATGTCTTCGAATTTTGGTCAAAATCTAAATTCTGTTATTTTTCATAAAAACAGTGGAAAACCACTAAATCGACCCCGTAGAATCGGAAATTTTGTCAAAATTTCAAAATTACTAATAATTTTTAACAAAATTGTCTACTCTTGAGATTTGATTAAGTACTTCACTCCTGATACTTTTCCACCCAGATCTAACAGTGTTCTACACATCCTATCGAACAACTGATTGCACCAGTCAATTCAGCGTCCCAGAAAACCCTACTTACCATATTTTCAAGCATTTTGAGGCTAAAAAATTTTTTACCTTAGTAAATAGCAAAGCATATACCTTAGAATTTCATGTCTTCGAATTTTGGTCAAAAACTAAATTCTGTTATTTTTGATAAAAACAGTGGAAAACCACTAAATCGACCCCGTAGAATCGGAAATGCTGTCAAAATTTCAAAATTACTAATAATTATTAACAAAATTGTCTACTTTTGAGATTTGATTAAGTACTTCACTGCCGATACTTTTCCACCCAGATCTAACAGTGTTCTACACATCCTATCGAACAACTGATTGCACCAGTCAATTCAGCGTCCCAGAAAACCCTACTTTCCATATTTTCAAGCATTTTGAGACTAAAAAATTTTTTACCTTAGTAAATAGCAAAGCATATACTAATGTCTTCGAATTTTGGTCAAAAACTAAATTCTGTTATTTTTGATAAAAACAGTGGAAAACCACTAAATCGACCACGTAGAATACGAAAATGCTGTCAAAATTTCAAAATTACTAATAATTTTTAACAAAATTGTCTACTTTTGAGATTTGATTAAGTACTTCACTGCCGATACTTGCCCACCCAGATCTATCAGTGGTGTACACATCCTATCGAACAACTGATTGCACCAGTCAATTCAGCGTCCCAGAAAACCCTACTTTCCATATTTTCAAGCATTTTGAGGCTAAAAAATTTTTTACCTTAGTAAATAGCAAAGCATATACCTTAGAATTTCATGTCTTCGAATTTTGGTCAAAAACTAAATTCTGTTATTTTTGATAAAAACAGTGGAAAACCACTAAATCGACCACGTAGAATACGAAAATGCTGTCAAAATTTCAAAATTACTAATAATTTTTAACAAAATGGTCTACTCTTGAGATTTGATTAAGTACTTCACTCCCGATACTTTCCCACCCAGATCTAACAGTGTTCTACACATCCTATCGAACAGCTGATTGCACCAGTCAATTCAGCGTCCCAGAAAACCCTACTTTCCATATTTTCAAGCATTTTGAGGCTAAAAAATTTTTTACCTTAGTAAATAGCAAAGCATATACTCATGTCTTCGAATTTTGGTCAAAAACTAAATTCTGATATTTTTCATAAAAACAGTGGAAAACTACTAAATCGACCCCGTAGAATACGAAAATGCTGTCAAAATTTCAAAATTATTAATAATTTTTAACAAAATTGTCTACTTTTTAGTTTTGCTGTACTACTTCATACTCGATACTTTCCCACACAGATCTATCAGTGTTGTACACATCCTATCGAACAACTGATTGCACCAGTCAATTCAGCGTCCCAAAAAACCCTACTGACCATATTTTCAAGCATTTTGAAGCTAAAAAATTTTTTACCTTAGTAAATAGCAAAGCATATACCTTAGAATTTCATGTCTTCGAATTTTGGTCAAAAACTAAATTCTGTTATTTTTGATAAAAACAGTGGAAAACCACTAAATCGACCACGTAGAATACGAAAATGCTGTCAAAATTTCAAAATTACTAATAATTATTAACAAAATTGTCTACTCTTGAGATTTGATTAAGTACTTCACTCCCGATACTTTCCCACCCAGATCTAACAGTGTTCTACACATCCTATCGAACAACTGATTGCACCAGTCAATTCAGCGTCCCAGAAAACCCTACTTTCCATATTTTCAAGCATTTTGAGACTAAAAAATTTTTTACCTTAGTAAATAGCAAAGCATATACTCATGTCTTCGAATTTTGGTCAAAAACTAAATTCTGTTATTTTTGATAAAAACAGTGGAAAACCACTAAATCGACCACGTAGAATACGAAAATGCTGTCAAAATTTCAAAATTACTAATAATTATTAACAAAATTGTCTACTTTTGAGATTTGATTAAGTACTTCACTGCCGATACTTTTCCACCCAGATCTAACAGTGTTCTACACATCCTATCGAACAACTGATTGCACCAGTCAATTCAGCGTCCCAGAAAACCCTACTTACCATATTTTCAAGCATTTTGAGGCTAAAAAATTTTTTACCTTAGTAAATAGCAAAGCATATACTCATGTCTTCGAATTTTGGTCAAAAACTAAATTCTGTTATTTTTGATAAAAACAGTGGAAAACCACTAAATCGACCACGTAGAATACGAAAATGCTGTCAAAATTTCAAAATTACTAATAATTATTAACAAAATTGTCTACTCTTGAGATTTGATTAAGTACTTCACTCCCGATACTTTCCCACCCAGATCTAACAGTGTTCTACACATCCTATCGAACAGCTGATTGCACCAGTCAATTCAGCGTCCCAGAAAACCCTACTTTCCATATTTTCAAGCATTTTGAGGCTAAAAAATTTTTTACCTTAGTAAATAGCTAGGCATATACTCATGTCTTCGAATTTTGGTCAAAATCTAAATTCTGTTATTTTTCATAAAAACAGTGGAAAACCACTAAATCGACCCCGTAGAATACGAAAATTCTGTCAAAATTTCAAAATTACTAATAATTTTTAAGAAAATTGTCTGCTTTTGAGTGTTGCTGTACTACTTCACTCCTGATACTTTCCCACCCAGATCTAACAGTGTTGTACACATCCTATCGAACAATTGATTGCACCAGTCAATTCAGCGTCCCAAAAACCCTACTTTCCATATTTTCAAGCATTTTGAGGCTAAAAATTTTTACCTTAGTAAATAGCAAAGCATATACCTTTAGAATTTCAGTCTTCGAATTTTGGTCAAAAACTAAATTCTGTTATTTTTGATAAAAATAGTGCAAAACCACTAAATTGATCACGTAGAACACGAAAATAGTGTCAAAATTGCAAAATTACTAATAATTTTTTATCAAAATTGTCTACTTTTAAGTTTTGATGTACTACTTCACTGCCGATACTTGCCCACCCAGATCTATCAGTGGTGTACACATCCTATCGAACAACTGATTGCACCAGTCAATTCAGCGTCCCAGAAAACCCTACTTTCCATATTTTCAAGCATTTTGAGGCTAAAAAATTTTTTACCTTAGTAAATAGCAAAGCATATACCTTAGAATTTCATGTCTTCGAATTTTGGTCAAAAACTAAATTCTGTTATTTTTGATAAAAACAGTGGAAAACCACTAAATCGACCACGTAGAATACGAAAATGCTGTCAAAATTTCAAAATTACTAATAATTATTAACAAAATTGTCTACTTTTGAGATTTGATTAAGTACTTCACTGCCGATACTTTTCCACCCAGATCTAACAGTGTTCTACACATCCTATCGAACAACTGATTGCACCAGTCAATTCAGCGTCCCAGAAAACCCTACTTACCATATTTTCAAGCATTTTGAGGCTAAAAAATTTTTTACATTAGTAAATAGCAAAGCATATACCTTAGAATTTCATGTCTTCGAATTTTGGTCAAAAACTAAATTCTGTTATTTTTGATAAAAACAGTGGAAAACCACTAAATCGACCACGTAGAATACGAAAATGCTGTCAAAATTTCAAAATTACTAATAATTATTAACAAAATTGTCTACTTTTGAGATTTGATTAAGTACTTCACTGCCGATACTTTTCCACCCAGATCTAACAGTGTTCTACACATCCTATCGAACAACTGATTGCACCAGTCAATTCAGCGTCCCAGAAAACCCTACTTACCATATTTTCAAGCATTTTGAGGCTAAAAAATTTTTTACCTTAGTAAATAGCAAAGCATATACCTTAGAATTTCATGTCTTCGAATTTTGGTCAAAAACTAAATTCTGTTATTTTTGATAAAAACAGTGGAAAACCACTAAATCGACCACGTAGAATACGAAAATGCTGTCAAAATTTCAAAATTACTAATAATTTTTAACAAAATTGTCTACTCTTGAGATTTGATTAAGTACTTCACTCCCGATACTTTCCCACCCAGATCTAACAGTGTTCTACACATCCTATCGAACAACTGATTGCACCAGTCAATTCAGCGTCCCAGAAAACCCTACTTTCCATATTTTCAAGCATTTTGAGACTAAAAAATTTTTTACCTTAGTAAATAGCAAAGCATATACTAATGTCTTCGAATTTTGGTCAAAAACTAAATTCTGTTATTTTTCATAAAAACAGTGGAAAACCACTAAATCGACCCCGTAGAATCGTAAATTCTGTCAAAATTTCAAAAGTACTAATAATTATTAACAAAATTGTCTCCTTTTGAGATTTGATTAACTACTTCACTGCCGATACTTGCCCACCCAGATCTAACAGTGTTCTACACATCCTATCGAACAGCTGATTGCACCAGTCAATTCAGCGTCCCAGAAAACCCTACTTTCCATATTTTCAAGCATTTTGAGGCTAAAAAATTTTTTACCTTGGTAAATAGCAAAGCATATACTCATGTCTTCGAATTTTGGTCAAAAACTAAATTCTGTTATTTTTGATAAAAACAGTGGAAAACCACTAAATCGACCCCGTAGAATACGAAAATGCTGTCAAAATTTCAAAATTATTAATAATTTTTAACAAAATTGTCTACTTTTTAGTTTTGCTGTACTACTTCATACTCGATACTTTCCCACACAGATCTATCAGTGTTGTACACATCCTATCGAACAACTGATTGCACCAGTCAATTCAGCGTCCCAAAAAACCCTACTTTCCATATTTTCAAGCATTTTGAGGCCAAAAAGTTTTTACCTTAGTAAATAGCAAGGCATATTACTCATGTCATCGAATTTTGGTCAAAAACTAAATTCTGTTATTTTTGATAAAAACAGTGGAAAACCACTAAATCGACCACGTAGAATACGAAAATGCTGTCAAAATTTCAAAATTACTAATAATTTTTAACAAAATTGTCTACTTTTGAGATTTGATTAAGTACTTCACACCCGATACTTGCCACCCAGATCTATCAGTGTTGTACACATCCTATCGAACAACTGATTGCACCAGTCAATTCAGCGTCCCAAAAATCCCCATTTTCCATATTTTCAAGCATTTTGAGGCCAAAAAAGTTTTTACCTTAGTAAATAGCAAAGCAGTATTATGGTCGTTAGCAGCGAGTAGACGTATATTGAGGTGCTCCTGAGTTTTTAGTTGTGAAAAGTGGTAAATAGTTGAGATTTTTACATTAAATTTTTCCAGATAAACCTTACGAGAGTGAAGAGTGAGTGTAAGAAAAATACACTAAAAAACTTTTGTCGAAACCCAAAAATTTAAATATTGCACAGCAGTACTGAAAGCCTTTACCAGAATAGCGGTCCATACACGTTAATATCTGGGGAGTAATGTCGTATAAAACAAGATCCGAAAGTCAATCCAATTTGAAGGAATGTGGAATTGAAAATTTGTTATCTAAGGCATGTGAAAGAATTGAAGAAAAAATTGGTAAGAAGATCGACAAAATGGAGGACAGTATAAATAATCTGTCGACCAAGCTCGATGAAAAATTTCAGGAGTTGTCACACAAGATTTTGGATATTGATAGGTCGGTCACTGCACAAGGGGATGAAATAAAAAGATTAAACAAAAAGATTGAGGATTTGGAGGCTTATCAGAAAAAAAATATATTAAGATTTGATGGCATAGGTGAAAGTGAGAATGAAAATTTGTTATCAGTTGTTATAAATATTATAAGCATCACCATGAAAGTGAAATGTTCTAATCTAGATATTGTCAATTTATATAGAATAGGAAAAAGAATTCAAAAGGTAACGGAATAAGAACAGTTTTGGTAGAATTTGTATCCTACTGGAAGAGAACAGAAATTCTATATGCCAAAAAAGAATTAAAAGGCTCCAAGATTTATGTAAATGAAGAACTTGTAAGATCCAAGTATGTTTTGCTTACAGAAGCAAAGAAAACCTATGGCAAGCAGGCAGCATGGAGTTATAATGGGGTAATTTATTCAAAAATAAATGGGCAAGTTAAGAAGATTAACTCAATGCAAGATATACATTAACAAATTTGAGTGTGTGGACAGCTATTGTAGAAAACTGTACGTATTTTAATGTTTTGGTGTATCATAAATAGCATTTTTTACTTTTACTTTTATTTTTCTTCTATTTTTTGCTATTGTATGAAAAAACTAGCTAGTTTAATTAAATCAGATAAGGTTATCAGAATATACCTATTTTTGTACTTAAATATAAATTATAAATAGAGATGAGGCCGAGACCTAAAAATAACAGTTACAAATTTATTTAATAAATTGTTTCTTATTTTATGCTTTTTTTGGTATTATATAATGGGGGAAACTATGCGTCAGTTGACATAGCTTCTGGTTAAGAGGGATTTTGTTTTGCACAATATTTATGTTTTGTTTTTTTTAGTTTTGTTTTGAAGTTCATGTTGACAACTTATTTATCTATTTTATATGAATATTTTAACTGATCTGTATAAATTATTTCATTTTGGTAAGGTCTGGTTTTGAGTCGAAATTGATTGTTAACAGTGAGAAATTAATAAAGGTATATTAACTTGACGATTTTAGTGTTAGGTTTATTATTATAATACTGTATTCAGGAGTAACTTTGATGGTACAAAGCTGTATGACTGACATATATTTAAATTATCAAAATTGTAGAGGTTTAAATACGAAAGTGGCAGGTTTTTATAGGAATTCGTCACAAGGTACGTTTGACATAATTGTAGCGGTAGAAACGTGGCTTCGGGAGGGGGTTCTTGATGGTGAGTTGGTAGATTTGAGTATATATAATATAATGAAAGCAAATAGAAATCTTAACATAACGGGTAAGTCAAAAGGTGGCGGTGTGTTAATCGCAGTAAAAAACAACATAAAGTTTTGAGTTTTACTCAACATTGTACTTCATTTGAATTTTTATATGTACAATTAAAATTATTCAACAAATTTAAAATTTGCATCATAGGTGTGTATATTCCTCCTAACTGTACTGTTGATGACTATGAGCAATGCTGTGAACTAATGCAAAGCTATGCTAATAATATTAATGATACACTTATTGTTGGGGATTTTAATATACCCGAAATAAGGGTACTAATACTAGTTTGTATTCTAACGCAAAAACTAAATTAAAAGTAATAATGGATTTTCTAAACTTTAATTCGTTTAGTTTATATAATGATGTAAAAAATGCTGACGGTAAAACATTGGACTTGGTGATAACTTCTTCTGAAAATAGGAATAATTGTAATGTGTCTAGGGAATCGTTACCATTAGTAAAGGAGGATCCACCTCATCCATCTCTAGATATAAGACTTACATTTAATAAATTAAATAGAAGTGAAAACAAACCAATATATAATGGATATAATTTCAAGAAAGCAAATTTTTTGCGAATGAGTGAACTAATGAGGAACGAGTCTTGGGACGACGTGACGATGCAGAAGAACCCCGATATGGCACTGAAACTTTTTTATAGTAAAATATATCAAATTTTTGATGAGTGCGTACCAAAATACAAAATTTATAAAAATCACACAAAATTTCCAAAGTGGTTCACACCAGAAATAAAAAAATTAATTAAAGACAAGAATACTTTTAGAAAATTAAAATTAGTTTCAGAATTTTATAATAATAAATATATAGAGACTAGAAAAAAAGTTAAATCTTTGGTTGATGTTGAATACAAAAAATATGTACAAAGTGTGGAAGAAAGTGTAGAAAACGATATAAACTTTTTTTGGAATTACGTTAACAAAAATAGTGGGGAGGGCGGTCAAGTAAATGTTTTTAAACATAATGAGAAAATAATAGAAGGAGCCGAAATTGCGGAATCATTTGCAGAATATTTTGCTTCAGTTCACAACTCTGAGAAGTCAACTTATAGCCTCAATTTTCTCGATCTAGTTAATAATAACAGCGTGTTAAATATAGGTAGAATTAATAGTGCAGATTATGATGCTGCTATGAAAAAATTAAAGCTGCGGGAGTGGATGGTATTCCCCCATACATTCTAAAGGGTTGTCAAGAATGGCTCAAAGAGCCATTACTGCATATTTATAACTGTATTATTGGTTCGGCATGCTTTCCTGAGAAATGGAAATTGGCAGTTCACACTCCTATATATAAATCGGGGTCTAGGCATGAAATAGAAAATTACAGGGGGATTTCAATTATGTGTGCGCCTGCGAAAATCTTTGAGCAAATTTTGTATATGCATATTTATAACCATATAAAAAATAGTATTGTGGAACAGCAGCATGCCTTTATGACTGGAAGATCAATAAATACTAATCTAATGATATTTACAGAATCAGTTAATGGCGTGTTCGAAAATAGATCGCAAATGGATGTTATATACACAGATTTCCAGAAGGCCTTTGATAAAGTTAACCACGACCTATTATTGCAAAAATTACACAATTTTGGATTCTCTACTGTGTTATTGGAACTTTTTAGGAGCTACTTGCAAAACCGGCATTTCATAGTAAAATACAATGGAAATACATCTGGAAAATTTCATGCAAACTCGGGGGTTCCACAGGGATCCAATTTAGGTCCTCTACTGTTTATTTTATTTGTCAATGATTTACCAGATGCCCTGGAATTTTCCGATGGTCTGATTTTTGCGGATGATTTCAAAATATACAAGGAAATTTGGTCAGTGAGAGACTGCGTACGCCTACAAAAGGATATTATTAATTTAGTGAATTGGAGTAAAAAGAATAAATTATTGTTTAATATAAATAAATGCTGTATAATGTCTATTACTCGGAAGAAAGATATTATAAATTTTAACTACATGATGGAAAATGAAGGATTTGGGTCTCATTTACAGTCATGAAATGTCTTTTACAACACACATTCAAAATGCAGTCTCGCGGGCAAACCGTACATTAGGTTTTATATTTAGACAAACATCTAATTTCACAAACAGAAATGCTATGAAAATTTTGTACAATTCTTTAGTTAGACCAAAGTTGGAGTTTGGTTCGGTTATTTGGAATAATCAACCACAAATACACTTGGATCCGATAGAAAAAACTCAAAACAAGTTTTTACGTTATTTATATTTAAAAAAATATCATAAATGGCAGACTATTTGTATGTTAGATCAACCTGCTTAAGGGATGAATTTGATATTATATCATTAACAGATAGGCGCAAATTATTAAATATGGTATTTTTATACAAAATAATTAATTGCATTGCAAAGTCTAGTGATTTGCTATTTTTAATACCTTTTAAAGTACCGCTTAGGGTCACTCGTTTTCCTTATTATTTGATAAAATAAGAACATCAGTACATTCACCTCTTGAAGTTATGTTGAACCTTGCTAACACTATCAATAATGTTTATGAAATTGATTTTACAAGGCCGTTACGGGAATACAAGAGAACGGTGTATTTGTATTTAAGTAATTATACCAAATAATTCAACACCGTTATTCAAACTATGCAATTTTTGTATGAAATGTGCCACTTTCGTATTTTGTGTTTAAATATTTAAATTTATGTTTAGATTTTATATTTTGTACTATATATTTATATATCTAGCTTAAGTATGATCTGTATTTTTAATTCTCAATCCATGTAATTAGGTTTTTTACCTGTATGGATTGTTATTCAATAAATAAATAAATAAATAAATATACCTTAGAATTTTATGTCTTCGAATTTTGGTCAAAAACTAAATTCTGTTATTTTTGATAAAAACAGTGGAAAACTACTAAATCGACCACGTGGAATACGAAAATGGCCTCAAAGTTTTAAAGTTTTTATTAATTTCCAACAAAATTGAACTTTTGAGTTTTGCTGTACTACATCCCCTTGACACTATCCCACCCAGATCTAACAGTGTTCCACACATCCTATCGAGCAACTGATTACATCAGTCGATTCAGCGTCCCAGAAAACCCTACTTTCCATATTTTCAAGCATTTTGAGGCTAAAAAATTTTTTACCTTAGTAAATAGCTAGGCATATACTCATGTCTTCGAATTTTGGTCAAAATCTAAATTCTGTTATTTTTCATAAAAACAGTGGAAAACCACTAAATCGACCCCGTAGAATACGAAAATTCTGTCAAAATTTCAAAATTACTAAAAATTTTTAACAAAATTGTCTACTTTTGAGTTTTGCTGTACTACTTCACTCCCGATACTTGCCCACCCAGATCTATCAGTGTTGTACACATCCTATCGAACAACTGATTGCACCAGTCAATTCAACGTCCCAAAAAACCCTACTGACCATATTTTCAAGCATTTTGAAGCTAAAAAATTTTTTACCTTAGTAAATAGCTAGGCATATACTCATGTCTTCGAATTTTGGTCAAAAACTAAATTCTGATATTTTTCATAAAAACAGTGGAAAACCACTAAATCGACCCCGTAGAATACGAAAATCCCGTCAAAATATCAAAATTCTTAATAATTTCTAACAAAATTGACTACTTTCGAGTTTTGCTGTACTACTTCACTCTCGATACTTTCCCATCCAGATCTAAGTATTCCACACATCCTATCAAAAAACTGATTGCACCAGTCAATTCATCGTCCCAGAAAACCCTACTTTCCATATTTTCAAGCATTTTGAGGCTAAAAAATTTTTTCCTTAGTAAATAGCTAGGCATATACTCATGTCTTCGAATTTTGGTCAAAAACTAAATTCTGTTATTTTTGATAAAAACAGTGGAAAACCACTAAATCGACCACGTAAAATACTAAAATGCTGTCAAAATTTCAAAATTACTAATAATTTTTAACAAAATTGTCTACTTTTGAGATTTGATTAAGTACTTCACTCCTGATACTTTTCCACCCAGATCTAACAGTGTTCTACACATCCTATCGAACAACTGATTGCACCAGTCAATTCAGCGTCCCAAAAAACCCTACTTTCCATATTTTCAAGCATTTTGAGGCTAAAAAAATTTTTACCTTAGTAAATAGCAAAGCATATACCTTAGAATTTCATGTCTTCGAATTTTGTTCAAAAACTAAATTCTGTTATTCTTGATAAAAACAGTGGAAAACCACTAAATCGACCACGTAGAATACGAAAATGCTGTCAAAATTTCAAAATTACTAATAATTATTAACAAAATTGTCTACTTTTGAGATTTGATTAAGTACTTCACTGCCGATACTTTTCCACCCAGATCTAACAGTGTTCTACACATCCTATCGAACAACTGATTGCACCAGTCAATTCAGCGTCCCAGAAAACCCTACTTACCATATTTTCAAGCATTTTGAGGCTAAAAAATTTTTTACCTTAGTAAATAGCAAAGCATATACCTTAGAATTTCATGTCTTCGAATTTTGGTCAAAAACTAAATTCTGTTATTTTTGATAAAAACAGTGGAAAACCACTAAATCGACCACGTAGAATACGAAAATGCTGTCAAAATTTCAAAATTACTAATAATTTTTAACAAAATTGTCTACTTTTGAGATTTGATTAAGTACTTCACTCCTGATACTTTTCCACCCAGATCTAACAGTGTTCTACACATCCTATCGAACAACTGATTGCACCAGTCAATTCAGCGTCCCAGAAAACCCTACTTTCCATATTTTCAAGCATTTTGAGGCTAAAAAATTTTTTTTAACTTAGTAAATAGCAAAGCATATACCTTAGAATTTCATGTCTTCGAATTTTGGTCAAAAACTAAATTCTGTTATTTTTGATAAAAACAGTGGAAAACCACTAAATCGACCACGTAGAATACGAAAATGCTGTCAAAATTTCAAAATTACTAATAATTATTAAAAAAATTTTCTACTTTTGTGAATTGATTAAGTAAGTAACTGCCGATACTTTTCCACCCAGATCTAACAGTGTTCTACACATCCTATCGAACAACTGATTGCACCAGTCAATAAAGCGTCCCAAAAACCCTACTTTCCATATTTTCAAGCATTTTGAGCCTAAAAATTTTTTACCTTAGTAAATAGCAAAGCATATACCTTAGAATTTCAGTCTTCGAATTTTGGTCAAAAACTAAATTCTGTTATTTTTGATAAAAACAGTGAAAAACCACTAAATCGATCACGTAGAACACGAAAATGCTGTCAAAATTTCAAAATTACTAATAATTTTTATCAAAATTGTCTACTTTTAAGTTTTGATGTACTACTTCACTCCCGATACTTTCCTACCCAGATCAAACAGTGTTGTACACATCCTATCGAACAACTGATTGCACCAGTCAATTAAGCGTCCCAAAAACCCCTTCTTTCCATATTTTCAAGCATTTTGAGCCTAAAAAATTTTTTACCTTAGTAAATAGCAAAGCATATACCTTAGAATTTCATGTCTTCGAATTTTGGTCAAAAACTAAATTCTGTTATTTTTGATAAAAACAGTGAAAAACCACTGCATCAACCACGTAGAATACGAAAATGCTGTCAAAATTTCAAAATTACCAATAATTTTTAACAAAATTGTCTACTTTTTGAGTTTTGCTGTACTACTTCACTGCCGATACTTTTCCACCCAGATCTAACAGTGTTCTACACATCCTATCGAACAACTGATTGCACCAGTCAATTCAGCGTCCCAGAAAACCCTACTTTCCATATTTTCAAGCATTTTGAGGCTAAAAAATTTTTTTAACTTACTAAATAGCAAAGCATATACCTTAGAATTTCATGTCTTCGAATTTTGGTCAAAAACTAAATTCTGTTATTTTTGATAAAAACAGTGGAAAACCACTAAATCGACCACGTAGAATACGAAAATGCTGTCAAAATTTCAAAATTACTAATAATTATTAACAAAATTGTCTACTTTTGAGATTTGATTAAGTACTTCACTGCCGATACTTTTCCACCCAGATCTAACAGTGTTCTACACATCCTATCGAACAACTGATTGCACCAGTCAATTCAGCGTCCCAGAAAACCCTACTTTCCATATTTTCAAGCATTTTGAGACTAAAAAATTTTTTACCTTAGTAAATAGCAAAGCATATACCTTAGAATTTCATGTCTTCGAATTTTGGTCAAAAACTAAATTCTGTTATTTTTGATAAAAACAGTGGAAAACCACTAAATCGACCACGTAGAATACGAAAATGCTGTCAAAATTTCAAAATTACTAATAATTATTAACAAAATTGTCTACTCTTGAGTTTTGATGTACTACTTCACTCCCGATACTTTCCTACCCAGATCAAACAGTGTTGTACACATCCTATCGAACAACTGATTGCACCAGTCAATTAAGCGTCCCAAAAAACCCTACTTTCCATATTTTCAAGCATTTTGAGCCTAAAAAATTTTTTACCTTAGTAAATAGCAAAGAGTATACCTTAGAATTTCATGTCTTCGAATTTTGGTCAAAAACTAAATTCTGTTATTTTTGATAAAAACAGTGAAAAACCACTGCATCAACCACGTAGAATACGAAAATGCTGTCAAAATTTCAAAATTACCAATAATTTTTAACAAAATTGTCTACTTTTAAGTTTTGATGTACTACTTCACTCCCGATACTTTCCTACCCAGATCAAACAGTGTTGTACACATCCTATCGAACAACTGATTGCACCAGTCAATTAGGCGTCCCAAAAAACCCTACTTTCCATATTTTCAAGCATTTTAAGCCTAAAAAATTTTTTACCTTAGTAAATAGCAAAGCATATACCTTAGAATTTCATGTCTTCGAATTTTGGTGAAAAACTAAATTCTGTTATTTTTGATAAAAACAGTGAAAAACCACTGAATCAACCACGTAGAATACGAAAAATGCTGTCAAAATTTCAAAATTACTAATAATTTTTAACAAAATTGTCTACTTTTGAGTTTTGATGTACTACTTCACTCCCGATACTTGCCCACCCTATCGAACAACTGATTGCACCAGTTAATTCAGCGTCCCAGAAAACCCTATTTTCCATATTTTCAAGCATTTTGAGGCTAAAAAATTTTTTGAACTTACTAAATAGCAAAGCATATACCTTAGAATTTCATGTCTTCGAATTTAATGTCTTCGAATTTTAGTTAAAAACTTAGTTATGGTATTTTTGATAAAAATAGTGTAAAACCACTAAATCGATCACTTAGAATACGAAAATGCCTTCAAAATTTCAAAATTCCTAATAATTTTCAACAAAATTGACTACTTTTGAGTTTTGCTGCACTACTTCACTCCCGATACCTTCCCACCGAGATCTAACAGTGTTCTACGCATCCTATCGAACAACTGATTGCACCAGTCAATTCAGCGTCCCAGAAAACCCTACTTTCCATATTTTCAAGCATTTTGAGGCTAAAAAATTTTTTACCTTAGTAAATAGCAAAGCATATACCTTAGAATTTCATGTCTTCGAATTTTGGTCAAAAACTAAATTCTGTTATTTTTGATAAAAACAGTGGAAAACCACTAAATCGACCACGTAGAATACGAAAATGCTGTCAAAATTTCAAAATTACTAATAATTTTTAACAAAATTGTCTACTTTTGAGATTTGATTAAGTACTTCACTGCCGATACTTGCCCACCCAGATCTAACAGTGTTCTACACATCCTATCGAACAACTGATTGCACCAGTCAATTCAGCGTCCCAGAAAACCCTACTTTCCATATTTTCAAGCATTTTGAGGCTAAAAAATTTTTTACCTTAGTAAATAGCAAAGCATATACCTTAGAATTTCATGTCTTCGAATTTTGGTCAAAAACTAAATTCTGTTATTTTTGATAAAAACAGTGGAAAACCACTAAATCGACCACGTAGAATACGAAAATGCTGTCAAAATTTCAAAATTACTAATAATTATTAACAAAATTGTCTACTTTTGAGATTTGATTAAGTACTTCACTCCCGATACTTGCCCACCCAGATCTATCAGTGGTGTACACATCCTATCGAACAACTGATTGCACCAGTCAATTCAACGTCCCAAAAAATCCTACTTTCCATATTTTCAAGCATTTTGAGGCTAAAAAATTTTTTACCTTATTAAATAGCAAAGCATATACCTTAGAATTTCATGTCTTCGAATTTTGGTCAAAAACTAAATTCTGTTATTTTTGATAAAAACAGTGGAAAACCACTAAATCGACCACGTAGAATACGAAAATGCTGTCAAAATTTCAAAATTACTAATAATTTTTAACAAAATTGTCTACTTTTGAGATTTGATTAAGTACTTCACTCCTGATACTTTTCCACCCAGATCTAACAGTGTTAAAATACACATCCTATCGAACAACTGATTGCACCAGTTAATTCAGCGTCCCAGAAAACCCTATTTTCCATATTTTCAAGCAATTTGAGGCTAAAAAATTTTTTTAACTTACTAAATAGCAAAGCATATACCTTAGAATTTCATGTCTTCGAATTTTGGTCAAAAACTAAACTCTGTTATTTTTGATAAAAACAGTGGAAAACCACTAAATCGACCACGTAGAATACGAAAATGCTGTCAAAATTTCAAAATTACTAATAATTTTTAACAAAATTGTCTACTTTTGAGATTTGATTAAGTACTTCACTGCAGATACTTTTCCACCCAGATCTAACAGTGTTCTACACATCCTATCGAACAACTGATTGCACCAGTCAATTCAGCGTCCCAGAAAACCCTATTTTCCATATTTTCAAGCATTTTGAGGCTAAAAAATTTTTTTAACTTACTAAATAGCAAAGCATATACCTTAGAATTTCATGTCTTCGAATTTTGGTCAAAAACTAAATTCTCTTATTTTTGATAAAAACAGTGGAAAACCACTGCATCAACCACGTAGAATACGAAAATGCTGCCAAAATTTCAAAATTACCAATAATTTTTAACAAAATTGTCTACTTTTAAGTTTTGATGTACTACTTCACTCCCGATACTTTCCTACCCAGATCAAACAGTTTTGTACACATCCTATCGAACAACTGATTGCACCAGTCAATTAAGCGTCCCAAAAAACCCTATTTTCCATATTTTCAAGCATTTTGAGGCTAAAAAATTTTTTTAACTTACTAAATAGCAAAGCATATACCTTAGAATTTCATGTCTTCGAATTTTGGTCAAAAACTAAATTCTGTTATTTTTGATAAAAACAGTGGAAAACCACTAAATCGACCACGTAGAATACGAAAATGCTGTCAAAATTTCAAAATTACTAATAATTTTTAACAAAATTGTCTACTTTTGAGATTTGATTAAGTACTTCACTGCCGATACTTGCCCACCCAGATCTAACAGTGTTCTACACATCCTATCGAACAACTGATTGTACCAGTTAATTCAGCGTCCCAGAAAACCCTATTTTCCATATTTTCAAGCATTTTGAGGCTAAAAAATTTTTTTAACTTACTAAATAGCAAAGCATATACCTTAGAATTTCATGTCTTCGAATTTTGGTCAAAAACTAAATTCTGTTATTTTTAATAAAAACATTTGAAAACCCCTAAATCGACCACGTAGAATACGAAAATGCTGTCAAAATTTCAAAATTACTAATAATTTTTAACAAAATTGTCTACTTTTGAGATTTGATTAAGTACTTCACTGCCGATACTTTTCCACCCAGATTTATCAGTGTTCTATTCATCCTATCGAACAACTGATTGTACCAGTTAATTCAGCGTCCCAGAAAACCCTATTTTCCATATTTTCAAGCATTTTGAGGCTAAAAAATTTTTTTAACTTACTAAATAGCAAAGCATATACCTTAGAATTTCATGTCTTCGAATTTTGGTCAAAAACTAAATTCTGTTATTTTTGATAAAAACAGTGGAAAACCACTAAATCGACCACGTAGAATACGAAAATGCTGTCAAAATTTCAAAATTACTAATAATTTTTAACAAAATGGTCTACTCTTGAGATTTGATTAAGTACTTCACTCCCGATACTTTCCCACCCAGATCTAACAGTGTTCTACACATCCTATCGAACAGCTGATTGCACCAGTCAATTCAGCGTCCCAGAAAACCCTACTTTCCATATTTTCAAGCATTTTGAGGCTAAAAAATTTTTTACCTTGGTAAATAGCAAAGCATATACCTTAGAATTTTATGTCTTCGAATTTTGGTCAAAAACTAAATTCTGTTATTTTTGATAAAAACAGTGGAAAACCACTAAATCGACCACGTAAAATACTAAAATGCTGTCAAAATTTCAAAATTACTAATAATTATTAACAAAATTGTCTACTTTTGAGATTTGATTAAGTACTTCACTGCCGATACTTGCCCACCCAGATCTATCAGTGGTGTACACATCCTATCGAACAACTGATTGCACCAGTCAATTCAGCGTCCCAGAAAACCCTACTTTCCATATTTTCAAGCATTTTGAGGCTAAAAAATTTTTTACCTTAGTAAATAGCAAAGCATATACCTTAGAATTTCATGTCTTCGAATTTTGGTCAAAAACTAAATTCTGATATTTTTCATAAAAACAGTGGAAAACTACTAAATCGACCACGTAGAATACGAAAATGCTGTCAAAATTTCAAAATTACTAATAATTTTTAACAAAATTGTCTACTTTTGAGATTTGATTAAGTACTTCACACCCGATACTTGCCCACCCAGATCTATCAGTGTTGTACACATCCTATCGAACAACTGATTGCACCAGTCAATTCAGCGTCCCAGAAAACCCTACTTTCCATATTTTCAAGCATTTTGAGACTAAAAAATTTTTTACCTTAGTAAATAGCAAAGCATATACCTTAGAATTTCATGTCTTCGAATTTTGGTCAAAAACTAAATTCTGTTATTTTTGATAAAAACAGTGGAAAACCACTAAATCGACCACGTAGAATACGAAAATGCTGTCAAAATTTCAAAATTACTAATAATTTTTAACAAAATTGTCTACTTTTGAGATTTGATTAAGTACTTCACTGCCGATACTTGCCCACCCAGATCTATCAGTGTTGTACACATCCTATCGAACAACTGATTGCACCAGTCAATTCAGCGTCCCAGAAAACCCTACTTTCCATATTTTCAAGCATTTTGAGGCTAAAAAATTTTTTTAACTTACTAAATAGCAAAGCATATACCTTAGAATTTTATGTCTTCGAATTTTGGTCAAAAACTAAATTCTGTTATTTTTGATAAAAACAGTGGAAAACCACTAAATAGACCACGTAGAATACGAAAATGCTGTCAAAATTTCAAAATTACTAATAATTTTTAACAAAATTGTCTACTTTTGAGATTTGATTAAGTACTTCACTGCCGATACTTGCCCACCCAGATCTATCAGTGTTCTACACATCCTATCGAACAACTGATTGCACCAGTCAATTCAAAGTCCCAAAAAACCCTACTTACCATATTTTCAAGCATTTTGAGGCTAAAAAATTTTTTACCTTAGTAAATAGCAAAGCATATACCTTAGAATTTCATGTCTTCGAATTTTGGTCAAAAACTAAATTCTGTTATTTTTGATAAAAACAGTGGAAAACCACTAAATCGACCACGTAGAATACGAAAATGCTGTCAAAATTTCAAAATTACTAATAATTTTTAACAAAATTGTCTACTTTTGAGATTTGATTAAGTACTTCACACCCGATACTTGCCACCCAGATCTATCAGTGTTGTACACATCCTATCGAACAACTGATTGCACCAGTCAATTCAGCGTCCCAGAAAACCCTACTTTCCATATTTTTAAGCATTTTGAGACTAAAAAATTTTTTTAACTTACTAAATAGCAAAGCATATACCTTAGAATTTCATGTCTTCGAATTTTGGTCAAAAACTAAACTCTGTTATTTTTAATAAAAACAGTGGAAAACCACTGCATCAACCACGTAGAATACGAAAATGCTGTCAAAATTTCAAAATTACTAATAATTTTTAACAAAATTGACTACTTTTTGAGTTTTGATGTACTACTTCACTCCCGATACTTGCCCACCCA
The DNA here is from genome assembly GCA_035357415.1 of Ophraella communa. Taxonomy (NCBI): domain Eukaryota; kingdom Metazoa; phylum Arthropoda; class Insecta; order Coleoptera; family Chrysomelidae; genus Ophraella; species Ophraella communa. The sequence goes on from CM068979.1 coordinate 69,018,050, forward strand.
GATCGAACAGTGTTGTACACATCCTATCGAACAACTGATTGCACCAGTTAATTCAGCGTCCCAGAAAACCCTATTTTCCATATTTTCAAGCATTTTGAGGCTAAAAAATTTTTTTAACTTAGTAAATAGCAAAGCATATAACCTTAGAATTTCATGTCTTCGAATTTTGGTCAAAAACTAAATTCTGTTATTTTTGATAAAAACAGTGGAAAACCACTAAATCGACCACGTAGAATACGAAAATGCTGTCAAAATTTCAAAATTACTAATAATTTTTAACAAAATTGTCTACTTTTGAGATTTGATTAAGTACTTCACACCCGATACTTGCCCACCCAGATCTATCAGTGTTGTACACATCCTATCGAACAACTGATTGCACCAGTCAATTTAGCGTCCCAAAAAAACCTACTTTCCATATTTTCAAGCATTTTGAGACTAAAAAATTTTTTTAACTTACTAAATAGCAAAGCATATACCTTAGAATTTCATGTCTTCGAATTTTGGTCAAAAACTAAACTCTGTTATTTTTGATAAAAACAGTGGAAAACCACTAAATCGACCACGTAGAATACGAAAATGCTGTCAAAATTTCAAAATTACTAATAATTATTAACAAAATTGTCTACTCTTGAGATTTGATTAAGTACTTCACTCCCGATACTTTCCCACCCAGATCTAACAGTGTTCTACACATCCTATCGAACAACTGATTGCACCAGTCAATTCAGCGTCCCAGAAAACCCTACTTTCCATATTTTCAAGCATTTTGAGGCTAAAAAATTTTTTACCTTAGTAAATAGCAAAGCATATACCTTAGAATTTCATGTCTTCGAATTTTGGTCAAAAACTAAATTCTGTTATTTTTGATAAAAACAGTGGAAAACCACTAAATCGACCACGTAGAATACGAAAATGCTGTCAAAATTTCAAAATTACTAATAATTTTTAACAAAATTGTCTACTTTTGAGATTTGATTAAGTACTTCACTCCTGATACTTTTCCACCCAGATCTAACAGTGTTCTACACATCCTATCGAACAACTGATTGCACCAGTCAATTCAGCGTCCCAGAAAACCCTACTTTCCATATTTTCAAGCATTTTGAGGTTAAAAAATTTTTTACCATGGTAAATAGAAAAGCATATACCTTAGAATTTCATGTCTTCGAATTTTGGTCAAAAACTAAATTCTGTTATTTTTGATAAAAACAGTGGAAAACCATTAAATCGACCACGTAGAATACGAAAATGCTGTCAAAATTTCAAAATTACTAATAATTTTTAACAAAATTGTCTACTTTTGAGATTTGATTAAGTACTTCACTGCCGATACTTGCCCACCCAGATCTATCAGTGTTGTACACATCCTATCGAACAACTGATTGCACCAGTCAATTTAGCGTCCCAAAAAAACCTACTTTCCATATTTTCAAGCATTTTGAGGTTAAAAAATTTTTTACCATGGTAAATAGAAAAGCATATACCTTAGAATTTCATGTCTTCGAATTTTGGTCAAAAACTAAATTCTGTTATTTTTGATAAAAACAGTGGAAAACCACTAAATCGACCACGTAGAATACGAAAATGCTGTCAAAATTTCAAAATTACTAATAATTATTAACAAAATTGTCTACTTTTGAGATTTGATTAAGTACTTCACTGCCGATACTTTTCCACCCAGATCTAACAGTGTTCTACACATCCTATCGAACAACTGATTGCACCAGTCAATTCAGCGTCCCAGAAAACCCTACTTTCCATATTTTCAAGCATTTTGAGGCTAAAAAATTTTTTACCTTAGTAAATAGCAAAGCATATACCTTAGAATTTCATGTCTTCGAATTTTGGTCAAAAACTAAATTCTGTTATTCTTGATAAAAACAGTGGAAAACCACTAAATCGACCACGTAGAATACGAAAATGCTGTCAAAATTTTATAGTAGTATTTACTTACAAATTTAGACCTTTCAATTTCTGGAATAATGCTAAAATGTTTTAAAAACGAACACCACAGAAAAAGTTTAATATGTTAGAGAGAGACAAAGAGTATATTTATATTTCTATATAATTTAAAGTTTTATTCCTATAAAAAGAATAATTATTGGTGTGGTTTTTATTCTAATTTAAATATTCGAAAAAAAGGCATAAATTAACAAGTTACTTATGATTAAATATTTTGGTTGACTTTCACTTATCCTAAATATCTTGTTTTCGGTAATAAATATACATCTCTCAAAAAACAAAAAATAATAGTACGTTAATTACTTTATCATTTTTACTGTATTATGAAGGGATTTTGTGAAGTTTTCTTGAAAATCTACCTGATTTATGTTATTGAACGTTTCACATCATACTTTTTCCACAAATTTTACTCTAGAAATTTTAATCAGATACTTTTTTTAGAATCCGAAGAAGATGAAGCCTCTATATTAGAAGACTGGATAAATCATTATGGTTCACCTAACGATTTACAGTGGTGTTAATTACTTTTGCCGTTTTTGTTCATATTTTATTTATTTTTTAATATACTTACCGTTAAAAAATTTATTTTTTTCCCCGAATCAATATTTCTGAGAAAAAATAATATCCCTTTGCTTTATTAGGTCTACAATGTTGCTGGTGGTAAACTGAAGATAAAGTTAAAAAGAAATGTCATGTTTCCAACCAACATTATAATGTGACGCAAATTTGTGTAGCATCATGTTCAGGATTACATAGGTATAAATAAAACATACATTCAAAGAAAAGAAGTTGTAACAAATATTTTTTTTAATATCTGGAATGTTACAAACCATAATTAGCAAAAGATGATCAATTTTAAAGGTTAAATTCCGATAAAAATAAACGGCTTGTAATTTACAATTGTTATGTGCATTACAAATATGAATATATATTATTTATATATTTACTGACTAGAATTTAACAAATCACAATATTATTAGAAATGAACAATCTATATTCTACCTAAAAAATAATCATTGGTAACTTATTAAAAACTATAATATAATAAATTAATACAACAAATATCAAAATCTCAAAACGATCAAAATAATTATTAACATGTATAATTCGGGCAACATATTGATCGGTCTCAGATTGACTTTATTTAAACACGTTTTACTCATATTTTGAATGGATTGTTCGAGGAAATATCAACCCAATTTTCTTATTGAAACCTTTACTATCTTATAATATATTTCCAAGAAAAACTCATACAATAATATGATATTTCTGTACAGGATGTCTTACTATGAGCAATACCAACATTTTTAAAATTATTGTTACACTGAAATATTTAATTGATTAGCCCCGAAAATTGTGTAGAACTGCTTGGAGAAACATTTTGTGAATTAAGGGCAGCATATAAAAAATCAAAATTGTTAGAAAGCTCTACTGATTTATGTACGAAACCCAAATGTCAGAGAAAACAAAACACTGTTTCATACAATAAAAAAAAGTAAATAATCAATTTTGCTAAAACAAATTATATTTATTATTCTTTTCTCACTTACTCGTTATACAGATGGTATAAAGTCGCAATATAAATTAGAATAATTGATCACTTTTCACTTTATAAGAAGCAGAAATAAATTAGAAAAACTTTACATGAGTAAGTGCAGTTAAAAAGGTAAAAAAGAAAAAACAAACGGCATTATTTATAACTACAAAAGTATATCACCAGACAGCTAAAGCTCTTATAAGGTTAATATACAAACATTCAAATAAATATCAATACATAAATCAAAAAAAACAAATTTTAGAACAAAAAAAAATTTACATAATTTAAAATTACAATGAGCTCTCCCAATATAGTTCAAACAAATGGACACAAATCTGTATACAACGAATTTCATCGCCGTTCATATTATCATTTGATAGTTAAAAGACTTTCTGTTCATGGAAAGATATACTGTACGAATTTATATAAAAAATTGACATTTTTGTTAATAAATTATGACTAAATTTCTAACAAAACAAAATAAATTATCTCTTGTATACAATTCAACTTTCTACACGATACCTACACTATGTACAGACAAATTAAAATTATTATTTGGTAAGTAATTGTTCGTTCAAATACACCGAATTTCCGATAAAATATTGTTACGCTGAAGTAAGAAAAAATTGAAATTATAAAATGAAAAATTGAGAAAGAAAATCGATATTATTTAAAGACGTCGCGTCATCGACGTCAGCTGACTCATTTCTGGCTCGAGAAGCGCAGAACCCCCATTCTTTCCAAATAACTTAAATATTAACTCATTCGGAAATAATTAAAATACCCAAAAACATTTCCAAAGAAATAAAAAAATCGCACGCATTAAGTAGGTACCAAGCGACTGACTAACTCACAAAACTTCATCTGGTAGTTAAAGACTTCAAAAATTCTTAATCGGCAACAGCTTTTCCTAATAAATTCAGATCGGTTAAACAGCCTAATAGAGACTGTTGACATATAAATGTTGCAAACAATTAATATTTGAAGTACTTTCTGCAAAGTGACAGAAATGTAAGTTAAATCCGTGCCATTATTCACTGCAGTACCATATAAACGAACATTGACGCTTCATTCTATTCCAAAAGTATTAGTCTCTTCTACGGCGAGCAACAACTTTTCGTAAAGCACTTCAGAAGTGGGATATGGAGGTAAATCTAATCTGTTAAAGCATGTGTGCGCTCTTGGAAGACTATTTGGTTTACCCCATTTTTCTATACAAAATTTGCGAGGGCCTATTGAACCTCTCAGTGCTGAAAATCCTTCAAAGGGGATACTTGAAGTTCCCGTTACGAACTGAAGAAGACGAAGTCTTTGTTCATTGGTAAACCTAAAACAAAAAGACATTTTGTTACAAATAATATTTGTATTAAAGAAAATTAAAAATCTTTTATGTGAGTTTGGGAAAAAGCACAAAACTTTAATAAAATAAAAATAGTTGTATAAATGCTTTACTGTAAAAACATCTACTTAAATTTCAAATCCCCAAAAAGTTTGATAAAGAATAAACCGATTTTAAATGTTAAATTATTATTGTATTTTTTCATTTCAATATAAAATCGGCTGTAATAAATAATTAAACGTGTGTTAATTTAACTTTGTATATAAATTATGCACTTCCGTTCTTTGATTATTTTAAAAAACGATGTTTATACAGGATTGTAACTCTTGCATTAAAAATTTGCATTGTTTGAATATAATAAAGATATTCTATTCTATAAATACCTTTCAATGGCTTGCCAAAACCACATAACTACAGGATGTTGATCGTGATATCCTCCTCGGTATTCCGTGTTGTGCCTCCAGTCGATCAAATCGATTTCGGCTGTTCCAGCTATGACCAATTCTAGTTCCCTAGCATCAAAAACACTGACTAGTCTAGGATCTACGACTTCATAGAAGCCCCTTACAAGAGATTCGGTTTGCTCCGAAACACCACGTTCTAAACGCCATCGAACTATCCTTTCTAAGTATTCCTGAAAATAAAACAAATGTTTAAACTCACTAAATCATGATTTAACATAAAATAAAAACAATAATGTTAAACTGAAAGTAAGAAGTAAAGTTCCAAAGTATCGGTGTAAACTTAAGGTTCCACCAAAATGTGTAGTCGTTGTCTGGCAACCGTTATATTGACTAAACATTACTAGAGTCAATAACATAAAGTCAATTTGCCGTCTTGTTTAGAAAATATGGTGAGAATAACTGAAGATTTGGTAAGAAAAAAAGCAGAACATAACGAATGCATTATAGGAACTTTAGAAGAATTATCTCTGCACCAAGAAGACGTGGAAAAAATAGAACACCTCAATAATTGGTGTAAGGATTTGCAAATTTTATATTTACAAGCTAACCTCATACCGAAAATAGAAAATTTGAATAAACTGAAGAAGTTGCAATATTTAAATTTGGCTATTAACAACATAGAAAAAATTGAAAACTTGGAAAGGTGCGAATCGTTGGATAAATTAGATCTTACATTAAATTTCATTGGAGATTTGGAAAGCGTTTGTAGTTTACAGAATAATATACATTTAAATGATTTATTTTTGACTGGAAATCCGTGTTCTGATTACGATGGTTACAGAAATTATGTAGTAGCAAAACTACCTCAGTTACAGAAACTCGATTCAATAGAAATCACCACAAGCGAAAGAATAAAAGCACAACAGATTATTGATAAAACTGAAAAGCGTATAAAAGAGGCACAAGAAAAGTACTTCAAATGGAGGAACGAACAGAAAGAAAGAGTTTCCAGAATTGATTACTCAGGTACTCATTTTATAATCATGACTATAAGGTAGTTACTTTTTATAGATATTTTATGTCATTAGCTCAGTATAGAAAATGTGGGCATATAAGTTAGAATCTTATCAAATTTAGTACAGATAACAGATACTTGTGAAAAATATCAAAAATATAAAGCACAGATGCAAACAAATATGCCATACTACTTATTCAAAATATCAGCTTAATAGATCAATATGTTTTTAGTATTACCCCACGGATTACACCACATTTAAAAAATATTTATTTGTAGGTATTTCTGACGATGACTTTTGGAAGATGTCTAGTGAAAACTGTCCAGAAACAAGATTAGAAATATCCCGCAGGCAACGTAAAAAGAACAGGGATGCAATAGATGTTGATAAAAACGTCCCGGCTTCTGTAAGACTTTTTACAAAAGAAGGAAGACCTTTGAATGTAAATCAAGCAAAACTCGATTTTACTTTTAAAGATGATGACCCCAAACAATTTGTATTAGATGTTGCAATCTATAAATATTTAGATAGTAATTTGATAGACATAGATTTGCAACCCATCTATGTTAAATTAACGATTAGAGAAAAAGTGTTCCAAATTGTTTTTCCAGAAGAGGTACTTGTAGAGAAGAGCGTCGCTCAGAGATCTCAAACTACCGGACACTTGGTATTGAAATTGATAAAAGCTAATTATAAGGAACCTATCCGAGTAAAAGATAAAGTGAATGACAAAAAAGAAGTCAAAGAAAAAAGATCTACGTATCTGGAAGTAGAAGGAGTTAAGGACGATATGGATTTTAGCAAAATTGCCGAAAGGAGCAATAAAGTTAAAGATTTGTACATTGATCCCGATATTCCGCCCTTGGAGTTTGCTTAACAAGCTTACCAAGGCCAAGGGATTGAAAATACTTGCTATTTAAAACTACTACTAAGCAAATTCAGATACACTTTGTAATTAATTAAAATAAAACTGCATTAGATATTTGATTTGACAGTTATTTTATTTGTTGCAATAACGAACATCTGGATCCTGATTGACATTTATTGATAAATGTCAGTTATAACGTACTTTGTTAGATATTGTACTTCCTTTATAAATTCCCTAGTTAAAAATCTATAACATGAGCGAGAAACATTTAAGTGCAGTGTGTCGTTTAAACTCACTTTTTTATTTTTCTCAGTAACGGGTACGTTCCTTCCTCCAGGTTTCAACTCTCTTTCCAGAACTTGCCCGAACACTTCTTCGGTCACAGCAAAAGTAAGTTCCAGTTCTCCTTGCATGGATACGTCGTGTTCTTTTATCCACTGAAGACTTTGATGGAACTCAAAATCGAGACTCTCTAAATCAGACAAAGCTACCGGTAATCGCAACAGAGCTTTGTAAAAGGGACGAGTAAAAAAAGCATCTAAAAGGTATTGGTGAACTAGAGCTAGACCCAACACGCGGCCACTAAATCTGAACCTGCAACAACAAAAAAATCGATAGAATTTAAAATATTCCAAATTTATTATTGTCCAACTTACCAATCATGGTAATTGTCTACAAACGCCGACATTGGAGATATTTGAACAGTGTAAGTATCATTGGCAGAATATTCGAAAAGACCGTAGTAAGGATTGAAAAGCTCCCTAGATAGTAAGAAGAAAAATTCCCTAGAAGGTCCTCCGTAGTCGAGTCCTTCTTCGTTGTCCCATACAACACAAAGTTTTCCCTTTTGCAGCTCTTTTTTGTTGGCTGACATGATTCTCCGGAAGGCGTCTTCCAGAAGATGGTCTCTTCTAATATGAAGCCTGAAAAAAATTTTGCTATTAAAGATATCTAATATACATTAATGTTAATATTATTGTTAAAGCCTTGGTAGGTAATACGCCACTGTAGCCATTGCTTGAGATAGGTCATAGCATTGTATTGTAGTAGTTTATAATTAACTTTTATTTTCTTGATACCCCATCTCTCGGTACCAAATTCTATTTAGTTTTAAAACTCTTATTTATTGTAAAAGTCTGCTTACACTACAAAATAAGTTTTATACTTGGTATACAATGACACGCCAGTTTTGTTAACAAAACAAAATCAGTGTGCAGTCTTTGTATTTCTGGTAAATTAAATATTTTTGTTATTATTGTCTAATATTTGAACATTCAATGTATGTTGTCTTATTTTTTTAATGTAGGTATCTACTTATATTCATAAATAATATTCATGTTCGTCATTTTATTTTATGAACTCCTGTAAATTTTGTTGTTTGAAACTTTTTATTTGAAAATTGGTTATAAATTATTCAAGTTAATCCTAAACTTTTCGATTATCAACTTTTTCCATAATAATTTTGACTAATCTAGATGTTATAGTAAGTTATTAGTAAAATTTATATGCTTTATAAGAGTACTGTGTGTGCTTTATTTTAATTCCCTGAGTTTAAAAGCATTTTCTAATCTTGAAGATAGAAAACTGCCCCATAATTATGTAAAAAACAATTAATAAAAGAAAAGAAGTAGATTCTCTCCTACAACTATAGCTGGGTTGCCTACTGTATAGGACCTCAGTACCTTCCAACTATGTCGGCTAACATTCTTCAGTTTTGTTTGATCAGAGTGTGTCATGAAAATGAAATATATTTACAGTCAGCACTGAAAACTTGTTGCCATGATATTTTATAAATAGTGTTTATGGGATGATTCAGTAGTCTGGTGGTCAGTATCAAGGAAAAACCCTAACCCTGTTACCACTAAAGTCTCAAAGAACCTTAATTGAACCATTATAGTTTATAACAATTATAAATAGTGTATTTTTGTTGTTGTGTTTTATTCTATATGTTCAACATTCCTCATTATAATGCTAGTAACCAGTGTTATCTGTATATTTAAAATTATTAAGCAGAAAACAGAGCAAGCTATACCTCAGTATCCAAACAAACTTTGGCGTTATGGTGGTTAGTTTACATTGAAGATTTTTGTAATGTGTATTTTCTTGTTTTTGTTAAGTTTTTGAGACATTATAGTGCTATATAGACCCTTTAGTATTCCTAAGGAATAGAGTTATATTTAAAGAAGTATCATTTTGCTAAAAATTTAAATAATCAAACTTTTTCATAAAATTAATCCAACAGAAAGTATGTTTGGATAAAATGCTATGACCTATCTCAAACAATGGCGACTGTGACGTTTCTAATAATGTGGCGTATTTAAACAAGCAATAATCATAGTCATTTGTAGTGTTGTTTATATATTTACCCCCCTATTCTGTATCGCAAAGTTGCTACTGAGCAAGTGGTTTAGAGCAAGGTCAGTGGTTAGGTTGCCACTTGTCTTCAAAAGGTATTCTGTAGAAGCAGCCAGTTACTTTATAGTTGTTTCTGAGCAACCACATTTGTGGTTGTTAAAGTTAGCAACTATCAGAAAAGGTAGAAGTGAGGTAGGAATATGGATCCGTGGATTATGAATATTTTGTTAGATCATGAAATTAAAGAAATACACAATGAGTATGTATAAAAATAACCTAAAAATTGTGAACATAGTATAAAATCTTATATTTTTCTAGTGAACTTGTCAGAATTACCCATAAAAATTTAAGGGATCAGAGCAATCCATTTCACATGGGTGAAACACAATTTAAAAAAATGTTCAGACTTTTTTTTGAAGATTCATAATTAAATAATTCTTTATTAATTATTTATAATTTTTATTATCCCAATATACTTTATATCCCCTCCTAAAGAGCATCAAGTTACAAACATGTTAGGTACAATAAAAAACCTATATCAACATAGGTGTCACATTCTATATAAAAAAATAAACTATTCTCAATTTTCTTAGTGGCTAATCATTCTTCTTAACCACTAGGAGTCATCGAAATAGCAAGCTTATTGAAATTGGTTAAAAAGTTACTATCTACAGTTGCTTATCAGTCAGTTGCTATAAAATTGCTTCACTTTCACTTAGATACAGAATAGGGGGATAGTACCTACATTGTATAGATAACTTTTTATTGTTTTCAAGTAGAAGAATTATTGTTAAATTAGTTTATAATTTCCTAGGTATGTCTCTAATTATTAAAATTGGTAAATAATAAAAAACAACTTACTTGAACTTTCCAGGACCCTGTCCATAACCTTTGTTTTCTAATTTTCTATAAAAATTTCTTAGTTTGGCTTCGAAGTCTCTTTTATGAGGAGCAGTAACTCTATGTCTGCTAAGACCGGGAGAAGCTATGGGAGAGGGTTGAGGAGAACCTCTGGGACTTCTAGCCGATGAAGTAGTACGATTATCTACGGTCATAGCCGGGACATAAGACATTATCTCCTGTTCAAAGAGGCTGGAAAGAATAAAAAAATACGAATTAATTTCCTGTTATTTTATGTAAGCAATTTTAAATAATAGTGAAGTAATAGCTATAATTATTTCTTTTGTTTAAATAACATTGTTTTATGACAAACATAACATTTGAAATAATTTTAAATAAAAAGAATTATTCCAATACATTTTTGCATTATCGAACTATACTAATTAAAATTGTATCCAATAGATTTCAGGTTATGATTGTATTAACTTTAAAAAAGACAATAAATAAAAACAAATTACCGGTAGTAACTACGTATAACATAAAACATCGTGTATGTGTCACAACTACAAATGCATACTGTTCAAATTATGTATTATGTATATATACACGAACTGCGAGAAATGTTAAATACATTTTTAAGATATTGTTACAAATATTTATGTTAATATAATCAACTCTTTATCGAAAGGTACACGATGCATTCGAATGACACACGTTTTTTTGGTGCGGAAATATTTTGCGACTAAACTATTGAAAATTACATAACAATTCAGTATGTTTAGGTAAATTATTTCAAGAAATATATTTTGACAAAAGAAAAAATCTCTAGGCATCATCAATACCAACTGTATTAATTACTAAATCAGAATAAGATGGAGGCTTCACAACCTTAAACAAACCTAATTGAGTCATAATAACTTATTGTGAAACATTGCAACATTATCTACAAATTGTAAATTAAGGAAAGTACTAATTTAAAAATTGAAATTAGGTTATATAGATAAGAAAATAATTGTTTTTAAGGAAAATTAAAAAAACATTCAACGAGTTTGAAGTGATTCATTTTTTATCGTTTTCTGGGCAACACCCTAAGCAACGCGTGCAAAGTGAATCATATTGCGTTGTCTGAATTATATTAGCATGCAACCGAATTAAAATAGACAAACCATCTTTAAAGAGTTGCTATTTATATTGAAAATAGGCCGAATGTTTTTACAAACAAACGAAGCAACTAATTAATAAAAAATACCTACTTAAATCATTTTAAATAAAATGAATTCTCGCCGACGCGACGGTAAAGTTCCATTGATTTAATAACAGAAAACAAAATGCAGAACAGTGGCGTTCATAATTTTTTGGTTTGCAAATTATTACATTATTTTTTTCTACGATCAACACAGAAAATGTCTTAAAATATGTACTACTATTTTAACTAGAAAATTATAAATTCCGTACAAATGTAATAAACTGTGTGGAATATTATTCTACATTGCCAGCATTATAAATTGTTCATCATCCCATAAATCAGTATTATTAAAATAAAAAAAAAAATAAAAATACGGATGCTGTATATGGAGATAAACTCTAGTCTAAGCAGGAGCTGGTTCCTGGTGATACTAAATGCTTTCTGAAAAAAAATTGTAGGCGTATCAATTTAATTTTTAATTGGATCCAGTAGTAACATAACTGTTTCCTGTGAAAGTTGAAATCTAAATCATCAAAAGGGTTAAAACTTTCTCTATCTACTTATTTTGTCAAAAAGTCAAATACTTCTATGTTATCCGTTGAAACTTTTAATCAACGTTTTGTCAATACTGGCCTCTATTCCTAACTGTATTGACTTATATTTAGGTAGTAAAGTTCTTCATTATTAACCAAGGTAGAAAAAGACAGAGACAACTTGTTTAGAACTAAAACTCAATCAGACACAATATGAGGTTAACTGATGTAAAGAAAAAATGAAAAAAATCTTAAACCAATTTACTTATCCATGCATTTTCAAATAGATTTTTAATTATTAAATTAAAACAAAAATTAGTGGATACGTTTTTGGTTGCCTTGTCATTGTCATGCCATGTGAAACTGGATTGACTGGTGACCCGTCAAAAAGTTTTATAAGTTTTAAAAACTAATATTTAAAAAATAGAATGCCAGTAGTGAAAAAAATGCTATATGAGCCACGGTAGACAAGTATATTATCGTCTCGGATCCATTAATGGAGCTCGACAATAATAACTCACTTTTCTACCTTGGCGTATAGTTACTATTATATCACAGAAGAGATATTCGGTTTATGCTTTTTAACCAAATAATTTAATACGCTTGCTCATCTTCGCTAAAAACTAGTTACAAATCCAAACAGTGACCAATGATTTTGAATAAAAACTTTGGCTTGCAGTCAAACTTAACTTTTAATTGAAGGAACACTTTGGCTTATTGTTAAGAGTAATTGACAGCTAAATTTGCTTAACTGATATTTGAAAAATCGATACTACAGAAAATAAATAAAACTGGCCTTTGCCCGGATTTGAAACCAAGACTGCTTGATCAACATATTTCCACATTTTCCAGTACACCAATACATTTTACATACATGATTGCTTATATTTTGTACTATTCCGTGGGATCTGTCAAAATTATTCATTACTTCATTTATATATGAAAGCCAAGTACTCAATTAAAAAAGTTAATATGTAATGTACCTGTAATTAATTTTGCGAGTGCGGTACTGTCAATACAAATGTTTGCAACCATAATTAGCTATTAAGTTATTAATATTGTACTTTGAAGTTGAACAAATATGTTTTTAATTTATAGAAAAAGTATAGTGTGCTACTCGTTCTAAAAACCCATTCAACACTGGGATGATTTCAGAGATGTGCACTTGTGCTATACTTTTAGAATAAAATGCCAATTTTTTATTAATATTGAAATAATGAAATAAAAACAGCTTTTTTATAGTTAATAGGCCGACCATATTCAAAAAATTGTTTATCTGGCAATCTTAATTTATAATTCGGCCTGGTTGATGGTAATTTAAAGTTTTTTTGCATTTAACATAAACCAGGTGAATAATAAATGATATTTCAATTCGTTTTTGTCTAACGTTTGGCAATATCCTTTATTGTTAATATAATTTGAAGGATTCTTATCTATAACGATTTAAAAGTGGTTTTAATTGAAACTTCCGTTTAGAAAACAGCGTCGCCGTTTTTGTTTGGTTACATTAACCTTCGTGTACAGTATACAACCCTTATGTTATTCAAATTGCAATAATTCTACAGGCCAAAAACCGGATGTTGTTGAATTTACAGAGGACGGGACTTCAATGTGAAAACTATTGATCGAAATCGCAAGGCTTCATTCGCCTAATATATTCGATATTATTTGCCCAATTATACAAGGTAGATTAAATTTTTCCAACTTCCAAAGAATTCAGAAAAATAAATAAACCTATTTAATTTGCACTTATTAATCCTTTTCTAAATCTTTGATACGGAGAGTTTCATTCCATGTCCTAAAATTAAGTTTTTAAGTTCCAAAATTAAATAATAAACAAAAAAAAAGCATTAACAAACCATTTCTTAACAACTTTCAGATGTAATGAAAACGAATTTGAAGTTGTGACCAAATAAATAAATAAATAAATTTAACAAGACCATTAATTTCCAAGAATTTAAACCACATTATTTTTATAGACAATTTTATAAATAAATATTTATCTCTTGATAAATGAATGTGTTACAGACTTTGTTACAAGCTCAACTTATTTTGTTGTTTAATAGAGTAGAACTAATATTTACCATTGGTCTTGATAAAGATAATGTTTGAACAACTAATTTGTTTAGTAGTATTATTTTTATAATAACAGTTTATGAGTTATGTTTAATAAATAATGATATAGCTTTTAGTAATTAGAAAACTATGTAATAAAAATAATTGATAACACAAATAGTAGACATCGTACTTTAAAATTTTTACTTGATTTGATTTTTAATAAAAAAAACTGCAATCAGTTGTCCATTGCTCACTAAAACGAAGGTCATTGGTGGTAATCGACAACGGCGCACGAGTTGCACATAATATTTTGTATTTATTTATTTACTGGCTCCTTGTCAAACGGAATAAGGTGTGTCCAAAGTACTACTTTTCCACTACGATTGATACAACTAAATTACTGGGTTAATACGTTTTAACGTATTACCATTTGAAAGTTAATAGTCAATACACCCAGAGTTATCTTTAGTTTTCCCACTGGCGATGGAAATTTACTTAGGTTTTTACCGAAATCGTTTTGGTTCGGCATCTGCCAGAATTTATTTTGATTTTAATCCCTTTCGTGATTCTAGTTATCTGTGAGTGTTGCCATGGTTATCAAGTCAATAAAACAGTATAAAAAAGAGAAAATTCTTAAAATGTGTGTTTAAAGCGTATTGAAACAACTCAAATCAATTCGAAATGGAAACAAATTGAAGAAGCCGCAAATATTGCTTGCTCAATTTCTTCAAAAAATCTAGAAATTATTAAACTAGGAACGGTTTTGTTGACTTACAAGCTTTTTTTGTTTAATGTTTAATTTTTTTTTGGATATCCTTAGATAAAATTACCAAGTAGATAAATGATTTTTTTCTCACAATTCCATCCATACTTTGAAATACACTAATGAAGACAAAAACTTACAATCCTAGTTACATGTACCAGTAACGATTTTTCAAAAAAGTTTTCGCTGCGGAACCTTGTAAACTGTGTAAACAAGAAAAGGTTGTCAGAGAAATAAAATGGTAGATACATCATTTAAACTATAATAACAGATTTTATCTACTCCCATGCCTTGATTATGTGACAAACTACGCCCGGTTAAGACATACAACAAATACGTATTAGCGATGCAATAATATACATATAGTTCTTAAATTTGGTATATATTATGATAAAGTTTCTGTAAATTATTCAAAATAAACGTGTTCATAAACCCCTTCTTGGTTTTTAATTTGTCGTAGATGAAGTAATCTAACAGGTAATGGCTCAGAGATTAGAGCGTACGCCTTTATTTATTTTCCAAAAATGTATTACGATTATTTTTATTAATTACCTGTCAAATTAAATCGCCAAAAAAGTTTAATCCAATGTCAATTTAGTTTAATTTAATTGTTTTTTCGAATGAGAAATTTTTTAAACATTATTCTCATTGCATTATTAACAGTTTTTATAAATTCTTAAATTTGGTAAGTATATATTTATAAAGTTATTAAAGGAAATGTTATTGTTTTTCTTGGGAAACCCCACATAGGTGTTATCCAAGTCGTATGATTGTGATAACAGTATCAATTATTAACCTATACTTGTATGAAGGCATAAAGGAAAACTTAAGATAACGTGTATCGAAGATAAAAGTCGATTGGACTTAAAATAAACCAAAAATCCTAGTTATTTATAGAATTAAAATTCTGTAAAAAAATCTTAAAGAGTAGGTCAATATCTATAACAACATTTTTTAATGAACTAGGTACATATTATACTAAATTGTGACTGCAGTAGAGACGTTAAATGTTGAATTTTAGAACTTTATTGTTCATAACTGTATTTATGTCTGTACTATTTCTAAACAACGACAATATTTGCCGACAAAAATTTTTGAAATTGAACTGTAAATAACAGTAGTTAGGGTGCACGCACAATAGGCAATTTCTAAGAAGGGTTGAAAGTAAAAGTCAGTGACATTGTATTGTCTATTATTCCTTTAGAATCTATTTCAATTTGTGCCTGAAAAGATTTTTATATTTCTTGAGTCATTGGGGTTCAGCAAATGTAAAGTACCTACCTACTTCAAAAGTAGTTTATATTATTCTTTTGGAATCTGGATTATGCGAGATTGTTCTGTAAATTTGACCAATCGATAAGAGATATAGGAAGATATAGGTTCATTGTTTTGTTTTTATAAAAATTAATATTGGAAAATACTATAACAAAATTAAATGAATAGATTAGATCATTCATTTTAGTTTTTGTTTATATAAATGCATGTAGGTACTAACCTTGATTGAATATGCCCCTTACAAATTTCAGCACGAAAATCAGAGAATTAAATATTATTTTTCTATATATAAAATATGATGCCTTTCCCACGGAAATTTTTTTTATTATTAAAATATAAACTACAGATAAGATATAAAATTATATCCTGAATTAATTATTAGAAGGGATACTATCATATTATAATGATAAGAAATGTTTATGAAAACCATTTCCTGTTTTATATTTTTTAATAAATATATATAAACTTTATGTACATTTTTTGTATGTGTCCGTGGGGAAAAAAAGAATGTCTAAAAATGTCCTTATTGGGTCATTGCACTTAAAGATTAAAACAAAGTAATGACATGATGTCTAAATTTTTTTTGTTTTTGCTTAAAAGTGTCGTTAAGTATTTGACATATTTTATCTAATCTCTCTTCCTATTCCAATTGTGTTATCTTTATAAATACTAGTAAATACAATTAACAATAAATCCAAATTTCGAAATTTTAGGTAAATAAAATTAAATGAAAAACAATGTCTATGTACATACATTATTGGATAAAATGCAACTTTTTGACAATATGAAACACAATTAAAATATATTAAAGTTAATTAATTAGCCATACCATAGACTGCTGCTATTTCCTAGAAAAAATACAAACAACATTTTTGTAAATTAAGATTTAACAGAAATCGTCATTGAAGAAGAAGATACCAGAGAAAAAAAAAGAGTTCATTAACAAGAACTGAATAAAAAGAAGATTAAAACCAAATATGTAAGATTAAACCAAACTTTTTAGCTGTAAATAAATTATAAAAGTATAAAATCCTGTACAATATCCTGGAACAATATATTACTGCATGAAAAACATGAAAATTAGGCTAAAACAAATTATAGTGTTACAAAATAAATATATTAATGATAATTCACTGAAAGAAATGTTCTAAGTTCAGAAGTTATTGTTTACAAGAGTTTTCAAATATTACAAACATATTTTATGAATAAAATTGATTGTACTAACCCTTACTTTTTGGAAGTCCATCTTATTAAGGATAATAAAAAACTCTTCGTTTTAACAAAACTTCCAATATTTATTTAAAAACTGCTTGAGTCTTTTAAAAAAGCAGTTTTTAAATAAATATTGGAAGTTTTGTTAAAACGAAGAGTTTTTTATTATCCTTAATATTTTATGAATTTAATTTACTTATATTTATTTAAGTAAAGAGGTCCAAATTCAGCAATATCTGCTTAAGGGTCATTACGAAAAGTTTGGAAGAGGTGTTGCTGGAATATATTACAGCACGCACTACAACAAAACTACAAACCTGACTGTTATTATAATTTAAAAGGGTAAAATATAAAAAAAATTATACCGGAAGCATATTGATTATATTTAAATATTGGGACTTGGGAGAGTTTTACTACTGCAGTGCCATCTAATGAGAGACTAAAGCATCATTTGTTTTGATTATGAAGTTGTAGGGTTGTCCGTCATTGCAAAGAACAATGACCGCGAAAATCGTTGATCCTGTCAACTGTGAGGTGCTCATCTCTGGGATCCTTGAAATTTTTTTTAGGCTAGTTTTTCTAAACTTTTACCATTTCTATAAATATTTTGCATAAATGCTACGTTGAATTTTGAAAATTTTGAAAAGAAAAATTTTGATTTTTCCTAAACTTCAAGTGGGTTCATGAGAATCAATTTGGGCAAGACTTTGGTAAGTCCGATACACTCGGGAAGGTCTGCCGTGTCTAAATTGTATAGAATCGGAGAGAGAACCGAACCTTGAGGAACTCCATCGTCAATTCTCCTTATCGGTGAAATGGAAGATCTGACTTTAACTTGAAATGCTCGTGATTTGAGGAAAGATTTGATTAGTTTTAACAAACCCGAGTGAAAATTTACTGATTTTAATTTATAAATTAGCCCTTCATGCCAAACTTTATCAAAGGCTTTTTCTATATTTAGAAAAAGCGCGGTGCATGTTCGATTAGATGTCCAGTGATCAAAGATGTTTTCAGTCAATCTTAGAGCCTGCTGATCACAGAAGTGTTCAGATTTAAAACCAAACTGGTAGTCCAGGATTATGTGTCTTTCGTCATTCTCATTTATGATTCTATCGATAACAACTCTCTCGATGTCTTTGGAAATTGAACTGATAGGTCTATGTGAGCTGCGTTCAGTGATTCGTTTCTTATGTGCAAAAGGATCGTCAGCTGCTGAAATTCATCGGGAGTTATATCTGGTTTATGGACATAAAGTTATGAGTGAAAACTGTCATCCAAAGTGAGAACCGTCATGCGAATGACTCTCATTATCAAGTTGTAAATAAGGCTTTATAGACTTGGAAGAGGAATGCCCAGTTATTTTAATTAATTCTTGTTCAATTATACCTGCTTTAGCTAAAGTTTGACCCGGCCATTTGAGCGATGAAATTTTTTTATTCTTTGTATCCAGTTCAATGTTTCCAGCTGAAATTTCTTTCCACTTAGAATTTCGTTGATTCCTATAGGAACATTTTTGTATCAACCTTTTGACGGTCTAAGTAATAATATTTTGTAAAACAATCTCACTGGGTATATGCTAGGGTTTTCTATGTTTTTTATTTGTCATTTACTATCGCAGCTCTTGTTTGAGCCACCCTGATGTAGTTTGTAAACTACTGTATTATATTTAATTCGACCAGTTAAATCACCATTATCTGATTTTTCATCTTTAAAATAGTGCACTTTACAATATGAAAAAATCTTTTTAAAATATTAATGCCATATTAACAATTTCACTTTTAGACAATGCTGTTGAACTATTTTCGCTGTTGTGTTCCAAATTGTTTTCACCACGTATTCTCTATAATCTTCCCCATTCAGTTTCTTCATATTAAAGCCAATATTCCTGCCAAATTTTTCACTGAATGTTCGGTTTCCAAGTTGTTCCGTTGTTTACAAAATTCACTAAATTGACTCCAAATTGAGAAATTACCTTTTTTCTATTTTCTGGAGTCGATTTTTCAATCTCCCTTACTATTTCTGCCTCGCAAATATTTCTAAAACTCGACATACTTATTGAAATATTATATGCTGTTTAATTCTTTCTGTTTTTGACATTTACAATAAACAAATATTAAATGCCAGCGTATTTGCGGTAACGTAATTTATCCGATATTTGTATCCACTTGCATTTCTATTCCTTCCTATTTAGCCGATAGCAAAATACGATTGTGATTAAAAAAATAAAGAAAATAGAGAAACATAAATTCACATATAATAGGAATATATGAAAACCCAGTTTTTAAAACCTAATTCTTTCCATTTTAGTTAATTAAAAAATATATAAAATTAAATTATTAAAAATGCTTACCCATCATTACCCGAGGACCGGGAAAAACGGGATAACGACTTCAAAGCAAAACACATGAACGTTTCAAATTATACTAGACACAAAACAATATTAATTAAAAACAATAGAAACCTCAATTTTTCCGAGTAATACTATTTTTATTGCCTAATCCATATCATCAACGATAAGAAAATTAATGTGTATACAATATATCTAAATATTGGGTTATAAACATAAACCAAATATATCTTCCAGAGGTACTCAATTTTCCTCTCACTGATCACCTATTCTTTGTGTTTAAGTACATGGAATTGAGGACCGTTTTTTAAAACTCGATAACTACATTTTTATCCAATTTGAGTTTTGTACTGTATCCCCATCAGAAGTGAACCACCGATCTGCTAGTTAAGCCAGATATCACAAAACTCGATAGGACGACCTACTTGCGGCGGTTTGTTAAAACTCGATAACTACATTTGTTATTTTAAAACTGGACAAGTTCATGAAGACGTAAGCTTCTTTGTTTGGCTAGAAACAGTCAGGAAGTGGTTGCAATGAGGTATCTTCCGGACTGCTGCAGTATCTTTTTCAACTTGAAAAAAAATGGCTGAAGAAGGCAAAAGCGGGTTAAATTTGGAGCTGTTTGCAGTTCCCAAAACAAAAACAGCATCCTTTTTCTTATTCATTTTTTTGCAAAAATCAAAGGTTTTTAGTAACATTCAACACTTTTATTCCATAAGAGGTCATAGTTTCATGCCCGCTGACAGTTTGTGGCAGGGTAGAAAAGGATTATAGGAAAAAGGAGAAACCACGAAAGTACTATGAAATCTTGAATAAACATGAAAACGTTAATATTTTGGGCAAAGATTGGAAAGTTTTTGATTATAAATCTTCGTCACAACAGATAATAAAGAAAAAACTCCCTCTCATTCAACATTTCTGAGGTTCGAGTGCTGGTCTATGAAAAAATAACAAAATAATTTGTAAGGAACGTACTACCCTATGCTGGTACAAGTGAATGTTTTCAAAAACAATGTCACAGCTGATGCAAACATCATTGAAACTTTCGTTGATGTACCAGCGATAAATCGTGTCAGCGATCTGAAGAAAAATGATGTAAAAAAACTGCTGGGGGCAGCAAGATTGTTTTATGAGGATGTCATTGGTGGAGTTCTTAACAATGACATTTTTGAACATGATGATACAGAGGTAGATCTTTGAGAACAGCTACATAATTACATATATATATATATATACATCTTTTATTTTATATTTATTAGAATTTTGTCTACCTAATATTAATAGTATATTAAACTACGCATTTTATATGGAATTCTGTTATGACACGAGTTCAAGTTTAAAAAACGAATTGCGAAGCGTTTTAAAGAACGAGTGTCACAACAGCCATATGAAATAAGTTGTTTATAATATTTTTTATATTTTGCCATTTTATCGTTTTTTACATTAATTTATTATTTTTATGTAATTACGAAAATTTTGATTTTAAAAAGTATATCGGTAGCACTGTGTAATTTATAAAATTTGACAGTTTTGATATTTAAGGTATAGAATGTTAATGTTTTCAAATATTTTAAAATGACTTATACACCAATAATAACATGATATAAGTAAAAAATGATATTCATATTCACAAATACTTTCTTAAAGAACAATATAAAATTAATAAATTGCTATTAGCCACAAATGTCATTGTCAATAGTCTTGTCATTAGATACTTCACTCATGTCGCCAACCATTTAAAACAAAAATTTGCGTGCGCAAAAGTTACATTACGATACGCAAATGCGTTTTATAATGAAGATTCTTATAAGTGCAAAATATAAAAATTTATTTTTTGGTAAACTTAAGCTGTTGTTATCGAGTTTTGAAAAAAACTGCATTTCTTTCATTTCTTTTGGATTAATACAGAATGTTATTAAGAATGTTTTTATTCTTGCTTATGCCCTTTTGCAACTTTAAATTTTATTTTTCCATTGTAGTAATAAACGTTCTTCTGAAACAGAAAAAATGCTCTGAAAAAAATTATTTTCGCAGATATCGAGTTATAAAAAAACGGTTCTCAATTGTTCACAAGTTTTTCGCATTATTTAGCTGAACCAAATTGAAACCATTATTACACCGTCCGGTCGTTACGTGCCAGACACGATACGTGCATGATAGTGTGTACCTACCTTAAGGCTTAATGCAGGTAGATTAATTTTGAAAAGGAAAAAATAATCAGTCGGGTGTATTATTAACTAGAACGGAGTATGGGCGTTCCCCGACCAGCAAAACGAGGATTTAATGAGAATACATAGTAAAGAAATATTAGTAATATAATGGAGCACTTCGAAGAGAGGAATTTGAAAATAAACAACGAATTAAACTGTATTCGAGTTCGAAAGATGAGTAATATAATTGTGATTAATTAATAATTATTTAAAAAGGTTTTATTAAAAAAAATTATAATCCGTCGGTAATTCTAAAGATTTCATTATGTTTTTGTTTAATAATGATTATGGGAACGAAAATCAGCTTGTAATAGCATGTAAATAGTTGTATTAATTTGAATTTGATTACATTGAAATTAAGTAATTCTTGCTGCAATTGTTTATAGATCACAAAATAAGTCCTTGCATAAAAAACAATAGCTTATTTGATTATAAGGTATCAAAACAGAGTCACAGACAACAATATAAGTACAGGACAGTCCGAAGAATCACTCAGAAGCTTCTTCAGGTGGTTCCTCGGACGACAATGTCGTCAGCAGTCCAGTTAGAATACGTAGGTGAGTTCTACTCCATTCCAGGAGCTGTGCTGTTTTGTTACTAGAAGGTTGAGATATTAATGCTTTCGATTGGATAACCCCCGGAATATTCTCCCAGTACAGAAGGGTTTCCTTTGGTGCTCAGCTGAAGATAATGTCCTTGGCAATGTTTTACGCTATGCGGAATGGTTCCCTTCTTTGCCAGAGTGCTGGCTCTCTCATTGCCCCCCACTCCCGCATGCACTGAAATTCAGAGTAGCGTTACTGTGTTATTTGCTCCAAGGTTATTATGGATTCGATACATCTCCACACCAGCTTTGAATCAACCCAGGTGGATTTCAGTGCTTTTAGAGCTACCTGGCTGTTCGAAATTATAAATATGTTGGTTGATCAATCAACTCCCTTGCGTACAAATCTATAGCAAACGTATTCTTGGTTTTAGGTTTACATTAGAATTTATTAATATATTATTGACCTTGCTCTATTATGTTCTCTAAGAAGTATAAAAAGAAAGCACATAAAATTATATAAAAATGACTTACAAAACCAAGTGTGGAATTCTACTTAACTTGTGGAGATCAGCACAAACACAAAAGTATGTAAACATAAGAAACATAATCACATATTAATAGATTTATGACAGATAGTGACCTACTGAAATTGTAGGAAACCTTTTAAACTTGTTGGGAAAAAAAAACACATTAAGTAAATTTGTAGACCATTACCAGACACATCACCTGAAAGAGCAAATAGCCTCTTCCTATGTTTTACAAATGGATAAATATGTCCCCTACAAAGCTGCTTAGCGTCGCTAGAAGTATTGGCTTTCTAGAGTTTCAGTAGATTAAGGCAGGATCTTAGTAAGTCGAAGTGCAAAGAAGCCTAAAAAGGGTTGCACCACAGTTACAAAGGTATGGAACTCAAGCGCACAAAATTTGTCAAGATTGCGCATGACGTAGCTGAATGAGTGATTTGAAGAGGGAGCTTTCAAATATTGTTTGTAATTAATCACCTATTAAAATAATATGTTAAAATTGTAAAAGACCTTATGATTAAAAATAAGTAATTTAGTGAACTTAAATTATTATTTTTCTGATTATTCAAGTTTTTAAATTCACGCATCAGGACCGAGTGGTCCCAGAGCCTCTTCCCTCTTACTTGACTATCCACCGACAGAAGCCTATAGGACACAATCCTGGCCTCCTTCTCCAATAGTAAATGGAGTGGGGTTAGATCCAGGATGATCTCCATTGCTGCTGTCGGGGTAGTGGACATTGCCCCCGTAATGGCCACGCATGCCAGTCGCTGAAGTCCAGACAAACTTGCTCTGGTGGATTTCTGGAGTCCCTTGGACCACCAGGCCACCGAACCACACGCTTGGGATGGTCTCAGATATCCTAGCTACCCGGACGCACGTAGAACAGTCCTTTAAAGTCCTCTTTCCGAAGAGAGACGAATGGGAAAAGGGGATCATCTCTTTCTCTGGGACTGACTACGTACTATACACTGATGGCTCCAAAACTCCAGAAGGAGTTGGAGCAGGAGTGTATGGTAGCAAACCGAGGGTTGAAATCGAAGTAAACCTCGGCACATATGCTACCATCTTTCAGGCATAGGTTTTCACCATTGAATTGTGTGCAAGAGAGCTGATAAATCACCCTCTTGTAAACAAAATCATATATAGGTACATATTGTATCAGATAGCCAGACAGCTCTTAAGGCACTGAGTTCCAACCGGCTTAATTCAAGTTGATAATTCACCTACAACAATTTTGCTGTAGTCTTGATTTTTGTTTTCCATCACATTAAGTCTCACTACTGTCTTCCTTTCAATTGACATTGTATTGTATTTTTAGCCTGATGATGGTCTGGTAAACCGTATTATTAAATTAAAAATTGTGGGATCAACTTTATGTTTTTCTTTGAACCTTTTGTATGTTTTGAAACGTTCGTTAAAATAATAATAATAACCGCCAATAAATTGAATAC
The DNA here is from genome assembly GCA_035357415.1 of Ophraella communa. NCBI lineage: Eukaryota > Metazoa > Arthropoda > Insecta > Coleoptera > Chrysomelidae > Ophraella > Ophraella communa. The sequence continues at coordinate 69,042,486 of CM068979.1, forward strand.
GGCATTTCAAAATATTTGATAACCTCTGTGATAAATTGTAGTTTGCATCTTTTTCGTTTATTATACTAATTCAAATCATAACCATTTCCAAATAAGCGATAAGTAATTTTAAAGATATTAGAATAGAATAAACAAAAATACATTTATGATATGATCATTACTACGAAAAAAGAACACCTTTACGCCTCACAATATTATCATCTCAAATCAACAAAAACAACATATTGATAAAATAATTATTTACGAGTACTCCTTAGACAATTTTTAGGAGACAGGAAGCAAATAAAAAAACAATCAAAACGCTCTTTTTTGGAAGTTTCAAAATTCTTTAACCCATATTTTGGTGCACCAACTGCACCAACTATTGGTTCGTGAGGATTTTTTATTTTTCCACATTGAAGGAAGCTTATACCACATACCTATAGATTAATTGCATTAGGTGAGAATCTTTAGAAAAAGTTAAATATTCATTTACCGGGAAAGTGTGGAATATGTCTATTTGGTTTTGAGGCTTTCTTTAACAGAGATTTCTGATAAAAATCGGGGAAGGGCGCCATCTACGCAGGCACGAATCTAAGAAGTTTTGCATCAGTTAATAGAAATTTGTAATCAAAGTAATTAAGGCGATAAAATATAAGAAAGAAATAACAAAAATGTGACGAAGAGTATATAAGCAACTCTTGTAGAATGTGGACACCATACTGAAATATGAGAAACTGAAGTATATAATGCAATGCTGAAACAGATAATCCGAATTAAAATAGGCACTGATACATGCTGTATGCAATGTGGAGAACGTTATACCTAAACGATAACTTACATTCCTATCTTTATTCTCCAGCTCCCTTTTCCAGTTTTTATCAAAAGAATCTCCTTTTGTAAGGTCATCAAAAGTACGCTATTAGCTCGTCTTTTAATCAGAAAATATTGGAAAAATACCATAAATATTATTTGCCTGATAAATAAATCTCACAAAATTTAGTTTTAAAATATTAAATTTTAATATTACGGTCCGACAAATCCAAATTTTACTCAAATTGTATTCAATTAATCACAATTTGTTGTGAAACTAGTACAAAGGAACAAATTTATCAATAAATAACCATATCGCATATTTAATCAAAATAACTTCGTCCAGTTTACGACCCCCTTTTATATTCATGAGAACAAATAAAGAATTTTTATTTTTAGAAACACATTAGGAATGTTGTCAAAATGTACTCAAACAAAATTTTTATTGTACTGAACATTTGAAATTATACACCTACTGGTCACCCCTTTGTAAAAGAGTTATGAGGGAAGCCTAGTATACTAGGGAGTTGTTCAGAGGATATTAGAGCAATGACAATAGAACAATCTGGAAGATGAAATCTAAAGAACATGGATGGATGAAGTATTGTGATTAATCAATTCATGGATCGACTAAATAATATTACATCATTATTATTATTATTAATTGTATTGCCTTAAAGAATACATCTTGTGACAAGAAGCCCAACCATACACCGAGTTTAAAGAAATACCTACAATAAATATAAAATAAATAAAAATATTCACAGAAAATAATATAAAAAAATACAATATGAAAAGTAAATTACAAGAGAGTTAGCGACTTGGTAAATAAAAAGAACAAATTATTTATTTAACAGAAAAGATCTTAGTTTGAGCGAGCTTAAAATGAACTTACAAAAAATACTCATTTGCATGCATGACATGTCGGTCAACGATTTAGACAAAGTCGTATAGCTTTCAAGGAAATCTACTTTAGGTCTTACTGGGGACAGTTAAACAAAATGTGCTTTAAAGTTTGATCTTGATGTGTGTTGCATAATGAGCAGATTTCAGTTGTGTCGATCTTATAGTAAATGCCTTTATGATAAATCCTGAATACCTACATTTATATTAGCCAAACGGACTTGTGAGATTAAACGGATTAAATTTATGCTGATCTTGAACGTCAAGTAAGGCTTAGTGTATGAAGACACTTGAAAGTTTAATGGGAACAGAGGATATCTGGAGTTGGCAAGATTCATTGTGTCATTTCGGTGATGAAATATATGGAGACTGTTTATAGCGGAAAAATAAAATTCTAGTTACAAAATCCAATCGTATCTTTTATCAGAAGCGCCACACTTTAATAAAATATTTTTTGGATACAGACAGTTTTCCATACTTAAAATTTTTATAAACCAGTTTAAAGAGTATTTAAAAATTAGATAGGATAGGTGGGTTGATCCTGTTTCTAACCTTACTAAATAATCAGGTGTGTTTTGCGGAAGAAGAAGGATTCGTTTGAGAAAAGCAACTTGCACTCTTTCCACTATATTTGGGTACTCAAGGCTCCAGATGGGCATACAGGCCGAAAGCGTATAGACAACGATGGACTCATATAATTTAATTCGAGCATCCCACGAGGTGCACTTATACTTGCAAAGCAGATTCACAACTACACCAATAGTGTAGCTCATTTGGCGGAATAGTCCGGAAGAAGTAAATTCGACCCTTAAATAGGAGAAGGTATTAACTATATCTATCTCACAAATCCGACTAAGAAACCAGGAGAAAATTAATGAATTCACTCGTCATACTAACCCACTAATGAGGAGGGCACTTAATTACGACCAGGACGAACACCCGAGGGCTAAAAGGCCTAAAATGGTTCTTGTGAACCCACACATAGTCAAGGAAGATTTCAAAATTTTCTGTATCAAAATTAAAACTCAAAATTCATGTAGCATTTATGCACAAATTCATAAAAAAGGTAAATGTTTGAAAAAACTAGCCTAACCGAACTACCAAGATCCCAGAGAATATATCTATCTCAGAGTTATTGATTAAAAATCTATAGATACATTTTCTTCTAAAGCCACCACGCGAGAAACGCATTACATATTTTGGATTTTTGAGTGGTTACCACAATATCATTATCAACAGGATATCGTTCTAATATGGGAAGTTTACGAGAAATATCGATTTCTGATTCACCCAATATTACAAGATCATTTGCGTAAAATAAAATAGAGGTTTCCGTTTGTTGACCAATGGAAAAACCATGTGAATCTTCGATATCAGACAGAAATAGTGAGAATAATATAGGACTCAGAAATTCACCCTGTAGAAGATACTTCTACATAATAATAATATTACATCATAAAATCATAGCATTTACAACTGGATAAACATAAAACCTATTCATTTGCACTCAAAATGTTCACATAACCACTAGCTATTTTATTTTAAAAAAATATCCCTTAACGTTTAATTACCGTTTCGTAAAACTTGCTCAGCAACAACCCAGTTAATTGACAGTTGACCACCCATTTTAAAAAATACGAATACAATTAAATGTTAAAAATAATAAAGTTGATGTAATTAATGTAACTCAAACATTGAAAGAGAAAAAAATATGTCTTTCATTCGGTAATGTGGAAAATCAATTAAAACGCCGGTTTATTCAATTCTAATACATTATAATAACGGGTATTGCATCCTGTCGCATCAAAGATCGAAGGTAAAAAATTGATAATAGAAATCTTTTCATTAACCACAATAACCAGTTTAACATTAAGCTCCCATATATGAACACGTGGTAAGTGAGCTTAATATACTTTACTTTGCAGCAACTGTCGGTGGGATACCTATTTTGTATCTGTACTTGAATACTTGACTAAACGTGTCTCGATTCAACTTTTATACACCTGTACGCAGCAGAAATTATTGAGTTTTTTTGTGGGAAATTGCAAATTTTTATTTGTGGCCACTGATAAATTAGTATTGGATATGTCCAACCATTTATCTTAGAGATTTTTTAATATGTCAGAAAACATTTTAACTGACCAATATTTGAAAAATAATATATATTTTCTGTCCGACATCGATTCACAAAAATAATACCCAGACATTTATCTCTTATTAGCTATTTCCATTCAAAATGATATGTGCCTATCCCATTATTTGTAATAAAACACGAAAAATCCTTATTTGGTACCGAGTTAAATCTCTTCTACCAATATCGAATAGTTCTGAAATTAAGCGATCTTGCTCGTTTTCATATATACGATGTCCTAAATGATTTTTATTAACTGTCAAACGAGAAGTGATGACGCGGTACTGTTTGCTCTTAAGAACCAATAACCGCGGTGTGTCACCAAAAAATGATTTAATGCAATATCTTTTTAAATAACTATGCTTTTGGGTCTGTTTTCGCAACATTGTTTTCAAGGTGCCTCCGTTATTAATCTATTCAAGTTTGAAAAAATATAAATAAGAACTAATACAGACTTCTTGACAAAACCTTAACTTTTATACTTAGGAAAATTTTCTGTCGGTGTTCATTGTTCTATTTAAGTGAGAATAGTTCATCATACCCGAGAGGCCATGCATATTTTTTTATAACAATTTTTTTTTCAAATGAAGCAAATCATCCATCTCTCGAATGTGACTCTTCTTAAATGAAGAAAGGAAAAGAACCAATGTCAATGTCACAAAATATTTATTGTTATATGAATTTGTTGTAAACAAAAGCGACTAGTTTCGGCCTACAATACGGCCATCATCAGGCTATTAAAGTTAAATACAATATAATGTTAAAGAACCATTACAAAAACGATTGCAAGCATTGCAGTTGAAGGTATGAAATTAAATTTAATTTTAATTTTATTTATAAGCACTTTATACCAAATATGGTGACCACCGATGATCAAAAACAAAGTTAAAGAACTGTAGATGAAGTTGGAAAATGTAATGGGAGTCAAAAAATTGTTTTGGACATTGAAAAACCCTCGGAAAAACCTTTATTTTTTGTTTTTCAATAATAAAATTTTCAGCTGGATTCAATGTTAAAGCCTTTTCAGGATGACAGTGGAAAAGGTGGAAAAAGTGAGAGAATCGCAATCAGAGAGAACTCGCTGATGGCTCATGTCATGAATTTTTTTCGAATATTTTGGGAATAAAATGCATGGCAGGAAAATTTGTACCAAAACAAAAACCACGGCGGATGGCAGTTGGTCAGAATTTACTTAATGAAGCACGATGCACAAATACCTGAAACCGAGCCTGAAACTTAATATAACAGGACGAAAAATAAGTTTGTGAATATGACGTGAAAACTAAAGCTCCGTTTTCCCAGTGGAGGCATTCTGGATCGCCAAGACCCAAAAAGGCTAAAAGGTAACTGATGGCTTTTTCACCACGATAATGCACCTGGCTTCATTGTTTGTGACCAAAAACAATACTTTAACGATGCCCCTGCCGCCATATTAGCTACACACAGCTCTGTGTGATCTCTGAAAAAGCTGAAGTGTTTGGAGAATTGGAAAAAGGCGCAGAAATGCATAATATTTAATGGAGATTATTTCCCTTTCTTTATATTAACCAATTAAATGTCACAATTTTTGACATTTAGACCAATCGGGCTCAATTATTTCACTAGACCTGATATCAGCGATTATTTCCTTCGATTCAAATTATCCAATAGAATGTCATAATTTTTTTAAATCGGACCAATCAGAATCATATCAGCAACTATTGCACTAGAACAATATAGGCGGCTATTGCACTAGAGAAATAGTCACGTCAAATATTTGTCAGTTTAACAACGGCATTATTAATACTTACTATACATTGTTTTTAAATAAAAAAATCTCAGGAAGTAAATCTTCCTAAATATAACACGACCTTGATTAATAGTCTGCTATATTTTGTTGTTGCTAAATTTCTCGAATATTTTACAATTTGATTCGACATAATGTTGGAATTAATAATCAATTGATTATTAATCCCAATATTATGTCTCATCAAATTGATATTAAAATAGAAGTAACAAAAATAGCCGACCATTTATTATATTTGTTATATTACCGTTGACTATTTTAAGAGTGACAACATTAATGTAAGAGATGTATTAATAAACATTATTTTTTTAAAAACAAAAACTTGTCTACTTGAAATTTTATAAAAGAAAGTATTTCACATTTGACCTAAATTAAATAGTGATAGCTACAGTTGCATAATTTGTCAAAGATGTACTTGAATATTATTAAATCTAATTAAAATAAGTAGAAGGACGTACAATTATAATTTTATGTAAAAAAACAAAACTAACGTTAATTGTAATTATATCTAATAAAAACGCACATGGGAGTGCAATTTCCCATAATTAAATTAAAAAGTAGTGACTACTAATACCACGTACCTAATGTTACTAAAACTTTAATCTTACATCTCCAATTTTAAACGGTCAATGGACAAGCTCATGAGTAAGAAAATAGTTAATCAAATATTACTCCAAAGATCCCCAAAGAAGGATCTCCAAATAATGTTGTATATTAGATATATGCTCCCCTGCGTTAATTAAACATCTTGGAAGGTAATAAACTAATACTAAATTGTAATTAGGTGCAATGAAAGCTACTAAACTGTAATTAAACTGATATGTCTTAGATATATTTTCGCTCTCGGAGATTTCACTCTTTATACCTAGCTATTTCATTGTTCAACAAATTTTAATGTGAAGTTGTAGATGGATGGTGACAATATAATTACTTTTCCGGGAGTGTATACTGCTAACTAAAACCGTCACCTTCAGAAATACATTATAAACCATTTTTAAACCTATGTTAACTAATTTAATGTCATACTTCGTTTCAAAAAGGTATAATTTGGCTGAAATTTGGTGTCGTCCAGCGTAGGTAAAACATTTGATTATTAAACTTAATAATTAAAATAAATATGTAAATATATTGTTAGGATTTAAAATTATGAATATAAAAACATTATATTTCAAAATATTATTATTATTTGAAGTTAAATTTTGTAATAGAGAAAAGTCAAAATTAAAGCGGGATGAATAGGTTAAGCAAATTTCTGTAATGTTTCAATTTTGTAATGGAGGGGAAAACCACCGAGGAATTATTTACTGGAGTTTGAGGCACTACGAGGCAATATTAAGGAATTATAGGGCAATATTAGGCAATTTAAGTTGATTATGGGGCATTACAGGTAATTATGGGGAAATACAGGGAATTATGGGAAATATTGAGCCGAACATACACGACTTCGAGCAGGAATTATCTGAGGAATCCGGAGGACATACTAATCAATATGCGAACATACAACGGCAATACGAAGCAATACCAGGGCCATACGGGGAATTATTCAAGAATACGAAGCAATATGGGGGATTATAGACATAATATTGCCTCTTCGGGGATTAATTCTCCATAAATTTTGGTGGTGGTTTCCCCCTTGAGTAAGTTAGTATAGTGAGTGTATGTGAGGACTGATAAAAGACTGACTTCAAAAAGTGACAGGGAGATCGACAGGAGAAGAAAGAATATTTGACGTTTTTGGTTTTTAGGAAACTTTGATAAAAAAAAGTAGGGATTAAGAAGATTTAAAATAATAAAACCATAATATAAAGAATACATTAAAATTAATAAACAAATTAAAAAACAAATAAAATTAATAAACATTATAGAAAGTCTACGAAAAAATTTGTTAATTTGGTTTTGGAAATCATAACAAAATAATTTTATATTTGTAGGTAGGTACCTCAAATTTAATAATTTTGCCCCCGAGCGCCATTCTGTTTTGATTTCCAATACCAAATCATAATATTTATACAAAAAAAAAATTAAATTACATACAAATAATAAACTTTGTTAGTTTGGTTTTGGAAATCATAACAATATATATTTTATTGCTATCTATTTATTTTTTTATGTAACTGTTATGCCTCGTTTATTTCTCTTAATATAATTTTTATGATTGCATGTTCTTTAGTCAATTATCCCATAGAATCCACCCAAAACAGAGTGGTACTAGCTGCCAATTATGAAAATGTAGTCCTTTTGAATACTGAGATTGTATTGCTCTATACCTTTTTAAAACAAAGTATAAATGATTACACAAAAATAAATGTGGTCGTTAGGGGTATTAAGGGATTAAGGTAACCCTATGTGTATAACTGCAAAAACAGGTACGTTATTAGTCTATAAATTGAGGACATTTTCGGTAGTGAAAATGGCGTCAAGTTCGAGATTTGTTCCAGTACAAGTGGCTCTGACCGGTGTTAGTGAACGAAGTATCTATCGATTTTTAAGTGAGAGATAACTAAGAAATGTTAGTAAAACAAAAAAACACGTAGGAAAAAAGTTCATTATGGTCGATAACTTTAATAGAGATATTCCTCGGAGATATCATTAGAAGACAAGTCCATTCTTTGTACTTAAATAAAGAGATTCCGACTTTAGACAAAGTAATGAATGTTATACCCAAATTTGGACAAAATACGTTATGGAAACTCCTAAAAGAAACCATTTTTAAGTATACAACTTTTAAATTGAATGACGTTAGACAACTTTTGATAAATTCTTTTGGAAACGTAACACGGGAAATTGGACCAATGCCATAAACCATGTGAAGAAGGAAGAAGAAGGATTGTAGAGTGTTGATATCAATATTGAATACTGTTCGAACTTCGAACCCATTGTAATTCCTATCGCACCAGGCAACGAATCTGACTCATCGTCAGAAGAATACGACGAAATGGAAGACGACAATTAAAGAATTAAGAGCCTTTTGTAATAATCTATATTTAATTCTTACTTTTTAATATGTAGCATATTTTTATTTTACTTTTAAATTGAATTATGTTATAAAAAAACTTCGGTTCTACGGTCATGGAATCTATTCAGCTACCTGTTATGACAATATTATTTAGGGTTTCTATTGTTTGGGTTAGTTAATCCCTAATTACAGGATGGACTCTTTGAAAAATAACAACTATTACTATGTTTCAATAATATACTACTTTTAGTTATTTTTCATGAACCACCCTTGCTTGGGCTTTGAAGGATTTGCATTTATAATGAATTCACTGTGCTGCCAACTCCAAACAAATGAACTATAACAAATGTGTTGACATATAACATATAAAGTTCTTCTTCTTAAAATTAATAAGCGTTTATGCAACCCTTATCAAGTGTCAATGATATTGGCATTGTCACCAGCCGATAACAAACGCCAGTTTGCAAATGTTAATAGTTAAATATAGCGGCATAATAATTAATGTTGTTTATGACATTAACATTATCATGAAAAGGACAAATACTTAGAATATATTAAAAAACAGTTTTATACTGTGCCTCTCTGTCAAAGTAGGAGGTGACAACACCCGAGATAAAATTAAATTACCAACTTTTGGGCTATTTTAAAATGGAATAAAATATTTGTTGATTTAAAAAAAAGAAAGAATAAAAATAAAAATGTGGTGTAGTCACTACCATCACTACATGAAGCAATTTAATTGTAATATGTACTTATCTTTATTTATGGATCATGACCGTTTGTAATTGGAAGGTTTTAAAATATGAGTAATTGTTAAATTGGAGATCACTCGTGTCGAAATAAATTAATCGCAAATCTTGTTTTCCTATGTGGTTAACAATGTTTTAATTGAGGTTTCCTCTTGTTTGCATTTTATGTTTTGTTGATAAACAAATAAGTAGATACAAAAGACAAAATAATGTTTGTTTATTAAGCTCTCATGTTACTTAGAATAGAGGCATATTTGAGGATTAGTAATACAATATTTCCATTAAATCTGTTTAATGCCGTGTAAATATATACTAATTTTTCTACAAATGACTAAGCGAGGTAGAAAAAGCTTGATTGTGTTAAATTTTCTCATAAATCCTCCACAAATTAAACAAACAACTAAAAAGCTAATTTAGGAACATCATGCTATGATCGTTAAGAGTAAATATAGCAGTTTTATGGACCAGCTAATACGATTTGGTTAGAGCTTCTAATATTATACTATTTACCATAAAAAAATGGTACACCCAGAAACAATAAAGTTATTTTATTGAAATTAAGCATGTTTAGCCAATGTTATATTACAAATTGTAATCATTTCAACCTTGTATCAAACCTTAATACCTTACTTTTCTTAATAATGTGTAGGTCCGAATTGATACACCCATGTTGACGTCTTGGCATGCTAAAAATGAGATGGTATATATATCCTCGTGAGGAATAGCATTCCAGGCCTCTTGCACTTAATGCTTCAACTCAGCTAGTGTACGTGGAGGGCTAGGTAATTTCACTATCCTTCTGCCGATCATGTCCCAGACATGTTCTATAGATGATAGGTCGGAGATCTGGTAGGCCATGGAAGAAGGCTGATATCAAAAACCTCAAAAAAATCCATCGTAAATCGGGCTATATGCGGATGTGCATTATCTTGTAGAAAAATACCATACCTTCCTGTATATAGCGAGCTGCAGTCATAGACCCATTTATAAAGACTAGTGTAGACCTGCACCTCACACCATAATTCCTACTGGTCTTACTACGTGACGTTCAACTTAAAAAGCCAAATTTTGTCTTTCTCCACGCATCCTTCTAACTCAACGACCATCGTGCACCCCAAGACATAACCTAGATTCATCTGAAGAGATTTCCAAATGCAATTCTTGGTCGGTTGATTCGAAACGATTTCTAAAGACTAAAGGCTCTTGGCGTAGTTCTCCTTCGTCCAGAGCCACGAATTCTTTTAACCGAAAAGGAAGATGATCAGACTCCCACCTTCGCGTAAATTTCCTTTTTTTGTATCTATTTTAATACCACCGTTTTGACTTTAAACCATAGACTTATAAATCAGAAAGACTTCACTATTTACATACATAAAAACCCCTCCACCAGTTTTCAGTCTAAGCGACCAACTAATGAGAGCAATATCTTTTATCAGTGTATTTGGTCAACAATTGATTGATGTTCATGTTAATCGTGTTTACCTACTCAAGATAAAAAAAAATGAGAGGGATTTTTCACTATATAAAAAGATAACTATTCCAAATTAACAATCAGGGGGTTTACAGATTTCAACAGAAATAGCTTAATATTAATAAATTGTTTCTATTACAATAGATCCATAATTAAATCAGTTTTAAGTTTTAATCCTAAATAGCAGATTGCCAATAGAACTCACAAAACTTCCAATCGTTAAAAAACTAAATTACAGTAAAAAAATTACTTAATTGACTTGTAAAATATTCGAAAAGTTGCGCAACGACAGAAAATGCCATATTTTGCATATCTATAGCATTTTTGTTAAGCAGATAATAATTATCCTCCTAGTTGTACACATTCGCAAAAATATTTGAAATACTTAAAAAAAATGTATTTTAATTTTAAAAATTTATTCAACATTCGAAAAAATAATTATTTTAAATGCAGGTAATTAAAAGCAATTTTTCTGTTTATAAACAGCGGCACATTCCATTCAATAAATCAAGTTTTATAACAAAAACGGTACTCGTCTCTAAGAAACATCTTAAAATACAGATATCCACCAATACGAAGTGCCTATCTGTATGTTTCACGTGTAGCCACAGACGTACCTCAAATTAGGTCATTTCAACGCATAAAATTACACCAGACCACGTGGACCACCGTCCTATTTTCTATTCCTAGAGACATATAATATATCCGTGTGTACAAATATATGTAAAAACATATGGGCTGCCTGTATAAACTTGTTTTTTAAACAGAATCAAATTAACACAAATTCCAAATCATTTAAATATTTTACGTTTGATTGTTTAATCACAATGGGTAAGTTTAGTGGTAATATGTAAGTAGTTTATTTTTCGAATTTGATTAAGAGCTTTTTTATAAAGCCAGCAGAAATTTACCTTGTTACTTCAACCATTGTATGTACAACAAAACAATTCTAGAGGTTAACAAAATTTTATTTTTTGTTCCAAATGAGATAAATTGTAAGCGGCAAATACAAATCAGCTGAGTATAATGCAAAGTTATACCTATTATTGGTAGATGTAGTTTTATATATCATTTTTCATATTTTCTGGTTATTGGACTATTGATATTTTTTAACGTTAACAAAATTTTAATTTTCCCTATCAATGGTAACCAGCAAATGCAAGTCAACTGAGTAAAATGTAAAGTTATATAACAAGGTTCATTTATCAGTTTTCACATTTTCATGCTATTAAATCTTAGAATTGCTTTAGGTTAACAAACTTTTACATTTTCTTACAAATTATATAAATGGTAGGTGGAAAACACAAGTCAAATGAGTAAAATGAAAAAGTTATTCCTATTGGCAGATGCAGTTTTATACTTATTGGTTTTCATATTTTCTAGCTATTATGGTATTGTTTTAGGTTAACAAAATTTTACTTTTTTTCCAAATTATATACATACATGGTAAGCAACAAGTATGAGTCAATTGGGTAAAATGAAAAAGATTCACTTATTGAAAGATGCAGGGCTATATATACCAGTTTGTTTTCTGGATATTAAACTCTTGGTATTGTTCATTAAACTTTTATTGGAATAAAACTAGTTAGGAGAAAACCTGTCTAATTCTCTATTTTGAACAATAAAAAATAAAACCACAAAAAGTTTGTATTTCAATGGCTCTTTTAAATTATTTGGAAATCTATTCGACACAGTTTAGTTAAAACAAAGCCTAAGGTGATCTAAATAAATGTATTACTACTAATAGATATATAGTATTTCAGTTTTGTTTGTTTGTTTGTTAAGTTTTTACCAAAATAAAACTATCTAAAGAAAACCAGTCTAGTTCTCTATTCTAAACCATTATACCACAGAAAGTATCTTTAATAGATAATTTGAATTACTTAAAAATCCAATAAGAACAGGTTAGTAAAAAAAGCCTAGGGTTAACTATGGTAGATGTAGATGATAAACACAATTGAACTAAAAAACTTGGAAAAGTTATCTCTACTGATAATTGTATATTTCAACTCTCATATTTTCTGGCGATTACAATTACAATTTCTTGTTTGTCCATTGTTGCTTTCCAATAGAAAGATAAGTACGTGAGTAGGTAAACCTATTTCTTTTAACAAAAAAGTTAAGTTATTTGTAAAACTGGAAAATTTTCTATCAATGTTTCTATAAACTTAAATCGAGACTTAAATATATATTCTCGTATATTTTAGTACCTATATTTCTTTTAATATAAGTATATGTAGAATAATAACATAAAAAAGTAGAAGTAAAATAGTCAAAAAGAAGTAGAAGTAAAATATTCAACAATAATAAGTAAAATATTTGAGATCGTAAATGATTCCCTAAATTCATTGATATTTCAGAGATTCTACGTCACTGATTTGTGAGTTTAATACGGGGTTCACCAGCTGTGCTTTAGAACTACCTAGTAGTTTCAATTTATTTTGAGAGTACAAAATGTTTAAATACATTTTTGAACTTTTTTAATGGTAGAGTCCATTGACCGGATATTTTGAAAACAAATCATTTTTTAAACATCACTCTGCTAACTAAAAATCTATTTTTATATTAAAACACAGATGAATGTTTTAAAGTAACCGTTTAGCAAAGTATAAACCAACGATCAATTTAACCGAAAAATGTAAACAGTTTTCAAATTTTTTCAGTAGCAAAAAACGGAAAAATAAAAACTTCTAATGCATCCCTATAACCATAAAGAAGAAGGTTATTGTATATTAAATTCAAACAATAACCATTACTGACACAAATTAATATAAAAACAATGCTACCATATATATCACTGTAGACTTTTTGAATATTATATATACGCATCATTTAAAACAATCTATTTATACAAATTTGTTGAACTTGATTCATTTCCGTTAACAATATCAGAAATTGAAATGCAAAATTAGATAACAACAGTAAGTAATATTCTAAAACAAAAATCTGCTGTTTTGTTCTAATTATGCCAATGGAAAGATAAACATCCTGAGATTTCTAAAACTATTAATAAATTTAATTATTGTAAACTCACGCATCGGTTTACAAATTGCAATTCCAATTAAACTGAATAAAACAGTGGTGTAGAGAAACTGAAAACCAATGAACGTGCATTTAACTAGGTCCCTTGGATTTTAAAATTCAAATACAATAATTATCTTGAGGACTGATAAGTAAATTCATAAATAAATATATCACTGATATTTGAATAAACTTTCATTAAAAATAATGGAACATAAGAAAAAAATTATTCTGTTATTTATTTATTTATTTAAAAATATCGCCGGTTATTCTTTAAGTTACTCAAATTAAAGTGAATATGTATCGGGTTTTCTTAATTATAAATTTAAATGTTGGTAATATGTATCAAGACTTACAGACTGAATATGACTCCGATGGTCTTAGTAACAATCCCCATATCCAAAAACAATAATAAGAACGGTTAACAGTAATTAAGTACAAAAAAGTCCATCGTTTAACTTCACAACAATCGTCACTAACAAATCACCAACTCTATTCCACTGATTACAAATATTTTGATTAAATTGTTAAAATTTTTTTGGTAAACCCCGGGATAAATGATTAGACGCACAGATTTTTTTTGTTTATATCCGAATCCGAATGTTTGTATCGCATTCGGCTCATTTATGAAGTAGGCGAAAGCTTACGCGTGGTCAACCCATGCTCGTGGTTACACCGCACGCTCTGATCCCAGTCGATTTCATTTCGACAAGTTCAACTTCGTGGAGAAGAGTAGTGAAGGTGGACGGAAACAAATGAACTACCCGCCGGGTTGGGTGGGGAACGTTCGAACTGTCACTATTTATCTACGATAGACACGTGGTTTTTTTCTTTACTTAGATATACGATTATCAATACATTTTTTAAGTAGAGATTCTTTTACTTACAACAAAAAGTTTTAGTAAAACAGTGATAATCAAAAACTTTTTTATTTGGCAAAAATACGAAAACAAACCGAAATGGTATTTGAGAAGATTATTTTTTGAACCATTCTGTACAAAAACCACTTTATTTAATAATTTATCGTTATCTTTTCACTAATTTTCACTATTTTCGCTGTTTAATTGTTTAATATTGTTATTGAATTTTTGACAGTTCTATCATTACTGGTAAAACGACTAGTGGTTTTATCAGTATAAAACGGAATGATTGGCTAGCATTTAGCACAGAACATTGAACATTAAGCGTTTCCATTGGACGAAATCACAAAACGTTAATTTTGATTTAAAAATAATTCAAAAGTATAGAAATCTACCTATTTTTAAATTGATTGTACTAACCCTTACTTTTTGGAAGTCCATCTTATTAAGAATAATGAATAAGTCTTCGTTTTACCAAAACTTCCAATATTTATTTATTGTGGAACTATTTCCAATAAAATTTCAAAAATAATATCTTCGGCAACATCAGCATTAATATCATTTAAAACACAAAATAATATTGGTACAAAATTGTTAAATGTAAAAACAAAATTACCTAAATTAAAAAAATCTGGTGTTTACAAAATTAATTGTCCAAAGTGTAATGCTGTATATATAGGTCAAACACAAAGAAATTTTGAAGTAAGATTTAACGAACATTTAAGAGCATATAGATTAAAAGAACCAGATAAGTCAAATTATGCAAAACACCTACTTGAACATCCAACCTCACTCTTACACATCAATGACATCCAAATACTACACACTTGTAATAAAAAACAAAATTTAGATTTCCTTGAAGAACTTGAAATAAAAAGACATCTAGCAGATCCACAATTTAAAGTTGTTAATGAACAAATAAATCTGGGAAGTTCTCCACTTTTAAAGTGTTTGCTTTGATTGAGTCTTCATTTTATACATAGATAAGACATTATTGTAACATAAATATATTAAGTTATTGTAAAGATCAGCATGATATAGTTTTTTCCTGGTTTTTCTATATCATTGCACAGTTATACTGATCTTAGAG
Organism: Ophraella communa; assembly: GCA_035357415.1. NCBI lineage: Eukaryota > Metazoa > Arthropoda > Insecta > Coleoptera > Chrysomelidae > Ophraella > Ophraella communa. The sequence continues at coordinate 69,058,245 of CM068979.1, forward strand.
GGAAGTACATCCAGGATAATCCCTTGACTTCAATATGTCAATCTGACGATGCTAAGTCTAGCGAAACGGCTGTCATTAAAGTTAATAAAGCAATTTTTTAAATAAATATTGGAAGTTTGGTAAAACGAAGAGTTTTTCATTATTCTTAGTACCTATTTTTGGTTTGTGTCGAGTTCCAAAAAGGTGTTCAACCTTTCGAGTGTTTGACCTGTATTTTTATCAATTACTTTATATTTTTATCAAATTTATTATTATAAATGAAAACACAATTATTGTTTGAAATAAATAACACTAATTTATGGAAATGGAGTATGTATATTTTAAGATACGGAGAAAATATGTACCAGTTTTTTATATAAACTATAAACAAACTCATAAGAGACTGACGTTGAAAAATTATATTCATGTAATTCTGGCTGAATGTACGTGACACGGTTTACGTTACTGATGTACCTATCATCCTGTCAAGTGAAAAACTACCAAAATTTACTGCCGGCAACACTTTCTGTAAGTGATAATAATAAAAATGGTTGCACAATTTGTAGTTTTACGATGTCTTCTATTTTATAATAGAAGGTAGAAAATGTTTTGAGTAAATTCACTACATACATTGAATTGGTCAGCATGTCGTTTGCAGACTGTTTTGTAAACTCACGAGCGAGTGGGCAATAATTGGCCTCATCCTCGAGGTGCGTACTATACTTTTTCTACGACTGACCTTAGAAATGAACAACACAATAAATTTGCTTGAAATTATGGTTTTGGATAATAAACTCATTAAGTCAGTCAGTCAGAACTCAATAAAAGGATTTAAAAATTGCAAAATTTTTTCTTTAAATTATTTAGGATCATTTCTATTAAAATTTTGTACATTTATAGTTATCTAAATCATTCCAAAAATTGTTGAACAATAAGTTTAATGAAAATATGATTATTATTTCAATTTTAGAGAGAATTTGCAGAGAAAATTTCACACCGCTACTATTTAACCAATAAAATGCCTTGATTTTGTCTTGTTACCATGGTAATTAAAAAAAATTCCAGAATTTTTTTCTGAAATGATTCCTGGAAATTTTCTTTTGTGCACTAATATTTTAAGAAAATTTCCGGAAATAATTTAAGCTTTCGTGATATTATAAGTGAAAATTTACTAATTTTGGCTTTAAGAATGAAGGTACTCATGAGAACGTAATGTTACATATTTATATATTATTATTATTTATATATTATTATTACCTACCTGCTGGCAAAAACGTAATGATTAGTTTAAAATAGAGGTAGTTGAAAAAATTATTTAATACCCATAATATTTTTTAACAACATTTGTTACAAAAAAGTAACTTTTTATACCCAAAAACCTTAAAAACCCAATTTTACTACCAACTTATATAATAGAAAAAAATATTTTATACATTCGGGGTTCGGTAAACTACAGTTGATTATTGTAAAATATAAAAATGTTAGGTAGCATTTTACTACAAGCACAACAGAACCATTTTAAAAAGGATTTTATTAGGGTTTAACTGCAAAAATCTTTTTGGATATTCTTGGTTTTATTGACTATACAGTCGCAAAACGAAAGTAAAGGATTTGAAGTTTATTGCAATAACTACAAAGTTTCGTATTGTACCACAGTTCTCAAAAAATAAACAAGTTTAGAAACTGCAATGTTACGAAAGTCATTTTAATGGAAAGGTAATACGAGGTGTTGCCTTTTAATAATGAGACTCATTTTTAAGCAGTGCTTGTGGCAACACTGAGACAACTTGAAAAAGTCAGTAAATTTCACATCCCTCCCCTGAGCCGCAATTTTTAACCAGCAGTAGTTATTGCCTAGCTCTTTCTGAAGGAAGAAGACGCGAATGAGCAAGATTTATAAGTAAATTCAAGAGACAGTAAGATTTCACAAAACGTTTGCCTCTGTTTTTTAAGATTCCTCAGAAAGAACGATCCAAAATACTCCAGTACATATCGAATAAGTCGGGAATAAACTAGCTAATAGGCGAGCATCAAGTCAGTTTGTTATTCTTAATTGTTTTTTTTAGTACAAATTTCTTTAACAACCTAATCAATCAACTATTTTTCAAATCAAAAACTAAAAAACAATCCAATGAAACAAAACTATTTGCATATCTATTATACAGGCTCGCACATTTGGCGCCCAACGTGGGGAAAACGCTGTATTAAAGAATGTTTTATTGGCTTGCCACAGACGCAGCAGTACCTAGATACAGCTCTGCTCCTTATCTTACTTAATCATAGAAACATATATAAAGAGTGATTTACATGAAAGTAAACAATAAAATAACCAGAACAACAGTTCCAACATTCTCCCCCAATTTTGCAATATAGTTGCAACATCACCAAGATTCAAAACAATTCGGTGTCTTCACTCTTCTTTCGGATGTCGTTATGACTGCTACATTTTTCTTTTTCTTTACGCTAATCCTTTCTTAGTCCTTATCTTTTGGTTTCCTGGTTTCATCAGGTAGTTTCTCCTTTTACTCTGATTGATTTCTTATCCCGTTATCTGTATCTTCTATCCTTATCCGTCTGTTATTCTTTACTCCTCGATCTGCTCTTTCTTCTGGGACTTCTCGGCGATGAGAATTTCCTGGACCTAGACCGTTTCCTCTTCCTTGTTCTCCTGCCTGATCTGGATTTTCTCTTTTCGTTATTGCTCTTTGGTTTCGGTATCAGCAAAATCTTTTACTCCTATGGTATCTAAATTCCATAGATCTGCAATTGAAAACTCAGTAAAACCTAAAAATTTAGAGGAATAGGTTCATTCTTCCGTTATTCTGTGACCCATGATGGTCCAGATCAAATAAGTCTCGACGGCAACATGGCCAATCATTAAATTTTCAATTTCTCCCGTCAAAAACGTCAGCTTCTAACATTTGAAACTCCAGAGGGTTTGTTTCAACTATAAGTACACTCATTTATTTTCACTAGAGCACTATTTCTGTTACTGTTACTAATCTAGCGTAACGATCCCTCTATTTATGCTTTTTCCCGATAATTCGATACGTTCGATTGGTTCTAACCGTCATTTTTCAATGTCTCCATACAATATTTTAAAAATTAAATTTTGTGTAAAGAAATTAAATACTCGTACAGTTTTTTCTCAATTAACGAATTTAAATAGGATTAAACAAATGGTAATAAATCGGTGCCATAATATAAATGTTATAAGGCTTGAAGTTTCTCTCTTTAAATCTAAATCCCGTCTAGAGTTAATTTTAAAACCAGCTTTTTTAAATCCAAGAGGCAGCACGCACACCCTTGTAATAAAAAAATACGGTCAATTTTCCCGTTTGAAGAATTCAAAACATTTTAAAACGATATTTCAAGAGCTATTAGTTAGTCTCGTCTTCTTTTTCGTTTCTTAAACGTAAGATATGTTTTTAAATCGGACTAGTTTCTTCGCCGATGTGTTATATATACATACCGAGCACGGGTCTATAATTTCCGTAACTTCTAAATGTATATATATCTAGAAATTACTACATCTGCACCGCGGGCTATCAGTTTCATTTCACTTTTATAATAACAGGTTAAACAGCCACTTAGTTATTAGTCGAATTCGGGTATAAATTACTTTGAGAGTTTTTCGAAATTAATGTTTCATTAACTGCTACAGATTTTTCAAACAGTCTGATGCACTTGTATAAAAATGTTCTGACTTATACTAAAACAAATAATGATTTGACAGTTGACAGCAAATCGGGGGCGTGCTGATTAATTTTTGCTATTATTTCTTGACGTTCAATGGGAATGCTTTTCCTGTCAACTTTTCGGTACGTAAATTTCATTTCGTGTAAAATTTTCCTCAAAGTTACCTGTAAAACATACTGTATGATGCACAAACCAATGATACGCTCGTGCTTACATTTACATTACTGTGGCCTGCGACGATGTGATGGAAGTTACGGTAAAGTGACAAAGACAGAAATATCGTTGCGTACAGCGTTGCCACTAGTAATAAATACCTAACACTATACAGAAAAGAATGAATTTTAACTGATCAGTAAGCAGGAAATGTATAAGTATTACTCATTACAAGCTCATTACTGATTTTTGTCAAAAATAATACCTTTTAATCGTACATAAAATTTAGATATGACAACGCGCTTTACTCTCCATCATTATTGGTTTTAGTATAGTAGCTATGAAGACTTTTAAAGACAATACAGAGGAATTCGAAATGAATGAGATACTCTGTTAGATCTCTAGAAATAATCAAATATTGCGTATGCCAGTGATTCCCAAAGTTTGATAAACTTAATAATGACGCACATTTGAAAACTATTGAGAAAATACTGTGACGTTTAAAAAAAATACTGTTGTTGATAACAAAAAGAAAATGGCGTTCCAGATTATTTTCCACAATGGCATAAATATAGTGGTCCCTAATAAGGTAGTTGTTTCTCAAAAGAGATGAATCATTTCACGGATTAGTTTTAGAAATTAACTGAATGGTTTTCAAAACGTAGATCCGTTCCATATGCAAGCTTCACCAGAATTTACTTCACAAAAAAATTGGAAACCAGAGCATATTACATCGTTTATTGGTGATTAGTGCTGTCAAGATGTATTCCAAGTTTTAAGAAAATGTGAGGAGAACATCGATTAAGTTGTTATAGCATTTTTATTTTACTGAAATAACACAAAAACTGATTTATCTACGTTACTATCTGTTGAATGTAACTCAAAGTTTTAGCCATTTTGGACTTACAATTGTAGCAGATAATTGAGTGAATAGATGTAAGTATCTTTGTAAAAATGGAATTAACTATTTGTTTTGAAAAGCAATACCCCTAAGTAAATCAAAGATGAATTGAATTGTAGATATGGGGAATCTGCATCATTGCACCACCAGTAAAATTTTGGGCAAATGCATTGCCGTGAGAGTTTGGGAGACGATGGACGTTCGAGACGACCAAAAGCAGAGGTTATGAATATGTCAAAACTACGTGTAGTCTTGTAGAAGCATGATGTATAAGGACAGCATGTCCAGAAGAAGGTAACAAAAGCAAAAAACTTCAAGGTCTCATCCTCCTGATCGTAATCATGACGAATCTGACCAAATACGTGTTCAAGTGAACATTTCGGTGAAATAAATCAGAGTTTGGACGCGATTAATAACTGTAGATGAAAATTAAATTCACCATTACGTCCAAAACAAAAACTTCAATGCAAAAAGTCGACTGCAAAAGGGAGAAGTTATGGTGACTATTTTTTGGGATATTCATGGAGATATTTTAATAGATTAGCTTCGAAAACAAAAACCATTACGAAAATATACTAAGTACCTATCATTATTTGACAAGCTGAAGGCAGAACTCGCGAAAAAATGGCCATATTTGCAGGAAAAAATCATCCTGATATCCATGAATTACGATTGGAATTGCTCGACCAATCGCCTTACTCACCAGATCTAATACTTCATCTAAAAAGATGCTTAAATGACAGATATTATCTGACGAAGATTTCGTCAAATGTAGAAGCAACCTTAGTGAACAATAGGGATGTTCACAAAAAATTAAAATCGCGTGTAAACTACATAAAATGATCGAAAAATAACCCTAATAACACATTAATAAAACATATTAAATATAAATAATGTCTTTCTATACAAAAAACTCAATAAAAAATACTATCTTCGTTTGAATTCAAGGAACGCTCTCTGATTGGCTTGACGTCACCTCCTTTATCGATTAAATCCCGCCGAGCCAGCTGATGTTATTTTGACCTGGCTACCTGCTTTTGGGTTAATCTCTTCGCATTTTAGAACCTTTTACGTGTATAAAATAGTATATTAAACAACGCATTTCATATGGAATTCTGTTATGACACGAGTTCAAGTTTAAAAACGAATCGCGAAGCGATAAGTTTTTAAAGAACGAGTGTCACAACAGCCATATGAAATAAGTTGTTTATAATATTTTATATTTTGCCCTTTTTACCATTTTTTAAATTAATTTTTTATTTTTATGTTATTACGAAAATTTTTGTTTTAAGAAGTATGTCGGCAGCACTGTGTAATTTATAAAATTTGACAGTTGTGACATTTAAATTATCAAATGTTAATGTTTTAAAATATTTTAAAATTAATAAAATACCAATAATAATATATTATATAAGTAAAATATTATATTCATATTCACAGATACTTTCTTAAAGAACAATATAAAATTAATAAATAGCTATTAGCCACAAATGTCATTGTCAATAGTCTTGCCTTTAGATACTTCACTCATGTCGCCAACCATTTAAAACAAAAATTTGCGTGCGTAAAAGTTACATTACGATACGCAAATGCGTTTTATAATGACGATTTTTATAAGTGCAAAATATAAAAATATTGTTTTAGTATATTTTGTTGTGTTCAGAGAGTTGATTGTTGATTCGTGTATTCAATATTTTAATTTTTGTTTAAAACAAGAAATGGAGCAAGGATTTTCAAAAGCCGATTCACATAACCTACCAAATGTGGATGTTACGATGGTATCGGATTTCTTAATTTTAAATAAAGACTTTAATCTACACTACGTACACTACTACTGTCACTATCAAACTCCAAAGTTTTTACAATCATTTTTGTTGCAATGTTGATGGGTTTTGGGTGGGCAAATTTTAAAGGTGATGTTGCTATGTTCATTACCGTCTTTTTGTGGTCCACCACTTGAGTTCCTTTACTGCGGTAACTAATAGGACGAGCTTGACAACAAAAATCATGTTTAGAAGGCTCTGAAACTTCTCTAGTTGCAGTCATTTTTGCAGTTTCAGGCTGATGGGAAGTACTTGGTTGCATATTGTCTATAATATCTATTGCCATTATTGTCTCAGGTACTGGCCCTACTGGGGCATTTAAAATCTCTGCAATTTTCCTTTTATAAGCCCTTTTCTCACTAGTACTTCTACGTACACTTTCTTTTTGTCAGGTTGGCACAAAAAAATTTGGGGAACTATTTCAGATTTCATCCGAGCTGAAACCTTACTTAATCTGTACTCCATATAATTTTCCATATCTTGCTCAAGCTAAAAGAAAGAAAAAATATATTAAAACTTGTAAAAACTATTTAGATTAAATTAAACTTACATTAAAGTGGTCTTCACAGCAATAGAACGAAGTTTTTATTGAAACATCCTTTAAATCTCTCCTAGCTGCAGCAAACCACTTCTTTTTACGTTTTAAATTTTTCGGAATGCTGATAAAAATCTTATTAGGACTATTTTTTGAAGTATTTGTACATCCAGGAACAAAACACCATTTATTTGCAGTATTTTCACTCATTTTTAACGTTTTTAATCACAGAATAACAGTGGAATAACAATCACACATGAACTTCAACACAATAAACAATGGCGCCGGAACGGTAAATAGAGGAGCTGACGTCACAGACGCTAGCCTCGACGAAGGGAGTCATTTTTTAGCCTCGAAAAAAATATGATTTTTATTTTTCATTTATTAAAGCAAAAAGCCGTTTTTAATTAATTTGGTGGTGTTTTTATGTTTATATAGTGTGTAAACTAAACATTTACAATACATTTGAAAATTAGTGAACATCCCTATTATTTGCAGAACAATACGCCGAGTAATATTGGGACGGGTTACAGAGATGAAAGCATCATCGCTGAGAGACTAAATAGTCCAAATAGAAATCTGAAAAAATGTCTTGTAACTTTTTTAGGTTGGAAACTCTTCAAGACACCCTCGTAGGAGGGGAGTATACAATTCAGCATCTTTTTAACCACATAAACGTATAAATTTCTTAAAAATTTGATCCCCTTAGCAATCTACCATATGCTATAAGATCTCACAATTTCAAAATGGTACGCTTCGGCTGGTGAACAGCAAAATTTAATTTTTAAACAGCTCCGTTAATATCGTAATTCAAAATTATATAGTACAAGATTTGCAGAATCCTGTAAACGTATATCAATATTTAAGAATATCCAACTACGATGTTTAGAAAATTTATTATAAAATGTATACGTAAAAGGAAATAACCTGATTATTAGCCATACTATTGTATGATAATGTGTGCATAAAACAAAACATAATTTTAATATGAATAACAATATTTTTCATGAATAAGGTAATTAGATATGGTGATACATGTGTGTGGTTTGGCGATGTTATTATTATATAACGGCCAATGTTTTTATCTACAGAACGACGTAATTAAACTGGAGGAACAAAAAAAAATCGTCTCTAAAGGGACACGCGATCCGTGTTATTTAACCAAGTCACTTAAATACGATACGTGGCAGCTAGAATTTTGTACGAGAAATCAAACAAATGGTTTTATATTTTATGTGCGAATAAATACATCACCAAAGAGGACTTATACAACCGTCTAAATAACGGAATATATCTCAATTGACCCATTTTTAAAGGAAAAATTCCAATTATCCGTAGGATAAAAGGAACACCCATTCATTCATCCACCGAGACACGTGTAACGCCTTCGAAATCCTTTGATAACAAAAAAACTACATCTGAACTACTTCTGACTCTTTGAAGGTACAAAATATTTAAACGCCCTTCGCATAAATTCCCATGCATCGTTGGGATTATTATGTCCTTTAGTGTTGTTGGGACCATCACGTATTCCACCAAAATTTGGTTTTTGGGTAATAAATATATATATATTTATTTGTTGGATTGTTAGGTATTTAAATGAAAAATTGATTAATTATAATTACTACAAATTTATTTTAAAGGGTAATGGGGTGTTAAACTTAACAAAAATATGATGTTTTCTCAATGTTAATAGTTAGGGGAGTACAAAATCATAGTAGGAAATCAGTTAATTTTATTGTATTTATTATCGCACGGTTTTTATGTAGATTTGAAAATTCAACTTTTGGATGATTTAAATAGTCCGCCATTCGTTCTGTGACGTAGATAACCCAAAAGTAAAGTTAGCTACATAAGGGTCGACATAGAACCGCAACTCTGTCGTCTTCTTTTTTAAAATTCTGATCCTCAAACCACAATTTTCGTCTATCTTTTACTGCAGGCACGGTTACAAATTTTTTATGAGGAGTTCTAACAAATGTAAGATACAGAACACTCATATACAGGGTGTCCATCTATAAACTGACACATTTTAACTGCTTATAAGTCGAGAACGAAAAATGACAACAATGTGCGGTTTTCACAGAACTTCATCAATATCTTTAAAGTTTTTTTGACAGTGTTGCCAAGTTTCAAAATTTACCTGAAATAGGAGAGAAAAATTGATGATTTTCAAAGGCCGATTTCTCAAAAATTTTCAAAAAGGTGTCATTTACTAAGACAATTTATACATTTTCGGAAAGGGGATTTAACAGGCTTTCATGTGCAATTAAAACGTACAGGGTGTTACATTTAAAATTTTTGAGAAATCGGCCTTTGAAAATCATCAATTTTTTCTCTCCTATTTCAGGTAAATTTTGAAACTTGGCAACACTGTCAAAAAACTTTAAAGATATTGATGAAGTTCTGTGAAAACCGCACATTGTTGTCATTTTTCGTTCTCGACTTATAAGCAGTTAAAATGTGTCAGTTTATAGATGGACACATTGTATTTTGAAAAACTTCAAATTAGATTGGCCTTTTTGTAACTGGCTATTAGTTCATAAAACATCTAAATCAGAAAGTGGCTTACTTCATATATGAGTTAGTGACGTATCTGTAGTGAATAAAATACCAGAAACCGGATATCAGTTTAACACCCCATTTAAAACAGTAGGTAATATATACTCGGAATTTTACAGTCGTGTAATGACGTCATTTTCGTGAGAAAAAACGTATGTCCTATTAAATTTATTTGTTGCTAAGTAACTGACTACTGGTGTCTAATTACCTGTATAACTTGTTCCTGTTCAATTTTAAAGAAAGCCAACACATTTAGAATTATTAACTGTTTTTGTTCGTTAAATCGATGAGGGTTTTTTTGGCGGCATGTTTTGACGCTTTGGCGTTTTCAAAACTTCAAAACTGACAATCACTTGACAAGCATTTCAGGTAAAATTTAGCCACGACAACAACATTTCGGCAAAATTTTTTGTCACTGTCATTTTACATCAGTTAAACAAGGATAGACAAAAATGACGTCATTACAAGACTGTAAAATTCCGAGTATACCTATTCAATGGCATAAAGAAAATAATAAGTGGGAAAAATAAGAAAAAGCCTTTTATGAACCAGAAAAGGATTTATTTATATAGCTAGTACAATAATTTAAAATGTTTTACAAAATTATCTGACCCTAACTTGTGGACTGGATGTTTCTCATTGGTTGAAAGAGATCTGTAGGTACTTGCTCTATAACGGATTTTGATAGAAACTGACTTCTGACGCTAGAACTGTCGGCGTTGATAGACGTTTGGCTGTTATTTTTATGTTATTTTTATACTGGGATACAATTGTTTTTATTTGATTTATGGATACAGCTTAGTGTTTGGTGATCATTATAGTATAAATTTAATTATCACTGGTGAGCTATAGCACTTAATATTTTAGCTGTCCTTAAAAGCACTTAGATCCCTTATAGTCTTGTAAAGTTACTGTTCTTTTATTCACTAAGAAATTGTTTTAGAAGACTGTTTTTTATATCACTCGCTATTTATTGATTGACTATAGACTGACCAATGATAGACTGATCATGGACTGATTATCGACTGATTCTCTATGATTGACTGACCATAATTGACTGATTTCTAATGATATACTCATTATAATTGACAAGAACTCTTCTCAATTCTTTTTCTATCTTTCAACGGTTCCAGAAGTTTCTTCGAGGTTCTATTAAGCTAATCGTGTTCCAGAACACTATATGCATCTCTTTCTTCCTTATATACCACTAAACATACTAACTCTGTTCACTGTGGAACTTTCAAGGACACAATCAGTACAAATATCTCTGTCTTCTTTTTTCACATTATATAATTAATTTCTAGAAATTTCTGGTGTTTAATAACATGTTTATGTACAAAATAATTAATATTGTTAAAAGAACACAATAAAAACTATTTCTATGTAAAAAATTACTTACAAATACATAAATCAAACTAGCTGGTTAATTTTATCAGCAATTTTAATAAAACAACTGTTCCAGACTGGAATGGAGTCGAGAATTTCAGAATGGGGCTTCTAGCAGGTCAATGTTTTTGTCTATGAACCAGAGATGTAGAGCGGTAATAAACCAACATGGAGGTCCCACATTGTATTAATTTTTAATTTTTATTTTTATTTATTATATTTCATGTTTTTTAAAGAAAATATATATGTATGACAAACATATTTATAAATTATGAAATATTCTTTAGATAGAATATCTAATGGATGAAAGAAATTCACCTAGTGTATTCTCTGAGTAAAAGTTTTACAATGCAAAGAACAATATCTGAGAATTCTATCATTTTTATAAACTTTTTCAGACAAAATATTCCTTTAAAAAAAGACAATTATGGGGTTGTACAGGAATAGTATGTTGCACAACAAGTGCAAAAAGTAATTTATTCCACACGATTGAATGTGGAGTAGCACACCATAGTTTTTCTACCCTCAAATTAAAAATATATTTATTCAACTTCAAACTATTTATTTTACCACTTAACAACTTAATTTTTTTAAGATATTCTACGTAACTTGATATACAAACTTACAAGAAATAATTTCTATTTCATTAAAAAAATCTGAAAAAGTGAAAAATTGTTTCCACCTGCACCAAGGGTAAAGAAACATAACAGTTTCTATACCAAGCTTGACCGTTTTCTATGAAAAAACTACTACTTTCTGGGCTATATGCCCCAACGGATGGCGACCGACTTCGTCGATACTTAAAACCATCTCTCATCTATGTAATAATTATAGTTAATATTAAAGTATTAGTTTTTTCCTTAAATTTACTCAAGAAAAACTAACTTTGATTTTTAAAAATATCCCTAGACTTTTCCAATGTGTGTATTTAGGCTACAATAAAAATATTTGATACATTTACTACACACCAAATTAAAATTAATTAAGCCCTCACGTAAACTTATATTTTAACCCAAAAAATGATCTTAAATATGTAACACATCTTCAAGAATACCCAACTTCAGGTCTATTTTTTGAGTAACCTTGTATATTTACACATAAATATTGTAGCAATTTGTTAACATCAAGTTACGGAGGCGTCAAACATTTAAACGACGTATCAACTAGGTGGAATTATTTAGAGACGTTATAGATGCGAAATTGATCATGGAATACGACCTCAAGGGCTCAGTTGTTCGTTCAGGTAGATAATTCACCTATCCACATTTACCGTTAGGTGTTCATTTATCTAAGCACGTTAGAAAACACGAAAATTAGAAGCGATTCACCGACCACCTGTCGATATGGTTAACGTTTTTATCGATCGCAGACGAAATTTTTATTTTTAAAAGATAAAAAGTAAAAAAAAATAACTGTCTAATTGAATTTTTTTTATAAATCCCATGCAAATAATTTTTTTTAATGAAGCTATATTCATATTTACCTTTTCTAATCTCTATTCTATACAGAATATTTAATAAGAATCAGAAGTAGTAGTAGATGTAGTGGTAGTGGGCAGAGGCGTGACCAGCTTACAGGGTAAATAATTAGTAAAAAATAAAAATAGGTTAATTAATGGTAGAAACAATTACTACAATTTAAGTAGAAGGAAACCATACATAAAAATTGTAATATGTGCTAAATTGAATACATGGTTTCAGTAATATTAATCCAAGGACATTGCGACAGACCTCAGTCTATTACCCAAGCAACAAGCTTGAGGGAGTTGTTATAAAATCTTTAAGCGCTCAGCAATGTTCGAGGGTTTCTCAGATTTTTTACTAATTATAGAAAAACATAGAGAACAGTATTTTTTGGTATATTTGCTTCTATAAAATCATTAATATTCTCCTCAGTACTATGACCATATCCGCATATCGTGTCATTTCAAAATATTTGAAATATTTGAAACGTCAAATTCAAAATGTGTCCATGGTAATGTAGAGTGAAAACAGCCCATGGGTTACTTTCAATAGTAGTACTAGTGATCGAATTTTCGCGATATTTACATCTAAACGAAACAGATTTGCATTCTTTAAGCAACTCAATTGAGCTTAAAAGTAAAAGACAGACTTGTAAGATAAATACCATCGCCAGTGGTATTTTGTGGACTGTATTACGACCAATACAGCTACAATACTTTTTTTGACAGACGTTAAACTTTGCTTTGCGATTGGTATTGGTTACAACTTGACAGACTAATCAGAATTGAAAGAAAGCTGGTATTTTTGCGATAACATCAATGTTCTTTGACTTGTGATTGGTCAGATGTCATATAGTCATTGTAATTTTGTTCTGATTGGTTGTGTTCAATCAATTGACCTCAAATTAACTGATCTGATAGGATTTATAATAGAGCATACAAAATGTTCGTTATTATAAGCCATTTATTAAAAAAATATATTGAACTGTGCTTTTTCATCTTTACGATTTTTTTTTTGTAAATTAGAATAACCTCTTTTAGACCACACAGTTGATGGAGGTATTCCAGATTTCTTATGATTCTTTGCCACAATTGAACTCCGTACACATTTCGTTAGATATAAAAATTATCAAATGCCAAATTTTCAATGATACGCCTCTGGTGTCTAATAAAAAATATAATAGTTCTACAGGTAAGAATTTGAAACTAGATAGATTAAAACATTTCTTGGAATGATCAACATCTACATTCATTCAAAATTGGTAGAATCCAGAAAGTGTATAAATATTCTTATATTTTATATTTACTAAATTTTTCATAATTTGTATTTACCGCCATCTTAGAAAAAGGATGAAAACACTTTTTTCACGATATCTTGGAAACTAAGCGACTAACAAAAAATGTGTACTCATAATTTGTAGTAAATTGTTTTGCTACAAATATGTTTATATAACTTTTTGCCCTAAGTTAAAAATGAAAGAAGTTATAAGCAAAAAAGTGAGAACATTTTAACAAAAATTTTGTTTTTTGCTCTATAACCTTTCTTCACATTTTCCAAAAAAATTACGTTAGGCCAATGTTGTAGATGATCTTTTGAGGAAAATGATTCCCTATAATTTTTCCAGCGCTCAAAAATGTTTAACTTTTTTTATTGTAAATATATTCTTGCAAAATTTTTGTTAAATCCCTACAAATTTACTTACAGAAACTTGAGGTTAGGCTTCTATTGACACTTCACACATTTCTAAAAAATAATATTGCGACCTATCAAAAATAATATTGCTTCCTCTAAAAAATGCGAAGCTCGTGTAACATTTAAATGGACTATAATACTGCTTTTTTAACAAAACTTTTAGTATGGAGAAAAAGAGAAAAACTTTTAGTAACCTAATATATCTGCAAATGGGACAATTAAAAAGTGTAGATGTATAAAGGTGCAAAAATAAATATTTATATTTAACAAAAGTTGCTGTATGGTCGAATGTTGAAATGTACATAAGATTTTTGTAAGTTATACAAGGTTATTTCAGAGCCAAAAATATGCAAAACATACTTATTTAAATACTTATTCTGAATTTAAAAACAAATTTGTGGTTCGATTGTATATATAATATAAGTTTAGAAAAGAGAGGGAGTATTGTTTGAGAAAGTGAGGAAATCAAAACAAATTTAACAACGCTACTTTTTGTTTTTGAAGACAACTTCTAATAAAACACTCTAACACATTTTTAAAATTACTTTTAAAAAATGACTTTATTATTTCATTATCTTATCAAAGTTTATATAAAAGTGAAATACACTGACAGAAGTCAGTTTTAGAAATAAAAAATTTACTTAATCAAAGAAGAATCAAACAAAGAAATAATTTCGACAAGTGAAGTACTGCTAGAACTTTACTTGCTGCTAGTATGCAATGCAAGATTTGAATAAGCTTTTGATGTACTTTAAATTGTAGGATCAACTTGAAACTTTGCAAAGCAATGCAATAATTTAAGTAATACTGCGATCTTTACCACGCCATTCAGAATGAGAGATTTGTTTTTCTTTAGGCTTCTGCTGTCTTCGTCTGATAAAATAGCGGTATAATAGAGAATTATTTAAAAACAGAGGAGGAGAATAACATATTGTTTATATTTCTGTGCCATCCTTTACAGATCATGACATTGACAAACTACAGCAGCCCACTCTGTTTGCCTGGCACTAACTAAATTGCTGATTCCTTTATGCCAACCTCAGTTGGCCGATTTTGAGTCTGCCTAAAATATTAAAAGATAATGAGATATTGAAAAACGAATTTGGCCTTAACCACGTTATTCTCATAGCACTGCTTAAACACCATGTTCTTCGGGGAAGGATCCATTATGGTTTGGGGAGGCAATTATTTGATAGTAGGAAGGTCCGTGCCGTGGTTATAAATAATGGACCTCAAGGCAGGCAAACGTGAGAAATTACCTGGAAGGGTTTGGAATTATTACTAGGGAATGGCCACCCCGTAGTCAAGACCTAAATCCTATCGAAAACTTATGGGATATCCTTAAAAGACGATTTAGAGCAAAAACAATCCAATTCAATAACCTGGAAAAGGTCGGGAATAATTAAATCTAAATGAAATAAAAATATTAAACATGGGTTAACGATGCTAGGACGAAAGAAACTAAAAAATAAAATAAAAAAAGTATTTAAATTAGGCAAACCCTTCCCAAATAAGACAGAGATGGTCCTTTTCAAAAGAAAAAAGAGGCTTGTGATCCTTCGGGCTCAGAAACTCTTAAAAACTGATTTAAACTTAAACTCTGCAGAGGTGAAATATCTAGGGATCACCTTTGACAGCAAGTTAATATGGAACTCTCATCAAGAAAGTAGAGTTAAAAAAGCATATATTGCCTATGAGCAGTGTAGAAGAACCATCGGCCGTACCTGGGGATTGTCACCAAGGGTTACGAAGTGGATCTACTCTGCAATCTTAAGACCTATGCTAACTTACGGCGCAATTGCCTGGGGAATCAAAATTAACCAGCTGACAGTCGTCCGCAAACTGGATCATATACAAAGAACAGCATGCCTTAACATAACACCAGGCATGAGAACTCCACCAACTAGAGCGATGGAGGTGATCCTCGGTCTCACTAGAATCTGGTGAGTCAAGGTGTGATTTGTAGCGCGAAGCTATAAATGAGCTTCCAGTGCTACAAGCAAATACAGAATCGATTTCACCAAGAGATGCCTGTCACAGGCCCTACAAGATAATAATTAATGACAACACTCAAAATGCATTGGCGACAGGTACTATCTGTATCTTCACCGATGGATCTCAAACAAAAGAAAGTTCAGGATGTGGAATTTACTCCAGATCCCTAAACTTAAATATAAAATGGGCAATGGGTTGTAATGCCCGTACAGCTCAGACAGAGCTCACTGCCGTCGCAAGGGCCGCCAAATAGACCACCAAAAGAGAAATCAATGGTAAGAACATCCGTATCCTTACGTATAGCAGGCAAGTACTATTATTCCTGAATAGGCCACGGATCACATCAGATCTAGTATTAGAATGTCACATGGCCCTTACCGAAGCCTGCAACAACAATATGGTTACCCTAGACTGGATCAACGATCATGGAATTTCAAAAAGCAACTACATGACTGACTCATTGGCTAGAAAAACTGCCTCCCAAAGGATCTTGGGAACTGACAGTCTTGTCAGCTTGCCGTCATCAGCGGTGGTTGACCTAGTAAAGGAACGCTCCCTCGACAAATTCAAGGGAAGATGGAACGAAGAAAAAGGTTGCAGACTATCCAAGGAACTTCTGAAGTATCCGAATAGCAAAGCAGCCAAGAAATACGTGGCCATGACCAGAAAGGATCTGCGTTTGGCCATTGTCACTTACGAAAACATCTGAACAGGTTGGGTTTATCTGACACCTCACTATGCAGAGGATCATGAGACAGTTGAGCACATCCTTTGTGATTGTCCGGCACTCTCTCTAATAAGAACTAGCTAACACATGCCAACTTGAGGGAGCTGCCTACTGACGACGTTATCATCTACTTTAAACAGGTAGGATGGTTAACGAAATGTGGCCTAAGTGCAGTGGGGCGACCCACCCTTTAAGAACTACAGACACAGTTAGGCAAACCCCTTTTTTTGTAAAAACTGGAATAATCTTTACACTTGAGTATTTTAAAAAAAATATTCTTTTGTAAATCTTACATTTTTTCTAAATTTTAACCTGATTGAAACCTTAAAAAATTTCGAAAAAAAGCTTTGTAGTACATTTTCTGCACACAAATAATAATTTAAAAGCCAATGATTGATTTGTATTTTGTACAAATACAACAATTTTACTGATTA
Organism: Ophraella communa; assembly: GCA_035357415.1. Taxonomy (NCBI): domain Eukaryota; kingdom Metazoa; phylum Arthropoda; class Insecta; order Coleoptera; family Chrysomelidae; genus Ophraella; species Ophraella communa. The sequence goes on from CM068979.1 coordinate 69,075,594, forward strand.
ATTCAACGGTATAATCACATGCTCTTCAAACCTATTACAAACGGCATTATATACATAACAACGCAATATCCTGGATACCGATGGTGATTTTACGCCTCGTAGAGCTCGATCGGTCATATGAAATTTAACAGTAGAATTATTTTGAAAACAGGTGACAAAAGGGCGATCACAAAAGGGAACGCGACTTCGCTTACACATATAAATACATCTCCGGCGAGGTCGACGACCTTAATCGCCATAACACTATTATTATATCGTGAATTAAGAACCCAATAAGCTACCACGTGGAGTAATTGATGAAGTGACTGTCATTTAATCTAGCCGGGAGTAAATACAATGATATATTTTTATCTTTGTTTATTTTTTTTAAGTTTCATTTTAATTTCGCTATCAATAAGTTTAAATGTATCCACCAATAAAATAGTTAAATAAACTTTACTATTAAGCAAATGAATGTGCCACATTTGAATAATTTTATTCAGAACTTCTATTACAACAATTATTTCAATATACAGAATACGTTCAAAATAAAAATAATATATCATAAAAACTAAGAACATCGACATTTAGTTTTTAAAACACAATTTCTTGAATAAAAGAGGAAATTCCACAAAGTAAGGGTTGGTACAATAAATTTCATATAATAAAAAGGTAATTTATGTCAAATATAAAGTTTTTTTTTTGGTTACACCAAAGCATTTATTTAAGAATATTTCGACCTCGCTCTTAGGGGGTAAAATATTAATTATAAAGCGTTGACGACACTGCACAGTTCGACAATCTCAAAATAGTTTCGTCATATTTATAGAAATATTTAAACTCTGTTATAGTGTATCTTTAACGAGATATGATAGTCGCGAGTCTGCACATCGGTCTGCATAAATATTCAACAAAAATAGAACATGCTTTATAAGATTAAAAAAAAAACGTTTGTAATGTCGTGACTTCAGAAATCATAGGAGGTTGTCCTAATATCAAAATAAAATGTGTGGTTTCTCTAAAATGAGTTATAATGGGAGTTTATTTTATTCAGAGACAAAATTGTTCCGTGGGTAATGTTTAATGGAATACAAAGAAATCCGACAAGTTCAATAGAAATGAAAAATTCAATGTAAAATAGTAGAGCAACTATTTACTCAAAAACTATGTGGAATATTGATAGATTACAGAAAAAAGACAGATTACAGCAGCTTTGATAGTGGACATTGCACATAGCCTGCTGCTTCATGTTTTTAGTTCTAGAAACAGCAGTCTTATTAGGCTTTCACACTGACATAATTGCGGTTTCCTACTCTTTCTGACAGAACCTGCATAAGTCTATCTCTCTCTGGCCTAAAAGACTAATGTGCCTTTTTAGAGAGTTTGCGGTGAGGTGTTTTCCGATGTAAATGATGTATAACGTAAAAATGTAGCAAAAATTATACCGTATAAAGCTTATGTATACGCTATTTTTGAAAATAAAGTTAACCAATCATATTTTAATGCTTATAATTTACGTGGTTCAACAAATTTACATTGTAAATTGTTGTATCGTAACTTTTGATCATTAGTTTCAATCCTGTTAGGTATTTCCAAAACTAATAGAGTTCAATAATGATTTTTCAAAACGAAACAAGAATCTCTGCACTGATTATAAATTAAATTTAATTATAGAATCAAGTATTTTTCTTTCTTTGACTTCTTTCTGTAAAGCAGTAAATAGAAGGAAATCTTCAACATCTATGTTACTATACAGTGTGTAAAAGCCAAATGGAATAAATTCATTATTTCGGTTACTGTACATATTTATAAAAAATCCCGAAACACGTCAAATTTAAATTATAACTTGACATTCTTTAACGTGAAAATGCAACCCCTACCTTCAACCCCTTAGAATGACAGGTACAACCCCCAATTTTTTAAATGGGAAGTATAGGCTTGTGATATATCATTTGAAAGGTCTCTTCATTCTCTATTCAAAAATGTTATTGTTTTTAAATTTAATGCAAAAATTAACATAAAAAAATTAATATCATGTTGTTACCGAAATTCGCTAAAATATACTCGAAACTTATTACAATATACTTAAAACTTATTTCCCGTTTAGGTCTTGATAATGAGAAAGTGAACAAAAACCATAGCAATGTGGTTTTTAGATTGAATGGCCAGCGCGATCACCTGATCTTACATTATTAGATTTCTTTTTATGGGGATATGTGAAGAGCCATGTGTACAAAACTAAACCTTCTGATTTAAATGACTTAAAAGAACGAATAACGCTTGCGATTAGGTCGATCACGCCTGATATGTTAAATAATGTTAGAAGACAGTTTTATTTGAGATTAGGATGTTGCCAAGACGTTCGCGGAGAACATTTTGAACATCTACTTCATTAAAATTCATAGTTCTTTTTCGTGTTCTACATTTTATTACGTTTTGCATTACATTTTAGTTTTTGATTGTATTGTAGCGAATTTCGGTAACAACATGATATTAATTTTTTTTATGTTAATTTTTGCATTAAATTTAAAAACAATAACATTTTTGAATAGAGAATGAAGAGACCTTTCAAATGATACTTCCTATACTCAAATGATATTTCCTATACTTCCCATTTAAAAAATTGGGGGTTGTACCTGTCATTCTAAGGGGGTTGAAGGTAGGGGTTGCATTTTCACGTTAAAGAATGTCAAGTTATAATTTAAATTTGACGTGTTTCGGGATTTTTTATAAATATGTACAGTAACCGAAATAATGAATTTATTCCATTTGGCTGTATACAATCATGTTTACCAAGGCTTTGTTCATGATTTTTATGGTTATTATTTTTCTTTGTTTTCTTAATTATTTTTAGCGATCTTTTTAAAAACTTGCAATAGTGACATATCATATGGCATAGGACGCGTTCAAGACAACAGTAGGAAAGTTCCAAAGAGAGATTAAATCGCCATTGACAAACGAAACCAAGAACAAAGAAAAAATACTCCAAAACCCAAATTCAACCAACAGAAAGAAATTTTAACAGGCAAGAAAAGCGACAAAAAAATTAATGAGAAGCAAAAAGGGAGCATCAAAGAATAACAATTAAGGAACTGGAACAGAGCCACCAAAACAGACAAGTAAGACAATACACTTTCCAGGAGTCACAAAGGTCAAAACCGGGTTTCAAACAAGATCTGGAAATATTCTACAGACAACTGGGAGCTTATAATGAAATTTTAAAAGGAAGGAATACTTCCGACAACTGTTCAAGGGTGTATCTAGCACAACCATCATAAAAGAAGAGGTACAGACTGTCGAGGTCGAGGTAAAAGACCAATGTCTTTCATACGCACGCCGAAGTAATACAGGCAATTAGAAAGCTAAAAAAACTTCAGGTGGTGATGGCATCCCTGCTGAGTGCCTGAAGGACACTACATAGAGCCAAATATTTGCTGATACAAAAAATCTGGAGAAATGAAATAACACCAGAAGAATGGAAAGGGGTTGTTGTAAGAATTCACAATAAAGGAGACAAAAAGCAATGTACCAACTAGGTACAAAGGAATAGGGCTCCTCAACACAACTTATAAAGTTCTATCGAATATTCTACTAGAACGAATCAAACCATTTGATCCGTCCAAGAAGAATGCTATTGAGCATATAAGGAGAAAACGGGAATTGAGGCACCAGCTTCTATATTCAGTCGAGAAGGTTTCAATCTACTCTTAACCTTTGCAGATTATATAAATCTGATGGGAAATAGCTGAATATATAATATGAGGGAAACTTTTAATAGATTCGAGGGGACATAGAAGATGGGGCCAAAATCAAGGAAAATAAGACGTGAGAAGACTTCCAGACTGATTATCGAATCTTTTATGGGAAAATATTCCAACTGGAAACAGGCCAATAGGAAGATTTAAGGAGCGAAATAACATAGCAAAAGACCTGGATGCTATAGGGGAGGTATCATTTAGTCGGCTAAAACCCACCTGCAGGTTGTAACGCCATGGAGTGAGTAAATATTTCGTTACACTTACTGTGTCTGTATAAAAGGGGAGCGTAATCAGAAGCGTATATTGTCCCCCTTTTATGGCAGATCATGAAGTGGAATAGAAGAGATATTACTATTTGAATAGAACTGATTTTGCCTGCAGGGCACTGTCGTTTTTGTACTGTGGAAGATAAAATGGCTAATCATATTCTGTGCTCTTGTGCCCTGGAAATGAATGGGCTTTGTTCGTTTAGTTTCACACTACTACGACTTTCATGAAAGGATAAAAATGATATTATACTGGGTAATTTTAAGCAAAATACTCCAATATTCCAACTTAAATTATTTTATTATAGTTATTTCCTCTGATGGCACTGGTGATACTCGGGATGCCAATAAAAATAAGAAACATTTTAAAGAAGGGGACGTTATTTGCCTTATATTTTGTAATATAATTCTATAAGCATCCAGTTAATTAGGATAAACAAAGAAGAGGGATTCACCTCAAATAAAAAAGGATGGAGAACGCTCTTGAATTAGCCATAAACTGTAACAATTAGCTCATAATAATAATGATGATATGACCAATTTATTACAAATACAGCCACTTTTGATTTTACAAGATTTTTATCCAATCCACAGCGGCTTTTAAATTATTTTATGTACTTAAGAAAATAGATAAATTTATATTTTTTATTTAGATCAATCCTTTCGATCTCCGACGCTGTAAATGCACATAATCATTTGACTTAACATATTCAGGTCATTGAATTATAGTAACAATGTTTTTCTATGTCTTCAACGATTAAACCACAACGATATCAGCTGTAAACCGTATCCGGACTCTCGACTTTTTATATCACTAAACGGTTATTTAATTTTGAAAGATGCACTGCTTGCATTAATGTTTGATTCGACCATAGAATAAATTTTATATTTAATTGCAAAATTCCGACTACAATTTACACCGGAAAAAGCTCAACTGGTGTGATGATAATGTAAAAGTAAAAAAAACAAGTTTTTAATTAACGACAGCTTTATATATGAACTGAACCAAGCAAGCATGAAGCTAGTTCGAAACATTTGAAAAAGCTTAATAGAAAATAATACATTTTTTACTAATATCCCAGACTATGAATTTTTAAACAGAACAATGTTCGTTTAGCACGATCATTGGTTTTGTGAACAAAATTATTCTTCATAAAAAGTTTTGCATGATTGTTGTTATCAATTTTATTATTTTTATGAAACTGACAGTACCCAATAGTAATTCATAGTATAGATGAGTTGCACTTGATATAAGGTATCTGATTAATATTTCAACACGACCTTTATTTTGCAACGCTACGAGGGTTGTATTTTATGTTTCGGGGTTTGGCAACCCTGGTGTTGCAAACTGGCAACTGACAGCTATATCGTAAAGTTGAAGTTATACGTACTCAGAACGTTTTGACATACGAGCGCTATTTGTGTTGTTTGCAGTAACTTAAAAGATTCATCTCGGCCCAAAAATGGAATTAAATCTTGAACATTTTCGTGCGATTATTTTTTACAACTTTCGACGTGGATTAACTAAGCAACAGTGCATGGATGAACTTCATTCAATTTTTGCCGATGAAGCTCCATCAAGGACCAGTGTTTATCGATGGTAGGGTGAATTCAATCGTGGCCGTAGTTCACTCCAAGACGAATTTCGTGCAAGTCGTCCAACATCAGTTGTTCCGAAAACCATTGATGCTGTGCGCGAACTGATATTGCAAGATCGTCATGTTACCTATCGTGAGATTAAGACAACCTTAGGCATTAGTGGGACCAGCATACATTCCATATTGCATAAATATTTGGCGGTCAAAAAAAGGCTCGTGTCGATTGGTCGAAGGAAATGTTCAAAAATACAATCGCCGTGCTTCGAAACACGTTTATGACATCGTGACAGGTGATGAATCGTTGATTTATGCGTATGAGCCCGAAAGTAAATAGCAGTCGACTGTATGGGTGTTTCAATATGAGCCCTATCCAACAAAAGTTGTTCGCGCACGAAGCACTTCCAAGCAAATGGTTGGAAAAACTGGACATGTCGCAACCGTACCACTAGAACAACGCAGAACAGTCAATTCTGAGTGGTACACAACCATTTGTTTGCCAGTTGTCTTCCAAGAAATCAGGAAAACCAACCGCCGAAGACGGATCACTCTTCACCACGACAATGCGAGCTCCCACATATCGGCTCAAACAACTGCATTTTTGAGCACCTAAAACATCGATTTGATGAGTCATCCGCCATATAGTACTGACTTGGCACCGAATGACTTCTTTTTAATCTCATACGTAAAAAACAAACTGAGCGATCAACGTTTTTTAACACCTGAAGAAGCGGTTGCTGCATTCAGAATGCATGTTTTGGTGATACCTCAATCAGAGTGGCAAAAGTGCTTCGACAATTGGTTCAGACCCATGCAAAAGTATATAGATCTTCAAGGGGAATATTTTGAAAAACAATAAAGTGATTTTGGATGATTAATATTGGTTTTTGTTCTCTAATTCCGAAATATAAAAGGCAACCCTCGTAAACCTATGATGTTTAGATGTAAAATTTTCACTCTTACAGCTTAGTATATTGTGAAAACAAATTTTTAGACAGAAGAAAACTAGAAAGAATTATTATTATGAGCACTATACTAAACGTAAATACAAGTTTAATAGAAAATTATAAGTTATGATTTTAACAGAATTGTGTATACAATTATTTTACGCAAAAACCCAAATCTCCGATACTGGAGATCTTACCAGCCTAAATATAATTACCGCAAGTTATTTACCGCCCTATTCCGAAGAAGGAAAGAATGAGAAAGCTGTTGGAGCTGGGGTACATGGAGATAAGCCAAAGGTGGATCTGAGAATTTGGGTAACCTATCCACAATTTTCCAAGCAGAGGTTTTTGCAATGAAGATGTGTTTACAGGAGATGCTTAAGCGTAAATGCAGGAACAAAACTATAAAAATCATTTCCGATAGCTAGGCGGCGTTAAAGTCACTGGAATCAAATAAATCGGATGGAAGTTAGTTTGAAAATGCCTTCAGGATCTAATACGTCTAGGGGAAAATAAGAAAGTAACCTTACTTTGGGCATTTGTAAGAGATCTCTCCAAGAAGAGGCGTCAAGAGTTGCTGAATATGAGCAGACAGGACCTACGAATTATAATAGGACTACTGACTGGACACAATCGCCTTAATGACCATATGAAAACAATTGGACTGACAGAGAGTGCGGAATGCAGATTCTGTCCGCGGAGCATATTATGTTGTGTTACTGCCGATGAGCTTCATCAGAGGCATAGAGCTGATAGAACGACCCGAGGGGTGAGCCACAATAGATCTTTCAGGTAACAGTGGAAGGGAAATTGAACGACCACTCACATAGCACCTAACCTAACCTAACCTAACCTAACCTAACCTAACCTAACCTAACCTAACCTAACCTAACCTAACCTAACCTAACCTAACCTAACATAACCTAACCTAACCTAACCTAACCTAACCTAACCTAACCTAACCTAACCTAACCTAACCTAACCTAACCTAACCTAACCTAACCTAACCTAACCTAACCTAACCTAACCTAACCTAACCTAACCTAACCTAACCCTATTGATAACTTTTAAGCTGTTGTTTATTTATGACATTTTCTGAGAGATATTTGTAAATACTGAATCATTTTGTATATTTGTACAAATTGTACATTTCAGTAAGCTAACAAAATTTTAACACTGAAAATTACAAGTTTGTTCTTTCTCTTAAGTAGGTATGTACAAAGTCTTTACACTTCATTAATTAATATGAAAAAGTATATTCTTTGTTTAAAGTATTTTATAAAAATATTTTTTATTTTAACCATCACAACTTTTATCTTTTAGTAAAATTAGGTGAACATGATAATGATTATTAGAATTAAATACTGCTACAATTTGTTGCACAATATTGTAAATATTCCAAACTAAAACAAACCGAAAAAAGGATGGAAATTTAAAATAAATAATAATAATAATAAAGTATATTTTCAACTTATTCATTAAACAAAAATAAAACCTATTGAAATATTATAATAATGTAAGAAGTTTTTATGATAGTTGAGAAAAGTTTAGCAAGAAAGGAATAATCTACAATTAAATTGATTGAACTAACCCTAACTTTTTGGAAGTCCATCTTATTAAGAATAATAAAAAACTCTTCGTTTTAACAACATTTAAAAAATTGCTTTTTTAAAACTCAATGACAGCCGTTTCGCTATACAACTAGCATCGTCAGATTGACATAATATTGAAACAAACAAAATGTAACTTCAATATGTCAATCTGACGATGCTAAGTCTAGCGAAACGGCTGTCATTAAGTTTAAAAAAGAAATTTTTTAAATAAATAGTGGAAGTTTTGTTAAAACGAAGAGTTTTTTATTATTCTTAATAATCTACAATGTATATAATACATGTATTTTGAATTTCTAATAAATTTCAATATTTAGGAAATTTGCAGCACAAACTTTAGTAATATTTTTTGTAACGTACAAATTATGGTTCTTTCAACAGTATGGAAGATCAATAGGAACTGAAACCAAAAACCAAAACGATTGTGAGTTATGATAGTTCCTTTTTTTTAAGTACCTATATCTTCCTGTGACACCTTCAATCACGCTCTATTCTTATTACGATGATTACTGTAATTACAGTCACCAAGAATATTCGAATATCATCCCATTAATTAGATAAATTATAGACATTAGAAAATTTCCGATCACATTTTCATTTTTTTTTCCACCGTTCTCTACATTCAACCACACATAGCGTCGAAATAATTACTATAAATACATACATGAATCCACAAAATGGTTTATGTGAGTCACAAACTTCGTCCTTACAACGTTTTTACATGTTAATTATTTTTTACTTTAAGTTATTATATTTTTTTCAAATTGAAAAAAGAAGGTTAAACCATATTTTATGCTTACCTTGAAACCCCAACGTATTATCGATTGACTGTGAATGTAGAGCATTGTGCTTTCAAAGGTGTAAACAGATTATTTAACTTTGTAATTGTATTTTTATCTGTTACATGTTAACATTTAGAGATCATTTAGACGCTTCAAAAGTGCCATTTAATTGAGAAGCCGACCTTTTTAATTAACAGAAACATATAGTTCTGTAAAATTTATTGTACTAACCCTTACTGTGTGAAAGTTCATCTTATTCAGAACAATAAACAACTAAAAGGTTGAATTAACTTCCACTATTTATTCTATAAATACTTTAAATGCAATAACAGCCGTTTCGCTATTCCGCTATCGGAGTAGCGAAACGGCTGTCATTGCATTTAAAGTATTTATAGAATAAATAGTGGAAGTTAATTCAACCTTTTAGTTGTTTATTGTTCTGAATATAGTTCTGTGTTGATTTTTTTTTAAACAAAAAATAAACATTAAGATGAAGCAAATAATGATTAAAAAATTGTTCATTGATAGAATTTAGTATTATTATTATTACATAACCAAAAAATTTAACAAAGATGTATTGTTTTAAAAATAATTAGATTTTTCAAAGGAAAATAAAAAAAAACAATTGTGGTTTAATTTTCCAAACAAAGTAACGAAATAAAAACAGTGTAAAAAATTATTATGTGGATCTGTTCTTTATCTAAATGGTTGATTATAAAATATTATTAAATGTCTTACACCAAAAGTTAAAGATTTTTGAATTTTACACTATACACATATGTCCAAAAGTTTGTAATATTTTAAAATAATATATCTACGCCTATTGTTTTTTTTAAAAACTCTTGTTGATATTTATTTTAAAGCATTTTAAATCAAAATAATACTAAATTTGATGCGTTTTTGTATTAATTTGGTCATATTTAATTGATTTGGGTGCTTTCACATTATTCCAATTCTTGTTTAAATTTCATTTGAGCTGTTTAAAAATGCCCAGAGACATGATATCATATTTTAATAGGTCTAGAGTAATTGCTTTGTTACAACAGGGCTTTAGCCAAAGTGATATCGCGAATATTGTTGGTGTTACTCAGGGAGCTGTATCAAAAATTAAAAAAAAATCCAAGACACAAATGATGTGAAGGATCGTCCCAGAAATGACAGAAGTCGATGTACAACAGCAGCACAAGATCGGCAGATAACATTGATAGCTCGAAGAAATCGACAGGAATCTACAAGTGGCATATCCAGAGAAATTGCTAGACTTGAAGGACTGAATATCTCAAGGCAAACAATTACACGAACATTAAATTTATTTTATTCATTTATGTCTGGCGATGTTGATGTCAATTAAATTATTAAATAAATTAATGAAATCAATAGCTGCTTGTTTCAAGATATCCATAAAATTTGTTAATCAATATTTCTGTACTCAGGAAATGAAATATTAATGTTTTAAAATAAATTGACTGAAGACCACTATATAAAAATTTAAAGAAAAAATGTTCCGTATGGATATCGAGAGAAACATAACAATAGAAATAATTAAAATGTGATTTGCAATCTCCAAACGTTTTTTTTTGTAATTTTATTATTTTAAAGATGGTTAAATAAACATTTTTTTATTAAACTTCACCGTTATTCTTATTTCCCAGTAACGAGCTACAAAAGCGTTACAGTTACTTTTAGAATTGGCTACATTATTATCAAAGTACGGCGGAATACCAAAGTGAACTTTTTCTATGATGTGTGTAACACATTGTAAGGAAAATTAATTTTACTATGAATTTTTTACGTACCAGTTTTTTTTTAGTGATTAGTCTAGTTCACAAGTGTCGTTTTATAGAATCTAACCTCTAAGACCGAAAATTGTGATCAAGGTTTGAGTGAATTCAGAATACTTCTAAAAAATATTATGAAACATTTGAGTTGATTCATTGTTTTTATTAAAATATATTAAATATACTTGGTTTAGTAATAATATCATTATTAAATATATAATTTTGAAATATCTCTATTATTATCTATTTAAATATTGATCTTCATTAATTAAATAGCACATTGTATAAATTCAGATAGTGCATTCTTCTTCAAAATAAGAAAATTGTTTATCAATCTTGATATAAATACAATAAAGTCAAAAACCATCAATTATACATAGAATTGTTGATTTCCAAGTATCATTTAAAACATTTTATCTAATCCCATATCAGTATTGCTTTGATAATGTGGCACAAACTACGCCTGGATCATAGTTACACAACAGAGAGCCTGTTGATGTTAAAATTCATGAAATTAGCATTGCCTGTCAAACTTCAAAGCTGTAGTGGGTCAGAGATAGAGGACGTGAGTTCGATTCCCACGGACGACCAACTTCTTTTCCAAAAATGTATCACTATTATATTTTACTTATTACATGTCAAATTAAATGTCAAAAAATTAATAGTTTTATCTAATATCAATTTGGTTTGATTTAATTGCAAGTTATATTACGACTATTTATAAGTACAAGCGTATAATTAGTTTTTCCTACGACCACATATGAAAGTGCTAGATTGCACACTTACTTGTACTTAAGAAAGTAGCTAATATCAATACACGTATTGAAAAGTAAAAAAATATAGTTCTATGATCTGTGACATTTACGTCAAATTTATCAATAGTAAACACATGAATGACAAAGCAAGGATATTTAATTTTTTTTAAATCTTTCTTGTGTCAAATATTGTATTGTAATTGCTAATACAAATTTTTCTGTATAAAGTAAGAATAAAGAATAAAGTTTCTTATAGGGTTTTAAATTTTTAAAAAATAAATATATTTTTATTCAGTATTATTATTTTTATAAAAACACTTTTAGAAAGAAGAACAGTTTATTCTTCTTTTTTATATTGGGTTATGTTCCGTGCATGTGTCGAATGTGGATTTTTGAAGTTATGTTTGTGTTTCTGTTTACAATTATCTTTGCGTCTATTATTATTACATTACTTTTCAATTAATTTCACCAACTGACCATTTTACTTTTAATTTTTATAGAGCCCACAAAAAATTAAAATGTCATTTATCTAATAAAGAATTTTGATGTGAATTCCTGAGAAAGGTGGTTATTTGATTTTAATTAATTATATTTCCATAAAATATATAAACTCGTTTAAATCCTAATTTTTAACATGACTAACAATTAAAATAAATTTTATAAATAAATTTAAAATATTTATTATAATAAGAAATATTGGGGTCGTAGGAAAAATCGTGTACACAACGCGTTGGAAAGTGTATTTCTTGCACTCGTTACTTCACTTGTGCGTAATACTTCACTTTCCACACTCGTTATGTAATATACTGTTTTGAATAAGAGTTTTTTTATTATTCTCATTTTACCATTAACATTAAACATTAACACACAGTTTTTATAAATTCTTAAATTTGGTATATAAATATAAAGTTTCTATAATATGTTAAAAATAAACGTATACATAAACCTCTTCATGCTTTTTAATATGTCATAAATAAAGTAACATAACAGGAAATGGCTCAGAGATTAGAGCGTTCGCCTTGTAAGTGTTGGGTTCGATCCCCACGTACGACAAATTTATTTTCCAAAAAATGTAATACGATTATTTTCATTTTTATTTACTACCTGTAAAATGAAATCTTAAAAAAAAGTTTTAATATGTCGTAGATAAAGTATAGTACGTTACTCGTAAGTTAAGATCAATTACGCCATCGCAACGTTGTCGCTCGTGCGTAATTGATTCCTTAACCAACGCGTTACGTAATATACTATACAACCACTATAAATGCATGGCGTGCTAGCTGAAATTTTGCTAGAATAGATTTCGGAGTCATTTAATATAGATTTAAAATTAACGTATAATTTCTCATAAGTTTTTTTCTCGCATTTGACACTTTATCTAAGAGAAAAAGTGACCGGACTAGGACAGTTTAAAGGTTTAAACCAGATAACGGAGATCTAACGTGAATGGATTTGTATTTAAAAAATAAACACAACATCAGCTGCATACCAAAGACATTATGTCGAGTGTAGCCGGGTGTAAAATATAATCCATGATATCTTGTAACAAATACGTAATTCATATTTAACTAACAAGGAATTCTGGAATTCATTATTTACTCAGTGGGTATTCATCATTCATACGGAAAATGAAAGTGTAGGTATTATCTAATGGAAGTTGTACACTGTGCGGGAAATCACGTGTAAGAGGTGAAGACTATAAGAGCTTCAGCGCGTGACCCAAGTAAGACCAATAAATTAATGTAATATACTAAGTGTCATAAAAATCCGAACACCCAGTTTAAATGATTTTATTTTTATAAAATTTTGTATAGTGAAGCATAATAAGTAAATGATAAAAATATCAAAATTATTGCATTGCTTTAAAGCCCTTTTACCTTTAATAATGTGTGGATGCACCCCGATGTGTTACGCATTCTTCAACGCGCCTAGGCATGCTTCTGTTCAGGTGGTCAATGTCCTCCTATGGTATCTCATTCCAGGCAACCACCAACTCCTCTTTAAGTTCTTCAAGAGTCTGAGGAGGACGTTGCAAATTGAGCAATCTCCAACCCATCATATCCCACACGTGCTCAATTGGGGATAAGTCGGGAGATATTGGTGGCCAACGTAACAATGTGACATCATTATGTTGAAAGAAGTCTATTGTGACTCTTGCGACATGTGGTCCGGCATTATCTTATTGGAAAGTTAGATTTGCCAGGGTGTCAAGATGGGGTTCTAAAACTTCTTGGATATAACGCTGCGCGTTCATGATACCTCTGATGAAGTCTCTCGATAACTCCAACAGTTTGATGAACATGCCTTTCAACAAAAAACCTTCGATTTCTCCTTTCACCACGTCGTCTTCTAACCCTCGCTCGACCATCGTGTAAAGACAATACTGTTCCATTCCTGATCCCAGAGTGACCGTTCTCTGCACCACTCAAGGCGATTACGTCGGTGTTCTGGAGTTAAAGGAAGGACCCAGTGTGGTCGGTATGAAAACAGGCCAAAACGTCTTATTCGTCGGTAAACACTTCGCATGCCAATAGGTCTTCCGTGTTCTGCAAACCATTCATTTGCAATGGACCTGGTAGTGGAGAAATGGTCCCCTAAGGCCAATAATCTTAGGCGGCGATCTTCACGGTCTGTTGTTCTACGGGGGCGTCCAGAGCCCCTTGCTCTTTGCGTACGGCCTTCTCGAAGCCATGCCTGACAACACCTAACCACGGTGTCTACACTTCTTTGCACTCTAACTGCAATTTCCCGAAAAGAAAATCCAGCTTCCCGAAGTCCCACTATACGACCCCTATCAAACTCACCAATCGTAAAGAATGTCAAGAACCAAAATCCGCAAAATTTGGATCTTTACTACGGCTACAATATTCATTTTTGGATTGTTAGTGGATTTCAAAAAAAGCAGTATAAAAATCGGAATCTTCAACTGATAAGGCTGAAAATTATATCAATTGTTTATTTCAGTAAAATAAATATTCACCAAATTTTATAAAAATAAAATCATTTAAACTGTGTTTCGGATTTTTATGTCACTTAGTACAAGTGACATTAACAGTCACATTATCAATGTTACAAGATTATAGGTCAGTACGGAATTAAACTAAATAGTTTCCTTAGTAAAAAATTATTCTCGATTATATGCACTTATTTTACTGATTAATTTCAAATTGTAGTTTTTTCTTTGCGGTCGTTGTTCTCTATTAACGTGTATATATTATGAACCTTCTCTTTATCTTGTTTTTTTTTTCGATTAGTTCCATTTAGATTTCAAGACTGCGTATATAACACGCCCTTTTTATTTAGATTCAAATTGTTTATTTTGTTTCCATTAGTCAGGATATGTGTTAAACGGCGCGTAAAACATCGGACCTGATTTATTCACCGACTTCCTGGACTTGGATTAGGTCAGTTAATTATTTTTTAATAACCGATATAATCTGATCAAAATAAGTAATGAGGAACAAGACCTTTTTCGAGGTAAGTATTAACCAAACCACGTTGCGACACACGGCTGTTGATTTTCATTGAAAAAATGCGGATTTATTTTTTAATATAAGTATTTATTAATATTATTTCACAAAATGCTTGATTATAAATATACACACAGCTTCACAAAACTTCTCATCAATTTCGCATCAGTTGTTGTATTTTATCATGAATAAAAAACGCCACAAAACTTTATCACTTTCTTCTACAGCATTTGTTGAAAGTTGTCTGTTTTGTATAAATCTCGAAAAAAATCATTTGTTTCCAATTGTTTAAAAATGCCTGACCATCAAATTTCAGGTTTTGTTAGAGCTAGAATAATCATTCTACATCAACAAAAGTCATAGGATTTCTGCAAGTCTTTGCATTCCTAGGACGTCTGTTTTCAGAATTAATAAAAATTAGGGTCTTCTTGTCGGGGTTTTGTAGGTCTGGGTTTATTAAGTATTTTTTGTCAGGTTTTTTTGACGGTTTTTTATTATCTTTTTTGACATCTTTTATATATTTTTGACATCTATCAAAATTATATAAATTATAAAAGTAAACAAATTTTTTAAAACAAATTCATGTTGAGTTGAAACTCAAGATTCTTCCCCGCAAAAATTAGTGGCTTGGGATTCTTTTATTTTTCCGTCTCTATTTTCGCCAGTCTTTGAACAGGTCTGGTCATTTCACCATTTTGAGTCTTTATTGGTGCTACTCTGACCAGACCCGTCTGGTCCAGGAAACACTTTTAGTATTATTTCCAGCCTCCAGACATT
Organism: Ophraella communa; assembly: GCA_035357415.1. Classification (NCBI taxonomy): domain Eukaryota; kingdom Metazoa; phylum Arthropoda; class Insecta; order Coleoptera; family Chrysomelidae; genus Ophraella; species Ophraella communa. Next base: position 69,091,311 of record CM068979.1, read on the forward strand.
TCTGGGTTGATTGTCTTCGGTAATGATAACGATATCATTTATTTTAATCAATTGTTGGTCGTCATTCCATTTGCTCCTTCTTGTCAATGTGGGTAAATATGCTTTAATCCACACCTTCCAAAATTGATTTTTTAACATTTGATTTCTTCTCCAGCATTTTCTTAAATAGAGGTATGTTTGATTTCTCAAGTCACTCCAAATTTCACAAGGATTTCGTAGTTTTTCTTTTTCGTAGTTTTTCTTTTCTTTTCCCGAAAAATGATTTGGCGTTAAAGCCTCAAAGTCGTCTGAATCAGCTGAAATTTTGGTTATCGGTCTTGAGAATTTTGGTTATCGGTCTTAGAATATTTTCGTTAATAAACCCAGACCGACTAAACCCAGACCTACAAAACCCCGACAAGAAGACCCTAATTTTTATTAAGAATACTGCAACTGTTTCAAGAATCTGGAGGTCTTAATAGGAGACCTGGTAGTGGGCGTCATAACAACCTAGCCAATTTTGTTTGAAGCAATCGGAATATCAGAGCGGTAAGATTCATTTCTAGGCCTACAATTCGACGAAAGCTGGCTGATGCCAATTTGTGATCAAGAAGACCTTTAAGAGTGTCGAGGCTTACTAGAGCACTAAGAGCTGGTCGCTTAGTATGGGGCCATATTCACAGGAACTGGCTTTTACCTCAATGGAGAAATGTCCTTTTTCCCGATTTGGATGAACAAGTGACAGCCATCATGCAAGGGTATGGAGAGAGCCAGGACGTGCAGCACGTTTAGCATTCCGCAAGAATTGGTTCCTTACCAAGGGAGGACAGTTATGTTTTAGAGGGGGGGGGTTTTGCATGGTTATTGCCAATTGTTCTGCCTCATAGAGAAGAATTTGGACCAAATTTCATTTTTATGGATGACGAAGCCCGTCTACATCGTACAAGAAGAATCCAAAATGTGTTAGCTGAAGCCAATGTCCAGCAAGTGAACTGACCAGCACAATCGCCGGACATGAATACGATCGAGCACGTGTGGGATATGCTTTCAAGAGCCAGGGTTAAGAAGACCAAACCCATCCGTAACCCTTCAAGAGCTGATGGTTGCTGCACTGGAAGAGTGGAACAATATTCCTCAAGAAGAGATATATAATCTTATTCTCTCATTGCCAAGGCAAGTCAATCAATGTATCGAGAACAGAGGCGGTCCTAGGAATATTAATGTTGTTATTTTTTTCACAACTTCAGTTTTATTAAATTAGATTAATTGATTAATTGATTTTTGGCAACAAATTTGATTTTTATAACTCACCCAAAACTTTTAAACATAAAAAAATGAAGAATGAATTTGAGGGACGTTTTGACGTTAAGGTTAAAGGTGTTTGCATCCCTTTTTAGAAATAACCACCCATTTGCTCCACATAAATTTAGTATTATTGTATAAATAATTATATATTATAAAAATATATATTAAAAATATAACCTACACGAGAAGCAGTGGCGTATGTATAAATACTGTGGTGCGGAGAAGCAGTTTTAGTTCAAACTTTATACAGGTAAATTATAAGTACTCATATAAATCAGTATGTGTAAATAAATTGTGTTATAGTTAAGCTGTTTTAATATATGAATAAATTAAATATTGAACTGTTGAAATAAATAAACGTTACAATAATCATATTGATTTCTCTCACTTTTTATAAAAATTGTTTGCATTCTAGATTAGCCTTTTTACATTTAACTATTGATTTTATTATTTTGGATAAAACACAAAAAATACAATTCCAAAACAGTTTCAAATATGTAAAAACACAAAACCTTGCACAAGCGTGTAGGACGTCTATTTACCTTCTCCTTCGAAAGTCGAGCGACATCAGTAGGTGTGGACGTGTTGAAACGTGTCGGTCAATTTTTTTCAGTTTGTTTATTGGTGTTTATATCAAAATTATTCCATTTAAAATAATTTTATTTTTAAAACATTTTTATAATGGAGTTTAATGATGAACAAACTGTTTCATTTATTGAAATGTATAGGGTTAAAAATTATGTTATTTTTAGTTAGGTAGGTTATGTTAGGTTATGTTATTTTTATATTATTGGGCAACTGATTCACATATATATATTAAGGTTCAAAAGTACCGACCTACAAATAAAATGTGTTAAAGGAAAGCAAAAAAACACATAATATCGCATATATACATTAAACAACTTCCTTCTTCATTTGCAATTGTCAGACTTTTTATTCTGTTTTAATGCATTTTGCTTTTAATTAACTTGGACAATAATATTTCATGTTCACCCTCAAGGGAACGGTTTCCTGAAGTGACCGGTTATAACAATCGTTTTTTAACGGATCCACATACCCGATAGAATACATTTCCTGTCTCGCTTAAAAACAATCTATCAACAACAATAACAACTATGTTTTTCAGTTTTTCTTTATAATATTTAAATCAACATTAGTAAAAATAATACTACATGAACTTCAACCTGCATTTGATAAGCATCGCTATGATTACTCCCTTATATAAATCTTAGTTCTACTGGTCTAACGCCATTTAAAAAACTTATTTTGTTAATTTTAGTATACATGTGTTCAAGTTAAATTGTATACATTTACATTTTATGATTTATCTATAAAGAAAGTAAATGTTTTATTCAATTAATTTGTTACCTCAGTTATTCTATAAACAATAGCACCTTCTAAACCAACCGTTTAACTGGGTTTCTCTTGATGCTATTAAAAATTAGCAACAAATGAACAATACTGCGAAAATTTAAGAAGATAAACATCAGTTACAGTGTTATTTTTACCTATATTTTATTTAAATTTTTTGAACATAAATCCGTTTACATTAATCGGACAATAGAAAATAAATTTAAACATTTTTAATTTTGTAAATAATACAAATCAATAAAAAAGCAAGTCTCATTATAAAAGTTTACATATTTGTTAAATTAAATAACCTTTTGATCAATTATTTCTTACGTAATTGTTTTGTGCAACAAATTGATAATACATAATTTTAACCAAGGATTAACTGAATATTTTCAAGACAAATATGGTTCGATTAGTTTCTTTTGAATTTATCGTATTTACATGTTTAGTTTTGTATGTAATTATTTATTACTTTGCCAATAAAATATATACGTTCTTCATTAATAATAAACCTGCTTTCAGAAATATTAATCCTAATGGCAAATAAGCCTAAACATTTTCTATACATCCTATCGGAGAACTTCAGTTATTCTTTTGAAATCTATAGTTTTTGTAATTTTTGCATTTGTCCTGTATCTCAACTAATTCTGACAGGTAATTATCAAATGGTATTCTCGGCTACCTTCTTGGACTTTTAGACTCATTCAGTTATAACAAATTTAATATTTTATAAAATTATGAATATTAAAATTGATGGGGTTGTAGGAAAAATAGCATTTATAACTCGATAGAAAGTGTATATTTTTTGCAGTTATTGTGTTAGCAAGATTAATGAATAAGTAATTCTGGTTTGTAATTCTGGTTTGTTCAAGTTGATCAAAGAAATATTATCTTGGTAAAATAATTTCAAGTTAATACTTTTATAAAAAAATTTTATGAGTTGCAATATCTATGCAACCAAATATACACATAGGTATGCTTTTTTCAAGTTCCAATTAATTTCACCTTAATTTCACCAACTGTTCCAATAACCATTTTACCTTTAATTTTTATGGAGCCCTAAAATGTCATTTAGCTAGTAAAGAATATTGATGTTAATTCCTAAGAAAGGTATTTATTTTATAAATAAACTAAAAAATTCATAATTATAAAAAATATTGGGTTTGTAGGTAAAATGGTGAACATAGCTCGTTGGAAAGTGTATTTCTTGCATATGTCATATTACTGTAAATGGGGGTAACATTATATGATTTTCGTCTAAATGATTTTACTTTAAAATGCCATACTATTTACATCTAGGTATATCAAACACCAACGCAGGAATTTGACCAGATTTTCTGCATTCATGTATTTGTGGATAATATCTCATTCGAGACAGAACAAATATTAGTGACGAGTTGTACATAAATTTTGTTTTAACATTTACAATTTAGCAAAGGTTGGTGTTTCAATTATTTTAAAACGTATACCGTGTTGGTTTCTTCGTCATACCCACATTAATTACATAATATTGGCGTGCCATATAGACTAAAAACCGTTATAAATGACAAGTCAAACGCCGTGACTCACAAATGATAGTTCAAATTACGCACTAATTACTATTTACCGAGTATACTGACAAGGACACACCGACATGCAAATCACAAAAGTACATATTATAAAAGGTATGACAATGGCTGATAAATGCCTGTTTTAGGAGATATTTTTTTGGGTTGGTAATCGTAAAGAGAGAGAGATGTAATCACTGTGGCCCCAACTGGCTTCCAGGAAAAAAGTACACTGCTTCTCAAGAAGGAAATAATTTTTGGAGATACCATCAATAGAAAAACTTATTGACAAACGACGTACAAACTAATAGTTTATTCTAATCTTCTTTGTCAAAGTGAGGCAACGACAATTCAAATGACACAAAATCACCATATCGATTTATTTATAGGTACCTAGTGATAAAATTTCTATTACCTAAATTTTATTAATATCCCTTAATATACCCTAAACAATTATGTAGAAAGATAAACGTAGCAAAAGCAATTTAATAAATAATATACAGTCTTGATTTAATATATTACAAGAAATTGTCTATTTTGAATAGTTAGTAATGTTGAAATACTATTAAGCTAATAAATGTTGGCAAGTAGGTAAACAACAAAGGTCATATCATTATCTAGCGCATTAATTATACATTTTCACAGGAAACCTAAAGCCTTATCGAACAAGAAAGCTTTCTAGATAGTTTTTAAAATTAATTGCAGTGATATATCAATTTGCACTTTCTATGTCATTCATTTATATTTACAAGAATGAAACGGAAATGATACGGTTTGATGCAAAATAATTATCACCTCTGGTATCGTTATTTATTATAAATAAATAATTACAATAGTAAGGCCAAAAAATTGAACAAAAAAACAGTTCAACATTATATATTACAACATAACTATCTTGTACGTGATTCAATTAAACTGGGAAACGAGATTTGGGTTTGTCTGTTATACATATATTGTTTTATACATAGTGATACTGCTTTATCTAACGGTAGGTAATGAATTGCCTAGCAAAAATCTATTGATTATTTTGTAGTTATATAGATAACACGGGAAGAGTGGGCATTTTTGTTTCACCTCTGCAATAATAATACTTATTTAACAAACATGTTTTCCCTTTCAACTATCAAAACAAGCAATTCTTTTTAATACACAAATTTCTATTAAAGTTATTATGCATAAATAAAACAATGTTATAACAAACAAAAGAATCTCATTAAAAAAAATAATAAAAATCAAAACATATTCTTGCTCATCTGGTGACAAGCTAGTAGGTAAATATCTGCTCAAAATGTGTAAGTAACTAGTAATATTTTCTATAAAAACTTTTTAAAGTTTTTGCCTCTACTCTACCAAGTTTATAGTAAAAACCATAATTGGAGCGATTTAAATCTTGAAGAGTATCCAAATCCTTATGTTTTAATTAAAAATACTGTTTACTGTTAGGTACTTTATTATTGTTAATCATATTGTGTTTTAAACACCCTCCATTATATCATAAATTAATAATTTCTGTAAATGGTAAATATTAAAAAGGTTAAACCCACTTCACATTAAATAAATTCTTTAACTGAATGTCTTGTACGAACTACCAAGTCCTAAAATACAAATATATATGTACTTGCAGCCCAATAGACCAAGCGAAACTAGACCTCAGTTTAAAACGTGTCTGTATATGGAAGAGGTATTTATCATCTACATTATTCACAAGAAAAAGCGATTACAAAAATAATATTAAATTTATTGTAGCATACACCTTTAACGGTTTATTCTATAAAATGAAATAACTTGTTCTAGTTTATGAAAATTTTAAAATATTCAAATGACAAACGAAAATATTTTCACAGACAACTTTAAACAGCAATTGGAAATTATTTATGGTATGGTATTCTTAACAATCAAGTAATTTTAAAACATTGTAAACAGTCTTATTCATATTGGTCACTGTAAGAGAATTTCTCACTTCCTCACATCTAATTTAATTAATTTCGGAATTTGGGTAAACATTGACTCAATGTATTTGCTGGTATTTATTTTAATAAACGTTTTCTCACTAATGTTGCTAAGTAATATTTTATTTATAAAACATTAAAACCATATTTACTGGAAATAATAAATGATCAAATGTATATCTTCAATGTTGTCAGAGTTAACAGCAATTAGACTCCGGATAATAATGCGTTAAACAAATAAAAATAAACAAGAATTGTTTTTATTTCAACTCCGTATCAGAAGATAACAAAATGATTGGAGACAAAAGTGAAATAAAGTCTAGCGATAATTGAATAATCAAACCACAAAAATCCAATATTATAGAATACCAATCCCATAAATTTGAAGAGCAATAGTTCAGTAACCAAGTAGGAATTAATTTATTGGCGATGAAAATATGAAATATTCCTTCATCCTTCATCGGTTTTAACTAAAAAATAAGAATCACTTACCTCAATAGAATTGTCAAATGGATATCGTGGCTCAATCTATCCAAGGCGCTGGTACCATCGACTCGGACTGCATTAACTTTGTCTCGAAGCGAAGAAGAATTTCCAACTGGAGGATGTCTTTCTCTGAGTATGTCGAAGATGTTAGGTTGTCTTAGGAAAGCAACGACTTTGTCGTTGTAAGCCACAGGAACGTCGGGAATGTTGTTGGCTACAGTTGATGGAGGCAAGGGGCGCGGAGGAGGAGCCGGAGCCTGAAACAATAAGCCATAGAAAATTAAAAAATCACTAGTTATGTACTTTTATATGTCCAAATTTAACTCGAAAATTGGCATAGTTTATCAATTGATACTATTATCCAAGTGCAACAGTGTTACTTCGGTCTAAAGCTATTTTAATTAAAAAATAGATACTATGTAAAGAAACTATTGGGGTTTTTTGCAAATTATTTTGAATACAAATCAGTATGCATAGGCAACACACAATACACGCACATATACCTATGTCAAATAAACTAATTTTATAATGGCTATTATTTTGATAGTTTATTTACTAATAATTCTAACCAGCTACTAAACAAAAGTATTTATTATTAAAAGAAATAATTTGTTTGATTTCATTATTAGATTATAATAGAATTTTCTTAAATAATGACAAACAGTTATGTTATTATAACAATATTTTGGCAATTTTCAAAACATAAGTTAAAGAAATTGTCGTAATAGACTCAGATATTTTATCTAATTGGCATAGTTTATCAATTGATACTGTTTTTCAAGTGCAACAGTGTTACTTCGGCCTAAAGCTATTTTAATTAAAAAATAGATACTATGTAAAGAAACTATTGGGGTTTTTTGCAAATTATTTTGAATACAAATCAGTATGCATAGGCAACACACAATACACGCACATATACCTATGTCAAATAAACTAATTTTATAATGGCTACTATTTTGATAGTTTCTTTACTAATAATTCTAACCAGCTACTAAATAAAAGTATTTATTATTAAAAGAAATAATTTGTTTGATTTCATTATTAGGTTGGGCAATACATTGCGTAAACATAAAAATCAAAATATTTTCTTTGGTTTTTGAAATTAATAGAATTTTCTTAAATAATGACAAAACATAAGTTAAAGAAATTGTCATAATAGACTCAGATATTTTATCTACAGTAAAAGATACATGAAGTAACTCATCCAGATGCGAGTAAGTCAATTCCACATTGTTTTATTATTATTTTTTTTTCCTGTTGGAACCTAGTTATTTACAATCTACTACAACATTAAGTTAGTATTTAGTAAATATTTATGATGACTCCGATTTTGACTTTGTAGGTGTTGCCGGCCTTCTCTCAGCTAGTGGGCATTCGTAAGATTGTGAATCAATTCATTTTCATGGTTGAAGTTTCTGGCTCTGTGCTTGGTGACTTGTGGATTTATGACTTCTGTAATATATGGTATTTTCAAGTCGTGGAGTGTCTGGTTTGAAACATACCAGGTGGCATTTGCTAGCATTCTTAGGATCTATTGTGTCCCCCCTTACTTGCCAAGTTCTGATGTTTTCTCAGATTTATAGCAGCTCTTCGAGTACTATTTTCCTGAGAAAGTTTAGGACATCGTCGGGCTTCAAATCAGGTAGATCCCCCTCTTGTATTTCATGTCCCAGGTATCTGGCCCTAGAATTCTGCAAGGCAGGGCATTCTGAGAGTATGTGTATTGAGGTTTCATCCTCTTCCTCACCGAATCTGCACTTTGCTTCATCTGCTAACCCTAGTTTCTTCATGTGGCTTTTTAACCGGCAACGCCCGGTTAGTATTCCCGTTAAAAATCTTAATTACATGATTTTTTATTGCAAAATTGTTCGATTTAAGTTTCTAGAAAAAATGCTGGGTCAACTTCATCGTTCAGGTACAACCAAAGTAATTTAAATGGAATTAACTCTTCAAAGTACAATATTGCGAAATTTTCTACCAATTTATAAATTTTAAAAGTTAGTAGCAACTTGCAAGTGCCAAGTGCGTTAAAGTATATAAAAACAAATTGATTTTGTAATCTCAAACATCTTGACAACAAAACTTTCTATTTTAATAAGTACATTATCGCACTTTCCATAAATACCAAATGAAAATCATGATATAAACAGATTTAGATTAATTAATGTCATTTAAAAGTGTTTCATTACATTTTGTTAAGAAATCTTCGACACTACAAATAATTATTCTAAAATGTTGGAGAAAATGAGGGTTACAAAAATTTTGGCATAGTTTTCAAAACAAAAAGAGTTGCACGTCATAATGGACTGGGAAAGTGTGACGTCAAAATTTGTGTTCTATGCTGTTGAACTGGGAAATGTCAACGAAATGATTCCAAACGGCAACATTATAAATCCCCAGAAATAACTTTTGTTTGAGTTATTTTGTTATTATTATACTTTAAAATATAACGCAAGTATCATAATTAAGTAAATATAAGCAAAATCTTTCCAAATTCGATTTTAAAGTACCATTTTAGTAAGTATTCTTAAAATTTATGAAAATGCACAACTTTGAAGGTTATGTTATAATATTTTTACGGAAATTGTTCATATATCTACTTTAGTAATATGTAAAACATATGAATGAACACTTGCCAATAAAAACACAGTAATTAACTCCCAAAAATCAAGAAAATATAATAAAATAATCAATAACCTAAAAAAAACATACCATAAAAAATTGTTGTTTGGAATCATTTGGTTTGACACTTACGTCACTACTTTCCCAGTCCATTGTGATGGTGCCATATTTAAAAACTAAAAGTCCGGATTTATCAAGTTTAATGATGATGATGATGACATAATTATTTAACCTGTTACAAATGTTAGAGATACTATTTTGTTCTCATAAAAATAATGTTTTAAACTTTCGATACTAATAGTTTAAATCGGCATTTTTTGTTTGGCAACAGCGCTTTTTTGCAAAACAATACGGATCTAAAATAACTAAATTTTAAATTAGAGATATTTATATTTTTTAAATATTGTGTAATTATAGACGACTGACGTCATTGAATTCTACGACGTGCAACGCTTTTGTTTTGTGTTTACTTTACAAACATTTGTAAATATAACAACCGCTAGTCTTTGATCCACCTTGATATTGAACAATAAAATGGATTAAAAACACAAATTTAGCACACAAATATACACACATATTCTCAGCAAAAATTACTAAATGAAGCTTCGCATAATATACACAGTTTTTAGTGGAAAACGTTTTTTATGACTTTGAAAACACTCAATAAATTAAAACGCACAACCACAATACTTACGTGATCGTCGACCATTCTTCTCTGCACTACCAGATCAAAAGGTAACCTAGGATCCATATAAGTAGTTTTCTTATTAGCGTGATCAATAAAAAATTGCTGTTAATCCAATCCGATAGCAAGCACAAAGTAAAAACAAAAAAAATACATGATTATGACACATTATAAAAAAGATTTCGTTTTCTACTTTCATACCTTGGCGTTTCTATCTTTTCTAGTATCCCAACCGTTCGGCAAATCCTGGTTACTGTCAGCAAATAAATTGACTAGGCTGACCAATTCTTTATTGTGTTGATATTTTTCAAAGACGTTGGGGTCCCTTCTTATCTTCACTATCATGTGTCTTAGAGTTGGATTCCGATTGTACAACGACAAAGCCTCCTGAAAGGAAAATTATTTTAGGTGATCAATGTAGTGGATTCGAAAGAAAATGGAACTTAGCAATAATTAGTAACGGTTCTGTAAAAAGTAAAAGTATATTGAAAAGAAAAGATTATTTAATATTAATAGTTGCAATGATATAGTAAAACCAATAATGATTAAAAGTAAAGCGCGTTGTCATATCTAAATTTTACGATACCAGTTTATAGCAGAATCAAAATATTTATAGTAAGCAGTAGAGTTGTAGGTTGTGGCAAATTATAGATAATACACAATTAATACTAGTACGATTAAAAGATATTATTTATGACAAAGATCAGTAATGAGCTTATAATAAGTAATACTTATACATTTCCTGATTACTGATCAGTTAAAATTAATTATTTTCTGTATTACTAGTGGCAACGCTGTACGCAACGATATTTCTGTCTTTGTCACTTTATCGTAACTTCCATCACATCGTCGCAGGCCAGAGTAATGTAAATGCAAGCACGAGCGTATCATTGGTTTGTGAATTATACAGTATGAATTGTACGTTTTACAGGTAACTTAGTCAGCATCGACGTGTTGTGTTAACAATTGGTGAAAGTAATAGTGCTAATAAGTGTTCAATTGGTACATTACGATATTGCAAAGTTTTAATGAAATAAATAAAAAATGTGTATGAATATTTGAAATAATTGTACTAAGAATTTTTCTATGATTCTTAGCCCTCTTAAAAATTAATAAGCACGTCCATGATTTGCTGTCATCTGGGCCTACTTCTACTTTCAATCATTATTGGTTTTAGTATAGTTGTGAGACAGTATATTCCTGATTATTGCAGTGATAGCTTTCACTGGTAAGTAAATACAAAAGTAATATTTATATTTAGGGCAAAAGTGATATGTGTTGTATTGTAAAAAAATATTGTAATGAGAACCGTTAACTGAAAATTTGATAACCCTGGAATCTTCTAAACGAGTGGCACCACTTGTCGAAATTGTTAGAAAGCTGCAATAGACAAGTTTCATCTACCAGAATAATCCATAGGAGCAAATTTAAATTCAATATTATGCTAAAAATGCAGATACCAAACAGACTTTAGAGTAGTTCTAGTCAGTGAAATCATCATAAATGGCTATTAATAGAGTTATTTATGTATTAAAAGCGAAAAGTGATAGTAATTACTCGAAAGCAATGTCACTTTATGCTTGTAAGACATACCACATTTTTTCTACAATCACTTAACAAAATGAAAAACTATTTTTAAACTATTAACTTTATTGTAATTATTTAAAAAATCACCAACTTTATTAAAATTAGGTCTATATTGTGAATAATTATTATGATTGGCATTATCCCCTATCTGTCTACCCAGGAAAAATTTTCTTTCCTGGTTCAATGCTTTTATTATTATTATTATTATCATCTATATAGTCTTCGGCAACCGTCGAACTCTTCCAACCCTCGTGTCGCTATATCTAAATTGAACGAAAACTTTTAAACTTCAGTCAGTTTGAATGTTCAATTTTTTTGTGACCGTACTTACTAAACGTCAACGACAAGCATAATAAAAACCTTTATCAAGTGATTGTAGAAACATAAATTAAAATGTAAATAAAAACTTGAAACATTTAAGATTATAAATAAATTGTAGACAGCAGTAAATAAATTAAGTGTAAACAAATTAAAATACACGTTAGATATACTAAGTGACATAAAAATCCGGACACCCAGTTTAAATGATTTTATTTTTATAAAATTTTGTAAAAGTACTTACTGAAGCATAATAAGTAAATGATAAAAATTTCAAAATGCCATTTCTTTAAAGCCCTTTTACCTTTAATAATCTGTAGATGCACCCCGATGTGTTACGCATTCTCCAACGCGCCTAGGCATGCTTCTGATCAGGCAACCACCTACTCCTCTCGAAGTTCTTCTAGAGTCTGAGGAGGACGTTGCAAATTGAGCAATCTCCTACTCATCATATCCCACACGTGCTCAATTGGGGATAAGTCGGGAGATCTTGGTGGCCAAGGTAACAATGTGACATCATTATGTTGAAAGAAGTCTATTGTGACTCTTGCGACATGTGGTCGGGCATTATCTTGTTGGAAAGTTGGATTTGTCAGGGTGTTAACCATAAGCTATAGCACCCCAAACCATAACAGCTTAATGAACATGCCTTTCAACAAAGAACCGTGGATTTCTCCTTTCACCACGTCGTCTTCTAACCCTCGCTCGACCATCGTGCATGCCTAAACAAAATCGAGACTCGTCACTAAAGACAATACTGTTCCATTTCTGATCCCAGAGTGACCGTTCTCTGCACCACTCAAGGCGATTACGTCGGTGTTCTGGAGTTAAAGGGAGGACCCAGTGTGGTCGGTATGAAAACAGACCAAAACGTCTTATTCGTCGGTAAACACTTCGCATGCCAATAGGTCTTCCGTGTTCTGCAAACCATTCATTTGCAATGGACCTGGTAGTGGAGAAACGGTCCCCTAAGGCCAATAATCTTAGGCGGCGATCTTCACGGTCTGTTGTTCTACGGGGGCGTCCAGAGCCCCTTGCTCTTTGCGTACGGCCTTCTCGAAGCCATGCCTGACAATACCTAACCACGGTGTCTACACTTCTTTGCACTCTAACTGCAATTTCCCGAAAAGAAAATCCAGCTTCCCGAAGTCCCACTATACGACCCCTATCAAACTCACTAAGTTGACGAAATCGTACAGGTCTTCGTACCAAAGGTATCGTAACCAATCGTATAGAATGTCAAGAACCAAAATCTGCAAAATGTGGATCTTTAGTACGGCTACAACATTCATTTTTGGACTGTTAGTGGATTTCAAAAAAAGCAGTATAAATCTTCAACTGATAACGCTAAAAATTTTATCAATTGTTTATTTCAGTAAAATAAATAAATATACCAAATTTTATTAAAATAAAATCATTTAAACTGGGTGTTCGGATTTTTATGTCACTATATTTAGCATTAACTCCAAAGTACCATAAATGTGAATGTAAAACATGTTCTTCAGAACAGTTGCAGTGATTACCTTAAAAAATGGGCTCCTGACTGTTTGGTTTATATCAGATTGATATTAATATTTTTGAAAATGGGGTTCCGACCGCTTCAATAATATAAGGGGCTGAATATCTGACTTAATATCATTACAAAATTCAAAGATCTTATGAAATGACATTGGGATTACTGGATAAATATTATTTCATTACTTTTCCCCTATAAAAGGTCGGTGGAAAATGAGAGACGATATACCATATCATATAAAACAATATGACCTAAAAAATAAAGGGTTAGTTCAATAAATTTTACCCTAACCTGATTCATATGTAGAACAGTAAAAAAGTCAGGTCTTGTTAAAAGGCGGCAACCCGGAGGAGCAGCAACCAGAACTTCTCCGGAATCTAATCTATTAGAACTTATCGTTCTTCTTATACTTTGATATCTCCTATCGAGTTGTCTTCTATGTTGTTCTGCGGCCGCCGGCGGAATTGAACTGGTACTACCACCTGGTCGGGTCCAAGATGTCGTACGGGTAGCGTGATCGATATAAAACACTCTACCGTGACTATCCATCCGAGCTTCCCAAGCTGAAACAAAAGCAAATTAAAGACAAATTAAAAACATGAAAGCATGAATTTGCAATTCCTTGGGTGATACAATTCTGGTATAATTAACAATATTTTTGAATGTTAATGTTTGTAAATTACTGTGAAGTACATGTAATTAAGAAATGACTTACAAGGTGGCAAAGGTTCTTCGTCTCCTTCCACTTTGGTCAAAATAAGAGCTCTATGACTTCGTTCCGGAATTGAAGGTAATCTCGTAGTACTAATTCTTTGTAAAGGTAGAGGCATCCCACCGCTGGCTTCACCATTCGTTTCCCTACAAAGAAAAATATTTTCTTAATAAATAATTCGAATCTTAAACATCTTGTCTTTACCTTATTTCATCTCGTTCTAACCCCAATATAGGTTTCAACCTAATCATTAACGTTTCCATATCAGGATCATCTCCAGCTGTATTATCTATATTTTCCAAGGTATCTACGTTTGAAATAACGTCAGGGGGTTCGGTGGATTTGAGATTAGGAGGACGAAGCTCAGGAGCTCTTAATTTTCTAGAATGATGTGTAGGCGTTGGAGGACATACTAAGGGATCCGTACTACATGGAGTTGTTTGTGCTACCTATAATTATAGTTAAATAAGTAAAAATATATTTAAAACATATTATATCCATACCCTTTGTAAGGCTTTTGATTGAGGCCGTATTAGTTCTTTACATTCCGTTCTGGGTCTATGTAATGGCGTGTGAAATACTTCATCAAGACCTTCAACATCTTGCAGCAATCTCATTAAGGGTTTGTGAGGTTTACTTGCCAATTCACTATCAACAGCTCCATCTACAATATCAGCTGACCCGTTTAAACACACCGATCCATTAGATCCAGACGTAGATCCACTACTCTGAGTAGAAACTGAACTTTGGCTATCTTTCTTTTCTATAGCTAAATGAGTATTAGGTGGACTAGATTCAATATCTCGGTTTTTGCTTAAAACCGTACTTATATAGTTATCACAGCCTATAAGTTTTGTGCCGTTCTCCACCAAGGCTGCTTTTACTTTGTGGTTAGCGTTGGACACTATATCTATATCCGAGGTGGATGCTGTACCTGAAAATGTTTAAAGTAATTGTTTAAGTTTCCATAAGAAATATCTAATAATAAATACAATTTTCTATAAACATGGTAATACTTTTAACAGTTATCTAACTACTTAATTTTTAAATCATGGTCAATAATCATTTATTAGTTAGATTTGATTTCCACTTCCCTAGATCTTTATAGGGTTAGAGGTTTTCTGTAATTTCAATGTAAACAATCAGTAGGAAAGGATTAATATAGCAACACTGTATTATGTAGCTCGTTCTTTGGAAGTTACTTTAGCAACTCTCATTTTCTTCTACGTCCCAAGTTTGAAACCATTTTTCAACCACAAGCACCTATCAGCTATTTCACTTTTTCTCACACTGAATGATTAGTTTACCAAATTATTTATTTCTTTTTTTATGTTACTGTGTATGATTATCATTATGTGTAAACTCAATTTTAATTTTTTTGGCATTGTTTACTGTATACATATTTTTGACCTCGCATAATGTTTTGAATTGTGAAGTGTTTTTTAGTATTTGTCTATATTTTGTATGGTTCACCAGATTTTTTGCAAAGGAGGGTAACGGTTTTTGGGCCAATGACTGATGTCAATAAAATTATCACCACTTCTAGATTATAAATAAAAAATACACTTCTCATAATTTTAAACTTTAAAACAGTGAGCAACATATTTTTTTTAAATTTTTTAGTTACTCGATATTATAAAATCACAATTTCACAATTGCAATACCAATACATATATTATAGTTATTTTTGAACTGCAAAATGTGTTGCCTAACTATCTACTTACTTGCTGAGGCCCATGTGCACCAACGATCGTACAAAGCATTGGTGGAATAAGCAAGGGTTAGTCTCTAACCGATGATTTCAGCCAACGATGTTGCTATTATTTGCATTATCTGAGTTTGGCTTAGTTGGCCTTCTTGGATTTCTCCAAGGTCGGATGTTTCACATCCTGAATTTTCATTTCATAAATTCCCATTACTGCATTCTTTTCAGACTTTATGGCTTATTCTACTTGCCTTTTTTAAGACTTCCTCTCTGACTTCTTATAAGGGTATAAAGAGATTGTTTCATTCTCACCCTACCAGTTGTTATAATCAATTTCAGGTCATATAGAATTTTTGATCTTTCAATCAACTTTTAGTTAACAATACAAATTTTCCATTTAGTCTATAGTTTTCTATATCCTATATTCTTACCTTTTAGATTTATTATAATTTTTATGTCACATCTTTTTCCTTTTTTCACCATTATTTCAGTAATAATTTACCATATTAGCATTTTTGTTTGAACAATTATTGTTTTTTGAACTTATTTTGACAATTTTGACACTAAGGCATGTTTATTTTGTGAGTTTTGTTATATTTTGTAATGTTGACCTCATCCTGTTTTTCTAACATGATGATGGCCTTCTAAAAGGCCGAAACTAGTCGCTGTTAAATTAAATAAAAATCTGTGACATTGATTTTGTGTTTTCCTTCAATCACTGTTTAGTCACATTCGAGCAATGGATGATTTACTTCGTTTGATAATAAATTAAACTAGCAATTTTTTGATATTTTATAGCAATGCGGTTCGTGAATCAAGAGTGTGGCCACTACACTATTAATGTTCTGTGAGTACAGCCACTACACCACAATTATAAAATTTTGTTTTATTTCATTAAAATGGCAAGTGAACATGTGTTGGTGTATTTTTCGGAAAGAGAAAGAGTGGATATAGTTGAAGTATGATGATTAAAATACTTTAAGATGTGTATTGAAAATCTCATATTGTTTACATTTTTTATTAAAATATTACTAAATATTTGGGCCTTTTAAATATACCTAGTAGTATTTAAATTATCAGTAATCTATTTTATGTAGGTTTCCTGCCAGTTGAAGAGTTCGTTCTTGCATTAAATAGTGTTTTTTAATAAGTCTCCAAGTTTAATATTAAACAAAAGAACTGCTTTTCCGGATTAGCCCAAAACAGCCATTTAAAAAGATACCTTTTTGAAAATAAAACTTATTTTATTCATTCAAAATTCCATTAACCAGCAATAAAATGGCACCATTCAACCAAACCCAAACAATCACAAACATCTGTTCTCTACTATCGACTTCCCAGCATTGCAGAAGATAAAAACACTTTATCAAGGCTCTTCAAAATGTTTCATTACCCTTTGAAATTTCAAATCTTTATCTCTTTGAAACTCTATAGTTACTCTATATTAACTAAAAGTTTACACACTCAGCTCTTTGTTTATTTGAAATAAATTATGTTTTGCTTCATGTTTTCCAAAGTAGGATATATCTTGGAGAATGCTCTTTTAATTACTCCTGTAAAAGGTTTCTGAATGATGCCATATTTTTTAAAAACATTTCACGCACTTATTTAGTTCAAATGCAATAAAATATTGTTTATACCTTTTATTTCAAACTGTGTAACATAAACTTAGTAACAAAAACTAACCTTTTCACAGAGCGAAAAAAGAGTTGCCTAACTTGCACCACGTATCTTTTACGACGTAGACGTAGCGCCGCTTATTATGTTGACCAATTAACACAACCTTATTATAGCCGTTTATGACCTTTGGCGATAATAATTATGCACTAAGCTGACGAATAATTTAAATAGAATTTATATGAGTACAGAAGTATATACGTAATATAAGTGGTAATTATACACCTACCAATAGATTTGAAATCTTCATCGATATCAATCAATTCAAATCCAAAAGCGTCTTCCAATTTCTGAATTTTCTTCGGTTTGTTTTGCCTTAAAACTACGGGTGGTGTAAAAGGAGTACCTAAAGCATGACATCGTTCTAATGGTTTATGCAGAGTTCTGGGAGGCAGAGGGGGTGCTATTGTTTTAGTAGAAAAGTCCAAACCACAGGCATTATCTAAAACCACAGAAATTTATTAAATTTATTGTACTAACCCTTACTTTTTGGAAGTCCATCTTATTAAGAATAATAAAAAACTCTTCGTTTCAACGTAACTTCCAAGTTTATTTGAAAAAATTAGGTTTTAAATTACAATGACGGCCGTTTCGCTAAGATAAGCATCGTCAGATTGACATTTAAGTTACATTGTAATTTAAAACCTAATTTTTTCAAATAAACTTGGAAGTTACGTTCAAACGAATAGTTTTTTATTATTCTTAAGAAATTTATTAAATTAGACTTGAAAGATTTTACAAATCAAATGAATTAAAGTAGTAGGTACTTGATTTTACCTTCTGATTCGGGCGAAGTAGAAGACGAAGCGTCCCAAATCTGATAATAATCCTTACCAGGTGATTTAGGCGACCTTGGACTATTTTTCGAACGAATTTTTTTCTTTGTACCGCTTAGCGTATTCAAGTGCAAACCATTGGGAGATTTTTTCTTAGCACCCGATATTATTTGTTCGGAACTATCCAAAGTTTCTAACGAATTTGATGGTTTTAGATGGAGAGGCGATTGAAGAATGTCGTTCTCGTCTTGAAATGCGTCGTTTTCTATGCCGTTGTACTTCTGCTTTTTAATTTTGATGAATTTCTTTAATTTGCCTACTGGATGTTTGATTATTAGAGGATCTGACTGAGCTATATAATCCAGCGACGTCCCGTCGTAGTAGCGAAAACATAATAATTTTTCACAATCTAAAAACATAAAACACAAACGTTATTTCACCTCAAATAATCAGAAGTAAATGTCATTGCTCATCAACTTAGACCAATTAGAAGTATCCATTATGCATAACCACCACGCTAGGTCATTGACGTGTAGATTTCGCGCTAAGTAGGCTGTTACATGTTGACGATTAATTCTCATGATAAGTATTCGTTGTCAATTTTTTAATAAAATCGTCCAAACCCGAATAAATATTGCTTGCACATCGCCAAAAATACTTTTAAAGTGGTAAAAATAAATATAAAAATTAAAGAAACTATAGTATTTTTCACAGTAAATGGTATTGGCTTATCAACTACAATAAACTACCCGATTTAATCCCATTGTGTAGAAAATCATCAGGTAAAAGATGCAAATGTGCTACAGGGTCGAACTTAATTTGAATTTTGCATAATATAGGAGATATACAAGTAATTTACTTAAATGTTACAATTTAAATCACAACACATATGAAATCTCTAATTATGTACTCCATCCGGTGTAGATAGTATAAAAGATCTTGGAATAATTTTGGGCTCAAAACTCCTTTTTGATAAACACATTTGTCATATTACCCGAAAAGCAAATAGACAATTAGGCTTCATTTACAGAACTTGTTTCGAGTAGCGAAATCCTTTTACCATTAGAACTTTGCATATGGCATATGTCCATAGTATCTTAATGTCATTTGGAATCCACGTTACCTGGTGTACATTTCAAATTTAGAATCTATTCAAAATAAATTCATGTCATATTGTAAAAGGAAGTTTTATCCTGAAACAGATAGACAACGTATTTGTTCCATTTTAAAAATAATTACCCTTGAGCACAGTAGGCAAATTGCGGATGTCATGTTTGCTCATAAAATTTTAAATAATAATATTGATTGTATCGAAATTACAAATTCCATAAATCTTTATACTCCCACCTATGCTACTAGAAATAATTACACCTATTTTACAGACCAAGCATTTACTAGTTATTTCTTTAATTCTCCAGTACATAGAATAACTAACATAACAAATTATCTAATATCGTAGAAGTAGATATATTCTTTCATAATGCAGCTGCGGTTAAAAAACTATTGAGGAACCATTTTTTAATACCATAAACTTAGATGTTTCTTCTTTTTTGTAGTTTTAATTATATTTCTAGTTGTTAAACTTGTAAACATTTGTAAATTAACTGTAATGTGTGGATACTCTTATGGGTTTGTCCTGTCTGTATCCCAAATAAATAAATAAATAAATAAATTCTATTCTATATTTAGTTCAGTGTCGCTATCGCTATCCTCATCTACATTAATTATAATTGGCGCAATTGATTTTACAGATAGGTACGAGTTTTCAACATTTATAACATGACTAACAGAACTTTTCCAACTCCAACAATGTCATTATACAGTTCCTAATTAATTCTTCCACACCACCACTTAAAGTCGAAGAAGTATTTTTTCCGCGCACACTCAATTTAAGTTGGTGCCACATAAGCTCTATGGGATTGAACACGAAGTAGTAGGGAGGTAGTCGTAACACTGTATGTCCCAATTCTTCTGCAATTATATCACAAACATACGTTTTTTTTTAAATGACTGCAGCACTTGTAAAAGTTCTTTTTTTGTATAATTTTCCTCAAAATATATGTCATTTGCAGCCATGAAGTTTTGAATCTCCAATTTCGTATTCTTTGAGCCAGGAATTTTTTGCAATTGTCGACTATGATAGCTTGCGTTGTCCATTACTATAACGTTGTTTGGCGGAATGTTGAGTAACAAACCAATCTTCAAAAAACTCTGCTGTCCTATCTTCGTGATAATCAACACAAGAGTCCTTAATATTTTTGGCAGAAAGCCACATAGCGTTTGGGATCCAACCATTGTATTGGCCGATTTTCAAACCGGTATTTTCTTATTGACATTATAATTTATTCAGAACGCCAGTTTATTAAACGTGTGGATTCCATTATAACTTGTCTCTTGTCAATTTTGCGATATTTAAAGCCCATTGCAGACAGAGCTCTCCAAAGAGTAGTAAGGCCACTATTGATGAGAGTTTCGTCATTGATGAGCCGCTATTTCAGACTTTTGATTGTAGGGACACGCAGCTCATCGTACATAGTGTAGATTTTTCGCCTTATCAAATATTTTTCCCAGTCGTCTAGACTTTTTGTGACACCGGAATCTTTACGCTTTTTTCTTGATTCCATGGAATTTTCAACAATTCGTCTAACTGAAGTAAGAGGCACCTTCGTCAAATTACTGGTTACTCTTGCTGCAGTACCCGCGTTATATCCTTGCTGAAGTAAGGAACTATACACATTTTTTATAATGATTTTCGCGTCACAAGATAAGTGATTCTTCTTTAACGAACCACTGGAAGAAGCACTATTACTTTTTATCCACGGACGCCACATACTGCCTATTCTATACGTTGGGGTATAAAATCTTTGCTATTAATGTCTGTAATAACAAATAAATAAAATTATTGCACACTTCCAATGAAATACAAAAAATAAAATGAACAAGAAGTGGGGCGTATGAATTCTCGACGCAAGAATTTAGGTACTTACAGAGAGGTAAGTAGGTAATAAAATAAAATTATCTTCGAAAACTAATTACTATAACACTAATTTTACAAAAGCAAGTCTTGTTATTTGATTTAAATTTAGACTTCGTTCGTTCTAGAAACCTAATTTTATTTTTTAAATGTTTGTCTTTAATTTTTGCTGTTTTGGCTAAGACTATTTATTTATATATAAGTATCTAAACTAACCAAACCTAACCAAACCTAACCAAACCTAACCTAACCTAACCTAACCTAACCTAACCTAACCTAACCTAACCTAACCTAACCTAACCTAACCTAACCTAACCTAACCTAACCTAACCTAACCTAACCAAACCTAACCTAACCTAACCTAACCTAATCTACTACTTTTAGAAAATGTATAATTTTCTAATAATAGAAAATCTATTACACGACAACTTTTACTTATACTCATTTTAACAAAACAACATCAAAACTCACAATTATAAACAATACTGAGAAAATTGTACCTAAGTGTAAGAAATTTACCTGTTTAGTATAAAAATATTAAATTGGAAGGGGAAGGGGCAGATTTTATTGGCAATAAAGGGATTAGAGAAATACATTAGGTGCGTTCTTTTTGACTGAGATCTCAGCTCACTTCAATGGAAGTGATCTGATATAAAGTGATGTGAGTAAGCACCAAAAAGAACGACAAACGCGCGACCTACGATTTCTTGCTCCCCACCACTTTATTTCCGACTCAGTTCTAACTGATAACCCCGCATAGCACATTCAGCATCGGGGGAGGAAAAATCTCAGCTCACTTGGAAGTGAGTGAATCGAAAAGAACGCGCACATTACCGATGTGAGCTGAGATTAACTGAGATCTCAGTCAAAAAGAACGCACCTATACTGTCAAATATTCATGTTGGATTATGAACCTTTTTCTTTCCAGCAGGTAATTGGGGTAAAATGCGTCGAGTATTCGCCCGCCGAAGAAGTGTAAGCTGTAATCCTCTACAATCCCTCTCTGAGAAACAAAATTACCTGAATCAGGTCCTTTTACATTTATGATGTGCATCTCGGATTTTACAACTTAAGGGTCTAATTGCTTTTATTATAATCCTTCAGTCAATACCATTTATTATGAAAACTACTATACCTCTCGAACTAAAACGTCTGTTACCCAAATTTAGTACCTTCTTAAAAACAGTAATTTAATAAAGTCCTTAAATTTATAACAATTATTTATTAATAGTAATAATAATTGGATAATTCCTCTTTCAGACGGGTTTTGCATTTCCGATTTTGCCGAAATTTCGACATCTTTTTGTACCCTTCCAAAAAGGTTTTTAGGATTTTTTAAAAATTTTTTTCATTCAGCCAATCGAGAGATACGAATTTTTGTAAATTTACGAGATTTTTTTTAAATTGCCATAACTCGGTGGAAAATTGTCCGATTTGAGTTTTTTAATTTGTTTTTTTAATTTTTGTAAAAGGACCCCGCACTTTTCTTATGGAAAAGGGAGCACCGTCAAATTGTCTGAATTTTTGATATGTACTAATATTTGATGTCCTGATCAAAAGTCTCCATGGGCCCAACCTTATCATATGGCTAGATTTTGAGACACAGGGCGTTGAAGTTCATAATCCCGACTTTTTTAAAACGGCTTATGTAAGCAACCAGCAATACATTTTAATTTTAACAAAATCACTAAAATTAAATTTTAGTGACGATTTTGGATATGTAATACGTATATTTTATTAGACAATAATGTAGCTTTCTATTGGTTTTGGTTTGTCTGATATCAATAAAAAAATACAATTGTTGCCCGTATGCATCAACTATCGTACCAACCATTGTTTGAATAATCAACGGTTGGCCTCTAATGATTTCAACCAACGATAATCAACTTCGTTTGCATAGAACAAACATGCACCAACATTATAGCAAATTTTTCGACATTTTATAGCAATGCGGTTCGTGAACCAACAGTGATGCCACTACTAAAATATTGGTGTTCTGTGAGTATAGCCACTACACCACAATTATAATATTTAGTGTGTTCTTTTTACGGCATTTGCTCGAGCAGATCAGCTGCTCTGTTCATTTAAATATTTTTGCGTATTCTTTTTAAGCGCTCGCTTTGATCAGAACTGAACTATCGCTTCCCCCCTTGCCCCCTAACCTCTAGAGGTGGCTCGGTTCGGATTACTTGCTCCGTTCAGTTGATCATAACCTCAATACATAACGAAAACAATCACAATTTGGATTTATTTTGAAGTGGATACAAAATATGTGAGCACTTATATGCCAATACTAATAACTTATCTTCTACTTGCATCTTTTTTAATATTTTTATGATAAAATAAATAATAAACAATATGCTAACCTAAAATTTTATGATGCACTTTCTTGTCGATAATTTTTGTGCATTCTTTTTACGATCTCCTGCTCACTTTAGTCACCCGCTCAATTTGAAAATTATTTCAACAGAGCTGAACAGAACGATGTAAAAAGAACACACTAAGTGTGATTAATTTCTTAAAAATGGCGACTGAACGTGTATTTCCGGAAAGAGAAAGAATGGAAATTATTGAAGATTTACCTAAAAGATAGATCTATATTTTCGGCAATTTAAGTTACTTTTAATATACCCAATGTTACACACTACCAGAAAAACTGCAAAATATTACTGTATTTTATATATGATAAATAATAATAATAATTTAAAAAACACACACAAAACATATAAGTATTTACAATCTCATGTAAATTGATTTGCAGTTTCTGACAGTTGAACCGTGAGTTGAATTAGAACCGACTGTTGGTGCATACTGGCCAAATATATTTATTTATTTAATATATATTAATATTATAATTAATTATTAATTTATATTACGATTACCGTTATGTCCTTGAGGTATATCCAAAAGCCACATGGTACTTTGTTCCTGGCCCCTAACTTCTTGTCTAACCAAACACTCCTCAACGCTAGTGGAATCTAAAACAAAATAATAAAGATTTAGTTATTTAGTTTTTAAATTTAATTAAATGTCAATTTTTGTTCTTAATAAAAAATTTTTAAGGACAGAAAAATAAATTGGTAATAAACTAAATGTTAATTTTTGTTCTTAATAAAACATTTGTAAGAAGGACAGAAAAATATAATGGTAATAAACATTTTTAATTTTAGACAAAACTGTGAGGAGCCGTTCAGTGCATTTGAAAAAATAAACGATCTATTATGGACCATGCCAACATAAACATTTGGTCGTCTCTATAGTAATAAAGAGGACGATATTATATGGAGGAACGTAACTACGGAAATATGTGAATGCTTCAACTATATTACGATAGGTTAGATAAAAGGTATTGAAATTGATTGTGTTAACCTCTACTTTTTGGAAGTTCATCTTACTAAGAACAATTAATAACTGCACAGTTAAACTAAACTTCCACTATTTATTTGAAAAATTCGCTTTAAAATCAATTACAGCTGTTTCGCTATCACTAGCATCGTCAGATTGACATATTGAAATTACATGTTGTTTATTTGTAACTAGGTATTTGGTGTTGATAAGGAGGTAAGGCTAGACCAAGTAAGGAAGTTATAAGACATAACAATATTAAAGCCTAGATGTTATTAGCCCTAAGGAAGTTCTCCACTATTAAACTGTTTACTTTGATTGAGTCTTCATTTTATACATAGATAAGACATTATTATAACATAAATATATTAAGTTATTGTAAAGATCAGCATGATATAGTTTTTTCCTGGTTTTTCTATATCATTGCACAGTTATACTGATCTTAGAGGGAAATACATCCAGGATAATCCCTTAGGGCTAATAACATCTAGGCTTTAATATTGTTATGTCTTATTACTTCCTTACTTGGTCTAGCCTTAACTCCTTATCAACATCAAGCACCTAGTTACAAACAAACAACATGTAATTTCAATATGTCAATCTGACGATGCTAGTGATAGCGAAACAGCTGTAATTGATTTTAAAGCGAATTTTTCAAATAAATAGTGGAAGTTTAGTTTAACTGTGCAGTTATTAATTGTTCTTTATAAAAGGTATTGTTTTCATCCATTGGTCGCTTAGACTGTGAACTATTGTTGGCATTTTTAGGGTCATGTTATACTAAAACCAATAAGGATTGAGAGTAGAAGTAGGCCCAGTTGACAGCAAATCGGGGGCGTGCTTATTAATTTTTGAGAGGGATAAGAATGAAATAAAAATTCTTAGTACAGCGGTATAATCAGAGCACATATCAACTAATTTATCTTTTGTAATTGTGGAACTTAATTATGTAGAAATGTCCGGTTGGATATTCGGAGGTACACACGTAGAATTACAGCACATATGCACAAAGTCATCTTTCATACTGTATAATTCACAAACCAATGATACTGTGGCCTGCGACGATGTGATGGAAGTTACGGTAAAGTGACAAAGACAGAAATATCGGTGCCTACAGCGTTGCCACTAGTAATACAAAAAATAATGAATTTTAACTGACCAGTAATCAGGAAATGTTTAAGTATTACTCATTACAAGCTCATTACTGATTTTTGTCATAAATAATACCTTTTAATGTTACTAGTATTGTGTATTATCTATAATTTGCCACAGCCTACAACTCTACTGCTTACTATAAATATTTTGATTCTGCTATAATCTGGTAACGTAAAATTTAGAAATGACAACGCGCTTTACTCTCAATCATTATTGGTTTTAGTATAACACCGGTAGTGTATGAGCAACCGCCGACACATGATTTTTGTATAAGATAATTTTTAGATCAACAAAGTGTATTACAGAGGGGTTTTAAGGTCTTTTGCAATTTACCATTACGTAACATAAAAATTAAACAACTAACGTAAATAAAAAATGGGCATATAAAATATTATTTTAATGTCACAAAACCCGGTCAAACTACTTTGATGATACGAATCAGAAAAAATATAGTAAAAATAGTCTTGTACCGCCCCTGACCCCGGACAAACTGCTTTGATAATGTGAAAATATAAAATAGGGTTTTCTTTATATTTTTCCAAAATTTAAGTAGTTTGTCCACAGTTAGGGGCGATATAAGACTATTTTCACTATATTATTTGTGGTATTTAATACGCCACATTATTAGAAACATCACTGTCGCTATTATATCCAAACAAACTTTTGCCTTATTGTAGTTAATTTGCATTTAAGATTTTTATTTAATGTATTTTCATGTATTTTTTTGTTTATGAGTTATTATAGTGCTAAATAGACACATTATTATCGTTAAGGAATATTTCAAGTCGTATTTAAGGAAGTTTTATTTTGTTTTAAATAAAAAAGTTTGCTTTTGAGGTTAAGTAATATTATTTTAATTTTTTCCCACCTTAGAACCAAATAAAACTTCTTTAAATATAACTCAAACAATTCCTTCCAATAATAATACAACAATACAAAAAACTTCAATGCAAACTAACTACCAAAAGGCCACAGTTTGTTTGGATATAATGCTATGACTAATGTCAAGCAAGGTGACAGTGATGTCACAATAATGTGGCGTATTGGTTTAAATTTCGTGGTTGGGCCCTTACATCTACAATTACAGGCTAAAATAAAGAAAATTCCATTTTCTATTTTCACTTCATCAAACTAGTTTGTCCGGGTTCTGTTTCATTAAAATAATATTTTATATATGTCCATTTTTTTATCTATATTAGTTTTATTTTATAAATTTATTTTACATAATTTTCACAGACATTGACATTATATTCCTTTCAATCTGTATACCTAAATAGAATTATTACTATACTGAATAATGGATTTTATAAAAAAATTTTATTAATGGTTTGTCTTACTGTATACTTCATCTTATAAGACCTGCAATCAATCATTAGTTTATAGTGTAATTTATAATAATTAGGTATACAATTTTCGTAAAATGAAGTATAAGTATACGTTTGAAGGGGTATCAAGCCTTACACAACAAAATGTCAGTGTGTTGGGAAAAAATTACTACTTTCTAGAGTCACACGTCCATGAACATGAAATTCTTGAATAAAAGAATTACTAAAATGAAATTAAAAACGATTGATGGTTCACCGTGTGGAAATAGACGAAAACACAGTTGCCACGTTTACACGAGTTGGTATGTATCAGTATCTTAACAATCATACAGTATAAAATAATAATCTATAAAATATTGAATCCAGCAAGATTTTTAATTCGGTCCCTAATAATTCTTTCAAAAATAAAGTTTCTAATTATTTGAAGAATATTTATTTGAATGACAGTCAACCTTTTGTCTTCGTAGGGACCTTTCTAAAAAAATATAAATCGTCATTTGTAAAATGCACCCTTCCATTTTTAGCTTGTATTTTTTTTTTAAATCTGTGCTTGTTATGAGTTTAATGTGTTTGAATACTTATTGGCTTTTTTAAGGTTTGTCAACCAGTATCCGTATATTGTCGATTAAAATCGGGTCGATAATACCGCGTTTTAGCGATACGCAACTATCAACATTTTTACGTGCAACGTATCTCATAACGGAACGAAAATTGTTACTACGCATGCTTAGCTGTCACTAGATACGTTTACATTTATTTTGATGCAGCTGCCTTAGTGTCTAATTATAAAAATAACGTAAATTATTGTACATAAAATGAATCATATTAAATTCTTATTTTATGTTTGATTCGCCAATGTTTTGTTTTAACTCGATATCTATTGAATATTTTGTTGTTTTTTAAGATGATTTAGGTAAGAAAGTTAAATCAATTTAAGTTAAAAATGTTCTTGTACAACAGTATATTGTGTCACAAGAGAGGAAAGTGGGTATTAGCAGCTCGCGACTGTATTTACTGCCCGTGTATAACGAGGGCAACAAATACCAGCTAAGGGGTTCTAATTCATTTATGCACGTGTGACACACAACTGTTTTCCGCTTACCTTTATGACTATTAAAAAAAATTGTAGTCGTCGAGAATTGAATAAATTTTTCATGTCACAGATGAAGGTACGTTGAACGACCACTCACATGGAACCTAACCTAACCTAGCAGGCTTTTAGAAAATGATTTCGTATTGTAGAATTAATTTTATTATGTATTCACTCACCCCCATCAAGAGTTATTCAGAATCGGTCGCTTCATTTAAAAATGGAATGTACTCTTCTTATGTTATTTTTTTTTCTTAATAATTTATAGACTTTTGTTTGAGAAAAGTTCTCACTTTGCGGAATTAATCGAAATTTATATTATTTCCGATTTAAAAATGTCAAATCCAAAGCACACTTTTTCAATGATAGGATAAGAAAATCGTGACGGTAAGAATTTTTTGCCCTTGGGCTATTAAACAATATACTTTCCGCTCAATTTTTGATTTCATATGATTGGTTTTCTGATAAGGTAGGCGGAAAAAATTATTTTAATCCCTACGTTATAAATGCAATTTCTGTACTAGTTGTACAATATTTTATATCTTTATTAATGCATATAAATGTCTTATTTGTGACGACGAAAAGTTTGGATCTCGATACGATGATGTAATTATTTAAAATTCTTCAAAAGTTATAACCAGAAAATAAGGAAAAAACCGAAGCTTGCAAATTCCGAAAATTTCGTCTGTATAAACATGATTTTAATATTCGCTCGTGTAGTTTTAAAATATACACATGTTATTTTACGCAGTTTAAACTTACATAAACAACAAGCGATTCTAAAAAATAATCGTAACTTCCAAATGTAAATATTTTCGCCAAATCTATTTACATTATTTCGTGCTTTCTGTATCAGTATACACATAATCTACGACGCAGATAAGAATTAAACTCGGATTAAGTATTCGATATTCGACAAAGAACCATGGTTTACATAGAGATCCGCAAATATTTTAATAAGATAGACGATTTTTGGGTTTTTCTTCAAAAAAATGTAAAATAGTTAACAGTTACATTTTCGCAAATACTTTTATGGATTAAATTGATTGTACTAACCCTTACTTTTTGGAAGTCCATCTTATTAAGAATAATAAAAATAAAAAAAGTCTGGAGTTTACAAAATTAATTGTCCAAAATGTAATGCTATAGCTATAGAACACAAAGACATTTTGAAATGAACGCTTAAGAGCATATAGTTTAAAACAATCAGATAAGTCAAATTATGCCAAACATCTACTTGAACATCCACACTCACTCATACACACCAATGACATCCAAATACTTGTGATAAAAAACAAAATTTAAATTTAAATTTAAAGTTGTTAATGAACAAATAAATCTTGGAAGTTTAAAAGTTTAAATGAATATGAAAAAGTGTTTTAATAGTATTTTTTTAGTAAAATATAATGAATACCTATCTTAGAAAATCTATAGTCTACATGACAAATATTCTGTTCTACAAATTTGTTGAGTCTTAAGACTAAAAAAATTAAAAATGTTATAGACAGCCATTCTAAAAATAGCTGTTGTTGCTGTAACGTTTGAATTAATTTTAACAATTGAAGCCTTAGTGAAGGAAAATGATGACTATTTATGGTTTGAAATTTGAGTATCTACCACATCCTCATTATTCCCCTGTTCTTGACACAAGCGATTATGGTGTCTTTTGTCACCTTATTCGTTTATATAAAACATTCTTTTTGAGAAAAATCAATTTTTAAATTTATTGTTCATGCATGTTAAATAATATACCGTTTAAAATAAAACGTAAAACTACAGGCGAAGTTCTGATCATAAAAAAAAATAATGAAAAATTGAAAAATTTAAATTTAAAACTATCATCGATTTAAAAATGCTGGCAATTGAATAAGTCAAAATTATAATTCTCAAAATAAATTTATTATAGATTTAAATCATCTTGTAGAAATATTAAAACCTGGTTTTATGGAAATTATACAGACATACTTTAAAATCGAGGAAATAGGTGTACACAATTTGAGAAATATTTAGGAAATATAGGAAATATTTAAGAGATTTAGGAAACATTTAAGAATTAGTAGGGGTTCTGACAGTGTATCACGAGTATCATGAGTTATTAATTCTTTGGGAAAGTTAGCAGAGAAATTAATTTATTGAAAAGCTTTTTATTTTATTTTCTATTTCATAAAATTAATGAATTGTTATTTGAATATTATTTAGAGCTCAGTCGCCAAACGGAAGTACAGGTCGACTAAGAAAAAGGTGGAGTGACAATCTGGATCGTGGTTAAGAAAATCGAAGAAAAAACAGGCCATAGGCATATCATCAAAGAAAGAAGAAGAAGACAGCTTTTTTGATAAAGCTATTAACGCCAGATGAATATATTGAAGTTATATTTTGTTTTGACAAGGTACCTATCTAGACCAAGTATTGAAGCAATAAGGCATAACAAAATCAAAGCCTAGATGTTTTTAGCCCAATTAAAAAATTATTTATTTAATGTTCCTAAGAAGATAGACTTGCCTGCTGTTTTTTGAGGATTCATTCACACTTCCTTCAGAACCTCCTGTGTGTTTTCCGCTTACCATGCTGGTTCTCTAGTTTTGAACCGTTTTAATCGTTGTCAGCATATTTAGCACTAGCAAGTCTGGGCACTTAAACATATATGCTAGATTCAATATCTTAGTCGACGAATTTCTTCGAACCCTCTTTTGTATTGGCTATACCTATAAGTTTTTTATTTTCGTTTAAATGTGAATTTTTCATTCATTCAGTTATTTAATTTTAGATAGTCAATAGCTATCTTATTATTTCTGTAGCTTAGCGTAATTTGCCCTGAATTTCAATACTTTTTCATTTAATTTTCAAATAAGATAGGGCGGTAGTTTTTTTACTTACATCAGACATTCATATCCAAGTCTTTTTTAAATCCTTTATTTTAACTCCTACAAGCGTTGTTAATGGTATTGGAATACATTAATGGTCTGAATTTTACAGATGTTGGTATTGTGGATTATTTGCAGTCTTAGCCATGTCGGACCGATAGTTTTAGATATAGAAGGATACTGGTTCATCACGAATTTTATTAAACATAGTTTAGTTAGTGATAGAACTTTAAACGTTATGATATAAGAGCTTAGTAAATCTAAAATATTCCAGTGGCTATATTCCGAAAAGTTTGATACGTTTTGTTAATTTCTTGTCTTCTCCAATTTCTACATAATGGATTAAAATGACCTATTTCAAAATTTCAAATATCTTGAAGATATTTCCAAAAACAGAAAGGCTTTGTATTTTTTTAAATAGTTTTTGTACCAGGTTTGAATGATTTCCAGTTACTATAACAGAAAAATAATGTTTTGTAATAAAATCTTCTCCAGTTATTGAATTAATTAGTATAAAAACCAGCAAATAATCGGAATTGCTTGTGTGGTAACAAAGCAGTCGAAGGAGTTCTAATAATAACAACAACTAATTGGAGGAAAAAACCAATACTTTTGAAAACAAAGACTTTTATCTAGGGGTAAACAGCGCTAAGCAAGGTTCTAAATTCGAAAATGGTAGAAGAACAAAGTAGAGATTGTACAAAACATTTAGACCAGTAACGCTCTCTTCTTCTAAAGGTGTCTGTCTTCTGGTGATGCTGAAGATCGCGTTGGCCTATCTTATCTCATTCACTGCAGCTTGGATTAAGTCTGTTAATACTAGTCCATTTTCTAAGATAGGGCAGCCAGGATATACGCCTGTGTCCAGGGCTTCGCTAACCCTCAATCTTTCTTCAATCTTGCTGCTCTATGGATGTTAATTGTAAACACAATAGAAGAACAAACATTAGAAATCTAGGAAAGACTATTTCTACATAGAATACAGTCAAACCTCGATAAGTGAGAAAATTCTATAAGTGAGTGTAATAGCCAGGACCCCATTTTAAGCTCCCAAAACAGTGAGAAACAGAAAACTTTGTAAGTAATACTTATCTATACCTGTATGAGCGACAGTCGAGCTTTATTTATTTATATTATTTAGAAAGAACAAATGACAAAACAAGATACAAATTTTGTGTCTCATTCTTAACTTTCGTGGAAGATTTTACCATTGTTTTTGTATTGATTTGTTATTTCTGTATAGAAAAACGCGACCCATGTATGTGCGACCCATGTGCATTAGCGAAAAGTTGAGTTAGCAAGAAACCTCTATAAGTGAGAATGAGAATGTCCTTCCTTTCACTTATCCAGGTTTGATTGTATATGTAGAAAAAAAACTGAAGAAATATGGATTAGAAGATACAACAAATAAAAATTCTTCTATTACAGCGCAAATAAAATAACAGAGAATCAGATGGCTAGGATATGTGCAAAAACTTCCAGATAAAGTAATAGAGGAAAAAAATAGATGCTGGATAGCGGAAAGGAGATGAACTCAAAGGCCCAGAAGAAAATGGATATAGATATAGTGGAAGAGGATCTTAAATAGCTATGTGAGGGAATGAAAAACGAAAAGTTTACATAAAAAAAGTGGAGAAAAATAGCAAACCAAACCTTTGGGTCTAACATAAAAAGGTAAATTAAAAAAAAAACAGTATAGCCACAGAAATGAAACGAAGAAATAAAAAAATGGAAAGAGAGAATTGGCTATTAGAATAAAGCATTTAAGAAAGGAGGAAGAGAATATTAGTTGGTTAATTTTTAACTTTGGGGTATTTACTCTTTGTTTTAACAGGTGTAGTCAATATAAAATAAAATTTATTTGAGGTTAATAGCCTGCACAATTCAGCTAATTATCTTCAGCAAAGAATAGTTAGCGAAGAAGCTAAAAAGGTAGGAAAATGTGTAGTTCAATGTAAGATTGAAAGTTTTTATTTGATGCAAGCCTATACAATTTATAGCAAAATGTGTGCTTTAATAAAAAATGTCATTTTCATATAAACTATAACCAAATACATTTGTTGAAAACATGATAAAGAGTCAAAAAAGGATAAATATGAAAATTAATAAAAAATACGACCACAAAGTTAGTGGCGGTAACAAAAAATTTTAAATGAAAATAAAGATAGTTTATTTAATAAAAAATGAAAAAAACTCAACCCTGAGCTAAAAATACGTTTTTATATTTCGCACTTATAAAAATCTTCATTATAAAACGCATTTGCGTATCGTAATGTAACTTTTACGCACGCAAATTTTTGTTTTAAATGGTTGGCGACATGAGTGAAGTATCTAAAGGCAAGACTATTGACAATGACATTTGTGGCTAATAACAATTTATTAATTTTATATTGTTCTTTAAGAAAGTATCTGTGAATATGAATATAATATTTTACTTATATAATATATTAATATTGGTATATTATTCATTTTAAAATATTTTAAAACATTAACATTTGATAATCTAAATGTCACAACTGTCAAATTTTATAAATTACACAGTGCTGCCGACATACTTTTTAAAATAAAAATTTTCGTAATTACATAAAAATAAAAAATTAATTTAAAAAATGGTAAAAAGGGCAAAATATAAAAAATATTATAAACAACTTATTTCATATGGCTGTTGTGACACTCGATCTTTAAAAAACTCATCGCTTCGCGATTCGTTTTTTAAACTTGAACTCGTGTCATAACAGAATTCCATATGAAATGCGTTGTTTAATATACTATTTTATATTTTGCACTTATAAAAATCTTCATTATAAAACGCATTTGCGTATCGTAATGTAACTTTTACGCACGCAAATTTTTGTTTTAAATGGTTGGCGACATGAGTGAAGTATCTAAAGGCAAGACTATTGACAATGACATTTGTGGCTAATAGCAATTTATTAATTTTATATTGTTCTTTAAGAAAGTATTTGTGAATGTGAATATCATATTTTACTTATTTAATATTATTATTTTTGGTGTAGGTATTATTCATTTAAAAATATTTTAATACATTAACATTTGATAATTTAAATTTCAAAACTGTCAAATTTTATAAATTACACAGTGCTACCGACATACTTTTTAAAATCAAAATTTGGGTAATTTATATACAAATAATAAATTATTTTAAAAACTGATAAAATGGAAAATATAAAAAATATTATTAACAACTTATTTCATATGGCTGTTGTGACACTCGTTCTTTAAAAAACTCATCGCTTCGCGATTCGTTTTTTAAACTTGAACTCGTGTCATAACAGAATTCCATATGAAATGCGTTGTTTAATATACTATTTTATATTTTGCACTTATAAAAATCTTCATTATAAAACGCATTTGCGTATCGTAATGTAACTTTTACGCACGCAAATTTTTGTTTTAAATGGTTGGCGACATGAGTGAAGTATCTAAAGGCAAGACTATTGACAATGACATTTGTGGCTAATAGCAATTTATTAATTTTATATTGTTCTTTAAGAAAGTATTTGTGAATATGAATATCATCTTTTACTTATATAATATATTATTATTGGTGTATTATTCATTTTAAAATATTTTAAAACATTAACATTTGATAATTTAAATGTCAAAACTGTCAAATGTCATAAATTACACAGTGCTACCGACATACTTTTTAAAATCAAAATTTTCGTAATTTACATAAAAATAAAAAAATAATTTAAAAAATGGTAAAAAGGGCAAAATATAAAAAATATTATAAACAACTTATTTCATATGGCTGTTGTGACACTCGTTCTTTAAAAAACTCATCGCTTCGCGATTCGTTTTTTAAACTTGAACTCGTGTCATAACAGAATTCCATATGAAATGCGTTGTTTAATATACTATTATGAAACAGTTTGAAATAAGTCACAATTAATTTTTACGAATATTGTTGGCGAAATAATATAATTTAACCATTTTTCTCGGGTCCCAATAAAGGAATCAATAAATTTATTTCGTAGGTAAAATTTGGAATTTTTCTTAATCCGTCAGGAAAATTTTTTGACAGTATAAATTTTAATTGTAGAGTATAATGACTAAAAACAAATTTACATGAATATGTTTAACACCAACAATATATTATAGTCGTTGTAGTGCAGGAATTGCATAATTTCACCTCGCAATTATTTGGTCCTTAATAGATCTACTTGAAATTTTAACAGAAGGCGCAAGGATCAAAATCTATATAGAACGAAGGGCGCCAAAGTATTGGAGGGTGGTGGCCATCCCATCTCGGGGGGTGGTAACCGCAGGAATTGATTAAAAAAGGCAAAAAATGTTCTATGCTTTTTTTTGTAAAACTAATAATTTTCAAAGTATTTGTAATTGAAAGTAAAAAATTAGAATAAAAAATCGAACATTGAAAACTTTCTAAACAAAACTATTTATTTAAAAAATTGCTTTTTTAAGTCAATGACAGCTGTTTCGCTAAAAACTACCATCGTCAAATTGACATACTGAAGTTAAATTTTGTTTGTTTTTTGCTCATAGAATCTTCTTTAAATAATATACTTAATCAGTCCTTTCTTTTAGAATAGAGAAAAGCCTCTATGATAAAAATTGAGTGAGTTAAGATAAAAATTAGGTCAGCAATTTTTCATAAAAACATTTAGAAAAAAACAACCCCCATAACTACGCTCTATTATTAAAATTGATCCTCACCCTTCTGCAATTCCCTTTATACATGTGTTGTTAATACGTCCAAGATCTTTGACCAATTTAAAATGCATAATTTTTAAAAAAATGTTTCACAGTTTTATATTTTTCATCCTACCCTTTTTTTCAAAATATCTCCGAAAATACTGGAGATACGAAAAATATTAAAGAGTCAAAATTGCAGCTATTTTAATGATTAAAATTTTTCTTTGTCTAGATTTTCTCTACAGTAACTATTTGGAAAGATATAGCTAAAACATTTATTTACGAACGAGCACCACCTTTTTTGAACCCTTTAAACTCACCCCATTTAAAAACTAAGGGATCTTAGAGAATTTTATATACAGATCCTTGTAGCTCCTGAAAAACCCTATAAAATCGGTTTTGAAAAAACACTCATCATTAAAATTGAAGGAAATACGTCAAAAAAACGAAAAACCGATTAAAACGTCGTTGGTACTTTTAATCAGGAATAACTTGAAAAATAATGGGCTATCTAGGACCAAAGATTTGCAGGGTTTTACCTTTTTTGATCTTCATTTCCTGCACTATTGTTTAAACATAAGTATTTTTACAGACATCTCTTGAACTTACTATTAAATTTCAATCCACTACAATAGTCGTTCATTAATTTAAACAAATCCGACGTGAAATTCCATTGAAACTTTCACTGAACTCCATCTGACACCGTGTCTGTTACTGTATTTATTTGTATTGTCACAACACTTCTTCACACTGTTTCAAAAAAAAAATGTTATAAAAACCAAACAGAAAAAAAAACAATCTTTCAACTTCGCGATAGGTAAAAATGAAAACTGGCAAGGTGGAATCTTGTCGACTGGTTTTCTCTCTAACCGGACGTCCGATCGTGTCTACAGACTGAAACACTCTGAGCTTTTATGAATGAATATTACTGAATGAATGAATCACCTTGAACGGTTCAACGTAGTATTTTACAACCGGAGTGAGAGAGAGATAGAGGGAGAGCGGCGAAGGGGAAGGGACAGAGGGTACCGTTCGCGGACGCAGGGAACGTAGGGGGAAGGAGGTGCAGAATTGTAAATTCTAAGAACTTTAAATAATTAGGGGCGTATTTTGGTTGAATAGCGTTGAATGGAATTTCGATGTGTTATTGACAATACAGGTGAGGCGGGAAGATAGATAGACAGATAAATGATAGATAACGAGTTTGCTTATGTGCTAAGAGTTAATTGTATAAAATATTTTTCAAGTTGTTATCTAATACGAAAAATTTACTAAGTAAATTTGTTTTTATCTCATGTAATTTTGCTAAAAAATTGCTTAACACTGCTTTTATAGGTACAGAGGGTTAAAATAAAATAAACATAAACAGTCCGTTGATATTTTAAAAATACATTAAATTCCTATATTGTGGAGAGTTTAAGCCACTTGCAGCGTAACCTTTCGAATTTTCGAAGCACGGCGTATCGTATTTTTTGAGCATTACCTTCGACCAATCGACACGAGCATTTTTTTGAGAAATTCGGTATTTTCATTAGAAATAAATCAATGAAATTCCTTTGTAATCATATAGTAAATTATAAATATTTAATCCTAAACTCATTACAACGCAAAAATTCTGGTTATTTTTTATATAATATCAAATTGAAAGTAAGTTAAAATCGATAAATTCAAATAGAAGTCGAAACGCACCTTCATTGGTTTTAAGAAGTAAAATACTACAAACTAAAAATATGTTAAAAGACCTCCATATCTTTCGGGTACAACACGGGTGATAAAAGGGCCCAAAATACATAAGAAAAACCAAAAATATATTGGAAAAACTGCTTCCTTATGCGACTAACCTTTTTCAGTATTTTTTTGCTCGTTAATTTGGCAACATTTCCCTTTTATAGAACTCATCCATTGAGAGAGTTGGACTTTTATTTTTGATTTAATTGTGAATTATTGGTTTTATTTGTTTTATGCAATCATAAAATGTCGTCAGTAGGGTTTGTGAAAGCATTGTCAAACAATTTACCATCCTTAGACATTTTCATGGTTAGGTTAGGTTGTGTTAGGTTAGGTTTAAATGCAGCTGAATGCAGCGTAAATACTTATTTTGTGCTTTTTGCATTAAAAAATGTCTAACTGACTTATTTTTATGAAAATTTAAAAAAAAATAAAGAAAATAGATGAATAAATATAAATAAAAAACTTCGCACAATCTCGCAGATATACTGTTTACAATAAAATAATGGCACTTTCAATGACACCTATGAGTAGTGACGTAGGCTACCCGCCATGTTGGATCTAGTCGTTTACGCGGCAAATTTTTGAATTTGAATTTGAGGATGGAATAACTATGCTACAAAATTTTTTTGATTTAAGTTTTTTTGGTTTTTAGGGTAATTGTTTGCTGCTCTGTCTTCCTGCATGATTTTGAAAAAAATGGAAAACACCGAATTGTGTGGGATCCAAAGCGAACAAATTTTTTTGACTGTCAAATATTTATGCAATATTGAATGTATGCTGGTCCCACTATTGCCTAAGGTTGTCACGATATGTCACATGACGATCTTGTAATATCAGTTCGCGTACAGCATCAATGGTTTTCGGAACATCAACTGATGTTGGACGACCTGCACGAAATTCGTCTTGGAGTGAACGACGGCCACGATTGAATTCACCATACCATCGATAAACACTGGTCCTTGATGGAGCTTCATCGGCAAAAATTGAATGAAATTCATCCATGCACTGTTGCTTAGTTAATCCACGTCGAGAGTTGTAAAAATAACCGCACAAAAATGTTCAAGATTTAATTCCAATTTTGGGCCCAGATGAATCTCTTAAGTTACTCACACAAATAGTGCTCGTATGTCAAAAAGTCCTGAGTACGTATAACCTCAAAAAAGTCGAACCTTACGATAGAGCTGTCAGTTGCCAGATTGCAACACCAGGGTTGCCAAATCCCGAAATATAAAATGCAACCCTCGTACAGTAATAATGCAATTTGTGGAGAGTTTGTGCCACAGTCCGTGTTGGGAAGCCTATTCATTGGATAAACCTATTAAGAGTGGAGTCCCACAAGGATCAGTACTTGGACCGTTACTCTTCTGTATCTATACCAGCGATCTTCCGCTTATTATGTGTTGATGGCAGTTACAGAAAACCCACACATATGTATAAGGAGTATTCTATCTAAATTATTATATCTAAAAACAAGATCATATTCAGTTTTCAATTTTAAAATGTGGAGTTTAAAGCTGTCTACAATTTTTGTAAATAACTTTTTTTTTGTAATTTTTACTATAACAGATCTACTGAACTTCCTTACAATAATCAATCACCCTGTATATCATTTTTTGCAAATTATCCTTCAGTTCCTTATTATTTTTACTCTTTCAAGCCAAAGATTGATTTTTTTATAAATTCAAAGTAGATTTTTAAACGCAGTAGTGGAAAATTAGTAAAAATATTGGCAATATTTTTTAAATTTGGTAAAAATTTTTCTAGAAGATAAGAAACAATCATTTTCTTTATCTGTTATACTCACTAAAGACTTTAATTTTTAATTAATATTTAAAAGTTTAGCAACCGTTTGACGTAAATAATAATGGTAATTTCATTGGAACTAAACCAAACTCCTTTTCTAATAGTTTAGGTCATTATTATAATTACGTCATTAACAAGTTATTATAAAGCAATACAAGTCGCATATAGTATTTTTTCTCCAATCGCCCATAAATACCCTTTTGTTCTCTTTTTGTATATTAATAATAGTACATTTATGGCCTACGCTGAAAATAGACAATATAGAGAATATACTAATTACAACGTAATTTTCCTGAATTTTCTAGGTTTTCCCCGCGGATTGCCGCTTAGTTTCAACATCGTATTGGAATATCCAGGTGATGATGTTTTCCATCAATTCAGGCTCTTCATCTAACCTATGAAGAAAATCTGAGCAGATCTGTTGACGGAGAGCTTTTGGTCAGGGGTCAAATGTTTTGGAACCAACTTCGCACAGACTTTCTTCATGTTCAATTCGTCACGTAAAATTTTTCTGACAGTTTTTTCATCGGCGTTTACAGTCTCCCCAATCATCCGAATGCTCATACGACGATCTCCGCGCACAATTTCATTTATTTTGGTCACTATTTGCAGAGTTGAAACAGAGACAGGTCGACCTGGACGTTGGTCATCTTCGGTGCTCTCTCGACCTTCAGAGAATTCTTACCATAGGCCTTTTTCAACAACTTATAGCACTCAGTCAGACGAAATTTTTTTTAATTTAACGAGAAAATTCGCATTGATCCGTTGCTCGTGTTTTTCGTCACACATTGTTATCGGCACGAGAAAAAAATACGTTCGTTTCTAACCTCTACAGAAGAAATACTACTACAGCGACAAATACTTGTTTTCTTACTGGAATTGTAGACACTTCCAGCTATCTCGTTATTTAATGACCAGGCCTCATAGGTGTATGGGTGTTCTTCTTCTGTCTCTTTTATAAAATTCGCAGTCCATTTCACCATAAAGCACAGAAAACAACAAACAACGCAAGAACAAAATAAGTAATTATAGATTAAAATGACAATATTAACATTTAGGATGTCAAAGTTACTGGTTAGGTTAGGTTAGGTTAGGTTAGGTAAAATGACAATATTAACATTTAGGATGTCAAAGTTACTGGTGAATATGTTGAAAATCGAAAACTCCAAAATCTCCCAGAATATTTTCAGATTCAATAGTACATATTTCTCTATATACGAACTTGCCCGAAGGTTTTAGGAAAAAGTCATAGAGAGTATTTTATGAGAGAAATAAATTTTTTTTCTTTGCTATTTTTTTTTCTATTTCTATGTGTCCCAATTTACAGAGTACACAGCCAGTTTTATGTTTTTGTTGCTCATTTCAAGGAGGTTATTTACTCTATCAGGTGATATATTTTCAAAGCCTCACTCTTGGTGTATTCATCTAGTGAGATTTTAGTACATACTGACCCCAGAAAAGGAGTGTCTTTTTGATATGACTTTTTGTGAAACCACCAAAGTTCTCCGGACCAAGAAAAGGAGTCTTTTCTGGAATTTAATGAGGAGTGTTTTGGTTCAAGGTGCGTTATGTGTTGGAAAGTTTTAAAATTTAAAGATAAAATTTGTTAGTTCACAGTATAGAACGAGCTTTAGGTTTACTGAAATATAATTATAACTTAAAAGCTTTCAAAATAAGTATAAAATACCTACGATGTAAAAAATAGTAAAAGTAATAAATTACAGCACTGTAATTTATTGGTCAAATTAAAAATAATTTGAAGGAGATCACATTCAAAATATGTATTTTTTATATAATTAAATAAAAAGTAGCAGTTTAAATATGTAACAAAATTCAAGATAACTAAATACTGTACTTTACAAAAATATCACGTACAAGTTGTTTTAGTGATCTTGGTTACTCACAACTTTTTTAATAATTTATTTATTTAAAATGTTTATGTTGTCATTTTAATTTCAACTACATTATCATAGAGACATTTTTTTCATCTTATATCTGGGAATATATTTGATTAATTGTAAGATTTTTAATAAAATCAATTATTTTTTAAATATGAACAGTTGCAATACATTCATGTATTATCATAACTTATAACTTTGAGAGTTAGAAATATTAATAATACAAATTTTCACTGACGCTTTTCCTCTTTCCTGTATTATGGAACGGGTTATTTAAAAACCCCTTAGACTGTCTACTTATTCAAAACATGCCGCAGATGCACCATTATCTAAAATATTTCACGTAACCGTTACATAAAAACTCTAAAAATAAATTTTCCATCCCTCGTAACCGAAAATAACGAACCCCAAACACTTCCTTGCGCGATACCGACCGGAAATAGGACATCCGATTTGGCTAATACATTTTTACAATGCTAGTTCCGTTTTCCTGTCCATATTACTCGGAAGTTAAGGAAAGGTAGCCATCTGGTTATCGTCGAAGAAGGGTCTTAATAAAGAAAGGTAAGCAAGGTATACAACTACCCTAATCGTCGACAGCGAAGGGTACAACTACTACAGAAGCCGAAAAAAAATCACATTCTAAGCTGATTAATGAATTCAAAACGGCAAATAGATCAAAAATATGTAGTAAAAAATAAAAAAAAAACGAAGGTTTTGTGGGATCTCTATTTATTTTTATATTCAGTATAACTAAAATAATAACACTACAATTATCAAATTACACGTCGCGTCGAGGAGAAAAATATTGTTAAATTAGTGATTCCTTAAAATGGTTTGATAATTTTGAAATTAAGCCTTGAGGTTACATATCTAGTTCCAGTAAGGAAGTAAGTGGCCTAAACAATTTAAATTAAAAAATAAATAAGATATAAATTAATAAGTTATACGAGGGAAAATAATAAATTTAAATGTATTTAAATTTGAAAACCTATGTGCTTTTCAGATGAAAGTCTCCACCTTTAATAACTTTTGTTATATTGATATTTAGGAAAAATCCAAAAACACGTCAATTTATGTTGGAAGGGGCAAGCATTATGGCTTATTTAAACTTATTTTTAATGTGTGTAAATTATTTAACCAACATTTACATATTACGGTTATAGTAGGTACAAAAAGTACGAGGAGTGATAAACCCTAATTAAGTATGCAAAACCTTTACAGGGAGCACCATGAAATTTTTGATAAATCTCTTACTTTAAATTACATTTCTTCCGTAAATTTAAAAACCACGTAGATCGACCCCGTATTTGTTTCAGTTTTAGCAAAGTTTAGGGTTTCTTCATTGTTAAAGGATTAGCAGTAAGTATTAACGCAATGCAGTGGTGTGTATTTTGGAAAAAAAACGTTTTAAATTATAATATAATAAAAAATGAAAAGAAATAATTATTGGAATACATTTATTACTTACATTTTATTCTATATCCGACTCGGAAGAGGAAGAATCGTTGTTGACATTAATAATAATAGGGTCGATTAAATCATCAATTTTCCACATATTTGCCTCTACTTTGATAACATGCTCGATACAGTTTGTCCAATTTTCCTTACTAACATGACTTACAGCACTCTCAAACAATTTCACAACATCGTTTATTTTAAAAGTAGTATTTTTTTTTTCCAACTTCCCCCTTTACCTGAGCCCATATTAATTCTATGGGATTAAGTTCACAATGATAAGGGGGAAGTCGAAGAACTGATATACCACGAGAAAAAGCCATTTCTTCTACAATGTAGGTTTTGTATTTATTCTTGTTCATTTTTGCAATTCTGTAAAGTTCTTTCCTTAGTGGATCTTTTGGAAACTTAATATTTTTCGAAATAAGCCACTCCAAAAGCTCTGCTTTACGCCAACGACTTGTGGGCAATGCTTCTCGTAACCGTGAATGGTAACTTGCATTGTCCATAACAATAACAGCCCCTTTTGGAATCAGATCCAACATTTGAACAAACCATTCCTCGAAGACATCCCCATTCATATCTTCGTGATAGTCCCCCGTGCGTTTTGAAATAAAAGTTAATAATCCACCATCAACAAAACCTTCAGAACTTCCAACATGGACAATGATAAGTCTTTTTCCTTTTCCAGATGGTGGCTGCAAACCTAACGACAAACCTTCCACGAATGCCTGCCTTCCGCTTTTAATGTTTTCATCTTGCCAAGAAAATCCCTCTCAATAATCGAATAATCTGTAAATAGCTGTAATCGTATTAAGCCGATTACAGTAGGCCACTTGCCATTTAAAATTTCTGAGAAAAATTCCCCAAACACTACATATAGGAGTAATACAAATAAAAAATATTCATTTTGCTTCTTTGAATTTAATAAAAATTGTAACGATATCTTGCTATCTTGACTTTAATTAATTTTTTAAAAATATATTTCATTGTAATTTAAGTATTTGTGACAATATTCAAAGTTTGAATTAATCTTCTTACAAAAAGAACAAAAATATATAACAAAGAACAATAAACAACTGAACTGTAACAGCTGTAATTGAATTTTAAAGCGAATTTTTCTAATAAATGGTGGAAGTTTAGTTTAACAGTTCAGTTGTTTATTGTTCTTAGTAAGATGAACTTCCAAAAAGTAGAGGTTAACACAATCAATTTCAAAAATATATAAAATAATTATTGTTACAGATTGGTTTGTTTTCTATTATGAATAAACTGTGTTGCCTTTCTTTATCAAACTTACTAAAATTTATGTACCTCTATCACTTTTTTTTATTAAAATTAGTACATCCCGTTACCTCTGACCTAAATCGTATATTCTTTAGCATAGCTGCAACTCATTCGTTCAATACAAAATGTACCTTACGGTATACCCTCTTAAAATATATTTTGGTACGTCTATGAAATATACTTAAATGAATGATTTATTACTCCTTGTCCTTTCTATATAGACTATAACCAATTACACACCACCGTACGGCTGTGTTTACCTACACCTCTAGATGCCAATTTTACCTTCCATCTCTCTGAATTATAGGTTTATTGCTATTGACTACAAACTGTATGTTATTGTGCTGTTGTGGCACCTCTATGTTTACTTATTACTTTGAGGTTTAGTTCATTATTTTAAAAAAGAAACCGACATAAAAAGATTAAATACTGGCCGCATTGAATACAATCCCATCTTTACAAAAACTGCACAGGGTGGAGCACAAAGTTGCGCTAATAGTAAATGGTTGACTCTAAACATAAATAACCTAGATATTTGCCCTATTCGTCTTTTTGAAAAACTAATGAGTAAACTTAAAGAAAATATTAAAACCGAACGCTTGTTTCTTACTCCAAATCCGGCTTGGCAAACTCATGGTTTTTGGTATAAAAACGT
Source organism: Ophraella communa (assembly GCA_035357415.1). NCBI lineage: Eukaryota > Metazoa > Arthropoda > Insecta > Coleoptera > Chrysomelidae > Ophraella > Ophraella communa. The sequence goes on from CM068979.1 coordinate 69,135,793, forward strand.
TCCTGTGGGAATAAATTCCATTTCAAAATGGATGAGAGAATCCGCAGAAAAAGTAGCTCTAGACACAGTTACCAAAAAAATAACTAACCATTCTGCCAGATCAAGTGCAGTAAGTAACCTTTCAAAAGCTGTTAATCAAGGTCACTGGTCATAATTCTGCAAGTTCGATTAAGCCATACTTACAATGGACTAGTTGAGTGATTTTTTTTTATATTTGCATCTTATAAAATAGGTTTTTAGTGGTTCAACTGTACAAATAAAATTTTTATAAAATTAATCCTCTAGCCATAATCGGCTTTTGAAATTTAAATTTAATGGTTACATACGTCATAAGTGGTAAGTGACGTGTTTCAATAAGATTGGTAGAAAATTTGTGATGTTGTCGATATGCTTTAATATTAACCGAGAAACTTATCTCTCTCTCTTATTTGTTGTCATTAAAAAGAGATAAACATATTGATATTTTTGTTCTCTGATTGACACTTTATCAAATAAGGAGTAAAACACTAAACAAAATATTCTGTTTAATTTGTTGTTTGGTTGTGTTTGGGTTATAAAAGAAATTACTTCTATACTATTTTTGGTTCTAAAATAAAAATCCCTAACACCTTCTCTTGGTGTTATAGCGGTTCCTTAAAAAATAACCAATAGAAGTAATTTTTCTCTCGGGGAGCAACCTTTCTATCGGTACAGTGAGAGAACGAATTTAATGAATACGGTTTTGGCATTTTCAATAGAGCCACGCCCACTTTCTATTAGCTGTTCTATTCTATCACCGTCAAGAATAGGGGTCTTGTTTGTTTATTACAGATAAACACGATTTTCTCTCCTGTCATCTTGTCAACTGGTACAATCAGTTAGTCACAGAACACGGTGTTTTGCGCCGCCAGTTCTATGAGAATACTTGAAACGAACGTAGCTAAACTGTGACAACGTTGACTTTTAAACACACTTCATTATTGGTTATTAGTTGGCGCTACGTTTAAAACTTACTAATTATTTATTGCGAAATTTTACGAAATGAGAAAAATTACTTGCAAAATGAATATCAATATAAGTAAGTAGGTATCTTATCCTAAATATATATTGCTATCATTTTGATTAATATGATCCTACTAAACTAGTCCATTGAACCAAGAACATCATTCAAATATAATAAATAATCTTAAAGAAAATACGCAGGAGGAAACACTTAATATAACAAGCAATTCTAAATCCTCATAAATCATGAGTATCGAAATATTTTTAATGATAGCGTTTTTCATTGTACTAATTTAAATTGTTAATTCTTTTACTATATTCACAATGTGTCAACGATATTTTCATATATTGTAAGTAATAATCAATTAAATTAAATTTTTCAATAATTTTATGATAGTTTTATTGATCATTTTTATTGTAAAAATTTGTGAATCAAAAAATAATCTTGTCAAATATAATTCCATAAATTACTATTGCCTGGCAACAAGTTTTCAAACAATCTGTCAAATTATTTTCAGTAATAATATAAACAATATAACATTAGTATTAAACCATATTGTACTTAAGGAAGTTGGATAAATCTACAGATTTAAGATTTAAAAAAGCCAAGTCACAAAACAAAACATACATGGTCAAGAAAAATAAGACCGTTTAAAAATAGCTTCCATATTTAAACGTATTTCCATTGAACAGTATTTCAAAAATCGACATTATACCGATGCACATCCGCTGTTTTGTCGTTCACACGGTACTGGCATCTTGTTCAATCGGTTCTCTTCATGAATATAAATTGCAAAACCGTGATCCATATACCGGCCTATTTCTTATGATTATTTTTTGTTTTTGATTTGCATATTCCAAAGGCGCAGGCTACCGATGTCACGATTCGCCATATTTAAACAGGTAGGTGCCTTATATGGAACGACTAGATAGCAGTTTATTTATATGGGACAAGCTGCAGTCGTAGAATATTTATGATGAAAAATTTCGAATGTACAATATGATAGAAATAACGAAAATACTCAAAAAGTAATTGGTCTCTACTAAAAATTGACATAACTAGCAATTTTTGAAAGTAGAAATATTATCCAACAAAATATATTTAGCACTTCAGGCTTAATAGGCTCTTGGCTTTGTTAACTATAGGTATTTTTCGATTCCTTCTTAATTGTTGCTTTTCGTTCTTTTATGTCATCTTTATCAAAATTTGCCCGTCTGAGTTTGGGTCTTCCCTTTTTTCTTTTCTCCTACTATTCCTTTAGTTAATATTATTTTAGGTAATCTGGTATTTGACATTCTTAGTTTTTGTACTTTTATAAACCTATTAGGTTCCATCTTTTACGTTTAATAAATTCTATATTCATTGTGGATTTGGAACGATATATGTGTGTCCTGTGTGTGTTTATACCTAATTGCAAAGCGGCAAGTTTTTCAGAATTATTAGCACATATAAAGTGCTTGTGTTTTAAATTTAAAAAAAGGCTATTTTCTGGGTGTTCACTAGTTCAAAAATTGCTTAAAAGTTGTGCTTGTGAGCACTCGAACTCTTTATAGACACTTAAGCTCTAAGCTTAAGTTCAAAGCACTGAGCACCACTTTTAAAAAATACTCGTAAAGTGCTTAGAGAAGCACTAAGCAAAGTGCTTGGTACAGCTATGGTTCAGCTAATTTTAAAAATTACATACATTTAAAAACATAACCATTATTGAAATTTATTGTACCAATCCTTACTTTTAAGAAAGAATATAGAATAAAGAGAAGTAGAACAAATTCTTCAAACTTAAACAAAAATTAACTAACTTAGTCAGAGATTAAAGAATCATTTTCATTATAACCAAGGTAATGTCCTAGATATATTTCCCTCTAAGATTAGTATATCTATGAAATGATATAGAAAAACTAGGAATAAACTATACGGGTGTTTCATTGGGAAAGGGCCTAACTTTAACTGTTGATGGGGATCACTTTGGTGGTTCCAAAAACCTATATTTAATGTGTCTGCTGTATTTTATAACCGAGATACAGGGTGTTTTATACATTTATCTTATTTCTTTCGAACCTCATAACTTCCGAGTTACCCTGTATATTATTTTGAGATTTGGTACACGTAATAACCATTACCTAGAGACTTCATCAAAAGCATCTCCAAAAAGATAATGCAGGTCCGGCTTAACAAAAAATTTCAAAACTAGTCTTTCCTAAAAACAACACCCTGTATATAGATTTTCTGAAAATTGCTCTTTATAATAGAAAAGGGTATGAAAAATCGAATCTACTTATTTCTTTTTTATTTTTCCGCAGACAATTTTACTACCAAAAATTCACCGTCAATTTATGCACGTTTTGGGGATTAACAATGGTATCGGAGAGGTTTTTTTTATTTTTTAGCTTGAAATGGAATCCATTCAATGCATCTAGAGAAGCATTCTAGAAATTCAATTGAGTGTGTATGTTTACGAGTACAGACCACTAAAAATGTGATTACAGGGCCGTACTTAGAACATACTCATTCAGTATGTTTCGAATATCTCGAACACCCTGTATAAGGATATGTATCAACAAAAGTAAAATACGAGAAATAAATTTATTTATTTCAAATAACGAAGAGATTTTCATAAATTTAAATAATTAACATGAACAGAAAACAAGAAATTCTAACAACATTGTTCAAACAAAAAAAGTCCAACCTACAAAAATTGCTCAAAATGACCTCCATTCTGCTCTATGCACTTTCTTGCCCTTTTTGTAATATTGCGAAAGGACCTTCTAATCACATCTGGATTATTTCTGATTTCTCCGCAGGCATTCTCTATTCTTCTCTGCTATTGATGTCGGTAGCATATACTTTTGATTTTAGATATCCCCATATATGGTAATCCACAGGATTGAAGTCAGGTGACCTTGAAGGCCAGTTATTGGGACCACCTCTGCCTATCCATGAATTAGGAAAATTTTCATTTAAAAAATTCCTCACTATTACTCTGTAATGCACCGAAGCACCGTCATGCTGATAATACATTACTGCTACATTTACGTATGCATCATCTAATAGCACTGGTAAAATATTCTGCACGTTTTTTTAAGTATAAATTTATTCCTCGTATTTTACTCTTGTTATTTTAAATGTAGAAGTGCATAGTTTCCAGATACATATCCTTATACAGGGTGTTGGAGATATTCGAAACATACTGAATGAGTATGTTCTAAGTACGGCCCTGTAATCACATTTTTAGTGGTCTGTACTCGTAAACATACACACTCAATTGAATTTCTAGGATGCTTCTCTAGATGCATTGAATGGATTCCATTTCAAGCTAAAAAATAAAAAAAACCTCTCCGATACCATTGTTAATCCCCAAAACGTGCATAAATTATAAGTTTGACGGTGAATTTTTGGTAGTAAAATTGTCTGCGGAAAAATAAAAAAGAAATAAGTAGATTCGATTTTTCATACCCTTTTCTATTATAAAGAGCAATTTTCAGAAAATCTATATACAGGGTGTTGTTTTTAGGAAAGACTAGTTTTGAAATTTTTTGTTAAGCCGGACCTGCATTATCTTTTTGGAGATGCTTTTGATGGAGTCTCTAGGTAATGGTTATTACGTGTACCAAATCTCAAAATAATATACAGGGTAACTCGGAAGTTATGAGGTTCGAAAGAAATAGGATAAATTTATAAAACACCCTGTATCTCGGTTATAAAGTACAGCAGACACATTAAATATAGGTTTTTGGAACCACCAAAGTGATCCCCATCAACAGTTAAAGTTAGGCCCTTTCCCAATGAAACACCCATATTTTTACGATAAAGAGAAAAACATACTGGTTGCAAAAGAGAAAGTTCGAACATAGCACATAACATGTAACTAATTTATGATGCTAAATATTTTGGAATAAATTTCAACTTAAACCTGTTCTGCAAATCGTACACTCAAACCTTTTATAGCTATATACGAGATACTGGTAGGTATGACACGAGTGATAAAAAATGACCCTTTTTAACTGATTTTTTTCTTGTGAATAAAAGAATTTTTCGTGGTACTATTCTGTATAGCTATGCGCCAAAACAAACAACTTTGAAAAAGTAAAGCTTTATTAAATTAACATGAAAAATTAAATAACAACATTTCTAATACTGCGAATTTTAAGTTTTGCTTCTATACAAAATGTATTCAAAGTGCTCGCCATTGCGTTCCAAGCAGTACTCAAAACGATGCTGCATTCTTCTGAAAAAGGTCGAAATTTTTTCACGGAGTTTATCGATAGTTGCCGGTGGGTTTTCTGTAAAAATGGCTTGTTTAAGCATATTCCTTAAGTAAGTATCAAGAGTTGTTAGATCAGACGAATGAGAAGGGTAAGGAAAATTCGTGTTACGGGAAATTATGCGGTCTGCAAAATTTTCTCGAATCAGATCTAAGGATGCTATCGTAGTATGACAAGAAACCCCATCCTGTTGGAACCATTGGGTATTGAACTGTATGTTTCTGACACGACAGAATTGTCTCTACGTCGCACTTGATCTAGTGTAACGGGTCTTCCACGAAGTAAGGGCCCAATAATCTACTACTGCTGATCCCACAAGATGGTTCTGGTCCCAAATCTGGGGTTTCAGCTTCTTTTTTGCCAGCTTATCTGCTGTTTCGTTCCCCTCTATTCCTATATGTCCCGGAACCCATAGGAGGGTGACACTGTTCTTCTGGCCTAGTTCATTTAGTTTGCCTAGGCATTCCCAAATCATCTTCGAACTGATTATATTTGAGCTCAGCGCTTTGATGGCTGCTTGACTATCCGACATGATCACAATCTCTTATCTGCGGTAGTTTCTTCCAATATTGAATTCCACACATCTTTCGATGGCGCGGACTTCTGCTTGAAAGATGCTCGGGTATGTGCCCAAGCTTTCTGAGTATTTGGCTCTCGGTCCAAAAACTCCTATCCCAGTTACCTCGTCCAGCTTGGAACCGTTTGTATACCATTTTATGGCATTCTGGTTTAAATTCTGTATGGTGTCTTCATCCCATTCAGATTCATTACTCAACTTTGTGATGAATTTTCTCACAAAGTTGAATTTCTTTGGCATATCATCTTGGGGCATTTCCCAAGTTTGATCAAATTGAAGTGATCGAGGTTTTTCCTTGATAATTCCTTTTTTGATCATTCTATATATTGTTTTCTTCCTTACACTTTCTAGCAGAATGTGCAGTGGGTCAAGTTTAAAATCACCTCTATTGCAGCAGTGGGGCAAGTTCCCATTGCTCCAGTGACACATGAACAGGCTAATCTCTGAATCTTTGAGAGATTTTTCCTCGTCGTACTCAGATTGCGCCCCAAGCCACTGCCCCATATGTGATTAATGGTCTCACTATTGCTGTGTACATCCATTGCAGAATACGTGGGTTACATCCCCAGTTCTTCCCTGCAATGTTCCTGCACACCATGAGGGCCTTGGTTGCTTTGTGTATTACTTCGCCTTCGTGTTTATTCCAGAGTAACCTGCTATCTAGGATAAGCCCTAGATATTTTACCTCTGTTTTCCACTCGACGTTGTTCTCCCCTATTTTGGCAACCATCAACAAACCAGGTCCATTTGATCGTCCATTCCCTTATGAGCGGAAATAATACTAAATAATAAATATTTTTTCTTGCGTTGTAAGTACCATTTCGAATATTTTTGACAGTTTTTTAGAATTAACAATGTTTTAAAAATACCATTACCACTATTGTAACTTGTTTCATATGACTCGATTATATTTCACAGGCTTCCTACCGTATATTCAAATTATATTCAAAATTTAAATTCTGTTTATTTTTACACAAAGTTTCAAAACCATCTAAGCTTTTACTTTTAGAAAACGTTACAACGTTTTATTATATACTTGTTCCATATCCCTTTTGGATATTGGTTTTATTTACCCACTTTCTTTATACGATTAAATATCCTTTACAAACCAGTATAGATACGCATTTCCCAGCATTTTGATTAATAGCTTGATGGGCGTTTTCGCAAAGGAAATAATAAATAAGTGAAGTGCTATTTATTTGAGTCCAAAGACTCCAAAGTAACTTTTTTTAGTATTCCATTTAGATCGAGAGATTTATAGTAAACGAGCAATGAAATACCGATCATCTCAAGCTGTTAGATGCATAATAAACAGATCAGGTATTTATGCCCGTGGCGTAATAAAATACGAGAGATTAAAAATTATCATAATTATATCCAGAGGAAAGTGAGGGCATGTTAAAGAACAATAAAAAAACTTATAAAAAAATACACTGATACTAACCATATAAAATGATAATTAAAAAAAACACGCTTTTATTGCTAAACGAACTAAAAAATAGAAAAGAGCAAGAACCGGGAAAATGTTGGCAAATTGCAATAAACAAAATTCTGTAACCTGATTAAAAAGATTTGGGGTGTAGATATTTTTTCCTTTAAAATATTATTAAAGAAGTTAATTTTACGTAAAACAAGTTAATATTCCATCATAAAAAAATAAAAAACTGGATTTGCCTGTTTCTTGCCCCAAAAAGCTCATTATTAAAATAACTTTTATTTATTGCCCTTTTTTTGATTACATAGTAATAACTAACATGTTTTAAACATAGGACGAGTTACAACCTTGCCTTCGTGTTCAATATCTTCTGGCGATTGACGATAGCAAGGCTTATTACCCCCACTGAAACATCTCTCACTACTCTTAGGTATATTTCGATATAAGAATCGGGCAACTCCTGGAGTTAACTGTTTCTTGGACCAAAATACGCAGGTCTTCAATTTTTAATTAATTAATTAAGAATTTATATTATAGTAGTAGAAGGTCGAAAAATCAATCTTAATTAATCACCCCAAAATATATAAATTATCAAAAAGTAAAAGGAGTAATAAGTGTGCGTTGCTAACTTATTAAATGTTTGCAGTTATTCTATTGGTAACTATATCTATGAGGAAAAGTTAGGAAATGTAATAAAAAGTACCTCACGCATTTTACTTTTTTTTACTCTGAATTGAATTATTCTTTCAATAACTTAAATTAAATATAATTGGTTGAATGAAACTTCCACTATTTATTCAAAAATACGTTTTAAATTCAATGACAGCCGTTTCGCTAGAATTAGCATCGTCAGATTGACATATTGAAGTTACATTTTGTTTGTTTGTAGCTAGGTACCTGATGTTGATTAGGTAGTATTAAGGCTAGACCAAGTATGGAAGTAATAAGACATAACAATATTAAAGCCTAGATGTTATTAGCCCTAAGGGATTATCCTGGATGTATTTTCCTCTGCAATGTATGTATCTATGTATAAAATAAAAACTCAATCAAAGTAAACAGTTTAGTAGTGGAGAACTTCCAATATTTATTTGTTCATTAACAACTTTAAATTGTGGATCTGCTAGATGTCTTTTCATTTCAAGTTCTTCGAGGAAATCTAAATTTTGTTTTCTATCACAAATATGTAATATTTGAATGTCATTGCTGTGTATGAAATAAATTTTTCTCAAAACACTCTAAAATAGACGAAAATAAAAGGTAATGAGTTAGCCCTTGCAGGAATTAGCCGCTTTTGTTGTTCCAACCTAGAACCAACTTGAGAATAGACAAAAGAAACCATAAAACTAAAGATAGGGAACTGGGTCAACGTCTACGAAGAACATATCGATTATTGCAAACCGTACATATCGGGATACAACATGGAAATAATCTAATTTAAACCAAGAGAAATGGAAACTAGAAAGAGCCATACCTGTTCTGATAGATTGTGAGGTTTCATACCCTTTAGACCACAAAAGCAGGACCGAAGCCTTTACTCCTAACAATTAATTTAGTTTTAGAATATCAATCTAAATTATATTGTTTTTTAGTGTAGAATATTATTAGAAGATTTAAATGTCTGTTTGGACGAAACAGTGTTGTGTTTCATGGTAAGAAAAAGAAGAGTGACAGGTGACAGTAGCCTCCACGCTCTTTGTGACAAGAAAAGTAGAAGTTACTTAGGTTAGATATAGTTAGAGGTTATGGTTTATATTCATCACGTTGTGTTCGTGTGCAATTAAAGTTGTAGTTAAGAGTATACTATGTTAGTTTCCCTTATGGTGCAACCCGTAATTTTATAATATAATTACTATTTGGCATTCATATTTTGGTAATGAATGGATATGCATGGATAAGAATACCGCATGGCAGAAGTAAGTTTTGAGAATGGCCTATGATTGCCGTCCGAAGTGGGACAAGTTATTGTAGTTATTGTAACGTTTATTTCTGTTTTAGCATACTAAGTTCTGTTGTATCTATTGAGTGGACAAAGCAATGAAAGGACTTTCAAAAAATAACAATTATGTCCGACATATGTGGCTTTCCAACGGAAGAGTTCTGGAAGTAAGAATTGTATTGGAAGACCACAACCACGAAAGAAGTATGGTACAGTTTCAATAGCTGCCACATCAAAGAAGATTGAGCAATAAAGATAAAGAAAGTATCGAACGACTACTACTGGCTCTTCAAACTAGCAAGAAGTTGGTGAAACAAAATGTAGAGCAAGAACCCGGGAATCTTTTGACATTAAAAGATCTATCTAACATTGGACAAGGGTCTGGAAAGTTTAAAATTTTTAAGTATTGATGACACCTATAATTTATTAAACATTGGGTGGAGCTCGTGACAAAACTTACCACTCTATTTAGTAAAGTCCTGAGCACAACAGAAACCCCAAACGATTGACATATGGGCAACACGATTGCCGTCTTTAAAAAGGGAAAAAAGAAAGTAATAACTTGTGCACAACTATGAAACTGTTTACAGGAATACTTAAAGTGAAGCTAAAGAAGCTTTTTTAGTTAAGAGGAAAGAGTAACAAGGACTCAGAAAGGGTGGATCGACCATGGACGCCATATTCACCATAAAACAGATCCAAGAAAAAGTCATAGAATATAACACACCAGCATTCGTTTGCTTCGTTGTCCTCACTAAAGCATTTGATAAAGTCCAACTAGGCGATATTATCTGAATACTTGATAAACAAATACCCGCCAATATAGTGAAGAAAATCTGCATTCTGAATACGGCTAGCACAACTCAAATTAAGGCAGGTAGCATACCAATACCTGGAGGGATCAAACAGGGAGATAGTCTCAACCCCTTCTTCTTTAATCTCCTCATGGATAACATCATAGAAGTTGCATCTTTAAACATCGGATATAGAATAAATAATGCACGTATTAGCTTGGCGGGCAATGCCGACGATGCCGCAATTTGATGACCTGTAGAGATATTTCTTTAAGTTCTACCAAGTGGGACAAAGATTTAATATGATCATCTCCATCGAAAAAACTAAAAGTATGATCATCGCGAAGGAACCCATTAGATGCAAACTAGTAATCCAGGACAGACCCAGAGAGCACGTGATGCAGTTCAAATACATGGGCATAGATATATCCAGCAGCCATGAACCAATTAAGGACGTAAGGAGCCAAATCAACAGAGCTGGATTCTTGAGAAAAATCGTATGGAATAATAAATATATGCGAAAGGACAGCAAAATTAAAATCCATAAAACATGCATAAGATCCTTAATGACGTCTGGAATACAAACGAGAGAAGACACCAGTAAAACTAAAAGTATGCTACGGGTAGCTGAAATGGGAGTGATGAGAAGGCTCGCTGGTAAAACCAGAAGGGATCGAATAAGAAATACAATCATCAGAGAACAATGTGGCATACAAGATATAGTAAGAAGACGAGAATGGTACTATCATGTAAAAAGGATGCTCAAATATAGATTACCCCATATAATTCTAGAGGTTAAACCAGTAGGAAGAGCACCGAAGACACAGCTGGCACTCCACAGTAAATGATACAAAGGCAAGCTCGGAACTAACAGATCAACAGATTTAAAAATTTGCAAAAGAAGAAGATTGATAAAGACGACAAGGATAGTTTTACGTCGTTTCTAGAAAGATTTACAGCCAAAAATCCACAGAATAAACTGACCAAATGCATAATGGCTGATAAAAAGATTTGCTGGAGAGATCTGTTATAGAGGAAATTTTTCCAGGGGTAACAGTTATTACTACCGAGAGCGGTTTTGCCACCCAGGGAAGCAAGTTAACCCTCGGCTCACAGCAGGGAGACTGGTCATAACGTAAAAAACCAGTAGTGGAAACAAATTGAGTGTAGGAATATAGGACTAAGTGGAGAAAAATTTCAGGGGAAGCGAAATAAAACAAGTTATAGACTTATAGAAACATTAGAAAATCACAAAAAAATAGTGGAAAATCTTAAGAAAGCAACTAAACTTCCATAACAGACATGTCCAGAGTACCAATAAATCATCACAATCTGTCTTTCGGAGATAAAATTGATAATAAAAATCCTACTAATGGTACTTCCATGTTCCATGGTCGTATATGCTTAAATCTCAAATGTGAAAATAAACATCAGCAAGTTATTTAAAAATAGGCGAATTTTACATTCATCTGTCCGTATTAACTAAGAACTTATTCTTCGTATATATAGCAAAACGAGGACACTGGTTTTATTTATTTTATCAAAACCAGTAAATCCCGACTTTCGCTGTAAGTCGTGCAAACACACTCGCACAAAACATACACACATCAAGAAATCGGTCCCCATTGAAAAACCGCGTTCGACTGGATCCGATTCATGAATGAACTGTAATGAAAGAGAGCCCATGAATGAATTAAAATATGAATGAAACGGATTGACTTGGACAAACAAGAAACATTTCGAGGCCACACACGCACTTATTCGCACAGCGAGATGACTAACCACCAGCGTACTCGATCACATTTTAAAAAGGGTTCATCATTTTTTATTATATTTTTTGAAAAAAATAATCATTTAATGACAAATCAACAATGAGCAATTTATTTAATAAAATAATGTACGAAAATAATCTTTCCAGGTAGACAATTTTAGCAAATGTAAAATTTCTCAAAAAACAATATATTACTCCACCTCAATTTGTTTTCTCAAATAAGTCAATTAAATATCTACGACTTGACAAACAAGTATTGGAGGAAAAAAATCTCCACCTCTTTGTAGGTCTTTTAAAACTAATAATTATCTAGATATTTTAGACCGTAATGTTCATGACTAATATGCCCAAGACTTTTACAGCTTCTTCACAACTGTGACAATGCGGAAAAAAATCAAAAATTATTACTGTCTACAGTAAATAGCTTCAATTATTTATTCGTAACTTATACGGATGCATCCAAAACTTCATTGGGAACAGGATGTGTATTCTTCATTCTGGGTATAAATGTCCAACAATTGTTTAAACTTAAATCAAAATTATCCATCTATACTGCTAAGACTATGGCTATTTACGAAGCCTTCCTTTAAGCCAGAAATTGTAATAATAAATCCTTTTATATTTCGGGATTTGACATACGAGTGCTATTTGTGTTGTTTACCCCTTTGTCTCCCAGAAGTCAATTTTATGTCAACCCTAATTATTACCCAAAGGTACTTTAAAGTCTTTCATTTTCGTTCTCTTACTACAATATGTCCATCTATAAACTGACACATTTTAACTGCTTATAAGTCGAGAACGGAAAATGACAACAATGTGCGGTTTTCACATAACTTCATCAAGTTTTTTTGACAGTGTTGCCAAGTTTCAAAATTTATCTGAAATAGGAGGAAAAAATTGATGATTTTCAAGGGGCCGATTTCTCAAAAATTTTAAATGTAACACCCTGTACGTTTTAATTGCACATGAAAGCCTGTTAAATCCCTTTCCGAAAATGTATAAATAGGTCGGTCCAATTAATTGTCAATGTCAAGCGCTGTCATTGTTCTGGTGGTCAAACAAAGCGTTTTTCCATAAGAATACGTGTTAGCATTTTTGTGTTTTTCTTAGTTTTATTGCGTTTTTGTACATTTTTATAGTTATTAAGTGTTTTTTATTAGTTTTTTTATAAGTTCTTATATAAAGTTTAGTTATGTCACAAACATTTAGTGAATATTTTAAGAATTTGCAAAGCCATAACACCGAAGCTGCTGAGCGGTATAAACATAAAATTAAAATTATAAATGGTGTCGATCCCTTCACATTGGATTGTAAAAATTTAAGTTTTGACCCCACCGAATTTCCACCAATAACAAATATGGATATTGTGGCTTATTTGGTATTATCTACCAGTTTTTACACAAGCCAACAAATGAAAGCATATAAAAGCCTTAATGCATTCAAATATTTTGATGCTGGATTCGTGGAAATTTGTGGGGCTAGGAAAATAAACGAAATAATTATTATTATTGGAAAGGTAAGAAACCATTTATCTCTTCTTATTCGAGAAAGTTCATTTAAATGATTTTTACCTTTTTTATTTAAAACTGCAGGAACCCTAAAAAATTTTAGCTTGTCCCTGTTACTCTTACTACCACAATTTACCACTAAGCAATTCCAAGGCATATTGAACAAAATAAACTAAATAACAATAAATATTGTTACTAGCCATGCAATTCCACTAAAATAAAAGATATTATAAAATATTGAAATGATTAAAATAATAAAATCAACTACATAACTACCGCTAACAGCTTCAGGGTTTTGGGTCTCTAAATTAATAAATACTATACTTATAACTATATCTTGGCTAAGAAAAAGAACTAATACAAAATATAAAACTTTAAAAAGGCACGAAAACCACAATAAAAATACTTAAAACAATAAAAAACACAAAAAAGCTAACATGTACACTTATGGGAAATCGTTTTGTTTGACCACCAGAACAATGACAGCGCTTGACATTGACAATTAATTGGACTCAACTATTGTCTTAGTAAATGACACCTTTTTGAAAATTTTTGAGAAATCGGCCTTTGAAAATCATCAATTTTTTCTCTCCTATTTCAGGTAAATTTTGAAACTTGGCAACACTGTCAAAAAAAACTTTAAAGATATTGATGAAGTTCTGTGAAAACCGCACATTGTTGTCATTTTTCGTTCTCGACTTATAAGCAGTTAAAATGTGTCAGTTTATAGATGGACACCCTGTATTTTCTAAAACCAAACCGTAGAGCTTAGAATGCTGAAGGCACTTCAAAGTACCGAATAAACGAACCTATATTTGAGATATATCTAGGCAACACCTTCAATAACGTCATGTAATAGCAAATTTTATGACAGCTTGCTTGGTTTAGATGAAACGTTCTACTGAAGTTTTTAACAGAAAAATATGGTAGTTTAGAGTGTGGTTTAGAATTTTTGCTTATATGTGCAGAAAGCAAAAAATTTAGAATAGTTTTCAACGTTCTAAAAGTTTTCATCAGCAAAAGATGGTAGATTAGAGTTTTGGTTTTAAATTTTTGTTTATTTGGGCAGACAGCAAAAAATTAGAATAGTTTTCAAAGTTCTACTAAAGTTTTTAACAGCAAAATGCTATTTTGCTGCGGTCACTTTCAGACCTATTTATAGCTTGAACTAAAACAGTAGCAGATTTCAAACGGTATAATGAAAATACATGATTTCGACTTCTGGCATTTGAGGGTATGGTCATTTTGAGGTACTTAGAAGTACCTTTAGGAGACAAAGGGTTACAGTAACTTAAAAGATTCATCTCGACCCAAAAATGGAATTAAATCGTGAACATTTTCGTGCGATTATTTTTTACAACTTTCGACGTGGATTAACTCAGCAACAGTGCATGGATGAACTTAATTCAATTTTTGCCGATGAAGCTCCATCAAGGACCAGTGTTTATCGAGGTTATGGTGAATTAAATCGTGGCCGTATTTCTCTCCAAGACGAATTTCGTGCAGGTCGTCCAACATCTTGTCTCAACATGTTGTGTCAATCATGAGATTGAGACAACCTTAGGCATTAGTGGGACCAGCGTACAACATACAATATTGCATAAATATTTGACGGTCAAAAAAATTTGTTCGCGTTGGACCCAGACCCACACAATTTGTCAATCGCTCAAAAAAAGGCTCGTCTCGATTGGTCGAAGGAAATGCTCAAAAAATACGATCGCGCTGCTTCGAAACACGTCTATGACATCGTGACAGGTGATGAATCGTAGATTTATGCGTATAAGCCCAAAAGTAAGCAGCAGACGACTGTATGGGTGTTTCAAGATGAGCCCAATCCAACAAAAGTTGTTCGCGCACGAAGCACTTCCAAGCAAATTGTCGCTTGTTTTTTCGGAAAAACTGGACCAACCGCAACCGTACCACTAAAACAAGGAATAACAGTCAATTCTCTGTGGTACACAACCATTTGTTTGCCAGTTGTCTTCCAAGAAATAAGGAAAACCTACCGCCGAAGACGGATCACTCTTCACCACGACAATGCGAGCTCTCATACATCGGCTCAAACAACTGCATTTTTGAGCACCCAAAACATCGATTTGATGAGTCATCCGCCGTATAGTCCCGACTTGGCAGCGAATGCCTTCTTTTTATTCCCGTAAGTAAAAAACAAACTCAGAGGTCAACGTTTTTCGACACCTGCATTCAGAATGCATGTATTAGAGATACCCCAATCAGAGTGCCAAAAGTGCTTCGACAACTGGTTCAAACGCATGCAATAATGTATAGATCTTTATAGGGAATATTTTGAAAAACAATAAAGTGATTTTCGATTATTAATATTTGTTTTTGTTCTCTAATCCCGAAATATAAAAGGCAACCATCGTATCAGATTCATTATCAGTTTTAAAACCAATTAATAAAGATGGCCCTCCCAATCTAACAACATCAGTATGGATAAGACAAATAAAAGAAATAATTCGACAAATTAAAACGCATGACAAAACTATAACATGCATTTGGGTTAAAGCACAAATGGGCATTACACCGCTTATATATACCTGTCCACCGCTTCGATAAGATCTTTCTCGACGCGCGTAGAAAGGAAGGAATATTCTCGATTGTACGCGCGGTGACTAGACTATCCGGGAATCAGTTACCTATCAGGGCGACAGGGGCGTACTGGGGGAGTCTCGCTCGTTACAATACCAACGAATTTAAGGCTGAGATTTGGTGATACTTGCTACCCTAGTCACCTATTCAAAATTAAAATACTAAAATCGAATCTATGTTATACATGTAACGAATAGGGATGTTTAGATCATATTTTTTTTGTTTCTAAAAAACAGGAAACCATACGGTTGTTTTTTGTAATAATCTCTTAAAATATAACGACCAAGCACCATGGAATCTACAAAATCTACTTTCTATTAACGCAGTTAACTTCTGATACGAACCGTAGTTTGATTCAAATCAGCATTTTGGAGTCACATAATTCAGCAGTATCAACATTTAACGTTACAGGAACTTTTGGTATATGAACAATAATTTAAAATTTCATAGTGCACTAACGATTTTTAGGTCTTTTTAAATGAACTCTTTGCAAAAAACTTTTTTAATCTTGTTTGAAATCTATGTGTATTTATTGTACGCTTGTGAGAGGGAACTGTCAAGGTGACTTATGTAACATTTCGTTCTTTCAATTAAATTTGACATATAAAGGTTTTTTATTGTACTAACCCTTACTGTGTGAAAGTCTATCTTATGAAGAACAGTAAACAACGAACTAACTAACTAAGTTCTGAAAGTTGTGACGTACAACCACATTTATATTGAACGAGGTGTATAAATCTGAATCCTGTCGTGATCGGCTATATTTATGACCAAAGGTCTATGCCAAAAAAACCTTCTGGACACTTTACAAAATAATCAACAATTGAAGCGCTTTTTCCAAAAACAGCCCTTGTCAAAATTTCAATTTTTTTATTAAATACCGCCACAAGATGGCGCGAACAGTAATGTATGTATTACTATTAAAATATTCCACAAAACTAGCCTATGTATAAAATAAAAGCATTATAAAAATCTAGTGGTTCCACCAAAACAGCTCATGTCTAGCAGCTTTTCGACAAAAACACCCCTGTCAGTGACAAAGGCTGTTTTTGCTAAAAATATAATGCGCTTTATAATGTAGAAAAGGCAGTTTCACCATATTTTCTTAAAGTTCCCAAACCACCACTTAAATTAAAATTCATTGGGATGTACAAGGTTTTGCGAGAAGATCCTGGATTCATTTTTACAAGGGATTCATATTCTGGTGCCTGGACCAAATCGATGGTAAGAAACAAGTCTAAGCTTCCTAATGAACTTGGTTTAACGCCACTATATCTGTATCCTCTTAAGATAAAAGTTTAAATTTTTGTTAGATTTATGTCCAATGTTAACAAAAAAGGAGAATAAGACCTTTTATGTCTGATGATAATAGTAGTGGATGTGAAGATACCTAATATGTACTTTTTCAATATTTTTACGTTACATTTTGTGAGAATAATGTATAAAAATATGAAAAATATGAATTGAATAAATAAACAAAGTTATTTGTTTTATTGCAAAAATAGCCCTTGTCAAACAAACTTCTATTTTTATCTCTGAAACTGCAAAAAAAATTGCATTTATTTATTATAATTAAAAACACTTATTTTTTTACAAATTTATTAATGCTTATAACATGAGAGTTCTAATTTCTTGTATACTTAATTAGTTTTTTTGATTTCCGAAAAAAACAAAATACTGACAAGGGCTGTTTTTGGAAAAAGTTCTTCAATTCTGTACACGAATGCGCCTCTATGCCTGTCACTATTTGGATTTGCAGTCATTTTTGTCTGTCGCGTATAAATCGTAAACATACACATAATGACAACAGCATTTTTTTTTTAAATTGGAACGCTGCCAGTGCATAATTAAATTGTAGAAATAAAGCGTCTATTTTAAAATAATGGCAAATACCGCTATGGCGAATCAGCAATACATGACATAATGACTTGCATATGCGTTTCCTGTTCCTGTAATACGAGAAAGGAAACTAATATCGAATGAAAGCTTCAAATAAACAATGGTTTCTTTATTATTGATCTCTGGAGCACTACGTAGATATTAAAATAAAAAAAAAATCGATATTGTTGAGATTTTTTAAAATGATTTGGTGATATTTTATTAATCGTCGAGAGATATTTGAATGCGGTTTCGCTGTTGCGGTTGCAGCCGGAAATATCTAAAAATGTCGATTTTTACCCCTCAAACCACAGCGTGAAATAAATAGATATTCTTATTAGTACAGTCACGGCCATTCTTTTTATTTATTTATTTATATAGAGGAATTTTTATTGTAAAATAAGAATTTCCTGCTCTGTTGAATTTAATTTTTTTAAGAAATTCAGTTTAATGTACGAAATATTTATAAACAAATGATTCGAACTGCATTCCTTAATGGGAATGAAAATTAATTTTACCTGCATGTTAATCACGGTTAAAAAATAAGTACCTATAATAAAATTAGATTCAACTACTTGACTATCTTCTATTACTTTAAATAATAATATTATCTTTTAAAACAATACTTTCTTTAATTCTGTTTCTAGACGAATCAAATGTTTTAAAATCCCCATGATAAATTTGTTTAAGATTTTAGAGACCACAGAAGAGATTATAAAAGGTTAAGTTGGAATGAAGAATAGGGTGTTTTACTTCATATGAGAAAAAATCTAAAAATATATTAGTGAGATAGCTCAGGCAAAAGCAATCGGTATGTGTAAGTTTTAGTTGATAAAATAATAAACTAATTTTTGAAATTAAATTCAAATTGTTCAGCCTTTTTTATCTGTTCTTTATTACTATCAAATAGTAGCGGCCATGTCATTACGTCATTCGGCTGTGTAAACTAAAGTGACAGTTACAGACTACTTTCATATATATAGAAATTGACAGTTGTAAACTTATTACTTGCTTTTATAACCTCCAAATATGATTTTAATTCAAAAAATATATACCTTTTTATGGTAGATATGGTGAAAAATATTTTAGATGGTTACTTACATCAAAATGATCTTTACAAAATTACTAACGGATTTTATCGATGTTTTTATATTAGTGTTCTTCTATTCCGGAACAGCATACCAACGATAAGTGGAATAATAGCTCATTTTTGAGATAAAACTATTTATAATTAAGACCAAGACTACATAGCTTTTTAAAATTATGCACGAAATTTGAAAATGTAAATTTTAATTGTATTTTTAGGGTAATTAGCGATTGAATAAAATTTTTGTGTTTTTTTATTAGTTGGTTAGCATTGTAGGATCTAATTACTCTTTTCAATAATTAGTGTATACCCAAAGATCCTAAGATATTTTTTAATATTCTTTGTAAATAAATTCGAGATTGCCAACTAACAGAATTAATACTATATCTGTTTATTTTGATATTGACATCGTCATAGCTACGCCACTGGATTAAATTATTGTAAATAGTTATATATAAATAGTCCTGTTTTTTACACTTACATTTTACACCAACATAACTCCAAAATCTCGTTGCAATTGCTTCTACGAGACAGTAATGCTTGAAATAATTAAAGAAACTGCGTCGAGTTTTATAAAAAAACCGCTTTTCAGCGTTATATCATTCAGACAAGCCGTGCGGCGTTGTCGCTTATTGAGCAGCTCATTTCTGTAATATACATTGTACATAATATACAATTGGTTATAATTAATAAAATATTGATAAGAGATAGCACTATGGTCACATTATTTTTTCAAATGTAATTATTTAGATTAATTTTTATATTCATGTTCATATTACAAATTAAAAGTTGTGTTGTGTTGAAAAAACTTTTTTATTTACTATAACATTACAAGACGAAGGAGAAAACAGTTTATATAAATAATTCATTCAAAAGCTTGATATCTTGAAAAATCTTGAAAGCTTGACTTCAGAAAGCTGTACCTCAAGCTTTTTAAAAAAAAACCTGGCTTGGCTTGAAAAAAAAATAGATTAGTATCTTGATATCAAGCCAAGCCTGTTAATCTCTGTCCACTACCCCTAAGGTCTACCTCACCCTTTACATATGGTCCTTCGAGCCGGATTTTGTATAGTGGCCCGCATCATATTTCTTTACTATTTGGTATAAAACCAAAACAAGACAGTTACCTTAGGCATATCTAATTGAAAGTGAAATGTTGAAAAGGAACAAAATTATTTCTGTAAAAATTTTAGTTTTAATGGGGGTTTATCATAGTATTGCCAGACTTATTTTATATGCAAACCATGATCGTAATTAAAATTAGAAAAACCCATTGTTCGCATAAAGTAGTTTTAATTTTAATTGGCAAAACTACCGACGAAATGTGTTTATATTATTATTATTTTTAGTCTCGAAAGTTATAAACATCCGGTGTTACCGTATTTAACTGTTGGGCAAACCTAATTTCGTTTCATGATTTGGCATATTTTGCGTGTAATTCTAGAATTACTTCACTAAAAAATTTTAGATTAATATATATATTTTTTCAACCAATATAAATTTCGATTGTATTTTTCAGGAAAAAATAAATCAAAATCGAATTTCCTTTTACAATAAAGATAAACCGTTGTCTTGGTATTGTAAGCACCGTTTCAAAGTAGGCGATTGCGTATCTAAAATAATTTCCGTTTAAAAAAAATAAAAATTTTTACCTCCGGTTATTTATTTGTACTGTTCGTTTTGGGATATACAGTGTGGAAAAGCCAAATTGAATAATAGTCTATTATTACACGAGTAAGTAAAGAAGGTTTTTATCCACGAAAATGAAGGTTATCATTTGAGTGGATAAAAATAATAGCTACCATTATATGCTTATTGAATAATACATACACTATTATACAACATGTCGTTTAATTATCATTTAAAGCAATTGTCAAAAAAAATTTCTTCTAGATTTGAAATCTTGATGTATTTTGTAGTGAAACTTTTTCAAACAATTTATTTTTTATATTTATTCGTGCATGTTTAGTTTTAGGGAAGAATTACTCTCTAATAAATTGAATCTTGGGCATAAAAAATTAGGCAGGGAAATTTTTGAACTCGAACACTTAGTAATCAGTTTAAAGTCCAATTGAATGAAATATTTATCAGCCACTTAAAACTCGCAATTGTTTTTATTCAAACTAAGAAAAAAAAAATAGAATGAGACATTTGCAAATAAAGCCGATTAGGGTAATGGAAACGGTAAAATGTATAAATATTTACATGGTAATTTCCATTTTTTTAATATGTTAATTGGCAGTGACAAATACAAATAAAATTTTCGGCATTGTTGGGTAGCTATTGTGTTATTATGAATATGTAATGACATGTGGTACGGAAATGACGTTCACGGCAAAAAAATAAAGGAAAGACCAGAAATGTTGAGTGTTACATTTATATAGATATAAGGGAATCGGCAATTGTTTAAACGTTCTTCAATAAATAATTGTTTGTCAAATATTACAATAATTTAAAAAATGATTATAATTTATTTTTGTTGCTGCGAACTAATTTTTTTTTTTGGAGGAGCCGCCCATTCGATGTTCTAGCATCAATAGGTTATTTGTGCCAAATGTGGATTCTCCTATATATCCCATATATCCAGAAACAGTTCTCTGTATGAGCTCATATACAGGTTCTATACTGGTTAGTGGGACCCGTATTCTTGACTAAGGGAGTTGAGCTTCAAGAGTAAACAAATGTTTCATCTTTATTTTGCTTAGTTACTTTGTCATTGCAGTGACAAAGACAAAATATATCTTCTCTCGGGAAGCTTCACTCCCTTCCTCAAGAATACGGGCCCTGGGGCATCTGGGGCCTCCCATATAATTTTTGCCTTCTTTGATCTAGGCTCTAGCAATGGCAAAGTATGTTTAGTTCGTCAGCTGTTTCATTGCCGGCGATTCCATGAGATCCTGGTATCCACTCACTTAAGTTTTTCGCCGCAATCCCATATCAACCTGGATGACAGCTTAAAGCAGCTAAATTCTGATATGCCCTCTATTTTAGCCCCTCAAATGATTTTCTTTTGCCAAAACAAGTATAGCATAGAATTCTGCTCGAACTATAGAGTGTGTTTACCAAGTGGGAAGCTACCTTTGTATTTAATTGACTTACTTACTTACTTGCTTCGCTTATTATTATAGATTGTAGAATATCCAGTAGTGTTTCTAACACTGCAGTAGGTGCATTGCCCCTGTTTTTCAATACAAGCAAGATGTATTTCATTTTTGGCTACGAAACCAAAAACACCCTAGAAAAAACTAACTTAAAATAAAAAAAATTGTTTTCTTTCAACCTTTTTAGAATTAAAGTTAATTTTTACTCTTATCAGAGTTAGTGAAATCACCTAGATTCTTAAATGTATTGTATTAAAAATGTCAGCACTAACTTGTAGACCATGTACCTCACGCAGTTGAATTTATAGGCTGCACAAATCGCTGTCTAAGAACCGAAAATGATTAAAACCACCTGGATTTGTTTTGTGACTTGATTTCTTCCTTGTTCTGTTCTGTCAGGGCCCGTTCACTCCCCACGCTTTGACAGGTCTGAGGTTTTAGTTAGGCAACGCATCACTGAAGGCGCTAGTGTAGCAATATTCAAAATTGCCGCCACGAATTGTTTCCGTCCGTCAGCTGACCGGCCATAAAACAAGAAGTCAAGCTAGGAAAAAAAATTTTAATTTTATATTATTGAAGTGTTTGCTTTGTGGTCGTGTTTATTAGTACTACTATTATTATCGTTTTATTCCAGATAATAATTATGGTTCACCGTTGTTGTGTTCCTGGTTGTAATTTAACCAGCAAAGATGTTAAAATGCATGTTTTGCCCAAGGATCTTGAGGTAAGGTTTTATTTATTTTTATTATATATAAAATAAGGATTTATACAGAATGTTTTAGTCTTAAATATAAACATATTCATAAGCCTACAATTAACAACAATGATAAGCAAAAAAGAAGTGCATTGTTTTATGATTTTTTTTATACTTATTACTAAAATTGAGTAAGTAATAATTTAAATATATGTGCATTTCCACCTTTATTTGTCAGTATGTTGATAAATATAAGATAATATAAGCTGCTTTGCTTTAATATTTTATTAACAAACATGAAATTTCAGCTACGAAAAGTCTGGTATCTTCAAATTAACAGGTTGAAGTTTTTAAATATGGATGGGAACAAAAGACGGAATATGTACACGCACTTTAGTAATGAGGATAAGTTTTCATCATATCATAACAAAACAAATTTGAAGGCCACAGCAAATACAACAATTATTCCTGGTATGTTCAAATTTTTTTATCTAAATTTTGGAGTTAAAAGTATTGGTTATTTCTTGTTATAACACAACTGAGTTTGTTTTGTTGTGCCATTATTATTGTTATTGGTTTATCTGCTTGTAATTCCTAACAATTTCCTGTAATTTTAGAATGATCATCTTCAGAGGAAAGAGATATGCCATCAACTTCCAGAACTACAGACCCAGGTGCAACAGAACAACAGTTATTGTCAGTGCCTTCTACTTTAAAAATAACAGGTAGAATAAATTGGAATATTGAGTAATTTTACTTTCCTTCAATGCAAACATCTTTTAAGTAATACTAGAATATACTTTAACATCCCTAGTTGTTTAAAATCAATCCTAGATAAAAATTGGACTGAAAATGTTATAAACACTTTAAAACATATTGGAATGTAATATAAGTTGTAGCAATTGTGTTGCTCATGTGTTGATGCAAACAAATAAATAAAAAAAAATAATATTTGTTTGTTTTTATTATATTAATCTCTAGTACCTATTTATTTTATACTTCTGTAATTTACCTAACACTATGATGGCAAATTTTATGATTTTCAAATTCATAAAATTTTTGTTATTTTCGTGTTAGGTAAATTATAAAAGTATAAAAAGTATTTAAACTTAAATTCAGGAGGTATGCAACTAGCTGTACAAAAGTGTTAGTTCGGGCAACGCACCGCTCAAGGCGCTGATGTTCAATTTCGAATTCGCGGGAAAGAGGGAGTCGGCTATCTTTCCTTGAGATGATTTGTGTGTTCTGCGAGCATGATCTCCTGTCTATAGGATCCTTTGTAGTACCCGAGGGTGGTTGTTTGACAGTTCCAGTCATCTTCGCGTAGTGAAGTCAACTAAAAAGTAGCGGTGGGGGAGGGGTAAGCGAAAAGTAAAAAGAGGGGGAGTGATCCAAAAAATACGTGAGAGGGTGGTAAATGTAAAAAAATCAGAGAAAAAATGAAAATAAAAAGAAAACAGAGAATTGAAGGGATAAGAATCCGTAAAATTACTTTACTAAAAAAACCAAAAGTAACAAAATATATTAAAAAATGCGCAAAACTAAACAAAAAAAGCAAAAAAGGGGAAGTTATCTAAAAAATAGTGGTGGGGGTAATAGTAAAAACGGGAACGAAAAATAAAAAAGAAGGGAAGTCAATTATAAGGTACTAGTGGGGATCACAGAAAAAACGGCACCACTCAAGGCGATTACGTCGGTGTTCTGGAGTTAAAGTGTGCCTATAAGGCCAATAATTTTAGGCGGCGATCTTCACGGTTTGTTGTTCTGCAGGGGCGTCCAGAGCCCCTTGCTATTTGCGTACGTCCTTCTAGAAGCCATGCCTGACAATACCTAACCACGGTGTCTACTCTTCTTTGCACTGTAACTGTGATTTCCCGAAGGGGAAATCCTGCTTCCCGAAATCCCACTATACGACCCCTATAAAACTCACTAAGTTGAAGAAATCGTACAGGTCTCCGCACCATAGGCATCGTAACCAATCGTAATGAATGTCAAGAAACAAAATCTGCAAAGTTTAGATCTTTACTACGGCTACAATATTCATTTTTGGATTGTTAGTGGATTTCAAAAAGAGCAGTACCCACCCGAAAAATAAATAAAAATAAATAAATTCACCAAATTTTATTAAAATAAAATCATTTAAACTGGGTGTCCGGATTTTTATGTCAATACACTGCAACCATTTTTGTTAGTTAAATAGTCATAGATGGAGTAATTATGAATGGAGGATCTTATTGAAGACAATACAATGACAAAAGTTATGGATATTTTCAAGTCACCAAAAAACAAATTATTGACTAAGTACATTGGAGTATATAAGGTCAATGACAACAAAAATAATAAATGCAAATCTCTATTTCTACAAAGCTTATAGCGTGTGAAAAAGTATTTTTATTGAACAATCGTTGGAGAAAGAATATCAATTTATATTACGATCTAAAAATAACACAAAAATTATGACCTTTTAGTAATAAAATACCTTTTCAAATTTGTCACATTAGAGAATCCCCGTTGTTAGTATATACTCGTTTACATTGTGTTACACGGAATGTTTAATTGCTTACACACATATACAAATCATTTAAATACGGAGATACTAAAATAAATTTTTTCTAGTATTTTAAAACAAACATCAAATAAATAATGAAGTTTCCCAATATAATAACACCTAAGCCGGATAATTTGATTGTTTTCGCCCACATTTTGTTTGTTCTTTTTGTATTTATGAAAATATTAACTAAAAAAATTTTATGTGAAAGTTACCAAATTTGTAAAGAAGAAAATAAATTTATTACAAACGGTGTGTATGCATAATTCATCAAAATATTAGTCAGTATCGAAACATTTAAATTTTTATTGCTTGAAATATGATATAAATAAAAGACGACATTTTTGTCTCCTTGCCTTGATATATAGGGTCCGTATTCAATTCAACTTTCGACCCTTGGCCTCTCTCTGTCAAACTCTTGTTTGACAGGAAAACAGTGAACAGAAACCCACTAACAAGGAGAATAGGAAAAGAAACAGTAGGACAAATAGGATGGAGGGCCAAATACAAACTAATACATCACAGAGCAAATATACAACTTACAGGAATCTAGAAAAATAAAGCAGGGGAAAAACCTAGAAAATCCAGGAAAAGCCTGGAAAAACCACAAAAAGAAATACGATAAACTGAGACTCAGCCGAAATTAGTTCCAGAGAAAACATACAAACAAAATAAGGAACAAAAATACAAAACAAACAGGTACAATGCGGAACTGGAGAAAAATAAGAAGTAATAGAGAAGAAAAATTAGGAAGAAAAGGCTATATTCAAATGAAATGAAATGAAATTTGTGTTCGGGTGATATTTCAATAACCAATCATCTCTAGAACTGTTATTTTATGCATTTCTGTTAATCTAACCATTTTTATGAATTGCAGTCAACGAAATTCAAACGACAATTATAATATTGACAATATCCTGCAGTTATAATTATTATAGTATGTACAAAAAGTACGAGAAGTAATAAACCCCAATTAAGTATAAAAAACCTTTACAGGGAGCACCAATTTTTGATAAATCTCTTAATTTAATTTACATTTCTTCCGTAAATCTAAAAACCAGGTAGATCGACCCCGTATTTGTTTCAGTTGTAGCAAAGTGTAGGGTTTTTTCATTGTTAAAGGATTACAGGTAAGCAATAACGCAATGCAGTGATGTGTATTTTGGGAAAAAATGCGTTTTAAATTATAATATAATAAAAAATGAAAAGAAATAATTAATGGAATACATTTATTACTTACATTTTATTCTATATCCGACTCGGAAGAGGAAAAATCGTTGTTGACATTAATAATAATAGGGTCGATTAAATCATCACAAATATTGTCAATTTTCCACATATTTGCCTCTACTTTGATAACATGCTCGATACAGTTTGTCCAATTTTCCTTACTAACATGACTTACAGCAATCTCAAACAATTTCACAACATTTCCAACTTCCCCCTTTACCTGAGCCCATATTAATTCTATGGGATTAAGTTCACAATGATAAGGGGGAAGTCGAAGAACTGATATACCACGAGAAGAAGCCATTTCTTCTACAATGTAGGTTTTGTATTTATTCTTGTTCATTTTTGCAATTCTGTAAAGTTCTTTCCTTAGTGGATCTTTTGGAAACTTAATATTTTTCGAAATAATCCACTCCAAAAGCTCTGCTTTACGCCAACGACTTGTGGGCAATGCTTCTCGTAACCGTGAATGGTAACTTGCGTTGTCCATAACAATAACAGCCCCTTTTGGAATCAGATCCAACATTTGAACAAACCATTCCTCGAAGACATCCCCATTCATATCTTCGTGATAGTCCCCCGTGCGTTTTGAAATAAAAGTTAATAATCCACCATCAACAAAACCTTCAGAACTTCCAACATGGACAATGATAAGTCTTTTCCTTTTCCAGATGGTGGCTGCAAACCTAACGACAAACCTTCCACGAATGCCTGCCTTCCGCTTTTAATGTTTTCATCTTGCCAAGATTTG
Source organism: Ophraella communa (assembly GCA_035357415.1). Taxonomy (NCBI): domain Eukaryota; kingdom Metazoa; phylum Arthropoda; class Insecta; order Coleoptera; family Chrysomelidae; genus Ophraella; species Ophraella communa. Next base: position 69,162,960 of record CM068979.1, read on the forward strand.
GAAACTGTATATCCAGCATTTATCCATGTTTCGTCCAAGTAGAAGATTTTCAAATTTTGTTCTCTGACATGTCGAATGCTTCTTAAATAGTATCTCCTACAAAAACTATTTCCGGTTTATCTATCAAGAGAGATTTTCTATTTCTATACTTTCCATTTAAAAGAATTGGAGGTTCTAACTGTCACTAAAAAGGGGTTAAAGAAAAGGATCAGATTTTCACTTTAAAGAATGTCAATTTATAATTTAATTTTGACGTGTTTCGGGATTTTCTATAAAAATGTAAAATAATTGAAATAATGATTTTTTTTCCATTTGGCTTTTTCACACAGTACTTTCATTGGTATTTGTGTAAATAATTTAATAAAGCGCAGTCTATAGAACGGAAATATTCTGTATATCCCTCAGTTTTGAAAACGGAAACACTTCGCAATCGATTACATAAATAAACACCGGAAATATTGAAACGGCCGCTTAAATTCGAAATTTACTTTTCAATACTACCATTTTCAATTGAAGTGACTCATTTAATAACCGTATCAACCTTTTTGTAATTGATATAAATATCTTTATTAAAATGATTTACAACTATAAAAGCAATAATTTGATATAATCTTTATGATGTAAATATAATGAGAAAAAATAAAAAGTAAATATTGTTTAACAAACCTGTCTGTAAATTTTACGTCATTTAATAATAATCATTTGTTTATAATGAGTCTCCTAATAATTGATTTGAAATTTATTAAATCAACCCCTTACCGTGCGGTAAGAATGGTTAAAGAAACGTGTTATTGGACTGTAATACCATGAACTGTGTAATAACGAAAATTATTAAAATTCTACAAATTCCGTAAAGGTAAAAGGCAAGGAGGCGGACTCAGTCCCGTATTGTTAACAATATGTAGAGTGAAAGTGTATAGCAAAAGAAAAAAAAAGAAACTGAGCCGCTGTACATAGCATATAGAAATATGAGTTTTCCTCCACAGTCTCATATCTGCTTTCTGCATTCTCCTCTATCTCCCATCTATGTAGGTGTTCTCTCACAGTGTCAAGTTAAGATTCCTGTAAGTATTTTTAGATTTACTTAGGCCTTTAGCCTGTCTTATCTCTGTTAGATTTTCCTATTATTCGATTTTTGCCTTTTCAATGTTAATGGAAGAAGAAATTGTAGGCTATGCCACCTATATCCCAAGGTACAATAGTAAAATAGAGAAGAAATTTCGCGAATGCACTAAATGATAACATCAAATTAGATGTGATGCTTGAGTTTGAGGTTTGAGTTTGAGGTTTGAGTTCGAGTAGACAAGCATCCGCAACATTTAATGTCAGCCATACATCGATACTGAACATATTGAAAGAAAATAAAATACATCCCTGTAAAATGGAACTCAGGAACTCATGCAAGACAATTTTGATAGGAGAAAAAATTTGTGCGAACAAATGATGGAAATGTTGAATAACAATACTATCCAATTAGAAAGTGCACTTTTTCCGTTAAGGGTCATGCTAATCGTCAAAATTGCCACTACTGGAACATCTTCACTGTTGAAAACCATATTATTGGTCCCTTTTTCGTTGAGGAGTATTTGAATGGGGATAATTATTTTATCTACGATCATAGCATAATACAAACTTTATTGATGTGAAAACCACACTGTAAATTTTCATTTTACCAATCGATAACTTAAAGAAGAGCTTTGATTGGTTCTCAGCAGTGGGCAAAATTGACAGGAACTTTTATCCCCTGGAATGAGGATCGGACATATTGAGATTTTTATATTTTCCCTATTATTACGTTTGCAACAGCTTTCAGTTGCTACGATGACAATCAAAAATTCAAACAAACAAAATCACATAATTGACAGGAAAAACGTACAAAGTGAAATTCGTGGGTTTTAAGGTATTTTTTTGTGACTGTGACTGAAGAAAATGTCGACAGAAGAGAACGAGATGTCCTGTACGCCCCCTGAAATTCGCAATATTGCAACGACTGCAATAGAAAATTTTCTAAATTAAGTTTAATAGTTTCATGGTTAAAAATAAATTATAACGAACTAATATATTTTTTATATACTTGATCGTAGATAAAGTATAGTATTATACTCGCAAGCAAAGTTTTTTATCCACTCAAATGATTAACTTTCATTTTCGTGGATAAAAACCTTCTTTACTTGCTAGTGTAATAATATACTATAGCACCACTACAAAATGATGTGGTGCAAAGTTTGGCAAATTTATTTCCTGATTCAGGAAACACCATATGGTTCCAGCAATATGGAGCACCTCCACATTACCAACATTTCCAAAAAGCTGGATAGGCGGTGAGCATTTTGAACATCTACTTCATTGACATTGATACTCTTTACGTTATGAACAATGAAATATTAGGTACACATCAGATATTTTTTTTTATGTTACGTTTTGCAATAAATTTAAAAACAACATTTTTGGATAGAGAATGAAGAGACCCTTTTAAACGATATATCACAAGCCCATACTTCCCATTTAAAAAATTGGGGGTGCAACTGTCACTCAAAGTGTTTTAAAAAATCAGATAAAATATTTCTGTTAGTTTCAATAATTTTTAGACTTCCCTCGTATTTAACACGGTAATTATTTGAAACGCAATCGATCCATTAAATGTTATTTTTTTAATCGACAAGTGTTCTTTAATTGGGTGTATTTTAAATAATTGTTGTAAAGCAAATGACGGCGTGAAAAAAATTCAAGACAAAAAAATTATTAAGCAAAAACGTGTAAATAAATACCACAAATTACGAAAGTGTATGTGAGGTCTCACGCGTGCAAAGCAAGAAACACAAATCACACCGGAAGCTTCGCATAAATTGCCGAGTCAAGTAAAAGGCAATAAAAAAATTGAAAATCCAAAAAATAAAAGTAGGTTGTTCGAGAACTTTTCCTTTGATTAAAGCAAGATTAAATTTTGGTTTAAAATAGATTTTTATTTTTAGTCTATCGATTCTAAGACTACCAATTTTCCCTTTTTTTGATTTTATACACTTTTTTTAAGGTAATTATAATGGGTCTGTTCAAGCCACAGTCAAACTTGGCATGACACGGTTTGAAATACTATTTCCTCACTGCGAACGTTTCAAACAGTATGTCATGCCCTGGGGTGCGATTTTCGAAATCAATCGACGGTCATCGTACACGACTAACCGCATGCGACGGTCGCATCGAATGAATTATAAATGTTGTATTTTCGACTTCTGGGACCCTATTCTCAAACAGTGACATATTTTGTCGCATGCGAGAAATCCTCTTTGTCGAAGAAAATCTGAATAACCTTATTCTCAAAAGTCACCTTTGCAAATTTTTGATAGACAAATTGTAGAATGGTCAAAAGCAGCCGACAATTTATGTCGAATGCGAGAATTTCATTACTTGCGAAATTTGTAGCTTATCATTATACATGTTAATTTTTGTTAATTTATATGGGAAATGAAACCACAATCCTTTTTATGTTTTTATTTCAACGTTAAAAAACATAAAATGAATACACCATAAGGAATATACAGAAGCTATCAATAGTTTTGTTTACTTTTTCAGATATTTTTGTAGAGAGAAAATGGCAGTTTTATTAATTGCTATTGAAAATTTAGAAAATAAAGAAATGTATTAACGGCCTCGAGAGAGACGAGGAATATGTAGAAAAGTTTTTACATTATTTTCATCTCATAGAAAGTTTATTAAAACGTTCAAATTAACTAAAGAATTACCTAGGTAGGGACTAATAATTAATCTAGAACCCTTAATAGAACAAGGGAATCGTGAAAGTGCATTACATCTCTTGAAGAAAGGTATTTTTCTGATTGTATCATAATAGGTATATAGATATTATTAATCTAAAATACTAATTGTAAGTATAAGTGGAAACACTAATTTAAAAGTTATGAGTATTGTTAGTCATATGCCAAGCTTTTACTACTAATTCTAAGTACTAATTGTAATTGTAATTTGCTGGTTTTGAATGAAGCTTTTTAATTTTTGCTTGCATGAATCCACCTTAAACACGAGCCTCAAACAAAAAACATTCCAATCTACTACACAAATACAAATTGATACAAATATAACTATCAAAGAACCAAAACTCACATCCTACATTGGCATAGAACATATTTGAGAATCGTTAAATCGGTGTTGCCAGCTCCTGATATTCGACAAAATATGTCACATGCGAATTGGAAGACGAATCCAATCGAGAATACCACAATTTGAAGTTGTGCGACAATTTTCATCGACAAATGTCGAATGCGACATATTTTGTTCGACATTCGAGAATAGACCCCTGACCGATCGCTTTTTCCTATTGCAAAGTTTTTAACGTGGCAACACAGAAGATGTAAAAATATAATCTCTAATTTTATTTGTTCGGAAATTAAATAACTTAGCGGTTGTTTTAAGAGGTGGATTGTCTTAAGTCTTGGGCATTATTATTCAAAAAATGTCAGGAAAAGTGGCAGGAATAACGGAGAAACAAAAAAAAATATTAATTGAGAATGTTAGCGCCACCCACAATTATAAGTGGAAAATTTTCTCATTTAAAGAGGGAGAAAATCATTGGGTAGAAATAACTACATATTAAATGGAATTCCTCGATCGCAAAAAAGTTGGAAACAATGGAGGAAGGTTGTTATGATACAAATTATGTATATTATTTGAGTATAGAATTTAATAGAACATTGTTGTTTTATCGTTTTATCTTCTAATACATCTACTCCATTTAAATTGATTTGATTATTAAAATTCATGATAGCATGTATTAAATGTAATACATAAATAAAAAATAAATAAACCAATACTGAAATGACTAATAACATACAAAATTACCACAGATAACATCGGCTACTTCAGATCAACCGATGTCATATCGCACACGATAGATTGTGTCGGTCACGGGGATTCAAAAATACATGTTCTTTCAAGCGTTTTAAACTCAATTATAGCTGTTTCGCTAAAAACTAGCATCGTCAGATTGACATTTTGAAGTTACATTTTGTTTGTTTGTAGCTAGGTACCTGATGTTGATTAGTTAGTATTAAGGCTAGACCAAGTATGGAAGTAATAAGATCAGTATAACTGTGCAATGATATAGTAAAACCAGGAAAAAACTATATCATGCTGATCTTTACAATAACTTAATATATGTCTAGTACAATTACGTCTTATCTATGTCTAAAATGATGACGCAATCAAAGTAAACAGTTTAATAGTGGAGAACTTTCAAGATTTATTTTTTAATTAACTACTTTATATTGTTGATCTTCTAGATGTATTTTTATTTCAAGTTCTTCGAGGAAGTCTAAATTTTGTTTTTTATCACAAATATGTAGTATTTGAATGTTATTGGTGTGTATGAGTGAGTCTGGTTGTTCAAGAACGTGTTTTGCACAGTTTGACTTATCTGGTTGTTAAAATCTAGGTATATGCTCTTACGTGTTCATTGAATCTAATTTCAAAATTTCTTTGTGTTTGACCTACATATACAGCATTATATTTTGGACAATTTTGTTTTTACATTTAACAATTTGTTACCACTATTATTGTGTGATTTGAATGAAATTAATGCAGATGTTGCCGAAGATATTATTTTTGAAATCGTATAGAAATATTTTCACAGTATGTAATATTTTTATAACTTTTAACTTCTTTAGTTTGTTATCAAATGTAATAGATAGCCATTACATGTAGCTATTTGTTTTGTAATCTCAATTTCTTTATTAAAATTATTTTTGTTCATTGGAATGCTCTATGTATCATAGAATTATAAGCTGCTAGTTTTTGTGATATAGGATGATTTGAATGATATGGTATGGTTACATCTGTTTTTGTTGGTTTTCTGTATAAATAGTGTAAGTTTCATTCAACCGTTTAGTTGTTTACAGTTCTTAATAAGATGGACTTTCACACAGTAAGGGTTAGTACAATAATTTTTTTTATAATATTGCCTAATAATTTCAATGGCTTAACGAAATTCTGTTTAATAACATTAAATATTTATTTGTTTGCTGCCATTTGTGCAACAATATTTTTACAATTGAGCAGTAAACTTTAGGTTTAGACGCCATGTTTAATTAATTTGATATACATTTATATTTCTTTACTCTTTATGTTTTATAATTGTCCATTTTAATTGTAACCGAATATTTTTATTTTTTAACCTTTATTAATATTTCGTTAAATATCACGTAGGTACTTATTATTATATGAAGGAAAGAATATTGTTTTGGTTCTGGAGTTAAAGTTTTGATTTTAAACTTCTTGGTAATTTCTTTGTTGAATAAATAATAGAAATATTTGTTTTTAAAAAACAAGTTTCTATAATCCTGAACGTATACTTACAGTTTTTTAATTGTTTCTGAATGATACTAAATTAAAATAATACCATTAGATTTGCATATTTTTACCAAGATAATATTTTTGGTGAAACATTGAATGATTTTTTAGTCTAATCTTAATAAATCTGGTAAGTTATCCATATCTCAAATGTGGGCTAAATAAAAACGGTTTCTAGGAAACACAAAGTCTATCCCACAAACTGTTTATTAAATTGTAGCAACTAGTTTTGGTCCTATGGGACCATCATCAGGCTGTAAAAAATGGAGAGAATAATTTGAAAATCACTGGATAACAAAGAAAGTCCGTTAAAATTCCTTACAAATTTCTAAATCAGCCACAAGCAATGATAGTTGATGGCTTTTGCATTTATTATTTTTTTTCATACAAATCATTAATAAAGAAATATTATAATACAAAACTTTGCGCTCTACAAAATAGGTCTCTTTGGTCTTGATAAAAACATTCCATTAAAAGTTATACGTGGTTAAAGTTAGTGTCTTTTCATTTGAACATAGTTTTTTATTAAAACTGCATTATTTTTCAAACTTAAATATGAACACTAATATGCCATCTATTAGTATAATTTAAGGTTGTTTCATTGTCTTTTAATGTTCATAAGCATGTCGTTCAATTACAAAGTATACGATTTCGAATAATTTTTCTATTATATATAATTTGTGTGGCATTAAATTATGTAGTGATTTTATTTAATACATGTGTACGTGATAAAAAGCATTGGATTCAATTATAAAATTTACTGAATTGACAAATTATACGACTCTAACCTAACATTTTCCAGTAACAGTCTACGCAATTATAATTTATATAAGTAATTTTTATTTATTTAAGATTAATGAACTTATAAACCTAATTTTTTAATTAAAGTTGCGTTAAAAAGAAGAGGTTTAATATTCTTAGTAAGATGGACTTTCCATCGATTCAATTCATATCTTCAACTGATATTTTGATGGTCTGTCCTTTAAAAAAATATAGAGGAAATAAGGAGGTTTCTATCACTACAGGACAGTGGCCCAGCTCTGGCTTGTGGTGCCTGTGGTCAGAGGTTCGAGTCCTGGTTGTGACTCACATTTGCGACCATTAATTGTAATGAATGAGTGATGATATGAGTACTAATCAGTGTCCTCTACTTACAGATAGAGTACAATCTGATTAAACTGGCAAAAGAAGTTGTGAAAGACAAAGAGACTTGTCTGAACTGGCTCAGAGGTCGAGGACTGCTGCACCCTCTGCAGGATAGGGATTGTAGGTTGGGTTAGGTTAGGTTAGGTTAGTTCAGGTTAGGTTAGTTCAGGTTAGGTTAGGTTAGTTCAGGTTAGGTTAGGTTAGGTTAGGTTAGGTTAGGTTAGGTTAGGTTAGGTTAGGTTAGGTTAGGTTAGATTAGATTGTACATCTTGGGGACGACTGCAACAGTGTTGCTTTCGCGGACGATTTGGCAATTTTAATAAGAGCCGATACGAAAGAGCATCTAGTATGCAGAGGTAATCGTGTTGTATCTCGAATAAAAGACTGGCTATGCGCACACAAGTTAGAACTTGCCGAGCACAAAACGGAGATAGTGCTGCTAAAAGGTACCAAACAGCGAAGAGTACGGGAGCAAATAAAGTTCTCTATAGGAAGTCAAACGATAAGCCCTGTGACGTCAGTAAAATACTTGGGCATCTACATGGATCACCAAGGAATGTTTGGTGTCCATGTCGCTAAAACATGCGAAAAGGCTGAAGCTAGGGCAGCATTATTATCTAAAATAATGCCAAACATCGGAGGTCCAAGTAGCTTAAAGAGGCAAGTGTTAAGCAATGTTGTCTACTCGATCGTCCTTTATGGATCACCAGTATGGGAGAAAGCCCTTGAGATAAAGAGGTATGAAAACATGCTTAATTCTTCGCAAAGAAAAATATTATTACGAGTTGCATGCTTCTATAAGAGTGTCTCGCTGGAAGCCTTAGCAGTCATAACCGGTAACCTTCCAATCGAGAAGTTTATAGCAGAAAGGGCAAAGATACACAGGCTCGGGATAACATCAGAAGCCCAAAAGAAAGACGTCAGAAACGAGACGATACAAGCATGGCAGTCAAGCTGGGATGAGCTAAACAACAAAGCACAGTGGACAAAAACTGATCACTAATATCGCAACATGGTACGAGTGTAAATACCGGAACCTGGAGTACTATCTAACTCAATTGCTTACGGGCCATGGATCTTTCCGGTTATACGTAAAAAGAATTGGAAAGACAGACTGCGATCAGTGTGCCGAATGTAAGGAAACGGACTCTCCGGAGCATGTAATTTTCAAATGTAAAAGATTCGCAGAAGAACGAGAGCATATGTATAGGATAATAGGAAAGGAACTTCACGTGGGTAATGTGGTGAAAGAAATGGTAGCATCAAGGGAGAATTACATAGTAATACATAGGTATATAAAGGAAATTTTAAGTAGAAAAGAAATAGAGGAAGGTTAGGTTAGGTTAGGTTGCTAGGTTCAGATAATGTATTTTCAATGGGTAAATTTGTTATCTGAATTTTTCCTACATCTCCGCTTGGGAGAGTTTCCGCGCGGTGGGACCGCTACCACTATGTTTATCTCTTCATAAGCTATTTACCCATATGCACAGCCTTCTGGGGGGGCGTTGCCCTAAATCCTAAAGTGCAGCCACGTTGTGTTGTTCACGCCAGTTGCAAAACAGCGCATATTCTTTTTCATATCTTTTCGCTGACATAACTGGAATGATTTGCCCTATCGCTTCCGCAGTTTACTCAGCAATTTCATCTAATTTCAGCTCCGTTTTCTCCGCAGATATTTCGTGTGGGCAGAAAAATTCAATATGTCTGCCTTTATTCACATTGTTACTTGGTAACTACTGTTCATTTTTTATTTATAAAGCAAATCAACCATGTTAAGAATAAATCAAGTATCATAATTTTTTCACAGCAGTCTACATGACTTCCTAATAAAATGATTAAATATGTCATTTCAGTTTCATATTTTATTTCGTTTAAAATCAATGGCAGAATGAAAAAAATATATAGTACGATACACGTCCGTGAAGTGATTATTACGGTACTCGATTAGATATTCTTGACTCGGCTCCTTCGTCGCCTCGTCCATAAACATATATCTCGTACCATAATAAGTCACTTTCCAGACTTTTAACGTAAATAACTATTATATACTATCAAACCAAACAAATAATAAATACTTGCATCCAGTTACTTAGTCGTTTTAGAAGAAGTGTGTAAATTTTGAAGCAGAGCTGAGAGTCCAGATTGATGTACCCTGTACAGAAAATTATAAGTACAAATTTTGATCTTGATAAAATGATAGAAAGGAAGTATTACCAATTTCAGTGAAACGTAAGATGATTTAAGCAAAAAATTCCATGAAAATATGGATTTTGACCTGTTTAAAGTAGTCGATAACGTCACCAGTAGGCAGCTCTCCCAAATTGGGATGTATTAGCCAGTTCTCACCGAATACATAAAATCGTGTTAGAGAGGATGTCGGACATTCACAGAGGAAGCGTCTCATTTTCTTGTTCACATCCTCTACATAATGGGGTGTCAGATAAACCCAACCTGATAAGATGTTTTCGTAGATGACAATACGGATACTTCAGAAGTTCCTTGGATAATCTGCACCCTTTTTCTTCGTCCCACCTACCCTTGAATTTGTCAAGACAGCGTTCTTTTATAAAGTCAACCACTGCTGAAGCTTGCAAGCTGATAAAAGTAATGGAGGGCAGTTTTCCTCGCTAAACGGTCCGTTATGCGGTTGCCTTTTTGAAATTCCAGCCTTATTTCAGCCTAGAGTAACAAGATTTTTGTTGCAGGCTTCTGTAAGGACTATACTAGACCTGATATAATCCATGGCCTATTCAGGACTAATAGTACTTGTCTGCTGTCCGTAAAAATACGAATGCATTTATCAGTGATTTCTCATTTGGTAATCTCTTTTGTGGCTAGAGATACAGTAGTGAACTCTTTCTGAGCTACAATGGCATAACAACCCATTGCCTAGTTTATATTTAAGTTTAGGGATCTGGAACAAACTCCACAATTTGATAATACCTGTCGCCAATGCATTTTGAGCGATGTCATCAATGATTACCTTTTAGGGCGTGTGAAAGGCATATATCTTGGTGAAATCGATTCTGTGTTTGCTTGTAATAGTGGCAGCTCGTTAGTAGCTTCGTGCCACAAGCTACACCATGACTCACCAGATTAAGAGGGGTGAGACCAACGCTCTAGTTGGTGTAGCTTTAAGGCCTCCTATTACGTTAAGGCATGCTGTTCTTTGTTTTGGTCCAGTTTGTTGACGACTGACTGCAAGTTAGTAATGATGTAGCTGAAAGAGCAGTTCAATTGACCTAAGATTACATCAACATTTTAACCACTAAAAAACCAAAAACAGTATTTAGTACAACTTGTACGTGAATATAATACTTAACAAAAAAACGTGATTAAAAAAGACAGAAAAATATTTAATAGATTGTATCACAGAAATAATGATAAAACATGAATTTAAATGCACAAAACTATTTCATGTTATTAAAATGGGAAAAGTAATATGATTTGGGCACGGTTTAACATGAAAATTAAGAGCTAGTTTGGATAATTTTTTTGGGACAAAAACTAAAACTTCAGGGCGGTAGCAAAAGAAAAATGAACTAGAGAAGTCCATTTATAATTTATTTAATGAAACAAACAATTTTCTTTTATTATTAATTAATCTCTCATAGACCTTGCAAATAAAATTCGAATGAATGGAACCTTCTGTGTGACTCTACTACAAAAAGAAACTCTACGAAATGGGAACTAATACTAATTTAGAGACGTTAAAAAGCGGAAATTAGGCAACGATGAAATAGCTAAATACCCATTAGGTATTTCCAAATGCAGATGAGGGTACGTGCAGAAATTATAGATGGTACCATCAGTATTACCTAGAATTTCTTTTTAACTATTTCAGTTGAATTAATGATATATAATTGTTAGATTTGAGGAAGTTTGTGGGAACCTGTGTGCAATTAAACACATTTGAACAAAAATTCGTTTACGCCACAGACAAAAAATTACTTTAACTTAATTTATCCAACTAATAATAGAAATTTATAATAATGAAAATGAAATTAGAAGAAGAAAAACTTAAAATGAATGTATTGACAGCTACTAGTTTCGGCCTATCTGTAGGCCATCATCAGGCTTAAAAAATTAATTAAAGAATAAGCAATACAGATTAAAAATGATGCCAAAACCTACCTTAAAAACTTATAAAGTGAAAATTGAAAAAATACAACCTTCATCATGCTTGTATGAAGTTAGGATATAATGGAAAATTGTGTCATTGAAAAAATAAAACAAAATACTAATTACAAGGAGATGATATTAATAATAATTAGATTAAATAGAAAATTAGTTACTGATAATGGTTATAAAATTACTTTGATACAATGGACGTAACGAAATTGTATTTTTCTCCAACTTCAAACAAATAAACTATACCAGATTTTATTTATAATAAGAAAAATCTGAGGTACAAAATCGTGAGGCATTTGAAGACATCCTTTTTTCATGATATTTCAATATAAAATATTTCTATATGCAACAAGTTTTCTTTGGAAGTCTGAAAAAATGTATTCTAATTTAAAAATATATCTGTAATCAATTCATTAAGATACACGTTATTTCCTCTGTCCCAATTGCCAAGAATCAAATTATTAAAACCGAAAAAAAAATGTATTTATGATGATAAATAATTAGACATATGTATTTGATAATTACGGTTATATATAACGATTTCCGTACATTGTTGAATGACAACCGTAAAAATATTCCGTTTTGATTGGTGCATTGCGTATATTTTACGGTTACGTATATTATTGTATAATAGGCTTAAATAATGTTAGCGGTATATCATTTTAATGATTTTCCTTAAATCATTTTTTATAAATGTACTCGTAAAAATTTATACCAGTTTAAAAAGTTTACAGCATCCAGTAGCATTCATCAAATTATACAATAAAGGAACAGCATAGTGGTTAAGAAATGGTATTAAGGACGGGGTATCGCTGTACATCAGAATGGTACCTGCAGACCAAAAGTTTATTCTAACTTTCTCCGTTATTTAACTCAAATCGTATTATTTTTTTCACTAAATTGCATATAAAGGTCTAACTTAGGTAAGGATTGCATTGATTTTTTGTTAATTTATTGTTTAATATTGAAAAAGAGATGTTGAATGCGAATTATTTTAGACCTTTACTTTTGTATAAATAAACAACAATCTAAATAAATTTTCTTAAAATGAAACTAAACCTTTCCTAAGTTGAACATTTTTCTATCAAATAGCCCAATCAGAATTTTCTAAAGAGATCAGACCTAAGAAATAGTTAGAAACTAAAATCATGCTGCATTTTATTTTTATTTTTTCACTTTGGATCAAAAATGGACGTAGTTAATGACGAAATAATTGTACTTTAGTTTATAACTTTTATCATAGATGGAACTAGGCACTATGTACTTTTTTCTTTTTTTTATTAACGAAGTCAAAAAAAATTATTGTATTATAAATGAATGTAACGTTTTTTAAATATTTTGCGATATTTACAAAACAATTATTCAATAAAACAAATTAGTAAAATGAAAAAAAGAATACTGATTTGCGAATATTGATTGTCAGCAGACCAGTTATATCATTGTTATATCTTGAAGAAATTTTAATTATAATATGCCCAGCGTACGGCTGGCCATCTATAGCTATATATGAGGGTAAATAAAATTATTGTTTGTGTGCCGAGCGATCGCTTACAGAATAAGTGTTTACTATTCCATTTTCCCAGCATAATTAAAAAACATTAGACACAGAATAAACATCGTTGTAAATAAATATAAAAATTATAAAATTGTTAATAACAAAAAACTGTAAATTCAAAATTCTTGAAAAAATACCAATTATTGGTGGCCATATAGACATTTCTTGGTCAAATTTTGTATACGTGGTATTCTGAATTAAGTAAAAAGAAAAACTGGCATCAAAATATTTTATTTAAAAAATATACTTTTATTATTATTACATTTAAATATTTTCTGGTGGATCTTTATATTTTAATCTTTTGCCTCTACTGTTTAAAATAACTTCCGGCCCAACGCAATCCTCATAGAATGGTCTCAACTTTTCTACCATATTGTTAATAAATGTTTTGTTGAAATTTATATTTTTGGTAAAAAGTGGATTAATATCTCCTGCATAAATAATAAAATGGCATGTTTTTCTTCTTGTGATGCCGAGTTGTCCTTGTATCTAAAAACAATAATTTATAATATTCTAAAAAAATTAGTAAAATGAAAAGCCAGTAACAAATCTTACCTGATAATAATAATTGTGGTTTTCCTTCAAGTGAATTTCACTATTTTCAATTTTTAAGCAAAGAACCATACGCTTTTCTACGGCCTCTCTCAATGATATTTTTGATGTGACTACTTTTAAAAAACATTTTACTTCAACAAGTTCATCTGAATCAATTAAACCTAAAACATAATAAGTTATTAAACTCTGATATGTATATAGTAGTTACAATAATTCGTTTACCATCAGGCGATGCACCTAAGAAACCGTATTTCAAGTCAACAAATAATCCTGAAAGGTTAACATTCGGGTAGTAATAGTGGGTAGTTTCCAGCACTTCATCAAATTTTAAAACATTAGTTTAAATCCAGCAACGTTCTAGAAAAAAAACATCATTATTCTTCATAAGTATCTAGTCTCCGAATTTTCGACGCAAGTAAATAGGTATTACAAAAATTAAAATATGTTGACCACTTTAATGTTGTGTCATTTGTAAATGCATCGCCTCTAAGTTAATAATATTTTAATAATTTTTTGACACTTACCTAGAGCTGATCTAAAAAGAATCACACACAACTATAAACTTATAAAAATAATAAACTTACCCTACCGGTGATTAGGTATATATAGAATTAAAAATACAAATAAAAAATGGTAAATGGTAAAAAATAAAGATAAAAGTAATAATTACTAGAGCACCTATTTATATTACTAAATGTTGATCTACCCTCGTTCTTTCCCGAGATAAAATACAAAATATATTTTGTTGGCTGGCAAGGTCTAGAAATGAGAATTATATAACTGGTTTTTACCCTAAAACATGTGTTTTTAGCAGGTAAAATTTTTTCCGATGAATAGAGCAATTTAGTGAAAGGATTCTATTATTATTTCTGTTAGTTTATCCTATTACTAAGAGATGTCTGCACTTCATGGCTAAAAAATCATTGACACATTTTCGTTTCAGATTGCATGGGGTACGGGCTCCTTAAACACAAGAAATTTGTTTCGACATTAATTTAAAAAAATGCTTATATTTTACTATCATCTGTAATTAAAATTTGTCATATAGTACGTTACTCGTAGGTTATAGTTATTTACGATACAAGTCCGGGAAGTGACTTATTACGGTACAAGATAGATGTTTATTAGAATATCTAATCAAGTACCGTAACAATCACTTCACGTACGTGTATCGTACTATATTTTTGCTGTGAAAAAATTATGTTACTTGATTTATTCTTAACATGGTTGATTTGCTTTATAAATAAAAAATGAACAGCGGTTACCAAGTAACAATGTAAATAAAGGCAGACATATTGAATTTTTCTGCACACACGAAATATCTGCGGAGAAAATGGATCTGAAATTAGATGAAATTGCTGAGAAAACTGCGGAAGCGATAGGGCAAATCATTCCAGTTAAGTCTGCGAAAAGATATGAAAAAGAATATGCGCTGTTTTGCAACTGACGTGAACAACACAATTTGAAAAGTAGTGCTGATGAAAATGTGATGTTGGCTTACTTTTTGGATGTGGTAAGAACAGTTTTTTAAAGAATATTCTTTTCAACAGTTTAAATTTTCAGTCAAAAACATTCAACCCTTCTTCATTATGGTCCAAATACTCGATGGTAAAATCAATGATTATGGTTAATGAGAATGTCAACATATCAAGTTTCCCAAAGTTAATAGCTTTTTTGAAAAAACAAAATGTAGACCATCAGCCAAACCAGTCGAAGGTGCTGACAAAGGAACAAATTGAAAGCTTCATGAGGGACGCTCCAGATAAAGAATATCTATTACTCAAAGTGATAGCATTACTTGGAGTTGCTGGAGGTTGCCGAAGGGAAGAGATCTATAATTTAGAAGTTAGTGATGTGGAGGATACGGGTACTCAGCTAGTAGTTAAGATTAACTTGTTTAAAACGCATATTCAACAAGCTTTCACTGTCATTAGCAGTGATGAGGTTCACTATTTGGATGTGTTTAGAAAATACATGAATTTACGGCAATACGTCTCCCTGAAAGCTCTTTTGGTAGGTTATAGACAAGGAAAATGTCTGTCTCAAAGAGCTGGTATACATACTGTTAGCGGAACACCTAAGAAAATAGCTGAGTTCTTAAAACTAGACCAACCAGAAAAGTATACAGGTCATTGCTTCAGGAGGACATCCTCAACGTTGTTGGCCAATGCTGGAGTCCGAAAAATGGGTAAGAGAATACAGACCTACTCTCATTAGAAGGCAAAAATGGCATGACAAGACTGAACCCATCAAAATAGGAGATATTGTATTGGTTGTTGATGAGAAAGCTCCTAGAAATCAGTGGATGATCGGACGAGTAGAAGAAACGTACCCTGGCAGAGATGGTGTGATACGGGTTGTCCAAATAAAGACCCAAAAAGGAAGCTACACGAGACCAGTTGCCAAACTATGTATTCTTTCTGTCAATCATTAGTGATTTGGTTTTGCATGTTTTCTCGAGAGGTGGAGAATGTAAAAGATAAATGCGTTTTAATACGGGTTTACTCCCTTTCATTTGTTACATAATATATATGTTTTTTTATATTGTTTTTTCAAAGATAGTTTATGACAGATAGATAAAAATGTCAAGTCACATTGTATTTGTCAAATAATAAAGTTGAAAAATTTAGATATTCTACGTATTTAATTACAACTGTGCAGTATGAAAAAGGTCTGTTACGCCCTCGCGTACGTACGTTATTGACTCGTTAAACAAGGCGTTATACTATTACAGCAGTAATAGTTATTGTTTATCTATATAATTTGAAAAAAGTATGTATAAATGTTCTTATTTAACTTTAGTGCAATTTGTTTCTTCACTTTTATTTATGTTTAAATTATTTTCAATAAAATAGAATACGCCAAAAAGTTACGAGTTATTTATATATATATATATTTCAATTCCCATTTATCGTAACACTCACAACTTATGAATAACCAGACAGTCACTACCTCTTGTCTAATGGTTTCAAAAATATCGTGTAAACACGCTGAGGCGGTGAATTCATCAATTTTTCATCATCAAAAGTAGAAAGAAAAAAAACCGAAAGGAAAGTGTAGATTGTCGATGTCAACGTGATGAATACGAGCCTAAATGAATCGTCGGCGTGCATTTTTATTTAAATACAGGGTGAATGTGAACAAATAAAAAAAATGTAAGCTTAATGTGTAACATTTTTGGAATAAATTTTCTTTGACTTAAAAGCATTATGCCTTTTGTCAATATTACATTCGTTAATTTTGGTAAAATAAAAAGTCGATCACGAAAAATATTTTCAGAGATACAGGGTGATTTAATATAACCTTAAAAAGATGAGGCTTTATTTATAAATTAATAGAATAATAACAATAACAAATCTATACTACAATTACAATACAATATCAAATAACAAGGATTCAGTTTAGTTTGCATGAAAGATAAAAAGAAAAAATATAATCATGAAATAAATAAAAACA
The DNA here is from genome assembly GCA_035357415.1 of Ophraella communa. Lineage (NCBI taxonomy): Eukaryota > Metazoa > Arthropoda > Insecta > Coleoptera > Chrysomelidae > Ophraella > Ophraella communa. Next base: position 69,180,160 of record CM068979.1, read on the forward strand.
TCTCATCTAAATTTAAATATTTTTGAGAGGTATTGTTTTGTAATGAAGCGCTGGTGCCAAAAAAATAAGAATACTATTTCGCACTTATCTATCTCATCCAAATAAGTTCGATTAAGATTAGTTCTTCACCACACACCATAATTTTTTAATTGTCCAAGTTAAGTAAATAGCAAGATTAGTTGAATTGTTTTACCTTTTCTAACCTCAAAATTCAAACAGAAAATAGACACATTTTGTAAAAAATAATAAATAGAGGTTTTTTAATACTGTTTTTGTAAGTTTGAATCATGTTTAAATACATTTTATAAACAAAATTATCATTATTAAGTATATAATTAAAAAAATTGTATAAATTTTGTAATAAAATTTTCGATTAGTTTAAAAAATGTCTTCAAATTCACATCTCCTTGAAGCTTCTTTCGTCTCAATTCGAACCTAATCTTTAACCAACAGTTTTAATCCCGATTTAGCTCTTAAATGGAGCTTCTAATCACGATTAACCTATTGAAACGTTTTAGTGGATTTATCTGGTAAAATGGGATTAGTTTAGATTTAAAATTTTATTATTATACCTAGTGCAGTCAAATTATTAGTATTAACATGTATAAGATTTAAGAATGTATAAAAGGAATCGCATAGTATATTTATTGTTGGGCCCCACTGGATGATTAACTTGCTTAGTTTTTGTTAAAGATAAAACGTAACTTGGTAAACTGGAATTATTTAGTATGATTCACTTTCTCAAATACTCTGTTAAGGTGTCGAATGTTCATTTAATGGATATAAAAATACATTTTTATAGTGATTCTAGTAGTTTTATTATTTAATTAAATATCAAGACTGCATTTAATAGTGATTAAGATGAAATTATTGTTCCGACAAGTAGGTACCTATACTGTACAACTATTATCATTTTAATCATTATGATTTATAATTTAGGCATTATCGTTGACTATTAGTTTATTTATCGTTCAGGAATTATTCTGTTTGTCCAATGAAACATTTAATATGTACTTTGAAGTAGGGCCCGGAGTTTTGTTCGAATAATTCGAATATTCGAATTATTGGACAGATATTGCAAGATCGTCATGTGACCTATCGTGAGATTGAGACAACCTTGGGCGTTAGTGGGACCAGCATACATTCAATATTGGAAATATTACAATAACAAAAGGTCTAGCTACCGTTTACCTTCTACCATGCATTATGAAGGAAAGACTGTTAATTGTAATAATGACATTGTTAATCTTTTCGCTTCTTACTTCTCTACGGTTTATTGCCATGATAATCCTAACCAAATACCAGAAGACACCTATAAAAATAATTACGTTAATGTTGCTAATTACAACATTGACCTTAAGGAAATCATTGACATTATTTTATCCCAACCTGACAAACTTCCCTATGGTCTGGATGGTATTCCATTGTTATTTCTAAAAAAATGTAATTTTACTCTAGCTAAACCTTTGCATTATCTATTTAATTTATCACTATCTTCAGGAATTTTCCCAGCTTTTTGGAAGGAAAGCTTTCTTAGTCCAATTTATAAATGTTATATTAAGGAGGATATCAAAAACTATAGACCCATTTGCATTCAATCAGAGATTCCAAAGCTACTAGACTGTATTGTCTCAAAAAAATTATCATGGGATACTAATTCTTTAATCAATAGTGAGCAGCATGGATTTACGTCCGGCAAATCTACTGTCACAAATTTAGTTCTTTATCAAAACTTCATTATTGGTACTTTTGAACAGCGTTCTCAGGTTGATGCAATATATACAGATTTTACAAAAGCTTTCGATCGTGTTAACCATACACTCTTGTTAGCAAAACTCAACTCTATAGGTATTGCTGGCTCCATGATTTCATGGCTAAGCAGTTACCTTAGAGAACGCACACAATATGTTAGATATGCTGGCTCCATCTCTTCAGCGATATCTGTTTCCTCGGGTGTGCCGCAAGGTTCTCATTTAGGTCCCTTGTTATTTAACATATTTGTTAATGATGTTAAGGAGGCTATAGTTTCGTCTCAAATATCTATTTTTGAAGAGGATTTTAAAATTTTTCTTGTCATAAAAACCATTGAAGACGTCAGATCACTTCAAGCTGATATTGATAACCTCGTCAGATGGTGTAAAATAAATCTTCTTAATCTAAACCCAAAGAAATGTCACCAAATTACATTCCATAGAAACTTTATTCTTCATAAAGCTGACACCATAAAAGATCTGGGTGTGACATTGGATCCCAAATTATCATTCCAGTCTCATTACTCCTTAATTACATCTAAGGCGTTGAAAATGTTAGGCTTCATTTTGAGATCTTCCAATCATTTTTCTATAAAATTAGTTAAATTGTTATATTGTTCACTGGTGAGATCTAATGTTAAATATAATTGTATCCTATGGAATCCCTATCGTCAAAGAGATATAAATTTGATTGAAACTGTTCAACATAAATTTTTAAAATTCGCGGCATATAAGATGGGTATTTCAGGAGGTAGTAACAATTACGATGTTTTGTCATCACTTGAGTTCTCTGGAGCATCGCAAAATGGAACTATCTTTGTGCTTTCTTCATAAACTGCTTAATAATACAATTTGTTGCCCAGATTTGTTGAAGCTGGTGAACTATAATACAAGCAGAAGGACTCGCATCTCAGAACAATTCACTATCTCATTTCACTCCACAGATTATGCACAGAAAGAAACTATTTCAAAAATACTTAGGATTGCTAACAAACACAACTCTAGCATACAGTTATTTGACTCATCTTTATCGTCATTTAAGCGCCAAATTAAGAACTTACATTTTTAAGAATTGTGAATTGTACCTATTTATTGTGATAATATTTAAATTTTTTTTTAATCTATATTTTAAATATTTTTTTTTATCTGTTCTCACACATATTGTAATTTTTTTTTGTAAAATGGTAATTTGTCAATCGCTCAAAAAAAGGCTCGTGTCGATTGGTCGAAGGAAAAAAATACGATCGCGGTGCTTCGAAACATGTCTATGACATGGTGATAGGTGATGTATCGTGAAATTACGCGTATGAGCCCGAAAGTAGACAGCAGTCAACTGTTTTTTTGGAAAAACTGGACATATCGCAACCGTACCACTAGAACAATGCAGAACAGTCAATTCTGAGTGGTACACAACCATTTGTTTGCCAGTTGTCTTCCAAGAAATCAGAAAAACTAACCGCCGAAGACAGATCACTCTTTACAACGACAATGCGAGCTCCCACACATCGGCTCAAACAGCTGCATTTTTGAACACCCAAAACATCGATTTGATGAGTCATCCGCCGTATAGTCCTGACCTAGCACCGAATGACTTATTTTTATTGCCGTATATAAAAAACAAACTGAGAGGTCAACGTTTTTCGACAACTGAAGAAGCTGTTGCTGCATTCAGATAATGCATGTTTTGGAGATACCTCAATCAGAGTGGCAAAAGTGCTTTGATAATTGGTTCAAACTCATGCAAAAGTGTCTAGATCTTCAAGGGGAATATTTTGAAAAATAATAAAGTGATTTTCGATGATTAATATTTGTTTTTGTTCTCTAATCCCGAAATATAAAAGTCAACCCTAGTAGACATGCTTTTCTAGATACAAAAAAAACATTTTCACCTTCAAAGTTAAACTTTGAACGTTAACGTGCATCACCCCGTATAATTCGTTTCAGCAGGATGTGTGAGTGATGTTCGAGGAAATAGGAAGCATGCTTCTTAATATTTTGCGGCAGCATCATTTACCGACGAGCGAAGATAAAATTAAACCATGATTACTAAAGTGATAATAAAGAAGTCACTATTTTTAGAAAGATATATTGAATTAAATGATAATTTTTTTGTAAAGTACAAGAATATATTAAGTTTAAGTTCGATCACGATTGGTCCGGTGGATAAAAAGGAAACTTTGACGTCGTAATCATTGCCGTTCACTCCTAAGGATTCAAATGGTTTTAGTTGCCTACAGACAGTACTTTCGCAATGTCAACGGGTAAAATTGTCATCCAGGTTAGATTTTCCGACATTGTGAAGAGAAATAGTTATTTGTGAAAACAGTTTCTCAACGTGTTTCATACAATATTTTGTCTACTTCTAAATAGGACGTATTTCGTATTACAAATCTAATTTAAAAAAGTCTTTAAATATGTACTGCTCCAAAAAAAAACAACAATCATTTTAAAACATATTTATTTAATAAATATTACAATTTTAATCTATTTTAAATATATGTTTTTGTTCCACGCCACTGCAAAACTATTACATCTATGAGAAAATAATAACAATTAATTGAAAAATAATCTTTAAAACTGAATGAAAACAATTTTCAAAATGTATGTACAATTAATTTAAGTTATCATACATAACATATGTGATTTAGTTAAACATCTATTACCTGAAAGCTGTAATAATAATAAAAATAAATTTCAAGGAAATACTTTTTACTTATGAAATGAAATTCCTTCCTCTTTTTTAGCACTCTGATTGTTGCACTTATAAACTGCACAATTAACCATTTTAAAATGTCTATTCAGGTAATTAAAAAAGGTGAAAATACAATTCGACGTTCCAAATTTGTTTACCACCAAACGTTTGAAACTTGGCGTCACTCACACGCCTAAGGTTTTCATTGCCATGCGCTGTCCTCTCTCTTTCCTAGTCTAAGGTGTACCTACACCATATTTAACGACATTAGAGAATTATTGTAAAAAAGAAATAAGCGTCTCTTTTATTAAAGGATCCTGTAATAAAACTAAAGGTATCTAAAATATAATTACTGTAGCTGACTTAACTCTCAAAAAGTTTCTTTTCGCAAAAAGTTTTCGCTTCAAAACTTATCTCTTTTACTCTTTATGTATAAAGTATAGGGTTAGTTGTTACTAGTAAAAGTAACCTACAGAATTATTAGAATTTTGTATTTTATTTCAATGTCAATGTGACATGGAGGAACAAATAGAAATTGCAATTTTCGCTGGTGCAAATAACCAAGAAGTTGAAATGGTGCTTTTGAATAATATTATTGGTATTGAATATGAGGTAGCAGATGAAGGAAATCATTTTAATATTAATAATATGAATGAAGAGGAATTTAAAAGAAATTTTCGCTTTTCGTCATATTGTACCGATGATTAAAAATACTTGGTTTGTTTCTTTTCGAACTTTACACTCTCAGCGTTTGGTTTAATTATTGTTATTGCCTGAAACTAGTATCAAACATCTATACAAACCGCAATTTACAACACAAATCAGACATCGAGTTACATATATACGACATGTTTATTTTTTTCTTAATTATTCCAATAACAAAATATCACGTACCCTACCCACAGCAGGTATCATATTTTTAGAATCAAAGGTAATTGCAGTCAAGACAACTAGAATGTTACTAGTATACAAAAAAATTTTAATCGTCACATTCTGATGCCTTTCTTGGAATGCAATTAAAAAAAATAATATTTAAAAATTTTCAATTTTTCGCAAAAAAATTACAGTTTAAAATTAATGAGATATTTTGATCGGGTTTTGAGTTGAACTTAAAAAAAATGATTGTCAAAATTGTGGTTACGTATTTAAAACTATCGCAAAGTTTAGAATGGTGATAAAAAAAGGCGCATTCACCAAAAATCTGGCAAATTTATAGTTTTAGATGGTTTTTATCTGTTTACTTAATTTGTTAAATAACATAATTGACCTCTTTGGTCTCAAGGACGACGACGACGACAGCGGAAAAATAATGAATGAACCATATTATCGTGGGTGGACATAAATATTTTACGATTTTATATTTTTATTTAACTGTAAGCATGCCGACAATAAATAAAATATTTCTCGGATTCCATATAAAAACTGTTTCACTTAATTTCCTGTAGTAGGTTTTACAACTTACAAATTGTTTATAGCGTAACAAAAATGCAAATTGCAGAATAAAATTAACGTTTTTAAAAAATGTTGAGGATAGGGATGACTATTCCTTTTGCAAAGAAGAGTATGCTTTTGATAGGGAAATTTGGACCTTTTCTGGGAAAAATTGCAATGCCTATAAACAACTAATGTAAAAATACTTTTTTTATTTTCACTTTTCAATAATTCATATGGAAAATGTTGGTATCGCTCGCTAATTGCTTCCGTTCTGCTGTCAAAAAGTCATACATAATACGAAAAATTGCCATAGCCCTGCCATGGCGAAGCGATTGATGCAATTTATAGTTTCTCGGTAGATCAGCACTGGTGCTTTTTCTTTCTATCGTTTTGTTTTTGCTGATACGTAAAAGCAATTTGCAATTTTCACTATATCCATTGGCGTTTGCAGGATAATAACCCTGCCGATAATATTTTTTAGAAATCCATCTTTATCTTTTTAACTTTATTATTGAAAACTAAAAATATATAAAATAGCTTGAAATTAAAAGTTAAAATTTTATGCCCGGTAGTGTATATAAAATGATTGATAAATTTGTAATTTAAAATCTATAAAGGGATTGAACTGCATGATTTCCCAATATAAAAGTAGCATAAAATATTATAAAGAAGTAAAATATCTACAAGTGATCCTGGATCAAAAACTTACTTGGAATAATCAGAAAAAATATTACCCAAAGCATTAGGCGCGAGATGGACTTGCCGCAGGATATTTGGGAAGACCCTGGGCTTGTAACCGAAAATGATCTGGTTATATTAAATGATTATCAGCCCCATGATCACACATGATTCACTTTTTTTCTTTGTCTAATGTGAATGAATAAATGTAGCCTGGCAAGTAGGCCCTTCAGGCCCTTTTTGCCATATCCCAGGTTCTCCCCCTCTGTATTTTACTCGTTCGGCGCCCTCTCGAAACGCCTCGTCCTTCGTATGAAGGCCATGATGTCCCTTGGAGGCAGGGTGTGCAAGTCTACTTCCTAGATTCTTCGCACCCCAAAGATGTCTTGTCTGAGTTGTGCGTACACCTCACAGGTGCCCAGGAAGTGGTAAGAAGTTTCCTCCTCACCACAGTTTGGGCAGTCTGGGTCTTCGACTAAGCCCAGAAGGTGTAGATGTCTTTTAAGTCCACAGTGCCCAGTAAGGACTCTGACAAGCAGGCGCAGCTGTGATCTGGATTTATCCAGTAACCACTTTGTCATAGCTTTGTCAGGATAGGCGATTGTTTGTTTCGCCTGCCTAAGACCAATGTAGTTGATCCATTGTTCTTCTAATCCTCTCTTCGCCCATACCTTGAGTAAAGTTGAGGTTTGTGCTATGCTTAGCCCTATTATTGGCTCGGGTCTGTAGCAGGGTTTATTGGATCCCTGACTGGCAAGTTCATCTACCCGCTCGTTGCCGACTATACCGCTCTGTCTAGGGTATTTGCGCATTCCTGGACTAGTGCTGTGCTGGTCCTGGAGCTAAAAATCGCCTTTAGAGCGGCCTGGCTATCTGAGCAAATACTGACGGGACTTCTTAAGTTGTCCCGTTCTTCTATTAGTTCTGCTGCTTTGAGGATGGCAAACATTTCTGACTGGAAGAGCGTGGAGAATTTACCCCTGCGTCTTCTATCAGAACACCTGCTCCTGACCTCTCTTCCATGCGAGAGCCATCTGTATAACATACTATGCTCCCTGGGGGAAAGTCTACTTGTTCGTCACCCCACTGCCCCCTTAGTGGGATTACTACCTTGTACTTGTTTTCCGTTCTTACTTTATCTGCTTTTGGGACAGCTTTGTGAGCCAGGAGCGGAAGCTCTGTTTCTGTCCTGTGTGTTATTCTTGTGTGACCTTCGCCACGCCCTTTCCTGTGCCCATTGTCTCTAAGCCTTATGACGATATACACAGAAGGGAATACTTATATTGCCCTGTGATTCACTGGTATGGTGGCAAAATTCAACAAACAACGGCATATATGTTAATTTGCAGAATGTGTAATGGCTGGCTTGTCCCAGAATAACAGGGACTAGAGACTATGATGGGTCTCCCTCGGCTGCAATATAGCATACTGAGAAAGACTACAACTGGTTATTTAGTTTTGGGGGTTCTAGTAAGAATCTTGGATAAAATTTCCCTAGAATCTTTGAATCAACCATGTTCGACTTTGACAAAAGTATTTATTCGAAATCGCCTTCCAGTTGAGAAGTCAACTCATGTGGTATAAAGATTGGTCCAGGATAGATGAAAGGGTTGGAGTGGGAGTAATGAGATCGAATTTCGTTTATCCAAATTCCTTGGTAACGCCTCATCTATATTTCAAATGCATATACATGCTATAGATAATAAGTGACCCCCGTAGAAGCTAGAAAATAGAGAAAAATAAAATTGTTTTCAGATAGATTCAGAGGCAAAGCAGCTACAAGAACTTATTGTGTCCCGCTTAACTCGCTTAACTGTTTAGAATGATCTGTTTCCTGCTTCTGTTATGAATCCTTTGACTTCCTGCTAAGGCGTAGAGCCTCTGCTGCAATGAACTTGGATGGACCATTGAGCAATCTCTTTGTCTATCTGGATCCCACTATCTACGTCCAGTACCTCTTGCCGGTTTCTTTCACCCACAAAGAGAGGTAATTTTATGATATTCCGCACCCTTTTCGCTTTTTCGTTACCTACAATAAAATAGTAACCTAGAACTTACAACAGGTGAACTTTTTGCAAGAATAGAGTTCCAAACAGAATAATGTTATTTAAAAACTATTAGAGCAGCTTGTCTATTGGTTACTACATAGATAGTTTGTACGTTGCATATATATTGAAACGTATTTCTTCTTCTTCCTGCTGAATATAGGCATAGTTGCCTGTTTACCTTTACATAATAGCCGCTACTCAGTCATCTGAAAGTTTGCCACTCCACCGTTTTCTAGGTCTTCCAAGGCTCCTTCTTCCTGCTGGTGATTAATCCTTTGTTACTTTCACAACTCGTTCCTCTGTCATTGGATCAATGTGTTCATTCCATTTTATCTTCCTATGCAACACTCATTCATTGATGTTAACAATCCCACATGTTCGTCTTATATTCTCACTTCTTTCTCTGTTTATCAATGTTTCTCCCGCTAATCTACGTACAATCTTAATTTCTGTGGTCTCTAATGTTCTTTTTGTTTTAGTGGTCTCAGGTTGGGTCAATAAAGGTTTTACTGCTTGTTCCTCCAGATTGTGTCGTGCAGGAATGCTGCTGCTCTTGATCCTCTTGTAGATTGGTTTCTCAAAGTCCCCGTATCCAGATATTCGATTCTTAAGTTTTTAAATTTCATTTCCTTCTGTATTTTTTTATTATCAACCATCAGCTTAGATCTGATCGGTGACTTGGAAGTAATCATTGAGCGGGCTTAGAGAGTCTAATGCCATTAATTGCAGGTATAAGATCTGTCAGTTCACCATTTACTTTCACTTGTATTTTAAATTGTTTTGTAGTATGGTATATGTCCATCATGAAAAAGGTGTATTATCTTTTTTAACTGTATTTGTTCGAAGGCCTTCTGCAAATCAATGAAACACATAAATACCGATCGTTTTTCCGTTCGTTTGTCTTATAATAAAGATGGCGTCTGTGCAGAATGTTCCTAATCTAAACCCTTGCTGTTGGTCTGCTACTGAGATACATTCATTTATCTTGTTTTTTATTATTTTTGTAGTTAAGTTCAGGGTGGTGCATAGAAGGTTTATTCCCCCATAGTCCTCAGGCATTTAAATAGAAGAGTTGAGAGGGGATTTTTCTGATTAAAGTTGTTGGTTATTGGTTTAGCTTATCTCCTCCATATTTGAGAAGCTCGTTAGTGATGCCCTTTTGCTATCAAATTTTGATTTGTTTGTTGAATTTTACTGATGGAATGATCATGGACCAAACCGATATCTTTTAAATATTATTGTTAATTGACAACAGTGACAGTTCTCAAAATAGCAACAGAATTCTCAATTAAATGAGTGTATTATTACCACTTTATCATTAATTAAGCTAATGTTCATTCATTGGTTAGTATTTAAAACTAAAGAAATATTTTTGCAGCTAAATTGTGAAAGTACAATTGTATAAACAGTTGAGCCAACTTTGTAACAACAACAATTTCGACAACCCCTTTATGAAGGGGTTTTTAACAAACTGAGGGACGGAAAGTATTATTATTATAAGATATTAGTAAAAAAATTAAACGTGTGAATTTTTTGATTAAACATCAACATCCTGAGCAGTTAACGTACATATTATGTGTACATATACTTCGTTCTGTTCATTCATTTCATTCACAAAGAGATGCGTAACTTCTGTTAACACGTCTTCACACCCTTCTTCCTTTGTGATTCCTGAGAACCGGAGATTCTCATGAGAAATTATTTTTATTCAAGTTCATAGAAGGATTTGAAGTAAACGATGACGTACGACGTCTTAAGTATAATCAATTTACATTATTTACAACTGTCATCGACACTTGCACTGAGTGCAAACTTAAATTTATAGCTTCTCGAAGTTATTGCCTGCGGTATCTACGTAAGATCGGAAGATAATAAATTTATTTATTTTGGCTGTATGGATAGGCATACTGATGTTTTGAGTAGTCAGTAATGGACTGGCGTGACAAAAATTTATCGATGTTCAATTACTTAAAGAATCAAATTGTAGATTTACTTAAAATGGTTTGCTTTACTTAAAAATCAATATGTTGTTGTTTTTTTTTCTAACAGTGTTTGTTTTGGTTTAACTAAGAAACAAACTAAATATGCAAAGCGGTGTCAGAGCCAGGGCCGGAGATATAATAAAAAATCATCCGAAGGGAGGAAGGGACTAATCGAAGACGAATAAATCGAATCTTATAATGGCTGACCAGTGTTGATACTCGGATGGGTCTAAGGCCAAGAGAGGTGTTGGAGCTAAGGTACATGGAAGGTAACCAACAATAAATCTGAACTAGAACTGGAATGTATTCAATAGAGGACTTCTGTTAAGAAATCAGTGTTGCCATTTCCGAATAAATCCCTAAAAAATCACTAAAAACATACTGACGCTTTTTATTGCTTTCAGTCATTATTAGAATAAAAAAAAACCCAATAATACCTTTTCATTTGATATAAAACTGCATAATATTCTAATTATTCAGATATTGCAAAAACAAATTGCTATAAATTTGTTTTTATGCAATATCTTTCAATTCGAACTATTATGCACTACAGAATGGTTTGCCCGTTTGCAAAAACTTGCCATGAATTGTGATTTTGGTATTTCATTGCACACGAAGTTATGCGATAAATTTATCACGCGGTAATTTGCGGCAAATAATCACCTTTAAAGAAATTTTCAATGTTGCACTGATGGAAAAAAAGGCACAAGCGGGAATTTTGGAATACTCAGAGGTGAAGGAAGAACATCTTAGTAAAAGTATTAATCTGGTTTCTCAAATAGAGAAGAGATCTAATCTTTCAACAACAATTTGAACTAGAACTTGGTTAACCTATCCAAAATTTTCCAAACAGAGGTTTTTGCAATAAAGATGCAATAGAGAGATGTGTCTGCAGGAGATGTTTAAGCATGGCTGAAGGAAAAAAACTTTAAATATCATTTCCGATAGCCAGGCGGCACTAAAGTAACTGGAATCAAATCGGATCGACTCCAAGTTAGTTTGGAAATGCCTTCAGGATCTAATAAGTCTAGGGGAAAATAACAAAGTAACCTTACTTTGGGCACCTGGGTATATCTGCATAAAAGGCACGAAAAAGAGGAACTTCTAGCTATAAAAGGTGCTAAAGGAATATTTATAGGTCCGGAGCCATTCCTAGGTACAGCGAATAGTATAGCCAGAGGAACAATAAGACGCATATGGAAACAAGAATTGGACGGACAGAGAGTGCGGACTGCAGATTCTGTCAGACTGAGAATGAAACGGCTTAGTATATTTGATGAAACTGTAGAGAGAGGGTCAATAAATTTGGTCTGCATGAACTCGAATCCAAGAACTTCATGGATGTTGAATAACCACTAACCTAAATCAGATATGACAAAGTTACGAACTATTCACTACATAAGCAACATTCTTTGACTTGGAGAAAGCTTTTGATAGGGTGGACTGAATATTTCTGATTAGAATGCTCAAGGAGAGAGGTATGGCTTGGAAAGACAGAAGAATGATCTTAAAGCTTTACATATTAAAAACAACAATAATAGATCTATTTGGATCCATTAAGAAGTTTAAGTTAATACCATTCCTGTTTCATGATTTCATAGAAACCACAATAAATGGATTGAAAAAAAATCAAAGATATGAAAATAAAGTAATATTATTTAAATTTTTTCTCACTTTAAAAAGAAATAAAACTTTTTAAATATAACAAGAAATATTCCTTAAGGATAATGTGTCTGTATGTCACAAAAACAAAAGAATACACAAAACAAAAATCTTCAATGCGGAAGTCACCATCCCCGCCACTAACGTGAGAAACAGTGGCCGCTGTTGCTGAACAGCATGACGCTTTTTACGCCAACCGACAGCAGGTCAAATAGGCTGCACAAATAGAGAAAAATGTAACTATCATAGGGCCAAAGTTTGGATAAAATGCTATGACCTATCTCAAGCAATGGCGACAGGAACGTAACAATAATGTGGGGTGTTGCACTTTCCAAACTGCATTTAAAACAAGAAAGCAGTTTGTTTGGAACATATTAACCTCTTGCTGGGAAACATGGAGAGAGTATAAGAAAGGATAGGCTGTAGCAATGGAGATGTGGTTGTAGAGGAAGATGAGAAAATATGTGGAAAAAAATTAAACTGAAAATTGGAGAGGAAAGAGCGCTGATGCAGACTATACCAGAAAGAAAAACAAAACTGATGTGAAATTTCAATTGACACAACAATTTTATCAGGAATATTTTTGAAGGAAAAATCATGGGACAAAACCTAGAGGACCAAGACTGTGCTACTTTTAAGATACAAAAACCGTCATTATGCAGTTCGTATGTGGAGATGTAGAATCTGGCGATAGAGGACAATGGACGAGAAGGCTCTGCCTTTAGATGATGATTATAAAATAAAATATATTTAATTTTAAAATTAATTTGTACAACTGTAACCTTTTCAAATTAAACTTATTAAAATTTAGGACTACTGAACTTATTCACACATCCAAAATTGAAGTTGTGTCCATACTATTTTCAAATGGTTAATTAGTTTGTTTTTAAACATAATTTATACTATGTAGATATATAGTTGATATACATTTCCATCGGACTAAAGATTCAGTGGTGCGATTTAAAAAGTGGTCTATGGGAGAGTCTTAAAGAAAAGGAAATAATTGAACCCTACTTCCTCGGAGCTTTTGTTATTTTTTTGAAGACAATAAAAATGAAGGAAACGTAAAATTTGATATTCTTTACGATAGTTTAAATTACATTAATATGTTAATTTATTAAATTTAATAAGGTAATGTACACTGCTCAACAATTAAAATAAACAAATTTTTCATGAAAAAAAAGTTACCTACAATAAAACAGAAAAAATGGTAAATCATTTACCACGCAGGTCATAAAGTCCTTTTACGAAAATTAATATCGTGAGGGTCCACCCGTAGCTTGCCTTAGTACTGTCCCTCTATTCGGCATGGTCCTTATTATTATTATTAATAAATTGCTGAGGTTAGTTTTCCCATATCCTCTGCAAGGCATTGACGAGCTGTTCTAGGGTTGTGGGAGGCTGTAAGAGACGGTTTAATTGTCTAGACATGCTCAATGCAAAACCGTAATATTCAATGCGATTATTTACAATTTTCGCACTGTGCGGGCGCGCATTATCATCGATAAAGACAAATTGTTCGCCTATTCCACCAAAAAATGGTACAATTATTGGCTCTATAACCATGTCCCTATATCGTACAGCCATCATTGTAATATTTTCATATTCATTAACACCACCAAATCAGTGCGACCATCATAACATATGCCTCCCCACACGCAAACTGATCCACCACCAAAAAGAGTAGTTGGCGCCAGCAAACATTCATTGTATCGCTGCCCCCCTAAAATTGAAGAAATAGGACTTCCCATTGAAAGTTCAAATAGTTGTTTGTTATTCTTAGTAAGATGGGCTTCCACAGAGTAAAGGTTAGTACAATAAATTTAAATAAATAAAAGATCGGATTGATGTTACATCATCAAATAAACTACTGAATTTAAAAAAGTGATACACACTGTATAGTGTGAAGGACGGAAATGCGCATAAGCATCCGATCTCCGGATGCGTTCAACACGACTGCAGAATATGAATTAATTATTCAATCGTAATATATCAAAAGATATTTTATAATGTCAAGGAAAAATTGTGCATTTGTATGCGAAACAAGTAATTGTAATACAATTTTTAAACTAGACTCTGAACTTTAAGAACATACCGAAGAAAATGTACTAAACATTTATTAATAATTTGAATAAAATTAACTAAAAAGATGACAATGTTAAAGAGAAAGGATTCCAGGAATATTTTGTAATAACTAAATCCCAAAAAAGGATAATAAATTGATGAAAATTTATGCGTCAAGGAATTATTAGGAATTGGGCAATGGAACAAAAAATTATCCATCCAAATGTCAATATGATAAACTTTCTATCAAAAATTTGGGATTTATGGGTTTTTTACTGATATAAAGAGTAAAATCATTACAGTTACAAAAATAAAATTTATCAGAATAGTTTGAGTAAGAACTGTGTAGCTGCAAGTTTCCCTGTCCTGAGATATTTAGTTCTTTGTAGGCGTATTATATACGCATTGTCCTTTTATTGTTCGTAACACTCAGGCATAAACTTATCATTGTATGCTGTTGAGGGCTCTAGCCTGATTTGTTTTTGGTCACCGCACTACCGAGTATCAAGAGTCTTATAACTTGTGTATACAGTGTGTAAAAGCCAAATGGAATAAATTCATTATTTCGGTTACTGTACATATTTATAAAAAATCCCGAAACACGTCAAATTTAAATTATAACTTGACATTCTTTAACGTGAAAATGCAACCCCTACCTTCAACCCCCTTAGAATGACAGGTACAACCCCCAATTTTTTAAATGGGAAGTATAGGCTTGTGATATATATCATTTGAAAGGTCTCTTCATTCTCTATTCAAAAATGTTATTGTTTTTAAATTTAATGCAAAAATTAACATAAAAAAAATTAAAATCATGTTGTTACCGAAATTCGCTAAAATATACTCGAAACTTTTTACAATATACTTAAAACTTATTTCCCGTTTAAGTCTTGATAATGAGAAAGTGAACAAAAACCATAGCAATGTGGTTTTTAGATGGTAACCATTAAAAAACTTTAAAGAATTTCCGTGGCAACGCTATTTTAACAAGCAGTAGTAAATTGTTTTATTTAAGTTGTCATTGTTGTAATTTAAGTATAAAGTTTGTTCAATTCAATTCTGAAAAATGGTTAGATTAACGGAAATGCATAAAATAACAGTTTTACAAATGATTGGTTACGGAGATAACATCCGAACACAACAGGAAGTAACTCGCGTATTTCATGAGAAATTTCCTAATTTACCGCCTATATCCCAAGGAACAATAAGTAAAATAGAAAAGCAGTTTCGCGAGTTTGGTCATGTAAGGCAGATAAGAAAAGCAGCTGCCAATGCACTGAGTGATGAACTCAAATTAGATGTGTTGCTTGAGTTTCAGGAAAACCCACATACATCGAGTACATCGAGTAGACAGGCATCCACTACATTCAAAGCTAGCCATACATCGATAGCAAACATGTTAAAAGAAAATAAATTGCATCCGTATAAGATGATACCTACTCAGGAGCTCATGGAAGACGATTTTGATAGGAGAACTTTTTTTGTGAGCAAATGATGGACATGTTGGATAACAATATTATCCAATTAGAAGACGTTATGTTTTCTGATGAGTGTACTTTTTTACTTAACGGTCATGCTAATCGGCAAAATTGCCGCTACTGGTCCACGGAAAATCCTCACTGGATGAGAGAAGAACATACTCAATAACCTCAAAAGGTTAATGTTTGGGCAGGGACTGTAGGGAACAATATCATTGGTCCCTTTTTTATTGAGGGCAACTTGAATGGCAAAAATTATTTGGCACTACTTCAAAATGATGTCATTCCAACGTTGGCAAATTTATATCCTGATCCAGGTAACCCTCAAGTTCCAGCGAATACGATATGGTTTCAGCAGGATGGAGCACCACCACATTACCAACTTAATGTCCGGCAGTACCTCGATACAATATTTCCCAATCGGTGGATAGGGAGGCGAGGATCGATTGAATGGCCAGCGCGATCACCTGATCTTACATTATTAGATTTCTTTTTATGGGGATATGTGAAGAGCCTGATATGTTAAATAATGTTAGAAGACAGTTTTATTTGAGATTAGGATGTGTTTCGGGATTTTTTATAAATATGTACAGTAACCGAAGTAATGAATTTATTCCATTTGGCTTTTACACATATAACCCATACTGTTAATTTTGAGGTAAAGCTCAAAATCTTTTAGCACATTTTCCTACATGTATATTAATTTTCTGTAGATGGTTATTTCAAGTATACATTTGTTTTAAATTATGGGTATTTTGCCTCTTGGGATATGGAATTACCTTCTTGTCGAATACCAGTGGTATTCGACCATGTTGCAGTATTTTCTTTGTAAAGCTGAAAGTTGTTGTTTTTGTGCGTTTACTGATCCCTATTTTGAAGTAGTTTTAAACCTAACTACGGTTCGTATAGTAAATTCAGTGATGTTCACGATTCTAGATAAGCACAAACACCGTAATAATGAGTTAAGGCCCCTTAGTGGCGGGGTTCCACTAAATATAAATTTTATTGTAAAAAAAACTTTATATTTTAATACATTTCTTTAAAAAAATACTGTATAAAATTATATGACAATCTTTTTCTTTCAACTCCCTGTTTTTTTCTTCTCTCATCAATCTGCTCCCTAGCGACGTTCCTCTGGTGATTCTCCAGCTTCCTGCCTCCTTGGATCCTTTTTTCTTCTTCTTTTTTATCAGAGAGAAATGGCATTGACAGGAAATGCCAAATGACTGTCACTCAAGAAAAATTGCATATAACCATATAACCACAAAATAAAATAATGTCATAAAACTGTCAACTTGAAATAACGTCAAAATATGATTAGAATGTAAGTCAAAAAGTGGTAGGAGTCATTTTGTGTGCTCGTCGTAACCAGACAATTGCACCACAGGCCCAGTTTCACCAAACGATGACTGATCTCAGATTAATAAAGTTCTACTTAATAGTCAAGCCGACTTGAATTTCCCGTTTCACCATGTGTGTCAACTCATCCGAGTTAATCGCGATTTATTAAATCACGAATAGATCAGCAAAGAAGGCACACAAATTCGATTGCTCTGTGAAGATGTATTGTTCTGCGTCAATCATTGCGATTTGAAAACGTCAAGTAATATTTTTTGTTTGTTTACATTGAAAAATAATAAACAATATTAAATAAAAGGAGGCGAGGATCAAGAGAATGGCCAGCAAGATCACCTGAACTTACCCCATTTGCCCTTTTTGATGGGGCTATGTCAAAAATATTGACGGGACAAGTTCTTGCCCCGCGTGCATCCCTATGATATTCGTCAAATGTTGAACGTTGTTTCAGGTCATAAACAATGATTACCTAAAAGCATTTTTATCCTATATTGTTTCAAAGTTTTATAAACATTATCAAATTATGCAAAAACAATTTTTTTGTCCTTTTAAAAATCGTACCAAACGTGTTTATACAATGACAGCGATAATTTAAAAAAACTATTAAACCAAATTTCTGTAAAATATTTTGATTGCCGACAGTAAATCAATCTTATGTAATCATTCCAAGTTATTTTCTCGAAATATAATTTAGCAGAGTAGGTGTACAATGGAAAATAAATACGATTTAAACGTTCTGGACATATCTGCATGCCAAAACTAATCAGCGAGCGTAGGAAATATTATTAGTGCCGTAACGAAATATTAACCCACAGTTAACATATAATCTTATACGGGGTGCGATTGCAGAAGTTAGGTATCTCTTTTGTACGCAATTTTTTCTAGAAAATGTCAGTTTACTTACACATCAATAAGGTTCATCAACAAGGTTCCGTCAGAATTATAGCTGATCACCGCTTTACCTGACCACATGTACTCTTAGGTTAGGTTCAATGTGAGTAGGCATTCAACGTCCCCTAAGTTGTTCAGTCAGCTCTATGCCTCTAATGAAGCTCATCAGGGTCGTTGGCGACACTTTCATGAAGTCCGTAGTTGATACAGTCCAAATTTATTGATCCTTGGTATCTCAAGTTCTAGAGAATCTTCCCTTCCCTTACATCCTCCACCTGACAGAATCTGCATTCCGCACTCTCTGCCAGTCCAATTTTTTTCATATGCCCCTTTAAGGCGACTGTATCGAGTTAGAAATCTTATCACAATTCGTAGGTCCTGTCTGCTCTTATTCAGCAACTCAATAAACAACGGAAAGTTAGAACAAAACTTCCACTTTTAATTAAAAATTAGCTTTTCTAATTCTATTACAGCTTTTCCAATAAACAACCAGGATAATACATTAGGGCTAAAAATATCTACGCTTTAATATTGTTATGTCTTATGACTTCCATACTTGGTCTAGCCTTAAGACTACTTAATCAAAATCGGGCTTTAATATTTTCTATGTGGTTTTATATAGAATTTAAGAAGTGATACTATTAATAGGTGAAGAAATAAACTACCCAAATAACAACTTTAGTTTTATGAAGCTAGCTCCAAAACTATATTTTTAATTTAGTCATAAAACTCTTTTATCCTCGAGATATTTACAAAGCTACCAGCTTTAAGTTAAAAAGGGAGAATCTTTTGATCGTCTTCAAGAGCAGTTTTTAAGAATATATTAAAGCTAATTGGCCTTATGTTAAAATTCTTATGGATATCCTAAGGACAATTTTAAGACATATTAAAATTTTATTAAGATATTAAAGCAATAAAACTATATTACAACTGTGATAAGATTAAAGTTAACCATTTTAAGTAAGTCTGGCTTTCTTTTGGTTATTTTTTTGCAACAATATTATTGTTTCTCTTATTGTACTCCCAATTCTGTATGGAACTTGAAAAAAATTCCAAATGTTGCCATCTTGGGAAAAAGCTGATTTATCAGTATTGGAAGAGTTGAAATTAATAATAATGCTTAGAGTTAACCTAAATTTTCAAACAAAGGCCAGGTTATCGTTAATAGTGACTTAGATAGATCTTAATTTTTGATAGGCCTTACTATTTCCAAAGTTTACTAATTTTTTTAAAAAAACCATCATATTAAAAAAGATTTTGATACATTTTTTACACAAGCTCTACAGCAAAATACAATATTAATTAGTTAAAACATTTTCGTCACTTATTTCATAAAAAAATGAAAATTTGTTTGTTAATAGCAGTGAATAATAAACCAACCAAGATCATACGGAAACGTTTTAATTGAACCCAAAAATTTTTAGTGAAAAATTGGACTAAAAATTATTTGGACTTCTAAACTATAATAAAGATTAAATACACTAAAAGCATGTATGAGAAAAAGAAAACTGATGGAAACTAAAATTATCGTAATACGGTAACACGTTGGTTATAAAATATATTTCATGTACATAATTAGATGTCTTTGGCCATCATGCACTTTGCTTTTAATTCTTTGTTAAAAATGTTTGTCCGAATCACCATAAACTTAAACTAATATTTGAAAATACTGACATTTACTGATTAATAGATTTAGTTAAAATATTTAATATCCTTTTCCTTAATATCGTTAGCGAAACAGTTCGCCTCAATTTTTGCTAATCATCTACAATTTTTGATCCCAATAATCCGATATTTCGTATAGGTGGACTAATAGCCACTCCTTAATTTAAAATGCAGTGCTATGCTATTTTTATGCCTTTACATAAAACCAACTTGTCAAAACAAAATATATTTTAGAACCATTTACTCAGAGATAGTCTTATTATAGATAAATTATTAACCTTTTTAAACAATTTTATTCCTAAAAGAGCAAAAATTTAAACTACAGGCACAAATTAATTCATTTTTAAAGTAAATTGGTCTTAGAATCTGCTATAGGCAACACAACACATACTTCGACATCTGACGTTTAATATAACCATAACCTGAAAAAAGAAAGTATCCGCTTTTTTCGTTTTCTGAAAAGTTTCTGAAAATTAAATATGCGATTTAAGATTGTTCAAACTATTGAAGAGGGCAAATTTGCCTCCTCCCTGCTTGGGAGGAGGATGGCATCTTGTATTAGCCTAACATTTTTTAATGCATTATGTTTAATATTAAATGTATTTGCCCATTTCCTCAATTCTGTTGTAAACATTTCATTTTTTACTTCTTCACTCTTTTCATCTAATTCTTTATGGTTAGGTTAGGTCAAATTCATCCAGTTGTACCAACCAGTTGTCTTTTTCATTATTATCATGAATTACCAATGGAGGACTATGTGTTTATTGGCCCCATCTTGATTAACCCACTCGGTCTCCTTTAAAATTTTTTCACGTTTAGTGAAAATTTTATGGCTAGAGGTTTTAATATAGTTCTGAGAATAAACTGACTTAAAAGCTAATCTTAATGTAATCTCTAAAACAGTATTTTAAAACTTTCACAAGAGTACTTCTTTTAATATGGCTATCTTAGAACTACATAGCCTTAAGGAGCAAAGGGAGAGCCAATGATTTTAATATTGCAGATTTTTTAGAATTAATAAGAGTGTAATAAAACTATTTAGTTTTTAAGATAGAATGGTTTTAAAATAATGATTTAAAAGACTGTACGACTAAGTCATAAGAGTATTTTACCTTCTAGATCTTTTGACATAATTCATTACCTTTTTAAAATAGTAGCATTTTTAATACCTTCATAAGCCTAATGTAAGGCTTTTATAATGCTTCTAGTCTTAAAAATTCTTACTTGGGTAGTACATTAAAAAATTGTTTTTTCTACCTCTGTGCAAAATTTCATTCATGGACATCTTCATCTACCCCCCAGCTCCAAAGGATATATCCGAATTTGCGTTAAAAATTCGCTTATAATCCATTTTTAGCCTACTCGGAACGTTTGTAAGTAACTTTTGAATATACCAGATGAAAGAGAATTGTTTTTTCTACCTCTGTGCAAAATTTCATTCATGGAAATTTTCATTTACCCACCAGCTCCAAAGGATATATCCGAATTTGCGTTAAAAATTTAATGAAATTTTTTGTACTACATGAAAGTCCATCTTATTAAGGACGGTAAACAACTAAAAGGTTGAATTAAACTTTCACTATTTATTCGCAAAATATGAGATGCAATGACGGCCGTTTCGCTATAGAATTAGCATCGTCAGATTGACATTGAGCGGAGTTTATTAATTCAAAGAGTTAAGGAAATACAGTATCCGCCAAAATAAACAATACCGAAAATAAAAATTAAATTTTTAAATAAAAGTTAATTTTTTTTAAATTCTGTAATGTAAGTGATCAAAATGTTCACCATTTCGACGCAAACAAGCTTCATATCGATTTTGTAAGTCAATAAACATATTTAAAAAGTGGTTGATGGAACTGCCGAAAAATATTTTGTATTCTTTCCCGTAGTTCGCCGGCGGATTTTCCGAATAAAATATTTTTTCCTTCATTATGCCCCAATTGTATGCGTCAGGTGGCGTCAGATCAGGTGAATGAGAAGGATATTCGAAGTCTGTTCCCCGAGAAATTATTCTATTATCGAAATGCTGACGGAGTAAGTCTAAGGTGCGCACAGCTGTATGGCTCGTTGCACCATCTTGTTGGAACCATTGTGTGCGAAACTGTAGATTTCGTGCACGGCAAAATTTATTTAGATCTCTCACAAAAGGTATAATAATTTTCTCTCTATAACGTTCTTGGTTGACAGTAAGTGGATTCTGATTATCATCTTCAACGAAATAAGGACCAATCATTCCATTACCAGATACCGCGCACCAAACGGTAACTCGAAGACTGTGGAGTGGTTTCTCTGCAATGACATCAGGACGTTCAAATCCAAGGAATCTGGTTGTTTGTCGATTAATATAGCCGCTAAGATGAACGTGACTCTCGTCTGAAAACCATATGTTTTTCAAAAATTCGGGATCTTCGTAAATTAAACTCAACATGCGACCACAGTAAATTTCTCTTGCACGTTTGTCCGCAGCATTTAGTCGTCCAACTTGAATACGGTATGGATAACCATACCAATTGATTTAAACATGCGACGTAAAGACGTTTCACTAATGTTGAGATTACATGCAGTTCTTACAAGACTTATTTGAGGTGATTGCACAACTTGGTTAAAAACAGGTCCTTCATTTTCGTTAGTGCATACTGTTTTTCGACGACCTGAAGACGTTGACACAATACACTACCAGTGCGACGAAATTTTTCAACAACAGCTAACATCACACTTTTACTAGGAGCTGCTTTATTAAATTTTTGTTGATATTTTATTGACACCTGTTCTAAGCTTGGACCATCATTACGACCTTTTCCGTATGAACGAAAATAATGCTCTACCAAAAACACTTTCCGTTGTTAGAACCATTTTTAAATCAAATTTAACTGCAACGTACTATTAATATATACAGGGTGTTTCATTGGGAAAGGGCCTAACTTTAACTGTTAATGGGGATCACTTTGGTGGTTCCAAAAACCTATATTTAATGTGTCTGCTGTACTTTATAACCGAGATACAGGGTGTTTTATAAATTTATCCTATTTCTTTCGAACCTCATAACTTCCGAGTTACCCTGTATATTATTTTGAGATTTGGTACACGTAATAACCATTACCACTATTATCAGCATGACGGTGCTTCGGTGCATTACAGAGAAATAGTGAGGAATTTTTTAAATTAAAATTTTCCTAATTCATGGATAGGCAGAGGTGGTCCCAATAACTGGCCTTTAAGGTCACCTGACTTCAATCCTGTGGATTACCATATTTGGGGATATCTAAAATCAAAAGTATATGCTACCGACATCAATAGCAGAGAAGAACTTCTTCGAAAAATAGAGAATGCCTGCCGAGAAATCAGAAATAATCCAGATGTGATTAGAAGGTCCATTCGCAATATTACAAAAAGGGCAAGAAAGTGCATAGAGCAGAATGGAGGTCATTTTGAGCAATTTTTGTAGGTTGGACTTTTTTTGTTTGAACAATGTTGTTAGAATTTCTTGTTTTATGTTCATGTTAATTATTTAAATTTATGAAAATCTCTTCGTTATTTGAAATAAATAAATTTGTTTCTCGTATTTTACTTTTGTTGATACAGGGTGTTCGAGATATTCGAAACATACTGAATGAGTATGTTCTAAGTACGGCCCTGTAATCACATTTTTAGTGGTCTGTACTCGTAAACATACAGACTCAATTGAATTTCTAGGATGCTTCTCTAGTTGCATTGAATGGATTCCATTTCAAGCTCAAAAATAATAAAAACCTCTCCGATACCATTGTTAACCCCCAAAACGTGCATAAATTATAAGTTTGACGGTCAATTTTTGGTAGTAAAATTGTCTGCGGAAAAATAAAAAAGAAATAAGTAGATTCGATGTTTCATACCCTTTTCTATTATAAAGAGCAATTTTCAGAAAATCTATATACAGGGTGTTGTTTTTAGGAAAGACGAGTTTTGAAATTTTTTGTTAAGCCGGACCTGCATTATCTTTTTGGAGATGCTTTTGATGGAGTCTCTAGGTAATGGTTATTACGTGTACCAAATCTCAAAATAATATACACTGTAACTCGGAAGTTATGAGGTTCGAAAGAAATAGGATAAATTTATAAAACGCCCTGTATCTCGGTTATAAAGTACAGCAGACACATTAAATATAGGTTTTTGGAACCACCAAAGTGATCCCCATCAACAGTTAAAGTTAGGCCCTTTCCCAATGAAACACCCTGTATCAACTATTGACAATTAAGTTAAATATGACAAATCCATATTACATAAACAACTCCACAGCACTCTCTTTTTCGGTACTGTTTATTTTGGCGGACTAAATTTTTATTTTATTTAATAGCAGTCCTTTAAAGAAAACCAGTGGCAAGCTGAGATAAGATCAAGGTGCCTAAAAAACCATCTGACATCCATTATTAAGGATGTAACAAATCAGGTTTCGATACCGAAAAATTAATTTAATCCTACCAGATGGTGCATAATAAAAACAATAATTTTACCATGGCACCAATTACATTTTTTAAATTAGAATTTTTCAGTCTCCTATACCTTCTGAAAAGTAAAAGAAACAAAACAAAAAAAAAGACCGATGGTATTTTACGTCTAAATTATAAAAACCAGTAGTTGATCGGGCGTTGTAATTTCATTCAACCCTCGAGAATAGTGATTTTTACGGGAGGATGGGCCAATTATTTTTTAATGAGGATTACATCCGGCCATTTCGGAGCTAAAGCCCAAAGCCAAAAAAAAACGAAGAGAAAAAAGATGTTAGTCGAATGATGTGTCTATTTTTTTATGGTTGATCGCTTCAAAATCATTACACGGCTCCGTCGTTTTACCATCATCTACAGAACCAAAACAGTTTTAATTGTATTTTTTTAATCGCTGCGCTGGGTAGTTTAGAACAACAAATAAACAAACCAAGTTGTGCGGGGGAGAAAATGAAGTGAGAGCGTCATAGAACAAGTATAGTTTGAAAAAAAATTAAAAAAAATATGGATTAAATGCAAAATATACACTTCGTTTCCATTCTCCTTTTACACATAGCGTGGTCAAAGTACACATTATAGCTCTTGAACAAACCTCTTGAAATTTCACATTTGAGTATTTAAAAGGGTTGTAGTTACTATGAAAAATTCTTTACGAAAATAGGTATGAAATTTTGCGGAAAATTGTCGAGAGAAAAATTTTGTTTTTTTACTCTAATTGTTTAAATAATAAATATACGGAAGCAAGGTTTAATTAAAATTTGTAGCTGATTCAATTATCTATAAAATTTGTCTGAAATGTTTTTCTGTAAATTAAAAAGTTAAAGGCTTGATTTAAAAGTTAATAATTTAAAGGTTGTGATGCACTGGAAAAACAGAAAAAGTAATATCTTTTCGGAAAATCTAGTTACAAAAAAAAGTTTCAAATAAACTTTTTAGATTAAACCATCATCTTTCAAGTACATAATGTTTAATAATTAAATTGTTTACTTTCTTAATGTTTAGTAGAGAGAATTAGTAAAAAAAGACGGTAAGTAATCCAACTCGACGGTAAGTTGAAACTTATGTTACAATTTGTTAAATTATTTAATGAAATACCACTTGTTTGGGCTGTGGGTATGACTTCTAACAGAAACTCCTGCAGAATCGCATACATTAGTAGTATTACTAGCATTGCACAATATTTTTCGGCAAAATGTATTTTATTTTGAAGAGAATCTTCTACAATTCTACATAGCTTTTTGCCACTGTCGATGAACGCCAACCTCCATGACGCTAATCCGAGGACATCAACACCTTTATTAGCCAAAAGCGTTGCTGATGTCTTCCTGAAAAAAATCTTCCTTAGAGTATTTCTTTTACCTAAACTAGCTTACATTAACTTATGAATTAGAAATTCTTCATCCGTTGCTTCCATCAGAAATTTTTCAAATCACTACCGTGTAAAAATGCTCGCTTTCTTAGGCCTATAGCCAACATTTTTTCTCTTCAAATACGCGATCAAAGTTGAAAACTTGGAAATATCAATGCCATCATAAAGAAAAACGGTGGATTTAATCATTGAATATTCTGCCCAGAGGCTTCCAGGAGCTTTTAACTGCATATGTCTTTGAAGGAAATATGTCAATAGAGTCTTTTCATCGATTCTTAAATTCTTGCCTTCGCACCATTTTTTAAAACTTTGGTAGGTATTTTGATAACGGATTTTGGATTTTTCGGGAATAATTGCGGAACACCCTTCTTCCCAAGCCCGTTCAATTTCTTCAAATTCACTTTTATAATAATCAAAATTTTACTTAAAATGATTGACAACTAAATACTATTTAAGAGAGTTTTATGTGAAAAATCGGTGATTATGCATTAAAAAATTATTACATAAAATTTTTTTATATAATTGTAAATAACTTCATTTATAGCAAATTCTATATAAAACGATTTTTTCTACGTGTCATTGTTTATTTACTGTATTATTAAAAACTTGAAAATTGATGATGTTTAAAAATGCTCTTAGAAAAATTTGGTATATTTCAAAAACTAATGAAAATATCAGAAAACTTTTTAGACCAATTTTATACGTATATGTATTAGCTGCAGTTTTTGATTTAAACATTTTTCTGTATTTTCTTTATTTAAACAATAAGAGTGAAAAAAAAATTAAAAAAAATTTCCACCAGTGTTTGTCGGAAAATTGCTCAACTAAATTCGTAAACATTTTCTCATATTAAGCACAATCCTTTTAAATACCTAAATTTACATTTCCAAAAGGTTTGTACATTTTGCAGCATTTTACGATTATTTTGTGTTGGAATAATTACAGAAATCTCACTAAAAACATATACAAAATACACACATCGAAAAAGTCTGGGAATATTTGTAAAAATAACAACTATTCTTACATATACCAAAATAGTTTCTTTAAAAAACATGAAAACTAACTAAAACAAAAAATAATTCAATATAAACAAATATAAAACACTTTTAGAATAGTACAAGTTTCTGTGAGATAAGCAGCAAGGTGCGCTTAAGAATCCAAATTGTTGGCATTTGCTAAGCTTTTTTCGCAATGAAATGGGGGATTCTGCAAATGAATAGTTTACCACCGATCAAGAAAAAATGAAAGAAAAAGTTGGGAAAGTACTTTGGAAAATCGTCTAAAACCATCAGGTTGTCTACTTAAAAGGAAAAAAAGGTACAAAAATGATTCAAAATCATTTCGTATATAAAAGAAATAGAATGAACATGTTCTAAAGATAATTGTCTTTAACTAAAATGCAGATGCAAACTAGAACTAGATGGCCAAATAGTACAAGAAATGAGATTCAGATACCTAGGAATCGATAAAATTAGTTAAGGTAATGTTGTTGAAGAAGAAGTTAGAGGGCAGGTGGCCAAAGCAAACAAAGTAGCAGAGAGCCTCAACGACGTAATGTGGCGAAACAAGCACCTACAACAAAAAACAAAGGCTCGGATTTAGAAGACCACAATTAGACCCATCATGACATACACATCGGAAACAAGACCAGAGACAGCAAAAACGAAATAATTACTAGAGACCACAGAAATGAGAATACTAAGACGAACATCCGGAAAAACGCTACTAAATAGGGAAGATATATGGCAAACATGCAATATAGACAGCATAAATGAATGGCTTCTGCAACGCAAGAGTCAATGGTTGGTAAGAATCGCCCGAGATAAATTTTCCAGTGGTACACGCAGCAGAGGCCGACCTCAGAAAAGATGGAGAGACAATTTAGATCTAAGCCTAGGATGAGGACAAATCGAAGAAGGAACAGGTCATAGATATTATATGGATATTATAGAAGATAGAAGAAGAAGACGAATTAAAATGGAAAATCATATGCTTAAAAACTAAAATCAAGTATTTAGAAAAGGGATGTAAGAGGTAGAAAGGGTAGATCAGGAAGGGAGGGGAAATAATATAATTTTGCAAGGCCTACACATAACAATATATGAAGATATGGATGAAATGGATTAATTCTTGAAAAATCAAAAAAATTAAAAGAAATTACAAAGTATGAAGCTTAAAAAGAATATAAAGTCAAAACCTTGTATAAAAAAGAGTGACAAAAAAACAATTTGTTTAAAAATCGTAGGAAAAATCTAGTACACAATTCTCATTGGACCTTCTATGAGTCACAGTATATGCGTTTATAAGTATAATAACTACGTTATTTTGGGAGAGATTATTATGAATTTAAAAAAAAATTATTCTCATTTTGTTAAATTTATTTTTATATTTAAACTTACCATTTGGATTTATTTAAAGAGTACAAATTACCTGGAACAAAAAAACACTGCATTAAAAACAAAAATTAACTAGTATATTAACAAGGAAAATTGCTATAATAAATTCAAGGGCCGATATTTGAGCAACACTTTTACTGTTTTCTTGTCTTTTCACGTAATACTGTATAAATGTACCTATTTATTTGTAGCGCTTACTGATTCATTGAAATGATTCAAATTCTATATAAATACATTTTTGTGTCTATTGGTTTGTCATCTAAAAGGTCTATTAATTGTAGTTTATCTCTAGCTCATCAGTGCCCGTAGACAGACCAAATTTATTGATCCTACTATCTTTTGCACTTTTTCTGTTCCTCTTTCTCTATAGAAACCTCCAAAAATTAGGTTTTGTTCTACATTTCACCATTTGCCATTTGTCTCCCACACGGTTGATTGCGTCAAAAACTTTTTGCGAGGAAATATGTCCAAACAAAGCTTTAAATAATCGATTCCTTGTTATTTTTCCTCTGGTTGGAGTAAGAACAGCACCATTTTGCAAATATCAAAAGTAGAGTCAATCAACCTTCAATTACTCACAAGCTAATCGCTTAAATATCGTGAAATTCGGCAGCTTTCTTGAAAAAGTCTGTTTTTCAAATCTGTTATAAAGATTTTTTGTTGGAGGTGCTATTTAAATGTTATACCGGGGGCCTAATAGTATAACTTCATTGAATGCTTTCACTACTGGCACTATATATATATTTTTTTAAATATTACTATTCAAAACTAATAAACATTTTGGAAGGGTCACTAGTCACTTTTGTTTCACATGATATGACAATGACAAGGCAACAATAACATATACAATAATTTTTGTTTTGATTTGATAATAAGTGGGTATTGTGTTGTAAAAATCGCTTAGAAATTGCATGGGTAAATTGATTTTTGAATATGTACGTGGATATGACCAAGTATATCGTAGAAAAGGTATAGTGTGCTACTCTTGCAGCACTTATGGCACAATTTACCATTTTAATTCACCTTATTATAATTGTTCAGAACATATCTTGAAACATTTACAAATCAGAACAAATATTCAACGTATCTTTTCATAAATATAAAAATTATCCTAATGTTCCGTTGCTCTGTATAAATAATCGTAGATATTTCAATATTTATGGCTTTGTCTAGACGTTGGGGCACCTGGGTAAGCAGTTGCTAGACGCCTAAGAGGAAATACATAATATCTAAGTATAAAAGTAATGATCCTTTTTATCCTAGTAAACTCAAAATTATTACAAACCGGAAGGATTAAGATGTTTTCACGTTTATTGATTTTATTGCTTATTTAAAATGCCATGCCCAGTCTCAACCTTTTTGTATAGAGATTAGTTCTAAACCAAATAAAATCTAAATTATGGTAATAGTGATTTAAAAATTAAGTAAACAATATAATATTTTTTGCACGATTGATCATTTTTGACAGATTTTACGTCAGTAGGTGACATTTACTGACATTTACTCGACGGTAAGTAATTCACTTACCGTCGAGTTAAAAAATCTCTTAATTTTAATTTATTATTATTAATATTGAAACTTATGGTACAATTTGTTAAATTATTCAATGAAATTCCTCTTGTTTGGGCTGTGGTTTCACTTCTAACAGAAACTCCTGCAGAATCACAGTATTTCACAATATTTTTTCAGCAAAATCTATTTTATTTTGAAGAGAATCTTCTACATAGCTTTCTGCCACTGTCGATGAACGCCAACCTCCATGACGCTTTAATCCGAGGACATCAACACCTTTATTAGCCAAAAGCGTTGCTGATGTCCTCCTGAACGAATGGCCAGTACAGTTCTTCAGATTAGGCAAATTTAAGAATTTGGCAATTTAAGAAGACCAGCCCCCGATTTTCCCTTTCCCCATTGCTTGAGCACAACATTTTGCTTTTGCGTATCTTAAGAACAAATGATTTGATTTTACTTGTAATGGACGAAGTTTTATATACTTTTGCAAAATTTCTAAATATGGAATTTTATCGTCTGGTTTATTAACGACTGTAAAATTACGCTGGATGTTCGTTTTTGTATTGGGTACTCACTTCTCCATTGTTGTTATGCACCTTAGTTATTACCTAACAACAAAAGTATCTACCTTTGATAAAATGAATGAAACTAGTCAATATGACGAAAATGTTTAATTTTATAATTTATAATGGTATTCATCGTGCAAAAAACGTTATAAGCATGTCAAACGTTAAGGATAACCACATATTTCTCTGAGACCTGGACTTTAAAAATGGCCAATCGAAGAATAATAGATGCCTTTGAAATGTGGACCTACAGAAGGATGCTGCGAAGATCATACACAGGACATCGTACTAACGTGTCAATTCTTAAAAAACTAAATATTTTGGACACATTTCAAGAAGAACAAATGGGCTGAAAAACTTATTGTGGAGAGAAAAATAAATGGGATACGATGGGTGGATCAAACCAAAGATATCATTGGACACGGTCTACAAGAAGGTTCTCTTGCAACTCAAGATAGAGAATTATGGAGAGCTACGATCCGAGCAATTGAGACATGATGTCACCATACTCCTCGAGAATATGGTGAGTATGGTTTACTTTCGATTTTGCACTATGTGGGGAGGTGTCTACTACGGCCTTACCATTGATCAAATCCTATTTAACTAATCGAATTCAAGCGGTTAAACACCAAAATAAAATCTCCAATTTTTTGGAAGTATCAAGTGGTGTTCCACAAGGTTCCATATTGGGCCCTCACTTATTTTCATTATATGTGGCAAATTTTCCTTCAGTTTTTGTATCTTATTCTCAACACTATTATGTTGATGACACTCAATTATATATATCATTTCATCCAGAAGAAAGTAAACATGTAATTTCTGCCATAAACTATGATCTCCACAATGTACTAACTTTTTCCGAAAACCATTGCCTTAAACTAAATACTACAAAAACGAATGCTATTTTATCTGGAAAAAGATCTTAAAGAGCAACTTTCTAGCAACATTACAATAATAAAATATCTGAAATATCAAATTTAGTGATAAAGTAAAGAATTTAGGGGTTTGTTTAGATGCGGATTTAAGATTTACTCATCATGTTAATTTGTGTTTACAAAGAGCATATGCTTCATTAAAGCTTATTTACCAATAGAACTTTTTGGTAGGGCTTTACTTTAACGCACGCAACAAAAATGGTCATGTGATATATCAATCGAAAGCCCTTGAGGAGCTGAGTCCATTGACACCCTCATAGTTGGCGCATGCGCAGAATAAAAAAGTTATGAATTTTTTAATTTTCCATTAGAAGTCTAAGGAGAATGCCAAAAAGACTCAAAAACGGCCCTAACCTTTAATTCAAATATCCGTTAAATGTATATTCACTCATCTCAGCAGAAACAATTAAGTCAAACCTAACCCAACCTAACCTAACCTAACCTAACCTAACCTAACCTAACCTAACCTAACCTAGCTTAACCTAACCTAACCTAACCTAACCTAACCTAACCTAACCTAACCTAACCTAACCTAACCTAACCTAACCTAACCTAACCTAACCTAACCTAACCTAACCTAACCTAACCTAACCTAACCTAACCTAACCTAACCTAACCTAATGTAACCTAACCTAACCTAACCTAACCTAACCTAACCTAACCTAACCTAACCTAACCTAACCTAACCTAACCTAACCTAACCTAACCAACCTAACCTAACCTAACCTAACCTAACCTAACCTTACCTAACCTAACCTAACCTAACCTTACCTAACCTAACCTAACCAAACCTAACCCAACCAAACCTAACCAAACCTAACCAAACCTAACCAAACCTAACCAAACCTAACCAAACCTAACCAAACATAACCAAACCTAACCAAACCTAACCAAACCTAACCAAACCTAACCAAACCTAACCAAACCTAACCAAACCTAACCAAACCTAACCAAACCTAACCAAACCTAACCAAACCTAACCAAACCTAACCAAACCTAACCAAACCTAACCAAACCTAACCAAACCTAACCAAACCTAACCAAACCTAACCAAACCTAACCAAACCTAACCAAACCTAACCAAACCTAACCAAACCTAACCAAACCTAACCAAACCTAACCAAACCTAACCAAACCAAACCTAACCAAACCAAACCAAACCTAACCAAACCTAACCTAACCTAACCAAACCAAACCAAACCAAACCAAACCAAACCAAACCAAACCAAACCAAACCAAACCAAACCAAACCAAACCAAACCAAACCAAACCAAACCAAACCTAACCAAACCTAACCAAACCTTACCTAATCAAACTTTTTTGTTCTGTCTCAGTTGGCGCATGCACAGAACAAAATAGATACGAATTATTTAATTTCCCATTATATATCTAATATTTGATCCCCATATACATATAATGGGAAATTAAATAATTCGTAACTTTTTTATTCTGCGCATGCGCCAACTGAGACAGGTGGCAATCGACTCAGCTCCTCAAGGGCTTTCGATTGATATATCACATGACCATTTTTATTGCGTGCGTTAAAGTAAAGTCGAGCCGAACTTTTTTAGATAGGTCAACAAAATCTTTATTATGTAACTCTCTGGTCCTGTCAAGACTAAATTATGGAGATGCAATATACCATGCATGCCTAACTGAATTTGACTCTAGGAGAATTCAAAAATTACAAAATGGTTGATTACGACTAATTTTCGGTATACGTAAGTTTCAAAGTATCAGACATACTTTTAAAGCAAATAAGTGGTTGAATATGAAAAACCGTAGGTTATTAGGTACATTCGTTATGTCTTTATGCGAGAAAACACCTCCTTACTTGGCATCTAAACTTAAATTTAGAACAAATATTGTTACCTTAAGTCTTCGACACAAACATTTTGACCATTCCACGACACTCCACCCCAGGATATTCGATTTTTAACCAAAACTAAGTACAAAAAGGCTTTATATGAGCAAGGATAATAAAAAACTCTTCGTTTTAACAAAACTTCCAATATTTATTTAAAAATTGCTTTTTTAAAAGACTCAATGACAGCCGTTTCGCTATTAAGCATCGTCAGATTGACATTTAAGTTACATTTTGTTTGTTTGTAGCTAGGTACCTGATGTTTAGGTAGTATTAAGGCTAGACCAAGTATGGAAGTAATAAGACATAACAATATTAAAGTCTAGATGTTATTAGCCCTAAGGGATTATCCTGGATGTATTTCCCTCTAAGATCAGTATAACTGTGCAATGATATAGAAAAACCAGGAAAAAACTATATCATGCTGATCTTTACAATAACTTAATATATTTGTGTTACAATTACGTCTTATCTATGTATAAAATGAAGACTCAATCAAAGCAAACACTTTAAAAGTGGAGAACTTCCCAGATTTATTTGTTCATTAACAACTTTAAATTGTGGATCTGCTAGATGTCTTTTTATTTCAAGTTCTTCAAGATAATCTAAATTTTGTTTTTTATTACAAATGTGTAGTATTTGGATGTCATTGGTGTGAAAGAGTGAGGTTGGATGTTCTAGTAGGTGTTTTGCATAATTTGACTTATCTGGTTGTTTTAATCTATATGCTCTTAAATGTTCGTTAAATCTTACTTCAAAATTTCTTTGTGTTTGACCTATATATACAGCATTACACTTTGGACAATTAATTTTGTAAACACCAGATATTTTTAAATTTAGGTAATTTTGTTTTTTACATTTAAAAATTTTGTACCAACATTATTTTGTGTTTTAAATGATATTATTGCTGATGTTGCCGAAGATATTATTTTTGATATTTTATTGGAAATACTTCCACAATATGTAATATTTTTATAACTTTTAATTTCTTTAGTTTGTTTAGGAAATATTAGTTGTAGTGCCACTTTCTGTTCTTTTTTATTAATTAATGTATTTATCAAATGAATTGGGTAGCCATTAGATGTAGCTATTTGTTTTATGATATAAATTTCTTTATCAAAGTTAATTTTGTCCATTGGAATTGAAAATGCCCTATGTATCATAGAATTATAAGCTGCTAATTTATGTGTTATAGATAGAATGATTTGAATTATTTGGTAGGGTTACATCCGTTTGTGTTAGTTTTCTGTATAATGAATAATTTAGTAAATTATTAACTTTTTATTTTTTAAATCTAGAAAATTAATTGAATTATTTTCTTCCACTAAAATTAATTTTAGGATGCAAGGGTTAGTACAATCAATTTACTTTATATGAGCATTTACTGGCAAATCAATAACATTAAAACACGTATCTTAAATTGTTTTGAAATTAGGATGTAATAGTTACGTTGTAGTTTAGATTTAGTATTTTCGGGTTAGGTGGAAGAGCAGATGTACATTTTTGTCTTTAACAACAACTATGTATAAATTGAATCTCGCCCGATTTTTTCTGTATTTTCTGTATTTTAATGGAAATAAAGACATTATTATTATTATTAAAAGGACAAGAGAGAGAGCTAATAACCTTGTCACTTTTCTAATGGAGCTGAGTTGAGAATTCTTTGTGTTTGACCTATATATACAGCATTACATTTTCGACAAATAATTTTGTTAACAGGATTTTTTTAATTTAGGTAATTTTGTTTTAACATTTAGCAATTTTGTACCAACATTATTTTCTGTTTTAAAAGATATTATTTTTGAAATTGTATTAGAAATATTTCCACAATATGTAGTAAGTTTATAACTTTTAATTTCTTTAGTTTGTTGAAGGAAGATTAATTGTAGTGATATTTTCTGTTCTTTTTTAATAACTTATTTGTTTATTGTTCTTAACAAGATGGAATTTCACAGAGTAAGGGTTAGTACAATAAAACTTTTTGTTTAATTCAAAAACCACAGCATGTTACATTAGACCTTTTTACCTTTACTGACATATTTTATGAATTTTTTAGGGAACGATGCTAATGGATCAAATGGGTTATTTTAATGCTCATATAAAGATAATTCTCTTGATAGAAGAAGGTGGAAAGGAATTACGAAGCTATGGGCCTAAAATGGCCTGTTTAAAGCTTATATATATAAAGATAATTATTGTAGGAAAGTTAGATTTTTTTTTAAATTATTTCAGAACAGAATATTTGTGACTTAGTTGTATCTGAAATCAGTGATTCAAACATTAAATCCTTCACTTTTTCCGAGTTTTCTATACCCTCAACTTGATGTCACACCAAACAACTTTATTCACTTCTTTCATTTTAAGTCCTTTTTTAAATTTGCTGTAACAAATTTTATGGAATTAAAAAAAAGTTAAAACTTTTGTGAGAGTAAAAATAAAATCAACTGTTGTAACGACCGGCGTGTGGGATATAGAAAAAAAATACCTGAATATCGTGGGTCGACATGACAGAAATTAAATTTTTAAACATTTCTTCGTCTCTTTCCGTAACAAGACATTAAACGACACGAGAAATTTATAACCGATTGTTTCCCATTTACGTTTTGGAAATTATTTATGTTTTTTTTTGTCGGTTGTATTTCGGGTCCATTTCCTCTGCCTCCAGGTAACATTAACTGAAATGGAAGGCCACGTGTGTCTAGGTAGAACCGTAAAATTGGTAATTTGAAGCAATCACTTTTATTAATAATAAAAATGTATTTCCGAAATTGAAAAAAAAGAAGACAGACAAAGGATTTTAATAAAAAATTATATATTTTTGATAGATTATTCCTGTGATTCCGGTTACCTCTTTCCGTGGATAATTTTCGAAATTTAACTTTTTAATAACACCCGGCTATAAATATATTTTTAACTATTAGAGTCAGTTTGTCAGCTCTATACTAGTTAGTGCAAGTTTATGTACAGTTATATACAGTAATATGTTAGGAGTGAAACGCTTGCGACCTATAAGATCTATTGTGTCCCTTCTTTCTTGCCACAGGTCTGATATTTTCCCAGACCTATAGCAGCTCTTCTAGTCCTATTTTCATAAGACATTTTATGACATCGTCGGGCTTCAAATCAGGTAAACCTCCTCTTCTATTTCGTGTGCTTCTAGGTATCTGGCAATAGAATTCCGCAAGGCAGTGCATTCCGAGAGTACCCATCTGTATTTCGTCCTCTTCCTCACAGAATCACTTAGCTTCCCTAGCAACCCTAGTTTCTTTATGTGATTTCTTAACCGCAATGCCAGGTTAATATTCCTGATAAAATCCGCAGTTTTTTCCCTAAGTTTAAGGCAGCTAAAAGATCTCTTTTGTTCGTAATTTCTCAGAAGTATCTTGGCTTGTCCCAGTCCTTCCACCTGATTATAGTACTTGCATTTTCCCTCTCCATTTATTTTCTTAGTTTCAGATCATTTTTTTGGCAACTTATCTGCTGTTTTGTCCATTTTAATCCTATGTGTCCTGGGACCCATAGTCGGGTGACAGTGTTTTTCTGTCCTAGTTAATTTAGCTTACCTAGGCATTCCCAAACCATCTTCAAACCAATTGTATGTCAACTCAGCGCTTTCCTGGCTGCTTAACCATCACAATCTCTTGTTTGCGCTAGTTTCCTTCAATATTGTGCACATCTTTTGATGGCGTGGATTTCTATTTGAAAGATGCTTGGGTATGCGCCCAGGTTTGGGCTTTCGATTCAAAAACTTCCACTCCCATTCAGATTTGCTACTCAACTTTGTGATGAATATTCACATTAAGTCGAATTTCTTTGGCATATCATCTTGGGGCATTTCCCAAATCAAATTGAAGTAATAGATGTTTTTCTGTATATTGTGTTTCTCCATACATTTTCTAGCTGAATGTAAAGTGGGGTCAAATTTAGATTTACTTCCATTGCAGCAGTGGAATAAGTTCCCATTGCTCCAGTGATGCAGTAACTGCAGCTATAACACCATTTAGTGTGAGAGACCAGTGTGACTCATGGCGCACGATTTATCGTTTATATGTTTTAAGGTTATTTTAATGTTATTCAGAAGTTAACTTTAAAATATTTTGGAGAATCTCTGACGAATACGAAGAAAGGGAGCAGGAACGTTTGTATAGTATATTGTGTGTGGCGCAATGAAGTATGTGTGATGGATATGTCAGATGTCAGAAGAGTCAGTTCATGAAACAAAATAAAATAAAAAGAGAGAAATAGCAAGAAATAAGTAATGATGAAAGTGTAGAATCTATTGATGGTTTACATTAACATTTTCTTCTACTATTTTCTACTAAAAGGGTAAAAAAATATGGAAAGTAATTATCCTTTTAACTCACTTACTTGACTTTGGCTTAAGATGCAATAAAACCACTATCCAAGGAATCCGCATGTATTCGCACTATCCATGTTGAAAAAGATTTTTTATAATAAGAATAGCCCAAATGTCTTGTAGTTTCCAGGTAATAATTTATTATTCGCCAACAACAAAATAAATACGTCCCTCTGTCGAATAATATTTTAATGACTTTCATGCATGTCATCTGTTTCTTAAATCGTGAAAAGAACTATAAAAGTACATTGCCCATTGTCGTAGACAACGAAAAATAGAATCAACAGGCTAGAAACAAACTTGGCAACTTGGCAAGATCAATTATCAATCTCAGCAAAAAATTAAGCCCTGAGTACTACAAGGAAAAACCTCTCGAAGATTCAGAGAGTAGCCTGTGCATGTATCACTGGAGCAATGGGAACTTGCCCCATTGCTGCAATGGAAGTGATTCTAAATTTG
Organism: Ophraella communa; assembly: GCA_035357415.1. NCBI lineage: Eukaryota > Metazoa > Arthropoda > Insecta > Coleoptera > Chrysomelidae > Ophraella > Ophraella communa. The sequence continues at coordinate 69,217,803 of CM068979.1, forward strand.
ACCCCAATGCATAGTCAGCTAGAAAATGTAAGGAAGAAAACAATATACAGAATGATCAAAGAAAGAATTGTCAGGAAAAACCTCGATCACTTCAATTTGATCAAACTTGGGAAATGCCCCAAGATTATATGCCAAAGAAATTCAACTTTGTGAGAAAATTCATCGCAAAGTTGAGTGCCATCGAAAGATGTGCGGAATTTAATATAGAAACAGACAAGAGATTGTGATTATGTCAGAGAGTCAAGCAGCCATCAAAGCACTGAGCTCAAATATAATCAGTTCGAAGATGGTTTGGGAATGCCCAGGCAAGCTAAATGAACTTGGCCAGAAGAATACTGTCACCCTCCTATGGGTCCCAGGACACTTCGAAATAAAAAGGAACGAAACAGCAGATAAGCTGGTAAAAAAGGAGCCGAAACCCCACATCTTGGACCGGAACCATCCTGTGGGATCAGCAGCAGCGCAATCTTAGGCAATTAAGAAAATACCGGACATTGCCGGTTTAGAAGTCACATGAAAAAACTAGAAAATTAAGCAAATTGCAGATTCTGTGAGGAAGAGGACGAAACCTCCATATACATACTCTGCCTTGCAAAATTCTAGAGTTAGATACCTGGGAGCACACGAAATAAAGGAGGAGGATCTACCTTTGAAGCCCGACGATGCTGCTATAAGTCTGAGAAAACATCAGAGCTACTGGCAAGTAAGGGGGCCACAATAGATCTCATAGGTAGCAGTGTACTTAACACCCCTAATTCCATACATACATAAAAACAATTAAGCCACAAAATCGTGGATGGCACCAGAAGATGCGGCGGCTCATTGGTGGCATTAAAATGGTACATCATTCATGTCTTCAATCCCCGCCTTAGAGATGTAATCATTAATCCCTATAAAATCTTGGATGGTTCATTGTTTATGATAGATTCATTTCAGTGGGATTTTATGTAATTCTGACTGGTTGGTTATTTTAAATATACTTTTACAGAAATGGTGATTTATGACGAGTTACAACCGATTCTTCTACTTTAGAACAGTGGAAGCAAATTTGTAAAATTGTATCAAAAACTAATTTATGTTTTTATATTTGCCAAGAACATTTTGAAAGTAGGTGTTATCGATTGAATCCAAATCCAAGACACCTGTTACCACTTCCAATCCCCACACAAGTTCATCATTGATTTAATACTCTGCAAATATGCATATTTTACACTAAATGCCAAGTTTTGTCCTACGAAAAGGATTAGAGAAGTATCCATGCAGTCACTTTCTGCTGAACATAAAGTCAATCCTAATAATTTGTATGTTTTTCTTGTAAATATTTAAGAAATATTTAACATTAAAAATGGCAGTAAACCGGGGATATTTGGCAAGCCTCTAAAATTTCTGGAGGGGGCCAAATACCTCCGCGTGGTGACAAAGCGATAAGCAAGTCAATAATCACACTATGGCAACAGCGCCAAGCTGTAGGAAAGAACTGGGGAGTAAATTCCAAGATTCTCCATTGGTTCTACACTGGAATCGTTAGACCGAGGATCCAATAAGGGTCTGTGGGGAGGAGGAAACTTCTTACCACTTCCTGGACACCTGTAGGGTTCACGTGCAACTCCGACAAGACATTTTTGCTGTTTGAAGAATCGAGGAAGTAGGATATTTTATGTAGTTCTTGCTGATTGGTTATATTAAATATGGTTCTAAATACCCATTTGGTAGAAATGCTTACTTATAACAAAGCTCATATTAATAAAAATGAGTGTAATGATATCTTATCGAAAAAGCTGTCATTGAATTTAAAAAAGCTAATTTTTTAAATAAAAATGTAAGAATATTTTAATGTGTTAGGTTGACCATGATCACAATTTTTTATTTACAAATCGGTTATAATATCAACAATAATGCCACACAATTTACTTTCTACGACAGATAAGGTAACTACCAATTTCGGTGTCGACTCATGAACGGCAAACGGAAGAAAATCTTTGACCTACATTTCTTATTTTTCTTTATCAATCAACCTTAAGATAATTTGACATGGTTTCCTGTCCCGTTTAATAATAAATGTACGTGAAAGATTCACTTTTTAAATAATTTAATTAATAATGTTTCTTAACTACCTCTTCCTTATATATAATAACATTATTAAATTTTTATTTTTTTCAATAACGAAAATATTATTCTCAATATACCAATGTTCTTGTTTCCAAACATTTTTAACACTTCTCTCCTGTCACTCAGAGATGCTTTGAGGAAATATCAATAAAGAAATTCAAGAACAGAACTCTATTAAAATCAGGTGACAAACAAAGCACTTCCCGGACCAATGAAAGGAAGCAGAAATAGTGATGCTAAGGAAATCAGGACAAGATCCCAAGTTTCCACAAAACTACAGACCCATCAGTATACTACCAGCGATGAGTCTAGAGAGTCATCCTCAAGAAGCTAAACGAAGAAACCGAAGCAATAGGAATACTGCCACAAGAACAGTTCGAATTCAGAAAAGAACACAGCGCACCGGACCAAGTACTTAAAATTGTAGAATACACAACAGAGGAATACAACAGAAATCAATCTACTGGAGCCATCTTCCTGGACATTAGCAAAGCCTTCGACCGAGTATGGCACGAACGACTGATATACAAGATGAGAGAAACAGGATACACCAGAGAACTGACGAAACTACTATTCAGCTATCTGAAAAATAGAAGATTCAGGATGCTTTACAACATATACACGGCAGACCTTCCAAAGACAGACAACACAATGATGGCTCTCTACGCAGATGACACAGCTATCGTTACAAGAAGCACTCAACCAAGGATGGTGACAGAAAGACTAAGGAAACAGCTGGACAACTAAGAAGAAACAATATCTGTCAAGAAGCAGATAAGAGGAACCACCTATAGAAGACACTGCCCATCCTTAGGGAGATGCGCAGATTCTTGAGTAGGGACAGCTTTAACAAGTGGATCCACTCTCTAAGGTTACCTTTAGTCGCAGTTCGTCGACGAAGGATTAACTTTTTAGAAGCAGCTAAAAGCACACACTCTTGAACGCTTAAAAAGAAGACAGGAGGATAAAGGTGCAAAGCACCATCCCGGACCAAACAGAAGACACCTGGAAACCATCTCCGAACAAAGATAGTGGAAGGAAGAGCATAAGCCCGAGGAGGGGGGGATGGAGGAAGTTCTTTACGGAAGGTACGGGTTTGGTTAGAGTGTGTGTGTGGAGTTAGTTATAAGATAACAAAAAATGCTGCAATCCTAAGCGCATAAATGTTCCATACCTTAAAAACTGGTTTATTGGCAAAGTGAAGATTTCTAAGAAAGCAAATCCTTTGGATCTGAACGCTGGCAAAAAGTATACACAGTCAACATGACTAGTAGGAATAACTTGAAATAAATAAAGACATTTAGAAAGGAACTAAGATTTCAGCAAAAATGAACGAAAATAGAAAAGTGTCAGTGTCAAGATAATCCAACTCAGTAAATATGGGAAACAAAAACAAAACAAACAGCAAAACGATCTGAAAATGATAAAGTTATTTTGGTAGGAAATTCTGGAAGGAGGAAAAAGGACTCACTTCCTTTTTTCTTTGGAAAATAGTAGCTAAGAAATGAGGTACTATAAGGAATTTGCGAGCGGTAAAGGTAAACTGCGCATTTAATTATTTTTGAAGAGGTTAATTCCAGACGACTGAAACTAAGGATTATAATCTTCACAGGTAAATTGCGGAGAATCAATGCAGGTACAAAGAGGGTATTGAAATTTTGTATTTCCCAAAATTTATGCAAATTATAAAGAGAGGTATTTCCTAATATTTGTAATTTTTCGACGATAAAGGCATTTTTTATGCCGATTGAATTATAGGGTGGTTAGTATACTTTTTGATTTTGACAATAATACGTCGAACATAAAATATGGAAAATTTCGAATTTATTACAAGTGAACGTGGAAATATTCTAATACTTTACAGTGGATATACTTAGGTAAAGTTAGGTTAGGTTAGGTTATATTTTATATATTTTGAAAAAATTGTAGAATGTAAATATTGTAGTGTATAAATAAAATTATTCCTTACAGACTTTTACAGATTTGCTCAGAATCCCACTATAAACAATCTTAAATGAGAAAATGAGAGTGAGCGAAATTAAATTATTCTAAAATTCCTAATCATAAATATGAACTAATTTAATAATAATGAATAGTATCGATTATACATAGCTAATTTTGACACGTTCATAAAATGTATAATATTGTAAGCAATTTTTAAAAAATGTAATGTATACTTGACTTATACACCGTTTGACTGCTCAATATACACATAAATACAACACACACTCCGTACATATTGCACAGGATGTGAGTGGGTGTACACATAAAATTTGGCCTAAACGGAGTTGTTTGTTAGTGTTTCATTTATAGTCCAGGGCTTGTATCAAAATACACAATATGTTTATTGGGATTTTGATTAGCAGGACCTGTAACTATAATGTAATGTTTTTCTTAATTATGTATACTATTTTTGTGGTTAAAATAAATTATACACACTCTGGCTAACTACTATTTATTTATTTAATAAAATACACTTAATATCTACTAAATTTATATACACTCGGTATATCAGGCCTAATTTATTTATACTATTCTGATATAACACTATTTATAAATACTTATTTCACTGTTCGCTTATTTTCCACGCACTGTTCACGGGAAGACGTTCTAGTTGATAACTTACTTCCTCGCGCGTGTATCGCCCTCTTATATATCTTCCTAACGCCTCGAATGTTCTAGTATTTTCCTGAACGACAATTTGTTCGCGAATATATCCGCAGAAATCGCCATTATTTAAAGTTTGGATTTCCGAACTTGACGACTTTGTAACAATAATATAATAATATCTCTCTATAAAATAAATTTTTGGCATTTTGCTATAAATTATTTTAATTTCCAAATACTCTTCGACCAAGTCCGGCACATTGGTCTGATAAGATAGCTACAAATTATCAAATTTATCTACTTCTGTCACTCTAGTTATTTCTAAAATCGGACAGTCCCTTTATCAAACCTTTGCTCTTCAGCCCCAAGGACGAAAAACTGTCTATCATAGTTGAACATGCAAAATGTAGGCAGGCGAGAGAATAGACAGTTTTTCGCCGAGGTACATATTACATTTTTTCGTCGTCCTCTACATACCTTTATGAAAGTAAGAACTCGCCTGTTTGCTGATCCCGGCTACGTCCAAATCTCCCAACTCTTCTGATTTAAAATATAACAACTCTCTATTTACATCATGTCCCATGTAGGAATTCCCCAGAGTTAACACTGGAGCCAAGCCTGGCCAGTGCTGAGAAACCTAGCTTGGCACAGTCGTGAGCCAGCCTGTTTAGCCCAGCCTTGACCATACCAATAATTACCTAATCTTGGCCCAAGGCTGTCTCGTCAACCCTTGGCCATGCCATTAATTACCCAAGCTTGGGCAAAGGCTGGATAAAGTAACCTTGTTCGTTTAATGAGGAGTCAAGCTTGGGCCAGAACCGGCTATTCCAATCTTGGCCATGGCAATGATTTCCCAAGCTTAAGTCATGACTGAATTACCCATGTTTGGCAGTTCAATGGGAATCCAAGCTTGAGCAAATACTGCCTAGCCCAGCTTTTGCCATGCCAATGCACATCCAAGGTTAGGCCAAGGCTTAATAACCCAGCTTCGGCCGTTTACTAGTAGCCCAGGTTTGGGCCAAGCCTGGCTAGTCCAAGTTTGGCTATGTCAATGATTAACCAAGCTTGGACCAGAACTGGATAACCCGGCCTGGGTCAGTCCTGGCCAAGAAGCCTGGACCTGATTTATGCATAGTTGGGCCAAGCCAGAGCCAGGTCTGGGTCCATGGTAATTTCATCTATGGATTACTACAAAATTAAATCATATTGAAAGTACAGTTTCTGCAATTATTAATATTAAAATCTAGCTAATTTCGTACATGTTTCATTTGACAACAGAAAATCAAGGTTATTGTCATAAATCTGCGAAAATGATCCAATCGCTTTCAAAAATATTCGATTTTTCATCCGGAAATTAGAACGTAAAATGTAACTTTTTGTAGAGGTGGACAAAAATTATGTTCAGGGGCTTAGATCACTAAAAATAGCTGTTAGATACAAATACTGCAAGGTGTTTTTAATGGTTTAAGTAACAAATGTACAGGAGAATATCTTAATATTAAAAATTCTGTCCCCCACACCAATTAAAAAAATATCTAATCGGGTTAATTAGTAGGAAGGTTAAGGTAATTGGTGACGTTATATTGTATACAGGACAGGGTTCGTAAAAAACTAAAATAAATAAAAAATATCGACTTCAGAAATGTTAAATATCTTTATTTTTTAAATGAACATAAGCGTTTTTGAGATACAACCATTTAATAGTTATTTATATGTGTTAAAAGTACATTTTTAAGTCATGCATCATGCAATTCACATGAGTACCTTAAAAGGTACTTTTAACACGTATATCATACAATATTTTTTCTACAAACGTTCAAATAAAGTAATTGCACAAATTGTACTATTAATATTAATGTTAATAAATAAAATCTAAATATTTTGACGTTTGCTTTCAAAATCTGACAATTCACTTTTGACAGCAGTGCCATAAACATTTTAAGGCACTCAGTGCTAAAAATGGCATTTTTAATACGTTTGTAGAAAAAAACAATTTAATTATTTTTGTGCTTATTTACTGTATGAGCTGTTATTAACATACAAGGTGTTCAATTTAAAATAAAAAAAGCTGCTGTTATGTCAAAATGTTTTTTATGAATTCTCCGTAGTTTTTAATCCACATACACGAATATCTTGTATTGAGATAGATTGGGTAAAATTAAAAGAGTTAAGAAATCAGTTTTTTTGAAAAAATTATTCAAAATCTTTAAAATCAAAGAGAAATAAATATCTGTTTACCTACGTGATATTTATGATTTTTGTTGTCATGTTTACCCTGGTGCAGAAAAGGTTTTATTTTAAAATAACTTTTATTTGAATATTTTTATCCTATTTAATAATTATTTTCATTTCAATTTTGAATAATTTTTATTATTGTATACTGTGGACGATTAATTAACTGCCAAATTAAAAATTAATATAAAATGAGGCTTTAAAACATGTTCACCCACAATACATTAGAATTTGCTCCAAGACACGGGTCTCACTAGATGAAATAAACAATCAAGAGTAAGATAAGAGGTTGTTAGATACAGAGTAAACAAAAAAGGAAGCACTAAATATTTGATAAATAGATAGGTGTCCAAAGAACGTATTTGTCACATATTGAATCAAGATTTAGGCATGAGAAAGCTGTCCGCGCGTTGGGTGCTGCGTTTGCTCACTTTGGACCAAAAACGTGTTCGAATGAACATTTCCAACTCTCTGTTGGCTCAGTTTAGGCGCAATAAATCAGAGTTTCGGCGCCGATTAATTACTGTAGATGAAACTTGGATACACCATTACACTCCAGAAACAAAAACACAGTCAAAACAATGAACTGCGAAGGGGGAATCGGCTCCCGGGAATCGATAGTCATGGAGTTATCTTAATCGATTATCTTCAAAAAGGAAAAACCATTACAGGAGCATAATACGCATCATTACTTGACAAGCTGAAGGCAGAAATTGCGGAAAAACGGCCACATGTGCAGAACAAAAGAATTTTGTTTCACCAAGACAATGCGCCGTCTCACACCTCAGCGGTTGCATTGGGAAAAAATCCACGAATTACGGTTTGAACTGCTTGACCACCCTCCTTGCTCACCAGATCTAGCCCCAAGCGACTTTTTTGTGTTCCCTAAGCTAAAGGTTGCGCTCGGAGGACAGAGATTTTCGTCGAATGAAGAGGCCATCACCTTCGTAAACAACTATTTTGCAGAGAAAGACGCCGAGTACTATTTGGACGGGTTGAAGAGATGGGAGCATCGCTGGGAGAAGTGTATAGACTTACAAGGAAATTAATTTGAAGAAAAAATGTCTAGTATCTTTGTTAGGTCGGAAACTTTTCAGACAACCCTCGTATATCAATCTAACGATGCTAGGTTTTAGCAAAACAGCTGTCATTGAGTTACAAAAACGTAACATATTTTTCGAATAAATAGTGGAAGTTTCATTCAACCGTTTAGTTGTTTGTTGTTCTTAATAAGATGGACTTTCACATAGTAAGGGTTAAATTTCATTAAAACAAGCAAGTTAACGGATGAATCACAAGGATAATAAGAAACAGCACATCATACGGAAGTAGATTTGCAGTACGATCACCCAAAATATGTCGAAGCAGCTGTCAATCGATAATCGATATGCCTTCTAAAAGCGAGAGATTTCCGTTTTATTTATGTTTTGAACTTCTCATTTTCGTTGTTAAACACATAAGTAGGGCTAATAATAACGGAAGATCCGTACATTGACTTAAACCACGTGTCCTATTTTATATAAAGACACCCAGACTATGGGTTCCCGTTTCGAGTACAATTTTTTTTTGTTGGATTTTTTACAGTCAGCCGCATGCCAGATAAACGAGCCGTTTTTCAAAGTCGATGGCAGGCAGCAACATCAGCCGCAGGTAAAGAAATAATCTAAATTGCGAATATTGAAAAGGCAGGTGGTCCTGAAAAAACAATTGACTGATGAGCATCTGAAAATGCACTTTTTTAATTCTTTTGTGTTGTTCGTGCGGATAGAATGGACCGTTTTTTTATTACAAAAACATAGGAAATAACTGAATTCGTTGGAAATGGAAAAATATTTTAAAAATAAAAATTCATTGAATGGTCCCAAACATGCAGTTTTTCGTTTATGAATCTAGATTGAAAATTTCAACTTCTGGGTCTCTTGTTAAAAATTTTAACTTAACATGAAAAAAACAAGTTAAAATTGAAATGTTTCTGATGTATTCTAGTATATTAGAACTATGTATACACAAAGTTTACTTAAAAAACAACATTCACTGTTAAATTCTACTATACGTTAGTTGGCAACAACAATAAGAAACTATAGTTAGTTATAGTGGTATTCTTTCGTACCAATCTAACTTATCTAAATAAGTTCAAGTAATCCTTGACTAATTCTTTCGGTTAAGATGAGTTCCCCACCATCTGACAAATTTTGATTTGACATCTCATCTTTCTCATCCAACTTATCTAAATGAAAAGCAAGATTAGTTGGATTGGTTTAGACCTTAGAACATAAAGTTGCTTTATGTTCTAAGGTTTAGACTTTCCTAACCTCAAATTTTTAAGTGACAGACTTCATTGATTCTGATTCAGTTTTATGGTTTGTTTTCATTGTTTATGGTAAGGATAATAAATGTTGTTAATTAATTTTTAATAATTATTGAAATAAAATTGTCATTTATTATGTATATTATTATATAAAATAATTATCTGATGATTGGCAATAAAAAAAGAATACAGAACACAACTTCAATGCTAAAGGAAGCAGAAATAAAATGGAATGGGGTTGTTTACACCATGTATGTTTACAATCGCAATTTGACATTTCTGACAGCAGGGACAGCTGACTTTGTAATTCTTTCGTTAAAAACTTAAACTATCCAACTCATCCTCTAGATTGGTTGAGTTGAAGTAATCCTAGATTGGTTTGGATTTTTGGATTGGTACGAAAGAATACTAGTTATGTTGGTGACATATTTATGATACAATCAGAAAGGCGAGCAGTAAATTCTGTCCTAACGTTTTCGAGGACTTCAGGTGTTATTTGCGCAATTTCCGTTCGGATTCGCTCCTTCAACTCTTCTACATTATTCGGTCGATTTTGATATACTCTGCTCTTTAAATATTCCCACAAAAAAAGTCTAACGGAGTCAAATCTGGAGACCTTGGTGGCCATTCGATAGGCCCCCTTCTGGCTATCCAAACGTTATTAAGGTAATTTCGTACCTCAACGCCATACTGTGGGGGAGCCCCATCTTGTTGGTATCATAAATCATTTCCATTTGAAAATAGCTGATTCAGCTGTGGCAACAGATAATTTTGAAGAAATTCCAGATAACTAGCAGCAGTTAGGTTTTCCTCAAAAAAATATGGCCCTACAATTTGATTGGCCCAAACATTCATCTTCTCGGGATATTGTGTCCTATACTCTTCAGTACAACGTCCAGTTTTTTGGCTTCGGATATTGATGTTCTATCACTTGTGGGAAGATCTTTAACATGGCCGGTTTCTCTAAATTTTTTTTCAATTTTACTTATTGTTGATTGAGTAATTGGATCGCGATTGGGATATATAGCATTAAATAAATTACGAACTTCTGCTCTCCATAACCAATCATGGTTAAAATCTCGATTCGTTCTGTTTCTGTTAGTTTCATTTTTGTAAATGCTGTTATTAATGTCGGCAAAAAACGAAGGGTAAAAATTTGACGTCTATTATTTGAGAGATTCACAGATCATTGACGAATAAAGACGAGTCAATGACAATATTGATTTAAACATTTTTGTAAAAATAATTCCGAGTACTTATTACCATAATTAATTTCAAATTATAATGTAGCATTGTTTTTATCAATGTATTTTTTTTCGGAACCAACAATAAACACTATTTTGTTTTATTCCCAGTGGTGGTCCATAGTGTATTTTAGTTCAGTGAATGAATATTTATTGTAATTCCATGTTACTTTAACAAAGTTCATAATTTTGGTTAAACCTGTAGAAATAAATATTTAAATGATTACATTGTTGTTAAAAAATGACATCATGTCAATACATCTATAGCAGTTGATGGCCATTCAAAAATTAAAATTGACGTGTTTTAAGATTTTTTTTAGTCGTCTGTTTCTGAAGTAATGAATTTATTTCCTACATTTCCGTCATACTGTATAATTATGGAAGATTAGCAATATTCTATGAAACGTCAAGAATTATGAGTTTCCGTTTATTAAAAGTCTGTATCGTTATAAAAAATCTGTATCAAAATTGATGTAAAATTATGTTTTACTTAAATAATAAAAATGAAAATAAAACATAATTGGTTCATAAAAATACGAAATAAATAAAAATTTTAGTTAAAATTAAAAATTTAATTTCATTTATGGTGGTCTCTTGATGATTTTTCTTAGTAATATGGAATGATATAATTAACCCGAGTCCACGTTGAAAAAATTCAAGGTTAAAATGTAAAATCGGAAGAATATTATTTTTTTCAATAAACAAAAATTAATCAACTACTTTTATTTAGTATTGTATAATTTTGACGAGATAATTAATTTAAACATGCGATGAACTTCTGTTTGAGATTAAACAGGAAATCGTAAAATTTCAAAATATCTGAATGCTTAATAACAGACACATATACACACATACAACGTCATAAGTTCCAGTAATTCCGGAAATAAGAATCAACTTACAGTTTCACCGAACAGCTTTACATTTTGTATTTTAATGAAAAAAAAATATGCTAACTGCATTTATAGTAAAAATGTGTAACGTTTGATTCATAGTAATAATTCATTTATTATGATTATTGTAGTATTTATATAATGTATAATTGTTTATTACTAAAAGATCCGGTATGAAATCAAACAACAAGAATTTACGCAACAAAAAAATATTAACAAAGTGTGGGAATAATATAGAGAAACAAAATGATTACCACATTCCATAATAGCCAGAAATGTCAACTAACCTGAACCTCCTTTAAAGTGTGTACGTTTATTGTTGTGAAATAAAAGTAAATAAAAAACTTTCAGTATTTTATTCAAAAATACAATATTTTAGTTTTTAAACGTATTTAAGTTATATTTGGAGCAAAGTTTTGAAATCCTGGAAAAGAAAATGTAAAAATATGGTTTTACTGCTAAATGATAAGTACGAGGAGTAATAAACCCTAATTAAGTATGCAAAACCTTTACAGGGAGCACCATGAAATTTTTGATAAATCTCTTACTTTAAATTACATTTCTTCCGTAAATCTAAAAACCAGGTAGATCGACCCCGTATTTGTTTCAGTTGTAGCAAAGTTTAGGGTTTCTTCATTGTTAAAGGATTAGCAGTTAAGCAATAACGCAATGCAGTGGTGTGTATTTTGGAAAAAAAAATGTTTTAAATTATAATATAATAAAAAATGAAAAGAAATAATTATTGGAATACATTTATTACTTACATTTTATTCTATATCCGACTCGGAAGAGGAAGAATCGTTGTTGACATTAATAATAATAGGGTCGATTAAATCATCACAAATATTGTCAATTTTCTACTTTGATAACATGCTCGATACAGTTTGTCCAATTTTCCTTACTAACATGACTTACAGCACTCTCAAACAATTTCACAACATCGTTTATTTTAAAAGTAGTATTTTTTTTCCAACTTCCCCCTTTACCTGAGCCCATATTAATTCTATGGGATTAAGTTCACAATGATAAGAACTGATATACCACGAGAAGAAGCCATTTCTTCTACAATGTAGGTTTTGTATTTATTCTTGTTCATTTTTTGCAATTCTGTAAAGTTCTTTCCTTAGTGGATCTTTTGGAAACAATATATTTTTAAATAAGCCACTCCAAAAGCTCTGCTTTACGCCAAAGACTTGTGGGCAATACTTCTCGTAACCGTGAATGGTAATTTGCGTTGTCCATAACAATAACAGCCCCTTTTGGAATCAGATCCAACATTTGAACAAACCATTCCTCGAAGACATCCCCATTCATATCTTCGTGATAGTCCCCCGTGCGTTTTGAAATAAAAGTTAATAATACACCATCAACAAAACCTTCAGAACTTCCAACATGGACAATGATAAGTCTTTTTCCTTTTCCAGATGGTGGCTGCAAACCTAACGACAAACCTTCCACGAATGCATGCCTTCCGCTTTTAATGTTTTCATCTTGCCAAGATTTGGAAACTGTATATCCAGCATTTATCCATGTTTCGTCTAAGTAGAAGATTTTCAAATTTTGTTCTCTGGCATGTCGAATGCTTCTTAAATAGTCTCTTCTCCAAAAAACTATTTCCGGTTTATCTATCAAGAGAGATTTTCTATTATGTTTTGTATATCTGAAACCCACATCTGTCAAAAGTTTGCATAATGTCATTCTGGAGAATTTTGTATAGTCCGTATCTTCTTGCACTGATGTCATAATTTTGTCAAGTGTTGGAATTTCTTTTTCGTAAGTAAAAACCTTGGACTTTACGCCTTAGTCTTTGTTCTAATGACTCATCGATCTCAATTGGTTTTCGGCCTGAAGGAGTATTAGGGGGTTGAAGAGTTCCATTCTTGCTTTCTTTTAGTAATCTATAAATTGTTGATTTAGCAACACACAACATAGCAGCCGTTAATTCCACAATATCATTAACACTTGCACTTGGATCCTTGTTTTTTAATGATATAAACAATTCAATATCAGAGTTTTTTCATTTAAAAATAATGGACCTGTTTTTGGTCGTTTAGATGGTCCTTGGCTTATCGACATTGTTTGGTACTTGCACAATTAACATTCAACAAATGTTTTAAATATTCCAACTGTTTACAATATTATGAAAACCATACAACTTCATACAACTTTACTCAAAGAACTAATACTAAGTACTGATTTAATGTACCTACTTTCTTTTAAAATAATATTCCCGATAATGAAAATTAATGAAAACTGGGTTGTTTGGAAAATCCCTCTCAATAATCGAATAATCTGTAAATAGGTGTAATCGTATTAAGCCGATTACAGTAGGCCACTTGCCATTTAAAATTTCTGAGAAAAATTCCCCAAACACTACATATAGGAGTAATACAAATAAAAAATATTAATTTTGCTTCTTTGAATTTAATAAAAATTGTAACGATATCTTGCTATCTTGACTTTAATTAATTTTTAAAAAATATATTTCATTGTAATTTATTTGTGACACAATTTTGAAAGTTTGAATTAATCTTCTTAAAAAAGAACAAAAATATATAAAATAATTATTGTTACAGATTGGTTTGTTTTCTATTATGAATAAACTGTGTTGCCTTTCTTTATCAAACTTACTAAAATTTATGTATCTCTATCACTTTTTTTTATTAAAATTAGTACATCCCGTTACCTCTGACCTAAATCGTATATTCTTTAGCATAGCTGCAACTCATTCGTTCAATACAAAATGTACCTTACGGTATACCCTCTTAAAATATATTTTGGTACATCTACGAAATCTACTTAAATTTATTACTCCTCGTACTTTCTATATAGACTATAGGGTGTGAGTTATTTACCAATTTGATTTTGCAACGCCCATAAAATTTTTAGTTCGTGACATAAAAAAATATTAGACCCATATAAGAAACCCTTAATATTAATATTACACCCTGCCAACCCGACGATTTATTTCCGATTTAAATATGGTAGGGGCAGATTACATATAGGGGTACCTTGTACCCGGTAAATTACTTCCACCATATATGAGTCCTATATATGGCCGCCCTTTAAGGATCAAGGATCAGATTGGTAAAAAAAATGGCCTGAAATTCTCGAGCGCGTCAGATTAAGGTAGTTACATCCTAAATCGTGTATATTCCACTAATCTGACAATTCGTGAGTGACCTAAAGAAGGAGGAGGACAACAAAGTTGTAAAAAAAACGTTATCTGGATATTCTCGAGCGCAGCTTAATTTTTTTTATTTTAAAAGGAATAATTCAAGAATTACAAAAAATATATATTCTGACGTTTTCCACAAGCCGCGCTCTAGAGGGTCCTGCAACAGTTTTTTCACATTTTTGAAAATCAACCGATGAAAATATATACATTATATAACATTTTTTTTGTTTTTATTACCTCAGCTTCTCAACCCAATAGGTCTCTATGACGCTCGAGTAAATCCCGATAAATCCCGATTTAGCATCGTGGGCTCCCCTACTATAACATGTGATTTTTGTAATTTTTGGAATTCTTTTTTTTTTCTTTAACGATTCCATCCAAAGCTGTGGCAAGTTATTATTTTTGTAATTAAACGGTCTACAAAAAGTTTTTAATAACTTTTTTTCGATAAATTCACTCGCTTTAAAGTTATTCAACAAATTCAAAGTTCAACCGAATATTTTTTTTTGTATTGTGACCGAAAGTAACTACATCATTTTGTATTAAAATTTATTCTTTATTGCAACATAGTATATTACATAACAAGTGTTGTAATGATGCCTTTTACGGCCGAGTGGCAAGTTTATGACACGACATTGTCACGAAAAATCACTTGCTTTAATTTTATATACAAATATAAATAATAACTATTTATGCCATTAGTTACGAAATGCCTAATTTTGTGAAACTTCTTTCGTTCCGCAAAAACTCACCAGTTACACAAAATTTCATTTCGTAACGTATTACATACATTTTTTCTAATTTTGAAGAAAGTATTAAAAAAATAAAAATTAATATAATTTGTAAAAATTTGGAAAACATAAATTTAGTTTGTTGCTGTTACCTCATGTTAGTTGTCAGTTTGACATTTTGTATAAAAGTCTAGACGGAAGGTTTTAGCGAGATTGATATTATATTTTTAGTTTTGTTTTTTAAAAATAAGTGATTTAAGTTCTAAAGAGCTACCAAGCCATATTGAAGAAACAGCAGGTAATGCTCTATTACCAGTAATTCTCAAAAAGTCAAAGGCAGTTTATGATTTGGCTTACGAAAAATTTGTTATGTGGTGTGATGAGGAGAAAATGAAACATGTTAATGAGAAAGTTTTATTTACTTGCATATTTTGAGGGTAAGAACGATTTAAAAGTTTCCACATTATGGACACTTTACTCAATGTTAAGGTCTGAACTAAATCTGAAAAGGAATATTGATATTAAAAAATATACAAATTTGGTAGCATATTATGTTAAAAGGCAAGCTAAAAAATCAAAAGCTTTTATTAAAGAAGATTTTGCCAATTTTTTAGTGGAAGCTGATGACAAAGAATACTTAATGGCTAAGGTTGCAATGATAATTGGAATAGCAGGAGCATGCAGAATTAACATTTCTTCTAGTTGAAAATGTTATAGACGAAGGAAGCCATTTTCGTGTTGATAGGTTAGGTTCAATGTGAGCGGGGCGTTTCCCACCCCTCCACTGCGGCCAAACTAGGGCCTCTAAGGGTCACAATTCGCCATCCAGTCCGCACTTCTTAACAAAGGTAGGCTCTAGCTGTATGAGACCAAACGAACGGAGCCTGTTCATTTCTAACGTGGGGCAGTAGCAAAGAATGTGCTCTGCCAATTCATCTTCCACACTGCAGTAGCGACAGTCCGACGTATTACTCAGACAAAGCTTCCTCAGGTGGTTTCTCAGACGACAGTGTTCAGTCAATAGTCCAGTGAGAATGCGTAGGTTACTTCTACTCAATTGCAGGAGCTGTGCTGTTTTTCTACTCGAAGGTTGAGATACAAACGCTTTCGAGTGGGTATATTCTCCCCCCGGTATATTCTCCCAGTGCAGAAGGGTTTCCCTCGCTGCCCAGCTGGAGATAATGTCCTTGGCAGTGCTTTTTGCTATGCCAAGGAATGGTTCCGGTTCCAGAGAAGGAGATTGCGCCTCCTTTCCATTCGTCCCTACTTGGGAATAGAACGTTAAAGGCCCTTTCCACGTGTACACGTGTGGCAAGCATGTCTGATACCATTCCAAGGACTTGGTGTTAATTTAACTTCCCCACCAGTCCCGCGTGGTCCCATAGTGCTTCCCCCGTTATCTGATTACCTATCGACTTGGCTCTGTAAGAGACCATCCAAGCCTCCTTCTCCAAAAGAATGGGGAGTGGAGTTAAACCTAGAAGTCTCTCCATTGCCGCCGTCGGAGTGGTGGACATAGCGCCCGTAATGGCCAAGAATGCAGTTCTCTGCAGACCAGACAACTTCGCTGCAGCAGCTTGTAGTCTTTTCGACCCCCACGCTACTGAGCCATACGTGACCATTGGTTTTATCACCGTTTGATAAATCCAGTAAATCTGTTTGGGATTCATCCCCCTCGATTTTCCACAGACCCTTCTGAGATTCCAGAGGGATACCTTGGCTTTGTTTATTGTTCTCTCCAGATGGGAGTTCCAGGTAAGGGTTAGTACAATAAATTTAAAATACCTGTTGTTCTATTTAAAATTAGTCATACTAATTCAGATACTTTTTGACTTACCCTGTATTCGATATAATTAGCGGTATAATTAGCATTATAAATCATTTTTGATAATTTTGAAAATCAATAAAAAAGTGTGCAGCAATTTTTAACACAGAGAAATAAACTTTATATTGTTGTGATGAAAAATTGAAGATAATGAATATAAAATAAAATTACTTGGTTATCGACACCCTGTGTAATTCTAAGATCTTTTGCGATGTGCACTACAAAGATGCCTACAATTTTCATTATTAACTCCTATTGCCATCTTTTATTATAGCGGAACTACTGAGCTTTACCAGACTCAACAATCACCTTGTATAGAAAAGACTCCGTAAAACTTGCTCAATAAAAGATCGAACGTAAAGATCCGGGTAAAATACCACAAACAACATATTTAAAATTGTTTTTGCAAGCATCTGTAGATGATTATTATAAGTAATATTGTTATTAGAAATAGTTATTTAGACGAATCGTCAAGGTCTTCACGATTTCCGGAATAATCTTATTTTTCATAAAAATACAAACAAATAGGTGCGGACGTGGATTGCCTTACAATTATCTTATTTTTTAATTTGTTAAATAAATTACTTTATTTTTTAAAACTTTGAAAGTGAAAGGCAGTTAAATAAATAGTTTTTTTTGTAGTAAGTACATTAAAAATAAAAATTTTAACAAACCCTCCACGAGCCTTGAATGATCGAACACCGCATACCGCTCCCGTATAGTCGATAGATTTTACTTCTGACCCAATATTTTGTTTTACGGGAGAGTAGATAATTAGAGGAACATCTCCTAGTCCAACCTTTATGAAAAATATTAATAATGTTAATTGCTTCCAAAACATAGGTAGTTTACAGCAATTTACATAATATACAAAATTTATAGAATACTATGTTATTATATGATAACAGTGAAATAACAGAAAAACTCTAGTTCTAGTATACATGACCTGAGTTTTAGTATATTCCAAATATTCGGAATATTGTCCTGGCATTATGAAGTGTTAAACTATTCAAAGTGGTAACTAGCGATTCCAAGTTCTGAAGACAAGGTATATTTGTTTTCATAACAGTGTATATGGGACAGTTAAATTAAGATATGTAAAAGTGTTTCTTTTTCTTTGGTGTTACATACAAATCAAACTGATTCAGGACTAATTTTAAGCCCATAACTTGAATTTAAAAGCAAACTATTTCTGCCTTTCAGGTAAAATTGCGACATGCAAACTTTTTAGCGACCGAAAAAATAAAGGATGAGAAAATGAAAACTGTAATATTCACTGTGTCCTAAATCCTATTAGACTAGTAGAAATGAGTACCCGACTTATTGTTAAACTTATTTCAACAGCTCAAGAAAAACAAATTATATTGTGACTTGTAGTTTTAAGAGTAAAAGAAAATCAACCTAAGACATCGTATTAAAGCGCCTAATATATAGTAGCCTTCACAATAAATAGTATTGACAGAAGGATTATAATCGAACCAATTAGACCCTAGATTCAGGTAATTTTGTTTCTCAGAGGTATTGTAGAGGATTACAGCTTACACTTCTTGTTCCAGGGCCCGTTCACTCCCCACGCTTTGACAGGTCTGAGGTTTTAGTTAGGCAACGCATCACTGAAGGCGCTAGTGTAGCAATATTCAAAATTGCCGCCACGAATTGTTTCCGACCGTCAGCTGACCGGCCATAAAACAAGTAGTCAAGCCAGGAAAAACAATTTTTAATTTTATATTGAAGTGTTTGCTTTGTGGTCGTGTTTATTAGTACTACTATTATTACCGAGTGTTTTATTCCAGATAATAATTATGGTTCAACGTTGTTGTTTTCCTGGTTGTAATTTAACCAGCAAAGATGTTAAAATACATGTTTTGCCCAAGGATCTTGAGGTAAGGTTTTATTTACTTTTATTATATATAAAATGAGGATTTATACAGAATGTTTTAGTCTTAAATATAAACATATTCATAAGCCTACAATTAACAACAATGATAAGCAATGATTTTTTTATACTAAAACAATTTGTATAAATACAACTTTATAGTTAGACGTTGTTTTATTGAGTAAGTAATAATTTAAATATATGTGCATTTCCAACTTTATTTGTCAGTATGTCAATAAAAATAATATAAGCTGCTTTGCTTTAATATTTTATTAACAAACTTATTAAATTTCAGCTACGAAAAGTCTAGTGTCTTCAAATTAACAGGTTGGAGTTATTAGATATGGATGAGAACAAAAGACGGAATATGTACAGGGTGTGTGATACGCACTTTAGTAATGAGGATAAGTTTTCATCATATCATAACAAAACAAATTTGAAGGCCACAGCAAATCCAACAATTATTCCTGGTATGTTCAAATTTTTTATCTAAATTTTGGAGTTAAAAGTATTGGTTATTTCTTGTTATAACACAACTGAGTTTGTTTTGTTGTGCCATTATTATTGTTATTGGTTTATCTGCTTGTAATTCCTAACAATTTCCTGTAATTTTAGAATGATCATCTTCAAAGGAAAGAGATATGCCATCAACTTCCAGAACTACAGAGCCAGTTGCAACAGAACAACAGTTATTGTCAGTGCCTTCTACTTTAAAAATAACAGGTAGAATAAATTGGAATATTGAGTAATTTTACTTTCCTTCAATGTAAACATCTTTTAAGTAATACTAGAATATACTTTAACATCCCTAATTGTTTAACATCAATCCTAGATGAAAATTGGACTGAAAATGTTATAAACTTTTTAAAACATATTGGAATGTAATATAAGTTGTAGCAATTGTGTTGCTCATTGGTAGTTGATGCAAACAAATAAATAAAAAAATTAATATTTGTTTGTTTTTATTATATTAATCTCTAGTACCTATTTATTTTATACTTCTATAATTTACCTAACACTATGATGGCAAATTTGATGATTTTCAAATTCATTAAATTTTTGTTATTTTCGTGTTAGGTAAATTATAAAAGTATAAAAAGTATTTAAACTTGAATTCAGGAGGTATGCAACTAGCCGTACAAAAGTGTTAATTCGGCTATCTTTCCTTGAGATGATTTGTGTCTTGTTCATTTTAGTCTTTGTAAGCAAGGATATAACGCGGGTGCTGCAGCAAGAGTAACCAGTAATTTGACGAAGGTGCCTCTTACTTCAGTTAGACGAATTGTTGAAAATTCCATGGAATCAAGAAAAAAGCGTAAAGATTCCGGTGCCACAAAAATATTTGATATCATCAAATCATCAAATTTGATACCATCAAATAAAGGGAAGAGAATCACAATATTACATGCAGGATCAGAAAATGGTTGGATCCCAAACGCTATATGGCTTTCTGCCAAAAATATTAAGGACTCTTGTGTTGATTATCATGAAGATACGATATCGGAGCTTCTTGAAGATTGGTTACCGAATATTCCGCCAAACAACGTTATAGTAATGGACAACGCAAGCTATCATAGTCGACAATTGCAAAAAATTCCTGACTCAAAGAATACGAAATTGGAGATTCAAAACTTCATGGCTGCAAATGACATATATTTTGAGGAAAATTATACAAAAAAAGAACTTTTACAAGTGCTGCAGTAATTTTCTTTAAAAAAACGTATGTTTGTGATACAATTGCAGAAGAATTGGAACATACAGTGTTACGACTACCTCCCTACTACTGCGTGTTCAATCTCAAGCTTATGTGACACCAACGTAAATTGAGTGCGCGCGGAAAAAATATTTCTCCGACTTTAAGTGGTAGTGTGGTAGAATTAATTAGGAATTGGATGAATGACACTTCTACCGAGAGTTAGAAATGTTCTGTTAGTTATGTTGAAAACTCGTACCTGTAAAATCAATTGCGCCAGTGGCGTCTTTTCTTTATGTGCTGCTGAGCTGCAGAACTACCAAACAACCACAGCAAATCTTAATTATTAAAGAATAATTAATATAGTTTTATTTCAAATCTGCCATATTATCATATTAAACATCAACTGTTAATAATAATTCACCAACAACGATGATTAATATTATTTTTTTTACGTATTTACTCCTCTAGTGAAACCGTATAATTTTTTACGTATTTGCTGCTCCAGTGAAGCCGCGTCGATAACAACCGAAACACTGGCAGCGGTAAAATTAATTTATTATTCTAACGGCGATCTTAGCCGATGTGCTTCGGCAATCGGCTGGGCCACTGATTAACGGCCTCTGAAATGAGCTGCAATTCACAAATCATCTCAAGGAAAGCAACATTTAAATAAATTGCTTGTATATCTCCTATATTATGCAAAATTAAAATTTCTTTGTTCGACCCTGTAGCACATTTGCATCTTTTACCTGATGATTTTCTACACAATGAGATTAAATCAGGTAGTTTATTGCAGTTAATAAGCCAATACCATTTACTGTGAAAATACTATACAACTGGTAAAAACCTTGCTAAATATTTAAAACATATTTGTAGGAAAATCTTTGGTAATGTTTCAATAGTAGAATATATCTAAGTTTGGTGAAGCAGTGTAGGTTGAAAATTTTTATGAATGAAAATTGAGATGTACACATAATTAATGTGGATGTCTGTAGCCAGGCCATTTGACCCCTGCCCTGCCTGCATTTACGGATAATTTCAAATGACACGGTCTATTCAAGAGCGGATGTGGGCCATAATTACAATCGATTCCAACCGTTTATTTGTAAGTTAATGCTGCTGTCTAGAAATGGTCAAATAAAGAGGAAACGACGTATGTGATATGCGAAGATACAATTGACATTTGATCGACAACTTTTATATAAGAAGAATGACCACTAGAACTCGAAATCCCAAAATGGAATCCTTAGAAATTCCATTTTTGACCTGTTCACACAAAATTTGAAATGAAATTAAACAGAAAAAGATAACACAACAACTGGGATACTCGATTTTTACGATGACAGAAATACAGAATTTATATTTTAGATTTTTGTTCTGTGGGGGGAAACCCAAACTTCATAAGGTTTGTTCATACAGCAATCAGAAACCTGTCGGGGACATCATGAGCCTGCGCAGTATTTATTTGTCTGTTCTCAGCTTAGAACAAAAAATAATAAGGAAGTATTGCTCGTTCAAGGACATGTGACCGGGATGGTTATCCAAGATGGCAACCGGAAGTTACTTTTTAACAGTGGCGTCCTATATTTTTATTTGTAGAAAAATAAAGTCCTTATTGAAACATATCTATTATTATTCAGTATGGACCTTAGAATATAAAAACGAAGGAAGGAGCGTTATATATTAACACCTATAGTCCTAGATGGTGTTTAAAAATGGCGTCAGCAGTTTCCGGTTTGTCAGTGGAGTATCAATTTTAATTTATGATAAAATGTTGTATCAATTTCAAAAATAAAAATACTGATGAAAGAAAGTTTTAAAACGTAATACATTTTGTAAACCATATTTCTATATACACTTTTATTAAATACATATATAAATATTACATAGCTGTGCATACTCAGTAAATCACTTACGTAAATAAATTGCATATGTGTACGTCTCTGATTTCTAGTTTCTTAAACACTAAAACAGTACTGTCTCAAATGTCAAAAAAACCGTCAATAACAATAACGATGAAACATATTATGGTATTTGCAAATGGCCGCTATGACGTAATTTCCGTCGTAAACTACCAACTTGGGAAAGGTGTTAGGCTCCTCCCTTAGTTTTTATATTCTAAGGTATGGACACTAATCATTATATATTAAAATAACCATTTTAATAAGGAAAGTAGAGGAAAAAAATAGTATAACATTGCCTAAAATGGGGGTACTAGATTTAAGGAAATAAAACCAGTTATATACTACACAATTTTTATTAAAATTTTTCATTCTACCACTATTATTGGCCCTTAAATAGAATTTTGTGTAAACATGTCTAATTTTTTTACATTATTTATTTTATTTTTACATATATAATAAATTCTTGTTTTTAAATATACTACACAGATGCTTTTTATAAGTTGTTTCCTACGAGGACTTTCAGAAGTAGATGGTAGAGTTTCAGGAACAGGAACTGGTGAAATAGTTTCACTGCTAGTAGTTATTATCTCTTCAGCATAAGGGTCGTTAGTAATTACCTGCATAGAAAAGGTATATATTAGTGAAATATATGTATAAGTAAAATATCTGTAAATAGATTTGAGAGAAATATAGATTTGGTCAATGTTATTAAAGCAATTTGTGGATGTAATAATTACTTACATATTTCATTCTTGCGATTTTAATTGTAGCTATAGCATTTGGTAATAGTAAAACAATTACTGAAGAAATTCTATCAAATGATTGTTCTGTAAAATGTTGTGAGCCTAAAAAGCTATTCTTGCCTGGATTCCAGTTATCTTTATCCACAATATTTAACCATTTCCGTCTAATATTTTCATCCCGTGGGAAACTGTGAATGTAATAATGTGTTAATTAATACACAAATACATTTATTGTACAACGTTGCTTTAGAATACTCCATAGACATAAAAATAATTGACATATACAGTTATGAGATTAACCAAAAAATTGTAAATTAATGATAATTAAAATAAAATATCCTCTTTCCATTATTGATACGCCTATGTCATTTTAAGTAGATATATAGGTTAGGGATCAATACAAAGTATTAATTTAATTTAAACATAAAAATATAGTTTACGTATATATAATGTATATTTATTATAATAATAGGTACTTACCAATAAATAATTAATCCAAATTTTTAATAGAAAACTAAATTTTTATAACTTGTAAAGAAAGTATGAGTCATAAATGGTTATCCAATATGGCCGACTTCCATCGCCAGATTTTAACATTGTAGATATAACACAAACTCCTTCCTTACTATTTTATGTTCTAAGGTTCTCAGTGATTTCTGACAGTTTTCAAGCAAAGTGTCGGATGTTCGTACAGAAAATTCTGACAATCCGAGGACAGTCAAAACTGTTTGCGGATAAATCTCAAGTAAATTGTCCAAGATTTGTTCTGTGACTAACAAATGATTTGTGACGATACCAATCATTGATTGATTTGAATTTTTCTACTTATAACCTTATTCTATGATGGTAGATAGTGTTTAATCAGTCAGTCAGTGTTTAGTTTAGTATGCGTTAAAGTATGCATCCTCTAAAGATTCCGATATTGGAGATATTCCTGAGGAGAGAATAAAACCCAAAAATAAAAACTTTATTAATCAAACAGTGCTACAATATAATGATGAAGAATTTATAGAGCATTTTAGAGTCAGTCCGGCAGTTGCCAATGAATCATCAACACTGTCAGAATACCAAAAGAATACACACAAAATTTGTGTTCTGTGATACCAATTACCGTCTACTTATAATAGATGTTCATACAGGACATTTACAAATTACCGACAGATCAGGGACAAGTCCATGATTAGTTGTCACCAACCTGTTATATCCACAACATGTTGGAAACTTGTCAGGAATTTTCTGTAAGAACAAACCTATAATGATCCATCTTCATTCATAGCATGAGCTGAAAAACTTTTATCAACTAACCAAGATTTGTGGTTCACGGGCTCCTGTACAGATTTCTTACGTTGTGGATGGCCAGCAACTAGCAAAAACAATAACTATCGTCCATTAAAAACCGAATCCGATATTTTATTACTTATTTATATTTCCAATAATAAACCATGCAATCGGTAAACAATAATCGATGGTTTAATAATAAATTATCTGTTATTAATTTATGTTTGCGACATAATGCAAAAATGGAAAAAGAGAATCGGGTCGACATCGCCATATCCGAATCACGATAATGTTGCATGAATGTGTCTCTCTCGATTTATTACTATGGCATTTTTGTAATATTTTAGCAACATTTTATGGATGACTGTCCCACATATCGGCTCGATTGTTTATACAGGGTGATTCATTACTAGTAGTAATAAAACTCAAAGTCAACCCACAGCATGTAATTTAATGAAATGTTACAGTAGCGACATGTTTCGGTCACAAGACCATCTTCAGGCTTTAAGAAAAGAACACAATATGTCAGAGAAATGAAATACAAAGTCAAATATATAAAAGACAAATATAACATGTATAAAAGTCAGATCATATAAGATAAATCTAACAAGAAATAGAAAATGATAGTTTTATAACAGTCAATATAGTTTATAAAATATATAGAACAAACAAAATCAATGTGAAAACATAAAAATATCTTATAATGTATAATACAATATGGAAACTCACCTCTATGTGCAGACTGCAGTGTTTAAACAAATTATAACAGATATTGTGAATAAGAAAAAGGGAGTATTTTAAGTTAGAGTAATAAAATAGGTTGAAAAAGGTAGTTTAAAAATAGTTTAAATTATTAGAACAAACCGTATGGAAGTTTGATGTGTGAAAATAAGAAAAACTGGCGTAAAGAAGTAAAAATTTCAGAATGAAACCAGGTATCAACATTCTATAGAAAGGCTTGTAAAGAGTTCTCCAAAATAAGGAGATCGATCTCGAAGACCAAATCAGGAACTGGTCTGGTTTAATAGCGGGGTTAGAAGAAGAAACAATGTGGTCTCCTGATTTTTTCCACCACTGATCCGATAATTTATGGTCACGGGTTTTGGAGATTGATCTCCCTATTCCGGAGAACTCTCCATATTGGTTCTTTTGAACCTACCAGTTTCCAGTCTTCTATCGACCAATGGTTTTGGAGATTGAACCCCTCGTCTAGGGGATCTCTCCACATTGTTTCTTCTTCTAACCCCGCTATTAAACCAGGCCAGTTCCTGATTTGGTCTTGGAGATCGATCTCCTTATTTTGGAGAACTCTTTACAAGCCTTTCTATAGAATGTTGATACCTGGTTTCATTCTGAAATTTTTACTTCTTTACGCCAGTTTTTCTTATTTTCACACATCAAACTTCCATACGGTTTGTTCTAATAATTTAAACTATTTTTAAACTACCTTTTTCAACCTATTTTATTACTCTAACTTAAAATACTCCCTTTTTCTTATTCACAATATCTGTTATAATTTGTTTAAACACTGCAGTCTGCACATAGAGGTGAGTTTCCATATTGTATTATACATTATAAGATATTTTTATGTTTTCACATTGATTTTGTTTGTTCTATATATTTTATAAACTATATTGACTGTTATAAAACTATCATTTTCTATTTCTTGTTAGATTTATCTTATATGATCTGACTTTTATACATGTTATATTTGTCTTTACATATTTGACTCTGTATTTCATTTCTCTGACATATTGTGTTCTTTTTCCTCTACAATTTGATTCATTACTAATTGGAAATTTACGTATTAAATGAAATTCACTGATCGAAAACATCGACAGTTATCATACATTAAAATTGGGCAGCTTCATGTTTAACTTAAAATATCTCGAGAAATATTGACTTTATCGTTATGAAAAAAGAGTACTTTATTTACGTAAGAAGTATTGGAGAATCGAAAAATTGTGCTACAGTTTCTATTCCGCCAGTGGCTTGGAATTTGGGAACGATTAACCTGTCACTTGCCCCTGTCGTACGCCTCTGGTGGTAGCCAGAAACGTTTGTTTAATATAATTTTGTAGGGTGTATAGTGTCTACATTTTCTGCCAAATATGAAATGAATACGTAAAACAGTCTTAAAGTACTGAACCCAAATAGTTTTTAAATTTTTACACAAAACACCCTGTAACTAAGTAAGCAGCTACATTTTATTTAGGTGTTTTGGGTTAAATCTTCATAATTTGAAGTCAGGATTCTAGTATTAAATTATTTCCAATTAGTAATGAATCACCCTGTATATCTCGTTTAGCCATAATAAGAAAGCTTGGTAAATTAATACAACAATCAAATAAATTATACAGAGTGAAAGCAAACATTTAAAAAATAAACTCCGCTTATTGACAAAAATAATTATTCTATTAATTAAACTGTTATAATCCAAGTTAAAAACATAAATTATAAATTAAATAATTATTATAAATATTGATAACAAAATGATTGCAATTATTCAAATTAATTCCCGACGGCATATTTTTTTCATTGCTTGAACTTGCTGTTATTTGGGAAGCGGCGCACATTGCATTAGATGTTTCACCAAATATTTCTTGCGCAACCTCCATGCCTTTTTAATTTTAAAATATCAACGCCACTGCCTGCTAGGAAAGTGGCAGAGCTTCTTCTGAAGCAGTTGCCAGTATATATAACAGGATTTGAAAGAGCAAGAATGTCTGCAATAAATTTTGGCAAACTACTAAATGTGTTAATTCCCACAGGATTTCTGGTACATTTTGCATTCGCAAATTTTACAAAAAACTCTGTTTTGTTTAAGAACGGGGGACGCAACTTAATATATTTTCTTAATATTTCAACAAGATTCGTATTTTCAATGTCTCCAGTGGTAATTGCAAACTGCCGTACAACTTTTGTTTTTGAAGGTGGGATATCAACACGAAAATGGCTTCCTTCGTCTATAACATTTTCAACTAGAAGAAATGTTAATTCTGCTTATCTGCATGTAAACCAAATAGTGTACGAAAGACAGCTCCTAATGTAACATTAAGACGTTTGACATAGAATTGACAGAATGCGTGCTGCAAATATCATCAAACAGGATGTAAAAAACTGAATGCTACGCCTAATATTAAACATAAATAAAACTTTTTAACAAAACTTCCACTTTTTATTCAATACGTCAATATGACGATGCTAGTTTTAGCGAAACAGCTGTCATTTTTTGATTTAATTGTTTGCCAGAACCTTACCAAAGTTGGTGTCCCAATATTGAATTGGCCAGCTCGAAGTCCCGATTTAAATCCAATAGAGCATCTTTGGAAACAGGTGCAAAATCGACCAGTTCGCCCCACTACCTAAGTGAACTTCAAAAGAACCAATTTGCCATACAATTTTGTGCAATACAAGGTAATAATTTTGTTTTTTACTATGTGTTCTAACTTCTTTTAATTTCATTTAAAAATATAAATAATAACTATTTATGCCATCAGTTACTTGTGAGTTTTTGAAATTAAGAGAAATCAATTACCATTCGTAGGCAATATCAAGAATATTTAAAATTTAAATATGCATAGTTTATACACTATCCTGAAACACATACGTCCTAAAAATTTGGGAAATTTTCATGTAATATTAGCAAAAAGGTGTTTTTTGAAAAAAAAAGACAATTTTTTATAGAGTTTGTAACATGCCTATCGTCATGTCACCTTGCACTATTACCGACCGTAAACGATACCGCTATTATTACCGTTAAAACCGACCCCGATTCACTGTTAATGCTACTGTACACGAGACACCCCTTATAGACGCTAACTATTTATCTGTTTGAACGAGGCCAATCAAAGAACGCGTCCCTCGCTTGCAATTGAATAACGAACGCATTTCTTCTGACAAATGACACAAACACGATTTCCGTTTTGAGCAAGACTATTTAAAGACCCGTAAGGCAACCATATCTCCTTTCATCGACTGAAGAGTCTGAAGAAAAAAAAGTACCTCATCTTGTGAATTTCCTTCTTGGTTGTTGTTATGTAGGCTTTTTCCATTCTTCTCATTGCTAGTTACATAATTATTGACAAATTTTAAGTTCATAAAAATCGTAGAGCGTAGTCTTCAACCACGCTATTAAAACTTGCTGTAGAGTCAAACAAATAATAGTAGTTATTAAACAAAAACCAATTCACTGTAATATATTCAATGTTCTAAAAAATCAATTTTTCACAAATATGTCTTTAGTACAAATATATAATTGTTTCAAAGTTTTACTAGAAATAGTTAGTTTTTTTTTTATTCAAATCACATTAGCATATTGATAATATTTTTGCATTATAAAGAACAGGACCGGCTTCACCGTCCTGTACATTAATAATTTTCAATATTGTTTAAATTTTCAATTTGTTTATTATATTTATGGACGCTGTGTTGGAAGACTTAAAGATAAGACAATTTATTTGTTAAAATAATAACGCCCATACCTCCATGATTCCTTCTCACACACATAAAACTCTTAGAAAGATACAACCCACTAAGTTGGAGTCAAGTTACCGCTAAGTTGGAGACAAGTTACCGCTAAGTTGGAGTCAAGTTATCGCCCTCTTAGGCAGCACAGTACCTAAAGTTAAGTCCACTTTTTACAACTCCAGTTCATTATCAGCAAGTACTTACAGTTTCAATAAATAATCAATTTTAAAAAAACAGCTTCATTTATATACCTTAGACTATAAGTCTTAAGGGTGTAGCGTGGTCGGTCTTTATTTCAAGTAGCTTCTTTATTTGTTGTTTAATTAAAGTAATTACAAGGTGTTTCTATCTTTCTCACCTTAGTTTTTGTGTAGTTTGTTTGCTTAATCGATAGCGTTCAAAAGATAGTGGCGCCCTTATTACTTATACATCCCAGTCCTTCCTATAGTGAGCATTAACTTGGAGTCGAACCACCCCTTGGAGAGGGTCTCTTGCCGGGATCTCTTTTGGAGAGTTTTTTAGTTACAAATTGGCTCCCTGCCTTTTTGGGACTAAAAAGGGTTACAAGTTGTCCAATTATTTTACTTTATTTTGGGATTTTGGTTACAATGAACATTTTTCCTTTTAATATGTAATCGATCCTATATTATTTTTCGACTAAAGCATATTTTTGGCTTTTAAACAAAAAATTTTCCGTTAAACGTATTCGTGATTTCAAAAAAAAAACCATCGGACCAAGTAAACTGTTTGCTGCTGTGAAAACAAACACCAAGCCACATTTAGAACGTTCTATCTATAAAGATCGACCTCCATATTCATTGCATAAACAGGGACTTTTTTATCAACGGCGAGACGTTCAAAATTAACGGACGAACATTTTGAAACTGTCTAACTAGAATCATTTTATACGAAAACAAATTTAACCGATACATTTATTAAATTACATTCAAGATAAATAGGCACTGCTCAGTAAACTATATTTTATACTTGCTTCACTTTTTATTATTAGAAAACAAAATTGTGTTTATTAACAACGTAACGATGTAGGTATTTTAGAAGTTATTATTTTAATACCTGGATGAGAGAAAACAGCAAACAAAAATTAAATATAGAATAATAGTCCAATTAACGTATGGAGGTCCAATGTTAACAAAATTGTTATTAGAAAACTAAAAATACGTTGTTATTGGAAAAAGTGGAGATCCATAGATGGCGCTCTGAAATGTCAATGTCATTTTAGCAAGGAGTAAAACAAATCAGCTACCGTATAAGCTATTCGATATTTAAGTAGTTTTATTGTAGTGTTTTTGTTATTTTCAGTGAATATTTTGTAAAATTGTTGCTTTTTCTTTGACTGTGATTTAGTAGTATTTCGTGTTGATAAACTAAATTTTGACTCCTAATATCTTTATAATAGGTATGGTTGATATTTATAAAAATTACATCAAGCCTACAATTTAATGTTTAGTTTTAGTTCTGATTTCGTGTTGGAATTTATTTCTGATATATTTATATCTACTTAAGTTGCAGGCAAGGTACGTTTGTGCTGAGTAATATTTTAAATCTTTAATACCAACTTATTTTCTCTTGTTTAAGTAAACTATGGGCCGGTTGCATAAACGCTTGTCAAACCTCTGCTACTTAACAACGTGTTAGCTCTATGTTAAATTGGGAAAGGCGTATTTTAGGTTACACTCTCTAGGGCGCATGCACCTATTTGAATTTTTAAGAATAATTTAATTAGTCGAGAGATATTAAAATTGATACGTTGTCACATTTCCTAGAGTGAATAAATAGACTAGACTTTTTGAGGTTAGGTTCCACCCTCACACCATTGGTCAACTTCCAAACAATCATCTCCAGGTCCCAAAATCAACGCTTCTGCAGTGCTGCAATATTCCTAGATGTTCAGAAGGCTTTTGGCCAAGTCTGGCATGCTCATGCAAGCTTTCTATTCCTTCTGTTAAACTCATTTACTCCTACCTCACAAATCGCACTATCAGAGTCAGATCCGGGGGTCTAGTTTTGAATATCAGTGAAATTGAATTCACAAGTGAAATATTTCGATTTTTAATTCACCATCGAAATGCTATTCCTAGTTTTCAATTGTAGTGAAATGAAATTCTTATAAATTCACTTAAATGAAATTAATTCGATCGACACATTTTGACAACAATGGAAATCAGTCGAATTAGTTCAAATTATTAACGTACGAGAAAAACATAAGATTACTTAAGGTTAAAAATACCATTATTTCTTATTTTGTTCTTCGAATCTTTGCCCAAGTCGTCAAAATTTAAGATAATTCTACCTTTGTTAGTTGGTAATACGTTTTGAAAATTGAAAAATTTGGTAGGAAATGCAAATAGTATATAGGAACGATTCACATAGGTTTCAGTAAATTATAAATTTAGCAGAATCTCTGATTAAGTTACAATATTATGAAGTTGTACATAAAATAATACTGTTTTAGTGATGGCTGATTTTAAAAATAAAAAAAGTTTTGCTAAAAAACAACAAAAACGTTGGTGGAATACATACAAAACCATCCAATTTTAAAATATCCACCAAAACTTAGCAATAAACTATATTGCCTAAACTAATGCAGCAACGTTCTTGGCGTAAACATATCATCCTCTAAAAGGTCCAAAATGGCCATTTTGTCAAAAATAAACGTTCTCGCTTCACTCTCGTCCACTAACTAATAAAAATATCATACTAATATCTAATATAAACAATACTAATATACTTTGCTAACTAACTATAAGCTAGATTCAAAAAACAAAACAAGAAAATACAAGCAGAAAACCACAAAACAAAATTTCTAACGTAATTCGCAAGTGAAATATATATTTCGACAGCTAAATAGTATTCGAATTATATTTGTGAAATATTTTCGAATTCGAATTTTATTTCACTCGTGAAATAAGTTCAAAACTTGAGTTGATCGAAATATGAGCAGTTTCACTTGTGAAATATTTCAAAACTAACCCCCCCAGTAGTAAGCTATCCCTACCTTTCACTCTCCTTGCCGGAGTCCCCCAAGGATCCATCCTAGCCCCATTACTCTACCTCATCTACAGCCACGACGTTCCCATTCCACGGAACCTCCACACCCACATCCAGCTCTATGCAGACGACACTGCAATCTTCACCTCCGCTCCCAACCGAGACCGCCTCCAAGAATTCCTCAACACCTTTTCCGACTGGTGTCGCAAATGGAGGGTCACCCTTAATTCAAACAAATCCCAACTCATCTTTTTCAAACACCCCGACACTCTTAATCAGAAATTTCTTACCGGAAACTTCCGAAAAATGCTTTAGGGAGAGAAGCCGTCTACCTGGGGGGGTGAGATACACTCGCACCCTCTGTTGGACGGTAGACGTAAAGTCCACCCTGGACTTAGACCGAAGAAGAGCCAATCTCATCAAGGCATTAGGAGGAAAATTCGGCAGAACCCACCCCTCCACTCTTCTGCACACCTACAAAACATTTATTCGCCCACTCTTAGACTACAAAGCTATTCTATACAGCACCGCCTCCACCAGCATCACAAGCACTATCCAATCTTGTGAACGAGCCATCCTCCGATATTGCAAATATCAAAACCGACTCACCCCCAGCAATGTAGTCTACCAAAACACAAACATCACCCCAGTACTAGATCGATTCAAAAACCTCCAATCGCGCTATGTCCAGCGCACCTTTCTCTCCAACAACACTCTTGCCAAAAATTCCCTAAAACTCCCTTGGCAAATCAACTGCCGCTCCCGAAAACCCAAGAGGAAAACCCCTTATCTACCACTTCGCTTACTTCAAGCTACCCCCCGAGACACCCTCCCCGAGGAATATAATGTATTCCTCGAAACATCACCCCTAGCGATTCGCTAAAACCCACCCCGGGTACCACCCTGAAATACCATCCCCCTGACAGGAAGGGAACAATATAGCCACAGCTCTTTACCGGATTCCCCACGATGTCCATACGCCGCCCAAATTTGGGTCCGTTGTCCAGGAGTTCTTCGAAGCCACGCCCCAAGCCTCGCTACCCCCAATTGGCACACCGAGCCATTATCTCCCAACCTCAACTCAGAATTCACCCAGGACAATAATACGACTCCTACACAAAAACAACGCCATCCCAGCCCTGTAGAGGATCTTAAATCCTAATATGAGCTCAACTATCTTATTGTCTGACCCTCGTAGAAAAAAAATAATCTAAATTTCCACCAAAATTTCTTGAATTTTTCGTTCGTTCGTTGAGGTTAGGTAATGACACCCATTTACGGCCGATTTAATAATGAAACTTCATTATCATTTTGAAGTTGAGATACCTTACTATAAATTAAAATCAATAATAATATTTTTTGTTTCTTAATGAAATCGGTCGTTAGAATACAACTAAATTAATTAATGGCAGCTGCTTCCGTAAGAAATTTTTTAAAATAATAAGACGAACATTTACTCTGAAAATTGTTTTTTTTTATATTTTTGATACTCATAAAATTATATGAGGTTAGGCATTGTATAATTTAGTTAAAATACATTTATAGATAGTTACAACCTAAATCTAACATGTCCACCGTTTCACTTTGTTAGGTTAACTTAATAATCCTTTATAATTAAAAAAAATTAATAGAGGAACGTGTTCAATACTCTTCCTTTTCGCATATGCGATCAATGTAGAGAATACCGATATTTCAATAGAATATATATGACCTTGGGTCGGCGGAACACAAAAGTTATAAGGATAACATCCCGTTTGGTAACCCAACAGGACCGTAATTTTAATCAATCTATTTTAACGCATAACGCATAACAGTTTTTTCTACGCCCGTACTATAATAATACACTTATATGCCCATAATCCGTTTCATAATGATATTCATTATAACACTAGTGTTATAATGATTTTCATTAAGATACTGAACAATTGACCACATACCACCTATATTTTACATATTTTAAGTAGGTATCAGGTAGGCGTCTCTCAAAAAGTGTTTGACAGTTCTAACTTATATTCCAAATTCATTAAATTTACAGCTAAGCCAAGAGCTCTAGTCTCCTTGAACTAAACTTTAAAAATTAATAATTATCAAAATGTCTGATATCAGCGATATAGAAGAATTACCATCGACTCCTCCACATATATCGGAGAAAGCAGAAAATGCAGTACAAAATATTTTGCCTCAAAAATCTAAGAAAGTGTACGACAAATTATATCAACGGTTTATGGACTGGAGAAGTACAAATAATGTTTCGACATTTTCCGAAAATGTTTTGATTGCTTATTTTCAAGAATTGATGGAAACTATGAAATCATCTAGTTACATTGACACATTATTCAATAATAAAATCGTTGGTAAATATTAACCATAATATAGACATTTCTAAATATAAACTACAAGCTTTATTAAAGCGAAAGTCCGAAGGATATGTTGGAAAAAAATCAAAAATATTTTCACCTGAACGTTTATCGACGAAGCACCCGATGAACAGTTTTTATTTGTAAAAGTAAGTATTCACCTAACATTACATTTTTAAAAATTTTGTCATAATCACATTTTCCATTCGACTGATGCACGATATATTTCATTATTTTCAAGAATTAACTCGTGGCGAAGCGGGCTAAGGCGCTGATGTAGGACCAGACTACCGAATGTAACGCGGGTTCGAAGCCTAGCATAAATCATGTTGCTTTTTTCTTTTTTTTTCTTTATTTCTTATTGTTGTATTTAGGTATTTAATTTATTTTTTATTTTAGGTAGCAATGATTTTTGGAATAATGGGAGCCTGTCGAAGGCATGAATTACATGACCTAAAATGTGAAAATATCAAAGATATGAATGGAATCTTGATTGTTAATGTGGTAGAAACTATAACCAAAGTACAACGAACATTTACAATTACAGGAAAATACTACGAAATTAGTAAAAAATATATGAATCTACGACCGAAAATTTTCAAGAAATCAGATTAATTACAATTATTATTATGTTGAATATAAATATAAATAGAATGTTTATAGTTTTCCTACATCTATAGTAATACACCTCACAATTTTGTAGAAATACGTGTAATTACTGTTATTGTGTTCATTACAAATATAAATATAATATTTTTAGTTCTTGATTATTTATATCGGTCGTAGAAAAAATAGCGTATGCAACTCTCATGTAACGGTTATTAATACACTCTCATTAACCATACGAAACTCGCCTTCGGCTCGTTTCGTATCCCAGTTAATGCTCGTGTATTAATAACCATCATTACATGATCGTTGCATAATATACTATTAAACAAAGATTATTATAGCTAAATTATTAAATAAACAATTTGAGTAAAATATCTGTTTACCTTAATACATGTACTTTTATATACTATCGGGCATAAAATTGGGGTCAACTCGTATTTCAAATTATTTTATAAATTTTTATTTCATTCAAATTTATTTTATACAGTGTTGTGAAAAAGTCTGACATGGAGAGTATCTTTGAAACGAATAATCTTAAAATTATGAAATTTTGGGATAGCAATTGGTTTTTTATTCTGTTTAGTTTACAAGATCATTCAAGTTTGTAAAACGTCATCGTTTTCGGCGTATTGTCGCCATCTTGAATTTTTTTCCAAAAAAATTAAAATAAAAATAAAACAAAGAAAGAACCTTATTTTTATTTCTTAATAAAATTTATTTGGAGTCTTTGTATGAACAATACACTCCACCGTGCGGCTTATTCATTTTATAAGAATAAAAGCCTGTACAACTATAACTTTATACTTAATCACAGTTGATTAGTTAAATGTCATTTTGACAACTCCTTTGAGCCAAGCCTTCACCGTTATTGCGCTTGGTTGCCAAAGGTATGGTTTGTGACAAAAGTATATATAGTATGATAATTATACATTATGATTCAGAACAATAAACAACTAAAAGGTTAAATTAACTTTCACTATTTATTCTTTAAATACTTTAAATGTAATGACATTTCGGTATTGGGACCGACGCTCTGGATTCGAGATTGCAGTATACTCGGAATTTTACAGTTGTGTAATGACGTCATTTTCGTGGGAAAAAACGTATGTCCTATTAAATTTATTTGTTGCTAAGTAACTGACTACTGGTGTCTAATTACCTGTATGACTTTCGTTGCTTGTGCAGTTCGCTGTATAACATTGTTGATGTCTAGTGGTATGCCATTCCGAACTTCCTGTTCCTGTTCAATTTGAAAGAAAGCCAACACATTTAGAATTATTAACTGTGTTTGTTCGTTAAATCGATGAGGGTTTTTTGGCGGCATGTTTTGAAGCTTTGGCGTTTTCAAAACTTCAAAACTGACAATCACTTGACAAGCATTTCAGGTAAAATTTAGCCACGACAACAACATTTCGGCAAAATTTTTTGTCACTGTCATTTTACATTAGTTTAACAAGGATAGACAAAAATGACGTCATTACAAGACTGTAAAATTCCGAGTATATATGCGGATGATGTGTGTCTGGTATGGAAGGAAAAGAAAGAGACCGAGATAGAAAGAAAGGCGGAGAAAATGTGTTGAAAGATTGTGGAACAGATAGAGCAATGCGGATTGGGAGAGGCCGAAGAGAAGACAGTGGGATTCCTAGTGAAAGGAACCAGCAATGCAAAGGAGTTGGAGGTGATGGTGAAGGAAAAGAAAATTCAGATGGAGGAATCGGTAAAATACCTAGCTATGAGGTTGGATAGCCAGCTATCGTTCAAAAACCACATATCGAAAGCAGCGCAGAAGGCGAAAACTCGGACGGAATGACTGGGGAGATTGATGTGTAATGTGAAAGGACCGGGAGAATGGAAGAGAAAAGTTATTGGTAAAACCATTGAGCAGATTACGGGGCGGAAGTGTGGAGTGAAAGAGCAGGAATATAAACGAAGATTAAACCACTACTGAGAGGTCAGAGAGAAATGTTGCTGAGGGTGGTGCAAAGGTCCAGGACAGTGGGAGGAATAGCAACAGTGCTGACAAGATCCTACCCATTGGTTGTGATAGCTAGAGCAAGGAGTCTACAGTAGAAGGGAAAAGAGAAACTGGAGTGTGAAGTAGAGGATGATGTGGGACACGCGGTTAGATGGTGGAAGAATATAGAAGTGCTGAAGAACTTGGAGGAAAACTCGGAGAGGCGGTGTATTGGGAAAATATGGTGGAGATAATGTTGAGAGGGGAGGGGGAATGGATAGAGGTGAGTAAGGCAGTGGAGAGTTTGGTTAGAAGAGAATGTTTCTAAGTGGCGGAGTAATAGGAGAGTGTGTGAGGGACCACCGCCTGTGTTGGTGTATGCTAGGGTAGAGATTTCAAGACGGGGACAACGGCGAGTTTTGAGGTGGTTTTGGTTGGTAGGCATCATCCTATCGGTGATGAATCCAACACTGTTCGAGTCCATCTCAGCCCGAAAAAAAAATACATAAATTTCTAATTTGTTTTTACAGAGTACAATATGTTTTTATGTTCAGTTGCATACTTAGTATGGTATCAGCAGTACACATTTACTTTTAATGTGTTGCAAAAAGGTAACTTTAAGTGGTAAAACATGACAGGTCGATGTCTGTCAATTTTAAATGTTGACGGTGCATACGGATAGTTCGGCTATGTTGCAGTCCGGCCTGTGGTCCGGTCCTAAAGGGAGTCTACTATACTACCTACCATTTATGAAACGAAAGAATTTTGCAATACAAACTATGGAAGTGCCAGAATTTATTGACAGTTTACCCTGTTTACCCTTTTGAATACCCAATGAGATTTTATTACTGTATAACTTTTTCAAACAGAATATAGTAAGTATTTTTTTCATTCCGAGCAGTAGGCATAGTGACGAATTGACGAGCGAACTTCCTGTAGAGCACGGTCCTGTTCGATTTCGCACTAAAGCCGTGATCCAAAGATAAAACTGTTGCTTTTCATTCGTGATTTGCATTTCTAATGACAGATGTGTCCGTATTCGACCCCTCGAAATTTCGCATTACATTTTTTTTCAATAATTTTTTTTAACTGTCGTACGCCTGCCGGTCTAACGATTAATCTTTAAAGGAAGGCTTAATTAGGCAACGTGCCTGGCTTTGAAGAAGAAAACGAGCGGATATCCGATGACACATCAATGAATTTGGGCTACGTAGACAAATAGCACCATCGGAAGTAACAAATATTCGAATGGAATAGGTTAGGTAGGTATTTAACAATGGAATTAGATGAATGACGATCATGTTTGTTTTAGTACGAATGCCATTCGGTAATTAATATTTTAGTTCCTTTTAGTTTGGGCGTGTGAAGGTTTCAAATAAAATACAGAGTTGTTACTTAAATGACAAATGTTTCACACCTTGGATTATATTGTTGCAATCTTCGTAGGATTCTCTGGTATATTTAAAAATTTAATGACAGACCAAACACGTGCGGTTTAGATTGATCAAATCTCATCAAGTTCCTTTGCACTTGCGTCTGATTAACAGGTCCTTACAAATTCACAAACTCATGACATTTTTCAAACCTTTAGCATGTAACGTTGGAACTGTTTATTATCAGTCACCAAACCGTCACAGATTGTTGTTGGAACGCTAAAATGCATATGCGCATGCTCATAATAATCTGATAGTTTAGAACTCTTGTTGAAACGAAACTATTATAAACATACGCATGCGCAAACAAAGAAGAAACTGACAGAAGCTGAGGTTTTCGCTTCTTGTATTCTTTGATTTTACAAACTGTGTCAGATTCATTTAACCAAATTTTATCAGTTTTCGTGATTATTACTTTCCGAGTGATATTCGGAAGAAAATCTTTGGTATTTATTTATTAAATAAAACTAATTATTGAATGAGCAATATTAACTAATTTATTAATTATAAAAACAGTTCAACTCATTTATTACTTAAATGAAAAATTAGAGGAGAAGGTGGGAATATGGAACCCCAGTTTGTTTTTTGTTTACAAATGGATTTTTCTTTTTTATAAATACGAACTATTCTGTGCAATAACCTCTAAATATAATCTATGTTTAGGTAAGGAAACAAATTTAAAATAATATTGACAGTTTTCGTATTACAGGTCAATTTTTCAAAAAAGTCAAAATCCTTCATCTGAGAAATTGTGCGGGTAATTTGGACCCCCACAAAACATGCATTCAGCGTCGTCTTCATTATTTGGACGTCTTCCAGCTGGAATGTCAAGATCATCCGAAGAACCTGAATACACGCTGATGTCAATATTGTCCTCATCAGACGAATCAGAAGACTCAGCAGCTTTTGTTTTCAACTTCTTCCCTTTATGTGTATTTTCTGCACTCCTTCCCGGTCTCTTTGGATTTGGAACTTACGACACGTTTCATCACATTCTTTAGGAATAGCATCTTTATCTCCAAGCTGAAGGCTGGGAACCTTTTTCCTCCCAGTAGTTGAACAAGGATTCTTCCAAATCCGCTTTATAGGGAGAACTGGTAATCACTGCAGCTGAAGAAGCTTTTCGTCCTCTATTGGACGTTTTTCTTTTTGGTGTTGGAACCGGTGAAATATCCACGGGCAATACAAAGTTACTTTGTTTTGTTCCTACGTCTGGGACAGAGCTACTTCCTGCTTCTGCAAGATCAGTTTCGTTAATCTGGAAGAGCTGGGCTGCAATTCTACTGCCTAAAGCTGAAGAGGTAGAAGCACTAACTATTGCAGTGCTGGAATCTTGTTTGTGGACCGTCTCAGATGAGGAATCATGTTCTGCTGCAATGAAGTCTGCTTCAGTAAACACGCCTCTGTTGCATGGGAAGATTCCTGTTCTTGCAAAACCATTAATTGCTAGACTTGCAGTTTGACATTTTACGTAAGCTTGGCCAAAAAGTTCAGCAATATCATAGGGACCCAAACGACGATCACTTGTACGGTGCCACATTCGAATAGCTTCACTATAGTGTGTCTTAAGTGCTCCCATAAAAGTCTTATCTAAGGGCTGAAGTTTATGGTAAACCCTACCTGATAATTTCCCTAGGGATATAATCAGTATAATCAAGAGTGGATTGTTTAGTTTTAATCACGTGATTAAAAATAAACTATTTTGATTGGTTTTATTCCGATGCCAAAAATTTTCTAAATAATCTAATTTTCTACGAGGGTTGCTTTTTATATTTCGGCATTTGGCAACCCTGGTGTTGCAATCTGGCAACTGACAACTCTATCGTAAAGTTGGACATTTGTGTTGTTTGCGGTAACTTAAAAGATTCATCTCGGCCCAAAAATAGAATTAAATCATGAACATTTTCGTGCGATTATTTTTTTACAACTTTCGACGTGGATTAACTCAGCAACAGTGCATGGATGAACTTAATTCAATTTTTGCCGATGAAGCTCCATCAAGGACCAGTATTTATCGATGGTATGGTGAATTCAATCGTGGCCGTAGTTCACTCCAAGACGAATTCCGTGCAGGTCTTTCAATATCAGTTGTTGTTCCGAAAGCCATTGATGCTGTGCGCGAACTGCTATTGCAAGATCGTCATGTGACCTATCGTGAGATTGAGACAACCTTAGGTATTAGTGGTACCAGCATACATTGAATATTGCATAAATATTTGACAGTCAAAAAAATTTGTTCGCGTTGGATCCCACACAATTTGTCAATCGCTCAAAAAAAGGCTTTTATCGCTTGGTCGAAGGAAAAAATACGATCGCGGTGCTTCGAAACACGTCTATGACATCGTGACAGGTGATGATTCGTGGATTTACGCGTGCGAGCTCGAAAATAAACAGCAGTCGACTGTATGGGTGTTTCAAGATGAGCCCAATCCAACAAAAGTTGTTCGCGCACGAAGCACTTCCAAGCAAATGGTCGCCTGTTTTTTCGGAAAAACTGGACATGTCGCAACTGTACCACTAGAACAACGCAGAACAGTCAATTCTGAGTGGTACACAACCATTTGTTTGCCAGTTGTCTTCCAAGAAATCAGGAAAACCAACTGCCGAAGACGGATCACTCTTCACCACGACAATGCGAGCTCCCACACATCGGCTCAAACAACTGCATTTTTGAGCACCCAAAACATCGATTTGATGAGTCATCCGCCGTATAGTCCTGACTTGGCACCGAATGACTTCTTTTTATTCCCGTACGTAAAAAACAAACTGAGAGGTCAACGTTTTTCGACACCTGAAGAAGCGGTTGCTGCATGTTTTGGAGATACCTCAATCAGAGTGGCAAAAGTGCTTCGACAATTGGTTCAAACACATTCAAAAGTGCAATAAAAGTGATTTTCGCTGATTAAAATTTGTTTTTGTTCTAAAAGGCAACCCTGGTATTAACTTATTTCATTAAAAGTCATTTAAACAAATCTAGCTGGTCTATAGCGCTAGTAGTACTCATACGGCTGGACCAAACGACTCCAACATGTTTCTTATTTTTTGTTCAATACATAGACTAATCAAATAGATGGTGTTTTCGGCCTCCCCCGTACGTGCCGATTCTCGATGTCCATTATGCAGTACTTTTAAACCGTGTAGGTGGAACGATTGGTAGATACAGATCGAACCGGCCGGTACAACTACACATATCCCACGTGGAATGTAAAAACGGAGAAAGTTGAATATGCTTTACTTCCTGACTGATTTATTTAAACGAGTTAATAAGGAAAATAAATGTCAATGCGGGGGTTAGATACCGATATCTACATTCCACCTTTTAACAAGTTCGTTCAATAAACTCAATAATTATATAATCGGTAGATATAAATATATATAAATAGGTAGATAAACGAAATTCAGTTGAGATAGGTTACCTGTTGTAGGCGTTAACGGGTAGTTATTGAATTGATACGTTTGGTAATCTTGGGTATCGAATGTCTCGAAAAGTTTCTGATTCGGTATGTGTAGGGACGTTAAAAAACAAACAAAGAGTCTTGAATATCTCTAATGGCCGCGAGGAACTTTATTTAAAACGTAAAATTAAAATTATAAATAATATAGTTACAGCTCCGGGGATCAGGAATTTCTTTTATAAGATATTCTTCTCTTTTAGAATCTTTTTTAATACAATCGGGTTAATTGTTCTCTCTTCTCTTTTACTTCGTAAAAGTCCATCTTATTAAGAACAGTAGACAACTAAAAGGTTGAATTAAACTTTCACCATTTATTCGTAAAATACGTTTGAAATGCAATGACGGCCGTTTCGCTATTAGGCTTTCCAACGACCTGTCAAAAATTATTCAATATGGCGGTTGTAGGCCAACAATAAGTATTGTTTTGTATTGTTGTCATAATGCTTTCTTTATTTAAATTGTTGTAGAAGTTTTTATTGTTGTAAGAATATAGTTTTTACTTTATAAAATAGATTTTATATATTATTTGGACTTGTTAACGTTATAAGTTGAAAAAATGTCTGTTACATGCCTTGTGATTGGTTGTGGAAGTAGATCAAATGGGGATGACTGACAACAACCACGCGTATAGAATGGTTTATGAAACTTTGATTATATGTGGTCTGTGACTTTGACAGTGTTATGTTCAAAGGTTTGCCCACAGACGCCATCTTTATGTCACGTGATTTGGAAAGCCTTATAGAATCAGCGATATCTTTAATAGTTTCATAGTTATTGCTAAGATACGGAGAATATATTTTTTCCATAGCTAATGTTACAGTGTTGCTATAACAAATTTTTGAGTAGATAAAATATCACTTTAACCGCAAGGGTAGATAAAGTGACACTTTAACAGCGAGAGTAGATAAAATGTTACAAATTTAAACACATTAAGGATTAAAAACAACTGAAATTTTACAATTAACATTATTAGAAATATCTATTTTTGGAGCATCACAACTTGTACTCGTTTGCTTAAACACTTGATTCGAGGTACTGGATTGATTTTCAGGTCCGCCAAGTATACACTTGGATACAGCAATCTTATTGCTTATTGACTCTTCAATGTAAGATTCTGCAACGGATGACGATTTCCATCCACCTAAACGTTTAAGTTTTACTAGATCAGCTCCAGAATTTGCGAACATAGTAGCTGAAGAACGACGGAAACAATGCCCCGTGTACATTTCTGAATTTGCAAGTTTCAAAAAATCTGCAATCTTCTTGGGGATATTATATATAGTGTTAATCCCCACCGGTTGAGTAGTGCACTTTTGCTGTCGGTAATTCACAAAAAACTTACTGTGAGGTACGTTTTTGGGGCGCAAGGCAATATACTTTCTGACAATTTCCAAGAAACTCACTCCACTTTTCTTGTCAGTAATACAAAACGACCTATCCTGCTTGATTTTAGTATTAGATAATGAAACAATTATCATCGATTTTCTGTCGTCCACATTAAACACTTCTAATTTGTACAATTCATCGGACCTAGTCGCTCCATGCACACCAAAAATTGCAATAACGCTCATCAACAAATAGACGTCGTCAGGAGCTTCTGTCAGAAGCTCCTGGATTTTGGACTTTTTAGCTTTATATCCTCCACTCAAGTTTTTTAGTAAGGTGGTTAACTTGCTGAATTTAGAAATGTCACAATTTTCATTCACCAACAACGTATAGTAGTTTTCACAATAAATGGTATTGACTGAAGGATTATAATAAAACCAATTAGACCCTTAAGTTGTAAAATCCGAGATGCACATCATAAATGTAAAAGGACCTGATTCAGGTAATTTTGTTTCTCAGAGAGGGATTGTAGAGGATTATAGCTTACACTTCTTGTTCATTTTAGTCTTTGTATTTCATTGGAAGTGTTCACTTGTGTTACGGCGTGCAATAATTTTATAACATTTATTTGTTATTACAGACATTAATAGCAAAGATTTTATACCCCAACGTACAGAATAGGCACTATGTGGCGTCCATGGATAAAAAGTAATAGTACTTCTTCCAGTGGTTCGTTAAAGAAGAATCACTTATCTTGTGCCGCGAAAATCATATAAAAAATTTGTATAGTTCCTTACTTCAGCAAGGATATAACACGGGTGCTGCAGCAAGAGTAACCAGTAATTTGACGAAGGTGCCTGTTACTTCAGTTAGACGAATTGTTGAAAATTTCTTGGAATCAAGAAAAAAGCGTAAAGATTTCGGTGCCACAAAAAGTCTAGACGACTGAGAAAAAGATTTGATAAGGCGAAAAATCTACACTATGTACGATGTACATAGTAGCACATTTGCATCTTTTACCTGATGATTTTCTACACAATGAGATTAAATCGAGTAGTTTATTGAAGTTAATAAGCCAATACTATCTACTGTGAAAAATACTATACGCTTCAGCATCGAATTACCTCGAATAATACGACCATAATGACGATGGCATCACTTTATTCGACTTTTTAGGAAAATAGGCCAGAAGTATTTTTTCACTCACGCCATTGATATTCTTAATGCTTTTCCACTTTTTAAAAGACTGGTATTCTTTCTCATACATCATCCTAGATTTTTGTGGCAACAATAAACTTTCTGCTTCCAACGCTGCATTTTCTACATCTGATGGCAGGTTTTCCTTTTCTTGTGTCAATTATTTTCCGTCCATTTCGTATTTATTCACTTTGTACACAAAACGCAACAATATTCTCCGCAAAAACCAAAACGTAACATTTGTTTGACATTTGTTGACAGAGTAATTCATATCCCTAGCAACGGAGCAACACAATTGCGATTTTTGTGCCCAAAATTACAATTTTCTTTGAAATTCTATTTTTCACCTGAACTTGAAGTCTTGCTATAGAAAAAATGTTGTATTGCACACGACGATAAAATCGCATTATCTTCTCGAGTACAATTTTATCGTCTTGTACAGTAAATAACTATTATCTATTCGTTTTTTTGTTAATACATTGAAATTTCTAAAGACAAAAAATTCAAAAATTCCCCAACCAACCAAACCTCATATTTTAATAGT
This sequence comes from Ophraella communa, assembly GCA_035357415.1. Lineage (NCBI taxonomy): Eukaryota > Metazoa > Arthropoda > Insecta > Coleoptera > Chrysomelidae > Ophraella > Ophraella communa. Next base: position 69,262,781 of record CM068979.1, read on the forward strand.
ATATTAAACAACGCATTTCATATGGAATTCTGTTATGACACGAGTTCAAGTTTAAAAACGAATCGCGAAGCGATGAGTTTTTTAAAGAACGAGTGTCACAACAGCCATATGAAATAAGTTGTTTATAATATTTTTTATATTTTGCCCTTTTTACCATTTTTTAAATTAATTTTTTATTTTTATGTAATTACGAAAATTTTTATTTTAAAAAGTATGTCGGCAGCACTGTGTAATTTATAAAATTTGACAGTTGTGACATTTAGATTATCAAATGTTAATGTTTTAAAATATTTTAAAATGAATAATATACCAATAATAATATATTATATAAGTAAAATATTATATTCATATTCACAGATATTTTCTTAAAGAACAATATAAAATTAATAAATTGCTATTAGCCACAAATGTCATTGTCAATAGTCTTGCCTTTAGAAACTTCACTCATGTCGCCAACCATTTAAAACAAAAATTTGCGTGCGTAAAAGTTACATTACGATACGCAAATGCGTTTTATAATGAAGATTTTTATAAGTGCAAAATATAAAAAATGTATTCTAACTCTTTTTCTAAGGAAATTCACTTCTCGACTAGACTATATTGTTCGTGATATAAGGAAGTTTTATATTTTGTTTATTGCTATTTGGTCGAAAAAAAATCGTGTTAAAAATATTTTTAATTTTGTAAACGTCATGTTTTAATACTCTTGACAACCATTAAAAATGTCACTTTTAATGACAGTTGTACAAAAATATAACATTTTATTCATTTCTTCCACTATTTAACATTGATAAATAACGGTATTCGCCAATCACAGCTTGCATGGCTTCAGTACTATCTTTAAAACTTGAATCTAAGTTAAAATAAAAATAAAAGATTCTATTTTTGTTAGGATGAATATGCGGAATTAAAATTTGAAATTTTGCAATAAATTAAAATCTATCCGGCTCAAAGGACCATGAACTGACTCGCGACTGGTTTGCCGCGAGATATAAAACGCGAAATATATTTAAGTATTTAAAATGATATCCGAAAAATGTTTTTTTATAGAATCTTTATTTATCAAATATGCATCAATTTGATCAAATGATCACTTACAATATTGAATGTTTCACTAGGAAGTGCCTGCGGCTCCAACAGTTTTACCTTTATTTCTGTTATTTGATTAAAGTATCTTACTAATGTTGGAAACATCAGCTCTTTGTGACTTGAAGAATTTAAAGAGACTGAAATCAATTTTTCTGCCTACTTTACAGGAAAACCAATCATGTGAACGCCAAAAATAGGGCGAAAATATTGTTTATCAACCCAAGGGCGAAAAATTCATAACCCCACGATATTTGGATTCTAACATTAAAAAAATGTGCCTTGTATTTGACAGTTATTGAATGCCATATTAGTTGAAGACTTGAAAATACATATGAGGCCAAATATTTGTAAAACGGGAGAATAGTACCTACATTGTGTATCTAGGAGTAAAAGCGAGACGCGGCGAGGCCGAGGCCAACAATCATTGGAGTCTCGGAATATGCAATACAAAAATTAAGAAATTTTTATAAATGCATAACAATTTTTGGTAACCATCCTATTGCCTATAAAATCGTTTCCTTGACAAACACTGGTTGTTTATTATTGTGACAAAAGTCAGTTAGTTAAAATGGACAGCGATGATGATTTTCAGAGGTGCAGGACACCATCAGAATTACTAAATACTGCTACAAATGTCATTTTAAATTTATTGCCAAATAAATCCAAATATGAATTTGCTTACAAACGTCTCATGGATTATTGCCAAGAACCAAAAACAACCTCGCGATCTGAAAATGTAATGATTGCATGCTTTTCAGATTTATCGAAGAAGTTAAAAGCTTCTACATTGTGGTCAAATTACTCAATGCTGAAAAGCGTACTTAGTACCAGAGAAGATATTGATATAACAGAATGTAAATATTTTATAATTAATATGTTATTTATGAAGAGTTTAATTTTTAGGTTGCCTTAATATGTGGTGTTGCCGGTGCATGTCGCCGTGATGAACTATATCAAATGAATTTGAATGGCATAGAAGATTTTGGATCTAAGCTTTTGATTAAAATACCTGATAATAAAACGAATAAACCAAGATCTTCTCTAAGAAACAAAACTTATATGCCATTATATAGAAAATACACTCCGCCAAAAAAGTATCGCATCACCTATAAAATTACAAATATTGTATTAAAAATAATATAAAATATGATTTTTTTTACTGTTGTTTCTTTTGGTTTTTTAAGTAAGCAATAAGTATCTAAAGAAAAATGCAGAATGTACGAAAAACAGAGGGTTTATTTAATTTTTTTCATAAATTAGAAGTAAGCGCATAAACAGCATAGATTTAAAATAAATAAAAATCAAAAGTAATGGTAATTTAGTAAGACGTATTGCCTCCTCTAGCTCTTATAACATCTAGACAACGTTATGGCATACATCCAATTAATCTTCTCAGATAATCTTGATCAATATTATCCCATTCTATGGTTAACAACCGTTGCAGGTCCTGAAGATTAGCTGGCGTCACATTACCGGATCTCACCCTTCTGTAAAGATAGTCCCAAACATGTTCTATTGGATTTAAGTCCGGCTGCGCGCTGGCCAATCTAAAACTTGTAAATTTACCTCATGAAGGTACTCTGTAACGATTCTTGCGACGTGTGGGCGTGCATTGTCATGCATTAAAACGAAGTCATCACCAATAAATGGGGCGTAAGGAACAACATGCATCTCCAAAATTTCTCTTATATACCTATCAGCAGTTAAGGATCCTCCATCTAGCTGTACCAATTCGGTTCGACCCCTTAAAGATATTCCACCCCAGAGCATAATAGATCCTCCTCCAAAGTTTGTCGCCGGTCTTAGGTTGCATTGAAAATAACGCTCGCCATCTCGTCTATAAACTGGTATTCTTCGATCCGAAGTGTATAAACAAAATCTTGACTCATCCGTAAAGAGTATGTTACCCCAATCGTCGATATTCCAGTTTACGTGCTCTCTTGCAAATGTTAGTCGTGCTATACGGTGTTCCCTTGTAAGTCTCGGGGCAGTGGCAGCTACTCTGGCCCTAATTCCAGACTGTCTTAAGATGTGCCTAACAGTTTCTGAAGACACACGTACATTTCGAGTCTCGACTAAGTCATGTTGAAGTTGACTTGCAGTCACATGTCTTCGACGCAAAGCCTGAAGGACTAAAAATCTATTGTCTGCATGCGTAGTTGCTCTTGGCCGACCTGTTACAGCTCGTCTTTCATAAAGACCAGGGTCTCTCGGTACCTTACTACCACTCGTGATACTGTCGACTGATTTACACCCACTAAATTTGCCACATATCTCTGACTCCTTCCATCTTCAATGAGGGAAATTATTCTAACCACTTGATCCCTCGTTAAATTTAAATTTATATTGTCACGACCTTCCATACTCGATATTTAATACAAAATTTTAATTTAAACGCAAACTGTATACTCTTTACCAAAGTAAAATAAAGACTGATAATATAAAAACCAGACAAAATAGCAATTATCACTTTTTTTTTAAACAGTAAGCTGTATTTACAAATTTTATTTTAATATTTATTCTAGCCTTAATATTCTTAAGGGCCATAAAGAAATAATTTAAATTAACCAAATGCGGTAATAAATATTTGTAATTTTATAAGTGATGCGATACTTTTTTGGCGGAGTGTATGTCGCATGTCGTCCACAAAATTTTGAAAGTTGTCGCTTTTTCTTTAAATATTTAAATGGGAAAGGTTGCAGGCAAGTAGTGGGAGTACATCAGTTTGGCAAAATGCCTCAAATTGTTGCAAAATTTTTAAATTTACCAAATTCAGATGAATACACAGGACATTGTTTCCGTCGATCCTCTGCAACAATTTTGGTAAATGCTGGAGCAGATTTAGTTGCTTTAAAAAGACATGGGGGATGGAAATCCTCAAGTGTTGCCGAAGGATATATAGAAGAATCTTTTACAAATAAAGTAGACATAGCAAATAAAATATTTAGAAGGGAAAAAGACATAGAGGATTCTGTTAATACTATTAGTTTTATTGCCGAAGAAGAAAATAGTAATAACTTTGCTAACTATTCAGAAATAACAAATAAAGAGGAAAGTAACAAAGAAAACTTTTCGACTGGATTACACCCTATTTTTAATAATTTGCACAACTGCAATATAACTGTAAATATTCAAAAATAATTAAATAAATACGAGTTGGTTGTTTGAGTATATTTATTGAATTTACTGTACATAAAAAACTGACGTAGGCTGAATTTTAAGGCCGGGAAAATTTTTCCTGTACTGTCCGAGAAAGTTCGTTGCCCAGCAACAAACGAATTTATTAGAATAGCGTAATTTGGGTCCGAAATTAGTCTGAAAAAATAAGTATTCCGAAACGATTTCAGAAAAATAAGCTTCCCAAGCATATACAATGGGACTTCATAGGTACAGTTTAATTTGGAAACTGTATTTTATAACTGCATACAATTTTGTTTAGTTTTTATTTAAAATATACCAATAAAAGGACATGGGTTCTGTGCAACGTGTAAAAATATAATAGAAAATTCTTTATGCAAACATTAGTTTAGGAAAAAAGTTGACAAGTAAAGAAGAATTAACAACTTTCAACGGAAGTTTATTTAGACTAACAAGTTTTCATATAAAGGGTCGACCTGAACATTCTTCTACACACACACACACGCTTACATAGTTGCACCTAACACTGTTTTTTTGATTGACACAAATCTCCAAAACAAACATCAACAAATCACAATTTTCGTCCAGTCACGTTCTACTCCACTAACCATTATTTGGCCCTTTGTCAACACAACCCAAAAGCGCTTATTTTGCAGGTCCCTTCCGGCCGGGGCCGGATATCTTGTTGTGGTTTCCACTGCTTAATACCAACGTCCGGTCTATCACCGACCAACAAACTGGGTAATCCGATTTTTAGAAGATTTCTCATTTTTTTCTTTTCGTTCCCATACTATCGTTGACAGACACGTACTGGCCGGGGAATATACTAAGTGACATAAAAATCCGAACACCCAGTTTAAATAATTTTATTTTAATAAAATGGTGAATTTATTTATTTTACTGAAATAAACAATAATTGATCAAATTTTCAGCCTTATCAGTTGAAGATTCCGGTTTTTATACTGCTTTTTTTGAAATCCACTAACAATCCAAAAATGAATATTGTAGCCGTTGTAAAGATTGCGGATTTTGATTCATGACATTTTTTACGATTGGTTAAGATGCCTAGGGTACGGAGACCTGTTGATAGGGGTCGTATAGTGGGACTTCGGGAAGCTGGATTTTCTTTTGGGGAAATTGCAGTTAGATTGCAAAGAAGTGTAGACACATTGTTACCTTGGCCACCAAGATCTCCCGACATCCCCAATTGAGCACGTGTGGGATATGATGGGTAGGAGATTGCTCAATTTGCAACGTCCTCCTCAGACTCTAGAACTTCGAGAGGAGTTGGTGGTTGCCTGGAATGAGATACCACAGGAGGACATTGACCACCTGATCAAAAGCATGCCTAGGCGCGTTGGACACATCGGGGTGCATCCACACATTATTAAAGGTAAAATTTTTATAATTTATTTATTATGCTTCGGTAAGTACTTATACAAAATATTATAAAAATAAAATCATTGAAAAAAGATGAGGAAGACCTACGGATAGCTGAGAGGAAGATTATGAGAACTATACACAGAAAAAAAAAACTAGGTAAATATTATAAAAAATACATTACATATTACAGAAGTTTCTGTTGCTATAGCGCCATCAGAACTTTTTTTAATATAATAATGCGTTTCTGTTAATGTAATTAAAGAATATTACGCATCAAATACAGAAAATATTATTATTATTATTGTAATGTAGGAATAAACTTCTTAAACATTATAAAATTTTCTATACTTCTTATAAAACATTTTTATAGATTTATCGAAATTTTTTGTATATAAGGCAGGTATTTCTGTATAGAGTAAAGAATATTTTAGTATATTTATGAAACAGGTTCCTAGGTTTTACAGAACTCGTGATACAATCAATGACATCTTTTATAAATATAAGAAAATACTCTTTGTGACCTGCACAGAAGTTTGGTATATTTATGAAATATTCTGTTAATATTTCTTCAATTTTTGCTAATAGGACTGCTACTGTAGGCTCTACCATAAAAAAGATGTCTGGGAATCCCTGATTGAAAATTTCTTAGTGCTCTTTTTGCCTGTGGCATCTCTAGTAACCTTTCTGGAAGAAGGCTTCAAATAAGCGTGAAGATACCATAGGAGATACGCATTTTTGCCTTCTAAAAAAAAAATTAGTACTTACTTCATTTGGTAGAATAAATCTGTATTTTTTAAAGTATATTCAAAAGTGTTAAATTTATTGGATTTCATTTAAATACCTACTTTATTTTGTGTGTTTGTAGGTACATTTTAATGTTTGATTTTACCTTTTGACACAACTTCTCGAAGCTCGATCCAATTTTTTTAGAAAATATCTCTGTGGCTTTCAAAAAGAAATTTTCCCATTCTGATAGTATTGATGATCCAACCTTCCTTACTCATAAGTTCAGCGAAATCTATTTCAATCTAAAACAGAGGTATTTATTGATTAGAGAATTTACTAACATATTTTGTGATAAGCATACTAATGTACAAATAAAATGAAAAACTAGGATTCGTATCACATAAAGTTTGAATTTATATGGTACAAACAATTTGAAGAAAATATAATAGCAAATCTTACCAATCTGTACCCCATAGGATGAGTATATTGTTTACATAAATCTTGAACCAAAGACGTGTTATTTTGATTATTGATGTCGCCAATTGATTTCAATCGCCCTTGGCAGGTTCTTGTCCACAAAACTTCAACTTGATCCCATGGCATATCTTCTGTTCTCAATCTGACTACAATGTCTTCATAGTCTTCTTCAACTTCTAGAAGTTGAAAGCTATATATACTTGCAAACTCGAATGAGTATTATTCAAATGATATGATTATAAAAATAGCTACTTACCGTGGAAAATATTGTCATAAAAACAGTACTTACCGTTTAGAAAATATTGTCATAAAAAACACTGAAGTACTTACCGTTGAGAAAATAAGATAAAAACCACACAGATCCAAACAACACATGCACACGCTGACGCTAATGAAACAAAACGGAATCTGTTATGAGTCGGGAATCAGGGTGTTAAAAAAACAATACACAATCGGGCGATTCGCAAGAAGTCGGGAGAGCAATTAACTACCCAAACATAAAACATTGACTTGCCGGTTAATATTGTATTGATAATTTTTGTTGAAACGAAAAACTTTTCTGTTAGATTTAGGAAACTTATTTGTAAGTCTATAGGGTATCTAAATTTGACTTACTACCAGACCTAACAATATCTTCCCAGTTTTAGAATAAAGAACTATTGATATGATTACAAAACATTTCTTTTGCACTAACATAGGAAATTATATTTATGAACAGAATATTTCTTTACTAAGTAAATACAGGATGAACCAATCTTGGCTATTCAATGGGAATTCAAGCTTGGGACAGAACTGACTATTCCAAACTTGGCCATGGCAATGAGTACCCAGGCTTGGCCATTCAAAGGGAACCCAAGTCGTTCGAAAAGTATGGCATGGAGATATTCGTAAATAGGTGCACAACGATAATTAACTGTGCAAAAATTAGCCTGGTGTGGCGGGCTTTAAGTCACACAGGAGAAGTATGGCATGGCATTACAGCCTCTTCTTTTTTTATGGACCATCGGAAATTATTAGAGTTTTTATGGAACAAATCGTTTGATACTTGTAATTGAAACGACTAAGATCACGCGATTGTACCGCCTGTGGCAGCGCTATGGACATCAGTTTTCTTTTTGTCAAAGCGTAATAAGACTCTTGAGGAACCGCCATACTGTAACAAATGACACAACATTTTGTGTTAGTATCTCCCGGTCTAACAACAATCGAAATAAATGGGTGTTGAAATACGAGTATAAGCTATAATAAGCTAAACCCACAATTTTCAAAAAAATTCCTATCATTAAAGTACTACATAAAAATGTATTTGTTTGACGTCAAGTTAGCAAAACCGTTAATAAAAAAACTAAAAGAGCTGCAATTTTTTGCTTTGCACTGAAAAAAACTGCAAAAAAGCTGCAATTACTGCAAAAATAAATTTTATATTTTGAAAAAAGGGTTGTGCTTACTTTATGAGCGTGAAAAGTTGTCTACTTAGTCCAGACTATATTTTAGGGCTGCTTGTAAACCGAATAGTCCCTAGGTATAACATTAATAAAAGTTTTCATGTAAAGATAAAAAAAGAGAACTGGTTGATCGGTTTGCCCGTAAGAGGAGCAAACTGTTTTTTGGTACAAGGAAGGCTCTAAAATTAATATTGCTAACCAGGTTGGGATCGGTGAATCAGAGGTAAAAGTTATTACAAAGGTTACGATAAAGGGAACAAAGAAAATACAAACTAAGTGGAAGAAAGAAATAAAATAAAATAATTAAAATGGGAGATTCAGAAAAATATAGAGATCTTTAGGTCTTAATTGTTCATTTAGACATACATCTTGTTTAGAAGCTTCATTAATCTCAAACACCGCTAAGAGATTCATCCTAGGTCCCTTAAAACTCTTATGTAATCTAGTAATATTGGAATCTCAAAAAATCATGGTGTTCTGAGATAGCATGGTTAGCAAACACAGATGGAGAAGTAGGTAGGTCAAAATTTTTATATTATTAACTAAAATACGATATTCATTAATTCTAATGATTAAAAGACAGACAAATTGGCTTATATACAGGGTGTTTCTTAAGTAATCTAAAATATTATATGGGGCGCTTCTGTTACTCAATTTTAAGACGAAAAGTTCATATAAACATGTGTGATAGGTGTTGTCGTTTATGAGATACAGGGTGTTGTACGTGAAATTAATTTTTCTTGGTGACGCTACTGATTTATATTTTTTTATTATTTTATTACAAGCAACATGTGTTAAACATAAAGAAAAAATAATACATTTCAGAGCAAATGTTCAAAATGTCCACCTCCAGCTAAAATGCAAGAATCCGCTCGATGTCTAATGGATTGTCGAATACGTTCGAAGATACCAGGATTGTTACGAATAACATTACAGCCGTCTATGATACGATTTTGAAGATCTTGTACGTTTAATATCAGTGTTGTGTAAACAAGCGATTTCAAATATCCCCACACACAAAAATTCAGAGGATTGTGTCCAGGTGATCTAGGGGGCCACGGGTGTGGAGATCCTCGTCCGATCCAATGGTCTGGAAAAACATTATTTAAAAACTCGCGTACAATCACTGAAAAATGTGGAGGAGCTCCGTCATGCATGAACCACATGCGCCTTCTAATAATAATAGGTACATCTTCCAAAAGAAGTGGAAGTTCATTTTCTAGAAAATGTTGGTATGTCTCACCGGTTAACCGTACAGGAAGGAAAAAATGGTACAATTAAATAATCATCGATGATGCCAAGCCAAACATTGACCGAAAATGTTTGTTGAAATCGTTTTACACTTATGGTATGTGGATTTACATCTGCCCATATGTGGTCATTATGAAAATTCATAATCCCATGTCTAGAAAAAGTTGGCTTCATCCGTAAATAGAATATTGGCCACAAAATTCGGATTGTTCGCGATTTCACGTAAAATCCATTGACAATACTGTATGCGTAATGGATAGTCAGTAGGTAACAAATGTTGAACACATTGAACGTGATATGGATACAATAAATTATCTTTTAGAATATTCCAAACAGTTTTGTTACTAACATTTACTTCATCTGCAACTTTTCTTGTACTCGTTTCTGGATGTTGGTCAATAATTTGAAGAATCTGGTTTTCCAATTGGGGATTTCTCACAGTTCTGGGTCGTCCAATAATATTCTTCGATTTAGCAAAAGTTCCAGTTTCTTGTAAACGAATATGTAACTTAGTAAACGTATCTGAATATGGTAAACGATTATTTGGATAATGCTGGGCATACGTACGTCTAGCTTCTAAGGCATTACCATTCGCTAATCCGTACAAAAATGCATATTAGCCATTTCAACATTAGTAAACACTGGCATAGTTATTAACTAAACACAGAGTCAATCAAATAAAAATGTACGATTTTTGCGTTGGTTTTCAAATTTGACACTTGTCAACATTATTTCAAAGGCCACTTAGAATAAGCATGTTTTTTGCGTATTACTTCTAAAAACCAGTAGCGTCACCGGGAAAAATTAATTTCACGTACAATCAGAACCGACTTATTACAATAAATTCAACACCCCGTATCTCATAAACGACAACACCTATCACACATGTTTATATGAACTTTTCGTCTTAAAATTGAGTAACGAAGCGCCCCATATAATATTTTAGATTACTTAAGAAACACCCTGTATATACTGCATTGCAATAATTACAACAATTGATAAAATTTTCAGTCGTATCAGTTGAAGATTCCGGTTTTTATACTGCTTTTTTTGAAATCCACTAAGAATCCAAAAATGAATATTGTAGCCGTTGTAAAGATCCAAATTTTGCGGATTTTGAATCATGACATTTTTTACGATCGGTTAAGATGCCTATGGTACGGAGACCTGTACGATTTTGTCAATTTAGTGAGTTTGATAGGGGTCGTATAGTGAGACTTCGGTAAGCTGGATTTTCTTTTCGGGAAATTGCGGTTAGAGTGCAAAGAAGTGTAGACACCGTGGTTAGGTGTTGTCAGGCATGGCTTCGAGAAGGCCGTACGCAAAGAGCAAGGGGCTCTGGACGCCCCCGTAGAACAACAGAACGTGAAGATCGCCGCCTAAGAATATTGGCCTTAGGGGACCGTTTCTCCACTACCAGGTCCATTGCAAATGAATGGTTTGCAGAACACGGAAGACCTATTGGCATGCGAAGTGTTTACCGACGAATAAGACGTTTTGAACTCCAGAACACCGACGTAATCGCCTTGAGTGGTGCAGAGAACGGTCACTCTGGGATCAGTATTGTCTTTAGTGACGAATCTCGATTTTGTTTAGGCATGCACGATGGTCGAGCGAGGGTTAGAAGACGTCTTGGTGAAAAACTGTTGGAGTTATGGTTTGGGGTGCTATAGCTTATGGTTAGAGATCATCTTTAATCTTCACCAGAGGTAACATGAACGCACAGCGTTATATCCAAGAAGTTTTAGAACCCCATCTTTTACCCTATCTTGACACCCTGGCAAATCCAACTTCCCAACAAGATAATGCCCGACCACATGCCGCAAAAGTCACAATAGATTTCTTTCAACATAATAATGTCACATTGTTACCATGACCACCAAGATCTCCCCACTTATTCCCAATTGAGCACGTGTGGGATATGATGGGTAGGAGATTGCTCAATTTGCAACGTCCTCCTCAGACTCTAGAAGAACTTCGAGAGGAGTTGGTGGTTGCCTGGAATGAGATACCACAGGAGGACATTGACCACCTGATCAGAAGCATGCCTAGGCGCGTTGGACACATCGGGGTGCATCCACACATTATTAAAGGTAAAAGGGCTTTAAAGCAATGCAATAATTTTTAAATTTTTATCATTTACTTATTATGCTTCAGTAAGTACTTTTTTATAAAAATAAAATCATTTAAACTGGGTGTTCAGATTTTTATGTCACTTAGTAGTATATTAACAAATAATATTTTAAAAATCTTTTTTCACTTCCAATGTGAGCAATAATAAGTCCTCTTAAACAATAAGAAAATTTTATAAACTGAATTGACTTAAACTTAAATTGACCCAACGAACATGGACATGTTTGAAGAGGTTCTTGATCCTACAGTTACCTTTTTTGTTTTGACCATCCGGTATATTCAACGTGGGCATTAAAAATCGCCATCGTTCCGATTTATTATTTTTAAACGTACCTCCTATTAATCCGTAGCACATAGAAACTCGTTTTCTTTTAATGAAACATCTGTATTACGCCTCTGCAGACCTGCATTCTAGTAATCCGATTTTTAGATTTCTCCCTTTCTTCGTTCTTATAAGGCCGTTGCCGTTACAACCCGTAATGTGTCAGGTCATCGAAAGGACGACAGAACAGTGAAGGAAGAACAAAAAAAAGAAGAAAGTAAAGGGCACCTGCAGCCTGCAGTTGAAACGTGGGACGTGATCGTGAAATTGGTGTAATTGTTTGACGGGCACGGACGAACAACGCCGACAGGGTTGTTTGGGTTTAATTGTAAAATGTGGTGTAAACACATTAATGTGTTAAAAACCAAATGTCCATTGAAAAGCTACATTTTGGATTGCGCAGTTTTACTGTTTTGATGGCTTTTAATGGGGGTTACTGAGAGTTTAAATATAAGTTTATGACTGCTTTTTGCATCTTATTTGACTGTTCTATATAGATATTGATAAATAAAAACAAATTGTAGCAAAAACACTAACTTTTTCAAAGCATCCAATCATAGTGATATTGGAATAAAACACGTCAATTTTTATTTTTGAATGGCCATCAACTGCTATAAATGTGTTGGACATTACGTCATTAGTGATGGCGTAATGACGTCATCGACGATTTTTTAAATACAAACCGAGGTCACGTGACAGCTCATTTGAAAGGTCTCCTTATCGCCTTTGCAACAATGTAATCATTTAAATATTTATTTCTACAGGGTTAACCGAAAATATGAACTTTGTTAAGTAACATGGAATGGACTAGTTTAGTAGGATCATATTTATCAAAATGATAGCAATATGTATTTAGGATAAGATACCTACTTACTTATATTGGTATTCATTTTGCAAGTAATTTTTCTCATTTCGTAAAATTTAGCAATAAATAATTAGTAAGTTTTAAACGTAGCGCCAACTAATAACCAATAATGAAGTGTGTTTAAAAGTCAACGTTGTCACAGTTTAGAGGTTTATACGAGGGGGCCGACACGGGTTGAAATACGTTGAAATAATGTACACCCCACTTGAAATTATTTCAAAATATTTGAAATATATTTTTCCTACGACCACATATGAAAGTGCTAGTTTGCACACTTACTTGTACTTAAGAAAGTAGCTAATATCAATACACGTATTGAAAAGTAAATATCAATACACGTATTGAAAAGTAAAAAATATAGTTCTATGATCTGTGACATTTACGTCAAATTTATCAATAGTAAAAACACATGAATGTCAAAGCAAGGACCATTTAATTTTTTTAAATCTTCCTTGTGTCAAATATTGTATTGTAATTGCCAATACAAATTTTTCTGTATAAAGTAAGAATAAAGAATAAAGTTTCTTATAGGTTTTTAAATTTTTAAAAAATAAACATATTTTTATTCAGTATTATTATTTTTATAAAAACACTTTTAGAAAGAAGAACAGTTTATTCTTCTTTTTTATATTGTGTTTATGTTCCGTGCATGTGTCGAATGTGGATTTTTGAAGTTATGTTTGTGTTTCTGTTTACAATTATCTTTGTGTCTATTATTATTACATTACTTATCAATCAATTTCACCAACTGACCTTTTTACTTTTAATTTTTATAGAGCCCACAAAAAAAATTAAAATGTCATCTAGCTAATAGAGAATTTTGATGTGAATTCCTGAGAAAGGTGGTTATTTGATTTTTAATTAATTATATTTCCATGCAATAATATAAACTCGTTTAAATCCTAATTTTTAACATGATTAACAATTAAAATAAATTTTATAAATAAATTTAAAATATATTATAAGAAATATTGGGGTCGTAGGAAAAATCGTGTACACAACGCGTTGGAAAGTGTATTTCTTGCACTCGTTACAGTTTCCGCACTCGCCACTACGCGGCTCGTGCTAAACTTCACTCGTGCGTAATACTTCACTTTCCACACTCGTTATGTAATATACTATGAAATATTTGAAATATTTGAAATATATTTGAAATATTTGAAATATTTTTGAAATATTTGAAATATTTTCGAAATATTTTTGAAATATTGTTGAAATATTTGAAATATTCTTGTATTACTTTTTACTTTATAAATAATTTGGCAACAGCGCGCGACTTCTACAAGCGTCTTGCTGTGCCATGCTTGCCGGTAGGAATGTTCTGAATGTTAGGATGTCTAGGCACTTTTTACGAGCTACAAAAAGGAAGTAAAACGGAGCTAGTACTGGCTAATATCTAGTACCTATATGTTTTTGGATATCGAATTTTATTTGTGCTGTATGCATTTAATGGAAAGATAACAATTTCAGCGGATGCTTTTCAAAAAATTGAAAGTATTTCCAGCACTGCTGCTACCTCTCCTAGTACTTCTGGTTCTGATTCGACCTCGGAAAACGATAACAGTATTGCTCTAATGGATGATACTGACACAGAACAGTTCAATTCTGAGAACTCAGAATATGATCGAGAATCAGTATCAAAATAGAAAATCAAAGATATTATGCCGTTTATTACATGAAGAACTGGTACTTAGGATGCGTATGATAGCTATTCAAAATGATGAACTCATGAAAATAAAATTCTTACAATATATTATGATGACATTCAAGTGGTGGATCGAAAGTATATTTTTTATGGGCCAATTCAGTTTATTGGTACACATCCATTTTATTTGAAAAGGTGTGATAGAGTTAATATAATTAAAAAGTACAAAACATTGAAAAAATAATTACTATGATTACCTGATTTACTTTTACAGTATTATTTATCAGTATATTAGTTAAAGTTATAAAGATCTCGATAAAGATTTACTAAGTATTATTGTTTTTTTTAGAAAAAATATTTTTATTTTATATTTTACTTAAGCACAATTTACAAAAAAATGTCTGTGTTTCTTACTTTTTAAATTATTGTAGGCTTTTGTTCCAGAGAAAATGACTGTTCAGCCACTCTAGCACAAAGTTAGCGCTGGCAGTGGCGCTCTGTGAAGGCGCTTGAAGGTGGCTGAACGTCTTTGTATGATACATCATATAAAGTTAATTTCTACCTATTATGTTTCCCCCAACATTAAATTCTACAGTTGCATATGTATTCTCGGATATTTAAATTTTATACACTAATAAAAATCAAATATAGAAATTTTCACTTAACTTAATGGTTATTATAATTGTTGATTGTTGTTGTTGACATATGGAACCGCTCACCAACGTAGCGGAAAATAAATTCGTTGAAAAAATGCTACAGCTGTCACTAAGCGGTCAAATTCGCCCTCCGCTTACTCAACGCTTGTGTAACGCTAGCTTGGCTGAACGCCCCCAATGTTTAGAAAGCGTTTTCTATTGATTACCACCCCATGAAAAACTTATTTGTTTTCATCAACTTATTCTCTATAAATCTTGCAAAAGATTCAAGTCAACTACTTATTAGCTTACAGTCAAAGCCAAGGTCAAAGCTCAAAGAGTGTAAACTGTAATCTTAGCCTTTTCTACATTTTTTTGGCTTTCTGAACGTCTTCAATTCAATATGGTTTCCGTTCTGAATAATTTAAGTAATATTTATTTTTGAAATATTTTTGAAATGTTTTTGAAGTATTTTTGAAATATTTTTGAAATATTTTTGAAATATTTTTGAAATATTTTTGAAATATTTTTGAAATATTTGAAATATTTTTGAAATATTTGAAATATTTTTGAAATATTTGAAATAATTTTGAAATATTTGAAATAATTGAAATATATTTGAAATAATTGAAATATATTTCAAATTTTTGAAATAATGTACACCAAAATTGGGCGTGTCGGCTCCCTCGGGTTTATAGTACAACATTTTTTATAATTTAAACTTTCAAGATTTAATTAAAAGGAAAGCAGACAATTTCAGCACTATACAACAAAAAACTAAGCTCAAACCAACAATACATACAGATTACTTGAGTTGAAAAACTTTTTTAGGAAGTTAGGTTTGGCAAATTTAGAGAAACAAGGAACCCTTGAAAACTTACAGTATCAAGTCATAAATAAGGGAAGGCAGTATTTTATTGTGGTTCCCTTAGTAAATATTTTCTAATGGGCATGAGTAGGTACCTGTCATTTTCGGAACGACCATAATAAGGCATTTAGGTACCTTATAGCATTTCCAACCATTCCCTACTACGAATAAATAATAAAAAGGAAGGAGTATAATACCATTTGACGATGTCCGCAATGGTTCTTGCATATGGCTGACTTGAAGTTTCCGGTTACCAGTGATGTCACACACAGGGTATTATAAACTTATGTCTCGTATTCATTATTAAAAAAAATAACTGTTTTCCGCTTGTAATTATCTGTACAGTAATATACATTGTCATAAAGTTGTAGGAATATAAATTTAGATTAAAAACTTCTAAGCAGGTAATTATAAATAGTTGACTTAGTTGGTCTATATAAAAAATAAAGGAACGTCTATGATAACAATGTGGTTGTCATTAAAATATTTTGTTAATTTTTAATAATTCAGATAAATAGAACCCTACAGATGAAAAGTAATTACCATTCAAGAGTTGGGTTAACTACTTAAATCAGAAAATAATATATAAAACAGCATGGAAAAACTATACATGTCAAATGTCACGATTCGAATCAGTCATATTTGGTTCTTCAATATGGCCGACTTCCGTCGCGATTATTTGCTACATTAAAATATGACAACATTCCTTCCTTTCTATTCTTTATTCGTAGAGTCCCTATTAATTGATAATAGAAGTCAAGCTAAAGAGTGCTGTTTGAAACTGGCTGCTATCTGACCAATTAGAGATCTACAGAATTGCCAACTTAAATTAAAATCACTCCTAGTTTTTAAATTGAGTTTAGTTCATATAAGTTATATTTATATTTTTAGCTTGGAGAAAAAATTAATAACAGCTATTATCTTCCACATATAACTAATGCATAATTTTAAAAAAGTTGGCATTGAACATTAATTAAATTGTTGTTTTAATATTTCAAAGAAAATTGTTAATTATCTTAAATTATTCATAAAATAAAAACATGAACCCAGAAACTTTGATTCATATGTAAAAAAACAAAGATGCATTTGCATGAGAAACTAATTTTAATGTAATAACCTCAGAGTTTACTTATTACTCTGAGGTAATAACACATAGGGTACCTTTAAAAAACAACTATTTAACCTTTATTTAATTGTTTTATAAACAAAAATATTTATAAATATATTTATACATATAATTCCAAATTCAGAAAACAGGTTGAAAAGTAATTTATATTCAACAGTAATTATGTACTTCTATATTTAATATTGAATAAACACAAAAATTTGACAGATGTGACCTTCTATCTATTTAAAAAAATAAAACTCTACATTTGCTCATCAAAACGTTCAACACACCTTATTCACAAAGATGAATTTAAAAATTATAATACAGGATGGCCAATTCAAGTGGGTATATTTTGCTGCAAATTTCAACCAAATTTTTATAGACCACAAAATCTTTTTATTTAAAATTTTAAAACAACTGAGCTTGTTTGGATTATCTTCAGTTTAATTAAAAGAAATATAAAAGAATACATTGAAAGAGTCACGGTCACTTCACTACCATCACAAAACATGTTAATGTGCATGCAATAGAAACATTTTTGAAGGTAAAGTAAAAGAATAAAACATTTTACAGTCTTTAAAAATTGTAGATAAGTAAATTTGTAGGATTGTATAATATATATCTTTTCATATAATAATGGATAATGATTTAAGAATACATAGGTATTTTATTATTTACATAAATATAAGTATAAAGTACAAGCTCGAGTACAAGTATAAGGGCATATATCTCGGCATATATCAAAACAAGAAAAAAATTCAGTTGAAAAGCAATAGAGAAAACCAAAAAGTAGTTTATATTATATATTGGAATATTTTTTGAAAAAGTAGCAGCTATTATCATTTTGCTGTAATAATCCTATAGAAAGAGGACCAATTTATTTTTTTTATATGCCTAAAATAATCTCCAATTAATTTTAATATATTTATCAGGTGTTTAGATGAATAAGCTATGTCATAAGGCATAGTGTATACATTCAGTTAATTTAACCAAGTATAATATTCATGCTATTTTTCAAAAGGTTTTGAAATAGTTCTTGGTTTGATTATTATAAAATAATAACTCGAATGATAATTACATATATTCTATATGTTAGAAACAAATTTATATATTCTGTTTACCAAAAAAATGTAAACAATGAATGTATGACATGATTCAACCTTTATTTAATATATGTATTTTTACTAAATATTAACTCAGTAGGTAAATCAAAATAAAGAAAAGCCTATAAGCAACTGAATCTAATCTAGTCTAAGTGAGAGGATTGTTTATTTACTTTTTTTGAAACATTATGACAAAAGCTTCTAGATCATATAAATTAAGTACACATACATAAGTATGAATTGGATTGTCAAATACATACATTTAGGTTACAGTTTCCAAAAAAATTGGTTAGTTACTTACCTTCATAACAAAGAGCTATAAAATCTTTCTCGCTTCTTCTGTTAATGTCCCACCTCAAGAGCCAACTACCCTCATCGTTTTGCTTAGCAAAAATTTTATTTGCACATTGTATATCCTGATTATTTTTATTAACACAATTTGAAACTTCAGAATGATCCTGTACATTTTCACAGTCAGAAATATCTTTAATATTTTGAAATTCGCTTAGTTCCGCACTTCCCGTTTCTGAAATACCGTTTTCTTTTCGATGGCATTTTAAAAATTGGCAATTTATTTCGATCTCATTTTCAACAGAATCAAGGTTTAAATCGTTAACAATTGTTTCAATGTTTTCGTCCATTTCGCCGATATCAATACCTACTATGATTTACATTATTAGTAGAAAAATATTGGCTATTGAATCCAGCCTCGAGATGTGGTTGTCATGACGACAGACATTGAGGCGACTCGTTCCACTGCAGATTTACAGATATTGAAGGATTCACCACCATTATCAATTTTTTACACTATGTCCTAACACAATTTTCATGTTTTTATAATGTTTGATTGCACCAGAACGTTATTTGGAGTGTTTATGTAATAAACGACTTGAAATTAAATACTATAAACATTGTATAAGTCATCACAATCAATAAATCTTTTACTTAGAATTAGAAGAAAGGAACTAAGTTTTATGCACAAAATTGTTCCCAAACAGCTGATTTGACATTTCAAAACATTTTAGATGTCTCAACTGGATATGCAACCACTTTAACAGGTAACAGAACAACAGTCTATTTTTATCATGTACTGATAACGATGTAGTTTTCAATTCAAGTAAATAAGGTATGTTTCATTCAAACTTATGTTGTATAACATATTTAATACGTAAAAATTTTAAAAATGTTCAAAATAGGTTGATACTTTTAAGAATAAAAGCCACTTAAAAGAGAAGAAGAGTCTAAACATTTAGAATTTAAAACTTTATAAACGTAGTTTGATTGTAAATATTGTCGATTACCATCTTTAAGGAAACCTCATCAAAAGAAAGAAACTAAGAATAATTTTATATTGGGTAATCTTCCAGTTTAACAATCTACAATTTTTAAACAACTACAATTTACATTGAACCTTGTTAGTATATTTAAATTTTAATGTATTAATTGGTTTATTAATGGACATATTATACACTGTTGCGTTTTAATCAAGATAGTGTTTTAACCAAATACATAGTTTTTCACTATTAATTTGAATTTCTTAATCATGTCAATGGTGTTTGCACAATTATATGCCTTTAATAAGTAACATTTAAACACTCAACTAAATTGATTTGAAATAATTTTACATGTTTTAGCAACTGGGAATATGATATTTAAAAACATTCTTTATCATCACTTGTGCGAACCACAAACTAGTTCCAACTATTATAAATATAAACAAAAAGGAAAAAATATCAGCATTACCAAAGGGATAGGAACCAATAAAATAAGACAAATTTGCCATTCAACCTAGAGGTATAAAAAAAATATATTGGGAAGATCCTTAAGGGTTCCGAGTATTAACCATGTTATTTAGCAACAGCTCAATTTGCAGGTATTATTGATATCTATAAATACACCTACCAACTAAAGACTAATGTTCATTTGCACAAGTTTTAATTAACATTTGACTGAAGGTGCTTGTTAAAGTGACAGTTAAATATTAATCAAAACTTATGTAAACCTGCATTTGAAATAAAATGTGGAAGTTATAACACTTTTAAATATGATTAGGAAAGGTTACTCATTTGATCACAGAGAGCCTATATACTTTGTCTAATTATAAAATATAATTGCTAGACAAGAGATTATAGTATATAGAATTTTAGTAGAATATAACAAAAGTAAATTTGAATTAGTAATCGATTTATTGCAAACAGCATTAAAAAAATAAAATTTAGTTATAGAAGTTTAGATGTAACACTCTGAAAAACTAATTAGTAGCAATATTTATTTATTTTTATTAAAAATACAAAGACAAATGCATTAATGTGAATGTAAAAGATGTTCAATTTGCTTGCCATAAACATTTCAATCCTAAATAGTTTTCTATTCAGACTATACTCTTTGGTGTGGCCAATCTCATTGAAAACATTGTTTATCTTTTTAAGGTAGTAATTTAAGTTTAGTTTTGTGAACAACATTTTTGGTACATCTCCATTAGAAGAAGTCTAATGATGTCATACCTATAAAGGGATTGTGATGGGCATTCCATTGATCCTTGTCTTTATATCCGCCAGTTTGGTAATGCATGATGCTCTAGCTTAATGAAACCATAACATATTCATTCAAATTTCTGAGTTTGTTGGATGTGAATATAAGTTTGTCAAAGTGGGCATGGCATTAAATTCTAAATGCTGCTAAATAATTATGAATATTCAAATGACTATGAAAGAACAGGGACCTCCAACCAATCCTGCCTGCCCTTAATCTTTTCAGGGTATTGCATGATGAGTTCTCTCATCCAGCAGGGATTTTCCCTATACCTGTTTTGATTAATAACATGACCTGAAGTGATAATCTGCTAAAAATCATTGTTATCCACCAATTCAATACCTATAGTATAGTGTCATTACTACATTAGGGTTAGGTACCTACTTAATTTGCTTTAATTTGACAGGTTAAAAATGAAAAGTGACAATATTTAATTAGAATTTTTTTATTGTGATCATCAATATTTTAAAATTATTATGGGTAAACAAAGCAATCTACATATAGAAAATTCAATTGGCTTAAAAGAATGTTCATGTAGAAAAGATCAGTCAAAGCTTCAATGGAGTCCTCTTTTTGCAGTAAGTTTCTATGTTTTATTAAAGTGAATAATGTCCTTAGCTAATCTTAAACATTAAAATGAAAGTCATGGACCCACAATAGTAAATAAATTATTAAAAATAAAACAGAATGATTATTTTTTGTTTATGAAAGGCACTCCAAGACGATTAAATCTACAGCTACATATGAATAAAGGTGTGAATAAAATTTTGTTGGTGCATGCTAAAAGATATTCTTTTTTTGTTAGTAGGAAAGGTAGAAAGTGAGGCTAGGTGCAAAGTAAGAATATTCACAATTTCGTCACACTTATTATGCTTTTTCTCAGCTTTTTGCGCATATTGATAGAACATTTCTGTTAATATACTTTGGGAAACTATACTGGAACAAGTTTTTTTATGAAAAACTGTATATTGATGTGAAGTAGGAAAATAGTGCGACAAGAATAATAGATTCCTGGAAGACTTCAGCATTTAACGAATAAATATTTGAATATTTCGTCGAAAAAGAGATTTTTTCTTGGCTGCATGAAGACGACCTATAGATTTTCTTTTTGACTCGAGCAGGAAACAACGAGCAGTATAGTATCATTTAAGAATATTCAAAATATTATATATTAATTGAGTGAAATGGATTTGGTATTAGCGAATTTTATAGAGGCAGAAGAAGATTGAAGAGAAATGCAGAGGATCGAAAGGAGACATCCACAACAAATGTCTTAGAACTTCTTGAGAGTTCAGACAATGCCAACTAGGTATTTGTGGTAAAACACAGATACTGCGTTAATTTATAGCATCAATTAAGTATCGTTTATATAGAAAAACATTTCTTGTTTACGAGAAAAAATAATAAAATACTTCCTCATTTTTAATTAAAAATAAAAATTCTAATAAAAAACAATAACCTAACAATGCTTTATGATGTACCTAGGGCATAAACCTTATGGTAACAATATTTGTTTTGCGCCATAGAAACCACAGATCAGCCATAGATAGACCCTTTTAGTTGTTTCTTTTTCTATCTTCCGAATATGCATACGAAACTACTCGAAAATCTCCGAATAGACATACAGAGTAACGTTACAAGAAATTTCCTAAAATAGAAAGGAATTTCTTTTCTATTCCGTTACAGAGTTTACATCCTGGTCCCATTCACCCCGATGATCTTCCTTATTCGCTGTTATGGATTTTAAAATTTCATTATTTCTTACTTTGACCACGAATCTAAGAATTGTGTTTATCTGAAAGTTGGGCAGGAAAAGAATGGCGCTTACTGAACATTCTTAGGATTTGTGTTTCCCTTAAATCATCAGAAAAAAATTCTGCCGTTAAGTTAATCGGTTATTAAATATATTTGTTGTAGAATACTTTGGTGCAATGTCTTTCTGGTTGACTAGTTTTAGGAGTTCGAGTTAACATACAATAAGCACTATATTAATATCTCTATATTATAAATAGTTTCGAGAATTTTATTTTAGAAAAGAAATTACTCAGGAAGGGTATTACTTGACAATTGGTTTGAAGATACATGTGCTTACAAAAAGAATAAATATGATCATATTTCTGAATATGTGACTGAATATGGAGTAAAACCATATACAGCTAATCCGCGATCCATTATATGGGATGCTACCATAAGAGATGAGGTAAGTCGGTTAGACTTTAGACAATATTAAATACATGCCGTATATAAATATAAAAATATATATTTTTTAACACGATTTCAATCGTTGTAGTTTTTGTTTGTAGGGTAATGATGCACTTTTTGAAAACTACATAGACAAAATGGAGGAAAGTTATATAACATCATACTACTTATCGTACAAATTATTGCCAGAATTGGCTAAACGGTTCCCAAATCAACCTAGAGCAAAAAGCCGACACATAGATGAGATGCCGAAAAAAGATGAGCAATTTCTCAATTATGTAAGTATCTATTTTTGATTATTTATTTAAAATAGAAAAATATTTCTATTTACCTCTCTGAGGTTTAGAATCGGTTCCAAACCAGGCTTGACAGTTTTCTAAAGAAAAAAGAACAACTTGCTGAGCTATATATGTCCCACAAGATTGGATTAAATTTCAATAGAAAACCTGACGGTGATCGATCAAGTCAATACTTAAGAACATCTCTGCCATTTTGCAAATTAATTTTTGTGTACTTCAATGTTCTGTGCTAAATGCTAGCAAATCATTCCGTTTTGTAGTGATTATTTTTTTCACCTGTCAAAATATAACAGTTTTGTGATTTCGTCCAATAAAATCGCTTAATCTTTAATGTTCTGTGTCAAATGCTAGCCAATCATTCCGTTTTATACTGATAAAACCACTAGTCGTTTTACCAGGATCGATAAAATCATAGAACTGTCAAAAATTCAATAACAATATGGAACAATTAAACAGCGAAAATAGATAAATAAATTTTTATTTTCTAGACTCAAACTTTTTTATTTTAGGCAAAACTACTCAAACAAACTGAATAAGATAAAATCACATTTTCAGTTTATCGATAAGTATTGTATTGTAAAAATTGCTATGAAAATACATAAATAAGTCATTCGATTTTCATTTTTGAATAGTTAGTTGAATATATTAAATGAGTAAGAAAAAGTATTTTTTCATTTTGCCTTTGCATCAGTTTACCTCACATGCTGCCAAATGGATTGAGATTTAGTTCTAATCAAGTAGTCCCTGTATTTTTCTACCTTGGTTAATAATGAACAACTTTACTACCTCAACAAACGCCAATAAAGTTACGTATATAGACTAGTAGTGATGAAAAGTATTAATTTTTGTATTATAAATATTGTTATATAACACCTCATTCCTTTAAGGGTAACCAAGAAAACTACGGTTTAGGAGATTACAAAAAATATTCTTGGGAACTTAGAAATAATGATCCTCGATCAACGGCTGAAAGTATAAACGAAATAACTTATGTTAAACCAGACGACGAATCATATAAGTTTCGTAGGTGGTAAGTACTTAAATAAATGGAATGTTAACATTAAAATATAAAAATTTATTTTTGAGCTAAGCAATTATTTAAGGCAATGCATTATATTATGTGGTTGTGTTAAGACTAGACCATATAGATCAGCATGGTTTTTCTAAATCATTGCAGAGTTATACTAGAGGGAAATACATCCAGGATAATCCCTTGGGGCTAATAACATCTAGGCTTTAATATTGTTAAGTCTTATTACTTCCATACTTGGTCGAGACTTCACACTACTTAATGAACATCAGGTAGCATAAAAAAACAAAATGTAACTTCAACATGACAGTACTATTTTTTAGTGAAACAGCTGTCGTTGATTTAAAAAAGCAATTTTTTGAAATGTTTTATTTTTAATGTTCACAGTGAAGTTAGTAAAGTAATTAACTTTAGCATGAATAAGTTTGTCCATTAAAACTTACTAAAAGAATGGCGATTTACTTTTAAGTAGAAATTTAAACATTGGTTTAACATTCCTTAATACTATTAGTACCAGATCTCTTTGGAATAAATATTTTGAATAGAAATTTAACAAATTCCAGCCGGTTTAAATAGATTTTCAATGAACAATATTAAACTTTTAGGCCTCTAATACGATCTGTAAAAGGAAAATATGGTGATGTGTATCGGCCCCTTCCTCCTGACCACCCACGAAGATTATTGAGAGGATGTAATCCTTTAACATGGGAGTGCTAAGATGTAGCAACCCAACATACATATATTGTTCTTTCGAAATCAAAACAAATCTAAAATGTGGATGAATCACTTTTTGTTGTTTAGTTTATTACCTGTAAATAATAAATAATACTTGCACAATTAATTTGTTTGTATAAAAATTTGTTTGGGTACGTTTATTATAAAAATAAAAAACAGCATTTGTTGATTTGATTGTGGTTTTTAAATTATTACAAATTTGAATGCAAAATATAAATACCAAAAAATTCATTATCATAATATTCGGCTGTAAATTCGACAAGAAGATAGGTATGATAAGCATTAAGCAAGTGGTAATGAATATTGCTTTATTTCAAGGTATTGGGGAATTACACATACGGTGTAATTACAATTACAATACTATTATTAACTAGTCAAATACAAACTTGGGTGGAAATAGTTTTCTTTGAAATGACTCACATTCAAATTGGTTTAACATATCCTAGACCCATTGCTTGGACAGCTCCAAATTTTTGGGGAATTTATGTGAACTAACACTTTTCCTGTAGTGATGTTTTGACTGAGGTACTGAACAAATAAATCTGAATTTACGTTCCATAATTATTAAATAAATATCATCAAAGAAAATTAAAATCCCACCAAAAACATTCTGTAAAAAACTAGACAAGTCTGAATGGAGCTGCTTGTTTATCTCTAAAAAGTATTGAAATCCAGATCCAGTCGTGCCAAATTGCGATTTATTTACTATTATCACAGAGTATATAATACAAATCAGAGTATCGACGCCACGAATACATATAACAAGGATGTGAAACTCCTATGCCGAGCTATAAGCGCCCGTGGCTGAATTTACGGCTCCTATCTGGGCGGAGTCTAGTCCACGGTCGTTGCGTACTTTGTACTGCGCATCAGCATTATTCGAAAACACATGCGGTTGGTTATCTCGCTCGCACAAAGAAAAAGACAGCCTGTTGCGCAGTACGGAGTACGCAACGACCGAGAATTTAACCCTGCCCAGATAGGCGCCTTTTCTCCTGCTACCCTCTCCACTCGAGTTTCACATCCTTGTTATAATATGTATTCGTGATCGACGCGCTGTCGGCTCCTTTGATGTTCATAAGACGAGAGCAGCCACAAAACAGAATATTGGTTAGTCTGTTTTATTCTGTTTTGTGGTATAAACTCAGGATAGTACTAAAATAGTTATTTGTGTACCAAGGCCGTAATGTTGATCTTTTTTGGCCGAATCTGAAATTTGCGGCCGAGGCGTAGCCGAGGCCAAGCAAATTTCAGGTGAGGCCAAAAAAGATCATACGGCTGAGGTGCACACAAAATTTTTTAAGAGAGTGTCTCATCAAATAGGTAACAACTTTTTTTTACAATTTTGTTTCTAAACAGAGACGAAACTGGAAGATTAGATTCAAATTTTTATTAACCAAATGAAAAGTGTATTATTAAGTAACAAAGATGTGTACAGAATTACTTACAGTAAGTATGATAAACAGAAATTGGGTCATAACGAAGTTAATAAATTAGGGCATTATTTGTTTTATGGGTAAATAACCCAAACATGCAAATTAAGTGTGTCTAGTAGGCCGCCTTCATAATTTGACAATCTTAATATCGGACGTGGAAATAACTCAAATAAGCAAATTAAATGTGTCTAGTAGGTTGCCCTCATAAAGACTTTGTTTGCAAAAGCGGCCGTAAAGTAAAAAAGCGGCCGTAAAGTAAAACAGCGGCCGTAAAGTAAAAAACGTTAATAGATCCGTAAAACTTCATTTTTTGTGACACTCGCTTAAAAAAAACATTATAATAGGTAAGACATTTTTGACATTTTTTATTGTTGAGAAGATTGTTATTTTCAGAATGCTTAGAAAAATAAATTTGTTTTTAAGTAGTTGATTTATTTGTTTTGAAAAAAAATAAAGTTGGTTTTTTAGGTTAAATAATTACATATAAATAGAATTTCTACGCAAAATAAATTACGGAATATGTATATATGTCTTTCACGCAATTTGCCCTGTTAGTAATGAAGGATATCAATAATTATTACGATTATTGCGTATAACAAGGACATTCTGTTAGTAAAGAAAAGAAAATTTTGCCATCAGCAGCTTGTACGCAATTTGTTAATTCTCATAAAAAATGGTCAATGTATTCAGCAGTTAAAGAAAAATCATTAAAAGAAAAACAAAAAGTAATTGATAAAAATAATTGGTTCAACGGTATATAGGAAAATAAAAAAAAATAGGAAAGGTAAACAAAGAATAAATTTCATGGTCCATATATTTTAACAAAAATATTAGAAAACCGAAAAATATAAATTGAAAATCCTCAAACTAAAAGTAAATATATCAAACATTTAAATGAAACTAAAATAATTCCTCTAATTGTTTGGTTGATTCGGAATCTAACGAATCAAATGTAGAATAAATCATTTAACTAAACAATAATAATCTAATTAGAACAATTTGAAAATAAATTCAATTACATAATAATAAATTTGAGAGCTCAATTTTTATATGAATAGAAAATATTTAATTAATTTCAAACATATTTATTATTTTAAATATATACAATTATTATGAGGAAAATTTAAGTTACAAAAATAAATATTTGCATAAATTTTATTATTAATTTATTTGTTGGAAGCAATTAGAAATGTAATTTTGAATTATCATTCTAAATAATAATTGAGTTAGAAAAAGGAATTCATTCAATAGAAATGCTCATAATATTTATTTTATCTCTTTAAACCAATCCAAAGATTTAACCCTTCCTTTTAATCACAGAAGATAATTATATGACTATATAATTAGGAATAAGTTTAAAAACATTTTCAATAAGTGCTAAAGACATTTTATGATTAAAGACAATTTAGTTTGAACATTTAATTTTGCAAGTAAATTTATGAACTTTTGAAAGCGAAAATTAGGAACTTAAGAGAATAAAATAAAAGAAGGAAGATGGATAGTTTAAGAAGATGCTTTAAGAAGAAATTAAGATTGGAGAAGCTCAAGAATGCGCTTCTTTCTAAGGAGGGAGGAGTTACAGTCCAAGAAGAATACATATATTTTTAATTTGAAACGTAATAACGTTTTTGCTTGCTTTGTTTATTTAAATAGCTTGTTTTATTTTTTTACAAAAAGACTTAATACGAATTTAACGATTCTGTTTACAATATTTTTCATTGTTTTTAATAATTTAGTTAGTAGTAAACAAGATTAGATACTTATATAAATAGTAGAATTATTTTGCGTTGTAAAAGAATTATAATTGATTCATCGAGATTATTATGAATATAATTGGTTTATCGAGATTATTGTTTATTTGAGATTCATTATTAAGATTTTAAGTTAAAATATTGTATTTTCTATGATTAGTTAATAAATTTATTTTTAAAAAATCATTTCCCAATTCATTAAACATAAATTGGGTACAAGTAATTTTTGTTTACACGTAATTTTATTATTTTATATCTGTTGTAACTACCTGTTTGTTAAGGGAGATAATAGCCCATGCTGGTAATTGGACGCTAGTGTCTCATTTTAGGCTGTTGTTTGTTGTGCAACACATGCATTCGGCATTGACAATGGACTTCTTCTCACAGATAACCTTTATGCTTCTGCTCTCTCCTTTTTGAAGCGTCAAATCCCTCACGGATCTAACACGTACAGACGGACTAAAAATGATTAAAAGTCCGGCCGTACTGGAAATAATTTTTTATACCCACTGTTTGTTTTAAGCTCGCCTATATATAGTAGCTTTCACAATAAATGGTATTGACTGAAGGATTATAATAAAACCAATAAGACCCTTAAGTTGTAAAATCCGAGATGCACATCATAAACGTAAAAGGATCCGATTAAGGTAATTTTTTTTCTCAGAGAGGGATTGCAGAGGATTACAGCTTACACTTCTTGTTCATTTCAGTCTTTGTATTTCATTGGAAGTGTTCACTTGTGTCACGGCTTGCAATAATTTTATAACATTTATTTGTTATTGCAGACATTAATAGCAAAGATTTTATACCCCAACGTACAGAATAGGCACTATGTGGCGTCCGTGGATAAAAAGTAATAGTGCTTCTTCCAGTGGTTCGTTAAAGAAGAATCATTTATCTTGTGACGCGAAAATCATTATAAAAAATGTTTATAGTTCCTTACTTTAGCAAGGATATAACGCGGGTGCTGCAGCAAGGGTAACCAGTAATTTGACGAAGGTGCCTCTTACTTCAGTTAAACGAATTGTTGAAAATTCCATGGAATCAAGAAAAAAGCGTAAAGATTCCGGTGTCACAAAAAGTCTAGAAAACTGGGAAAAAGATTTGATAAGGCGAAAAATCTACACTATGTACGATGAGCAGCGTGTCCCTACAATCAAAAGTCTGAAACAGCGGCTCATCAATGACGAAACTTACATCAACTCTGGCCTCACTACTCTTTGGCGAGCTCTGTCTGCAATGGGCTTTAAATATCGCAAAATTGACAAGAGACAAGTAATAATGGAATCCAAACGTTTAATAAACTGGCGTTCTGAATATAAAACGTCACTAAGAAAATACCGGTCTGAAAATCGGCCAATACTCTACCTCGACGAGAGGTGGTTTGACACGCATGACACCCCTTACAAAAGATGGTCTGATTCCTCTGATAAGTGTAAAACAAAAGCACCATCAAATAAAGGGAAGAGAATCACAATATTACACGCAGGATCAGAAAATGGTTGGATCCCAAACGCTATGTGGCTTTCTGCCAAAAATATTAAGGACTCTTGTGTTGATTATCACGAAGATACGACAGCAGAACTTTTTAAAGATTGGTTTAAAAATTGTCTGTTACCCAACATTCCGCCAAACAGCGTTATAGTAATAGACAACGCAAGCTATCATAGTCGACAATTGCAAAAAATTCCGGGCTCAAAGAATACGAAATTGGAGATTCAAAAACTTCATGGCTGCAAATGACATATATTTTGAGGAAAATTATACAAAAAAAGAACTTTTACAACTGCTACAGCATTTTCTTAAAAAAAACGTATGTTTGTGATACAATTGCAGAAGAATTGGGACATACAGTGTTACGACTACCTCCCTACTACTGCGTGTTCAATCTCATAGAGCTTATATGGCACCAACTTAAACGAGTGTGCGCGGAAAAAATACTTCTCCGACTTTAAGTGGTATTGTGGTAGAATTAATTAGGAACTGTATGAATGACATTCCTACCGAGAGTTGGAAAAGTTCTGTTAGTCATGTTATAAATGTTGAAAACTCGTACCTTTCTGTAAAATCAATTGCGCCAATTATAATTAATTTAGATGAGGATAGCGATAGCGACACAGAACTAAATATAGAATAGAATTGTAACATTTAAATAAATTACTTGTATATCTCCTATATTATGCAAAATTAAAATTTCTTAAGTTCGACCCTGTAGCACATTTGCATCTTTTACCTGATGATTTTCTACACAATGAGATTAAATCGGGTAGTTTATTGCAGTTAATAAGTCAATACCATTTACTGTGAAAAATACTATGCATAAGTATTATTGAAATACGCAGCATTGGCAGTGTTTGCTTCGTGCTCGACTTGGCGTGCCCCCGATAAAAGATGATGCTTTATATTCACTATATTATTTAAAGGGTATTATTAAAAACTGATTTATGTTGTTCACATCTTCTTCAGTTACTAGGAAGGAAGACTTGTCTTGCAGGTTTCCAATATTTAAGATTGTATGAAAATAAAAGTCAATGTAACCAAATGAACAAACAATTTAATACTACTTATTTTTAAATATGTCCAACGTTATTCGTATAAAATTATATTATGCAGATTTGTTTTCGATTTTTTCTTCTCCTTCTCCTTGCCCCAAACGTTCTTCGAATTCTTCCGTTTTATTTTCTTGTTCTTTAACCCTACTTTCTTCGATTTTATTATCTAATGCCATTGATTTTTCGTTTGTTTGAGCGACTCTTCTAGCCCCGTACGTGTCCTTTTCGTTTCCGTTGCTACACAACTTTCCAATTTTATCACTAAAATTATTCACCGTAATAATTCTCCTCTTTAATTCTTCTTCGTTTAGCTGTGCATCTTGCATAGGATTATATATTTTTTTAAGATTTAAATTCATCATTTCCAGTTGGATATCCATGATCTCTCGAATAATTTCTACGCTGACATTAGCGTAGCAGCTGGGTCGAACTTCTCTCATTATCGAACTTAACATTTCCAAAGTATCGAACCTCTTCTTATGCACATCGTACTCTGAATCTATATCTTTTTCGTAAAAGGCCAGGTATCTGTATAATTCGCTTAATTCTAGAATAATATTGACGTATTGCAAAGGATAATCTCGCAGAGTGTAAAACAGTCGAGCTCTTTTCAACCACTTGTGCGTATGAGTGAATAAGTCGCGGGCTTCTTGAACGTTAATGACTTCTTTTGTGGGAATATTCGGTAATATTAAGTTCATATTGTCAAACCTAAAATTGAAGGTATCAGCTGTTTTCACTTGGTTTTCGATATCGTTCCTTTCGTCCCAGACTTTTTCTAACACAGAACGCTTGCTTTGACCAAAAAGTTCTATGCCGTAACTAACCTACAACCAACAGTACCTTTTATATTATTGAAGTATTCGACGAGCTGCAGATCTAAAGTTGACTGTCATTGCTAAGGATTTATTGTACTTTCAATTAGAAACAGATTTTTAAGTAAAATGTTAATTGAACTAAAATTTAGCTTTCTAAGTTGAGCTGTTTTCTACACTAGGTAGAGTGTGTAGGTACCACCTTTAAGCTCTTCTCGGAATTTTCTTTCTTTTAGGTCCCCAGGCAACACGTTTGTTACGTTGACATAAATATTACATAAATTTGAGAGAACATAACTTACATGAACCTGTTACATAAATGTTACATTTAATCCTACAAATATCTTTATGCAATATTTATATAAATTTGATATAAGTTACAGGTAACCGAGACGTCAGTAATTAATAAAATCAAAAATTATTTATATGTTGTTTTCTAAATAAAAGAACTTTAGATATTAACTGTTATTATAAAGTAGATAGAAATTACTACAAAAGAATATTCATTTTTTTGTTAAACGAATACCATTATGGACACTGCGACACTGGCCGCGCAAGAATACATCCAGCGCCGGATTCCTTTATGAGGTTAAAATAAGCCAATTAAAATGATGCTTGTGGGCGGAGTTCCTACCGTTGATATTTTACGTGACGTTTAAACTAGGTATAACTGAAAGTAACTTTTAAGGTTTTAAGCAGGTATTTATTATTTTATGATTGTTTTCCTTTGATCTTGTCTTCATTTCATAGTCATAGAAAATTTTAACTAACGTGTAAATGGAAAACTTTGTGTCTTCCTCGTTAAATGAAAAATTCATTAATGTGAGTATCAAATCAAATATCTATTTCTGGCGTATAGGTAGTAATAGGAATAATTATTAAATTAAATCTACCAATTTTTTAGTCTGTTTTGCCACCTGGCTGGGGAACAAAAATTATAGAGAAAAAGATAATAAAAGGTGAAGATAAGTTCCCTAACGTTCAGTTGCAATTTTTCGTTAATTGCACGAACAAAAAAGTGTTTGGTAAATGCAAGAATGATAAACATTTATTTATCATTCTTGGGTAAATGGTTAAGAGAGTTTGAAAACCTAACCAATTCATCATACGTTATAAATAATACGGTTATTGAGGATAGAGAACGGATTAAACTTAAGTGAAATATTTAAATGATATATCGGTACCTATACATAATAGATTGAATTTTTGAGCTTATTAAAATTATTTAGTAAACATTTAAAAAGTTTTATTTACCATATAAATTTTAAATTTAATTTTAGATGTCACCACTTTACTCGGTGCTAAAAAACTTACGAACCATCTTCACAAATTAAAACGAGAAATACCAACTGCCCTTCAAAATTAACAGTAAAAATTCATCTTATTAGAAAAAATGGGCATACAAGAAAAATTCCAACTTTTACAAGAAGCACCTTGTGAAATAACTCTTATTGTAACACACAATCCGGCAATTCAGATTATTTGCGATTTCGGAAAGTTAGTAATGATGTAAGAGAACAGTTATTACGTCTCTACAAGAATGGACATACAGCAGGAACAGCATTAGAAATGATTAAGTGCAATATCCAGCTAACTTGTGATGACTACAACACAGCTTTAGCAGATAGGAATAGATGCCCAAGTTATAAATATTTGATAAAAACTGGATTTCATTATGGATTAAAACTACAATAATTTGCCCAAATCTATGAAATATTTCAACTCTCAGAGGTTGGAGGATGGAAATAAAAAATAAGTAATAAAAAATCCTCAGTATTTTTACCCTTAATTTAGTTACTGATAACCAAAACATGTATATTAATTAAATTAAACTTATTTTAAAAAAACCTGAAATTATCCCCTGGCATAATAAAAAAATACACCTTTATAATACATTTTTACACTGCAATTATATATTTTTTTACTTTCTAGCCTAGAAAGCACAAATTGAAAAAGTGCGCCAAATATCCAAGCCACACCTACTAATATTTCTATTGGCCTATTTTAGCCTCATAACGGAATCCGGCGCTGGATGTATTCTCGCACTGGCCGCCTGTTACTACTAAAAAAACGAAGAAGAATTAGGGTTATGTCGTCGTTCATCGGCAAACTTTTATTATCGTGTCCGCGTTCCATACTTATATTATTCTATGCGTGTTCGACTGTGTCGCAACATAGTTTGGAGACTAATAATCAGGCATGAAATATTTTTAGGTAGGGCTTTACTTTAACGCACGCAACAAAAATGGTCATGTGATATATCAATCGAAAGCCCTTGAGGAGCTGAGTCGATTGACACCCCTCATAGTTGGCGCATGCGCAGAATAAAAAAGTTATGAATTTTTTAATGTTCCATTATAAGTCTATGGAGAATGCCAAAAAGACTCAATAACGGCCCTAACCTTTAATTCAAATATCCGTTAAATGTATATTCACTCATCCCAGCAGAAACAATTAAGTCAAATCTAACCCAACCCAACCTAACCTAACCTAACCTAACCTAACCTAACCTAACCTAACCTAACCTAACCAAACCTAACCAAACCTAACCTAACCTAACCTAACCTAACCTAACCTAACCTAACCTAACCTAACCTAACCTAACCTAAACTAACCTAAACTAACCTAACCTAACCT